>CM039684.1:0-2500000 GCA_022530915.1 Paspalum notatum
TTACCACCCCCACCCCCCCCCACCCCCCACCCCCCCCCCCACCACCCACCCCCCACCCCCCACCCCCACCCCCCCCACCCCAAACCCCAAACCCACACCACCCCAACCCCCACCCACACCCCTCACCCCAAACCCCACACCCCACCCCCCACCCACCCAACCAAACCCTAAACCCTAAACCCAAACCCTAACCCTAAACCCTAACCCTAAACCCCTAAACCCTAAACCCTAACCCCTAAACCCTAAACCCAAACCCAAACCCTACACCCTAAACCCTAAACCCTAAACCCTAAACCCTAAACCCCTAAACCCTAAACCCTAACCCTAAACCCTAAACCCTAAACCCTAACCCTAAACCCTAAACCCTAACCCAACCCTAAACCCTAAACCCTAACCCCTAACCCTAACCCCTAAACCCTCAACCCTAAACCCTAACCCCTAAACCCTAACCCTCACCACCCTAACCCCTAACCCACCCCTAACCCCAAACCCTAAACCCTAACCCTCACCCAACCCTAACCCTAAACCCACACCCAAACCCTCAACCCTACACCCCTACACCCAACCCTAAACCCTAAACCCTCAACCCTAACCCTAAACCCTACACCCAAACCCTAACCCTAACCACCCCCAAAACCCCTAAACCCTAACCCTAAACCCCAACCCTAACCCCTAACCCTAAACCCTAAACCCCTAAACCCTAAACCCTAAACCCTAAACCCAACCCCTAACCCCTAAACCCTAACCCTAAACCCTAAACCCTAACCCTAAACCCCAAAACCCTAAACCCTAACCCTAAACCCTAAACCCTAAACCCTAACCCTAAACCCTAAACCCTAAACCCTAAACCCTAAACCCTAAACCCTAAACCCTAAACCCTAAACCTAAACCCTAAACCCTAAACCCTAAACCCTAAACCCTAAACCGTAAACCCTAAACCCTAAACCCTAAACCCTAAACCCTTAAACCCTAAACCCTAAACCCTAAACCCTAAAACCCTAAACCCTAAACCCTAAACCCTAAACCCTAAACCCTAAACCCTAAACCCTAAACCCTAAACCCTAAACCCTAAACCCTAAACCCTAAACCCTAAACCCTAAACCCTAAACCCTAAACCCTAAACCCTAAACCCTAAACCCTAAACCCTAAACCCTAAACCCTAAACCCTAAAACCCTAAACCCTAAACCCTAAAAACCCTAAACCCTAAACCCTAAACCCTAAACCCTAAAAACCCTAAACCCTAAACCCTAAAAACCCTAAACCCTAAACCCTAAACCCTAAACCCTAAACCCTAAACCCTAAACCCTAAACCCTAAACCCTAAACCCTAAACCCTAAACCCTAAACCCTAAAACCCTAAACCCTAAACCCTAAACCCTAAACCCTAAGCCCTAAAACCCTAAACCCTAAACCCTAAAACCCTAAACCCTAAACCCTAAACCCTAAACCCTAAACCCTAAACCCTAACCCTAAGCCCTAAACCCTAACCCCTAAGCCCTAAACCCTAAACCCATAACCCTAAACCCTAAACCCATAAACCCTAAACCCTAAACCCTAAACCCTAAACCCCAAAACCCTAAACCCTAAACCCTAAACCTAAACCCTAAACCCTAAACCCTAAACCTAAACCCTAAACCCTAAACCCTAAAAACCCTAAACCCTAAGCGCCGCCAAAAGAACTTTATGGGCTCAGCGTCCTGGGGCTCCTACGGTGCACCTCCTAAAAGCACCGTCTCGCTTTGGCCCCGCTCAGAGCTACTCGCAGAATACCCCCCGTGGCAACGGCCACACCTGCTACAACTGTGGCGACCCGGGCCATTTCATCGCCAGCTGCCCTCATCCCTACCGAGGCAAGCCAGCTGCATCAACCTTCTCCAACTCAGTGAATGGGCCCAGACAGCCTACCGCTACCGGAAACCTCCCGGCAATCAGTGCCCAGTCATCCAAGCAGCCCCAACAGTTCGGCACCAAGGCTCGCATCAACCATGTTGATGCAAAGGAGGCACAACAAGCCGCAGTAGTGGCACTCAGTGAGTTTTTGGTAAACTCCGTCATGGCAACTGTGCTATTTGATTCTGGTGCATCACACTCCTTCATATCAGCCTCATTCGTGGACAAACACAAAATCCCCACCACACCCCTACAAAAGCCACTTCAAACCCGCACACCAGGGGCAGATATAACCTTTCGGCTTGGGTGTAAGGGAGTCCAAATTATTCTAAGTGGGTAGCCTTCACGGCAGACCTAATAGTTTTGACCTCCCAAGGGATAGACGTTATCCTAGGGATGGATTAGCTAAGCGGTCACGCGGACGTCATAAGCTGTGCCAATAAAACTGTTAAACTGGTTGGCCCGAGTGGCGCTAAGGTGATTTGTAGTACCCAAAAGACCACCAGAGATCCTATGAACTTCCATATAGAGGCCAAGACCCTAGAAGACGTACCCATAGTCAGGGAATATCCAAACGTCTTTCCAGAAGAACTGCCCGGCATGCCCCCAGACAGAGACATCGAGTTTGCCATAGACCTTTTTCCGGGAACAGCCCCAATAGCCAAGAGACCCTATCGAATGGACCTGCAGAGTTGGCAGAGTTAAAAGAGCAACTCAAGGATCTACAACAAAAAGGATTCATCAGGACTAGTTCGTCACCTTGGGGAGCACCAGTACCATTTGTAGCTAAGAAAGATGGCAGCCTAAGGATGTGTGTGGACTACCGATCCCTGAATACGGTTACTATCAGAAATAAGTACCCACCTCCACGGATAGATGACCTGTTTGATCAATCGAAGGGGGCGAGATATTTCTTCAAGATAGATTTGAGGTCAGGATATCACCAACTCAAGATTAGGGAAGGCGACATATACAAGACAGCTTTTGTCACCCGATATGGGCAATAAGAATTTACAGTCATGTCTTTTGGGTTGACCAATGCCCCGGCATATTTTATGAACTTGATGAACAAGGTGTTCATGGACGGATTGGATAAGTACATTGTCGTATTCATTGACGACATACTTATCTATTCCAAGGATAAGAAGAACACGAGCACCACCTGCGGACAGTGCTAGAAAGATTAAGGGACCACAAGTTGTATGCAAAGTTTAGCAAATGTGAGTTTTGGCTGGAAAAGATTGCCTTCCTAGGACATATCATCACTGTCGAAGGAGTTGCAGTAGATCCGGACAAAGTGCAAGCCGTTACGGAGTGGCAACAGCCCATCAATGCCAGCGAAATTCGAAGCTTCATTGGGTTGGCGGGATACTACCGCCGGTTCATAGAGGGGTTCGCCAAAATAGCTAGACCCATGTCCACACTACTTCAAAAGGACAAGAAGTTTGAGTGGACAGAGGCCTGTGAAAGGAGTTTCCAGGAACTAAAGAAGAGATTGACCACCGCCCCAGTACTTGTGCTACCAGATATACATCGAGACTTCGTCATTTATTGTGATGCATCTCGACAAGGCTTGGGGTGTGTGCTCATGCAAGGCAACAAGGTTATTGCTTATGCCTCCCGGCAACTACGGACCCATGAGCGAAATTACCCCACTCATGACCTAGAGTTGGCCGCAGTCGTGCACGCCTTAAAGACTTGGAGACATTATCTGATAGGCAACAAGTGTGAGTTATATTCAGACCACAAAAGCCTCAAGTACATTTTCACTCAGCCAGACTTGAACCTGAGATAGAGAAGGTGGTTGGAGCTAATCAAGGATTACAACTTGGATATACACTATCATCCTGGTAAAGCCAATATCGTAGCAGATGCCCTCAGCCGGAAGGCATACAGCAAAAGGTTGGTTCCAACCAATGAGCAGTTGAGGCAGGAAATTGCAGAACTCAATATGCACATTGTGCAAGAACCAAAGGGGACGGTCCTGACCGTACAACCCACCCTGGTGGAACAAGTCAAGAAAGATCAGGCAAATGATGAAGAGACCCAGAAGATTATCAACCATATAAAGAAGGATGGAACCACAGCCTTCAGAATCAGCGAAGATGGCCTCGTGCGGTACAAAGATCGGTTGGTTGTGCCCAAGGAAGGGAAAGCCAGGGAAATCATTATGGGATAAGCCCACGAATCAGCTTACTCCATCCACCCTGGTGCCAATAAGATGTATCAGGACTTAAGCCAGAAATTTTGGTGGAGAGGAATGAAGACAGACGTGGCCAACCACGTAGCGCAGTGTGACGTATGCCAGCAAGTTAAAGCAGACCATCAAAAGCCCGCTGGGTTACTACAACCACTACCTATCCCAACATGGAAGTGGGATGAGGTGGGCATGGATTTTGTAACCGGTCTACCCAAGACCAAGAGAGGAAATGACGCCATAGGGTCATAGTAGATAGACTCACTAAGACTGCCCATTTCATACCTGTCAAAACCACTCATGGTAGGGCCAGGCTAGCCCACTTGTATATCGAGAATGTAGTAAGGATACATGGGATACCCAGCAGGATTGTGTCAGACAGAGGCACCCAGTTCACCTCCAACTTTTGGAAGAGCCTACATGAAGCTCTGGGCACTAACCTAGATTTTTGCTCAGCCTATCACCCCCAAACTGATGGACAGACAGAAAGAGTAAACTAGGTCATGGAAGACATGTTGAGAGCATGTGTGCTCACCTATGGGAAAGATTGGGAATCTAGCTTACCCTATGCTGAGTTCTCATACAATAACGGGTACCAGGCTAGCCTGGGAATGGCGCCATTTGAGGCACTTTACGGAAGGAAGTGTAGGACTCCATTGATTTGGACACAAGTCCCCACAGGACCAGCCCTCCTCAAAGAAGCAGAAGAAAAAATAGAGGAGATCAGAGAGAGGCTCAAAATAGCCAGACCAGACAGAAGAGCTATGCCGATAGGAGAAGGCGTGAGCTTAGTTTTGAGAAAGGGGATCTAGTATACTTAAAGGTATCCCCGATCCGGGGCACCAGGAGGTTTCAAGTAAAAGGAAAACTAGCACCCCGCTACATCGGACCCTACAAAATTGAGGAACAAATTGGGAAAGTGGCCTACAGGTTATAGCTACCAGAATCAATGTCTGATATCCACAACGTCTTTCATGTGTCCCAACTCAAGAAGTGTTTGAAGGAGCCAGCTAGACAAGTGGAACTAGATACCCTAGAACTACAGCCTAAGTACAAGGAAGTACCCATTTAACTTTTGGATATTGGTGTCAAGAAAACCCGTAGATCGGCCATCAAGATCTGCCGGGTACTATGGAGCCATCACGGTGAAGAAGAGTCAACTTGGGAAAGAGAGGACGCGCTAAGAGAGGAGCACCCTCATTTATTCGAAGCTCGACTGAATCTCGAGAACGAGATTCCTTCTAAGTGGGGTAGGTTTGTAACACCCTAAAAATCGGCCCAATATAAGCCACGTAAAACAAATTCTTTTAAATCTTAATTCTCCCTAAGCCCCTCCAGAAAGCCCCTCCAAAAATCTCAAAACCAGAAAACAAAAAGAAAAAGAGAAAAGGGGAGACGGGCCGGCCTCCCTCCTTTCCAGCCCAAACCCCCCGGCCTTTTCCCCCACCTGGCCAGCCCACGCCACGCTCCCCCTCCCCCCCCACTCACACGCCGACACCCGGGCCCCGCCCGTCAATTCCATCTTCCCCCTCCAACCGCCGGGAAATGCCCACGACGGCGAGGCCGCCGCAGCCACAGACCTCGCCGCCCAACCACCGCATTGATATACGCCAAGCCAACCCCGACGTGACCTTTCCCTGCCTGTCTCGCCGCTACACCACCGCGCCGCTACGGCCACTGCCAACGCGCTCGCCGTGACGCCGGTGCGCGTCGCGACGTCGGCGCATGTGGCCGCCTCGGTACCCCACCTCGTCGAGTCCCGTCGCCCAGCCGCTGCAACTTTCTCTCTAACCAGAGGCCAGACCCCACCGCCGTCCCCACCGCTCGCCCGCGCCGCGCGCCGGACAAAGCGCTACACCGGCGACGAGCCACTAGCACCAACTCATCCCACCACTATAAAACCCCCCTCGCTCCGCAAGCCCGAGCACGCCACCACACCAACCCACACCACACACGCCGCACCGGCCTGAGCCGCACCGGAGGAAACTCCGTGCGTGGCATCTCGCCCAAAGTGCGAACTCCATCACTGCCGCCGAGCCTAAATCCCCTCTCTGCACACCGCCGCCGTTCAAATTCAGGTGAGCAACACCTTCGCTACACCACCCCGCACCTTTCCCACCCAATCTTGGCCCGAATCCGCTCCGGGGACAACCCCGGCGTGGTGCCACGCCGTCCACCACCACCGCACGCCCCGCCGGCGCTCGCCAGGGCAAACAAGCCCCCACCTCAGCACGAGGACTAGGTCACGAGGTTCGCCTCAATGATCTCCACCTCGCAGGGCTGGTCTCGTCCCCGGAACCGCCTCACCGGCGGTGAGCCGCCGCCTCCCTCCCCTGACCGGTTTGGCCAAACCCAGCCAAGCCGTCGCCGTCGCACCGTAAACGCCGTCACCCCCCCTCCCACTCACTGACGCGCGGGCCCAGCGCGACGCTGTTCGCCCCGCGCCGTCGCGCCCCCGCCGCGCCGCATGGGCCGGCCCAGAGGCTACGCGCGCCCGTGGGCTTGGGAGGCCAAGCTCCCTATGGGCCAGGCTGCGCCGGTTTTCGGCCCGAAAAGCTTTTTCCATTTCCTAGAAAGTTTATTTCTACCCCCCTACACAAAAACCCACATATCTTGTCCATTCCAACTCCGATTGGGGCGATTCTTCTTCCTAAATTCTTCTAAAAACAACCTCTATCTAATCCAATCCCTCTCAAAAAGTTTGGTGCATGAATGTTTGTATTTACTGTATGTTTTTGTTTGTGTGCGCTAGACGCCGTTCCAGAAGAACCCCAGGAGCTGGAGGCAACCATCGCCGACCAGGAACCCGACGGACCTAGTACTGATCTCCACTGCGACGAAGACTTAGACGATGGCAAGTCCACTGGAATCCTCACTTGATGCATAAAATTTCTAGTTTTACAAAATAAACCTTTTGCCAGTTCAACCAAATAAAACATGCATTGTTTTGCTTGCTAAGGTAGACCCTACTAGGGTAGCTCCCCAAACCTAACTAGAAGTAGCGCGCGTAGGTGGGATCGCTCATTCAACTATATATATATATATCTTAAACTTGATAATAGGATTGGGATTCTGGTTAAAGAAACTGGTTGGGATGAGAATGAGAAATATTTGGGGTGAGAATAAGAAATATTTGGGGTGGGAATGAGAAATATTTGGGTGGGAGTGTTTTCGAAATAAAATGGGGAAGAACCCCCGCAACCGACTCGTCGGAATACGGCTACGCGCCGAACTAGCCATCTAAGGGCAGGGTATGAACGGTAACTTAGCAACCCGCGGTTACCTAGGTCCCGGATTCGTGGAGATGACCGGGTAGGTGGATGCTCGCGGTGTCGAGCAATGGAAAGGGGGAATGGTTCTACCTGAGCTCTGAAGGACCGAGTTGATCTACATCTTGCCTAACTCTTTTAGTACAACCACTCGCTCTGTATGAGGCATTGGCTGGGCCCGAACCGGAGTGGATAGCCTATTAGCTTCTGTGTTGGCGCACAAGGGGCAAGGGAATGGGTTGTGTGCCGAGGGGGTGTCGAGGGATACCAGGGTGCGGCTCGGTGGCCCGAACCTCTAAAGTACTGCTAGGTGATGAAACAAAGGCAACGGCTCGGTTTGGAATTCGGGCGCTTACGACGGTAAGTAGCCGCTGAGTCCAACTTGTGGGAATTAGTACAACTCTGGCCTATAGTAAAATCTATTCGAATAATCCGCGTCCACTGGTATGGATGGGTTACGGCTTGGTATTTCAAATAGCAAGTTTTCATAAATTAAAACTGGATGGGTATGGGTCGGAATGCGTGGTTGTGGTTTTGGGAACAACGGTGGAGGTTGGTTGATAATTGGGGATGTGCTAGTCTGTTTGGGCCGACAAGACCAGTGGCTACCTCCTTTTCAACAAAACCCTGTTTTCATAAAGTAAAATTTGACAACTAAAATGAATCTTGCATTATTTCTCGCAAAAACACTTGAGCTCCAGATATAGCCTTGCATGTAGCTATAGGTAACCTCCCAAAACTCTATAGGAGGAAGGTGGGCTTGCGGAGTACGAAAGTACTCACCCTTGCTTTATTGATGTTTTCCAGATAGCTCCGACGAGCTGTTCGAACTGCTCTTCGGCTAGGTCAGGTCCTGCTTCTCAACTAGCCTATGGCATTGAGCCCGAAGAATTAGCTTCCACTGTATCTTATTTTAATGCAATATTTACATAATGGTTTGTAATCGTTAAGTCTGGACTCTGTACTACTTGAAATAAATGTGTTGCTAGACCCTGAGACTAGCATTTGTATCACATTTGAGTTTCCAAGAAATTTGGGACGTTTCACATCAGGTGACTGATTAAAAAAACATCAGTCACCGGTTGAAGAAGGGGGAGAGAACCCACCACGCATCGTCTTCGCCGAGGAAGAAAGTGTCGCCGTCGCGTCGTGCCATTGTTAGGGTTCGGGGTTTGGATTTGGGATTAAGGGTGGTCGACCGGCGAGGTTGTCACACCCGGTTTCCAATGAACAAAACCGTGCACAATACATATGCTCCAGGATCAAGTCTAGCATATGTTTGACAAATTACAAAGGTATCACAGACACGTGCCAAAGATAAAAGCATACATAACGTTAACATCATTATTACACAATAAAGACTATGTCTTAAACTCAGAGTTATAACAAAACATTGCGGAAGCGTAAAAGATAACTAGAGCGCCACAGGGACGTCAATTGGTGAACGAATGCCTAGAACTCATCATAGCCCTGTGTGTACTCCTCGACATCCCCATCAACTGAGCAGCGGTTGGATTTGTCCCCCCAACAAGGAATGAAGATAAAACAAGCGTGAGTACGGGGTACTCAACAAGTATAACATAAACTATGAGGCTCTAAGGTTAGCTGACAAACTGCATGAGCTTTTAATTAAGTAAATTTTTATTACAGCCTAGTTACTACAGTTGAGTAGAAGGAACCATTAGCACAAAGTTATTGCATAAAGAAAATTAACCATATTAAAGAACATAACCATAAACAAAACCATGACCAAGAAACCACTAATCAAAAGCAGGATCCGGACCGCTCATAACCGTGAGCACGGCTGACAGGTTAGTTTTACACTCTCGAGAGGTTGCACATCTTTACCCACAAGTCATGAGCTACGCTAGGTGTTCATCACATTACCGGAGATGAGATGACTAGCAAGCACACTACGAAGCCTTTCCAAAGATCACGTTAGTAAAGAGTAACCGCAAGGAATCAAGCGCCGCAACGGTGGGGCAAGCCTCAGAGGGGAGAAGCACATACATATAAAGTAAAGCACACTCAACCCAAAGAGCGCGAGGTCCACAGAAGCTTACTCCCCCTCTTGCCCCGCAGGTAAGTTACCCCAAACCAAAATGACCCAATTACTGAGCTAAGACTGCCCCATCCCAGTCTTGTGGTAGCGCGGTTGTCCCAGGTTGTCCCTCTATGAACAGGTCCTTACGGAGAGAACCGCAAAAGCACACGAGCAAATTGCTCAAGATCCATAAACCATGTTGCTAAAAAGCAAGTTTTAAACGAGACATTAACCACTCAAGCACACAGCACAGAGGGTCAAGCTCGCATTAATTGCATAGAATCATTAACAAGGTTAATTAACAAAAGGTATGAGAGTTCGCGCTGCACCTAGCGTAACTTAACCCTAATGCATCCCAAAAGGTAGATATAAAGGATCACAGTAGCTAGGTAGACCTTAAGGGTACACAAAATTAAATGCACATGAAGTAAATAACAGTGATTAGGTGTTGTTTAAGTTATACTTGCCTTCCTCGGGGTTATCCTGCTGCTGCTCAAAGAACTCAGGAGGTGGCTCTGCAAACTCCACGGACTGATCAACGTCTACTCACGAACATAGCACCATACAAGCATCCACGTACATACATACATGCAAACAAAAGCAAAACTATAAGAAACAGTACACCATTACATAAAAACAGAACATAAAACTCATATAAAACTAATCTACGTACTGCTACGAACATATGAGCGCAAGAATCACTCTAATCGGATCTAAGACGTGAAAGATATGCCTAAAACAAGGTTCCAGGGGCATAACTGCGATTAAAAACTTAGATCTAGGGTTTATCTGGTAAAAACCGAGGGCCTATGCACAAATAAACAAAACTCTGAGGGCTTACAGGCCAAAATCGGCAGCCTTGGACGGCGGGTTCTATTTCTCAGATCTAAATACTTTTGAACTACGGTGGATTGCGGGTTGATTACTAAGAAAGGCAGGGGCTCTTTAGCAAAAGGGACACGGTTGACCGGCGCTGACCGGTATTGACCGGTCGCCGGCGCTTCTGGACGGTCGGATCCAGATCAGACGGCTGGGGTTAGATGGACTCCGGTTTAGATCTGGCCCGTCCAGATCTGATCTGGCGGCCAGGGTTTGGCGAGGGAGAAGTCGCCGGCGGCGACCATAGGGGACGGCGGCACGTCGCCGGCGCGCGCTGTTCCCACGAACGGGGGCGCGGCTCGGGACGAGGATTAGCCAGAGAGGGAGAGAGGAGCGCGGCGAACCTCACCATGGGGTCGGTGACGGCGGGGGGTGGCCGGAAGCGGGTCGACGACGGCAGAAGCGGACGGCGGGCTCGGGCGTCGCGGTACGGCGAGATGGAGGCAGATGCGGGCGCCTAGAACCGGCAGAAACAACTCGCGACGACGGCGACGAATCGAAGCGGCGGAGGAGCTCACCGTTCCGGCATTCGACGACAAAATTAGGGCGGCACGGTGCGCTAGAGCTTGGGCAGAGAGCTAGGAGACGCGTAGCACATGGCGGCGGCCCTAGGGGGTGTACTTATAGGGGCGCGGCTAGGGCGACGGCGGTGGAACGGACTCCGAAGCTTGAGGCGGAGGAAGCGGCGCGAGTCTATCCGCTTTAGAGTCCACCTCGGCTCGGACCCGCGGCGATTCCGCGTCGGGGAGGAGGAGGAGGCTGGCGCATGGGCCCAGGATGTGGGCGCGGGGCCACGGCCAGAGAGGAGCGGCGGTGAGGTCGACCGGTGATAGCGAGCGGAGGGAGGGAGTGAGGAAGGAGGCGGGCCTTACAACTCAGGCCCACGGGTCAGAGAAAGAGAGGGGGTCACGCGGGGGGAGGGGGAGGTCGCTGGCCGGCTAGGCCTGCTCGGTGGCTGGGCCTGAAGTAGGCCGCCCGGGGTGGAAGGGAGGCGCTGGGCCGGTTGGAGCGCCGGCCCGGTTGCCTGGCCTTTCTCCTTTCTTTTTTTTCTCCTATTTAAACAAAGCCACACTCTTATGAATTCAAACGAATTTGAATCCAAAACCTTATACCTCACAAGCAAGGAAAGAAATATGCACCAGCATGAATGCACAACATGTTGGCTCTATGATTAATTTTAATTATTATAGATAAAATAAATCATTAAATGCATGGCTAAGCATATAAAATCCTAGAAAATTAAATAACCCATATTAAATTTATTGTAAAAAAATACTGGAATTAAAATTAGGGCGTTACAGAGGTCTTCTTCCACCTCCGGCCTTAGAGGGAGAGCTGGGGTAGGCGGCCAGCCTGGCGGAAGTAGCGAATGGTGGGCGGCGGCAATGGCGCCGCCAGTCAGGCGGGGGAGGAAGGCAGTTAGGAAGGGCTGGCGACAGGGGCAAGGAGGCCCCTAGGTTAGTGGAAGGCGGTGGCCAGGCCGGTGGTGGTGGAGGTTGGTGGGCGAAGCGGCGGGAGCCGCCGGCCATGGGCAGCAGAAGTGGAGGCGGCCTGCGGGGCGGGAGGCCGCGGCATCGGGGAGGCATCGGCGGCCGTTTGGGAGGCGGCGGGCGTGGTGGGGAGGGAGACAGCGACGGGATTAGCGTCGCCGTCGCCGTGGGGAGTGAGGCAGGGTCAGGGGAGCTGACAGAGGCTGGTTCAGGGGAGGAGGAAGGCGGAAGGGGAAGAATAAAATAGAGTAGGGTTTTGAACCGTTGGATATAGATCCAATGGCCAATGTTGGCGATGGATGGGAACCCAAAAAATCAGTCACCTAATATGGAGACACACAGTTTTTAAACCTTTCTACAATAGAAATTCTAAAATAAACCTTTTGAGAAATATAGGGCCTGCTTGGTTCAATGGCTCTTGGCCAAAATGTGCCAAAGCCAGAATTTTGGCACGTTTTGACCGTGTTGAATATACATCAGTTTTGACCAATCAATGTACTTTTTATTCATGTGGTTTATTTAAGAACCAAACAAGTTATATCAATCAGAAATATGTTGTCTGGTCAAATTTAATAGATTCAATCAGGTTCCTTAAAATCTCATGGTGTTTCCTCGCACCAGAGCGTTCGGCGCGCCACAACCTTCCTCGCGTGCGGACGCGTGGCTTCGGCCATTTTACAAAATAATCCTCCAATTTAGTGTCAATCAACCCGCAGTCTACATCATTTGGTCTGAATAGTAAACATGGTAGAATATTTTTCATATGAAACCTTGGTGTAAAATTTATTTCAATGCGAAGAAGAGAAAATTCGATATCTCGCATGTTTCACAGGAACCTCCCGAAGTCAGTTTTGCGGGAAGACCCCTTCATAGCCACAACCCTAGATCATTGATCTCTTCTTTTTCTCCCTTCTCCCGCCGCCGGACGCAGAGCGTGCTTTCCCTCGTTGGGTTCGAGTACTGCGCAGCCTCCACGAGCGTTTCCCTTCCTCAAAGCGCGGTCTTATTCTCTTCCTCTTTGTTGTTCTCTCTATTTTTTTCCTCAAATACTCAGAGCGGTGGGAGTGGGTGGCAGAGCAAGGGAGCGCGCCGCGGGGGTGCTCCCCGTCACTGCACCGGCGGTGGTGTTGTACCCCGATGCAGGAAGTAAGCCATCGCCAGGCGGATCTACCCGTTTGCCGTGGGATCCCGCAGATTCAGTCGCGGGCCGCACAAGTCACGATCCAAATGATCGTGGCGCTGCCGGGCTCGAGGAGATCTCCATCAGCTGCTTGGACATGCCCATGGCCACCACGCCGTATGGAGGCTCTACATCGATGAGGATTGACGTTGGTGCATCTGGGTTTCTCAGGCCAACACCGCCGGCTGCCGGATCCACTCCGACGATACTCCTTGGCATCGAACTTTGGCACCCCTTGTCGCGAGCTGGCACTAGGCTTCCTTCGAATCCTGTGGATCCATTTCACTAGGACGACATCCACTGGTATTGCAAATATATGAGTGGATGCACTGTTATTTTCATTGCATTACCTGTTTAATCTTGAAGTCTCTAGATGTTGGTGATTAATCTTGAAGTCTTAGCTTCGCCCTCCATGGTCTGAGTGTAAGTCTCCAACAATTATCTCAAATAGTCAAACGCAGACAGCTCCTGATTTCTCATGGCATATTCTGAAATTCAGGAAGTTATAACATCAGATCCTGAACTTTCTTTTCTATGAATAGCAATTACATCATATTAAATAAATTGATTTGCTTCCTTACAATTTGTCACCAGTTACTAAATCAAGTAACGTGTAGAATTAGTTAGTATTAGTCTATGTGCAAGTAAGATGACTCTGCTATATATCTGTTAAACTGTCTAAGGTTTGGTCCAATATTTTATTTGTACATCGATTTCAGCAGCAAAAGTCTATAATTAGTTAAATATACACCGTTATTTGCTCAGTTTAGTAGCATTTTTGCTACATTTTGAAGTGCACAAAAACTCAGCCACACTTAAACACAATGCTCGGTGGGGTTATCTATAATAGAAATAACAGTGTTTTAGCCTAAATTGCGGTGCTCTAACATTCACTGGCATGATGAGAAGAGAGATAAGGGTGTCATGGATGTCGCAAAGAATGGGCCACTGGATGTGTTAATGATGGCGATGAGAAGAGGCACAAAAAGGAGGGAAGGCTATCCAAGAAGAAGAAGAACCGATGATGATTGCAGAGGTCAAATTGATATGCAACACGCATGATGTTGTTGAGGTGCTTTCGCATTTCCTTTTCCCCCATCATGCTAATTCCTTTTCCATATATCCAATATTTGTTTATATTATGCTAACTCTTAAATTCTATAGATGGTTAATCCTTACATGAGTAAGATTATAAATAGCATTGCATTGAACATCAGTATGATAGGAGTAGTTATTGGCCTCTATAATATTTGGCAATGCTCCAAATATCCGAATGTTGGTGACTTATTATGAAAAGAAATTCTTTCGGGTTGTTGGGTAATTCATAGTATCATTTGTTGATGTAATGCTGGTATCATAAGCTAGCTACAGTACAACACTAGCAATTGTTTGCAGGGTAGGCATTATAAAAAAGGACTCTTGGTTTCTATGGCATTAAATATTTCCTTCTTTTAAATTTCTGAATATAGTAATATTTTGTTCTTTTCTTCCTTGGTCATGCTTTTATGAGTTATTATGGCACCCACAAGTAATAAGTGGTTGGTGCCTTGATTTTTCATTTCTATGTCATCTTCTTTTGATGGGTTTCCTATTTTTCCTGGTTTATGCATCAACAGCGCCTCCTGCACACTTGTGCAGTCCCTTGCACTAGCAGTTCTTTGTTGCTAACAAAAAGTTCATTGAGCTGACAATTGTGACCTTCATAATGTAGGTGAGAAGAATTTGGATGGAAAAATCACCCAGGGTATTGATCGATATCAGAAGCGACTGATGTATTAAAGGCATAAGAACTAAAAAGTGATTTCTGATGTCTGTCAAGTTGTAGCACATGTTGAAATAATCTCTTTTCTCGGACAAAACCTGGAGCAGCTTGTTTTAAACCAACATGCATTCTTGACAAGGAAAATGAGTTGTATATAACTATTCTTCTATAAAAATGATTAACGTTGTATATTTTACTGGACATGACAATTGGATAAAAAATATTCTTTTTTGTATGAATAGTGTGAATGATTGCGCATTGCATGATGCTATTGACAATCACGTTTCTGTGTCCTATTATTTTCGATACATATGATGGTAGAGCGCCCAATAGGGCGCTTTATTTTTCTAGTAAAGTCAAAATTTGGGCGCTTTATTTTTCTAGTAAAGTCAAAATGTGATAAAAATTTGGTTCCAAGACCAAGCAGACCCACGATGCAAATCTGACCCTCGGCGAGGCAAAACGCGCCAAATGGTGGTGGGCCCAAAACCTCCAAAGGCCCAATAGTCCACAGATGATGACGGGGCGGTCTTCTTTTCTGGCCCTGTTGCGCCACCACCGTCTCCTACTCCCCCCTCTCAGTGCCCTTCGTCTCTGCTCCGATCAAAACCCTAGTTCTCGAAGGTGGAGGCGTGGAGGGGAACAGATGGCAGCGGCGGATGGACGCAGCAGCGACACTCGGGCAAGGGGGGGCGGTGCCGGTGGTCGGATCCACCGACTGGAGGTGGAGAACTTCAAGTCGTACAAGGGTACGCAGACGATTGGACCCTTCTTTGACTTCACAGCTATCATCGGCCCGAACGGCGCCGGCAAGTCGAACCTCATGGACGCCATCAGCTTCGTGTTGGGCGTGCGCTCGGCGCACCTTCGCGGCGCGCAGCTGAAAGACCTCATCTACGCCCTCGACGACCGCGACAAGGAGGCCAAGGGCCGCAGGGCTTCCGTCCGCCTCGTCTACCACCAACCCAACCAGGAGGAGATCCACTTCACCCGCACCATCACCGGCGCCGGCGGGAGTGAGTACCGCATCGACAGCCGCCTTGTCACCTGGGACGACTACAACGCCAAGCTCAGATCCCTCGGCATCCTCGTCAAGGCCCGCAACTTCCTCGTCTTCCAGGTTCTCCCTGGTCCCGCTTATTACCTTCACGATTGTGTATTCCTGATGATAAATTTAGGGCATAATTAGGTTGACTGACCATTTCTACTTCAGGGTGATGTGGAATCCATCGCCTCCAAGAACCCCAAGGAGCTCACTGCTCTTCTGGAGCAGATATCAGGCTCTGATGAGCTTAGGAGGGAGTATGACGAGCTCGAGGAACAGAAAGCCAGTGCCGAAGAGAAGTCTGCTCTAGTCTATCAGGAGAAAAGGACCATTGTCATGGAGCGCAAGCAGAAGAAGGCGCAAAAAGAAGAGGCAGAGAAACATCTACGCCTCCAGCAGGACCTGGTTTGATATTCTTTCTGTGATCTTCGCTACTTTGATTTCTTGCAGCTGCCTGCTTAACTGTCCATTGTTACTATGTCTATAAGAAAGTGCCCAATATTTATTTCTACCAGTGGGGTATGAATGTATGATGGCCTGCCCATGCGAGGCTTTAGGGTCTGCAGTTCAATGCAAGAGGAACTTACCGATATATTGTACTAGTACAGATATGCACTAGAATTATAATATTATTACGAACCATTTTTGGCCCTTCAACTTAAAAGTTCTCACCATAAACATTTTTAGAAGAGTTAAATGCATGGTGGATCCATGCCGCTAGGCATAGGCGTGAATGAGCGCTGCTGATAGAACTTGCTCTACCACGTAGATTGTAGCTGTAGGAGGTGGACGGCCGGGGCTTTAACCCTCGGCTATGGGGATGCGAAAGATGTGAGGCAAGGGAGAAACAACTTTGTTGATCTTTTGCTTAGTTCGGCCGATACAGAGTCTGGGCTATATATGTAGCCGTATCCCAACCAATCTCCTAAACACAAGCTAACAAATGATCTCTTAAACAGTTCTAACAACTAATGCAAATCTTATTCAATTTGGGCTATGTATGTCGTGGCCGATTAGCCACCTGCCTGCTTGTTTCCTGCTTGTTCCTCTAGTTGTCGACTTCGCCCATCATAACAGCTGCCTGCTGCCCTGCCGAGGAGCGTGCCTGCGTGTGGAACGCGGTGTCGCACTTGGCCATGGACTGCCCTCCAAAATCCACACTAGCCATGGGACGATGCCCATGACCTACTCATGCCGGCCCTTCTGTCTCTGCCATGGGGCTTGTCGAGCTCCCTATTTGAGCTGCGGACACGTCTTGCGAGACCATTAGCGGGAGCAACGTCACACTTGTGCTCCATGCCTACACCACCAGAAAGGAGCTGGACCATGAACGTCGGCTCCTACGCCAAGAGACCGCAGGTGATGTTTGAGGACTTGATGAATGCCTCCAGCATGGCCAATGCACGCTCGCGAGAGGATAGGGGAAGGAGATCCGTGCCTGCGGAGTCTAGCATGACCACCGCCACCATAGAGACGGCTGGGATCTGTGATCGTGGATGAGGGAAGCAGCTTGAGAATGGAGGCTGCCAGGTTGTCCAGCTCCATTGTGTGGGGGTCTCGCGGAGCCCATGCGAATGCAGGAGATAAGCCTGTCCACGCTAGAACCGGTGGCGATATAGGAAGGGATGGTCACGGAGAGGAGGCAAGCGTTGGCAATGAGCTAGGCGACGAGGACAACAACAGGACGGGGGGAGCGGTGGCACCGCAGACGAGAATGCATGCTTGGGGAGTGCACATGCACACGATAGAAGGCCGTGTAGGGCATTGGAGTTCGATGGTGTGTGAGAGGGAGGAAGGGGTGATGGAGAAGACTGAGCTCCTATTTGTAAAAAAATAATGAACTGTAATGGGCAATAGGCTAGGCCTTTTGGGCCAAGCCCATGGCACAGTACGTCGCGCGCGGCACTGTAGCAGGAATTGGCCGATAGTTAGGGATAAGTATTAATAGATTAGATATCTTTCTTGCGGTCAAGTAAGCTTCTCTATATAAGGAGAGGAGATGTATCAAAGAGGAGAAGAATATCAATCTAGGGTCAGTCCCCGCTTATCCCTGCCCTTGTGGTGCGGCTGCCGCCTATTAGCGAGGTCGCGCTGCTTGGGTTCAGGGTCACCTAGATTGGTTCATAACATGAACACTGAGGGCTTTAATGTAAAATAAAATCTCCCATAAAGGGGTATGGACCTGCCATGCACTGAAACAAAACACAAGTGGCTTAGAAATGCATGTTGAGAGTTTGTGGACCTAAGTGGCAAAGCCTTACAAGTTCATGGAGCTCCCATGCATTTTAATCGTTTTAGGTGTTGGTGGAATTGTTTCATATAGAGAGGGGACGAAAATTTAACTTCCTCCCAAGAAGTTATCAAACTGCTGGTAAAATTCTATAAGATTGTGTACTATGTGCTAGAACTTTTTGCTTCTACCTTAAAGATTCGCAGCGAGAGTAAATAAGTTTTGAGTTTACCTGTGTGCTTGTAGTAAGAGTAAATGTCCATCTCAACATGCATGGTGTAGGTTCTAAGAATGTTGGTACAGTATTTTACTGTGTACATGATAGTTTCAGCATATTAAACTATAGGTGTGTAGTGGGAGCTAACAATGGATTTAAATATTCTTATATGTGAATTTGCATCATGGCAATTAATATTCAACTTTCAACATACATGGTGTAGATGTTGTTTTTTTTACTTTTTAGCACATAACTGGTTAATAGATTAACATGCACAGTAGTGGGTGACTGCACACCTGCACACGCCATTTACTCCTGTCATGTGCACAAACAAGGTGATATTCTCTGTCTTATTTTTTTTTAACTAGCACACTTAAATGGCAACAACTGTAAGAGAGAAGTGAGTAATTTGATATGTTTGATGTTTGCTTGAAAGTCGAACCAATTAGATGCCATGCAATCCAATGGATCAGCCTGGGAGGATAGACAGAAACCAGACCCTATTATTAGTACATTACTGCACTACTGCCAACAAGTTTGTGCATGAAATTATCAAAATGTACAGATTTTTAGGACATTTCTTAACTTTAAAAGAGATTATTTTGATGAAATAATTTATTTATTAGCTTCAAAGGATTTCAAGTAGTACTGTGTGTATTTGAGGAACATTTGCACCTCTTAATTTATTGGGTGAAGTTGCAGTTTGCTTTTGTGATATCTTGGGGTTTTGTCGGGTATTTCTATTTAATACGTGTTCTCTGGGCAGCCGCTGAAGAGGCATTTTAGGTTCTTATTTTATGTTTTACAGTTATTTGATGTTAATTTGTTGGCGTTAATTATGCCATCACTTTTATTCCCCCCCAGAAACTGTTGAAGACAGAGCATTCCCTGTGGCAACTCTATACCATAGAAAAAGACAGAGAAAAAATTGAAGCTGAGATTGCGGAAGACAGACAGTCTCTTCAGCAAGTGCAGGAAGAGAATCAATCAGCTGACAATGAACTAACTGCAAAAAAGAAGGAGCAAAGTGCATTTCTCAAGAAAATGACACTTAGCGAGAAGAGTATAGCCAGGAAAAAACTTGAACTCGACAAGAAGGTAAGTGCTTTTAATTCATTCTCTTGCACCACTGAAACTTAAAATTCTAGTATATTCTAACTGTATTTCTATTTTCAGCAACCTGAGCTTCTTAAATTGAAAGAGCAAATATCGCGACTCAAATCTAAAATCAAAAGTTGCAAGAAAGAGATTGATAAAAAGAAGGATGATAACAAGAAACATCTGGAAGAGATGAGAAGGCTGCAGTGTGCTCTGGATGATGTCAAAAAATCTATTGAGGAATTGAATGTGCAAGGACAAGATAAAAGTGGAAAACTGCAATTAGCTGATGACCAACTCCAGGAGTATCATAGAATGTGAGTGTGACTGGACATCTTATGTGCAGTGTTGATTCGATATTTAGTCCATATAGGCATTATTGCATATCATAGAATGTGAGTGCGACTGGACATCTTATGTGCAGTGATATAGGCATTATTGCATCTTATGTGTTTATTTTTGGAAGAACATGTGCATCTAAGAGTTGAGTTGCTTCATATTATACTCCAGACCAATTACTGTTATGTCAGTATGTCACGGAAGTGTATTTGGGGCACACCAATGACTGTCACGCCAATGCCACAGATTAGCCAAAAGAACATACTATCATTATTATTATCCTAACATTCGAGTTTTGTGTCAAGAATAGAAAAATAGATGGAGCTTATCTGGTTGGGCAGAGGAAGTGGAAGAGGGGTGGTAGGTGGGAAGATGTGTGGATTTTGGAAGTCTAGTTTTTCAAACATTGCTAGGTGCAACGTGCAAGGCTGGCCTATGCGGCCTATTTCTTAAAGGCGGAATGGCGAATTTTGTCCCTTGCTTTTCAAATGGCTAATTAAATAGGACCTTTTTTTTTTTGCAAGAAGGAATGGGACGGCTAGTAAGAGCTTCTCCAAGAGCGGCCAAAAAACTTTCTCCCAATAACTAAAGATTGGGAGCTCCCAAAATGGTTTTAGACATATAAAAACATCTTCCTCCGACAGTAGCCTAAAATCAGTGACCCAAAACTCGCTCAGCTCCCTCCTCGATGACTTGTCCAAATCCGAGAAGTGGTTTGAAAACACCCTCGACAACACAATATCTGTTCCCACGACAGCTAGCTCAACGGCATCCCGAGGAGGATTTCTCCCAACTCCATCTCCGCCAACATCCTCTGCTCTGGGATGTTCTGTTGGAGCTTTTCAGCATCTGTGGACAAAACTCCACGGTGTTAGAGGAGTCAATAGTGGCTTGGGAACACGCTAACTACATCAAAGGGCAGCGACACGGCATCGCCAACATCATCGAGGCACCGCTCCTTGTCGACAAGGAGTGAGGACCAACAATGAGCTGTTGTGGGCTTGTGGCACATCATGTCAGGAATGAAAGTAGCACACAACATCTCAGTAACAGAGGATAGTATCAAGAATTCAATAGAGCAGCAAGCGTGGTGTTCTGAAGGTTGGAAGCAGCTGCAGCATGTGCGGGCACCACAGACATGCCTCGACGCCGTTGTGGCACTGCTTGCTCTCCTGCCCTGGAGGATCCGTTAAGCGTCAGGAGCCGCAGCGGCTGGCGGGGGCATGCCAGCCTAGTGCCGAGGAGACGTCGGTGGCCAACACTCAATATCAACAGTCGAAATGAAGAGCTTACATTTTCTTATATGGCCTTAAACAGTGCTTAACTGGCATATTTAAGACAATTTGGATGGCCTCACAGCGGTTTAGTGGCTAAAAGAACTCTTGAACTGGAAAACGTCACTCCTATAAGATATTTAAGTATTTGATATTTGCTAAACCATGAGTTACTAGATACAGAATATAGATTTGGGTTTGCAGTGTTAACGTCAATGAAATTTGCATTTTGGTAAGCATAGCAAATATTAATAGGCCTTTTTCTCAATAGTTCATTCTGAAACATCTGTAATTAATTGTTAATTTGTTACTAAAATGGATCACCTCAAACTTCTTATCTCGTACTGTTTCCATTTATTATTCCTCTGGCTTCAGTGCTGTTGGGTTTCTGACTGCGCTTTACTGTCATTACAGTAAGGAGGACGCAGGAATGAAGACAGCGAAGCTTAGAGATGAGAAGGAAGTTATAGACAAAAAATTAAATGCTGATGTTGAAGCAAAAAAGAATTTAGAGGAGAATGTGCAACAGCTGTGTAGCCGTAAGGATGAGATTTCATCACAAGAGCGTGAATTGCACACGAGACTTGACAAGATTCTTAATTCCATCCCCAAGCATGAAAAAGAGCTCGCACATTTGAGGGAGGAACATAACAGAATTTCAAAGGAACGCCAATCTTCAGGGTTAGTCTATACAAAGTTTTGATTTTGATATGGTTTTGCTTCAATTCCTTTGGTACAAGAATTTTTCTCTCAACTATCAATATTGTTTTTAATTATTAATATTGCTCACAAATTTTGTGCAGATCTAGGTACCAAACGCTGAAGCAGAAGGTGGATGAAATAGATGCACAATTACGGGAGCTGAAAGCTGACAAACATGAAAGTGAGCGTGATGCTCGATTAAAAGAAACTGTTGGAAGTCTAAAGCGGCTATTCCCTGGAGTCCATGGTCGCATGCATGAACTTTGCCGGCCCTCACAGAAGAAATATAACCTTGCAGTTACTGTTGCCATGGGAAAATTCATGGATGCAGTTGTAGTGGAAGACGAAAACACTGGAAAAGAATGCATTAAGGTACTATTTCATGCTTTCTTGTTAATTAATTCTTCTAATTTTTTTCCTTTTGTACTGGTAAGGCATATTGTACCATTGTCGCAGTCAATGGCAGTACGTTCTCTTTCCTGCTTTCTAAATGCCCTTTCTAGAAACGTTGAACCTCTTAAATGTAATATAAATGCCCACTGCCATGCATATGTTTGCCTATGCACTATAGAAGGTAGAAACCCCTATATTTTGGCGGTGACTTGCTACTCCACATGTCAACTACTGGAATAAAATTGGATGGGTTATATTCAAATGTATGTAGGGGTTTGTACAATGTGCAAATAACCCTAGATGTATCCATATAATTTATTAGAGATTGCAGCATCATGCATCCTCATATATAGCCAGTTTGATGAGATCAAAGCAAATCTCGTCCAACAGAAATTTGTGAAATCTTATCTTTAAAAAGTGAGTCTGGGTCCTGGACTACACATTTATCCATATAGTAACACTATTTAAATGGTACTTTGTTAATAAGTTAGTTATGTATACAATAAGCTTCCTTTTTGTAATTAACTATTCTGTTCTACATGTTGCATTCGAGCTTATCTTCTTTCCTGCCTTCTGCTTTAGCTTCCTGTGCTGGACGTTACTACAATCTTAAAATAATTACTTAACTTGCTTGCATGTGTTCAACACAAAGTAGGAATTGGCATAACTGTAGCAGCAAGGTTTTTTCATTAGAGAGCAACATGTCTGAATATTATTAAAAAGAAAACAATGCAAGTCAACTAAGACAAGCTAAATGTGCTAAACCTTAGGTCCTTAGCATATAAAGTGGTATCTAGCAGCACATTCTCGTTAGTGGAAGTTATTAACACATAGGAGCTCACCCAGTAATTAACTAATTAAGTTGCTTTGCATGTGCTCATGTCATTGGACTTCAAATAATTTCAACATTAGCAGCAGTAGGGGTAATTTTCATCTGAGGAAGTGATACCCCCATCAGTTTTCAAGAACAATAATTGAAAATAGCATGGTAATTAAGTCACTGTTCATTATAATTACAAAGTTGCCATATAGGCGTATTGCAAAGGTCACAGGATATTCGATAGAGTTGCTTGTATTAGGTACTTCTCTAAGTATATTTGACTGACTTTTAGATTGACACAATCTCTCCTACTTTAAAACATACGAGTTGAGTCTGCCCTCTGTTTCGTTCATCGCCTCCCCCCGAGCCCCTAGATGCTCCGCCGCCGCCCCTGCGTGTCCCTCACTCCCCCGTGCACGTCTCCAGCCCCGCCCTCCCTGCCGCCAGACCCTGCCCCCGTGTGACGTCCCAGAGCCCCGGACTCCACCCCCACGATTAATCCCCTGCCCTGCACAGCTGTCCCACACCGTTGGGAGAAGGCATTTACGAGGATAGGGTGCACTCGCCGCTTCTCCGCACCATTCTCCTCTGGGTGAATTCCTATGGTGCTTCGTACTCCCACTGATTCCGGTGAGAGATTTCTTTTCTCCCCGTCCTGATCGGATTAGTATTTGCTCTGGTCTCCCAATCTCAATTGGGGCTGGTTAAAGGGCTAAAATTGGGTTTGGTTCTCGGTCTTGGTTGTGTTTTATGGGTACTTTAGAGGGTTGGTATCATTGGGTGCTTGGTGTTTGGAGGTCGATTTCTAGCTAGGGTTCTGATAGTTCGTTTGCTCTACGAGGATCTGGAGTCCTGGGCATCTGGTGGTTTGGTTGGTCGTAAAACAGGAAAGTCACTCTCAGCCCTCGACTGGCTGCAATTTGCAACCTGTAATCCCCTTAGCCTAGAGAGAGAAATGAGCTTCCAGCTTGAATTTTGTGGATTCAGGGGTCCTCGTGGATAGTTCTGTACGCTGTGGAAGTGGATGACAATTGACAACGGTAGCACATCCTGGGAATGTATAGCAGCTGAACAATGCAGGTAGATTTGGAACCAGTTGGTTGTGGAAGCAGTTGGTGTTTAGAACAACTGGCTTACCTTGGTAGTAGGAAATAAATCCAACACCTTTGCGAAATCCAGATCATTATATGATGTCATGCCATGTTCAAGATAATCAGTATGCATATGAGATCAATTTGGTGTGTAGAATGGATATACAGTACTTGCTGTGTTTTTTCTCCTTTCAACAGCTAAAAAACCATAGTGTCCGTAATCATATAAATGATTCAGATGTTGTGTGTATGGTACCTGCTACTCACTAATCACAACCATTAGCCAGTGGTAGCTTACTTCACTCATGACACCATGTGTTAAATATGGCATACCAACAGCTTCTAAAATGGCATACCAACAGTAGGAGAGATAATGCACACCCTGCCTTGTGTTTCTTGTTTGAACTACCACTTGAAGGTCCATTTTAATAGCAAATTGTATGGCTTCAGGCCTTTGTATTCTGTTTGCCTTTTGGGCTTAGGGTATGGCGTGACTGGCAGGCCCAATATGGGCGCCGCCCCCTGTGATAGAATAGGCCAAGGACTCAAGTCCGGTAGGGATAGGACTCTCCTCCTTTGGTGTATATATATGTACATATACCCCTATTCTATCAATCAATCAATATTCGATTGCCCTACTTTCACATTTTACCAATCCTTGAAGTTACTGTTGTATCAAAAATCACTTTCTATCGTTTGCAGCATAAACTACCTGTACAATGCAATAGAGTGAAAAACTTACTATTGTTTGTTGTCTCCATCAATCCAATGATGCTATTATTGTATAACTATATATTCAAGAAATATCTACTAACTACAAATATCATATACCAAAAACAATTCTGGTTGATTATTACGTGCAAATTTGTCTTATAGCATTGATAGATCATTGTGTTAAGTGTTAGAATTAATCTTGATTCTTTATGTGTTTTAGAGTCAAAGTGTGTGCGTCAATTAGCGTCAGTGTGTGGTCGTGCATGGCTGAGTTGTGCAGCCAATTATCAGTGAGTTAGTGTTGTGCTGCATGGCCTAGAGGCCGAGATCGGCAGCCATGTTGTGGTGCATGAGTCGTGCATGCAGGTCAGGTGTGAGTGCTCAACGGCCGGACGACGTGACCATATTTGGAGGAGCTGATCGTTGCAAGTGCATGCAACCAGCCGAGTCTTCAGGAGGCATGGAGTGGAGGAGTTGTGCGTGCTGACCGAATCCTGCGGCCGGAAGTGATGTGCGGCCAAAGGACGTGGAGCAAGACATGGGCAGCTGTGCACGTGGGTGTGTGCTTAAAGGCTGAGGCCTGTACGTGTGGTGCAGAGCCGAGAGTCAGTGCATATTGCCCCTAGTGTTGTGTCTAGGTGAGTGCTAGTGTTGAGGGTGTTGTGCTTGTGCGTTCTTGAGAGAACAATGTGCTGCTGTGTGAGTGTCGTGCCTTGGTGATTAGTATTCACACAAGAGAGTGCTTGTGAGTGATTTGTTTGTGCGTTTGGTGTTCTGTTCCTGTGTGAATCCCATCCACCGAGAGAGGCCAACAAGAGTGAGTGCAGCGTGTGTGAGAGTTGAAAGCCGATCCAACATTAAGTGCTAAGCTCATTCAAATAAATATCTGAACTGAAGGGCGCAAACATGAGTCGTTGATATGATCTTTTATATTGTGAAACCTCAAACATGTTTTATGTTCCCGTAGTAATGCATGGGCATATACCTAGTATGTGCTTAATAACCAACATACAGACCTGACCTGACAAAAAAATCCTTTGCTACTAGTGCATATAGCGCATTTCCTATTGTAAATTTAGAAGTGCTCTCAACAAGCAATACTTTGTCCTCTCAACAAGCTATACTTTGTCGCTTTAATCACATTATGCAATTTATTTATGCCAGTTGCACTATATGATTTTCTTCTATGAGTTGGTTCTTTACTTTCCATTTTATCTATTTGAATAGGCAAGGTCACTTTATCTTTTATGTGTTACAGTACCTGAAGGAGCAGCGGCTTCCTCCTCAGACATTTATTCCCTTGCAATCAGTCCGTGTGAAGCCCATAATTGAGAAGCTGCGAACCCTTGGTGGATCTGCGCAGTTGGTTTTTGACATCATTCAATATCCTTTTAGTCTTAAAGTTAGCTGATTGATCAGATTCCCTCCAAGTGGTCAATCAAATGTCTACTTTCTAGATGTACATATATTTATGTGCAGTAGATTATATGCAGTAGTCTTAATGCCATGCATCCTAATTTTTTTTTATTAAGTAGACTATATCTTTAATGTCCTCAAGAAATTTTAAAGTAGTCCAGTTCATGCTGATGCTAATATGTGCACACGCCCAAATACACAATTAGTAGCGTGGATATAGGGTGCATCGGGCACTAGATTGTGTTTCCATGCAACCTTTGAAACATTTACTTGTTTGCCTACCATTTGCCTAAAATAGCAATGCTGTTGTGAATGCAATCATGCTGTTGTGTACCTTTGAAGCATTGATGCATTTAAGAGAAGTCATTGCTGTGGTTTTGCTTCTTTTTTTTATCGAACACGCAGGAGAGCTGCGTATCATTTATATTAAGAAGAAAAGTGGGTACAAAGAAAACCCGAACACCCCAACACACACACCCTCTGTCACTAATACAACGACAAATGCGCCTGTGACATAATACAACCAAAACAACGACCAGTACATCAAGTACTCAACTCCAGAACCCGGGCAGCTAGGTGAGAGACACCCTTAGTCCCTGCTAAACTCCAAAGTTCTGGTTTTGCTTCTGATTTGGTCGCCTTCCTTAAATGTGTTGTCCATTGCTCTTGCTCATCTTTCCACACCCTTGACAAAGGTTCTCTACTGTTTTCATAAAATGTTGTGAATGCATCTATCAGTAGGTAGGCATTTTTGTTTCCATGCAATACTTCAAATTATTCCCTATTCTTGCCTAAAATTTAAATCGTCAAACTACTGTGAATTAATCTCTCAGCATGATTGCATTTATAAAGAGCCATTCCCACCTTTTGTTTCCGCCTTGATCAACTTCCATCAGATGTGCTATCTGTTTTTTTGCCATTTTATAGATGAACCTCCTCTTCTGTTCATGTAAAAATATATGCTTGTAATAATTCACTAAGCCTTTCCCATCTTAATTTTATCATGCATGCTTGCCTGCTCATGTGTGATTTTGCATTTTTGCAATAGTAGCTCATGAATAAAAGTTGATTGCTCTTAAACTATACTGTTTTTCTTGCCATGTTATTGTGCCTTAAGCCCTTAACATTATACGTTTGACCGAGCTTTGGAGAAAGCAGTTCTGTATGCTGTTGGAAATACACTTGTCTGTGATAAACTTGATGAAGCTAAAGCCTTAAGTTGGAGTGGTGAAAGGTATAAAGGTAGGGGCATATATCTTCTGCTTGTTCTATAGCAGCAATATTTTTTGTTTGGTTATCTTTGTCCTTACTGCGATATCATGTGTTGCATTTAGTTGTTACTGTTGATGGGATTCTGCTGACCAAATCTGGCACGATGACTGGTGGCATAAGTGGGGGGATGGAAGCTAGATCAAACAAATGGGATGACAGCAGAATAGAATGTCGGTATTCCCTATATCCTTGTTACATATAGACATGCGTGTTATTTGGTAGTCTTACTGGCTTTTCATGCAATTTGTGTTGCAGCTTTGAAGAAGAAGAAAAACCAGATGGAATCTGAAATGTCCGAACTTGGGTCCCCCAGGGAGTTGCAGAGAAAGGAGCTTGCCATATCGGAAAAAATTACTGGACTTGAGAAAAAGTTGCATTACTTGAATGTTGAAAAGGTAGATTGATACTTTGAGTAATAGGCCAAATAATTATTGGTGATTGTTTTCTATCATCTAAGTGGATAGCTGTAAATAAAGAAAGGGAGAAAGTACTTCAGTGTGGTGGGTGCTATTTCATAGACGTCAGACTTCATTGTTTATTTAACTTTTGTCATTCTTTTTTTTTTTGTTTATACAGGCCTTTGTTCTTTACAGAAGTGTTCAGTATGACTCTTGCCAATTATATCCCTATCAATTGATGTTTTCATCCCCTATATGCAAATTCTATTCCCCTCTTTTAGATGAAAGCTCACTCTCCTGCCTGTCTCTCCCTGTTGTAATGGGGATTTGCTTCTCTTTATTGATTCATTCTTAGACTTTCCCCTTTTGTTAAAAAGTGAATCATTTATACAGAATAATCTCAGAGAGAAGCTACAGAAATTAACATCTGAGAGGAATAATATCGAGGCAGAGATTAATCATCTGGAGCCTGGAAAGCTGGAGGTAATATTTTGTTGAAGATGTTTCACATGTATTTTTTTTTCATCACTTCTGAACTTTACTTTTGTATTGATCACTCAATTGTTTATTTAGCTTGAGACCCGTCTTGATGAAAAGGAAGCAGAAGTAAAAAAGCTTGAGAAAAAAATTAATGAGATTGTGGACAAGGTGTACAAAGATTTTAGCATTTCAGTTGGTGTGAAAAACATCCGCGAGTATGAAGAAAGGCAACTAAAAGATGCTCAAGCACTGCAGGAGAGGAAGCTAAGCCTAAGTAACCAGATGTCAAAATTGAAATATCAGTATGTGACAGTGAGGCAATTAGCACCGATTAAATTTTGCTTTGATTACGCATAAATTTTGAGTATGAACGGCATCTTGTTCTGCAGGCTTGAATATGAACAAAAGAGGGATATGCAGGCACCAATTTTGAAGTTAAAGGACACACATGAGTCCCTAGAGAAGGAGCTGAAGGGATTACAGGAGAGAGAGTTTAGTGCTAAGGCTGAAGCAGAACAAATTTTAACTCAGATGGATGAACTGAAAGCTGAGGCTGAAGGTGCATATTTGAAGCATCTTTTCTATTTTCTTGGTAGTTTTTGATGAAGTAGCCATTAGTTCCGTTCCGTGCATACATGTCTCATCTTGGTTTATAGCTATTAAACTTAGCTCTTCAAATGCAATACGGCTGTTGAGCTATGCTTCAAAACCCTTGGTTCAGTGAGCTCTTGCAACTCTGAGAAGCTTAGAATGTGTTTCTTCAGGATGAGCATGGATTTTATCAACTACATCAATTGTTACTTCGATTGTTTTGTTGTGACACTGCTATGCTTTTAGGCTATCCGCAGCAGAGCGTGCAAATGGTGGTGCATGTGCAATTTTGCATTGTAGCAGCACTGTAGTATGTGTGGATTTTGAATGAGGAGTGGGATGAGTAGGTTGTTACAGACAGTCTTAGGACTCAAATGCTGCCTTTACATTTATGTCAAAAACGATGATGAACTTTCCAACGGAAAGCAGCTATTCGCATTCCTGGACCATGAATAGGCTTTTATTTGTTTTCTTCTCTTTCTTTATCCTTTCTCTCTTTGTAGTTTTGTTGAGTTCCAACTCTAGCCTACCCAACTTGCTTGGGGACTAAAAGCCTCTGTTATTGTTGCTGATGATGGACTTGCCAAAATCCAGATTCATACATCTCCTTGTATTTCTAGTGATTTCATGGAACTCTTTACCCTATGCAGACTGGAAAGCCAAGTCCGATGAATGTGAGAAAGTTATTGATGAATTGAAGGATCGGAATGGTAATGTTTCATCTACATTGGCAAAGCTAGATCGCCAAGTGAAATCAAAGGTTGTCTTTTCTAACAGCTGCCCTCTTTTATCAAGAGCTCTTTTTACGTACTTTTAGCACAATCTTGGATGAAGTCTATAAGAAGATTGCTTGCTATTTTCTGTAGAAGCGTAACACATGCTTAAGACTGCCATTATCATGAAACCATCCATGGATTTGTAGGAGGGGCAACTTGTGCAACTAATATCACGCCAAAGGGAGATTCATGAGAAGTGTGAACTTGAGCAGTTGGAGCTTCCAACAGTAAATGATCCAATGGATACGGGATCACAAGAACCTGTCCTTGATTACAGCCAGCTTAGCAAAATCTATCTGCAGGATATGCGACCGTCTGGACGTGAAAAATATGAGGCAGATTTCAAACAAAGAACAGGTGAGCTTGTGGCTGAGATCGAGCGCACTGCTCCTAATCTAAAAGCACTGGATCAATATGACGCACTCCAAAGAAAGGAGAAGGAGGTTACTGAAAAGTTTGAAGCAGCTAGGAAAGAAGAGCGAGAGATATCTGATAAATATAACACTGTCAAGCAAAGGAGGTATTGCCCAAGCATTTTTTGATCACCATATGAAGTTGTTGACATAGAATTCCAAATTATTTTCTAGGTCGCAGGGACCAGCAAGATTTCTGCCATTGCACTTTGTAGGGCCCATGATATCTGTTTATTTGTTGATCTGAGGTTATTTTTATTTCTGACATGATTGTCTAGTTATGTTAAGAAATAATTATGGTGAATGGTGATAGCTATAAGTTGTTTTTAGAGACAAAAACACACACAGTTCAACACACTGTCGGATCTACATCACACGTCCCAGAAAGTTGACTGATATACAACAAAAAAATCAGTCGCCTGATGAGAAACAAATCTGTTGTTTTTAAGAGCGAATAGCTTCTGTCTATTTCTTATTTACACTGTACTTGTGCAAGAATTCTGTCAGTATTCTTGCAATACATGCTTTCTATTTAAAATAATCAAACATGAATACATGGTTGGTTTTCAACTGGCTTTAGCTTAAGAATTTCTTTGGTCAAATTTGAATTAGGTTTATCTGGGTTTTGAGTAAATTCCACATAACTACAGTGCCTTGGTTCAACTCATCACAAACCACACTTCTAAGCGGTAATATTGTAGAATGGTATTCCTTTTGCATAATGTTTCACGAGACTCACTCTAAGCATTGGCTTCATTGTTTGTCTCGAAGGTGAAACGAGAGCAGCATTTAAAACTGTGATTCTGTGAAACATTATGCAAATAGAAGCGTTCTGCCATTCTCTGCAACTGTTGGTACATGAAAATTTTCAACAATATCATGCAGATGGAAGGTGATTCTCTGAAAGTATTGTTTGAAAGTGTGGTTTTGTGATGAGTTTTGGCAGTTTTGTTTTACTCATGAATTTTATGTCAGTGTCTGTTACTTGATTCCAACTAGTGTATCTTGAAATCTTGCCGGATGCCTGGGTAGCTTGCAGACAGAGAAAATGACAAATTGACAAGTAACTTTAACAAATAATCAGTATGCATAATCAACCTTCCTGATTAGCTATTACTATCATCCTATGTCACAAGGACCAGCAATCATCCTCAGGTCTCCTCAAGCATCTCAGTTTTTTGAGAACTAAGAAAAGAAGCTACATTCCACTTTCATCCTTGCCATACAAGCATCAGTGCAATGTGATAACTTGGATGCTGGACTGGCATGTGAAATAAAATAAGACAAAATTATATTAAGGGGTTATAGATTATATATTAACTTATCATATGGCAGGATACAAAGCTGTTCCCACTCGTTGCATTTTGTCTTATATATGATACTGTGGTTTTAGGTTATTCCACTCATTATTGTTTCTGTTGGTGCCTAGGTATGAGCTGTTCATGGAGGCCTTTGATCACATATCTAAAGGCATAGACAAAATCTATAAGCAGTTGACAAAAAGTCATACACATCCACTTGGAGGAACAGCATATCTAAATCTAGAAAATGAAGACGAACCATTTCTACATGGAATCAAGTACACAGCTATGCCGCCTACCAAACGGTTTAGAGATATGGAACAGTTATCTGGTGGAGAGAAGACTGTCGCAGCACTGGCTTTGCTTTTTGCCATTCACAGGTAAAACATTTCTGGTAAATTTCCTTCATGACTCGAGTCCACAAATGTCAGGTTCCTCCATTCTTAATGGTCTTGTCAGCATGAAATGAAATAAACCCACCTGCAGACAATCTCTAATCACTCAAGACCACTTGTTATCTGGACTGGAACGTTCTTCTTAGGTCCCATGCTTCTTGTGAGCCTCCTGGGTGTGCCAAGGCCAATGAATTCATGCAGCCAATATTGTCAACTTGGTCTGTTTGGTTTCATTGATGGACACTGTGGTGCCTAGCCTAGCAAGCATAGCAAGTGAGGTTTTGCGTTTGGTTTGTTTGCCAGAGCGCCTCATTTTCTGTGTAGGCAAGCTTTTGCTTGCTCCTGCCGGAGAGCCAATTTGGCTTGCCTGGCAAAGCAAACTTCTCGATGTGCGTGCGGCAAAGCAAGGCAAGGCAGGCTGGTGTACCAAACATTACCTTAGCAGTTAGCACAGGAAGTATATAGATGGTATGCTGTATCTGGTTTATTTCTGGCTCACATGCATCTCAGACACCGTCTCTTGCTTCCCCTTCCGTCTCAATCAAGTCTCCTAAAGTTGTTGCAATTTCAGTTTCAGGCCATCACCATTCTTCATATTGGATGAAGTAGATGCTGCTCTGGACAATTTAAATGTGGCCAAGGTTGCTGGGTTTATCAGATCAAAGTCGTGTGAGCGCGTTGCTGGCGAGCAAGATAGCAATGGCGAATGTGGGTTTCAGAGTATAGTCATCTCGCTGAAGGATAGTTTCTATGACAAAGCTGAAGCACTTGTTGGTGTCTATAGGGATTCAGAACGAAGGTAAATTGGGCGTATGTTACTGTACTAGGCTTCTTTTCTGTGCGCAGTACCTAACTATTAGATTGGATATGCAGTTGCTCGAGAACTCTCACCTTCGACCTGACCAAGTATAGGGAAGCGTGAAGCAACTTGTGTTGGACATGTATTTGCTAATGTTAAGTGTCCTGAACCACTTTTTGACATTTTAACCTGTGTACGTGCATGTGTGATGCTGTACATAAGCTATTTGCTGAACAGTTGGATTCATGTAGTAGAATGCTTTCGGCAGGCAGTCTTAAGCTCTTTTTTTAATTCCACTTGTAACAACTCAATATATAGTCTGTTAAGTTTCGTGGTGTGTGCTTCCTACGGTTCTTGTACATGCATTCAGTGAAGTGCAGCGCGTGCCACATCCCAGAAGCGGTTTTGTGCAAGCTAACAGTGACCGGCTTTCTCACATTACATTAGCACACAAGAAAGTTTCTCGATCGGTTTCTGATTTGAGCGGTATTAATTTTGTCACAGCAAAAAGGGAAGGAAATCAATGGAGCTAGGGTGGAATGAAAACGATTAAGAGGAAGTAGTAGCCCATTGGGGCTCCAGCGGACGTGGCGTCTTACGTGGCTGATTATCTTTGCACTTTTTCACCTACAATGTCAGTGAGAGGGATTCAACAGCAAAATTGGGGTGTTACTGTTACCAACCACCCCTCCCCTATTCCACCATCGATGGAAATGAGCTGATTTCAACTATTGGCATGTTAGTGCAGTTTTTGTGATGTACCATGTCTAATGGCTCTTTGGTAGCACGGTAATTGCTCAAATTTTTGTACTAATATTTGGCCTCTGAGGCTCTACAATAAAATTTCAGATGGACATTCTCTCCCTCCTGTTGACATTTCAAAAAAGAGAACCACAGCTCACAGTACACATTACGCATAATTTGACATTTCTTTGCTGTATGCCAAAATATCTGTACAGAGTATAGCTCACAGTACATTAAAAAGATACAAGGCCATTCAAAGGCTCTGGTTGTACGGTTGCACTTCCTGTCAAAACCTATCATCCTTCCGTGTCAAGACGGGCAGATGACCAACTCTTTTTGAAGCCTCGAACAAGAGAAGCAGAGATCAAATAATCGATGGCTTTCCAAGACCTCAATCCAAACATGCCCTGATCTTTATTCTTCCTTCATGTTGCTACTGCTTCCAATCTAGATCTCCAAGGTAAACATACATTCTATCTGGAGTAATCATCTATCAGTAAACATAAGATTGTTGATTTGATCAATACTAATGTCAGAAATGGGTTCGATGGGCCTCTCCTCCTCCATTGCTGGAGAAAATGCCGTGCACTCCCGACTATTTTCATCTGTGAAACAATCATTACAGAAAGAAGAAAAGGACACATGTAAAAACAAGGTTACGCAAAAGAAGTAGAACACAGTCGTTTCGAGGAAGGAAATTCAGTCTCACCAAAGATGGTACTGAACGAAGTTGGGGGAGGAGTGGCAACGAAGTTGAGACCCATGTAGATGGCCATGGACAGCGCCACAGCCACAATCACGAATGATGGTACTGCCAATGCCCAATACCTGAACGAAAACAAACATGAAATCAGCAACATGAAGACACATTCATCCAAACCAAACTGATTTATAGCTACAAGCAGCGGTGTTGTCAGTGTCACACAGTTAACAAATTCAGGTTCAGTTTGATGTTATTTGAAATTACGGTGCTCCAGTGTCTCTGTTCTAGGTTCAAGCGTTGATGCTGTTTCTCCTTATGAGAGCGGCTACGCTCCGTGGGTAGCCAGCAAAAAAGAGCACCATGATTCAGAAAGTATGTCCCATGAACAGCCACACCACTGTGCATAAGCAGTTCAGCACTCTGCTCTTTGGTCATGCACACGGCAGCGGGGGGTGGGGGGGGGGGGGGGGGGGGGGGGTAGTAAGTTTTGCCTCTTCTTCAGGTTACCCTTGCTGTCGCCATTGCCGCCACTCTTGCAGCCTCACCTCTCCCTCCCCAATCCAGGAGCGGGAGAGGCAACGTGTGCGGCTAACTCGCACACACGAAAATTTGATTCACTTTACTCCGATTTGTTAATTAGGTCATTTTTGTGTTTGCACTGTGGCGGCTACTACGCTGTAGGAGTTACATAGGAAAAAGTTCTGAAGAGTGTTGTTGTTTTATTTATCCAAAAAGCTCCAAAATTCTTAAATTCACCATGTATGTCGTATGATGTGAACATGATCTATCCTATGCATTCGAACGCATGTGACAGTACTCAACCCATTGATTTTCAAAAAGGGCTAAGTGTTTATGATTGTATGAATTCTAATTGAACAGTTCTCTACCAAGCAAGAAAATGATGCAATTTCCTTTTTTCCAATAACATTCTGATTTGCATTTCATCATCTTTGACGAATAACTCAACATTTACCATAAATACTTATGTTTCAGTATGAGGAAAAGAAAATTGCGCACGTTAGTCAATTGAATTCAAACAATTCCTATATTTATTTGATGTGTTTTGCACTATTTCACTGTGTTCCTGTATGCCGCTACTCTGAACTAGTGGATTATACATGCAATGATGCAATCACAACCTTAAGTGTTTGAGGGTTCATAGTTCAATTAAATCTACAATAGTTGCATTAGTCACAATTGTGTATTTTGAATATCCTGGATGGAAACTGATGTAGCAAAAATACATTACACCATGATCCTCACTGTTGAGAGATCCACTGTTCACATTCATCGTTTCCCTGCAGGAAGCTTAGTTGGAACTGACCTGTCGTTACTTGCAGAATGACCTATCTCTTTAGATGAAAGGTACAAAATGATGAGCACCATTGCTACCCTGATTTTTTAGGTACATTTTAACTTCAAGCAGTTGCATAGAACAACCCATGTTACATGGCATATCAACACTAAAGAGACAAATAAGTATCGTTGCAACCTACAAACCTCAACTTAACTTAGTCTGCTTGGTGATTTAGGTTCTCAACGATGACATCGCTTGTTCTATGGTTGCAGTTAAAAGCATTCAAAGCCTTGTGAGAATATTCAAGTCTTTCTTTGAGTTTCAAACCTCTGTGTACTTATTGACAGCCACAACATACTGTACTTTAGGGTCAAATGTAAACTGGCACTGTGCCAAACAATGTAACATCTACAGGCGCAAATAAATACCAATGAATGTGGACAACTTCGTCCTACATAAAATATACCAGCCTAAACCAACAAATTCTGGCAAAGGTTAGAGAATGAAGTTACTCAATCTATATAAATGATAGTGAGTTTGAAAACAACCATTTTCCAGCATTGTCAAACAGAAATAGATTTCAATATATTTGCTTTAACTTGTTTTAAATTGTTTATTCAGTTTTCTGCACCTTTAACTTCTTTTAAACTGTTTATCCAGGTTGAATGATCTCTTCCTTATTCAAACTTTTCAGGTCAAAGTAATCATGGATGCTCCAAAAAAGCAATGGCGACCTACCGTTATTGCAGCAGCGTATGAACCAGCATAATTCAAAAACACAAGAAATGGATGGAGGCCATAAGAATTCAGGCACTAGGTCAGCTTCTAAATAGACAACTAATGCCTCGCCAGTCGCCACCAAGGTGAATCTAAAATTAAATAGCTTTGGGTAGCAATGGCATTATTCAACATGCATAGCATACTGGACACAAAAAACTTAAACATAATGCTTTAAACCTCTACCTAGAGCCCTTACTATGCTATGTATCAAGCATTTCTGGCATTAAATCATGTCCTTGGGTATTGTAATACTAAATAATATTCCCTCCATTCTTTTTTATTTGACGCTTCTTAGTTAAAAAAATGAACTAGCCGGCGACAAATATTTGAGAACGGATAGTATTGTTGCTTCATGGTGTACCATTATGCTACCAACCAATTCTTAGCACCAGACGGCCCAACGCTATGTAATAACCTTCGCACATGATGTATCATTGCGTGCCATCTACAATATCCAGTTCATTGCATCCTCATAATCTGTCAAACATTCCTATACATTTATTCTTATCATTACAAACAACATTCTATATACAAACCACGATGTTAGTACGCGCGCGCCAGAAAGTAGTAGGAATCAGAGAGGCAGGCAGGCAGAGAAAAGCAAAACGAAATAAGAAGTTCATGAACAGGAGGAAGCGAGCAAGGTAAGGATGGTGAGAAGAAAATCATTCCATACTTGCTAGGGTAGTAGGTGATGCCGAGCGACCGGAGGACGGGCTCGGGCGTGTACGCCCAAGCGAGGTAGACGGTAGTAGTGATGACGGTGGTGATGGATCGGCCCATGGTCACGGGCGGTGAAAGAGGGAGACCTTGTGGAGGTGTTCCAGTCACGTTGGGGTCGGCGGTTGCGGATCAGGCTGACCGTCTGTCTGGGGCTGCGCACCACCAGCGACGGCGATGGCGATGTCGACGGCGGCGGCCACTCCATCGGCCTTGTTTGTTTTCGCTTTTCTGAATCTCGCTTATCTGGAGAGCAGGTTTTCCACAAAAGCCACTTTGTAGAGAATCTACTTTGTGGAAAATCCAAACGTTTGGCAATCTCGATTATCCAATGGGAGAAAGGACACCGCGGAGGCCGCTGCCGGAGGCGACGCCGACGGGCGGAGGAGGCGGCGGGCGGAGACGACGCCGGCGGAAGGAGGACGCCGCGGGCTGAGGCGACGCCGGCGGGCGGAGGAGGCGCCGGCGGAAGGAGGACGCCGCGGGCTGAGGCGACGCCGGCGGGCGGAGGAGGCGCCGGCGGAAGGAGGACGCCGTGGGCTGAGACGACGCCGGCAGGGGGAAGAGGCGCTGGCGGAGGTGACGTCGGCGGGGGGAGGAGGCTGCTGCAGGCGGAAGTGACACCGGTGGGAGGCGGAGGTGGGGTGGTACGGAGCCGAAGGTGAGGGCCCAACGCGGAGGCGGAGGCGTCGTCCCGGCGGCGCGAGCTTGGACGTGGGGCTCCCGGATGCGGAGGAGGCGCCGCGGGGGCGGATCTGTCGGGTGCCGCCGGCGGTGGTGCAGGACGTGGGTTCTTGCCGGCGGGAGGAGGGAAGGTCCCGAGCGCCCGCGAGGAAATAATCCTCGCGCTGGGGAAACGACGGCCTCGGGGCTGCGATACCAAGCAGACTGGGGCTTCCCATCTAACTCTACAATCTTTAAGGCCCATTAAGAACAATGACATTTTTTCAAATCTTTATAATTGAGTTCTTTGAATTCTTTTAACAATATTCTTTGAACGAGCATACAAGGAAGACCCTAACGTTATGCCCTATGGGTCCATTAGCCATCTTTTCTGTTTTACGCTTATATGCAAGCTTCAACATTACCTTTAGCCTGGGTTTAACAATGTAGAAAGTCTAACTCAACATTTCGAATAATCTAAATGTCGAAATAGCACATTATGAATGTTGATTTAAAAAAAATAAAAATTGATAATTAGAATATGTACATATTGGATTTCATTTTGTTGCATTGATTATAAATAACAACATAGTTGAAACAGTTTAAAAAATAGATAATCATTTGAAGAGAAAAAGGCATTTGAAATTTGGAAGCAAACGTCTCGAACCACCGCCCTGTACTTGCAACAGGACACGTCACACATGCATGCAGCACAGCCGCTGGCCCCATCACCCGCCTTCCGTACAGCTGCAGCGTGCGCCTTCCCTCTTGCTGCCTGCTAGGCCGCATGCGATCTGAGTCATCCAAAGCTTCCTGCACGGATCTCAAACAGTGCAAGAATGGTCAGTTAAAAATCTAGTGGAAGATAAATAGGATTTCCAAAGCAGGCTTACGAGAGAATCAAGGTGTTCGGGTGGGATTTTCGCGATGGTTGAATCCGCTTATAAGCGGAAACAAACAGGCCCATCGTCTTTCTCACGGATCCCACTTGTCCATTTAGGCAGCAGGTTCCAACGAGCCAGCAAGGTAGACCAAGGAAACAAATAAGCCATCATGAAACGCAAAACAAAACGAACATGGGCTAAATCGAGCGTGGGTTGTGGGCTCTGTGAAAGAAAACAACGCCAATCCCACGTCGGTTCTTTCCGGAATGTGCGTCTATTGTCAAAATTGAAAGGGAGTGATCGAGTAGATAAATAGAAATTCTGAAATTGAAATTGTACTGCAAAACATGCTACAATTGCATAGTACTCTTCCCCTCGAAAAATATCAAAAAAATTGCATAGTACTCCCTCAATATTGCTTGTATACGTTCTGTGTATGCATCTTGATCCGTGTATCAACATCCATATTATATGAACAAAGAAAATAAGAGCCAAAACCCGTTACAATTCTGTATTCACACACTCTCTTGGAACACTGTGTTCGTGTAGGTATAGTGATAAATCTAATCATATATTGTATACAAAATATATGCATGAATAGTAACATTAATCAATTTAAAGCCTATAGCGATGACGGTGGTGAGGGATCCCTCCGACGGCTTGGGCCCATGGTCACGGGCGGCGAAAGAGGGAGACCTTGAGGAGGGGTTCCAGTCGCATTGAGGTCGGCAGTTGCGGATCAGGCTGACCGTCTACCTGGGGCTGCGCACCACCAGCGACGGCGACGGCGACGGCGGTGGCCACTCCATCGGCCCTGTTTGTTTTCGCTTTTTTGGATCTCGCTTATCTGGAAAGCAGTTTTTCCACAAAAGCCACTTTGTAGAGAACGTGGGTTTCAGAGTATAGTCATCTCGCTGAAGGATAGTTTCTATGACAAAGCTGAAGCACTTGTTGGTGTCTATAGGGATTCAGAAAGAAGGTAAATTGGGCGTATCTTACTGTACTAGGCTTCTTTTCTGTGCGCAGTACCTAACTATTTGATTGGATATGCAGTCGCTCGAGAACTCTCACCTTGGACCTGACCAAGTATAGGGAAGCGTGAAGCAACTTGTGTTGGACCTTACCAAGTACACGGGAAGCGTGAAGCAACTTGTGTTGGATATATGTATTTGCTAATGTTAAGTGTCCTGAACCACTTTTGACGTTTTAACCTATGTACGTGCATGTGTGATGCTTTACATAAGCTATTTGCCAAACAGTTGGATTCATGTGGTAGAATGCTTTCAACAGGCAGGCTTAAGCTTTTTTTAGTTCCACTTGTAACAACTCTTCTTAATATATAGTCTGTTACGTTTCGTGGTGTGTGCTTCCCACAGTTTTTGTACATGCATTCAGTGAAGTACAGTGCATGCCACATCCCAAAAGCGGTTTTGTGCAAGCTAACAGTGACTAGCTTTCTCGATATTGCATTAATTTCTCGATCGGTTTCTGATTCGAGCAGTATTATATTGTCACAGCCAATAAGGAAGGAAATCAATGGAGCTAGGGTGGAATGAAAACAACGATTTAAGATCGAGGAAGTAGTAGGCGATCTCAATCATCAAATAAATGAGATTAATTAATCTTCTTGGTTGTCCTTCGGTGCTCGGGTTGCGACAGACTCAGGAAGGCGGAGGAGGACCTGGTGGTACCCTTTAGGGTCAAGGAGCTCAGCAACCTTGCCGGCAATGATGACTTGCCGTTGGCGGCAGCAGTGGTGCTGTTTTGCAAGTGGGCGGCGTCCTAGCAGGGGGCGGCGGCATCGTCATTGTCGTCGTCCATGACTAGCTGGTGGTCCTCGGCGTATTCAACAGCCGCCCACTGCTTGCTGCTGCTCTTCCAGCAGTCGGCGGCGGCGGCCGTGTAGGCGTCGCACTTCTTGTCATGGCGGTAGTCAGCATCGGAGGCACAGGTGAGGCACATGCCACATGGTGGGCTGTCGGAGTAGTGGGACGAGCCAATGAAGGACCAGCTGTTGCGCGACATTCGAGAGGAGGCGGAGGACGACGTGGGGCTACCGAAGCCGTGGGATACCCTGATGGTGGCCCCATGCCTTGCCTCCCTGAGTTGTTGGGCGTCCGTGAGCAGCGCGAGGATGCTGTTGGTCCGGCGCTGCAGGCAGGCGCCCCAGTTGAAGCCCCTATCGTCGACGTAGTTGAAGTTGCGGAGGTCGTGCATGGTGGGAACGTCGGGCATGAACTCGCGAGGCAGGTCCTCGGGCCCGTGGGTGAGCAGGAACTCGAGGACGATGAGCGCCTTGTACATGGGGCGCCACTCCTTCCAGTCGGCGGCGCGACTGAGCCTCTGGTGGAGCATCGTAGACAAATTTAATTAGAACCATGAGAGAATTAAATCTTCTAGACTATGTTAAGTGGGTTTGCAACCTAAAGTGACAAGATAGCAATTCAATCTCTAGTAATGTAAACGCTCAAAGTAAATACATGAAGGTAAAGTGAGCAAAGAAATCACCACACAAGAGGCCGAATTTTTCCCATGATATCGGTGACTTGCCGGTCAACCCTAATCTATGTTGAGGTGGATTCAAAGCATCCAACCGCTCCTCTGTCAAGACCTCACTTGATCTATGAGCCGAATTGGTCAATGAACCTCTCAAACCTCTATTCCACTAGGATTGTTTTTCACCACTCCGGTGAGGCAAGCACCAAACCTCTCACAATCATCACCGCGGCTACTTCACAATCTTCTTTAAAGAGCTCGACGGGGAATCACCATAAGCCGTCTAGGAGGCAGCAACCTCCAAGAGTAATAAGCAAATGACTCGTAGTGCCTCAATGCTCACACAAATGATCCCAAGCACTAGGATGCTCTCAATCACACTAGAATTAAATCTCAAGCAACGTGAGGGAGAGGTGGAAGAAGGCTTAAATATGCTCAACAAGTGTTCCAAATGGCCGAGGGAGGCAGCCAAGCGCGGGCCACCCTGTATATATGGCCTCCCACTCCTCAACTAGCCGTTATGTGCAAAACCCGTGAAAACAGGGAGTTCGCGTACAGTCCGCAGTACAAAGCCCAGACAATCCGCACTTGAAAACCAACGGCTAGTTTCGCATTAAATGCTTGTCAGAGTCATTCAAAATTAGTACTGCGGACAGTCCGCTTCACAGGGCCCGGATAGCCCTCAATCACTCGGTTTTGAACTCAGAGACTTTGCTGCTCTGGGGGCACCAGGATAAATGACCGGTGGATAGTCCGTCCCAGGGGCCCAGACAGTCCGCCGTTCACAATAAAATCACCTAGCAGAAAACTCCAGCTCCCTGACCCAAACACCAGTTACTACTATGGACAGTCCACCGTTGGGGCTCAAAAACAAGACAGGAAGCAAGGCATTCTGGGTGAAATTGTACTCTTAGCTGTGGACAGTCCGCCTCACAAGGCCGGACAGTCCGCCACTCTGAAATTCAACCCATTCAGAAAATAGCCTTTGAATTGAGGTTTTCTTTTGCAAACCGAAGCATTGTTAGTCCTCATGCATGAAAGTGTATCAACTATATGAGCAAGGAGGCACTACAAAACCGTCAAATAAAATACATCGATCCCTCTTGATAGTACGGCTATCTAGCCTATTAATCCGGTCAATTCTCTTCTCTAAGCACCTCTTGACCGATTAAAATTAAAAACTTATTATATACTTTTGCCTTGAGCTTTCCATCACCAAGGATTAAATCTAGCTTCCAAAGCTCCCGATGCAGTTCATCTTTGCATTGACCAACCTACATTCTCATTCTTCTCAAAGAAATTGTTAGCCCACACATGTTGTCATTAATTACCAAAACACCAACTAGGGGCCTAGATACTTACAGAGATTTTATAGCATGTTTTTGCTGTGGCAAGTTTATGTGACTATGTAGCAAAATTATGTAATGTCTAGCTATAGGACCGAGACATGCGACTAGAGGGGAATGAATAGGAGCACTTAAAAACTCAAACTCAATCCCCTAAAGTACAAACTGAAACAATACTCACAACAAAGCTAGACACCGTCCACTGAGAGGATACGTATCTAGCTCACAACACATGCTTGGTACCGTCCACTGAACAGATACGTACCAAGCACAAAGTGAAAGCACACACTCAACGGAAGCAAAACGAACAAGCTCCAAGAAGACAACAGAAAACAGCTGACAGGGCTGCAAAGAAAAATGCCAAAACCCTTTAAGAAAAGCTCAAAACCGCCTCCAAAAATTACCACACCTCCACAAGACAATAAGGAACAGCTCCAGACAAATTTAGATCAATTGGAGCAAGTTGTGGCCATCGGACTGTCTGGTGGTAAATCACCGGACTGTTCGGTGCTCACAGCCTGACACTCCGAAGAACATTGATCCAAAACCATAACAAATCAACTCCAGACATTATGAAATTTTTACTGTAGTTTGAGAAGGGGCCAGGAAACAACTCCACAAAATTTCAGCTTAATTGGACAAGGAACAAAAATCCTAGAGCCACCGGACGGTCCGGTGCAGACCCCAGACTGTCCGGTGGTTGAAAACTGGCAGACCAACTCCAAGAGAAAAATACAAAAACCAGGTATAAACACCTCCAAAAATTCTAAAATTTTGATAGGAGCTTTATGATTCACAGGACAAGAGCTCCACAAAAGTACGAATCATTTGGAGCACGTTTGACCACTACAAGTATCACCGGACGAAATAGGAACCCACCGGACGATATAGCTCACACAAAAACAGCCACTCGAAACTTGAGCTTCCGAAGCCAAAACTTAACCAAACCTTCACCAATCTTTACGAAATTTTGCACACACTAACCTAGCTCCATTTCGAAGATATTTCCAAAAGATCTATAGAAGAAGATCAAGGGATTAGTGGGAATTTTAGATCTCGTGAAGAGGGAACCTTTGAGCAAGAAAAGGGGAAAGCTCAAGAACAATTTGCTCGTGGCAATCCTTTGGGATTGAGATGTTCTAAGACATAATCTTCACGTCCTTACAAGTCCAAAACACAAGCAAAAAAAAGGATTCAACCTCAGCCAAAGCAAACACCCGAAAAGCCAAGAATTGGGTCCAAGAACCAAAGGGCAAAAGGGGGAAGAACAAGCACACAAGTTGTTGTACGAAATCACTTGGATTAATGGCCCAAAATGGGTCTCAAGATTAGATTACAACCAAACAACCAAGGAATTCGTCCCAAGCAACCACCCTCTCCTTCCCTCTTGATTTGGAGGCTAGATCTCACCCTAACCCTCCTAAACTTTGTGCTCAAGGCTTGAGGACAAAAATTACTCTAACGAAATGAAAACTTAGCAGCCAAGAGAGTCCTAATGACCAGCTCTTAGGCTATTTATACACCGGTTCAGTTTTGGCATTTTTACACATAGATCCCTAACACTAGAAACGTCCGGAGGGGCTAAAACAGAAAAGGACCCAAAATATCGGGGACGGACGACCACGATGATGACTTGATCTTCTTAGCTTCCACGCAATCTTCGGATGTCCTTCACGTGGCCAGTAGTCCAATCCGCCTTTGCACCCCCGGTTTTAAAGTCAAAAACCAAGAACTCCGTTTGGGTCGGACTTGGCTCATCTTCTCTATCTTGGCGAGTCGTGGCCCAACTCACCAAGAGTTGGGTAGCTTGGGTGGCGGTTTTGAGCCGAAGCCGCCAAAGCCTCCCTCGCACGCCTTCGCGCCATGTACTCGAGTTGGAGCACCATGGTGGCACCCGACTTCTCCAGTCCATCGGAGTCGAATCGCGGTCCATCGGAGGGCTTACACCACCGTTGCCGATCCGTCCCTCCTTGTACCAAGCTTCAATGGCCGACCGATGCCGAGCATTGCTTCCGGTCCATTGGAGGGCTTTTGCCTCAGTCCATTGAGGTCTTCATCATCTACCTCCAGTCCATCGGAGGGCCTCCAGTCCATCGGAGGACTTGTACCATTGACAATCACTCATCACACCAGGAGAGCAATGAGGCCGGTCCATTGGCTCTCACTAGCAAGTTCATATGGTTATTGTTATAGCAAGTTCATGTGATTATGTAGCAGGATTATGTAATGTCTAGCAAAGTTCATGAAATTGTACAAGAAAGTTTCTGTTGTAACAAGTTTATAAAATTCATCACTAACGCACATGTTGGGTTAGCAAAAAGTTACTGAGTTTTTTAGCAAGTTATGATGTATTTGTAGCAAAAATCTGTAAAAACATCTATAATATTTTTGTAAAACCAGCAAGTTGTGTACGTAGTATTAGTAAGTTGTGTACGCTAGATGATCTATAAACAAATAAGTTGTTGCGAGAATGGCTGCAAGTTAGAGAAGCGTCGAGAGCCGTTTAAGGCCCACAACGGCCCATCTTGTCGCATCGCGTGGGCTGGATCGCTGGGGTCACAGGAGGGAGCAGGCCGAGCGCGCGAGGGTCGCGCAGCCGGCGTGCAGCGCGACCCCAACGCGGGATAGACTTTGCGATTCTTGTAGTGAAAATTTTTAGAGTGCTTGTTTCAATGTTAAAAGAGGGAACAAAGAGGTTGGGCCTGTTTGGATGAGATAAACTAATTAGCTAGTTGTTTGGATATCTCAGCTAATATATGATTGGATTCTTAGTACATAGGTCATTTCCCACCAATTAGCTGAAATTAGCTGGGTTCCATCAGCTAACAACTAACTTTTAGCTACAGGGTGAGCTAAAAATTAGCTGCATTTTAGCTGGTTTATTTAGATGCAACATAGCTAATTTTTAGCAGTATTCAAACACGGCTTTAAAATAGCATCCGGCGCGCATGATCTTTCCAATGGCTCAAAGTATTTCATATCAATGTAAGACTCAAGATTCGTCGTAGTAATCAAGAAACTCCTCTTTTTCTTTCTTTTTTTTTCCTTAATAAAGAAAGAGAAAGGTGTATGTACGTGTAGCGTCATCGACGTAGCTACTACTGCATAATACTGTATGCGTAGTAAACTAATTAGGTGGATGTGTAGCCCTGCCTGTATCGGCGAAAGAGGTCGTCGGTCTTGGCGGTGCGGAAGGCGTGGCACCCCATGGCGTAGACAGCGAGGAGCGCGGCAGTGACAACGGCGAGGATGATGTCGGCGCGGCGCCACTCCCTGCGGAGATTCTGGAGCAGGCCTGCCTTGCAGGAGGCGCAGGAGTAGCAGAACTTGTCCTGTTCGTTGCTCCAGGCGGCGCAGTCGGCGTCGGTGGAGGCACTGATGGGATCAATCCAGTAGGTCGGGGTGACGAAGGTGTAGCCGCACCTGGTGGGCGGCTTGCAGCAGCCCGACTGCAGAGGGCTGAGCCAGGCGGCCGTGAACAAGTCCTGCGCCGTGGCGTAGGTCTGGTTGAAGTCGGAGCAGGTGGGCGTGGCGGCCAGGCAGGTCTTGATCCGGTCCCAGCGGCCCGGCGCCTCCAGGCGGGCGCGCAACCAGCCAGAGTAGTCGTCGAGGTCGTACTCGAGGAAGGCCCGGCTGGGCACTGGGTGGCCCGAGGAGGAGGTGGTCACTGCGAAGACGAAGACGGCGAGGCAGGCGAGCGCGACGACGAGGATGAGCATGGCGACAAGGTAGGCGAGGAGGAGCCAGGGCAGGCGCCAGAAGGCGGCCACGAATCCCGCGAGGCCGACTGCGAGGACAGCGACGCCGAGGGCGACGACAGGCCACTGCAGGATCTGGACGCAGGCGTTGTCCACCTGCGTGGACAGCCAGATGCCGGCGGCGATGATGGGGATGGAGAGCAGTGCGGCGACGAAGTTGATGGCCGCGACGCCCATGTAGTTGAGCGCCATGATATCTGCACTGCTTAATTTACTGTATGCATTGCTTATAGAGGCCTGCTAGCCAATGCATTAACGAATCCCTTCATTATCGTTGGCATACGTGCAACAGCATATATGCTGATGTTCGGTATATATACGTTCCTTCCTCCGCGACGCAACGTCATCCCCTAACTGATGCTGATTCATTCCCTCCCTGACCGACTAGGCATCTTCTCCTCTCGAGACGCCACGCAACCTAGCTAGTGCAGCCAGCCCACCATCGACAGACCGATTAGATTAAGTCTCATCAAGTGGCCGCCCGGCTTCAGCTTATTGGATTAGAGCACATGAGATTAGATTAGAGCACTTTGCCAGCATTCTCAGTAGGTCATTCTCGATGGCGATCGAGTTTCATTTTGCAATTTCAAAGAAACCACGTCATCAAAAATTAGTTTGGAGTTGATGAATGAAACAAGGTCTCTCAATGCAGAATTTAATTCATTTTACAGTTTTATTGGTTAGCCATGAGATTTAATTACGATACATAGGGTTGGGAATATGTAGTTGGATGAAATGAAACAATCTAACTAGCTTTCAATAGTAGTTTCAACGTGTTTCGTATTTTTGGTAACAGTGTGCACCTAGTTTTAGTCCCATAAAACTCTTTTCGTCCTCTTATAAATAAACTATCGTATTATTACCATATTTGATGATGTAACACGCAACGAAAATAAAACTCCTACTGAGAATGACTTTATATAAAACTGTAAGAAGCAAAGATGCAAGGTGGGGTTGCATGCATTCCTTCTTTTTTTTTTTTTTCTCTTCTTGGGTTTACATATCCGCCTTATTACATCCCGAGTTGTTAACAAGAAGACAAAGCAAAAGCCATGGACATGACATACAGACACATGCAAGCAAAACAGGTATGGTATCAGGAAGGAGATATGTATATAAATGCTAGCGTAGCGATTGCTGCAGGCCAAAGCGCATCCTGAATCCTGATCGATGAAATGAATCCGTACCGATGAAGATACAATTACGACGTTGGCACCCACCGACCTGCTTTTGCCTGCGGATGCAGCTAGCGCAGCCCTTCCAACGTCACCTCTCTCTCTCTGTTGGCCGCCGCTTCCGCTTGGGCCGGCTCATGGTCACCTGCCTGCCACCTACACATACGTACGTATTGCTACTGCACTGGCATATATATATATATATATATATATACGTCATCCGAAGAGGAGGAGTAACCCGGCCGCCTTCTCGATCGATCATCTGCAAGGATGATGGTTGTGTGATTGTGTCGTGGTGGATCTTTTTGGTTTGCATCATTCCAATTTCCACACACAAGCACGGCCGGACCATCCACTCCAACTCCAAGCCTGCAGATCGATCGATTTAAATTTGCAGGGACGACGATCGATGGCTGTAGGTGGCATGCATTTCTTGATCGATTCGTCGTCTCATTAATCATTAATACATATACGATCGATGATGCATATATATGCACGCATGTGTTCCTCCTCCGACCCCTTTGGCTTAATTAGCTGCTTTATACATGATGTATATCGATCCTCCGTCCGATCCTTCAGGGTAGCTGCACGCCGACTGCTGAGCGACCTCTGCAGAAGGGCTGTGCTGCTGCTGCTGCAACGGAGACGCGGGATGGGTCGGTGGATTGGAGCGGCAAGCCATGCCTGAGGGACAGATCAGGAGGATGGATTGCCGGCTTCCTCATGCTGGGTAAGTCGAGTCTTCTGTCAGTTTTTGGTTGTTACAGTACATGCAGTAGTAGCTTTCAATTAGTACTGCTACTAGTACTGTATTACTTTGTCATCATCTGACTAGTAGTGTCGTGGACGATGGCCATATATATATATATATATATATATATATATATATATATATATATATATATGCAGCAAACCAGGCGCTCGTGACCTTCTCAATGAACTGCGTGGGGACTAACCTGGTGACGTTCATGGCGGTGGTGCTGAGGCTGGACAACGCCGCCGCCGCAAATCGAGCCAACAACTGGAACGGCACTACCTACGTCTTCTCCATCATCGGAGCGCTTGTCAGCGACTCCTACTGGGGAAGATACAAGGCCTGCACCATCTTCCAGATAATATTCCTAGCTGTAAGTACTAAGCAGTTTTTAATTAATTTGTAACTACTTACACTGACACGCAATGAATTGAATGTTTCTGATTCTTCTGATGATGATCTCTCTCAAATCAACAACGTAACAGGGATTGGTGGAGCTTTCCATAGCCTCCCATCTGTTCCTTGAGAGATCCTGCGACTTCAGGGGGCAGGGAGAAGCAGAAACAAGATCAGCAGTACAAGAAGCGCACTGCACGCCACCCACACAAGCGCAGTCGCTCATCTTCTACATATCAATATACCAGATCGCGCTGGGGAACGGTGCCTATCAGCCTGCCATCACAACCTTCGGTGCCGACCAGTTCGATGAAGCCGACGCGAATGAGAGCAAATCCAAGTCCGCCTTCTTTGGCTACCTGTTCGTCGCAAACAACCTGGGGGGCCTGCTCGCCGTCACCCTGCTGGCGTACATGGAGGACAGGGGGCAGTGGGTCCTGGCATTCTGGGTCGCAACCGGAGCCGCGCTCGTCGGTGTCGCCCTATTCGCACTTGGGACTCCAAGGTACAGGCACTTGCTGTCCAATGGCGGCAACGCTATCATCAGCGTTTGCCAGGTCATCCATGCTGCCATCAAGAACAGGCACCTCAAGACTCCACGCCCACGACAAGCAGCACATGTGGTGGATCTATACCAGGACCATGGTATCGATGATGGAACATCATGCACAAGCACCAACGACGACGGGCGCAGCAGGAGGAAGATGCTGCTGCACACACCGGGGTACAGGTGCCTGGACAAGGCGGCAGCGGTGGTGGTGGTTCAAGACGACGAGGAGGAGGAGGAGGGTCATCATCCACCCGCCGCCGCCGCCGCCGCCGCCGCCCTCTGCACCGTCACTCAGGTGGAGGAACTGAAATGCATCCTACGCCTGGCTCCCATCTGGCTCTGCAGCATCCTCTACTCCACTGCCTACTCGCAGATGGCATCGGTATTCATCGAGCAGGCACAGGCCATGCGCCGCTCCCTCCCAAAGCTGAAGCTGCATATCCCCGCTGCCGCCATGAACGTGTTTGAGATACTGGGCGTCACGGCCTTTGTGTTTATCTACCGCTTCTGCATCGCTAAGATGCTGTCCAAGATGACATCGTCAGAGCCGACCGAGCTTCAGAGGATGGGCACCGGGCTTGTCATCTCGACGGCGGCCATGGTCACGGCTGGTCTAGTGGAACAGCAGAGGCTGGCAGGAGCCGACGGGGAGGGGTCCAGCTCTCTGTCCATCCTTTGGCAGATCCCCCAGTACGTGATGATCGGCGCGTCCGAGGTGTTCATGTATGTGACCATGACAGAGTTGTTCAACGACCAGCTCCCAGAAGGCCTGAGAAGCCTGGGAAGCGCCTTGAGTGTGGCCTCCATGTCAGCTGGCAACTATGCAAGCAGCCTTCTGGTTACTTTGGTGATGGACATCACCAAAAGAGGCGGCCAGCCAGGGTGGATACCTCCTCAGGATCTCAACAAGGGCCATCTAGACAGCTTCTTCTTCGTGATAGCAGCTCTCAACGCCATTGATTTGCTGGCCTTTGTGGTGTTTGCCAAGAGGTACAGACCTCCATTATTATTGATGATCAAAAAGCCTGCTGAAGCTGATGGTGGCGGTGGCGGAGCACAAAGTTGAAGGCATCTGAATGAATCTGATGATATATGTATGACGTGGAAATAAATGTTCTGATCCAAATCTGTAATACCTAATACTATATAAATGGAATGGAACATTATTTCTGCATATGCAACCCTAGGATTTGTTCGATCCTGCATGAGTGAGTGTGTGGAATGAAATGGGCTCATTCATCGATCTAGGCTGAAGACAAGGCCCATCAAGCTAAGCTATCGTTTCGTCTTTGTCCTTCCTTCCCTCTCCTCCTCTCATCTCACGCCCGTTATCCGGAGGACGATGGACTGCTAGCTTGCTGGGCATGGCATTCCAAGCAGCAGTAGTAATTCCCAATCAGAGCAAAGCAATAAGCAATCCCATGATGGCCGGAGCCAGGAGTGCGTCCAGCTGCAGCTCCGTGGCCGCCGCCGGAGCTGCCTGCTGCTCACTTGCCCACCGCCGTCGTCCTCGGCGCATGACCCAGAGGAGGAGGAGGAGGAGGAGGACCATTTGCTTCTGCAGCAGCAGCATGTACGGAGGAGGAGGAGGAGGTTACGACGACGACAGCAGCAGCTCGTCGCTGTTGTCGCCGCTTCCGCCGCAGTTCCCAATAATCCCCGTCCCGGTGGTCCCCGAGCGCGGCGGCGGCGGCCCTCTGCGCGTCTTCTCCGGCAGCGCCAACCCGCTGCTTGCTCAGGAGATCGCGTGCTACCTGGGCATGGAGCTTGGCAAGATCAAGATCAAGCGCTTCGCGGACGGTGAGATCTACGTGCAGCTGCAGGAGAGCGTGCGCGGCTGCGACGTGTTCCTGGTGCAGCCCACGTGCCCGCCCGCCAACGAGAACCTCATGGAGCTCCTCATCATGATCGACGCTTGCCGGAGGGCCTCCGCCAAGACCATCACCGCCGTCATCCCTTACTTCGGCTACGCCCGCGCCGACCGCAAGATGCAGGGCCGCGAGTCCATCGCCGCCAAGCTGGTGGCCAACCTCATCACGGAGGCCGGCGCCCACCGCGTGCTGGCCTGCGACCTCCACTCCGGCCAGTCCATCGGCTACTTCGACATCCCCGTCGACCACGTCTACGGCCAGCCCGTCATCCTGGACTACCTGGCCAGCAAGACCATCTGCCCCAACGACGTCGTGGTGGTGTCGCCCGACGTGGGAGGCGTGGCCAGGGCGCGCGCCTTCGCCAAGAAGCTCTCCGACGCGCCGCTGGCCATCGTTGACAAGAGGCGCCACGGCCACAACCAGGCCGAGGTGGTGAACCTCATCGGCGACGTCAGAGGAAAAGTCGCGGTCATGGTGGACGACATGATCGACACGGCCGGAACCATCGCCAAGGGCGCCGAGCTGCTGCACAAGGAGGGAGCTCGAGCTGTGTACGCCTGCAGCACCCACGCCGTCTTCAGCCCGCCTGCGCTCGACAGGCTCTCCAGCGGCCTCTTCCAGGAGGTGATCATCACCAACACCGTGCCCGTGGTGCAGCACCACAGCTTCCCCCAGCTCACCGTCCTCTCCGTCGCCAACCTCCTCGGCGAGACCATCTGGCGTGTTCACGACGATTGCTCCGTCAGCAGCATCTTCCAGTGATCAATTCCATTCCCCTTGATGCATGCCTTCCTAGCTGCCATTGCTCCTTGTGTTTGATCCCAATATATATTATATATATGTTCACACACCTTGACGACTGATACAAACATGCATCTTGTCCTCCCAATCCGAAGCTGCTTCCTCGAAGCAAACAGCAATTGACAGGGAGTATCTCCCAATCTAACTTCTCAACACAATTTGCCAAAACATCATATTCCCAACAACAGCATACATACAATATTAGTACATTGCCTCCACATAATTGGAAAACAATTCCATCACTCATGGTTATCTTTGCGTTTCAAATCGCATGAGCCCTGCTCCTTCACCTCACCCCAAGCAAGCATCCGTTTCTTGGGCAAGTTTTACAGCACCTGCACCAATCCCAGACTTGACCCTTTTACCTTGCACTTTTTTAGACTTTGCGCTCAGGGAGCCACTAGCTGCAGAGGGTTGAGACAAACAGGGCATTTACCCCCGTTCACAAATCCGCCCGAAAAGGCAGCATCAGGTTGGGCAGCCAGCACTTCCAATCCAGGAATAAACAGAGGGAACAGCGTCCGTACCTTGCCACTCATATACAACTTTTGACTCCCCCTTAATCACCTTTGGATATTGATCTATGCGAGAATCTTCTAGTATCAATTCTTCAACCTAGGCCAAAAAAAAAAAGAAATGAGAAAAGGGAAATCAGTTTTTGTTTCCAATAGGCAGGGAGTTAATGTCATGTTGTAAATCTCTAGCTTAGAGTTTCATTAATGAATATTCTTTATAAATATGAGAACGCTGTCAACTATCTGGCCAATAACAAATATGCGCATGCTAGAAGTGTCCCAGACACCATTCTTCACTGGCATCCACAGATAAATTACATTTACTGAATCAGCTGCAACAAAGAGCTATCAGTTGTTTTAAACTACTAGAATATTGATAATAATTTAGGTAACACTAACCAAGAGAACCAAATAGCTACATAATTATTTGGTGAAATACACTGCAAAATAAATACCTTCTTCCACAAGAAAGCATTCTTTCTCTCACGAGGAACCAGAAGATGATCCCTGAGCCAGGAGGCAACCACCCATGGCTCACAATCGGAGTCGCCAATTTTGGCATTTATGGCATCATCTTCAAGGATTTCACACACCTACAGGCAAAAGGCACAAATACCAGAAGGTCAAAGAGGAGTTATGACAAGATAAAAGGTCAGCACAAAATTATGTCAACAACACTCTGGAATGGCCACTGACGAAGAACTCTGTGAAGCAAACAACGCCCCCACCCCTTTTCTCCACCTCCCTCCCTTGCGAAGCAAAGGAGCTGAAGGTTTGTTAAATCACTACAGCACAGTGCCCAGAAAAACTTTCCATACAATAATACTAATAAACTCAAATTATTCGACGTATCAAAAGCACACTGATTACATTAACACAAATATAGCTAGACAAGTTTTATGGTGGTTGGAAAACATTAGAGCCGTCCATCAAGGAAAATCCAATGGCTTGAAAATACTCCCTTTGTCCTGAAATATAGTGTTTCCTAGATTTGTCCTAAGTCAAACTATTCAAAGTTTAACCAAGTTTATAAAAAACAACAATAATGCTTTTAATGTAAAATAACCATTATTAGATTCATCCTAAACCATATTAGATGTTAATATTTTTTTTTTTCTAAAAACTTGGTCAAACTTAAAATTGTTTGACTTAGGACAAATTCAGAAAACACTATATATGAGGATGGAGGGAGTAGGAGATACCAAAGTGAAGGTACTGAGAAGGTGCCAACTAGGTGGATCCGGTACCTCCATAAATTCAATTTTAATATCCCTTCTCAGAACAACAGCTAGCAAAAATCAAACAGGAAAAGTACCCGCTGGTGTCTCTGAATCGCTGTAACAAAGCTCAGCAATTAACCTCTCAATGAATAAACACTTCGACAAAGGCAAGGAGGGAGCAAAGTCATACTTGTTCATATATTTGTTCAGCTCTATTAGACAAAGCCCGCCTCCTGTAAATGATGGACGCTATCCAGAGCAGTGCTGCAAACTTAGGTTCCATCATCACTTGAGCTGCCTATAAACAAGCTGCATGCCTAATAAGACAGTAGTGATTCTAGAAGCATACCAGGATACAAAAAGTTGTCACAAAGATGATGTTTCTAGAGATCCAATGGCGAACTTGACAAGTCAGGGGCATATGAAGTTGTGCGGCCCGCTCGGGACATTTGAATACTTGGACTCTAAATGGAAGAAATTAGAGGGTTACCCTTAGCATCGGTGATGCTATCTAGCATGTATTGATTGCGGGGGGGTGTAAAAGTGGTGAGGTAGCATTACTTGTCGGGAGTAAATGTTGTCTCGAAGAAGTCCTGAGCGGTCTCGATCACCCTAGTTTTCACTAGTAGAATTCCATCCTGAGTTAGGCCAGCAGGATTCTTTGACAAGAGCTCATCAACTGCATCAGAGACATGATGCTCCTGAAACTGGTGGAATCCGGGCAACACAAGTCGCGGTAAATAGCAGGACAGAGAATGTATACTATACAAGTCGCAGTAAATAGCAGACCAGGATTTCGGCAGGTTGGCCGCATAAAGCACGAGCATGCTGACCGCAGACCCTTCGCTGTAGCAGCTGTGACTAAATTGGTAGGGGAAGAGCGTGATGAGTAGTAGAAACGCACAGGATAGGGAGTGCATTAGTGGTAAGGAGGTGAAGGCAAGTACAGTACAATCCTGTTAGCTGTTTGGCTGAGCAGCCCGTCCTCTACGCATGCTTTGCCGTGTCTCTTGAACCCCTGGACGCACTCCAGCTCACCGTTCACACATCGCCCGTTGTGAGGGCAAGGCTGACACGAATCTGCGCATGGGAATCGGGATGGGTCAGTGTGTCGCCTTGGCCTTGCGCGGTTGCGCCCTTGCCTAGCACCGTACAACCCTACCCTTACTTGTACTTGCTAGTGCTCGTGATTATACAATACAAATATACAAATACTGTGCTGACTATTGAGCAAGGAGAAGATAGATACCGTCGGCGTAGTCATCGGGCGATTGCGGGGAGTCGCAGAAGGGCTGAGGGCGGCGGTTGAGGACGCTGCAGGCCGCAGCGGCTGCGGCCGCGATGACGAGGACGGCGAGCAGACGGACGAGGTCCTCTCCGGCGGGGAAGAGGCCGGGAGAGGGCTCGGCGGCGATCCTCCGCCGGCTGCCCGGCCGCCGCGGCGGCATCCTCCTCCTCCTCCTCCTCCTCCTCCGCTCCGCCGGGCCCAACTGGGGTCATCACCACCCTCGCATCACCCCCTTCTATTGGGCTGTCTGTCTGTAGGCCCATGAAGAGAAAGCGTCCCCTGGGCCTGGGCCCGGGATCGGAGGATTCAGATGGCGGGCGAAGCGAGGAAGGCGCGCAACCAAACAAACACAAGACAAGACGTCGTCGTCGTGGCCGGCCAACGCCAATCATGCTTGTCTTCCTATCCTCCTCCCAGCCGGTCTACGGCAAATCACGATGACAATAACGATGACCCGGAGCCTTGCGCTGTCCCTGGCCCTGGCCCTGGCATTGGCATTGGCCTTGAGCCCCACAGTGGTGGACGCCACCTGCAAGGCGGCGGCCGCCCGCGACAGCCGCGTCAACCTGAAGCTGTGCCTGTCTCAGCTCGGCCACCACCGCGAGAGCCCCGACGCTGACGTCTGGGGCCTGGCCAAGGTGGCCTCCCTCGTGGGCGCCAACAACGCCGACGACATCAAGCAGATGATGGGGCCCTCGCCCGCGCTTGCGCAGTGCGCCAAGCTCTACAGCAGCGTCGGGTTCGCCTTCGCCAGCGCGCAGGACGACATCAACAAGCGCGCGTACGCCGCCGGGAAGCAGAGAGGCCATCTCACTCACGCACCAGTGCGACGCCGCATTCGGCAAGGCCAAGGCCAAGGCCAAGGCCCCCGTCCCCGTCCCCGTCCCGCCGCCGTTGGCGCAGCGCAACGCCGACTCGGTGCAGATCGCCATCATCGCCACAGCCATCACCAACCTCATCACCAACATCAAGTGATCGATGATGATTGTCTGTCTACTAGTAGTATTCAATTCAATTAATAATTATTAAGAAGGATTGTCTGCTGATGATATATAGAAACTAGAAAGAAAGAAAGAAAGGGGAAAATTAAAATAATCATCTGTTCCTTCTTCTCCATAATCTATCGATCCCTGACCATCCATCCATCCAATCATGCCCACACTCGCTTCTTTGGGATAAGATCCAGCGTCTTTACTTTATCTATCCTGGCGGCGACGATGAAGTCGTTGACGGTGAGGCTGTCGCCGGCGGCGGCGGAGGGCGTGGAGAGCTCGGCCCTCACCTGGACCACCTGCTGCTTTTCGTGGTGGTCGGGAGCCTCCACCAGGACCTGCAGGGCTGCCGGGGCATGCCCGGCGCCGTCGAGCGCGGCGTTGATCCTGGCGATGAGCTCCTGGGCACAGGGCTCGTCGCGCACCTTCCAGACGCACTGCAGCCGCGCGGGGCGCTGCTGCTCCTCCTCCTCGACCAGCAGCCTCCACCCCACGACCTTCAACAGGAGGCTGCGCGCGTCGTCCAGGGAGAGCGGCTCCGCGTCGGGCTGCAGCGGGAGGCGCGCCAGGGAGAGCGCGGAGAGGGTGGGGATGAGGATTTGGTGCAGGGTGTCCACGTTGCCCAGCACCTTCTCCCCGAACTTGCTCTCGATCTCCTCAGGGAAGGGGTCGCGCGCCCCCAGGTCGCCCAGCAGGTCGGCCATCGCCACTACGCGCATCCCGCGGCGGCGGCTCATCGTCGTAAGCAGCGCCGCCCGGCGGAATAAGCTTGCGCTGCTGCTGCTGCTGCTGCTGCTGCATGCGGTGGCGGCCGTTGCAGCTACTGGCGGCGCGAGGGAGAGGGAGAGGGAGAGGGAGAGGGAGAGCGCCATCGGATACGGATGGCTGGGGGTCGGGTGGAAACGGAATGGATTAGTGGCCGGCCTGGACTGCTTCTGCTCTTTATTATCGTTATTATTATTATGTGTGTATACATATATATATCTATATATATAAACAAGTGCAAACCTCTCGTCACCATATCCGTGCTTGGAATAGTAGCTTCTAGTCCCTTCTTCTGCAACTCCAATGCTACCACCATACATTCGCAACACCGAATCTGCTGCTTGCACATGCTGACAAAAGTACTGCATCCAAGAGAGCATGCCAAAGTATTGCAGCCAGCCCGGCCCGGTCCATTCTTGCTTGTGATCCGGTCTTCTTTGGAACGTAGAATTTCCACAAAATTTATATAGAAACAGTTCAATTTTACAGAAAAAAAACGCAAACGCGTTTCCAAAAGGGATCTAAATATGCTATGGCCTGTATTGCTGCTGAATGAATGAAACGGCCATGCACGGAACCAATCAGGCTACGAGCATCAACAAGTGACAAGCTATTGTTGCTAAACATGCTACGGCTGCTGATGGTGGTTGGTGCGTTGGCGCGTGTACTCCCACACGGCGATGGCGGCGCTGACGTGGACGTTGAGCGACCTGACCACGCCCAGCTGCGGGATCTCCACGCAGGCGTCCAAGCTGTGGATGATGTCCACGGGGATGCCTTCCTTCTCCCGCCCCAGTACCAGCACCGTCCGGCCCGGGAACCCGAATCGGTCCAGGGGCCTGCTGTGGGCCGTCTGCTCCAGCCCGATCACCGAGTACCCCTCGCCACGCTTCCTCTCCAGGTACGACTTCACGCTGTCCACGGGGACCTCCGTCACAGGCACCCACTTCTCAGCGGTCACGCTGCAAATGCAAATGAAATCACCATACATAAACTGAAGCACCTCCCAGCGATGGCATGGCTATATCGCAAATACCTCCCATACCTGATCAGGCGGAACTGCTTGTCCTGAAGAATGCTCTTGTCGGCAACAACCAGACCAGCTGCCCCGAACACCTGTCAAATACGTGCGGAAAAAAATGAGTCAAGCACACGATATAACTTAACTACTCATCAGCCCAACCTGCAAGGCGAGAAGAAGCAGCCAAAGAGAAAAAAAGAGATACCTCACACGTTCTCGTCAGCCCTGCAAGATTAGGTATGCGGTCAACCAATGATGCCACCACGATCAGGTCTTGCCGGCTTTGCTTGATGGTTTCCGCAGCATGCAATCTTGCTTCTAGTGCTAGGTTGAAGACCTGGTCATCTTCCTCCATCTCTGCAAAACGCAGCAAGCCACGGGATCCAGCAAATAAATAAGGAAAAGCCCCAACAATATATAGGCACCAGCAAATTCACATTGACACCTGAAAGTAATCTCGACGTGTTTCCATCACCAACGCCCGAATGACCTCTGGTGCTCAAGGTCAATGCTTGCTCAGAGTCTCTACGGGGCATCATCTTCTTCTGGAAATCCAGTGCATCTTGACCAGTTTGTACCAACTCAGACACGCTCTCCTCACTCTTGCCCGCATTACGCTGCTCTCCCACTGCGAGATCCTCATTCTTGATTGTTGCTGTATCCTTTGCTATAGCATGTCTCAAGTCTTCCCTCACATCCTGAAATACCAAAACTTTAGCTCGCAGCTCCATGGAAGCAAAGATGGGCTATGTTCAAAGCTCTTACGTTAAGGAACTCAATCACCCGCTCCATCACCGACACCGGAACACATTCAAAATCGGACACCTACACAAGCAACAGAGCATGCACAACTCTATAAGCCTCGATGATTCAGTGCTCCTTAAACAATTAAAATGGTCCTTAAATTTTCTCTTGAAAGACAAACTCCTAAAATGTGGTAGTAATGAGCCGAGAATATTTATCAACCTCAGGACGAGCGCTAAATATTCCAGGAGGAGTCCCAGATGCATCGGGATCAAAAACATCAAGGAAACCTTCAATTGAAACTCTAAGCCTGAAATCGGAAGGCAGGAATTATAGACATCCGATCTGAGGAACAACTCAAGTTTAACAAACAGTAGTTTGGATCAACAAATGGAGAATTTAGCATATAAAGTTGATACAGCTAGGTGTAAAGAATATGGTCATGCCAGGACAGCACAGAAAAGGCCGCCGTTCGAAAAAAAGAAAAACTAGCATCTAGCAAATGTATGTACCTAACACAGTCCGAATTTTCTGCCAGATAATCTTTCAATTCTTGAAAGCACCTCCTCTCAATGGCTGCCTCTTCTGAAGTTTCAAGATGCAAAGTAGGCCACAACCTCGATAGCACTGAATGGACCAGTAACTGCATATGAAATGGATCTTCAGTTTCTAGGTTTCAACGATTTTTCAAAAATATATGGTTTACCTGAGTAAAACCACGTAAACTGTGGTGATGGGATGTTAAAAACGGCAATATAGGAGGAAGCAACTGATTCAGGTGGTATTTCTGGACAGACGGCTGCCTTGAGTGAAGTATCACATTTGCTGCTATAAAAACATACGAAGATAATGCCTGCGGAGAGGAGACACATAAATAAACAAATCAAATTAGAAAGATGTCTACGAGTATCTGGCAAAAAGTTTCACCTGTTGTCGCATCCCTTTGTCATGAAAAATAGGAATAAGTTGTTCCTCTGCCTGCACATGATAGCTCGCCAGAAACATCAACATTTATGGACAATAAGAGTGTGCATTAGTTGCATATTTCTACAGCTATGGCATGAAAGGAGCTCTCACCAATGTTGGAAATTTTAAGTATAAGAGTATAGCAAATGTCTCCAAGTACTGCCGCACAGCAGGCAGATTATTTCTCTGCACAAACATACAAATTGAACTTTCAGCAATGTAGAAGTAATGAAACACATATAAGCACACCTAAAGATTGAGAATTCTTACGTAAAGACAGATGTGAACGCTAGATGTTACTTCTCGAACTATATCATCTTCTACATAGTGCGATAAAACACATATCATTTGCCAAACACGAACTTTACGCCTATGTACCTGGTAAAATGTGAAAATTTTAGCAATATGATACAAGATATCAAAGAACTCAATAGTAAAGCTTTAAAACCACCCAAAGTTCACGTAGAATAGAATGCTTACACTGCTATATTTCTTGTAGAGTTCTTTTGAAAGATCCTTGTCGTTCACCTGAGTGAAAAAGGTGCAAACCACAAGAGTAAGAGCACTCCTAATTTGTGAAGTAGTAAATTTTGCAGGTAACTCTTGATCATATCTTGGAAAGGTGCTAAACTCAGGCCCATGGCAGATCAAAGTTAAAATGCACAAAAGATATCCAAAAGGTTCGGGACAAAAATAACACACTGGCTCTCAAATAAAAGATAGTGACCAGAGAACATCAACCTCAAGCACAAGCAGCATTGCCTAAAGATAGAAATCTACAGCTATAAAACAGTTAAGAATACAAAAGCACTCAATCGGTACCGCTGAGTCCAGAAGTTTTAGTAGAAATAGTTTGCCAGATTCAAGTGCTTCTTCAGTTTCCAATATACTCTGTTCTTTGATTTGCTTCCAAAGCTGATGAAAGAGAACAGCAACCGAAACACGAGCATATAATTCTGTATTAATGAACACCTGCAATAAGATTACCAGTTCTATTAAATGTGAAATGATCAAGCTGCTCATTCATCATAATACTGCCAAAAAAATAAACAGAAGGTTCAGCAGGTTTCAATGTGCACTATCCCATCACATGGGAATGTTTATTTGAATAAAGGTAACCAAATTAGGAATATGATACCTAGCATAGTAATTTCAAATGAACTTACCTCTGTGAATTCACGATCAGGACTTTGCGCTAGCATCGAAACTTCAAACCTTGCTTCATGGTTTTCAGAGAGTTCAGCTTCAAAATCTTCGTCAAATGCCACTATTCAATATACATCAATTACTAATTGGAATGAATACAATGATAGACATCAAGCATATTGCTAATGAATACAACAATGAACAAGCACATTGCCTTGCTTATTAGAAAGAAGGGAGCTACTAACAGAAGGAGAAAGGAATTAGCAGGAAAGAAATTGAAATAGTATACCAGATCCATATAACGCGAGTAGCTTCAGTTCCTCCATATAAAATCTAAGAGTTTTTGGATACATCAACCATAAACCACTCAAATGCAGAGCTGCTAAGCGAATGGTTCGAGGACTTTTAGAACCTTCATCAAGAAGATTCTCAATAAACTGAAAACAGATAGATGAGTTAATTGCATCACTCGTATCAAGGAAAGCTTGGTACTAAACAAGAACACATTCATAATTATTAGTGAATTGCACTCAGGTCATGGATATGTCAGTAAAATCGGGTCATGGGTATATAAGTAAATGAACATTTAGTAGCTGCACAAAAAAAGAATGTGCTCTTTATTCAACATCAAGAGCACGCAGTTCTCTTGTGGGTTTGAGAAAAATAATAACAAAGACTTTAAGTCCCAAGCAAGTTGGGGTAGGTTAGAGCTAAAACCCAACGAAGCACCACCAACAGAATGAGAAAAATAATACATATATATTAGGGGATCTAAAGACTATTCATGGTTCAGGTACATGGATAGCTGATTTCCACATAGAAGTGAAAGCTGATTTCCGCCATGTCCGCATAGAGTGCACCTAGCAGCTCCTGTGCGCAGACCTGATGGCCAGCGAGGCCTAGCACCAGCAGGTCAAGCTCGTCGTTTGCGCCTTCTCCGTGATGCTGACACCGGTTCACTGTGCTTGTAGGCAAGGAGATGCTGCTGCTGGCATTAAAGCTGGTGGTACGGTGTTCCCTCAGACTTTAGGTAATTTTTCTTTTCTGTTGCGAACACACAGAGCTCAACTATGGTGGCACGACGGCCAGTGCGTCCATGTACCTCGTGGCAGCAAGGTTAGAGGAACAGGCGGTGACAGCGGCGATCGTGGGGGTCAACACCGAGCGCGTTCCAGGGTCCGCAGCTAGCGTCAGGCACAATGAGGGAAGAGTGGGCAAGTACACGGAGTGGCGTCCAAGCGAGATATGTCTGGCAACACTCACATAGGACTGTGGTGATGCCACATGTTACATGGCGCAAAGGTGGGGGTGGGGAGGCACGGGCTGCCACGTAAGCGAAGCGATGAGCTGTGGGCCACCGCACACTCCCGCCAGTGCATAGCGGACGTGGGGCGGGATGACCGCATCAGCACCAGACACATACGAACACACTCACTAGAACATGCAACTATGCAAGCACACTGCGCACACCCAGATTTAGGCTTAGAACATGCGTGCCAGTGAGGAGAACGACCAACACAGACACTGGGATTAAAAGCCTAAATTACTGGCCATTTAGGCTACTTGGAGCTCCTTAGCCCCTACAGTACACCAAAGTTTACTTGTTTATGCTTTGTACATGTTTTATGTTTAGGGTGTATTTTCACATCAGTTGCTAACCATATTTCAGATGTAAGTATAGAAGTAACTAAATAACAATATTTCAGAACTTATATATTTTTAAATTGATTAGGAATGACTTTTATTTCCTCTGCTACTCAGCATCACAAATTTACAATTCATAATGATGATTTTCGTTCCTTGTACTTATGAATAAATGGTAATTATATTTTTTTGCAAAAAAATGGTAATTATATGAACAAAATGTTTGTCATCCGATATAACTTATAGGTGTTAACCGTATGCATGCACATAAAGTCCACAATGCAGGCTTCATATATCAAAAAAAGCCACTTCAGTTGAACTAGCAAACAAATGCACATAAAGCAACAGTATCAGCAGCTAGTGCTGGCTACTCAGTTCAAGAACAAGATTGGTGTTGCATCCAAAACAGTAAAAGGCGTTGGAGACAATATGTGACAACTGACCCATTTTAAAGGGCCTGGTCCTTTTTCATTTGTCTCATGCATTTCCAAATTAGAAAATATTGCCGGGTGCAGTATTGCAGATAGTAGTGCGGCGATGGGAGCCACTCGGCGTTTGTTGCAGCTAAGGTGCAAGATCCAGGAGGACTTTGCTAATTGCATCATCATCTGGGTAAACAGAGAGAGAAGGTACTGAATGCCTATATACAATTAAAGAAACCAAAAAACAAATTTGTGAAGGAAAGAACAAACAACAATCATAAAGTTTCCAAGTTAGCCTCCAGTATCAGGGTGTAAGGAGCTCTACTTTGGGGAACAAAAATTAGCACAATAGACTGAATAGAGAAAAGGCATCATCCGATAGTACCTCAAAACTGATGCCTAAAGAGGAAAATTTTATGTTGCCCATGTTCAAGTGTAACAATCCCAAAACAGATCTCACACATCTAAGAATTGATAAGACGGAATTTTCACCAGCATTTTCAAGGCTGCAAAGATGAAGAAAAGATAACTAAGTACAGGGCAAATAATTGCACCCAGGATAAGTTGAATCATTAGCAGAGAAACAGAGCAAGCAAAACTAGAAATGATAGATCGATAGCTGTGTCGAAACTCAAAACACAGGACCAATTTACATAGAGCAAAATTCTAACAGCATCCTCTGCTCACCTTTCAATAACATCAAGAAAAATGCATCGGAGGGTTGAATCTGAAAATAAAGGATCCAATCTCTTAAGCTGAGATTCATTGTCCCTACTGCAGCACGAGATGGATATGGATAGAAGGGAATCTAGACAAATCCACTAGTGAAAACAAACAATTAGGAGCAATCCAAATCGGCTTATTTATGTGCTGCAGAAGGAGGCAATATGCAATATGCCAATATATTAGTCTAACCTTCCAAGTCATTAAAACAGCCCGTCTGCTTCGTGTCAGAATTCCATCCATTAGGAGATGGTTGATGTTGTCAAGGAAAGTGGTGACCAAAATATCCAATGACAATGTGTTGGCTTGATTTATTTGCTTTGCTTTCACAAAATCAAAAAACTGAGAATCGCAAGCAGTAGATAGAATTGCCAGAACATTGGCTAGAGCTTCATAGGCTGCCAAGTGAAGTTCAGCTCCAGTCTTATGCAAGAAAAGGAGAAAGGATGGCCTAAGAATTTACATAAAGAAAGCTAACAGAAAGACATTGAAAAAGAGTTAAATAGTTAATAATATAATATTGTTTAAGAATAGCAATATACCTCAGTGGTACCAGTGGGGTGTTGGATAACTTTCAAATAGAAGTCCCATAGCATGGAAAATGTGGAAGAAAAAGAATCACCGGAGCTGTAATGAGTGCACCACGAGGCAACAGAACTAATACACCTCATTGACCAAATCTGTGAATTATGAGACGGAAACTAGTCAAACCTAGTCAATTATATGCTGAGATGCACTTCGAATAGGTAAAGTACAGGTGTGTTTGGTTGGAGGGGTATCTTGAGACGGTCCAGGGTGATCCCAGTTTTGAGGGTGTTTCGTTGGAGGACATGGGTAGAAGGGGATGGTTATCTGAAGGGAATAATAGTGGTTGTGTTGCTTGGCTAAGGTCTAGCCTAGCTTAGAGCTAAGCCAGGTCAGCCCCAAACCTAGCTTATCGAGTGCAATCGTGTGGTTCATCTGCACAAGCTAGCCCGTATCACAAAGATTGTGTTAGGTTAGCTGAAAGTTAGCAGACTTGCTTTATGTGCAGCCACATCGTTCATGTGGTGAGTTTAAGTTGATCATTTCTCTCTCTCAAGACACTCTTTCCTCCCTCTTTGAGAAGCACCAGAACCAACATTTCCTGTGTCCTTCAATTTATTTCCCCAAATCTCCAGCCCTATTTTTCCCCATGAAGCTACAGCCATGGAAGATATCAATCAGCTTCTGATTTCCATCCTTTTCCAAAAGCACCAAGCACCCACCTCCTTCAATCCCAAGCAACCCAACATCCACATCTATCTCCTTCGGTGGATGTGGAACTTACCTACCCTCCCTTGTTCCATTTGGTGGTCTCTGGCACCACGACATCCAAGCCTTGCCACAGATGAGTTCCATGGGTTGAGCATGTGCTGCTCAGGAAGACACAATGAAAGCATACTTATTTCTTCCCTTATTATTCTGAGCTGTAAGTAAGTTATTACAGGCAATTGTGAGACTAAATTTTGTAGTATTGGTGTAACAGGTGTTAGATATACTTGTATTATACTTGTATTTCCTCTGTATTCTAGGGGGTTATGTGTATATTTCCCTTCATGTACTGGTGTATATATATCGGCCTTAGTGCCTCATAATGAATACAAGTGATATTCATAACATGGTATCAGAGCCACAATTAGGGTTAGGTTTTCTCCTAATCGGTCCTCTACGCACTTGATCTGTCGCTCGTCGTTTTTTTTTTCTTCTTTGTTGAAGAACGGCGTCGGCTTTTGCTGATCTTCTTCTCTTAGGAGACTCTACAAAGCCTCCTGTGACACAGGTTTACACACGCCGTAGTGCTCCGAGTCCTCCTGAGCCTACTTCTGATGAGCCATCACCTGCTGCTTCTTCTCCTGAGCAGCTTCTTCGTCGTGGTCATCGGTCTCGTCAGCCCGTTGATCGGTATGGTTTTGGACCTGTTACTTGGCAAGGTTTTGCCGGTATCGTCCTTTCTGAGCCGCTTTCCTATCGTGATGCTATTCTTCATCCAGAATGGCAGCTTGCGATGGCTGAAGAGATCGCTGCACTTGAGCGCACGGGCACGTGGGATCTTGTTCCGACTCCCTCTCATGTTCGTCCTATTACCTGTAAGTGGGTCTATAAGGTTAAGACTCGCTCTGATGGATCTCTTGAGCGCTATAAGGCTCGTCTTGTTGCCCGTGGTTTTCAGCAGGAATATGGTCGTGATTATGATGAGACCTTTGCTCCTGTTGCTCATATGACCACTGTTCGTGCTCTTCTTGCTGTGGCCTCTGTTCGTGAGTGGTCCATCTCTCAGCTTGATGTAAAGAATGCCTTTCTTAATGGTGAGTTGCGTGAGGAGGTGTATATGCAGCCACCGCCTGGGTATTCTGTTCCTGAGGGTATGGTTTGTCGTCTTCGTCGCTCTTTCTATGGTCTTAAGCAGGCTCCTCGGGCTTGGTTTCAGCGCTTTGCTTCTGTGATCACAGCTGCTGGTTTTTCTGCCAGTCCTCATGATCCTGCTTTGTTTGTTCATACATCATCTCGTGGTCGTACTCTTCTTCTCCTCTATGTTGATGATATGATTATCACTGGAGATGATCCTCAGTTTATTGCTTTTGTCAAGGCACGTCTGAGTGAGCAGTTTCTTATGTCTGATCTTGGCCCTCTTCGTTATTTTCTTGGGATTGAGGTTTCTTCTGCACCTGAGGGATTTTATCTGTCTCAAGAAAAATATATTCAGAGTCTTCTTGATCGTGCTTCCCTTACTGATCACAAGACTGAGGAGACTCCTATGGAACTCAATCTTCGCCTCTCTGCCACTGATGGTGAGCCTCTTGATGATCCTACTCGTTATCGTCACATCGTAGGTAGTCTTGTTTATCTTGGTGTTACTCGTCCTGACATTTCTTATTCTGTGCATATTCTGAGTCAGTTTGTTTCTGCTCCCACTCAACTCCACTATAGTCATCTTCTTCGTGTCTTACGTTATCTTCGTGGGACTATGTCCCGTCGTTTGTTCTTTCCACGCTCTAGCTCTTTACAGCTTCAGGCTTACTGTGATGCTACTTGGGCTAGTGATTCCTCTGATCGTCGATCTCTTTCTGCTTATTGTGTTTTTCTTGGTGGTTCTCTTATTGCTTGGAAGACTAAGAAGCAGACAGCAGTTTCTCGTTCGAGTACAGAGGCTGAGTTGCGTGCTATGGCTCTTGTGACGGCAGAGGTAACTTGGTTACGGTGGTTGCTTGCAGATTTTGGTGTTTCTGTGTCTATACCGACTCCTCTTTTGACTGACAGTACTGGTGCTATTAGTATTGCTCGTGATCAGGTGAAGCATGAGCTTACTAAGCATATTGGTGTTGATGCATATTACACGCGTGCACAGGTTCAGGACGGTGTTGTTACTCTTCGCTATGTGCCTTCGGAGTTGCAGTTGGCTGATTTCTTGACGAAGGCACAGACCAGAGATCAGCATCGGTTTTATCTCTCCAAACTCAGTGTGTCTGATCCACCTTGAGTTTGAGGGAGGGTGTTAGATATACTTGTATTATACTTGTATTTCCTCTGTATTCTAGGGGGTTATGTGTATATTTCCCTTCATGTACTGGTGTATATATATCGGCCTTAGTGCCTCATAATGAATACAAGTGATATTCATAACAACAGGGATACTACTTATATGGATGTGTGGAATTATCTAAAAAAATGGATATGTACAGAAACTTGCATTGTTTGTGTTTTGTGCCTGCCAATAAAGGTAAGGTCACCAACATTGGGGAGAGGTACCCATATCCACCTTATCTACCCCCATCCATCAATCCAAATAAGAAACTGGATCATCAAGTTCCTCCCTGTCTTTCCAACCAAATGAAAAACTAGGATCATTCAAATGATGCAACCAAACAGGCAACTGGGATTAACCCAAACCCAAAAGTAGGGATGGCTCTAACATATCCCCACCTTGTCCTAAAACCAAACACATAATGACTTGGAATGTTAGACTAATATCTTGTACATAAATAAGCCATTTTGGATTGCTCAAAACAACAATTAGAGTGTGACCTGCAAGATGCAACTGATTTTGGTTTATGCACTAAATAAACAGGAGAATCACCAATAGTACAATATCAACTTGTGGCTAGTCCAATCGAATGGAATCAGTTTTGTGTCTAAACAGCCACAGTTGGAATGTCACTATCTATATGTTGATCTCCCTTCTCCTAGGATTCGGATGCTGGAAATCTTTGTTGGACTAGCACAGCAGACAACATCGAGATAGTAGTAATGCAGTATATATGAAAGATTCAAAATAATGTGGAACACAAATGGAACCTTTTACAATAAGTAAACCCAAAATATCAGGACGGGGACGTACAGCCTGCAATACTGAAGAGGTGATAGAGGTAGTCAAACGACGTTGACTTGGGCCTCCAAGCTTTCCTTTGATGGAATATGGTAAATCCCTATTCTCCGTATTCCTAGACCAGAAAACTGAGCAAGACATCTTGCCGACATCCACCATATTTTCCTGGAGTAAGGTTCAAACAAGGCAATTATCAAAAGGTTGTAAAACAAAGAGCCATCAGTGACAGTTTGAAAAGGTAAACGGGGTTACCAAAACTAGAGACAGTGATTCCGTGAGTTTTTCACTGAGATCATGCCAACCCCTGAAGATGGTGGTATTCTGGCAACCATGTTTTTTCTGTCTCACCTCAAGTTCCTCAATGAAGCTTAAAACAATAATAAAAAACTTTATGGGTGTGAATTCTGCACTGGGACATTTCTCAGAGAGCTTGTGGCCATATGCCTCCAGAAACTGCAATGAAATTTACTTTTTGAACCAAATATAAATTGAAAAAAAAGGTGACAGGTTATGATGTTGCATAACTTGAAGTTCAAGATCTGACCACAATATAGAGTTCCTATCATTTGACAACTACAGAAGCAGGTGACAAGAAAAACAAACCCAAAAAATTTGCTCCAAATGCCGCTCCTCCGAGGTTACAAGAAGAAGGGTTCTAGCCCATCTCCTTGCTTCAGCTTCCCATGCACCCACATCCTCGTCATCAAAAACATTCAAACCTCCATCCTGTCTTTTCTTCACAAAGGTGGCAGGGAAATCGATAAGGTTACTCAACAAAGTGTTACCAGCAGAACATTCTTTCTTTGGAACAAGCCATTTCTGAACCACTACCCTCAATGGTCCTACAAGGATAAACAACAGCAGTAAGACTAACGGCTAACGATACCACAGCACTAATATGATGAACATCAAAGGAGAACAGGAGACTGTAGAAAAAAGGAATCTCCATCTCTCATGTGCTTACCAAAATAATCAGTGAATTCTCGAGGAATTGTAGAAATGAAATTCAGAAGCTGATTAAGTGGAATTTCAGTGGCACTTATCAGTGATGCTGCAACTTGGATAGCCTGTTCGCAAACTGCGTTTGACTTCAAGTTAACAATGCGTTTATTCAGTACTACCATTTATCAAAAATTCTCAAGAGTATAACCTTTCAGACGATACTTTGGATTAAAGTGCTGTTTACTCCTCTCACTAAGAATCCATAAGGCATCTAATAAATCTGCAGAGCTAACTTCTGCAGGTACACCTGTGTCACATTTTATTGCTTCTTTCCCAGAGGTGGCACATGGCACATCGTTTGTATCTGACTGACATGTGCATGCAGCAACACAAGACGAAAGAGTCATTAACCCTGCTCGGCCAAATGAATCTTGCTTAGCAGCAGATGCCAGACTCCAAACGAGATGTATGCGGTCACTGTAAAGAAGAATGCAGCAGAAGTGGGTTCAGCAGAGCGGTTCGAGAGCTGAGTTATTTAAGTCAAAGCAAAGTAAAGCTGAGTAGCATGTTTGATTGTTTGTTCGCCAAACAACATAAATAATCCTCTGGAGACAAGTACAAAGTCCTTGCAGCCCAAGTATGTGCAGATTGGAAAAACCATTAGGCTGTGTGCACCGGAGGAGGCAAGCACATTTTGCACGCTATCTTTTTAGTCGCCATACACACGCTCCCTCTCTGCATATGCAAATGCAATCTGGCAGTCTGCTTGTCTAATCGACGATCCATCATGCACATGCAAATCCACATGCATGCTCTGCTGCACACGGTCTTCTAGTGCGTAACAACATTTTTCTGTTGTGTTGCTATAGTGCTGAAAAAGTAATATATTGTGTACACAGACAAAGATATCTTCATTGAGACAAACCCAAGGAGATTCATCAGTTTTGTTTTCTTTTGTGGCAAACCACATGCATAAACATCTTTAATAGATGCAAATATTTTAGAAGATAACAGAAAATGTATTTGTTTTGAACAAAGAAACTCAGTTCCGCAGGTAAAAGTATCAAAACGCTCAGCTAGAATAAGAAGACAGTAGTTACCATCTCGCCAAGTTCTGGGTATAAGTGCTGAAAAATCTCTCGGCGCCTTTTATGGTTTTCGAATTATAAGCACCCCCAATGCCTAAGTGTGGTTTAGGAATATAGCTCAGCATTTATAGAAAGAATGTTCTACTCAACATTTTTACATAAAATACATGTGTGGCATAAAAGAATTGGATGATAAAAAGCAAGTTAAAAAACTAAAACAACGATATCATAAGCAACATGACTCACCAAACAAGAGCAATTTATAACAAAGTTTCTCAATGAACTCTATTGTCTTAAATCAAATAGCAAGCAAATGTCTACCAAAATCAAATAAATAACTTAGACAGGAAGAACTGATCACTGCCAAAATTTTCGTAACTAACAAGTCTACCGCCATGTCCAAGTTCAGTTTGAAATGTACACAGAATTTTAAATCATACTTGCTGCAAAGGGAATATTAATGAAGCAACACAAGTTTTTTGGGTAAGCTTATTTATCAGGTTTGCAGTTGACACATTGTTTGAAATCTGTTATGCACATCTTTGTCTTTACAAAGGGGTGCAATGTTCCTTAAAAGGATCTTGGAGTCTAAAGAATATTTTGCATAACTACAGAAGTTCCAAATAAAATAATATAAATGGAATGTTAACGTGACAAAGAGGAAAAAAGGCTAAAACAAAATAACTTTGTTTCGTTTAGAGTATACTCAAACGTGTCCTATTGAATTAGTGTAAAAATGATAAAACTGACCGAAATCCTTGTGATGAACCACATCATTCAAACCACGTAGCAGAGGACCGAGCACAAAACTCCTTGGAATTATCTGAGCACAAACCTTGTACCGTTCCCATGAAATATCCAAAAAGGATTGCATAACCAGGCATCTCACTGCACAAGGCGTTAGAGCTGGTAGATTACAGACTATTCTAAATATATGTGGTTTACACATAATTGCCTATATCAGTACCCACCTTGAGGATTCTCATGACTGAACCCACGCTCCCACAAAACTGCCATCCAGTGCAAAATTCCTTCCCAAGATTCCATCTGAGACCGAAAGGTTCGATTGGAGGTGTGATCCAGATAGTCACTATGTGGTGTAAACTCAAACAACAGCACTACCTGAACATTGTTTTTTGATATATAACCCAAAGTAAGCCAAAAGTGCATATGTATAATCAATAACTGTATTGCTGTGCTATTCCTAATAATGATAGTGACAAAATGCTTGCATAAATAGCACTAAAAGTGTTAGTTTCAGGAGTAGCACTAAGATATCATTGTTGGCAGCTTTTCATAGGAGAGACATGAGGAAAGAGGAAACCAACTAACCTGGTGCATCCAGGCTGCTTCAACTAAATGTGTTCCATATTCCTGGAGCATCTCATAGAGTAACAAGAAGATCTTCCACCAATCTTGACCATTTGAACAGTGTTCACCCGATTGGTCCATCTCTCTAACACCAAGGGACCTGGCTTCATTGTTAGCCCACCGTTCTCTTTTTGTCACTGCAATATTTGTTTTAATTTGAGCAGGCAAAGCAGCTGAGCTCCTGCTGGAGGAATGTTGGCTGCTGTCATTCACAGAAGAGGAGGTAAAGATGCTAAGTGACATTGTCAAGACGTAGAAGGCCTGTTTCCTTACTAAAGAATCCTTGTCAACCTGGTAAATAAGGTACAGATGTCACTGCAACATAAGATTGACCAGCAACTTTCTAGCACACATTCCAAGCTTGTGTGTATGTAATTAAGAAAATATCTCAGCGCAGAAAGGCTCACCAATCCCCTGCGCAGTTCATCCCAAAATTCACTCACATTCCTAAGGTCAAATTCCTGGGAATTGTCAGCTCCCAAGGCCGTGACTTCGAGTCCTGATTTGAGAGTTGAGAAGTACAAAGAGAGTATATTGTACGCATCAAGCCGCTCACCACGCCCCAAAGAAAATAGAGACACACAGGAATTCCATATACATTCTAGGAAACCAAACCTGCAGACGAGAGATAGATTGAGTAGGGGCAACTTGTATTAATATCCGGTCGCACATAGCTGCCTAACATACAGAATTAGAGCAACCTCGATAGCTTATGCTGCACTGCACCAAACGTTGCGGTGACACATGAAACATCTGCAAGTGAGATGAGTACAGGGCGCAGAAGGATCTGAGCGGCACAAGACCGATACTCTTGACCATGTGCAAACATCTTGAGTATCAACGCGGAGAGGTCCCATGACAAATTCTGCACCAACACATCTAGATCAGCAGCACCTTTCTGAGAGGTAAGTATGGTCCTTCGTCTCTCCAGTATGTCCCCCAGCAATGACGCTAACACACTGCTCGCCTTTGAGAGCGGCAGCAGGTGTGAGAGATTGTCCCCAGGAAAATCCACTTCCAATGTACCGAGGTAGAACATGGAGTCATCACCTGTGGCGGACAAACCCATGGCAACAGCAGATGATCGTATGCAGAACGATACTATGGTGCCTCCAAGCAGGTCCCAGGATCCAGTGTCAGAGATCGCATCACACATTAATGCAATTACCTGAAGAAAATGCAGAGAACACGGGGTACATACATGCATACATAAGCAAACGGGGAGTAGACAAGACAAAATAATTAAAGTAGGGAGTAGATGAGGAGCGGACACCTGATGAAGCAGGGCAATGGTTTCAACGGTATCCCTGAGCAGCGGCAGGATGACCCTCCACAGCAGCATGCGCAGAGCCTCCTTAACCATAGGAGGGCTGTCTGAAAGCCGAATGAAGCGACAAATTAGGCTCTTTCATGATTCAAGAAGAGGAGGAGGCGGCAAGGGGCTAGGGAGCGGTTTTTTGACCGAATTGGGCGAGCAAATGGCGGAGTGCAGCAGCGCGGCAGATGGCGGCATGACACTCTGCTGATTGGGCTTGGAGACCCTGCTCCTGCTGCAGTTGCTGCTCTTTCTCCTGCAGAGAAGAAGAAGAAGAAAGCAATGGATTGCCGCATTGGTTTTGGCTGAGGTGGGAACGGAAAATTACAGCAGCAGCAGCAGCAACAAACCACCTGGGAGGAAGGGGAGGAACGGAGGAGCGCGTCGAAGAGTTGGGAAGGCGAGGCCGAGGCGGAGGAGGCGAGGACACAGTCGACAACGCCGGATACGGCGTTGGCAGGGAGGCCGCGGAAGCAGCTCTCGAGGGCGGCGGCCGCACACTCGGGAGGAGACGACATGGCGAAGGCGGAGGCGGGTGGCCGGAGCCCGGGGAGACCAAAACCCTAGTACTACTACTTGGAAAGGAAAAGGAGGGAATTTTGGAGTATCTGGGCCTGGTTTTTTCTGGAAGAAAGAGCCCGTGAAGCCCATAGCCTCCTGAGGTTTCTCTCTCTCGGCTTCGGCCCACGAGTAACAGGGTCGAGAAAAATTTCCCAAGAATAGATGTGACATGTCCAACAAATTCACTGGCACATTCCATACAGTGACATGCAATTGACTACTGGTAGTGTACAACAGCAGAATTATCCCTATCGAACACTTTACACACAACATCATCACGCAAGCATCATAATCATTGTCATAGTGGCTACAGCATGGTTGGGCACTTGGCATCGAGCAACTCCTTGAGCATCCGTGCTCCTTTCTGACCACCCATTAGCTCTGCCAACCGTTCCACTGGAAGCAGGGCTAGCTCAGCTAAGCTATTGCATTCATCCATGATTGCTCTGTAATTCGAATCCGTCACTCCAGGAAGCCTTCTTAAAAACTCAATGGCTGATGTGTTGTAGTTTTCAGCCCTGTAGGCACAAAAAAAAAAAGCATACATCAAGATTTGGGCCACCCCCTTCCGGTTTTATATACAAGGCACACGAGTTACCTCACATCATCCTCCACGATTCCATCCTCGGAGGGCACGCCAACTCTCGTGGCCTTTTTCTCATCAGGTTCATCCTGGTTTGTTTTCAGTGATATAAATATTTCCGCTGTAGCATGCAAGCTGCGTGACCAGACTATGCGAAGCCGAGGAAAATGCAGCACTAACAGTGAAAGTTTTGAGATAATGTTGGTCGGTGAGACATCATCCCCAATCTCGCTTGCAGACTGCAAGAGAGTGAGCAGGCCAGTTAGCACAATGAGGTGATATCGTCAATTATTCCCTGTGGGGAGGGTAGCGGTGGGTACCTGAAAGGAAAAGCTCTTATCTTGCGAGAACTCGATGAGAAGAACCGGGATCCTGTAGTAGCGTGCCATTGTCTCAACCTGATTGTACAGACGGCCAGAAGCAAAGCTTTGGAACAAATCCGTGATACTTTTCCGCTCAACACAGATCAAAGGAGAGAGAATATAGTCACCAACTTCAAGGGTGACCGGTACTATTCGAATACCCTTCTGATGTAACACATTCGGAAGGCTGCTCATGAACTCTCTCATGTCTACAATAACCTAGAAAAATGTAACGCTGAACATTTTAGCATACATAGCATCACCCCAATAACAAAAGGATAGCATATACTCTGTCCATTAACAAAATTATCATAAGCATCACCTGCATCTCCTTCTCTGGTGGCTTTTTACCACCTGCCTTTCTTGTAACTGAGTTCTGGCACAAAAGAGGTTCTGATTCATTTGCAACAGTTGGTCCAATGCAACGTCCATCCTGACAAAGATAGATGTGTTTCGTGTCAGAAAAATATGGCAGCAATTTTGACCAAGCATAGCTGACTGAGCTAAACTAAGCACAAGATACTGGGCATATGAACCCATGTGTAAATTTATCACAAGTGCAATAGCCATTTGATTAAGCATAGCATGCCATCATTTATACAGCAAACACTTTGCTTTGGTAAGACTGAAATTTAAATTTTAATGGCAGAGTGAAACACCACCTGATCAACAGGTATCATCATTAGGGACTTCTGTCTAATCAAAGATTCAAATGCTTCATTTTCCCGACGAATGCTGGACTCAAATTTTTGCACCTCAGTGGAATCTTCATAAAAAAGAAAGTAAACTTTTAGATTGCTCGATGGGTTTTCTGCCTTGTATACTTCAATTTCTCTTACAAAGGCTACATCTGGATGATAAACAATAATAACAGATGGCTTCCATACATCAAGTACATGCTGGTCACTGTCTAGGGCATGAAATTGCACTGGAGGTAGTGGCTTGCCATTTGCCAAGTCTCCAAAAGCAGATGAATAGTTACAAGTATCGCCAGTAGTAGAGTCTGACAAAAAAGCATCATATGTGGACGCCTTAGAAGCATCAGTCTCATCTTGTTCATTTGTTTTGCCCGATTGACCTTCACCATCCAAAATAGTAGTTTGGCCATTGTCATTTCCTCCCTTACTTTTATTTTTTCTATTGTAGCAATGTCTCTTTGCAGTAGTTTTCTTTGATTTTCTCTTTGCTTTTTCGACCAACCCCTTCTTGCTGCAGCAGACATTTGAATCATCGTTGACATCTGATTCATTTGTTATTCTTAATTCAGAGGCAGCTGCAAGTAAGGCATTAGTTTCAAGCTTGCTAATGCTAACTGGAACTGCAGTCTCACTAGGTGTCATTTGAACTTCACCATCCAGGACACCAAATCCTTTTGGTTGGTCAGGTTTTCTCTTGTTCTTTTTATTCAATCCTTGCAGCTCGGCTTTTCCAATCAAATATTTCTTCCACTCTTCTTGCATAACCTTATTTGACACAAAGTCAACATTACGAAGGAATTACATGATTTGCTTTTCATAATCTAAGAAAGAGGATTGCATTTAAGATGGAAGACAATTGTGCAAGCAAAAGTGGCAGGTTGATAGCAATATATAGCAGTGACAATTGTGCAAGCAAAAGTGGCAGGTTGATAGCAATATATAGCAGTGCTATATAGAAAGATGCTGCCTTCGGTTAAGACTCTTAACTATTACCTGGCGGGGGCCTTTTGATATGCATTCCTGCAGCTGCAAGCATGTGCGTTCATCTTTACATGTTACCAAAACTATGCCACTTTCATCACTTTTGTCTCCATCTTGAACATTCTCATAATTTCTCGCTATCTGTTCTTCTGCTATCTCTTGCAACAATTCCTGCAAAACTTTAAAGCAAATAACTAGAGGCAAAAAATAAATGTCTCGCTGATGAATAATTGTATTATCTAATAATTTAGGGGTGGAGCTGCTACAATAGTTTTTTTATAAAAAAAAGGAGCAAAGCATTGTTAAGTATTTGCGTTTAGCACAACAAAACATAGCCGGATACATGCTCCATGTAACATGTTTAGCAAAAATACAAAAGTCTATCATTGTCAATCAACTAGACTGGAAAAGATAGTTCTTATGTAATGTAAATGCAGCAAGTTTAGCCAAATTTGCAATAACGCTTGCCAAATAGATTGGAGAAGACACTTCACAGATAATCAGTGCTGCAGACTGCGAAGCCTGAAAGAAACTGAGAAATAAGAATTGAATCACTGACCCGTAACACTTTCCATTTTGGTGCCTCCTCCAAAACCTCTTCCAATATGATGCCCACATCACCATTAACCTTCACAGTGTCGTCCCTGTGTACACTTGGATCTTTGTTTTCTGAAGGAAAAAACGTATATGTTACACTAAAATTCTTCAGAAAAGCAGATAGCTTTGTTGCGCAAATGAAGGGGACCAAGAGCCGCTACCGGTTTCTTTTCCTTTCTTGGTACTATTATGTGCCATTTTCCTCTTCTTTGCTGGTGCGCCCATTTTGTTGTCTGTGCTAGCATTTACGCCGTCCGCTCTCACAGCCTGGTAAACGCGCCTTTTTGCAAGCTCAAATATCTTGTGGCTAGAGTCGGCAAGTATCCAAACTGATCGAACGCCTTCTGATACTCTCAGTGTGTCAAGGTACTTCAAATAGGTAACGGCGTCATATCTACAGGTTGACCAAAGGACATAAGAGGGGCGCCTGGTTTTCCTTTTGAAACTGCTAGTGTTACCATCTCACCACTGACTTGGCAGAACGTTTAAGCCCACAATGAAACAGAGGAAGGGGACACCTGACCTACCTGACGAGGTAATCAAGCAGCTTGCGTAGCGTCCTGAGGTCAGCAACAAGCTGCTTTGTCTTCTTGCCGAGAGTGTGCCAGATGGGGTCGAGCTGCCTCCGGACGATCTCGTCGAAGGACTTGAAGAGGCCCTTGTCGACGGTGAGGTCCTCGACGTCCACCTTGTTGGTGCGCCTGAGCTCCTTGAGGCAAGCGTCCATGGCGGCGAGGACGGCAGCCTGGATGCCCCTCATCGGTGGCGTCATGGGGACGCGGACGTCGACGACGTCAGGCGGGGAGCGCTCCAGGTCTGCGGCGGCGAGAACGTGGAAGCGGGGCCAGAGGTGGAGGCGGCGGACGTAGAGGCTCTTCATGGCACGCTCAGCCTTGGAGAATCCGGAGACCATGGCGTGGGGGCGGTCGGAGAAGGCGTAAACAGGGAGAAGATGGCGCTGGCGGAGCAGGCGGGCGATGAAGGCGTCGGAGGAGGTATCTGAAGAGCGGTGGGCGGAGAGGAGGAGGAGGGCCCGGACGCGGGACGGGAGGATGCGGGAGGTGAGGAGGTCGGCGGCGAGGGCGCGGGGGGAGAGGAAGAGAGCGGCGCCAGGGGCGTAGAGGGAGGCGCGCTGCTGCGCTGGGAGGTCGGGGGCCACATCGTGAACCTGCAGCAGCTTGCCTTGGAGGAGGCGGCAGATCCGGGCCTTGAGGGGGTCGAGGGCAGAGAGGACGAGGAGGCATCCTCCATGCCCCGGGGGGGACTGGTGGAGGTGGAGGAGGAGGGCGGCGGCGATGGAGGCGAGCGGGAGGCCCGAGGAGAGCACCACCAGCCCACCGTTGGGGTCTTCCACGAGGTCCGCCACCACCTGCTCTTCGAACGCAAGCATCGCCGCCGCCCTGCTGCCGCGCTTCTCCACGGCGAGGCGAGAGCCCAGAGACGGGACGGGAGGGACGACGATATACGATGACGACGACGACGACGGTGACTGGGCTTGAGCCCAAGTGGGCCGTGGGCCACCCGCTCAACTCCGCCCAATACTACAGCAGCTGCTGCATTTCTTTTCTTCTACAGGACTACAGGAGTAACATTCTCAGAAAAAAAAAAAAAAAGAGTACTTATACTACCATGCTTTTACTTTTATCTTCCTTTGTTGAATTCTCTCTTTCCTTGCACGGTGACAATATTGCCACAAACTCCTGTCATCGTTCGTTCGTTCACTCCCAAATGAAAGAAACACGATGCCCCCACCTATCCAGCGCTAGCATTGCTGCTTCTCTTCACCTTGAAGTAGACAGGATCTTTCAGCACCTTCACCGTTACATTGCTCCACACCTCTGTGCTCGTCGGCAGCAGCGCCATCTCCTCGGCAATCACCATGTCCTCTGGAAACACATGCCCAAACACAGTGTAGGCATCCTTCCACTCCTCATGGTTTGCTAAGCTGATCAGGAATTCTGGCCCTGACCCTACCCATGCAACGGACCCTCTTTCAACCGCCGGGCATGCTTCTCTTGGTATCTCCTTGAAGGGCACACCGTCAACTTCCAGTGTCCCCTGAAGCAATGCAAACGGGGGGCCAAATGCAGCCTAATTGCACCCAAAAAAATATATATATCAATCATCAGCAGCCAATTGTTACCAACAGACCAAATGCCATACAAGACATACATTTTTTTGGTGCCCGCCTTTTGTGTCCCAGAGATTCCCACGTCCTTCTGCACGATAAAATCTGCACCCAGCGCAGTTGTGCAAGCCCAAAAGCTCGATGAAGTAGTCCACAGAATGAGGCGCGCAACCAGGCAGCAACTGGATGCATAACAAGTATGAAAGCAAAGTATATCAGCTCTAAAAAATCACAGTTGCAGAATATTTTTTTCAGTTAGCTACTTAGCCAGCCCTATAAACTGCAGCTTTAGTTCAGAACCAAAGGGAATCATGATGGTACAAGCAGCTCTATACCATCCCAGGATAGCATGTCAACAAATTTCAATCACAACTGACAGATTGTATATGTATTTGGCACTGCTTGCGTATGAAGTTATTTCCAAAAGAATAAAAGCAAAGCATTAACCATGTGCTTAGCTTTCACCTCAGAAACTTAGTTAAAATTCATAAATCTACTATCCTACACAGATGGCTAGGCCAGTCATGGCCCTGGCAGAACCCTATGTCAATTCATATAGCAAATGGAACCGTAGCTTTTACTTTCCCAACAACCCATCTCATGTATTCTAGTATTATTATCAAGGCAAAACCAATAAGGCTGTAAAGGAACAAATGGGGATAGCACTTTAGCACACTTGGGTAGTCATTTGTCATGGAATACCGATTTAGCATATTTGGACTTTTGTAGAAAGGAAAAGTAAATAGCAAAGCACTACTTCACCAGCTTTACTATCTACTTACACCTGGCGTAATGACCTAATGAAAGTATTCTTGTCCTCTTGTAGGGGAAAAGGGCGCTCACTTGAATATGAAGCGTCCCTAGATTTGTTTCAAGCCCCACAATGCCCTGCATTAAAATAAATCCTGCATTAATATTGAGACTCATGCCAACTGATATCATAATAAAATTGCTATAAATGATGTATTTCCTTAATGGAAAAAGAAAAGAAAAGTCTATATAACCCCTTGGAGTTGAAAGGGCAGAATGCATAAGACCCTCAATTGGAAAACTGGTTTTTTAACACCTTAAACTTTGAAAAACTAGACAACACCCCTGGTGGTTTCCATTAGTGGTTTTCCTAATGTGGCATGCCAGCGGGTTGTGGACCCACAGGTCATGTTTTTTTCTTACCCTCTCTCATCTCCGCTCCCTCCGCCACCACAGTCAACGAGGTCGTCCATCATTGCTGCCTGCCCGCCGCCTCATGCCATGGCTGCTCGCTCTCCACCTTCCGCCGTGGCTGCTCGCTCTCCGCCTCCCGTCGTGGCCGATCGCTTTCCCTCACCCGCCGTGGCCACCCGCCGTGGCAACTCACCCTCCACCGTCCGTTGCTCGTCGTGCCTGTCCACCCTAAATTGCCGCCGCCCCGCTGCCCGCCCACCCTACATTGCCACCGCCCACACACCCTCCATCGTCGTGGCCGCTTACCCTTCGTCGCCTGCCATGGCCGCCCACCCTCCGTCGCCACCCCCACCGTTACCATCCGTTGTGGCCGCATGCCCTCCCTCGCTCGCTGGCCGCCATGACCACCCACTCTCCATCGTCGCTTGCCCTCTGCCACCGCCGCCGCTCACTGTCATGGTTGCCACGGCCGCGGCAAGGCATCGGGACTAGAAAAGGAAAAGGGGAAGAGAAAGATGAGAGAGGAAAATGAGAGAGCATAAGAACCAGGGATGGCAGTTAGACCCATGGGCATGGATATCCGCACGTTTAATACCCGGTGGGCATGGATATGGGTAGAAAAAACTTATTCGTGGATCCCGTCGAGTCAGATACCTGAAATATAGCGGGTAGGGCACGGGTATAACATTTTACCTGCAGGTATGTGGTGGATACCCGAAATTTGTTGCGGTTATGAGATTTAGGTATATGGCTCATGTTGAGGCTGAGACCCAGCCCATCTAAAACATTAATACTCTAGTCAATCTCCAATTCTCCGTTCAGGTATCCATCGTTCCTGGCTGTGGCCACCATACACCCCACACGGCCACACGCAAACTCCACTCTCATCCATTTCTTGCAACTTCCGAATGGGTCGAAGCCCGGCGGCCAGTGCAGCACTCGTAGCCCTACAGCCCTGACACATGCACCCCCGCAACCAGCCGCACCGCTGCACGCAGCGTGTGTGCCGGCGCACCCAGCGAGGCTGCCCAACGCCGAGCTGCCCTTGCTTTTTTGCTGACAACCCGAAGCCCTCGGCCCTGTCCTCCGCAGAACCGTGGATCCACAACTCTTCCGTCCAACTGCTGCGATGTCGCGCCTGCTCATCCGTTCGCTCATGACTCGTCGCTCATCACATCATCGCCCCTACCCCGTCCTCGAGTCACCGCTCCTGCAGCCTGGCGCTGATGCTCGGTCAGTCATCGCTCGAGCCCCAAATCATCGCATCCGAAACCCGACGGGTACCTGGCGCCGGTGGGTGCAGGCATGGGTAAAATATTTCACCCATAAACCTTCGCAGGTACTGGTATAACTAGCAGTGCCGGGTACAAAGTCGGGACGGGTATTGGTGTACTCGATCAATACCCTACCTGCTGCCATCCCAAGAACAAAAGGAAAAACATATGACATGTGGGCCCACGCCACACTGGCACACCATATCAGCAAAACTACTCATGAACCACCTAATGGGGTGTTTTGTCCGGTTTTCCAAAGTTTAAAGTGTTAGAAAACCTGTTCTATGTACCTTTTAACTCCAGGGTGTTAGATAGACTTTTTCTCAAAAAAAAAAACACCCATTTTCCCTCCCTACCTCCCTCCCTCTCTGAAGCATAGAATTCTTTGTGTATAGTATACAACACAGGAGAAGTTAAACCAACGAACATCTAAAGACATAGTATGGTGTATGGGCAACCTAATCGATACTAGCTTTTGTGTTCGAATGAAACAGCTGAAAAAGTCACAGCACCATCGAACTGGAAATTAAACTAGTCCAGGGGCTCAAAGAATGTTCATCGAATCCTCGGAAACTGAATTAGCAGCTAGTTAATTGAAAGAGAGATTGCATGAAACCAACCTTTCCTTTTCCAAAGACTAGACCAGAAGTCCACATGACGTCCTCCCCCCTTGCAATAACAGCAGGTGCCATGACATCCTTCTGTTTCTTCAGCCAGCACTATATTCCAAGTGTAATGAATCGAAGAGTGTGTAAGTTCTGCGTCCAGTGGACATAAAATGCAAATAGGAGCAACGATAACTAGTAGCTACATTGAATCTTTTTCTCAGATTTCTGTGCGCAGGGGAAAGAAAAGAAATGCTTTTGAAACTGGGAGAGGGGTCAAATCTAGGGAAATGCATGTGCTGGATCGCGACGGACGGACGGACCTCCCCGAGCCTGTTCTTGCATCTGCGCTCGTCCCCGCAGAAGACCCACGAGTCGCAGCGGCATGTCCCGTCCTCGGGGTGGGGGCACATGGCCTTGCAGGAGGCGCAGCAGGTGGCGGCGGAAGGCAGGCGGTGGTCAGAGCCCCACTTGACCGCCGGGCCCCAGAGCTCGAGTCCCTCGATACCCCTGCAGCAGTCGGCCTCCGCTTGCACCGTGGAAACCGCTGCCGGGGACGGTGTCCGCGCGGCAGAAGGGAAAGAGAGGTAGGCGAGGGCTGCGGCGGCGGAGACGGCGACGAGAACGACGATCAAAAGGAGAAGGCGAGCGCGGCGTCGGGCATCGGATGGACGGCGGGTTAGGAGGAAAGTGGGAGGAGCTGGCATTGCTGCGCTAGCTTAGCTTCAGGAGGAGAGAAGGGAGGGATCACAATCAACAACGCCGCCGCCGGCGGTGCCTCGGCGTGCCCCGTCGTCGACTGGCGTTGAAGCCGTCCCTTTTGATGGGGGAGATTGGGCACCGCTTCTCCAACATTTTCCCCCCATTTAGATGACGTTGGGTCAGTGCTAGTGGGCCTCAGCGCGTGCAGGCTCCCACCTGAAGTGACTCAACCGTCGTCACCTGCGGTTACTGCAGGGGAGTATCCTTCTTAAAAGAAATTTTACAGGAATTTTGATGCGGTGAATTCTCAATTGATACTAGATGTTTAGACGTATAAGTTTATATTGTTACGATATTATGCGTCAACGAAAAGCTTAATACATACACCCTCCGCCTTAATTTATACGTCGGGCTCGTTCAATTAAAAAAATTCATAATCATCATTTATTTTTATTAAATTTTATAGTTTTCTATATATAATATATTTTAGTTATGAATTGAATTTTTTTCTATATTTTTGTAAATATTTTGAATAAGACTAGTTGCCTTCCCTATATACAATATGTCAGCGTTTCTGTTGCATCAAAATGTTGCAGAACAGGAATTTTTTTTTCTAGCAAAATACCTGATTCTGTAGAGGGCATCCTCGGGGTCCGTGTATAACTCGAACCTACATGGTGACCAGGGGTGTATGTAACACAAATAGTTAACGATTGAACTTGTATGGATGATAAATCTTACCAGTGCACTGTGTTCAGGGACAGACCTCCCACCAGGGCCACTCGTGTCCATGTTACATGTTAACATGCGTCAAATTATACTCATGTGTTAGCGACAAATCCTTGTTTGTTTAACGTTTCGTAGTTCAAGAATAAACTAGCTAGCGACAAATATTCGAGAACGGAGGTAGTACTTAAATGTCGTCTTTTTTTACTCAAATTCTTGTTCTATAGTACTACGTAACACGAAATTCCCATGAAGGATTTACTACAAATAATCCCATCTAATTTAACCAGAGCTAAGATCCCACCCACCATGACTACTCTGCTCCTGAGGAGTCACCACTGCTGGTGCCCCGATCTTTGCTAGAGCACCACCATCTCTATGCCTTTCACCAACCACTTTGTAACCATATATCATCTTTTCTTGAGCTAGAATACACAAATCACGTATATAGATCGCTCATCATTCTCCTCCCTTCCATAATAGAGGATATCACTGGTCAGACCATTCAATTGGCCACATCTGAGTTATAAGGCTACAGAACAGATTTATAGAATTGAACAACACTTGTACGCTTTTCATAGATTTTTTTTAGAAACTATATTATCACATGGTTATTTTATAGAACATTGTATTGACGTTTTTGACATGCTAACACAAATATAGTATACTGTGTTAATGCATAGGAAAAACCTTTCCGACCGGAAAGTCTGAAATTCCACGTAGATTTTTCGTTTTTTGAACCTAAGTATGCATAAAGCCATATTAGACTTATAACTTGGCCCTAGTCTATGAATAATCATGGATCCGCCACTGACTGCATTTATTTTAGCTGTTCCATCATCCGCGAGAACCTAACGTAATCTCCACTATGCTTGACGTCAAGCAGCCTTGCGACGATAGAGATCTGCGGTAATGTATATTGGCATTTCGTTAGTTTGCAACTTAGTCAGCCTCATATTGTTTGGGGGTCTAAACTAGGAAAGGATTTGGATGCTGAAAACTAACGTTAGAAACTTCGGTGTTGTTGAGAACTAGAGGGCCGTTGTCTGACCGGTCGTATGCCTTTTTGACCATGAGAACAGTTACGGGCATCAAGCATGGTTCTTGCTGATGAACTAGTTGCAAGATGACGAATGAAAGATGGTGATCATTCATTTCTTTGTGGAGTTAAAGGGGTACGGATGAAAGTACTGCGATGATTTACCTCATTTTCATTTGGCATTCTTTCGCCTAGTGTTGACGCAAGATTTGACTAAAATTTTATATCATTTTATGTGATATTTCACCAATTTTGAGCGTTAACTATATCTTTTACTAACAATTATCACCGATTATTGTGGATTTTGCAACATTGTCTTGAAATTTTGCTATACTTAAATTTTTGCAGGTTTTTGAGCTATTTTTCGCAAAATTCATCATAATCTACGTCGAGTAAGAAAAGAACTCTGATATGAATTCTAGAAGGTGACAAACAAGGAAAGATCGATTGACCCATTTTCCCCCATGAGGTGATCAAAACTTTCCTATTCAGAAAACTTCTAGTAGTCATGAGCTATGATGCACTACAAGATTCTAGAATCATACAAGAGAAAGACATTTTATATCTATCAAAAAATAGAAGAATTCGTCAAGACTCGGCAAATACCGAAGATTCAGAACTCTACGAGTCCGAGTAATATTGCAAAGTTATTTCTGGATCAACCAGGACCGACCCCGCAAAAGATGGAAGTAAACTGACAAGGGAAGGGCGTGGGTCAGCCGACCCTACCACCCCGGCCCCCCAAGTCGGCCGACCCCAAGACTCCTGACGTCGGTTGGTGATTTCCTTTTTCACGCGTCTTCTCTAGGATATAAATAGCGAATCTCGGCTGTGATGCTCCGGCATCTCAAGAGCATTTCATCTCACATACATGCAACATTCATCACGATGCATCATAATTTGACATGCAATTGAACCCCATGGCCAAACTTGATTGAAATAAAAATTCCTAAACCCTATTTTCTGCATATATGTCTCTGTGATTGTGCCCATAACTTTGAGTCTATTTAGATCTGGGTGAAACTCATATTAACAAACTTGTAGAAAATTTGATGATAAACAATTTTGGTAATTGGTGCTTTGACATGCATGAAGGTTTGCATAGAGTTTTGGGGTTTTTCTGTCAGCATGTGAATTATGTCCAAACATGACCTGTCTAGTAATTTTAAATTTTTTTGATCTTAAAGCCAAAATCTTGCAATGATTTTATTGAGAAAGTTGTAGATCTTGAAATTCTGAATAATATTGGTATAAAACTCTTTGAGTGAATGTGACTAGAAAATGGACTTTTAGAATTTCTAAACTTACAGGTTCTGTTGGTCAAACCTTGGTCAGCAGCTTAAATTCAAATTTAAACCACATTTTTTAATATAATATGGTATACAAGTTTATAAGGAAAATGTAGATTAACAAGTCTAAAACATTTCATCCAATTGGGATATTTTCAAATTCGGCCTTTAACTCATTCAAAAATGCGAAATATAAACAAGGGTCCCTACAGTCAACAGGGGTTTTATCAATTTCGGGATTTTTCCTCTTTTTCTCTCTATAACAGGCGGGTCCCACCTGTCGGACCCCTCGGGTTCCCGCTCACTCGGTTGGAACGCGCTGACCGCGGGCCCCACTTGATTTTCCCTTCACGAACCCGGTCCATTGGACCCTCTCTTTCTCCCACTGCCTTGGCCCCACCTGTCACTGACCGCCGGTCCATAGACCCAGTCCACCGAACCGCCACCGTCCCTCTCTTCCCCTCAGCTCCGCCCACGTGGCGAGCGCGCCCAGACAGCGCGCGCCACGCGCTCGACGCCGTCTGGCTGAGCCAGCGCTGAGGCCGCGCCCTGCCCCTCTTCACCTGGACGGGGTTCCGGCCTCCCTCACTCCCCGCGTCTCCTCTCCAACTCGCCCCCTCTGCGCACCGAAGCTGCCACCATTGACGGAGCTCGGAGGCAACCCCGCGCCCGTCGCTCCGAGCGTCCCCAAGCCTCAGCTCAACACCACCGTGCCGGTGTCCCTCGTCCCCCGCTCCACCGAACCCCCTTAGTCTAGGCAGCTGTCTCCCTTCCACCGCCGCGCAATTCGCCGCCGTACCTCGCCATAGCCGTGGGCTTAGAGCTCGAAGCTCGAGCCGCGCTAGCCGTACCTCACGCCTCCGTGCCTCCACACCACCACGCTGAGCTTCCTCACCCTCCCCTCCACCGATTCACCTAGCTCCAGGCCTCCGGATCCCCACCACCGAGCCGTACCACCTCGCCGGTCGTTCGCCTCCTCGGCTCACCGTCGCCGGCCTCCTCCGCTCATCCTCTGTCGAATCAAGGTAGGGGGTAAGGACCGCCTCCCTCTCCTCTCTCTCCCCGACCACCGCCGGCGAACCCTCGGGCCTCGCACGGCCGGAATCGCGCGCGCCGCCGCCGTTCACTTCTCCCGGCGGGAGGTTGAAGGAAACCGCCGCTTTTGCACTTTAACCCTCGGGCTTTTGACGTTTCGCGGGTAGATCCCAAGCGTTGTACAATAAGTCTTCCAGATCTTACGATCTAGCCCTTGGAAATTACGGTTAATTGCGTTCAAGTTCCGATCTAAAGTTTTTTCCATTTATTTCAATTATATTAGGCAGTGAACTTTGAAAAATCGTAACAATTCAAAGAAAAATTCAAAATGGACAAAGTCAGTGGCTATAGACTCCTCTTGAGTAGATCTATAGAATAGGTATGATGTGGATATCTGAAAAGTCTGTTTTGCCCCTGATTTATTGCATGCATGTTGAGAGTAAATAAATGGTAAAAATAGACTAGATGAACTTCTAGAATTATGAAATTTGGACAGTAGCTTTGTTACGGCTTCAGGTACTGTGTGATTTTTGATAGCCCTAGGATTGACTGTTTAATTACTATTTTGCACTTATGCATGTGTTTTGCGTATTAAATTAACTTGGAAAATGAAGGCTACATAAAATATGCTCAAATATGACCTATGGTATTTTTCATGTACTCTATATAGTATGGATAGCTCACTAGTAAAGTATGAGGTTGTGCATGTAGGTTTAAGCTGCTGTTTTGAAATTGACTAGACTTGATAATTAGAAAAAGTGATTTTAGAATGCAAAGATAATTATATGAAAAATCTGGTATACTACTAGTACGATAGGGAGTCTAGAAAGTAATTTTGTAGAGTTTATTAACATCGTTTGTAAGTAGATCCTAATTTGCATAAGATAAATATATGGAAAATAGATGTCCTACAAAACTATGGATTTTGTGCTTGTTGATTTTTGTACATAATATTCATGGAATGAAATGCTTGCTGTAGAAATTTCAAATACAGAACTTACTCCTATACATTATGAAAATTCTGACAAGCTATAGGGCTGAAAACTTGCTGTGATTTTAATAAATTAATTATAACTTGTTTGTAGCTGAAATTTTGGCAGTAGCATTATATAGTATATTTCTGCACGTGGTAAAAGTTTGAGATCAATTTGAGTTATCTAAATACATGAACTCAGGAGTGCACTTTGTTCATAAATGTAGCATGTCCATAAATTTGCGTGAACATGTTTAACTGCAAGTGACAATATTTTGGTACATATACAAAGTTACTTGCTGCATACCATCAAGTACGTATCACCTACATTTTGTGCATGAAGGGTCGAACTCGCTTTTAATGATGGCTTGTACGATTTCTTAGCGATGTTTGTATGATTATTTAGTGATGGTTTATACGATTTCTTCAAGATGGGTTGTACGATTTTTTAGTAAAGTTGTTAGGTCTCTTTATCATGGGATGTATCTAACTAAGAATATTTGAGTCATTTTATCACAACTTATATGACTATGCATTTTGTTCACTTGCATCTCATGCACGCATTTGCATTCGTTGCCCTCATTATTGCATTATATCATACATATAGATTCCGCGAAATAAGAATCAACACAAGAGCTGCTATTGATCGATAAGTCGGACAACGAATTGCACCAAGAGTGAGAAGGCGACGTGTCGCTGATTTCATCCGTCCTTGTTTCAAGGAGTTGCCTGAGGCAAAACCTCACAACCCGGCAAACTAACTTAGGGCCTGTTTAGAATGGAGGATTTTTCTTCCATTCCTGCGTTTTTTCTGTAAAATTGAACTGATTCCTATGAAATTCCTGTATGATTCCTGTGAAATTTCTGCGTTCCAAACAGGCCCTTAGATTATTTTGTTGGTTTTCATAAGAATACTCAAAGGTAGGCAGGACCATGCTATTCTCAGCAAACAAAATAATTATTGCTTATGCATATGCATTAGGAGTTGGTTGAAACCAATTGCATTAGATTTCTTGGCCGCCCTGACCCTAACTCCTATATCTAGAGTTCGCAGGACGTGTGCCTGGAACGGTTAGGTACGAGTAGGTACGAGTGAATAAAGGTCACTCGTTCCATAGGGATTACTTTTCAGAGAAAAAATGTCACTATTACAAATCTTACTTTGATTATGTTATGTTTTAAATGGAGACCGGGCGGAGATATGGAATTGTACGATAAGAATTGGAATAATGTGTGGTGGACTCCGTCTGAGTCGCATAAAGCCGGTCGTTGTTCGCCTATTGGTCGGCGTAACATTGTTAGGGTGCTTATCCGGGATAATGGACCGGTGAAAGTCTTATTTGTGCCATCCGAAGAACAGAGACAGACTCCTACTGTAACACCTTGGGAAGCTTGTAGTCGAGGGAGGGCTGGACCCGGTACGCCAGGTAGCGCTCCTAAGACGGCACAACCTGGGAACTACGAAAGGATTGAATCGAACTTGGGATGGGACAAGTGAAGATAGAGAAAGCATATGTGGAAACGTCGGGGGTTAGTAAGCATATGCCATCCTGATACTTCTAGTTATTCCTAGAAATATAAAAATCGATTCGAATCGCTGATGCTTACCAGGTGTGAGAATGCCAATACCACTGACGGGCAAAGTAGTAATCCACTTAAATACGTTATATTATCAATTCATGGTTTTGAATACTACATGCTTGGTTATACATGCTTTACTTTCATGCAACTTATCTTTGTACTCATGATTTATATTATTGATATGATGAACCAAGTAGCTGTCAAATCCTGCTTCTATAGGATAAATCAAGCAGCTGTCAAATCCTGCTTCCACATGTTAACTTGATCCTGATTAAAATCAACAGCTAAAGATCAAATTCTTAGTAAGCCAGCTTTGCGTCAGCCGTAAGCCATTTCCATTAAATCCTACTAAGTAATTAGTACTCAGGGTTTGCCTCCACTTTTAGATTATAGGTACTGATGACATCTGGATAACCGTGTGGAAGGTGGCAGTACCGGTGGGCTCGGTGCTACACGCCTCGTTCGTCTCTTCGTGAATACTTCTTAAGTATCATGATTTCGCTGCGAGATGTTTTTAAAACGCTTCCGCTATATATAATTTTGCAAACGTTTCCGCTATATTTAAACATGTATATGATTTCATATATTTGGTTTGTAAATTAAGTCTATTACTCTCTATTTCAACTGCCTGTGATGATGTAATTGTTGTGGTTCTTTCGAGAGTCGGATGCGTTTGATATCGGTTCTTCTGGGAATGGTGTTATCGAGAGCCCGAGGGACTCTCAACGGACTACCGGGTTTAGTCCAGCCTAAGTGCACTGCGAGTCAGAGGTGGCAGGTGTGCTTAGTCTGGATTAAACAGGGCGGTTCCGGCACATCGGCCACGAGACGAGGCATCCAATTCATTATCAAGGCGCGGAGGCGACGACAAAAGGGACCATAACTAGAGGAGAGCAGAGGGTCGAGTTTCTATGCTAGGATTAGAGTTCTTCTAGTTCATAGAAGTGATTAGAGGCCTTGCACGGTGCTCTAATTATCTAGATTCAGAGGTCTAATTGTATCATCAAAGAAATGTATGATCATAGCTGTACATACGATACAATTTATCAATGAAGCATTGTTTTTGTCTAATTATCATATTTTTATTCTAATTATGCTTGTTCTAGCTCTAATTAACTTTAGGTCTAGAAGCATCTTGATTAGAGCATGTCATTTAGGGTTATATTCTTTTAGTGTTCTTGATCGTTAATCTAGTTTAGTAATGATATAGTTGTATATCTAGTCTTGTAATCATGGTGATTAGAGGTTCTAGTTGTGCTAATTATGTTATTTGACTATGTGAAGTAATTAGAAGTGTGTTCTCTAATTATGTGTGCCTGTTGAGAGTTTATCGTCGATTACCTGGTCGCCAGTGACAGTAGAGCTGGAGAAAGGTTAAACTCGATCTAGGGGATTAGATTATTCGATCTTGATTTAATCATGCTATGAAGTTTATGCTTGAGCAATGCTTGTTTCTGTCTTGAGCTACTAGTTATCTCACTGTTTTAATCTAGTTGTGGCGCCCGTTATCATGCATGTCTGGATCCAATTAGAGCTTGATTAGACTTTGGTCAATACCCTTTAATTATTGTTCTGATTCTGTTCTAATTGCTTATCTTATTATATATTTAGTATATATTATGCTTAGTTTTAGTTTAAGGATCGGTATATAAGTAGATTTAGCCTTATCTTTTACTTTTTACCTTTAGTTTATCATAAATTCTAGTTAATTAGTCTTTAATTAGTTAATTTACTGGATTGACAAAACCCATAAAATATTGGCACTGTAGCTCCTAGTAGTTGAGACTGTACAACACAGCTGAATATAAGTTTTCCGATAGCAAAGTTCTTCCTTCTGCGTCGAAAGCGCTGCCACACAAATTAACCGTTGTTGCTTTGTAACGATGCATGGATTTACATAAGAGTAGGGATTGTGGCGACCAAAAGAGATCACTTTATCTACGTAGGCTCCATTTTTTCTTTGGAGTGCACTGAAAAGCTGAATGCTTGGGGCGCTTTCCCACTCTATCGCGGAAGTCAGAAACACACACCCATAAGGCCATATCTTATCTGGGTGGTGTGGCCTTGTAAGAAGGGCCTATTTGGATCGAATATAGATAATGACTAATCTCTACTACTTATTAATTCTCTGACGTGGGCACACGACAGACCACCGGTCCTACGCCCGAGAAACCGCTCCTCCTGCCTCTACGTACCATCGCGCGACATCGCCCCTGTTCCTGAGAAACCGCTCCTACTGCCTCGCCTCCTCCTCCACCGTCGGTTGCGAAATCGTGCCTTATCCGCCGCCTCCTGCCTCCAGCCCGCACTCGGAGCCGCCTGCGCGGCGCCCCGCGCTTCCATCGAACCGCCTCGCCTTTGCCGTCTTCACTCTCGCGCCACCGCTCTGCCACCTCGCTCGCGCCATCTGCGCCCGTGCCCCCATCGCACCGTCGTCACCCTCACACCTCCGTGCCGCCCTTGCCCTCACGCCGCCACGCCGCCGCCTCGCCCACGCCCCGCCGTCCGCGCCGCCATCGCCCGTGCTGCCCACCGCGTCGTCGCTCACCAATCCCTAGCTCTCGGCCCCGCTCGCATGTCGCCCGTGCCCCAGCGGCCTGCCCTCGAGAAATTGTTGCCCCGACCCGTACCCGCCGCTGTTACACTAGATCCCTGCGTCATGTGCTGCCGGGCGCTTTATAAATTCTAACTGGTCGGTTCATCAGTAATTGCCCAGACCATGTGGATTGCCAACTGCCACCTTCATCACCTTCGACTGGATCTCGCAATAGCCCGTTGGCTTATGCTGCCGGTGAGGAAATACCTCCCTCTCCCATCTTCTTTGCTTATGATTGGCCATGAATTATGTTGATTAGTTAGATGCATTTTCAATGCATCGAATGTGTTTGATAAAATGACCACGTGGCTGACTCATATTGTTGGCATGTGCACCTGCAAACAATTTCAAGCGGACTTTTGCTCCTACCTTTTAAATTTTGTAATCCGTCATTTAATGCTCCTGTTGTTCCTTTGCTGCTTGAGTTACCACCCTACAGTCCACTGGTTAGAATTTAGAAATTGTCAGGTTAGACAAGAGAATCGTCTTTTTTTATTGGAATCACCGGCCCCTCTGCGCTTACACTACTGAATTGCTAATTACATTGTATATAGACAGGATATGAACACATGTTAATGTCCAGAGTTGAAATTTTTTTTATTGTTGACATCTGATGTCTTTTTGAAAACTACCATACACATCAGCTTTGAAAGAAAATGTGAGCCTCAGAATTCAGGTACTTTCAGCTAGCAACGGCCTATTTGAAATTGCTGCTTCACTCATGTCATATACTGAATGCTGATGCAAACGTGTGGTACTCAACTTAATTTCCTGAATCCTGATTAAGCTTATGGTCTTCATATAACCAACTTCTACCATTTTTTTTTTCTGAAACCCATAATCTAGCATTTTATCTACGCTATAAAAGAGCGGGTTTTTTAAAAATCTTTTTTACCTACAAAGACATAAGTATACCCCTCACGCTGATCCCACTGTGCAGTTTGGAAAAGGTTGGAAATGGATGGAAATGTCCAAAACCCATAGAGGCAAAATATTTCATCCACTTTCTCTCTTTATTTCTCATCTCATTTTATACCCATACCCACCTATTACTTTCATTTTCTTGGTTTTAACGAGAAAGGAATGATGCTAATCAATCTGGACTCCTTCATTTTAATTCTATTTTTTTTCTTTTCTATTGTCTGTTTGATTACCTCACAACACTTGCATGCTGTACGTACATCCATGCTAGTTCGTTGAAATGGCAGGGTATTCCAAGCAAGTTAGCGAACAGAATTGGTGGTTTTTATGATACGGTATTGCTAATTTAATTTAGCGGTCTATTCATTTCTTAGCTCCTAACACTTTGTCTTCCTAGCATATTTAGAAAGGCATATATTACATGCTTTAATTTATGCTCGTCTTTTTGTTTGTGGAGAGAACTTGTATGTTCATTTGTTATTTTTGCAGTACCTTGGACAAGGCTTTTGTAGGTGTTATCTTTGAAATAAAAAAACTAAACCCGTTGAGTTTAATTTTAAATAGTAACAAAATATTTAAGTAGCAGATCTAAATCAGATTCATATAACATAAAATTATCTAAGTTAAATTTGACGGTACATTTGATGCATAAAAATGGTTAAACACCTTGTATCAACAAGACTTTTTTACCCTTTTCGTTTTGACTGTCATTTTTTCTTCCAAAGCCAACAATTAAATAGATATCTCTATTCTGCAGAAAGAAAAAATAATAATAATGGACACAAAAATCTGGTGTCTCTCTCGCTCTGTTCAATGGAAAAAGATTTCATATCATATTCTTTATATGAAATTTGCTTTCTAAATTTGTGTCTTTTAGATTCTGGTCTTCATCACGCGCAGTTATGGCTTGTCATTCTTCAAAAGGCCTAGAGTTCTGTTTATATGTGCTTTCGTTGAAGCACAAGTGAAGCTATGCAGACAGGGGTGGCCTATATTAAAGGTTGGCGCATTTTTTATTATTGGATTCTTGAAATGCTAATGATGACCCTTGCCAAAGCATGTATGCAACCAGTGTTGATCAAGAAAAATACACTTAAAAAATAAGGATATTATGGTTGCTAGAAATTCTCGATCTATGTTTTTTAAGTGTATGTGTATCGTTAAAATCAGGTACACTTTCTCTCACTAATTTCAATTTTTTATGTATAAATAGAGAATCAATAGATATTGCTCATGAATTTCAATGTGACTTAGAACAATATCTTGGCTACCGTAACAACGCATGGGCACAGACCTAATTTTTAAGTATAAGATCTAAACATGGGTAGAGAACGGTAGACGAACTTTAGCTGAACTTTAAAATGAAATCCCATTATTTCACTGTCCAACCGGTAGATAATTTAGTTAACGACAGCTAATATAAACTTTTGTCCTCTAGCTCATATCTTAGAAGTAATCCATTAGATTCATCCAGCTCAAATTTGTCGCCTAATAACTAATATTAACTGGTCGTCTAATATAAGCCCACTAACGCTTAATATTACAAAAAGCACCTAACCCTAAGCCACGGAATACGATTAAAATACTTTGCCAAAATTAAAGACGGGAATTGAGTGAGGAAAATTAATACAATACCGTAGGCGATTCTCTACCTAATATTAAAGCAAATAAGGTTTCACGGTCCCTCGGTTCGTCGTGACAGGTGGACCAGCCTCCTTAGTCTCCCATCCTATACGATCCGGTCTCTTCGGCTCTCCGGTAAAAAACAGATCCGTCTCCATGTGCAAGTACGGCTCCTCTACCCACGATTCGGGTTCCCAATCATAGGACAAAATCAAACTCTAACTCGAGTATATCAGTGCTGCCTTTTCATATCAAACCGGCACGAAAGGTTCTATAGTCTGCGCAACTAACCATCTATTCCTTAGTGGGCTCGACTGCTGTGCAAGCGGAGGCTTTCTGCAAGCATGCAAACAACCTCTTTGACCCACACGATGGCCATCCAAGGGTGTCTCAGTTTTTTGCACATAACCCCTCCAACTCTTCCATCTCACGTACTAATTAAAAAGGCCAATAACCCCCTAGAATCATTGCGATAATACATGGCAGGTCCTGCGACTCGTCCAGCCCCGTCACGAAAGGATTCGTGATTCTGCTTGCCGCCGCCGTTCAATGGCCGCTTCTGCTTGACGCCGCCGCTGTTCCTCCAAGCTCGGCTCTAGGGGATTTGGACGCGCTGCTGCCCTCGTGTCCGCACCCCTGGACCTGAATGATTCGTCGACCAACAAGCCCACCAACTTGGATGAACCTGTGTGCCTGTGATCTTTGGATGATTCGCCGATCTGCTTGCAATGGGGAAATTGAAGAACTGGTGACCAGTACGGTGTATCGGTCAACAGAAGTAGCAGACAAAAAGAAGATGTACTCACACGTGTGAACCTTTTGAAAAGTTAGCTTCTGTTACCGTGAAAATTGAGTTGTTTGGATAATGGAGCAGCATGTGCAAGAATGAACATAAATAATTCTTTTTCACGTATTCTAATCAAGTAGCAGCAGGAACATGCAATTGTTTTTAGTGTGCCTTTGAGCAGGTGAGGAGATTTTTTTCCCACACAAAAATGGAAGAAGCAATGTAATAAAATATGAACACAATACTACCAATTTTCACAAGATCACAGCCATACAAGTTCATCCACGTTTAACATTCAGCACACGGTTTCTTACAAGTCTCAAAAAAAAAGTGAACATGTTTCAGCTGTGTTTCAACTCCCTTTGTTTGGACAATTGCGTCTATCATGGCCAACATCTTTGCATATCGTGCATCTGCGTGGACCTGAGTCTTTCTTTTTATTTTTGTCTGCATGTCCCAATATTCTCTTGCATTTCCCCTTTGAGCGAATGTCATTAGGTGGATGGACCTGTACGTCATCGGGAATACTACAACCAATGAAATTTTCTTGTTCCTCTTGCCTTGTTTGAGTGCTAGGCTGAAACAACAAGGATAAAGATTCCAAATGTTGTATCAACATATCTATGCCTCCTTCTGATGTCTTGGCAACTTGAAAAATATCCTCAAACTTATTCTGTGCACTTGACATCTTCCTTCTCATAGATGCATCCATGGAGCCAGTGGCCTTCTCCACTAATAAATTGCCTTCACTATCATATGCATTGTCTCTAGAAATTATCAAAAATTAAATATCAGTTCTGGAAAATAGATTTACAGCCAATTTTGTGTATGAGGAGTTTACCTTTTACAGTTTTTCATCCATCTTTTTGTGACGTAGTGCATTGGCAGCTCATTTAATCTCGCACCTCTAAACATATGTATGATATGACGGCACGGTATTCCTGTGGACTCAAAAAGCATGCACGAGCACTTGTATGTGAGCTCCATGCTAAAGCAAATTACTTCTCTAACTCTTCTATAGTTGTCGGTCATGGTAACAATTTTTCTGTCCTCCAATTCAGTTGTACTTTGGACATCACAATGGTTCCTTGCAGCTAACACCTCCTCTTGGAATTTACTAAAAACCTCATGTGTGAAAAGAAAACTACCATGTTTCTCAATATCCCATAAAGTAAATAAAGTCGGGTTTGTATGCATGGTTGTGTTGTCATGTATTAGTTCTTCTTGCCTCTAGCATTGCAAAGTTGTGTCAAACCGTAGCCAAAACTCAACAAATGTAAGTTTACGACCAATAAAACGGTTGAAAAAGGAATTGGCACTTTCCGACCTTGATGTTGTTCGAAGAATACCTCCAAGCCATATATCTTTGAAATATGCTGGAATCCATGACTCTCGCATGTCATACCCTGTCTGCAACCAATCATTACTCTGCAAATTATAATGCAATATTATACTTTGCCATCTGCTCTCAAATTCTTCTGTTGTTTCTGAACCCCATTCACATGAATTAACCCTTTTCCAAAACTCTTCGTCCTCCATTAGATGTGGACCAATTTTTTCTGGGAACTTTTTCATGATGTGCCACATGCACAACCTATGGATGGTGTTTGGAAGAACCATACCGATAGAAGCCCTCATACTGGCATCCTCATCTGTTATAATTAATCCAGGGGCCTTTCCTCCCATAGCTCGTAGGAACGTCTCAAATCCTCATCTGTTATAATTAATACCGATCCGAACAGGAAACCCGCGGATCTCATGGGCATATCTCTTGTAAAACTTTTCTACTGATTCTACATCATCGAATGACATCCCTATCTGTTAATTTGCATTATGTTAATAAATAATATGAATAAATAATTATATCAAAAAGTTGTTGATAAATAATATGAATAAATTTGAAAACAAAAATACATGTACCTTAGGTACACTTGTGTTTTTCGTTGGCGTCCTAAGTCCATCATTCATGTGGACATCTCCAGCATCATTCAAACTATCACAAAGTAATTCATTGCTAAAAAATTACAGTACATTGAATCATGTATCTAGACATTAAAAAAAACCTAATTAATGCAATATACAATGAGTAGGGATTACTGCGTACCTTTCAGCCATGGTCGTTCCAATGGTGTCGGTGACATTTGCTGAACTCAAATATGTGCTGTGGACTTCGTCGTCAACGTCACTCTCACTGACGGCAGGACACTCGATGTTTCCAGCATCATCCATTATTATATATATGATTAAGTATCCTCCTGCAACAAACAATATCGAGCATTGATGATCCAGGATAATTGTAGTATAACTTCATGCATCATACCTTGATGAAAACTCATGTGCCACATGATATAGCATTATGCGTTGAGTTACAGGTTGCACTGCGGGATGCATTAGTAAAACAACTGGCCAGGATGGACAGCCCCATGATACACGTGGATGCAAGAACCATGAACCAAAGTGCCAAGAACCAGATCGATCCTACTCGCTTCTCTCTCACCTCCGCAAGGGAATGCGCTCGGAGGAACGGCGGCGGCGTCAAAGAGAAGCGGCGCGGCGCAAGCAGAATCGCGGAATCCTTTCGTGACGGGGCTGGGCGTGATCGCAGGACCTGCCATGTATTAGCGCAATGATTCTAGGGGGTTATTGGCCTTTTTAATTAGTACTAGAAAATACAGCGCCCTATCGGGCGCTCTACGGGGTATATTTATCAAAAATAATAGAAGCGTGACTGTCACCGAATATTGTGCATCCATATCTGGTCATGCAAATGCAGAATCATTCAAACCATTGATTGAAATGAAGTAATGTAACGACTTTAATATTTTTACATTAAAATGGTTATAAACAAATAGTTTTCCTGTCAATAATGCATGTTACTTTCATAGTTTTTGTTTAAGAAATAAAATTATTCCACAATGTCCTGATCATTCAACAATATATGATTGGGTCACTGATGGCTCCAGATTACCAGACAGACCTTAAAAAAAGAATACCGAGCCGATCTGTCCAATAACTTTAGAAGTCCAATGGCCCCATGCAGATATATATTGCAGCCCATCGTAGCCATGGTGCTACTATTATTCTTATACTTTTTGTGTGCACTGAAGCTCTGATGACTCCATACTACTAAAAAATATCTTGGTGGTTTTTCCATCCCAATTTTTCTTACCTACATTATGAAGAACTGTCAGTTCAATGATTTTTTTTAACATATATGTAACCACACTGTTAAATGAATCAGAATGATAGAACATATATGCAACCACACTGTTATATATAAAAACTGTCTGTAACTCAATTCTTTTAAATGAATCTGTAACCCAATTCTTTTAAATGAATCGACTTTTCATTTACCAGGTATTAGAGTAAAAGTGAGTAAAGCTATCAAATGTTATCAGTAGATTATTCAAAGCCCAGAACACAGATTCAACTAATAAACATATTGAACAAAATTGGAGCCAGATGGAATCAGCTCAAATCTTCTTCATAACTATTTTTAACTTCCGGTTGGTAACTATTGCCGTTTGTATGCAAGTTTAATCAGCAGTCATATTCATGTGTTGAAAACTATGGTATTCAGATCTGCTCTCAAACGCCGGAATGAGAGCAAGAGCCCCTGGATGGATGGGACTTTGTGTTTCTGCTTTAGGTGTACTGCATGCGCTAGCAAGGCAAGAATCCTCCTAGAATTGCATTAGGATCACCGGTTTATATTTAAAATTCTGAATGGAGAAGAGGTCAGCATGCCCAAAAAATAAATGCAGTGTGGTAGGAGAAGCATCGAAATGGACAAACTAAACTATAGATTAAACACACAAATGAGAATGCAGTAAAGCTAAAAAGAAAGATAAAGCAAAGTGAACATTGCTACAGAATACATCCTTGTTTACGTGGACTTAACAGTACCTCTAAATAACCAATTTCTATCATAGTATAAATGCAAGTTTTAACTAATACAATATACCTCAAGGTAGAAAGCGAGCATTCTTACTTTGAAGTGCTTCCGAATAAACACTATGTAACACAAGAACTGTGAGAACCGAATTTCTAAATCTATGCTTCATACCAACACCTGGTAGAACGTGCATGTTTTGAACATCAAGACATGTGAGATAGAATAAAATCAATCATGAAAAGACTCCCATCTCACGTAACAAAATCAACAAATCAAGAAAGTAAATAAATGAAACTCTAATGTCATACTTCCCTGCAATTACTGTAGTATAAAGGGGACAGGTTTCTGTCCAGAAATGTTATAAATAGGCATTTGTAACTAACATAGCTGCTATTAGATGATATAGAAAAGCCAACGAATATGATGTGACGCTATAATCAGATCACAACAGAAAAAATTGATGGCGAGAATAAAACATTAGCAAGAATTAGAGTGGAAGCAGATAGATCCATCAGCATACATGATCAAAGTGTAGTTGCACCTTTTCACAAATAAAGAATAATTTCAGTTAGCAGCGGAAATAGCTTCAGCAGCAATAGCATAGACAAATTTTTTTTGGAAATGTTTCGGATGGCATATTATAGAAAAAAAATACACATTTATATTTAGGTGTTATGGAAATCAAATGTTTGGAGTGGCATATTATAAAAAAAAACTAAACAGAAAAGATACTGGTACCAAGCACAATGTAAACAGTGTTCACACGTTTCCAGGAGAAAAGAAAATCGTCTTTTTTGGTACATAGTGGAGTGCACATGGTTTGCACACAGTTACTACAGATTTTGCAAACAAAACCCCATATTCTTCCATTACCGGTTTTATTACAGATCTGACCCTTTGGTTCATCTAGCTAGATATGGAGTTTTCAGTTCTATCAAGATATTCACGGAGCCCTCATGCTAATTCTAACCATTCTGAATACATCTGCTTGATTTTTCACTGTTTAAAATAGAGCTAGACTAATTAGAATAGTTGCTTAGTACTTTAAAGTGCATTGTGTCCTATTCTAGTATTCTAGGGGTCAGTGCGGTCAATCAACATACACTGATTATTATCATATTCCCATACATCCGTAAAGTGCTTAACAATCTTTTACATTGCTGGGCTTCATCTAAAAAACATGTTATTGGAATTCATCTAAAAACACATTGTCTATTACCCAATGAGTTGCCTAACTTCATAGTAGTATAACCATTGTGATACTACTGAAAACATCCGGTTCCACTGAAAAATCCAGGATTTAGGTTTAGATTAAAGTTTTGATAGACAACTTTGACTCAAATATATCTAGTGTATACACTCAATAGATATATACAACGTAGTACTTAGTAGTGATTATCTAGCACTAAGCAAGCATATGCCTCTCTGTAGTTAGATCAAAATAGTGGCAAAAGAAAAGGAAAGAAGTAGTAGACCAGACTGCGTGCCAAGCTTACCAATTTTTGCTTTCTTATGGAAAGCAGCCATGCCAGCGCGTCACGTAACTCCACGCAATTTCAGAGACCCGTCCATTTGAGCATCTCCTCAACTACTCTAACAAAGACATGGTAACACTGAAGGCATTGTAGAAAAGCATAAACCACTGATGAAGTATGTCTGCATGCTTGATGTACCGTATTTAACTAATTGGTTATCCAAGTGCAAATTTGTACATCTTAAACATAAGGGGAAGAAATTAGCTATCGTACAGAGGAAGATCTGACCTGAACAAATATGCCCATCTTGAACAGGGACAGGCCATATCACTAAGTAGTAGCAATCACCAATCAGTCAAGGATGCCATGCACCTTGCGATGCCCACCAGGGGCGGTTGGGCCACCCGAAATGGCATCTAAGGCACCCCACGGGAAATAGATCAACGGAAGGAGAGCGGAGCACTGCGCCGGCCTTCTCATCGTAGATCTGGCTCCGCTTGCCGGCATGGAGCTTCGCCATCGCATGATCTGAGAGAAATCCCTGGTGGTGGTGGCCTTTTGGTGCCTGCCGGCCCGCATATGGGGAGGGCGCGAGCCACCTCCTTGCTACGGCGCTACACAGACACTCGACGCGTCGCCACCCGCTCCGCTGCAGCCATCCCTGCATCGCCGCCGCCGATCCAAGGACTCGAGGAAGAGAGAGAGTATGAGATAGGAAGAGAATGAGACCGCAAGGAAAATAGGGCATCACAACGCTCACCGTAGGTGGAGGCCACACAGGCGGCATAGCAGTCCAACCCGATGGCCGACGGGGACAAGCTTGGAGCCATGGAGGCGTGCACGTCGAGTCGTGAGGGGTGGCGGCGGCACGGATGAGAGAGGAGGGAGACGAACGAGAGAGGGCACAGCTAGGGTTGGCCGGTTGGGATAGGCACGCAGACAAGGGGTCACACGCAAAAACGGCGCGCAGGGGTTTTGTAGAAAAACGACGCTGATATCGAATTTTCTGTTCTTCGTATTGAAACAAGTTAGTCATCAGGGTCCTGTACACAAAATATTTAGGCGCGATAACTGTTCAGAAAGGAGGAAATGGACCGCCGGTTGGTTTCCTAAAAATCGAAGGATCTTTTTGCAAAGTAGCCACAGCCACGCGTCGCCCTGCGTGGGCGTCGCTGGGGCGCGGAGCGCTAGCGTGAGGGCAATCCCCCTCAGGTTTTAAGAGATCTGATGTGAGATGGAGGAGTTGGAGGGGTTATGTGCAAAAAACTGAGACAACCTTGGATGGCCATCGTGTGGGTCAAAGAGGCTCTTGCACGCTTGCAGAAAGCCTCCGCTTGCACAGCAGTCGAGCCCTTCCTTAGTTCATCGAAACATATATAGCGTAGATGAATCGCAGGTGCTCTCAGCTGATTCAATTAATACAGGTAGCCTTGGCTCGGCTCCAGCAATACACGGTTTCAGATCGCCGCTATGTCCACACCGATGTGGCCGCCAGCCGCCGAAATTAGATCCCACCAGCGCGGATGGCGCGCACGGCTCTCACACGGGGGTTTCATTGTGCGATGGCAATTTCTATGCGAGGAGGCGGCGCCGCCGGTTGCCTGGGCCGGCGGATAGCATGCGCGAAGAGATCAAGAAACTAAATCGTGTCCTCATACTTTCGTAGGGGTGCCGTGGAGCTGAGAACGCTGCGATGGCTATGGAAAGCCGAACGTCCTGCGGATCGTCAATTCGTCTCGTATCCACGCGTTGCCTGCTTGCGTTGGTTCCGCACACCGCACAGTAGCGTCCATGAGGACAGACCTCACGCAATTTATTTCCCACGATGATGCCTTAATTTGCTCCGCTCTGGCTGCTCTTTCCAATGGGAGTTGAACCATGATGATAGATCATGGGGTGCTGACGGCCGCAGTGAATTGGCACAAGCAGGTGTGTGATCCCATCTCTTGCATCTTCGTCGTTGCTGTTTATATATATATGTCTTGACTCCGTTGCCGGTAAAAGGTACGTGGCCCTCAGTCCCTCACATTCTACTACTGTCCAAGATTGGTACGGGTGTTCACTTGGTTCATTAACGTTAAGGACAGCCATAGTACCACACCGATGCATATAATGAGCAGAAAGGTCTGCGCCTAGCTTTGTCTAGGTATTGCTCTAGAACGGCACCATTGTGGCATTGTGTCTGTTTTGATCAGCTCATATATAGGTTATCTTGCTGATCTTGCCTACTCTGCATCCATTAGCCAACGGATCGACTCAACTGGTTACTCTTGGCTCAGTTAGTTGTAGATGGTGATTTGTGTATTGCTTTAATGCTTTCTGTTGTAGCCTTCATGTTTTTTGGTATACGTCTTGCCACAACCAGCATGAACCAGATTGCATCCGAAAATTGCTTCCATATTTTTAGATAATATAAATAAATTCTAGCTTTAGACACCATCAAAAATTTGCATCAGAGAGCAAAGTATTACAAGTGTTGGCACATATGGTAACTAGACTTAGAAGTATGTAGCCAAGACACAAAGATAAAAGAAAAAAAATGAAGACTATAAAACTCCAACATTATGATAGAGCCAGAAGATCATCTCCAAAGAGGCTCACAAAGGTGAGAACCACATCTCTAACATGCAAGTCATATACAAGTGTAATCTTATTGCAAAATTATAAAAAAACTAAAATATCAGAAAGTTTGTTTCACCGAAATGATTATTTATTGTTGTTTGCAAACTTTAGCTTTGATGCGCGCCTCCTATTATGGTCACCCGTTGCAACGCACGGGCAATTTTGCTAGTAATATATAAAGCATGTATTAGCTAGATTATTGGACTGATGGACCGGTAGATCCGATGATATTACAGGCACAACACTTATTATTATCGTTACCATATAGTCGTACACACATGCCCTAATTGCTACCTAATAATTAATTCCTAATAATTAATTAATAATATTATTAATCAAACACGTACATCAATCAGTGCGCGCTAGCTTTGCTGCCGCCGCCGCCGATTTGCTGTAGGTAGCGGTACATCCACGCGAGCACGGCCACGGCCGAGGCGCCGAAGCCTCCCGCTGAGGCGAAGGCCGCCGCGAGCAGCGCCGCCATGATGGCCGCCGGCACCAGTACGGGGCTGAAGCTGAGCAGCAACGGTGCTGCGACAATGAGGGCAAGCACCGCAGCTGTGAGTGCTAGTCCTGACAGCAGTAGCATGGAGACGGCGGCCGCTGCAGCTGCCAGTGCCTTGACGATGACCGCCGACGACGGGTGGTGATGCAGCTGCTGGCGATGGCCCTCATTGTACTCGTCGTCGCCGCCGTCGATGCCCCTCATGCAGTGCTCTCGGCCGATTGCTCCTCCCCGCTTCTGGTGGCCCTCCGCCGCCACCTCCATCTTGTATATATATTCTGCCTGCACGTAAGGCTATCCCCAATGGAGGCTGCATAAAGGACCGTATATACACTGTTTGGTACCGTTTAGAGGGGAGGTAGTTAGAACAGTGGATAGGCAACTATTTTTAGGCAATGGTTGGGATGGTACAGTATATTGGAAGGAGCGAGCGGTTGCATGGTGGTGCGTACGCCACGTGGAGACATGATAGGAGGCGGCACAGACGAGTGGAGGGGTACGTTTGCTCTTGCTGCATGCCGCGTGTCTTCCCTTCACTTCCACGCATGCCTGGCCTGGCTCGCCCTGCACGCCTCGCCTGCCCTCTCTGTTTGTTATTAGGCCCACGAAGCTAATAAGGCTGGCCCGGTAACGTCTTTTCCACCTCGCTTAGCTGGCAGTGGATGAAGACGGCGGGCCGCCGCCAAAGCCGGGCCAGCGCTGGAGGTGGAGCGATGATAGAAGACGCAGTAGGAGAGCGGACACAAGGGTGTCCCGGCGAGTAGAGGCAGTGACAGGAGAAGCCTGGGGGCGAGAGGAGAGGCAGCGCCGGATCTGCTGGAGGCGGAGGTGAGCCAACGGTGGAGGCAACACATTGGCCAACGATGGAGGAGGAGCGTCGGACTAGGTACGGTGGCGTCGAGCGGAAAGAGAAGCGCGGAGAGAGTGAGGCTCATGGACGGGGTAGGATTTACATGTATTGGGTGAATCTTGACCCTCGGTCTAATGGTCCAAAAAGCAGTTATTGAACGGAAAAAACACTGTTTTTATACCAAAATACTATAGTATTACAATACTATGATTTACCATTATACTTGACACAAATACTATGGTTTCTCAAAACCACAGTAAAATTACAGTGTTTCTCAAAACCACAACATGTTTGATTACGCAGTATGTGTTGCACATCATCATCGCCCACAAGCTTCTCCACAAGTCAGTGGCGAAAGGACCGCCACAGGCGACAGGCAGCCGCGAGAGTCCATGATGGGGAGGCCGCGTCGGGAGGGAGGCCGCACGGCGCGGTAGTCCGCGCCGGGGAGAGAGGGCCGACGCGGGGAGGTGGGGCCGCCGGTGGCGTGGGGAGGACGGGGTGGCGCTTCTGGTGTGGGGCGGGAGACGATGCCGTGGCGGCGTGGTGTGATGGAGGCCGAGGCAGCGCCGAGCAAGCATTGCAAATGGTCTAGAGTGGAGTATCAAATACTCTAAAAATACTATGGTTTTTGAAAACAATGTTTTACTAAAATCAACCAAACACCGTTGAGGCTAGAAAACCATAGCATTTTATGGTATTGTATTATTAACAGAAAACCCAAAAATACTTTGTTGCAAAACGGGACAATACTTTGTTGCAGCCAGGCAGGCAGTAGTGGTGGCGATTGCGATGATGAGGCTTCAAAGTAAGTAGTCTCTCTCCGTACTAGTTTGTTGACCGGACGGGGGAAGCCGTCGTCGTCATCCTCCCGTCCATAGGGGAGGAGAAAGCCTCCAGTCCAACCCCAACCAACCCGTCCGTACCGTACCTCACCTCTCCCACCCATCCCGCCGGGGTCTTATCGAAGAATAAGGAAATGACGATGAAGGAGGGGCGGGCGGCGCTGGCGCGGTGGTGAAATGAAATGAGAGAGACCGAGGCGGCGGCGAGACCAAGGACGAACCAGGGGAGCCCCCGTGCCCCGTCGACGGCGAGAACAACTAGGATGCAGACAAAGACAAATCAATCCGCCTCCCTCGCCTCGCCTCTCTCCTCCTCGATGGAGCCAAGCCCGATGCCCATTGGCCGCCGCCGCCAACCACGGAGGACCCCCGGAGGCGGAGCTGCGCATGCCCATCGTCGCCATCCATCGTCGTCTCCCACTTCTTATATGCCGTCCATCGACCCCTCCTCCTCCTCCTCCTCCTCCTCCTCGATCCTCCCCACCTCGCAATGGACTCCGCCAACAATGGCCTCGGCATGGACGCCATCAGCAACGAGACCGTCGACCTGGTTCGTTCCACTTCTCTCTTCTCTTCTCTTCTCCCCTTCCCCTTCCCCTTCCCCTTCCCCTTCCCTTCCCTTCCTTCTGCAACCAATTGCTGCCTTAGAGGATTTGCCTACGCTACGCACGCCAGGAGAACATCCCTGTGGAGGAGGTCTTCGAGCACCTCAAATGCACCCGCGACGGCCTCACCTCCGACGCTGCCCAACAGAGGATCAACGCCTTTGGCTACAACAAGCTGGAAGAGAAGCAGGAAAGCAAGCTGCTCAAGTTCCTGGGCTTCATGTGGAACCCCCTTTCCTGGGTCATGGAGGCAGCTGCCATAATGGCCATCGCGCTTGCTCACGGAGGCACAGACGCCAGGGGAAAGAAAATGGGCATAGACTACCATGACTTTGTCGGGATTGTGCTTCTGCTCATCATCAATTCCACCATCAGCTTCATTGAGGAAAACAATGCCGGCAATGCTGCTGCTGCGCTTATGGCCCGCCTCGCTCCAAAGGCCAAGGTCTTACTCTTTTTCTCCCGCCCCCCTTCTTCTTCTTCTTCTTCTACAAATATTTGGGGTGCTCGCTGCTTTTCATCGTCTTACGTACGCTTCCTTTTTCCTAGGTTTTACGTGACGGAACCTGGAGTGAACTGGACGCGTCTCTCTTGGTGCCCGGCGACATAATCAGCATTAAGCTTGGAGACATCATTCCGGCAGATGCCCGTCTTCTCGAGGGAGACCCGCTCAAAATAGATCAGGTCTTTGTTGCCTCTCAACCATATTGTTCAGTTCTTGATAATATAGAAATAATTCTTCATATGAAAAAAAAAAAACAATATGCATATGGAGCAATAAAACCACAAGGGCTTCCTTTGCAGTCTGCACTTACGGGAGAATCATTACCTGTTACCAAGCAACCTGGCGATGGAATCTACTCTGGCTCAACTTGTAAGCAAGGTGAAATTGAAGCAGTTGTTATTGCCACTGGAATCCATACTTTCTTTGGAAAGGCAGCTCATCTAGTCGAGTCAACTACTCATGTTGGCCACTTTCAGAAGGTCAGTCTTCACTCTCCAGCTTATTTTTACCGACAACCAGCCTGATCTATCTAGTTTTAATTCTATTTTGAGCCTTACCCCATTAGTTTCTCTCTGTGTCGTTGGGATAGTTCACTACAGTTGATTGTGATTTTCTTTTCGTTGACAAATCCGTGATCTTGCCTTTTAGGTTCTGACATCAATCGGAAACTTCTGTATTTGCTCAATTGCCGTTGGAATGACTGCTGAGTTAATTGTGATGTATGCTATTCATCTAAGAGAGTACCGTCAGATCGTTGACAACCTTCTTGTGCTTCTTATTGGGGGAATTCCCATTGCCATGCCCACGGTTCTTTCTGTCACTATGGCTATTGGATCACACAAACTAGCACAGCAGGTTCTATCAGAATTCTCTTGTGAAAATATTGGTGGGCAGCTCTGTTCTTTGGTTTGAGTTCCCCTCCTTTTTTTGCAGGGTGCTATTACCAAGAGGATGACTGCCATAGAAGAAATGGCTGGAATGGATGTCCTTTGTAGTGACAAAACAGGAACTCTGACACTCAATAAACTAAGTGTTGATAAGAATTTGATCGAGGTTAAATCATACTATTCATTGTTCTAGTTATTTTTAATATAGTCCTGATACGTCAAGGGAAAAAAATACAACTACCCTGCTAGGCGAATGATTCTTTCTGTTCCTTTGGCATATTTATCTACGTATCAGCATTGAGTTAAGAACATTAGGAAACATAAAACATCTTCATACAGTTTCAGTTCTCAAGTGATTCCTCTTAGTCTCTTACCCTATGTGGGGTAAATCATTAGTCTTCTTTACTTGCTGTCGTACCATGACTATGATCATAGTGACAGTTCATTTTATCCATGCTAATTGCTAAAGCATGAAATATTAACATTTATATATGCAGGTTTTTGATAGAGGCGTGGAAAAGGATGACGTTGTATTAATGGCTGCAAGGGCTTCTAGACTAGAAAATCAAGATGCTATTGATTTTGCTATTGTTTCGATGTTGCCAGATCCGAAAGAGGTAAAACCCTACTCTTGTTTATTTTAGTTTTTCCCTGTTCAGATGAAGCTTCACTCAATTAGCAAAGAAGCTAAACACTCGAGTCCTGGGTCCTTACATATATAGGTTCACAAAATGATTCCGTAACATTTCAATAGCATAATCTGCAACTGGTTCAGTTCACATCAGCACAGTCTCCAATGCACATTTTTTTTACCATTAATTTATTCAAGTATATCTTTGCAAAAGAGGGTCATAATGGTATAACATCCTTGCATTGACTTGTTATTAATATCATTTTCATGTGAAAAAATAAAGGCACTTTCATGTTTATTAATGATTGATGTTTGGAAACTTTTATGTTCTTGGACAATATCTATTTTGACCGAGAGGTGTTTGTACATTCCAATAACTGTGCATTCATATTCTTGCCTTGCTACAAGGATCTAGCAGATTTCAATTAAATCACACATGGTTTCACTGCTGGAGGTAGCATCAGTTTTGCAGAAGCGTGCCTATCTAAGTTTATTACAGTTCATAGCATTTCCATTCATGACTTTCCATTTGTACCTCCCTCTCCCTATATGTTCTTATGAACGCTATGTATGCATATCTATTTTATTCTCTTCCTGCCTGCTTCTAGGCACGTGCCGGCATTCAAGAGGTTCATTTCCTCCCATTCAACCCAACTGACAAGAGAACAGCACTCACATACTTAGACGCTGGGGGTAAAATGCACAGGGTTAGCAAAGGCGCTCCTGAGCAGGTATATACATTACATAATTCAATTCATTTATAAAATGGTACCAAAAATTAAGTGCAGCAAACATAACATTTTAACTATTTTTGAAGCACAGTAGACAAAGATGGTAGTAGCTATAGTTTGCTGCTTGATGTGGTGAGGTTGCTTGTGCATGAAACTTGATGTGCATTTTATATTTCTTGGGCTACTACTGCCACGGAAAAAGAAAATGAAGGAATATAGAATCTTTTGCCATTTTGTGCTTGCTTAAGGAGTTAAGGCATATGTGGAGGCCACCCACGCAGGCTTGAACCTGAGTAGCTGGTGTCAATACCTCCCTAAAGCTTTTGGCACTCGGGTCTCTTAAGACAAAAAATAATCACCATGGTCATTTTTTTGGGGTGTATTAACTGAATTGATGACTCTCCAGCACTAGTTTCAGTGTATCTTGTTTCCTCCATCTATCTTTTTTTTTTTTTCATCTTTCAACTAGGGCCACATTTATTTGTGCTCCTTTTTATTTCAGCTATCTTTGGTATTTGTTTCTTTGAAACGAATAAAATCTAACACTGTATATGACTAGATGCACTTATATTTCATGGATGCTCTTACAGATTCTGAGTCTAGCATCGAACAAGTCTGAGATTGAAATGAAGGTACATCATGTTATTAGCAGTTATGCCGAGAGAGGGCTACGATCGCTTGCTGTTGCCTATCAGGTAGTAAACTGCTAGCATACTATGGCATGCTTATTTATATACATAATACAAAACAAAACCTAACTAAATTCCTTTTGTTATACAGGAAGTACCTGAAGGGACCAAGGAAAGTCCTGGTGGACCTTGGCAATTTGTTGGGCTTCTCGCACTCTTTGACCCTCCTCGTCATGACAGTGCTGAAACTATACGCAGAGCTCTTGACCTTGGAGTCAGTGTAAAAATGATTACAGGTCATTCTTTTATGCACTATTTAATACTCTGTATCTGCTAAACGGCAAGGAATTACTTAATTTTATAGAGTTAGAATTGGTGAACATATCTATTAATAATGGGCTAGTAAATTTTCCCTTTTACTCGCTGTCCTCAGTAGTTGGGGGTTGAATGCTTTAATGTAATTGACCTAAAGTGGCAATTAACATATTAGGCTATCAACTGGAAATTGCTATGTTTCCCCTGCATTTATCCTACCATTATGAATATGCCTTTTCTAAATATTTTCAGGTGATCAGTTGGCTATAGCTAAGGAGACTGGCCGGAGATTGGGAATGGGCACAAACATGTATCCTTCTTCATCATTGCTGGGCGAAAAAAAAGTAGGTGACATTGCAGTCCTGCAGGTGGACGAGTTGATTGAGCAAGCAGATGGGTTTGCTGGAGTTTTCCCAGGTGTGCATTAACTATCTATTGTACCATGGTGTTCCTTGTTCTAGCTTGTTTCCCTTTTTTTTTCTTGACAAAAACTTGTTTCTTTTCACAGAGCACAAGTACGAGATTGTGCAGAGACTACAAGCCAGAAAGCACATATGTGGGATGACTGGAGATGGTGTCAATGATGCACCTGCCCTGAAGATAGCAGATATTGGTATTGCTGTGGCTGATGCTACTGATGCTGCTCGAGGTGCCTCTGATATAGTTCTTACGGAACCTGGATTGAGTGTGATCATCAGTGCTGTATTAACTAGTCGGGCAATTTTCCAAAGAATGAAAAATTACACCGTAAGTTCAAGTTCACAATGCATATGCACATTTCTAATTTGCTATGATTGGGCCACTGTTACACGTTCAAAATTAATATTATTTGTTATTTTTGGGTCTATTTTCTACTCATTCTCCCATCTGTTTGGTCCATAAGACTGAAGATTGCTGCATATGTGTTGCAGAAAACAAATTAGTACTATTTAGTTTTTGTTATCCACTATAGTAAACACATTGTTATCAGGTATTTTTAAGCCATGTCCCCTCAGTCAAGAAGTTCAAGCTCGCAGAGATTGAATCCTGATTCCTGACTGTCTGTCATGGATCCAACACTAAGGGGCATTATGAGTTGCTTTAGCCTCATTAGTCATTATCGTATATTTATTAGTGCTCTTTTCCAGCTACCAAGGACATCAGGCTTATGTTTACTTCTTGAAGAGATCTTTTCCCTTTTCATGTTGTTAAGAAAGTTATTTCATTCTGATAAAAAGGGTGCCAGGCGTTGACTGATTTCTTTTTTTTTTTTTGGCAGATATATGCGGTGTCTATAACCATACGTATTGTGGTAAGTTTATTTCTTCTGTACTCGTCACTGTTCATCTGTTTTACCAAGTTAATCTTGTATGGTGAATTAGTTTTTAGATTTAGAACAAGTTTGTTATTTATATATTGGTACATAGAACTTTTCAGCTGATCCCTTGAGTAAATAAGATTGAGCAAAAACATCATTTTTTTTCTGTATAGGGAACTGCACCCATTATCTTTTTAGCTGAAGTGTATGTAGTGGTGTGATTTACCTTATGGCTCCAAATCTTCTTTGTACAGCTCGGTTTTTTGCTCTTGGCATGCTTTTGGAAGTTTGACTTCCCTCCAATGTTGGTTCTCGTGATAGCCATTCTTAATGATGGTAAGAAGTCTGCTTCCTTCATTCATCAGATATTGTTGGTGAGTTGGTTACCGTTTCTTTAACTACGTCGATGCCTACCTCAGGAACCATTATGACTATATCCAAAGACAAGGTGAAGCCATCCCCCCACCCAGACAGTTGGAAGCTATCAGAGATATTTGCAACTGGAGTGATCATTGGGACTTATTTGGCTGTAACCACAGTGTTGTTCTTTTGGGCGATTTATAAGACAGAGTTTTTTGTGGTAGGTAGTTGGCCGCCTGGGATGGATGGAAGTGCAATAGGAATAGCTGTTCTGGACAAATAAACTGATTTACGTTTTTCATGTCATTTGCAGCACGTTTTCCATGTTAGAACTCTGAACAGAGACAAGATCAAAGAGCAAGGAGGAGACAAGGATACGCTTGCTGATATCACGGGGATGTTGGCATCTGCAGTTTACCTTCAAGTGAGCACCATTAGCCAGGCGTTGATATTTGTGACGAGGTCCAGGGGTTGGTCTTTCTTAGAGAGGCCTGGCCTTCTGCTGATGGGCGCGTTCGTGATAGCGCAGCTGGTGAGTTGCACCTGCTCGTTAGGTTATCACTCTCAATGGCTGGAGCTAAGTCCTGGTGTCTGAATAAGCAACTGAATTATTCTACTATGCAGATCGCGTCTGTGCTGGCCGCTGTGGTGAGCTGGGAGCTTGCCGGCATCAGAGGCATTGGTTGGCGCTGGACGGGCGCCATCTGGGTGTACAACATCGTGGTGTACCTGCTGCTGGACCCCATAAAGTTTGCGGTGCGGTATGGGCTGAGCGGCCAGGCCTGGAACCTGGTGATTGATCACAAGGTGGCCTTCACAAACCGCAAGGACTTTGGCAAGGAAGCTCGGGAGGCGGCCTGGGCGCACGAGCAGCGGACGCTCCATGGGCTAGAGAGTGCAGGGCCAGTGCCAGGGAGAGAGAAAGCGGTGTCCGTGGAGCTGAGCCAGATGGCGGACGACGCCCGGCGGCGCGCCGAGATCGCCAGGCTGCGGGAACTGCACACCCTCAAGGGCAAAGTGGAGTCCGTGGTGAAGCTCAAAGGGCTGGACCTGGAGGACATCAACAACCAGCACTACACGGTGTAGCTAAGCTGTTTGCGGTGCACAGGAGATGAGAGGGCAGGTCGGTCAGGGTCGCATGCTCCTGGTCCCTCCCTCGTCCCGCCCGCCCACCGATGGGGGAAAACTCAAAGGAGAGTAGAGTATTTATTCTGATTTTGTCATTCATACAAGCGTAATAATACTCTCCTTGGTGAACCGTATGTATTCCTCCATGTACTCACATCATCACCCACGCGATACTGTAGTTGCGACAGGCAAGGAAATATATAATGCTGTGAAGAGGGAGGCCGTGTCCATGCATCTATACATGTCCAGATGGGCGGACCAAGCCGGCCCGGCACGGTTGGACTAGGGCACGGTCGACCTAAACCCACCAACATCACCGGGCTGTGTTGGACCAGCCCACGGGCCACAGCAGCGGGCGGATTGGGCTGGCCCAGCACAGTTGGACTAGGGCACGACCCACCTAAGCCCACAACGGCGGCCCGGGCACGATCAAGGGTCAACTGTGCCGGGCCTCTTTGTAGCCTGCCAAGGCCCACCTTGCCCATGCAATATTATTGAGAAAATAAACAAAAATACGCATGAGATAGGGTTTGAACCCAAGACCTCATGGACCAAAGCACTAAACTGCACCTGCTAGCCAAATCCGACGTGTTTTTTTTTCTAACTAGTATAGTTTGTATTAATATATGTATAAATGCGCTAAAAGAATAACTGTGCCGTGCCCGGGCCGGCAGCTTGGCCTTCAGCCCAAGCACGGCACGGCCACCGTGCCGGGCCGGCACGGGCTCGCTAGTGTTTTTCAGGGATGTGCCGGCAAAATCTAGGTCTTGTGACAAGCCCAAACTTGATATGAAACCTACATTTTAGAAAACATATAGTTATAATAATATACATATCATCATATGGTATAATTTACACACCTCATTGAGTGACGAACTAATAGAGAGACATAGGTCAAGTAGTTGGCTAGGTGGCAAGTGGCAAATACATGTCACTCCGCAATGCCGTGGCGGGACGATCTACTCATGGGTGACCCGTGGGTTGTGGCCGTGGAACCGGTAAAAGATGGCATGGTGTGTAGTGTAGGCGAAATTTGATCGTGTTGAGGGAGCCAAGTGTGGGGGATAAATATCCCCTGACTCCTCGTAGCGTGGATTCAAGACATGGGCCATAGGAGGGCCCAAGACGGTTGGCTGCCTGAATTCGTCGACCGACCGACCGACCGACCCAGGCCCAAAAGTGGTGATATCAAGAAGAACTTGACGATCAAGGCAATGGAGTCGCGGTTCAGGAAGGTGTGGCGACGTGCATGGCCTGGAAAGGACTTCCAGGTATCGTGGAACTCAAAGATGAATAGTACGGATCGCGGATTCTGTGTGATCTGTTGTAATCTAAACCAACTGGGAGGTATAAAAGGAAACCGACTTATAACCCAAACCACGCCGGACTATATAAAGCGGGTGAGGGATTCCCCTACGAAACTCTTTACACACGCCCTCGCATCCACGCATACCAAAGCCCTAGCGCTCATTATAATTTTGGGTACTCGAAAGCAATACAAACAACCACAAAACAGGACGTGGGGTATTACACATCTCGCGGCCCGAATTTGTATAAATATCGTCTCCCGTCGCATCTAGTGCGAACCACCGAGCTACGGGCGGACTCGCCTGCCTCAAAAAGCATCACGCGAGGCATCCCGTGGTGTACTGCCGGACTAAAACCCCGACACCAAGAGCATAATAGATTAAAGACGGAGAGACAATTTTACGATGTAACCATAATAAACCTCATGATTTGTAGAAAGACCAAGCTCTCTCGGTTTCTTCTCCAGAGCCTTTTTCCTATGCAAAGAACGAGTATATATCCTTAGCAATGGCAAAATCTTGTGATGATCTTACATCCCTGTTCCATCATCTCCCGTTGTCAGTCTAGGCACACACTCAATTCCTGCAGCTGGAGTCCTCACTAAGCAATCTAGCATCAACCGAAGAACCATATCAACGTTTTTCAAATGTCTGTGGAATTCATCTTGCCAACACAAACATCAGATGTTCTATTTGTCTGCTAGAGAATTACTACGTCGAAAATCAATAGGGGAATCCCTCCGGTTCCTTTCAAAAAAAAAAAAAAAAAACCACATGATTTGATAAATTAATATTAGTGATTTTGAATGTCTGGTGGACTTAAGCGCTAAAAGTTGGAGCTCTTAAAATTGGAGGTCTCGTTCTGGCACGGCACGCAGGACAAAGAGAGTATTTCCTGAGGAGATGCTCCATTTCGCATGTCCTCCATCTAAAATATATATATGCTCAAGCTCAAGGAATGGACCGGCCTGGTCTGCTGGACTGTCTCAGGTAGTTGAGCTGTAGCTGTTCACCCACAGGCAGTGTCACTGGCATGACTTGCCTGATGCGGTGGCTGCGAGTGCTCAATGCAAAACATACTCGGTGGAGGGCATGATGCCATGACGGGACGGCAAGGGAAAAAGGACGGGGAAGGAAGAGACGGAGCGGGCTGGGCCGGGCCGGGCCGGGCCGGGAGAGGAGACAGGGACAGGGACAGGGATAGGGAGGCGGGAGGCTGCCAGCCCAATCCCCATTCCCACCCACTCTCTCCTCTCCTCTCCGTCCGAGCCGACCGTCGCCGTCCGGTGCTCATCCCGTCCCCCCTCTCTCTCTCATCTTCTCTCTCCTCCGGGGGAAGGGAAGGGATCCCCCTCTCCTCTCCTCTCCGAACTCGTGGTAGGCATACCAGACTGAGACGGGACTGCGGCCATGCCCGGCGGGGGAGCCGCTGCAGCTGCTCCTGATTTTGCTGGACTGGAACTCGACTGACTAGTTCAATTCCTTCCTTTCTTCCTTCCTTCCTCGCCAGACGCCAGACGCCAGATCTATCTGTCTCTCTGCCCCTCAGCTCAGCTCAGCTCTTCCCTCGGATGCATGCCATGTCCCTGCGGATGCGGGTGCTGCCGGCGTCCTGGTCATCCTCCTCCGCCAAGCCTATCACTACTAGCAGCAGCTCCGACGATTCGCAGCCGCAGGAACATGAGCCTCCGCCTCCTCCGTCAGCCGCGGTGTATCTCAACATCTATGACATCTCCCCACTCAATCACTACCTCTACTGGTTCGGACTCGGCATCTTCCACTCGGGGATCGAAGGTATGTAATACTAGTATATACTCCTCTAACATTATCAGCGCAATAAAAGCTAATATGTTCCCTTTTCACGGAATTGTTTTCTACTCAACTGGACCGTTAGTCAAAGTCTTTTTTTTCCCTACCGAACAAATCCTTTTTAGGAAAATCCGAAAGCAGAAAGGAGCAAAACAGACCCACACATATTAATGCAAGGATGGCCTAATTAATTGTACTGGCCCAAATATGAGCATGTATATGACGAAAACAGTGCTGACTAACATTGTCGTATAATACCAAATCGTCAAGGACTCCAGATTATTCTGCTCATAAATCATAACCAGCCAACGCATAATCATCCGAATACCGCGTACATGGGAGACATCAAAAGGAACGGAAAGTCGCCTTATTTCTAGAGACATCTCTAGATGAAAGAAATCACTGGGAAAAAGTAGAGATCAAGAAGCCGAAACAGAACACAAGAGCTAGAAAACAAGAAGCTGCCTGGCGTCGAATCATAAAGAGTATCTGAAGAAGCTGCTGAATCAGAACACAAGAGCAGGAGCTGCTTGTCACCTGTGCAAAAACAAACAAACAAAGAGCCGAATCAGAAAGAATCACACGAGAGCTAGGAAAAAGGAGAAAAATCAGAAAGAGAAGAACGAGCTAGACATCCGGTAGCGGATTCCAACTCGCACTCGCGCTTTTACACGGTGCGGTGGGTGATTCTAGCCGTCCGATGACATCCAACGGTTGGCTTTACCCGCTTCAGGGAAGCACGAAGTGGGCTAGTAGGCCTCCTATTTAAATGGGTTGTGTATAGATAGAAAGCTTTGCACTTTATTTATATATCCAGAACTATTTCTATTACTTTTTTAAATTACCTCTTATATTACTCTATGCATTATTCTGAGACCATAATTTTTTCCTTTATTCTATGAATTATTGTAAAAAAATAATTATAGCTAATATCACACAATTAAGATCAGAATTAATTTTTTCCATGAGTTTTATATCCACTACAACTAAGGTTTGTTTAATTAATTCTAATTTATCTTCTAAGTAGTCATTAGGAATATTTGTGCTAAGATTTATTATGATTTATAATCATAAATTTTATGAGATATAATATTTATAATGAACTATATTTATGCATTGTGATTCATAAGTTTATTTAGTTATAGAATAATTTCTGAGTTAAATTATCAGCATTTATTTATTGATTAATACTCTCTCCGTCCCAAATTACAAGGGTTCTAGCACTTTCTTATCCCTCCCCATCCATATAGATGTTAATGAATATAGACAATATTGAACACGCATACATGGCATAACGAATGAATCTAATAAAGGCGTAGAACCTCTTATAATTTGGGACGGAGAGAGTACTTAATGTTAAGGATTATATTAATTTTAATTATTTAAATTATGTGAGTCTGTCGGTTCAGGCTCCTACAATCCTACTTTACATTTCTTTCTTTCCAACTATAACCGTTAAATTAGCGTTGGAAGATAGTTTTTAAACTCTCATGTCAATACTCTTTTCCACATTAATTTTTTATTTAGTGATAAGTACGTGCATGTTTACTAGTAATTCATTAATTGGAAAAAGTCTACGTCACCCCCTGACCTATCAATGCCTGTCTACTTAACCCCTTCACCTACAAAATCAGGTATTCTACCCCCTATACTATGTAAAACCGTTTAAATAACCCCCAAGGGTGGTTTTAAGAGGTGGTTTTGCCTATGTGGCATTACACGTGGACAATGACATGACATGACATGACATGACAAAGATATGTTTTCAAGCCCATTTCACCCCCAAACTATCGATGTTCATTTATATAACCCTTCAGTTACATAAATGAATATTTTGCCTCCTTGAATATACAATACTAACTAAATGATTATGGGTGTATGATAATTTTTTTTGTATTGTCTCACGGGTATGGAGCTCACGCCCTGATTTTTTTTATCCCTCTGTGCACACTGAGAAGTTAGTCTTTTAACTATATTTTAAGCTAATTTTTTAGCCTAATATAATTTTTTATTTAGTAAGGACCTTTGGATTACAATTCAATAATGCAAAAATGACATTTTGTGTATGTTAGTAATGGAGTTAGTGCTATTATATAGGTACTGCGTACTCTAGGTGAGGGCTAAATATCTATTTATATAGGTGAGAGGGTTATGTAGTCAAGCATCAATAGCTTAGGGGGTGAAATAAACTTTGAAACATGATTTTGCCACGTCATTGTCCATGTGTACTGCCACATATGCAAAACCGCCTACAAAACCACCCTAGGGGGTTATTTAAACGGTTTTACATAGTTTAGGGTAGAACATCCGGTATTGTAGGTGAGGGGACAGTCATTGATAGGTTAGGGGGTGATGTAGACTTTTTCCTTCATTAATTTCATGCCACCCTATATAATTACTTACAGTAGGATATCATAGTACTATCCTTAACTGTAGACGCAGTATACTAGTACTCTACCTTCTTTCAATCGACAACTCATCACAATCCTTACATTAACAGAGTATAGTACTTGCAGATTGGTGGAATACGCCACTCACTATCTAACCGGGCCCAATGATTTTGTATTTGACAGTGCATGGCATGGAGTATGGCTTTGGAGCTCATGAATACCCAACCAGCGGGGTCTTCCAAGTAGAACCCAAAAGCTGTCCTGGCTTTATCTTCAGACGCTCAGTGTGCGTGGGTACAACTGACATGTCCCGTTCCCAAGTCCGCACTTGCATAGAGGATCTTGCAGAGGAGTACCATGGAGACACCTACCATTTGATTATCAAGAACTGCAATCACTTTACAGCTGATGTCTGCAAGCGTTTGACCGGGAAGCCAGTGCCTGGATGGGTGAATCGGCTTGCCAAATTAGGTTCCTTCCCTTTCAGAACAGGCTCCTACTCTATTTCTCCTAGATGACACTGATTCAATTCTCTGCCTTGTTGCTGTTGGAATCACAGGTTCCCTCTTCAATTGCGTATTGCCTGAGGGCATCAAGGTTTCAGCAGTCAGAGATGTTAACACACATCCTGATTTTTCTGGTATTCTACTGTGCACCCCTGGTTTAACTGTTTGTGAGCTCACATCGTTGGAGTTTGGCTGGCCATACAGGAACTAACTTGCATGAGTAACCAGATGAAGATAAACACTGTAGTAAATTGTCTCATCTGGTGGTCTTGCAATTCACTGAAATTGTTAGGACATTGTTTATTTGTGCCCCCCTCTTGTCTTGCAAACTGAAATAGTTACAGAACAGTTTTCTAACCTTTGTAGGTCTCAGGTGTGCTTGGATTCCTTTTCATAAACGTAAAGTTGTCCATACAAATTGGTTTTTAGACTTTATGCTCCATCCATCCATCCATCCATCAATCCATCTTCCCATTGCCATCATGAGTTCTCAGTGCACGTTACTTGGAATCGCATGCATGGAAAATATTGCTGCTGCTTCTGAACTTGGATGGGTCTTTGTTTCTTGCTATATTATTGCTGCAGATGATGGCTTAGGGTCCAATGCGTCGATCATTGAGGGAAGTGATGACGATGACTTAGACCAGCTTCTAAGAACACCAAACAGCGACGTTATACCTTCAAGAGACAGGACATTAACTCCTGGCAGGGATAGCGTCTAATGACTGACTGCATCTATGCTCAAGTATTGTCTCCATGGTTGGAAGCAGGTTCTTTGGTAGTGCTGATGATGTCGAGGTGGAATGGAATAGCCGTCAAATTTGTACCTGATGATGAATGGTCGTTTGATTGGTATTGTTGTTATCACTTGTCTGTCGTATACTGTAGATAGCAGCAGCGTATAGTGTGATGATATTGTGTTGTGGTGTCACTTGGCGAAGGCCAGGTTAACCGGCATGTCTGTCTTAGTAGCGGAGGGTGATGGTGGTGTAACTGATTTCTTGTGTACAAAAATTAGTTGCTGGGGATTGAATTGGTTTTCCAGAGGAGATGTATTTATTGGTTCTCCTTGGGCGACCAGATGCATGGAAAATAACTGGCGGAATTGATCATGACCCAGTTGCTTGGTGCATGGGTTAGATCATCATTTTAGCCCTTGGATATGTGTTCATGTAATATTGCAGCGGTGCGGTGGCCATGCAGGCAAGCTGGTCATTTCATCTACAGTTGCAGGGTGCTCGGCTGTTTTGTCAGATTTTTAGGCTGTTCTTAATGGGGGTTGTCTAAACGTCAGTCTAGACACTGTAAACAGAGAGAAAATTAAATGGAATAGCAGAGGAATAAAGTATTTTTAGACAATGGGTTGGGATGGTCGACAACAGAAATGGAGTAGTACAGTATAGAATTTGGTGGGCGTGGTGGAGCGTGCAATTTTGATTTTTGACAATGGCTTGGCTTGGCTTGTCGCGTCACTGACATGTGGACCCACCTTCCTTCCTTGTTGTCCGTCCGTTTCTCTGGGTATCCTCGGGTTGGTTGTTGACTTGTTGCTGCTTTGGGTTTGGGGTGGTGGTGGTGGAAAATCCCAGGACAGGACGGAGGGCCCCTGCTGCTGGAGTTGTTGGAGTCGAATCGGACGGCCGCCGGCCGGAATCCGCCGCCGGGACCCCTGCGCTCGCCTTCCCCTGTGGCTGTGAAGGAAGATTGGAAGAATCGTGATGCGGAGCCGGAGAGCCGCCCTCGTCCTCCTCCTTCCCCTCCTCGCGGCGGCGGTGCAGACCTCCGCCGCACTGCCCTTCATCGTCCTACATGGTAGCTGGGTTACCTCCACTCCACTCAACTCCACTCCACACCACTCCTCTCCTCTCCTCCTTGCAACTGTGAATGAACATCGCGCCGGCAGGAATTGGGGACCAGTGCGCCAACCACGGCGTCGCCACCTTCACAAAACTTCTCAGCGAATGGTCCGCCTCCGACGGCCACTGCCTGTACTGTACTGTTTCCCTGCTCCACTCACTGCCATCTAAGCACAGCTCTGCTCCGATAGAGATGCTAGTAATAAAGTTGCTTTCCTCTTTCCCCAGAGAGATCGGGTCAGGAACTTGGGACTCTTGGGTCATGCCCCTTCAGCAACAGGTCCTCTTCTTTCTATTGCTTTCTAGACTAGATGGGATTGATTCACTAACACATTCGCCTGTTTCATGCCCATAGGCTGATATCGTCTGCAACAAGGTGACTACCGATAACCCCATCTTGCACTTTTTTCCCCACTTCTTTTTTTTTCCCTTATGACACATCGCCGCTGGCACTTTTGATTTTTACAGGTCAAGGAAATGGAACAACTGAGAAGCGGCTACAACATAGTTGGTCTGTCTCAGGTACGCTCATGTGCTTCCTTCCTTTTTAAACTACCCAACCCATCCCATAAAAATGCACAGCAGCACATACTGGCTATTTTTAGATGTTTGTAAACATTAATTTTATTTACTCCTCTCTACTTCGCACCGACAAATACTAAACCCCTGCCTCCTTTTTGTTTCCTCACAGGGGAACTTGATTGGCCGAGCAGTAGTTGAGTTTTGTGATGGTGGACCACCGGTGAGTTTTTCTCTAGAATAGGAATTGCACAGTACAAATAAAATGCATGCACTTCAAACTCTATTCGTTTACGTAGCCTCCACCGACCTGACCTGATATAGGTAATTTGGCCAGTTGGCATGGTTAGGCTGTCCTGTATGCACTTTAATTGCTGCTACAGGTTTTCTGTGAGATAAGTTATGATCCTGGATCCTATACATTGCCAACAGGTCAAGAATTTCATTTCTCTCGGAGGTCCTCATGCTGGTACTGCTTCAGTTCCGCTATGTGGTGTAAGTTTGTTAATCTCATTATCTCCAACTAAGATGTAGTTTGCCATGTCAAGCTTTGACTAATAATGCAATGGCATAGTGATAGGTTCCTCTACTAATAGATGGTTCAATGATGTTGCATGCGTTTCCTGTCACGATTTACACACTTAGCAAAAAAAAAAAATCCCTTAAATATTCTGTGTCAGCTCTTATGATTCTGTTGATATCTATATATTTGCAGTCTGGTATTTTTTGCATTATTGTTGATGCTCTGCTTAAACTGGAGATCTACTCAGACTATGTCCAGGTTTGTTTATCTTCGTTTTAATCAAACGGGATTTTTATAATTGTGAATACTTTTAAATATTTATTGTTTCTTTCTGTGATAACTTGAGACATGGTGACTTACAGGCATATCTTGCACCTAGTGGCTACCTCAAAATCCCAACTGTGAGTATAATGAGGGCTCATTTTTTTTTTTATGTTTTTGTTGGCATGTTACTCAATTGTTTGGGCTTAGCCGCTTATGGATGTACTTTTGACTTGTTTATTGTACTCGTCAGTCTACTGGCACTACGCTCTATACAGGTCTGAATGTGAGCACATTTATAGGCCGCTCACTATATGCTGTTCTTTAGTGGTAGAGATGACTAGCGTTTGACTAATCAGTTGCTTGCACCAACGAATATCCTTACGTAGGCTACAGATAGCTTAGCTTTGTGGTGCAGAAATACCAAGTTTGGTATCATTTTTCTTCCATAATTGGTCAACTTGAGATTTTGTAACTGTGGTTGGCCTGTTAAGTTGATGTAAAATCCTCATGTGATTAGTTTCTACTTATTAAATTTGACGGTGAGAAAAATATGAGCACAGATTTATAGCTCGCTATTCAGATTCCTAGAAGTAAAATTGGAGCTGTGTTTGATGAGAATGTTTCTGGTGAACAAAAATTGTGTAACCAAAACTATTTTTTTTCAGGATATGGAAGATTATCTGAAGAGCTGCAGGTTTCTTCCAAAACTTAACAATGAAATTCCAGAGGGAAGAAATGCTACCTACAAGGAAAGGTTCAGCAGCTTAGAGAATTTGGTCCTGATCATGGTAAGCCTGAGATTGTCCAAAATTGATTTTTGATCAAGTTACAAGCGTAGCAGTCTCCTGCGCCTGTGGTGGCATGAAATTTACCTGCCTTTATTCCCTGCTACACGGCGCAACAGAATGATACTATATACTGTGTCATATTTCAGTTCCCTTGACCTATTATGAATGTGCCCAATGTATGCTGTTTGCAGTTTGAGGATGATGCTGTCCTGATACCTCGGGAAACTTCATGGTTTGGTTATTACCCTGATGGAGCCTTTGATCCAGTCCTACCACCTCAGAAGGTAGAATCCATGTATGTGATTTGGTTAGTTTTGAGCCGCCCATATGTGCTCTGCTTACGATGCCAAGCTCGTGCGTGCACGCGCTGCAGACAACGCTGTATGAGGAAGACTGGATTGGTCTGAAGACACTAGACGAAGCAGGGCGGGTGAAGTTTGTCTCTGTGGCAGGTGGTCATCTGGGGATCTCCAAAGGTGACATGAGGAAGTACATTGTGCCTTACCTGGTGGACAGATCATCGTCGAAGACCCTCTGGTGGAGCATTTCTGATTTGGTAGGTGTCACTTGGCACGCGGCGAGGGAATTAGCGCTTGGGCTGACGGAAAGCGATGGCGCCGTGCTTGGCTCACCGTCGTCGTGATCATACATAAGGGTCATGTAGTAGGTGCATTTGATTGGTCCTGGTTTGCAACCGGGAGTTATTGTGAAGCCTGTTACGCTCCCTACCTCTACTTAGTGTGCATGGCGTGGCCTTGCGTCAATCATCGATCAAACTACTCCTACGACATTAGGAGACCAGCCAGTGCGGTCATGCATATATAGTTTGCTAGCTGTAGGATACAATCAGTGTCTGTGTCCAGCTATACAAGTACCTTGATTGATTCTGCATGGAATATATGCATGTTTACTACTACTCCATTGCTACTGATAATCAAATTGCATAGTGTACCATATATGCATCTCTGCAGGTTTCACCACCACCAAGTCAGTAGACTATTAGTATATAGTGCTAGTACGCATAAGGTAAGGCATAACGTGGTCGTGGTCGTAGCTATGTGGTGGTGGAGGACGGCGGAGCTAGGGCTATGCTTGCTGCCTCTCTCTGTTGCTCTTCCTCCTCCTCCCCTACAATCCTTCTCCAGAACCAGTGCCTCCTCCAGACCTGCTCCATCTGCTCCATGGGCAGCTGCTTCGTCTCCGGCAGGAAGAGGTAGACGAAGAGCGTCATGACGCACACCCATCCTCCGAAGAGGAAGAAGGTGCCGAACTTGAGATGGCATAGCATGGCGAGGAAGGTCTGGCCGATGACAAAGGTGACCAAGAAGATGACGGCGATGACGATGCTTTGCCCCGCGGACCTGATCTCCAGCGGGCAGATCTCCGTGGGGACCAGGTAGGTGAGAGGCCCCCATGACCAGGCGAAGCCTGCGACGAAGACGCACATGATGACCAGCACCAGGTACGCGTACTCCTTCTCCATCCCTCCATGGTCCTTGAACTTTGCGGCCAGCACCGCTCCCACCATGATCTGCGACAGGATCATCTGGACGCCGCCCACCAGGAAGAGCTTCCTGCGCCCGAACCGGTCGACCACGACCATGGCCACGATGTTGGCAGCCGTGGCGCACACGCGCGTGACCACCGCCGACATGAGCGACGCGCTCTCCTTGAGCCCGATGGTGCGGAACATGACGGGCGCGTAGAAGTTGATGACGTTGATGCCCGTCACCTGGTTGAAGAAGGGGACCAGCAGCGCGATCACAAGCTGCGGCCGGTACTTTCTCTTCTTGAGTATGTTCCAGAACTGGTGGCGGTGGTGCGCCGTGGCGGTGCTCAAGGACGAGGCGGAGACCAGATCGTCGAGCTCCTTCTGGACCCTGGTCGTTCCACGCAGCCTCTGCAGCAGCAGCCTCGCCTGATCCACGCTGCCGCCGTCGCGCTGGATGATGAAGCTTGGCGTCTCGGGCAGGAAGATGGCGCCGACAGTTAGGAACGCGGCGGGCACCGCTGCCAGGGACAGGGAGATCCTCCAGCCCCACCCGCCTGCGACCTTCTCCACTCCGTAGTTGATGAGGTTGGCGATGAGGATGCCGATGCTGATGCAGAGCTCAAACCCGTTGTTGATGGCCCCGCGGTACTGCGGCGGCGCCATCTCGGACAGGTAGAGCGGGATGGACTGGTTGGTGAACCCGAGGCCGATGCCGAGGAGGATCCTGTTGAGGAGGAGCATGTATATGTTGACGGCTGCCCCACCGAAGGCGGATCCGGCGACGAAGACGGTGCCACCGATGAGTATGGAGGCACGGCGGCCGAACCTCCGGGTGACGGAGGAGGCGAAGAGCGTGGCGACGAGGCCGGCGACGTAGAGCGAGGAGGTGAAGACGGTGAGGAGCTCGCTGTCGAAGCGGCAGTAGTTGCTCACCTTGTTGCTGTCGCCTTGCATTTGGTGGTACACGTCCGGGAAGAACTTTCTCAGGAACGACTCCATCGAGGTAACCCCACCTGGCAATAATGGCATTGGCATGCATGCATGCATCCAGTACTGGTTAGTTTTGTTTCATTTGCTTATTATATATTGATGATGCATATATATATATATATATATATATATATATATATATATATATATATATATATATATATATATATATATATATATATATAATCAACAGGGCTCTGGAATTAAGGAGGAGAAAAATGTAGCCATTGCATCCTGTTATTGCATAACATGCATGTTGCATGAACCAACTACTACTGCTAATAACCATACATACATACATACTCCTATGTTGAAAATGGATTCAGGCAAGAGGTATATAGGCAAATTAAACAGCAGCCAGCCAGCCAGCTAGCTACCAGTACATATCAATCATGCATATAACTGACTGCAGTACTGTACTTGCTCCATAAAGTAGGAGTTGTTCGTAAATGGTTAGTGTCGGTTGGGTCTTCCTGCCAGCTTCATGAATTCATATTCATCAGCCCCATGGATTTGATTGTTGCATTAACTAATCGTGGTGGTTAATGGTAGTAGTCCAGTAGAGAGAGAGAGAGAGGGGGGGGGGGGGGGGGGAGGGGTAGCTTGTTGGGGATTGAATCGGATGAACTGGTGAACAGTAGTCAGTGCCAGTGGTGGTACCGCTTACTGCTCTGCTGGACTGCTCAGCTGGTTCTTCATTTTGATTGGATTTCTTCCAAAACTATTAACTGTTTTTACTACTCTGCAGCTAGGTAGCTAAGCTTTAGTTGAATTGAACTGAACTGCGTGCCACAGCTGCATAGAACAGATAGTCAAGATAGAAATTAAGGCATGCAGGGCAATTGCAAATCTGCAATGCAAGTGAAGGAGGACTTGGGAGGAGGGAGGAATTATAGAAGCTAGCTGAGCACTAGTACTGTACATCTGATCTAATATACCATTTCTTAATTTGTACTACTGTAGTAAGTAAAGAAGGAAGGAAAACAGAAAGGAAATGAAGAAGAATTAAGAGTAACAAACTAACAATAATGAAAGCAAGCAAATTGAGGCAACCTGAGATGCCGAGGTCATAGCCGAAGAGGATGCCGCCGCTGCCGGCCACGATGCAGGAGAGCACCACGAAGGACGTAACGCGGCCGCCGTAGCCGCCGGGGTCTTCCGTCATGAAGGCGCCTATGGCCATGCTGAGGTGAGGGAGGAGCGGGAGGCCCAGCCGAATTGGAAGCTCTGCTGCTGAGTGCCTGATGGAGGACCGATGATGGATCTCACTCACTCAGTGCTCAGTAGAAGCTGTGGCTGCCTAGCTGGGCTGGTCAGTCACCTCCTCGCCTCTGTGTCTAAGTCTATCTGTGTGTGTGTGTGTGATAGAAGACTGAATGAAGAGGATGGATGGATGGATATGGTTGTTCAGTCATGGCATGGCCTCATCATGGGCAGGGCAGGCATCAGGCACCAGGCATGGAAGCTAGCCTGGGATCTCATCTCCTCTGCCATCTGGGCTGTCTATTTATTGGGGAAGGCAAGGGAAGGCAGACGCTAGCTGAAATGAAATGGTTCGCAATGCAATGCCGATGCCGTGACTGGGAATTGGACGTACCTGCGCCCGCATACGCATACGCATGTACTATGAGATCCAGCTACCTACCTACAGCCTACAGGTTAGTTTGGATCAAGTACCTAGAGTGTTACTAGTTTGTATATATACAGTACATAGGATAAATACCTGGGAAGAGAATGCGTACTACTACGTGCCAAAATACATTGACTCCGTATGAGTAGAACGACCAGATAGTCTAGTGTTGACTCCATGAAGTGAAGAGAATATTAGATGATGCATACGCACGCGGCCGCTGCTATCTTACCAGTGCCATCCAGCTGAGACTCCGTCCGCTGCTGCTTCCCTTCCACATCATTCGTTTTTTGAGAATCACCCCGTCCCTATTTCCCCCTCGTAGATGCTCAAATCAAAAGCACGATTAGCGACAATTTTTTATAAAACAAAGCACGGTTATCATGCCATGCTATATGGGGAAAAAATGCCATGCTATATGGGAAAAAAGATCTAATACTACAATTTACAATTAATATACGATCGTTTTTAGTTCAATTTTAAATTAAAAACGTCATATATTAACAACCGACCTGAGGCAGTATGCATATAGCCCTCGCAATAAGCAAGAGAAATCTCTTTCCACATATATACCACCTCTTCTTTTCAGCAAGCTCTTTCTTTTTTCAAAAAAAAAAAAAAAAAAAAAAAGCTTCTCCGCATCTGATTGCGACTTAACTTGTCCAAAGTAGGAAAAGTATGCTTCCTTGTAAGCTGGACTAGAGAACAGGTAAATAAATTAAAGCAAACCACAAACCAAAAATGAAAAAAAAAAGGCTCGGCAAAGCGTCAAAATCGCAGCGACTTTGAATTTTCTTTCATAAAGCAAAGCCACCCACAAAGCAGGCACACCAATTCATCATCAAAGAAATATGAATACATGGAGTGCGACTAGACTAGTTGATGGGATCTACCCATCGATTCCATTATCCAAGTCAAAGTCACTAGTGTGCATGTGCGCTATTGCTAGCTCAACATATATATGCACTGCTCGAAAAAAAAACATATATGAAGATACAAACATGTACATCCAGATAATAGAAACGATAAAAGACATATCACAGACGCAGGCACAATATTTCCATATTATTTCAAAGGATCTCCCCAATATATCTGATCCTTTTTCCCCCCAAGTACAATCTGACTCCTTGTCCTACTGGCAAATATTCCAATTCAATATGCAATATTGGTGGGTGAAATCGCACAATCACACCACAAAGCTAAAGACATCGCACTATTGGTGCGCGGGACAGAGAAGAAGAAAAGCGGTGCAAATGCATGGCCAATTGGCATGGCACCACTCCTCTCCCTCTCAATCCAGAGGAGAGGAGGAAGGCTTTGAGGTGCAATAGACAGAAATGGCATTCACACGTCTCTTTTTACTTTACACCCGCTCTCCCATCATAAGACAGCAGCAGAGCAACATACATAAAGGAACCCAAATTAATCTGTGTGTCTATATGTGTATTCACAGCTGAGTGCAACGGCATGGTTCAAGGCAATCCACTTATTCCTAATTCACAAAATTCTACTAGTATGAAACAAACAAGCCTCCTACTACGTTAGAAGAAATAGAATCAGTATGTAGAAGACCAGGCATTATGTTCATCCATCTAGAAAAATGAACAAAACCAGAACAGAATGCAATAAAAGCCGGCCGGTAAATATGCTTCGCCATGATCGCAGTCAGCTCAACCAGCAAACTAGCTCTCCGACATGGGGGCGTATTGTATGCCTGTGGTGCCACTCTTGGTGAGGACCTTAAAGCTGTCTGCAGTGAAGCTGCCCCCCTGCCCATCCCCGGGTTCCATAGTCACCTGCCTCTCCAGAACAGAGTAGGCACAATACTCCACATCGTAGATCTCCAAACCCATCTCAAAGTAGGACACCGATGCGCCGACACCCTCACCTTATGCACACAGAAACGGAGAAATGATCAAATCTGGAGTGGATATAGCACAGCAACGCAAGGACCCAGACTAGCATTACAGACTTGGTTTGCTTGGATTGGATACTCACCATGTGTTACCAGGAGCAGGTTTTCATGAGGATATTTGTCAGCAAGACCCTTGATGACACTTGCATATCTGCTTCTTGCCTCTAATATGGATTCTTCCCACTTTGGTACCTGCAGACCAAAAGCTGCTGTCAGAGCGCTGCCCTGCCCTTGAACAACAGGCATGGATCTCTTGACCTCCTTTGCAACGCATGATTTTTACAACAATTGTGTAGGAATTTCATAGTAAACAGTTCAATTTCATAAGAAAAATGCAGGAATTGAAAATTTTTCCTCCATCCATTCCAAAGGGGCCGAAAAGTTAGGGAAGACCTCTGGGTAGATTGGCTCAGCAGAATGGTCAATGGTTGCAGCCGGAAAGTCAGCTTCAAGCTCTAGCAAGTCAGGGAACCACTTGGTGACGCTGGGAGCCACCTTGCTAACAATGCTGCCCATGGCTTGAGTATTCATCATCTCAGACAGCCCGTACTCAATAGACACCTGGAACATGGAGAAGGCAGATCCATCAGAATGCAGGTCATCCATCAATCAGTATACAAAGAAATCCATTCATAGGCATGCATAAACACTCTTCGTTTCCTTTGAATAGCAAGTAGGAACAAGAATGAAGAATGAGTGGGAAAATGTAACGGCAAATCCAGTACTGTAGCCCGACGCCTGGGCCTGGCCCGAGCTCTACAACTGCAAGACCTTGACGGATCTGCTTGCGTCTTGTGGAAATGAAATCAGAATCAGCAGCAGTCAGCAGAGGTGACGGGACCTTGATGCGTGAGGTGTCGAGTGGCACATTGGCCGTGTGGTCGGTAGCGAGCAGCGCGGCGTCGTCGGGGACGGCGCATAGCGCGGCGACCGCCCGCGAGGCGGTCTGTCGGCACCGAAGGAACGGGGAGACGAGGACCCGGTGGACGGCCCACCCGTCAGCGGCGGCGGCCGCCCTGATGCGCTTGCCGACGGTCCAGGCGCGGAGGAGGCCGGCGTCGGTGAGTGGAGGGTCCCAGGGGCGCGGCTTGTTGGCGGGCCAGATGGGCTCCGCATGGTCGAGGCGATCGCCGTGGCGCATGACGACGACGCGCTGCATTCCCATGGCTTTGCCCTGCCTGCGTGATTCGGATTGCGGCGGCGGCGGCGGCGGCGGCGGATGGAGTCGGGCGGGGACAGACGACAGAGTCGCTCGCTCGGGGGCGGGGGGTTGTCGGGGTCGAGGGACGTGACTGACACAGCCAATGAGCCAACACCTGACAATCAAATCCGATTATCTCTACAATTAAACATATCATATTTTCTTATTTAAAATAAAATTGCCATAGCCAACTCGATATTATTATTATTATTCATCCGGTTTTGTTAATCGACACATTTCACTTGTCTGGTTTCGCATTTTGGTGTCTAAAATCTAAAGATCCTGGCTCCTTGAAGATATTAATTACTTCACCCTACTTAAACATAAATGCAAACTTCTTGTTTTACAAATTTGGTATGGATAGCTTTTATCATTTTTAAAAACATGTATCTTGAATATTAGATGATGTTTGATTATTCATATTGTTATCCAAAGAGAAAAGTATGCAAAATACCATTTGTTTGTTGTAACCAACTTTCATCCTTAATGATACTCAAGTATAACTTATGTTTTTATTTTTTATTTTTTTGAAAAAAATGGCAATATATGCCGAAGACCATATTAGTAGCAAAAATTAATGGAAAAGTCTGTATAACCTCCTAAAGTCTCGATGGTTCGACACATATCTCCTCCAAAACTACAAAAGTCGATTAAAGCGTAAGGCTTAAACTTCTATAAACCGGACAAGCAATCCTTTCGGGCGGTATTGGTGGGTAAACATGGGATTTAGGTCATAGGGTGTGGTGGCGGGCCATCGTGTCGGAGGCACTGTGTGAGTGGCGGCCGCAACAGTAGGAGACATCAAACATGGAAGGCGGAGGCGCTCTAGGAGGGAGGGAGGGAGGGAGTGGCAACGTTAAAGGGCGCGATGGGGAAGATATTTACTTTGTAGGAATCATACATGTCAGACGGGTGTGATACATGGCTGACAGATGGATCTTCGATACATCACGAAAAAGGTATTTGTCCAATTTATATATGATTTATAGATATCGAAGGCCTAAAATATCCATTTTTAAGCTCGAGGGATCCTTGATACTTGAAATACGAGCTGTAGAAACATTTTCCCGTACGTATGCCTTTGGCAAGAGTAGCAACATCTATCTATCTATATAACCTATACAAGTGAAGCCTTTTAAACCTTCATTAAGGCCTTGTTTGGCAGGCTCCCTGAAAGGCTCCGGCTCAAGGTGAAGCCTTGCCAAATGGTGCCAAAAAATGGCTTCAACCAAAGAGTCAGAGCCCTTGTAAGAAAAATGGGCCCGAAGTCTTGTGCTTAAGGAAAATGGGTCCGAAGGTCTGTGCTTAGTTTTCTAATGTGATTTTAGTGGTTGAGGTGACAACACGTACCATTGGGACTAATTTGTGTGTGAGAATATTTGTCTAAATCCTAGGGTGCAAGTAGAAGACTTGAGAAACAAACACTTCAAAAGAAAAAGCAAGAATATCAAGTCCCGGCGATTTTGTACGTACCGAACCGTACCACCGGACGTTATAGACACAGGGTTTGCAAATTGAAGTCCATGACCAATTTGTACGCACCGGACGTTTTGGACCACCGGACTGTACCACCGGACGTTCTGGACCGAATGTTGCAAAATGAAGACTGCGAGCGATTTGTACGCACCGGACCGTCCGGTGGTAAGATTCCAACGGTCGACCCCAATGGCTAGTTTGGAGGCTTGGGCTATAAATACCCCAATGGCCGGTCTCCACAATGTGGTTGGAGTATCCTAAGTTAACACGCGTGTTGAAGCACCCATTTGATCCATCCAAAGAGACTCACATACACATTTGAGAGCCTAACCACTATATGAGCAAAACTAGACATATCTTGGCAAGATAGAGCTTAGTTGCATCTTTGCTTAGGCCTTGTTGTCTATCTCCGTACCTGCGTGCACGACCTTGGTGTATCAACTGCGGCTATAAGTCTGTGAGACCCTCCCGAGTGTGGAGTGGCTGCCACCATCTTGTAAGAGGGAGGAAGGCCCTCGGCGATTTGGCCAAAATCTTCCTTTAGTGAAGACGGTGGGGTGGCTCCGTGAGAAAGACTCAGAAGACCCCAACGGCTTTGTTCATCCTCCAACCCCTACGTGGGGCGAGGCCATTGTCCGTGAAGGACTACGCGTGAGGAAGGCTCGGGTGGGTGTGTACCGAGGATATCTAGAGACCCGACTATGGTGACTTGATTTCTGTGGAAGTCACTTCGCCATCCTCTACTCTGGCAAAGGGCGGTGTCGTATTCCTTTGAGGACTACGTGTAAGCAAAGCCCTTAGTGGAGCACCAACGATGACTAGGGATAGAAACCGCGGGTCTCCCCGAACGTTGAAAAAAAAATCTCTGTGTCAACATCGTGTGCCATCGTCGACATCGTCACCGGAAGTTTGCATACTCTATCCTATCTTTTTAGCTTCCGCATTTACATCTTGCAACTGTGTGCTTACATTTCTAGACTAGCTTGATAGATTAGTTTCTAGGTGGAACTAGGTTGCAAGATTTGACTACGGTAGAGTTAGCAACACTTAGCAAAACCTTAGTGCACATAGCTAGTCTTATCTTGCATAGGTTTTGCTTAGTAGTTGTAGTTTTTAGAAGCCTTAGTTTTAGAATCCTAATTCACCTCCTCTTAGGCATCGGTCCTACCTTCAGCCCTTTTTGTACAGGGAGCCAGAGCCCCCAAAACATGGCTCTCCCGCACAACCCTCCCTTCCTTTGCCCCTTTCTTCTCTTGCCGCGTGCACGGGACCACACAGCCGCACCAAGCCCTGCTGGACCTATTGCCGTGAGGAAGGAGGAGGACGATGAGAAGGACGTCGGATTCGGTGTGGAGGCGCGACGATTGTCGATTGAAGGTGCGGTGGCTGTTGACTGGAGGGGCGCGTAGGCCGGCGGGCTGCACTGGAGGGAGAATAGAGGGGAGAGAGTGAATGGATAAGGAGGGCCGACGAGTAGGGAAGAATGGTAAAATTATTTTCCTCCAAATAAAAAAAAACAAGGGTACTATGGGTATTTCGCTCCTTTTAACTATTCTAAAAATAATAGGAGCCATTTTGCCCAACGATTTTCAAAACGGCTCCAGCTTCTTAAGAAGAGCCAAAAAATCGGAAAAGCCAGAGCCAAAGCCGTTTTTCGACGAGACGGCCCTAAGGCTATTTATCTCAACATGCAAACTGTCCACATCTAGTCCAAGTTAAAAGCCGTTTCATCATCCACAAGAAACCTTTTATTGATGTCTTCCATTGATTTTGTGTGGCTGATAACATTTATACATGCAACCATTAGTCTGTGAATATCATCCTATAAAAAAAACGATCAATCATTTAGAAACACGATCAATCATTTAAAAGTTAACCTCATAACAAAGATAAACATGTTATCAAGTATAAGTATAATATGTTTGAAGAAATGTTCTTACAATCATATCAATATCAATGTTTTTACCTTCAAATTTCACTTTAGAGATAGTTTACGAATTTTGCGAGGTACCATCATCCAGTTAACATCAAAGTCATCGCCCAACTAGAAACACAATTAATTACCCGGCCAGTTCCCCTAATTAACCATGAGACCAGAGAAGACCGCTGGTAGCGTCTTCGTTTATTACATATACTTGCTAGTACTAACTACTGGATGCATCCATTCATACATTTGAGGGAGGAGGAATGCTATCAGTATGATAATCAGGGATGAGTACTATGGACCCCGAGGTCTTCCTGCCCTCCAGGTCTGCATGGGCTTGGGCAGCTTCCGACAGCGGATAGGTGTGGTTGACGCGAACGCGCAGCACCCCGTTAGCAACATTGGCAAAAACCTCGCCGGCTGATTCCAGCAGTTCGTCGCGGGTGGCAGTGTAGTGCATGAGGCTGGGCCGAGTCAGGAACAGCGACTTGGAAGCCAGGTCGCCCATTGGAACCGGGTCAGGCTTACCCGACGACTGCCCAAATGACACCAGGAAGCCGCGGGACGCCAAGCACTCCAAGGAAGCCTGAAATACAAATCATACCATCATATGTATGCACTCCAAGTATGCATAACAAGCATTGTTTTAAATAGAGCAGCCAGCTTCGTAAAAAGCTATAGCGAACTACTTGGCTCAGCACAAGTTCTCTAAAACAGCTAATAGTGGTAGCTACAGCCTTGATAACAGGTACCGTAGGCAGTGTCTATGTAGGGGAGTACCTTGTATGTATCCTTTCCAACAGAATCATATACAACGTTGACACCTTTTCCTGATGTAATCTCCTTGACTCTGGCCACGACGTCTTCCTTTGTGTAGAGAATGACATGGTGGCATCCATCCTGAGCTGCCTGAGCAGCTTTCTCTTCATTGGACACAGTTCCGATGACGGTGGCGCCAAGCGCGCTTGCCCATTGACAGAGGAGTGAGCCAATTCCGCCGGCAGCAGCGTGGATCAGGACACTATGCCCACTCTCAACCTGCAGAGATGGATCATCGATGTATAGAAGGTATATGCATAGTAAATTAGTAATGCATTGCGTTGTGATCAAAGTAGTAACTAGTAGTAAGTAGAGCACTACTAGTAGTGACAGACAGACACGGACAGGTTCTTGTTCATATCAAAGTAGTAACTAGTAGTAAGCATAGCACTACTGGTAGTACCTTGAATACACGGCGAAGCAGAACATGGGCAGTCATGCCCTTGAGCATCACGGAAGCTGCTTCCTTGTGATCAACAGCGGGCGGAACCGGAACAGCGACAGAGGCAGGCAGGATCTGCTCCTGAGCATAGGATCCCATGGGGTTGCCGGCATACGCTACAACATCCCCAACTTTTCTGCCAGTGAGCCCAGGGCCAACTGAGGTGACCACGCCAACAGCTTCCATTCCTGAACACACCATCAGTGAGGTGAGGGGTTTCTACCAAACCATGATCGTCTTGCATTCCTCAAGTATATTTATTAATCAGTATTATGAAGGGTGAATCTGAATATCTGATGACTGATGGTGATACCTGGGGTGAAGGGCATCGCCGGCGCTGTGTACACCCCCTTGCGGAAGTAGACGTCGATGAAGTTAACGCCGATGGCGGTGGTCCTGATGCGGATCTCCCCTTCCTTGGGCTCCCCGACCTCAACCTCCTCCAACCGCATCACATCGGGGCCGCCAAGCTCATGGACCCGGATGACCTTCGCCTTCACCATGGTGCTCGTGCTGCTGCTGCTGCGTTGGCAGTTGGGGAAAAAACTCTGGCGGAGGCGGGCGATTGGGACGGCTCCTGGTCCTGGTCCTGGTCCTGGCCCTAGGGCTGGGAGGTAGAAGCAACTAGAACAAGGATTCGGATGGAGGAGATGCGTCATCTTCCCTACCTTTTTGTCTTTCAATGCAAAACCAAACCACAAATTCTATCTTGCCCTCCCCTGCTCTCCACACTCCACACCCACTGACCCACCCATCCATCTACTCCGTATTTCGAAGTGTCTGCAACGTGGGTGGATGGGTGGGTAGTATTCCGTACTACACAGACGAGTATACGGTGGACAAAATTTCACGTGAGAAGAAAAAGCAAGATCCAGAAGAGGGAGAACTTAAAAATATACTCTTTCCGTATTTAAATACGTTACGGTTGACTTTTTTTTTTAAAAAAACTTCAACCGTTCGCCTTATTAAAAAAAATAGAATTTATAATTTATTTTGTTGTAATTTGGTTTATCTTTGTAGAGAATTTGAGCATAACATAGTTTTTTATATGTTTACACAGATTTTTCGAATAAAACGAAAAGATACAAGTTTTAGAAAACAATCAACTAAATAATGAGGTTTTTTTGTCACCCAATAGTACAAAAAATAAGTTAGATTGTGTCATAAAAAAATATGCGAAGAGTACCAAAAACCAGTTTCAAATTTTGCTGCTATTCAGGATGGCGTGATTCCTGGCATTAGAGTTTATAGGGAGAGAAAAATCAGACACCGTAACATGGGACAGGGTACACAATGATCCCAACCACATGAGCTCTCTCTCTCTCTTCTTTTCCATCCGCACGATCCCAACCATTATTAGACCCTAAGTCAACATGTAAGTATTCAACACGGTTGTACAAACAGCAGCTCTCTGCAAAAACAAACACCTTTGCACGGGATGAACCACCAGCAGTTGAGCTCCAAAGTCCAAACCTTGGTAGCATTGTTGTACGCACAGTAGAGTGCACCGCTGGTTCATTACATGCAAAACCAGTCCGGTACGTGCAGCCCAAATCTTTCCCTTCCCTCTGTTGCTTCCCCTGTACAGCTTGTTCAGTATACCCTGTCTGTTGCTGCTGGCATCAAAATTCCCCCTGTTTCCGTAGTCATGACCATCTGCCTCGCATGAGCTGATGCTCCAAACACCTCATGTACGGAGACCTCAACGCCAAGCATTATTCCGTGTTACAGCCACCACTGCATACAGCACAACAGCAGTTGACAGTAGCTTTTTCGAAGCAAAAACTCTCAGACTGATCTTCACCCTGCGTGATCTCATCATCCTCAGTAAGGCTTGTCCCACTAGCACCATCAATGAACACACAGCACCAAGAGCCATTCTCACAGCATCCTTTGGCCCGCCCACTGTGTTCAGCTCGTTGCGATCAAACCGAATGTAAGCAGGGCTACCTTCAGTATCAGCACAGTCAAGCCCAAGGGCATCATTCAACCAATCAGAAAGGCGGATCAGAATCCTTGCAAGCCAGGCCACTTCACTCTCTGAGATGGGCCTTTTCATCCAATCACCTCTGTATTTAACATCAGCCCATGAGCTCTTCCTCAAACTGGGATGCTTAGGTGTGAATACCTCTCTATGCACCTGCTGGTGTTGGTTATGTAATTCCTCCAAAGAGGTATTCCCGCGAGTTCCTTCAATGCGCCCCTGGAAGGTTGTTTTCGTCTGGGACTTGATAGAGTCCAAAGTCTGAAGTGCTGGCTGTGTGTCACCTGAAAGACGCAGTATCTCTGACTCTGCTCGGATCAAAAGCAGCTTCATAAAAATCAAAATTGCATGTCAGTAATCAGCATGGAAAATTATAAAAAGTACACATATACATTAAACATGCAAGACTAAGACATTATGCTTATGCATACATACAACGTGAAAAAAAGGCTTGATTTCACGTCTTTTTATGGCATACACAAGTGATGTCAAATAAATTAGTAGGTTGAGCTGCAAGGTTCCTCAAGGTGTATTATGTTAACATATAGCTAAGCAATTTATCCAACACTAAGCACTACAAAGTAAACCATGATGGATTGCTCAGCAGTATATTCCGAGTACCAAAACATGCATACATGAAACAAAAGTTCAGCTGTACCGATTTCATATTAAGCCAGGTCTCAGAAAAGAGAAAAGGTAGCCTGCTAAGCCAAACGTTGGAAGCAAGCGTGTGAAATGGATGAAACATACCAATTAGAAGACATACCTGAAGAAGATTATAAGCCCCATTCTCATCAGAGCTGAAAAGCCTTAGATCAGAGTTCCAATGCTCATGCAAGAATGACCCATCTGCATCACTTTCTGACAAACCATCCTCCCAGTCCTGAAAGAATGTGCATGTTTAAACAAGAGTTAAATGCATCAACTATCCCTGAACTTGTCACGGTGTGTTACTTAGATCCCTGAACTTGTGAAAAATGTGTCATTTAAGTCCAAAGTGCCCAAAATACCCCTGTCGGTGCTGACTTATCATTATGAAATTGCCATATAGACGCACCACGTCAGCAAATACAGGTGCCTTTTGGGTACTCTAAACAATCAGGATGGGAGTTTCATAGTGTACCTTTTCTATTTTTCTGTTCTTTTGTTTGCACTATTCAAATAGCAACTGATTAAGTAATAATGCATGTCCTACCTTTAGCTGTTCACGGATTGATGGAACATACTTCATCACATCGTCAGATGCTGGGGATGATGCCACTAGTTTAGAATGGTAAACAGCATCCACTTTATGCAGAAGATCTAATAGCTCAGTGGAAGAACTCAAGACCTCCAATACCTGGATAATCCGAATAATCATGAAATACAGATTAGAAATAGCTGACATCATTTGTTTGATCCATCCATTGATTCATTTGACAAGTACATCAGGAAAGCATTTTATCTAAAAAAGAATTTATATAATATCAAGCCACACTACACATAAGGTGCTGAATTGAGCAGAGTTCGGAGTTCAATAGTTCGGACGATATATTTTTGTTGTTTAACAAACTTAGCTATAAAATTGAATAGAAACTCGAACAATGCATGCAGACATGATATAGCAGAAACTAGCAACCTAGAAAGCTCACCGATCACACGCAAATTAGTCTGGAGCATTAGCTAACACAGGGTGTAACCACCAAGGGTGCTGCAAACTGATGGTTTTTTCAGACGAAGTCTGTCGGTATACTATGCGCCAAACTAACGCCCCAAACTAATTTCTACTGTTTTCAGTGGCTATGGGTGTTCATCATTAACAATCATCAGTGAGCAAGGCAGACAGACAGGAGGCATCGGATATTAAGGATCACAATATGTATAAGCAGAAGTATATATATATATATATATATATATAGCACAGGACTAACCTTGTTTACCATTAGGAGCACTGAGGCAACATCAGAGTGGATAAACTTGTGCGCAAATCCCAGGAAGTGCACAACCATCGAGCTGTAGAATAGATAATTTGACAGAATGTACGTCATCCACGATGAATCGTACACCACCATCTTGCTCATTTGCGGCTCCTTTTGGTCCTCGGCTTGCCGCCAGCCATACCCATCCAGCTCCCGTCGGGTAACCTTCCATGGCTCCATATATGCCAGCCAGACAGAGAAGACTTGTGTTGCATTTTTTATGACGGTGCCAATGGGGCAGAACAAGAAGGTCCTCAGCACAAACCTGTACAGAGGCCTCTGCATCAACGGATTCCATAGCCCGAGCTGGGTATCGCAGAGCCCACTCCGGGGCGGCATCCCATCACGGCAGCTTAGGTACATCACAAGAAGCCTGACCGCGTCACCCAGGCCCGGTGACGGTGGGCGCTCACTCAGCTCGGCCTGAGCCCGAGAAGGTAGCCGCAGGCCGAGCGCATGGCGGGTCTGCACCGGCAGCGGGGAGAAGTCATCCCCGACGAGCCAGAACTGGACAAGGGTGTGAAGGAAGAATTCGGCCTGAGAAGACAAGTCGGCAGCATCCACGCCGCCATCGCTGGCCGTGCAGTGGAGCAGCGTGCGACCGGTGGGTGGCGGCGGCGTAGCAGTACGTGCGGGCAGAAACTCCGTGAGGTAGGCATAGAGCAGCCTGAGGTACAGCGAGCTCTCTGGCTTCTGGCCTGGCTTGCGGGTGGCTAGCGTGGTGGAGACCCAGGTCTCGAGGCGGGAGCGGGAGCTGAGGCGTGGATTAGTGGGGGCGGGGGCGGGGGCGGAGGATACGGGGTAGTAGGCGAACCAGAAGAGGTAGTACTGGAAGACGGAGAGGTGGAGGTGGGAGCCGACGCGGGTGGAGAGAAGCGGCGAGACGAGGGCGTCGGAGGGAGAGGGGGAGGGGGATGCGAGCGCGTGGCGGAGCCAGTCGGGGAGGCGCTCGGTGGGGAAGGCGAAGCGGATGAGGGCGAGGCGGTCAGCGGCGGCTGCTGCTGCGAGGAGCGGGCCGGAGGGGGCGAGGAGGGAGAGGAGGAGGTCAGCGAGCCCTGGGTCGGCAGCGGCGAGGTCGATGAAGGAGGGGCATGCGGGGGAGGAGACGAAGAGGCGGTAGAGCAAGGCGGGGAAGGCGTCGGCGAAGAAGGCGCGCGGTTGATCGGCGGCGTGGCGGGCGAGGAGGTAGTCGAGCAACCTGGAAGTGGCGGCGGCGGCGGCCGGGGGCGCGGCGGCGTCGAGGAAGGAGGCGGCGAGGGAGGAGGCGTCAGCACCAGGCGGCATGGCGGCGACGGCGAGGCCTACCTAGGGTTTAGGGGGGTGGGATTCCGTTCCGGCCGCCGTTTTGAACTTGCTTAGGATGGAATTGAGGGCGGAAATGGCGGTGGCTCCGAGGCGAGCACCCACCCCGAGAGTGCAGTGGAGTTTTTTTTTTTTTTTTTTTTTTTTTTTTTTTTTTTTTTTTTGTCCGGGTTCGTTCGAATGGACGTCGGCCCAACAAGAAGACTGGGCCCATTGTCCGGTCCTCCTCCTCCTCCTCCATTTTCCATTCCATGGCTCCTGTTGCCACCTCCTACGACTACGAGCGCCGCCTTCTCGCGGCCGCCGACCTCGTCCTTTCCGCCGACGCCCAGGCCCAAGGGATCCGCCTCCCCGACCTCGGCGTCACCGCCGACCTCAAGCCGCACCAGCTCGATGGCGTCGCCTGGCTCATCCGCCGCTACCGCCTCGGCGTCAACGTCGTCCTCGGTACGTAGTACGTCCTCCGCCCCGGAACGGAACCCACAACTCCTTCCGACCTGCTTTCTCATTCGCTCCGTTTCCTTGGCAGGTGATGAGGTGAGCTTTCCGCTTCCTATCGTCCGGTCTGCCTCCGCCGCCAACGCCAACGCCAACGCCAACGTTCGTTCAAATTAATCACCCACCCCCCCATCTTATTCTTATGGGCAGATGGGGCTTGGCAAGACCCTACAAGCCATCTCTCTGCTGAGGCATCTCAAGATCCATCGTATCACGCCTGGACCATTTTGTGCGTACGCATCCTCCCATATATAAGGGTTACATTGGATTGGATTTTGCCGCGCTGCTACTTGCATTTCCTTTTTTTTTTTAATCCTATATAAGGGTTACCCTTGCAGTGGTGTTATGCCCTCTAAGCGTCACGGATGGCTGGCTCTCGGAGTTCAGCAAATTCTGTCCTTCCTTGAGGGTCCTGCAGTATGTCGGTGATAAGCTTCACCGTCGTCACCTTCGGAGAACCATGCATGATGAAGTACATAAACCTTCCGCACCATCTCTGTCTAACGTATGCTATGCTATTCTGGTTATTATACAGAACAATTTCCTGCTCAGCCTTTTCTAGGTGTGTGTGTGTGTGACATCTCCTTTTTCTCCCTTCTTAACAGGAATTACCATTTGATGTCCTCATGACATCATATGACATAGCCTTGATGGATCAAGATTTTCTTTCACAAATCCCCTGGCACTACGCAGTTATTGATGAGGCCCAGCGTCTTAAAAACCCATCCAGCGTAAGCAGCCCAAATATATCTTGTAATCCTTCTGAGAATATCAGGATTCTCGAATACATCACTAGTTCCCATGGTTATGGCTGATATTGTCACCAATCACCTCCTGGTAGCACTGCATTTTTTAAGCTAAACATGATATACCTCCCTTCATTTTTATGCTACATGTGAGGCTCTCAGTTTGATTCAGTGGCATGGAAGCTCGGGCTCTCGGTACAGGAGAAAAGCATCTTTACTTTTGAGTGGCATCATGGTAGACCACCTGTAATGCCAGGGGTAAATTTGGCACTGAGACTAAGCAACAAGAGTAGCTATGGCCTGATGGCTCCAACTGGAAATATTCATATTTTACTTGCACTTTGTGGACTTCAGATTTTGCTGTTCAGGTACATCCTATATTGAGCCCGTGAGGGTTAGAACCATCACTTTGCTCAAAAATGATCTGCCTGGCATTCAATTGTTTGCCAATTCCACAGCAAACGGATTACAACCTCTATGTTTGGTCATGATAAGGATTATGCTGCGGACAGCAAGATGAGTCAGTTTGCGCTTCCTTGGAGGTCCTGAAATATATATTCTCGCTTGATCTCAACCGGTGCATGGCTGTACTTTTTATAGAGAATGCTAATTTTACCCCTAAGAAAACATCCTAACCGACAATCTAATTTATCTCTTGTCTAACAAAACAACCAATCTAACTGCGGGAACAGTGCCGATGGCCCTGGGCTGGTCCCACTGACATAGCAGTTTGTCAGAATTGGTCAGCAATTTATATGTTAGTGAGCTTACAATCCAACTGTTAGCTGTTTATTTATTAGGTGCCTATGGATCGGTGTTAATATATGCACCTGCCAAGGTATACAGACAAGTGCGCATGTGCCAAATGCTGTATTTTGCACATTTCTCTTTTCTCCTTTTGGTTACAATCAATTACCATAAAAATGGTCTACATCCTTATGACGCATAACAAACTTCCATATTTGACTCTGAAAGTTCTTTCTCAGGTACTGTATAATGTCCTTGAGCAACGGTTCATCATGCCAAGACGTCTACTGCTAACAGGCACTCCTATCCAGAACAACCTTTCTGAGCTATGGGCTTTGATGCACTTTTGTTTACCTTCGATATTTGGAAATCTGGATGAGTTCCTTTCCGCTTTTAAGGAAGCAGGGGACTCATTGACAGGTATTACATTGAAGTTCTAGCGGGATGCATTTTTAGCATTTGTCAATTGCCAGGTACCCTTTGGTCTCAGTAACAATGCATTTGTGCACCTTGGCTGTGAGCATTATATACTTCATGTAGCATCTGCGCTCGTTGTTATCATGGAGTATATTCTATTGCTACAAATAGCACAGTTTCCTCATCTTTCATGCTGTATCATATTTGGTTCGGTCCACTGCAGTTAGATGGTCAATGTTGTTACCCTTCGGTCTAGTCATCCTCCTAACAGAGCACATAAAACCAGAGCATGACTTTACATGTAGTTGTTTGATAGACAATCCTCTCTCCATGACCATCAAAACTTCTAGTGCTTTTGCAAATATTTTAATCTGTTTTGGGCCGAGTTTTCCTACATACTTGGCATTTTATATTCTGCATTGAAAGTTTTTTTTACCCTACATTAAAATTACGTATTTTAGATTTCAGAAACATTCTTGTTTTTGAACAGGTGCTGAAGCTAATAAAGCAAGCAGACAATTCAAGATCATTAAACATGTACTCAGGGCATTTATGCTACGCCGGACAAAAACTTTACTAATCAAGAGTGGAATTCTGGCGCTGCCTCCGCTAACTGAGCTAACAGTGTCTGGTTCTTTGCTTCAGGAGAATGGTTTCCCCTTTCTTTGTGCTGGTGTCATCTTTTATCTTCTTAATGTATTTTATTAAATTATTTTTACAGGATGGTGCCGCTGACACAGCTACAAAAGAAGCTTTACATGTCGGTGTTGCGGAAAGAGTTGCAAACACTTCTTTCATTTACTGGCGGATCGTCTCGCCACCAGTCTCTGCAAAACATTGTAATTGTTGTTTTTTATCACATGTTACATTTTCATGTGAACAAACATTTTTATGTTCTTCTCTAAATAACTGAAATTATGTGGATTTCATCGAGTTTTTTTTTTTTTTTTTTGTGCCGTGCTGGTTTCTTAGGTGGTTACTTACTAATGTGCATTTAGCAGAAAGGAAGTTATTTAATCGAGTTATGATTCATTTGATATGTCATATTCATTGTCCTCTGAAGTTTATTAACATAGCAAAACAGAGAGTTTCTTCTTTTCCAGTGCAAGGGTTGGTATTTTGTTAGTACATATCAGAGTTCCAGAGGGCCACCATACTCTTTTTCTTTTGTGTTCTGCAGGAGGGGAGTAAAAGGCAGCAGCTGAAACAACTCAATTAAATGATAGACAATAAAGCACAGCACATTTTAGGGGAAAATGAGGGGCCACAAGCAACTAACAGCCCAATACAAAACTGTAGTTTCTTTTTCATTTGCTAACTTATTCTAAATTTTCCTCAGGTTATACAGCTGAGGAAAGCTTGCAGTCACCCATATTTGTTCGGTGGCATTGAACCTGAGCCTTACGTGGAAGGGGAGCATTTAGTTTGGGTTAGTCTAAACATCCCTCCCTCCCTCCCTCTCTCTTTCTTTCTTTGGCTAAACTTGTTAAAAAAAAAAACTGACTTGGGGGTGGCACCATGTCCCACGTTTGCCATTTTTTCTGTTTTACCAAAACTAGGACATCCTAAGTTCCTCATACAGTTTCTTATTCTCTGCCCTCTTGGTCAGTTGATCATATAGGGCTTCTGTGGACAATAAAATAAACTATGGTCCTGAAGTTTTTAAATGTTGATTTTAAGGATGGCAGCAACACTGCTCATCAATTAAGATGGAGATAGAAGGTCTACAAGAGTCTCAGGTGATAGTCTTGTTATGAATAGCACTTGTATTCATTATGAGGCACTAAGGCCGATATATATACACCAGTACATGAAGGGAAATATACACATAACCCCCTATAATACAGAGGAAATACAAATATAATACAAGTATATCTAACACCTCCCCTCAAACTCAAGGTGGATCAAACACACTAAGTTTGGAGAGATAAAAGCTATGCTGAGCTCTGGTCTGTGCCTTCGTCAAGAAATCAGCTAACTGTAACTCCGAAGGCACATAGCGAAGAGTAACAACACCGTCCTGGACCTGTGCACGCGTGTAATATGCATCAACACCAATATGCTTAGTAAGCTCATGCTTCACTGGATCACGAGCAATACTAATAGCACCAGTACTGTCAGTCAAAAGAGGAGTTGGTATAGACACAGAAACACCAAAATCTGCAAGCAACCACCGTAACCAAGTCACCTCTGCCGTCACAAGAGCCATAGCACGCAACTCAGCCTCTGTACTCGAACGAGAAATTGCTGTCTGCTTCTTAGTCTTCCAAACAATAAGGGAACCACCAAGAAAAACACAATAAGCAGAAAGAGATCGACGATCAGAGGAATCACTAGCCCAAGTAGCATCACAGTAGGCCTGAAACTGTGAAGAGCTAGAGCGTGGAAAGAACAAACGACGTGACACAGTCCCACGAAGATAACGTAAGACACGAAGAAGGTGACTATAGTGGAGCTGAGTGGGAGCAGAAACAAATTGACTCAGAATATGCACAGAATAAGAAATGTCAGGACGAGTAACACCAAGATAAACAAGACTACCTACGATGTGACGAGAACGAGTAGGATCATCAAGAGGCTCACCATCAGTGGCAGAGAGATGAAGATTTAGCTCCATGGGAGTCTCCTCAGTCTTGTGATCAGTAATAGAAGCACGATCAAGAAGACTCTGAATATATTTTTCCTGAGATAAATAAAATCCCTTATGTGTAGAGGAAACCTCAATTCCAAGAAAATAACGAAGAGGGCTAAGATCAGACATAATAAACTGCTCACTCAGACGTGCCTTGACAAAGGCAATGAACCGAGGATCATCTCCAGTGATAATCATATCATCAACATAGAGGAGAAGAAGAGTATGACCACGAGATGATGTGTGTACAAACAAAGCAGGATCATGGGCACTGGCCGAAAAACCAGCAGCTGTGACCACAGAAGCAAAGCGCTGAAACCAAGCCCGAGGAGCCTGCTTAAGACCATAGAGAGAGCGACGAAGACGACAAACCATACCATCAGGAACAGAATACCCAGGCGGTGGCTGCATTTAAACCTCCTCACGCAACTCACCATTAAGAAAGGCATTCTTTACATCAAGCTGAGAGATGGACCACGTACGGACAGAGGCCACAGCAAGAAGAGCACGAACAGTGGTCATATGAGCAACAGGAGCAAAGGTCTCATCATAATCACGACCATGTTCCTGCTGAAAACCACGAGCAACATGACGAGCCGGTGAGAGGCGTCGACCCGAGTCGGACGAGCAGAGCGGCACGACTCAACGTCCGGCAGCGCTAATCGACGTCCGGCGGCTTGAATCGAGGGCCTGCGGCGCGAATCGAGGAGAGCCGACGCGCGACGGGCCGAGGAGACCGGCGGCGGGGCGACGAGCCGGCGGACAGGCGGGGCGATGAGCCAGCAGTAGATTCCGACGTGAGAATCGACGCTGGTCTTCAGTACGAAGAAGATTGGCGTCGAAAAAATTTGATGGAAGTGCAAAGTGCGACGAGAGGAAACGATTAGAGTTTGGAGAGAAAACCTAACCCTAATTTCTGGCTCTGATTACCATGTTATGAATAGCACTTGTATTCATTATGAGGCACTAAGGCCGATATATATACACCAGTACATGAAGGGAAATATACACATAACCCCCTATAATACAGAGGAAATACAAATATAATACAAGTATATCTAACAAGTCTGACAGCATCAGAACAACTAACCAAACGCCAACTAGGGCCATTTAAACCAGCGGGTTAAAGGGAGGTAAATGGACCTTTTGGATTCTGAAAAAGTTACTAAATTATATTCTATTATCCTTATTTTCAGGCTAGTGGAAAGCTCATTGTGCTAGATCTTGTTCTCAAGAAGCTCCATGAGTTAGGTCATCGTGTTTTGCTCTTTGCTCAGATGACCCAAACACTGGACATTCTTCAGGTTGCCTTTTTTCCCAGCCATGCTAACACAATAAGTTATTTATTTATTTATCTTACTCCGTACTACTTATGGATGCATTTCATTGTACCTTATTCTGTGTTATCACTTCAATAGGATTTCTTGGAGTTACGTAATTACACTTATGAGCGCCTGGATGGTTCAGTACGTGCTGAGGAGCGTTTTGCAGCAATAAGAAATTTCAGCTCTCAATCTACGAAAGTTCTTATGAGAGCTGATAATCAAAGTGGAGCATTTGTTTTCATGATATCAACTAGAGCAGGTGGTGTGGGTCTTAATCTCATTGGTGCTGATACTGTGAGTATGGTTGAACTTGATAACATTGCTCCTCCTATGGTTTTTCATACTAAATCTAGTAATATTTACATTTATTTTAAATAAATATATTTTTAGTACCAAGCTGACAGTTTCTAATTATGATTTATGACAATGCAACATTTTTCTATTATGTTATCCATGCTTATTGAGATGATTGGTTTAGGTTATTTTTTATGAACAAGATTGGAATCCTCAAGCTGACAAACAGGCCCTACAGCGTGCTCACCGCATTGGACAGTTGAATCATGTGTTGTCAATAAATTTGGTGTCACAGCGCACAATTGAAGAGGTAAAGACTAGCTTGCTAGTGGAACTCTAGTGCTCTCTTACTTAAAAGTAGCGTTTGGTTGGAGAGCGGGGTGGAATGGAATGGTTCTGTCCCAGATTTTAGGAATGGAATGGAATGGTTCCGTCCCAGATTTTAGGAATGGAATGGTTCTGTCCTAAATTCCAGGGATGGAATGGTTCCGTCCCAGATTCCGAGCTCGGGCCCACTGTCAGTCTCACATTCCATGTGGAACAGTTGCGTTCTAGAATTTTTTCGGAACGTGTCCGTCCCGAATCTGAAGAGAATATTCTCTTTTCTGGAACAGATGCATTCCTCAGCCTTTCAACCAAACGTTAGAATTAGTGGGATGGAATGGTTCCATTCCACCCCGTCCCACCAACCAAACACTACCTTAGTTGCTTCTGAAGTTCTGAGTTTCCTTTTTAAATTGATATCAGGTCATAATGCGTAGAGCTGAGAGAAAACTTAAGCTTAGCCATAATATTATTGGAGAAGAGGACGGAACAGATGGGAAGGGAGATCCAGGAAACGAAGCTAATGACATGAGATCAATTATCTTTGGCTTGCACCTGTTTGATCCAGTAGACACAGCCACCGAGACAATCGATGAGGGCACAACTGCTGAGACAATCAGTGTGGAGAAACTGGCAAAGTTGAAAACAATGTCTGAAAAGGTTGTCATGATGCGTAGCCATGAACCTTTGGAAAACGATGAACGAGCATTTGAAATCAATCCAAATATAATTGATGGCAGTGAAACTGTAACTAGAAGGGCTTCTGATTCTATTAAGGTTGATCCTGGGCTTAATGAAGCTGCATACCTATCCTGGGTCAATAAGCTCAAAGAGGCTTCGCATTCTAGTGAAGATGCTACAGCTGGACTTGGACGGCAAAGAGCAGTTCCTGAAGAAAAGATCCTGAAACGTGATGTTAACAAGAAAAAAGTAGAAGAAAAGAGGTTAGCCAAATGGGAAATTTTGGGTTACCAGACACTAGCAGTTAAGGAACCAGAAATCACAGCAAGCCAGAATATTTCAGACTCAGGATCTGTCCAACTTGTATATGGAGATTGTACTAATACTTCAAAAGTTTGCCCCCAAAAGCCTGCCATCATATTCAGGTACTAATTTCTGGAAAGGAAGATAACATGATTACTTATTTATGGAAAGATATTACTTCTCCTAAGAAATCTTTTAACTAATTATTGTTATATTGTATGATGTGCCTATTTTCCTGTATGGCTGTGTGCACCTTTGGACACCGAGGCTGGGTTGTTTTCTTTTTTCCCGTTATATCTAAAAAGTAGTTAGGTCTTCTGTATATTTGTATTTTCAGGCAATGGGCCCATAACGTAATAGAAGTTACTGTTAGTATAGCTCTATTTTTTTCCCTGAAAAGATTAAGCCTATTCTATATCAAGTTTTCAACTAGGAGCACTTAATTTAAGATCTTCAGTACCTTACCATAAATAATAGAAGAGTATAAAGGTGTTCATTATCTGTATCTTTTATTTATGTCCTTCAGCATTTGCCAAGTTTCTTTTGAACCATATCTTTGTGGTAAATAAATTGCAATGTTGTCACAGCTGCATAGATGATTCTGGGACATGGGGCCATGGAGGGATGTTTGATGCTTTGGCTGGTCTTTCGACATGCATTCCAGATGCTTATCACCGTGCTTCTGAATTTGGTGACCTCCACATGGGGGATCTTCACTTGATTCGACTTGATGGTTAGATTTTTCAAACACTAGCTTGACTAACTTTCATATTTTTTTATGTTATTATGTGCACTGCGTTTTATTTTAGTACCGTCCTGATGAATCGAGTGTGTCTCATATTCACATGTATGGACTTTTACCATACTATCATGGTAACTATGCTGATGTTGGCCAAAGAACTTCAGTTTGTTAGCTATGGCTCATGCGGCCTAGGTGTAGTAGTATGGTGGTAGGATTAGTCCTGTGTTTAGAGTTGCGACAGGTTGACGAAGCATATAACCCATGCACTCTGAATACAGTACCTCCAAATTAACCTTCTACATGAAGAGAGGGAAAACATGCAGGTAAGGCATTTGTGCATGAGTTGTCTGAACTTACGGGCTAAGCATGGTGTAAATTTTAGGTGCAGGCTTTTACTGTTCTCCAAATCCATTCCTATGTAGTCGATATGTTGTATCAAAAGGTCCATCAAAAACCATGGCTAACTTTACTAAATGTCCCCTCTCTACTATTTTATAGATTGCGTCCACATGACCTGGCCTCTATCCTTACTGCAGAAAACAAATGTGCCCGGAGTTTGGATGCACCTTTATGGGTGGCACTAGCTATTGTTCAATCTTATAATCCAAGACGTAAAGTTCCAAGAAGTGAAATCTCCATCCCTGATTTGGAGCTCTGTTTATCAAAAGCAGCCTTCTCAGCTGCGCAGCATTCTGGTAGTTTTCCGTTTTGGTTCCTTAATATATAATTGTTTATAAATCTAAAGCATATCCGAATTGCACACATCTCCTCCCTAGTTCATGCCAATTGTCAATATGTTTATTAGTTCAAGTAATATATACACGCTATCATCCAGGTCAGCCTAAACATCCCAAACCATCAGTGTAGTCTCGTTAATCATAAAAATTGTCAGAGCATGTTTTTATAGCTACTATAGTGTATATAGTGTAATCACTCTCACTCCTTTGAAGCTATCAACAAGTTATCACCCCCCCCCCCCCTCTTTTTTTTTTTTTTTTCTTTTGCAGCGATCCAATCTGGTTCTTTCTTTAGCTACTATGAAGCTCAGTTATTTTTGTTTCCATTTCTTTGTTCTCTGAAGCGGCTATCCACATGCCCCGAATTGGTTACCAAGGTGGCTCCCAACGATCAGAATGGTATACCATAGAACGCCTGCTGAGGAAATACGCATCTCTCCATGGCATCGACATTTTCGTGTATGCTACGTCACTGCAGATTTTTTTTATGAGTTTTCCGTTGATGTACTTGCTAATGAATAACCACTGCCATCTTCCTCTTACAGGTACTACTTTCAACGTTCATCCATGCAACAAACAGATTATAACTTAGGTGATGCTGATGCTTCTGCTTGAAGCAACCAAGCTAGGTGTAAAGATGTCCGTTTAACCCACTAGAAGAATCTGGGATTATGTGGCCAGTGGCCACCTGCAACCTGTCTTTTTTTTCTTTTTTGTCTCTACCCCTTTGCTGCAGCTATGAATAGACACGCCAAATGAATTAGGTTTTATGGTTTCAGTGTCTTTAGCTAAGGGGTGTATGTACTGTGATAGAAGGAAAACTTCAACTCTTGTTTGGATCGGCTGTCCCTTTTTGTTGAAAATATTTATATGGCATTTATTTTGCTTGTGAAATCTTACTGGATTAGCTGATAGATCAGGTTGTGGTATGCTTTTTTTTTTTCTTTGATTGGATAAAAAATTTTATAATCTACTCCAGTAAGTATCTATTTACTCAGTAAGCTCTTTGCATACCCTCCCTTTTTTCTGGCATAGATGTTCATCTGACCATCTATCTGAGGCGTGACAACTGACAAAAACTATCTCAACGCAGATTGGAGACCTGAAGCAGGCACAAGGTATTCTTATATTACTTATTAGTGGTTGATTCATTATTCCATCTTGACTGAAATCTGGCGGACCATAGTGTGAGTGGCAGAAATATCTTTATTCAATGGAATTTTGTATGCAAACGTGCAGACCATTGCAAACCATATGGAGTGCTCAGTACTGACAATACATCGCAATTCAAACGTGCTGATATTCAGAATGAAAACATGCAGATAGATATGAGATCAGACGGAGTTCTTGATGGCCAAGCTGTATCCATCCTGGTCATCGTAGAACTTGGACCACAGCATGACTCCTCCATACTTGGTTGAATTCTTGAGCGCCGGAAGCACCTGTGCCTTGAGGCTCACCACAGGTATGAACCCGCTTCCTGCAGCGTCTGGTGCAGCCGGCAGGCCAAGAAAGATGTTTTTAGCTTTGACCCCTGTTGTCCACTGGTTCCAGGAGTTGATGAGGTTGACCATGCTCCCTGGTGTGTACTGGCAAGGTGGGTTGTTGTAGAACTGAATCCAGACGTAGTCAAAGAGGCCTGTCTGAAGGGCTTTGCCTACCCACTGGTCGGGGAAAGGACACTGCGGCGCTGCTGACAGGTAGACCTTGTTGCTGTAGGATTTGAGGTATGCCGCAAGGGCTCCATAGTGGTCTGGGTTTCCTCCCTCAATGTCGAAGTCGACGCCATCAAGCACGGCATCGCCAAGTGGTCTCTTGTCTGAGTGCCCACCGAGGAAGTTGTTCCAGATATACTGGGAAAGCCTGAGAGCGTCCTGGTTGGAGTTGAGCGAGTAGCCTCCAGCGCCGCCACCGATGGAGAGCATGACCTTGACACCCTTGGACTGGCACAAGTTGATGTCTGCGGTGAGGTTGGTGCAGGCATTGGAGTAGGGGTCGCAGTGGCCTGCGAGGTTGAGCTGTGGGGCTTGGCCGGAACCGAAGCTGCAGAGGAAGGCGATGTTGACAAAAGCATAGTTGCCGGTGGCGCAGGTCTCGGCGAGGGTGCCCTCGTTGCCGTTCTGGCCCCAGTAGATGGCAATGCTGCCCGCATGGCTCCCCGTGGGAGCTGAGGAGAGGAGGAAGAGGATGAAGAGGCAGGCAAGCGTGGAGGAGCAAACATAAAAGGTTGATGCCATTGCTGCTCCCTCTTGGTTTGGCTGGCTCGTCTTGGTGGAAGGAACCCCCTTGACCCTTCTTGTTTGATATGGAGTGAAGATGGGAATGGTGTCTTTATATATACATAACATGGAGTGAACGGAAACGTGCCTTAGGGGGGGTAGTGTCGAATAATAATCAATCAAATCAAGTGTGTTTCTGTCAGGGCACCAACAACTCAGCGCCTACGTAGTTTGGTACATAACTAGTACACGCCAACTGACTCCAGTTTAGTTGTCGCCTGTTTGTTGCTACGGTACGTTGCTAGTTTACGTTTCCTCGCTTGAAACTTCATGTCCTTTTCCTCGCTCCAAACATGGTCTCGCGCCTGGCGTAGCTTGGGGGATCATCTGCACAAAAATATGTATTATTAATGTATGACATGTTTAACCATGTTACTTATTATTGCAGAGATTATAGTACAGTATATTTAGTTATTCACTAGCTAAGTGTCCGTGTGTTGCTACGGAGATATATCTTCTACTTAATCGATCGTCATAAGTATCTTCAATCTCATAATATTGTAGCTTATAGGTTTGTCTAAAGTGAAACATTTTAATCTCTGATGACCAACAATGTCACAAAATCATTTTAATAGAAGAATTTATATGCTACGATAGTTTCACGACAAATATAATAACATCAAATTTATGAATCGTGGTCAAATAGAAAAAAAAAAGGATCAAGTTTTATATTCTGGGACGAAAGGAATAGTCTCCATTCAGAATACTCTAAATTTCCTAAAATGCAAGGTACTCTCTCAATTCCAAATTATAATTTATTTTAGTTTTATAATAAGTAAAACATGCCTATGTCGTTACTTTGTTATTAGTCACACAATTTCTCTTTTTTATAAACAAACTAACACTATAAGCACTGTAGTGTTTTTAACTTCCTGTACGCTAATCTCTAGCAACTAATAATTTAATTAAACGAGTAAATTCATGTGATTGCTTAAGCATCTCTTCTGAATTATTTGGAGCCAATTCTGTCATCCAATTACCAGCCTCTCTTTGGGTACCTGGCTGGTGGAACGTACAACGGCCAGCCTGCTGGTTCGATCGATCTTCTCATCTAGAAGCCAGCCGACATCCTCCCCTGTGGATCGGAGATGGATGACGAGCTGTTGATTTTTATCGATCATTTTGTCCGTGCATAGTTACCAAGGCTTTGGAACTACAGAAGCCTTGCGGCGGTGCAGTGGCCAGCTGCATCCAAATCTGACGAAGGGACAACGCACGCTATGGGCTGACTTAAGTTAACGCAGGAACTTAACGGCGACGTACGTAACATAAGCAAAGCTGACGGAGGAGAGGAGATAGACCGAGACCTACTCGGTTCTCTTCTCAATCGTATCGGTATGCACATGGGTTGAGGGTGGACGAAAAATTGGATGTGAGATTAAGTTATTCTTATTATTATTAACTAGCAAAATTGCCCGTGCGTTGCAACGGGTGACCATAATAGGAGGCGCGCATCAAAGCTAAAGTTTGCAAACAACAATAAATAATCATTTCGGTGAAACAAACTTTCTGATATTTTAGTTTTTTTATAATTTTGCAATAAGATTACACTTGTATATGACTTGCATATTAGAGATGTGGTTCTCACCTTTGTGAGCCTCTTTGGAGATGATCTTCTGGCTCTATCATAATGTTGGAGTTTTATAGTCTTCATTTTTTTTCTTTTATCTTTGTGTCTTGGCTACATACTTCTAAGTCTAGTTACCATATGTGCCAACACTTGTAATACTTTGCTCTCTGATGCAAATTTTTGATGGTGTCTAAAGCTAGAATTTATTTATATTATCTAAAAATATGGAAGCAATTTTCGGATGCAATCTGGTTCATGCTGGTTGTGGCAAGACGTATACCAAAAAACATGAAGGCTACAACAGAAAGCATTAAAGCAATACACAAATCACCATCTACAACTAACTGAGCCAAGAGTAACCAGTTGAGTCGATCCGTTGGCTAATGGATGCAGAGTAGGCAAGATCAGCAAGATAACCTATATATGAGCTGATCAAAACAGACACAATGCCACAATGGTGCCGTTCTAGAGCAATACCTAGACAAAGCTAGGCGCAGACCTTTCTGCTCATTATATGCATCGGTGTGGTACTATGGCTGTCCTTAACGTTAATGAACCAAGTGAACACCCGTACCAATCTTGGACAGTAGTAGAATGTGAGGGACTGAGGGCCACGTACCTTTTACCGGCAACGGAGTCAAGACATATATATATAAACAGCAACGACGAAGATGCAAGAGATGGGATCACACACCTGCTTGTGCCAATTCACTGCGGCCGTCAGCACCCCATGATCTATCATCATGGTTCAACTCCCATTGGAAAGAGCAGCCAGAGCGGAGCAAATTAAGGCATCATCGTGGGAAATAAATTGCGTGAGGTCTGTCCTCATGGACGCTACTGTGCGGTGTGCGGAACCAACGCAAGCAGGCAACGCGTGGATACGAGACGAATTGACGATCCGCAGGACGTTCGGCTTTCCATAGCCATCGCAGCGTTCTCAGCTCCACGGCACCCCTACGAAAGTATGAGGACACGATTTAGTTTCTTGATCTCTTCGCGCATGCTATCCGCCGGCCCAGGCAACCGGCGGCGCCGCCTCCTCGCATAGAAATTGCCATCGCACAATGAAACCCCCGTGTGAGAGCCGTGCGCGCCATCCGCGCTGGTGGGATCTAATTTCGGCGGCTGGCGGCCACATCGGTGTGGACATAGCGGCGATCTGAAACCGTGTATTGCTGGAGCCGAGCCAAGGCTACCTGTATTAATTGAATCAGCTGAGAGCACCTGCGATTCATCTACGCTATATATGTTTCGATGAACTAAGGAAGGGCTCGACTGCTGTGCAAGCGGAGGCTTTCTGCAAGCGTGCAAGAGCCTCTTTGACCCACACGATGGCCATCCAAGGTTGTCTCAGTTTTTTGCACATAACCCCTCCAACTCCTCCATCTCACATACTAATTAAAAAGGCCAATAACCCCCTAGAATCATTGCGCTAATACATGGCAGGTCCTGCGATCACGCCCAGCCCCGTCACGAAAGGATTCCGCGATTCTGCTTGCGCCGCGCCGCTTCTCTTTGACGCCGCCGCCGTTCCTCCGAGCGCATTCCCTTGCGGAGGTGAGAGAGAAGCGAGTAGGATCGATCTGGTTCTTGGCACTTTGGTTCATGGTTCTTGCATCCACGTGTAGCATGGGGCTGTCCATCCTGGCCAGTTGTTTTACTAATGCATCCCGCAGTGCAACCTGTAACTCAACGCATAATGCTATATCATGTGGCACATGAGTTTTCATCAAGGTATGATGCATGAAGTTATACTACAATTATCCTGGATCATCAATGCTCGATATTGTTTGTTGCAGGAGGATACTTAATCATATATATAATAATGGATGATGCTGGAAACATCGAGTGTCCTGCCGTCAGTGAGAGTGACGTTGACGACGAAGTCCACAGCACATATTTGAGTTCAGCAAATGTCACCGACACCATTGGAACGACCATGGCTGAAAGGTACGCAGTAATCCCTACTCATTGTATATTGCATTAATTAGGTTTTTTTTAATGTCTAGATACATGATTCAATGTACTGTAATTTTTTAGCAATGAATTACTTTGTGATAGTTTGAATGATGCTGGAGATGTCCACATGAATGATGGACTTAGGACGCCAACGAAAAACACAAGTGTACCTAAGGTACATGTATTTTTGTTTTCAAATTTATTCATATTATTTATCAACAACTTTTTGATATAATTATTTATTCATATTATTTATTAACATAATGCAAATTAACAGATAGGGATGTCATTCGATGATGTAGAATCAGTAGAAAAGTTTTACAAGAGATATGCCCATGAGATCCGCGGGTTTCCTGTTCGGATCGGTATTAATTATAACAGATGAGGATTTGAGACGTTCCTACGAGCTATGGGAGGAAAGGCCCCTGGATTAATTATAACAGATGAGGATGCCAGTATGAGGGCTTCTATCGGTATGGTTCTTCCAAACACCATCCATAGGTTGTGCATGTGGCACATCATGAAAAAGTTCCCAGAAAAAATTGGTCCACATCTAATGGAGGACGAAGAGTTTTGGAAAAGGGTTAATTCATGTGAATGGGGTTCAGAAACAACAGAAGAATTTGAGAGCAGATGGCAAAGTATAATATTGCATTATAATTTGCAGAGTAATGATTGGTTGCAGACAGGGTATGACATGCGAGAGTCATGGATTCCAGCATATTTCAAAGATATATGGCTTGGAGGTATTCTTCGAACAACATCAAGGTCGGAAAGTGCCAATTCCTTTTTCAACCGTTTTATTGGTCGTAAACTTACATTTGTTGAGTTTTGGCTACGGTTTGACACAACTTTGCAATGCTAGAGGCAAGAAGAACTAATACATGACAACACAACCATGCATACAAACCCGACTTTATTTACTTTATGGGATATTGAGAAACATGGTAGTTTTCTTTTCACACATGAGGTTTTTAGTAAATTCCAAGAGGAGGTGTTAGCTGCAAGGAACCATTGTGATGTCCAAAGTACAACTGAATTGGAGGACAGAAAAATTGTTACCATGACCGACAACTATAGAAGAGTTAGAGAAGTAATTTGCTTTAGCATGGAGCTCACATACAAGTGCTCGTGCATGCTTTTTGAGTCCACAGGAATACCGTGCCGTCATATCATACATATGTTTAGAGGTGCGAGATTAAATGAGCTGCCAATGCACTACGTCACAAAAAGATGGATGAAAAACTGTAAAAGGTAAACTCCTCATACACAAAATTGGCTGTAAATCTATTTTCCAGAACTGATATTTAATTTTTGATAATTTCTAGAGACAATGCATATGATAGTGAAGGCAATTTATTAGTGGAGAAGGCCACTGGCTCCATGGATGCATCTATGAGAAGGAAGATGTCAAGTGCACAGAATAAGTTTGAGGATATTTTTCAAGTTGCCAAGACATCAGAAGGAGGCATAGATATGTTGATACAACATTTGGAATCTTTATCCTTGTTGTTTCAGCCTAGCACTCAAACAAGGCAAGAGGAACAAGAAAATTTCATTGGTTGTAGTATTCCCGATGACGTACAGGTCCATCCACCTAATGACATTCGCTCAAAGGGGAAATGCAAGAGAATATTGGGACATGCAGACAAAAATAAAAAGAAAGACTCAGGTCCACGCAGATGCACGATATGCAAAGATGTTGGCCATGATAGACGCAATTGTCCAAACAAAGGGAGTTGAAACACAGCTGAAACATGTTCACTTTTTTTTTGAGACTTGTAAGAAACCGTGTGCTGAATGTTAAACGTGGATGAACTTGTATGGCTGTGATCTTGTGAAAATTGGTAGTATTGTGTTCATATTTTATTACATTGCTTCTTCCATTTTTGTGTGGGAAAAAAATCTCCTCACCTGCTCAAAGGCACACTAAAAACAATTGCATGTTCCTGCTGCTACTTGATTAGAATACGTGAAAAAGAATTATTTATGTTCATTCTTGCACATGCTGCTCCATTATCCAAACAACTCAATTTTCACGGTAACAGAAGCTAACTTTTCAAAAGGTTCACACGTGTGAGTACATCTTCTTTTTGTCTGCTACTTCTGTTGACCGATACACCGTACTGGTCACCAGTTCTTCAATTTCCCCATTGCAAGCAGATCGGCGAATCATCCAAAGATCACAGGCACACAGGTTCATCCAAGTTGGTGGGCTTGTTGGTCGACGAATCATTCAGGTCCAGGGGTGCGGACACGAGGGCAGCAGCGCGTCCAAATCCCCTAGAGCCGAGCTTGGAGGAACAGCGGCGGCGTCAAGCAGAAGCGGCCATTGAACGGCGGCGGCAAGCAGAATCACGAATCCTTTCGTGACGGGGCTGGACGAGTCGCAGGACCTGCCATGTATTATCGCAATGATTCTAGGGGGTTATTGGCCTTTTTAATTAGTACGTGAGATGGAAGAGTTGGAGGGGTTATGTGCAAAAAACTGAGACACCCTTGGATGGCCATCGTGTGGGTCAAAGAGGTTGTTTGCATGCTTGCAGAAAGCCTCCGCTTGCACAGCAGTCGAGCCCACTAAGGAATAGATGGTTAGTTGCGCAGACTATAGAACCTTTCGTGCCGGTTTGATATGAAAAGGCAGCACTGATATACTCGAGTTAGAGTTTGATTTTGTCCTATGATTGGGAACCCGAATCGTGGGTAGAGGAGCCGTACTTGCACATGGAGACGGATCTGTTTTTTACCGGAGAGCCGAAGAGACCGGATGCGTATAGGATGGGAGACTAAGGAGGCTGGTCCACCTGTCACGACGAACCGAGAGACCGTGAAACCTTATTTGCTTTAATATTAGGTAGAGATTGGGGAAAAACACGGAGATGCCTCTTCGGCCTCCCCACGGTTGACGTCGCACAAGTTGCCGGTCACGGCATTCCGGATGCATCGCACATGTTGTCAGGGCTATCACCGCTCACCTGAACTTCTCCTTTGGGAATGCTTCTTTGGAATGGATGATTTTTAGTTGCATACAAATTTTATTTAAAACGCGCTCCAATCCAAAAGAGGCCAAAATATGTATTCAATCCTGCCGTGGCGTTCTCAAGACAAATCAAGAAGCAAATACTACTTGGTCGTTTGTGATTTTTCTTGATTGCTGCTGTTGTTTATTGTTTTGCACTGTTTGACTACTTTGTGTTTGCTATGGCGCATGCAGCTACACAGCCAGGGGTGGTAAAGAGTCTTTAAATTTTGGATCGAATCACATTTCTATTTTTTTAACTAAAAATCGTAAAGGCTCATTTAGACTGAAGAAAGAAACATTTGAATCATGACCTGCTGTCCGACTACACCAGCAGCAGCCAAAATAAGCTGCAGCGATCAGGTCCAGCTCATTGCTTGTCTTCCTGCTCTGCTCACCATCCCTCTCTATCCATTCTCTGATACAACAGAAGTGTGCACGGTGGTCTCCATGGGCCATGGTGCCCCTCCCCAAATTGCCAATTGCCATCCTATCGCACCACCTGCTACGCCTCACCGACTCAGCCACACCACCGCCCAGCGTTCGCTGCTGAACAGTAAAACAAATATTTTAACAGTGAAAAATAGCAGCAATAGGTTGCGACAGCAGCAATAAACAGCCAACCGGTTACACGCCGTGGTGGTGGTGGTGGTAACCGGTGCACCTTGAGACCACCACCACGGCACCACCCCCATCCATTGTCATCTCATCCTGCCCAACGTCCTCATTGAAGAGCTTGTCACCTAGCCTTGGCTTTGCCATCTGCAAGCACCACTTTCCACTACCACCTCGCCTCTTAAATTGTCGCAGTAGCTTTTTATTGGTGTTGTACAGCTGCACGTTGTGATATTTGATTATCTTTGGTGTGGCAAATGGTTATTGATGTTGCGATAGTTTGGGAACGATGTTGCAATGGTTGGCTTGTGATTTTTACAATATGTATGTATTTTAAAATGTTGCACAAGGCCATTCAAGATGTTTCACTTGTTGATTGGAAATGTTGCAAAGGTTTCAATCTAAAATTTGATTGGATTTTTTCTGTTGCAATTCACTAGGAATATTACAGGAAACAGTTTCTTTTGTGGTAGTGGGGATTTTCCGTTTAAGATCATTAGCTTTCCTTCTAATCAGGCAATGATGAAGGCGTCCGACGCTAACCTCTGGCGTGGTACATCCGGGTGCTAGCAAGCACGTTAATTATTATGATTTGTTTTATCAATTAATTATTGGTATTTGAAGGCGTATTCATGGATTTTTCGTGAAACTCTGCCAAACGGATTAAAAATAAATTGCTTCAGCAAAAAAGAAGCCTCTTACAAATAGGAGACCAATTTACACTAGAAAGGAGAAGCCCTAAAAAAATTAGCTTCATTACTGTCGGTGTTCGTTACCGACAGTGCATCACGGGATATCTCGCGAGGTGTTTTTGTGGTTGGCGACATCGACCATAGTTCGATGGTTCACGTGGAACGCGACGAAAAACAAGATTTATACAGGTTCGGACTGCGAAAAGCGCAATACCCTACGTCCTATTTGCGGCAAGTTGGTATTGCTTTGTGCTCAAGATTACGATAAGGGTGTGGCTAGCTAGAGATTGGATGTGCGATGATGTGAGATCCTACATGGAGGGGTCCCTTACTCGCCTTATATAGGCCGACGGGTTCTTGAATTACAAGTCAGGTTCCTTTTATATCTTCTAAACGGTTTAGATTACAAAAGATTACATAAAATCTGCGATCCATATCTTTCCTTTCTTCGAGTCCCGTATTATTCGGAGGTCGAGTCTGAGTCACGCAGCCTTCGCACGTTTCTCAGTTTTTCCTTGTTGTGATTGCCAAGTCTTTTTTGCACCACCATTGGGCCTAAGTCGAACGGTCAGCCCACGCAGTTGCCGGTCCTTCTTAGGCCCTCCTGTGGCCCACATCTGAATCCACGTCATGAGGACCCAAGGGATATACATCCCCCACAATTACCATTGAGAAAAACATGGTTTAAAAAGATTTCATCTTCTTTGGAAAAGACATTTTATCAGAGAAACCCAAAGCCAGAGCTATTTCTTGGAGGAGTCAAAGTATTAGAATTTCTAAATAGATTTCTCACTCTGTCATCTTCTACTTTTTCATCTCTTTTGTATTTTCGTTGAAGATGGAAGAGACAGTCAAATACTGGTGGTGGATCAGTGAAAAAAAAAAGATGAAAGAAGGAAAGTGAAAGATGCAGGTAGGTAGAAAAGGTCTTTTAGAAGATTTGTTCTTTTATTATACAAAAGAGAATTACCTATTTGGTCCAAAAAAATTGGCGCTTCCGTCCTTGGTTCAGAAAAAAATTTTGTTCCCTACTCGACCGAGAAATTTTGTTTTGTTTCTTTCTTAGCAGTTCTGTCCATTTGAAAATCCATTAAACATTGAATAAAAATGCTAAAAAATCAAACTTTGTTGAGTTGTATTCCTTGTTAGTAGATTTATAGAATGATAAAAGATGAAGATCCCTAAGTAGATTTTTATGCCCTCGGTTTATTGCATGTTGTCTAAAACAAAAGAAATGCCAAAATGGGATAAATGAGCCCCAAAAATCATGAAACTTGGACAATAATGATAATCCGGTTATGTGGTGATTTTTGCAACCCTAGGATTTACAGTCAAATGACAGATCTATCCTTGTCTTTGTTTTTAGATATAAAATTGAATTGGAAAATACTTGCTATAGGAAAAGTGCTTTACACAGAAATTTGTATGTTCCCTTTGTTGTATACGTAGATCACTGTAAAAGTTTGAACCTCAGCATATAAAGCTTAATGGGTGTTTTGAAAATGATCATGGTGTTGAAGTAAAGTTCGATAATAGAGAAATGCTTATTTATATGTGCGTAATAAATTCCATTAAAAATCTGAAAGGAGGTTGGTTATGTATAGGGACCAAAAAGTATTTTTTTGGGTTTTCTTGTTACTCCATTTGCCACCGTTATTGCTCTAATGGACGAAGTGTCAAAAAAGAAACGAAACAATATTTTTAGATACAGTAGAGAATAAAAAAAATCCTAAACAAAAAAGAAAGCACTAAAATTTTTTAGACCAAATAAATAATTCTCTCTTTATACAATCGGACCGGGCCAGGCGCGCAAACAGACCCAGCCTCCACAGAAAGTGAGAGACGACTTGGTGAAGGGCCGGCAGAGAGAGAGAGAGAGAGAGAGAGAGAGAGATCCGGATTCCCCGGGCGGGTTGGGTTGGGTTCGGCCATGGCGGCGGAGGATGCGACGAGCAGCCACCCCTCCCGCTACGTCAAGCTCACCAAGGACCAGGACGCCCCCACCGAGGACATCCGCCCCGGCGAGCTCAACCAGCCAGTCCACGTCCCGCAGGTGAGCTCAACTTGCTCCTGTCCGATCTGAGTGAATCTGACCCCCCTCCCCGTCCGTGTGACACCAGCTCGAAGGCCGGAGGTGCAGCGAGTGCGGCCAGGTACTGCCCGAGAGCTACGAGCCGCCCGCCGACGAGCCATGGACCACCGGCATCTTCGGATGCACCGATGACCCCGACACATGTAATTTCCAACCCCCCTCATTCTCCTCCGCTGCACTATGCTATGTTAGGCAACGCTAGTTCTAGGGATTGGGGATGATTCCTTCATTGATTGATTGATTCATATGTCGTTTTAACTGCTCGCCCGCCATTCATTTCATGCTGTCTGGAACTGGAATGGACATTGGATCCAGGTGTCTGTCTGATGTACCATCTCCTTTGTTGTATGACGGAAAATAATCGGTGCCTGCCTGCCTGAGTAGCAGCACTAGGCACGCATCAGTCAACATTTCCTTTTGCAAAAGTATTCAGTCCCGAGCGCCTGCTTCCTACATTCATGTCATAAGAAACTCTCTATATTAATAATCTTTATAAGTACGTACTACATCGTATAGATAAACTAATAATGCTGATGCTGCTGCTGCCCTAGGACAAGGTATTCCTTTTTTTTATGAACTCTGTTTGGTTGGATTGATTTAGAGCGGGATCTGATCACATTGTCATTTGTGTGGGCTGGTATCAGATACGGCGTTAACCATTACAGCCCAGTACATTCACGATAACGCTCTCCATCTCCACTCGTCTTCCTTCGCACCGCCCCTTCCATCCCATCCTTCTCGCCGTCGCTATTCCGCACAATCTCGCTTTGTGGCCCTCGCTAAAGCGCGTACCCATGGCCTCCGCGGACAGGTGCCGTGGCGCTCGCCAGCGTAAGAGACAGTGATGGCTGCGCACCTGGGTGCCACAAGCGGAAGCACAGCGGCGCTCGTGGTTGCTCATGTTGTGGATGGTGTAAACGAAGGCAACAGTGCTCGACGAGGAGGAAGGGACCAAGGATGCATATGCAGCGGCTGCTCCTATCTACAATCCATGAGCGTGCACAGGTGCGAGCGAGTGCAGTTGCCGGCCAGCGATCCAAGCCTCAACGGTGCATGTGGTGCTACTCAATACCGTTACATCACTGAAACCAAACAAATTAAGTAAACGCCAACTCCATTTCTTTTACCGCCGTGAGTGATTCCCATTTACGTTTGCGTTGATGATGCTTGAACCAAAAGCATCCTAGTCTCATACAAGAGGTCTCTATTATATGCACTTCTTGTTTGTTTCTGTGTATATTTACTACTTTTGGTTAGGATGCTACTGTGTACTGTCACTTTTCATACCTTCTGTGCCCAACGAAACAACCGGGTTCCAATTATTTAATAACTGTTCTCTTTGTAGCACTTTGGTACCATCTGTGGCTCTCTCTCTCTCTCTCTCTCTCTCTCTCTCTCTCTCTCCCTCCCTCTCTCTGTGTGTGCGCGCGCGGGGGGCGGGTGGGTGGGTGTGGGTGTGTGTCCATTTTATAGGAGTGCTATTTCTTGTAAAATTCTGGTTTAGAGGGATAGGTAGCTGGTGAAATAATCAACATCTAACTATCAATTTGTCTGTTTATTGTGACACTAGGCCGAACTGGATTGTTTTGCCCCTGCGTGCTGTTTGGGCGCAATGTTGAGGCGCTTAGAGAGGACATCCCTTGGACAACTCCTTGCGTGTGCCATGCTGTGTTTATTGAAGGAGGGATCACGCTGGCGATTCTGACGGCAATATTTCACGGCTTTGATCCAAGGGCGTCATTTCTGATTGGAGAAGGTTTGGTGTTCAGCTGGTGGCTGTGTGCCACCTATACTGGCATCTTCCGTCAGGAGCTCCAGAGGAAATATCATCTCAAGGTGACATCTCTTTTCTCTACCGAGATGTCTCCTCTTCTCTTTTGGTGCTGGCTTGGAACATCTCTTACTACTGTTTTTTTTTTTTGTTGGCTCCAGAACTCCCCATGTGACCCATGCATGGTCCACTGCTGCTTGCACTGGTGTGCCAACTGCCAGGAGCATCGTGAGAGGAGGGGGCGGCTTGCAGAGAACAATGCGGTGCCCATGACTGTTGTGAACCCACCTCCAGTGCAAGAGATGAGGATGCCAGAGAGCCGAGGCCCTGGGGCGGCAGCCCCCGAGAATGGAGCGGGCAATGCTCCTGAGCATGAAGCAGCAAAGAGTGAGCACGATGACGTGGAGGTCATTCCTCTGTAGGACGACATAGGATGGATAGCAGCAGTAGCATGAAACTGATCCGAATGATGATGATGAGCATGATGTTGCTCTCTTAAATCGCCCGCCGTGGCTGGCTATTTTTGTTAAGGGGAATCTTTGGATTATCAGTCAGTAACTAATAACAATTTTACAGGGGGTCACAATGACCCTTGTGCCCGTCATCTTCTAGTCTAGTCGTCTCATTTGTCAACAAGAGATGATCGATCTAGTATACTCTGGGTAGTGAAATAGAACGTGAAACCGTGCTGAGCTCCCAAGCAGTGGGAGGGGAAAGTGATCTCTGACCGCGTGTCAACATTTTTCCATCTTGTGCTAGGCAAGAAAAGGAAGAGTTTTTTTTTTTTTTCTTTTACGAAGAAGAATGGGAGGCAAGGCCATCAATTCCAACCAAACACAAAGGGTGGGAAGGAAGGAGTCTCAAAGCAAACAATCCGGCCCAGGCCCAGAGCTAGCGACTAGCGAGCGAGCGAGAATCCACATCCGATCCAGCAGCAGCAGCAGCAGCTGCAGCGCATGGGGTTTAGGGTTCGGCCACCATGGCCGCTCCTCTCCAGCTCGGCGGGCTCAGCCCCCCGCAGGCGCCGCCGCAGCAGCCCTCCCTTCCACTCCCACGCCGACGACGCCCACGGTTTGGTTTTGATTTCTCCCTTCCTCACAACTACTCGTCCTTCTATCTCTCTCTCTCTCTCTCTCTCTCTCTCTCTCTCTCTCTCTCTCTCTCCTGGTTCCTGGATGAATGCCCATATCTTTTCTTCTTGCTTGTCAGGCCGCCAAGAAGGCAAGTTCCTTCTACCTGGCGCAACAGCCGCAGCTCTTGTCATGCTTGCTCTTCTACATGCTAGGCGTATGTATGATGACACGAAAGTAAGCCCTGCACATGTGCCTTCCTTCTAATTTCACTTCAAGTATACTAGCCATTCCAGCCGTACTTAACTGTTGCCCCCCACCTTTTATAGTATTAATTATATATAATAATTATAAACAAATCATCCGACCGGCATTCGTTTTCATGCAAGGCCGTCCAAAGGAAGGAGAAAGGAATTGAACCACACTTCTCGCCAGATGTTAAGGTAATGTGCTACTCTACTTAGCACAACCAATCTGTCACTCTCGTATATTGAACTAGAAGAATGCCCTGCACATTGCTGCAGGGATCCCTCGCGATCTCAGGTGCTATTAAAAGCATTAGACTCTGAACCCTCGTGAGCGCTTTGTTTTAGGTGGCACGTGACCTTTGCGCCTAAAATGTAATGTAAAAGTAGTGCATGTTGTTTTCACCTAATGCGGGTATGCGGTATGACATGAATGTCTTAGTGTGGGTGTTGAACGACTAATTGCACTAGGTGGGGGTTATAGACTGCCTTGCCTTCTCATCGCAGACATAGTGTCATTTGCAATGCAGGCTTCGTTTTTGAGGCTCCTGCCACTGCGTTCTATGTCACGCCTATGGGGATCCTTGATGGAAGTGGTTCGTACTCTTCTACACTACAGATACAGGCCGCTCTGCTGCCATCTTTTCATCTCTACTCCTTGATAGCTTCACTGTTCGTAGGATGTCCCGGTTTTCATGCGCTCCGCCATCTACAAAGCATGGGCTAGAGCATTTCACTCTGGTATGTCTTTTGCATTCCGTCATGCTTTCTTATATTGCTTGTGTCAAAACTCACCTGCCTAAATTATTTGCCAACCTCTAGCTAGCCTCTGCTGCAATGCATCTGTGTCTGATATGTGTACTTGTACACTGAATCAGTGATAGATAGAATTCCTTTCCTGATATGTCATGCAATGCTACCGTGTTCCAGCTTCCACTGTGCATTCCGGTGTACATATAGGCATAGCCAGGTATATGCTTCCACTGCTCTAATGGCCCCTATAATAATTTACTGGTTCTTAGATGCATGTTGTTGAAAGAGACCGTTGCTTATAAATGTTTTCATCTTGAAAACTGCTTTCTAAGCTTTGAGAATGTTTTGAAATGAAAGTAACTCCTGGCCCTTGCAGATTTGCAAGAAGTCGCTCTTCCTCTAGATGAATATCCTTCTTTACAGGCATTCTTCATCCGCGGTCTCAAAGAAGGAGCGAGGCCCATCGACCCAGATCCAAACTGTCTGGTAACTGGTAACATGATAGTTATTCTGTATAGCCATTAGTATGATATGGTGATGTGTAAAGATTAAAGTCTGGTCTGTATCTGTGTTAAATTGTGCCATTAGGTGAGTCCCGTGGATGGTAAAGTTTTGAGGCTTGGAGAGCTAAGAGGTCCAGGAACCATGATTGAGCAAGTGAAAGGATTTTCTTATTCTGTTTCTTCTCTTCTTGGCACGAATTCATCCCTTCACTATGCCACAGAGGAAGAACTTCCTAGGGAGCAGAAAGAGAAAAATATGCCTGGGAATTTGAATGCAAGATCATGGTTGCGACTCTCGGTCGCTTCACCCAAACTACGGGATCAAACGCTGTTGAGGTATTTTTACCATAAGTGAAGGATTTAGAATTACAAAATCTGAGACAACTGCATAAGCTAGTCATCAAGTTCACATCGATTAATGCATGATTTTCCACCATGCAAATGAAACTGTGCTCTGTTACTGCTTAAAGGTGACTATAACCTGGAAGAACTTTTTCTGTTGCCGCTTAGATTGCATCATGGAAACCTTTTACTTGCTCTATGCGGCTTTATTCCTGTTCAACTTGCATGCATGCCTCCTTAAAAATACCCATTGTTTTGGCAGTTTGCTGGTATTAATCTTGGCTTCTCCTTGGCAGGGCGAAGAAAGGAATCTTTTATTGTGTCATTTATTTGCACCCTGGTGATTATCACCGGGTCCATTCTCCTGTTGATTGGAACGTTTTGAGACGCCGGCATTTCTCAGGTATGTACATGCATACCTACCAAACTATGCCAATGTGGTGGTCAGTTAGCATGTGTTTGGTTGAGGGGATGATTGGGGATGATGGTCCCTCTTTACCTGGTGTTTGGTTGGGGACTAGGGAGGATGGGATGGTCCTCTGGAGGGAATATTTCCTCCAGATGCGGGACGTCCCCGTTCCTCCAAATCGGCCGGACGGGGACATCCCACTTTGTCCCCGTCGCATGCCGTCTTTGTCGCGTGGCGAGGCTGAGCTGCAGAGGCGAGGCGCGGTGGAGCGAAGGCGAAGCACGACGATGCGGAGAGGTGGCGCCGGCGGAGGAACAGAGAATGGTGGCGACCCTCGCACGATGGGGCATAGCAGAGAGCGGGCGGCCCGCGAGAGACGATGCGCATCGGCTGCGCAGGGGAGGCAAGGGTGGTGGGGGAGCAGGGCGGCGTGGCCATGCGGGAGCGGCGAGGTAGGGGCGGCGGCGGAGGAGCGGGTAGGGGTGACGGCGGCCGGTGCGGTGGGGGCTGGAGCGGGGAGGGACAGCGCCGGCCGGCACCGGGAGAGACGGTGGTGGGACTGGTGGCCGGCGGGTGAGTGCGAAGGTATTTTGGGGATGGCGGCGGATGCGAGGTAGAGGGAGGCAGCGAGTTGGGGAAGAAGATGATACGTGTGGCTGAAAGTTGGGTCCCACATCAACAATGTCTAACGGATTCAAGACGCCGTCCAACCATGTCTCTAAATCCCTACAACCAAACAAAAAACAGGGACGAATCTATCCCCACTGACCAAACACTAGATGAGACGGCCCCATTCCAAAAATCAAGGATGGAACCATCCCATCCAACAATGTCTCCGAACCAATCACATGCTTAATGTAGGAGTGAAGATATGACACACTAGTGTATTTGCAGGCCATCTTTTCCCCCAGAATGAACGAGCTGTGAGGACCATCAAAAACCTGTACGTTGAAAATGAAAGGGTAACTTGGCTTTACTGTCTGAGCTCCATCAGAGAAGCAGAGGCAATAATGATGAGGAGGGGAAATAAGATTTGTGTAACCTGTTGCTGTTAACGGCAGGTAGTGCTTGAGGGTCGGTGGAGAGAAGGCTTTGTTGCGATGGCAGCGATTGGTGCTACTAACGTTGGTTCCATCAGGGTAGTTTTCTTGTGCTGTCAAAGTGAACGGTGGGGGTTTGATGTTGAGATTTGTGGAGCTTTAATGTTAACGGATGACATATCGTTTTTCCAGGTGAATATCGAACCGGAGCTGAGGACGAACAGGGAGGTGTCAAGGATAGTTATGTCGCTGCCTCCAGAGGAACGTGTTTATGAACCAGAAGGCACTGGAGTGGAGGTTAAAAAGGGGGAGGAGGTATGGTTACTTCAGTCTGCAGCTGCGATTGTGGAGTAATGGTGATATACTACTACATTTACACTGTTGTATTGGGTGGTGGTGTCGCGCAGATAGCAGGATTCAAGATGGGTTCGACGGTTGTGGTGGTGTTTGAAGCTCCAGTGTCCAAGTGGAAGGAGGAGGCAAGGGAGGAGGACAGCGGTGGCATCTCTTCAGCGGATTTCGATTTCTGCGTGAAGGCTGGCGACAGGGTGAGGGTGGGAGAAGCCATCGGGCGGTGGGGTGGGGATGGGGAAAGAGCACACAAGTAGAGAGCATGGATTATTAGTGTTGGATTGCATTGCGTTCTGGGACTATTTGGCTGCAAGGCTAGCAGCAAGTGGGGGGTGTTACTGTAAGCTGCAGAAATGGGGCTTGTGTCCATGTCAGTGTTCATATACATTTCATTCGGCATATACATATACTCTACTAGTCATTTGAGACGAGACGAGAAACAGCTATGGAGATTCACGTGTTTTTTTTCTTTTGAAATGTAGCTGAGGAAAAGTTAACAAGCAATCTCTCCATCACGTTTAGTTTTTTTTTTTTTAAGTTCTCCTTCACGTATTTGTGTGGGATGAAGAACTGAAGAAGGGGTTTGCTGCGTTGCATTCATATTCTGTGGTGCACCGATCCCTCTCTCCCTCCCCCATCCAAATCAAATCTGATGCTGTCCTTCTTGCAACCTCCCTCCTCGCTCATGTCATGTGCCCCTGGCTGACTGCTTGCAGATGCAGCCATGCAGGACTCCGTCGTCGCCAAGCTATCCGAGTGCAGCGCCTCTCGCGGCGGCAACATCCACATATAACCCAACAATGATCATTCGGCCTTGCTGATTTTTTTTTTTTTTGAGGAAAAGGTAGCTACTTATTCATTTAACTGATCATTACAGAGAAGTGGACACAGGAAGTCTGGTGCCACATGAAACCAAGCTGATTCAGATACATGAACTGCTGATCTAGCCAGAACATGAGCCACCTCATTATAGTATCTGCTTACATGAATAAAAGAGAAAAGAACATTAGAAGCAGACATCGTCTTCTTAATATCCTGAATGATAATTCCCGTGGAGGATCGGTCTTTGACTTCCTTTTGTAGCTTCTGAACGACGGAAAGACAGTCGGTCATAATTATAACACGAACATGTGGCAATCCTGACGCGAAAACAATTGCCCGCCTGATAGCAAGAGTCCGCTAATTGGGGTTTGTGATCTTGTCAATGCCCTGCCTGTAAGCAGCCAAGAAATCACCCTTATGGTTTCTGATCACAATACCCAAGCCCATTCGATTAAGTTTCTGAAAAACTGCTGCATCCACGTTCACCATTACCCATCCTTCCGGCGGTGGATCCCATCTTTTTGGCTTGAGGGAGTCACACCTATTAGGAATGACAGGCTCATACGTATTTTGCAGCACCATATCCACATATGCAAGTATTTTTTCAGCTATGCAGTGAGGATGCACTTCACCACCTCCATTTCGTATAGCATTTCTAGCTTCCCAAATATGCCAGATGGATATGACAAGGATAGTTGCCTCTTTATCAGTACAGTTAGTCAAAGTTTCAAATATTCATTGCTTGGGCGATACAAAGTATTTGATGAACCTCCTAAAACCACATCTTTTCTTCAATTCCTTCCATATTTCAGCTACATAATGGCAAGAAATAAAAGTGTGCTCTGCAGTTTCATCTCTTCCACAATGGCAGCATAGATCATTGGCTGGGATATTTCTCATTCTAAGTTGTTGTCCAGTTGGGAGACAATTATGTGCAAGCCGCCACATGACAATTTTCATTTTGGGTGGGGCTGTAATACTCCACAAATGTTTCCATTCTCTTGCTGTGCATATCTGATCTGAAGATTCCCCTTTGCCCTTAGTACTAGAATTTAGATGTATTTCCTCTCTTTTAGCCATAATGTATGCTGATTTCACCGTGTATACTCCGGTTTTAGTGAGCGCCCAAGATACGCAGTCAGGTACATAATTCTGGCTTAGGGTGATACTTAAAATACGGTCAGCATCAACTGGACTGAAGCATATGCGAACTAGCTCCTCATTCCATTGCCTAGCAGAATCATCAATTAGAGAGCTCACTTTCAGGTCATCAGGCATTTGGACAGTAGTATGGACTGGATGACAAGGTGCATCAGGAATCCATTTATCTTTTAAAATCCTGATATCTTTTCCATTCCCTACACGCCAAAAAATACCCCGTTCCAACAGGCTTTTCCCGAACATCAAACTTCGCCATGTAAAGGAACTTGATCTTGTAGGACCAGCATCTATGAAGGAACAATTTGGATAATATCTACCCTTCAGAACTTTTGCACACAAAGAATCAGGATCTATTAGTAACCTCCAGCATTGGCGTCCAAGCATAGCTTGATTAAAAAGTTTCATATCTCTAAACCCCATTCCTCCCATGAACTTTGGCGTTGTCAACCAATTCCAAGATCTCCAATGCATTTTCTTCTTACCTCCCTCAAAGCCCCACCAATGGTTTGAAATTGTCGCCCTCATTTTTTCATAAATACCATCTGGGAGTTTAAAGCAGCTCATAACATATGTGGGGATGGCTTGTGCTACAGATTTAAGCAAAACTTCCTTACCTCCTCTGGATAATGGTTTGTCATTCCATCCTTGGACATGTTTCCACATTCTTTCCACAATAAAATTGAACACACCCACTCTTGATTGGCCTACATAGCTTGGCATGCCTAGATAGGTAGCCTGGAGAGCTTCATTATGCACATTCAGAGCATCCATAACCTTTTGTTTGATATTTGGAGGACAGTGACTGCCAAAATATAAAGAGGATTTCTGTAAATTAATTTTTTGGCCAGACCCCTGGCTGTATGTCTGCAAAACATGTTTCAAAGTGTTAACACAAATATCATTACCACATGTAAAGAAAAATACTATCATCCACAAATAAAAGATGTGAGATGGCTGGTCCCGAAGCACCATTCCTCACCCCCTTAAGACGCCCCGCATGTTCCTCCATCTTCAATAGGCAGGAGAGGCCCTCCGCACATAGCAGAAAAAGATAGGGGCTGATAGGATCCCCCTGCCTCAGTCCTCTTGTTGGTGTAAAAAGATCTGATAGTTCTCCATTTACTTTAACTAAGTACCGGACCGATGTCACACATCGCGTCACACTGTCAATCCACCGTTGCGCAAAACCAAGTTTCTGGAGAACTCCCTTCAAATAGTTCCACTCGACCCGATCGTACGCTTTCATCATGTCAATCTTGAGAGCAAAGAAAGGGGTTTTAGCATGCTGACGTCTAATTGAGTGCATGCATTCATAGGCTATGAGTACATTATCAGTAATAAGCCTTCCAGGAACAAAAGCACTTTGCTCTTCAGAAATAATATTCTGCAACAACCCCTTTAATCTATTAGCTAGCACTTTCGACGCAATCTTATAAAGTACATTGCACAGACTGATTGGTCGAAAATTTGTTAGGTGGCCTGGTTTCGATACCTTTGGGATGACTACAATTGTTGTGTCACACAGGCCCATTGGTATTTCATCACCTTCTAGAAAACTTCTCACTGCTTGGCAAATATCTTCTTCTAGCATGACCCAGTGTTTCCATCTGCTCATTTAATCTCCTCATTAGAATAAGGCTTGCATAGCTCTTCATTAGTAGCTTGATCAATACAGGAAGGGATTGCATCCAGAACTTGGTTTACCTCAGCATGTGGTTCAGCTGTAAACAGATTTGTATAAAACGATCTTGCCATCTCCATGATTTCTGATTGATCCTCACATTTGCTTCCATCCTCCCTTAGAAGATATTTTATTTTATTTATCCTCCTCCGAGCTGTGGCTCTTGCCTGGAAAAACGATGTGTTACGATCCCCCGCTTTGAGCCAATCAACTCTCGAACGCTGTCGGGCCATTATTTCCTCTCTCTCGAACAGCTCACAGAGCCTTCGTTCGATGTCAATTTCTTCTTGAGAATAAGACCTTGTGGTGCTATCCATTTTGAGCCTCGCCAGACGCTTTTCGAGTTTATTTATCTCCTTGCGGGGTGATCCAAATGAATCCTTGCTCCAGGCATATAAAACACCAGCCAACCTGGTCAAATTGGCCCAGGTGGATTGTAAATTTCTTGGTGCAATAGAACCATCCACCCAACTTTTCTCCACTGTTTGCAGGTAATCTGGTGCTCTACACCATGCAGCCTCATATCTAAAATTATTCTGGCCTCTCATATGCCTTTGCCTTGTCTCCATGTATTTTGAGATGGAAAGATTCACGGCATAGTGGTCAGAGGAAGATGTGACAATATTATCAACTCGGGTGTCATCAAAAAGTTGTGTAAAATGGCTATTAGCCACTGCTCTGTCCAGCCATACCTGAATGTTGTTGTCCCCCTTTTGTCTATTGTTCCAAGTGTATTTTGGACCACAAAAACCCAAGTCCACTAGCTGACAATCCTCCAGGCACTCACGAAACAATCTCATTTGGGATTCCCCTCTAACAGTTGGCCCTAGGTGCTCCTCGCTGCTTATAACTTCATTAAAATCCCCAATACACACCCATGGACCATCCCATTGGGCCCTAAGAAAGCGCATCCGGTCCCAAAAAATGTGTCTTTGTTCTGTTCTTGGCTCACCATAAACAAAGGTTATACGCCAAGTCACACCTGACTCTTCTTTAACATGCACATCAATGAAATTTGTACACAGAAATTGCAAACTCACATGAAGATCATTTAACCAGAAGAGAGCAAGGCCTCCACTTCTCCCCTGACAATTAACAGCTAAACATCCATTATAGCCCAATAACCACATAAAGGGTTTAACCCTTTCTTCCCTCATTTTTGTCTCCGATAAGAACAAGAGGGAGGGACGGTATTGCTTCACTAACCAGCGAAGCTCTCCCACTGCCGAGTCCCGTCCCAAGCCCTGGCAGTTCCAACTTAAAAGATTCATGGCTGCCGGCGGGGCTGCCTAGCAGCCACCGCCGATCCACTAGCACATGGGTAATTTTCCTTCCTCCTCTTCTTAGTCAACTCATCATCCTCTTCATCAAGTTCAACCTCTATGTTGAGATTCTCCCTTGTTCTCGTGACCTGCATAGGTGGTCTTGCAACAATGAGGGCCATGGCATTTTGACTAGGTTCCACCTCCTCTCCTTGAACATGAACCTCAGTGTGGGCAGTCCTCCCTTGTTTACGTTTGGTACCATGAACCCCTACTGAGCTTTGGAATAATTCCTTCCCCACATTTATCTCATTCTCCACCAATTTCTTATCCTCCCGGTTTTGGCTCTTTAAGGATGAGTGAGCTTCTTCCCCGGGACCATTCTTATCATGAACCTCCAAAGTTGCTGAGCGGCCTGTATCCCCCGTGCTATCATTGCTCTGTTGTCCACGACCCTCCCTAGAATCACGTCCCCTTGAATTGAAACTTCGACCAGCAGAATTGGATTGCCTTTCCTCCCGTGCTTTCTTATGCTTGTTGTCATCCAATGCCCTAAGGTCCTTCCCATATGGCAGCAGTCCATTCTCATCACGGTCCGCTGGATTCAGACATTCAATAGAGGAATGCCCAATGATTCCACAGGAATAACAATAATTTGGAAGCTTCTCATATTTCACCTCAAACATTTATGTCTTTTGTCTCTTCTTAGAGAAGATAGTGACACACCGGAGTAAAGGTTTTGAAATATCAACCTCTTAGATAAGGACCCCACGCTTTTCCTTGGTCATCCATTTCCACCTTCAAAACAGAGCCTATTTTCTTGGCTAATTCCCACCCCCAAACTTTATTCATCAGACCAAAAGGGAGGTCACAAATCCTAATCCAAATGGCCATCTTGTCAAATACAACCTCTGAAGGCCTTAGATCTGGATCAAAATGTTGTATTAGTACTGCCTTGTTGCCCACATTCCATGGAGAACCATCCAGCACACGGTCCAAATCCTGTTTGGAACCGAATTCAGTAATAAAAATGTTATCCCCCACTGATTTAGCTTGCAATCCCTTTGGGTTACCCCACGCTGGCCGGAGCGCTGACATGATAGTCTGTATATGTAGCATATTAGACGAAAGAACCTTACCAATGATGGCCATATCTGAGGTTGCTAGCCCTTCAAGAGCTATGTCATCTACATCCAAAGCATCACGTTCTTCAGCAGTGAGCTTGAGGCGCTTCATCAGTTCTGCCACATTGGAATCAGAACTAGCGCCATCTTCTAATTCTATGGTAACAGAACACCAACCAGAACTGATTCTGAAGATAATGGAGAATCTGCCCTCTGCTCTAGAAGGCAGCCCTATCTATCTGTCCCCCTCCGCACTCGCAGGCCAAGGACGGGCAGCGAAGCTAAGGTTCGCCCCTTAATCGTCCCGAGCCGCGGCAAAGGAGAGAAGAAGAAGGGCCACTCGCTAGCTCTGGTTGGAGATCAAATGATTGGAAGAGAAGTGAAGTCTACTTGCGCAGCAGAGAGTCACAAATAATCCAAGAACTTGGATCCGCCGTCGCCGTCGTGGCGTCAGGAAGATGCAAGCAGAAAGAAAAGGCAGCAGCTGTAGAGTGCGAACAGAAGCGCACGTAGAATGCGTCGCGATAGGATCACGCGCACCCAAACAATCTCCCGACCTTGAATCTCGATCTGCAGCAGATGGATTTTTGGTGGGGAGAAAATTCGCCACTCTCTACTCTTCACCACCGGAACACTCGAGAAGGCAGGAGCTCTTCCCGCCCTTGCTGAATTGAATTGCCTGTTGCCTCCCCCAGTGAATTCACCAACCAACCAACCCCAAGTCTCTGGTCTGGGCACGTGTGTGAAGACTTCGATCCACAAGGATTTCCTTAGACCGTGGTCACCAGCTAGTGCAAAAGTAGTGCATTCGTACTGCAATCATTACTTTTCTACTCTGTGTACAGTGCGCAAACAGTGTTTTCCACACCTATTTTCACTCACCGGTGACCCTAGTCTTAACTTGTCACATTGCTTCAATTCGACGCACCACGCTCCACCGTGCGAGTGCCTGACCTTGACCCCAGATACAACATCCCTGTATGTCCTCGCATCAAAGTAGGGTTTTTTTTTTTCACTACCTAAACTCTTTACCATTACCATTGCCATTCATCCTTCAGGTGTGTTTGGTTCACTATTCACCTAAACGGCTGTTTAGTTTGTTTAAACATCGTTTAAATGCTAAAAAGTGGTTGACCGTTTCCGTTTAATTGGTCATTTACACCGTTTAAACCCGTTTAAACGGCCGTCTAGCACCGAATAATGCCTAAACAGCAGGCGACCGACTGTTTACCGTTTACCGTTTATACTAACACAGGTTCGGTTAGAGATTCCTATTCAAATTTGATTAGCAAGGGATTAAATCTCCTCCAATCCTCTCCAAAACCAGCCAAACCGAACACGCCCTAAGAGTCTTAGGACCTTCCATTACTTGTTCGATTTGCTCTACGGATGTTTGGATTCCTTCCCATCCCTTCAAACCACGTCACTCAGATCTATAAAATAGATAAATAGATATACAGAATACACTTATGTTTTTCTCCCCCTCCGTCCCTTTCGCAGCAATCATGATAGACCACAAGATAACCATGTACGGCGTCTTCTCCAGAGGCATGGAATTCCATAGAGTAAAATTTATGGCAGGTCTTTAAACTTGTACGAGTGTGTCATCCTGATCCATAAACTAAAAAAATGAGTAATACCGATCCATAAACTTGTTTCGGGTCTCATTTTAGTCTAAAGAGGTTGTGGGGGCTGCATCTGACATGTGGGGGCCTTCTTCTTCCTCCTCTCTCTGCGCTCTCTCTCTCTCATCCCCGCCGGGGTGCGCCGGCCGCGACTACTGCCCCGCCTCGAAGGTGAGCAGGCCACCGAGCGCACAGGCCGCCGCTCGTGACGTTTGCGCCCCCACTCCCCTTCTTCCACCCGCCGATCGTTGGAGCCTTGACGCTGATGCGTCCGCGCATCCGCCGGCTCGCGCTGGTGTGCCGCACTGCCCGCGCACTCGTCCGCATGCAACGGCCTCGGCTCATGCTCTCCCCCTCCCCCAGCTGCATGCAACGGCGCCTGCGTGCACGCCGGCCTCGGCTCACGCTATCGGCAGCATCTGCGCTGGCCGCGTGCGTGCTCGCCTTCGCGCCCTCGCACCGGCTGACGCTGCCGCGACTGCGGCCGTGCTGCACTCATGGCGGTGGCGCGGCCTCTGCACACGCCTAGCATGCCTTTGAGGTGGCGTCGTGGCCCTTGTCCTTGTGCGCGCCCGCCCACACCCCTGCGCGTCGGTGGGGCTCCATCCTCTATAGCGTCGATGTCGCCGCGGCAGACTGCGACGGCTCGCTCACAGTGCTCCACCTCCTGGACCAGCTTGGCGACGTCCTTCTCTTTGCGCTCGACGGCTTTCTCTTGGGTCGCCAAGCTTTTCAGGCCTTGCATTCGACCGTTTGGGGTAGCCTTCAGGCCTTGCATTCGACCACTTTTCTTTTTCTATTTATCCCTTGGATCAAAACACCTGATAATATGCATCTAGATATGTTCATTGGTCCATATATTGTTTGTAAACTAATCAGCAATCATAAATATACCAAAATATGGCATGAGAGGCCATTTTTGCCACATGCCAAATCATCTAGTGGAAGTCAACTTCATGGTGGATTGTGCTCTCATGCCTACTTCTCACTGAGTAGACCGTTGAAAGCTCTGATGCCTTCGCCATTTGTCTAGTGCTCTATTTCAGCACAAATTTGATTCACATGATTCCTTGGCCGAGCTTCATGCTCCTGGGTCTCTCTTCTACAGATTTTCTAGAATCTTCATTAAGTGTAGTTGACCTTCATTTAAGGTGAATGATTTTCAAGTCTATCTCTTTGCATTTCTAGGACTAAACTTTATATACCAGGAAACAACATTAATCCCAACGTTATGAAAGAGGGATTAAGCCTTATATAACAGGAAACAACATATGAAGACATTATAAGATCTGAACTTACACTCAACTTGTATGCGATGAGGAAAAAGATAAAATTCTATGAATGAGGTAAATTAGACCGATCAAAGTAGCTACATAGGGCTCTGTTCAAAATGGATGGTGATTTATACTTTTTTTGGTGAATTGTAATGACATATTTAGGGTTTGTATAATGGGATACTTAAGATCGGTGCTTGAAGAAAAGCCTCTTGCTTTTGTTTCTTTAAACTAGGTGGGCACAGTGCTTAGCGGGAGGCAGGAGTGCTTAATTTTGCTTCGATACTTTCAGGCAGTTGCTGTTGTTTTTTTTAATTCCTGGTGCTTCCATAGATGTCTTCCGTGTGCTAATCAGTAACATGCATGCATGGAGGTCGTATACTAGCTAAGCACCGGCCATCATCTTAAGCATCATGGGAATGAAGCTCCTTAAAAATAGACTAATGTGTAACGACGCATCTAAGCACCGGTCCATGTGCGCCTATTGTAATAAATGTTGCTTATGCAGATGCTTAAGGCTCATTTGGAATGCAAAATTTCTAAAAAATAGAAATACGAAACCACAGAGCCAAAGGATGGTCCATATATGCCAAGTCATACCTAAGAACATGAAACACTATTAGTTTGACTGGTTAGTTGCTATTTCTTAAAATAGTAAGAACGCAGGTCGAAATCCTATCTCAGGCATTTTTGCTGTTTTTTTGGACCATGGCATACCCTAAACTCTGATTAAAAACGCATAAAAGTTTCTAATGAAACGTTTGGATGCAATGTAGGGAAAATACATGAATTAGAGGAGATAAATAGACACAAAGAAAAGTTTTCAAGAGATTGGACATCATTTAAAATTGCATCCAAAATCTCAATGCAATGAGCCATTCTAGAAGAATTTCATAGGATGATCGGTAGGATTTCAATCCTTTATTCTAAAAGAGGTTGGACGCCAAACCTTTGGCGTGCCAAAATTTTAGCAATCAATGTTATCCTAAACGTAAACGGTAAACAGTTGGTCACTCTTCGTTTAGCATTTAAACCGTTTAACGGATTCACACGGACTAAACGGTTGAAATATACATATTTTTGCTTAGATAATAATAAAATATCATAACAAGTATAAATATTTTGATGGGTTAAAATATTTTAGTTTAACATGAGAAAATTTTGACCTGTGTGAAAATATTTACATCGGGAAAAAAATCCGGACCGAAACGTTGGGCGATGTGTGAAATGAGAAAATAACCACCGAAACATCAACGAACAACTGATGAAACATTGAAAATACACTATTGCAGCATTGCATGGGTCAATTAACTGAATTGAATGAAAACTTTGGGTCCGCGATTTGGGGAAAAAAATCCGGCCCTGAAGCGTCGGGCGGTGCGTGAAACATGGCGGTGCGTGAAACATGAGAAAATAACTACCGAAACATCAACGAACAACTGATGATACATTGAAAATACACTATTGTAACATCGGCATGGGTCAATTAACTGAATTGAATGAAAACTTTGGGTCTGCGATTTGGGGAAAAAAATCCGGACCCGAAGCGTCGGACTGTGCGTGAAACATGAGAAAATAACTACCGAAACATCAACGAACAACTGATGAAACGTTGAAAATACACTATTGGAATATCGTCATGTGTCAATTAATTGAATTGAATGAAAAATTCGGATCCACGATTTGGGGAGAAAAATCCGATGCGAGGGTGCGTGAAACATGAGAAAATAACTACCGAAATATCAACGAACGACTACTGAAACGTTGAAAATACACTATTGCAACATCGCCTGTGTGGAGGATGAAGTTCGGCGTCCGATTTTTTTTGCCTCCGCGTCGGACGTCGAAGCCACAACATTGCCGTAAATTTAACTTTAGGACTAGTTCGGCAACCACATTTTTCTAAGGAATTTCAATTTTCTCCAAAAAAATGAACTGTTTTTTCCTTCCTTTTCCAAAATCCCTTAAGAAAATGAGATTGTCAAACTAGCCCTAAAAACTTTAAAATCCCTCTTACTCCCTCCGGATCCCTAAAGAGTGTCGTTTTGGAAAAGCTAGAAGTCAAACTTTAAAACTTTGACTATATATAACTTTTATATAATTTAGTTTTGAACGTTGAAAGTCATATGTATAGATTTGTCTTAACAATTATTTTTATAAAAATATAAATTGCTTATGATATTTATTTTTATTCTAACAAAAAACATTGATCAAACTTACGTTTGGGAGATCATGTCAATGTCCAAAATGACACTCTTTCAGGACCTGGAGGGAGTACCAATTACCTCCGACCACATGAGCTGTTAATGTTTTTCTCTTGTCGTATCTCCAAGTACCCAGTTTAAAATAGACGACGTGTACATTGACGGCAACATATCCTGTGCAATCGCCGTTGTGGTGCAATTTCCGTACAATCTTACTAGAAAAAGTATCAAAAAATTCTGAAAAAAATCATGAATGCTAGTAGTAGAATGAATTTGACCCTAAAATTTTATATATATAGATGGGATAGGCTGAGACGTATCTTCATGATTTTTTTCAAAATTTTTTGACATTTTTTCTAGTAAGATTGCACAGTACCGGTAATTGCACGGATATGTGCCCTACATTGACCCTAGACGTTGGTTTTTTTTTCCTGAGTACGTACGTATGTATAAAAAAGGAGAGGGCTATGGGGTCCGCCGCCACATCGGCACAACCTTTCCATTTTGCAACCTCCCATCCCATCTGCTGCGGATTACGGCCCGGCCCCCCCAAACCCCAACCTCGCCCCCCTTGCCCTAGGCGCTCCCCGTCCCTTGCCGCCGGCGAGATGATTCCCGCCAGCCTCCATGTTGCCACGGAGCTGCGCCTCCTGCTGGATCACGCCATCGATTCCAACTTCGGCTCCATTCGGCACGAGCTCTGTCAGGTACCCTTCCGTACTGCCGGACCACCCCTTCCGGCTGCCCCCCCCCCCCCCTTCCCTCGCCTAGTGTAGTTGCTTGAACCGCGGGTTGCAGTTCGTTCCCGCCAATGCTGCGTGCCCCCATCACCTCCTTGTGGAGCGCAAGCAATTCTACGCTAGGTTAGGATAAGGTAGCGTTTAGCGACATGGTCGAATCTGGGTTGCCTCCTGAGTGGGACTTGTCCCACAAGTTCAGCGCCTAGTGACGACCTAGCTTCTCACATTTAATTTCAATTGATCGCTCCACCGTGTAATTGATTCATTCCCCCCACCTTTTCAGTTAGTTGACAGCGGCCTGGATGGATGTGCTTTGGTGCTCCGAGTCTTTTTGAATCAAGTGCTGCTGAATGCTGGGGAGCTCATGAACCAACAGCTGCAACGGAATCTCTTATCTGACGTTTTCAGATATTGTTTGGATAAAACATACTTCTCCACCAGTTTTTGCGAGGCGCTCAAGGCGATAGACCTAACTGATGTTTCGCTTGAAGCCTTCTCCAATCTGCTGCAACTATCGGCTGCTGAGAAAGTTGGTGTCGGATTTGCGCTGTCAGATTCCGAGGATTCAGAGACAAAGCGGAAAGGTAAACGTTTCCACGCCAGTCTCCTTTTTCTGACGTCATTTCCGCTTCTTTTATTTTCGGATGGTCATTGACGCCGACCTTTATCTCTCTATCTCTTTCAGGGCAACAGTTTTCAATAGCTCAAATCGAAGAGCTGTGCTCGAATCCTATCCAATCTGTATCAAATGACCAGATTCATGAAATTATTGTGTTTCTGCATCGGGCTGATGTCCTGCCAGAGCATATGGATGCTTTTAATAGCGTCATGTCTGCACTAAAAGTCACAGAGAGGCCGTTTTTTGCACCTGTCCCAAACAGGGAATTTGATGGCCAATCAAATCCTTCAAGGTATTCAGTTTCCCACTGATCATAATCTCTTAATATCTCTATGCGCTCACAAATTCTTTTCCTCCTCCTTTCCTTGTAATGTAGGCATTTGGAGATGTACTTTGGCAGCACAGACGATGATGATTTTGAGTCACTTGTGTCTGAAATTGACAAAAAAATAAGCATGCCTGACATTGTAACAGAGTTGGGTTATGGATGCACCGTTGACACCATTCACTGCAAGGAAGTACTTTCCATTTTTGAACCTCTTGACGATGTCACAATATCTAAGTTGCTTGGGGCTGTTGTTGGCACTCATAATGGTCTTGGAGAAGCCCATAACACTTATGCAACATTTGTCTCCGCTATTCATAATAGCCACACGAGTGACTCACCTCAGCTGACTAAATGGAGCACAGATGTTCTTGTGGATTCTATCATTGAACTCGTGAGCTATTGACCTCATGTTTTTTTTCCATTGGGTGTCTTCTCGTTTTCTTTTAGACTTTGCTTTCCACCCTTACCCTATAGCTCTCTTTCCCATGCAGGCCCCAAACACAAACTGGTTGCGTGTAATGGAATATCTTGATCATGAGGGTTTCAATATACCTGACGAAGCAGCCTTTAATCTGTTGATGTCTATATATGCACGGGCCTGCAAGGTAAGTGTATAAACATTTCTATCTTGGAAAATCAACTAGTTGGCAGATAAATTGATTGGATTATACAGGATCCCTTTCCACTTCATGCTGTCTGTGGGTCATTGTGGAAGAACACGGATGGCCAGATATCGTTCTTAAAGCATGCAATTAATGCTCCAACTGATACATTTACATTTGCACATTCTTCCAGGCACCTGGTACTTTTGACAACACCCTGCCTCACTCAGTCACTCTTGATAAAACTCTCCGCAGTTCACCCCTAACAGCCGTAATTTACTGTAGGCATTTCCGGACTTGGCAAGTCCTAGTCAAGGTAATCATGCTTGGTTCTGCCTTGACCTTCTAGAGGTTTTATGCCAACTTGCTGAAGTTGGCTATTCTTCATCTGTACGATCAATGCTCGAGTATCCGTTGGAACATTGCCCAGAGCTCTTACTTATTGGTGTTGCCCACATCAGTGTATGCATTTCTAGCCCCGCCTAATGAGCTGCGTCTAATTTAATTTGATTTTACTAGTGCTATAAGTCCCCCTTGTTGCTTTGCAGACTGTGTATAATCTCCTCCTATACGAAGTACTATCACGTGTATTTCCTGCTCTCCTGAAGGGCGCAACAAAGCGCAATGTAGTGAATTATCTCTGGCATACAAATCCATGCCTCACACTTCGAGGGTTTGTTGATGCTCATTGCGATCCAGATTGTTTGCTAAGAATTGCTGATGTTTGCCATGATTTGAAGGTTTGTGCAAAATACACTTTAAAAACTGTATTGTATGAAAACTTATCGACATGCTTCTAATAACATCTTTTTTATGTTTCTTATCGGCACCATGCCAAACTATGATTTCAATACTGTAACATCTTTTCAATGTTTGCCAAATCAAATTTATTTCATTCAACTTTTATTTGCACTTGAGACAGATTCTACCTGTTGTTCTTGATTCTACTCCATTTGCATTTTCCATTAAACTGTCTGCTGCTGCCTTGAGGAAAGACTATAATCATCTTGAGAAATGGCTGACTGAAAAGTTATCTGTATGCGGAAAAGGTTTCCTTGAGGTAATGTCAATTCTCCTACATTACTTCATTGCAAACAGCCTATTATTTCAATGCTCAATTGTATTGATTATCTTATGTACTTAATGTTCTCTATTCTCAGGAATGTTTTAATTTCCTGAAAGGAACTATGAACAACATAGATTATGTCTTAAAGGGTACAACACAACAACCTCAAGCTATTGTTACAAACATATATTGGGAATCTTCTCCTGTCTTCATAAAGGTTTGAATGATCATTGGGTTTTATCTGGTTTGAATGATCATTGGGTTTTATCTTGCCATTTTCTGTTTTTTTTGGGTTGTCAATATGTAGCATGTGATGCATATTTTCAGGTACTCCAGGCTCACTCGGGGCAGCTATTGTCTGAGGAACTGGATGAACTAAGGAAACTGTATGCTCTCTATGAATCGAGGAATCCTAATTCTGTTGTAAGAGACCTTGCTAATTCTGAAGGAGGGTCAGATGACGTTGAAACAGAGGCTAATGCATATTTTCACCAGATGTTCTCTGGACAGATACGCATTGACTCTATGATACAAATGCTTGGTCGCTTCAAAGAATCTTCAGATAAGAGGTTTGTTAGTGGAATGACCTAAAACTAGAATGTAATTTGAACTGGTTCTGTTACTTTTCTGGCTCACTTCGTGGTTTGGGCAATTACTTCAAAATGCTTGTTAATGGGGATAAGTTTGGATAAAAAAATGCTCAAGAAGGTATATGCTCAACAATTTAGTTAACCCAAGTACTAGAATTACAGTCATGGACTTTTGGCTATTTATTTGAAGCTTAGTTTTTTATTTATTGGTATTTCACTTTATATCTATGTAAGTCATAATTTATGTCATTTCAAATTGGGGTAGTACTGTTTCAACATAAACTTAATATGACCTAATTAATTTGAGTTCTTACTGGCAATTCTTTTTGCCTTAGACATTGCTGCCTAAATAGTTCTCTGTTCCTGTTTTTGATAACTTATGTAAAGTTGTGTATTTCATTAGAATTTTGCCTACATTATTCTGCCCCCAGCTGGTTACCATTGTGTTATTTGAATGCTATTGATGACAGGGAAGTATCGATTTTCAATTGTATGATCTCAAATCTTTTTGAGGAATATAAGTTCTTTCCCAAATACCCTGATAAGCAGCTTAAGATAGCAGCTGTTCTATTTGGTAAGCACATCTTTACTTTCATTGGCCTTCAGAAGCCTTTAATTGCATATAATTGTGCCCTGATTTTACCCTTTTTCATGATATGCTATCTCCGGTTCAATGGCAGGTTAACTTGTGTTATTGATTTACTCTCCTGTGAAATAATGCTTTTGGCTTATGATCCAGTGTGATAATAATTCTACTTCATGAGCATAGTAGTCTATTAAATTCAACTGAAATGAGGCTTCTATTTTTCTAGAAAACATGTAGACGCTTGTAGACTTTATATCTTCTCATGATCATAGTAACCTATGAAATTCAACTGAAATGAGGCTTCTATTTTTGTAATATTTTCTAGAAAACGTGCAGACACCTGTAGACTATCTTCAGTTGCCTATTTGATACCATGTGATGGCACATGGCAGTCGGTTGGGCCTATTGGGTCAGGTTTGTCCCTATGGCCCATTAGAGTTAAGGTTAGTTTGAGATAAGATTACAGATATCTTAGGGGTTAAGGAAACCTCTTTATATAAGGAGAGGGGGTGTATCTATGGATGCGTTAAGCAATAAGAGAAACCAGATGCTGCCCAGCTATCCTTCCCGCAGGTGTTACCCTGTAATAAACTACGGTTCATGACATACCCTATTGATTTGCGCTACATGAAAAATGAAGTTTATCTTAGGAAAAAGTCTACATAACCCCCTAACGTTTTGAGGCCAGTTCACATCAACCCCTAACCTTTAAAACTGGATATTGTGCACCTCGAAGTTTGGAAAACCAGACATATAACCCCCTCAGGCGGTTTTGGTGAGATGGCACGTCCGCGTGGCATCTCAGTGTACACGTGGCAGTGACCCCACATATCAGCTCTCACCCTTTCTCTTCACTATCATTTCTCCCTGTACTCTCTCTCTCTCTCTACCCGATGGCTCTATCGCCATCCATCGTTCGCGCCTGCACAATCCCATACTTGCCATGGCCACCCGCCCACCTTGCTGCCACCGTTTCCACCCACCGCCGCTGCCCGTCGCCCGCGGCCTGCTGCTCACTGCCGTTGCCTCTGTCGGCTGCCCGCTGCCACCGCCTAGTGTGCATAGCCATCGCCCGCCTGCAGCCATCGCCGGCCGCTGCCGGCCGCGACCTTCCGCTACCAGCGCCCGCAGTCTGCTGCTGGAGCCAAGTGCTCGCCGTTGCAGATACGTGCAGCATTCCTGCGTGCAGGCGGCCGATTCATCGCTTTGGATGGAGGAGAAAAGGCAAGCGGAGGAGGCCAGGACCGGCGGCTTGCGAGCTCCGATGCGGAGGAGCGGGTGAGTGCCGGCCCGCGTGCCCGCAACATGCCAACGTGGCAAAACAGCCTTGCAAAACCGTCCGGGGGGTTATTTGTCCGGTTTTCCAAACTTATGTAGAATATCCGATTTTAAAGGTTATTGTGTGATGCAGACTATCTTTCAAATGTTAGGGGGTTATGTAGACTTTTTCCTTAATCTTATGGCAATCTATGTTTAAAAATGAATCACAACATCAAACATGTGTGGAAGTGATAGGAGTCTGAAACTGAAGCATGCATGTCAGTTTTTCTCTAGTGAATGTTTTGGGGATAATGCAACATTAATTTTAGACTCCGACTCCGCCAATCTTGTGCTGTATTGAAAAGTAAAATTCTTCATTTTGCGGTGGTTGGTGCGAATGATTCGTGAGGCCAAGAGCCTCTATATCTAGGTTTCATACTATTCGTGGTTGTCATTTTATTGTAGGGAGTTTAATAATGTATCGCATGTACTCGCCAGTTATGGTGCTAAGTTTGAGGATGGTAACCACCTCTGGGTTGATGTTGCTCCTTATTCTGGACTTGTCAGTTCACCAGCGATTTGCTTGTGCCATTTGGTTAACAGAATGAAGTATTGCTCCTCAAAGAAAAAAATCCATTTCTCTAATGCTATTCTATTTTCTAAAATAGGATCTGTTATCAAACACCAACTTGTGGCTCACCTCGCACTTGGAATTGCTCTACGTGGTGTCCTTGATGCCTTGCGTAAATCTGTTGATTCAAAGGTTTTCTAGCATCTCACTTATAATTTTTATATCTCCAATTGTTCAACGATCCTTGAAACGTGTAATGCTGACGGTGTTATTGTCTTGCAGATGTTTATGTTTGGCACAACAGCTTTGGAGCAGTTTATGGATCGTGTCATAGAGTGGCCACAATACTGTAATCATATATTGCAGATTTCTCATCTTCGTGGGACCCATTTTGAGATGGTTTCTGCTATTGAGAGAGCTCTTGCCAAAATTTCATCAAGTCAAAACGAGCCAAATATTGGCAACCTGCTTTCTGCAGAGCAGCATGTTTCTGGTTCATCATCCATGGAAGGCATAGAGGTAACTTTATCACATAAGTTCGAGAAAAGAGGACTGCATGCTGTGAATTTAAACTGAATATATATTGTCTCTTGCAATTTATTGGTTTTCTTTTTTCTTAGCAGTCTAGGATAATGGAATTTCTTCACATGCTGACTGATTTGCTATGTTATCAACCGTCTCTAATGCCATTGTTAGGTTTTCATCTATTCTTTCTAAATGATGTGTTGAATTTTTGTAGGTGACTGAATCATCATGGCTGATGGGTACAATTCCATCTCAACTAGGAAGGCCCCTATCTTCTTTTCCTTTGCAACAGAGGCAGCAGGGTCTTCTTGGGGAGAGGTCTAAGGTTTCTATGAGTCCACAGAATAAAAGCATTTTATCCAGTCAGCCTTCCCTTGCTTCATCATCTGCTGATTTGGCTTTTAATCCAAAGGTATTAGGAAATTTTCATATGCATGCCTCCTAATTTGTGACAGCAAGACACTTTAAGTGCAGTGCCCTTTCTGTAATATTTGCATACGGACTCCTGTTTTACCAGTTCCCCTGACCTATGCATCCAACACAGGCAACTATTACACCCTCCTTGCTAGCTTCACCTCATCAATCTACCAGTGTATCAACAAGTGTGAATGCTGCAGGGTTTCTGCGTTCTCGAAGTACTTCAGGTGGCTTGCTAGCTCAATACACACATTCATGGTTACATCTGTTACTCAAGCTTTTTACCTTAAATTTACAGTCACATATTATCTTTTTTAGGATTGCCTAGACAACCTTCACATACTACTGGTTTTGGAGCTGCTTTAAATATTGAAACACTTGTGACAGCAGCGGAACAAAGAGATACAACGATTGAGGTTAGTTTTGTTCTTTTCTTTTTGTGTGCTCTTGCAGGGTAACACATAACCTGTGGTACGCTAATTGACTTTTCCTCGTAACGTAGACACCTCCACCTGAAGTTCAGGACAAGATTCTTTTTATGATCAACAATATCTCCACATCAAACATGGAAGCTAAGGCAAAGGAATTTAATGAAGTTCTACTGGAAGAGTACTATCCTTGGTTTGCACAATATATGGTCATGAAAAGGTATCATACTGATTTCTCCTTTCCAATTTTGTATGGATTTTCTGGAAATGCGGAGCTATGAAAACTACTGATCATCTTGGCAGGGCAAGCATTGAACCAAATTTTCATGACCTGTATTTGAAGTTCTTTGATAAAGTAAACTCAAAATCCTTGAATAAGGAAATACTGAAAGCTACATATGAGAACTGCAAGGTTTGTGTTTACTCCAGGCTGTAGCTTGCTTGTTGTTTGTGGTAACAGTTCTGTTTAAACTTTAAACCTGATACTTTTGCTGCAGGTCTTATTAAGATCAGACCTTATCAAATCTAGTTCTGAGGAGCGTTCCTTGCTAAAAAACTTAGGCAGCTGGTTGGGAAAGCTCACCATTGGTAGGAACCAGGCACTAAGGGCTAAGGAGATTGACCCAAAATCTCTTATCGTGGAGGTATTGCTTCTGCATTAGACGACTCAGTTTTTTATTATCTCTGAGTTTGTTAGTATGCATCTTCCTAAATTTGGACCCTATGCTTTTGCTTTCTTTATTGGGTTCAGCTTTGGAAATTTAAAAGTCTAGTACCTGGCTTATTTTGTCTTGATACAATCTTTTTTAATTTAGCATTTCAATTTCGCCTGACGTCTGTATTTCTATGCTTCTTGAAGCGTACCATTCACTTAAATGGAATCGATTTGTTTGGCTTTAATATTTAATTTTTTTTTCTTCAGGCATATGAGAAAGGACTGATGATTGCTGTCATACCATTCACTTCAAAGGTGTCCACTCGCCTTTTATTTACAAGATTCTATTCTCAATTAAAATATTTCAATGAAATTCCAATTATTAACATAGGCATGCATATCATGGCCATTGCTTGCTTTGTAGATTCTTGAACCTTGCCAGTCAAGTATCGCATATCGTCCTCCAAATCCCTGGACCATGGGAATTCTAAGTCTACTTGCTGAGATTTATAATCTACCAAACCTCAAGATGAATCTGAAATTTGATATCGAGGTTCTCAACATTTCCTTTTTAAAAGTTTTTCATTGGTCTTGTATCTGCTCGTGCTACCCTTGCTAACTGTCATGTCCTTTTGGGATACTAGGTTCTGTTTAAGAACCTTACTGTGGACATGAAAGATGCAAAACCGACTTCCCTGCTTAAAGATCGACTACGCGAAGTTGAGGGAAATCCAGACTTTTCAAATAAAGATGTTACTGCGTCTCAAACCCCTGTGGTTGCAGAAGTCTCTTCAGGGACCATCCCTTCACTAGCTCATGTGGAACTGCAGCCTGAGATCAATATCCCATCTCGTGCTATGAGCCTTCCAAATATACTGAACCAGGTTTGGTTTGAACTTTATCAGCTATGATTGGGCACATTCTTCTGCCATTATACTTGCAATATCTTCTGTTTGCAGTATGCTGCTCCTGTCCGTTTACCTCCAAACAGCACGGTGGAAGATGATAAAGCTGCCTTGATGATGCCTGAGCAAGTTCCCTCATTGACCCAGGTTTCGCCATCGCAATCACAATCACCATCTCCGTTCTCTGTTAATCAGGTTTACCTTATTATTTTAACTGATGTTATCTATCTAGACAACTAGATTGTGGTTTATGATTGGTTTTTTGGTTTGTGATATGTAGCTTATGGCGGCTATTCCACGTGATGAGATACACGTTAAAATAAATCCAAAGCTTGCCTCACTTGGTCCACAATTGCAGTATAGCAAGTATGCTACCATATTTCTGAAAGGAAATTGTCATATGCCATTTGAATTTCTTCTGTTGATAGCTGATAATTTTCTTATCGTATTAGAATTATGGATTTGGCTTTGGATAAGGCTATCAGGGAGATAATACTGCCTGTTATTCAAAGAAGTGTGACAATAGCAAGACGAACTACAAAAGAACTTATTCTGAAGGTTATTCTCTGCCCTGCTTTTTGTTTAAAGGCGTTGTTAGTATGGCGGTAATATTGACACTAATGTTTTTGAAGGATTATGCTCTGGAGTCTGATAACAATACAATAACTCATTCTGCACATTTGATGGTTGTAACATTAGCTGGAAGTCTGGCACATGTTACTTGCAAGGTAAGCCTGAGGCACATGCAACGTGTTTCTTGCAGTGCTATGTCTGCTTGTTGATTCCATTACCACCTAATGTTTTTTATCTGCTGAACACTACTGATAATAGCGTTTTTTTTCTCTGTTGTAGGAACCTCTTCGTGGCGCCCTATATTCCCATCTTCGGAATCTCATCCAAAATCTTATGAGTGGCAGTGAAACTATTGAGCAACTTATTCACATGCTAGTCAATGATAATCTGGATCTCGGTTGTGCTTTTATTGAGTCTGTGGCAGCACGTCAGGTACCACCTTGACAGTTCTAATTCCGCTGAGCTACACATACGCCTTCTACTTTAATTTCAACGTATTCAAAACCGTAATGTTCTTTAGATTCTGAATTGTTCTTAAAATTCCATTGGAGTTGTCAGTCTTATTAAAATTACAATTATCACCATTGGCCTTGTAAATCTGTATCCTTTTTTATTAACCTAAAATCTATACGGAGGTCGGTCTCCAGTTAGCGCTATCCGGAGACCCTCGATCGCCGTCCAATTACGATCCTACACCTGGGTACACCTTCGCATCGTTTCCCACTGGCTGTCCGGACGTGAACCCACTGACTCCAAATCGATTTGAATCTTGGAAGTCACGCCGAAGAGAGAGAAAGCATTTCCCCTCATGTTTAAAAAGCCATAACTTTACAACCGAACATCCAAATAAAAATCTGATTGCACCATCATGTTTGTTTTAACAAGAACTTCGAAACAAGATTTCACTTGACTATGTTTTTTGACTCAAATAAATATGATACAAAATAGAAAATTTGTTACTTTCTATAAAAAATGTCTGTTACAAGGATGTAATTTATGGGGAACAAGTTATATGCTATAGGGAATTTGTTACATTTATAAAAAAATTGCGTGTTATAAGGATGCAATTTATGGGAAAAAGTTACATTCTATAGAAAATTTGTTACTTTATACAAAAGATTATACTACTAGGATGTAATTTATGGAGAAAAAGTTATGTCCTATAAAGAATTTGTTACATTCTATAAGAAATGTGTGGTGTAGGGATGTAACTTATTGGGTTAAAGTTACATCGTACCCCTGTCTCCGCATCAGCACGCCCCTGCCCCTGCCCCCGCCTCGATGAGCCTTTTTTCAAGATGTAATTTTTTTTTTATAGGATGAACTTTTCGCCCATAATTTACATCCTTATAACACACCTTTTTACAGAAAGTAACAAATTGTCTATAAGATGTAAATTTCTACCCATAATTTACTTCCTATAGGATGTAAATCAGAACATGGTCAAGTGGGATCTTATCTTGAAGTTTTTGTTGAAACAAACATGATGGTGTGATCGGATTTTCATTTGGATCGGTTGTGGAATTATGGATTTTTTTCTAAGATGACAATGCTTTTAAAAAGGAATCTTTCCTTTAATGGCAGAATCTTTCCATTTATGGCAGGATCTCCACGTAACACTAAATGAAGAGGGATCTCCCTTTAGCCATGTCCTTTTATTAAACCAACTCATACTTTTGATAGCAGATAAGCGGCTACCACTCTTGTTTATTCCCCTGAGTTCCTGATTTTCATGACTTCATTTTTTTTTCCTAGGCTGTTGACGTGATTGATGGAGAAATAGCACAGTCATTTTCACAACAAAGGAAGCAAAGAGAGGCAGCTGGTTCTGCATATTATGATAATTTTACTTATGCTCAAGGGACATTTGCTCGCGTACCTGAAGCACTACGCCCTAAGCCTGGACATCTATCTATTGCCCAACAGAGAGTGTATGAGGTGTAGCAACAAATCATGAACTCTTGAAATTATGCATGGTGTTTCTGTGTTTGACATGTGATTATCTGTATTTAACTCTCTGGTTTCAGGACTTTGCTCACATGTGGAATCGCCATAGTCAAAATGTTGGTGCTACAGGTTCTGGTCTATCTGGTGCTACTACTGTCTCAAGCGTACCTCGAGCTTGCAGTCCAAATACAATGCCAGCAAGCTCCAGTAGTTTTTCAACCGTTCAAATGGGTGCCCTAACATCTATGACTCAGCCAACGGAATTGATGTCTGAAGATTCACTCACTGGTATTGCACAGTTTTCAAGGTACAGATTCTTTGGCTGCCTTTTTCTCTGTCTTTGTATTCTTTCTTTCTGACTTGTTTTGGATTGGTGAATATCTTGTGTTTCCCACAGTACTGCTCCTGGTCAAGTTGGAGCAAGCGAGTCATCTGTCCTTAGTGGAACCATTGGTGTTGCATCCACATTTTCTCCTTCATTGACATCAAACGACCTTAACTTCGGTGGAACAATAGTCGCAACCAATGTAATTTTTCCTATTGTCTTCATGACAATGTTACCATAATACCATGTAGTATCTTCTGAGATCTTTTTAATCTTCTGACAGGAACTAAGTACTACGGCGCCACCTTCATCAATATCTGTTGCAGACCGCCTGGGATCTATTTTACCTGAACCTTTAAATACTGGGGATGCTTTGGAGAAATACCAACAGGTTGCCCAAAAGGTACTGATATTTTGCTTTGTGCTTGTCACAAAGATCCTCTTTTTAATTTAGTCTTCTTCCAAGTAGTTCTTGTCAAAAATGCCTTTGTGAATCAACAATTTCCAGTTTTTTTCATGAGCAAGTTCAACCGTACTTTGTTATATTTTTTTATGTCGTCATTTTTTTTTTGCCTAAGTTGGAGTGCATGGTTTATCTTTTTGCTTGGGTAATTGACTGATAAACTGATATGTGCATTCTTTCCCTCCAGCTGGAAGCCTTGATTGCCAATGATGGCAATGATGCAGATATTCAGGTCAGACTGTCCTTCTATGCTGCTCCAGTCGATTAATATTCTTGTACGATTCATGGCTTATTTGCTTAGCAAAGCGTGTCATACTAGAATGCTACAGCCTGGCGGCCTCTGCACTATACGTATAATTTTTGCCATCAGGTTGCCTTTATCTAATGATGAATAATATTTGTATTCAGTCTGTTATTGCGGAAGTTCCTGATATCTTACTCAGGTGCGTTAGCCGGGATGAGGCTGCATTAGCTGTAGCACAAAAGGTAATTGATTTGTTTTGATTATGGACATATGCATTTCTCAGTTATTTGTTCTTGTAACTTGTTTTGACTGTTGTATTGGTGCCATATGACCCAGGTTTTCAAAAGCTTGTATGATAACGCTTCAAACAGTAATTATGTCACATGGCTTCTTGTAACCTTAGTTTCAATACGAGATGTCTGCAAGCTTGTTGTCAAAGAGTTAACAAGCTGGGTATGTTTCATCGCGATATTCAACTTTTGTATCCCTCATCCTACCTGATCTATATGTCTTTATTTTTGTTATGTGTGTTACACCATCGCCTGATTTGGTTTTTAGTTGTTGACGCAGAAAGTTTTCTTAGGTTGTCACTCAACCTCAAGTTCATGGGTTTCTATTAATTGATACTCCCTCCCATCATAAATTATAACGTTTTTATTACAAAAACGTCATATATTAATGGGAGGAGAATAGGAGATAGTAGCTGAGTTATTTGATCAGAACACCTATCCATATATCTATATCTATATAACATATATAAGCACCACCCTCTAAGGGTCATTAACTCTTTCTCTCAACATGCAAGCTATCCACATCACCATCCACTATAGAACTCTATTAATGTCTTCCATCGATCTTCTGTGGCCAATAACATCCATGCATGCAACTATTAGGACATGTACAATGCAAGGTGCTTAGTCATAGCTGCTTATGACATCACAAGTTCACAACTCTATGCACTGGTATAGAAGCTAATTTCTACAATACAAACCGGTGCTTAAACAAGCTTAACCACCTAATTCGCAGATATTAAGCACCGGTGCCAATAGTAAAGTGAAAATAGTATAGTGAAAATAAAACCTTTTCCTGGCTAAGCACCTCCTTTAAGCACCCGATTGTACATGCCCATGGTCCTTGCGAGTACTTCGCTATAAAATTCCCGCAACATAAACACGCAAAAAGATAATCATTTAAGAGTAGATATCTCTCAACCAAGATGAATATGTTATCAAATATAATGTCCTTAAAAAATATTGTCATGAGTATATTTCTACCTTCAAAGTTCACTTTAAAAATTAGTTTCAAAATTTCCGCAGCAACGCCCGGGGTATCACCTAGTTGTATTTTGATTTTGTACCGTTCCATTTTTATATTTTATGTTGTGGGCACATTCATTTGTATCTCACGAAGTTGGTTTGCCCCTGGAGCTGGAAATTGATTTACGTCATTAAACTTGTCATGGCCGAGATTGATGAATTTTGATAAATCATAGTTTCCTTTTCATGAGAAAGAAAACGTGTTTTGTCTTCTATGGCATTGAGGTACATTTTTTTCAGTAAGTATTGCTTTATTTTGAGTTTCAATAGCATTTTAATTACATGAACATCATATCAACAATAAAAAACGCAAGCACCAAATGTTAAGTTGTGACTGATGATTTGGTGGAAGGGATAGAACTCTTAGTGAATATGATTTTGTTTCCAAGATAGCTTCATTTCCTTTTTCCTTTTTGATCATTGATGAAGTTGACCAGCTTGATGCTTTTCCTTTTTGATCATTGATGAAGTTGACCAGCTTGATGCTGTTCTGGTTCATTTGGTCTGTTTCATAGTTCATGAGGGTCTGAAAGCAATTTAAATTTCTGTGTTTGTTTGTTAATCTTTCTGCTTAGGTAATATATTCTGACGAAGAGAAGAAGTTTAACATTGAAATCATTTTTGGCCTTATTCGTTCCGAATTGCTGAATCTTGGGGAGTACAATGTTCATTTGGCAAAGCTAATTGATGGTGGAAGAAATAGTACGTCGAAATGTGGCATTTTTCTTTTGTTTATATTTGTTTTTCATACTTGTGCATATTTATTCATTTAACATCTGTCGCTACGCCGTTGAACTCCTTTATCTCTTACTGCCTATTATAGACAATTTAGCATTGGATCATACCTTGAAACTTGTATTTACACAACTAATGCAGATAGTATAACGTTGCCATTGTATTACAAACCATGTTTTTTTACTGTGCAGCGAAAATGGATTTGAACTTTCTTCCAATTGAACTGATTTATATGAATCTTACAGTATGGGAATGATATGGTGCGCATAGCAAAATAAATCAATATCTTCTGTGTGCAAAAAAATGTTACTAGTTAAAAGCATAACTTTATCCTTGACTTATATTCTGTTGCTCACTGGATTAATGGATGTCTTAGACACTGATCCCTTTTTAATGTTTCTTGTATAAATTTTCCACATTTTAGTCCCATGTAAACTAGGAAAAGCCTATGGACTGGCTTGTGTCGGACTTTTAGTTTTTTGAAATGAGATGGTCTTGGTTTCCAGATAGTTGAATTTGACTGCTTTCTTATCTCCTCAGAGGTTGCAACAGAATTTGCGATGTCTCTAGTCCAAACATTGATTACTCAAGATTCTGTTAGCATATCAGAGCTTTACAATGTTGTTGATGCACTATCAAAGGTATGAATAGTTCTTGACCTGGTCTTTATTTTCTATTAGTATTACCCACGGATCTGCTTCAGCAATATCAAATTTTGCTTTGCAGCTTGCAAAGAGACCAGGTTCACCTGAATCGTTGCAACAATTGATCGAGATCGCAAGGAATAATGTGAATGCTACTACTGGTTTTGTTGTTGGGAAAGATGAAAAGCTCAAACCGTCGAAGGATAAAAAGGTTAATGATCTAATCTCTCAAATATCTGTTGTATTCCTCGGTGCATTCTATCCTCATAGCATCTATTCTATTATTCAATTGTCATTCCTCTTAATTGGTAGGTTCTAGCTACCTGGGCAAATAAAGAGGAAATCACTGCTAATGAAATTACATTGGTTGATCCAAACCAGGTTTGGTGACATGCTGAAACTTACTGAGTTTTATACAGCATGAACCCTACAAATTTATAAGAACGTTCCTGTTTTCCTCTGATTCCATTTGCACAATTTTGGTATGGAATATGAATTCGTAGTATTTCACACATTAGTAGTTCTGGTTTGTTTGATAATCATAGCAATAACACTCTGAATAGATCTTGATCTGTTCCCATTTCTACTCATAACCAGTGCCATATCATGATTGCAGTTAAGTATTACATATTAGTTCAGGAGATGGTAAGGTGTATATGGTTTCCATTGATGTTCTTACGTGTTTAGCCCTCAGTTCCTAAAGATGTCGCTGTTTTTTATCCTAACTGCAATCTGTCTGGTGTGTTCAGTTTGTCATAGATTCTATCTTTTTGGTCTTGATAGTAACCCCTCCACTCCAGTCACGCGTAATTGACATTTTGGGGTTGTCTTGAGTCATCCATTCAGCTTTGGTTGCATATTTACCACCTCCATTATTTTTTGTATGTTGTCTATCAGCTCAAATATGTCTTAGCTGATGTCATATAAAAAACTATGGAGTGATACAAGTAAATTTGTCTGGGAATGTGATTTTATAAAACTATATTTATTTTAATTTTTATAAATATTTTGTAATATATGTTGGAAATTGATTTCTTGATTCATTTCCAACCCTAGATGGGTAATATGTACATGGATAGATACATGGGCCTCCTAGCACATGGGCCACACACACATACTCCAACACACCCTCTTCTCCCCCCCCCCCCCCCCCCCCCCCCGCAGTCTGAACTTCCGGCGCAGCGGAGTGCAAGACTGGACAAGAAAGAAAGCATCACAGGGCAACACCCCCCCACAGTCGCAACCCTAGCCACGGCAGATGTTGAGGCTGGATCGGAACTCAGCGAAGGTGGAGGAGGGGAGACCCTTGGTGAAGATATCAGCAAACTGGGAGGTGGTCGGGACATGGAGAACCCGAACGGCGTCGATGGCGACGAAGTCACGGACGAAGTGCAAGTCGATCTCCACGTGCTTGGTCCGCTGGTGCTGGACCGGGTTGGTGGAGAGATATACCGCGCTGACGTTGTCGCAGTAGACGACGGTGCTCTTGGCGAGCGGTGAGTGAAGCTCAGCCAAGAGCTGTCGTAGCCAGGAAGCCTCCGCCACGCCGTTGGCGACGGCGCGGTACTCTGCCTCAGCACTGGAACGGGAGACCACCTGCTACCGCTTGGACGACCAGGAGACGAGGTTGCCGCCCAGGAAGACGGAGTAGCCTGACGTGGACCGGCGAGTGTCTGGGCAGCCACCCCAGTCAGCGTCGGTGTAGACGACGAGGTCGGCAGAGGAAGACCGGTGGAGGAGTAGCCCGTAGTCGACCGTGCCACGGAGGTAGCGAAGGAGCCGCTTGAGAGCAGTGAGATGTGGCTCCCGGGGATCATGCATGTGGAGACAGACCTGCTGAACTGCATAGGTGATGTTTGGCCTGGTGAAGGTAAGGTACTCAGGGCACCGGCCAGACTTCTGTAGGCAGTAGGATCAACAACGGAGGGGCCCTCAGCCTCGGACTGCTTGCCCTCAGTGTCAACAGGGTTGGCATAGGGCTTGCAGTTAGTCATCCCTGCCCGCTCCAGGATATCAAGAGCATACTGCCGCTGGTGTAGGAACAACCCAGAAGGACGGGGCTCAACAGTGGCACCCAAGAAGTGGTGGAGCACACCAAGATCCTTCATAGCAAACTCCTGCTGTAGAGATCTAATGATGGTCTGAAGCAAGTGCTGGCTGGATGCTGTAAGAACAATGTCATCCACATAGAGCAACAGATAGGTAGTCGCATCCCCACGGCGGTAGACAAATAGAGAGGTGTCTGACTTGGCCTCTGTGAACCCCAAAGACACCAGGAAGGTGGCAAACCGAGAGTACCACGCCTGAGGAGCCTGCTTCAAGCCGTAGAGAGACTTGTTGAGCCGGCAGACCAACTCGGGGCGAGCGGGATCCACAAAGCCTGCCGGCTGAGTGCAGTAGACTCTCAGTCAAGGTGCCGTGAAGAAACGCATTCTTCACGTCCAGCTGGTGCACAGGCCACAAGCGAGAGAGAGCCAGTGAGAGGACTGTGCGCACTGTAGCAGGCTTCACCACTGGGCTGAAGGTCTCATCATAGTTCACGCCAGGGCGCTGGGTGAAGCCCCGAAGAACCCAGCGAGCCTTGTAGCGATCCAGAGTACCATCAGCTTGCCGCTTGTGCGTCCAGATCCACTTGCCAGTGACCACATTGCCACTAGGCGGACGCGGCACCAGATCCCACGTCTGGTTGGCAAGAAGAACCGCGTACTCCTCTTCCATCGCACGACGCCAGTGAGGGTCCGCCAGGGTAGCGTGGACGGAAGAGGGCACTGGAGAGATCCCTGGCTCCTCGGCGGCGGCAGAGAGAGCCGCAGGACGAAGAACACCAGCCGCCCGCCGCGTCACCATGGGTTGGAGGTGACCAGGATCCCGATGGACGACGGGCGGGTGGTATACCGCCAGATCGACGTGAGGCGACACGAGGGCGGTGAGGCGGCTCCGGCGGCGGCGGCCCAGCAGGCGGTGGCAGTGTGGAGGGCGGTGCCGTGCGCCGGTGGTAGACGCAGACGGGATCCGCATAGCGCACGGGAGGCGCCGAAGACAGGGGCGACACCGAAGGCGCCGGAGGCGGCGGTGCCGGGGCCGGAGAGAGGACCGGATGACGTTGGTAGACGCGCACAGGCTGCGCGTAGCGCGCAGGAGGCGACGGGGCCGCGCATGGCACAGCGGGGGACGACGGGGCCTCCGGGCCTGCGCACGGGGCGGGGGCGATGGGGCCGCGTGTGGCGCGACGGGGGGCGCCGAGGCTACGCAGGGTGCAGCATGAGGTATCAGCGTAGCAGGGGACTCCGGGGCCGTGCACGGCGCAGCGGGGGGCGACGGGGCCGCGCACGGCGCGGCGGGAGACGTTGGCGCAGCAGGGACCACCGGAAACGGGGCCGGAACATCAGGAAGGTACGCCGGCGGAGGACCCGTAGAACGCTCAGACAGGGGTGGCTGAACCACCGGGTCAGACGGAAACACGGACTCCAACTCAAGGTCGGAGGCAGGGGTGGAGGTGGTGGAGAAAGGGAAATCCGCCTCGTCAAAGACAACGTGGCGAGAGATTAGAATCCGACGAGTAGCGAGGTCGAAGCAGCGGTACCCCTTGTGGTCAGGGGAGTAACCGAGAAACACACACCGAGTCAAACGGGGCGCCAGCTTATGAGCAGTGGCGGAGGTGTTGGGGTAACACGCACACCCGAAGACACGGAGGTGGTCGTAGCGAGGAGGGGTACCGAAGAGGGCGTGGTGAGGAGTGGGAGCTAGGGAGGCAGTGGAGGGGAGACGGTTGAGTAAGTAGGTGGCAGTGTGGAGGCCCTCCGCCCAGAAGCGAGTAGGAAGAGAAGCTTGGAACAGAAGGGTGCGCATGACATCGTTAGTGGTACGAATCATGCGCTCAGCCTTGCCGTTCTGAGGGGAGGTGTAGGGGCAAGACATGCGCAGGTGAACGCCACGCGAAAGGAAGAAAGAGCGGGAGGCGGTGTTATCGAACTCACGCTCGTTGTCACACTGGACGGCCTTAATGGTGAGGCCGAACTGAGTGGACACCCAGGCGAAGAAGTGGGAAAGCGTGGAGAACATACTTGGCGCGCAAGGGAAAGGTCCAAGAGTAGTGAGAAAAGTCGTCCAACACCACCAGGTAGTACTTGTACCCAGAAATGCTGGGCGCAGGAGAAGTCCACAAGTCACAGTGAATGAGGTCAAAGATGTGAGCCGCGTGGGAGGAGGAAGTAGGGAAAGGTAGACGAACGTGGCGACCCAGCTGGCACGCGTGGCAGAGACGCTCATCAGTAGTCTTAGAGCAAGTGATGTCTGCACTATGATTAAGTTGAGCCAAGGCGTTGCGGCCGGGGTGACCAAGACGGCGGTGCCAAGTAGTGGAAGAAGTGGTGGTGGCGAAGGCAGCGGACAGAGAGGGCGACAGAGAAATGGAGATCGATGCAGCGGGAGAAGGAAGTCGAAGAGTGTACAGGGGCCCCGAGCTGTCACAATGAAGAAGGGGACGCCGGGAAGCCGAATCCCTCACGGTAAGACCGGAGGAGTCAAACTCGACAGAACAGGAGTTGTCTGTTGTGAACTGGCGAATGGAGAGAAGTTGTGAACCATGTTGGGGGCAACAAAAACATTGGGAAGACGGAAGGGACCATAGGTACCCGCATTGCCCACGGAGGTGATTGGGAGACAGGAACCATTCCCGACCATGATGGAAGAAGGGCAAGATGGATGGGGAGGACGAATGGAAGAAAGAATAGAGGTGTCGGGCGTAGTGGTAAGAGGCACCCGAGTCAGCGATCCAGTCGCTATAAACAGGGGGTAGGACTGGTAGAGCCCAGGCCGGTGCCTGGGATAGGGGAGGAGCAGCATAGGCGAGCATGGCCGCCGCCTGCTGCGGTTGCTGAGGTCCTCCCGGGGCCGGAAAAGGCCACATCCAGGGGCACCTAGACCAGGGGTCATAGAAGGATGGCCCGGGCGCACTCGCAACGAGGGCGGCAGCGGCGGGAGGCGGCGCTGGCGTGCCCTTGCTACCGGCACCGCGGCGCTCCCCTCGGTGTCGACGTCCACCACCACTCCCGCCGCGGCACTCTCCACCACCGCTCGGCCCGGTGGGAGGAGTGCCAAGCTGCAGGGCAGCAGGAGGGGAGGTGGTGCTCTGGGAAGGGAGGCCGGTAGACTGCTTGGCGAAGAGGGACGGAAAGGAAAACGACGTGGGGTCAAGGAAGGTCTGGGCACCCGCAATCATCGGAGCAGCCAGCCAGGGGAACGACGAAGGAGGCGACGCCTCGGTGACCTGACGAGCGAGCCCAGCAGCCGCAGCGCGCGCACGCTCCCGAGCTGCTGCTGCTGCGGCGTACTCATGCTCGAGGGCAGCAGCCGCAACGTGCTCACGCTCCCGAGTCACCGCAGCCGCAGTCTTGGCAGTGAGGAGAGCAGCGGCGAGGGCAGAAGCCGCCGTAGCGATGGAGGTGGCCGCCGGTGGCAGCGGGACAGCGGCCGGCGCGCCGGTGGCGGCGGCAGACGACATGAGGCCAACGGGCGCACCAGCGGCGGCAGTAGAGGAGGGGATGGGGCCCCAGGGCGGAGAGACAGCACAAGGGGCAGCTGCGGCGGCAGCCCCGGCTGCTGCGTCAGCGAAGGGAGGTGGCGCCGGGCCTGCCGCAGCGGCGCTGGTGGCAGCTGCCGCAGCCGCAGCAGCCCCGGCGGCCGGGCCGGCAGCAACAGCAGCACCGTGGCCGGCCATGGGAGGGGCTGCAACAGCAGCACCGGCGGAAGGAGGCTCCAGTGGGGCCTGGCCGGCCACGGGAGGGGCTGCAGCGGCCCAAGCGAGCTCGCCGGCAGCAGAGGAGGTGGCCGGGGCAGCCGTGGCCATGGGAGGGGCGGCGACGGCCCAGGCGCCGGCGGCAGGGGAGGAGGCGGCCAGCAGGGCGGAAGGGGCAGGGGCCGGTGCGGCTGCCCTCCAGGCGGACAGCAGCGCCAGCTGCGGCCGGGGCAGAGGAGGAGAAGGGAAGGGGGAGGGCAGGGCGCACGGCGGGCGGCCGGCGGCGCGTGCGCGCGACAGAGAGGCGCGGCAGCGCTCGGGCGGCGGCCGGTGGGCAGGCGCGCGCGCGTGCGGTGAGGCGCTCAGCGGCCAGCCACGGCGGCGCCGGCCATGGGCCCCGCAGCGGCGGCGGCGGCCATGGGGAGAGAGGGAGAGAGAGAAAACCTAGCTGATACCATGTTGGAAATTGATTTCTTGATTCATTTCCAACCCTAGATGGGTAATATGTACATGGATAGATACATGGGCCTACATGGGCCTCCTAGCACATGGGCCACACACACATACTCCAACAATATAAAGTATTAGTCAAAGTTGTGTTTTGGAGATCATGTTGATTTCCAAATTGTCACTTATTTGTGACAGGGAGAAATAATCAATTACAATAATGAATCTATATGCCAGGCTTGTTAATAACGAGTGAAGCTTGGCATGTGCTCTGCCTATTCATTATAGTAGGATGTTAAGTGTTCTATTACATTCTTTGATGTACAGGTAATGGCTCTGTTCTCTGAGTGGTGTCAGATATGTGAACAGCAAAATTCTAGCGATGCGGCATACAGTCGTTTTATCACACAGTTGCAGCAGGATGGCCTGCTAAAGGGAGATGATACCACTGAACGTTTCTTCCGAATTTTCACGGTAATGAATCTACCCTTGTACCAATTTTTTTCTATGCAGTTTTTCATACTTGGATACTTATTTTGTATCATTCAGGAACATGCTATTACACGCTCTCTAATCTCAGAGCCAATCACTGCACCTGGTGGATCGTCTCAGCAATCATCACAGCAACCCCATATTTCATATGTCTCCATCGATTCATATGCGAAGCTAGTGGTTATGGTGCTCAAGGTATCTAAAAGGATTTTCCGCATGTACTAAATTTAACTTTTGGACCTCAGTTTCCAAGTGTTGAGTTCATTGTGGCCAAGCATCATAATTGTTGAAGGTGCAGTAAATTGTATTTTGGCTTGCGGCGCGAGCAGATGAAGCCTTCCCTTTGCGTGCAGCCGCCTGCTGCTCGGGTGTGCAGCTGGTTCCTCTGCTCCTCTGTCCCTACTTCTCCCAGCATAGCAGTGCCTGAGCTGTCGCCGCCTACCCCCTAGGCGCTGCGGTCCCCCTCCGCCCAGCGCGGAAGCGTGCCTGGGCGAAGCACAGAATAGCGCCTTTTTGAACACTGTATTTTTCTCTAAAATAGTAATTTCATGTTTCAGCTGTATTTATTGGTAATAACAGCTAATAATATTTATGACATTGATGCTTTATGAGATGGTGGAATGCATTGAAGAATGTTAAAACTCATATCATGTGGTATAATTGCTTGCTTTTTGTTTGTATTCAGCACTCTTCAGTGGAAATAGCGCCGAATAAAGCAGTTATACTATCAAAGGTTATTTTTTGCATATTGGTTATGGCCTTTGAGTATATATATTTATATATTTGTATTGGCAGTTCACAACATAAGTGTCTTTCCCTTGTCTTGTCCAGATTCTATCTGCTACAGTGAGGACAATTCAGAAAGACGCTGAAGAAAAGAAAGCTTCATTTAACCCTCGGCCATACTTCCGTTTATTTATAGATTGGCTCTGTGATCTTACTACTTCAGATGCCCACCATGATGATTCTAATTTTTTGGTATGCATCTTTAACTATCTACAGTTTAGTTTAATGCTTTTATTGTACCATCTGTAATATAGCCATATTTATCGGTAACAGGTTTTGACTGCATTTGCAAATGCATTCCACTTGCTACAACCCATGAGAGTTCCTGCCTGGAGGTTATCACTTTTACCTTTCTATGTTGATATCTTCAAGTCTCCACTGTGTATCATCTATGTGGTTATGCTTCAAAATAAGCTATATGGAATGTTGTAAATATTTTTTTTTTGTTATCTCAAAAAGGGTTAGGATAATCTGAAATCAAGAAAAAAACTCTTGAACTGATTTAATTTAGTCGAACCGATTCTTCTTTCCCTCTCTTTAATCACTTGGCATGATTTTGTACTAGGAATACAAGTTGCTACTTATTGGTGTTGTTACTGTTTCAATATTTTGACTATAATATTTTCTTTGAACACATGCTATGTTTGCTATTCTGCATTATCTGATTAAAATTACCTTCTGCTGTAGCTTTGCTTGGCTTGAGTTAGTGAGTCACAGGAGCTTCATGCCAAAACTGCTCATGTGCAATTCACAGAAAGGCTGGCCATATTTTCAGCGTCTGCTTGTTGCTCTTTTCAAATTCATGGAGCCGTATCTAAGAAACGCTGAACTTCCAGATCCAGTAAGTTCCGTATTCTTGAATTTATTACTGCGTTTCTCTGATTTATGCAATACTGCTTCAGTTTTTATATCATATCTACTTTTTTGTAGGTGAACCTTTTATACAGAGGGACTATGAGAGTTCTGCTTGTACTACTGCATGATTTTCCTGAATTTCTTTGTGATTATCACTTCAGTTTCTGTGATGTGATTCCTTCTAGTTGCATTCAAATGCGCAATGTCATTCTTAGTGCTTTTCCACGCAACATGAGGCTTCCAGATCCTTCTACACCTAATCTAAAGGTGCATACCATTTTTGTATCAATGATTTCTTTATCTCAACTTCAATTGGGCATGATTTAACTTGTTTCCCCCCTTATTGTACAGATTGATCTGTTGGCTGAGATTTCAATATCTCCACGAATCATGTCAGATGTTGATGGTGCCCTCAAATCAAAGCAGTTGAAGACTGAAGTTGATGAGTATCTCAAGGTGAAATATTTTTCTTTGCTATTTGTTTGTGTGATTTTGGACTGTTTTTCCGTTATTCCACATCTCTGCTATTCATGGTCAATGTTCATGCTGTTGTCTCTTTGGTATTAAGCAGAAACCAGAAGGCTCTTCCTTTCTAAGTGATCTGAAGCAAAAATTGCTACTGCCGCAAAATGAAGCAGCTTTTGCTGGGACACGCTACAATGTGCCTCTGATCAATTCACTTGTTTTTTATGTTGGCATCCAAGTGAGTTTTTCATTCCGTCTCAGTTTATTCATCAGAAATAATACGTGCAAAGTATGCACTGCTGATCTGACAACATTTGCAAAGGCCGACAGTCATTCCAATACATCACTTTTCTTGAGCATCTTATGAATTATTATTTTCTCATGCCATTATCATAGACATCCTGCTTTGATGGGACACTCTCATCTTGAGTAATCAATGAGGTCAACATTCCATGCTTACCAGCAAAAGATAAATCGAAAATTTAATTGCCTCATCTTGGTTGCTCTTTTTGGCTACCACAATGATCCAAACTTGATAGGCTTCGAGTACCTAGTCAAAGCATCTCTGCTGCCACCTACTCCCTCTGGTCAATTTTAAATGACGTTTCTGGCAGCCCATTTAGCATGCTTGCAGCTTCAGTTTGATGTCCTAAAGTATCATATAGAGATAAAAACCAGTGGTAGTACTATATTTGCAATATCTCGCAAATCAGCTGTCACCAAGGTCCTTTATCATACAGCATATATATGGTAGAATCTATAGTTCTGTTTGCTGGGAACTGCATGAGTGATGCAGTTTATTTTTGGCTAATTTGTTTTTGTGTTTTACTCTGCCATTTTTTAATATGGTCTGTACCTCTAACTTGTACTCAAATCACCATGTAGGCTGTGCAGCAACTGCAACTCAACAAGGCTAATGCGTCTGCATCAGTTCAGCAGATTAACCATACAACACCCATGGACATTTTCCAGATTGAAACAGCTACCGAGATGTTCAGAAATCTGGTAACAAGCTTGGATTCAGAGGGCCGCTACCTTCTTTTGAATGCAATCGCTAACCAACTGCGCTACCCAAATAACCATACACACTACTTCTCCTTCATCATCCTGTATCTATTTGCCGAGGCTACCCAGGTATTGCAAGATGTTCCTTGTATGATTCCACGTGTTTCCTTGCTATCGTGATTCTTTGGCTCTTTATATCCAGTGTTGTATATTGTGCTCATTAGGCCTCCTTTTGCCTGCCTTTTCAAATCCCTTTTAGCACTTGATTCATTTCTTGTAGGCTGCTGCTATTTGCTCTACCGTGTACTGTTTGTGTTACTTGTTTATTAGATTCTAACATACCGTTACATGTCTATGCATTTGTGGCTTTGCAGGAAATTATTCAGGAGCAAATAACTAGGGTTCTTCTGGAACGTCTAATAGTGAACCGTCCTCATCCCTGGGGGTTACTTATTACTTTCATCGAATTGATTAAGGTACGTGGCATGCTTATTTGGTGTGGTTAATTAATTAATTAAAATACTGCAAAAACACGAGCACTAAATGTACGTTTCCTTGTGTTAGAACCCACGCTATAGCTTTTGGACCCGATCTTTTACCCACTGTGCACCTGAGATCGAGAAACTGTTTGAGTCAGTGTCAAGATCCTGCGGCGGAAAAGCTGTAGAAGAAGGAATCGGTGTGCAGGATGGCAGCCACTAATAAATGGGTTGCTTCGTTGATGAGCTTTTTTTTTTCTCTCTTTTGTCTGCCTAGTTGTAAACATTTTTGTCTGTACAGAGAATTTGTCTGTATAAATGTAAACTGTTGTGCGTCCTGCCAGTGTATGGTTTATTTACTGAGGTAGATGGTATGACGATCTTAGGCTGTGTTTGGTACAAACACATGGCTAAATTTTGGCCAGGGCCAATATAATTCGCTTTTGAATTATATTTGCTATGGCCAAATTTTGGCCACAACCAAATAAACTCTGTAACCCGTGTCCTGCAAGTATTTGTATCTCCGATAGAGAAAAGTAATTGTCTTGATATTATACTAGGACGGTAGGCGCGCTCCGCCGTGCCCGTGCCGCGCGGGTGATGGACGTCGCCCATTCCGGCGCAGGGCAGGCGAATGAGGAAGCGGCGTCCGGTGTGAGGCGCAGGCAAGGCTGGGATGGTGAGAGGAGCTCGGCGCAGGGCGAGCGTGAAGCGACGCGCCCCCAGTTCACTAGGCTCCTCGCGTGCGGCCTCCAGCATCGGCGCCGTTGTGCCTCCCGGCTCGCCCGCGCGTTCCAGTGAACGCCGTCCATCGCACCGAAGGCCGCGCTCTTTCCCTGTGATTCGGCCGTGGCCTCCCTGCCGCGCGGGCAGAGTGGTGAAAGCGGTCTTCGGGGGACTGCCGTGCGGGGCAAGCGGACACGTGGGGTAGGCCACTGGCCACCGCAGGTAGTGAGGCCGCCGTCGCCGGTACTGACGGCGAAGGTGGCGTGCGAGCGCATGGCGTATCCGACTGCGGCTGTGGGTGTGGCGGTAATAACCGGGATAGAGAAGGGCCGGTACGGTGCAGGACCTCCAGGCACTGCGTCGGGGCGGGGAGAGGCGGTGTGCCAGCCCGCCAGTGTTGGTAGGCACGCAGGCGACGACCGCGAAGGAACTGCTAGCGCCGCCCATAGAGACGACAGGACTGTGGTCGAGCGGCGGAGACGATGGAGGGAGCGGAGGTAGGAGGGGCAGCAGCGAAGGCGGAGCACCAGCCCGACGCCACGCAGCCGACGTTTGGTGCCTGAGAAATAAGCAAGTTGATTTCTGTTATATCGTAGAATCCGTCAGAGCTGCACTTGTGTAATAAATTCAAATTTAGTTGAAACAAAAGTCATTATCATGCAAAGTTGTGTATATAAAAGTTGTAGATCACAAAATTCTGAACAACGTTGGTATTATACACTTTACAAGAAAATGCTAGTAAATGGCCCTTTAAGATTTTTGAACTTCAAGTTATACCTTGGTCAAACATGAGGTCATCAAATTAAATTCAAATTTAAACCAACTTCTACCACATAATTTGGTATAAAACTCAAAAAAAAGTTGTAGGATCACAAATTTATAACACTTCTTGTATTTAGTGTTTTTTTCTGATTCGGCCCTTAAATTCCTTAAAAATATGAATTTCATACAGGTGTCTAACCAGTCAAACCATCCTTTATCAATTTCGAGATTTATCGTTTTTTGTCTTTGTTTTTATGTTGTGTGAAGCATAAACCATTGTTGTGGTGGGATTTTTCTCTTTGAATGGGATGGACGCGGTGATTTTTTGATCAAGCGTTGATGTTGCAGATATTGAATTTAAGTGTTGCGTTCATTATTTTTCGACGTTGAAGATATGCATTTCTAATGTTGCACGGATTTGCCGTTATTTTTACGTAGTGTGAAACATGAACCAATGTTGTGGAGGGATTTTCCTCCTTGAATGGAATGGGCGCGAGAATCTTTTTATCTAAACGTTGATGTTGCATAAATTCATTTTCAATGTTGCATATACTATTTCTCAGTATTGAAGCGACACGTTAAGAACGTTGGATGGAGCGTCCGATGGAAACCAATCCCATCGGACGTCCGGGTGCTAGACCTACCGATCCATCAAAGAGAACATAGAGATCATATCTAGGCATTGCCAGTGCTTGCGAGCAACTTGTTTAGATCTCGTTAGCGCATAGCTCTTGGTTACGACCGACCAAATGTTACGGTGAGTTTTGCGAAAGTCTTATAGTAATCCGAACCTTAAAAAGTAAAGATACTGTGGTGTGGTCAATTCTCAATTCTACCGTGGTCATCTTCCCCTGTTCCCTTTCGCTCCTTTCCTTGAGTGGTGCACGCGCGTCCAAGCTACTGTATGAGACAAAGCATGCAGTCTGCTACAGCAGGGCGATGCACATGGCAGCATGCATTGGCAATTTGGCAGGAGAGGATGGCTGGGATGGAGGCCCGCCGTCCCGGTCCCGGCCGGCCCTCCTGCAGGTGGACAGAGCAACTAATTATTAGGCTCAAGTTTAATAATAAAGTCTACGGTGCGTTGATATGGAATAGAGATAATTTAAAATGTACTTATATAATAAGACGGGATTTAAGGTTGATTATTAGATTAACATCTTATCTCATTCTCTTTCCTCTCTTGTCACGATGTCTGTGTAGAGACAGGCCTTTGAATAAGAGCCTACAAAAATGCGATGCATATAGGTAGACCATTACTATTCTTGGTCTTGGTTAGCGTATTAGTACGTTATTATATACATTAGCAATGAGCAGTAGTAGTGACCCGGTGGCAATGCAAGGGCAAGGCCATTTGCTTGCCTGCTTAGTTAGTTGAGCCGCAATAACTGCATGCAAAATGCAGTGATCCAATTGTCCAGACGATCGATATATATACAGAGAGAGAGAGAGAGATCCATGCATGCCAGTAGTGTATATATAGCAGTATATATAACTAGGTACGTACTGGTAGTCTGGTACTAGTACATACATAGTACCAGAAATGATACACAATGAATGACTGAAGAATCACGAGTACTGGACGATTGATCGGTAGAATGTGTTTGGCCTCCAGTTTCGTGGGATGACGTCGCGTGCCACCAGCGTCTTGCCGGAGTCGCTGCGCACGCGGATGGAGAATGGCGGCTGCAGGCGGTGGCCGGAGTCGAGGCGCCAGACGGAGCCCCAGGACTCGCGCATGGGCGTCCACCTGCCGCCGCCGGCAGAGGAGGACTCCATGAGGTCCACCTGCACGACGTCGCCGTCTCCGTTCTCGTACTCGACGAGCACGGCGAAGTAGACCTGCGTGGAGCCCTCCTCGACGTGGAAGCCGAGCTTGAGTCCTGGGAACTCGCAGGGCACCCTGGCGAACTGGACGTCGATGATTCCGGCGCGGCGAAGGTCTTGGTTGCGGCCGGGCTTGGCGAGCTTGCCGAAGGCGGTGCCGCTGAGGTCGAAGTGGTAGGGCGCCACGGGGTAGTAGTTCATGTCAGTGATCACCACCGTCTCCGTGCGCCCGGAGCAGGCAGGGTGCTTTGAGCACTTGATCTGCACGTACGGATCGGATCATTACTACGTGGGCTACTAGTACGGTAATACTCCTACCTACTTCTGTACTAATAAGTACTATTATAGGTATATAATATATGCTAATTAATTTCCATCAGAGATCAGCTAGCTTGCACGCACAAATCCATCATACAAGTGAGACGACTAGCCTAAGTACAGTAGTAGCTAGTAGGATTATTAAATAACCATTAATCCTAATAAACAATTAAGGAGGGACAGAAGAACCCGGCCGGCCGGCACATGCATGCACAGTCAGCATGCATGCAGAGATGGATGCATGGATACTGTCTGTCGACTCGATGCAGCATGGGATGGGCACATGCAATGCAGGTCCACACTGAGCATATATACTGTACAGAGGAGAGGAGCAAGTACTGATGCAAAGTGCAGGCGGGAATCCAAGAAATCAGAAAGAATAATTGATGAAGAACGAGATGCAGAGAACAACTAACAATGCATTCAACTAATTAATAACCTTGTAGCATGATCCGCATCCCTTGCCGTCGCGGTACAGCGGCTGGTTGCCGCAGGACGTCATGGACATGAAGGGGTACTGGTTCACGTTCTTGAAGCCACAAGCGCCGCCTGCATATATGCATATATACATACTGTATGTATTAGAAGAAGACGACATCAGATCATGCATGCATGTACTACTATTTCGATGGATCGTCGGACAGAGAGCGAGATGGAAAGGATATATATGCATGCATGGACGCCGATCGATGGATCGTCGTACATACCGTTGTCGTATGGACCGGCGCCGTTGGGCTGGCCGTACCAGGTGGCCCTGGCGTTGCCCCACTGCAGTTGCTGCATCAAGGAGGAGGAAGAAGCCTCGTCGCTCTCGCTGCTGTTGGATGCGGCGCTGCAGCAGGTGGTGGCCACCTGCAGGAGGAGGAGGAGGAAGAAGAGGACGGCCGCCACCGCCTCCACATGATGCTGATGAGTACCACTACCAGTAAGAGTAAGCTGCCCCATTATATTGCCTTGCTTGGATCTTGAAACAAACAGCTAGCAGTGAAATACTAAATTTGCCGACGATAGAAGAATGGGGAGGAAAACCAATGCAAGATGGCGGCGGGAATCGAAGGCAATTTAATTTGAGGATCCAATCCACCAATTAGTATGCTACAGGAATCAGGATCAATTGAAGCAAGCACACAGGCACAAGACCGGGCGGCGCTCCGCTCCTTGCTAGCTCGTCTTATATAGGAGTAAGTGGCCGGCCGAGCCGGGGGCACTCCGGTGGAGCGTCTGTTTGGAATGCCTATAACACTGTTTGGAATGCCTATAACACTATTTGACACTTTAGCGTTACTGTACACAGAGACAAAGACAGTTGGAATAGGAATAGACAACCCACCCGTTGGGGAGAGTCTAAGAGATAAGAAAAGAGAAGATCGATCTTATAAAAAAAACGAGAATCGAAGAAAAGAAAGAAATGCAACGCAACGTGCATGCATATGCTAGCTGCCAGCCATACCCTCTCTCTCTGCTGACTGACTGCTGTGCCTGCCTGCCTGCATGCATGTTGGTTGGGACCCATGCCCACCCACCCACCTCATCGATCTCAGTACCCCAGTGCCTCGCACATGGCTACCAAAGCATAGCCCACGCCCACCAACACCGCCGCCGCGGATGGCCATGGCATTGCAGCTAGGCAAGCAAAAGGCATGGGCTCGAGTCCGTCCGATCCCGGCCTTTTTATTATATTATTACTTCTCTGCAGCCACGGACCCCGAGCCCGAGGAATATGTTTTTCCTAGCTTGGTGAAATGCAAAACCGATATATATCCGGTGCTGCGAATAGTTATCGTAGCAGTAGGTGTTACCGGCGCTGCTGCGGAAAATTTTAAACTGATTGTTCCAATTAGAAATATATGGTTGCATACATTTTTAAGACATTATACTTGATACTATATTCATATTGGTTGAGGCATATCGACCCTTATCTGATTGTTTTTTGTGTGTTTATGATGCTAGAATTTTTTTAGCAATATACTCGCAATGACTAATAGTTGTATGCATAGATGTTATTTTGCCACAGATAATTTGTTGGGAGAAATAAAATTAGTGACTTTTAACGGGTTGTGCTTATATAAGTTACACAGATAGATATATGTTTGGATATTGTGTGCCCACCAGAGAGAGAAAGAGTACAAGATAACATATAGAGTTGGTTAGGATGCTAGCTCTTACGATGATATTAGAAGATGGGAAAAAAAGTTTTTTTTGACCATCGAACTATCACTCAAGTCCAGACTTTATCACTGAACTTCGAAAAACGGGTATTATTGACCATCTGACTATTAAAGACCTGTTTGGTTGAGGGCCCTTGGTGGCCTAGCCAAATTCTGGCCACTGTTTGACCATATTTGATTCTAAACTAAAATTATTTCAAATAAATTTTATTTAGATGGTTTATTTGGACCAAAACAAGCTATACGAATAATGGATTGTGTTGTTTGGATAAATTTTAGCATAAAGTTAAATATGGTAAAAATGTGGCCTAATGTTGGCTTGGCCAATATGGGCCGTGAACCAAACAGACCCTAAAACCGGACATATTTGGTCCATATGGTGGTTCCAAGGGTGACTTTTTATTTTCTTAAAATAATAAAAAATGATTTATTATCTAAAAAATTCATAATTAAATCATTTAAATCACACAAATATGAAACTAGAACCAAATTTTTTGTAAAAACTAATCTATTCATTAGTACACTAATTGAGTTATTTGTATTTCAATTATTATTGTTCCTAGTAGTTACATTAAAACACTTGGAGGGGTAAAAAAATGAGATCTAAATAACGAAGTAGAATAATAATGGAAAGATTACATTCTTAGAAAAAAATTGGTACTCATTTCATATTTTAAAATGAATTAGTTATGATTTTTTGGTATTACATAAATTTTTTATTATTGTTAAAATAAAAATTACTCTTAAAACCACCCAATGGACTGCCCGGTTTTAATAGTTCGATGGCGGATGATACCCGATTTTAATAGTTCCATGGCAGATGATATCTAGTTTTGAAGTTCAATGGTCAAATCTGAACCTAGATGATAGTTCGATGTCGTTGGTCAAAATGGAATTTTTATTAGAAGTGAGAGGGGGATACTGATATACAGACAGAGGTCACCGCGATTGGGTGTACATCTTTTTATTTGATTGTGGCAATTTCAGCATCAGTTTCATTTTCATTAAATGCATTGACACATCAGCATCCTTTTATGACACGGCAGTGTATTTACGATGAGAAAGAGTTTCACGTGAAGAGAGACTGTTTTATCCTATATATCATCATGCAAGCTATCCATGTCATCTTTGAGTCCATTAAATTAGAAGCCATATCATCATCCACTGGAACACTCTACTAATGTCTCGTCGATCTTTTATGGCTAATGACATCCATGTATGCAACTATTTGTCCTTGCGATCACTTCACCGTAAAATTTCCGCAAAATAAACACATAGATAATCAATCATTTAAAAGTCGATCTCCCTCAACTAAGATGAATAAGTTATCAAGTATAATATATTCTAAAAATGGTACGTTAAAAAATAATGTGTTTAAAAAATATTGTCATACCAGATGATGAAGCATTTAAAAGGCAATCTCTCTAAACAAAAATGAATAAGTTATCAAGTATAATGTGTTAAAAAATATTGTCATACAATATATCTATATTTCTACTTTCAAAATCCACATCATTTTTTGGTCCACTAATTTAGAAGTCATGTCACTTTAAAAACTCCCGCATTAACGCGCGGGGTATCCGTTTTTTGTTGTCTGGTAGTAAACCATTGTTCCCCTTTCTATCTCTATATTATATTTTCATTAATAGGGGTAGATCTTTCTACATAATTTATGTATGCCAGAGTTCGCGAATAACTGAACCAGATCACTTATATTCCTTTCTAAGAAGGATACTAATTTATGCAAGCCGCATAATAAAATGTACATGTATATAGAGTCCACTCTTTGCATTTCTTTGATTCACATATTATCAGGTAGTGCACCAAAGATAATTGGTGCCATCCAGAGTTGTATTGTTGTTATAGAAATGTCCACGCTCTGCAAAACATTTTAGCTTAGCTAATTTTACTTGCATGTATTGCCAATGGTCGAGAAAGGGCACACATAAATTATACTGTTATACACTCTTTCTCCTATGAGAACCTAATGAAATCACTATTTAAATACCGCAGCAACGCTCAGCGAAATCACCTAGTTTAATTGAAACTCAGGATGCATATAGCTATAGGCGCATCGGAGATCAGCCGCTCGCTACACTACAGGAAAATAGGCTAAAACCCACAAAAATAGGTTATTTTCATCGGCATGCCAACGAAATTGTTTGACGAAATTAGGTTGGACGAACTTGTCGAAGTAATTTCGTCGGCCCCGATGAATTTAACATATTTTCATCGGTTTCGCAGTGGCCGACGAAATTATTGCCACGTAGGCAAGTAATTTCGCCGTCCAACATGGCTGACGAATTTCTTGAGCGCCATGTCAACTAATTTCGTTGGCCTACAATATTTTTCGTTAAAAAAAATAATGGCATACTAATAAAGTTCAAAAAATCTAAAAAAATCAGAAAAAAAATCTGGAAAAAATTATGCAGCATAATGCAGTACTGCAGTCACAATCCACCAAATCAACATCACATAAATGAGATACACATAAGGGTCATGCATATACACAAGGTTCGACCAAATCAACATCTCATAATAATAACGTCCTTATTCTCAACAGTTCACCAATGGTTCATATCAAGTAAACTAAAATGGAGTTGAAGGGCTGAAGATCGTTTTTAAACATAATAAATACTTGTATGTAATCAAATGGCACCTCAGTCTCACAGCTTCAGAAGGAAACTGTCCTAGCATTCCTGAAAAAAAGGAGAAATCAAATGCCTTATATCACATCTAGCAGTGTACACAGTGCATAACCATAAATCCACGACTCTGTAGTGTACCTCTAACTAAATGAATCAAGCTGCTGTAATGTGTCACTGGTCTTCAATTTTAAAAGTTTGGTGCTTCTTAGATCTGATATAAGTAAGAAAAAAAGTAGAGATAGAAACTTGAGTTATCTGTTCATCTGTCCAATTTAAAAATAGATCTTTCCTATGAACTTATGCCCTTCTCCCACTGGAGACTGCATTATCTAAGTTGTTCCTACAAGTAAGGTTGTTCCTAGAAATTACCAATAAGCATCTGTAGGGTACCAATATCAAGGTTGTTCCTACAAGTAAGATTGTTCCTATAAGTTGCCCATAAGCATATTATTATTGACAGCACTTGCTAGTGCTAGAGCTATTTGAACTTATTTTTTAGGAGAAGCAGATGGAGTAGTAGGTAGTGGAGTATACTCTGATGCACATGGTGTCATGCGTGGCCTGCTGTGATATATGCTGAACTCCAGTCCTAACTCCGATAAGAGAAAGAGCCCAAACTCGATCGAGATGGTCGTCGCATGCATCAATGTCATACCACGACAGCTGAATTTAGTTAATACTAAATGCATCGATATCATATCATGCGAGCTCGCTGTGAGCTGCTAATAATTAAAAAGACAGTAGATCCAAGCAGAACAATTTAACTTATTACCTGTTCCAACCATTCGATCAGAGTATAATTACTAAGAAAAAATATATTGGTTTCACCCTGTTGGAGCCATTGCCCTCCAGACCCAAAAAGATCTATTAGGATTTCTCTCCAGTAAGGCAGTAACTCCTTTTTAGAGGTAGAAAATGCCCTAGTACGTAGTTACCCTACACTAGTGTTCGATTGTTTCATCCACACGATCACGGAGGCAATGCAAGGACTCTGGTGTCGGGGTAACATGCTAATGCATCGGACATGGGTCCTCGCTTGCCATGTGGATTGATCTGATCTGAGTATGTCTATATATACCACATGCATGATATCTCTAGTACATGTACGGGCATGTGGCAGCTTATTAGGTCCACATGATCCACATTGCATGATCTCGGTTTCTTTTGTTCAGTTTTATTTTACAAGCTTCCGAATTAGACGAGGAACTAGTCTATCAACCCGTGCTCTCGCACGGGTTAGTTTTAGAGGTATTATGTGTTATTTAGAACATACTCGCTCCATTCTTATTCAAAAAATTTCTTATCATTTATTTTATTTTGTTGTTACTTGTTTTATTATTTTATGTGTTATTTAGATCATACTCGCTCCAGCCAGGCGCCGGGTAGAGGGACAAGTCCCCTTCAATACGTCTGGCATGCGCGTCGCCGCTGCCCCATGAATGCGCCTAGCGCGGCCTCGATCCCCGCGGCGCCGCTTGGCTGCCAGGCTCTTCCGCGGTCTTCCGCTCGACCGAGGGGTCGCCGGGGTGACAACTTGAGCTCCGGTCCCACGACCGGTTCCACTTCCCCTGGGTCGTGGAGTGAGGACCTTCGGAGCCCGACCGGTCATCGGTTGAGCTATGCTGAGAGTCATACGACCCGGGGGTCGGGGACCGTCCGTGTGGCCGTAGTGTTCGGCCCATCACAGTTGTTGGGCCATTGGGAGTACCCCTAGGTACACGTCATATGGAGTTTGTCATCTCCAGCATCGTATATGCCCCCGACTCCAAGGACAATGAAACAACCGAAAAGGGAAAAGGTCGTCGAAGCGAATACAAACAACTTGTAACACCCCGGAAATTTACCCTAACAAATTACCCTCTAATCTTCCCCCCTTAATTCAAAATGAATTTAGAAAACTTGTTTGTTTGAGTGCAAGTGTACCTTTCTGAGCTCAACCAAAAATCATCCCAAATATCCTCCATGATCTCTTCTCAAGTTTCTCCAAAATTCATTCAATTTCCTCTCCAAATCCTAGTTCAAATTCAAATCTGGAAAATGGAAAAGCCTCTTCTTTCTCTCTCCCTCTCGGGCCGAAATCCACACCCCTCTCCCCTCTCTCGGCCCGCCTGCCTCTCCTTCCTCCCTCCCTCTCGGGCCGGCCTGCCTGCCCCCCCTCTCTCTTTCTCCTTTTCCCGGCCCCGGCCGAACGGCCCATCGGCCGCTCGCCCTCCTCCTTCCCCCTTCCCTGCTCGCCGCGCCGCGCACGCGCGCGCCGTGCGTCGCGCGCCAAGCCACCGCGCCCCGACGCCGTACCGGACCCCGGACAGCGCCGCGCCTCGCATCGCCACGCGCCTCCGCGCCGACGCCTCCTGCCCGGGCCATCCCGTGACGCGCCGCGCCGCGCCCACTCGCACTCCACACGTGACCCGCGCGCCGTGCCGCTCCCCGCCAGCCGCTCGTTGCTCCGGTGCTCCCCGTACCCGGCCCCCTACCACCGCATCCACACGCGCCATGACAGCGCACGCCGCGCCCGATGACACCGGCCGCCACTCATCGCCGCGCCTATGAAAGGCGCCGAGCTCTTCCTCCCCGCGCCGGCTCTCCCCCTCTTCGCCTCGGCCGGCCTCGGTTCGCCACGACCCGGAGCCGCCCGACGCGAGCTCTCCTTCCCCCTTCCCCCGCTGGTGCCGCCCGCGCCGCTCGCCTCGATGAGCCGCGCCGACGCTGCCTCCTCCATCCCGAGCCCTTCCCCCTGCTCTCTCTCGCGCCGCTCGCCGCAAGCAAGGCCGCGATGCCGCACCACCAAATTCCCCGCCCATGGGCCACCTCGGTCCAATTCGTTGCACAGAGAGCACCACACCATCTCCTTCTACTTCCGCCCCACTTCCTTTTGTTCCTCAGTCGCTCCGGCGAGGCTCCCCACGAGCACCCGCGGCCGCGACCCTCGGCGTCCGTGGACGCCCACGCTCCGCGCCTCCCCTCACACCCGGAGTCCCGCGGACGGACCCGCGCCACTCCCCGCGTCGCTCTCGTATTCCCACTGCCTTCGTCTCCCCGCCTTATCAGCTGCCACTCCTGTCTTTCCGCCGCACTCGCCGCGCCTGTCCCCGCCACCCACTTGCCTTTGCCGCCGTGCATGCACGCTCGTGCCACCGCCCACCCCTTTTTTCAATGCACCCCCACGCTACCGTCTGCCGAAACCGGCCCCTACACCCTCGCATGCATGCTGCCGCGTGTATCCCACTCCCTCTCCACCGTTCATGTCACCTCGGTACGCAGTCACCCACCGCAACCACCGCTCTCCCACGCGTCTATAAAAGCCCATCCTCGGGCATCACCCTTCGTCCACCTCCGCAGAACAAGCTCAGCACACTCCCCCCTCCAACAACAGATGATTGATGATTCTTGGATAGGGCAAATTCTATTTGGTTTTTACGCCACTGCCCTACTCATTTTCATCACATTCCTTTTATTTCTGTGGGAAGATTCATCAAACCCTCCCTTGAGAGCAAAACGAGAAAGATCAGTCCAAACCACCCAAAACCGATGAGTTTGGGAACCCTTCTTGTCCTTCTCATTCGATTGATCATCCTCGTCAATATAATCAAAGTCTCCTTTCGGATAGCAACCCTTTTGTTCTCCACCCCCAAAGAGACACTCGTCTGTGAGATTGTCTACTTAGAATAAGCCCTACTACTCACATCCCCCCGCCAAAATCTCCCTGGGCTATGAACCCAGAAACTAGAGCTTGCCTTCCACTTCGCTACATAGTCTTTGCTGAGATCTTCGTTCTATGCCTCCTAATCCTCCTCCGGTTAGTCACTCTCTCACGGGCAGAGAAGAAGCAAGAAGAAGCTCCCTGCTAATAAAGCGGCCCCCAGACGAAGAAGCTCCAAGAAGCAAGCAAGGAATCAAGACAACAAGCAGGCAATAAGTTATGCTTGGGATAAAGAGAAAAGTAACCAGAAGCGCTTGGGATAAAAAGAAAAGTAACATGAAGAAGTTTATCCCAAATGACCGCTTCTTCCCCGGCAACTCCCCGCTTCCAGAAGGGGTATTAATCCACTTAAAGGGTACTCTAATCCTTTTAAGTGGGGTAGTCTCCCCTCTGCTAGTCCTGATGAAGGAAGATCCAGAAAGTTGAGGCATGCAAATTTCTGGATGATGCATGAGTTGCCAGTGCATGCCACCGCCTGCCGTTACCGGCCAGAGCAACCTTCCAAGTGCATGAGATGAAGGAGATAGAAATATCTCTTTGTATGTGGAAGGTTTGCACGGCAAATTCCCAAAGAAGAAACAAGTAACCAAACAAGGGAAAGCCGTGGAAAAGCAGAAGTTGAAGTTGCTTCAAGCAGAAACTTCATCCATCCTTACCGAAGAAGCAAGAGCTGTTTGTTGTTGAAATTCCATCTCCCGTTTGTACAAGGTTCGAGTTTCAGTTGTAAGCAGAAGTCGTTTAGCTGAAGTAAAGCTATCCCTATAAACCCTTCTACCCTAATCTCGGGGACGAGATTTCTTTTAAGTGGGGTAGGTTTGTAACACCCCGGAAATTTACCCTAACAAATTACCCTCTAATCTTCCCCCCTTAATTCAAAATGAATTTAGAAAACTTGTTTGTTTGAGTGCAAGTGTACCTTTCTGAGCTCAACCAAAAATCATCCCAAATATCCTCCATGATCTCTTCTCAAGTTTCTCCAAAATTCATTCAATTTCCTCTCCAAATCCTAGTTCAAATTCAAATCTGGAAAATGGAAAAGCCACTTCTTTCTCTCTCCCTCTCGGGCCGAAATCCACACCCCTCTCCCCTCTCTCGGCCCGCCTGCCTCTCCTTCCTCCCTCCCTCTCGGGCCGGCCTGCCTGCCCCCCCTCTCTCTTTCTCCTTTTCCCGGCCCCGGCCGAACGGCCCATCGGCCGCTCGCCCTCCTCCTTCCCCCTTCCCTGCTCGCCGCGCCGCGCACCGCGCGCGCCGTGCGTCGCGCGCCAAGCCACCGCGCCCCGACGCCGTACCGGACCCCGGACAGCGCCGCGCCTCGCATCGCCACGCGCCTCCGCGCCGACGCCTCCTGCCCGAGCCATCCCGTGACGCGCCGCGCCGCGCCCACTCGCACTCCACACGCGACCCGCGCGCCGTGCCGCTCCCCGCCAGCCGCTCGTTGCTCCGGTGCTCCCCGTACCCGGCCCCCTACCACCGCATCCACACGCGCCATGACAGCGCACGCCGCGCCCGATGACATCGGCCGCCACTCATCGCCGCGCCTATGAAAGGCGCCGAGCTCTTCCTCCCCGCGCGGCTCTCCCCCTCTTCGCCTCGGCCGGCCTCGGTTCGCCACGACCCGGAGCCGCCCGACGCGAGCTCTCCTTCCCCCTTCCCCCGCTGGTGCCGCCCGCGCCGCTCGCCTCGACGAGCCGCGCCGACGCTGCCTCCTCCATCCCGAGCCCTTCCCCGTGCTCTCTCTCGCGCCGCTCGCCGCAAGCAAGGCCGCGATGCCGCACCACCAAATTCCCCGCCCATGGGCCACCTCGGTCCAATTCGTTGCACAGAGAGCACCACACCATCTCCTTCTACTTCCGCCCCACTTCCTTTTGTTCCTCAGTCGCTCCGGCGAGGCTCCCCACGAGCACCCGCGGCCACGACCCTCGGCGTCCGTGGACGCCCACGCTCCGCGCCTCCCCTCACACCCGGAGTCCCGCGGACGGACCCGCGCCACTCCCCGCGTCGCTCTCGTATTCCCACTGCCTTCGTCTCCCCGCCTTATCAGCTGCCACTCCTGTCTTTCCGCCGCACTCGCCGCGCCTGTCCCCGCCACCCACTTGCCTTTGCCGCCGTGCATGCACGCTCGTGCCACCGCCCACCCCTTTTTTCAATGCACCCCCACGCTACCGTCTGCCGAAACCGGCCCCTACACCCTCGCATGCATGCTGCCGCGTGTATCCCACTCCCTCTCCACCGTTCATGTCACCTCGGTACGCAGTCACCCACCGCAACCACCGCTCTCCCACGCGTCTATAAAAGCCCATCCTCGGGCATCACCCTTCGTCCACCTCCGCAGAACAAGCTCAGCACACTCCCCCCTCCAACAACAGATGATTGATGATTCTTGGATAGGGCAAATTCTATTTGGTTTTTACGCCACTGCCCTACTCATTTTCATCACATTCCTTTTATTTCTGTGGGAAGATTCATCAAACCCTCCCTTGAGAGCAAAACGAGAAAGATCAGTCCAAACCACCCAAAACCGATGAGTTTGGGAACCCTTCTTGTCCTTCTCATTCGATTGATCATCCTCGTCAATATAATCAAAGTCTCCTTTCGGATAGCAACCCTTTTGTTCTCCACCCCCAAAGAGACACTCGTCTGTGAGATTGTCTACTTAGAATAAGCCCTACTACTCACATCCCCCCGCCAAAATCTCCCTGGGCTATGAACCCAGAAACTAGAGCTTGCCTTCCACTTCGCTACATAGTCTTTGCTGAGATCTTCGTTCTATGCCTCCTAATCCTCCTCCGGTTAGTCACTCTCTCACGGGCAGAGAAGAAGCAAGAAGAAGCTCCCTGCTAATAAAGCGGCCCCCAGACGAAGAAGCTCCAAGAAGCAAGCAAGGAATCAAGACAACAAGCAGGCAATAAGTTATGCTTGGGATAAAGAGAAAAGTAACCAGAAGCGCTTGGGATAAAAAGAAAAGTAACATGAAGAAGTTTATCCCAAATGACCGCTTCTTCCCCGGCAACTCCCCGCTTCCAGAAGGGGTATTAATCCACTTAAAGGGTACTCTAATCCTTTTAAGTGGGGTAGTCTCCCCTCTGCTAGTCCTGATGAAGGAAGATCCAGAAAGTTGAGGCATGCAAATTTCTGGATGATGCATGAGTTGCCAGTGCATGCCACCGCCTGCCGTTACCGGCCAGAGCAACCTTCCAAGTGCATGAGATGAAGGAGATAGAAATATCTCTTTGTATGTGGAAGGTTTGCACGGCAAATTCCCAAAGAAGAAACAAGTAACCAAACAAGGGAAAGCCGTGGAAAAGCAGAAGTTGAAGTTGCTTCAAGCAGAAACTTCATCCATCCTTACCGAAGAAGCAAGAGCTGTTTGTTGTTGAAATTCCATCTCCCGTTTGTACAAGGTTCGAGTTTCAGTTGTAAGCAGAAGTCGTTTAGCTGAAGTAAAGCTATCCCTATAAACCCTTCTACCCTAATCTCGGGGACGAGATTTCTTTTAAGTGGGGTAGGTTTGTAACACCCCGGAAATTTACCCTAACAAATTACCCTCTAATCTTCCCCCCTTAATTCAAAATGAATTTAGAAAACTTGTTTGTTTGAGTGCAAGTGTACCTTTCTGAGTTCAACCAAAAATCATCCCAAATATCCTCCATGATCTCTTCTCAAGTTTCTCCAAAATTCATTCAATTTCCTCTCCAAATCCTAGTTCAAATTCAAATCTGGAAAATGGAAAAGCCACTTCTTTCTCTCTCCCTCTCGGGCCGAAATCCACACCCCTCTCCCCTCTCTCGGCCCGCCTGCCTCTCCTTCCTCCCTCCCTCTCGGGCCGGCCTGCCTGCCCCCCCTCTCTCTTTCTCCTTTTCCCGGCCCCGGCCGAACGGCCCATCGGCCGCTCGCCCTCCTCCTTCCCCCTTCCCTGCTCGCCGCGCCGCGCACGCGCGCGCCGTGCATCGCGCGCCAAGCCACCGCGCCCCGACGCCGTACCGGACCCCGGACAGCGCCGCGCCTCGCATCGCCACGCGCCTCCGCGCCGACGCCTCCTGCCCGAGCCATCCCGTGACGCGCCGCGCCGCGCCCACTCGCACTCCACACGCGACTCGCGCGCCGTGCCGCTCCCCGCCAGCCGCTCGTTGCTCCGGTGCTCCCCGTACCCGGCCCCCCTACCACCGCATCCACACGCGCCATGACAGCGCACGCCGCGCCCGATGACAGCGGCCGCCACTCATCGCCGCGCCTATGAAAGGCGCCGAGCTCTTCCTCCCCGCGCGGCTCTCCCCCTCTTCGCCTCGGCCGGCCTCGGTTCGCCACGACCCAGAGCCGCCCGACGCGAGCTCTCCTTCCCCCTTCCCCCGCTGGTGCCGCCCGCGCCGCTCGCCTCGACGAGCCGCGCCGACGCTGCCTCCTCCATCCCGAGCCCTTCCCCCTGCTCTCTCTCGCGCCGCTCGCCGCAAGCAAGGCCGCGACGCCGCACCACCAAATTCCCCGCCCATGGGCCACCTCGGTCCAATTCGTTGCACAGAGAGCACCACACCATCTCCTTCTACTTCCGCCCCACTTCCTTTTGTTCCTCAGTCGCTCCGGCGAGGCTCCCCACGAGCACCCGCGGCCGCGACCCTCGGCGTCCGTGGACGCCCACGCTCTGCGCCTCCCCTCACACCCGGAGTCCCGCGGAAGGACCCGCGCCACTCCCCGCGTCGCACCGGTACTCTCGGCCCCGCGAGCGGAGGCCGGGAGCAGCCTCCCCGGCGAACTCCGGCAAGCACGCGCGCTCCGACGCGTCGAGGCAGGGGCGTCGGCCGGCCGAGCCGAGCCGCTCGCTCGCTCGCGCCCGGGCCACCTCTGTTGCCTGCGCCACATGGGCCGGCCCGTTGGCCCCTGTGTGCGCGTGGGCCAAGAGCAGAGGCCGGGCCGAAGTGGGAAAAAGAAGAAAAGAAGAAGGGCCCCATGGGCCGAATCCTTTCTCCGGGCCCAAGTGCTTTCCCCTCGGGCCAGAATCAAAGTCGCCAAGCAAAAGTTTATTCCTACCCCCTGAGCTATCCAGAAAGTTCATATCTACCCCTTGACACAAAATACCCCGTATCTTTTCCGTTCTAGCTCCGATTTATGTGATTCTTGTACCAAAATACTCTGTAAATCAAGCTCTATCTATTCATGTACTTTTTATAATGTTCCCACACACTCCGCCGTCCACAACACACGAAGACTCACGGTCTACGTCATTTTGGGTCGACCCGCGACGACGGGACTAGGGCACCTGTGGCAAGCCACTTGTGCGTTAGTTCCGCCCTCGCCGATCGGTTCACTGAAGACCCGGTTTGGTTGAACCGAACCGGACGGTTGTCAAACTCTACCCCTGTCCCCGTAATGCGGACGACAGGAGGGGATGGTTGGCACCGCCCGAGTTCGTCGTTCTCTCCCTCACCGCGATGTAAGCCCATCGCGCTGCGAGAGTAGACCGAGCCCAACCGGAAGGAAGAGTTGGACCGCACGCGCTAGAGCTGGCCCGTGTCGTCTTTCCCTTCTTCCAAAATTTATCTTTATTGCTGACATGCTGTCCTCATGCTGCCGGAAAATCCGTCCCATGAGCCCGGCATGGATGGCTCTAAAGATCAAACTCTTGATATCTAAAAGGGGGCCAAATGTGCCATTTATCCGTTTGACTCCCGCTCTATTTACATGCCAAACCATAAGGATATCTTTAGCTCCACAAAACCCATATCAAGATGAGCTCAGATTGTACCTTGATTTGGTGTGTTTTGCTTGTCTGTACGTGTAGGCTTTCGCGGAGAGCCGCTCGGTTCCGTCTCTGAAATGGTTGATTCAGAGACTGGGACAGGAGTTTAATGGTGCAACGACCGTCGTGCCGGCTACCTCGACGGAATGAATGCAAGTCCACTGGAATCCTCACTTGATGCATAAACTACCCAGTTTTTATATACACACCTATTGCCTTGCATGAACGATAAAACTTGCATGTTTTGCTGGCTAAGGTAAACGTAGTAGGATATAGCCTCCCGAGCCACTTTAGATGTAGTGCGCTTAGGTGGATCGCTCACTCAATTATATACATTAATATTGATGAAAATAATGGGAATATGGTGATGGGTTGAACGGATGTTTTCAGTAAAACATGGGGGAAGACCCTGGCAGACGACTTCGGTTGTTGAAGCCACTACGGGGTAGAAACCCCGGGGATACGTTATCACGGATGCCCCGGTGTCCGGTCCTTGTTGCGAGGGCCGGGCTGGTGTTGGCTCAGTTGATGAGCAGTTGTGGGAGCTCTACCCTGAAGGACCGAGTTGACGTTTCATCTTGCCTAACTCATTTAGTGCAACCACTCGAGGTTGTATGTGGCAACCCTCGGTTAGAACCCGCTTTGGACAAACCAGATGTAAGCCGGTGTGCTGGGATGCATGAGAGATTGGGAAAGGGGCGCGGTCGCATGGCTGCGGTCAGGGGTCGACAGTTGCGTGGCTGCGGGTCTGAGCAGCAAGTGGTCCCGCTTCTCTCATGGCTGATGTCTGGGGGCGCCTTGCGGGGGAAGAACCGGCGAGCGGAAAGGGGCTCACTGATCATGAGTACCTGGACCAAACTTGTGGGTAAAGTGCGCACCTCTGGCCAGAGTATAATTAAATCTATCATGATAGTCCGCTGTCCACTGGTAAGGACAAACGAGTTACGGCTTGGTTTCGGAACTAGCTTCTTATAAAATGTGGGTTGGGATGGGATCAAAATGATGGCTTTGAGGCAGCTGCGGTTGCCGAGGAGGTGTGTGTGGAAAATGTGATGGCATGCGTGCCACGAGCCGCGATGGACCGGCAAGTCCAGTGGCAACCTCTTTTGGGATAAAGATGTTTTCTCAATTAAAACTGAGAACTAAGGAACCCTGCATATCAAATGTTTTACTGCAAATTTACCTTCAGCTCCAGATATATCTTGCATGTAATAATAGCTTATATCCCCCTTCCTATGGAAGAAGGTGGACTTGCGGAGTACGTATGTACTCACCCTTGCTTTGTTGTTGGTTTACAGAGCAAAGAAGATCATGGACGTGTGAGGGTTACGGCCTGCTTCCCAACTGTGTGTTGTGGGAAAGAATGGGTCGCGCTTTAAAGTTTTCCGCTGCAGTGTTTTTCGGGCTGCGCCCCGTTTGGTCTGTCCCGTTAGGGCGGATCTGTATGCATCTGATGTACAAATGTGATTACCATAACTCCTGGGAATGGTAATAATACACATTTTAGTCCTGCTTAAGGGCTGGGACGCTTCAGATGGTATCAGAGCCGTAAGTTGGCCGTAGGACGTAACCCTAGGTTGGAAAAAGGTTTTGAGTCCAAAATCAGTTGAAAAACACCTCTACTCCTTATCTTACTCAGTTTCAAAAGAGTTTATCTGCTCTTTTCCCCTTCCTCAGTCAAGTGTTCCGCTTCGAAGACCGTGTTCAACCTGTTTGCAACAAAAGGTGTGCACACCCTATGGAAGTCAAAAGTGGCACCCTACCCTATGGATGACCGTGACGTGCACCGGGAAACAAGGAAGTGACCCTCCTTGTGTTTCCCGCCTCCCTTGCCTTGAAAGGCCTTGCAGTGCAGCACAGTGGACAAGGGACCGTGCATGCAGAGCCCCTCTGAATCAGTGCAACACAGTGAGCGGTGCCTAACGCCGTGTCTGCTGTCTGGAAAAGGACACAAGGATTCAGCCCCAGACACGCCGGCAAAGTGTTTAAAAGCCCACCAGAAGGCCAGAAGAACTCAAGAACTGCCCCAATACAAGCAGCCATGGCCAAGCAACCTCCAACGCTCATAGGCATCCCCACGCCTATAAAGAAGAGAAAGGTCGGAGACCTCATCAATGGAGTTCCGATCCTAGAAGGCATACCAGTTGAGGAGGGTGAGCCAGATCACCCAGAGCTCTCCCCAGTTCCTTCACCAGAGCTAGCAGAAACCCTAGAAGCTGCACCAACTTCCCCCCTGTCCGTAGAAAGCCCAAGAGCTCCACCACCAAGTCCTATTTTGCTCAGTGAGCTGCCTTGGGAAGAACTGCTGAGGACGCGAGCTGCGTCTCCTCTTGCGGAATCTACCCCAGAGCCCTCCAGCTCAGCCGCATCCTGCAAGGAAGAAGACTCAATCGTCTGGCCGCCAGAGCTCCTCAACGCCAGATCAAGGGAGTCATCCCCGGATGAAGTCACCAGTGCCCTCCGGGAATGAAGCCGTGTGGTCCATAGTTAGTTGTACCCAGTTCCCCTCTTACATGTGGGTAGTGGAGTTTTGTTCCACTTAGGTTAGCACCCTGTGAGGGTAGATCGTGTAGACTACGTGTGTGGTAGTGTTATGGTTGTCAGTGTTGTAGCTTTTTGTTTTTTTGTTGTGCTAGTGTTAAGCCGAGTCCTGCGTGTTTCGTTCAGATGGAAGGTGTCACCCATGTCAGCTGCTGCGAGGAAGAAAGTGGCTTCCCGAGCTGCTAAGAGATACCATGCGGTACCTCAGTATTCCAGGATACCCGGAGTACTGCGGGTTAGCATTCCCCGAAAAGGAAGAACGAGGATGGACCGTCACACTTTATATCAGAGAGAACCTCAATCTCAACGGTTGGTACTGCAGAGCCATCGGCAACGGATTCTTAGAAGCCAGCCACATTGCCGCTCGTGGGGCAATAAAAAGGTTATGCTTGACCTACCATGGGGCAGTACAAAGCAGCCCTATGAGGTTCTTTCCACCAGTGAACCAACGTGCTAGTACTTGGATTAAGAGGACAGCAATCTTGACAGAGATCAAGAAGTCCAGAGATCCTACCCTAGCCTACCTGGTCCAATATCTGCTCGCCTTGGACGACGAGTATGAAAAACTGAGCCGCCTGCATGACAGGTTGGTAGACCGACACCAAGACACAGAAAGAGAGTTGGTCAAGTATAAGAGGGCGTGGATGCATCCAAGATCAGTAACAGACTCCCCTCTCAGTCATGGAGTAAGGGTAAGGGCCATGTCCGGTCCTCGCCACCCACCTCAAGGAGAAATACAGAACCCCATGATGGCAGGAAGTTCAAACCCTCCTAACCAACCAATACTGAGTCATCTTGGAAGTTTTCAGGCCCTCCTGCTCAATCACATGCAGACCAGTGATAAGAACCCAGAAGACCTCAACAGACGAGAAGATAAAACTAGCATGGGTGCATTCTTGACACTCTCATGTCCAGGAGAAGGATCCAGCCATCAGCCTCCAGTGCAGAATCAAGCCTCCAATCCTCAAAAGTTGAAAGGTGTCCTGCGCGAGTAGCCGCGTTAGCGTGTTCATCCTTGTGTTTGTAGTTTCTGTTTGTGAAGTTTTGCTAATAAGGAACACATCATTTGTAGACCTAACTCTTATCCCTGCTTCCCCTTCTTACCTCAAAAAAAAAACCGTCTGCTAAAGAGAAGCAAAACGTCTACAAGAAGCCTTGTTCAAACCAATCAGTGCAGTCGGCATGCAACAACAGTGTGTCCATGAAAGCACAATACAAGCAACGGCAAACGAGGGGATAAAGTGTACACAGTGAAAGGAAATAGTGCCCTGGAAAAAAAAAGGGAAAGACCGGATAAGACATTACGTACTACAGTCTCTAAGCGAACTGTGCATGCTACAGTTCCCCGACGCTCTCGTATTCCCACTGCCTTCGTCTCCCCGCCTTATCAGCTGCCACTCCTGTCTTTCCGCCGCACTCGCCGCGCCTGTCCCCGCCACCCACTTGCCTTTGCCGCCGTGCATGCACGCTCGTGCCACCGCCCACCCCTTTTTTCAATGCACCCCCACGCTACCGTCTGCCGAAACCGGCCCCTACACCCTCGCATGCATGCTGCCGCGTGTATCCCACTCCCTCTCCACCGTTCATGTCACCTCGGTACGCAGTCACCCACCGCAACCACCGCTCTCCCACGCGTCTATAAAAGCCCATCCTCGGGCATCACCCTTCGTCCACCTCCGCAGAACAAGCTCAGCACACTCCCCCCTCCAACAACAGATGATTGATGATTCTTGGATAGGGCAAATTCTATTTGGTTTTTACGCCACTGCCCTACTCATTTTCATCACATTCCTTTTATTTCTGTGGGAAGATTCATCAAACCCTCCCTTGAGAGCAAAACGAGAAAGATCAGTCCAAACCACCCAAAACCGATGAGTTTGGGAACCCTTCTTGTCCTTCTCATTCGATTGATCATCCTCGTCAATATAATCAAAGTCTCCTTTCGGATAGCAACCCTTTTGTTCTCCACCCCCAAAGAGACACTCGTCTGTGAGATTGTCTACTTAGAATAAGCCCTACTACTCACATCCCCCCGCCAAAATCTCCCTGGGCTATGAACCCAGAAACTAGAGCTTGCCTTCCACTTCGCTACATAGTCTTTGCTGAGATCTTCGTTCTATGCCTCCTAATCCTCCTCCGGTTAGTCACTCTCTCACGGGCAGAGAAGAAGCAAGAAGAAGCTCCCTGCTAATAAAGCGGCCCCCAGACGAAGAAGCTCCAAGAAGCAAGCAAGGAATCAAGACAACAAGCAGGCAATAAGTTATGCTTGGGATAAAGAGAAAAGTAACCAGAAGCGCTTGGGATAAAAAGAAAAGTAACATGAAGAAGTTTATCCCAAATGACCGCTTCTTCCCCGGCAACTCCCCGCTTCCAGAAGGGGTATTAATCCACTTAAAGGGTACTCTAATCCTTTTAAGTGGGGTAGTCTCCCCTCTGCTAGTCCTGATGAAGGAAGATCCAGAAAGTTGAGGCATGCAAATTTCTGGATGATGCATGAGTTGCCAGTGCATGCCACCGCCTGCCGTTACCGGCCAGAGCAACCTTCCAAGTGCATGAGATGAAGGAGATAGAAATATCTCTTTGTATGTGGAAGGTTTGCACGGCAAATTCCCAAAGAAGAAACAAGTAACCAAACAAGGGAAAGCCGTGGAAAAGCAGAAGTTGAAGTTGCTTCAAGCAGAAACTTCATCCATCCTTACCGAAGAAGCAAGAGCTGTTTGTTGTTGAAATTCCATCTCCCGTTTGTACAAGGTTCGAGTTTCAGTTGTAAGCAGAAGTCGTTTAGCTGAAGTAAAGCTATCCCTATAAACCCTTCTACCCTAATCTCGGGGACGAGATTTCTTTTAAGTGGGGTAGGTTTGTAACACCCCGGAAATTTACCCTAACAAATTACCCTCTAATCTTCACCCCTTAATTCAAAATGAATTTAGAAAACTTGTTTGTTTGAGTGCAAGTGTACCTTTCTGAGCTCAACCAAAAATCATCCCAAATATCCTCCATAATCTCTTCTCAAGTTTCTCCAAAATTCATTCAATTTCCTCTCCAAATCCTAGTTCAAATTCAAATCTGGAAAATGGAAAAGCCTCTTCTTTCTCTCTCCCTCTCGGGCCGAAATCCACACCCCTCTCCCCTCTCTCGGCCCGCCTGCCTCTCCTTCCTCCCTCCCTCTTGGGCCGGCCTGCCTGCCCCCCCTCTCTCTTTCTCCTTTTCCCGGCCCCGGCGGAACGGCCCATCGGCCGCTCGCCCTCCTCCTTCCCCCTTCCCTGCTCGCCGCGCCGCGCACGCGCGCGCCGTGCGTCGCGCGCCAAGCCACCGCGCCCCGACGCCGTACCGGACCCCAGACAGCGCCGCGCCTCGCATCGCCACGCGCCTCCGCGCCGACGCCTCCTGCCCGGGCCATCCCGTGACGCGCCGCGCCGCGCCCACTCGCACTCCACACGCGACCCGCGCGCCGTGCCGCTCCCCGCCAGCCGCTCGTTGCTCCGGTGCTCCCCGTACCCGGCCCCCTACCACCGCATCCACACGCGCCATGACAGCGCACGCCGCGCCCGATGACACCGGCCGCCACTCATCGCCGCGCCTATGAAAGGCGCCGAGCTCTTCCTCCCCGCGCGGCTCTCCCTCTCTTCGCCTCGGCCGGCCTCGGTTCGCCACGACCCGGAGCCGCCCGACGCGAGCTCTCCTTCCCCCTTCCCCCGCTGGTGCCGCCCGCGCCGCTCGCCTCGACGAGCCGCGCCGACGCTGCCTCCTCCATCCCGAGCCCTTCCCCCTGCTCTCTCTCGCGCCGCTCGCCGCAAGGAAGGCCGCGACGCCGCACCACCAAATTCCCCGCCCATGGGCCACCTCGGTCCAATTCGTTGCACAGAGAGCACCACACCATCTCCTTCTACTTCCGCCCCACTTCCTTTTGTTCCTCAGTCGCTCCGGCGAGGCTCCCCACGAGCACCCGCGGCCGCGACCCTCGGCGTCCGTGGACGCCCACGCTCCGCGCCTCCCCTCACACCCGGAGTCCCGCGGAAGGACCCGCGCCACTCCCCGCGTCGCACCGGTACTCTCGGCCCCGCGAGCGGAGGCCGGGAGCAGCCTCCCCGGCGAACTCCGGCAAGCACGCGCGCTCCGACGCGTCGAGGCAGGGGCGTCGGCCGGCCGAGCCGAGCCGCTCGCTCGCTCGCGCCCGGGCCACCTCTGTTGCCTGCGCCACATGGGCCGGCCCGTTGGCCCCTGTGTGCGCGTGGGCCAAGAGCAGAGGCCGGGCCGAAGTGGGAAAAAGAAGAAAAGAAGAAGGGCCCCATGGGCCGAATCCTTTCTCCGGGCCCAAGTGCTTTCCCCTCGGGCCAGAATCAAAGTCGCCAAGCAAAAGTTTATTCCTACCCCCTGAGCTATCCAGAAAGTTCATATCTACCCCTTGACACAAAATACCCCGTATCTTTTCCGTTCTAGCTCCGATTTATGTGATTCTTGTACCAAAATACTCTGTAAATCAAGCTCTATCTATTCATGTACTTTTTATAATGTTCCCACACACTCCGCCGTCCACAACACACGAAGACTCACGGTCTACGTCATTTTGGGTCGACCCGCGACGACGGGACTAGGGCACCTGTGGCAAGCCACTTGTGCGTTAGTTCCGCCCTCGCCGATCGGTTCACTGAAGACCCGGTTTGGTTGAACCGAACCGGACGGTTGTCAAACTCTACCCCTGTCCCCGTAATGCGGACGACAGGAGGGGATGGTTGGCACCGCCCGAGTTCGTCGTTCTCTCCCTCACCGCGATGTAAGCCCATCGCGCTGCGAGAGTAGACCGAGCCCAACCGGAAGGAAGAGTTGGACCGCACGCGCCAGAGCTGGCCCGTGTCGTCTTTCCCTTCTTCCAAAATTTATCTTTATTGCTGACATGCTGTCCTCATGCTGCCGGAAAATCCGTCCCATGAGCCCGGCATGGATGGCTCTAAAGATCAAACTCTTGATATCTAAAAGGGGGCCAAATGTGCCATTTATCCGTTTGACTCCCGCTCTATTTACATGCCAAACCATAAGGATATCTTTAGCTCCACAAAACCCATATCAAGATGAGCTCAGATTGTACCTTGATTTGGTGTGTTTTGCTTGTCTGTACGTGTAGGCTTTCGCGGAGAGCCGCTCGGTTCCGTCTCTGAAATGGTTGATTCAGAGACTGGGACAGGAGTTTAATGGTGCAACGACCGTCGTGCCGGCTACCTCGACGGAATGAATGCAAGTCCACTGGAATCCTCACTTGATGCATAAACTACCCAGTTTTTATATACACACCTATTGCCTTGCATGAACGATAAAACTTGCATGTTTTGCTGGCTAAGGTAAACGTAGTAGGATATAGCCTCCCGAGCCACTTTAGATGTAGTGCGCTTAGGTGGATCGCTCACTCAATTATATACATTAATATTGATGAAAATAATGGGAATATGGTGATGGGTTGAACGGATGTTTTCAGTAAAACATGGGGGAAGACCCTGGCAGACGACTTCGGTTGTTGAAGCCACTACGGGGTAGAAACCCCGGGGATACGTTATCACGGATGCCCCGGTGTTCGGTCCTTGTTGCGAGGGCCGGGCTGGTGTTGGCTCAGTTGATGAGCAGTTGTGGGAGCTCTACCCTGAAGGACCGAGTTGACGTTTCATCTTGCCTAACTCATTTAGTGCAACCACTCGAGGTTGTATGTGGCAACCCTCGGTTAGAACCCGCTTTGGACAAACCAGATGTAAGCCGGTGTGCTGGGATGCATGAGAGATTGGGAAAGGGGCGCGGTCGCATGGCTGCGGTCAGGGGTCGACAGTTGCGTGGCTGCGGGTCTGAGCAACAAGTGGTCCCGCTTCTCTCATGGCTGATGTCTGGGGGCGCCTTGCGGGGGAAGAACCGGCGAGCGGAAAGGGGCTCACTGATCATGAGTACCTGGACCAAACTTGTGGGTAAAGTGCGCACCTCTGGCCAGAGTATAATTAAATCTATCATGATAGTCCGCTGTCCACTGGTAAGGACAAACGAGTTACGGCTTGGTTTCGGAACTAGCTTCTTATAAAATGTGGGTTGGGATGGGATCAAAATGATGGCTTTGAGGCAGCTGCGGTTGCCGAGGAGGTGTGTGTGTGGAAAATGTGATGGCATGCGTGCCACGAGCCGCGATGGACCGGCAAGTCCAGTGGCAACCTCTTTTGGGATAAAGATGTTTTCTCAATTAAAACTGAGAACTAAGGAACCCTGCATATCAAATGTTTTACTGCAAATTTACCTTCAGCTCCAGATATATCTTGCATGTAATAATAGCTTATATCCCCCTTCCTATGGAAGAAGGTGGACTTGCGGAGTACGTATGTACTCACCCTTTCTTTGTTGTTGGTTTACAGAGCAAAGAAGATCATGGACGTGTGAGGGTTACGGCCTGCTTCCCAACTGTGTGTTGTGGGAAAGAATGGGTCGCGCTTTAAAGTTTTCCGCTGCAGTGTTTTTCGGGCTGCGCCCCGTTTGGTCTGTCCCGTTAGGGCGGATCTGTATACATCTGATGTACAAATGTGATTACCATAACTCCTGAGAATGGTAATAATACACATTTTAGTCCTGCTTAATGGCTGGGACGCTTCACAACTCCAACCCGATTTCTTGCATAGAAGGAAAACATACCCCACAAAGGATACTCCAAAGGTGGAGCAAGAGCCTCCATCGTCGGAGAATGCTCAAAGGGAAGAAACCTCAATGGTCATCAGAGGAAACTCTACCCCTGCCTTATCTGTACCTAATATTAAAGAAAATAAGGTTTCTCAGTCTATCATGACAGGTGGGCCCAGCTGATCAACCTCTTCCCGTCTTGTATCCGATAATCCGAATCACAGCTACAACACGTAGCAGATTCGGACGGCAGAAAGAACCCACGCGAAAACAGACGCCCAAGTCGCATACAAACTCCGTTTTCGATGTTCTATATATCGATAGAAAGCTAAAATAATAACTTTTCAAACCCAATTGAAACCACTTTATTATTCGGTCTCAGTCAATGAAAATCTTTGAAACAATATGATATGAAATTTATTCGCTAGCCCAGAGTATAGGAGCAGCCTACGCAAAAACGGACGCCTAGATCGCATACGAACTCCGTTTTTAACGTTCTATATATCGATGGAAAGTTAAAATAATAAATTTTCCAACCGAATTGACTTCACTCTAAAATTCGCTTGCAGATAACAGAAATCATTAAGACAATATGGCCTACAATTTATTCGGTACCTGATTCAGACGGCAGGAGCAACCTACGTGAAAATGGATACGGGATACCCATATCGTATATGGACTCCGTTTTCGATGTTCTATATATTATCGATCGGAAAGCTAAAAAAATAATATTTCTAACCAAACTGACACCACATAAATTTCGGTCGCATGCATTCGAAACAATAGGATATGGAATTTATTCGCGAAGTTATTCTTATATGTATTGATCTGAGGTATTGAAGGATTTTTTTCTCCTGTTGCAACGCATGGGCATTTTGCTAGTTTAGATTAATTATGGTAAAATTATCTCCAACAACTTCTTATTCTCATTCTTCGAATTCAAACTCCATTCCATACTGAACAGTGCTAGGTTTCTCGTTCCGAGGAAACATTGGAGAGACCCTAAAGATATCTAATATTTACACCGGACATCAAATCGCAGTTCATCTCCTCAACGGGCACCTGAAAAGACATCTGACAAGGAGAGGAACCGGCCGATTAGATGCCGGGACGGAGCGGAGCACCTGGATTCGCTTGCCTCTCTTTACTGCAGCGTGGGGAAAGAACACAAGGTTTGAGACTAGGGCCGGAAAAATAGCTCGAAACTCGTGGTTCGGTTCGAACTCGGGCTCGAAACTACTTGACTCGGCTCGGAGCGGCTCGTGAGTCTCAAACGAGCCGAGCCGAGTCTAATTTTTTTGCTCGCAAAAATAGCAAGCCGCGCTTAGGCTCGCGAGCCGGCTCATGAGTTCGGTCTAAGATAGTTTAACAATAATTATATGATGATTGATTAATTAACTCTTCATTATTAATGGTATAAATTAATATTTATATACATAACATAGTAATTTATATATATATAAAAAATATGTGCCACATAATTATTATTATCATTCAAAAAATATATAAATTATTTTATTTTAAGTTTAATTTGTATTTTTTAGTGCGGCTCGCGAGCCGGTTTGAGTCGGCTCGCGAACCTCTACCGAGCCGAGCCTCATTTTCTGGCTCGCAAAAATAGCGGCTCGTTCACTTACCGAGCGAGCTCGGCTCGACTCGTTATAAAAAATATGTGCCACATAATTATTGTTATCATTCAAAAAATATATAAATTAATTTATTTTGAGCTTAATTCGCATTTTTTAGTGCGGTTCGCGAGCCGATTCGAACCTCTACCGAGTCGAGCCGAGCCTCATTTTCTAGCTCGCAAAAATAGCGGCTCGTTCACTTACCGAGCGAGCTCGGCTTGGCTCGTTTCCAGCCCTATTCGAGACAGACTATAGTATTTTTTATAGGTTTGTTAGCAGTCAATCGTAGGAAGTCCGTTTCCGATCAGCACTATGAATGGGCCGAATGCTTGTCATTTCATCTATGTGCTAGATTTAGCCCAGTTTAAACTACTTCCATTTGCGTGCCATATTATTGGGCCCAACTCGACTTTAGTCTCCTTTTTGTTTAAAATAAACTTTTATTCTGTTTTTCCGTTTCTGTTTGATTTCCCCTCTGTCCTTTAATTTTGGCTTTATCGTCTTGTTGGACGTCACCCATGTCTTTTTTCAGGCGCCGTGGGGCGGGGGCGGGGTCACCCGGGGGTGCGATGCCTCCCTTGTGTGCTTCATAGGTAGTAGAGATTCTGTGGTGCTTTGCGTCGTCATCGTCTTCTTTTTTATTTCACATGTTAATTTTGTATTTCTTTGTTTTTCCTTCTTAAATATCACATAAATGATTTTGCTAATTGCACATCCTAGAATTTGTTTTTAAATTTAAAATATGAATAAAATTTATTCAAAAACAAAGTTGATTTTTTAGGCAGGCAGAAAGTGCTTGACTTTTGTTTACAAAGTTTAGACAAGATTAAAGACAAAAAGCAATTTCCCTTCCGTTGACACAAAAATGGTATTGGTTACATGTGTCATTTATTTGTTGGTTCAAAAACTTGAATGAGAGCACACAAAAAACCCCGAATATTACATAAGTAAATAATCTATTCTTTCTTGCTTTATGTTAAATTTTAAGGCCCAACAATTCCATGCGGATGAAAATACTTCTCTACGGACAACTTGTTATAGCAAATGTAATTGGTTTATAACCAATTCATTACGGGATATGCATATATGCACTTCTGAAAGTTTCACTGACCAATACATGATGCTTATGCATTTGTGTGATATGAAGTTGACAAACTGGGTAGTAGGCGCCAATGGATTCCAATCGAGGAGTCACAACCCTCTCTAGTCCTCATTTTCGTTAGCACACACGCAAACGTCTTGGTTCCTCTTGATTCGTGCAAAGGATCAAGTGTTCATAGTGGATTTACTTCCCTGTTTTAGAGTGGTAGACTTCAAACCACGTACACCCCCATGAAATTAATAAAGGCCTTACATTAGTTCTTCCACAATCCCTAGGAAGCTTGCAAAGAAAAACAACTCACAACACAGGTACAGTGTACTCAAAAGTCACAACACACGACCACACGTCTTAACATCGTATCATATCGTGAAAAATTAGTGCTTATTGTTAAAGCATCCAGCGCATGTTTTGCTATGCCTTTTCAATGTATTTGAGACTCAGCTTCATTGCTTTGATGTATTGAGAGTCCATTCGTGACCTTTCTTCGACACATAAAGTTTCCATATATCTTCATTTGTGGTGTTTGCTTTCCAGCAAGTCCATGCATCATCATATTATGTCCACCATGCATATCTTGTACAAGGGAGCTAGGGGCGTTCCTTAGAGTTTTTTTAGTTCTAAAGCTCTATTGAGCAGAGCCAACATGGGGTATTCCTAAAGAGGAAAGGTGGAGACCTCCTTGTGCATGGGGAGTGTCCATCGGCTATATATATGGAGTTAGTATAGTAGAGTGGGAGCTTTCCTTTTTGAGGAGTTTCTTGTGAGGGGCTCCAAGAGGAAGAACAAAGGGGGAATTTCGAACTTTCGGATGGCTCAACGAAAATTCGTAGTGTGGGAATTTGCGTTCTCTGGTCTCTTTACATCCTGCGTCTTTGTTGTTATTTCATCATGCTTTGCGCTTAGTAGTGCTTTCACACGGTTCCAAATTATAGTTCGCATGCTTGTTGATAGAATTAGAAGAATATAGGGTGGGAAAAAACTTTTTATATATACGGTGAGAGAAAATGAGCTGCTAGTATGTGGTGTATGTTTGTCTAGCAATATATGTAAAGTCGCCAGGCGTAGTTTGTTGGGTTGGGTGTCACACATCACGGTAGGCCCCCTTTTTGATTTGTCACGGAATTGGACAAGAAGATGTGTATACATGATACATCAGTGTGTGTTGTGTTTTTTTTTTTCGAAAGACCATCTATGTGTGTTGTGTGAGTGGAGTGGCTGGCTGTCTGGCTAGCTTTTCCATGGATCTTGTTTTGTCGCATGTATGCATGGCATGGAGTTGTATGGTAGTACTACTTGTATATATGCGAATGAATGAATGGATGGATGTTATGAAGTATAATAAAGGAATGAGGACGATTGTGTGGCGTGCCGTGCCGTGGCGTATAGCGCCAATATGAATAATGATTCCAATTCACGGGCGGGAGAGGACGCCGGACACACACGGGCAGGCAATTAGCTTAGCTAGGCATATACCAGAGCATCATCATGGATCAGTATTCAGTACATATATAGTATAAGCTGGATCAATGGATCTCTCTAGCTAATGTAACGAATTAACCACCACGCAAGCAGATGCATCCAGCTTGCATGCACATATGCATGATGTTTGCTTGCGCACATAATTAATTACTAAGTTTTACTATAAAACTATAAACTAGCGTAGATGTACATGCGGCACGCCCCCGCAGCCAGTGAACTGCATGGCAGCGGACTACATATTTCGCAAGCGGATCACCGTGAGGAGCGGCGGATGCTGGAAGCAGGCATCAAGGAGAAGGAAAAAGTCAGCTAAAAAGAAAAGCGTTTCATTAATTCTAAGACAAGAAAAATATTAGGACCTTAATCCTTTCCAGCTGGGGTGTAAATGTGCATGAGGGGCATATATATGTCTTTATTAAGTGTAAAATGATAATCAAAAACTCGTTTTTTTATTAGTGCAGATGAATTGAAGTGAATTAAGCTAGCTAGGGGTGGTGTGCGTGCATATGCATATGATGCTGTGTAGTACAGATGGAGGGATGTGGATGGATGGATGGGAGCAAGTTTCTAGTACGTACGCTCGTGAGTCGTGAGTTGGTGACCCGTGAGGCAGCTAGCTGGGCAACCAGCCACAGTTGATGGGGTAGCTGATGCCGGATGAATGAATGAAGCTAATAAGCAACAGAAGCCGCTGGTCGTGGTCTCGCTACTACGATCCAGATGCATGTGAGCCAGCCCCCGTATAGCTGAGCAAAGCATGCATCCAATTCCAATCCATCTGAATCTGATAGATGGCATTGCATATTTGCATACCGGCCGGCCGGTTGCAAGTAACAACTGCTAGCATGCAGCATGCAGCATGCAGTTGGACGCCTCATCAGCCGGCTGCATCTGCATGCACCCGGACCCGGCCGGCCTATAAATACAACACATACTCAGCCACTAGTACTGCATCTGTTCTGTATGTGTGTGGCATTGTGGTGGTCTGTCGTCTATCTAGCATCATTAGCAGCATATCGATCGGTCGATCGATACCACCAGACGCAGACCACCTTACCCCCGGCCGAGAGCGCGCAAATTAAGCAACCGCAGCAGCATCTGTGACTAGTGTGAGGCTGTGAGCTGCTGCTAGATACCCGGCCAAAGCAGCAGCAGCCAATTCAACTCCATCCATCCTCCTCAGCATCAGCACGCAGGCCGGCTCGATCGACGACGACATGGCAGCCTCCTCTTCCTCTCGCGCCGTCGCGGCCGCGCTGCTGTGCCTATTGCTGCTGGCGCAGGACGGCAGCTGCGCCAATAATAATACCAATAAGAAGCACAAGACGCCGAGCAGCAGCAAGAGCCACAAGAAGGGCGGCGGCGGCGGCGGCGCTCATGCCGCACCGACCCCGCCGGTCGTCGTCCCCACTCCCAGTCCCATCAGCCCGCCGCCGCCGACGACGATCCCTCCTCCTCCTGCTGCTGCTGCTGGTGGTTACCCCACCCCCAACCCCAACGGCACCAGCAATGTCGACGGCGGCTGGCTCAACGCCCGGGCGACGTGGTACGGCGCTCCCAACGGCGCCGGCCCGGACGACAACGGTGGTGCCTGTGGGTTCAAGGACGTCAACCTGCCCCCATTCTCGGCCATGACGTCCTGTGGCAACGAGCCGCTCTTCAAGGACGGCAAGGGATGCGGATCATGCTACCAGGTAGGCATTGCATGCATGCACTGCCAGCCAATTTCACTAATTTCGATCCAGATTTACCATTGCCATTGCCACTAGGACTCTCATCACGATGACCATGCATGCAGATCCGTTGCGTTGCCCACCCTGCCTGCTCCGGCATCCCAGAGACCGTGATCATCACGGACATGAACTACTACCCCGTGGCCCCCTACCACTTCGACCTCAGCGGCACGGCTTTCGGCGCCATGGCCAAGGACCAGCGCAACGACGAGCTCAGGCACGCCGGAATCATAGACATCCAGTTCAAGAGGTAACTATATATATATATATATGGTGCATTGCATTACTCCATTATGCATTGCATTGCATTGCTCTTGCCGACCTACCTACCTACCTTCAATTCATTCCCCCGGGCCTAGCTTCAATTCTTTCCTTAATTAATTGTACATTTCATTCCCATGCATGCACCTGTTGTATAGTAGCTGCTGCTTTACGGCGCCGACGGTTGGTTTGGTTGGTTATATATGCTGCTAAGACCATCCCAACGGGGATGTCCATATGCACTTTCTATCCCTATTCATCCACTGTTTCAACTACCCTCTCTCTGTCTACAGTAACGCTACAGTGCCAAACAGTGTATAGGCATCCATTTTGCACGTCCCCACTGGGGATAGCCTAACTGCTACAGTGTATATGCATCCATTTTGCATGGGTACGGTGCACGCATATTATTAATAGACTTACTCTCCATTCTTCTTTATTTGTTGCATTTTAGTTTAAATAAAAATGAACCAGTTGGCGATAAATATTCGAGAAGAAATGTAACGTAGTACTACTGCATACAGATATATATACACAACTACTAATGAATACTGCGTGCAGGGTTGCTTGCCAGTACCCCGGCCTGACGGTGACCTTCCACATCGAGCGCGGTTCCAACCCCAACTACCTTGCGGTGCTGGTGGAGTATGAGAACGGCGACGGCGACGTGGTGCAGGTGGATCTGATGGAGTCCCGGGCGGCGGCGGAGGACGGCGGCGAGCTCATCCCCACGGGCGTGTGGGAGCCGATGCACCAGTCGTGGGGCTCCATCTGGAGGATGGACACGCGGCGGCCGCTGCAGGGACCCTTCTCGCTGCGCGTCACCAACGAGTCCGGCAAGACGCTGGTGGCGGACCAGGTCATCCCCGCTGACTGGCAGCCAGACAACGTCTACAGCTCCATCGTCCAGTTCGACTAATTATTATATATAGGCAGCGTTATATATATGCAATGCAACATTGCAATGCACTGCTCCATCCATCCATCCATCAATCGTCGCCCAGTCCTCGCGGTGAGACGTCGCCATATATATATATAGCTTCCTTCTGACGTCCGTCGTCCGGCCGGCCGGCCGGTCTGCCGGTGCATGCATGCCTACTGCATGTGTACCTACGTACGTCTGCATGTCGTCGATGTAATTTATACACACACACACAAACAAACAATCATATATACATGAGAGAGAGATGCATGTCTGCACTGTCAGAGTCGAGTATCGGTCGGTCGGTCAGTCAGTCAGTAGTGTGCTACATGCATGTATGTGGTAGTACTGCGTACGATGGATAAGTAGAACACACATTGCATGCTTCCGCTTGTACTCTGGATCTGGAGTATATACTTTGTCGTCGTAATGTGTGTGATCATCGATCAGTTGCCTGCTGATGCCACTGCTAAGTGCATGCGTACACACTGCATGCTTATATATATATATATATATATATATATATATATATATATATATATATATATATATATATATATATATATATATATATATATATCATCGATCGATCGATCGATCGACCTCATTCATCTCTGCTAATAATCAATTACACTGATTGTTCATATATCATGGGGACACTGAATCTGGATGGCCCTTCAATTGCCTGCTGCATCATATCTGCAGCATCCATCCTGTATATATATGCAGCTAGGTATAGCAGGTTGAGCAACCCGTGCCTTAGCTTTTGCTGTGCCATGCATCCATCCATCCATCAGCAGATGAGCCAGCCTTTCTTTGTTTGGTCTTTTGCGTTGGCGGCTGGCTCCCTTTTCCCTGCTAGCTGCATATGCATGCGTTCCCTGCATGCTTTCTTTGGCTTTTCCCATGTAATAATTCCATCTTTCGCAGCAAGCACGTAGTAGCACTAGTCACGGGCTTTTGTTTTGTATATGCTGCGGCGGCATGCCTGCCTGCCTGCCTCCATTTTCTACCCGCCCATGCATGAATGCAGCATGATGCATGTGGATGTGGCCATGCATGCATCTATCGCAAATGAAATGCCATATATTCCAAGCACAGCTATGTAATGCAACTGACGACCAATGCAAGCTAGCAACAACCCGTGATCCAAGCAAGCCCCCTGTTTCCGTCCGTTGCTCAAATATACGTACTAGTACTGTACATGCAATGCATGTCCCAGCTACCTCATCCATCAATAGTCCCTCCAGGTCCAAAATTCGGACAATGATTGAGTCAAAACATTTTAAACTTTAACTATATAATAAATAGCTTTTAAATTATATATTTGGTTTTGAAACTTTAGCGTCATAACATTAGATTTGTCTTAAAAAGTGTTTTCACAAAAATATAAATTTGGTAGGATATTCATTTATGTACTAATAGAAACATTGATGATCAAAACTATGTTTTGGAGATCGTGCCATTGTCTAAAGCGACAAGAATTTTGGACTTGGAGGAAGCACCTAGGTAGCTAGCTCTCCATGCTTTAGCATGGTACTCTTAATATAATAACAATGCAGAGCTAGCTTTGTTGTTAATTTATTAAGCACTAGTAGCATGCATGCACTTGCAACACTTAGCAGCTAGCTATAGCTACTTTGTTATTTAAACAACTAATATAACGCATATATAACGAACCAACCAACGACTGAAAGCTCGATCTCTAGCTAATCATGTTCTGCTAGCTACATAGCTAGCTAATTACTAGTAAGCTCCTTGTAGTAAGCTTTAGTATAGTATAATATATTAAGATAGAGAAAGCAATCACCAATATAATGTGTGTGCGTATACATAGGAGTACATTCCTTCAGTTCAGTGCTGGAGGCCGGTGGGTTAGCTAGATAGCTTTTGTTAATTATCTCCTGCACGCACGCACGCCGGCCGGCCGCAAAGGTAATATAATGCACGCAGGCCTGGTTATGGCCATGGACATCATGGACATCCAATTCCAAAAGAGATCTAGTGCAGGTATATTACTCTATATATATGCATGATGCATCTATCTAATATAGTATGATCCATGCATGCCGATGCCGGTGGTGTGCCTTTAATTTTCCCGGCCAAACATGGTATAGCAAAAGACGATCGATATATAGACATATAGTGCTGCCTACTTTTCCGTGCGAGCGTGGCCGGCCGGCCTGTGAGATACAGTACCCCTCAAAAGACTATCCGCGTTTCTATCCCTCAAAATTTCCCCTCAACAAAGAATATTCTAGTCTCTCTATACCAATTTTTCTGCACCCCATATATTTTCTCCAAAACCAACTACACAATACTACTTTCTCCATTAAATGTAACATCATCATTTAACGGAAAAATAACATTGTGATAGAAAAAAGTAATAAGTTTTCACAATAAAGTTACTTTTTCTATCATAAAGTTACTTTTCTAATATACATATGTTATCGAATATAATGTATATAAATTAACTTTGTTGTTGTAGTAAAATAATGAGATCATATGCTTGTATTTTAGAAACATTTGAGGGGTCTCCCCTTAAGACTAAATGGAGACCCCTCTCCATTTTGGGATTAAAAATTGCTTGTTTGGATGTGATGACTGCCATGCTAGCGGACACAGTAGTGACCGCGTGCAAGCAAAGGTGAATTTAGTTGGAAAAAAGAAGAAGCTTGTGTGTGCATGTATATTCAAAAATTTTCATGAAAATGTGTTACACAATGAATTAATTTATAATTGTGGCGGAAAGCACCCGACTAATAAAAGAAAATTAAGTTTAATTATTAACAAAAATAAAAAATCACCAAACCAAGAAAATAAAATTGATTGTAAATAATAATAGGTTTAAATATTAACCCAAAATAAAAACAAAAAAGAAAGAAGATAAAATTAATTGTAAACAATAATATGTTTAAATATTAATTAAAAACAAAAACACCCAACTAATTAAGGAAGCAAAATTAATTGTAATTAATAATTTAAAAGAAAATAAAACAACAAGAATAAACAATATGTTGAGAGTGGGATTTGAACCCACGCCCTTTCGGATCAGAACCTTAATCTGGCGCCTTAGCAGCAATATTGTTTATCGACCTTGTTCTTATTACCGATCTGGATGCCACTTGAGATCTTATATCTGGATTACATCGTTTTTAATTATACTAGCAATAGCCTATTGCATAAATGTTCTTTCGTTAATTTGTATACTTAGGATTGATCCATCATTTATTTCCAATAAGAAATGCTTCAGGGTTCTTGTTTGGTGTTCCTCCAGACCTTCACTACCCTGCCAGGCTGCATGGGAGGCGAAGCACTTGATGGAGTGATTTACCCTGGCATTCTGGATAATTGTTATTTTCGCACAAATAAAATCAAAGAATAAAAACAAGATGATGTCACCATGAATTTATGTATCCACTAGCACGGTGACCCATGCAATTTGTTGATGGTCACAAGTCACAACAATGAACGCTATAGATCTTTCTCTTTTTTTTTCATTTAATATATACCATTAGATGTTCATGAAATTTGATGGTGTAGATTGTCTTGTTTTAATTTTGATTAATAGTAGTGTAATTTCTAAACCATCTCAACTAATGTGGTGTTTTTTTTAAATTCACATATTGAGATACATTGTAGCCTACCAACGTGTGTGAAACAAGTATGCTCTCAGTCCACTGATGACCTATATGGCTATATGTCTAGAGAAGAGAGAAGGTGTCCACAAATGATCTACTTATTCGGACAGTAGATTGTTAATGTACATCATCATATTTTACTCTTTGTGTGTATGCATGCTATTGGGTGCATACAATGCAACCCCATACATTTAATAGTCCTTGCTACGATGCATGTTTAAAGGAGACATATGCAGATGCTTATTTTATCAGGGATGAAGCTAGGATGCAAGTATAGGAGGCACGTCCACACTAAATATAAACTAAATTAGCATTAAGTTAGCAAAATTATTAGATGATCTTTTAGAAAATCAAGAGCATTGAGGGAGACCTCCCTAGCCCTCCCTAGAATCGCCTCTACATTTCACCTTGCTCTTGGTGCCATCCCCAAATATGTGGATCATTAGTTGATGGAAGGAGTATTGTATATCTAATATAGCATCTATAACAATGCCTAAAATTTATTTTCAAAAATCAGATTTCAGGTGGGACCAGCGGATCAAGCACTCCAACAAGACCAGCAAAGTGATTTTTCCCAACTAAGCATTGGAGTCGTTCATTGCTTCATTTGCTCATTGGGTTGCCCGATGGAGATTCATCGGACCGCTTGGTACGGTGTTAATCGTTTGACGGACCGGTTCGTGTAAAACGCACTGGAGTGTTCAATCTTCCTTCTGCAGTGGTGATTTATGTCCAATGTACAAAACTATCCGGTGTGTGAATTATATTTTGCACAAAGTTTCTCCTCCTACTTCAGTCACTTTTGTCCAATGTTAATCATCGATGAAAGTGAGACCGTGACCTATTAAGAGGGGGAGTGTGAATTATAAGTTTTAAAAACTAAGGCTCACAATTCCAACATAACAAAACCTATACAAACTCCAAGGGCACAACAAGAACTGATTCCGACTTACATGCATATGCCTTCTTATGGCCATTGGTTTTCCCAAGTTGTCGTTCTGATTTCTCATTCTTATTACAAAACCTACGCACATACATGGGACGCTTACATGGGCCTCACCCGCTGGCCTGTTAGTTAGTTAGTTAGTTGTATTGGGCCGTCGAACACGACAAACCCCTCCTCCTTGACTAGGTACTCGGTGTTCCCCTCAAAAAAATCTAAAAAAAGGTAGTCGGTGCGGTGATGATGGTCTTCGACCTGCAATAAAAAAAATCCACATCCAACATTGTGGCTTCATCTCTCTCTCTCTCTCTCTCCCCCCATTATTTAGACCATGAATTGGGACATAACCTAAGTAGTACACCGATCCGATCTCATACGTGTGAATCATCGTCATATCCGAGTCCACTTTGCAGCTAACTAGCATTGTTAAGTGGTGGTGTAGCCAAGTGTATTAAGGTCCAGGTCGGAAAAGACAACTAACGAACTCTTCTATATATACTGCGAGTATATACTTATGTGCAATGCTGGTAATACCAACTTATCCAAATCAATCAAACAAGATATATATAGTAATAATAGCGCTTGCAGTCAGCAGAGATGGGTATAGTGGAACGTGTATGCTGCTAGAGATGGCCAATAGCTAGCAGGCTAATATAGTAATAAACTAGATGATACTCCGTGCGTTGATGCGAGAATTCTTAAACTAAATCTTAAAGTGAAATTTGAAGGTATAAATTTAATGTCATTGAAAGGACTATGTTTTGAAAGAACCGCCGATTTAATACGGGCTAAGTACACCTGCCACCATTAGCTTACAATGTACTTAGACCGTACTAAACCCGGTCATCCGTCGAGAGACCTTCGGCTCTCGATAACACCATTTCCCAGAGGAACCGCATCTGACTCTCGATGGAGCCACAACAGTTACATCATCACAGGCAGTTGAAATATAGAATAGATAGACTTAGTTTATAAACCAGGAATGTATATAGTCAAATACATGTCCAAAATATATATAATGCGGAAGCGTTTTCAAAACATCTCGCAGCGGAAACCAAATACTTAAGAAGCCTTCATACAGACGAACGAGGCGAGAAGCACCGAGCCCACCGGTGCTACCCTTCTCCAAGCAGCTATCCAATTGCCGCCAGTACCTGTGAGCCAAAAGTGGGGGCAAACCCTGAGTACTAATTACTCAGTAGGACTTAATGGACAGGGTTACGGCTGACGCAAAGCTCAGCTTACTAGCAAATAGGTCCTTAGCCACTGGTTTTAAACTGTAAAATGTTGCCATAGGATAGCGGGATTTGACAGTCGCTATCCTTTAATTATGATTATCCACTATGTTTTATGTCATGCTATAGCGGGATTTGGCAGCCGCTAGTCCTTATCCTGAATCTCATTGGTAATATAAAGCGAGTAATTTGCATGAAGCAAAGCATGTATAACCATTGTGTCGTATCAAATCATCGATTCCATAAAACATCTTGCCTCAAACAGTTCTACGTTGCCCGTCAGTGATATTGGCATTCTCACACCTGGTGAGCATCAGCGATTCGAATCGATTTTTATATTCCCGGGAATAACTAGAAAATGCCAGGGGCCCATATGCTTACTAACACGACGGCTTTCCCACATATAGTCCCCCTTCTCCACTTGTCCCATCCCAAGTTCGATTCACTCCCGCCTGACTCCCGGGTTGTGCCCCCATGATGAGCCTGCCGACATCTCGGTCTCCCCGTCATGAGTACCAAGCTCTCCCGGGCCACCTTCCTCTCAACCAGTGGGTAGGAACGTGTTTCTGTTCTTCGGATGGCACAAGTAAGGTTTCACCGGTCCCATTTCCCGGATAAGCATTCTAGCAATGTTATGCCGATCAGCAGGCGAACAGCGAACGGGCCTTATGCGACTCGGGCGGAGTCCACCATACCATCACATCATTTTTCAACATAGTAATCCCATATCTCTGCCCGGTCTCAATTGAAAGCATAACATAGCAATAATAAATTCATAGTAATGAAGATTCATCATTCGAAAGTAAACCCTACGAGACGAGTGACAGTGCTCACTCGTGTCTACTCGTGCCTAACCATTCTAGGCACCCGTCCTACGAACCCTAAGTATAGGTGCTAGGGTCAGGGCGGCCGGAAAGTCTAATGCAATTGGTTTCAATCAATCCTAATGCATATGCGTAACTCAAAATGATTTGTTTGCTGGGATTTGCATGGTCCTGCCTACCTTGATTCACTTTAATAAGACCAACAAACTAAGCTACTGTTAGTTTGCCGGGTTGTGAGGCTTCGCCCCAGGCAACCCCTTGATCCCTTGGACAACTCCTCCTTCCAAGCACGACTGATGGGCCCTCCAGGTCGTGAATGGGTCTTAGTTGGTCTTTTGGATCACCGTTGGTTGATGTAGACCCGTGCACTTGTTTCTTTATCACGTATCTGCAATAAGCGTCGCTATATGAATAATATGCATGATGCAATACACGAGACGCCTGGAGATCATACACGCATAACTAATCATTCCATGGATATGCAGAAAAGTGATTGATAAACATACTCATAGGGTAGTATAGCCATAGGAATTTTGGTGGAATTTCTTCTAGCATAGCGGATAGCACTTTCCTATTTCATTGACTTAACCATCATATCACTTGTCATTTCCATATCACATGCAAGCAAAGCACCAGTCAAGCATATATCTACACATGCAATGGACTGCTATTACAAGACATCACTCTTAGCACTAGTAATTTGTAGTATTTTTATGATCCTAGAGCGAACACACACTCAAACAAGCATATAAATGCTCTTTTTCCTATTTTTTTTTTCAACTAGTATCATTATGTCAATTTCAAAACAGCAGCCAAAACAAATATGCACAACCTCATACTTTACTAGTGAGCTACCCATACTGTATAGAGTACATGAAAAATACCAGAGGTCATGTTGGAGCATATTTCATGTAACCTTCACTTTCTAAGTTAACTTAATACACAAAACACATGCATAAGGGCAAAACAGTAATTAAACAGTCAATGCTAGGGCTACCAAAAATCACACAGTATCTAGATGCCATAACAAATCTACTATCCAAGTTTCATAATTTTTGGAGTTCATTTAGTCCACTTTTGACATTTATCCTAATTAGTCATGCATGCAACAAACCAAGGGCAAAACAGACATTTCACACTTCCACATCCTACCAATCATGTAGATCTACCCAAGAGGAGTCTAACGCAACTGAGTTTGTCCATTTTGGATTTTTCTGTGATTTGTTATGATTTTCCAAAGTTCACACCTAATTTAAATGCATTTAAATGGAAATCACACAGACCAGGGACCTAAACGTAATTAACCGTAGACTCCAGGGGGTACCAGGGAAGATTCTACAGACTCAATGCATAGTGTTTAAAATATACCGCGTAAAAATGCAAAAACGCAGGGGGTTTCGGGTAAAACTACCATTCCTTCTTTTTCCTCGGGCCGACGGGCGCGCGCGCGGTGGCCGGGGTTGGGGACGCTGCGCCGGCGCGTGGAGGACCGGGCTTGAGGCCGATGGGGTCGGGGAAGATGTTCCCGTCCACGGGGACTCGATTCCCCCAGATCTCGTCGCGGAAGGAGGTGAGGACAAGCGGAGCGGCGGCGGTGAACCGAAGCCGCGGGAGCTTGGCGTGGCGCGGCAGCGCGGCGTCGATCCGGCGGTCGGGGCGGCCGATGGCGGGGCCAGAGAGCGCTTGAGCTACGCGGGGACGAGGCTAACCCGGCGGAGTCGAAGTGGTGGCGCGGAGATGGCCCGAGGGTGGCTCTCCACGATGAGCCCGTGGGCGGCACGGGTGCACGCGAGCGGCGCGAGCGGGGAGAGGTGGAGGAGGCGATGGCGAGGGCCGAGGCCTTGGAGGTTCGGTAGAGGGGGTCGGGGCGAGCGTGGGGCGCCGGTCGGCTAGGCACGAGGATCACCGGAGGGGTGATTGGCCCGAGCTCGCCGTGGGCCGACCATGGTGACCATGGCGGGCGGCGCCCGGCGCGGCGGCTCGATCTACTCCGAGGGGAGGGGAACGGCGGCGAGGCCTAGCGGGGTGGGTGCGCCGGGTCGCGGCGGAGGTGGTGGTGGCACCCTCGGGGCGCGAGGAGGTCGGATGGCGGCGGCGCGGCAAGCTCAAGCTCGAGCGGCCATGGCGGCGTCCCGTGCACGCAGAGGCAGGGAGACGAGGGAGACGAGTGGAGAAGGGCGTGAACGCGACCGTGATGGCGTCCGGGTGAAGAGGGGCGCAGTCGCGGTGTGGGGCCGTCGATCCGCGGCCGCGGCGTACGCCCTGTACGCCGGCGAGCCACGCGGCGGGCGTCGTACTGAGGAGGACGACCCTGACGGGTGGGCCCCACCGGTCAGTGACTCAGAGAAAGATCCACTTTATTTGTGTTTTCTCCCTTCCTGTAAATTGCCATTTTGACCTATTTAGAGACCGAATTTGGGAAAGTGGTAATTGGATGAATTGTTGTACTCTCAGAGCTCTACAAGTTTGTAAATTGGCTCATATTCAAATTCGGCCGGAAAATATGAAATTTGTTTGAATTTATGCAGCAGCCATAGGTAGGGACAGGGTAGGTCATCTGCTTGGGAGGGGAAAATACCCTAGTTATAGGCCTCAACTCCACTTGCTCCTTTTGACAAATTTGTTTGTAACTTTCTAAACTATATTTCATTTCATTAGGGCAGGTCATGAAAATGACTCTATGGGTAATAAAATCTCAAATTACCAAACTGGACAGAGTAGGGGTGTGTTTCTGGGCTGACAAAATTTGGTTGAAAAGACCAATTTGAATTCATATTATGACCAGACTCATATTGACAAAGTTGTTTCCTGGATCATTACCTACAACTTTGTTAATATAATCCTCCTCTAAATCACAACATATTTTGAAATACAACCCTAATCTTGTTTAGGATTTTGGTAAAACAGCAGATTTACTCTAAGTAAAGCTTTTCTTGTTTTCATCTTTTGAAATATCAAATGAAGTCCAAATACATCCACAATAGATGCATTTGAAAGGTGATGAGTTCAATCCCATTTCATATAAAAGAAAATTCTTGAGTTGTATAGTCCAATCAAAAGAAATTTCAGAATCAATTTGGGGATGAGCTAAAATTTCAGATTTGAGAAATTTTTGACTTAGTGGTTTATCTACCAATTCCTCATTACTCTCTTAAGCATGATTTAGTCTTAATTCATCATTAGTTCACGTATAATTGTGTGTACGGCTTCTGAGATGCCAGGGGCATCACACAGGTCAGAAAAGACAACTAACGAACTCTTCTATATATACTGCGAGTATATACTTATGTGCAATGCTGGTAATACCAACTTATCCAAATCAATCAAACAAGATATATATAGTAATAATAGCGCTTGCAGTCAGCAGAGATGGGTATAGTGGAACGTGTATGCTGCTAGAGATGGCCAATAGCTAGCAGGCTAATATAGTAATAAACTAGATGATACTCCGTGCGTTGATGCGAGAATTCTTAAACTAAATCTTAAAGTGAAATTTGAAGGTATAAATTTAATGTCATTGAAAGGACTATGTTTTGAAAGAGATTATACTTGATAATATGTTCATCTTAGTTGAAAGATATCAACTTAGAAATGACTGATTCATTGTGTGTTTGTGTCTTGGTTATAGGAACTTTATATACTTATACGAACAAATGGTTCCATGCATATATGTTATTAGCCATAGAAAATCGATTAAAAAAACATCAATAGAGAAGCTCAGTTGACGGTGACATGGCTTCTAATTTAGTGGAATCATGGATAACATGGATAACTTGTATGTTAGTCGTGGACTTCACCTATATACGTTACCTAGATAGATGAGTCGATTTTGAAGAGAACTTTTTTTTTTACACAGCGGCCGAGTAGAGAGTACAGAGTAGGGTGCTTCCATTGGACACACCGATCGATCCGATGCGGCCGGCGCGCCGCGTCCATTGGATTGTCCGTACGATTCATGGATTTTCCGTTTTGCTGGCACGCAGCAGTGGTGGAGGGAGCTCCAGCTCCATCCTCATCAAATTAATATAGACGTTGCATTGCATCCAAGCAGTACACACAAGCAAATTAAGCTAGCATCTCCTTCCTTCTCCGATCCTCTAGCTGCTGCATGCATGCTGTGTCGTCGATCGTTGCTCTAGCTGCTGCTGCTTAATCCATATATTAATTCCACTACGTACGTACATGACGGCGGCGATGGCCAACCTGCAGCAGGGCATCAACAAGGCTACTCCCAGCATGCTGCAGATGACGGACGCGTGGCGTGGGACTGGAAGGGCCGCCCCGCCGTCCGCGTGTGCTCCGGCGGCTGGCCCGCCGCCGCCATGATCCTGGTGGTGGAGCTGAACGAGCGGCTCACCACGCTGAGCATCGCCGTCAACCTGGTGACCTACCTGACGGACACCATGCACCTGGGCAGCGCCGCCGCGGCCAACGCCGTCACCAACTTCCTGGGCTGGGCGCTTCCTTCATGCTCTGCCTCCTCGGAGGCTTCGTCCCAGACACCTGCCTGGGCAGATACCGCACCATCGCAATCTCCACAGCGCTCCAAGCAGCGGGCACGGCCGTCCTGACCACCTAGCTCGACGGCCGGGCGCATCATCAGCTGGGCGTCCTGTACCTGGGTCTCTACCTCACGGCGCTGGGCACGGGCGGCCTCAAGTCCAGCGTCTCGGGCTTCGGCTCCGACCAGTTCGACGACTCCGACGCCGGGGAGCGGCGGCGCATGGCGCGCTTCTTCAACTGGTTCTTCTTCTTCATCAGCATCGGCTCTCTGCTGGCCGTGACGGTGCTGGTGTACGTGCAGGACCACCTGGGCCGCCCATGGGGATACGGCGCATGCCTCGCCGCCATCCTCCTTCTCGGCCTCTCGCTCTTCCTGGCCGGCACGCCGAGGTACCGCTTCAAGAAGCTGCACCTGCAGCCTGCAGGAGGGGGCAAGGAGCCCGCTGGCGCAGATCGCGGCAGTCACGGCGGCGGCGTGGAGGAACAGAGCGCTGCCGATGCCGTCCGACGACGACCCGACCACCATGCTGTACGACGGCGACAAGGGCGGGAGGACGACGACAAACCAAAAGCTGCCGCGGTCCAAGGAATTCAGGCAAAGTTAGGTACATGCGCATGTAGAAAACAAATTTTCATATATATATATATATATGTATGTATGTATGTATGTCATGCATGCAATGCAATGCAATATTTGGCATGCAGGTTCCTTGACCGGGCGGCGCTGGATGGGCGTGCACGGTGACGGACGTGGAGGAGGTGAAGCAGTTGGTGCGGCTGCTGCCCACCTGGGCCACCACCATCCCCTTCTGGACCGTGTACGCCCAGATGACCACCTTCTCCGTCTCCCAGGCGCAGGCCATGGACCGCCGCCTCGGCTCCGCCGGCTCCTTCCGCATCCCCGCCGGCTCCCTCACCGTCTTCTTCGTCGCCTCCATCCTCCTCACCGTCCCCGTCTACGACCGCCTCCTCCTGCCCCTCGCCCGCCGCTTCACCGCCAACCCGCACGGCCTCTCCCCGCACCAGCGCATCTTCGTCGGCCTCCTCCTCTCCGTGCTCGCCATGGTCGCCGCCGCGCTCACCGAGACGGAGCGCGCCCGCCGCGCCGCCGGATCCCCCTCCGTCTTCCTGCTGGTGCCGCAGTTCCTCCTCGTCGGCGCCGGCGAGGCCTTCGTCTACATCGGCCAGCTCGACTTCTTCCTGCGCGAGTGCCCCAGGGCCATGAAGACCATGAGCACCGGCCTCTTCCTCACCACGCTCTCGCTCGGCTTCTTCTTCAGCACCGCCGTCGTCAGCGCCGTCAACGCGGCCACCGGCTGGCTCACCGACGACCTCGACCAGGGCAGCCTCCACAGCTTCTACTGGCTGCTGGCAGCCATCAGCGCCGTCAACCTTCTCGCGTTCGTGGCCGCCGCCAGGGGATACGTCTACATGGAGAAGCGCCTGCTGCAGGCGGACAATAATGAATAAATAATCGTCGTCCATGCATGATCAATCGATTTTATATTTAATAATAATGCATTCACCAAATATATATGCATGTCGTGGCATCCATCCATCCCATTTCCTCCGCTACCTGCTCTTGATCTTGCCTTGCCTCGTCCCACGGCTTATTAATTTTTCAGCATTAAGTACTCTCAAAAAAAAATTCAGCATCAATATAATTGGCCTCATCATACTGCATGCATGCCCGTTCTCATGATCTAGTATATATTTCGCTGATCTGGTCTGTCTTGAATCTGTTGTTGGGGGGAGTCTCTCTGCATGCCTAAACAAACAAATTTCGTGTTTGAGGCTCACCAGAAATGATCGATCGATCGATGTATAATATTTAATGCATGATCTATACATCCCAAGCAAGCAAGCAAGCACGACAAGGTAACCTTGAGTTCTGGAGTAAACTCAATACTTTAGTACGTGTTGTGAGATGATCAAGGAGATAATAGGAAAGAAAAAAAGATAATAGAATTAAAAAAAAGAGACATAATTGATTGACGCCATTCATTTCTCATTAAAATCGAGAGAAGGAAAGCAACAGGTGGGTATGTGTATAAAATGAGGTGAGAAATAAAAAGAGAAATTGGATGAAACATTTTGCATCTATGGATTTTGAGCCTTCCCACCCCTTTCCAACCTTTTCCAAACTGCGCAGTGGGACCAGCATGAGGGATATATTTATGACTTTCTAGATAAAAAAGATTTTTAGAAAACTCGCTTTTTTATAGTGTAGATAGAAAAAAAATGCATGTGCGAATATATTGTTTATTTTTTTAATAGAAACATACAGCGATAATAAAACAAAGAAATAATGTAAAGAGGACGTGCAACTATATATCTAATTTAGACGATGTGTTAGAATAAGATTAATAATAAAGTCCGCTATGGGCTTCATAACGCTACCATGTCACGGCGTGTTTGGTTTGTTTCTTCGCCAGCCCAGGCTAGTGGGATAACCCAGGCCACGCATAACCAGGCTTATGCAATGCATTGAGGCCATGATTGGTTGGCTGGACTACGTAGGAGTGCACAGCTGAAGCTTGTGTTTGGTTTAATCGTACTATGCCTAGGGCTTTTGTTCCCTTCTCTCACTGATGCACCAAGGGCCCACCTAAAGTTGCAGCAAGGGGAGCTTGACCAAGCCTGGCCAGCGGAAGACGCAAATGATTTGTGTTTCCAGCAAGCCTGGCTGGGAGACTCCTTTTGCACAAGATAGGCCAGGCTAAAGGTAAATGCAGTCATCCAAACATCCCAATCTTGCACTACGAAAACGTATCCAGGGGCTAAGCAGCTTACCAAACAGCCGCATAGCCAACTAAAATTCCATTTGTATAATAGCTTTTTTTATGTAAGTTGTACACTTAACACTTAGCCCACCTTTTTCTTTCACAAAGTGTCTTAGAGTCCGTTAGCGACTCATCTTGAGTTGGCTACAAGTGACTAGCCCGCTTTTCTTCTCTCACCATTTCTCTTTCTTTCATGTTACCGTAAAGCTGATGTGTCATCTCTTGCAGCCCTCCTACGTCACCTTATTATTATATATACTTGCTCCCAGTAGTCATATGGCATCGTAACAGGCTTTGAACTTTGTGTGACGTCATAGTGATAAATATAGCTTTGAATGCTACTTTTTTCTAACGCATTCTAGTGCTTCTGCTTAGAAGGAATAAGTGGATCAATCCGTTTCGTGGGTTCACCATAAATTAATGGTAACGATTTTGTTTTCCGAAAATATTAGAATAAGTTTGTTTTTAAAAATAAACTCAAAATTCAACTTATTTGGACCAAAATTTTGAACCTTTGGAAACTTATTAGGAATAAGACTAATAAATGTTATGGCTCATAGAATTATAGCTTAAATATACATTTATATAACAAAATATCCCAAATAACCACCTTAATTAAATCACAACGCCAATCCAGGCTACTCCCGTCGGCCAGAAACCGACGGGAGTTAGCCCATTACCGACGGGAATTAGCTATTCCCGTCGGTTTCTAGCTAACTCCCGTCGGTATCTGGCTGACGGGAGTTATCCGACGGGGGTTACATTATCTCCCGTCGGCCCCGACGGGAGATAAATAACTCCCGTCGGCTAGAAGCCGGCCGACGGGAGTTATCGGGCGCCGGCCAGACCCACGTGGGCTGACGTCGCCGGCGCTTAACTCCTGTCGGTGATTAGGGCCGACGGGAGTTAATGGCCGGCCACGTCAGCCCACGGGGTCTGGCCGGTGCCCGATAACTCCCGTCGGCCGGCCGGGCCGACGGAAGTTAATCCTTAACTCCCGTTGGCTTGGCACTACCGACGGGAGTTATTGTGTCCCCCACCCAAAACCAGCGCATATTCATAGCATCCCACACAATATGTGGGATCGATCATACACATTCATCCAATGACATTCATCCAACCACCACATATATATAAAGTATCCAAGCACATGCATCCAACCACATACATATGAAATATCCAAACACATTCATCCAACCAGATATATATAAAGTCCTTAAATCAAACACATACATCATCACAAAGTAAAGTGTCCAATCACATTCACGAACCGCCGTCGTCGGGAGGATTGTTGGAGCTCTGGCCGCTGCCTCCGTCCGGAGTAGGGTACGCGAATAGCGAGTTGATGAAGCCATGCATTGTCCCACTTCCTTCCTGGTTGTTGTCCTACGAAGCAAGAATGAAATTTGTTACCAGTCATACATATTAACTAATGAACTGTCGTCGATAGCTAGAGAGTTAGAATACAAACCTGTGATCCAGGGGCAGGTAGCTGTGCCGGTGGTGTGGTAAACTGAGTCTGCTGCGGCGGAGGTGGAGGAGGGCCCATAGGGACAAACGTCCATTGCGGCGGAGGCGGAGGGGGCACGTAGGGTATGCACTGCTGCTGAGCTAGTAACTATTGACCAAACATGTTAGTAGTGCGCATGGAATGTTAAAAGCAATGAATGCACAGTAATATGCAATATACTTACTTGAATCATCTGCTGCTGCTGCGCTTGGACTGAGGCATAGTATTCACTTTGAGCCCTCAGCTGCTCATCGCGCTGACGGTTCTCCTCGCGAAGCCTAGCCATCTCAAGTTCTTGCTCAGTGAGCCGACGAGAGCTAGGACCAGCAGAGCTCCCGGACCCGGATGCCAACCGCCGAGACGATCTAACATCCCTCGTGTTGATCATTCCATCAAAGAGAGAGAACCTACAATTGTTATCATAGAAAGAGTAATTAAGGCATATGCTCGTTTTCACTGTATAAATGGCATGTAATGTAACATCTCACCGTCCATGTGCCTTCCCTCCACCGCTAGCATGCACGGCTTGGGCATCGATCAGCATGGTCCTCCAATCGCAGTCCTCTCCGTGACGCTCCTTCATCTCTTCCGCATATGCCGCCTGTGATCGATTATATGACCGTAGTTAGTTCATAAGTTGCGCACATTAAGCGAATATTAAGGACAACTGCTCACCAGACGCTCGCTTTGTGTCTGGCTGCACAAAAGGTTGGAAGGGTCACTCCCCCTATGGCCATCCTCCCACACCTCGATGGGCGTCGGCTCACGACCTAATTGAACTTCCTACAGCACAGAGTTAGTACAATAAATGCATATATGACATCTTGTCACCCCCGGTTTTAAAAAGAGTACCGGAAGTAGACCATGTATGCGCCAGGATCGGAATCACATACATTAGAACATAAATGATTCATTGCACAGTGCAAAGGGCGTACATGTATAGCTTATTACAACACGAACGGAATAGCGGAAGTCTTTAACATAAACAAAGTCTAATTATCAGAGTAAACAGCGGAAAATGGCCTATCATATCCACAAGCAGCTGCCTGGGGGCCACCAGCCTAGAACTCATCGTACTCCTGGAAAGTCTGGGTATAATCCTCAGCCTCTCCATCCCCTGAACAGCGGTTGCATTGGTCGCAATGAATTTGTTGAAAAAGAAAACAAGGGTGAGTACTTTCGCACTCAGCAAGTGCCCCATTTAGGCTAAGGTGGACTGGCTTTATAGTGGACTGGTTGATTGCAGTAGCTTTTAGTTGGTCAACTTTTATTAAGCACAAGCTAGCAGTTATTAACCCCCAAAGTCACCCAACAGAGATAACATTAAGATATGGCATAAAGATTAAAGCGTAAATAAACAAGTCGATAGATATCATTGATCAACATCTCAGCCCAAACCACATGTTTCTCTAATCAATTGAGGGTCCAGGCTGCTCATGACCGTGAGCACGGCTGATGCATCAGTTTGTTAACACTCTCGAGAGGTTGTACACTTTACCCATGGGTCGTGATTTCCCATTGTCCGGGTTTGCAAGACCCTTACACATTACCCTTGATGTGCGACAGGTAGTCTCACTACGAGACCTTTACAAAGGTTCACTAGAGTGTAGCCGCCCGTTACAAGGATTCTCAGTTAGTAAGCATAGAGTTCCCTCCAAGAGGTGACTGACAAAAAGTGCAAACGAATAAACCACTGCACCATCCTTGGCAAAAGAAGGCCTATGCCCTGAGGTACTTCTTACGCCATATTTCAGGGAAGCAACTACAACTCTAGATTCCCTAATTAGTCAGTCAAGGATGCCCCATTTCATCCCACATGGTTGTACTGTTTTCTTGGGTGGTCGCTCGGCGAACCGATCCTTACGGTGAGACACTCGGGTAAACCGACCCAAGCTCCCAAAACAACATATTTCCAACAGTTCCATTAAGTTCCAGCAGTTATCAAGATTAAACATTCCCAACCATAAACATAAGATTCAGAAAGTAAAGTTGAGCGCTAGCAAAAGCTACCACATCACAGCCCAGGGATATATCAAGATAAAACAACTGGCTAGTCATCCTTAGGTTGCAAGCTATGCAGGAATGTAAGTTTTCAATGTAAGGGACAAATAGGTTAAAGAACACTTGCCTTCGTCAAAAGTCTGTTCGGGATCTTCCCAAACTAGGTTTTCAGGTTCAGGGACGAACTCCTCGTCTACACGTTACACAAAATGCAATCAAAACATGGACTAAAACGATAAAACAGTACACCAATCAATGTGAGCAGAAGATAACAAGCATAAAACATTATTCTACTTACTGCTACAAGCTCAACGGTTCAAAAATCATTTTATTTGGACTTAAAACGAGAAAGATACGCATAAAACAAGTTACCAGGGGCATATTTTAAATAAAAACAAAAGTTCCAGGGTTCCAGTGCTAGGACTCATGGGTCTCGGGTTCAAAAACATAGAAACCGAGGGTTTAAAGGGCTAAAAACCCTGACATGGACTGACCTGTGAATAAAATTAAAGAGACAGGGGCTAAATCAAAAATACAGGGGCTCGGTTTTGAACTACATGGACCGCGGGTTGATTTAGAATAAACCCGAGGGCTCTTTAGCAAAAACAGCAGCGCTGACCGGAGGGTGGACCGGTACGCACGTGTATGCGCCGTTGGATCGGAGATGGATGGCGCGGATCAGATCGGGGCGGGGTTTTGGCCGGCGGCGACGGCTCGCGAGCGAGCGGCGGCGGCGCATCGCCGGAGCGACGGCGCGCGAGCGCTCTAGAGGGACTGGAGGCACGGGGTTAGGCCGGGAAGCACGAGAGTGGTCCGGCGGAGCCTGTGGTGGCGGTGTGTGCGGTGCGCGTGCGGCCAGAGGCGGCGTGCGGCGGCAAGGCGCGGCGGTGGCGCGAGACGGAGCCACGGCGAGAGATTACCACCGGGGGAGAGGGGAATTCGGGGCGAGGTTAGGACGGGGGAGTTCCTCACCTCAACGCGAAACTCCTGGGCGTGTTCTCGTCGGCGAGGAGGCACCAACGGCGGAGGACAGCGACGGCGGCTCGAGCCCTGCGAGACAGCGGCGGGGTCCGATTAGCGGCGTCCCGTGCGAGATAGAGCCCCAGGTCAAGTGCGTCGGGTGCGCAAGAGTGTGGCGAAGCTCACCACGGTGATCTGGACGGCGGAGGGCGGACGGAGGCGGCGGACCACGGCGGCGACGCGGCGGCGCTCCGAGAGCTTCAAGAACGGCGGGTCACGTGATTAGATGGGTTCCGCGTGGGGAAAGAAGAAACTGAGGGGTGCCTCGGGTGCGCGTGAGTGCGGGGATTCTCACCGTCGAGACCTGGGCGGCGGGGAACGGCCGACGAGGCCGGGGCACGGCGGCGCACAGGGGCGGATAGCGTCGGCGTTCGTGCGGCTCTAGAGAGGGCAAAGCGCAAGGTGCGAGCAAGTGGAAAGAACGCGGAACCGACTCCGGGTGCGGGTGCGGGATCTTTGGAGGCCGGGCGGAGAACGTGGGCGCGGGGCGTGGACCCGGGTCGCGGGCGTGCTCGGCTCGAGCTCATCCCGGGCGATGCGGGGCGGCGGCTGTTGCGCGGAGATGGGGAAAGGGACGCCGCCGACAGGCGGACCCGAGGAACGGAGAGGGAGCTGGGCGCGGCTCGGACGCGTGGGCGCGGACGCGGCGCGGGGTGGCTCCAGCTTGAGCTCGGCGCGGACCAAGCGGACGGCGCGGACGGAGCGGAGGGGTGGTTGGAGGAAGGAGGAGGCGCCGACAAGCGGGCCCCACATGGCGGTGGGAGAGAGGGCGGGGCGCCTCCTGCGCTGTTGGGCCGAAAGGTGGAAACGGGCCGAGTGGGCTGCGGGATGGAGGAGGAAAAGAGAACCAAGGAAGTAGAGGGGAAAAGGAAATGGGCCCAAAATCAACCCGAGATGCATAGGAATTCCTGGAGTTTTTAACAAGGTATTTGTGCACTTAAACAAGGGATTTGCAAAAGTAAACCACACAAGAAATTTGTAAACATTTGATCACTCAAATACTAACATCCAGAAAATAAATGCAAAGGCATGGATGCACAAACAAGTAGATCTTATATTTATTTTAGCACTTGACTTGGAAAAGAAATTAAATAAACCTCATGACATGATCACTAAACAATCAACTTAAGCATGTTATGATTGAATTTGACAAAATTTTTGGAAGGGCAAATTTTAGGGTGTCACAAACCTACCCCCCTTAAAAGAATCTCGTCCTCGAGATTCAAGGTTGGTTAGCAAAGAGACTGGGAAACTGTGCCTTTAACTCATCTTCCCTCTCCCAAGTTGCCTCTTCCTCTGTATGGTGACTCCATTTCACCTTGCACATCTTGATCACTTTGTTCCTGGTGACCCTCTCTGCTGTTTCCAAGATCTGAGTTGGATGCTCTGTATAGGTTAGATCTTCCTGCACACTCAATTCCTCCATTGGTAACTGTTCCTCAGGAACTCTCAAACATTTCTTTAGTTGAGACACATGGAAAACATCATGCACAGCTGACAAGTTCTCAGGCAATTCAAGTTGGTATGCTACCTCACCTCTCTTGGCAAGAATTTTAAAAGGTCCAATATACCTGGGTGCTAACTTGCCTTTCACTTTAAATCTGCGAATCCCTCTCATAGGTGACACTTTTAGATACACATAATCGCCCACCTCAAAAGATAGGTCTCTTCTTCTGTGATCTGCATAGCTCTTCTGCCTTGACTGTGCCACTCTCATATTCTCTCGAACAACCTGCATTTGCTCCTCTGCTTCTTTTATAATATCTGGTCCAAACACTTGTTTCTCTCCTGGTTGGTTCCAATGCAAAGGAGTTCTACATCTTCTGCCATACAATGCTTCAAATGGTGCCTTCCCAATACTGGCCTGATAACTGTTGTTATAAGAAAATTCTGCATAAGGTAAACTCTTATCCCAACTAGACCCATACTGTAAAGCACATGCTCTCAACATATCCTCTAAAATTTGATTAGTTCTCTCTGTCTGACCATCGGTTTGTGGATGATAAGCTGAACTGAAGTTTAACTTAGTATCCATAGACTCGTGCAATCTTTGCCAGAAATTAGAAGTGAACTGAGTACCTCTATCAGACACAATCTTCTTAGGAACACCATGTAGGCAAACGATTCTAGAGATATATAACTCAGCCAATCGAGCACCAGAATATGTAGTTTTGACAGGAATAAAATGAGCAACTTTAGTCAGACGATCAACTATTACCCATATAGAATCATATCCCGCCTGAGTACGGGGCAAACCTGTAATGAAATCCATCCCAACTTCTTCCCATTTCCACTCTGGAATTTTCAATGGTTGTAAAAGTCCAGCTGGTCTCTGATGCTCTGCCTTTACTCTCTGACATATATCACAGACTGCTACAAACTCAGCTATCTCCCGTTTCATACCGTACCACCAGAAAGTCTTCTTCAAATCTTGGTACATCTTATCACTGCCTGGGTGAATTGAGTAAGCTGTTTCATGTGCTTCCCTAAGAATCAGCTCTCTAATTTCTTTCACTTCGGGCACGCACATGTGGTTCTTGTACCAAACTATCCCATCGGCATCCTCATGAAAATCCTTTTCTTTACCTGCAGAAATCTTTTGCTTGATCTCCTTTATCTTCTCATCATTGAGCTGTCCTTTTCTGATTCTCTGCTCCAGAGTTGGTTCTAATTCCATAGTTGTTGTACCCAGATTATTCAGAAAACCCAAATTCAACCTGTAAAATTTTCTCCCAATTCTGGTGGCATTTCTCGAGCTATCAAAAAGTTCACTTGACACTTCCTGCTTAAAGCATCTGCTACAACATTTGCCTTGCCCGGGTGATAGTGAATCTCTAAATCATAGTCACTTACTAGTTCTAACCATCTTCTCTGCCTCATATTCAGCTCGCTCTGTGTAAAGATGTACTTCAAACTCTTATGATCTGTATAAATATAACACTTCTGTCCAAATAAATAATGCCTCCAAATTTTCAAAGCATGAACAACTGCAGCTAATTCCAAGTCATGAGTCGGGTAATTTTTCTCGCTGTCCTTGAGTTGCCTTGATGCATAAGCTATTACCTTCCCTTCTTGCATAAGAACACATCCTAAACCAAGACGAGAAGCATCACAATACACTGAGAAAGTCTTATGAAGGTCCGGGAATGTCAACACAGGTGCGGTGGTCAGTCGCTTCTTCAACTCCTCAAATGCAGCTTGACATCCCTTTGTCCATTCAAACTTTACATTCTTCCCCAACAGGGTAGTCATCGGTTTTGCAATCTTGGAGAATCCCTCAATAAACCTCCTATAGTAACCAGCTAAACCAAGAAAACTTCTGATTTCTGTTGCTGTGGTGGGTACCTTCCAGTTCAATACATCCTGTACCTTTCTTGGATCAACTGCAACTCCACCTTTTGATATGACATGACCAAGGAATGGAACCTCATCAATCCAAAATTCACACTTGCTAAACTTGGCGTACAACTGATTATCCCTAAGTTTCTGCAAGACGTGCCTCAAATGGTCTGCATGTTCTCCCTTGTCTTTGGAATACACCAAAATGTCATCAATGAATACCACCACAAACTTATCAAGGCAATCCATAAACACACTGTTCATCATATACATAAAGAAAGCTGGAGCATTGGTCAAACCGAAAGACATGACTGTGTACTCATATAACCTATAGTGAGTAGTGAACGTTGTTTTAGGAATATCTGATGGTCTAATTCTCAACTGATGGTAACCAGACCTCAAATCAATCTTAGAGAACACACAAGCACCTCTCAGTTTGTCAAACAGATCTTCTATTCTGGGCAGAGGATATTTGTTCTTGATTGTTACTGCATTAAGTCCTCTATAATCCACACACATCCTTTGTGACCCATCTTTCTTTTCCACTAACAGAACAGGAGATGCCCAAGGTGATGTACTAGGTCTAATATAACCCTTTTCTAGCAATTCATCTATTTGTTTCTTAACCTCAACATGTTCACTACCAGATATTCTATAAGGTTTCTTGGCTATTGGGACAGTACCGGGCAAAAGCTCAATAGAAAACTCAATGCTGCGTTCAGGTGGCATACCTGTCAACTCCTCAGGAAACACATCAGGAAACTCTGAAACCACATGAATAGCTTCTAGCTGTGTCATATCTGTTGCATTGAGTGCCAGGCGACCTCCAGAATCCTTTCCTGACGGCGGTGCAGTTACCATAAATTCCATCTTATCCCCAGCTGTTGTTGTCACTCTCGCCTTTCTTTCAGCACAGTTTAATGAGGCATCATATTTCATTAACCAGTCCATTCCCAGGATAATGTCTATCCCATCTGCTTCCAAAACTTTTAGACTTGTTGGAAAGGCTACCCCCTTATGTTAATACTAAGGTTCTCACACACCCGGTTGATTTCTAGTTTACCCCCAGGTGAATTAACCAACATCGTTTTCTCCATTGAAGTTGTAGGAAAATTATATTTGGCCACAACTTTAGCAGTAACAAAGGAATGTGTAGCACCAGTATCAAACAACACAGAGGCAGGGTGGGAGTTGACTAGGAACATACCTAGCAAAATGTTGGGTGCCTCCTGCACAGATTCAGCAGTCACATGATTCAGCTTGCCTCGAGTATAATTCTGTGGTCCCTGGTTCTGGGAGACTGTGTTGGAGGAGCCACTCTTCATCTGCTAGGTTGGATTCTGCCGCGGAACTCCTTGACTGGGCTGTCCCTGTTGCTGCTGCCCAAGCTTCTTTGGGCACTGCCTTGACCAATGTCCTGAATCCCCACAATGAAAACAACCATTTCCAGTAGGAGCAGTATTGCCTGTCTTCTGTGCACCTGGTGGAGCTAGCGGGCGTGGTGTCTGATACCCTTGACGCTGCGCTTGACCCTGCACCTGCTGCTGGTTCTGGTAATTCTGGCGCTGACCCTGATTATTGTAACGGTGGTTTTGCTGCTGTTGCTGCCCAAAATTACGAATGGGATAGCCTTGCTGTCCCACAGGACGAGGACGATTGTTGCTACTGGAAGATGTGCTGTTGTTGAACTTGCGCTTTCTGTCTTCCATCTCTTTCCTCATGTTCTCAGTCACGATTGCTCTGTCCACCAACTTATTGAAATTAGGAAAGGTGTGGTTCATCAGTTGGTACTTCAGAGGGTCTACCAATCCCTTCATGAACCTGCGCTGCCTCTTTGGATCACTATCCACTTCTTCTGGCGCATAACGTGACAGCTGGATAAATTTGTCACGGTACTCACTGACAGTTTTGTTGTTTTGCCTCAATGCCAGAAACTCTTCTTTCTTTAAATCCATCAGACCATCTGGAACATGGTGCATACTGAAATTGTCCTTGAATTCCTGCCAAGTGATACCGTCTGGGTTTCGGTGGGCAAAACGGTATGCTTCCCACCATTCTTGGGCTGACCCTTGTAGCTGACGAGGACCGTACAACACTTTCTCCCTGTCGTTGCATTGCGCAATCTCTAGTTCTCGCTCCACAGTGCGAAGCCAATCCTCTGCATCCATTGGGTTTGCTGAATGGGTAAACACCGGGGGATTTCCTTTGAGAAACGCTGAGCGCTTATCTCGCGGGGGAGCTTGAACTGGCGGTGCCTGTTGTTGCTGCTGTTGTTGGTAGCACATGAAGTTCAGCATCTGGTTGACACTGTTCATCACTTGGGTGTGCATTCCCATCATCTGCTCATATGTTGCTTGTGGTGGCTGCTGATGGTGGGGGTGTTGTGGTGGAGGAGGTGGGGGTGATTGCTGGGGTGGTGGTGGAGGAGGTGGAGGTGGTGGTGGTGGAGGTGGAGCATGATGAGGTGGTGGTGGTGCTTGGAATGGTGGTGGTGGTGCATAGAACTGAGGTGCCTGTTGCTGAGGTGGAGGTGGTACGCCGTACCCTCTACCATATGCCTGGTAGCCAGTCCGAGGTCTGCGAGGAACTCCATCACCATTCATCTGATTAAACAAAACCTTTTATGTGAGACACTGATTTTTTTTTGCCATAACATTAAGATTGCAGAAATAAAACACCTCATCTGACAGAACATATCATGGTTGAAATTGAACACTGACATGATTATATTTAACATCTGACATAAAGATCTCGCTTAAAATTTTAATTGAAACGGACATGATGTATCTGTATTTGTTCTGACATAAACTCACTGGCATAACACATATATTTCTGACAGGTCACAGATAAAGAGGAAAGATAGGCAGATATAAGATAAGACCACAGAACTCAGGTTTATCAAAACCCTAACTAAACTTCATTAAAACTGTTTAACATTCAGGAAACAAACTGACCAAATTGTGGACAAACCCCCACAACTTGATCTCACACAAGGAAAGAACCAAATCATCCATAGCACATTATTACAAACACACGTTCACGACCAAACGAGTTCATTAAACGTACTAACGAACTAAAACTGCTAAGGTGGGGATCCTATTACAGAAAAAAGATCATCTACAGATCCATGCGAGTCCTGGCCTCGCGGGACCCATAGGGAAGCCTGGGACGCTTTGGTGCCTTTGAAGTATCCAGGTGACCATTGAGGGTGACTGGTCCTCCAAGCTGTGCCCGCTGTGCATCACATATCCTCCTAAGACGGGCGTTCTCCTCATAAAGAGCTCTGAGTCCTCCAAGGCATGGTCCAGCTCAGTGTGAGTAACCGCATTCAGGTTCACGGTTGCATCCATAACAGTGCTCCTCTGATGCAGGGTGGAAGCTATGATGCATCCTTGCTCGCCAGGGATCCTACGAGGGTAGTATCTCTCACGCCTGTTCTCCAGTAGGTGATAGTGTTTACCATTGTATTCCAGAAAGGCCTGGCGCGCTGCGTCCTGAATTGCAGCAGCCAAGTCCTCTCTAGGTGCTGCACACCAGTGCTTGGACAGCTCTTTGGCACCCCGTAGCTTTCCATCAGCTACTCTGACTCTGCAGCGGACCTCCCAACGTTCTGCATACCTCTCTGTACTGTAATGGTACCGGTAGCAGACATATTCTACGCCTGCCTGGCGTCTTCCATAAGCTCTCTGGAGTATCTTCATGAGTTCCTTGTGAAAGAAACTGTCACCTGAGTCTCTTGTCATCTTGGTTCTCATCCAACGCTCCTGCGTGGGGTCTTCTTCTTGTTGCTCAACAGTGTTACTGCCATGCCCACTATCATCCCCATCATCATCATCACTGTTGTTGCTACTGTTACTGTCATTGTCACCGCTGTCATCTCTAGGATCCCCTGCAGCTGCAGCACCCTGTCCTGCATTCTGCCCTCCTGCTGCTTCTTGCTGTCCTGCTTCTTGTGCATCTTCCTCGTCTTCAGCCTGAAGTTCAGCCAAGGCGGCAGCATTAGCAGCTCCCACAGCTGTTACTGCGGCAGCCAACTCTTCCAGTTCTTCTTCTTCTTGCTCCCTCTTTCTCTTGCGAAGTTCTTGCAGTTGGGAGTCATGCCCTGTCACTGTGAACCTCAAGGTAGGTTCTGGAAGACGGTGTGGGAGGTAAACACAGGTACTCTTGCGTGCGGTCAACTTGTTGCAGGCCATCTATACAAAAAGAAAAGACGAAAGCACAAGTTTAGGAATAGATCCAAAAGGAATAAATATAACAAGAGCAAATGATTTTGGTAAACAAATAAAATTGTTTTAGCAGGGGTATGAACAAGTAACATAAAAGTCAAAATATCTTGTCAAAGTCAGAAATTTTGAAGTCAGCAACTTAGTGAGATGAGTCAGGACTATAAAAATCCTTAAAACGACCAGTTCTACTCTAGGCTAGCGTCCTACAGTCAGCACGGCTCTGATACCACTTATGTCACCCCCGGTTTTAAAAAGAGTACCGGAAGTAGACCATGTATGCGCCAGGATCGGAATCACATACATTAGAACATAAATGATTCATTGCACAGTGCAAAGAGCGTACATGTATAGCTTATTACAACACGAACGGAATAGCGGAAGTCTTTAACATAAACAAAGTCTAATTATCAGAGTAAACAGCGGAAAATGGCCTATCATATCCACAAGCAGATGCCTGGGGGCCACCAGCCTAGAACTCGTCGTACTCCTGGAAAGTCTGGGTATAATCCTCAGCCTCTCCATCCCCTGAACAGCGGCTGCATTGGTCGCAATGAATTTGTTGAAAAAGAAAACAAGGGTGAGTACTTTCGCACTCAGCAAGTGCCCCATTTAGGCTAAGGTGGACTGGCTTTATAGTGGACTGGTTGATTGCAGTAGCTTTTAGTTGGTCAACTTTTATTAAGCACAAGCTAGCAGTTATTAACCCCAAAAGTCACCCAACAGAGATAACATTAAGATATGGCATAAAGATTAAAGCGTAAATAAACAAGTCGATAGATATCATTGATCAACATCTCAGCCCAAACCACATGTTTCTCTAATCAATTGAGGGTCCAGGCCGCTTATGACCGTGAGCACGGCTGATGCATCAGTTTGTTAACACTCTCGAGAGGTTGTACACTTTACCCATGGGTCGTGATTTCCCATTGTCCGGGTTTGCAAGACCCTTACACATTACCCTTGATGTGCGACAGGTAGTCTCACTACGAGACCTTTACAAAGGTTCACTAGAGTGTAGCCGCCCATTACAAGGATTCTCAGTTAGTAAGCATAGAGTTCCCTCCAAGAGGTGACTGACAAAAAGTGCAAACGAATAAACCACTGCACCATCCTTGGCAAAAGAAGGCCTATGCCCTGAGGTACTTCTTACGCCATATTTCAGGGAAGCAACTACAACTCTAGATTCCCTAATTAGTCAGTCAAGGATGCCCCATTTCATCCCACATGGTTGTACTGTTTTCCTGAGTGGTCGCTCGGCGAACCGATCCTTACGGTGAGACACTCGGGTAAACCGACCCAAGCTCCCAAAACAACATATTTCCAACAGTTCCATTAAGTTCCAGCAGTTATCAAGATTAAACATTCCCAACCATAAACATAAGATTCAGAAAGTAAAGTTGAGCGCTAGCAAAAGCTACCACATCACAGCCCAGGGATATATCAAGATAAAACAACTGGCTAGTCATCCTTAGGTTGCAAGTTATGCAGGAATGTAAGTTTTCAATGTAAGGGACAAATAGGTTAAAGAACACTTGCCTTCGTCAAAAGTCTGTTCGGGATCTTTCCAAACTAGGTTTTCAGGTTCAGGGACGAACTCCTCGTCTACACGTTACACAAAATGCAATCAAAACATGGACTAAAACGATAAAACAGTACACCAATCAATGTGAGCAGAAGATAACAAGCATAAAACATTATTCTACTTACTGCTACAAGCTCAACGGTTCAAAAATCATTTTATTTGGACTTAAAACGAGAAAGATACGCATAAAACAAGTTACCAGGGGCATATTTTAAATAAAAACAAAAGTTCCAGGGTTCCAGTGCTAGGACTCATGGGTCTCGGGTTCAAAAACATAGAAACCGAGGGTTTAAAGGGCTAAAAACCCTGACATGGACTGACCTGTGAATAGAATTAAAGAGACAGGGGCTAAATCAAAAATACAGGGGCTCGGTTTTGAACTACATGGACCGCGGGTTGATTTAGAATAAACCCGAGGGCTCTTTAGCAAAAACAGCAGCGCTGACCGGAGGGTGGACCGGTACGCACGTGTATGCGCCGTTGGATCGGAGATGGATGGCGCGGATCAGATCGGGGCGGGGTTTTGGCCGGCGGCGACGGCTCGCGAGCGAGCGGCGGCGGCGCATCGCCGGAGCCACGGCGCGCGAGCGCTCTAGAGGGACTGGAGGCACGGGGTTAGGCCGGGGAGCACGAGAGTGGTCCGGCGGAGCCTGTGGTGGCGGTGTGTGCGGTGCGCGTGCGGCCAGAGGTGGCGTGCGGCGGCAAGGCGCGGCGGTGGCGCGAGACGGAGCCACGGCGAGAGATTACCACCGGGGGAGAGGGGAATTCGGGGCGAGGTTAGGACGGGGGAGTTCCTCACCTCAACGCGAAACTCCTGGGCGTGTTCTCGTCGGCGAGGAGGCACCAACGGCGGAGGACAGCGACGGCGGCTCGAGCCCTGCGCGACAGCGGCGGGGTCCGATTAGCGGCGTCCCGTGCGAGATAGAGCCCCAGGTCAAGTGCGTCGGGTGCGCAAGAGTGTGGCGAAGCTCACCACGGTGATCTGGACGGCGGAGGGCGGACGGAGGCGGCGGACCACGGCGGCGACGCGGCGGCGCTCCGAGAGCTTCAAGAACGGCGGGTCACGTGATTAGATGGGTTCCGCGTGGGGAAAGAAGAAACTGAGGGGTGCCTCGGGTGCGCGTGAGTGCGGGGATTCTCACCGTCGAGACCTGGGCGGCGGGGAACGGCCGACGAGGCCGGGGCACGGCGGCGCACAGGGGCGGATAGCGTCGGCGTTCGTGCGGCTCTAGAGAGGGCAAAGCGCAAGGTGCGAGCAAGTGGAAAGAACGCGGAACCGACTCCGGGTGCGGGTGCGGGATCTTTGGAGGCCGGGCGGAGAACGTGGGCGCGGGGCGTGGACCCGGGTCGCGGGCGTGCTCGGCTCGAGCTCATCCCGGGCGATGCGGGGCGGCGGCTGTTGCGCGGAGATGGGGAAGGGGACGCCGCCGATAGGCGGACCCGAGGAACGGAGAGGGAGCTGGGCGCGGCTCGGACGCGTGGGCGCGGACGCGGCGCGGGGTGGCTCCAGCTTGAGCTCGGCGCGGACCAAGCGGACGGCGCGGACGGAGCGGAGGGGTGGTTGGAGGAAGGAGGAGGCGCCGACAAGCGGGCCCCACATGGCGGTGGGAGAGAGGGCGGGGCGCCTCCTGCGCTGTTGGGCCGAAAGGTGGAAACGGGCCGAGTGGGCTGCGGGATGGAGGAGGAAAAGAGAACCAAGGAAGTAGACGGGAAAAGGAAATGGGCCCAAAATCAACCCGAGATGCATAGGAATTCCTGGAGTTTTTAACAAGGTATTTGTGCACTTAAACAAGGGATTTGCAAAAGTAAACCACACAAGAAATTTGTAAACATTTGATCACTCAAATACTAACATCCAGAAAATAAATGCAAAGGCATGGATGCACAAACAAGTAGATCTTATATTTATTTTAGCACTTGACTTGGAAAAGAAATTAAATAAACCTCATGACATGATCACTAAACAATCAACTTAAGCATGTTATGATTGAATTTGGCAAAATTTTTGGAAGGGCAAATTTTAGGGTGTCACACATCTGAACATATTTGTTAGTTTTCTTACCAGGCGTTTCGCCTTTCGCGTGAAGTTGTCGCCACCGAAGGTGTGGTTCGGCATGGTGCCTCGATTGCCCCTGTGAGTTCTTGACTTCTGTTGGAAGCCTTCTGAAGCCTTCGGCATCGTACACCAAGCTGCGTAGGCTTCTGGGCGGTTAGACATCGACGGAACCACCACCTTCATAAAAAAACATATATCAGTACCTATTCAAATGAAACAAACACAAAAGATAGAATTCAAATATAACCTGGCGGTACTGTTCCTCGCTAAGGTATATACTCGAGGCCCCTGTCTTCTTATTCATTTTTTGCCCTAAAATTTGTTAATGATACATGCACGTGGCCTGAATCCTTGCCTCGTACAGGGCCTCCTTCACCAACCGATAGGCATTTACGTGAAACACCCTTTCGGCGTGGTTCACGTCAGCCCCGTCGGCCAACCGAAAACGTGCCTACAAGAAGAATGCAATGTTATCTAACTATTATATGATTGCTTGCATATAACATGCATAAGATTACGTACCCAGAAGTCAGCGCGAACGAGTCCCTGGGCATCGCCATAAGTGACATCCACCTTCGGCTTGTAATCTTCCCAACATGTGACGAGGACCGGCTCGACGTCGGGATCGTCGGACGACTTCACCAGACCAGGGTAGTGAAGCTTCAGGAGCGAACTCAACACAGAGTTCACCTACTTTTGACGACCCTGGCCGGTGAATGAGTAGTCCAACCACTCCCTACAAAAGACGGTCAAGCCTCAAACATGCTTACATTTGATGAATACATCTGATTCAAATCAAAAGATATAGCACCTACCTATCTCCGACGGGGGAGATCACTGTCTTCCCCGCCTCGGTGGTCGGAACAGGTGGAGGTGGTACGGGTCACGAACTGGAGGATAGTAACCATTGTGTGTCCGTGCAGAGGCATTTCTAAGTCTTGGAGGAGTTTGAACAACTCTTCAACCTCTTTTGTAGGCGGATCTTCAGGATTGTTGACAAACTCGGCCTGCAAATCTTCAAGCATATGATCCAACCGATCAACGTCTTCACCGTCATCCACCTCCATCTGTGCTGATACTATACCCCGTGACTCGCCATGCTTATCCCAAACCTTATAACCTTGAACAAATCCATGCTTGCAAAGGTGTAGTGTCACAGTTCTCTTGTCATGTGAATACATGTTCCCACATTTGTTGCATGGGCATCTAATCACAGCGTGGGTCGTTGACTCTCCACGAGCATTCTCCACAAACTTCTCTGTCTTCTCAAACCATTCCTTTGTGTGACACCCGCCCTTCTTCCAACCAGTATACATCCACTCACGGTCGTCTTCCATGTTTGTGGCCACATATGCGATGCAAATGTTTCATGAGAACCATCCGTTTCTACATATCACGGCCCTACATCTATAGGTAATTGATGTGTCCTAAATCCACCCAAGGATGCCCGACAGAGTGCGTGTTTATGACGACCCTAGAGCGCTCAAGCAAAATTTTGGCAGCATAACCCCGCTGCTCTCCATCTGCACGTCCGAGTTGGTGCAGTGGAGAACAACAAGGTTATGCCACCGAAATTTTGCCTGAGCACTCCAGGGCCATCATAAACGGCACACTCTATCGGCCATCCCGAGGCTGTCCAAAAAGGGACAATTCCAGACCGGCACATCTCACATGCACGCGCGGTGCATGTGAGATGTGCCGGTCCGAAACGGGTGACGCATAGGTTTCGAAACCCTAACCGAGTGCATTGTATGATAAAAAATGCAACAATAACGGTATATATAATTAAACAACAACAATAATGACCAAAGACATTTTTCATGATAAACAGAGCCATATCAACAATAATAATAGTGACTACATCAACAAGCTTAACTCTAATCATGGTATTAAGGACCATAACAATAAGCTTAACTCTAATCATGATATTAAAGACTACACCTAATCTAATCATGATTAGTTAACTCCCGTCGGCTCGATCCATGAACCGACGGGAATAAACAATATTTTTAATTCAATATGCGCCTAAAGCACTCCAACTCACCTAGTCGCCTTGTCGGGCCGAAGGTGACGGGAAGGCGGCGCCGGGTGACGGCGCCGTGGCGGGGAAACGCAGCGGCAGTGCCGGGGCTCCTTCCTGCGGCAGCCTGGCACTGCACAGCGGCCCTCGGGGAGGCAGCACCGGGGTGACGGCGCCGGGGCTCCTTCCTGTGGCGGCCTGCCACTGCACAGCGGCCCTCGGCGAGGCGGCACCGGGACTCCTTCCTGCGGCGGCCTACCACTGCCACTGCACAGCGGCCCCGGCGGCACGGGCCCGAGGAACAGAGGGAGCAGGAGCAGCGGACCGGGGGCGTGCAGGCGGCGGGGGGCGGGGCCTGCAGCGGGGAGGCGGCGCGGCGGGGCGGCCGGCCGCGGCGGGGCGCCTGGGCGGGGCTGCTGGGCGCGCGGAGCGGCGGGCGGCGGCGCGGCGGGCCGGGGAGGCGGCGTCGGGGCGCGGCGGGCCGGCAGGCCGAGGCGGGCCTCGGGGCGGCGGGGCGCGCGGGCGGCGGGCGGCGGCGCGGCAGGGCGGGGAGGCGGCGCCGGGGCGCGGCGGGGCGGCGGGCCGAGGCGGGCGTCGGGGCGGCGGGCGTCGAGGCGGCGGGGCGGGGAGGCCGCGGCGGGGCGCGGCGTGGGCGGTGGGGTGGCGGGGCGCGTCGGGCGGCGGCGCGGCGGGGCGCGAGGCGGCGGTGGGCTCTGCGTCGGGGCACGGTGGGCGTGGGCGCGGTGTGGGAGCGAGTGGGCGTGGGCGCGTGGGGAAGAAAGGGTACGCTGGGCTTTGGATTAACTCCCGTCGGCTGGGGGTGCAGCCGACGGGATTTATTCCGTAACTCCCGTCGGCCGCCAGGTCCACCGACGGGAGTTAATTATATCCCGTCGGCTAGCCCATGAACCGACGGGAGTTAAGTTAATTCCCGTCAGCTACGGTTTGGCCGCCAGGAGTTAATTAACTCCCGTCGGCAACCCTAAAAACCGACGGGACTTATTACGGTCGACGGGAGAAGGCTGGATTGGTGTTGTGAATAAAATACATTAAATAAATTTAATGGTAGTTATAATGATCTTAGAAAAATAAATAACTCTCAGCTCAGTTGTGAAAACTTAAATATTGATATTAAAATTATTTGTCAATTAGTGAATGATGAAAGCACTTGGAAAAATAAAATCTTAAGAAAAGAAGTTTGGTCCAGTAGAGCCAAACATTTTTTTTTTTTTTTTTTGCGTACCCTCACGGTTTCTGACGGGCCCGTAAGCAGAGGCCGCAGCCCAATGAGGCTGAATCTCGGCCATCGACGGTCATGCTGACAAATAAATTTGGGATATTTTCTTTTTCAAGTACAAACCCTGCCCTATCTTTCCCCCATCTCGTCATGCCACGTCAGTGGAACACCAACACCGTCCGTTTTGGACCTAAGTTAAACTATCACCGTTAGATGTGCTGAATGCGTTGCTGGTTCACGCATAAGAAGAAAACCCGATCGCTGTCAGGGGTGGGTGTTCTAGTTACCTGGAAATTTCGGATCAGGCAATCCGAAATTATCCTAGAAAAATGGAACCGGAGTTTTAGGTATCAAATAATTCGGGTTCTGATTTTCCCGAAAACGATGAGCAAGCGGATGTGGAATGCGTGGCCGCTCCTCTGCTGTACAACTGCCCGTGCCTCCGATCCGCTCCCACCGCCGTCTACGGCCGTGCTTGCCGCTGCCCGGGACCCACCGGACATCTGTGTCCATGTCCTCCCCCGGTAGACGACGTCGATCGGGTGGCCGGTGGCGGCGTTCTGGCACCGAGGAGTCGAGGACATTGGGACGACGTTCTCAACGATTTGGTGTTACGTGTAGCCTGTGTTAATGTTAGGTTTGAGACCTCTATGCAGATATTTGGGCCATGTATTTGGGAAGAAGGATCTTTCCGTTGTTGGAGTTTGTTGTAAGCCTATCCTTATTGAAATCAATATCTGTTTTCATAGGTGTGGGTTGGGTATAATTTTCTCTGTGAAAAAAGTATTGAAAAACATGGCATGAACACGCAAGAGTTTCTTACGCATCGTTCTGTACGCCGTATGATTGCTCGAGAGACGGTCTAGATTAGTTCTAGATTAGCTTTAATCTTTTCTCCTCTGGAAGAATTTAATTTTATGGGCACGGTGGGGACACTTAAAAGTAAAAGGCTACGTTGAGGGGGTGAGTTGGATTCAACGGTGGACATATACTAGGTGGGTAAGTAAGTGTAAAAAAAAACTATTTTTTAAACTCATGTTTTTATAGGGTCGATAGATATATATCTTATATACTATAAAAAACGAGTTAATAGAAAAATAATTTTTACTCTAAAAATCTATACACACGTAGACCCGTAGATCTAAATTGTCCCCACGTTCAGATAACTGGGCCCACAAAAAACTACAGCAGATCGCCCGAACAAGCAGAACCGGCGTTCCTGCCTTAGTACCTCGTAACCCTCCGGCCTTTTCCATGGTTTTTTTTTCACCTAAAAAATATCTACCCGCTCGGATGGAACTCGCGTCATCGGCGCAGTACTGATCGATCCGAATCCGAAGCAAGTTAAATCGCATATCTTGTTTTGCGTAGGATTTTTTTATCTCTTGTGTAGGAAGTTGATGTTCGCAGTCCGTGGACCCTGATACCCCAATAGCACGAATACACACGTCGGCCCAAAAATAATGCATTCATAGAAAATACGGTACATGTTACATGTATCGTGCTATACCACATGGCACATTAAAATCTAGCGAGATATTTTACAGTGGTTGAAATGGAACCCACCGATACTAGACGGTACCGGACGGTACCACTATTTTTTAAAAAAAATTTAATAAAAGCCTTTTATACCCTTTATAAAATAAAAAAATAAAAAAATATGTATACCGGTCTCACAATTTTTGGTTTGGTTCCGGACCCTCCTATTTGGTACCGCATGGTACTGGTACCATGGTACCGTCTATTTTTAAACCGTTAGATATCATCTGATGGACGGCTCCTATTTTTTCCGACCACCATAAAATTTGTAAATAATCTATCAATATGCCGGAAAAAACGTGTCAAAGGGACGGACGGGCTAGCCATGATCAGGGATGCCCGATGCAAGATGAGAAACGACTGCTTCAAGACCATTCACGTGGGGAGGCAAATCTCATAAGCAACAAAGTGTGCGTATCGGTCCCACTGTTTTTGGTTCAAGACCCTACTATTTGGTACCGTATAGTACCGGTACCATGGTACCGTCTATTTTTAAACCGTTAGGTATCATCTGATGGACAGCTTCTATTTTTTCCGACCACCGTAAAATTTGTAAAATCTAGATATACATACTCATAATCTATCAATATGCCGGTAAAAGATGAGAAACAACTGCTTCAAGACCATTTATGTGGGGAGGCAAATCTCATAAGCAACAAAGTGTGGGGATGGACTGGGGTCATGAATTAAAAAGAAAAGAGACCCACTTGATTGATGTCCTTCCTTTCTCATTAATTTCAAAGCAAGAAAACTACCTTTGCTGGCAGTTTAGAGGCCAGCTGGGTCGGGGTCCGAGAGCCTATTTTATTTATTTATTTTCTATGCTTCCAGCTTGTGTGCATATTCGAACCAGTCTTTTCATAAATTGGCAACGTACAAAAAGAGCATTTGTGAATTCAATTTTTCCTATTTGTGTCTTGGTTTTTTATAACAACTAGCATGGAGGTACATGCTACATGCACATGGTAAATCTAAACAGCACGAAAAAGGAATGTACTAACCAGACGGAAATTATGGAAAGAGGACAATGAATTAAAAGAAAAGAGACCCACTTGATTGAAGTCCTTCCTTTTTCATTAATTTCAAAGCAAAGAAAATACATGGTACATATGGGTACAAAATAAGGTGAGAAAATAAGGGCCAAAGGGCTGAAACATTTTTTTCTATCAGTTTTAGGCCTTCCAATCCTTTCCAACTTGTCCATTGAAGGATATAGGTGTTTCTCTCGGTGAAAAATGGTATTGCGAAAACTTGCTTCATTCTCAAGGAAACATGAGATTAACTTCATTCTTGAGGATTCTTGGAGTATAGCCATTCATGTATTTGGGGTCAAGAAACTCTTTTTTGTTTCCACTCCTTGGATGTCTCCCAGGTTGGATTTCTTGATCATTCAATCCTCTCCTGCACAGTTTTTTGGCGAATTTAATTTATTTTTAAGTATGATTTAGGAGTTAGGAATATTTTCGCAAATATTATTTATGATTTATGATTATAATATTTTCTATAATATTTTCAATGTGTTTTATTCATATATTATCTTAATAGTTTGAAATTTTAAGTGTAGTTTTAAATTTTCTAATTATTTATTAGTTTTAGTCTAAATAAGTTCTATGGTTTATTTTATTTAACTCTACAACAAGTTCAGGTTCTGGGTTTAAATATATTATATTTAGTTGCTTCAGAATTTATTTATTAATTAACCCATATTAAATCATTTTTTAAATTTAATTATTTAAAATATAAAAAACAACCATGAGGTAAGTTGTATGATCCAAACTCCTAATTCACATTTATTTTTTCTGCTACAATAGGGAAACTAGAGTTGCAAGATAATTTTAAAAATCTTGCGTTAATGTTTCATGTATCTGTAGCAATTATCATGTATTTTGGGTCTATTTAGTGGAGAGCTGGAGTTTGCCTAGACGACGCTCCTAGGTTGATTTTGGTTAATTGGTGATGAGATCGATGTATAGGCTTAATTCAAATATATGCTCTTTATATATTATTTGTTTTTTATTTCATTATGAGTGAAAATATTTGCTAGGAACATCAATAGAAAAAGTGCAAAATCAAATGAAGCTAAAAAGCATTCACAACGTTGAACGACTACTAATATGTAGTCTTCTAATTTAAATGTACATCAACACAATCTTTTTCACATTATTCTATCATTACATATTTTCATTAACAAATCGGTCGATATATTTTTAGTCACGTTGCGAGGCGCACGTGCATTTTTACTAGTATAGATATATGTATAAATTGGAACTGGGCCACGGGATGACTGCCACAGCGCGCGAGCTCATGCATGCATGTAAACCAGTAGCACTAAAAAGCTGGAATGTGATCGATGGGTGGGGCGTGCGGCTTCCCCAGGGACACGAACATGCATGCATGCTAACAGGCCCTTTGTTAATCGGTCTGCGATCGATGATTCCGCGTGCGCCCACGGCACATACAGATAAGATACGTACGTACCACTACTCAAGAAGAGCGGCGCGGCGGGCGATCGAATGCACGCACATGTGTGTGTCGTCCTCGCTCGTCTATCACATCATCTGCTATCTGCCGTCTGGAGGACACTGACACGTGCATGCATGCTGTCGATCGATCTGCTGATAAATAATCAGTACTAGTTACTGTTAATTTTATTTCCAGCATGGATGCACTACTAGCTATACAATAAATATATAAACATACATGATCGATTGATAGATCGATGATTGTCGTATCATGAATGAAGTTGTCTTGATCGATCGATCGATCGATGATCAGTCGTGCATTTCACTGCACTGCACGCACGCCGCAGACACCTAGCTAGCTAGCTAATAATAAGTTCTTAATATATACATACGTGCAGGAGTCGTGCAGCGTGACCCCACCCCATATGTGTATCTTGCTTGTGATGTGCGAGCCGTCCATTATATTTATTTGACTTACTTATGCTCCTCCTTCTTCGATCCGATATGCATGCATGTGATCCTCCGGCCACCAGTCACGCACGACTATATATACAGTACAGTCTAGTAGATCGATCACGAGATAGATGGACGATCGATTGCATTGACGTGCATGCATGTATGTACGTGGACACGACACCCAACCAGATAGCTAGATAGAGAGATTCACGTGTACGTCTTGTTTTTTTCCTTCAAGAAAAAAAATGAAACAACACGGAGATGAAATAAAGATGTATAGATAGCTAGTAATTAGGTAATGGCGGTAGTCCAGTATGTATATGTCGTCGATCATATCACCGGCCCCCTAGCTAGGTAGCCTGCCCTGCAGGTTAAGTTGTTGATGATTGACGACGTACGAAAGATAATTAACCACTGTGTGTAAAGTATTTGCTTGTAAGAGACCAGTAGATCATCCATGCTATGAAAATGATACCGACGAAATTTGGAATATAGATAATGGGATAAACAATTTACTAGACTTAGCCTAACATAGAATGAAGCCACCACACTGAATCTAGCTAGCGATCCAGGGATGCATTTTCGTACATATGGCTAGGTAGCTAGGCCAGCCAGTAGGATCACATGCATCACATATAGATGGAGATGGATCGATGGGATCAAAATCATGCAATGCATGCATCCAGCAGCCAACGATAGCTACTGTACTGATGATTGTTTGGGAGTAAAATGCACCACAAGTCCATTAACTTTTTGCACTGTGTCGGTTACGTCCATCAACTTTCAAATTGCTTTTTCAGGTACATTAACTTTCCAAGTGGTTCACCGCAGATCCATACACCTTCATTTTATGTTTTATTTTCCATTTAGCCCCCTGAAATTCTTTTCACCATATCAAATCTGCCCTTCTTCCTCTCCTGCCACGCCGCTGCCTCCCCACCGTCCTGTGTCGACTGCCTCCGCACTGCCCGTCGCTTCCGCTACTGCCCTGCGCCGTCGCCTCCACCGCCTCCCTGGCTGCTCCTCCTTCCCGCCATGCTTCCTTGGCCAGGCCCCTCAATGGCTCGCTGCTCGGCTACAAGGCACGCGAGTGCGCGCCATGGCGCCAGCCGTCGGGGTAGCTGCGTTGGCCAGAGGGGTGACGGCGTGACGGCGCGGGCGGGGGAGCGTGACCCCCGGCGACTTGATGGCGCCGCAGGGGCATGCGGGCGCGGCGTCACTTGTGGACACGAACCCCTCCGAAGCGCAAGCGCACAGGCACGCGCGCGTCCACAGCGAGCAGCACGACGCCCATGGCCTGCTCGGCGGCGAGCTGCCTGGTCTATGCTTCTGTACGCACGCCCTGCCCCCGCATGATGGAGGAGCTCCTCGTGTGCCATGCCGGGTTGCCGAGGCCAGGGGTGTCGTGCGGCAGGCTGCGCATTGTTGTGCTGCTGCCATCGCTGCCCGTGGCAGCAGTGTCCATACGGCGGTGCTTCTAGCGGCCGGCGTGCCTAATCCTGGCCCTTGTGTGTCAAGTCGAACCTCTACGCCCATTCCTTGTCGGCGTCGAGCTTGCGCCTATCTGGCACGGTGTACACGAGCAGGGGCTCCTTGGTCTCCATATAGGCAAACGTCCGGATGCCGTGGCCCCCGTGCCACAGCACGCCGAGCAGTTTCCCACGGTGACCCGCCTCACATCGCAGTGCAGCTCCCAGTCCTCCATCGGCAAGATGCGCACGCAGGGCCGTCGTGCCCATGTAGTCCGTCGTTGTCGTCAGGAGGCGCTCCCTGTGCACGAAGTGCAGCTTCTCCTTGAAGAACGTGGCGCGCTCTCCCGTGAGGTCCAGCGACATGGCCAACTCGCCGTCTCGGATCACCCAGTACGTGGCGCCGCTGACGCTGGCGAGCCCGCTGGACCAGAGACAGCAGCTCAACCGGGGTGGCGCCGGCACCGCCCTCCACGACGTGTGCAGCGACATGGGCGCCTCCTGCGCGACATGGGCGGTGATGGCAGCAGCACCGGCTCCAAATGCGTCGGCGGGAGGCCAGGCACGGCGAGGCTGGTCGGCCTGGTCCGCAGCGTGACGACAACGACGCGCAGCCTGTGGTGCGGCGCCCCCGGCCTCGGCAGCCCAGCATGGCGCAGGAGGAGCTTCTCCATCATGCGGGGGCAGGGTGTGCACACGGACGCGTAGGCCAGGCAGCTCGCCGCGGAGCAGGCCGCGGACGCCGTGCTCCTCGCCGTGGACGCGCGCGTGCCTGTAGGCCAGGCAGGAGGAAGAAGGGCAGATTTGACGTGGAGAAAAGAATTTCAAGGGACTAAATGGGAAATAAAACATAAAACAAAGACGTATGGACTTGCGGTGAACCTCTTAAAAAGTTAGTGGACTTGAAAATACATTTCGAAAGTTGATGAACCTAACCAGCACAGTGCAAAAAGTTAATGGACCTGTAATGCATTTTACTCATTATTTGGTGACGAAGCAAGGAAGCTGGAATGAAAGCTCTGCTCTGCTGGCTACTTTATTTACAGTACGCGTACGAGTGAGCTGTGTGACCCACCTTGCATGCATGCAGTGCATTATGTATATGATGGGTGACATAAGCTGTGTGTGACTGTGAGAGTACGTGAGAATCATATCATATCAGTCAAGGTGAAATAATAATAGAGTATGCATGAGGCATGCATGCAGCAGGCAAAGCAACGCAAAAGTACGCGCGTCTTTCGGAAGCACTATGCGGTGACACCATCCGATCCATCAATAGGCCACTCCATCCATTGTCTTCTTCTTCCTCACACTACTGCAAAAGCCTTCTACAGGAAGGCCCCCAAATTATAACAGAAACGCCCCTAATATCGAGCCGCTCCTGTTGTACCCAGAGTGGACCCCACGAGGTGCACCGTTCCTGCTGTAACCTCAGCAGGAGCGGTGCAAAACATCACCCGCTCCTACAAATAGCAGGAGCGGTTGATGCAATGCACGGCTCTTGCTGAGAGCAGTGAGCAGAAACGGTTAGTTTCGGGCACCGTTCCTGCTGACTGTACTTTAGCAGAAACGGTGCACGAAAACAACCGCTCCTATTATTTTGTTCATAGGAGCGGTGCACAACATCCACCACTCTTCCAATTTTTTCACTCTTGGCGCGAAGATAAAAAATATCTCTCGTACTCCATTCAAGCTAGACTAGCAGAAACGGTGGAAAAGAATCCACCGCTCCGGCTAGCCAGGCTCCTGCTCCCTTATCATCTCCACGCGCAGCAGTCCCTCTCTTATCTTCTCCCTCATGCAGTCCACACTGCTCCTCGTGCAGTCTCTCTCCTTTTCCTCCCTCCCTCCCACGACGAACGACAGACGGAGGGCGGCCCCCGGGGCGGCGGCCTCCCTCGGCGCGGCGGCTGCGGCCGGCGAGGACGGCCTCCGGCGCCGCGGTCTCCCTTGGCGCGGCGGCGGCGGCGCCCGGCGCCGCGACCTCCCTCGGCGGCCGGCGAGGGCGGCCCCCGGAGCGGCGTCCTCCCTCGGCGCCGCGGCGGCGGCCGGCGAGCAGCTCGTAGCCCGTCGCCATCCCAGACCGGCGGCGGCAGAACGGCAAGAGGCGGCCGCGAAGCCTCCTCTAGATCCCCCGTGTCTGCTCTGTTTCACGGACATCATGTCGTCGTACGTTGCCACCTCGCGCTCCAGCCACTCCCGTGTCTTGGCGTCGGTGGCGAAGAGGTCGAGGGTGCTCAAGAGGACAGCGCCGGCGCGGTCGGGGCACCCCAGGCGCAGCTCCGCGTTGGCGTACTTGGCGTGCACGGCGGGGTCGCGCGGGCATGCCGCCACGGCGCGCTCCGCGACGACGCGAACGCTGGCGGCGGTCCCGTGGTGGAGCTCGAAGTCGATGTAGCGGCACCAGAACCCGCTCGTCATCGTCCTGGCCGCTCAGATCCTGCTCTTCTCCGCCCTTGCCACCGCCGCCGCCGACGAGCTCTTGCGGCCGTCGCCGAGGCGGTACGCGCGGCTCCACGCCTCGAAGAGCTTCCAGACGCGGCGGGTGTCGCTGCCGGCCTGCTCCTCCATGCTGACCCAGGCGCGGAAGATGGCGGCGCGGTGCACGTTGCTGCTCCGGGCGAGCGTGCCGATGAGGAAGGCGCGCGCCTCGGTCAGGTCGCCGCCCTCGTCGTTCCGGACCGTCGCCAGCGCCGCCAGCTTGCACCGGCCATCGGCCTCGGCCACGCTGTGGCCCGGGGTCCTGGCGGCGTCCGGCTCCACCCGCAGCGCGCTGGGCCGCTGGCGCTCCGCCGCCGCTGCCGAGCGGCCTTGCCGTCCTCGTACGGCCCCCATACGGTCTCCATACCGTCCTCCCTCGGCGCCGCGGCGGCCTCTCTTGGCGCGGCAACGGCACGGGGTCGACCGGCGAGGGCGGCCCCCGACACGGCGGCGGCCTCCCACGTGCGGCGGCGCGGCCACGCGGCGGCGAGCGGCGGTGGCCCTGCGCGTGGCGACGACGGCCGCGGGCAGCTTTTTTTTTTTTTGTGTTTTTTAATCACGCAGCAGCAGCGGTGGACGGGAATAACCGCTCATGCTAAGAATCTCGGTAGGAACGGGGCAAAACGCAGCAGGAACGGCTCAAAACATGGCCCGCTCCTGTTGTGATTACTGCAGGAGCGGTTCAGACCCGTTTCTACTGCATGTTCCACTACAGGAATCTACGAGTGGAAACATTTTCCAATATATATATATATATATATATCATCTGCCTGCTAATTAATTAGCAACCTATTTATCATATCAATTCCGATTCTTACGTACTCAATAATACATACATAGACAGATAGATCACCCATATATATATATATATATATATATATATATATATATATATATATATATATATATATATATATATATATATATATATATATATATATATATATATTATGCGATATCAACAATTTGGGCATGGAAAAACATATACATGAATTCATATAATATACCTATAATATACCTTAATTGATATGGAATATCAATCATTCGGGCATAGAAGACAGTACCCAGATTTTTTTCAAAAGACACTCAAGTGCGCCAAGACGTGCAAAGCAGAAGACAAATCAAGAACGAATAATTCTACAGCAAAAAAAAGACGCAGGACGAATACTGTACTATGCCAGATACAATTATTGAAGAATAAAAAGACGAAATACTGTGGCAACAGTGAAAGCACAAAGGAGGTGTCAATTATTGAAGCCATCTTTCAGAGACGAAGCAAGGCCCTGGCTCGGCTATAAAACGGAGCACCGGGCAGCAGCTGAAGACATCCGCAATCGCCAAGCATCCGCAATCCATCCGCCACCAGAAGAAATCACGAACCACAATCTACACCCACTCATCCACCATCACCGCACACATCCACTCATCACCCACCTTGTAATGCTAGTAGTAGCAGCATAAGGAATAAAGCCGTGGAGCATCCAGGCATCGTTTGTAAGGTAATCTAGTTTGTGCTAAGTGCTTGGGGTTTTCCGAAAGGGAAAGCCGTATGTAAGCTGTGTTTGTGGAAATGAAGTAGTTTTTCTTTGAAAATCCTGTTGTCATTCTAGGCCGCGTATATGGGGAGAGTTTATGTGCTAGGGACCCTATAGGAGAAACCTCTGCGTTTGATGCTCTCGTTTAGCCCGGAGTTGTGGCGCCTGGAGAGCCGTATCCGCGGAGAAGTGTTCCCTTCGGGTGAAACTGTCTGGGGAGACGACATAACCTCGCCTCATATGCATAGACTGGGATAGTTCAGGAAAGATTAGCTACTTCTGAAGCAAACCTGCTCATCGTACGGTGAGTACCGAGTACGACTAAGCAACCATAGGAGCACAACCCGGCCGAATAGTTTGGTCTCGCCAGCCTACTAAAGATCCCGAGAAACATTATATCGCCGAAAAGGTAATACCCGCTTAAAATAATCTTGAAAGCGACGTTCGAATTTATCCCGAAGAATTGGAGCAGTGGGAACAGTAATTTTCCACCATTGCATGCAAGAGTGGAGTGCTCCCTGAGTGCTCATCCACTATTCCTAGTGCTGAATTTGAATAGTAACAGAGCGAATTTGAATAGTACCAGAGTATTTTGAATAGTACAATTTGAGTCCATATCTTTTGTTGCTCTGTTTTTCGTTTCCTTCCGGGATTTTGCAGCCTCACTTCCCTCCGCCGGTCACCGCCCCCATCCAGAAACACTGGTATCAGACCCTGGTTTATATTTTTAAGCCAATATTTATATCTGATTTATATTTTAAGTTGTCAGTTATCTAGTTTATATCCAAAGTTGTGCTTGTTTAATATCTTAAGTACATGTTTAATATTTTATCTATTCAGTTATTTTGTGCAAGTATTAAATTTCAGTTATATTTAGAAAGTTTGTTATATTGTGTTGCAAGTCATATATTTTAAGCCTAGAAGTCTGAAGTTTATCATATTTAAAAATTTAGCAAAAATCAGACATCATTGAAAAACTCAAGTATTTGAACTTAGAATTCAATACAGGTAAGACTGTCAATACTAAAAAAAATATTAACATAAGGTGCAGAATCAATTATTTTAAAGAATATATGTGGCATACCTCACAAGGACAATTAAATTTAGTAGTAGATTTAATACATAATTTTTATATAGCGTGGGGCAAGAGACAAGACGAATTAGAAGTAAAATTTGAGAATTTATATAAAGAGCATAAAAAATTAGAAGAACAATATTCGATCATAAGCAATAAGTTTGACTTAGCCCTGCAAGAGCTGAATTATAGTAAGTCAGAGCAAGGAAAGATAAGTCAAAAGAATAGAAGTCCCGCATAATACTACTGGATCTAAGAAAACAGAAGAGTGTACCGAAGATCTAAAAGAAATCAAGAAGTTAGTCAAACAACTGAAAAGCGTAGCTCAGAATCTGAACAAAATAAAAATTGAAGAAAATGGCAAAGAGTTAGTGCTGCTCTCATCAGGAATAGTTTCATCCACTAGGGAGATAAATTCAGTAAAATAGAAGTGTCTCAAAATCTCATCAGAAGAGACAGAGAACTCCAATTATTAAATAGAGATGTAAAGCCTTTAACTTTAATGGATAAGTTAAAGTGCAAATATGATAATATAGATAATCTTGAAGAAGTAATAGACGTAGAAAGAGATTTAGAAAGGTATCAAAGAGACTCTCTCAGGAGAATATGGCCTCAACAAATTTACCAAATTGGTTGGTTTGAAAATAAAAATGGGTTATATAGAATATCAAGAGAGGTGGAGTTAAGTGTCTTAACTCAGCCAGTAGAATTAAAAATAGGAAGTACGCAATTTGAAAATAGTCTAAAATATTCAGGATATAAATATATACACCAATGAATGTATATCATAGGAATAAAAGGGATGACAAGAAAGAAGTTAGAAAGTAAGGTCCTAATAACTTTGTTAGATAAAAGATGGGATACAGTATAAAGCAGCAATGGGATTTTTAGAAGGTGATATGAATGAAAATATGCTAATAACCTATATAGCACCAGATTTAATGATGCCAATTAAAAAGTTTATAGAAAAAATGGCATTTGGTTTTCAGACCAAGGGTTATGAAGATTTTAAGGAAACCAATTTACTTGTAAGCTTAGAATTTATTGGAAGATTAACTAATAGAAGTGGTACTAAATATAAGGTAAATGTGAATAATGTTATAGAAAATATGCAGTCTAAGGGAATCAAATTTATGAGTCCTCTCAAGATAAGTTCTGAAGAAAGAGCAGGAGAAGAATGGAATATAAGCGAACTAATAGAACCTAAGATTTTGAAGCAACCTGAAGATTATATCAGTTACCAAAAAAAAGAAAGGCAAGACTGGTATAAGATTTATGAATTATAAAGAAAGGGTTTTAGATGATTTAGAAGCAACAAGTTTAGAGCCGAATATAGAAGAAGATAGAATGCATAGTGTGTGTGAATTCATGGAAATAGTAGATATAGACAATGAGGTTAAGCATTATGAAATGAAATTAAAGAAGGCATCAGATGAATATAATAGCTCTATGATATGTGAATGGGGTAAAATTAAGGAAGTTTATTTTTTTAGAGAAATACAAAGGCTGAATTGAACATTAAGAATTCAGAAGAAAAGAGGGCGGTAAAAAATACGGAAATAAAGAAAGATATCGTAAGATCAATTAGTCCTATAGAAAAAGAGAATGTTGGAAATAATAAAAACAAAAATCATAATAACAATAATAGCATAAGTGAGAAAGAACAATGGAATATAAAAACAAGTTGTTATTAAAAAGTCACGAAGTAGTAGAAAATAAGTTAGAAAATAAGTTAAGAGAAGAATGTAAGAATCATCTTAATAAAGAAAATTATGTAAAAGAAGTAGAGTTAGGAAAAGAAATTCAAGAGGAACCAAATAAATAAAATAATGCAAAGGAAGAAGAGGTTAAATTAGATGAAGAAAGAGAAGATAAAGAGGTTAAAGAAATATATAAAAAAATTGACAATGCAAAGGGATATAAAGAAACTATAGATTCATTTGGCAAAAATGAGCAGTGGGATATAAACGATAAACTGTTGTTAGAAAGCTATGAAGAAATAAACAATTTAAGCAAAGAAGAGTTAGAGTTAATAGATGCTTTCTCAATTGAAATGATGAATCAAGAAGATTGTGAACATGATTGGATTAAAGGAAGAGCAGACTTTAACATAAAGTGTGCCTTTTGTATATATTATCCTAGCCAAGAAAATAGATTTACTTGTACTAGTTGTTTAAAACAAGCATGTGCTTCATGTTTGAAATCTAACATTAAAAGATGGAAAGCAGAAATAGAAATAGTACCTGAAGATAAAATGCTATCAACGAGAGTCAGAATTTTAGAAAATAGAATAAATAGATTAGAAATAGAATTAGAAGAATTAAAATATAAGTTAGATCATGATAAAAATAATGACAAGCAACCAAATGAGGCTATAACTAATATTGATTTAAAAGACCAGTTGATTACGATAAAAGACAATAAAGGAAACAAGCTTATACAATTAAAAGATGTCATAATAAGTTTTGGTAGTAAATATATAGTCAAATTACCATTCAAGAAATTTTAGGAATAAGGATTTCTATAAAGATAATGTTAAAGAATAATATTACTTATAAAATATTGGCCTTAATAGATACATGATGCACAAAAAATATAATACATGATAAATATTTTATAAAATATCCAAAAATAGTCCATACAATAGATGAAGATAAAACAGAATCCTCTACAGATATGTCGGAATAAAAAAGATTCATAACCAACTAGCATATAATATTGAAGCACAAATAAATGGAACAAAATATATAATTGATGAAATCACAATAAGAGACTTATCTATGATACATGATGAAATGATTATAGGGTTAAGATTCTTGCAGCGATCATGTCAAACCACAATCATATATGAGTAAGGTATTACATTTATTCCTCATCAAGATAATATTCATTATATTTCAGAAGTTAAAAAACATGGAGGAGCTCATCATTTAGAAATTTTTTACAGTAATAGATTGACGCTAGTATAGCTGGTTTAGAAATTGAAGATTTAAGTGGGAACATAAAAGATTTTTATATAGAACATTCATGTATAGAATGTTTTGGTTTGCAATCATTTGCTCCAAATTGGTATAGAGATATAAAATCTAAAAAAGATATAGAAAAGATTGTGCAAAGGCCAGAAGATATTCAAATAATTAGAGAAATACCCATGAAGCATTGGGATAAAAATTCTATATTATGCAAAATAAATATAATAAATACAGATTATATAATAAAGATAAGTCCAATAGAAGCTACACCAAAAGACATAGAAGAATTTAAGATGCATATTGAAGAATTGTTAAAATTAGGAGCAATAAGAGAAAATAGAAGTCCTCATAGGTCTGCAGTCTTTATAGTAAGATATCATGCTGAAATAGCAAGAGGAAAATCAAGAATGGTTATTAATTATAAAAGACTTAATGATAACACAGTAGATGATGCATTCAATATACCTAATAAACAAGAATGGATCAATAGTATACAAGGTAGCAAATACTTTTCAAAATCTGACTTGAAAGCAGGATTTTGGCAAGTAAAAATGGCAGAAGAGCCTATAGAATGGACGGCCTTCACGTGTCCTCAATGTCACTTTGTATGGCTTGTCATGCCTTTAGAATTAAAAAATGCACCTGCTTTATTTCAGAAAAAAATGCAAAATATATTTACTGAGAATCAAGAATTTATATTAGTTTATATAGATGATTTATTAGTTTTCTCAAAAACCTATAAAGAGCATATAGTTCATCTTAAAGTATTTTTTAGAAAGGTAGAACAAAACGGGCTGATTCCATCTAAAAAGAAAATGGAGATTTGCAAAGAAAGAATAAAGTTTCTAGGTCATGAGATTGGAGAAGGCAAAATATATTTGCAAGAGCATATTGCTAAGAAAATACTACAATTTTCTGATGTTATGAATGACAAAAATAAATTGCAGGAGTTTTTTGGATTAGTAAATTATGCTAGAATTTATATAGATAATTTAGCAAAGTTAGCAGAACCGCTATATGCAAAATTGAGAAAAAATGGTCAGAAATATTTTAATTCAGAAGATATAAAGTTAGTAAGAACCATAAAAGAAAAGGTAAAAGACCTAAAACCTTTAGAGTTACCTCTAGATGATTATTATTTCATTATTGAAACAGATGCATCTAAATTAGGATGGGGTGCAATATTAAAACAAAAGGCCAATAAATATTCTGCAAAAGCTGAATAAAAGATATGTAGATATGCCTCTGGAAGCTATAAGTTGAAGGCAGTAAATAATACTGATAGAGAAATATTAGCTATCATTAATGCAATAAATGCTTTTAAATTGTATCTCGGTTTTAAAGAATTTACGGTAAGAACAGACTGTGAAGCAATATGTAGGTATTACAAACAAATAAATAGTAAGAAAAGTTCAACCAGAAGATGGGTCTTGTTTGAAGATATTATTACTGGAAATGGGTATAAAGTAATATTTGAACATATAAAAAAAAAGATAATAGTTTGACTGATATATTATCACGATCTTCTGTCTTGCAGGAACGATGAAGGGAATTAGTTTCAATGGAATTGGGACCTTTACGTTTGGGTCAGAAAATAATAAGTTAAGAATATTCCCACCAAATTCATATAAGTTCAGACCAAAAGATCATATAATATTAGATGAAGTCCAATAATGTATACTAGATAATTTCTGGTACCAATATAATCATAAAAGAGAAGAAAAGGGTTACATGTTATCAATATTAAACAGTCTTGCTAAATATTTTCATACGATGAATAGCAAGATGCCACCAACAGAAGAGCAGGAATATATTGAAAAAAGGTCCTTATATGTAATATTTGAAGGAAAAATGCCTGGTTTATATATATCATTTGAAGAAGTAGTGGCTAAAAAGAAAGATGGTAAGTTAGATGGAGGAATATCATGGAAAAAATATGGAGATATAGATGAAGCAATGAATCAAGCAAGAAAAATACTTGAAACAAATTATTATATAGAGCCAGCAGCAAAATAATATATTCAAAAATACAGAAAGGCAAAAGGTATTAAAATCCCAGAAACATCATCCGGGATTAAAAAAAATGGCAAAAAAAAGCTACATATAAAGACTGTCTGACCAAAGGAGTTGATCCTATGGATGGACAATATATAGAAATGAAAATAGCATAAAAAATTGAAATAATTTCCCTGAATGGAAGAAAACTCTGAAAAAAAGAAATAATGATGGAGTTAAAAGGGGAATTATATAATAAATTTGAAGAATTTAAAAGAGATTTTGATGCAAAAATGGATATATCATTATCCGGCAGTGAAAAGAATGATGATATTGCGGGGCATGGCCAAAGGTCAGAATAAAATAGCCAAAAAAATATAATAGTAAAAAGAAGCCCAAAAGATAATATATGTTGATATGGGATATCAACAATTCGGGCATGGGAAGACATATACATGAATTCATATAATATATCTTAATTGATATGGAATATCAATCATTCGGGCGTGGAAGACAGTACCTAGATTTTCTCCAAAAGACACTCAAGTGCGCCAAGACGTGCGAAGCAGAAGACAAAGCAAAGACGAATAATTCTACAGCAAAAAGAAGACGCAGGACGAATATTGTACTGTGGCAGGTACAATTATTGAAGAATAAAAGGACGAAATATTGTGGCAACAGTAAAAGCACACAGAAGGCGTCAATTATTGAAGCTATCCCTTAGAGACGAAGCAAGGCCCTGGCTCGGCTATAAAAACGGAGCACCGGGCAGCAGCTGAAATCATCCGCAATCGCCAAACATCCGCAATCCATCCACCACCAGAAGAAATCCGCAACCACAATCCACACCCACTCATCCACCATCACCGCACACATCCACTTACCACCCGCCTTGTAATGCTAGTAGTAGTAGCATAAGGAATAAAGCCGTGGAGCATCCAGGCATCGTTTGTAAGGTAATTTAGTTTGTGCTAAGTGCTTGGGGTTTCCCGAAAGGTAAAGCCGTATGTAAGCTGTGTTTGTGGAAATGAAGTAGTTTTCCTTTGAAAATCCCTGCTGTCATTCTAATCCGCGTATATGGGGAGAGTTTACGTGCTGGGGACCCTATAGGAGAAACCTCTGCGTTTGATGCTCTCGTTTAGTCCGGAGTTGTGGCGACTGGAGAGCCGTGTCCGCGAAGAAGTGTTTCCTTCGGGTGGAACTGCCTGGGGAGACGACGTAACCTCGCCTCATATGCATAGACTGGGGATAGTTCGGGAAAGATCAGCTATTTCTGAAGCAAACTTGCTCATCGTACGGTGAGTACCGAGTAGGACTAAGCAAACATAGGAGCACAACCCGGCCGAATAGTTTGGTCTTGCCAGCCTGCCAAAGATCCTGAGAAACATTATATCGCCGAAGAGGTAATACCCGCTTAATATAATCTTGAAAGCGACGTTCGAATTCATCCCGAAGAATTGGAGTAGTGGAAATAGTAATTTTCCACCATTGCATGCAAGAGTGGAGTGCTCCCTGAGTGCTCATCCACTATTCATAGTGCTGAATTTGAATAGTAACAGAACGAATTTGAATAGTACCAGAGTATTTTGAATAGTACAATTTGAGTCTATATCTTTTGTTGCTCTGTGTTTCGTTTCCTCTCGGGATTTCGCAGCCTCACTTCCCTCCGCCGGTCACCGCCCCCGTCCATATATATATATATATATATATATATATATATATATATATATATATATATATATATATATATATATATATATATATATATATATATATATATATATATATATATCATCTGCCTGCTAATTAATTAGCAAGCTATTTATCATATCAATTCCGATCCTTACGTACTCAATAATACATACATAGACAGATAGATCACCCATCTCCTGCTATAGCAGTGCTGTTGTGCTGCTGGATATATCGGAGTGATGGATGGGATCCGACCGAGACGATTGCCGCCTATAAATACCATCACCCCCGGCCACAGTCGTCACACACACAGACACACACTCTGCTGCCTGCCTGCCTGCCTGCCTGCTATACTTTGTAGCTCGCTCTCACCACGCCAAGCAGCAAGAGAGTCATGGCGAAGAAAGTGGCCGTGGCCGTGGTCGCCACACTCCTCGCCCTCAACCTCCTCTTCTTCTCCTTCGCCGACGCTTGTGGCTGCAGGTGTGGCTCCTGCCCCCCTAGTCCTCCAGGTGGTGGTGGTGGCGGCGGCGGGGGAGGAGGAGGATCTGGTGGAGGAGGCGGAGGATCTGGTGGTGGAGGAGGAGGGAGCGGCGGCGGAGGAGGCAGCGGCGGTGGATCAGGTGGAGGCGGGTCAGGAGGAGGAGGAGGAGGAGGCTCCGGCGGCGGCGGATCAGGTGGAGGAGGAGGAGGAGGCCGTTGCCCCGTGGACGCTCTGAAGCTTGGCGTGTGCGCCAACGTGCTGAACGGGCTGATCAACGTCAACCTGGGGACGCCGCCCAGGACGCCGTGCTGCACTCTCATCCAGGGGCTGGCGGACCTGGAGGCGGCGGTCTGCCTCTGCACCGCCCTGCGCGCCAACGTGCTGGGCATCAACCTCAACATCCCCATCAACCTCAGCCTCCTCGTCAACTACTGCGGCAGGCGCGTCCCCACCGGCTTCCAGTGCAACTGATCGTCATCCACATCCATCTCATCATCATCGATCCATGTCGCTCACACCGCCTAATTAATACTAGTATGTATGCATGCATGCATCCCTGATATATATGATGCCTCCGATCCCAAGCAATAATTAAGCAGCTAGTACTGCTTACTACATATATACTATATATGATGTGTTTTCTTACGTACGTTGGTTTGATTTGTACTATATATGATGTGTGTGTAAGTGTGTTCTCTGTCGATCTAATAATCTGTACTATGATTTGCGTCTTCAGTTCCTCTGTGCGTGTGACTGTGTGTGTTGCATTGTGTTGGTGATGATGAACGATCCATCGTATATATGTATCGATCTACTAGTATTATTTATACCATATATATGTGTGTGTTAATTATATAGTACGTGTCAACAATGGGGTGAATAATTGGCTTCCGATCCGCCTGATAATTAAATGATGTATTAATTATACTATGTATGTCCGTCTACATCGATCACTATCATCAATCAAGCGTATAATTAACGTACCCAGGGTACTACGGTACATGTCACCAACCGCACGTGTGTGTGTATACATACTCTCCATCAATCACGGTCACTGTGACTCTGAGACATGCATGTTTGTTTTAATTAATGCTATAATTTTTATTAATGGTTTTAGATGGTACAAGAAAAAAGAAGGGGAAAAAAGATTGGCACCTAATACTAGATAGCTAGCGATCGAGATATATAGAGAGGGCGGCATGCATATATATATATATATATATATATATATATATATATATATATATATATATATATATATATATATATATATATATATATATATATATATATATATATATATATATATATATACATATATATATATATATATACATATATATATATATATGTATATATATATGTATGTATATATATGTATATATATATGTATGTATATATATATATATGTATATACATACATATATATATATATATATATATATATATATATATATATATATATATATATATATATATATATATATATATATATATATATAATCCCTTGAAATACTACAAGGTAGCTAGTTATTAACCACGTACCATCCAGGGGGCGGATCCAGAAAATGCTTAGAATCAGGGCTGATCCAAGCTAAACACACGAACTCAAAGTTTCTGTACATTCAATACACATATAAATTTGAAAAGATCAACATTTTATACTAGCCCGTGTAGCGATCTAGGGTAGGGTAGACACACTAGTGTATGTAATCATAATCATGATGTAGATGCGGCGGGTTGCAGATCGAACAGCTAGCTAGTACTGTAGCAACAAGCAGACTGACTAGCTAGCAGAGAGAGACATGCCACATGCATGCGAGCATATATGCACCGCATGGTACTCTATATATGAGGATCGGAAGCCATGGTTTTGCGGGATCCGCTGCACGCACTAGTACGTGTTGGCTGGTTTTGCTAGCTGCCAGAGTTAGCTCCATGCCTCCATGCGGTTTGGTGATCGATCGACATGGATCATCTCTGGGATGGAGAATCGGATCGCCCATGCACGGGTCATCATCCCAATCCCATCCATCTGGTGGAAAGGCGGGCGGACTGATGGATCAATCAGACGAGACGACGCTTGTTTTGTAGGTACGCGCCATGGATGCATGCAGCCCGTGAACCCTAGGCTTTGTCGTTGGCTTCCGCTGCCGATCCATTCCAACAAGGTCGTCAGGTGACGACGACGACGACGCTGCCGATCGAGCGAGAGTCTAATAATAAAGCCGCCCGCCACTGCAGCAGTACTAGCTAGTGCAACGAGCATATATATTATCATCGACCAATTCAAAATACGGAGTATCAATATAATCATGCATGTCTTGTGGCATGCATCGTCCATGGAGATGGAGAACGAAAAGGCAAATATATAAGGCCAGAAGGCCAGCAGCTAACCTAGCTATAGTACGTCCATGGCTCCATCTGCTGCATCTCTCCTCCGCTCCGATCCGCCCGACATATCCCACCTGCTCTGCTCCCATCCCATGCCTAGCTGCTGCCCCGGCCCGCCCACCCACCCTAGGGTCTGTTTGGCACCTCTTCCCCACCTAGCCTAGCTCCATTCCGTGCCCAGCCTAGGAATACCCAGGCTGCCATTGGCTTAGAGACGTTTTTTGGTTGGAAAAGCAGTAAGCCAGGCTAGCAAAAGGAGTGTGTTTGGTTGCTCGAAAAAAGTATAGATAACCCCTGAACTATCAGGTGTTCAGGGGTCGGATACTTCACCTCCTAAAAAAAGGTACAGAACACACCTTAAACTATCCAAAACCGTATAGATAACCCCCTGGGGCGGTTTTCGACCCTGGTTTGATGACGGGGCGTCCGGTTTTGCTGATGTGGACTGTTGTTTTTGTTTCACATGTCCACCGTGGCATCGGGCCCACGCGCTAGCCACACCACGGTGGCAGCTACGCGGGCGTGCGGCCTCCCGCATGCCGCCTCGCTCCCGCAGCTCGCCGCCAACTCCCGGAGCTCACGATGGAGGCCCTCGCAGTGTGCTCCTCGAACGCCGCACTGGCGCAGGAGTCCGGCGCGCCGGTCCTCGCCACCGTCTTCTTCCGGCTGGACCAATCGCCCAAGGGCGTGCAGGAGCGGCTGCGGGGCTTCTTCGCCTTCGCCATGTCCCCCATATTCTACACCTGCGCCACGGCCCCTCGGGTGGACGCAGCGGCGTGGACAACGGAGAGCCTCGGGGCCGTTGCAGGCAGCCGCCGACCCAGGGACACAAGAGGTGGAGAGCGCGCGGGGTGCCGCCGTGGGCAGCCACCAGCGTTGGGATGCGCGAGGTGGAAGGCGCGCGCCGCTGGCCCGGGATGCGCGAGCTGGAGGGCGCTGGGGCGCCGCCGCTCCCGCCACCCCGTCCTCGTCCCGCCCGCCGACACCGACAAGCCTCCCAAGGCCGTCTCCCTCTCCACCGCCAGCCATTCCAAGCTGCCGCTCCTGCTCCTGCTCGGGCCTCCGCTGGGGACGAGGAGTGCCGCGGCGGGGGTGGGGACACGGCAGGAGCGAGGGCAGGTCGACGGTGGCCCCGCGGAGGAGGCCATGGGCGGCGCAGCGCGGGCATGGCGGAGTGAGAGACGCAAGAGGAGATGCCACGGTGTCAGAGGCTAACGTGCGGGCCCAGGCCATGGTGGAAGGCTGATCGGGTTCCACCTCACCCAAACCACTGTCCACGTCAGCGTTAGGCCCTCCAAAACCACCCCAGGAGGTTATCTATATGGTTTTGGGTAATTTAGGGTGTGTTCTATACCTTTTTTTTTGTTGAGGGGGTGAAGTATCTGACCCCTAATAGTTCAGGGAGTTATCTATACTTTTTCCTTGGTTGCTCCCACCTCCGTCGCTCGCCTCGATCTGCTGTCGTCTTTCACCTCCACCCTCCGCCTCCACTAACCGAGCCATCCCCACCCATGTCGTCCCCTCCCGCCGGTGGCCCCTCACGGCGGCGGCGCAGGCGCCGGTCCGCCAAGGACGTCCTCTGCTCACGAGGGAGGCTGAGGCAGCGGAGGGAGAGTCGGCGCACGAGGGAGGCAGCGGCGGCGGAGGAAGGTCGAGGAGCTGAGGGAGAGCCAGCGACAGACGGGCGAGGGAGGATGGGTTGCTCCGCCGCAGATTTGGCGGCGCCACGGCCGCCTTTCGCCTCTTCTCCACGCACCAGATCTGCCATGGCCGGCGGCGGGCACGGCTCCAGCGCCTCGGCGGAGCGGATGGCCTCCGAGCGGCGTAGGTCTCCTCCAGGCGGTGCGGCGACAAAGGATGAGGAGGAGGCGACCACGGGCAGCGGCGACACGCGGAGAACGTGGGCGGCGATGACACGGCGGGAGCGCGAGGTGAGCCAGCGGAGGTACAACGCGTCCACAAGGGCCTGGTCACGGGAAAACAGTCGATTTGGTCGTTTCCCTAGAGCCGACCCTCGGGGCTCAAGCTGCATTACACGGGCCTGGCTAGGGAGATGGCCCAGACAACCAAACATTGGGCCTCATATTGTCTTGGGCTGGCTAGCTCCCTATATATATCTCTCCGTTGCTTGTCCGGCGACCTTTGCTTTCCAAACTCCATCGATCCCAATGTCTGAATTTTATCTACTCCTTCCGTCCCAGAAAACATGTCATTCTAGAAATTTTCAGACAGATTAGTGTCTATGAAAAATGACCTTGATACCCCCCTAAAATGTAGGATCTTCAACGCCAACAAAGGAAGGAAAATCAATTTGCATGTGAGTGCATGCAGATTCTATCCGCTAGTTTAGGAAATGAAAATCGATTTGCATGGCAAAATGGCACCAACAACATATGCATAAACCAGCGGATCCCATAAAAAATGGGCGAATGATGAGGACAGTGCACAGAACGACATGTTTTTTGGGACAAAGCCTCAAGTCCAGAACGACTTGTTTTCTGGAACGGAGGGAGTACTAGCTAGTGCCTATTTTTGTTCTACCGCGGTGTTCGTTCGTCCCGTCCAGTCTCTGTCCAAAGAAGAAATGCTCCTCTCTCTTTTTATTTACATCGTCATCTATCTAGCTATCAGCTATCAGCGGGTTCATTCCTTTAATTTGGTTGTAATCACCAGTGCGTCAACCCACCCAACACATGGGATAGTATCTTATAAAAAAACACATGGGATAGTATCAAACTTAAATATTAAAATTATATATCTAAATTTGGCACCTACAATTAATCAGATTTATTAACCTGCTATATTCAAGACCTCTCATATGTTTATAATTTAATAGAACATATGCATACATATATGTGTGTATGTAATTTTTTGTTCATCTTATGTACCTATATATATACAACATGCATGCTCTAGCCGATTAACATTAATATTTTACAATGTTATAGTTGTAATTTATATGAAAATTTAGAGTTTTGCTTTAGATTATATTTCACAATAACAAATTTGGTAATTTATATGTAAATTCACAAAATAATTTAATTCATTTTTTTTCATAATGGTAATTTAATTATGTGAAAATTTAAGTGTTACTTTAATTCATCTTCCACAATGGCATGGTGTATAATTTATGTTCAAATGTCAAGGGTTATTTTTTAATTCATCTTTTATAATGGTACTGTAGGTAATTTGTATGTAAATTTAGGGTTTAATTTAATTGATCTATTATAATGTCATGTCGAGTTGACACGGAGGTTATTAATAATCGGGACAGACAGCTAATTATATTCATTGCACCGGAGACTGGACAATAATATCTGACAGATCATTGTGCAAGGTGCGAACGTTTTTGAACGAAAAAAAAACAGACATTATTCTTATTATTGCTCACATCAAGACTAATATAATACTTTTGATCCGTTGTTTTAATTACGTACAGCCACCAATCACGAAAATTGGGAAGAGTACAGACAGAGAAGGCGCGCAAATTAAACAGGCAGTGCGTCGTTGTTTTGTTACACACAAGAGGCAAATTAAAGAGAGAACGACCGTGCAGACACACACAGACAGTAACGACACTGCATATATATAGTACTCAGTACGTAATTAAGCAAGCAGTAGGTACGTACGTACGTAATAAGGGCAGTGATGTGTAATAATAACTAAATATAAGGGTAAAGAAATTATTAATTAATTAGGCGGCGCACTGGAAGCCGTCGGGGGCGGTCTTGCCGCAGTAGTTGAGGAGCAAGGTGAGGGTGAGGGGGACGTCGAGGTTGATGCCGAGGACGTTGGCCTTGAGCGCGGTGCAGAGGCAGACGGCGGCCTCCAGGTCGGCGAGGCCTTGCAGCAGCGGGCAGCACGACTCCCCCGTGGGCACCTTGCCGATGGACACCTTCACCAGGCCCAGCACGTTGGCGCACACGCCCAGCTTCAGCGTGTCCTTGGGGCAGCTGGACGTGGTGGACGGCGGCGGAGGGCACGGCGTCGGCGTCGACGGCGACGGCGGTGGTGGAGGGGTTGGTTTCGGGCAGCCGCCGCCGCACGCCGCCACCTCACTGGTGCTGGCGACGACGAGCATCGTCGTCATAACGAGGACGACGAGGGACGACGACGACGCCATTCAATTATATTCTAGCTGCTATATATCGATATGATGGTCGATGGATGATGGAGCTGAGACGTACGTACTACTGTGCGTATATAGCACATGCTGTATATATAGGCCTAGCACCTGCAGGTAGTACATACATACTCCTATATGTGAAGAAAATACGCATGCCATTGGGTGTGTTTAGATGGTTGAAAAAAAACACTGTTCCGAACTGAAAAGCACTGTAGAACCACTGTAGCACTTTTCGTTTGTTTGTGGTAAATATTGTCCTACTATGGCCTAACTAGGCTCAAAAGATTCGTCTCGCAAAGTACATCTAAACTGTGCAATTATTTTTTTATTTCATCTACATTTAGTATTCCATGCATGTGCCGGCATTTTGATGTGACAGGGAATCTTCTTTTTCATACTGAATTTTAGGAGAAAATTTGGGTACTAAACAGTGCCATTGCTTAATTAATTTTGCAGGAGCTGGCCCATACCATAGTAACCATACCCATACCCATGCATGCATGTGAAGAGGTCACCTCTATCTGTGCAGCTGGCACGCTCCAGTACATATGCATGCATGCATATAGTACATACATTGATGCATTGGAACCTAGCTAGCGAACCAATGCAATTGCAAGGATGGCTCTGTTTAGATCCAAACTTTTCTCCAAATTCTACTACGTAAAAAGAAAATTTTTCATCACATTAAAAATGTCGGCACATACATGGAGTACTAAACGTAGATGAAATCAAAAAATAATTGTACAGTTTAGATGTACTTTGCGAGACGAATCTTTTGAGCCTAGTTAGACCATGGTAGAACAATATTTACTACAAACAAACGAAAAATGCTACAGTACGCTACAGTGTCGGATGTGATGTTTTTGGCCAAATTTTGACAAATTTCGCCTGCTTTTCGCCTCCACTTTTTAGATCTAAACACAGCCGATATCAAAACCTGTGCCTCACATACCTCCTCCTCATCTAGCAGAGGAGAGCAGAGCAGAGCAGAACACAACCAACACAGCTAGCCTAGTAGCTTCATCAGCAGTCCTCTAAGCTAGCTCTAGCTAGCTAGCTCGTCGTCGTCCATCAAAATATCTTACCTGCCGGCGGGCCGGCCCTTCTTCATCCGCTCCGCCGGCTGATTCTACAACACTAATTAAATTGTTTCATATTTTTAAGGTAAAATGAATTCGATCATTATGAATTTCCAAATGTTACTTCAGACTCAACTTTTTACCTAGAAAAATACTGATCTATTATTACCTCAGCAAGCAAATTAAGTGCCGGATAAAATTCAGAAACAGTCAAAATGAGGCCAAAATTGTTTCCGTTTCACTACCGAAACTTCCTATCGTTTTTGTTTCAGGATTATATAAATACCCGTTAGCAACACCGTTTATCCTATAGTAAAACTGGCAAAGATTAAAAAAAACAATTTCCGACACCAGAAAATTACCCCCTTTTTTTATCCCTGAATGAATATGCATACAATTCCCGTATGCACAGGTACACACCACGCCTTTAATTTGATTTGATTTGATGTCGGCAAGGAGGAGTGACCAATATCACAAAAGTTGTCTGCGTGCGTACAATAGCTTATTACCTATATATATGTCAAAATCATGCATGCATGCATGTAGTGGCAGCTGGCAGGCAGATTTCATTCTCAAACATGTTTGCACGTACATGATGGGAGAAACTTGTGTAGACATACGTACATATATATACAGACTGGCATACATAATTACATATGCATATAAAACAAGTCAATATATAAATTCTTGCTACACTGCTAATAATATATATATGGCAGCAAAATAAATTAAAAGAGACCAAAATGTGTTGCTGAGATTCTCAGAATTCCAATCATTACGTTAGGTGTGGGTGATATCATATGGATGTTACTTTTTGCATACATACAAAGAAGACGATTCTACTGGTAACAACCGCGGAATAATCACATGCATGAGGATCATTCGCAGCCCCATGTGACTGACCCCGCCCCGCCCGCATATGGACGAAAGAGATGTCGCCGTCTATCTTTTGGTTTTTGTACGCTTGCTTCTCTCTCTCTCTCTCTCTCTCACACACTCATGTACAGTACTTGTTCAAAACATTGTTCCATCCTAATTATATTAACACGTACGTACAAAAAAAAACAAATAACCAAAATATGATCCCATTGCGTTGCAGTATTTAGAACAGTAGCTAGGCATTTCATGGTACGTAAAAGAGTAAAGGGGAACCGTTGATCCAACATTGTGTTCCTCCCACCCACCAAACCAGTTGATGTAGCTAGCTATGCTCAATAATTATTGTTAACTCATCCCAGTTATTTTCCAAGGGCTAAAAATCCATCCTATGATAAAATTGCTGATCTGGACTAGTTGAGACAATAGAAGCAGATGATTTAGCTAGGCTCAGCTTAGTGCAAAGAAATCACTAAATAATACTACTGTAGTAAGTCATGAATCGTGGATGGACGTTGGCTGCAGCCTGCGAGCTAGGGATACGTACGTGCGGGCCTGAATGATCGATACGCATGGCAAGAGATTTGTGAGCTCTTGGGGCGATAATTAATTAATAAAGCTTGGTGGGTTTGCTTTGCTTTGCTATCGACGACCCCCAAAATGGGCTGGCTTTGTCAGAATATATATATATATATATATATATATATATATATATATATATATATATATATATATATATATATATATATATATATATATATATATATATATATATATATATATATATATATATATATATATATATATACACATCCAGCCCAAATCTCTGATCGCAGGAACTCGGATCCGATCCGATCCGATCCAGCGAGGCGAGCTGAGTCTTCTGGCGGTTGCCTCGCTAGCTCTGCCTTCATCAATTCCTGACGATTTAATCCATCCATCGAGACGAGAGAAGAATAACAGATCGACTCTTGTCTTGCTGCGTGGTGCGACGGATACTAGCAGTGCTGTTGCAGACAGCGGCATTCCGTTTGTTTCGGAAAGCGAGCAAGCAGTATAGAGTATATAATAGATGGCCAAACGGGCTGGGCCGTGCCCGCACTAACTACAGGCGGCGTCATGCAATGCAGCAACCACTTTCCTGACCACTCCATCGTATCGTCGTACGCCCTGTCACTACGTGCGGAAGCCGGCGACGTCTTGGGCGCCCGCCAGATTCTGATTTGCATTATACACCATCTATGATCAAAATTGTCATTTGTGAGCTATTCCTCGTTCGTACCATGCATAGCAATCTGTCAATTTGGTATCTGTGACTACTTTAGCACTTGCACCATCCTTTGTAATAATGCAGTTAATCAATTCATCACCGGCCGGGTGCTTTGGTTGGTCCCTATATATTGGCAGCGTCAGGTTTAAAAAAAATGCTATCTCATAGCATAGGTAATTAAGTATTTGCTTTGAATATGATCATAGAAGACACTAATATATCGACACTAGAACTGATAAGTACCCTTAAGAAATTCAGAATATGTTTTATATTGTGATTTTATTTTATTTAGTACATATATTCGGCCACGATTAGCCTTCATGGAAGTGTCATTTTATTTTATTTAGTACATATATTCACATATGCATGACAGTATAATACTATTGTTTAGGCCTGGTGTAGAAAGGAAAGGAAATAGATGATTGTCGGAAAAAAGAATGAACAAATAGAATTGGTCTTTTTTATCGAAGAAGTATTTCCTCTCATCACAAATATAATAAGTTCATCTTGACCTGTCATAAGTCAAATTATTAAACTTTGGCCAATGATAACATCTATGAATGTGTAGAAGTAAATTTCTTAATGGATCTAGTTGTGCCTATCTATATGAAATTTTATATAGTGATAATAAATTTGAAAGAAGTTTGACCTAGGACAAATAAACTTAAATGGGTCTATATTGTGATCGAAGTAAGCATAAGAGAGTGTATTGAAAAAAAGATGTATAGATGATTCGCCCTTTCACAACCCCCTGCTCTCGGAATGACACAGACAAGTTAGTATAAATAAGGGAAAATGTTAGTGGCTACAAACTCAAAGGGAGGCCGAAACAAGATGGGAAAAAGAAGATACTCTCCTCACAAAAACCATGTTTTTCTAAAGGCAAACCAAGCTGATGTTTAGTGGTCATTATTTGAGGTATGGCAAATTAACAGATAGTCTATAATCGGTTCTTTGATGTTCATGAGATTTTGTTTCTATAATCGGCTCTTGGGCAGTTATGGGGTTTATCAAGTTAGGTTTTCACACGGTTCCTTCACAACAGGAAAACAGAGAAGGTTCGTGGGATTCTTTAAATTCGTCGGCCACCAAGAGGCACACGAACTTAATCAACTAAATTCGTCGGTTCCGTAAAAAACCCACGAACTTAATTAAGTTCGTCGGTCTGGAACCGAGGCCGACGAACTTAGTTGCCACGCCACCGAGCCCGGCCGAGCCGAGCCGCGGCCGGCTTGGCCGGGCCCACCAACTAAGTTCGTCGGCCCGGTGGATATGGCCGACGAACTTAGTTGCCACGCAACCGAGCCGCGGCCGGCTCGGCCGGGCCCACCAACTAAGTTCGTCGGCCCGGTGGATACGGCCGACGAACTTAACCGCAACGCCGACAACGTGGGCCCGGCTCGGTTGGGCCCACCAGTTAAGTTCGTCGACCGGGGCCACTAGACCGACGAACTTAATTAAATTCGTCGGCCTCACCCTACGGCCGACGAACTTAATTCGCCCTAGGTGAGATCCGCGCCCGGTTCTTTCCCTCTCTCGCCATTCAAACCGCCGCCGCCGCTTTTCTCTCCCGACCCCGACGCGCCGCCGCCCCTCCCCCGGCCCGGCCGCCGCCGCCCGGTGATCGCCGCCCCTCCCCCTGCCCCGCGCCACCCCCCTCCCCCGGGCGCCCGGCCGCCCCTGCGCCGCGCCTCGCCGGCCCCGGCCGCCGCCGCGCCGCGCCGTGCCTCGCCGGCCCCGGCAGCCGCGCCCCTGCGCCGCGCCGTGCCGGCCCCGGCCGCCTTTGCGCCCCCGTCCGCCGCCGCACCGCGCCGCGCCGGCCCCGGCCGCCGCTATGCCCCCGGCCGCGCCCCTGCCCCCGGCCCCGGCCGCTGCCGCCTCGTGGTCCTGCGGCCCTGTCCGCTCCCCTGCGCCCCCAGCCGCGCCGGTCCCGGCCCCTGCACCACCGGCGCCCCTATCCGGCCTTGTCCCGGCGCCTTGCACCCGGCGGCGCTCCTGTCCCGGCCCTCCGCACCCGGCGCCCCCGTCCCCCGCGCAAAGGTATATATATATATATAAACTTAAATTCGTCAGTTTGATGCATGTGACTCACTAATTTCGTGGGTTATTTAGGGATAAGTTCGTGGGTCACTAGGAGAACCGACAAAATTGTTGCATGCTTAGGCGTTAATGATTAAATTATTGTATGATTTGATCATAATTATGCTTATAGTTGTAATTTATGATTAAATTATTGTATGATTAGGTCATAATTATGCTTATAGTTGTAATTTAAGTTTAAATTTGGTTTGGTAGTTTATGATAAGCAACTGTTATCACTTAAGTTTTTGATAAGCAATTTGGGTTGTCAGTTGTAAATTATTGCATGCTTCGGTCATAATTATGCTTAGGTCATAAGGTTATGAGCATTTATCTACTGCCAATTGTTTATGTAATGAGTGTGAATAAATATACTTGATGTCTTTTTGGTTTCATCATCGTATCGTTGATTTGTTTTATGTATTGTTCGTACGTGAAACAGTAGTGAGCCTAGGCGTCACCCGTTCCGGAACGACGCATGTCACATTTGGTTGTGACATGCGCGGTTCCGGAATTGTCCCCGCGTATATTTTGGGACAGCCCAATAATGTAAGTTGTTGCATATGACCTATATATGACGTGAGATACGGTTGGAGTGGACATTTCGGTTGCATAACCCACGTTGTTCTCCAACGCACCATGATCAGGGGTGCGTTTGGAGAACAGCGGGGTTATGCTGCCGAAATTTCCACTCAACCGTATCTCACATTATAGGTCGTATGCAACAACTTACATTGTTGGGTGGGTTTAGGACACACTTTTTGTACTAGGGTTTGATCATTCACCTAAGCCGCGTTCGTTGACAACGGTCAATTTTTTAGCTTTGCATAATGGGTGACGATCGACGGACGATGTATGACGGATGGAGAAGTGATGGTGCACACTCAAAGGAATGGGCTCAGATAGCAAATGCTTTCTTGAATCATGCATTCGCGGGGCCAACTCCTATAGTACTGTGTCCATGTAGTCTCTGTGCAAACCGTGTTTACCATCGTAAGGAACAAATCCAAGATCACATTTGTAAGCATGGGTTCATGCCTGACTATATGGTGTGGAGCAAGCATGGAGAAGTCACAGAGCGTCCTATTGAGAGAGATAACAACAACAGCAATCACAATCATGACAGGATGCATGAGATGCTGAATGATCTTGGTAGGCAATTTGATGTTGGTCCTGAAGCTAATGTTGGTCCTGAAGATGAGGCGAGAAGCCTACCGAAGGAGAGGGAAGAATTCTATAGGCTGCTCGCCGCAGCTGATGAGGTGCTGCATGAATCGACTAAAGTTACCGTGTTGGAGGCGGTGACACGACTTATATCTGGGAATGCCAAGTTCAACTTTTCAAATGAATGCTACAATTTCATAGTCAAGCTGATAGATGATATTCTTCCGCCGAACCATAAGATGCCAAAGGACATGTACCAGTCCAAAAAAATGTTGAAGGGTCTTGGAATGAGTTATGACAGGATCGACGCGTGCGAGAATAACTGCATGTTGTTCAGGAAGAATGGTGATGAAAAGTTGACTCATTGCAAACATTGTGGTAAATCGAGATATGTTGAGGTGTTAAATGAAGAGGGAGAATCGGTGACTACAAAAGTTCCAGTTAAACAACTCCGTCGCATGCCCATAGCTAAAAGGTTCGAACGGTTATACCTGTCTAATCAGACAGCACAGCCTATGAGGTGGTCGAAGGAGAGAAAACGCGAGTATGATGACGATATAATGACACACCCATCAGATGGCGAGGCGTGGCAGGCCTTGGACCGCTTCGATCCAGAATTTGCAAGTGACCCTAGGAGTATTCGCTTTGGGTTGGCGACAGACGGGTTCACTCCTTTTAGTATGGGTGCTGCTCCATACTCGTGTTGGCCTGTTTTCATCGTGCCATACAATCTGCCTCCTCATATGTGCATGAAAGAGGGGTTTGTATTCTTGGCCATGGTTATTCCTGGTCCTAAACATCCGGGGAAGAATATCAATGTCTACATGGAACCGTTGATCGAAGAACTGCAGGAGTTATGGATAGGGGTGGAGGCATATGATGTTGTGGCTAACGAAAGATTTACGTTACGTGCCGCATATCTGTTTTCGTTCCATGATTTGTCGGCATATGGAATTTGGGCTGGCTGGTGTGTCCATGGCCGCATGTGTTGTCCCATTTGTATGGCCGACACTGATGCGTTCATTCTTAAGTATAGTGGCAAAGTATCTTTCTTTGATTGCCATCGATGTGAGCTTCTACCGAAGAATGAATACATATTTGATACCGTTTCTTTTCGAAAAGGCAAGGCCGTTACGAAACGACGACCATCAAAGCGGTTGAAAGGAGAACAAATAGTGGAATGGCTTGATGAGCTTGTAGATGACGATGATGGTGGGTTCTTGGGTTACGGTGAAGAGCATAACTGGACTCATAAGTCTTGCCTTTGGGAGCTCCCTTATGCAAAAGCATTGCTGCTACCTTACAACATCGATGTGATGCACCAGGAGCGTAATGTTGCTGAAAGCATCATAAGTATGTGTTTTGACACTGATAAAACAAAAGACAATGTGAAGGTTAGAAAAGACTTAGCAGAGATATGTGATAGGCCTTGGCTAGAGATCCAAATTAATTCCAATGGAAAGGAGAGTAGGCCACGAGCTCCATACTGTCTGAAGCGGGAAGATAAGAAACAAATATTGAAGTTGTTGCAAACCTTGAAGTTTCCTGATCGCTATGCAGCCAACATAAAACGGGCAGTGAATGTCAGTACCGGTAAGCTCAATGGGTTAAAAAGCCATGATTATCATATTCTCATGGAGAGGCTTTTACCAGTAATGTTCCGTGGCTATTTTGATGATGAGTTGTGGAAACTGTTCGCAGAACTGAGTTACTTCTACAGGCAGTTATGTGCAAAGGTGATATCAAAGAAGTTGATGCATGAATTAGAAAAGGGAATTCCGGTTCTTCTATGCAAAATGAAAAAAAAACTTTCCACCCGGTTTCTTTAATGTGATGCAGCATCTGCTTGTGCATTTGCCATGGGAGGCATTGGTTGGAGGGCCTGTCCAATTCAGGTGGATGTATCCTGCAGAAAGAGAGCTGAAAAAGCTTAGAGCAATGGTACGGAACAAGGCAAGGGTAGAGGCTTGCATCGCTGAGGCATTTGCAATTAAAGAGATATCCAATTTCTCAAGCAAGTATTTTGCGAAGAAACATAACGTGAATGCGCCTTCGATGCGGTACCATACCGTCTTTGAAGCACCCAATAGCGAGATAGAAATCTTCAAATGGAAGGGTAAAAGTGTTGGGGCTTCAAGCCTTCGAACTTTGGAGTCCACCGAGCGCAACTCGACAATGTTGTATATGTTCACCAACATGGATAAAGTGCAACCATATTTTACGTAAGTAATAATGTCAATGTATTACGAATTCCACACAAATTTATTGTAGTATGTATCATAACATAGCTAACAAATGATCGATGTAGGGTGTTCCACAATAAATACTGGACATCCTCTAGACGACCTACACAGAAGCAACTTGATAACCTCCGTCTTAATGGGTCAAAACAAACACCAGGCTTCGTACCTTGGTCTTACCAAGAAGTAATTTCTAACTCTTATCTCTTATAAGATTTTGACTTCCATCGAACTACTCCTAATAATGATTTCTATACCTTACACATGCTTTAAATGTAGTGCATGAAGCCTGAGAACAAAGTACCAGAAGATTTACGTCAACTATCAATTGGTGATGTGGCGGCTAAGAACTTCAGTCGGTACGATATCAATGGATTTCGTTTTCGAACAGCGAAATTAGAAGCGAGCCGTCCACTTGCAGCCACTTGCAACAGTGAAGTAGTTACTACGGCAGAGGATGCAAATGGGGACGCTCTTGAATACTACGGTGTGATCCAAAACATAATTGAATACACCTTTGGAGGCCCGAAAACACTCAAGGTTGTATTTTTCGATTGCATATGGTTTGATACACACAATGGCACACGCGTAGATCAATTCGGGATGGTGGAGGTGAGGCACAACTCTCGGCTTCAAGGACAATACAGTAACATTGTGCTTGCACATCAGGTGCAACAAGTGTACTACATGTCATATCCACACCCTAGTATGAAGGCTTGGTGGGTTGCATGTAAAGTTAACCCTCAAATATATCCTTCCGATGATGTCAATGAGCTCCAAAGCAATACTGGAGAAGATGTTGTTGATGTGTATCAAGAAGAAGATGTAGGAGACGATTTTCCAATATCTGATGAGGCAGGTCTCAATCAATTAGGTGCGGATGTCATGGACCTAACAGATGAAGAGCCAGGTCCTTCCAGTAGAAAACGTAGAAGGTCTCTAAGGATTCAAGAGATTCAAGAACGTCTTAATGCAATTCGAGTCCAAGATGCAGCGGATGATGCCGAGGGATTTTGATAAGTATGATGTAGTTCTTTATGTATACATCTATTTATATTATCTCATGATGTTATTTCATAATATTATCCAATTATGTATTTCCATTTATGTTATTTCATAATGTTATCTCATGTATGCTTTCTTGTACTAACAAACTCTTTTTAATTTGTACAGATGTTTAAACATGCGAAGAAAGTCTTTTCTAAGTCGAAATCAAGGAGTAAGGGATCTGATGGCTGATCGTCTTCTGTTGGGAGCATTTTTCAAGGGACTGTGCAGAGTAGGGAGCGGCAGCGGCAGCTACTTGGGTGTATGGAGGAGCAACAGGCAGAGCAGGCGGAGGAGCAGCAGGCGGAGCAAGAGCAGGCAGAGGGGCAAATGGATGTGGATGCCGAGGAGGAGGCTCGTGCAGATGCGGAACTGGCTGCAACACATGCAGCTGACCCTATGATGGACGGAGCAGAGACTGGCGGGCCTTCTTCTTCAGCTGGCACCATTAGGGATGATTCATATTAGTCTCGTATTCGACTTCAATTAGTACTATGCAAGTGTTATGCGATCTAATCTATAATTGCTCTTTTACATGCTAGGTTTCGAAAGACCGTCTCCATCCGAGCGCGTTGTAACCCTGCAGATAGGTCGGTGATTGTGCCGGCAGGAGACAGGTATCGATTGACGTTATGTATTTAGGTAGTACTAAATTCTTGTTATATATGTACATACTAATTTGATTTAATGTATTTGATTGCAGGAGTTGGAGAGAGATGGGTTGGACAGGGGTAGGCCACCGTACGCCGGTTAACTCGGCATTGGGTGCCTACTGCCGCTTCTACTACCCTGGCATGGTCACCCTGCCCAACGGTGATCGAGTAGCGGCCCACAAATGGGAGCATTGGGGGCTGAAGCAGCATGTGGATGGAAATGATCAGGGTTTGGGTGTAGGCACCTGTCAGGGAGCTGTATGGAAAGGTTTTTGGGTGAGTTGGCTAGACTAACAATTCAATTGTTCATGCAAATTATGCTTTCAATATCGATGAACTTGACATTACCATTGGATAACGCAGGAACGATACCGCTTGGACAGCGAAGGCGACTATGAAAAGGAGAAAATGGCGAAGCGAGTGTTCAATAAGGCAGCCACAAAAGTCGTCAGGGACTCCTTCAGCAATGCTCGTATCCAGGCGATCGTGAATTTCCATAAGAGGGTCAAGAATTTAAATGTGAAAAAGACACCTGATCTGAAGAAAATGCACCTTGAGGCAGAAGAGTATGTTCAAGGAGAGATTGATTGGATCATGAAGGATCCTGAAGCTTGGAGGTGGATTTGCAACCATTGGGCAAGAAGTGACTTCCAGGGGGCATCGGATAGAAACCGAGGGAACAGAACCAGTAAACCAAGGATGCAAAGGTTCGGGGCAGATGGATTCATTGGCAAAGAACAACGCATGGTATGTATGCATGTTACCACCTTAAAATTTAATATAAGTCAATGTCACTAACTTTAACTTTGCATTGTAGGAGGCTAAAACTGGTGTTAAGCCTAGCTTTGTGGAGGTCTATATTGAGGGGCACAAAGGTTCAGATCCGGATAATCCAGAGGTTTTATGCGATGAGCAAGCAACCGAGAAGCTTGTAAGTATATTAAATCAAGTGAACATCGACTGACAACTAAATGTACGCTAAAGTCTATGTTGTGCAGGCGAAGTACAAAGAGAATGTAATTCAACGCCATAGACTGGAGTTTGATTGGAGGGCGGCCGCACCAGACGTTGAAGCCGTATACGAAGCTGGCGGTGGGTTACGCCATGGCAGGTATGTAAACCTCAAAATTCGAAGATATTTTACTGTCTTTCGTAGCTAGTTGTGGAGTTATTGTCGACTACTGTTCATAGGTGGGGTTTGGGTGATGGTGCCTTGGAGTACGATCGTATTCCAAGGCCGCAAAGGACAAGCCAAGGGAGCTCTTCTCGCCGGCCGTCGAGAGCCCAACAAGAAGCTCAACAGGAGGAAACTCGTAGACTTCAAGAGGAAACTCGTAAACTTCGAGAAAACAATGATTACATGATGACGTATCTTATGGTACGAACTCTAACCCATTCATATCTGTAGACAATGCTATGAAATTTTACATTTCATTGTGATCTAAGTAATAAATCCTGAACAGACATTGTCTCAGAAGTTTGGCGCAGATGTTCCAGAGTTTCGACCTCCACAACCTTATCAACAGGTAAACTCTGGTTGTATCAATTATTGCATCTGAACCAACTAATCTAGGGATATACATGTTTTGTAGGTGCCACCTAACTATTTCGTCAGTAGTCCAATGACCCAAGGACCACCGCTTGGAGATGCTCTAGAGTTTCGACCTCCACCTAACTACTACAGCACTCCTACCAGCCAAGGATCACCACGTGGAGATACTCAGGGTTTTCAGCCGCCTAACCAGATAATACCATCTGGCCAGGTAAATATTTCACTTAATTTGAGTTACTATAACGAAATCGACCTATACTGAGTTCTTAAATATATATGTCGTATCTATTTGTTTGAGTTGCAGGCATCTCAGCCTCAACAATGGTTGTATCCTACCCAAGGACCGCCCTTTGGAGATGCAAGCCAGGTCTGTCTTCATTGTTCTCATTACTTCGAAAATAAAACATGCATGTTCTTCAATCTAAGCAGTAATATGTATCATACTATATAAACAGTCACAGCCGCCTCAGTGGATGTACCACCCGATGATGATGTATCGTGGGCAGCAGCCGATGTTCTACCCCGGTAGCCAGCCACCTTACTACATGCCATGGCGTCCCACAGGTGCACCGATGACACCGCAGGTACGTAAACATATCCAACATTGTTGAATTTAGGTTAAGTATGCAATATTCACAAATTTTAGTTAAGTTTGACTCATATATGCAGATATAGCTCAAATTTACGGAAATTCTGCAACTTGAACTCAAATTTAGGTTAAATATGCCATCACCGCCACAATTTAGGTTAAGTTTAACATATATACACACATATAGGTGAATTACATGCTAACTTTCTCTTTTTAAGTCAAATAGAGATTAAGTATGCCATTTGAAGTCAAATTACGGTTTAGTTTGCTATATTCGTCAAATGTACGTAAATTTTGCAATTTTAAGCCAACTTGACGTACACTTACAGGGTTCTGGTTCTCGAGCACCGTCACAAAATCCTGACGATGTGGATGCGTTCTTAAACCAGTCTGGCGGCGCAGGAGGTAGTGGCCAAAACTCAAACCAGCCACATGAATAAGATTAGGTTTGTATGTCTCGGACTTTGCAGCTCAGTGACACGTATAGACCTTCTAAGGAATTTGTAATATGAAATTTGTATGCATGTACGTGTTCGACTGAATGATATGAAGTTTATCTGTACTTTATGTTGAAATATAAGTGTCTGTGATGGAATGGGAATGGTCTGTAATGAAATACAACTGTCTGTGATGGAATGAATTTATTTGAATATTTTTAGAATTTCTGTTGCAGGGCAGACCCCAGTGCTGAAGGAATATAAAAAAAAATCGGTTCTGGCCGACGAACTTAAACCCTGGCCGTGGTTTAAGTTGGCCGTGGTTTAAGTTCGTCGGCCGGGATTGGCCGACGAACTTAACCCTGGCCGCGGTTTAAGTTCGTCGGCCGGGATTGGCCGACGAACTTAAGTTAACTTCGTGGGCCCATGTCAGGGTTAAGTTCGTCGGCCACGTGTAAACCCACGAACTTAAGGTAAGTTCGTGGGGGCTCACGAACTTAGACGTATAAATTCGTGGAATTAAGAACGACGGATAAGTTCGTCGGTTGGCCCACGAACTTAGCTTAAGTTCGTGGGTTTAGGCCTAAGTTTGTGGGTTTTTGGTCCACGAACTTTTCCTGTTTTCCTGTAGTGAGGTAAACTGCATAATCCTAGTCGCCAAGCTTAGACTCTTCATTTTCTACATGCACCATAATCCCATCAGAGAACACTCGAGAGCAATGATGAACAGTTTTATTTCATTTTGAAACGAGAAAGACAGTTTATAAGCAGTACTATGTTTTTCTGTGTACATGTCCAATAATTGCATGCCGCAGGCTTCAAGCTGATGAAAGGCTACCGACAGCAGCTGTGTTGTCTTACAGAGACCAGAGAGTTCGTCCATGAAGAGAGAAATCCAGAAGAATCACTTATGTGGCAAAGTTATCGCCAAATGGCATCGGAGATTAAATCTTCACTTGTTTTCATTTCATAGCTGACGAAAAGAAAATTGAGAATATATCTTTCATGATCTGGCGAACCATGATGCTGTGATCATCCGATTTTTGGACGAACATACTTGAGAAAGCAAAACAAACTTGGGTAAGTCAAGACAGGAAGAACCTTCCCTAAATGTACACCAACAAGAATATTAATTGTTAGACTCCTCGGCATTTAAAGATAGATAAGAGAACCAGGAACCAACATGATAAAATCTCTCGCTATACAGTAACTGTACGATGGGATCATATGCAAGGCTCGTCCCTATTATATTGGTATATTTCTATCTGAAATCCTCGTTTTTCTAGTTCCATTTGATTCATGGAAATAAAAGAAATTGGCAGTACGGTGTGATGGTACTTTCGAAAGCATCTCTAAACCATAAGCAGTAGGGGAGGAATCTATCTATCTAGGCTAGCCTTACCAGAGAGCCCATCCAACCCCGTCCATCCATTATTCCAACTCCCTCCTTCTCTGTCTATAGTAACGCACAGTGAAATGGGCACCCATTTTAGGCACAGTGGATGGAACAGCTGCTGTATCTACAATAAACCACATGTCTGCCGTGAGGCATCTAACAAACGAAAGCAAGAAAGATGATGAAAAGAGATGCTCTTTTACCTTGGCAAAGAAGGTTTCTCCTATTTTAAGCACGGCAATCTCTTGTCTATCTACGTTTTCATATATGGAGAGAGAGAGAGAGAGAGAGAGAATCTTAGGCAAAGAAGAAGAGCTTTAAATAATGGGGTCTGAAGTGTAAGCCACATTGGGCCTGGATCGGTAGGGGTCCAGGCCACTACGATTGCACACTGAGAATGACCTGCAACTGCAAGTATCTGTGGCCTGCATAATTGCATTCCCTTCAGGCTATGGCAGCCATGCAATAAGCTGGCAAGGGAGGCCAAAACGCAGACGAATGCGAAAGATGAGAACAGCAGCAGCCACCACATGTGTGGTGTAATGGTATTGTAGAGCTATGCAGACATGATGTTGCAAAAAAGAACGAGTGAATCGCATTACCTCTCCGTAATAGATTGTAGAATGCGTGCTTGTTATATTTCTTGAGCTGGGTAATGAATAATCCAGGCAGAATGATCCGAAGAACTGCACACTTCAGCCTGAATGTTTGAAATCGGAGCCCTTGTATATTTCCACCTTCATGCTCCTGCTTCTTAACAGCAAACGTTGCGCTGCACACAGCTAAGAACATCAAAGGCACCCAACACCCAGCTCATCCCAGGCACTTCCTTTTCTCAGAGGCCCAGTTCAATCAACTACAGAGGCAGCCGCAACAGCAGGAGCAGCAGATGAAGGTGATGCCCGGTTAAGTTACCCACCAGCTCACGTTGCATGCAAGTCGCGTGCAGCGCTGAACGGTCTCATCCAGCTTCCTGCTTATCAACACGTTCAGACATGGGAGATGGCAACCGGTCTTTCTTGCATGTTCAGAGCGTGCCAGGAATCTGGCCATCCTCTCTGCGAAGATGGCAGATGATGGCAGACTCAGCATACTCATCCATTTCCCTATTTGAATTCATATGTTGTATTATTATTTGAGCACGAAGACAAAGCAAACACATTGACACTAGTACACATGACCACAGTTACACTAGGACAGTTACAAACCCACAACGTCCAACATGAAGATGACAAGGTCACTGGGGATATAAAGATAACAGACTTGGGCGGTACAGTTCAACACAATGCATTCACTTCACTTCAGGAGGGTCTTCACAATGGATTTCACGTTCAACTTCTTCAGGTCCGTGTAGGACTGGCCACAACCGACGAACATGACTGGAGCTCCAGATATGTAAACCATGGAGAGTGCTGCTCCAACCTGGACATATTTTTAAAAAACTTGTGTCAGAATGGTGTAAAGAAACACCCCTTGATAACAAACCAGTGTACAAGTTCGGAGACCTTGTCATCGATGGTGTCAAACTTGGTGAGCAGGATACCATCAATCAATCTAGCAGTAGGAACAGCCGACAGGTCTGCTAGTTTCTGTTCAAAGAATCAAGTTGTACAACATTCTATTAGTAACAAAAACCAAATTTCTATAGGGCTAATAATAAACAGGCATCACTCCAATAAGATTCATCTGTCCTTTAAATGACCGCTATACCTGGTTAAATTTAGTGAGCTGATCAACAGCATCATTTCCAACCAATGCTTCTCCAACAAACAAAACCAAGTCTGGGCTATTGAGATTGATTAGCTTGGAGAGTGCCCTCATGAGTGGTTCATTGTCCTGACAGATTCACAGATTCAGTTAGACAGAAAGAGACTGTCAGCAAAACTTCAGAACAAAGATTACATCCTCCAGTGTAGGCGCAGAAAGATGATTCAAACCAAACCATTTAGCCCACCTGCATACGTCCAGCAGTGTCAACCAGAACGACGTCTGATTTGTTTCGGCTTGCTTCCTGAATTGCTTCCCTCGCAACAACTGCTGGATCTTTTTCATAACCCTTCTCAAATATAGGTATCTGCAAACAATATCATAGCATCAATTTCCATGTACAAATAATGCCTTTGGGAGACAAAAGATACATAGTCTATCTACACTATAAAAGAGCGAGTTTTCTAAAAATCTTTTTTACCTACAAAATCATAGGTATACCGCTCACACTGACCCCACTGCACAGTTTGGAAAAGGTTGGAAAGGGATGGAAAGACCCAAAACCCATAGATGCAAAATGTTTCATCCATTTTCTCTCTTTATTTCTCACCTCATTTTATACCCATACCCACCTGTTACTTTCCTTCTCTTGGTTTTAATGAGAAAGGAACAGCGCTAATCAACGAGGACTCCTTCCTTTTAATTTTATTTTCCTTTTTTTCCTTCCTATTGTCTGCTTGATTATCTCACAACACGTGCATGTTGCACGTACATCTATGCTAGTATATACTTAAAAGCATAGCTCAACGCTACATTAGAGAAACTGGTCCATTGTATGTGCATTTCAGATGGCCATTGAGAAAGAAGTGGACAAGTTTTCGTAAAGAAGAGCAGTTACATAGATGTGTGTGGTTATCGCCAAAAAAAAAAATTTGCTGTCCAAAAATGTGGTTATGGGCAAACATGGAGGATGGCAAAACAAAAACAAAGGCTACAAAAGCACAAACGCAAATTAACTGTATGACCAAAAAATTGATAAGGCTCTGAACATGTAAATGGTTGGGTTTCCTTTGTTTTAATGCATCTATGGTGGCTGCCCGCAAAGCAAAGCTCATGGACTCGCATTGGTTACCCCATAAAGCAAAATCTCAGTAGCTCTCTAGAATCACACAACTGTTAGATGCTCTGTAAATTTTTCTTCCTTTTCAGTTTCCTTTTTGTTTCTTTTTTATACATAAAGTTCATGTTTTCTCATTACTATTTAATCCGTAGGGGCATATGTCCCTGTTCTTTCTTTTCAAAAAAATGGCAAGGCTCTTGCAGCCATCTATAAACCGACGGGGGAAACGATGCACGATATGTTGCATTGGGTTAAAAATTGGCATGGTTTTGTAGGGCATGGGCAAATTTCAGGGCCACACAAACAGAAATATTGTATGTGAAAGCTGGGGCACAAACCCAACATATACATGTCCTCACTCCCCAAACTGCGGGGGTAGACCAAAAATGACCTAGGAGTTTTGTTTTTTTTTCTTGGCTTCATCATAAAACAGGTACTTGTTCAGAAAGGATACACACTCCAGCGGTACAGTTTTAAAACTACTCTTTCAGGAAAAAAAAACAATTCGGAATAAACCATGAAACAGAATCCAAGTTCATAGATTGACGGCAATTATTAGAACAGGGCTGTGCAATTATTGAATTATCTGGTTGAACATAAATCACTACCTGAAGCCTCCGTGCATGAGTCCGCAGCTGCTCAACGGCACCAGACCTGAAGGTGTCACAAGCTGCAAGTGTTACACTGAGATTGTGCTGGAGAAGCCAATAAGCAACCTGTGAAGTTCCAAATACAGACAAAATGAATTAGTTTACCAGGTAATGATTTATCTCCTTTTTCTTTTTCATGGTAATATCTGGAAAAGCGAACCTTTGCAAGATTTGTGGATTTGCCAACTCCATTCACCCCAACGAAAACAATGACGTACGGCCTCCCACGCTCCTTGGCAGCATGTACATCCCTTAGTATGTCGATAGAGCGCCTTGGGGTCAAGATGCGAAGAAGAGCCTCCTCCATAGCTGTCTGCAGGAGTAAGTAACAACACATGAAGCGTGTTGCCAGCCTATAGAATGTGAATGTGTAGGTGACATAAAAGGTGAATATATTTTTGGCAAAAAGAAGCTGTAAAGACCTGGACGGTAGATGATATTCTTGTGAAAGATCCTAGCTTCTTGCCCTCAAGGCTAGCTGCAACAGATTCACAAAGCTTCTCTGCGATTTCCTCTGCCTGCATAAGTAAGGTCAGCCAGGCTTGTTCATACAATGCAGGAAAGGCTATCCATCAAGCATACCGAATGAACAGCTAATAAAGGATAAGAGCACATACCACATTCTTGCTCATCAGCCTGTCTTTGAGAGCTTTGAGCGCAGGTTGAAGATCAGACTTGTCGAGCACATTGTTACCAGCGATACTGCGCAGCACAGGAGGAAAGTGCAATGCATTTCAGTACACGACACGTGCATAGACTGGCTGTGGGTGGGCTAATAAAAAAAAGACGAGCGAAAACGGGGCATACCTCTGAAACATTGAGGAGAACCAGCCTTTCTTCTTTGGCCCGTCCTGCGCCTCTTCCTCTTCCTCGTCCTCGCTGTCGCTGGTGAGATCCTCATCCTTATCCATCATGCTTTCTCCCTCGATGACCGCCACACGGTCCGCGACCTCATCCCCTCTCTCGTCAGCTGGGTCGGTGAAATCCAGCTTCTTGTTGGAAGGTTTGTCGTCCCACACCCTGTCCTGCTTGCCTTTCTTCTTAGTAGCGTCAGGTTTGGTCAGCTTCTTGGTGCCGTTGTTGTCGGCAGCACCGGTGTTAGTCTTCTTGTCATTCTTGTTGCGCAGCCTCTGTAGCCTAGTTACATCGAAGGCCCCGTTGTCTTTGGGGGCCCCGTTCTCCTTGCCGGCCTTGCTCTTGCTAGGGACAGCAGCAGGGCGGGTGGCCAAGGAGGAGCCATTGGTCAGGGCGTGGTGGTCCGAGTCGCCGTCGGAGGAGTCGCCCGACTTGTTGGCAGAGGAGGCGGCGGAAGGCTTGCCGCCGCCACCGCGGACCTTGGGGGCAGCCTTCCTGTGGGCGAGGAGCGTCGGCGGGGGCAAACGGGAGGAGAGGGCCTGCTTGGACTTCTTCATCTCCTCGGCGCGCGCCTCGGCCTCTCGGTGGAGCTGTCGGAAGATGTCGGTGAAATCGTTGTCGTAGGCGGTGCGCCTGGGGTCGTAGATGAGCGCGAACTCCCTGCGAACGGCGGCGAGGAGGTCGTCGACGTAGAGGAGGTGGAGTATCTTCTGGTAGACGGCGACGAAGACGAGGCCGAGGTCGTTGTGGAAGGTCCACTTGAGGGCGTAGTTGTCGTGGGAGAAGCTGGCGTCGGCGGAGCGTTCCTCGAGGAGGCAGGAGCGGATGAGGGCGTCGATGGGGGAGCCCTTGAGGGCGGCGGCGCCGAGCGCCCGGCAGGAGGACCAGAGGATGAGGCCGCCCCGCGTGAAGATGAGCAGCTCCTCCAACATGGTGGCGGGCGGTTGAACCTGCAAGGCGATTGGAATTGGATCGATCGATGGGATCGAAGCAAATCGTAAGGTGATTGGCGAGAGCAGTGAAATCAAATCAAAAAGCAGCACGGGGGGATCGGGATCGGGATCGGATCTGGCAGCGCCAGATGAAACCAGGATGGATCCAATCCAGGAGCAGCAGGATTGATTGAGCATCTAGACTAGAAGTAGAACGCCGCGGCACGGCAATGGAATCTAGGTCGGGGGCATGGCGATTTGGTGGTGGTGGATCGGGAAGGGGAAATTTTCCCCTCCCAATCGTGGTGGTGGATCACGATGCGATGCGATGATCTACCAATCTATGGCCGCCATGGATCCAAGGAAGAGAGTTGGATGTTACTTACCTTTGCAAGGAGAGGAGAGGAGAGGAGAGGAGATCGCGGTCGCGGTCGCGGTCGCGGAGGAAGAAAGGAGAGGGTCCAAGGAAACTGGTTTCCCCCCTGCGTGCAGCGTGCGTATGGGAGGAGATGTCGGTCCGGTCCTACACAAGAGAGGCAAGGGCAAGGCAAGCACCAAGCAGCCCAAGCCTCCGGTCAATTCCGCGTGCCCCCGTTCTACGGTTGACTCAGCTTCCACGCCACATACACACACCTTCCCTTTTCTCCTTTTTTTTTTTTTTTTTGTTCTTTTGTTGAGGATTAATCGGATACGTAGCATTATAATTAGCAAAGTTTCAAAAAAACATATCATTATTACTTCCTCCATTCCAATTTATTTGATTTTTTTTACACACACACTAATTTGTCTTATTCAAAATGTTTCATAATTATCATTTCTTTCAAAACGTTTCATAATTATCATTTGTTTTCATTGGATACATAGTATAATGTGTCATTGTGCTGCCTGCATTTGCATCGTGTGGGCCCAGCTAAATTCAGTCAGTCCTATGAAGGAGGATGGGATGATTAATTAAGGGCCTATTTGAAATTTCACATAAAATAGTTCAAAAATTACCTGAATTTCATAGGGAAAAAAAACGTAGAAATGGAGAAAAGCGGCCCACCTCCATCCATCCAGGAGATGTTATAATTACTTTGGTTGGGCCCTATAAACCACCAGTTTCATCCGTCAAAAAACGGCCCACTCCTGGCCCCATCAGCGGGGAGGCACCACGGACTGTCCTCCCAGCCCAATACGGTTCCAAAGTTGCACACCGCAAAATTCAGTTACCCTTTTGCCCTGTGCTCAAAATTTCGATACAGCTCACCACAATTCATTGATTACGTTTTGGCTTCCTCCTATGCCAAACTTCTCCGATTTTAACCCAGCTTTCAAAAACTAAAGTGAACCATAACCACCTGCCTGGACTGCACCAATACTACCACCATGTTCCTACAAACAATGCTCTACTGTTCTGGACTAAACTTCCTACAACCCCAACAGGCAAATACATAGCATGCACTTCTCTATTGCATTCAGATCAGAGGAAAAGCATGTTGCTGGTTTAGTTAAAAAAAAAAAAAAAAACTACCTAAACTGTTGCCAAGTGAAAGCCTCCACTTACGAGGCTTCACATCTATCTCACTCCCCGCTATGTTCTGCTGCAGTAGTGCAGAATGCATATCCTTGATTGGAGCCTTCAGTAGATGGAGTGCTCCCGTTACCAACTGTGACCTTAGAACCGGGGATCTTTGTGTTCTCATCAACAACAAGGGAATCCTGATAATTACCCTTGTTTGTTCTCCCATCTCTTACTGCGACCTCAGAATTGACGTTATTTGTGCTCCCATCGCCAACACTAACCTGAGAATTGGTGTTGCTTGTGCTTCCGAGGTCAACAGTGACAGGAGGATTGGGTTCATATGCTTTCCCGTCGCCAACGCTAGCCTGAGAATTGGCATCATTTGTGCTTCTGATATCAACAGTGACATGAGAACTGGGTTTATGTGTGCTCCCATCAGCGCCAGCAGAATTGGAATTATTTGTGCTTCTGAGGTCAACAGTGACATGACCATTCGCATTCGGTTGATGTGTGCTCCCATCGCCAAACGTAGCCTGAGAATTGGTGGTGATTGTGCTTCCATTACCAACAGTGACATGAGAATCATTTTCATGTGTGCTCCCATTGCCAATGGGAACCTGGAAACTGGGGTACTGTGTGCTCCTGGTGGTGCCAGTGATGACCTGAGAATTGGGGTGATGTGTGCTTCCAGTAACTTGAGAATTGGAGCGATTTGTGCTCCCATCAGCAATGGGAACCCAAGAACTGCGGTGATGGGCGCTTCCATTGCCAAAAGTAACTTGAGGATCCCAGCAATTTGTGCTCCCAACAGCAATAGGAACCCAAGAATTGGGGCGATGGGCGCTTCCATTGCCAACAGTAACTTCAGAATTGGAATTATTTGTGCTCCCAGGGGCTTGAGAATTGAGGTCAGGTTTGCTACAACTGCCAATAGCGACCTCAGAACTGAGGCAACGCATGCTCCCAGTGCCAACATCGACCTGAGAACTGGGGTAATGTGTGACCCCGCGGCTAGTGGCAGCCTGGGAACTGGAGCAATATGTGACTTCGAATCCAGTGGCAGCCTGGGAACTGGGGTAATGTGTGACCTCGAAGCCAGTGGCAACCTGAGAACTGGGGTAATGTGTGATCCTGAAGGCAGTGGCAACCTGAGAATTGGGGTAACGTGCGATGATCTTAGGTGTCTTGTTCGCCTGGAAAGGATCCCTGTGGAAGCTTCCAACAATTGCCTGCGAGGTGTACATTAAGTTAAGGTTTTTTGGGAAATCTGAAACCATAGGATATTCCCCTTTGGCATATGTATTAATGAAAAAGAACAGGAAAGAAAGTACTCCAGTACAAAAGAGTTTGTTCAAAGGTACTCTAGACAGATTCTAAGATTGCAAATTAAAGAATCATTAGCTCTACTCAGATATGAAGTTCATTCTCCAATTTTGCATTCTCAGATTTTTGTAATATAGGAAACAGACAACATAATATAGAAAAATGGAACAGCTAAGCAACTAGAAAGAAACAACCACATAGATCCACATTTTTCTTCCCATGATAAAACACAAAAAAAAAGGAATTTTAAGGCCTAAAGAAACTGTTTGCAATAATTTACATGGGTTCATGTATCAAAGTATTGAATAACTTAAAAGTATGAACAGCTGAATATACCTGTACAGGTGTTGCAGCTATGAGAGGTCCAGCTACAACACCGCCGATCACAGAACAATCAGCACAAGCAAGGGTCACGGACAAGCATCCAAATCCAGGGCTGTCAGATGTCAAGATGGATCCAAACACTTGAATGATTTGTAGAGGACCCTGAAAAGATTATCACTAAATGAACAATGAGTCATGAAGCTTGAAAACTTTGGATATGTGACCCTTTTTTTAAGGGACTAACGGTTTAAACCTTGTGATTTGAGATGACAGCAGAGTGGAGTAGATTTGCTTCCTGAATGACCCCAAGTACTGAGAGAACATAGACAGCCTTCCCAATTATTTTTGAGACCTCCACAATCTTTGTCACGATATCCTGCGCAATCATTTCCAGACAATCAAATTCCACACTCAGTGATCAGCCCAGTCTATAGATCCAGGCAAAATGGTTGAAGGCTGTGTACATCATACATACAAAAGGAAACATGAACAGCAAGGGCAGAGCCAGAGTTCAGCTGACCGAGCCCACGTCCTAACAAGATCCATCGGTATGTCCCACAGCCTAAATAACAAAGCCATGCCTCCTGGGCAGTGTACTGGCTCTGTTAGCAAATCCATCAAAGTCATGACACCCCTGATCCTATACGTTGTTGGGTAAAGGTGACACTATAAATCACTCTAGTTATGTAAAATTTTGGTAATAATGTGTTCTTTTGCATATGAATGGGAGCAAGGATGTAGTAGAGCTGCAATTCAGAAGATAAAGCCATTGCCATTTGCATCAGCACAAGTGAGAGTTGAAAAAAAAAAAAAAAACCGAAACAACAGCATGGTCCTTTCCCCAACATGGCAATCATGGCAAACAAGACAAGAAGTTGCTTTGACAGCAACTGGTACTTAGAGTAGTCAGTGCTACGTACTATCACCTCGGCAGTCTGCAATCCTCTTCATGGAATTGCTGCTGTGGATGCAACTTGCTTAGGGAAGTGTAATGGATGCACTCAAAATTACTAGTACCTCGGTTACAAATTATAAGTCGTTTTAGCTCTGTCCTAGGTCAAACTTATTACATGGCGCATCCGCTATAGATTAACTGAATGCACAGCTGATATACCATATTACATGGCGGAGCTAACGTAAGTAGTTTGATAATGTAGATATCTGTGCATTTTTTCTATGTGCTTGGTCGAGTGTAGAGAAGTTTGACTTAGGGCAAAGTTAGAATGAGTTATCAAAATGAATACAAGCTCGGGAAGAAGAGACGGAACAATCCGGTCAGGGGCGGAGGGCCCGGTATGGCGAGGTATGGCGCTCGCCATACCTCGGCCCAGCCCACCACCATGTACTCCCAGTTTTTCGGCCCACGAACTGTCCCAAATCATCCACCTCCAGCTTCTCCGCCGGCCGCCCTCCCCCCTCGCATCTCCCTCACGACGCCGCCGGCCTTCCCGCGCCCGGCGCCCACCCAGCCTCCGCCCTTCCCCTCGCTTCTCCCCTGCTGACCCGCGGCGCCGCCGGCCCTCCCGCGCCCGGTCGTCGCCCTCCTGGCCTCCCCCTCGATGCGTCGCATCAGCCGCGGCGCCGCCGGCCCACCTGGCTGTCGCCCTCCGCGGCTCCATCGGTCTGCCTCTCCGCTCTCGGCCCTCCGGCAACGGTGAGGTAACTGAGGGCCCTTCGCTCCCGTCGTCGTCCGTCCGTGTGAGCTGTGGCCGCGGATCCACGCGGCCGCGCCTCCGTCCAGTGCTCACCTGGGCAGCCGGCAGCCGGCAGGGTAGGGCGGCTCGTCCGCGGCCGGCGCCCCCTTGGCCTCGACGCCTTGGTCCCTCACTCACTCTGCCTCTCCCAATCCGTGCAGGTTTAGTGGAGTCAAAACCAAGCTCAAGCAAAAAGGGGAAAGGAAGGCAAAGGGAAGAGGTGAGACTGTGAGAATGATTTAGTTTAATGTGAACATGACTGGAAATGTGACTAATTTATGGGTTCCAATTGATCATATCATTTTTTATCCTGGTCTTCGGATTCCAATTGATCAATTTGGTCCTATACTAGAGATGATGACAAATTCGGTTACAAGGTCTTTACAAAATTCGGCTTTATGCAATGGAAGAATGCCTACTTAGTACTCCCTAAACATGTTGGTGGCCTTAATAGTGCAAATAGGTTTAAATTTTCCAGCGTCCACCGCCACACCTAAATTTTCCGGCGTCCTCCGCCACTGAATCCGGTCAACATTCAGCAACACCCAATTGCATAGGCCTTTGCATCGTTCAGCAATCCCATAAATGTGATGTGAATATGTTATCTCTCGAGGCGAGCTAAAAGGAAGCGTACCCTAACTCGATTGGGACTAGAAAGGGTCAGCAACTCTGCGTGTAGTTATCCCATGAGCTAGCTAGGCAGCTAAAAGGAAAAGGATCAGTAGACAGAGACAGAAGAGAAGAGTAGGAAGAGGGTGGTGGATGAAGCAAAGCAAAGCATACCTCTCCCACATGGATTTTGAGGACGTGCGGCTGGAGCCCACACAATTGGGCAAGGACGGGGTGGCCGTGCCCTGTTGACAACAAATACTCGTAGAATTCATCAAATTATTCCTCGGCAGCAGGCAGGCAGGCAGGCAGGTATAAGAGTGATGAGCAAAAGAAGGAAGCTTCACCTACCGTGGGCAGGCAGCGCAGGCGGAGGCGGAGGCGGAGGCGGAGGCGGAGGCGGTGGGCGTGCAGGTGGAGTGGGGAGGAACCCCGGTGGCGCGAGGAGGAGGCGGTCGCGGGTGCACGGGCGTCCCCGGCGCCGCTTCTCCGGCATCTGTATCGGCGGCAACGGCAAAGGCGGAGGAGGAGGAGTTGGAGGGACCGCGAGGGGCGGCGGCGGCGGTAACGGGTCGACGCGGGTGCGCATGGCCCGCACAAAGGGGGAAGGCGCTCGCAGGGCGTAGAAAGCGGGCGGCGCCCGCGCCTCCATTGGTGCTGGTGGGCCTAGAACCCTAGCAGCAGCGGAGGAGGGAGGAGGGAGGGACGGCGGCGACATGGCGGCGCCACCGCCACCGCCACCGCCCTCCTCTTCCTCTAGTATTTCCTGCTTCATTTTTTTGGGTGGGTTTTCGTCGATTTGAATCTCCCCTTTCTTGCTTGCCTTGTTTTGGCGACCGACAAGGACTGAAGGAAGGACTCGCTGCGGTGAACAAGACCAAAAGCCAGCTTGTTTACAATAAATACGAAAATGACAATAGAATGGAGTTTTAATATAGATAGACGACGAGCTAAATGATTGGGCTAATGAGATCCCAACAGTATTACGGTAAAATCACCATCTAACCATCGAGATCTCTTATTATAATCCCACTACCTCATCCATCCCACTAATTTCCAAATTAAAATCTAAGCACCTGTCTATTATATAATTCATAATCCATTTTTATAATCTACCACACCTACACCCAGAGAGGATGGATTCTTATATAAGAGTTTAGAGGTTTTGTCAATGAAATCTCCACCCACCGTCGTTCTAAATTGACTCTCAATATTATTTCAGTGGCATTCTAAATCATCTCCACGCTCTTAAACCACCTAGGGTTGGTGGTCCCATTATTTACTTAGGGCATTTACAATAGACAGAGATAAATGCTCCTCTCTATTTTTTTTCCCTCTATGTGGATCCCATTTGTAGGTCTACTCGGACGGCCGAAGGAGCTTTGATGCAATCATTCGTGCAAAGAGAGTGTTAGATGGCTGGAAGAAAACACACACATAAAACCTGTGGGTGATAGCCTAGGCTACCTTCAATGGGGGCTGCCTATACACTGTAGCATTACTGTAGACAGAAAAAGGGGTAGTTGGAGTAGTGGAAGAATAGTGGATAGACAATGTTTTTAAGCAATGGGTTGGGTTGGCCTAACTGTGATGAGTTGAGATTGCAGGTGTGTGTGCCTAGAAATACCTCCTTGGTTTGCGGATGTTTTTTCCCCCTCCTAAACAAAAAATGCCGTGTTGATATGTGGGGAAAAGGTGTAATTCCTGTCTTACAGGTACAACTATCGCCCTTGTGTCTTGTGATGTGGATTGCTGATGAGGTAACTAGGAAGAAAACAACATAGGAGTAGGTTAGGTGGTATCCGTATCCGTATGCGCAGCAGCAGCAGAGTGAAAAGTGGCATGGTAATCCCGGAGTGCCCGCAGAATAGTGGAAGCCTTTCTTTTTGGCTTTTTCACCAAAAGGAAAAGGAAAAGAAAAGAACATTCTTCTCTGCATCTTGTGCCAAAGGCAATCTGGGTAGTGATGGGTCAACACGGTCCACTCTGTCCTTGTCTTTGCCATCCATCTACTACTAGTGGTCTCCTCTGCTAGCCAACAACTACAAACGACTCCCTCCATTTTGGTCCGTCAGACGAGACAACCCATAGGATTGGATTCCATTTTTGAGCGCAACAAGGCGAGGCGTACATGACATGAGCCAGCCAACAACGCAAGTACCTCCTGGCCTCCTGCTGTTAAACAAATCAATCATGAGCACCACAAATGGTTGCAAGAACGGGCACTGCGTTCCAGAAACCCTAACACTAGTACAGTACAGGCAGTAGTAGATTAATGCTCCAAACTGTCAGTTCCGATGCGCCTGCAGTTCAAAACCTCAAGAGCGCACGGTCACAGGTGCAGATTTCAAATGCCACAATCACAGTCAACACTAGTATGCTACCACTACATTGTTTCAAGCGATGTTTACATACAGAAGCAACGGCCAGCTTCTCTCTGCACCACTTACCTATGTCATTCCAATTGGAACATGGAACTGGTCCTGCCTGCTAAAACTTTTCTTCTATTCATCATTTCAGCAATACATTATGAACTCACTGGTCACTGCCCGCTAAAACCTAAAACTACATGCACCTCCCATCCTTATCAACCAACCCCTTCAATCAAAAAAAATATGAACATCATGACCGGCAAATAATAATGTTACAGGCAATGCTTTGACCGCGCCCTGCCTACACTATACCCTTCCAATGGGAGAAAAGGGCGGGTCGAGCAGAACCGATGGAGGCACCTTTTCTCTCCGCTTCTTCTTCTGCTGCTGCTGCTGCTTCTCTTCTGCGGTGACCGCCTCGATTAACTGTCTCACATCCTCCTCAAGAAGTAGCTTAAGCGAGCTGGAGTACAGTTTGTGCTTTCCCTTCTCGACAGTGATGGCAACCGAAGCTTCAGAACAGTGCAACAGAGAGATGCAAACCGAGAATGCCTGTAGTGCTGATAGCCGCGCATGGAAATCCACCAAAAACTGCCCTTCCCCGTTCGCCTTCATGGAAAGGGCAGGGAGCTCTTCTTTGCTACCCTGTTTCAACAAATGACCACAAATCACAGACTGTAAAGGTACAAATTATTGAGTTTCTAGGCTGTCAGACAATAAGCAAGCTTCAAAGTTATGCCTAAGCCAGTCACAGTGTGTACAGATGATTCTATCGCTAGAGAGAATGACTGCAAAAACCAAGTGAATAATTATGCTGAGCAGCAAGTTACTTCTAGAAGACATTCAGATCATTTTTGGTTTAGAAGACTCCAGTATCTTAGAACACTGGTAGCATAAATCACCAAAGTTAGCGATTGTGTAGCGTACCTGAACAAAGAGCTCCATCGGATGTTTCGCATTTGTGGTTATAGACTCAGCCCAGTTATTGTCATACGCATTGCCAAAAACATCAATGGAACAAGCCATGTCCCATCCGCCACAGTCACAGCCCCCACCATATCTCCATCTATCTAGCAAGGGAGATGGGCTGCCTTCATCGTCCCTCGGTAAACCATGCAGTCCACTAGGTGTAACCACTTTGACAGTACAAGGAGACAAACCATTCTTCATGTCTCTGGACTTGTCTTTACTAAATGGAACCTCTATTACAGTTGCTGCGATCTCTAAATGAGGATAAAGATCTTCTTCAGACCATGGGCAAGATGTTGATACTTCCAAGTTATTTCTGCCAATCTTCTGCAGGTCTGTCAGATTAATCCTCTCTGGAGATTCGCCAAAGCCCGGTTTATCGACATTACTGCAGAGTGGCTGTTGAGGGGTATCTGTACATTGAGTCTTCTCCTCAACAATCCGCCTTGCATGAGCAATATCATATGAGACAAACTCAGTTATGACCGAGTTATTCGTCGTACCATCTTTTCCAACTTTGGAGCATAAATAAGATGAAACCTGGACCTGCCCTACAATTGGGGGTAAATTCCAGCCTCCATCTTTGGAGATCTTTCCAACGGCACTGGCTCGTTTCCCACCACTATGGAAGGTGTAGATAGAGCTCAATTCATCCCCAGTTTTCCAATTCTTGGCAGAAATGGATTCTTCTGGGCCCTCAACACAAAATTCGAAAACCTGTGCACCGTTCTTGGAATCCAATCTAAGAACCGCTTGAAGATGAGCAGGTGACAAAGCGGATTTAATGTGATGTATCTGTCCGTTGGGCTGGCAGTTAGATGCTTGTTCAGTTCTTGAAAAATCACCCAACAATGATTTGCGAGACATGGAATTTTTTCTGCTACCTGGCCTGGTTATGGAGTCAGAGTCTCCCTTTTCCATGAGGGATGGGCTCCTAAGAGATTTAGACTTCATGATAGGATCCAGCATCTTCTTGAAGGGGCTTGATCGAGCTTTAGCGTTGTTCTCTATGATACGATGCTGAACACCATCAGATGGGCAGGAACCATTGAAGGAGCTTAGTTTTGCTGACACTGATTTGGAACTCCTTGCTGAATCTCTCCCACTCTGACAACAGTTGTTCTCACTGGGACGCCCACTGGTCTTGTTCGTTTCAGTACATTTACCTGACTCGTTGTCTAGCAAGAAAGGAGCTGCATTCCTGCAGGGGGCACCCTTTGTGTTTTCATTCTCATGAGAAATCTCCAAGAAACCATCATCCCCATCATTTTTCAACAAGGTACTGTCCAGGCGTGGCCGGTTGAGCTTAAAATTCTCGTCAGGGAGCTCGCGGAATGAAAGGTCCAGAAAGTCCTTTGACGCTCGATTAATCCTATGAGTAGTTTCCACAGACTTAGGCCCTGACCTCCAGTTGTGGTGGGAATGCAGGTAAGCTCCACTTGTGCTAGGCCGAGAGGATGCGTCGACGATATCAAAGGACAGGAATGCATCCCCATCGAACGCAGAATCTATTTTCCTCCTGCCCTCCTGGATTTTCCTGATCCTGCTAATCTCACTAGAGCTCTGGTACATAGAACCACGCTTCCCCACAATGCTCTGTTCTGCGCTCGTCTTGCGGCTTCTTGTTGGCAAGCTCTTGCAGTGGAAATTTGGGACGTAGTCCAGGCGCAACTCCCCTGAGTTGCTATCCGAGCATTTCAACTGATGGTATCTTCTGTTTCGACTCTCGTTTTGTTCGCCGACGCAGCAAGAGGCCTGCAGAACTTGAGGACCTGCTCCTGGTCCAGAAAGATCACTGCGTTTCAAGGCAGCATCTTGGCCCATAGGTGAAACCTACAATATGGGAACGTAATGTAAAATCAGGTTATGTGAAAAGTGATGCAGTACTAGTAGAGCGCTGCGAAAAGAAGGAATGGCAGACAGGGCATTCCTGTGAAAGGATATAGAGGAAACATGCACATTGTTTTGTTACCCCCCATCACCCCCTCCCTAAAAGAAATGATACTGGAATTCAAGAGATGAGAGCAGTGTATCCCATCCAACAAAAGTCTCACTGAGCATAAAAAATACGGAAGGAAGAAGAAAAAAAAAAAAGAGGGGGCTCACATACATACATCAGATCTCTTGCTCTGTTTGCCGGCAAAGGCATACCAAATGAAAAGCTGGAGCAAACGTCCAAATTCGAAATGCTCGCCCTTGTGAAAAGGAGTTGGAAATGCTTTGCATTGTGAGGATCCCCTTGCAATAAAAGAGAGGAGGCCGACCAGAGAAGAAACAAGTCACCTACTCCCCTTTGAACGGAACGACAGATTATGGTGTCTGTCTAGCACAGCAACGACAGATTATGGTGTCTGTCTAGTACAGCAGTTTATACACCAGATCTCATATCATCAAGAGGCTTAAAACTACTGTGCCAAATAAATTCTTGAAAAAATAGGCAAAGAAACAACCTAAAGACATTTTCTTTGTGAGCAATTACAGCCTCAATGGTGAAGTAAACATGTCCCCTCCCCTCCGCAAGGGGAGGGAGGACTGAGATTTGCGCACCCAGCCAGATGATATGAGCAGGAACTAAATCTCGTGTGTCTGAAAAATCTCAGAATGAACAGCCCAAGAAGAGAAACCCCAACACCTGACCTGAGAAAAGATGCCCTGTCTGTGAATCTATCGGCAGCCGGAAGCAGAAGCAAGAAGCGGCATTACCTTACCTCTGAGCTGGGAGCTTGGGGAAGAAGAGGAGCTAGGTTGCCACCGCCACCCCAGATCAGGACTCCAAGGAAAGGGAAACGGGGAGAGATTCGTGGATCCCCTGGCTTGGCTTGGCTTCCTTTGTCACTCAGCTGCAGACGGGATTGACGGGCATGAGGGGCGAGTGGAGATTGCTCTGTCTGCTCTCGGGCTCGGCGGCTGTCTGCCGGACCGGCTGACGTAGAGTGGCGAACACTCCCTCCCTCCCTCCCTCCCTCTCTGCTTTGCCTTTTGCCCTTTTGGCCTAGGCGAAAGCGAAAGCAGAGACAGCAGCAGCAGACACAGTGATGACTGATGAGAGAGAGAGAGAGAAAGAGGGAGGGACGGTTTGGGAAGAACACGTTCGAGTCTCCAGGGATTTTCTCCTCCCTCCGCTCCGCTCACCGGGCCTCTTGATTACATTTGATTTGATTATACTACTCAGAGAGACGATCGAGCACATAATAATGATTAATTAATGCCCAGCTTTATTAGCTATATACCCGTATGTAGGGAGGGGAGGGGAGGGGAGGGGGACCCATGGATCATCGGGTCTCTTTGGTTGGTTTGTTGTACGTACTCATCAAGCCTGGCTTCTAGCTTGGTTCAAACCTGGCCATGGTAACATAAAATAGTGTTGTTTCGTTGAATGGTCTACAAACGTCTGTCTAACTAATAATGTATTTGTTTGCCATCGTAATGGAAAGAGGACAGGAGAAATAATTAATTAATTAACTTAATAAAAATATCAGGGATATTTATAAACATGAAACCAGCTCTGATTAGTTATTTTAATAAAAAAATTACAAATAAATGATTTGAAAAATGTGGTTCGGTTTTTGTACCTGCACATATTAAGGTTGGCTCCAGATAAATCGGCTGCATTATTTTAGACCCGTTAAATATTCGAGACAGGCAATTGAACACCAACTATTGCACTATTTTAATTTAGGCTGGACAATGCTAATGCGGCAACCAAACAACCCCGGTCACGGAGAAGGTTAGCCGCTACAAGATGGTTCTTCTCTTGAAATTTTCTTGTTATCGAATACGAAAAAAAAAGTTGCGTATATTGTATTATTAAGCAGGAAGGGAGTTTAAAGAAACCGAAGTACAAAGCCACAAGCCGCCAAGTCCAGCACTGACTACTCCCAAAACCCGCTGCAAGGGCAGTTTCTTCGCACCGGTGTTTCTTCTTCTGAAAATGAAATGATGATGACTCTGCCGTACGTCTTGAGATTCTTTGCAGCTGACATAGGTCCTGTTTAGATAAAAAAACTTCTTTCAGAAAGAAGGTTCTCCGTCACATCAAAATACCAGCACATGCATGGAGTACTAAATGTAGATGAAATAAAAAAATAATTGCACAGTTTAGATGTACTTTGCGAGACGAATCTTTTGAGCTTAGTTAGATCATGATAGGACAATATTTACCACAAACAAACGAAAAATACTACAGTGCTTTTCAGTTCAGAACAATGCCAGTTTTCAGTGATCTAAACACACCCATAGGTTGAGGAAGAAGAAGCTACAGTGCACCGTACCATCAGCAAGATGATGACGACATGCTTGCTAGCAGTTGACTCTCCTTCCACGATTGCTCCTCTTACGTACGTGTTTCGTGTACTGTGTACTGTACGTACAGCAGGCCGGTTGGATCGGATCGGATCGGGTCGGGTCGGAGCACGTACCTACTATTTATATTTCCACGTCTCCATTCATTCCGTTCCATCATACGGTACGCGTACGGTTTCTCCAAATATCATTATACTAGCAGTATAGTATTATTAAAGGGTGTTTGGATCTAGAGACTCGTGTCACATCGAATATCTAAATACTGATTAGAACTATTAAATTCGATTTAATTAAAAAACTAATTACATAGACGAAACGACGAGATGGGTTTATTAAACCTAATTAATCCATAATTAACGAATAGTTACTGTAACATCACATTTGCTAATAATAAATTAATTAGGTTTAATAAATTCTTCTCGCCGTTTAGTCCTCATCTATGTAATTAGTTTTATAATTAGACTATATTTAATATTTCAAACTAGCGTCCAAATATCCGATGTGATGGGGCTAAAATTTAGCCCCTGGTATCCAAACGGGGCCTTAGTAGGATACTGGTGTATCGTACCACTGCCTGATGGCAGGATCATCGGATCAGAGTACATACACACATATACTATAAGGCTCTTTCTTATAACACTCCTCAAATAGTTAAATCTCATTCCCTATCACTATTCTAACTACCCCTCTCTCTATCTACAGTACAGCATTTATGTCAAACAGTGCCAAACAGTGTTTTAGGGAACCCATTTGAGAAATTCCATTGGATAGCCTAAGGCTGTCTCCAACAACACTCCTCAAATCACATTCCCTATCACTATTACAACTACCTTCCTCTTTGTCTACAGTGCAGCATTTATGTCAAACAGTGAAAAATAGTATTTTAGAAAACCTTTCTAGGAATTCCCATTGGTAACAGCCTAAGGCTGAGTCCAATGGAGTTTTCCAAATCATATTTTCTATGGCTATTCCAACTACCTCCCTCTCTATCTACAGTATAACATTTATATTAAACAGTACAAAACAGTGTTTTGAAAAACCCATTGAAATCAGCCTAAGCCAAGCCAACATGAAGGACCTGCTGCTGCTGCTCTTCCGCACTGACCGATATGATCGATTGAGCAGAGCATGATGGACACGGTTTTATTTGGGTGCATTTAAGCAGCGCCTTAATCATGTTGGTACACACGGTCCAGTTGCAACATTTACAGCACGGTTATCAGAATGTGCATCTGTATTTTTTACAGTACGCAAACAGTGTTTTTTTATTCTGTATACAGTGCGCAAACAGTGTTTTTACACCCACATTCACTCTGTGGTGACCCTAGCCTCACTGCAGTTACTTGATATATGCAACGGACGCACGGTACCTTTATAATAACTTATCTGCAAAAAAGATTCAGAAATGCGTACTATTATACATACCTACTATGCGCATGTAGTAGTGCTCCGTCCGATCCCACGACCAATTTAATTAACTCCCCTGTTCTCGGTGTCGGCACGTACGGACTGTATGTGTTTGTACATGTACGTATGTGGTGGATGTACAACATAATGACATACGTAATAGTAATCGATCGATCACGCACAGCAATTAAGAATCCGATCCATTCGTTCATGCACTGAGCGATCGATATTACACTATTGCAGGTCGATCCGTACACTTAATTTAGCTAGATTGTTGAGTCTCAGTCTGCACTAGTGGCTACGTACTGTACCATTGACACTTGTCCTGTTTGGTTCACCTTAAAAATTGGATTTTGTACGTTGACCACGAAGATCCCACCCAAATGCTTTGTTTCTCTCGTAAACCCACTTCCTCTGAAATCCTCCCTTCGCATATAAATCCATTATCCCGTATCGCAACCCTGAGACCGCGTTTCACTCAATGCGAGGATTATTTCCTTGCGGTCCGCTCCCAAACACACCTGCGGACGCCCCCTCCTCCTCTCTCCGTTGTCGTCGAAGTCGGGCCTCCTTGCGCAGCCTCCACCGCTCGAAATCGCCGCCTCCACCAGGTCTGCCTCGGCCACGGCTCTGCCTCCGCCTCGTCCTCGGCCGCCCGCCCGCCTAGGCCTCGCCGCCAATCCGCCTTGGCCTTGCCTCCGTCCAGCGTGAACGATGGGAGGGGGGGGGGGGGCTATAATCATGATTGCCAAACATCTAGACTTTTTAGACAATAGATTTTCTAGCAAGTGGCTTCTGTGAAAAAACTGCTTTCGATGCGAGCTGAGACTGAGAAAAGCAGAACCAAGCATAGCTGCAGAATACACACGAGAATAGAGAAGAGTAGTGGCCGGGCCGGGCCGGGGCATCGTCATGAGGAGGTAGCTACAACTGACGCCAATTGATGATAGATCGATGGAGCTAGTGGGCCAGGCCGGCCGGTAAGACAACAACACAACAGACCAGCTGAACAGGGCATGCCATTGCCAGTTCCATTCTTTTTGACGTCCTGCTGCCCAGTGCCCTCCTTCATTATCGATATATATGATGATCCTGCCTGCCACATGCATGTTGGATCCATCTTTCTTACAGGAGTACTACTCCATTATGCACAGTTAATGCAATGTGTGTTGGCAAGCAAATTAAAGCATCAAATTAGTCAACTATGTATGTATATATAGGTTGACGACGATCTACGTACTCTCTCAACATCGATCAAATGATTGATGCAAGGCAATTATGTAGTATACTACATTGCGTAGGCTTCAATCAATAATCAACCTGGCATATATGCTCATGCTGTCTGCCTGCCTGCCTGCTGTCGGCAAGCCAGAGAGGCAGCAGGCTACCTCTCCGATCCCTCTCTCTAATTTGCTTTTTCATTCCCTGCACTTATTATATTATCAGATGTAATCATTAGGTCCGCCATCGATCTGCTGCTCCCGGCCCTGCACCGTACCTCTTCTCAACAGGATACGGCCGGCCGGGGAGCCAACACAGTGACAGGGAAAAGGGCAAGAAATGATCCCCAAAATTAAACGAACTACGAGTTCATATATAGCCACCATGGATGTTCAATATATATACATGTGCAGTGCAGTAACAAGACGATCTATATATGTCCATGCATTGCATGCATATCAACCGATACATACATAGCTCGCCAAGACTATCGATCTATGGGTGTGTTTAGATGGTTGAAAAAAACACTGTTCCGAACTGAAAAGCACTGTAGAACCACTGTAGCACTTTTCGTTTGTTTGTGGTAAATATTGTCCTACTATGGCCTAACTAGGCTCAAAAGATTCGTCTCGCAAAGTACATCTAAACTATGCAATTATTTTTTTATTTCATCTACATTTAGTATTCCATGCATGTGCCGGCATTTTGATGTGACGGGGAATCTTCTTTTTACATAGTGAATTTTGGGAGAAAATTGGGGTACTAAACAGGGCCTATATACAGTGTCCACATTGTTCTATAACTCTTCTTCTTAGTTACTGCATGCAGGTTCATTCTCTAATTCAACCATACTAGTATATATCGGGCTGCCAGGGGGTTTCATTGCTTCTTGATCAGTCAACCTGCTTGGCTTCGTCTTCTGTTTCGGAGCTGCTGGCCGGGCCACCCATTGTCCGTGCTGCGCCTATTGTTGTCGTCGTCGTCGTCGTCGTCATCGCCCCCACGTGCACGTGCAGCACGGCCCTTGTTAGTCGTCGTCGTCGTCTTGGCAAGCAATCGTGCGTGAACCGAGTCCTGCAGCGCCATCGCATCCTTGATGCCGTCGTGGAGCTGCTTGCAGAGAGCATCAAGAGCTAGCATGGGGAACGGCTCCTCAATGAGAACACCCACCTGATCCATATATGGGTTGGGAAAGCAATGCAATAGTACTGTGTCGTCAGTGGTGTAATGCAGTTTGGGAATGATTTGCAGGTTGCCTGCTAGCTGGAACAAAATTAAACAAATGGAAGCATGCAGGCAGGGAACTGAACTAACTTACTTCCTCGATGCAGAATAGTGATGCAGCACTGATAAAGGTAGCCGGCACAACAATCCATTTGCATTCGTCCCAGAGTATGACAGGGAGCGTGAGATGCCAGAGGACAAGAAACCTGGAGGTGAGTCTAGTGTATGAGGCAGGGATAGGGATGCCGATGAGCTGCTCACAAACACCGATCCCTTGAAGAAAACAAGACAGTTTAGACTCCTACAAGGAAGCAGCAAGGAGAGATAAATGGCATTAGGCACAAGCACTAATTAAGTACTACGTACGAAGGCACAGCTGCAGGCAGGCACCACACAAAACTGTAGGTAGGACATATATAGATTATTAGTTACTTTTTATATTACCATGATGCTCCGCTTGTGCTGGTCGAGATCTAGCATGTGAAGAGTTTGCGAGATGAAGTTGATGATGCAGCGGGGTCGATGTTTGGATGCTAGAACAACGTCGAGGTCGTCTTGGGCAAGCAGGCCCTGGAGGTCGCCTTTGACGTCGGAGTCGCAGATGATGTGACACTGACGATCGACGGAATAATTAGTAGTTAGAATGAATCGAATAGTTAAGTTAATGTGATTGATCGATGCAGTATGTAACTATATAGTGGAGTAATAATAGAGAAGTTATGGGAGGGACCGACGAACCTTGAGCGCGACGGGGAAGGCGAGGATGTAGTTGAGGAGCGCGCGCCTGAGGAGGTCGTCGTCATCATCATCATCATCATCAGATTCAGAAGCAGCAGCAGCAGCAGCAGGCGTCGGGCGCCGTCGCCGTCCCCGTCCCCCGGGATGTGCTGCTTGTGATGGTGAAGAATAGTAGTAGTAAGCAGCGCCTCCGGCAGGTGGTGGTGGTGGTGGTGGAGGAGGAGGATGGTGCATGAGCATGACCATGACCATCCCGGCGAGGTCTGCTGCTGTGGCGAGCACGCGCATCCACGCCTTTCGTCCCTCGTCGAAGCGCGCGTAGGACGCCTCGGTTCGGAAGACGAGGAGCAGCGCGAGCGCCGGCGCCGTGAGCTGGTAGGGCAGCGGCGACGCGGTGAGCGCGTAGTCCGGGAGCAGCGTGTTGTAGGTGGCGATGGCGGCGGCGAAGGCGGTGAAGGCGGAGACGGGGGGCACCAGGGAGAGGATGACGCGGGAGGAGAGCGAGGAGAGGAAGTGGCGCAGGTGGCGGCGGGAGCTGCGGTGGACACGCCAGGAGTCGTGGTCGTAGAGCCGGCGGCGCTCGCGGACGCGGCGCTCCTGGACGGCGTCCGCCCAGTCGGGCACCGCGGAGAGGAGGGACAATATGCTATTAGGTGGCGGCGGTGTTTCCGGGGGGAAGCAGCGGACGACGTGGAGGAGGAGATGGCGGTGGTGGCCCTGGCCGGCGGCGGCAAAGCGGGGCGTTGGGGATTTGGGAGCCGCCATGGCTTCCGAGTCTTCTGTCTCTCTCAATCGGGGGTTTGGTTTGGGTGGCTGGCGGTGCAAGGCATCCAATCCACATCGTGCCTGCTTTCGCAACGGTTTCTTCTTTACAAAAATAGGTGTAAATTATAAATTCTTATATTTCAAAAAAATATTATAAATTCTTTGACCCTTTTTAGCAACACTTTTGACTTTTCATCTTATTAAAATGAATTACCAAAAATATGCAAAATTCAAGTCACGATTAAACTAAAGTAGTATATTATATGGTTTGAAACACTATGTCGGCTCGGGGATCCAAACACTATGTCAGCAGAGCCGATGCCCGCTCCAATGCCAACGCAAAGCGTCCGTACGCCACCACGGTACTACCTTTACCTCCTTGTCAAATATTTATAATCCGCGGATTCATTTTTCAACTAAAACGCGACAAACAACTAGTTCATTTTTCAACTAAAACGCAACAAACAAAAAGGAATGGAAGCAATACATAATTGTGATCAATCTCAGTACCATAGTTCATACCCTAGTAGCTTACCATAGCACGCTTCTCAAGCCAAGACTTTAATTAGCCATTATTAGATTCAAAAAGAATACATGTGTGCCACTCTCCACGTTACACCTCAGACAAGATTAAAAAAAAAAATACATGACTCAAATTTGCCTAATGACCTACTGCTACCACTGCATGACTTCCTAATTCTTCATGACTTCTCGGGGGCAATCATGGATCGGTGTTTTTTTTTTTTTTTCCATTATATACATATACACGCACAGCCACCCTCGCAGACCCTAAAATAAACCGGGGGGCCACAAATTGTATTCTACACTGACACTACTAGCCTACAAGGCCACGATGTCCCACCTTGTGTACACAACAACAATTGGATTCCACTTGCTGCTCCGCTTGCTTGTTTTGCTTCACCAATCCTTCCTACATGTGTCAGCTGTCATCATCTAAAGACCCGATATAGGTTAGCTCTGTCCTCCTCAACCTCACAGCACCCTTAAGCCAGCTGCACGCTTTCAGATTAGCATGGTGGTCACCCGTCACGCCGCTGCCACCATTGCTTCCAGATGACGCCGCCGCCGAGGGGCAGCTCGTGCCATCTTCAAGCAACAACCATGGATCTACCTCCATTTCAGCATCATGGCAAGGCAATGCCGCCTTGCTTCTGCTCGACACATTTGTTGGCACCCAACTCACACTAGAACTTCTCTGTTGAGGCCCCGCCGCGGCACCAGATGTACTGCTCTGGAGTGGTGTCAATGCAGCCAACGACAACTGGGGAGGCTGGCATTGTATACTGGGATGCCGGGATGCTGGCAGAATAGGCATGGCTGCCTGGATCCTACGCCTGATTGTTTCAGGCAACTCCATGTGATCCAGCGCAGACTGCAAGACAGATTCAGAATTTTTAGAGCAAATGGAAGTGTACAGGCCACCAATCACTTGTAGCGGATGATGAAGGGTGGAAAAAAAAACTTTGTGCAGACAGGATGCAACAACCTAAAAGAAATTCTACTGTGTTCATTTATGAATTCAAGCAAATTAACGAACCTGCAAGCCCTCAGCTGCTTCATTATCAAACGCGGAGATATCTCCTCTTTGGGTTCTAACGGCTGACTTAGACGCTGACCTTGACTTCAGCCAACTTGGCTTGCAGCTGCCAAGCAATGCATGTAGAACACACAAAAGCCTCTCAAAAAGACTTTCACCAGGTCGATCGAGCAGGACATCCAGGGGAGGTTCCAGCAAGGAATCCACCTCACGCCTTAAAGCAGTCGCATTGGTAGGAGGAAGGGGCAAATCCGCATCTTCATAAATCATGCGTGTTGCAAGCAGGCCCAGAATTGTAGAAGCAAGTGTATGCCTCATGCCCCTAAGAATTTCCAGAGTCAGTATAAACAAAGAATATAAGAGAGTGATCATTTGCTATCAGAGAAAAGTATCCCAATATTATGCTTTCTACAAAGCCAGGAGCAGGTCTGTTATCTAAAAATATGAGGGAAGTATCCAAATATTCACTTGAGGAACAGTGATAACCTAATTTGTCAAATGGAGCAACAGGCCAAAGAAGAAAATTTCCAAAAGGTAAAGGTCTAAAAAGGAAGTTTACATACAGCACTTGAGCGAACTGTTAATCTAGTGAACGTGGCATCACATGCAAGCAATATGACAACCAATGCTGCGCAGAGGTAATGTCGGGAAAAAAAAAACATCCAACAATGCTGCACAAAGCTGGTGTCTGAAATTAAGTACAACCTATGACAACCAATAAGTATAACTATAAAAAAAAACAGAGTTTAGATCAAGAGGCCTCTTGGATCATATGCTGAGGTCAACTCTAAACAAAAGATGTAAACTCACCTGTCTGCCAAGATTACTGGAAGCAACCTAATGATGAATTGGAGGCGCAACCACAACGCTGCCCGCAGAGCAGATGCCGAAGGAGGACTTGGATCATTCCCAACTGGAGCCCTTCGGCCAATGTTTGGGCTTCCCCCACGAATTCCCTTGCGACCACTGGACTTGTTTGATGCCGCTTCATTTCCTGAAGGGACCGAACCTACTTGTTTAGCACCGTTTCGTGCTATTGTTTTGATATGTTCGCTGATATTGCCCATCTGTTTGATCAGATCACCAGAAAGTATACCGCGGATATCAGCAGAACTTCTGTCGATGCATGGCAACACTAATTCAGCAAGGGCTTTCTCAGTTAAATATTTATTTATAGATCTAATTCCTTCAAAGCTTCTATCAACACTATGGGAAGGAGTCTTTATAGGCCTTTTAGAATCAACAGTGTCATCCACAACCTCCCCTTCTTCAATTGAATGAATTGATGTGACTTCCAACTTCCTTTTTGCGGTTTTATTAGCAATGATATCACTATGCAAGTTGGACCAACCCCATGGTTTCCAAACCTGTGCCTTTGTTGAAAGCCCTTTCCGTTGGGCTATCTGAACAAGCTGTTGTCTCGTTGACCTGCGCCCAAGAATAGCGTCTTGCCCTTGTAGGATCCATTTTACATCCATGACAAGTGACTCCTGAAGTTTTCCAAGAAGGCGTACAACTTCTGAGTAGAGAGGAGCAGCATCAGGTCTAGCAAGTAGCCTTGATAGAATGACTTCAGTAAACCCTTTCTCACTATCAGAAAGGGCAAAACTTTCAGTGTTAGGGGACAAAGACCGAAGTGATTCAAGTGCTGTCTTGCCTGCAGAAACTTTTTCCATAAGAGCTTGTTCATCTAAAAGAAGTCTCATCTCAACCCATTGCCAATGGAACTTTGCAGGTTGCAGTGTATCAAGTAGTTGCATAAGCCTCTCTGAGAGCTTTACCTCATTCTCTTTGGGGTCGCAAGCCTCCAAAGCACCATCCCCTTGCATAGTTGCTGGTGTGTTGCAATCAACAAGAGCATCCAGAAATAACCGGGCACGGAGAGGTATAAATGGCAATATTTTTGAATTCTTGTCTGGGTTATGACTTTCAAGCATACCTGCGAATTCTGAATCACCAACATCAGAAGCCAGAAGATTATACATCTGATGTGTATTATGGAAGCAGATCTCCCTAAAAGGATGATGTTTGGTGATATCATTTATTGCATTTGACAGAGATTGGTAAAGCTGTGGATCTTCACGGTTAAAAATATGTCGTCTCCAAAGAACCATCGCAAAAATAGAGTAAGCTGGAGGAAAGATCACACTTAAAGGAAGCATGTGCTGCAACCTTGATAGTGCAAGAATGTACGACTCTCCAAGAATATCTGCAATAAGCCCATCGTATACAGTTCTGCAGTTCCCCAACAGAATCCTAAACCAATGTACAGAAACTTCGGTGGAATTCTCCATCCTAAAAATTCCAGTAGGACGGGATACACCATTTGTGCTTGTTTTCAAGCCTCTTATGACCTGCAGAATGTCCAAACCATCTTTTATTTTTAGAGCAGTAACCATCCGCTCAAGACTAACAGCTCCATGAACAACAGCTCCCACAACAAGAGCAGAAACAGCTGCAGCTACTTTTGTAGTCCTCCCTACAAAGCCTTTCCCTGAGTTGCTGAGCTCACTTGTATGATTTCCATAAGCATCATGGGCCTCAGGAGATGGTTGAAACTGATTGCGGTGCATCTTTGGAGGAGCAAATGCTGCTGTAACAGCTGCAGAAGTTTCAGCTGCCAGAGCTATCTCAAATGCACGGCTGAAGCGATCTCCAAGAGTTTCTTTCAGTAAGCAAAGAGAATTTATGTGGATACGCAACGTGTGCCGAACAAAATTTAGCGAACTACTCACAGAATTAACACCTTGATTGTTACCTCCTGCAAAATCCAAATGTTTTGCTATCACATGCCCAGCATTCAAAACAACTGCAGAAACAGCAGAAGCAACTACTGAAAGGTCTCCATCTGGATTTGCACCCCCATTTAGCCTGATACATTCTACTAAGCCCAAAACAACATCGTGTGCAATTTGATAACTATCTTCTTTCTCGAAAGAGGGTGGACTCCTAGGAGCTGTAAGAACTTTCTTTTCCTTTAAGCTGCGTTGAACCTCATCAGCTTGCCGCTGCACTATCTCTTTCATATTCTGCATAAGTCTTGAACTCCTTCCATTTAACTTTTGGCGGACCTGCTCATCAATCTCCTCACCCGCTGAAACCACCGCAGAAGAAACCAAGTCGCCATCAATGGACCGCCCATTATCAAGCTCAGCTAACAGCCGCTGGTCGTATGTGGTCCGTAAATTTTTCTCCCACCTGGCCACACTAGCCACATCTCTGTATTTCTTCAAAAAATATCGAACATAAGCAAAAGCTGTAGAACCAGGATGCCTGGTTGCTCCTGAAACAGAATTTCTGTTCACTGAAGCACTTAGAACATCAGGCAAGGTATCAGTCGCAAGAAGTATGTTCTGATACCTGCAAGCATTGCATAATAAAGATATCAAAACCATATAGCAGCATAACAAAGTTCAACATGCTAGAAGATAGGAATGCAAGTATTGAAGTAGATGGACAAATAGCTGCTGAGTAAAATCCTTCACTGACATACAATCATCAATTATCATTTTGTTTTTCCAATTAATTATGTAGCTGAACCCCCATCTATTTGTCAGGCATGTCCCTGTTTCCAACTTCCACATAATCACATCATATTTTCCAAAGTTGGTCCCATTGTGTGCATGTTTCCCTTTGCACACATAGACTGCATCATCTGAGCCCAACTAAAATGGCAAAGTAAATTTAAGCAACGCAGAAACAGTATGGTGGTCATCAGATAAGTTCTCCATTATTTATTTCTTTTAAGATAATTTTTATTTTATTAAAGAAAAGAAAGGTTTAGCTGAACACTCAACAAGTACTCTCACGAGAAGTATAAACATAAACAACTAAAGCATGTGTATGTATTAAACCAGAATCATAAAGCAGACTAGAATGCATGTCACAGAATTACTAAAGGATATGAAGTATGCAACTACGCATGCACTGCTCTAGATATGACCCAAATGAATTCATATCAAAATCTGCACACTTTTATGCCAAAACAAGATAACAGAGAGAAATAATATACCCTAGAGGTATTAAATATAACTCCTGCGCTTGGAGAGATTTAGTGGTCAAACATTCTTAACTTGGGCGGCTAATGTGTTTAAAACTGTTCATGCCAGTCATATAAAAATAGTGTTGTTAGGTTTACTATAAGTAGTAACAGAACATAGCAGTTTTAGTACTTTCTACTGAACATATTACAATGAAAAACGATGGCCAAAAATGCTTATTGGAAATCGTTTATTATTCAAGAGATAGTGTATTTTTTTATTGCCTCTTCCGTCACCTGTTTCAATTTGTGTAAACAAACAATTGCGTGGCATCTTTTGGAAAACATTAGAACATCAGGACAGACATACCTAAGCAGAGATGAGAACACGAATGCCTCGCTGACCTGACAAACATGTTCTCTGTTCCTCATATGCATAGAACTCCTACCAGATTGGCCTGAGGAGGCCATTCCACCACGAATTTTTGCCAGCAACCATACAAGAAACCTTGCACCAGAGACTAAATCACAGCATGTGTCCAGTACATAGAGAACTGATAGCAGTTCTTCGTCACCTAGCCTCCATTTGGATGCAGTTTTATCATCAGGCTGCAAGGCATGGGTGTTTATAGAATTGGTAGCTTTAGAAGCTGTCATTTCATTTCCTTCGACAAGTTGTCTTATTGATTTCAACAGCCACAAAGAGACAGATCGTCTATCGAGCAATCTAAGCCTTTTTAGTGACTTCCCAACTTCAGTAAGATTTGCCATCCTTAAGTGATCAAAATCTTTGACACTGTCACAATCGGTATTGGGTTTTTGGTGCGGACAGCTCAGCTTGCTTTCACAAACATGACTAGTAGATGCCCCCTGGCTACCTTCAATTCTAGCAGCTGCAAGCTGTGCAAGAGACTGAGTTTTACGAACCACTTTTGCCCTACCCCTAGAAGTTTGCTTAACAGACTTCTGTGCAGGTTCGACATTGAAAGATTCATGTAACTTTGTGCCTTTCCTCACCCACCAAATATCTTCCTCATCTGATTGGATCAGTGGAAACCCATGAAATGGAGTGGCACTATCATCTAATTTCTGCCCCTTGGACCTCATACAATCCTCACATCCACTTTTTGCTTCTCCAGTCTCGACATGTGAGAGCGTTGAAGTTGCTGATTCTTGAAAGCTTGTTTTGATTTGGCAAGGCTCTGATTCCACTGGGTGAGGATATGTAAAACCCAACAGACTTGACACCAGAGCTTTAACATCTTCTACTTGTTCTGGCACCCTTCCATGCTTGTCACCTCCTGATGAAACTGGAACATCACACTGCTTCTGGATGCAGGAACTTGAAGTATAGTCACCTCTGTTTGCATAAAACGGGTAACCACATGCAAGTTCTGAAAGAACAAGGCGTCGCTCGCTAGAGTATGTTGACATCATATCATATAATTGTTGCTCCTCAACAGTTCTAGTTTCCTCAAGAATATCAAATAAAGAAGACCCAGGAAGTTGTTTCAAAGTTCTGTGATGCCTCCTTTTTCTTTCAACATCCAACATCGTGTCATTCTTGTCAGTAATCCCACTAATAATTAATTGTCTCACATAAGCCTGAGGATAGAATATACCATTGCGGATGAGTTCTACAATGAGAACATCCACCCGTGTAAAACCTGCAGCACTGCTAGCCTCATGCTGGTCCAACCAACAAACGATAATATCATGCAGTGGACCAGGGCTTTCAAAGATATCATTTGTATCCTTCTTCTCATCCATATTCTTTGCATTACTCGTCAATCCAGGGGAAGCATCCACAGGAACTGCTGTCAAACAAGTATCGTTCAATGAAGAACCTTTCACAGCATTATTCATGGCAACGCGAGTGCTACTCTTGTAACGAGACAAGTTATTCATCTCGTCCATTTTATTCTTCAAGATAGACACTGCCAAATGTATCTGAGACAAATCTCTTCTTCCTGTAAATTTTACATTCTGGCAGGGAGATGCACGACAATCACGGTAATCACATGTCGCCCATTCACAAAGGAAAAATATAGAACAGATTAGGGATAGCTCAACGGTCCCAATCCACATTAGAGAAGACTGCAAACAGGGGCTGACTTCTTTAATCCATCTTTCTTCCATTAACGCATCAGATAAATCATTAAAGAGGGAAGAATAAGCCACTGATAAATTTCCTGTGACAAGAGCTTTGTCCAAAGCCTGTACCACTTTGGCTGCACCACGCGCTTGAAGGTTAGGGTTGGCAATTGTTGCAAGATCGGACGCACGTTTCTGAATTGAACAAACAGCATAACCACAGGACAAGTACCGATAAGCATCCCGCCTCTTAGAACTAGGAATTCCACCGCCGCCAGTTATTTTCAACAAAGCACCTCTACCATATACATCAGGAACCACAGATGATGGAAGAGGGAAGCAATCCAAAGAAACAAATGTATCTGGCACTGCGAGTACCATGTATCGCAATAACTCTGCTATAACAGAAGAAACCGATGACCTTTTTGGGCTGTCAACAACAGAAGCATCATTGAGACGTCTAACAAGTAGCTCCACGAACACGCGCACATATGTTTGTGAGAGAGTAATCGTGTCAACCAGACCAAGTACAATAGGCAAAAGAAGCTCTAAAACATCAACCGAATCCCTCTCCTGAACAAAGGTGATAAATAGATCAATAATTTCAGAAGATGAACAGGAACTGAAACATAAACTATTGTGCCAATTGATCTGTGGAACAAAGTACCTGAAGTTGGTTAGATAACCATTCGATAAGTACTGAGGGAACAAGCAACTCTTCCGTGAGATGCCATTGGATGAGACGGACCATATACCGCCATTTGAAGTGCACCAAGGGTTCCTCACAATCTCCACCAGCTGGGGGTGCTTCCATTTTCATTTTCATTTGATTGGTTCCAGCAGCAAGTCCTGGTGATGGCTGCTCTCTGAAAGATGGAGGCACAATGGTGCCCTCTTTAGAACAAAATTCGTCCAAAATCTGGTGTAAATATTCAACAACATCTTTTGTCCACTGATTAGATCGTTGATGATCAGAACCACCTGCTGAAATACTGTTTGGCGACGGTCGGGCCTGTGGCTATAATTGAATAATGAATACACGTCATCAAAATGATGCAATATGCCATTTGGTAGTAAGCATGAGATAGGTTACAGCAGATTGCAAACCTGATTGAGGTATGTGACTTTCACAAACCATGTCGCTCTTAGTAAAGGGACATTATATCGAGTAAGAACTTCGAAAAGTGACTTCCTACGATAACCATGAGGAACATGCTCAGATAATGAACGCAGTCGCTTGTTCGGTTGAGCAAGGGCCTGCATGGCAATGATGCATGTAAGAGAAGAGACTACTTAAGGTAAGCGAGCTGAGCACTTGGCTGCAGCACCAGCGTAACAATAGCAAAAACAACATTCGGGAAGAATAAAGCCCCAAGTAGTAATGCAGTTCCAAATTTCTAATTGGTTCAAGCAATGTTTTGAGAGCCAACTGAAGAATCAAAATTCCACAGTAAGAACGGACATATGTCCTTAGCTGTTATTCTAGACCTATAGCATCAAACAATCAAAAGGTGGCAGAAGCAGCTAACTATCAAGCAAAGGCAAGCTTGATATTTGCAAATTTAGATAGCAATACATGTAATATTTACCGAGGACCCATTGAACAGATTATATTGTAACAACAAATGACAGGTTAGTTTGTTCGACCTCAGCCCATTTTCTGCGTGTGTCCTCATTACATGGCCTTTGCTCTGGGTAAACCCCAGACTTGATCAAGAGAGATCCAGAAAGAGGAACTCCGTAAACTTGGCCAGCCTGTTGAAAAGGAATAACATAAAAAAATCATGTTTGACATGATATCAAAGAATAAAAGGTATCACATTTTTACTGTTACCAATATTACAGGAAATACAGTACAAATACCTTTCTCTTTTGAGCACGAGATTCATTGATTGCCCTTAAACGCTTCTTTAATGCCTTCATAGAAGAACAAACATTGCAAAGTGTTAATTGTAGCCTTAGATGCATAAATCATGCACAAAACAGACCCAAAAGGAGTGAAGGGAAAGGGGGGAAAGGTTTGAGGTGGAAAAAGTAACACATTACATCTTATTTTATTTTATGAAGGAGATCCACTATCTACCAACCAGGAGGTCTTAACAAACCCCTTACGAGGACAACACAAATGTATGCTTCATATGAACAAATTCAGCAGACTGAGCAGGTTTTCAATATGAAAACATGAAAGACAGAACAAAAAAAAAACAAATTTATAGGGACGGACAGACAGACAGACCGACCGACCCCCTTGAAACTCAGGGCGTTTTTGGTTTGCCCCCATGCCCGACGCAGGCATCAATCCCAGGCATAGGATTTCGGACGACTGGGGACCAGATTCGTGCCTGGCCAGACACTCGCCTGGGAAGGCATGAACCAAGTGAGCCCTCAATGCCATGCTTCCTTGCAGTTACTACATTATCATCCGTTTCAAGTATTACAGCCTTAGTATTTGCTTTCGCTTATAATGAGAACGCCAAAACTAAGCTTTTTTGCAAGAATTCTTTCAGAATACCAATAGGTGCACATTTATACTGGCTATGATTAGTTAGTTCAAGCAGGCACTTCATAATTGAAAAAGGATCGGGCTTAATACAAAAAAATGTGTGTAGTCATATGGGACCTGGCATTTCAGGTAGAAAGCAAGAAAACAATTGTTTTGGTTATCCATGAAGCATCATCAAATAGCACATAGAAAAATCAACCAATCACAAACTGAGGCACAGGATTAAAATACAAAAGGTAGGGCATGGATACGAATGCCAAATCTTCTGCAGTGAAACCTTGAAAAAAAAAACAATGCTACATGATAATTAGTTATAACATTTTATTTTTGCCTGAATATCCATTCTGCCCCGTCGCTTTATAGAAGTACCATTTTGTGCGTACAAGAAAACAAACTTTTGCGTCATAATGGGAAAACAAGATTGCCTTACAAGTCAATACACAAAATACAGACAGCTTTTTCTTACCTCCTTGCACTTTACAACAACATCTGGCTTGCAAAAGTATGGGATCTGGCTGAGTACAATCTCTCTTGCTTCCTATCAAGCCCAGGAGAAGTTAGTTTCAGTCAATGCACAAGACTGTTGGAATTCTGATTGTCTAAAAGTATCTCTAGTGGTAGAAAAAGAAATAGTATGATGCCCATAATGTGTGTCATGTACAACTTCTGTTTCCACACACACCTCGATTCCTTCAACAGTCTCCTTATACCCTGCTTGTGCATACTCTTTGGTTAATGTCTCTTCAGGACAGTTTGGCGTTTGCGGATAGAAGTCAGGTGGCCCAAGCCTACAGAAGAGTGACGGTGTAGAAGAGAGAAGCATAAGATCAAATGGAACCATATCGTAGGACGAATCAACAAATAAGTTATAAAAGAACAATACATCAAAAAAAAAACATTTTTTATAAGCAGGAAACATGTCAAAGCTGAAAGGGAGGGCCAAAAAAAGGAAAAGAATTATAGCCAGTCAGAGGTACTTTTGTCGAGAAGTTAGACGTACTTGTTATTGAGTGGCTCTTTGTCACACTTTAGCTTGTATGGAGCTAGCTGTTGTTGCCGCCTGGAAGACAGGGGTGTTAGGGAGCAAAAGAAATCAGAATCCACCACGGGAAGAAAGAAAATGTTCGAGGAAAAATACGAGCAACGGCACAAGAGTAGTGAAAGTGAGATTGGTACGACTTGCTACTGCACCACAGTGCCTCATCCCAAACAAACAAGCGAATGCAGCACACTTGTATCTACTTTTCAGTTAGGTATATACCATCTAGTTATTATACAGTAGACAGGGGAAGCTTACAAAGATATGTATATCCAAGCCCAACTGATGGCAATTGTTAAACCACAGCAATGAGAACATGGTGTTTCGGTTTGTGCATGCGTGCGTGTTGTGATGGACTTGTGAAGACACAGCATGATTCTCTCTCTCTCTCTCTCTCTCTCTCTCTCTCTCTCTCTCCAAATCATCTTTGCTCATCATATCGATTAGGTCTTTGTGACGGAAAACAGTCTGCCTTGCCGACAGTTACAGTAAGGTGTAAGGCCGGAGTGCCACTACAGCTGTACAAGAGTGCTGTTACCAGTCTAAAGTAACGGAGTAACCGCATCATCACAGTGCCTGCTCAGTGACTGAATACAGCAAGCAAGTAACTTTGCACGGGCAACTATTTTGAGTAATTTATTAGTACAAAAATAAATAAATAAAAAGGTTAACACACACATCGCAGCGGCAAACAAGAGATGGGGGCAGAGTACTTTCACCTGGAGCTGACAGGGTAGCTAGAGGAAGAGGAGGACGAGGAGGAGAAGGGTGACCCCTCCGGCCTGGCGCTGTCCCTGCCGCCGCCGCCGAAGGCAGCAGCGCTATTGCCGGCGTACCTCTGCATGGCCCCCGGCTAGGAAGCGAGCGAGCGAGGGTGTCACCTGCGCGGCGGTGCCCCCAGCATGAGCACAGATCAGGGCTGTCTGTTGTCCAGGGGGAAGAGCAAGAGGGCGGAGGAAGGAAGGTGGATCGCTGCAGGGCGGTGAGGTCAGCGGGCCAATTGGAACAGGGGAAAAATAAAGATGAGGGGAAATGAGGGACAGATCGCGGGGCGGCGAAACCCTAGGAGCGGATCAGGCGAGGGGAGATCCGCGCGGGGCGATCCCAATCAATCAAATCCGAGAGTAGGGTTTTAGCGGGCGGGATGAGAGAAGGGTGGGTGGGGGCGAGGAGTCTACCTTGTGCGAAAATCGAGCGGTGAAAATGGCGGGGCGAGAGACCTCCTCTGGGTCTGGGGGAGCAGGCAGCTAGAGTAGGCTAGGGTTTGGGGGGGTGGGGGTGGGCGGCGGATAGGAGAGGCGAGGGGAGCCCGCGGCCGGGAGGAGGAATGAGTGGATGGGAGGGAGGAGGGCGAAGCGGAGGGTCCGGTGCTGCGGCGGGAGGGAGGGGGGGGAGGGAGCTGGGTCGCGGCGAGGCACCCACGACAAGGGGGAAGGGAAGTGAAGGGAAGGAAGGGGAGGAATGCAACTAGAGAGAGGAATTCGAGTGCGTGCGCCGCCGTCTTCCCTTCCGCCCGTGGGGTGGGGTGCCATGGGATCCTCCGTTAACTGTAACGGCAGGGCAGAGCAACCAGCGGTTGACTTTTTTTTTTTCTTATTACCCGGCCAAAGAATTCTCCCTTTATTACGTCCGCGAGAGTGGTGGGGGCATAGTTTTCCTCCTTCCCTGTTTAGTTCCGCGTTTCTGCGTCTCGCTTAGCTGGTTTTTCACTGAAAACCGTTGATGTCTATATGAGATCATCATTGTCCCTCATCTCCTACACCTCTCTAGCCGTTGCCTCCATGGACCTCAAGGTGGGCAAGGGCCTCTCGAGCTCGGTGGAGGCCTCCACAGCCACGCTTATTGTAGCGGCAAGAGGACGAGAAGCTCACACAATGCCTCCCAGGCGGCGGTGAGGAGGGACCCATTCCCTGGCAGCAGCTAGGAAGGATTGCGCGCGAGAAGGACTGAGGGCGCAAGGCACTGCGGCCGTGCAGGGAAGGAGGTCGGCGGCAGACGGCAGCGGGTCGAGACAGAGGGGCACAGCTCCGCGTTTTGCAAATCGCAGGCCCCCCCTCGCGATTTGGCCATTGCGGGCGCTAGGCCATTCCACGCTCAAGCGGGTCGTGGCGGTGGGAAGAAGCGAAAAATAAGTTACGTGTTTGGGTACGGTTTTTTTGCTTCTTTCCATCCATAATCCACCCCAAACAAGCCCGTAGTAATGATCTAGTGTATCAGGGTAGCAATCCGGGTACATGTATGTCTACGCCTTTATATGAAAGGCATAGCCTTCCGTTACTGTCCAACCAAACATGTGGCCAAGCATTTTAGGATGATAATAGCATTTTTAAATTTTTTTTGTGTGGTTAAAGGTATATAAACGAAGTTGTATCAAGGTGTTCACCATTCATTTTATAGATGGGTACACATTATATATATAGAGAGAGACACACACACACATACATACATCATACATACATACATATAGAAGTTCAAATGAAGTGCTCAATTGGTGGCTTCGGTCTGCTCGCTACCATAACTCTCCTAAATACACCCAATGCCAAATCCCTTTGCCTCCTCCTCCGACATGCTCGCCGGTGGCAAGAGAGGGAGAAGGGCCAACCCGATCGGTTCCAACATTGTTGCCTTTTGTTGATGGGAGCATCATCTTGATTCCTGGGTAGGGTGTACGTGCGAAATGAAATAAGTTCTTCATCTGTCACCGAACCAATTAAATCCACCCTCAATTGTCATATTTAGTCCTCCTCCGTACTTTGCTTGAGTTTCTCTCATCCTTGTCGGGATAGGAACCTCCGTCATGAGCCCACATTCACATTGTTTGAGCTTGTCAGAGCAAACGCCATCCTTGGTTGAGTACTTGCGAGTTCGCAGATCAAGCATGGAATCATTTGACCTTATCATCTATAAACAGCTATAGTTTTCAATCAGGAGATTCAGCCTTGAAAAAATGGTATAAGCATCAAACATCGCGAACCTACCTAAAACCTTCATGCCAGGAGGGATTGCGTGCGAGAAGGACTGAGGGCGCAGGGCACCGCGGCCGTGCGGGGGCGGGGGAGGAGGTCGGCGGCAGACGGCAGCGGGTCGAGACAGAGGGGCACAGCTCCGTGTTTTGCAAATCGCAGGCCCCCGCTCGCGATTTGGCCATTGCGGGCTAGGCCATTCCACGCTCAAGCGGGTCGTGGCGAGAAAAAGCGAAAAATAAGTTACGCGTTGGGGTACGATTTTCGCTTCTTTCCATCCATAATCCACTTCAAACAGGCCCGTAGTAATCATCCAGTGTATCAGGGTAGCAATCCGGGTACATGTATGTCTACACCTTTATATGAACCCAAAAGCTAAACGGAGACCCTCTCTGCTTAGTCTTAGAAGGAGACCCTAGTATTTTAGGAAAGATTTCTCAAACAGAAATATTCTTTTCTGTATACAGCGCATGAAGTGCGTTTTCTACCCCACCCGCATGCATGCTTACGTAAGCACTTGGAGAAACGGTTATATCTTTTAAAAATACATAACTTTATAACAGAACATCCAAATTAAAATCTGATCGCACCATCTTGTTTATTTCAATAAAAACTTCGAAACAAAATCCCACTTGACTATGTTTTGACGTTTTAAATAAATATAATAAAAGTTATATTTTTACGAAATAAAAGTTACATTTTTGGATGAAAAGTTACTTTTTATGTATCGAATGTTATTTTTTAGACGTCGAACGTTACTTTTTACAAAGAAAAAGTTACTTTTTATTTTTAAAAAATTGCATTTCATATATCCAATGTTTATTTTCTCGCATCGAATGTTACTTCCTACGCATCGAATGTTACTTCCTATGTATTGAATGTTATTTCCACGCATTGAATGTTACATCCTATGTATCAAAATGTTGCTTACTAATGAATGTTACTTCGGTCGCCACCGATGCAACCACGGCCAACCCCCATGCATCGCGCGAGATCAACCAGAAAGAGAAGCAGAGGAGGAAGGGATGAACAAGAACTCACCGCGGGATTGGCAAAAAAACTCGCCCCCTCTAGGATGACGCGTCGCCGGCGGGAGTCACCCCATCTAGTCGAACCGCCGGCAGGACGGTCGGAGATCTCAACCTCGCGTGTTGCAGTGCTCCTAGAGCTATTTCCTCTCACCGTGACTGAGCGAAGACAAAAAGATTGCCGCCGGAACGGTCGGAGTCTCCCTGCCTCGCGTCCTCCGGTGGTGCTGGACGGAAGACGAAAGGAGGAAATGCTTTCTCTCTCCTCGGCGCAACTCCCGAGATTCAAATCGATTTGGAGTTCGTGGCTTCGGGTCCGGACGGCCGGGGGAAACGACGCGCAGGTGTTTTCGAGCGTAGGATCATAAATGAATGACGATCAAGGAGGGTCTCCGGATAGAGCACACCTTTTATAGAAAGTAACAAATTCTCTATAGAATTGTAACCTTTTCATCATAAGTCACATCCTTATAACACACATCTTCTATACAAAGTAACAAATTTTCTATAGAATATAGCTTTTTCATCATAAGTTACATCTTTATAACACACATTTTTTATAGAAAAGTAACAAATTTCCTATAAGACGTAACTATTTTTTATAAGTTTCATCCTTGTAACACACATCTTTTGCAGGAAATAATAAATTCTTTATATGATATAACTTTTTTTCTATAATTTACATCCCTGTAACACACTTCTTGTACAGAAAGTAACAAATTCCATATTTTTTACCATATTTATATGGAGTCATCGAAATATAGTCAAGTGAGATCTTGATTTGAAGTTTTTGTTGAAACAAACATACGTGATGGTGCGATCGGATTTTGATTTGGATGCTCGGTTGTGGAATTATAGATTTTTTTAAAGACGCAAATGTTTTAAAAAGGAATTTTTTTTATGGCAAGGTCTCCACGTAAGACTAAATGGAAAGAAATCTCTTTTTGGCCACGTCCTTTTAACTATTCCAATGCATTTGCCAAATATCGGAGCTAAATCAAGGTCTCCTCAATTTATAGATGGATAAGCATAAGATCTCATGTATGCCGTAAAATGGAAAGTGTCGGCCTTTCTTCACGCTAGCATAGATATACGTGCAACATGCACGTGTTGTGAGATAATCAAACAGACAATAAAAAGAAAAAAGAAAAATAGAATTAAGAGGAAGGAGTCATGATTAATTATCGTCGTTCCTCTCTCATTGAAACCAAGAGAAAAAAAGTAACATGTGGGTATAGGATAAAATGAGGTAAGAAATAAAAAGAGAAAGTGGATGAAACATTTTGCATTTATGGATTTTGAGCCTTTCCACTCCTTTTCAACTTTTTTCCAAACTGGGCAGCGGGGTCAGCGCGAAGGGTATACCTATGACTTTTTTAGGTAAAAAAGATTTTTAGAAAACTCGCTCTTTTATATCTTCACATATGGAAAATTTTGTTTCCCCTTTTACATTCTCGTGTTTGATGTACTTAGATCCATTTGCTTCCGCTCCATGTAATTTTAAGAATTCTAACTAAGAATGAGTAACCGTTACATAGCTAGACAAGCCCTCCCTGCAATGCACAATATTTGTACTTCAAGTCATGCCTTAATAATTACTCCCTCTATCCCATAATATAAAGCGTGCATGTTTTTAGTACGGTCTTTAAAGCAGAACTTTGACCATTTATTACTTCTAAAATATGTGATCTACAAATACAAAATTAGCATTATATTAAAGTGTTTTTGAATACGAATCCAAATATATAACATGCATCCATTAAACATATATATTTTTGACTGAATTATTAGTCAAAAATTTAAAGAGTTGACTTTTTAAAAAACATGCACGCAGACGATAGATATAATGACTATCCTACCTACAAATTGATCTTCTACGTATAGAGAATGCACTACGAGTTTTGGCCGATCGAGGGAGTCAAGGAGGAGGGTTTTTAAGGATTCCTCCATATCCAGTGTTTAGGGAGGGGTAGGGTAATACCGTAATAGACTAGTCAGAGGAGGAGGTGTGGACTATGCAAAAGACATTGGAGATAAAAGTCGATGAGAACTATGAGTGCAATGTAGAATGAAAGCAATACAATTTCGATTTCGGACATATGTATATATTATTTCAATCTGTTTAAAACACGTGGGTTTTATTATCTGAATACATACTAACAGTTTAAATTTATCGTCAGAAGCGACAACTTGTCTCGATTCTATAAGTTTAAGTACAAACTTTACGGTGATTGGAAAAAATAGGAGCGTCTATGAAAAATCTAATAGTTTAAAAATAGACGGTATAACCATACCGGTACCAAACAGAAAGGTCCGGTAAAAAAATGGTGGGACTGTTGCCCGTATTTTGACTCCTCTCGAAATTCAAATTTGCACGGTTTGGGAAAAAAAAAAGGGCTCAATTCTACCGTGTACCGACTACCGACCGAACACACGGATTGCATACGAACAGAGCCTCGGTGCTTGCAATTTGCGCGCGCGGCAACCGCCCTGTGGAATCTGGCCAGGATTGGAGGGAGCCCTCGCTCGGCAAGCGCATCCCATTCCCATGGTGAGGTGAGATCGATCCCTCCTAATCCCAACTCCTTCAGTTTAATTTCCCCTCTCCGCCTCTCGCATCGCGCAGTCTAGTCTCTGCTCCAAACATATTGATTCCATGGTCCCCTGTGAGGTTTCTGCGCGGATTAGGTTTGAATTTAACAGCTCTGAGGTTTCCGATCGGATCAGGTTCCAATGGAATACTAGTAGATAGATGTGGAAATAATCAGTTTTTTCTTCCAGATTTTTTAGGGCCTATAAATAAATAAATAAATAGCGGAAGCAAGCGGTGTTCTTCCCCTTAAATACAGTACTAGGCAGATAGTGCGCCTCACACTTAGCTCATGAAGAATTCCAGACTCAGACTGACTAGCAAAGCAGCAGCAGCAGCAAGTGGATCAGATGCCGCTGGCTGGCGCTCTCCAGGCATTCAGGCCAGGCAGCACCAAATAGAAGATGGGAGAGACCACTATACTCGTGCCTGCTGGAGGGAAGGGAAGCACCGAAGCATCATCACTGGGATTTTAGTTTCCTGCGGCCACTGCGCTGCCATTCACTTTTCACAAAACCTACATTTTCCTTTTCCATCATTTACTCAACAAGATAAGAGAGAACATCTGTCATGGTAGTAGTATATTAGGCATCCTTTTCTTTACAATCAAGTCAGGAAAGACAAAATTAGCCACCCATGCCATCTTTCCATCTGAAGACTCCAGTTCGATCACCACCAACCACAGCTTTAGGGGGACACCTTTGTGGATTGTTTCCACTGATTTTCTGGAGGGTGATACATACCTGGGCTGGGTACCTACTAGACTTTATGTTGACTTTGGTAATCAATTGTCCCCACTAAAACAAGGAAGTGATAACTTATAAAAGTTTACTAATCTGCACATGCCAATCCATCAACAAAGGTATGCAAGCAAATAAAATACAAGTATGATCCGAATTAATTGAGATGCGTTTATTGATGACAGTTTAGCACACACTACCAAACTGGCACACCCTCTCTGTTTCAAATACAAGCACACATGCCGACGCCTCACACACTCGCCCTGTTTGTTCTAATCTAGACTTTGCTAAAAAAACAACCCGTTGATTGTCACATATAACTGACTATATATACACATACTAACAAGAATGCACACAAGGGACAAGATGAAGTTCACAAGACCCCCAGTCTACCAATGCTTTTCGCCCCAAGACCATCCCTTACTGTGAGAAGCCATCAGCCGTGAATCTGTTGAAAGTTATTGTATCCATTGCAAGGCTCAGGACAATATCCCAATCTTATGCTGTAATTGGATTTCTAAAGTGAACTACTCAAAGTCACAAGCACATGGTGTTTCTGTGGTCCTCCATGTTCAAATTACCGGATTTTGCCACACAAACAAGTTATTGGCAGTATGGTAACTTCTATTTGCGAGTTATGACTCTAGTCGTTGTACAACCAAATCTACATATAGTGTTAGGGAGACTCCAACATTGACTAGGAGACTGAAGCTTCAAATCCACAAATCATAAACAAATTCTTCTAAAAGCTCATCGAGTATGCAGTCCCATATTACTACAGTGATCTCTTCGCTTTCTGATCGAAGATCCATCCAACTGCCATCTTCAAGATCCTTGTTGACTAGCTGGTCTAACGTGCTTGGAAATTGATAATGTAGGTGGCGTTCAACATGCTTATTGATTTCTGATATAAGGTTTCGTCCCATTAGAGGTTCCATCATATTTTGTCTGGGAGAAGATAAGCATGGAGGGCTTCTAAAGTATATACCCTGGATTTCTGTCACAGCTTCACAAACACAATCAAAGAGAAGCTTTGTATCTTCAATTTGATTGCCCGGATGTAATTCTTCGAACAAGCAAGGACTGATTAATTCATCTTCTAGATACCACACCTCTAAGTTCTGATATGTGCATAATTCTGACAGCTCTAGCAACTCCTTTATGTAACCTAACCTGACATCCTTGTCCTCCCAGAAAATCCCTTGGTCCAAACCATCCCCTGCGGTGTACTGTGGCATGGGCAGCTCACCTGTAGATCATTGGAGGACCAAAAGAAAACATTAGATCGTTTGAACACTAATTTTCTGAATGTAGATGGAAGCTATAAGTTTGACTTTTGAGTGAACTGAGTTATACATTTTATCATGTTTTCATTGTCAGGGCTGTCGACATCATCGTGGAAGAATGGATCGAGAACAGACACAGGACTGGGTTGCTCTGGCTTTTCGTGGTTTCCATCAGGAGAAAATTGTGATATCTGCGCAATTGGTACACTTGATTGGGGAGTTATGGGCTCTTGGCATTCTAGCTTATCAGCATCATTCCCAGGGAATCTTGGAAACATCTCGGCATGCTCTTGTCCTGGTTCGGTTTCTTCCACCATATCCTTCAATGTAAAGTACAGGAATCCATCAAAATAAGATAAACGATGGAAACAAGATGGAACAACACTGAATATTGGCTGGAGCATACTTTCCGTGGTTTATCTCTGCATTGCTCTGCTAGGTTGCACCATGCATTGTAATTTTTTCCCAAGCAATCTAGCTCGTCAGTTTCTTCTATGCATGGAGTGTCAAGTTCAGCACCTGCAAAATATTTTATCCTATTTGAAAAAAAAAATGTGCTGTTGAACCATTTTGGTGACTATCGAAGTATTCAATTACCTTCTCGTCTTGTTTCTTGTCTTTCTTCTTTGATGAAATGCCTTTCCTGAACAGTCTGCTCATGCAATACTTCACTAGTATCGCACACATCACTTCCTGAAAAATTTCCCAACTTTTTTTCTTGTTTTCCGAATTCTTCTCTCTGTGCCTTGTATATGGCATGAATGTTTGCCTCTTCGGGTGAAAGGTAAATGCAGTCTTTTGCCCTAGGGCTACTCCTAGGTGATGGTGTGCTGCATTGAGGGAGGGAAAGCATCCTGACCAAGGACCCTGAGACCTGAAGTGTTGGGTGCTTGGCTGCTTCACTTTTGTCCTTCAGTATCTCTGTTAGATGTTTCTTGGCCTCGTCATAGAACATGGATTCATCCTTTGATGACATAATTATGTCACCACTATTCTTTTGCCTACTGCTGGTTGAGAATCTAAAATCATTTTTGGCTGTAGACGGAGATTTCTCTTCTGAGGTCTGTTCAGCGATCTGTCTGGTATCTTTTTTTATCGTGAAAGCTGAACTTCTGAACCAATGCGGATCTTTTTGGAGGTTATCTTCACACAATGAGGGTCTTCCTTTTCTAGCTTCACTAGTCACGATTCTGAATCTCCTTCTGACTTCCTTAATTGAAAATTTTGAACTTTCAGTCTCATTTAACTCTGGAGCTTGAGTTGAACTAACAGCCACAGCAGGGTCAATCCCTCTTCTTGGATTTGGCTTAAGTATCACTATTTTATTAACTGGCAGAGAGCTGTTAGTTCCTTCTTCAGTACGCCTTCTGTTTGATCTTTCCTTCTTCCAGAAGAAGATATACCTACTCTCTTTACCATGTGTCTTGGTGGCCAACTCATTCCGGTTCGGACTATTAGTATCTTTGCTGCAGTCGATATCCTCTGGCAATTTTTTGGGCTCTAGGCTGGTTCCTATCTGTCTGTTTTGGAGCCTTTGTACGCTCTCTGAAATATGTGAATTTGGCTTCTGAAGTATCTTCAAAAAAAGTTCAGTGTCTGAGCTTAGCATCTCCAATGCATCTCTGAATTTTTTAGGTTGATTTTCACTGCTGCTACAGAGATGTTTGCCATCAGCAGTATCCCTTTCCTCACCCTGTGGAGTCTGCTCATAAGCAAGAGTGTAAGGAGGATTGTCTAACTCATCAATCTTTGTTTGGATTAGGACCTTGAGCTCCGGACATGGCTCACCCTTATGCTGGCAGTTTTTATGCGGCCACTCATCACGGCACCTCTCGATTTCTCCTAAGAAATCTCCCAAGGCAAATTCAAGTCCATTTTCCTCTGCTTCTTTCATGCATTTGGAACCACTAGGATCCAAAGATCCGGATGGAGCAACCATGGTGATGTTTGTGCTGTTATTTTGGTCTCTCTTCGATTTGCTGTACTGCTTTGAGCTTTTGTCAGGGCAGACACCATGTCCCAGGTCAGCTAATATTCTTTGAACCTCATCGTTTGGAATCTTCAGCTGTTTTACCTTTCCTAGCTCGTCCTCCATGAGTCTTTTGACTGTTTGCTTGCTTGAACTGCATTCCTCCATGTTCTGTGAAACATAAGAGCAGAGGATCTGTATTATTTCAGAATAAAAGCTTTAGCATGCAGCATAAACATTACAGAATGAGATAATGCATACTATTGTGTACAATTGCTACATAGGAACTTGATGAAAATTAGACCAGTTCCAGTTTGCTGCTTGATCATGCTAATATACATGTGCAGTATGCCTGAATTTATTATGCAACGTGTGAACTTTGTCGTTTCAGAATCATGTCTGTGTTGTTTCAACATAGCCGGTCCCCGAGCCAGGTATAGGGTTGTGTGGTAGCTTGGAGATCGAATTTAAAGTTTAGACACTCAATTGGAAATGAAAGTTTTTTTCGTTTTATCTTTGAAGTAAATGATTTACAAATCCAACATGCATAGAACCAGTATTTTCACTGTTGTTATTTCTTCCCCTAGCAGTTCTTGTGCAGGTCTATGACCAAAGAGCAAAGAGTAATCGGGCTTGGTAGAACCAACAATTTGAAGCTTGAAACAAGTGTCGTCTGCATCAAGAATGCATTATGGTGGCTCAATCCATGTTTGCAAACACCAGGTATCCCCTGACCCTTTCTACTGTTAAGTTAGAAATGTACCTGTGGGAGGATTTCAGCATGCTTTCTATTTAGAACAATTATATTAAAGTCCACAAATGCCTGAAGAAGCACTATTAATTCCAGTTAATTTTGTTATGCAAGTAACTAAATGGTCCTGAATGGGTACATTCGCTCGACATGTCCTGCATCTTTGCGGCGCATTGTGCAGATTGTAGTAATCTGCCAACACGTGATTAGATGGTTTCCACTCTGGAGAACACAATAACACATGGTACTCCCAAACACTCTAAAAATTGTCATAAAAAACTCACATCACCATCTCCATCTATTTCGTCCAGGTCCCTTGAATTCTTTCTTGAGTGACCTCTTCCTGCAATCATGCTAGGTACATCAGTAGCATTACAGACCCCAGGAACCAAGATTATAATTGTGGTACGTATTTTGGTCGATCGATCAGGCATCGTAGCATATTCCAGGACGCACACTAAATTCACCAAGCCAACATGTACAGCACCGATTAATGTCTCTCTGGCTTTGATGAGCAATCAATTCAATTCTGAGTTGCAATAAGTGAATATCACGATTACAAGATCTTCTGGGGTAGGTAAATTAAAACATTGGGTTTGAAGTCTGATTACTTGAGCAACTGGGACCCCCCCGGAGAGAGAGAGAGAGAGAGAGACAGAGAGAGAGAGAGAGACAGAGAGAGAGAGAGAGAATTACCAGGAAAGGCACTGAAAGTGTGCCTTCTGCTACCCTGCTTCCTGTCCAACAGGAGCTTCGCATCATGGCTGGAGTAGAACATGCGGATGAGGCCTGACATGCAGCCTATATTGGTGTCCTGACGTCGCGCAAGGCGTTTCTGGCTTCTCTTCCCCATTTTGGGTTTCCTTTTTTTTTTCTTTTCTTTTTTGCCCCGGCCCCCGGTTCTCTCTCTATCACCACTCTGCAGTTGAAATTTCAGCCTTTATTATGTTCGTTTCCCTTTGCAGCAAGAGCATTCCTGAGAGATTTGCAGGCAGGCAGGTAAATCAGTAACCAGCGTGATATTTTGTCTGAACAAAATAATCAAGAGGCAGAAGCAAAGCTAAGAGTTTGCTACTGATGCAAAACTAGACTGTCTGAGTACCTGACAAGCGAGAGAGAGCTTCCACAGCCACGAGTTCCGGTTTCAGGGGAGAAGCTAGCCAGAAGAAGAAGAGGATGGGAGGAGAAGCATGATAAATCGTCGTTGAAGACAAAAAGGGGGCCTCCTGGATGCTTGGAGCGGCGGTGGCGACGGGGGCGGAATCACGGAAGGAACCGGAAGGCACGAGCAAACACGTCGGCGAGGGGAGTATACCCAGCCAGTGCTGCTTCTGTTCTCTCCCTTTTTTGTTAGCTTTTTCAGTTTCTTCTTGTTGCTGTTGCAGCTCGATCAGTTAACCACCTATCTAGCTGCCTGTCTGTCTGTCTTTCTCCCCTCCCTTGCTAAGGAAGGAAGAATAATGGAGGGCGACGGCAGCTGTGGTTTGCTCTATTGCTGTGGCCGGCGTGGAGGATCCGATCCATCCGAGCACATGCCATGCACCGCCAGCAGCAGCAAAATGGGCTGGCCGGCCGGCCAGCGTCTCCCCAGTACCCCACGCACGCTCGCCTTTTTCCCCCCAACTCCAATGCTCCAATCCACCCCCAATTGCCCACCTGCAGTGAAAAGATGTGCGGATTGGGGGTAGGGTGTGGTGTGCGGTGAAGCTGCAACTGCAACCAAACTCTGCAACTGCAGCTACTATCCACATACGTCTCTCTCTGTAGAGGTGGCTGTCTGTGGACACTTGTGCTGCCTGGGCTGGAAGGATGGGTTCGGAACACAAGAGCCAAAAAGAAGACAGCTAGCTCCGATCCTCTGTTTATTCCAATTTCTGAATTCTGAGTCAGATAAGTTATGAATATGCATGCATACTACCAGTATGCTAGATGCGCATGCAATCCAATGCAACCAAACCAAACCAGCCTCCATTCTTGGGCTGCCTGCCGAGTCAAGTCGAACAGGGGCAGTGTTATATTTATATATGCTTAGCACTAGCAGACGGCCGTCCACGGGACCTTTTTTTTTTTTCATTTCGACGAAATTAGCTAGGAGCATTGTGGCTCCTATTTATATATACTACATACATGCATATTTATATATATCTAAAGTACCTACTGTGGCCTCAAATTAGTTCACCTACCCTACCAAACAACGGCCAAACCATGCACATATATATATATATCCTGGGACTGGGACTGGGACTGGTTGGTTGCCCGCCATCCATGTGTGTTTTGTTCCGTTGGATTCTTGGACTAGTTCAGCACCACCACGGTGCCTATATGCATGGCCGGTTGCATGCAGGCCTGCCGCAGTGAGTATCCACCCACATGCACCATCAACTCCCAACTAATAATTACTACAGTATAATGAACTAAAGAAAGCAAACCCGTCTCTGTCTGTCTGTTCATATACAAAATGTGCACTGACACTGCAGCTAGCGGAGTGGCACTGTTACGTTTGGGCGGTCGGCAACCGGCATACTGTTGTACTAGATAGAAGATGCCGACCATCACCACTCTTGCTAGCTAGTACCTAGTAGTAGTAGGGCATGCGAGTGACAGACAGCAATGTAAATTCAGCATTGATTTATCACTTGTAATCTGCTATGATCAATAAAGCTTTCTTTTCAAAAAAAAAAAAAATTCAGCATCGACGAATCCAAGGCCGGGGTCTGGACGGAGTTGGATCCTCCTCCGACGATTTGATCCACGATTTATTTTTAACGACGGCGCGCCCATGCCAGCAGACCCCAATCTCGCATCGCACTGCCAGTGCTGCTGCCAGCTTGAAAAGGAGTCAGAATGATTATCGCTATGCAGACAGACGCACAGTCCCGTCCTGGCGGTCGACCAGGCAGGCATGGTGACCACTGAGGCACTGACCACCGCCCAGTGAGGCATGGTGACCATCAGGCAGACAGATCAGATCACAAAAGCGAGCATAGGGGCACGGTGATTCTGCAATCACCCAGTGACCCTGGCCATATCTACTGTAGTATTATAGGGTAGCTAATCTAATCTTCTTTCTGTAAAAAAGTTCCACACTTTTCAACCACCGGCATACATGCATGTTCAGTCCCTCTCCCATGCATGCAGATATAGTAGCAGATGATCATAGGATCCCATCACAACGACATACGTATGTAACAGGGGATGCTGTCTCTGATGATACTACTAAATCGACTACTGCTTCTCTCAAATCTCAATGTCAATCTCCTCTAGTTACTTACAGTTCAACCAACCAAGGGGAAGCAGCAACGACGACACACCACTCTGAATGTATTAAAACAGGCACAGGCCTCAACTCCAAACTCATCTTCCCTTTCCTACTATTAAAACAGGTGCTGCTTGCTTATCCCGTCATCATACATACTACGTACCAATATATGATTAGATTGCCTCCGCTCGGGGTCACCTGGAGGGCACGATGGCCTGCATTTCTCTTCTCCTCCGTTTCCTGGCCCTCCGCAGGATCTGCATGCTCTCCTCCGCGGCTTCCTGCATCAAGTGGCACTCCTTATCACCTGCATGCATTGCTCAACTATTATCACCCCCATCAGAAAATAAACTCATCTCCTCTGCTCTCTTTAGCTATCTAGCTCCCTACCTGATCCTGGGGGTTTGAGAATCACACAGGAGACGTGGCCTTCATTCTCATCATCAGAGTCAATGACGATCATCACCGGTGGCGCCTGCGTTTTGCATTCACAATTAAGCAACCATCATATGTATAGATATATTGACCGCACGTGCACGCTTTTTCTTTTTGTTGCCAAAACACCACAAGCAACAATTGGCACTGGCATCAGCGCAGCATGCTCGAGTAAACTTGGTTATTACCTTCTTAGCTGCCACTCTTGTCCGGGGGGCCCTTGTGTTCACCGGCACATCTTCCTGTTTTGGTGCCACCCTGATTCTAGACCCAGTCAGCTTTTGGGGAAGCACATTTACCTTCCCCGCTTCTGCCTTAAGCTTCGGATTGACAGCCTTTGCAGGACAAGCCCAAGGTGCAGGATGCCTGGCATTAGTAAGCAAGCATAGTTAGAATATATATAGTGGTCAAACTAAGACACGGAAAAGCAAAATCAATGAGTTTCTGTTCAGAAAATAAGAGGCAGTCACGTCTGCAAATACAGCTGAAAGATCAATGAGTCTATGTTCGGAATGCGGCAGTCATCTCTGCACTACAACTGGAAAACACCAAACTGGACTAGTTTAACTGAAATCACACTAGAATATGCTACCATCTTCCTCACCAAAAAAGCCACCGTACCAAGACTCTAACTAGATGCAGTTTGATTAGGCTCTAGGCGGCTTTGGCCTGGCAAGCAGAGCTCCCACAGGCGTTCAGTTTTGGGTGCCTGGGGTGGAGATTGCTGCCTGGGAGGCCTTCAACCAAATAGCCCCCAAAAATGCCTCTTAAAAATGATCATAGTTCTAAGGCTGGATGTTCATTCAGCTTTCTTAAAAGCATACATCACTTTCTGAATTTTTTATCCGACAATAAAAGAAAAGATCTGACAATTTAGTTTGCATTTCCAGTCCAAACATCACACAGATGCTCCATACTACAGGGATTGAGAATGCAACCAAAACTCAAGCTATGACAGAAATATGGGGAATCGGTGATATTATTACATTCATAAAGTGGCAGTCATGCTAGTAGCACTAGCACAACTGACAGAAAGCAACTTAATCTCAATTAGTGAAAATCAGTACAATTGAAATGAAGCCACATTAGTATAATGAAACTAAATTCACATAGGGAAATCAATAAAACTGAGAAAAAAGTCAAGGCTAATACAACAGAAGTAATGATCCACTGCAATTGCCTTTGAATATGCTGCCATTGCAACACTTGAACTGATGTCACTAGCCAGATGTAATTAGAAAAGAAGAAGCGCCCTTTTAAAATAGCATGCCTCTGATGATGAAATTTTAATCAGATTTCAGGTTAGCATATAACAATATCTATACCTTGTTTTTAAGGTATCAAGATTAAAGCAGTTGCTTTGCATTTTTGTTAACCATTAAGGAACATCTAGCTCAATGCTCTATTCTACAAGAACAGAACATTATCTTATAACCAGAGCTTGTAAGAAACTGAGGAGAGAGAATATTACACTTCCAGAGCTGGTATTTTGTTTGTATGAGGCCGTCCACTTGCTACGGGTATTTGGTTCACCTGGGTCCTTCCGTTTGCTGCTGGTTTCTGGCTCATCACGGATCTTCCATTTGGTGATGGTAATTGGCTCATCAGAGGTTTTCCATTTGCTGCTGGTACTTGGTTCATCAAGGATATTCCATTTGCTACAGATGCTTGGCTCATCAGAGTTTTCCCATTTGCCGAAGGTGTTTGGCTCACCAGTTGTCTTCCATTTTTAACTGGTGTTTGGTTCACCACGGTTGCTACTGGTGTTTGGCTCACACAGGTTGCTGCTGGTTTTTGGTTCACCTGAGGCCTTTCATTTGGTACTGGTGACTGGTTCATCAGGGGCTTTTCTTTGGTTGTGGGACCCTGGTCCTTCAATCAAGATGAAAAAGATATAACTAAGAAAGGGGAGTACTGGTCGATTTTTTTTACTTACTACAGTAATGAAAACATACTGTTGGCATTTGGATTGCAGCAAGCCTACTGTTGAGAGATCTGATATCTCTAACAAGCCCCTGCACAAAGAGGCAATGATCAGCCAGTTTCAGACCAACAGTGGCTCCACACTGTTTCTTTCAGCAATCCAAGTAGATGGTTTTTGAATGCAAAATGGCATACAATACTGACCATATAAATTTAAGTCATCTCCAAATTTGAGCTAGCTGGTATGTTTCTGTGAAACCGAACTGATATTTACTGAGGTAACAGGGAAATTCATAAAGTAGCAAATCGGTAAGATAATTATTTGTGCGCACATGCCAACCATCAGAAGAACTCAAAAGACCAATATAATTATTGGATTCATATAAAAAACTAGAGGTGGATCGTAGCATAAGAAAATTAAGGGTACCTCCATCTCTTTTGTAAATATTCTGAAGATGTCGCTCTGCAGCTGCCTTAAATCTGACTCTATTTGTTTTGGCCAGACTGAAAGGGTCGAGGATACCTCATCCAGTTTGTTGGAGTGGGAGTTTAGAATACTCAGTTGATCAGCAAAGCTTTTAATGCTGCTCTCAACAAGTGCTTTGAGATCATCTTGTCCCTTAATCTGCAACAGCATGATTAAATAAGTCAAACTTCATTGTCGTTGAAAACAGAATGCAGTAGGAGAAAGGACGGATGTATCATTTATGCTTACAATTTTCTGCAGTGAATTGTCTAGTACAACGATCTTTTGCTGTATGCTGCCAGCTGAACATGATAAGTGCAGATGCGGCAGAACATAATTAGAGTGCAAAAGCTCATGATCATGAACAAATAGAAACTTCTGCAGTATCAATTTCAGATACCAATCAGGAGGTCTTACAATCTAGTGATGCTTCCTTCATGGCTCTGTTTAACTGCATACCATCATTTTGCATTGAATCGAGTACAATCCCCATCTTATGCACTGAACTTGCTAGATGCTGTAATTTGCGTTCAATGTCCTCAGTAGGAACCTGACCTGTTAAAACACTAACTGTCAGGCCCATAAATCAGAATAGGGCTGCAATGAGGCCATGGCAGCTCAACTAGTAGTCTGGATATGAAGTGACAGAGATAAGAAGAACTAATCTAGTGAAAACATCACCACTACTGATGCTGGCATTAATAATCTGAAATTATGTACCGAATGCAGCATAGAGATGTTGAGGGTTTACATCTACTGTCGGGCAGAGAAGGGTTCCAGCGATGGCCAGGGTTGCTTGATGTCTTTGCCAGTTGCAGCTGAGATTCTTCTCGCACGCAAGAAACTGAGCTGACAGGCACCGAATGCGTCTTCTTTGACAAGTCGTCATGTAACCCGAATCTCTGATCACCAAGCAAAAGAAAATGAAGGTGACAACTGTGCGAGAGACCATAATTATACATCTTTGATTTAAAAAGTAGTGAGCTACAGATAGAAACACAGGTGCTGTAAGTGAAACATGAGGCAGCAAAGGCATTGTCACATTGGGCACTCATCATGTTTTTTCAAGAACGAAGCAAGAGCCAATGCCGAGGGTCAGGGAAAAAAAAAATAAAACGTGGCCAAATCGCACTGCTGTTGGAATCAAGAAGGACATGGATCTCAAACAGACTCGCACCAATTCACAAATTCAAATACTCTCATAGTTGCAGGGGCGCAGATGGAGATGTATTATTCCGTAAGTAATAGCTTCAGTACACGCGTTCAGCAAATAGATGCCAAGATGGCGCTAGCTACCAGTAGCAGGGCAAACACTTTTACTGATCGTAATCGAGTAGACAGCTAAACCATTAGAACCGAGGGCCAACTAGTAAACCTGAAAGGTCGTCCTCAAGCAGAACATGAAATAATCAAGCACACCGACGACAATTGAAATCGGCTGAAGGAACTAATCGAAAACGATCAATCTACGGCAGCTAGCTAGCACGATGGTCACGGAACCTCCAAACGCCATTCACGAACCCACCGATGAAGCAAAATGGGTACCCCCACAATGGGTGCAGTTCAGTGCAGTGCAGGCGACGAGAGGGAGGAATCAGAGGAACGGGCGCAGTGCAGGCGGGACCTGGTCGCGCGGGGGCGAGGCGAGGTGGAGGCTGAGGATGTTCTCGTCGAGGGATCCCTGCGAGATCTGCGACTGCGTCTGCGAGTGTAGGCCCCCAGCAACCTGCGAGAAGGCGGAGAAGGACTGCTGCGACCCCATCGCGGCGGAGGAGGAGCCCCCAGCACCCTGCGAGAAGGCGGAGAAGGACTGCTGCGAGCGTGGCTGCTGCGACCCCATCGCGGCGGCGGAGGAGCCCCCAGCACCCTGCGAGAAGGCCGAGATGGACTGCTGCGACAGCGGCTGCGAGCGCGGCTGCTGCGACCCCATCGCGGCGGCGGAGGAGCCCGACGCGGCCACCCCGGCGCTCCCTCCGGCGGTCCTACTGAAAGCAGCACCCGACACACACAGCACATGGTCAGAAACAAAATAATGTGGGGAGCGGCGGCGGCGAGGCGAGAGACGAGGGGACTTCACCGGGGAGGGAGGACGGAGATGGAGCCAAGATCGCACGCCTTGTTGATCTTAAGCTTCATGGCCTGCTCTGCTCTGAATCTCTGATCCCCTCTCCTCTCCTCGAGGGTCTGGGGGAGTTGGAGTGATCAGGTTGATCGCTGCGCTGCCTGCGAATTTGAATTTTCTGCTGTAAGGCTGTCCCTAACGGCGTGCTCCAAAATACGGTTTAGCACTGTTTAACATAAATGCTGTACTGTGAAAAAAAAAAATAGTTAAAATAATGTTTTGAGAAATGGGACGAGGAATACCGTTGAGGTCAGCCTAATGGGAATGGGAATATAGGCGGGCCCGTCTGCCGTGTGCAGAGGCAATCCTGTGCGGCTACCGGCCCCACTCGATTGTCCCTGGTGGGTGCCACTGACACCTGGGCCCAAAATTAGTCACATTGCATCATCTGATTGTTTTTTGCATGTACCGATACATGATTCTGGGGAAGAACAGCAACAGCTACTGCAGCGAGCACAACCGATCAGGCAACATGCAGAATCACCACAATTTAATTTTATTGCTTTGAAACAACAAATCAGCAAGATAAAAACATCAATTGTTCTTTTGACAAAGACCTCATGAGTCATGGCTAGTAAAGCAGCGCATTGATCTTACTGCCCTGTGCTCTGGCCGAAAGGGGAAAACAGATACAGCATGTAATCTACGCTTCTACAATACCAGCGCAACTCAAGAGCTCTCTGCAAAAAACTAACAAGTAAAATTATCGCACCCATCGACCTGTAGTGACCTGGATATCTGTGCAGGCAATATCTGTGACCTGCTACCTACTGACTCAGTTGCACCGTCCAACCCATACAATCCTCCACAACACCCATCTGGAGGCTTGTCAGTGACTTGTACAGCTGCTGAGATACCACGCCGACTCCTTGGTTGCCATATTCTACCCTGCACACCAACACCATCGGAGTTGTTAAGAGCCCAGCATTGTTACGCATTACTCTATCAAAATTGAGATTTCCGTTTCCTACAAATCAAAGTGGCCGCTTGGTTTTACTCATCGTGCCTTATTCCAGTAGTAACATCTAGTAGAGTAGGTGCTATTGCAAGAAGAAGCAAATGCCGACAAGTATATTAAACATCCATACCACATACTACGGAGTAGCAAATAAACTGTCAATTAATGCAAGAGACAAGTGTTGTCACCTTTTCCCCAGATATGTGATGCTCCCCGCGGGTGACACCACGACAGCAGTTCCCGTGCAGAAAACTTCATCAGCGTCAAGCAACTCGTCTACTGACACTAGGCGTTCCTCGACCTTACAAGAAGCCAGTTGCATTAGTACATAATATTAGAGGCAGCATATGGTGAAGTTGAGCCTATCCTTCTACCTATGCTAACAAGCCACACGAGCAAAGTATTGAACGCGCTAAAACTATATGTATGATTCATCGAACTAGCAGCTAAAATGCACTACTACTCCAGCAGTCATTCTTCAACACTTCATTCAAATCCATGAGACCGATGAGTAAATCACCTTGAAGCCTTTGCTTTGAGCAACTTCAATGATACTCTTCCTAGTTATACCGGGCAGTATTGTTCCTTTAATGGCAGGAGTAGAAATAACATTGCCCTGGTGCAAAAAGACAAGATAATAAGCCCATCATGGCACCATCCCACAAAATAGTATGGTTTATCAACTAAAAGGATGTTGCATAGGTTAAGAAAACAGTACTCGGTGGATAACTAGAATGCTGATACAGTAACATGGTTTATCGCTATTGCATGCCTTAACTCATACCATGGCCCAAGTCCATGATGGGTAAACACCACCAGGATGATGGTCGGGTGGAGTCGGCTTGTTGAGACGAATGATTTAGATTTTAGATTATAGATAAGAGTTCATATGGACGGGCACAACAGGGAAACTAGATTGATTGTTTCTTGCTTATCCCTTTAATTGATACTTTTTTTTCACAGTACTTGACCCCGAAGATATGTCTAACATTATCTCCAACTATCCCTAAACTAACATACGTGGTCAGCTCAATAGGCCCTGTCAGCCTAACCGACTGGCCATAATAACACTGAAGCTATGAAGGAGATGCACCACATAAATAGCAAGGACACCAAAGTGAAGAACCGTACTTTCACAACAAAAATGTTGCAGGATGAGACTTCTTCAAGATACTTGTCATGAACAGCATCCAAATAAAGGACATCGGAATAGCCTTTCCCCTTTGCAATCTTTTGAGCTTTCAGTACCTATTATATTGTGATGAAAACATGTGCAATTAAGTAACCAAAATGAAGCTTAGATAGAATTTCAATAAATGCTGATCTGTAAAGTTACCGAGGCATAGTTTCCAATGGTTTTCACGCCTCCAGTTCCACCAGGGCTGGCACGGTGAAATTTGTCTTCAACAATCAAATTAATAGGAGATAAACCTTCCTGCATAACAAAGATAACAAATCTAATCAACATGTATTGTGGCATTATTGTTTATTGAAAGAAACTATTTTAGATGCATCACAAAGGACATGCTGATATTCTACATTAAGCTATCCTATACCACTGTCCAGTGAGCAGAAAAAAAAAAGAACACTAGTTATAAATATTTACTGTACTCTAGGTCCATGATTTTTAAATTTTGGATGTGTGCCAACATAAATTGATGTAATTTAAAGCAAAAGGAAACTCAATACGAACCTTGAAATAATTCCCAACAGGGGATACAAAAATGATAAAGGTGTACTCAGGAGCAGGTGCAAGACCCAGAACAGCCCCGCTTCCCATTAGGAGTGGCCTAATATATAAGGAACCTTTACCAGTAGGAGGCACCTAGAAACAATATATGTTTTGTTTCAGAAAAAAAGACATGATGTGTTAGCAAGGGGATAATGGTTCATGAGAATAAATATTATTGAATATGTAACCTAATAAAATCACCATATGAACACATAAATTACTAACCCATCTTTTATTTGCCAGAACAGTTTGTTTAACAGCGTCAATGAATTGCTCAACAGTTGGAGCAGGCATGCACATCCTCTCCGCACCAGTTATCATCCTTATAGCGTTCTCCTCTGGACGAAATAGCAGGATGGACCCATCAGTTTTCCTATATGCTTTTAGGCCTTCAAACAATCCCTGCATACCAGAATAACATTGCCTGAGCACACCCAATACTAGTAGGCCTACAAAGGTAGCTACTTGCCAGGTTATAGATGTTCCAAATTCCGAATCCAGTAGAGGTATAGATACCAAACAAGGTGCCAAGCCTCCTTACTAACCTGTCCATAATTTAAGACTCCAGCTGAAGGACTTAGTGCTATATGACCAAATGGTAGGATTTCACCTTTGGAAAAGATTCCATCAGGTCCACATTTTGCAACATACATGAAGTCAGTATCGATGAGGCCGAAACCAAGGTTTTCCCAGTCCAGATCAGCCACCTCTGATGTTTCCCTGCTAAGAGTTAAACCATTAGAATGATACTGAAGGTCACGGGTGCATTGTTGGTATGAATTCAGCTGAAACACAACCGCATGCACCAAAATGATGAAGAGCATTTCGGTAAGGATACGTTTTTTTTTTTGTCTCATAATTACATACATGTAGCTTGTTGCTACAGAAGCATGGCATCGTCTCGTGCCAGGAACCTTGTAAGAAAGGCTTGGCGTCGAATAAATGGGGCTCTGGATCTGCAGATCAGGAAAAACGTTAGACAGAGTTTTATTAGATCGCAAGGCCGGCGAAAGTAGTAACAGTAGAAGTAGCTGAAGCTATCTTGATTCTTTAGCATCTTTACAAAAGCAAGCGACCAAACGGGGACTGATTGCATTTCTCAGGCCAGCGATGTGAAGTATGATGGGGCTATCTTATCTAGGAGGACCGTGCGAATGGAGTCTATGGGGAATCCAGATTTCCAGTGGGTCAAGCCACACTTTATGCCCTCTTTCTTTTTAGTTATTATATTAGAAAGAAGAGGTGTAGCCAAAGTGCCATCCAGGTGGATGAGCTAGTTTCAGTTTGTGCGCCTGCTTTACACATTCAACAGACCGGGCACTAATAAAGTGGTAAAAACACGATGGGAAAAAACTACCTAAATGGCATTGCAGTACTATAAACAATAGTACCATGGACCATGTTCATTGAGCTGGCTAATCTGTTTCCATGGTGAAATTGGCATAGTGGTATACTAGTACTGTAGTAGCAGTTTGTGAACAACAACCCAAAAGGCACAAAGCCTTCCTCTTTTGAAGCTAGACAAAGAACCATCAACCGTGGGTCGACAACGACGAACGACCAGAAGCTCCCTATCACATAGTACACTCCAGGTACCTGAACGATGTGGACGCATAGCGTCTCCTTGTCAGATTCTACTCCAATCTGTCACGAGACGGACCCTCAATAGCCTCGCTCACTGGCTACACCCATTCCTAATCCACACAGCAGGAGCAGGGTCCAAACGCCCACAAGAATACTAGATACGTACGTCTGTAGATAGAGGATCCGAACAGCGTGAGCAGGGGACCTTAAGACACGGCGAGAGCGAGTGCCGCGGCAGGCAGCCGGGGAGCGGCGGAGCGGCCGAAAGGGAGGCGAGGCGGAGCTCCATTTACTCTGCTAGCAGTAGCTGTGGCAGGCGGAGGGCGCACAGGGGCAGCCAAGGGAGTGGGGGAGGCGGAGGAGGAGCGAATGCGGCGGCGGCGGCGGCGGCGGCGGCGACGGGGAAGACAGGACAGTGGACAGTGGCTGTTTGGTTTTTGCGGCCTGCCCTGCCTGCCTGCCTCGACCTCGACTAGCTGCCAAAACTACTAGTGGGTTGGCCCACCTGTCATAGTCTGAGTTGGCTTGCCTAACTTTGCCCCATCATGTGGTCATTTTTCTTGCCTTAAATACAAAGAGTGTGCGGCAAGCTTAAATACTCCGTTAATTATGCCCTTAATGGCTGAGGTCTTGAAGCGCCCCAGCCCTTAAGCGGGACTAAAATGTGTATTATTACCATTCCCAGGAGTTATGGTAACCACATTTGTTCATCGGATGTATACAGATCCGCCCTAACGGGACAGACCAAACGGGGCGCAGCCCGAAAACACTGCAGCGGAAACTATAAAAGCGCGACCCATACTTTCCCACAACACACAGTTGGGAAGCAGGCCGTAACCCTCACACGTCCATGATCTTCTTTGCTCTGTAAACCAACAACAAAGCAAGGGTGAGTACATACGTACTCCGCAAGTCCACCTTCTTCCCTAGGAAGAGGGGATATAAGATATCACTATATGCAAGATATATCTGGAGCTGAAGGTAAGTTCGCAGTGAAACATTTGATATGCAGGGTTCCTTAGTTCTCAGTTTTAATTGAGAAAACATCTTTATCCCAAAAGAGGTTGCCACTGGACTTGCCGGTCCATCGCGGCTCTGGCACGCATGCCGTCACATTTTCCACACACACACCTCCTCGGCAACCGCAGCTGCCTCAAAACCATCATTTTGATCCCAACCCGAAACCATATTCTTGTAAGAAGCTAGTTCAGAAACCAAGCCGTAACTCGTTTGTCCATACCAGTGGACAGCGGACTATCATGATAGATTTAGTTATACTCTGGCCAGAGGTGCACACTTTACCCACAAGTTTGGTCCAGGCACTCATGATCAGTGAGCCCCTTTCCGCTCGCCGGTTTTTCCCCCGCAAGGCGCTCCCCAGACTTCAGCCATGAGAGAGTACGGGCCCACCTGTCGCTCAGACCCGCAGCCACGCGACTGTTGACCCCTGACCGCAGCCATGCAACCGCGCCCATCCACCCAATCTCTCATGCATCCCAGCACACCGGCTTACGCCTGGTTCGTCCAAAGCGGGTTCTAACCGAGGGTTGCCGCATACAACCTCGAGTGGTTGCGCTAGATGAGTTAGGCAAGATGAAACGTCAACTCGGTCCTTCAGGGTGGAACTCCCACAATGCTCACGCATGAGCAGCACCAGCCCAGTCCTCACAACAAGGACCAGGTTTCCACCCCGTAAATGGCTTCAACAACCGAAGTCGTCTGCCAGGGTCTTACCCTATGTTTTACTGAAAAACAACCGCCCATACCCACCATCATATTCCTATCATTTTCATCAAGATTAATGTATATAATTGAGTGAGCGATCCACCTAAGCGCACTACATCTAAAGTGGCTCGGGAGGCTATATCCTACTATGTTTTACCTTAGCCAGCAAAACATGCAAGTTTTCTTGTTTTACAAGGCAATAGGATGTGTATATAAAAACTGGGTAATTTATGCATCAAGTGAGGATTCCAGTGGACTTGCCTTCATTCGCCGAGGTAGCCGGTACGACGGTCGTTACACCATTGGACTCTGTTGACAGCACTTAAGCATGGCAAACCTTATACTGCAAGCGACAGTATCGTGTGTAGCTTTTCCCCTGGATGAGTATCATGGGTTTTGTCAATCCAAGGAACGAACTAATTGAGAGCTAATTAACAAGAGTTTATGATAAACTGTAGATAAAAGAATGGCTCTAATCTACTACTAAACTACTTCTAATCTATATCTAATCTATGTCAAAGTTAGATGATAAACAATTAGAACAGAACTAGAACACTAATCAAAGGGTATTAACTAGTCTCTAATCAAGCTCTAATTGGATCCAAGACATGCATAAAATGGGCATCACAAATAGATAAGAGTAGCAAGATAACTAACAGCTCAAGGTAAACAAGCATGTTCAAGCATATTCATCATAGCATAATTAAATCAAGATCAATCAACCTAACCCCCTAGATCTGCTTAACCTTTCCCCGGGCTCCACTGTCACTGGTAACCAGGTAATCGACGAAAAGCTTTCAACAGGCACGTAATTAGAGAATCGACTTCCAACTACCTTATATGGTCTAATAACATAATTAGCACAACTAGAACTTCTAATCACCACGATCAAAAGAACTAGACATACAAACTATATCATTAGTAAGCTAGATCAACGACCAAGAACGCTAGATGAATAAAACCCTTAATGACATGATCTAATTAACATGCATCTAGACATAAAGTTAATTACAGCTAGAACAAGCATAATTAGAACAAGAAGATGATAAATAGACAAGAACAATGCTTTCATTAATAACCTGTATCATACTTACAACCATGGCCATAGCGCTTGATGATACAATTAGACCTCTGGAGCTAGGTAATTAGAGCACCATGCAAGGCCTCTAATTACCTCTAGGGATTAGAAGAAGCTCTAAACCTAGACTAGAAACTCGACCCTCAGCTCTCATCTAGTTGTTGTCCCTCTTCTCTACATCTTGTCGCCTTGGTAATGAATTGGATGCCTCGACCAGGGGCTCAGCTTCGCTTTAAATACCCTGAGGATGCCGTAGCCGAAAAGGAAACCTCAACCGCCTTCGGGAGGGGGTGGGGTCGGCCGACCAAAGGGCTCCAGGTCGGCCGACCTGGAGTCCCTGGACCTCCTCTGCTTTCCATCTTTCGCGGGCTTCGGGATAACCTTCATATAAATCTTCCTGGAGTCTTTTTCGGACTCTAAACCTTCCAGATTCTTCTGTATCCCGAGATCTTGTCGAGTCTTCTAGAATTGGGCTTCATTTGATGGGTCTTTAATTGGGCTTCTTCTTCCATTATTGAATAATATTCAGAGGTCTTTTTACTCGAGGTAGACTTTGATGAATTTTGCTTAAAATTGGCCCAAAACCTGCAAAAAATTACAAGTAGACAATTTCCAAGACAATATTGCAAAATCCACAATAATCTATGTTATTTGTTAGTGAAAGGCAAAGTTGACGCATAATAATAGGTAAAAACAATATAAAATGATGTATAATTTTCGTTCATAAGCCGCGTCAACAATATCCCCACACTTAAACCTTGCTCGTCCTCGAGTAAGTCAAGAATCAGCATTGCCAAACATTAACTTTTTCATACTCTAATCTTAATTAATCAAACTAACAAGCTCTCTCAAAATTTTAGTTTGAACCAGCAAATTATGAAAGAAAAGAAATTCAATTAAGCTCATCCCACAATAAAAGAATTAGCAAAAGTTCAAACTTATCAATGACTCATCTCCTCATTTTAGCAATAAGTTTTTGGAAAATATAATCAAACAATAAGAGATAAATTCTTGCAAAGCCAAAGAAACACACTCAACTCTCCAGTCTCTCAATATCTAAAAGATAACTAATGAATATATAAACATATAAAGTGGAAGCTTATCTGGAGCTTGGTATGGATCCTAATCAAAATTTATTTTCAAAATATTGTCAAACCAAGAAAGAAATCTGCTGGTTTTAGTGAGACTTGTCAAAAAGGTCATGGAATAAAATAAGGTTGAGAGAGAAAGGATGGAACACACACATTTAGAATAGTGGACATGTGCAAGTGTCATTGGGTGATCTCAAGGCACAAATGAAGTCCTTGCTATCGGATTGCACATGGTTGGAATATTTTCTGGACTATATAAACAGGATATCACTCACTAAAGAAAACACTATATAAAAATACTTCGAAGATTATTGAGGGGCATTTTTTTTTCTTTTTTTATACCTAATTCTACTTTGGCCACTTGGCCTTTTTTTTTTCTTTTTCTTTTTTTTCTTTTTTTCTGGGCGCCACTCGGCTCCTTTTTTTTTCATTTTTTTTTACTTTTTTTTTTATGCCTCCTCAAAAACCTTTATACAAAATCCATTATAATAAGATAACGGCTCTCCATCCCCACACTTGAATAATACTCACCCTCGCCCTAGAGTATTACCACTATAACAATTAACTTTGGGGATGGAGCTGTCTAAAAAGAACAATATTTAATCCCTTAAATACTCCAGAAAATAATAGGTTGTGGTCAAGGAGGATACACAAAAAGATAATCTTGGTTTAAGGATGGATATCCAGCGAAGTTTGTATTCTCTCCAATGTAGAGAGACACAATGCATGGATAGAAAGGCTAGCAAAGAAAAGATACGCAAAATTGAATGACCAGCTTCTAAGTCTCATACCCTAGATTACGGTCTTGATCCAATTCATTTAAAAACAAATCTGATAAATCTAAGGTTTAAAATAAATATGGCTCTGGTAGGAATGACTATTGCAAGATAATCTCATAAAAGTTGATAACGATATTTATAAGCAATAAAAATAAACAAGGAGATGATCATGTCAAAGAATAAACCTTGCAAAAATTAAATCATATGGGTCTTTATGAAAAATCATAATCAATCACAAATTTGCTGGCTAGTTCAATTAAATATGTATTATGAGAGCTTGCTAATATGACTAACCAAAATCAAAGCATAATAAAGATAAAGCGGCAACTTTCATCATTTTCTTGAAACAATGTTAACTAATTAAGCATAGATCATGGTTGTAGTATTAATCACAAAATAAATCTAAACTAACACACTAAAAACAAGAGAAACACAAAGGGAACACCAAATTCATAGACATAGGTAAATAAATGCAGAATTTAAAATGTAAAGAGAAGGTGTTAGAAATATGTTACCGGATATTCCTTCAATTTACTTGTCATTAAATAATTTCCTGCAAAAATAATTCAAGTGCACACGCTACTCTCGAGGTAACGGTTGAGAGTAGAAGCAATTTACCATAATCTAAAAATATTCCCAAAGACTTTTAACTTGTGGCCTAGTTTAAAAAGAAAAGCAAAACTAATGGATGTATATGAATGCAAACGTGTAATTATGTAGGAGATAAGCAAATAAACAAAGACAACGATTAAACCAAGTTCTAAAACACCATGTTTACAACATGATCGCTAAGTCTCTCTATAGCCATTAAGATTATAATTAACCAAGATTAAAACACCATATTTTATCAAGATTATTAACTCAAAACAGCACAAGAAAACCAAAGCACATTGCAAAGCTTATAAACCAATCAAATGATATTATGGATAACTAGCAAGGTTAATTAACTTCATAATGATGATCAACAACTAAATCTAAGCACCATGCTTACATAAAATTGCTAAGGAAAACACCACGTAAATATTTTCATAAATATGAAAGCATGCATCATGAAGTTAAATAAAACAACCAAGCCAATTATAATGCAAACATGCAATTTAATTTAAATGCAATAAAATGAAAGGTACCTTATCCACAAAAGATACGATTAGCGAGAAACATTCAATTAAACTTAATGATGATGGTCTCAAATCAAATCTAAACATCACGTTTAAACTTAATTTACCAAGAAAACTCCGTCGAGTAAAATAAAGCATTCATCGAAAAGATTATGAAAATTTCAAAACTAATAAAGCAAGTGTGGATAATAAATGTTAATGCAAATGTAAGGTGAAAAAACAAATAAGAAGTGATGTAATGGTGATTATTTAAAACAAAAGTTAAGTTAACTAGCCACAGGCAAAAGATTCAAAAGAGTGGTGCCATGCTTCCCATTTCTCTATTAAAAGACTCAACGACTTTAACACTGACTCTATGACACTTTCTGGTAAAGAAAAGCAGCAACAAAGATGTAAAACTTATAGGCAAAGAGGTGGCTTGAAGGGGAGGTGCTTTTGGTGAAGAAACACCTTGGGTCGGCCGACCCAAGGGGGGTCTGGTCGGCCGAGCCAGGGTCTTGCTGGCTCTCTTCCTTCTCCTGCAAGTTGCTCCTTGGACACCTGATCATTATGGATAGCTTCCTCTACAATTTGGACGTCGTGCATGCAGCTTTGGACAGATTAAATTAAATATAGGTTTATCCCTTTGGAGGCTCTCCAAAGATCCTTATCCTAAGTCTATTATTTAGATTATTTGATGATGGTTCAAGATAAGAAGCGAATCCAATGTTGCCTAAATTAATTATCTACACTAAGTTGTTGATTATCTTCACTAACTCTAAGTCCTTAATTTGCATATAAGCAAATATTCCTACTAATGTAGGGTTAATAACTTTAGAGCACACAAGTAGATAGAATTAATTTTCATATTAAAGATTATCTCTATTTAGCATATTGAAAATTAAACCTATATTTTATTTTATTATAAAAACAAATATTTAGTTATTAAAAGATAAATCAATCAATTAATTAATTTACGTAGCTTAGGTAGTTGCCTAGTTTTTGGATAAAATTAGAGAGAAAGATTTTGAAAATCACACAATAAGGATAAATCTAATAAAATTATTTCTCTCTTACTTAAAGTTGATTCAATATCAAAAACTGGCAAAGTCTACGTAAATATTAAATTTAGATAGCTACGTAAGTGAGAGTAGCTGCCTAAAAGCTATCAAATCCTTAATTCAAAATTAAAACCTAACTAAGTTTTAACACTAAGATAGAACGGGTTGCCTCCCAAAAAGCGCTTAAGTTAAAGTCATAAAGCTAGACTTCTTACTTACCTTCGTTGAAGTGAAGCCATGGTCCTTGGAGTAAGAATCCGAAGTGTCCATGCAGCTTGATAACTTAATTGTGTAGCTTCATCGTGTCCTGATCAAAGCATCACTTGTATGCACAATACTCTGCTTGTGTCTTCATGTACCAATGTCCTTGAAGCTCCTTGCAACTGAACTTGATCATGAAAATCTTATGGAAGCACTGCCCAAGCTTTCTTCATCATCGTTGTCACCATCTTCCTCAAGTAGTCATCACCATTGTTGCTGCCACCTCCTTTCTCGTTGTATATCTCATTAATTTCGAACATAACATACCTCAAACAATAGATCTATTGGATAGTCTATGAAATTATCTTTCCAACGAGTACTTATGCGTCTAAATCCGATTCCGTATGAAGGAGTTATGCCCGTTTTACTCAAGCATTGCGTTCTGTCCAGACTTCAATTCAGCCCGCGCAGTCTTCAATGATTTGCACATTGCTCCTTGTAGGAAACTCCAAATTGAGTGGTTCTTGTTGCGTTGGAAAGAGGACTTCATGGGCTTTCCAAATATAAGAAAATATTCTGTCTTTGACTCTTGAGGTCGAGCTCCATGTTGATGACATCTCAGCTTTCTGTTTTTAGCTCCCTGATGTTGACAATCTTCAATCTTTTAGACTTGGGTGTTGGAGGAAATTGTCTAGGCCCACCATTGTTGATCTTGAAGCTTCATGGGCTTGACTTTTGTCTTCAATTCCTTCTCCATTCATTCCACTCACTCTCCAATTTGAAACTCAACCAAAGTTTTGCAAATTCTGATGATGTCTTCAAATTGTCAAATCCTTGTCCCAATCATCATGAATTTGTCTTGTACTCTTTCACCATTGATCTCATTGTTTCACATGAAGTGTGAACTTCTCTGCATGGTTAGCTTATAGTGCACACAATATATATATATAATATAATAACATAATAGCATCATGGTATTGATTAGAGATAAATATAGAGTCACATGGTTGATTAGGATTTAAACAAACATTTGATTCATGAATCAAAGATAACTATAATTCAAATTGAAATACTTAGCAAAACATTAAAGCACATAGATAAGCTTGATTCATAAAATCAAACAAGGAATAAACAAGATAATGGGTTTCTAATGATTTTGGCCAAAGTAGAGAGATGATTTTGAAAGAAATAAAATAAAATAAGGCTTAGATAAAATTCTAACCGGGGTTCTTTTTTAGAGAGACAAAGGTTTTCAAATTTTAATTATTCAAAGATAATATTGTGCACATATAATATATCATTAAAAACTTGCACATGTTTATGTTTAAAATTTCAAAAAGCAATATGAACATTTAATGAGCCTGGGTTAAACCACTTTAGAAATGCCGAAAGAAAGTGGTTAACCCCCTCAACTTTTGCATAAACTTTGACTCTCAAATTTAGTTTTATAAAACACAAAAGTTAAATCTAACATTAAACACTAAACCTGAGAATTGAAGAACTTAGCAAACTCTAACCATCTCTAAGCATGAGTAGATTCAATCAACTAATTAAAGTAAAAAGATCTACTAAAAGAACATGCGATTTGTATCAAATCGGTGGGCACCATATTGGAAATTAAGCATTGCAAAGCTATGGATTGAGAAGCTAATCTAAACTAATCTCCAAGTATGAATAAAGGTTTCACAAACAAACGGAAGACAAAATAAAAGAAGGGATAGGGTAGCAATCAACCAAATAACATCTTAATGATCATTAATAAACAATGCTCCAATCAAATATAGGTAAACTTTAATTATATTTATGATTAAAACAAGAATTACCTTAATCCTGAAGAAGTTAAGTTCAATTCTTCCTTGGATCACAATGATTGTATGCACCATCAAGTCTTGGAGAAAAAAAACTTCTTGTCTTTCTCGAAATTCAGCTTCCCTTATTCTGTACCCTTTAGTATTTCGACCATAACTTCACCTTCTGAAGTCTAAATAATGCAAACTCTGACTCTATCTTGAAGAGCTCGAAAAGATCTACAACTTTGGTATTCGGACTTTCTTCATCCGACGTCGTTAAGGTCTCCAGACTCGCCCCGCAAGGTGTTGCTGTCCTGAATTCCGAGAGTAGCTCGAGATTTTGTTGGAGCTTGGATTGGACTTGAGACAAACCTTCCATATCTTCATCTTCCTTATACTCAAGCAATCCTTAGCTTCTACAACCATCTCGGCTAATCATCCTTGCCTCCATTATCTGTAGCTTAGCACAAATAAACTCCAAAGAACATTAGTCCTAAAAACTTAATTGACACAGCAGACTTACCTTTACCACCATAGTTGCTCCTATGTAATAGTTGTAGAAATATTCATATATATAGGAGAAACTATATTCTAATAGATTAAACTAAACTAAAAATAAAATACACAAGCTAAAGATAAAAGACTAAATTAAGAAAAGACAAAATCAAAATCTAATAACAGCTAGCTACTAGGTTAGTCTAAACTATAAGAACGAACGATGAACAAAAGAACACAATTAGAGAATAAGAACATAATTAGAGTATACTAAATAATTAGAGACTAAAATTAAAACACAAAAACTAAACACAAATTAAATATTAAAACTAGAAACAAAAGACAAAATTAAATATAAACTCAAATTAATTAGGACTCGATTAATTAGTTCCCCGGCAACGGCGCCAGAAAAGCTTGTTGACATCACTTAAGCATGGCAAACCTTATACTGCAAGCGACAGTATCGTGTGTAGCTTTTCCCCTGGATGAGTATCATGGGTTTTGTCAATCCAAGGAACGAACTAATTGAGAGCTAATTAACAAGAGTTTATGATAAACTGTAGATAAAAGAATGGCTCTAATCTACTACTAAACTACTTCTAATCTATATCTAATCTATGTCAAAGTTAGATGATAAACAATTAGAACAGAACTAGAACACTAATCAAAGGGTATTAACTAGTCTCTAATCAAGCTCTAATTGGATCCAAGACATGCATAAAATGGGCATCACAAATAGATAAGAGTAGCAAGATAACTAACAGCTCAAGGTAAACAAGCATGTTCAAGCATATTCATCATAGCATAATTAAATCAAGATCAATCAACCTAACCCCCTAGATCTGCTTAACCTTTCCCCGGGCTCCACTGTCACTGGTAACCAGGTAATCGACGAAAAGCTTTCAACAGGCACGTAATTAGAGAATCGACTTCCAACTACCTTATATGGTCTAATAACATAATTAGCACAACTAGAACTTCTAATCACCACGATCAAAAGAACTAGACATACAAACTATATCATTAGTAAGCTAGATCAACGACCAAGAACGCTAGATGAATAAAACCCTTAATGACATGATCTAATTAACATGCATCTAGACATAAAGTTAATTACAGCTAGAACAAGCATAATTAGAACAAGAAGATGATAAATAGACAAGAACAATGCTTTCATTAATAACCTGTATCATACTTACAACCATGGCCATAGCGCTTGATGATACAATTAGACCTCTGGAGCTAGGTAATTAGAGCACCATGCAAGGCCTCTAATTACCTCTAGGGATTAGAAGAAGCTCTAAACCTAGACTAGAAACTCGACCCTCAGCTCTCATCTAGTTGTTGTCCCTCTTCTCTACATCTTGTCGCCTTGGTAATGAATTGGATGCCTCGACCAGGGGCTCAGCTTCGCTTTAAATACCCTGAGGATGCCGTAGCCGAAAAGGAAACCTCAACCGCCTTCGGGAGGGGGTGGGGTCGGCCGACCAAAGGGCTCCAGGTCGGCCGACCTGGAGTCCCTGGACCTCCTCTGCTTTCCATCTTTCGCGGGCTTCGGGATAACCTTCATATAAATCTTCCTGGAGTCTTTTTCGGACTCTAAACCTTCCAGATTCTTCTGTATCCCGAGATCTTGTCGAGTCTTCTAGAATTGGGCTTCATTTGATGGGTCTTTAATTGGGCTTCTTCTTCCATTATTGAATAATATTCAGAGGTCTTTTTACTCGAGGTAGACTTTGATGAATTTTGCTTAAAATTGGCCCAAAACCTGCAAAAAATTACAAGTAGACAATTTCCAAGACAATATTGCAAAATCCACAATAATCTATGTTATTTGTTAGTGAAAGGCAAAGTTGACGCATAATAATAGGTAAAAACAATATAAAATGATGTATAATTTTCGTTCATAAGCCGCGTCAACAGACTCCTGTTCCGGTCTCTGAGTCAACCATTTCAGAGACGGAACCGAACGGCTCTCCGAGAAAGCCTACACGTACAGACAAGCAAAACACACCAAATCAAGGTACGCTCTGAGCTCATCAAGATATGGGCTTTGTGGAGCTAAAGATATCCTTATGGTTTTCCATGTGATCAGAATGAGAGTCAAACGGATAACTGGCGCGTTTGGCATCCCTTTTAGATATCAAGAGTTTGATCTTTAGTGCCATCCATGCCGAGCTCACGAAACGGATTTTCCGGCAGCATGAGGGCAGCATGTCGGCAATAAAGATTAATTTGGAAGAAGAGAGAGACGACACGGGCCAAACCCCGACGCGTGCGGTCCAACTCTTCCTTCCGGTTGGGCTCGGTCTACTCCCGCAGCGCGATGGGCTTACATCGCGGTGAGGGAGAGAACGACGAACTCGGGCGGTGCTAACCATCTCCTCCTGTCGTCCGCAGTACGGGGACAGGGGTAGAGTTTGGCAACCGTCCGGTTCGGTTCAACCAAACCGGGTCTTCAGTGAACCGATCGGCGAGGGCGGAACTAACGCACAAGTGGCTTGCCACAGGTGCCCTAGTCCCGTCGTCGCGGGTCGACCCAAAAACGACGTAGACCGAGGATCTTCAAGTGTCGTGGTCGGCGGAGTATGTGAGGATATTATGAAAAGTACGTGAATAGATAGAGCTTGATTTTCAGAGAATTTAGGTGCAAGAATCACATAAATCGGAGCTAGAACGGAGAAGATACGGGGTATTTTGTGGCAGGGGGTAGATATGAACTTCCGGGATAGCTCGAGGAGTAGAAACAGACTTTCGGTGACCAACTTCGATTCTGGCCCAAAGGAGAATGAACTTGGGCCGAGGAGGGAGATTTCGGCCCACGGAAGCCTCTTCTTTTCCTTCTTTTCTTCTTCTTTTCCTTCGGCCCACGCGCCTCTTGCCTACTGGGCTAGCCCACTTGGCCAAGCGAGAGGCAGGCAGGCACACAGAGCGCTCGGGCGAGCGGGCGGCTCGGCTCGTGCCATCGCCGACGGGCGCGCTCGCTGGAGCTCCACCGGAGAGGCCGCGCTCGGCCTCCGCTCGTGGAACCGAGGGCACCGGCGCGAAGAGGGGAGCGACGCGAGTCCGTCCGTGGGGCTCCGGGCACGAGGAGAGGCGTGGAGCGGGGACGTCCACGGGCGGCCATGGAGACGCCGTCGGAGCTCCGCGGGCAGCCTCGTCCGAGCGACGGAAGGATCGATTGAAGCTGGGCGAGGGTGGAGGGTGGTGGTGTGGTGCTTCTCGCGAGAGGAATTGGACCGAGACGCTTTGTGGTTGGGGGATTTCTGCGCGGCGTTGGCGGTGGTGTGGCTCGTGGCAAGAACAGAGCGAGGAAGGAGAAGCACGGGAGGCAGGCGAAGTGTGAGGTGCGGTGTTGTTCGGTGAGGGATATGGCTCGGGGGTAGAGGCTTGGCATCCCTTATCCAGCGCGTCAAGCGGCAAGGGGAGCGGGAAAAGGCGAGGGCGCTGAAGAGTGCGGTGGCGCAGCGCGTTGGCGGGGAGCGCACGGAGCGGAGCGACAGGCGCAAGCGCGCGGCAGATAGCGGCGTCGGCGCGGCGTCGCGGCGCGCGGGGGAGGGGCCCGGGGCGAGTGGCGGAGCGCGCACGCGCGGCACTGCACGGGGAAGGGGGGCCGGGCGTGCAGGCGCGGCAGCAGGGGCGCGGCGACGCAGCACTGGTGCGGAGGGCGTGGCGTGCACGCGGCGGTCTGTGGGGGGGCCGGGCGCGGCAGGCGCAGGCGGACGGACGCGAGGTGTGCGGTCGCAGTGCGCGCTGCGCGGCAGGGTGCGTTGGGGCAAGGCGTGGCGCTGCGCTGGGTGGTGCGGCGCAGGGGCCCGGCGCGGCGCGGAGCGGCAGGCGCGTCGCGCGCGGCGCGCGCGCTGGCGGCGGCAGCGAAGGAGAGGAGGAGGAGGCCGGTTGGGCCGTTCGGCCTGGGCCGGGAAAGGGAGAAAGAGAGAGGGGGCAGTCAGGCCGGCCCGAGAGGGAGGGAGGAAGGAGAGGCAGGCGGGCCGAGGCCCATGCGGGAGAAGGAGAGGGAAAGAGGGAGGTTGGGCTTCGGCCCAGTGAGGAGAGGGAGGAGTTTTTTCCATTTTCCAGATTTGAATTTGAAATTGGAATTTGGATGAATTTTGTGGAAGGAAAATTGAGGAATATTTTGGGAAGGGTTTGAGAGGGTCTTTCCCGGAATATTCGAGGGACTTGAGATGATTTTTATGAGCTCATAGCGTACACTTCACAACAAGCAGGTTTTCAAAATCATATTTTGAATTTAGACGAGAGATTAGAGGATAATTTCTTAGGGTCAAATTTCGGGGTGTTACAGGTCTGATCTGCAAATTTAATCAGAAATTTATTTTAACAGTGTCTCTCTTTGTATACATCTTTTCTTTCTATTGTACTCCCTCTATTTCCTTTTAGTTTTAACATTGAAACCAACTTATCTAGCGTATTTTTCCATTACAAAGCTACGGTCTGAAACGTTATATGTTGGCAAACAGAGGTAGTAAGTTTTTTCTTCTACTATAATGTTTTTGCCATCTTCATAAAGACACCCTTTTCTCTTCTTGTAGACCACCAAGAGATATGTTCCACATAACAATTAGAAAAATGCAAGAAGAAAAAAAATGTTACACCGAGAGAAGGAGAAGAAGAAACATTTCGTCAGTGCCATTGATCTTAGTCGCATGTTGTGATGCTCCGGCATCTCAGGTGCATAATCATTTATCATACATGCAATATTCATCATAAAGCATCATACATTAGCATGCACTTGAACCCTAATTCAAACTTGGTTGAACTGCCACTTGTTAAAACCTGTTTTCTGCATATATGTCTCTGTGATTGAGCCCATAACTTTGATTCTATTTAGATTTGGGTGAAACTCATATTGACAAACTTGTAGACAATTTCATGGTGAACAACTTTGGTAATTGGTGCTTTGACATGCATGAAGGTTTGCATAGAGTTTTGGGGCTTTTTTTGTCAGCTTGTGATTTCTGTCCAAACATAACCTGTTTAGTAATTTCAAATTTTTTTGATATTAAAGTCAAAACCTTGCAATGATGGTATTGAGAAAGTTGTAAATCATGAAATTTTGAACAATATTGGTATAAAACTCCTTTTGTGAAAGTGTCTAGAAAATGGACTTTTAGAATTCACAAGCTGGAGGGTTTTGTTGGTCAAACCTTGGTCAGTAGTTTAAATTCAAATTTAAACCAAAATTTTGAATGTAACATGGTATACATGTTTATAATAGAAATGTAGAGTAACAAATTTAGAACATTTCATCCAATTGGGGTATTGTCAAATTCGGCCTTTAACTCGCTCAAAAACGCGAAATACAAACAAGTATTCCTGCCGTCAACGGGGGTTTTATCAATTTCGGGATTTTTCCCTTTTTCTCTCTCTATGACAGGCGGGCCCCACTGGCAGACCGTCCCCGGTTTCCGCCTGCGGAATTGGAACGCGCCGACGGTGGGCCCCACCCTTCGCGTCTCGTCCATGCAACCGGTCCACTGGACCTCCTCTTCTTTCCCGTACCCGGTCCCACCTATCACTGACACAGGGTCCACGGACCCAGTCCACCGAACGGCCACCGGCCTTGTTCCCCTCTCCTGCTCGCCCACGCGGCGGACGGCTTCTGCCGCCGGCCGAGGCCACGCCGCGCCCCTGCCCCAGCCCGCACCTGGACAGGTTCCCGGCCAAGGCCCCTCTCCTTCGGCCTTAAGCCGCGGACGGCACCCCTCTCCGCCCTCCTCTCCCACTCGCTGAGCCCCCGCCCCTCTCTATGTTTCCACCGCCACCCGCCATCGCCGCAAGCTCGGGCTCGAGTCGCGCCCGCCGTTCCTCGCACCTCCGTGCCTCCACATCACCGCGCCGACGCTCCTCGACGTTCCCTCCACCGATTCACCTAACTCTAGGTCGCCGATTCCCTCCGCCACCGCACACCGCGCCGCCGGACCTCCGCCTCCCCTGCGTTTCGTCGCCGGCCTTCTCCGCTCACTCTCCGTCGAATCGAGGTAGGGGGTAAGGACCGCCGCCCTCTCCCCTCTCTCCTCGACCCCCGCCGGCGAGCCCGCGGGCCCCGCGCGGCCGGTTTCCACGCGCGCCGCCGCCGGTCAACCTCCCCGGCGGGAGGTTGAAGAAGGGATGCAAGATTTGCATTTTAACCCTCGGCGTTTCGCGGTTAGATCCGACGCGCTGTGTATTGAGTCTCACGAATCTTACGGTCTAACCCCTGAAAACTATGGTTATTTGTGTTATAGTCCTCAGAACTAATGTTTTTCATTTAAATTCATTTATATTGAGATGTGAATTTTGAAAAATCATAACAATTCAAAAAAAAAATCAAAATGGACAAACTCAGTGGCTATGGACTCATCTTGAGTAGATCTACATGATAGGTATGATGTGGATGTGTGAAAAGACTATTTTGCCCTTCTTTAAGTTGCATGCATGTGAGGGTTAATAAATGGTAAAAGTGGACTAAATGAACTCCAAAAATTATGAATGGACAGTAGCTTTGTTATGGCATCTAGGTACTGTGTGATTTTTTGTAGCCCTAGCATTGACTGTTTAATTACTGTTTTGCCCTTATACATGTGTTTTGTGTATTTAATTAACTTGAAAAATGAAGGCTATATAAATTATGCTCAAATGTGACCTCTGGTATTTTTCATGTACTTTATATAGTACGGATAGCTTGCTGGTAAAGTTTGACGCCTTGCATGTGAAGTTTGAGTGGTGATTTGAAAATGACAAAGTGTCACATGCTTAACTAAATAAAAAGGAAAAATGGTTCTAGGATGCATAATTAATTCTATGAAAAATCTGGTGTGCTACTGGTATGATAGGAAGTCCAGAAAGTATTTTTGGGAGATTCATTAACACTGTTTATAAGTGCATCTTAATTTGCATAAGATAAATATATGTAAAATAAGTGTCATATCAAACTATGAATTTTCTGCTTACTGATTTTTGTATATGATATTTATGCAATGAAATGCCTACTGTAAAAATTTCAAGTCCAAAAACCATTCATATAAATTATGAAAAATCTGAGGAGCTATAGAGCTGGTAACTTGCTGGAATTTTAATAAATTAATTATAACTTGCTTGTTGCTGAAATTTTGGCAGTAGCATTATGTAGCATGTTTCTGCATGTGGTAAAAGTTTGAGATCAATTTGAGTTGTCGAACTACGTGAATTTATGAGTGCATTTTATTCATAAAGGTATCGTGTCCATTAATTTGCATTTACATATTTAACTGCAAGTGACAACATTTTTGTGCATATATAAAGTTGTTTGCTGCGCCCCATCAAATACATCTGGTGATTCCAAAGGTATACAATGGAGGGCTTTTAAGAGACACTTTCATTTCAATTGATAGTGACTATGTACACATATAAGAGAGCAACTCCTGATAATTTCAGAGATAAAATGTGGTGATGGGTTGTATGATTTCTTAGCAAAATCGTTAAGTTTTCTTATTATGGGATGTATTTAAAGTAAGAGTACTCGAACCCATTCTTCACAAACTGCTTGATCACATACGTTTGCAATTCGTTGTACTCATATTTGCACTATGTCATGCATATAACCTGTATCATATGCATGTATCTGCATTCTCTTGCACTCACTTGTATTTTATCATGCATATAGACCCTGCGTGCAAGGAGCTATCAACGCAGAAGAAACCAGTGATCAAGGAACCGAACGACAGGCTATATCCGGAGCAAGAAGACGAAGGGTCGCTGATTAAATCCGTCCCTCCTTCAAGGGGTTGCCTGGGGCAAAGCCCCACAACCCGACAAACTAACTTAGTTTAGTTTGTTGGTTTTCTTAACAACAATAAAAGGTAGGCAGGACCATGATTTCTTCCAGCTAATACAATCTTGTTCGATGATTACGCATCTGCATTAGGTGTTGCTTGAAACCAATTGCATTAGATTTCTTGGCCGCCCTGGCCCTAGCACCTATACATAGAGTCCGTAGGACGAGTGCCTAGAAATGCTAGGTACGAGTAGACACGAGTGAGCACTGCCACTCATCGCGTAGGTGATATTTCAAAAATCTCAGAAGTTTTACTATGATGCAATTTATGATTATTACTGCTGATGTTAAATGGAGACCGGGCGGAGCGTAAGTTTACTTTTGGGGTGTGCGTTGTTGTTCTCCGGCTCCGCCCGAGTCGTATAAGGCCCGTCCGCTGTTCGTCTGCTGATTGGCATAACATTGCTAGAGTGCTTATCCAGGACATGGGTCTGGTGAACGTCTTACTTGTGCCATCCGAAGAACAGAGACTTGGTCCTACCATGGGGCCTAGGGGCGCTTGACTCGTGGAGGGCTGGACTCGGTGCGCCGTGGTAACGCTCCATGGGGGCTAAACCTAGGAAATGGCGGGTTGGAATCGAACTTGGGATGGGACAAGTGGAGATGGGGACTATATGTGGGAACGCAATGGCTAGTAAACATATACCCCTGGCATTTTTAGTTATTTCTGGGAATTAAAAATCGATTCGAATCGCTGATGCTCACCAGGTGTGAGAGTGTCAAATATTACTGTCGGGCAACGTAGTAATAATTGTAACATATTGTTTATTTAATCACGCTTTTCAATACAACATGTTTGGATGTGTATGACCCGCTCCACTATTCATGGTGCTGTCCATCTACTGATAGGAGGTCGATGGACTTAGGAGGTGATTTGAAGTTGAGGGAGGGCTGACCCGACGTACCGTGGTAGCGCTCCTGAGACGGCTACTCCCAGGAGTTAGATGGGACGCTGTGAATTCTTGGGACGGAACATGTGTAGAATAGGGGTATATCTTGTATATTATGCAAGTTACTGATGGGTTCTCATGTTTTACTCTTATGCAAGTATTTATTTTATGATATAAATGATCTTCATAGTAAATGGATAGCGGCTGTCAAATCCTGCTATCTTATGTCAACATGACCTTGTTTAATAATCAACAGCCAAGGATCCACATGATTAGTAAGCATGCTTTGCGTAGGCCGTAAGCCCCGTCCATTAAGTCCTACTGAGTAATTAGTATTTAGGGTTTGCCCCCACTTTTGGATTACAAGTACGGACGACAGGTGGATAACTGTGTTGGAGGTGGTAGTACCGGTGGGCTCGGTGCTACTCGCCTTGTTCATCTCTTCCTGAAGACTGATTAAGTTTGTTTCCGCTGCGAGATGTTTTGAAATCGCTTCCGCTATATTTGAACATGTATTTGATTTCATACATTTGGTTTGTAAATTAAAGTCTATTATCCTCTATTTCAACTGACTGTGATGATGTAATGGTTGTGGCTTCTTCGAGAGTCGGGTGTGTTTGACGTCGGTTTCTCGGGAAATGGTGTTATCGAGAGCCCAAAGGATTCTCGACGGACTACCGGGTTTAGTCTGGTCTAAGTGCACTGCGAGCCGGAGGTGGCAGGTGTGCTTAGTCTGGATTAAGCAGGGTGGTTCCGCCACACATGTGGAGGACAACGACCCTCGATGTCATGCCTATTTCCAAAATAGATTGTATAAAGCAGATGTGGCATGAAAATTTATATGACAAGGAGAAAACTCGCAAGGACAATATTTTTCCCTATATATGGTAGTATCACGCATGAACATGGTTCAACTTAGGCTTAGCCTTTTTCTTCATCTTCTTCCGTTGAAGCGTTGTGTCTTCATCACACAGAACATGTTCCCTCTTCGATCGTGTGACTACTATATAAAAGAGTGAGGTATGTTCCATCGAACAAGAAGAAAATGATAAAACATATTTCTTCCTTCTGTTCCAAATTGTAACAGGTTCTAACTTTTTATTTATTTATTTTATTTGTCCATATTCATATGGATAGATGTCGATGAATCTATATTTTTAGAAAAAATATCGATAAATCTAAACACATATTGAACAGACATACCTAAAAGAATGAACCAATTACGTTCACGCACGTTTAATTTTGTCAAGTAACTGACTTATCAGTTTGCACGCCAGCCTTGCAGCTAGTGATGACATGTCTATTTTCCACGCTAGATTCTCTACAGGAGGTGTGAGGTAGGATTTTTACCCGACAACTAGCTAGGGAATGACGATTCTGTAATAAGCATATTGGAAAAATCACATAGACAACATTAATTTTTTTTCTTATATATAGCTGGTAGTGAACTAGTGGTATCTCGAAAGGAGAAGGTAGTACTCCTGTGTTATTTGTGGGCAAGCCGGGGTTTACTATTTCGTTTTTACTATAGCAAAACTTCGGTTTGATAAAAAAAAATTGACTTCCATATTTTTGAATTTGAAACCGAAATCTATCCATTTCCGAACCGAAATTCTATCCGGACCGAAATTCCATTCCCGGTATGGACCGAAAACGAAATTCCGGCCCAAAATTTTAGCCTTTCCGAACGGAAAGGCGGTCCCTGGGGCAGGCACGCATTTCTTTGGACCATGCATTATGTGTGCAAAGAAGAAGAAAAAAAAACATGAAGCAAAAATGGTTGCATTTGCATGTATTGCAGTGTTAAGTCATACGTACCTGATTTGTGGTGGCCATATATACTGCTCTAGACGCGCGGTGACGACTGACGACTGCAGGTTAATTAAAGGAATGAAGGAGCACAAGAAGCAGTTTGGTTAATTAGCTCTGAATAAGCTTAGCTATCGCGCTGTGATTCGATCTGTTTCTTCGTGCTTCCTCAGGCAGGTACGTAGCTAAGCTGTGTGTTGCTTATATAGAGGAGTATGTGGCTCCTACCAGCAGGCCGGGAGAGAGCTGTGCGTATATACATACTACAGTCGTATCACCAACGTGTTGTGCGTGGTCGACGCGGACGACTTGACTTGTAATGCATGCATCATCTTGTGTATCAATGAAACGCGTGGAAAAACATTAAATAATTACCGATCTCAAATGAACACAGCGCGAGTTATTGCTGTTGCGCCGCGCGTCATCAAGGAGACTAGCCTTCCAGCTAATTAATTAAAACATAGTAGTAGAACACTGGACTAGGCACACATGCATCCACATGGTCTGAAATCCAAACACCGGATCCTCAATAATTAATTAATATTGCCTCCAGTTATTAATATATGACGAAGGAAGAAGGTAGCTAGTAATAACTATAAATAAAAATCTCATAACTGATTATATATTGGAATGTAGTGACTAGTGCCAAGATGATGGTCGTCACCTCAACCCAACAACAAACATGTTCAGAATAAAACAAAAAGGGCCATGCTTGCAATTTTTCGATCGGATCGGAGCACCGAATGATCTAGATGTACTCAGATTCTTTAGCTGGCACTAAACATAATTTGATTAATCTCGATGTATTCAATATTGTTCCCGTGCTCGTGTCACGATTAGTCTTAGTTTGATCCGACTCTTGGAAGATTGGAGATTTAGAGTGGATTATTAGGGTTAATTTAAATCACAATAGTAGATCAAAATCCAACGTAATCTCTTCAAATTCCCTTCGACCCTATATTCAATTTAAATTGGTACAAACTAGGCCTTAAAATGACTCCATGCACCTTTTCGTTTTTTTTCTCGGATTAAAAAAAAAAGAGATTGTTCGATCGGAGAGGAACGCTCAGAGTCTAGTAGGTAGAGGATTATAATCGTGCACGCGCCTGCACTGATCAACATCTTGATCCTTAATTAATCTCACCATCGTCTGAACGTACCAGGAGTAGGATACTACTTGTTGACAATTGACACGACCCAGCTATATGCGAGTCTTGCCACTTAGTTTTGGTACGTGCACGCTGCGCGCGCGGTTGTTGAGGTCTATTTTTAATTCCAAAGACCCAAGGCACAAAACTTACACCTAGAAGGCTAGAATAAAGGGTGTTTTTTTTATAAAAACGTCAGCTTTATTATTAGATTAAACACAAAGTACATGGTGAAGTAACAAATCTCCCACTCAGAATGAATGGCGATTGCAAGACATGCAGATGCTACAATTAATACATTCCCTATGAAGAGGATTTGAGCAAGAAAAGAAAAGGTAGATTGGATCGCCTTGCTTGTTTAGCAAGGTTATGAGCTATCTGATTTCTTTCTCTTCCGCCTACTTTTCTGAATTTAGCCTTAAAAATTGGCTAAATGAACTCCAAAAATCATGAAACTTGGACAATAGCTTTCATATGATAATTTGGCTCTGTGGTGATTTTTGCAGCCCTAGAATTTATAGTTAAATGATAAATCTACCCTTATCTTTATTTTTAGATATAGAATTGAATTGGAAAATACTTGCTATGGGAAAAGTGCTCCAAATATTACACAAAAATTTGTATGTTCCCTTTATTGTTTATGTAGCTTACTTAAAAGTTTGAACCTTAGCGGATAAAGTTTAATGAGTGTTTTGAAAATGATAATGATGTTGAAGTAAAGTTAGATAATAGAGAAATGTTATTTAGTGTGCGTAATAAATTCCATTAAAAACTTGTAATATTTTTTTTCTAGGCCAAGGAAAGAAGTGCCAAAAATTTTTAGGCCAAATAAGTAATTCTCTCTAGTTATATAATATAGAGTAATATGTAAAAACATGAAACACAGGAAGAAAAAATAAAATAAATGAGGAACTAAAGGAAAATAAAGAAGCGTGAATGGCGTAGAAAATGAAATAAAACAAAACAAACATATACGGTATCTATTAAAAAATGGACAAGCCGGAAGGAAAAAACATGAAAAAAGAACCCGAAAAGAAATGAGAAAGCAAAAGGAAGGAAACCGAACAAGAACAGTAATATTGGGCCACAAACAGAAATGGAATCCAGGTCCAGAGTACCCAAGTTTGTTTGGGCTCTTCCTTCGGCCGGCCGGAGCATTGTATACCACCAACTACACTAGGTTTTCCTCCCGCCGCCGTCGCCGCCTATCTCCGCCGCAGACGTGATGCCGACGGTGAGCGTCGGCCGCGACCGCCTCTTCGCCGCCCTCGGCCGGACATACAGTAAGCTTCACTTCCCTTGTTAGGTCCGAGTCCCTCTCCGAGCCGGCCAGCCAACCAACCAACCTCGTGGCTTTCCGATGCTGCAGCGCAGGAGGAGTTCGAGGCGCTCTGCTTCGAGTTCGGCATCGAGCTCGACGACGTGGTCAGCATACCTCCTCCCCGTCCCTTCCGCCGTGTTAGGTCCTTGGTGGCGGTTCTCTCAAGTGAATTCTGGGTATGTGCGTGCGTGCGTGCGTGTGCAGACAACGGAGAAGGCTATTATTAGGAAGGAGAAGCACCTCGACGAAGACGGCGACGTGGACGGCAATGACGAGGTCATCTACAAGATAGAGGTCGCCGCCAACAGGTCCAGCTTCTCATCTAGAGTTTTGGAAACCTGGGGAAAACTTGGGTCATCAAAATACCACCCTATTCTGTACCAATTGAACTTGGGTAACGTGAGTTGAGACACAGACAGAATCACCTGAGAATCTCTAGCAGAGAAGCTACATTGCTCTCCTGTCACATAACACTCAGCCACCTGCAATCATTTCAATTTTGCCCTGATGAATCTTTGGTTGCTGTAGTCTGTATAGCGTAGACATACATGGATATAGTTCTGTTGTGTGGCTTGTGTCCTCCCTGTTAATGCCTAACTGCACAAAATAATGGCTAAGAAAGCAGGCCTGAAAACTTTGTTTTCTGTATTTGATTGTAAGCTCTGATCACTAGTAGGCTGGTAGCTAATTTGTTTCCCCACTCCTGGTCTGTCTTTAGTTCAGTTGTTTGTTCCATGGGAGTTTATTAAGCAATAAGTATTCTCATCAGGCGAAATTTGATTTTGCTCTATTTCTGGTTATTTGTTACTTCTCCGAGTGACACACCTAGTCCAAGAAGCCTAATGTTCTATAAGGTCCTGGACATAGCATAAGATCGGTTCAAATTCAGAATTTCAGACTTAAAAAGTAAATCCAAACTTTTCATCGAACTGATTCATAGGAGGACCACAACAAAATAATTTCTATCAGAAAACCACTATAAATTTGTATTTTTTACTAGCAACAAAATAAAATAAATAAAAATAGGAAGAGAAAGATGAGCCAACTTCAGTTTGGCATCGTCATCATGAAGAATAGATCCTGGATTAGCAAGATTGTCAATGTATGCAGATATGATTAACTTCTACTGTCGGATGACCTCTTAGTTTCAAAGCACACATTGAGACCTCATGCTTCTTGTGTTTAATGCCAATGTATGCAGATATGATTTGCTCTGTCTTGAAGGATTGGCAAGAGCTCTTAGTGTTTTCACTGGAACTGAAGCAAGCCCTGTATTCCGAGTTTCTTCCATTCCCCATGGTTCGATTCTTCAGATGCATGTTAAACAACAGGTAAGTAGGCCAGGTGAAACCCATGCTACATATTCTTTGGATTACAGCGTATTTCAAAAAATATCATAGAAGAAACGGAAGATTGTCAATTGAGTTAGATTGCTTCATTATATTTCTAAGTAGTGCATATGTGTAGGTTGTAGAGCAATGAACAGCAGAGTAGCACTGCTTGGTGTATATCATTTCCCATGCAATATATATATAATGTATATAATATACATATGCATCCATACATATGTATCTACATATGTACATATGTATATATGTAGATATGTATATACATATGTACATATGTATATATGTATATAGGCATATGTATATATGTATATGTATGTATGTATATATTTTTTTTTTTGGCACATGCTCTTGGTAATGTTTCACTATAGTCCTGACACTGATCATATCTTGAAGCTGGTGTTACATGGATAGACGTGAAGTCTTTAACATATTCATGACTTTGATGTTAAGCTAGAAGCAAACGTTTGCATGTATTAATGGATTAGTGTTGTATTTGTTTATTTGATAACATTGTTCGGTCCAGAACAATAATATATTATATATGGTATTATTTTCTTCCATCTAGTAATGTAAAGCATTAATTTGCTGGTATTTGTTTTTTTCAGACTTCACAAATTAGACCATATGTTGTGTGCGCTGTCCTCAGAGGGGTAACGTTTGATGAAGCAAGATACAATAGCTTCATTGATCTTCAAGACAAACTTCACCAAAATATTTGCCGGTATAGCTTATCTTATTGCTTCTGTTTTTTTGTTGTAATGATATCAAGAATGCACTCAATACAATAATTAATTAACCAACTATGCCATGATGGAAAACAGGAAGAGAACTCTGGTTGCTATTGGTACCCATGATCTGGATACTCTGAGAGGACCCTTCTCATATGAGGTGAATTTTCACAGTGCTCGAATTTGCTAACTTTATTACTCAATCTTTGGTATCATCATATTTGCTTTCTCGACAACACTACCTCTGTCATGGACATGCACACCATTCCTATCTGTAAGCATTCCATGGTCTGTCTTTACCTGCAATTTTTTTCCTTTTGACGGGGCTTCATGTGTTACACTTGCTCTATCATTGAGAATAACTCATGCTTCATGTGTTACACTTCGTGATATGTGCTTGCGCTATAAATGGAACTAAATGTGATTACTTTTGAATTATTGTATGGAAAGATAAATGCTAGGAGCCTAGGGCACGTTGGTGCCTGTTTGGTTGATTTTATTCTTTCTCCGTTGAGGTGTAGAAGCTCCCCTATACTGGTTTCAAGTTTTGTCTGGGAAATTTGGATTTGGCTTAAAAGTTATTGGAAGATTAAAGTTCACCAATTGTGTTGCCCTCTTCAGAGTTTAGAGTAAATTTTAGATCGCATTACTGCAACATGTTTTCTGCGGTGGTTCTGGAAGCGTTAAGACCCTAAAACCTGAGTTTAAGTGCTATTAGCAAAAAAGGTTTTTCCTTGAATTTAAGTGCTGCTAGCAAAAAAGTTTTTTCCTTGAATTTTACTCAAAAGTTTAAGGCTTTAATCCGACTTTGTAACCATAAGCTTCTTGTCCTGGCTTTCTTACCAGACAAGCCAATATTGGAGGAAGTTTTAAGCACTACTCCCTTTATATATATTGTTCAGAATGCATGCCAAACTTATTTCGATCACTTGCATACACGAAATCGTTAACAAGTTTTCTCACATAAAAAATGATAAGAAATTGTTATTCTCAATACCGTTTGATAGTATGCATTTAGAAAAAAAGTAATGACCAATGATGTGTGCAAGAGATTGTCGATGTACAAAAAAACTATTAGAAAAGAACTATGGTTTAGCTTCTAGCATGGAGGGGCCCTAAATTAAGATGTGCAGCTTGACAACTTACGAGCTGTCATCATAACTGAACAATTCATTTACGCTGCATCAATATTTTGGAGGACAAGATGCATTTTCTCAGGAATTGCTTGACTATGACATATTTCATACCATTTGTATAAGATATACCATAACTGACATGTAGCTATATAAATAACCCTGGTGGATTTGCTCATCCTTTACACCTGACATTTGATTTTTTTTTCTCCCCAGGCTTTACCACCACAAGAAATCAACTTTGTTCCATTAAAGCAGGTAAATAAATATTTATTTAACAAAATGTCTTTTATGTCATATTTGCTCACTGTTTTCAGATACTCATCATGTTTTTTATTAAGTTGTTTTTGGACTCTTTGTTCTAATTGCTGTATGGTTCAGGAGGAAAGCTTCAGGGCTGATAAACTGATGGAATTCTATAGAGTGAGTAGCTATATCAGTGTGCTTCTCATGCTGTCGTATACTAAATAGCGCCATTTCTCATAAGTTTTCTGATCATGATTTCCTGTTAGGTGCTCTGTGCCTTGTATAGTTTTGTTACTAACATCTCTTGAACTGTGGCAGTCAGACATGAAACTGAAGAAGTTTTTGCATATAATTGAGAATTCTCCAGTGTACCCAGTTATCTATGATAGCAACAGGTAAAAAACAACGGCATGTTATCATTTCATTCTTGAATTTTTTCATTCTAGGCCTATGATCTATATAATATTTCTATAGAGGACAACAGGTCAACAATACTTAAGCGAAAGATTCTGTTGGTGCATTGATCTATATAATATTTCTGGAGATTTATCTTTAAAAACATGGTTGATTTTCCAGGGAAGACTGTTTGAGTGTTCTCCTAAAACATATCCATTTGTTAATGAAGTGGCTCATGTTCGTTCATGAGTGACATACTTTCTTTATGATATATAACTGCTTATACCGGTCTTGCTGCACAGCTGACATTGCAATACTTTGCAGGACTGTATTATCTTTACCTCCTATCATCAATGGTGCACATTCAGCTATCACCCTTGCGACGAGAAATGTCTTCATCGAATGTACAGCTACCGATCTTACCAAAGCAAATATTGTTCTGAACACAATGGTGGGTGATGTTATGCTGTACTTTACATGGGAAACATGTCCTCCAATTTAAGTGTAGTTATAACTTATTGTATTGATGCATTTGCTGCTTATATTTCTAGGTTACCATGTTCTCTGAGTATTGTGAGAATAAGTTTGAAGTGGAACCAGTTGAAGTAGTGTATCAGGATGGCAGAAAAATTGTTTACCCTGATCTTTCATGTTACAAAATGGAGGTTCCATTATCTGGTATTCTTGGGCCTATTGGCATCTCCCTGGACGAGAACCAGGTACATACAAGTTCCTGAAAACTTTGGCAAGAATATTTCCATTTCTCGATTAATAACCGAACTACCAATTTGTCTTCCATATACTTAAAATAATTTTCTAATTCAAATTGCATTTTCTGTATCTAGAACTAGGTTGAACCATTGGGGATATTGATGCTGGGATAGTTTGTTCTTTTGTGCTCTCATCTGATGGTTGTATTGGCATGGAATGGAGCAAATTATTCAAGTGTGTTTCTGAAACTGCAGGTTGTCTGTCTTTTGAAAAAAATGCAACTACAAGCCCAAAGTCACTCATTGAAGGGTGAGCCTTGCATTTCTGTGTCCGTTCCTCCAACAAGAAGTGATATTCTTCATGCTTGTGACTTGGCAGAGGTATAATACGCTATTCTCCAGCTGCTGTATCAACTGTTTTTTAGGTATTTGTTCGTCACCCTTTTTTGCTGGTTCAATTTCTATTTTTTTTTGTTACAAGGATGTTGCTATAGCATATGGATTCAACAATGTGCCAAAATCAAAGCCGAAGTGTATGACAATAGGAGGGAAGCAGCCATTAAACAGATTCTCTGATAAAATTCGTGCTGAGGTACTTTAGATACCCGTTATGTTCTTGTGGCATTTTGCTCGTGTTTTAACTATTCATCAATTGATCATTACTGAAAAACATTTGTGGCCAGGTCGCAAGAGCTGGTTATATGGAGGTGCTCACATTTATATTGTCTTCACACGAAGAAAACTTTGACATGTTAAACAGAACAGATGATAAAAGCAAAGCAGTCATTATTGCAAACCCTCGAACTTCTGAATTTGAGGTAAATTGGCCACAATTCTAAAAAAAGGTTATTTCATGAACTAATTGCTAAGATAACTCTCTGCTGCAGCTATTTACTGATGCATCTGGCTGGTGTATCACATTCTGCCCTTTCTGTTAGTGTACTACTTTTGGGTGTGATTAGCTTGTACTTGTAATCCTACGGTTAAATTTTTGACTGCTCCTGCTTACCTGACTTCTCAGCTCTATCTTTTCAATGTCATATGTTCTGCACCGCCAACGCATACTTACCGTTCATATTTGATTTTGCAAAGGGAATCTACATTGTACCGCAATGTCATTTGTTTCTTATGTATATTATGTTTGCCATAATCATTGTTTTACTTGTTATCTTGCAGGTTGTTAGAACTAGTCTGATGTCGTGTTTATTGAAAACACTGAAACATAATATAGACCATCCAAGACCCATAAAGGTACTTTTTAAAACAAGCAACATTTATTTCTGGCAACAAACAAGTTTATGTTTTAAGGAATGTTGTTTTACACTATCAACATCCAACTAACTTTAGAAGAAACAGAAGCGAGTAAATTTTCCGTTGCTATCAATAGTGTCATACTGTCATTTCTCTATCAGTTTCCTTTCCCCTCCAGCTTAACGTCTATCCTTCTAATGGTACTGTTGTAGATTTTTGAAGTTGGTGATGTAGTGACACTGGACTCGTCACGTGATGTTGGTGCTTCTAATAATCGCCGTCTTGCAGCTCTGTACTGCAATAAGGTTTCTGGATTTGAGGTATAGTGGTATACACTAAGAAAGAAAAGATATCTGTATAAGCATGTGTTTACATAGCTACTGTGTATGCCTACTCTAACTAATTAAATTGTCCAGGAAATTATGGGTTTGGTGGATAGTATTGTCAAAGTTGCCAGAGCTCAGCATGTCAAGTTTGGTGACAAGTACTATGTTCCAACAGATGTAAGCATAATTTACGTAATTGTTGTCTCATCTGCTGTTGTCAATATCTGCACTGATTTCCTTTCTGTAGGAACCTGAGTTCTTCCCGAAAAGACAATGCAAAATTGTTACAAGTGATGGCAAGCAAGTTGGCTACTTAGGAATTGTCCATGCTGAGGTATGCCTGACTCTTTGAACAGTATTATCATATGAGTATAAGATCACAACATGAAATACACTTTGATCGAAGTAACCGTTGAATTTAATAATATATACTCTGCTAGTTCATCTTTGAACTAGGAAGCGTCAAATAAAAAAGAACAGAGGAGGGAGTATTATGTATTCCTTGAGTGCTAAGTCATAATATTCTGTGGTCGCAGGTGCTAAGGAAATTTGGCATTCCGGATCCCTGCACTTTCGTTGAGATGGACATCGAAGCCCTGTTGTAGCGCTGTCAACATGCAGTAAACAGAGGAATGCTTGAAGCTGATACCATCCAACTATTGGTTTTCTTAAGTAAACATGTATGGGGTGCTAGTGTGCTACCACTTGAGGTCTTGAGAAGACCCAAGCTGGAGTGTCTCGATGTGCTCCTCACTTGCATCCGTTTTTGCCCCACAAAGATACAGTATTTGTTAGGGTCTGTTTGCAACATGTTTCCATTGTAATACCTCATTCCTGATCATAGCCAATGTTCCATTAAAAGTGTACATGCTTTTATTTTTAACGAATATGCCATTGGGCTGCATAGGAATATTTCATTATGGGATGGCGATGAAAGAAAATACAAGGGTAGCATAGAAAAACCCATGTGTCATGCAGGAAGGGTGCAAAAGGAAAAGAAAACAACAGGTCGTAGCTTAGTCGAGCTACAGTACTACCGAGCATATAATGTTCATAATCAGCTAAATCCCTGTAGTATCTAGTTTTAACAGGTCTTAGCTTAGTCGAGCTACAGTACTACCGACTACCGAGCATATAATGTTCATAATCATTGGTTCAACATGAGGAGTCAATGCCATTCTGTTCTATGCCTCGCTAGCCTCACATCAGTCAGTCAGTCATGGTGCTGGTCCCTGTGATGGGGCAAGATTGCGTGGCCTAATAAGACTACCACTCTGGACAGAGACAAGGATCATGTGCTGCAAAGAAAGCTTCGATTTCGATACTATCTTGGACCTGCAGTTCGTGCGAAGGAACATAAAAAATAATAATCGGAGTTAATGAAAAATACAACTAACAACTAATATTCAAAACTATAAATATTAGAAAATTAGGGTGTGTTTGATGTCGGTTTCTTAGGATCTTCTACGTGTACATTTATTTAGTCTTCATTTGAGGTGTTTTATCCCAATTCAACCACCTCACAGCCTTAGATATAAACCCCTAAGGCTCTTAATGAGTTGTAGAGAATTTGTATGCTAGCAAATTTGATTAGTCTCAATGGTTATGTTGTCAATTCAACTGCCAAATCTCTTAAAGCATCTGTCATAACAACACGTAAAGATCCTAAAGCAGACCTGTGCTTTACTGGCCTAGCACTAGCGGAGTAAGAAGCATCTGTCACGGCCAAGACCACAGCCTCAATTATCAAATATCAAAGGTGCTACAAGGTACAAAAAGTAGCTCCCTGTAATTTTTCTAAAACACACGTGTGAAAACTCCTAATAATGTTTATGAAAAAAAACTCCTAATAGTGCCAAAAATTACATCTATTCATTCACACAGCGGTGAGGACACAACTCTATAGCTAAACACAAGCACTCACCTTCCTAGAAAAAACCCTCAAGCGATTGCCAAGAACCATGGAACCACACTACCGCTTCTCTTTTTGTGCTGGGTCATTCTACTCGCCAATTAGAAAGATGATGAAACAAGCAATTTGACTGATGCCTACAAACAGCAACGGCTCTAACAAATCCACAAAAGGAAATAACATGATTTATCAACTCTTGGACTCAGCAGGAAATGCCTTATCTCCATTCCCCTTACTGTTTGGTTGTGCAGTATTTGCTGGAGCATTTGCAGCACAGTTGATGTCCTTACTCTTGACTGTTACTGGCTGACTATCCCTTGCATTGCTTTTCGAATCAGAAGCCTTGCCCTGAGACACTTCATCTTTCTTGGCAACGTCCTCTTTGATTGGTAAATCAGGGGAAGGGGCTTTCCTTTTGTCAACCACAATCTCCTTAACGACACCCTCTAGTGTATCTAGCCTGTCTAATACCTTCAAAAGCTTTGCATCAGCTTCCTCCTTGACAGATTCCTCCTCAAGCCGTTTTTGTTTCTCAAGTTCCTCATCTTTTTTCCTTTTCTCTTCTGCTTCCTGAAATATGAGACATCTTTCAGTCAATTATGTTTAGTGGATGCCTTCTTAGTGCTAAAGTACAGTTTCGGAATGGGCCGTGAAAATGGATATTTTGTTTTAACTTCCTGTGGGTACAAAGTAACAAACCAACTGTCTTTGATAACTAGAACAGTTTGGTGGAAAAAAATGAAAGTATTATAACACATAAAATCTTTTGAAGCTAGCAAACATGTAACCTTGAAACCTCAATTTTATGCACTGTAATACCATCAACAGCAGATGCAAAAAAAATTACTTTAAAGTCCAGGGAAAACATAAAATTTTAAAGTTCAATTTATCAACAGATTTAAGACCATCATTGAATATATATATTTTTTTAAAATGAGGATCAGTGACATTAACATAAGTGCTTGTGGTAACCTGATGGCACATGTTTGTCATTCTTTAAGTACACAGTTGGGCAGCATGACTGTCATGGATGGCCATTATATGTTGCATTCCAAAATACAAACAGCCTAAAATGAATCAACTAACCATTTAACTGTCCTTGCAGGTAGCATGGTTCAACATGTAGGATAGATTCTGTGATAGCTTTATCCAAACTGATACCACAGATACCAAGTTATAACCAACTCAAGTATGCAGTCTCAGGTGAATGACCTTGGCGGAACTCAACAATAAGCGCTCATGTCAAACAAATAAGCTCTTTCAGTTTCAACTAGTACAGTTGCAGTGCAGCTAATGCATCAGTTAAGCAGCATGTAGTCTATAATAACTAGTTGCAACATAATATCTTGGTAAGCAACAGCCTAGGATACTTAGCCCTATTTCTGCACTGTGTTGTTAAAGATCATATTTGTTCCACACCAACACCACAAAGCCTTGTAGTCACCAACAAGAGTCACCAACAAAAGGAGAATTCTTGGGTTTGATCTCCATTTAAGTATCTAAGTTTTTATGGTGGCTCGCCATGCCTATCGCAACCTTTTAAGAACAGGACTCCCTTCTCCTTTATCCGGGGGCTTGGGATTGGCTATGTTGACACAATTGTGATAATTATTCCACTGGAAAATGCTCATAACAGGTCACAATATATTACCGCCTCCATCCTTTTGATCTCCCTCCGTGCATATTGGGCCACTAAATAGACAGCTGTGCAACAAAACGAAAACCAAAGTATAAGACTCTCAAAGCAAAGAAACAAGATTCACAGTTGGCTTTCTAAAGTGCAACCATATATGCGAAAATAATGGACTTTTCTCAGGAAACAAACCTAGTGAGGGCATGCAGACAAAGAAGAGCTGCACAAGGTGGAAATCAAGCCTGAAATGGAATGGGAAGGACAGAAACCAGTGAAGGTTGTGGGCAGCTGGTATCATGGTAAATAACTAAGCCATATACCCCAAAGAGAACCACCGGACATGATAAGATCAAGGCCACCTTTTTTGGAGAGGAGGACGTGATAATTTAAATAACATGAGGTAATATGGCACATTAGAATTATAACAGCCCGGTTGACAAATTCCCAAACAAATATATACATGCATTTTACTCGTTTCTAGCTAATTTTTTTTGAGGGAATCGTTTCTAGCTAATTTGCAGGTTCTGGAGGGCTATTCAGAAGGAATTCCCTAACTAATACTAGTATTATACAAGCAAAACTAAATGCTAAACTTGTGACAACAACTCAGCCAATGCTATGGCGATAATTGTCAGGATCGATCTCATCTCGTTGACCCAATCCAAACCCCCCATCTCATCTCGTTAACTTACACCAACAGTAAATAAACCCATAAGCCCGCCCGAGCGGAAGATATGCTCAGTCAGCAGCTCACCCGAACTCCTTGCGCTTGGGGGGCACCGTGAAGAGGATGTTGGCTGCGGTCTTCCAGTCGGCGCCACTGCTCCAGTCGAAGTTTTGGACTTGCTTGTACGCCTCCGCCCGCGCCCGCGCCGCCGCCTCCGCTGCATCTAGCGGGGGACCGCTCTCACCGGTGGCGGAGGAGATGAGGCGGCGGAGGGACGCGACCGGGAGTCGGCAGCGATGCCGCAGCGCTGGAAGCATCGGGCCCGTCTGGTGAGGGCAGCCCCGGACGTCGGCAGCCTCGAGAGCGCGCGCTAGAATACGCAAGAGACGGCAGTGGCGGCGGCGGCTCAGTCGCCGCCTCGCCGGTGTGTCCAGTACGCCAAGCGAGGAGAAAGACGTACTCCTATATATTGTGTTTTAGGGACCCACTAGGCGATATGAGATGAAACACCGGTTACACATACAACTTTTTTTTTTGATAAAATCACACAAACAACCTTGTTAAAGATGATACATGATAGAACTAAATATCACTAGAGTGGTTTCTATGTTCTCTAAGACCATGGTCACCAACTAGTGCATTTGTACCGTATACAGTGTGCAATCATTACTTTTCCACTTGTGTACAGTACGCAAACAATGTTTTCCACACCCATTTCCACTTGCTGGTGACCATGGTCTAACAAAACTTTATCTCTCTCCTCGTTCTTTTCTTGGTGTACAGACGAGAGTTGATTTGCTGTAAAGACGGTGAGGTGCTCCCGTCTTCAAGGATGGGATACTAGGCGCCGTTGGAGTGAGTATCGGTCCCTCCTAAACCCTATAATACGGTAGAGATCTATCTCTGGTTGTGGTTGTGCAGTCAACCTAGCGAGGTTATGCTCAACTACGATAAACTCTCCATCATCCTCTCTCTCTTTGTAATTATCCTCACATGTTATTTGATTTGTTGATATGTTCACATCATAAAATCAGAATGACCCCCTCCTAGAATCTCCACTAAGAATGGCCTTAAAAAATAGCAATGAGACCATTACCTCTTCGTCCTCCCTCTTATATCCTCCTCTTCATCTTCTTCTTGACCCCACTCCTTCCGTACTGCATCCTTACTTGGGTTTCCACCGCGCCGTCCATCCACACACGTTGTCACTTATAGGCACCGTTCTCCCACAACAACGCTAGTCTCCAAAGCCCTCCGCCTCTGCGCCGGTGCACACATCCTCAACATCTTCTATCTGTGTCATCTTTGACGCCCTTTTTCTCTAATGCCTGTGCTCATCCACAACATCCTCCACCCACGTCGACTCCCTTCCCCTTCCAAAATAGTCTCACCATCTCATGAAGGTGCTTGTCTTTGATGTCTTCCTCCCACGTCGTTGCTCATTTGCAGTGACCTCCTCAGGTGGAGGTTTCCTCTAGTGGTGAGGACCTCCCTCACCCTCTGCCTCGGCCTCAAACATCAACTACCAGGTAACACCTCAACTATGTGTTTGGCTTCATCCTTCATCGAGCAAGGGAGCCAACAGTCGATGTGAGATGTGGTGGAGAGAGGGGGGAGAGAGAGTAGGTGAGAATGCACACTCTCTTCTACCTATGAGAATTCAAACCTAATGTAGAGTATGATGAAGAGCATTAGAGCGAGAGACTCTCTGACACATGATTGTTTAATATGTCAATGATCGAAGACACTTCAATAGCATTTAGCACATGTGTTTAGGGTTTGTTTCGATCAACTACAAATTAGCTGCTAACTCTTATTTGCTATTAAGTGCATCCAACCAAATAAAAAAGTAGTGCTAAACTGCTAATACATTCTATACTTGTTAGATGATACTGTATATTAATTTGTCCTGTTTGGATCTAGACCAACTAAAATTTAGCTACTAATTAGTTGGGTTCATCCAAATAGGACATTAATATTAGGCTTGACACAACCACCATATTATTAGGTTTTGCCATTTCATTTTTTGGGTCTGTCTAGTTATCTGGCGACAGATTTTTTCTCTTAAAATCTGTCACATTTTAGACCAATCAGATATGAACACGCCACGCAATAAAAAAGCTGACAGATTTGAAAAAAAAAAATGTCTACAACAAAACGACAGCAGGAATCCCTCACACGCTACACAACGACATGCTTGGTAGGGGCAGCAGCCATTACTGAAAAATTGCTGCAAATAGCTGTCTTGCGCGGATGTTTCTGCCTAGATTTTTCGTTTTTGGTGCCGTGTTCGTTCTCAATTTTAGCTTAAGTTCCAGGTATGCAACCCTTTTGGATCGGTAATGTATTTTCACCCAAAAATCTATGTCTCTATTCTAAAGATACATAAATGTGATTCGTTTTTCTGAGCCCAAAATCAACATAAAATAACCTAAAAAGAAGAAACTAAAATCAAAGAGTCATGTCAACAAAAACGCAATGTACTTGCTCACAATGCATTGGAGAGTGAGTGATAAAAAAAAAAGGAGAAAACGCTTAACGAGGAACTCTAGCCACAGTTAGATGTGAAGAGTGAACCATCTTTTTTTGTCCAAAATTGTCATATTTTAATTAGTTGGACCAATCAACGGTCGACAAAATTTCGGACAACCAAATTGTACACATGGATAATTAATCATAGATATGAAAAAATTGTTTTAAGTAATATACGTGGATAAACTCAAATAAAAAAATCATATCAAAATCTACACACAAAATAATAAAAATATTTAACTAAAAACATATTATTAAAATATACACACAAGAATGATAAAGATAAACAAGATTAACTTAAATTCAAATCATAAAACAGTACATTATAGTTAACAAACTATCTTATTATCTTATATATAAAATTTAATGTAAGTATGATATAGTCTAAGCAAAACACAAAATTCTTTAAAAAAACTCGAGGAAAAAACAAAACAAAAACAAAAATGAACATCATTAAAAAAAACCATGTCCCAAAAACAGAATAAATGAAGCAATAATCAAAATAAAACACTAGGACACGTGAGCACATGCGCCATCTACCTGCATCAATTGAATAAAAAAGAATAAATCAAAAACATTAGTAGGATACGACGAAGAACACCACTGATCAAACAATGTAAGAGCACATCAGGTTCAGTAACCATGTAGCCTACAGAATCGCACTCACACATGCGGCTCGTAGCATTGACATCATGCACAATGAAAATAACAAATCACAGCACAATTTCTAAAGCAAGATCTAAAGGTCCACAATTTGACAGATTGTTTACAAAAGAATCTGTCAACAGATAAATAGCTAAATTCTTTTTATATTACTGAGGCGGTAAAGGAGGTGATGTATCTAAGAATGAAGCGAGCGAACAATTGGACCGAGCGACACCGGTACCTGCGATGGCGGGCAGCCGCGCGCGCAGAGGTACGGTTGCATTGCATTTGCGCTTGCATGCGGCGGCGACGTCGCCGGGGCGCCTTGCGTTGCTCGCTTCTTCATGTGTATAAATACCTACCATGCCCCGGGGCTACAATCCATCCATCCATCCATCCATCCATCACCGAGCTATCGAGATCGAGCAGACGACGTACGAAAATAATATAATCCATATAATGGCGATGGTGGCGTCGTCGGCGCAGCTGGTGGTGGCGGTGGTGCTGGCGGTGCTGGTGGGCGGCGCCATGTGCGGGCCTCCCAAGGTTGCCCCAGGCAAGAACATCTCGGCGAGCTTCGGCGGCGAGTGGCTGGAGGCGAAGGGGACGTGGTACGGGAAGCCGACGGGGGCCGGGCCGGACGACAACGGCGGCGCGTGCGGGATCAAGGACGTGAACAAGGCGCCGTTCAACGGCATGGGCGCGTGCGGCAACGTGCCCATCTTCAAGGACGGGCTGGGGTGCGGCTCCTGCTTCGAGATCAAGTGCGACAAGCCGGCGGAGTGCTCCGGCGAGCCGGTGGTGGTGTACATCACGGACATGAACTACGAGCCGATCGCGGCGTACCACTTCGACCTGGCGGGCACGGCGTTCGGCGCCATGGCCAAGAAGGGCGAGGAGGAGAAGCTGCGCAAGGCGGGCATCATCGACATGAAGTTCCGGCGCGTCAAGTGCAGCTACTCGGACGGCACCAAGATCACCTTCCACGTCGAGAAGGGCTCCAACCCCAACTACCTGGCGCTGCTCGTCAAGTTCGTCGCCGGCGAGGGCGACACCATCGGCGTCGACGTCAAGGCGTCGGGCTCCGAGGAGTACGTCCCCCTCAAGCACTCCTGGGGCGCCATCTGGAGGGTCGACACCCCCAAGCCGCTCAAGGCCCCTCTCACCGTCCGCGTCACCACCGAGGGAGGCGCCAAGGTCGTCGCCGAAGACGTCATCCCCGACGGCTGGAAGCCCGACACCGCTTACGAATCCAAAGTCCAGTTCTGATCTGAGCATCATCCATCTTTATTACATGCATGCATTCCCATGATCCCATTCCATTGCCATATCATCCATACCATGCATCTCTATCTATATATCCATCCATCTATCTGATGCCGCAACTCCGATCCATTCTTCTTGCATTTTATTTGCATGCCTACCATGCATGCATCATTTCCTTTTCATCAAATCCATCCTTATTATTTGCCTCAATCTGCTAAATTAAATGTACCACCACCTACTGTGTCTCCGTCTCCGTCTCCGTCTCCATAGACCTGAGACTCTTGTCTCACAAAGTGAAACTAATATTACTATATAGTGAGAGTGAATAAGTGACCGAGAGATTTTATTTGTGAGGTGTGTGTACAATAAAGGAAGAGGCAATGTAACAGCAGGTTTTGTGTGTGGGTTTTTACCACGAGACAATATATATATATATATATATAACACAGTGATATTCGATCTCTAATCTCAATGTTATCTTTATCTCACTGTGTGTTTAATTAACAATTTGCATTGGACTAACTACCTTATCAGCTACCGAGCTCAACCTGTTCGTGGCTATCTTGGTGAAAATCTTGTAGCTCACGTTAAGTAGGCAGATTGGTCTATATTGTTGAATGATGTCTGCCTCCTGGACCTTAGGTATAAGGTTGATAACTCCAAAATTAAGACTAAACAAAGGGAGATCTCCTCTGGATAAATCCTAGAATATTTGCAATAGGCCCCCCTCGATAGTTTTCCAAAACTGCTGATGGAATTTAGCAGGAAAACCATCAGGATCTGGGGCTTTATTGTGTTTCATTGAAAAAAATAGCCTCCTTACCCTGAAGGGGTGGCCATTCTTCATGAAACAATACATGAATTACATCGGAAAAACAAACCATAGTAATCCTGAAGCTAGACTTTGGGAAAGCATATGACAAGGTGTGGTGACCTTTCCCATTTCAAACGCTCCGGATGAAAGGTTTCTCGTCCAAATGGATATCTTGGGTTTAGAATTTCATTTCGGGTGGCAGTGTAGCAGTGAATGTTAATGACGATGTCGGACATTACTTTCAAACAAAAAAAGGACTCTGATAAGGAGATCCATTGTCACCTCCCTTATTCAATATCATGGTGGATATGCTAAAAGTTTTCATTAGCCGAGCAAAATTGGACAGGCAATTTGAGGGAGTCATCCCTCATCTAGTTGATGGTGGGCTTTCGATCCTCCAGCACGCAGATGATACAATACTCTTCATGGATCACGATCTGAACAAAGTTCGCGATATGAAGCTTCTTCTATTTGCATTTGAGCAAGCTTCAGGCCTAAAGATCAACTTCGACAAGAGTGAGTTGTTCTGTTTCGGAGCTGCCTTGGAAAAGACAGATCTATACACAGAACTCTTTGGGTGCAAAGCCAGAAACTTTCTAATCAACTATCTTGGTATCCTAATCCATTTTAGAAAACTAAGAAATTGTGAAGTTGAAGAGCGGTTTGAGAAGAGACTTAGTAGCTAGAAAGAGAAACATCTCTCTATCGAAGGCCGCCTGACTTTGATTAATTTGGTGCTTAGTAGCCTTCCGATGTATATGATGTCTTTCTTCTCCATACCCAAATTAAAGTACTCAAGAAATTGGATAACTTCTGTTTGGGATTTTTTTGGCAGGGGGATAAAAACAAAAAGAAATATAGGCTTGCTAAATGGTCCTATCTGTGTTAACCAAAAGATCAAGGAGGCCTTGGTATCCTAGATTTGAGTACTAAGAATATCGCCATACTTAGCAAATGGCTATATAAATTACTTATCTCTGATGGAATGTGGCAACAAATACTCAGCAATAAATACATGGGTTCAAAACCTTTGGCTCAAGTGGAGTGGAAAATTGGAGATTCCCACTTTTGGTCTTGTCTAATGAAGGTAAAGGTAAAGCTAGATTTGCTACGTTTTGGAACCGTTCTTGTAAAGGATGGATCACAAGGAAAATTCTAGGAGGATAATTGGTTGGATGGGGCCCCACTGTAAGACCAATATACTTCCGTGTATAACATTGCGAGGCCCAAGTCAATAACAATAGTAGAAGCTATGAGCTCCTCCCCTCCTAGCATATCTTGGCGGAGACAACTTTTTGGAATCAATCTGGATGATTGGAATTCTTTGTTGTCATGCATAGAGGGTTTGGAGCTGTCCCGGAAGCAAGATGCCTTCTATTGGAACCTCACCATAAATGGGAAGTTCTCAGTAAAATTGCATTACGCCGCCTTAATGCTTAGAAATATCCCTAATGTGAATAGAGATGTATGAAAGTTGAAGGTCCCCCTAAAAATTAAAAAAAATTATGGTATCTATGAAAGGGCATAATCCTCACAAAAGATAATTAATTTGGCTAAACACAGTTGGCAAGGAAATTTAACTTGTGCATCATGCCACAAGAGACTATCAACCATCTATTCTTTGAGTGCCGTTTAGCCCGGTTAGTCTAGAGCATTTTAGAGATGGCCACTGGCATCAATCCCCCGTAAAATATGCACCATATGTTTGGGGGTTGGCTTCAGGGCTTTAATAAAATGCTGAAATATGTGTTTCTACTTGGAGCGGCAGTCTCGTGCTGGGCTCTTTGGATCTGTAGAAACTACTTAGTGTTTAAGAAAAAACTCTCTTGCTCTCCTTTGCAGGTTATCCTTTCAGCGACGCATTGGCTTTCGAGTTAGGTTATCCTCCAGCAGGAGGAAGTCCAGCCATTGGTTGCAGCGGGATCGCAACACTTGGTCGGGTGGCCACGACGTTTTTTTTCGAGGTGCATGGGTGGCGTTCTAGTCATCAGACTGATTGCTGCTAGCTTTGTGTCGGTGTGGCGTTTTTTTTCTCTCTCTGTAGTTGACTTTGTGTATTAGGCAGAGGCCGAAAGTTTGTACCAAGCCTTTGTATCCTCTTGATGTAACGTACTTGGTATATCTTAATATAAGCTTCCTTAATCGAAAAAATCGACAATTTGCAGCTAGTTACATGAGAAAATGTATTCCAATTGCGCTCACGTCTAAATGCTACAACAAAGGCTAGCTATCCAATTTGCTAAGGGAAAAGTCCATTTTATAACCTCAAACTCGTCAAGGAGTCCGATGGCCTCGGGCTACGAAACCGATTAACCTGCAGCCTCAAACTGGCAAAAAAAGTCTGATTTACAACCTCAAACATTGTTAAAAGCGGTTTCCAAGGCGTTTCACTGACATGGCATGTGGGATCTATATGCCACATCAATGAAACCACCTTGGAAACCACATTCAACCGTGCCTGGGGTTGTATTTCGGACGGTTCAGTCAGTTTGATGGCCCAAGTTACCTAGTTTCATAGTTGAATGATGAAAATCAGACTATTGTGCCAATTCAAGGGTGTCAAATGGAATTTTTCCTTTTGCTAAAGCTTGGATCACAAATGCAAGGCCACCATATGCCCCGCCAAAGAACTACAATTGCAAAAAAAAAAAAAATGAGCATAAGTGCGTAGAATAGACAAGAATTGCTGAATGTAAAAATGCTCAGTTAGTATACTTATTACGAGGACTATTTTTCTCCCGTTCTCTCATAATCATCAGCTTGCTTTTATCTTGCTTTCTTGATCATCATCAAACAACGTTTAACATTGCACAACGTTGAATTGGTGAGCTAATCGAATTGAAGCACCTAATAATTGATGTCTAGGTAGCGATTTGTTGATTAATGATTGATAAATCGTGCTTAATTGAGTGATTTTGAAACATTACTACCCTGAGAGCTAGGCCTAGTGCTAAACTAACACTAGAATTGTTCTGTAGACAAATGTACAACATCTGCGTGCTCTATCTTACCACTAATAATTTGGCACCCACCTAAGAAACTACGTTATTCACTACAAGGTCATGTGAGAGTAGTATGTGCTTTATTTGAGTACTATTGGTGGCTGTTATTGCATGATTTTGCCCACAAACACCATACAAAAAAATGAGGTTCATGACATGTGTACTAACCTTTTATACTAGTATAGTTTCACAAGTTGTGCTCTTGAGAAATTTGGGTATGGTGTAGGACCACCACTAGCAAGAATTCGATCTAAACATGTGAATAAACATGCATCTCAGATTCGTAGTAGGACACACGCGCGCGCACGCACGCGCGCACAGCCTGCTGTTATATTGCCTCTTCCTTTATTGTACACACACCTCACAACTAAAATCGCTCGATTACTCTCACTATATAGTAATAGTAGTTTCACTTTGTCGGACAAGAGTCGTCTCAGCTCTATATAGAGATAGAGACGGAGACATAGATGGAGATGCAATAGGTGGTCGTACAATTAATTTAGTAGAGGCAGATAATAAGGATTTGAAAAGGAAATGATGCATGGTAGGCATGCAAATAAAGTGCAAGAATGGATCAAAGTTGTGGCATCAGATAGATAGAGATGCATGGTTGATGGATGATATGGAAGATGCATGTAAGATGATCAGAACTAGACTTTGAATTCGTATGTGGTGTCAGGCTTCCAGCCATCCTACAATTGACCTATGCACCAAGGAAGCATCCAAGACCAACAACTGGTGTATAAGCTAGTGAAGTTATCCAAGGAGAGAATTAAAGCAGTGACGAGGATGCACATATGGATGGTGGACACGATATATTTCACTTTTTTACTTCCATGCAATGAGGACAACGAGGATGAAGAAACGGAAGCGTATGAATCTGGAGAAAAAGGACGATTGAAGATGGAGAGACTTTTCAATTGGATGCTGCTTTAGAAGGCTGAAATGCTGAATGTTGATGAGATGTTTAGTGTGTCCTAACCTTTTGAGCCATCAAGCTGTCATTCAATGTGTCATACTGTCCTAGACTTTCGTTTAGTTCTATAAGGACCTATTAAATTATGAACTAATATGCATTTTAATGGACACTAGCTAGGCAGCACTATTGTTTAGTGCTTGCAACCATGGTTTGCTCCCTGTTATGAGTTATATGGGTGCATGAAATGCTATGTCATGAACTCATGATAGTGAGCTAGTGCGGGCAAGCAAACACACAGTGAGATAAAGATAACATTGAGATTAGAGATCGATATATATATATATATATATATATATATATATATATATATATATATATATATATATATATATATTGTCTCGTGGTAAAAACCCACACACAAAACCTGCTGTTACATTGCCTCTTCCTTTATTGTACACACACCTCACAAATAAAATCTCTCGGTCACTTATTCACTCTCACTATATAGTAATATTAGTTTCACTTTGTGAGACAAGAGTCTCAGGTCTATGGAGACGGAGACGGAGACGGAGACACAGTAGGTGGTGGTACATTTAATTTAGCAGATTGAGGCAAATAATAAGGATGGATTTGATGAAAAGGAAATGATGCATGCATGGTAGGCATGCAAATAAAATGCAAGAAGAATGGATCGGAGTTGCGGCATCAGATAGATGGATGGATATATAGATAGAGATGCATGGTATGGATGATATGGCAATGGAATGGGATCATGGGAATGCATGCATGTAATAAAGATGGATGATGCTCAGATCAGAACTGGACTTTGGATTCGTAAGCGGTGTCGGGCTTCCAGCCGTCGGGGATGACGTCTTCGGCGACGACCTTGGCGCCTCCCTCGGTGGTGACGCGGACGGTGAGAGGGGCCTTGAGCGGCTTGGGGGTGTCGACCCTCCAGATGGCGCCCCAGGAGTGCTTGAGGGGGACGTACTCCTCGGAGCCCGACGCCTTGACGTCGACGCCGATGGTGTCGCCCTCGCCGGCGACGAACTTGACGAGCAGCGCCAGGTAGTTGGGGTTGGAGCCCTTCTCGACGTGGAAGGTGATCTTGGTGCCGTCCGAGTAGCTGCACTTGACGCGCCGGAACTTCATGTCGATGATGCCCGCCTTGCGCAGCTTCTCCTCCTCGCCCTTCTTGGCCATGGCGCCGAACGCCGTGCCCGCCAGGTCGAAGTGGTACGCCGCGATCGGCTCGTAGTTCATGTCCGTGATGTACACCACCACCGGCTCGCCGGAGCACTCCGCCGGCTTGTCGCACTTGATCTCGAAGCAGGAGCCGCACCCCAGCCCGTCCTTGAAGATGGGCACGTTGCCGCACGCGCCCATGCCGTTGAACGGCGCCTTGTTCACGTCCTTGATCCCGCACGCGCCGCCGTTGTCGTCCGGCCCGGCCCCCGTCGGCTTCCCGTACCACGTCCCCTTCGCCTCCAGCCACTCGCCGCCGAAGCTCGCCGAGATGTTCTTGCCTGGGGCAACCTTGGGAGGCCCGCACATGGCGCCGCCCACCAGCACCGCCAGCGCCACCGCCACCACCAGCTGCGCCGACGACGCCACCATCGCCATTATATGGATTATATTATTTTCGTACGTCGTCTGCTCGATCTCGATAGCTCGGTGATGGATGGATGGATGGATGGATTGTAGCCCCGGGGCATGGTAGGTATTTATACATAGTGTGTATGCTCTCGACCACTGCATTGGCGACCAGCAACGTAGGGCGCTCCGGGCGCGGCGATCTGCCACTGCCACCCGTGGCTGACCGCGATCCCAGCCTACCCTTGTCCTGTCCCCTCCCCTGTACCTGCTCCGCAACAGCAGCATGAGCATGCAGCCAAGAAGTTCGACAAGAACCTCTGCAAGCTAGCTGCTACACAATGACACATCTCAAAACCATTTCCACTAGGCTAGGATCATCAGAAAGTGGATACTATTTGCGCACCGTAGACAGTACACATATCTACATAGAATCATCTGGCGTGTGCATCACCCTTCCATTCAGAACACATTCATGTTGCCAATATTTCTACCTGTCAAACTTCAACAACTTTGATAATGAACACGAAGAGATACATGTTTAACTTATTCAATTTTAAAATGCTTTCATAATAGGGATCCCTTTATAATATATATTATTTCAATTGTCGTATTTTCATTACGAGTGTGTCCAACTTATACACCATGCCAGAACCATGGTATATATTCTCACTTGCATGTAGGTTTAGTTTACCTCCAAATATCGACCACTGGATCCATCTAAAGCACGCCACATCGCAACAAAGCACGCATATGACAAGTAATCTCAGCGCAGGTACTGTAATAATAAGGTATGATATGTATTCCAACCGGCCAGGTGAGGTCACCAGCCAAACAACGCCGCATTTTTTATGTGCACCACACTACAACAGTGAATCAACCAGATCAAAAAAAAAAAAAAAACAGTGAATCAACAGAATTATATGGATAGCTGTAACAGCTCCAACAGCCATCACCACTCTCTTCCCCTATTCAGGAAAATTGGCAACACAGCAGCAAAAGGGAAAAAAAACTTGTTAACAGCAGACCTACTCTCCCACCCACCCCCAAATTAAAGTTAAAAAAACTGCTTTCTTTTTCCTTGAGGCCTAAACCTTGCTATGCTACACCCCGACTAGGCGACGCCCTATCCCCAGAAAATGGACAAGGGAAACAGTCCCCATGTCTGTATGCTTGGTTCCTTTTTTTTTTTTTTTGGTAAAGGCATGCTTCGTTTCTTGAGGTGTCAAGGTTCTGGCACTCAGGTGCCAAGTGGCCTGTTTGGTCTTTAGCTCTCTTCCAGGCTGTATGTCCACAAATTGCCTCTGCTTCTGCCTTCCCCATACTGCCGGCTTAACAATCACCTGTGGTTGAACCCTGCAGCAAAAAAAGCAAACAATATTAAATATGTCAACTGCCGATGTCTCCAAAAATATAGCATGGCGCTGGATGAATCAGAATGCCTAAGCTGTGTTGTCTATTTTTTTTAATTAGACTTGAAATCATGTTACACACTGATGATACTGACATAGATCAGAGGTGAGGTCAGTACATTCAGATTAGGAAGAAGATAAAAAACGAGGTTGCCAAGTTCACCTACTGGAATAAGTTGAACCCTAATAGAGTGGTGATTCCGGCACCAACAAATGAGTTGTTTGATAAGAAAGCCTTTTTGTACTGTGACAATACTTCGGACAACACTCAACAATTCAGGTGGTGAAACACAAGGTGCAGTTCTGAAGCAAACAAGTTGGAGTTCATACTAGCAGTGCTAACTACTAAGGCTCAAATAAGCGACACGATATGCTAGTTTGTAAAGCGCAGGACACATCAAATTACGGAGCACATTTTTTTCCAGTTTATAATGTTTCGATACGAGGACCAGAATCCTAGTTAAGGGAAATATAAATTGTATTATACGGAAAAAATTACCAGGAAATCTCTGCATAGAACCATTACCACCAATATGTGACTCAATTCTTCTGTCTTGTCCCAAATGCATTCTTTCAGAATAAGCTGAATTCAACCTCCTGGCAAAGTCCTCGACTTCTCTGCATGTTAAAAACAAAGCTTGCCATTACTTCAGGCTACAGCACTGTGCCTAGAGCAAATGTTGAGGACAAGCAGTAATCCAAGTAGTAGATTACAGTACTTGCACAATTAGTAAGCTTCAACTCTGAACTCAAATTATGTTTTAAACATCTCAGTATGAAACTTTACGATTTATCGTTTCAGGGACATCTACATGTCTTATGAACTAAGAAACAGACTAGTAGGCACAAAATAGAGCGTCTAAAAAGTTTAAAACTTCCAAAGAAAAGAATGAGTTGGTACGGCATAAAAAAAGCCAAGATTCTACAACTCTACATGCATGAGAAATCTCATCCTCACCTATCAAGCTTTTCTTTCATTGCAGGATCAAGTCCATCATCAAGGTCAGCATCTTCAAAAGCATACTCGACATCATCTTGCATATCTGTACTTCTTTGGCATGAAAGTCCAGAAATATTGCCGCTATCCCCTTTGCACGGAACCGCACAAGCAGCTCCATCCTAAACTCCCGAGATAGATCACGTAAGGAAAAACATTCTATATAGAATGCACATGAGGGCAAATAGTCAGGAAATCTAACCTTATTAACAGGTTCAAAGTCAGATCTTGGGGGATTCTTAGCATGATCCTTCCTTCTTTTATTCTTTTTCTTGCTCTTCGCAGCTTTACCACCTCCAGAACCTGTGAAACGGTAACACAGACCCTAAGCATATTTTTATTAAAAAAAAAAACAGTCATGGAGCAAGTTGATCTGTCGCATGTTTTTGCATCCCTAATGAAGAAGATCAACTAAGGTAACAGATAGTCATCATTACCACAGAACAGAATCTTAGGAAGTAAAAGAAGCCAAAATCTGGTCTCAGTAAAAAAAAAAAAAAAAAAAAAACTCAGATCCAGGTCATCTAAAGAATTTGAGGACCAAACAGTGAACAGAACAACACAAGTCGTATAGTCAATATATAACTCACTGTAAGTATACCTCCATCCCCATTAATATAACAAAGTAACTCATCCAAAGATCGCTCATCTTTTTGCTCTTCTTGTACTTGAACATCCTGAAACAAAAGCGAACTTCAGAATCTAACATAAAACATGAAGACTGCGGAGTGAAGTCAACATGACACGTAGAATGAATCAATCACGCTTACCTTCAGCTTCTGGCGCTCCTGGAGCTCTTTCCGCTTCTTTGCATACAACCGGTTCAATAAGCGAATCCTAGGATCATCATTTATATTCTTTAGGGGCTCCAATTTCTCTTCCTGAGGGCATGAAAGTTTTGGCATAAGTATTCAATTCAAATATTAGTTGTATCTACAAAAACTAAATAGTATGCAGCCTTGCCTCTGTCAAATCATCTGGTAAATGGAAAATGTCACGGATCTCCTCAGGTGTCTTTCCTTCAATGATTCGAGCAAGCGCTCGACTAGTAAGATCGACAAGTGGCTTTAACTGCAGGCTGTCAGCTGCAGAAGTCAATTCGCAGAGCCTTTCTGTGTCTATCCTAACAAACTTTTCATCAAACGACTTGCGCTCCTGCCCAGCATAAGGGAACCACTACTAATAAGATCAACAAGTGGGGAAGTGGCTTCAACGGACGAGATGCACAAGAGGATTAAAAATCGCAGCGCACCTTGTTTGAGCGGCCGGGGACCTGATGAAACCGGCAGTAGTCAAGAATCAAGCTCAAACTGGCGGGGTTAACTCTTTCCGGGAGAGGAATGGCATGGTTTTTGGATGTCCCCGTGCCATTTTGGACAATTTCCCGACATATCATGGGGCAGAACATGGCAACCTCCTCCTCCACTTGCTGTATGGAACCATCAAAGCACTGAAGCCAAATATAAGTCTTCAACGCCTGTTATAGCTCACCAATAAGCTCAAGGTAGGCCGGATTCAACAGCACAAGACTATATATATATATATATTTTATTTTCTGTTCCCTCCTCATCAAGTTATTAACAGTGAGAAAAAAAAGAAAGCTGCAGGCATGCAATGAAGGGACAGGGGAAATATACCTCAGGCTGTATTACCGCCAACTCAGTCTCCGACATTGTCGCGAAACGCCAGCGAGAGAAAGGATGACGGCAGCAGCGTTGCGCTGAATAATAAAGGATGGGGTTTTTTTTTTTTTTCCTTTTCTAGGGGTACAACGACCCAACCAGCCGATCCAATGTCCAAAAAAGACCCTGTAGAAGAAAGAGATCAGGGTATTCCAGAATTAGCTTGTTTGTTTGGCATCAGATGAATTTATTTATGATGAGTCCCTCCTGACATGACATGGTACGGCGGCCCCTCCCAGTCCAGGCCATGGGCAGGGCATGTATGTAATAATGTAACACGGCGAGCATGGAAAGGAAAACCCTAGGCTAGCTAACGGCTGAGAGGGTGCGGTGGGCAAGGAGCAGCCGCCGGATTGGGCCGGCCGGCGAAAACCCTAGGCCCAAGTGTCCGTCCGTGCGTCGGTGGGGACGGGAAAGGAAGGGATTTGCGGGAGAGACGTACCTCCGGCGGGTGTGAGTGGAATGGGGGGCAGCGGCGGGCAGGGTTCTTCCTTGCTTCTCCGGCGACGGACAGGAGAGGAAAGGAATTTGGGTGGGTGGGCGTCCGCCAGCGGTTTCCGTCCGTCGTTCGTTTCGTTCGTTCGACAGGGGAGTCGCCTCTGCTCGGCTCGGGGAGGGACGGAGGGAGGGAGTGGGAGGGGGGAGGGGAAGGGGAAGGGGAAGGAGGGAGCACAGGAGGAGCAGCAGCAGCAGCAGCAGCTGGCAGCCGCCGCCTCGCCTTATCCTTAACACTGCACTGCACTGCCCTGCCCTGTACCTTGGGCCTGGGCCCATTCTTGGTGATGGGCTCCTGCGAATTTGCATTGGGCGTCCTTCTCCCTCTCCTCTGCCTGTCTCCTTGTTACGCAAGGAGACTCCTGTTGGGAGTTCAGGGTCTTGCAGGTCTAACACAAATCATTCATTTTGATGTCCGGGTCATTTTATATTTATTATGGAAATTTATGCTGTTCGAAAGCGTGGAACTGAACAAGTCACCAGATAGATTGCAAGTTCAGAAAATTATTCCAACCGTTGCTGCTTTTAATTTGGAGCCTACATCGTTCTTAGTATAATCGTTTTTCTAGAGATGCAAGAGCTGCATACCTTTTTTCAGTGAGTGCTTTTAAAATACATTATTTGTCTTTTGAGGTTGTGATGAGTTGATTCTTTGGTACTTGGACAGTGTAGATTCAAAGATATACTTATCACTGATGGGTACTGATGAGGACATCAATGCTGCTTTGTTCCTTCAGACGAGCATAGTGAACCAGGCTAATTGCACTCTTTGTTCATTCTGATGGTTACTGCCTCATATCAGATGTCCTAGACATTTCGTCACATTTGCCTTTATTATTTCCCACATGGTGAGTGGCCGCTTCATTCTCTTTGCTGCTTTTCCAAAATCCTTGATTTTGTCCAATCACCATGATTTAGCACCTGGTCATTGTTAGTAACAATGTTCTAACAGTTACAAATGTCAATACTTGGACGTATTCTATAAAGAGAATGACCACTGAATCAATTATTTCTTTCAGGTGGCGACCCATAAACTTCTATGGTGATTTGAATTTTGCCGTAGCAAAGGGTGTCGGCTGTGTTAGGGCTGGATTGATATGGCTGTACAACTTAGTCCTACTATTGACCCTTGGTTTTAGTCTGTAAGTTGCTAGATAGAATGTTGCAATTTGTAAATTGTAAATTTTGCTTCGCATATACCGTTGCTTATCTTTTGCAGGAAACATTAATTGCTATTATTTACAAATGGATACAAACAAAGATGACTAGTGAAAAAATGTTGACAATATGCATGCATTCAACCATCCTACACATACTTCTTCTCTGGTTGCTATATGTAATACTTGATGTTAGGGTACAACAGCTAGTCTTCACTTAGATGATCGAACACATTGTGGTGGTCTTTTGCTTTTGTAGCTTGTCACCTGTAAACCTCTCAAGTAAATAAAACATATGCCATAATTTATTTTGCATTTGATAAATCCTTAATAGTTCAGAGATATAAAGCAGCGCAGGTATGTTATGTTAGTGGAGTTACAATTTTGATGGAACTACAGAATATTCGATGACTTACATTATGCTAGGACAGTTAAGAAGCAATACGTGTGGGAGAGAAATATGTGGTGCTTATTCTGAAACACGTACAGACATGCAGTGACATGTGGTACTAACTTTTGGTTCAATGTTGTACGCTTCTGACAGGTTGATCAAACCTAAAGAAATTATCTTGTCAATTCCTTACATTTTACTAGCCTCTCTCTCTCCAGTTCCATTGTTGTCAATTTCTTTTGTCTACTCATTTTGTGACATTTCTTGTTTCTATGTCAAAATATATTTCGTTTTTTACTTGCTAGTGTAGTTTTCTTTTGGGCATATTTGAGACCTTTAACATCTCTTTTCCTCTACCACATTGAGCTAAAAGGCGAGGGGTTTATCTCCTGTGTTGCATCAATAATGCACTTGAAGGCCGAGGAAACTTTCGTGAGTGTGGATGGATGAAAGCATGAAAAGTCAGCAGCTTATAAGTGGAATATCCAAAAAAATCATGAGAATTTCAAAGTATTATGCACACATTTGTGGTAATGAGCTGATTGTTTAATTCTTGGACAGTGTAAATTAAAAGATAGCATCACTGATGGGCACCCGTGAGGAAATCAGATCTTATTCTTTTGCTTTTGCTTTTGAGGTGGTGGTAGCTGATTATTAGTACTTGGACAATTTAGATTCAAAGATATTTCACTGATGGACACTTATCAGGAAATCAAAGGTGCTTTGTTCCTTCCGAGGCACAGCGAACCAGGCTATTGCACTCTTTGTTCATTCTAATGGTTGCTGCCTCATCTGATGTCTTTGGCCTTTTATGACATTGACCTTTTTTCCAGGATAGCGAGTTGTTGTTTCCTTCTCTTTGTTGCTTTGCCAAAATTCTTGGTTTGCCCTTGTTTTCTTTCAGTGAGCATGGTTTAGTACCGGGTCATTGTGTTTGTGGCTAGCAACAATCTCCTAACAGTTACAAATGTCCATAGTTGGATTTATTCTATCAAGATAAATACAAAATTGTGAAATTGTTTGGTGTTTATATGCTCAAGAACCATTGGAATTGGATCGGTTATTTTCCTTCAGGTTTGAAACCAGAGAGCTGGATTAATATGGTTGTATAACTTAGTCCTACTTTTGACTTTGGTTTAGTTTATAAGTTGCTAGATCAGATGTAAGAGTCTATAAATTATAAATTTTTACTTTCCATATCCCATTACTTATCTTTTACAGGTAACATGAAATTGCTGTTATTTGACGGGTCACTATTAGGCACACAGAAATGACCGGTGATTTGTTAACAATATGCCATACTTGAATTTTCATTTGATTGGTCCTTCGTGATTCAGAACTTAAAGCTTTAAAGCCTCGTAAAACATGGTTGGAGCTACAGAATGTTCATTGATTTACATTATGTTTGGAGGATTAAGAAGCAATATATGCATAAAATATAAATAATGCCCTATTCTGGAAGGTTGGAACACGTACAGACATACAGAGCAATAGAATTGAGCATGGTAACATTTAGGCCTGGTTCGATTTGAAGGGTATTGGAGGGGATCGAATGGGATTTAATCTCCCACTGGTCAAATTTGAATAGGGAGTGATTTAATTCCCCTCAATCCTCTTCGATATCCACGCAACCGAACAAGGCCTTAGGTCAATATTTTCCCACTTTTGACAGGTCGATTGAACCTAAAGACACTACCTTCTTAATTACTAAAATCTTGCTTCTTGTTCTCTATGCAGCTGCATTTGTCTCAATTTCCTGTATCTACTCATTTTTAACATTCCTTTGTTTCCATGTAAAAGTATATTTCATTTTCTACTTGACCACACACACACATTTCAGCCCTTTTGTTTTTTTTTTCTTTTCTTCTCTACTATATTGAACCGAAAGAAGTTTATAAAAAAACGAGCCCCGTGGAAAACAGGCGTCCCCTGGGATTTCAATAAAGAGGATTAAACCTCAACAAGGCTTGAAAAAACTTCCAAACCTTAGTTTTGCTAGCGTGAGCACTCTTTATTTTAATTCGTCCTCGAACTAGCGACCTCGAAGTGCCAGAGACTTGTCTTCTATTAGACTACAAGTTCCGGCACCGAAAGGAGTTTATCACCATTCACCAGAATTGCATCAATAATTAATTTGAAGGCCTCAAGTCAAGCTTTCGTGAGTGTGGATGGGTGAAAGTTGGGCAAACCAGCGGCCTATGTCTTAAATATATATATTCGACCTTTTTACTTATGAATGGAAGTATTCTAGATAATCTACTAGTGCTTTCCTGTAAAATGCTCTGAAAAAAATAGGAGGGTTATATTTCCTTGACATTTGTATTGTTACTAAGGTAAATGCATCTATAATAGTATCGTGACATCTTCAAACCCTCTTTATGGATACTAGCATAGATGTACGTGCAACACGCACGTGTTGTGAGATGAGCAAGCAGACAATAAGAAAGAGAAAAATGAAATAGAATTAAAAGGAAGGAGACCTGATTGATTGGCGTCGTTCCTTTCTCGTTAAAACCAAGGGAAGGAAAGTAACAGGTGGGTATGGGTATAAAATGAGGTGAGAAATAAAGAGAGAAAGTGGATGAAACATTTTGCATCTATGGGTTTTGGGCCTTTCCAACCTTTTGCAAACTGCGCAGTGGGGCCAGCGTGAGGAGTATGCCTATCCCTTTTTAGGTAAAAAAGATTTTTTAAAAAACTCGCTTTTTTACGGTGTAGACTATCAATTCTCGAGTGATGTTTAGATATCTTATCTTGGTAGATTGGAAATTATTTAGTGTTTAAAGTGACAATCGTGCAGGCCATCCATGACCTAGGTGGCTGCTGGAGAGTCTCCGAGACCTGCTATGCATATGCATCAATTGGTTCCTGCCTCAAGATGGTATTGGCAGTGGCAGGTGAGTTTCCAGCGTCACCCTTACAAATGTTATTATTTTGCAAATATCTATACGTAGGCAAAATGTGTTGTCGGATGCAGAAGACCATTGCAGTAGGCACCATGGTTGCATGCATCATCCATAAATTTCTCATGGGAATTTTAAATAAAACATTAATTATGCAAAATATTATGCGGTGGGGAAAATGTGCTGTCGGATGCAGGAGCAATCCAGTCCAATGGCAATGTTTCCATGTTGTAGACGACAACAGCAATGTTGCATCATCCTTGAAAGTATAGGTAGCTTGAATTTATAAATGTGTTGTCGGATGGCCATTGGAGTAGAAAGTAACAACGTTTGCATCATCCTGTGAATTATAGAAGAGTAGTAGTTAGGAAGATATCAAGATATATAGCAGAAACTGACTTTGGATTGGTTACGAGATTCCGTTCAGAAAAGGCTGTCAATGAAATGATGCTTTTAGTTGACGACCTTTTTCCCATATACTAATGCCGGTGAGAAGCATATGCTCATGTGATATTTTCTCCATTGTTCTGCACCTTTTTTTTTCTTTTGAAATGTTCTGTTGTGAAAAAGTGTAGGACTTCTGAATTATGTTGAAAGTATCAAAACTCAAAATAAAAAGGCACACCTGACATAAATCAAATATACTTCTAACCGGCCATTGCATAATAATACATATGCATAAGCATAACAATACGCTTGCAAGAGATGTCAGCTGTGCAATCATAAATTTAGACTATTAGAGGCTCACATGTTTTTATTTAAGAAACATAGGAGTAACATATAGTATTAACTTTGCACATTTTCTAATAAGAACATCGGCATACTGGCTTTCCTAGTGTTTTATTTTCCCTGTAAAATATATCCACGGAATAATTTATCGGCCAACGATGTTCATTATTCATTCACATATATAAACGGCCAGGGAATCAAAAGCTCTACACAGTGCTAAATATATAGCGATCTCCAAGAGACCTTGAAGAAAGCACCATATATTTGCCACCACTACGTGTGGCAATAATCTGACACTAGCATATAAATATATAGTAAGGTGTTTGAATGAAGAATATCTGTATCCTTGATGAGATTGTTGTAGTTTAGACGCGTCTATTCGTATTTGAGGTCGATTTGAGTGTGCAGGATTGGTAGTACTAATTAAAAATATCAGTGTTTAGTGTCATATATATAAGAGGCTAGCTGACGGATGGATGCACGTTAGTTATAATCCATGCCTTGAACTTAATTTAATTTTCAGAGCATGACAGGTATAGTCTGATGATTACCCTTTTAAATCTAGAGCCAACAGTGAGATTCAGAAAGAGATGCAATCATATACTACCAAAGCAATTCTCAAATAGGACAGAGGATCTGGTTCCAGGTTTCTTGGTGTCGTCAAACTCCAACTGCTTCCATCCAACACCTTTTCTTTCAGTGCTAACAAGTGCGCACCATTGTTTAAACCACCGCTGCAGATATTAATATGGGGGTACGTGATTGCTAACTGATCAATCCAGCCAATTATGAGATAGAAGCTGCCAACTGATCATTTCTTTTTCATTTTCAACCAGCAGGCAGCTAGCTAGAAAGGCACTGCAATTGATATTTATAGAAGAGCACATGCATATTCTTTCTTCAAATTAAAGCAGCAGACTGACAGTGCACGTACACTGCTTAGAACACTATCTTGCCCTTTTAATTAATTTCCCCCCCTCACTGCTAGCACTCGGCACTGTACTTAACTGAATGCATATGCTGAAATGACCACCGACCACTACCTCTCGCTCCAAAATCACAATATAGTCCGGAGCTAGCAGAGGATGGGAGTTTTTAAGTGAATTGCTTCAACCATAATACACCACGTACATATACGGAACTAATTAAAAAGCACTGTACGTACACGTACAATTATACTCGTAATTAAGTATACACCACGATGCTAACGTGTATATATACGCATGTTCACCACGCGCGCCCAGGCATGCTGATTCGGCGGAACGGAGGAGATGGTCATATATATATATATGTATGTATGTATTGATTAGATGTTGATCTTGCCGATGAGGGGGATGCCGATGGCGGTGACGATGAGGGTGGATGGGACGCCGAAGACGATGTGGTTCCAGAAGGTGAGGTCGTAGGCGTTGCGGGGCGCCCGGCGCGCCTGCTCGCACACGATCAGGTTGGCGGCCGACCCCAGCAGGGAGAGGTTGCCCGCCACCGTGCTCACCCACGCCAGCAGCAGCCACGACCTGGTCACGGCCGCCGGGGAGATGAGCGCCGCGGCGGAGGCCACCTCGCCGCCCATGAGCAGCACTGTGGGGACGTTGGAGGCGAGGTTGGAGAGGAGCAGGATGATGATGGAGAGCACGGAGATGCCGCCGACGCTGTTGACCTTGGAGTAGGGCGCCATGAAGTTCCAGATGGCCCCCGGCAGGCCCGTCTTGTTGAAGCCGCTGACGGTGATGAACATGCCGGAGAAGAAGACGAGGAGCGAGTAGGAGACGGTGTCGAGGCAGGGCTCGGCGTCGCGGAAGTCGACGACGACGAGGGCGATGGCGGTGGTGATGGCGGTCCAGGACATGTTGAGGCCGACCATGTAGGCGATGACCATGCCGACGGTGACGATGTAGGCGAAGCTCTTGAGGAAGAGCTTCCTGCGCTGTTCCGTGCACTGCATGAACCAGGGGTGCTTGGTGGAGATGGTGTCCTCCGCCATGAGCGGCGACAGGTAGCCGGCGGCGACGTTGCTCTTGGCGGGGGAGGGCGTCTTTGAGGGCGCACGTCCCTCCTCGATGGCGGCCTCCATCTGCTTGCCGTCGGGGCTACTCTCGGCGAGGTCCTTCCAGTACATGCAGAGCAGCATTACCATGTTGACTGCCATCCCGGCGAGCATGGCGGGCAGGATTCCCAGGAGGAACTTGGGGAAGGGGATCTTGCTGTTGAAGGCGATGACCAGGTTCTGCGGGTTGCCGATGGGCGTGGCGCTGGAGCCGATGTTGGCGCTGGAGGCGAGCGCCAGCAGGAAGGGCTTGGCGGGCAGGTTGCGCTCGGCGGCGAGCTCCAGCACGAACTCGGTGAGCACGACGCAGCAGGTGTCGTTGGTGAAGAGAGCGCTGGCGAGCGCGGTGACGACGCAGACGCGGCAGAGCAGGTCGCGCCCCCCCTGGCTCTTCCAGGCCAGCAGCGTGCCCAGGTGCTTGAACATGCCGGCGCTCTTGAGGTAGGACCCCACCACCATGGTGGCGAAGAGCAGGCCCAGGATGGGCAGGTCCACGGACGCGTACGCCTCGTCGGGGCTGATCACGTGGAACACGATCATCAGCACCGCGCTGAGCAGCGCGCCCGCCGTCCGCCCGATGGGCATGAAGGGCACCGACGGGAACACGGCCAGCACCCAGAACACGCAGAAGCCCAAGGACCCAAGAACCACCTTGGAAACCGACGCCAGCTGAGCCATTTTTTCTTTTTCCTTTTTTCCTTTTAGATCGACAACTTGATCGAGTATGATCTGATCTGCTGCTGCTGCCACTTCACTGATCGATCGATCGATTGATCGATCCAAAGAGCTTAGCTAGTGATCGATCCGCAGCACAGCAGCATGCATGCAGCTACTTGTGTATGTAATTAGCTAGCGAGCTTGCATGCATGGGCATTGAGCACACACACCTACTTGTGGGGAATTGAATGAAGCTAATTTAAGTGATGGATCGGATCGGATGGGCAGCCAGAGCGAGACAGTTTGCGCACTGAAGAAGACGCCCTCCTTTCCTGGCTATAAATAGAGCAAGCCGGCGGCCAAAGAGTCAAATTAGCAGAATGATGTCACTATTAAGATATATAGCTGCTAGCTAGCGGAGCCGGTAATGTTAATGTAGTAGCAGCAGCAGGCACGCAGACACTCGGTGTTAATTGGCCTAAATTAAAAGCACCTTATTGCTGGCTTGTAAAGCACTACTTATATGTAGTATACATTATTATTTACCCTCGTATCATGTACTTACGTGTGCAGTAACCGAAATCGCTTAATTCTCTCTCGTCGGTTAATCAGGATAGGAGGTACATCGTCGACCGGCCTGTAGCTCAGTCACGACAGCTGCAGCATTGCATATGCATGCATGCGAAGTACCTCTCGTACGTGATAATTAATAATACTAGTAGCTACTAGATAGACAGTCGGTGGAGCAGTTAACCTCCGGTTATTAATCAAATGCACTCTTGCACGGCCACTTTCAGGATCAAGGCCGGCGTCACTACTACTGCTCTTATTAAGCTGGATATATATTTATTATATATATCATGTTGCCCGTACGCTGACTACTTGCTTTGCTTATTGTAGCAAACTATCAACTTCGTTCACTGGTGATCCAGCGCGTTTCGATCGCCTAGCGAGCTAGTTTTAGTTAATAAGATTATATATAATTGTCAATAATGCAATGATTACGGCCAGAGAGAGCCGACAGTTGCAGGCGATTGGCCCAGCAGTATCTGCAGCAGAATAAACTAGGCTGATGTGTCGATTGATCCGGCCGTGTGGACCTCTGCATGCAACCGCATGCATACAACACGGCATACATCATCACACATCTCGATATATATTTATTTATATAGTTTCATTCATGGGCGAATATAATTGAAGCTGCCGCATATATACTGTATCTAGCTAGCTAGGTCAGTCGCCATGGCAAGGATGAGCGACAGTAATTTAAACCACTACTCTCCATATATATCAGTCTATATATCGTCATGGATTTAATTCCTGCCAATAGGACAGCCAGCAGCTAAGCTATACCTCCCGGCCCTCTTCATGCATGACTGAAAATAATTAACATATATATTGATCCACATATATAAAAAGTTTTAATTATTTACATCTAGCTACCTATCTCTCTCTCTCTCTCTCTCCCACGAATTGATTGTTAGTCGTTTATATATATGTCGTCGTCTTCAACTGCTCCTTGTTATCTATCTATCTATTAATTCAGGCTTCAATAATAATTTCAACAGCTCGTGTCAGCACTCAGCATCAGATTATATATGGTGTTATTATCTTCCGATCGTCTCGTTTTGACAGCAGCAGCAAGATCGACTGCTGCACTTGTTGTACTCAAGATGAATTAGCAACGCAGGCAAGCCTTGCAGCCTGCGCAGCACGATCGAGCACGTACAGTACGTGTGGCGCCGCCATGGGGGCTGGGCCACTAGCTCAAGATCAAGGTACGTACGGTGAACTAGCTGCATTATATATACTCATCCACTACATACTGCCCCCGAATTGTCTTCAATTCGTTCCAAAGCAGCTATATATATAGCCTTTTGATTGAAACTGATGTTATCATACAGTATATGCTAGCATCAACGTCAAGCCCACCTACTCCTCCAACTGGAAACATTTTTTTATTACTATTAGAGAAAAAATATTTCTCTTAGCTTTTTAATTAAGCGCACTTGCATTATGCTAAACTAAACACAGCAAACTGGACATCCGGTGTGATTTTTATGCTAAATTAAGCGGCAGCCGCGTCTAGACGAAACACCAGAGCTCCCCTAAATCACGGATGACCTTGAGAACCTCCGACGGCGAGCTCTTCACTCCCCCTGCTGGAAACAAGCGACGTCCGCAGCTAGTGCGAATGTTGCCTCTCACGTTCCAGCAGATGATCTTGACGTTATCCATGAACTTGTCACGACCGATGTAGCCTAGGCTACCACCATCGCCGCCGCACACCGGAGCTCGGGGTTCGACAGCTTAGGTAGTCATGCATGTATCATATCACCAGTAGCTTAGGTATAGCCCGGCCAGCTGCCGATGGTTTACAGGCGGAAATTAAAGGTCGTACGTCGTCAATGAACATGCCAAATTAAACGATTGGCAGCCATCTATCCGCATTCACGTGATTGAACCTGTCATATATATAGGTATGGCACGGTGCGTGGTGATACTGAATCAACGCGTTGATCATCATGTCGTCGATCGCAAAATAAACCTACATATACCTGCTCGATCATGACGTGAATGATCGAGAATTAATTGTCATGCATGCATGCTATATAGCTGCTGCATGCTGCCACCCCGTTTTAGTTGAGAAATGCTTCCTCTAAATAATCGATCCACGCACGCATGCTTTCTTTGGAGTACACGTACGCGCGTCTTGGACAACATTCACAACTTCTTCTCGCTCGATCGCGGTGACTTTTCTAAAGCCTATATATCCTAGCAAGAGAGAGAGAGAGAGAGATGGCACTGCATTTTTTTTTTTATAATTAGATGGCACTGCATTGCGCATGCACGGTGGCCACACACATTTCTGTCATTTTGTATATACTTTCCGAGAAGCTCTAGCTAGCTATATATCCTTTAACCGACCGATCAATCGATGGGTCGGTCTGCTTTTATTTAAGGTGACGGCCGGGATATGTGTATATAGCAGCTACGATGTCTTTATCTAAAAAGGAAAGAGAAAAAAAAAAGCAGCTACGATGCATGGGTCGATAGATCGTCCATATATGTACGTTGAGTCCCATCGATCGATCCGATCCATGACAAACACTTAATTACTAATTACTAGTACCTGGCAACCAGGTCAGTTTAAGTGCATGCATCGTCACACCTGGATTAATATTCTCGACTAGCTATCCTTTATTAGTTTAGTCAATCAACCCGTGCGAGTCTAATATAAATGTATTATGTGTAACCGTACAACAACATATATAGATCTATTTTTATACTTAGGTTTTTATAATAGCATATCTTGCTACTTTATATGTATGTTTAATTGATTTAGATAATCTTTGATCGATTGCAAAAATATGTGATTTTAATATAATTTTGAGGGGTTACTTTTATTATATTATCAGCCATAATAACTAAAGTGAATAATTTAAATATAAATTAAAGGAGATATTTGTATTATCCATCAAAATAGCAAATGTGAGCAATTAGGTATAAATTTAGGGTGTTATTTCATATTTTCTTTTATATTGGCAGAGTGGGTAATTAATGTGTAGTTTTAGGGGTTATTTAATACTCCCTCTGTCCCAGAAAACAAGTCATTCTGAGTTTGTCCTAAGTCAAACTTTTTAAAGTTTGACCAAATTTATACGAAAAAGTGTAAATGTTTATAGTACCAAGCGAGTATTGTTAAATTCCTTGTCACATATATTTTTATTATGTATCAATTTGGTTTTGTAAATGACAATATATTTTTTTATAAATTTGGTCAAACTTTACGAAGTCTGACTTAGGGCAAATCCAGAACGACTTGTTTTCTGGGACGGAGGAAGTATTGTTTTGATAATGACAAAGGTGGGTGATTACTTAATTAGAAAACATATCTAATGGCTATTAAGATTCCAACATGTCAATTGATGATCGGGTGTTTTTAGTATTGTGAGAATTTCTATGATTTTATTTTTTTCTAACACATCTTGTGAGGATTGACGTGGAAATTTTAAAAAGAGTACAAAATATTTGTTTCATGGAAAGATTTCTAGCATTTTTAATGAAAAAAGGACAAAAAATGAAGGAAAATTTGAAAATGTGAAAAATCTAAAAAAAAAAGAAGAAGATATTTGATTTCGTTGAGAATTGAAATCAAGACCTTTCGTAATGGTAGAGGTGGTTAATTACTTAGAAAATAGATCTAATGGAAAAAAAGATGAGGATATTTGCTTTTGTTGAGAATTGAACTCAAGACCTTTCGTAATGGCAGAGGTGGGTAATTACTTAAAAAATAGATTTAATGAAGAAAAATGAGTATATTTGCTTTTGTTGAGAATTGAACTCAAGACCTTTCGTAATGGCAGAGGTGGGTAGTTACTTAAAAAATAAATCTAATGTCTAATGGCTATTAATATTCTAATCTGTCAGTTGATAGTAGGTGTTTCTGATTATTGTGAGAATTTTTAGGATTTATTTTTTTTCCTAGCGCGCTTTGAAATTAGTGTTTTTTTAAAACCTTCAATTAGTAATAGTAAAATATATAAACACACACGCTGTTTATTATTTGCGTCCATACATACTACTACTACCTCCATTTGATAATACTTGACGTCCCGACCAACTATTTGAACTAGAAATAGCTAGGCTAGGAAATGTTGTCTGAACGTCATTTAAATAAAAATAGAGGGAGTACCATATGTACTATCAAGTGCGTACAATTTCTTCATTATATTTTACATGGCTCATATTAATTATTCCGAATGAATAATGCAACTGAATACACTGGATTTGTTCCCTTCACCATCAGAAGAGGGTGTAAAGGCACGCCCTCGATCACTCATCGCGTAGGATCCACCCGGCAGAAAGGAGCCGTTTGAGAGATAGGCCAATAGTAGGCGGCGTAGGGGCAAGGCAGATCGAATAAGACGTAGGATATCCAGGCTCTCTCCAGCGCGAGAGCGTGCGGATGGCCATGTATACGTAAAATTTGCACTGCATATAGCAGCGCCGCATTAAGGTGTGGAGTTTGATCGAAACAAGTAGCAGGATGAGCTAGAGATGGCCTATGAGCGACGCGAATTCAGCGTAGCTCAGCTGGTTAGGTTTTTTTGGTGGAATCTGTCCATCCGGATTCAAGTTCTCGACTTGGCACGGACGGATTCAAGTTCTCGACTTGGCACGGATGTTTGTATGATTTAACGGTTTTGTTCTTTTGGTGGTAGGCGATATTTCCGTCGACAGTGAGGCACCTATGGTGACTTCGTGAATCTTGAGAAGCCGGTCTAACCCAGTTTCATAGAGGTACTGTGTTTCCCAAATAAAAAGAAGATAGCCTATAAGCGACATAAAACATTGTCCAACAGTGGATTTAGTGTCCAAAGGCCAGTGGCGGAGGTAGTATTAAAATTTTAAAATTTTTGTGTATAATTTTTCGCTATAGGAGAGGCCAATGCCCCTCTCCGCCCCTCCCAGTCTCCACCCCTGCCGAAGGCCACAACCACTACAATGATGATAATAATAGTAGTAGTAATAGTAGCAGTAACGATGAGATAATATATCCCGTCGGGCTGGCTCTCGAGATCGATCGATCGTACTGTGACCGGTTCATATGGCCAGAGGGTCGGAGCCAGGCTATTTTCATGATGTCATAGGACAGCAATGATGTCCTCTAATCTTCATTGTAAAGTACTAATCCATCAATCCATGCTTCCGCACGCGTTAGATTGTTTAGAATTATTGAAAGTAGATATAGTTTTAATAATAACAACGGCTAATAATTTGAAAGCATATATATCTGCCGATTTTTGTTATTAATATTTTTATAACAACATATTTTCGTTGTTTAGAGTTTAGATGTTTTTCTATTTTATCTACAACATATTAAACATGATTATTCAAATTTATTTTTATAATGGTATGGTAGACTTAATTCATCTTTTATATATAATGGCATGGTGGGTACTTGATATGTAAATTTAGCGGTTATTTTAATTTATCATTTATAATGGCATGATACGTAATTTATATGCAAATTTAGAAGGTTATTTTAATTCATATTTTATAATGGCATGATGGGTAATTTGTATAAAAAATTTAGAAAATTACTTTAATGCTATTTTATAATGGTATGGTAGGTAATTTTTTAGAAAATATAATAGATCCAACGACTAGTATTATCAGATACTACTTGAAGGAAGGCTACATGTTTTTTTATTGTTATGGAATTTTTTTAGGATTTATCTTTTCTCTGGCGCGCATTGCAATTCATGTTTTTTTTTAACTTTTAATTTGTAATAGTAAGATAAAATAAGCTATGATTTAGCAGAAAGGACATCAGTGGCTTGGTAGCCTGTATCCATTGCATTGGCCGCAGCCAACGCGGCCGCAGGTCGATCAACCGCCCGACATCCCCATCATCGTTCGATTGATGATGATGGCGATGTCTTCAGCGGCATGCCATGGCGCGATGACCGGGCTTAATTTGAACTACCGGCCTCATCGTTATTAGCATCTTTCTTATACTTATAAGAAGCCTGATCATCATCATTTATTTATTTATTTATTTATTATTAATCATTCACACTCTTCACCCTCCAGCAGTATAATAATATTCATCACCCTGCGCTAGCTGAAAGAGGAGCACGTTGATTGGGAGAGCCTGAAAAAGTCGTTGAATCTAGATTGAGCAGGAGGTCCGTGGCCCGGCCACCTAAATTACAATTGGGCCGGGCGTACGGCGCACGTGGGGGGTCGGATCGGAGGGCCGGCTGAATTCAGAGTTGCAAGCAGGCCAGGCCCATGCATGAGGCCTACTATGGCAATAATAATCACATCACAATTCACATATAGTGTATTGCTATTTGGATTAATTGATCACTGGACATATTTTCTGGGAGTGTTTTTTTTTGAATAAAAAGTACACCTCTTTCTGTTTGGAATGGGATGACGTGTTAACTGTACGTGTCTCTAGTTATTTTTTTTGTTCTAACTTTATACCCTCGATTTAATTAATTTCTTGAAAGAAGAGTATATTAACATCTACAACGCCAAATAAATGCACAATCTAGACAGATTTTCTGGTAGATTTTAGTAAAATTAATTGGATGGCGGTGCTAGATGCATGCTAGAGAGAGAGAAAGAAAGAATTGATGAGGTTGCACAGCTAGCACGATGGCGGACTAGCAAGAGAAGACGGAATCATGGATGAGACATACCGTGCATGCGCTGCAATGCCAAAGAATTGATGCATGAACTTGCAGTTGCAGGTGTGCCTGGCTCGATCTGCTGGATCGATCGGATGATAGGATTGTTTGGTACAGTTTATTTGCTGTTTATGGCCAAAATAAGCCGGAACCAACAGCCAAACGGAACGTTTTTTTTCAGTTTCTTCTGGCCGCGCTTCTTTTCACAGCACCCATTTGTACTAAAAAACAGAAGCGGAATCAAACCAATTTATTTTGACCGCGCTTTTCGTTTATTTTTACAGCTGTGAAAAAAAACGCCGCCAGAAAAAACTGTACCAAACAGGACCATATATGGACGACGTACGACCTGGCTTGCTTGTGAAGCTAGCTAGTAGGTAGTACATGCAGCATGTACAAGTACCGGCCCGGGTGTGTGTTTATATATATACGCGCGCGCACATCACACGGGCACTGCACAGCATGCAGGCAGAAAAAAAGATGCATGGATGGATGACGATCCTGCAAGTGTGTCGTTGACGCCGACAGTGCAACCGACACGGCCAACTAACCAATGCAACTCCCAGCCCTGGGTTGCAGGTGAACGTACGTACGGTACGGGTGGTTGGTTGCATGCTTTGGTTTGCGCCCCCAACGCCCGCCACCCAGCCGCCGATTCTGCGATAATAATCACCTTATAATTTCCCATCCATCATCATGGCACCAAACCACGTATATTTAATTAATCTTCATATATAGAGAAAACACCTACAAAGTTTTGAAAACGATGGGACATAGTACCTCATGACCTCATACACATTAATTAGTTATATGCCTAAAATAAATTTCCATATAAAGTTTAGCTAGAATATATAATTGTTCCCAATGCAAGACGACGATGCATGATCACCACACAATGCAAATAAAATCCCTGCTGCTGGTCAGTTATGCATATCATCGTCGTACGTGCGCATCATGCACAGGCATCTATATGTATATCTATATCCGGGACCGGGAGGATCGGAGAAGGCCGTGATGAAACCAAAATGCATGCAATTAGATCAGATCAGAGATGGGCAGCAGGGCAGACTGCAGTCATGCATGTGACAAACAACGACGATATCATATGATGGTATATCCATCAAATTAGTAGTGACGGCCTCTTAATTTGTATGTGCTGCAGTGCCCATTTATTTGTACCGAGCAGCAACAAAGTACGTCCTAGCTATACTAATCTAGTAGTATACCATTAATTAATTCGCTTGTCCTTAATAATTTGGTACATCATCACCATTTACATCCAGCAACATGCACTGCACACATGCAGTTAACGATGGAATCCCAATAACTTGTTGGCAACACACGGTTTCCTGCATCGATCAGGTGCCCTTAGACTAGTGTGAGATCGACGGAACACGTACCAACAAACAACCAGTACTACCCTGCAAAAAAAAAAAAAAACCGACCCGTACAGAAAATAAAAATTCAGAGTTTGGCGACCTCTGAATGATCCGATCCGACCCACCCAACGTTGGCTGCTGCTGCAAACGCATGCCATCTAGTATATAGTAGGCACCAGCAGCAAAACCATGTACAAACACTGGCCCTTTTTTCCCACTTCCCCTTGGATTGGAGGGCCGCTAAATAGACAAGCGGAGTCACCTTAGAAATGTCGCAAAGCCACCGCAACTGCAGAAGCGCCGGCTGCAGGTTAATTATTAATTTGATTAAGAATTTAATTAATTGATTAACTAATGGACACCAGCGGCTGCCCTGCCAGCTGCCTCTGCTCTCTGCTGTGCTGTCTGTAGTCTGAAGAGAGAGAGAGAGAGACGACGGGGAGAGTTTCCAGGTCGTCTTCCTTCCCGCAGGGGCAGCCGGGCAGGGGCAGGACAGGTGAGGTGAAGCGGCAGCGGAGCATTCGATTGGGTTGGAGGTCTGCCTGCTCAGCTCATCTAGTCATCCTCCCCTTCCTCTCCTGCCTGCCCGCGAGGTGAATCAGCAAGATGATTTCTTTCTCCGCTTTCTAAGATTCCTCTTCTCCTCCCCTTTACGCTGGCTGCACTGTATCTGCCGCGCAACGCAATCATTTGGTACGACGACACCCAGCCGAAGCAAGAGCACGAGCAGGAGCAGGAGCAGCTCTCAGTCCCGATCCCAATCTAGTCTAGGTGGATTGCTTGCTCCAGGAGGGAGGCCAAGCGGAGCGGACCGGGCGGGATTCGATTCCGCCGCCGCCGCTACCACGGGGACCGACCCGACCAACAAGGAGGATGTTCAAGCTGCACCGCCACCGCTCCTCCGACCGCGTCGGCGAGCGCTTCGACTTCAGATTCTCCAACTTCCGCGCCGTCCAGGTTCACTCCTTTTCCTGTCTCGTCCTCCTCCTCAGACTGATGAGAGAGTAGCAAAACTGTTTCTTTTCCTTCTCTTTTCAAGGGGGCCAACCAGTAGCAATTTTTCTCAATTTCCCCTTTCTATTCTACTACTAGTGATTCGCTCCCAGGACTAGGACCTGTCTCTCATCGCCTCTTCGACCCTTCCGGCATTAATGTAGCGTCATGCTCTATCTTGCATATGCCTAATGTCTCCTTCCATTACTTTTCACCCCTGCACACGTGCTGAGTAGAGTGGGGAACCTCACACCATTTCCTCCTGTCTAAAAGGAAAAGGGAAAAGCCTGCCCCTTTGCTGCACTAGCCTCAGGCTATGCCATTGCATTGCTCTGCATTTCTCGTCTCCTTAATCCTTTGATTTGATGATCCAGATGCCACCCCAACGCCCAATTTCCACACTTGTTCTATTCAGGGCAGTGGCTGCCTCTCACTCCTAGATTTGTTTCATCGCTTGCCTTATACGTATTAAATTCAGGTGTGCCCACAAGCTCCTTCCTCTTCATTTTAACCACAACCTAATAGTTAGTTAAGGAGGGGAATACTGTCCACACTGCCTCTTGTATTGTGCCTTTCTCATTTCATCTTTTTCTGCAGTATATATCATACCCCCACATTTTGTTCACTCCTTTCGTGTCTCGTCAATTTGTGTTTTTATAGGTCCCAGCAGTATCAGACAGGCTCTTCATTTCAATAATATCAGTGGATAGTGGAAAAACCATTGCAAAATCCAGTAAAGCCGCTTCTCGGAGTGGAATATGCCAGTGGCCAGACACCATCTTGGAGCCAATATGGTTTTCCAAGGATGAAGTCTCCAAAGAATTCGAAGAGTGCCAGTACAAGATTATTGTTTCCGTGGTATGTAATCTAGATAATTACATTTTATTTCCGCCCCACCGTACCTATTCTCGGATACTGAATTCTTTGTTTCAATGTATGCTAACTGCTGAGCTATGCCATCGTGTCACCTCAACCTGCTCTCTTGCTGCAGGGATCAACAAAATCTGGCATTCTTGGGGAGATTTTTCTAAATCTGTCTAGTTTTCTCAACTTGGTCGATCCAACTGCTATCTCTTTGCCACTGAAGAGATGCAACTCCGGAACAGTTTTACAGGTGTGTTTTGAGTTATTTACACCTCTTCGTTTTCAAAGGCATCTGGGCAATTGCTTACATGATTTGGTAGCCCACAAAAGTGTGCGGTTTTTTTAACCCACTGCTCATGACCTGCTGTCACATATGTGCCTATTTCTTGCTTGTACTTTTGGCACCATGCATCGACAGTACCTTGCTGCTTCTGTTGATGTTGTTTTTTTTTTCCCCTCATGTGCAGCTTAAAGTTCAATGTCTTGGCACAAAGTCTAAGCTCAGGTAACTAAACTGAATCCTCAGAAGTTCTATTCAGTCTTCGCTTCCTCCAAATCCTGAAATTTGATAGTTCTCCCATTTCTATGTAGTGGTGTCCGGTCATTGAGGGACATGTCTACCCGTCCTGAGGACCGTAGTCCCACGCCAACCAATGATGAAATGGACAATAGGTCAGATTGCTCCGATGGCATGTTCAACAAGGGTGTTCGTTCTTCATCAGAAAATCATATGGGTGGAACTTATCAAGATGAACCTGGAAACAGGGTATGCAACTGTTTAAAACAATTTGGTCTGTCCCAAGTAGTTCCCATTCCATCCTGATTTCTCGTCAGACAGTTTCTGATACCTTGAGATCTATCCAATTTTCACTCTAATTATTGATTAGATAAATTATAGCAGACCACTTAGTTGCCAATGCTTTGGGTTTAACCTTGTAGTTAGAGCACCCCATTTTGATGTTTCAATGATAGACCATGGAAGGAAATGGAAGAAGAACCTGTCTGTGGATCTTTTTTCTGCATGCCGCTACCTGATGAAATCCTTTGCCTTTAATCATCAAGCAAGAACCTATACTTGTTTAGTCAATGTGGGGTCCATATCCCCCACAAAAGTTATGGCATGTTCTGAACTCTACTCAATGGCCTATTCATAATCTAGAAAATTACATATAAAATTTTCTACTGATCAACAGGCCACAAAAGTCAAATACTGTAAAAGCCGCAGTGCTACAGTTGTGTGGATGGTCCCATCCTCCATGGCACATTACATGCATGTATGTATAAAACCACAAGATACTCCAATGTGGAAACTGGTGAACCTACTGTCATTACCACTGTGAATAAAATTTTTTTAAGTAGTAAAGATATTTTGTGCATGGTAACTCTTGAAAGGTCCCTGAATTTGGATAGTCTTCTATGCGGACAGTAGTTTCACCATCAGCAAGCAACATCTGTTTTGATTGGACGCTGTGCTTTATCAGAGTATTCTGTACACGCCAATTATTTGTAACCTCTTTTTTTTTCCCAGGAAACAAGTTTCTCTGCATCAGGGTCCCACCGGAGTTCTAATTCTGGAGATAGTACTGCAGACAGAACAAACTTCTCTCCTAGAGACAACTCTAATGGAGGACTTTATGTGGGAAGGCAGGATTCTGCTAGTTCCTATGTTAGTTACGTTAGTGCTAGCCGTGGCGATGATGGATTTAGATCCAACAATTCATCTTTTAGTTCTCGGGCTTCAGGCCCAAATGTGCTGCAAGGGAGTACTCCAAAAACATTTGCAAATGGCCTTTCTCAATTATCTATGGGAGCATCTGACTCATCTAAAGATCTTCTTGAAGCTGCTGAAGAAACAATCGAGGAACTCCGTGATGAGGCAAAAATGTGGGAGCGCCATTCTCGCAAGTTGAAGGCTGATCTAGAGATGCTGAAGAAGGAGTGTTCTGAGAAATCAAAGCAACATGCTGAGCTAGCAGTTGAGCTGTCTGCTGCACAAGCTGAACGGGATTCCTATAGGCATGAAATTGAAGAATTGAAGTCATCCTTGCAAAATTTAAACACGCGACAAACAATTACAGGAACACCTAAACGTTCAGACTGGATAGACCTGCAGAAGGAACTTGAAGGTGAGGTGAAGTTTCTGAAGGAATCAAATGCAAACTTAACCATACAACTAAACAGGACTCAAGAGTCAAACATAGAGCTTCTTTCTATTCTTCAGGAACTGGAAGAAACCATAGAAGAACAGAGAGCTGAAATATCTAATATTTCGAAGGTCAAGCAGACTGCTGATCCTGAAAATGGATTGTCAGTAAAAGAAGACACAGAGTGGGCTAAGAAACTGTCAATGAAAGAGGATGAAATCACAATTCTGAGGGAGAAATTGGATCGTGCTCTCAACATTGGAAATGCTGGCGCTCCCGGTTCCAATGCTGTTTATCTCGAATTGGAGAAGGAAAATGAAATTTTAAGGGCTAAAATACAAGAACTTGAGAAGGACTGTTCTGAATTAACAGATGAAAATCTGGAGCTTATATATAAGATGAAAGAAAATGGACTGGCAAAAGGTCAGGCTTCTCGTATCTCAAACAACAATGAGCTACAATTCGAAAAGCTTACATCTAGGATTCATCAACTGGAGGAGGAACTTAGGAATAAGGAAATGTTAAGAGATGGCAGTTTGCCTGAGACATCAATGTCTGATGCGAATGAATTGCAGAGAAAATGTGCTGAACTTGAGCTGAAGCTGCTAAATTTTAGGTCTCAAACCTGTGAGCTAGAAGAAAAGTTCCAAAAAAGCCAAAAGGATCTGGAACAACGAAATCTCGAGTTATCTGAACTGAGAAGGAAGATCAACGGTCTCCATTCAACTGAACTGGAAGCTTGTGAATCTGGTGGTACAAGAAAGTACCAATCTAGAGCGGCAGATCTAGAGGATACTGAACCAGAGAAAGATACGCTGAAGGCTAGGTTTGAATTGCAAGTACAGGAAAATGATAACCTTCGGCGTTCCAAGGTTGAAATGGAAAATTTTATTTCTGAGATTCAGGCTGAGAAGAGTCAACTTGAGGAACGCCTGTCCGCATCGCTTAAAGAAAGCAGCATCACTTCGAAATGCTTGGATGAAGTGCGGCAAGACATCCTTGTGCTTTCCAGTAGTATAGATTCTCATGTTTCAGCTAACAAGGTTCTTCAGAGGAACATAACCGAGCTAGAGAGTTGCAAAGCTGAACTAGAGTTGCATATATCGGAGCTGGAACAGGAAAACATAGAGTTGTCAGAACGGCTATCTGGACTGGAAGCACAATTGACTTACCTGACAAATGAAAAGGAGTCAAGCGAGCTGCAGATGCATGACTCCAGATCTCTCATCGTCAATCTCAAAGATAAAGTAGAGCGGCAGCAATCAGAGATGGAAACTCAAAGACTCGAATTTAAGCAGAAACAACAAGAATCGCAAAAAAGATTGTCAGAAGCACAGGATGATTCTGAAGTTCTGAGAAGATCTAATTCTAAACTACAATCTACGGTTGAGAGCCTTATTGAAGAGTGCAGTTCTCTTCAGAATCTAATTGCTGATCTGAAGAAGCAGAAGCTGGAGTTGCATGGCCATCTTACACATAAAGAACAGCAACTGGATGAGTCAAAAAAAAGGAACTTTGAGTTTAGCAAAACAGTGGAATTCCTTGAGGCAAAGCTTTCTTCACTACAGAGGGACATTTCTTCTAAAGAGCAATCTTTGTTGTCAGAACTGGAGAGTATATTCCAGGAGCACATGGAACAAGAAGAAAGAATTAATCGCGCACATTTCATGCTAAATAAGATCGAGAATGAAAAGACTCTTGAGGTAGAGAATCTCGAGAGGGAGGTCATGAGCCTCACTGCACAGGTCTCCTCCACACACGAGGAGCGAGAAAATGCCACTCTGGATGCTATCCGAGAGGTTTCTGTACTGCGAGCAGACAAGGCTAAACTTGAGGCCAATCTCCAAGATGTTAGTGCACAATTGAGACATTACGAATCTCAATTGGAAGACCTTCGGAAGGAGTCTAAAAATAAGATTAAAGGGTTGGTTGATTCCCTTAATGCCTCCAAACAAAGTGAGGAAATGTTGACATCTGATGCTGAACATATGAAAAAGTTGATGGAAGCTGCTAAATCCAATGAAGATGCGTTACGGAAGACTTCTAATGAACTAGAACTGAAGCTTAAATCCAGTGATTATGAGAAACAGCAAATGCTGGAAGAAATATCTGGTCTGAAACTGCAGGTCCAGAAAATAATGAATCTTCAAGACGACGTTTTCAAACTTCAGAGTTCTCTTGATGAGGCTAAGTTTGAAAAGGGAAAAGTGGAGGAGCTTCTGCGGTCAGTGACTGAGGAATGTGAAGAACTAAAAGCACAGAAAGCTATGCTAACAGACGAAGTTTCTGACATGCATGAGACGTTGAAAATTGGTGAAAAAGAAAGACGGAGCAGAATAGCTATGCAGGCAAAACTCGTGAGGTTGGAGAGCGATCTTTCAGCATCAGAAGCATCACATGTACATGAAGCAGAATTGAAGAACGAACTCAGTAGGGTCAAGAGATCAAATAGCGAGTACCAGAGGAAGATACAATCTCTTGAGCAGGAAAATGAGGATCTTACCAGGAGAGTTCAAGTTATGGAAAAGGGGTTTGAGCAAACATCAAACATTAAAGAAGAGAACCTTGGAAAGCAGGTTAGTCATGCAAAGTGAAGTGCTTGTTGTGATGATCAGACAATCCCTCATTATTGATTATACTGTCCTCTTTGCCTTGTATTTTCCTTGTTCCAGGTTGAAGGGGATAACCAGGCAGCCATTCAGTTACTGGAGACTAAGCTTGCAGAGGCGTTGGAGGAAAATAAGATGTACAAAGCTCAACAAAAGAGGTACCCTACCATCACAAACCTAAATGTGTCCTATTATATGTTGAGCATGCATGGGGTGCTAACTATCTATTATGTTTTTATTATGACTAGTGAATTAGTTTAGCTGGTGCATGTCCAGAAAGTATTCCTTTTCTGTGTGGAATTTACATTTCATCTTTGAATTGGAAAACTGAAATTTGGCAATCCTGCAAGGAAACTGCCTTCTGCAGGATGCTAGTAGTCTTGCAGACTAAATATATTTAAGCTTATTAAGTGAGATAGTGGTGTGACAGTGAAGGCACATCTTTTTCTGTTGGCAACCATATACGGGTGCCTTTATTTGCTGTCCAATGTAAGGTTATGTAATATTGTGCATGACATCTGTTCCTAGTTCTCACCCTATCTGTACAACTCCTTCGTATGAACTTGGGCCCTGTGACTAGACTTCAAATTGGTTATACATACCATGAGCAGGAGAAGAAAATTGATTGAATTTAGTTTCATCTGTTAAAGTTGGATTACATATTTCTAGCTTACAGAATTCTTGGAAGTCAGTTAATTACCACTATTGCTCAGTAGCACTCCTTTCAGCTTGATTTAGTCCTATATAATTGTTGGTCTTAACTAAGAAATCATTTCTTTTTGTTTATCTACAGTGCCATGCCTGAGGGGCAACCTGCCGGTAGAGATTGTGAGGGTAGTTCTGACAGGATTTTGCAGCTGGAAGGAGAACTAAGAGATATGAAGGAGCGATTACTCAATATGAGCTTGCAGTATGCAGAGGTAGAGGCTCAGAGGGAACGATTAGTGATGGAGCTTAAAGCTGTCAAGAAAGGCAGGTGGTTTTAGAATGACGTGGAACTGTTGCCTAACACAGAACATGAGACTGGCAGTGCAGGTACTGCGTTTATTTCCTCACGACACTAGCCAATTACGAGCAATAGTTTGGACGCATCTTCCTGGTGAAACCGTTTCATACTTTCTTGCTATCGAAAGGACCCCCATTGTCTGTTTTTTGTTCTCAGGCACCTCTTTTAGTCCACCATATCAAAAAACTTTCTGGCTGTACAGATGGGCATCGCCAAGCATTGTTATGTCCGTGCGGTGGCAATATGACATTTATGTCGGATTATCATGTGAGAAAAGCAAGCAAGAGCAGCGGTAGACACTATGTACCCTGGACATGCTAGCTGGTGCCTGGAGGATGCGGCGAGATGTGATGATGCACCAAGACGACAGCGAAGGTCTGTGTGATGTGGCGAACTGTGAGCCTGTGACTACTTACCCCTTGATGATGCGGCCCCTACACTATGATGATATGATATGATGATCCCATTGATATTTAACCTGTTGATATATTTATTTGTAATGGCATGCCTTTTTCTCATCTGGTATATACACTAGTTTGTGATGAGATTGACTGGGAGGGTGATGGTCAGCTGTTGATATGGTTTCTCATCGGATGACCCTCCCTCCATTTTACATGCATGATTACACTGAAAAAGAGTGAACCCCTTGGATTGTCGATAAATGTAGTTAGTCATCATATTACACCTTGTACTATACATGCATACTATTGTATTGTAGTAACAATAATATGAAGGCAAGTGCAGCAGCTCTTCATTGCCTGACTGCATTTGTCCCAGGACGACAGGTAATCTCGATTGCTTTTTTTTTTACAGATAAAGTACAGCATTGTGCAATTAACTGAGGCATGATGCATTTGTCCCGGGCTGCTGCCCCGCTCCCATGATTCACGGCCTTGCCCTGCAGAAGATATGTAGGAGGTGTCTGGGGATTTGGTGTATTTTGTTTCCCCAGACGAGCGCCGTATGTGTGTATATGAATGAATATATACAGTATAGGCAATCGATGGTGCAGCTGTACGTGCTGTTTACTGACACGTAGCCAGCTTATTGATCAAATGATTAGACAGGCTATCACCGCCTGAAAATAAATGTAGTACACTGTACTTGTAAAATGATAGCAGAGTTCTAGAAGCAGATGAGCTGCCTGTAATTAGGCGAAGAAGCAATATGTAGTTCCAAGTTGGACTTGGTTAGTGACCGTACCCTTGGATCTGAAGAAGATCCTAGCAGGCAGTGGTCCAGAAGATCTGAAGATGAGATATATGAGAAGAAGCAGAGTTGTGCAATCAATCCATTCTCCCTTGGATTAATCGCTAATTCACTTTACACTCTGGCAAGGCAAGCAATTGCACGCGTGATCGTCGTCTCTGTGTCTGTTGGAGTAGTGACAGTGAACAGGCAAAATGGTTGGCTTGGCGTCGAGTGTCGCTGAAACAGAGGCCTGAAACAAGAAAAGAAAGGAAACTGAGAGGCCTGGAAGGAGGCAGCAGATCATCTCCATCGTCCTCGCGTTCTATTCTACTAGTATTTAGATGGCACCACCATGCACCCATGATTCCATGCATGATCGTCCATCCGTGCATCTCCTCGGAACTCGACCGTCGACGTCCCAGCTCCCTGAATTCATGTGATGTGAGGTGGGCGCGCGGGGGGACAGCACGCAGCAGCTTCCTTCCGTTCCATCGATCTGCATGCACGCACACGCCCAAAACAATTACAGTATGGAGTACACACTAGTACTAGTGTTTCCTCCTGTTTGTCTGCTCTCTCTCCCATATCGCCATGATATAATATTAACTACTGCAGTACTACTCCTTTTGTTTTATCAACTAAGTAAAAGTGGTTAATCACTTGGTATATAACTATACATATGCGCTATATAGCTAATAGATGAGGACATTTTTGCCTGGCTCTACATAAATTAAACCTGAGAAAATTTCTGTTCGCTTCATGTACAAGTATTTTTTGTTGTTTCAGTGCAGGAGACATTCAAGGTAGACCATCCTTCGGTATATATGCAGGACATCGGAGGCTGTTTCTATAGACACTTTGATTTAGCCAAGAATAGACGGAGAGAAGCAACAAGAGCGAGGTTAAGTTGCCAATGTATATAAAAGACAACACTAATATATTGTATGCTCATATATAATATGATGAGGTTTAAGGTTGGCTCCTAGATAGATTAACATCTCTATATGAGGCTTGCTCTTGCATGAGAGCCTTCCCTCCTTTCATGTACATCTCTTCTTCACATAGGGAAGATGGCATATAAATAGACTATTAATTTGCCCATTCTATATATATACTCACTCTAATAGGCTTGGTTCATGATTTTTCTTTTCATTTGTGCTCATAATTCCTATGTTATTTGCTCAGCTTCTTAGCTGAAAAAAACTCTTTGCCGCAATCACAGATTAGCTAGCATTGGATACCAAATTAAATAATGCCGCAAATATTTCATACACGAAAAAGAACAATCACAAAGGACATAAAGCTGGAGAAACTGCCAAGGAAAATATATAATGTATGTTTCCTGGCTTCAAGTCCTGATAGCAACGCATGGCCCTCGGCCGGATATGCTAGATCACTGAATCACAGGGGCACGCAGTAGCCAGTACAGACTACAGTGCAACCAACAGTCTTGGATGCATGATCGCGCGTCGGCCGCAACAAAACAAGGCATGCATGCGTGCACGTTGATTAATTATCTCTGATCGTCCCGCCATGATTTATTATTATATGAGCGTTTCATATGTCCATAACAAAGTGAACAATCAATAACCGGAGGTTACGTTGTAAATGTAACTATAATTTTGTTCTGAAATATACTATCTCTATCCACAAATATATAGTGCGGTTGATTTTTTATACAACTTGAATCATTTGTCATACTAAAAAAGACTTTAAAAGTTATCAGTTATTTGTTTGTTTCATCAGTAAAGTTAATTCGGATGAGTATGTTTTTACATGTTTGAATAAATTTTTTTGAATACGATGAATGATCGAACCTATGAAAAAAAATCAACCGCAGTCATACGTATATATGAAACCGGATCGGATCCGGATGGATATACATGCTAACATGCATACATACAAACAACGGATATAGATCCGAATTCGAATAGGGGCAGTATCAAAATGCATCGGATATTGATATATACCCCGCTTTCATCCGTAGTAAAAATAGAGAGTAGTAACACGTGTCTCACCGTGCAGGAATGGCCCATTGGTAGGTCTTGCTCCCTGGGAATCCAGCCTTTGTGGGTAGGCAACAAGCAGACAGTGGCCATCGGGATGATGACTCGCGGATTTGGCGCCTAGGGCGCGGAAGATAGCGATCGAGCCGGCATGCAAACACCAATCACTAGACAATGCATATGCGTCGCTACCTCTACATATCTCATCTGTTGACGGCAATGATCGAGATCCATCAATGCATGAGATCGAGGAACGAAGGGGATCGATCGGACGACGCGCGTTCGTTCTTTCAATTCGGCCATGAGCCCATGCATGATAAGGAGTATATATATAGAGATCGACATCGACCGGCATTAGGCAACAATGCATGCATGGCGGATCATCGATCCGTTCGGACGTGGATCTGCATCATGCAGATCTTATATAGGAGTATATCAAAGGTCATGGGTGTCATCTGACCCCGTTCGTGTACCCATACCATGCATACATGCACTTGCAAACGAGCCAAAGCTTACGCTTACTTATTATAGCATCGACATTGGCCTCTATCTTATAGTACTCCCTCCGGTCTTCAATGTTTAAAGGAGCTTTTACGTTGAATGCAAATATTTGATGTTAAAGCATTTAAACTTTATTTTGGACTAGTATATCTTTGGTCTGTTTATATTTCCCATGCATGATTAAATGACCCATGCACATTCTCCCTCTCCCTCTCCCACTTGCATGCACCAATTAAAAAAGGCAAAAAAAAGTGTCCACGCGAAGAGTGTGCCACAACCAATTTGGCTAACATACTTAGGGCTCCTCCAATGGTAGTACTGGCTAAGGAAAAATCCACTTCACCTTGTGGGGTCCTTATTTTGCAAGATTTCATTGGACAACCACCACCCATTTTCGAGTTACGTACTTCGAGCTAGCTAGGAACCAAAAGACAGCTATTTACTTTTTCTACTCTCTTTCCTCCACATTAGCAATCCGAAACCAGTCGGCATCAAATAGCTAGTCCAAATAGTCACATTATTGGAGACGCCTTTATGTGTTTTGGTATGGAACCATAGTCTATTTATTAGGGGTGCTATAGAAAAAAGCAGTCCTATTTAATTGCTTCTTGGTACGAGAGATCATGTCCAAAACATCAAGTATTTGAAGGCTAAAGGGAGTATAGTAAAGTACGTACTATTGTTCTTGCCCAAATTTTCTTTGCTCCATATATACGCACAGGAACCCAAAGTTAACATGAGACAACTTATAACTAAAGATAACCTGCACCAAATTAAGTTTATCTGTTAAATTAAATCTTATCAAGATCATATATATTCATATGGGACCGCACACATATGACATATATATGACCGCCTATAAAACAACACCGTACCTACATTTATCTACTTGCCTTTGCATTGGCCTGCTCCTCGTATATATACATATGGCTCAACCAGCAAAGAACACTCCACACCTTGCTTGCACATCATGCATGTGCGCATATTATTGTAGGCATATGCAGTATGGACTACAGGTACATATATATATCATAATAAGCATATACATATATGGATGCTTCCAAAAAGAGGTCGGCGAGGAGGAATGATGGATCATACACATACCGACTGCTAGCTAGCTTTTCTTTTTTTTTTTTTAGTGGTACATCTCGGATCATGTGCACCGCCGGAGCGAGCGAGCGAGCGAGACGGACAAGTCAAAGAGTCCCATTTGTCAATCTTCTACGCTGGGGCGCCCGTACATGGCTGTGGGTACACATAGATCATATCTCTGTGCTATTATCCCTGCAAGAACTCCAATGCATTCAATCTAACGTGGTCACTTACTTTAACCCTAACCTAGAAAACAAAATTTTCTACACACTAAACCTGTTAAACCCATATTGCCCATATATATAACGTGATCCATGCATATGGCTGATATAGATGAGTAGGTCACCAGCTATGAAGTGGGCCAAAATGCCACAATGGCATCGCTGTCCATCGTGGCGTGCCACTTCGTGAAGATCGACATCCAAAAACCCGGTTATATATACTCAAAGTTTGGGTATCTTATCTTATCTTACTATTACTAACTGAAAATTTAAAAAAAAAACACTAATTTCAAAACGCGCTAGAGAAAAAAACATAAATCTTAGAAATTCTCACAATAATCAGAAACATCTGACCATCAATTGGCAGATTAGAATATTAATAGCCATTGGATCTATTTTCTAAGTAATTACCCACCTCTGCCATTATGAAAGGTCATGAGTTCAACTCTCAACGAAAGCAAATATTTTTTTCTTTTTTTTATTAAATCTATTTTCTAAGTAATTACCCACCTCTGCCATTACGAAAGGTCTTGAGTTCAATTCTCAATGAAAGCAAATATCTTCTTTTTTTTTAGTTTTTCCCATTTTCAAATTTACCTTCAGTTTTTGTCTTTTTTTTTCCATTAAAAATGCTAGAAACATTTCCATGAAACATATATTTTGTAGACTCTTTTTGAAATTTTCACGTCAACCCTCACAAGATACGCTAGAAAAAAATAAAATCATAAAAATTCTCACAATAATAGAAAAAACTCTCGATCATCAATTGATAGGTTGGAATATTAATAGCCATTTGATCGGTTTTCTAAGTGTACCCACCTTTGTCATTATCAAAACAATATTAAATAACCCCTAAAACTACATATTAATTACCACTCTGCCAATATAAAAGAAAATATGAAATAACACCCTAAATTTATACTAATTGCTCACGTTTACTATTTTGATGGATAATACTCCCTCCGGTTTTAAATATAAGTCGCGATTGATTTTTTTTCAAAACTTTGACCATTCGTCTTATTCAATAAATTTGTTCAAATATATAAAATTACAAATCATGCTCAAACTAACCTTGGTAATAAACCAAATCACAACAAAATAAATGATAATTTGTAAATTTTTTGAATAAGACGAATGGTCAAATTTTTTTAAAAAAGTCAACCGCGACTTATATTTAAAACCGGAGGGAGTATCAAATATCCCCTTTTAATTTATATTTAAACTGTTCACCTTAGTTATTATGATTGATAATATAATGAAAATAACCCCTCAAAATTATATTAAAATCACTTACTTTTGCAATCGATCAAAGATTATCTAAATCAATTAAACATACATATAAAGTAGCAAGATATGCTATTATAGAAAACTAAGTATAAAAATAGATCTATATATGCTGTACGGTAACGCATAATACATTTAAAACTCTAACATGTGCTTTCGCACGGGTTGATTGACTAGTAAAAAACTAGTTGTAGGTTACATTTGGATGTGGGGATGAAAACATATGGAAATTACCCTCAACCATTTCAGTTTCTATATTTTATGACCGGGTATACATAATAGTTCTCAACAAGTCAAGTACTCATATTATTGTAATATATTAGGTTAGTTCCAGAATTGAATATTAGATGGTTGTTAAATATAATAACTAATTAAGAATTTTAATCCCTTTTCTGCACCTTAATCAAGTTACTATATGCATATATGTTATTGGACCTGTAACGTGAGTATTATTCTTAGTCTAAGTGCCACAAAGAAAAAAATAGAGGTGTCGGACTGTCTTCAGTGGAGCGCCTATATGGATTGTCTATAGTATTGTTTGATCAGAAATTTTACAATGATTGGCATTAACGTGAGCCATCAATTTTAAAAGATCTAAGGGTTACAAAATTAAGAAGTACTAATTGAAAAGTACTAAGTATGGGTCCAGTACCAAAAAGACGTAGGCTCGGTACTAAAAAAACGTGGGTCCAGTACTAAAAAGAGGTGGATCTAGTGCCACTATTGTTTTTTCTGTTTTTAATCGCAAGGGTAAACAGGGGATTGCATCTCCAATCGACTTCGGTCTTGCACAGCATCAGTCCCGCCCCCTTCACCTCTCCACTGCTCCCTGCCTCTCCGCCGTGCGCCGCCCCCGCTGTCGATGCGCCCCCGTCCTGGCCGCCCAAAGATCCGGCCGGCCAACGAGGAGCCCTCCCCGTGCACAGATGATCCCACGCCGCTGCACCACCCCCACCACCACTTCCCGCTCCCATGCCGGGGCTGCTCCAGGATGACGACCATGACATCCTGCTCCTCCCACTCCCACGCCATGAACTGATCCACATCGACCCCGCTCTCTACCGCCTACTCCGCTCCTACGACCGCCTCTAGCGTTTACAACGCCACAGCACTCGCCAGCCTAGCCGCCCTGCTCTCCATCCCCTCTCGCATCCGCACCTGCGCTCTTCCACAAAGCTCTGAGTCAGCGGCAGTCTCCTCTTCCACAAATTAGTCTTGAACATGTTCATTGTACCTTAGCTATAACTCTTTTTACTTTATATTTTGGCTATTTACAACTACAAGAAATGTACCATAGATGAATGATAATCTAGGTACCACGGTCATTATTTCTCGACCAACATGGCTAACGGTTCCATCAAATTGGCACATACGGATGAGCAGCAACGACGATGAAAGACCAAGACCTTGCCAGAGTACATCTCCTACCAGCGGCGGAGGACCGAGGTGATGCCGCGGCAGTGGAGGGCCAACGCGACGTGCCGTCTGGCCGCGCGGCAGTGAATGGCCGAGGCGACACACCGTTGGAGGATGACCTGGCCGTGGCGACGGAGGGCTGAGGTGACGGTTCCGGAGGACCAGGCAGTGGCGACGGAGGTCCACGAGGCAAGTTCCAGACGTCGGCGCCGCCCAGCCAAGGTGAGCAGTAGTCGGGACGACAGGATGGGATGACGAGCAACGATGCCCTTTGGCTGTGGAGCACCTGAAACAATTACCATTATACCCTCATCCACATTTATTTAATTATGAAAACAAAACTAAAAGTACCGTTGGTACTTCCCAATCATTGTAAAAATGCTCATTGTTTGATACTGTAGGTAGAGATGGGGTAGTTGGAACAGTGGAGGAACAGGGATAGACAATGCATATGGGCATTGCCGTTGGAGACGGTCTCACACAGGGCACAGATTCTGTGGCAGGTGACGAGGGAGGCAAGGAAAAAAACAAATAAAAAATAGAGTGCTAATTAAATTATATCCTTGATGATCAAGATTCCTGATTGTATGAGGCCATTTTCGATGGGCTTTCATCCTCCACAAACCAAGTGTACACATAAGTAAATATAGTGACATGGAGAGATAGAGTTATCAAGAGAGAGCAAATTGGGTTTTTACGGTTTCCAATACAATGAAACTCTAACACATCCATTGAGAGTTAGGCGGTTAGGCCAGCCATTCTCAATGGCGAGTTTTATTTTGTCGTTTCCAAGAGTCCACATCATAAAAATGGGTTGATGAATAAAACAAGGTCTCTTAGTGCATAATTTATTTCACAATTTCATAGGCTAACCGTGAATTTAATTGCAATACATACGATTGGGCATAATTATATTGGATGAACTGAAACTATATAGGTCTCAATGGTAGTTTCAATGAGTTTCGTACTCTTGGAAACAACATTGTTTTGTCATCGTAGTTGCTGATGTGACACTGACACATCATTTAATGAGAATGAAACTCCCACTGAGAATGACATTTATTTGTCTTAAGTAGGGGTAGTAAAGGACGCTTAAATTTTGCATAGATATTTTAAAGATTGGATCCAAAACAAATCGGATCACCCATTTCTATTTATTTTTTAAAATCATCAAGGACTCATTTGGATCGTGAATTTAGATCAGGACTCGCTACCTCCCATGGTCCTAAGACATGTATCATACTCATTAATGAAATATGAGATATGATTTTTTTCCCTAAAATGTCAAAACATTTAATAAGGCCATGAAATAAAAATCTAATGTTTTGGGTACACTTTCTCACACAAAGACCAAAACCTTTGGCCAGAATGGTAGGAGTACGAGAGGCTTCCTACTACAGTAGGTCAGTAGTAATAAACAGTATCAGGAGTTTTGATAGCCACGCACACCCATCGTTATCTATCTTGTTCTTCTTCCCTGGCCCCTCGCCTGCTAGTCGCCTTCCACCGCCACCTCGGGATTTGCGTGCGCGCGGAGCTCTCTTCATTTCTCTCGCGCTCTGATCTGCACATGCTCCCAGTGCTCTCACCTCTGATGTGATCCTCCTCCTCTGCTCTCCCGCCACCGCCAGCGACGATCGGCATACCATGCTATCCCCACCCCCTCTCTTCCTCCTCCGTCTCTACTTATACCCTTCCCTCTCCCTCCCGCCCTGACAGCGACCCTCGCCGGCCGGCCGCGCGCGCACTGGCACTGGCATTGCTCCGTCGACCGTACGTTCCCCCACATATCGAGACACCACCGAATAGTACCATGGACGACGACGACGTCCGCGCCAAGACCCGGTCTTGCGCCGCTGGCGAACCCTCCTCCGCCGCCGCGGCGTCAAGGATCATCGCGCACTGGGCCGCGCGGCGCCGCCAGGCTTGCGAGCAGATGGTGCTCACCACGCTGGACCTGGACCGCCGCGACCGCGAGTCGGAGCTCCTCGCGCTCGCGCGCCTCCACGCCGTCTCCATGCTCGACGCCTCCTTCCTTCACGGCGGGGACGGCGGCGGGAGGCGGCGCGCGCGGTCACCGGAGCGCGCGCTCGTCAGGCGGATCGCCAGGGAGTGGGCGGCCACCTCGCCGCGCGACGACGGCGCGCCGGCGGCGGCGCGGGGGCGGGACGAGTGGCTGGGCGAGAACGAGCGCGAGCGCGTGCGGTCCGTGCGGGAGCGCGTCCGCATGGCCAGCCAGCAGGAGCAGAGGCCCAGGCGCAGGGAGCAGCGGCCCAGCGTCCGCGGACGTCAGGCGCGCGCCGACGACGTCGTCGCGCGCATGGCCATGGACCGGCAGCGAGAGCTGCAGGGCCTCTCCGAGCACCGCGCCGTCTCCGCCTTCGCGCACCGCGGCCACATTCAGGTCAGTGCTGTGCTGCCAAGACCACCAACCATATTCTTCTTCTTCTTCTTCTTCTTCTTCAGAACAAATGGATATGGATTTTTTTTTTGAAACGAAAAATGGATATGGATTTGTTCCAACTTCCAACAAGAACGATCCTTACTGGCTGGCAAATTAAAGTGGTGGGGTTACTTTCTGGAGAAGCATTAAGCATGATCATGTCCATGTACTTGCGCAGTTACTACGTTCGATTTTCAGTTGGGGGACGGATAGGGCAGACGTGCAGTTGCATTTCAGGTGGGGGAAATCAATGCAATGAGCGCCATGACTTTGACTTCTCATCTAGTAGACCTACTAATCCTAATTACTGCTAGTAAAGTAATTACTCAGCGGTAGCACTAATCTACGGACTAGTTCATTGATGTTGCATGCATACTTGTCAAGCAGTATTACCAAATATGGGGAAAAAGAGAGAATAAATCCTTCTCTTTTGAAGAATCGTTTTTTCTTTCCCTTCCATGGTCCATGTACATTCGCCACTCAACTAGTCGTCTTGTCTGAAATTTCATGGAATTGATCGTTATATATTGTTTTCCAGTCTTTTCTCCGAGGTAGATTCTTTCGTAGCGGGAGGCCTATGAACGATGAGAGACCAAATTCTATGACAGCCAGAGAGTTAGGACAGCTTAGACAGAGTCATCCTGTCTCTAGACTGAGGTATGCCTGCTTCCTTTGCCCAGTATATATGGTCTCCTCTCCTCTCCTCTGCCGTTACTGATCTTGTCTTTTGCGTGTTGGATCTTGCTTCATCCAATAGAAAATTAGAGGGAAACAATATACTGTACTGTACAGTTTTTCAAGCTGCAAATTAAATGACACCTTTTTTTTTTTCTTTTTGCTTCGTCTAATGTACAATTTTTTTATATGAGAATGATGTCGGCGAGAAGAATATAATCAGATACTATCGACATTTGATTGCTGACGGTAGATACATTGTTCTTGACTAGGGAAGAAGTTGGCTTTCGAGCAGAAAGTAGCACCAGCGATCAATCAACTTCAGGGGCACTGTCCACTCATAACAATTATTCTTCCAATAGCGAGTATGATGTTGTGACACATCAGGCTGCAAGTGATGGTAACAGTCGTATAGAGACTGAAAACACTGTGCCTGACAGAAATGACGATGTTCAGCAAAACGAGTTTGCTCAAGAGCAAATAGATGGATACGATGATGAGTATTCAGACGACTCGGGGTCCTCGGAACAGGACAGTGATCGGTCTAGCTCTGTCTTCTCTGCTCCATCTAGCAACAGCATGCAGCAAGAAGCAGAAACTTACGGAGGAGGAGGAGGAGGACAAGAAGAGCAGCAAAGTGAAGTGGCATGGTCAAGGGATACATCTGGTACCGAGGGTGGTGGACACGACGGCGCCTTGGTACATGGAGATGAAGAATGGCTTGTTATGGACTCTCACGAAGGTGAGCCAAACTGGCAGTCAGGTCCAAGTTTCCCTTCAAGCAGAAACACTAATAACAGGTTTAGCCCGCCAGACGATGATGTCTATGGAATTGAGCTCAGAGAACTCTTGAGCAGGTGGAGTATTCTCTCTCTCTCTCTCTTTTTTTTTTTTTCTTCTTCTTCTTCTTCTTCTTCTGGAAAAAAGTTCATGTGAAAATTCCCTTGTGCTGTGGCAATGCAAATGTTTGATTTTGTTTTGTAGGCGGAGCGTGTCAAATCTTCTGAGCAGTGGCTTCCGAGAGTCTCTGGACCAGCTCATCCAGTCCTATGTCCAGAGGCAAGAGCATGAGTGGGATTTCGAGGAGGTGCAGCAGCAGAGAGCTGCAGCCGCCGGTGGCTTGCTACAGATGGAAGACCCTATTGAAATCAGGATAGACGAGGAGGAGGCCACTGAGAGTGCAGCACCCCAGCGTTCAGCTGCTGTGCTGGCTGATGAAACACTAGTGTTCCCGCAGCAACGGCAGTGGCAGCAAACCATGCATCATCGCCCTGATGAGTTTGTGAGTAGAATGGTTCCCTGCATTGGGTACATAATAATTAATCTGAATACCCACCCAAAGCATATGCATTTGCCAGCAGGACTGGGACGCCAGCATCCATGTGGTTCGCGAGGAGCTGACGGGGTTGCAGCGGGGCATGACGGGCATGCAGCAGATGGTGGAGGCGTGCATGGAGATGCAGATGGAGCTGCAGCGCTGCATCAAGCAGGAAGTGTCCGCAGCTCTGAACCGACGACCATCTCTGACTCTGACAGAAAAGGATGGAAATGGAGAGGCGATGGTAGAGGAGGAAGCGGATGGGGCGTCGCAGTCGCAGTGGAAGCTAGTAGTGGCTCGGAAAGGGACGTGCTGCATCTGCTGCGACAACCAGATCGACTCGCTTCTCTACAGGTGTGGGCATATGTGCACCTGCTCGAGGTGCGCGGGCGAGCTGCTGCGCGGGGTGGGCAAGTGCCCGCTCTGCCGTGCGCCAATCGTCGAAGTCATCCGAGCCTACTGCATTGCATAATAATTGAGAATGTAGATGAGCCGAGGAGGAGGAGATTTGTCTGCAGTTTTATTTAACTACTAGTGCTGCATCTTCTCTGTACCCTCCAAGGCAAGCTACTAATGATCTTGTAGATGGTCAGATGGAGGCTTTGAATCCAGTAACCATGGGTAACGGAATAAGTGATCTTACATATAATGAGATCGTTAGGTTTTATCGTATCGTGTCGTGCGTACTCTGAATGTTATAGTACAACAAACAGCTGAGGAACAAGATGCAGTCTGTGCAGTCAGAGAGAGAGAGAGAGAGAGAAACAGCCATTGACCAGGCCAACAGCCCGTCTCCTCAAAGAACTAACTAACTAACTAACTAACGGCCCACGTCAGTTTCGTGGCAAAGCCCACGGGCCGTGGCACGCTGAGCAGCTTCACCTCCGCCTCCGCCTGTGTGCTCGCTGTGGCCGCCACTGCAGCTTGCCTGCCCACCGACGACCTCCGGACTCCCCCCTCCCCCTCCTCGCCCGCGTCTCTCAACCTCCACCCCTGTTCGCGCCGCGCCGCGCCGCGCCGGCTGCGGGCAGCAACCGCCTGTGCTGTGCGGTGTGTGGATCCGTCCCGTCCAGTTCTTCCAGGGGTTGGTTCTTCTAGGTACGGACGACGGCAACCGCCTGAGCACTTGCTCCACTCCTTCCCTTGCCCTTCTCACTGCTGCATCTGTTTGTGTGTGGTTTGGAGGTCCCGTCCCCTCCCCTCCAATCCTCCATGGCTGGGCGTAGTTTTATTTTATTTCACACACACACACACACAGAGGGAGGGAGGGAGATGGTTCCAATAGGCAGGCAACCATCGGGTCAAATTTCCTTATCTTTTTTACCAGTTCAGCTCGCATGTTCACTCAATCACATAAGAGGGCTATGAGAAACTGGCCATCATCAATCAGGAAATCCCTGAAATTTTGTAACAAGCAACCCCATATCAGTACAAACCATAGCAGCAGTACAAACTAGACACCTTAATTATCCTTTGAGCCACAAGCCCACAACTGCCTATACATAACAACAATGCACGCGCACTGGTTAATGGAGGGTGGATGCAGAAACCCGTGAGTTTTTCCTTTTCATTGTAAGACAGACAACTGGCGGGCAATTAAATCTGTTCCGGCTCTTGTTTAACTCGTTCTCATCTGTAATCTGAAATGACCTCTTCATCATGTGTGCCCATGTCGCTGAACCGAAGCATATGACCCATCATTAGCACCACACACGCCATCATGTGTCCAAGTCTGGTTTGTTTGTTTCAGATTTAATTTTGCAATCTGCCAACATCTGCAATCATCTCACATTCTTGCAGCTTGGAACATTCAGTATGACCATGTCGATTGTTAACCAACTGCCCTCAACGTTGTTGTTTCCAGGACAAGGAGGAGGCATTATATATATAATTGGTGCTGCAAGGATCCGTATGGCATGGGGAGGTTTGTTCCTGACCTTGGGCCGCCCCACACAGGAGCACCACAAGTCCTGCCTTGCAGCCGCTGGTGGCTTCAACTACGACGCGGCTCTCCATGGCGCCACGCGCCCAAAGTCTGAAGCAGCTGCTGCTGATGATGCTGAAACAAGCGACAAGGCTGCTATGGAGCGTGGCTACTTTGTGAACCGGTCGCGTGTTCTGATCGGCTCAGGTGCCGACACCTTCCACCACGCCAAATCTGCCCTCCTCTCGTGGAGGTATTTACCACTCCTTCCTCCCCGCTACATATATATAACCAACCCACATTCAGATATATATATATTGTGTATATCTGCCTGCCTGGCCTGACTGTGCTGGTATGTACTATTATTTTCGACGATCAGGCACTTGGCACTGGGGTGGGCGAACGTGGAGCCGGACACTCCGGTGAAGGTGGGGACGAGGTTCTGCATCAGTTACAAGGAGCTGATCCCCTGGGTGTGGGTGCTGCTGCCGCTGCAGATCGCGTATGTGAGCGATGCCAGGCCCAAGGACGGCGGCAAGCAGGCGATGTTTGCGTTCGGCAGCGGCACTCTGCAGGGCCATATGCTGGTACGTACGGTACCTGCACAAAGATGCATGACGATGAGATGCCAGTTGATGAGGAATGTGTGGTTTTGCAGGCCGGTGAGGAGCGGTTCTCGGTGCAGGTGGACGAGGAGGATCGAGTGTGGTACGAGGTGGCTTCCCTGTCGAAGCCGGCGCACATCCTGGCGTCGCTGTGCTATCCGTACGTGCAGCTGAGGCAGAAGCATTTCGCGCGGCAGTCAGGGCAGGCGCTCCTCAACCATGTCCATGTGGCTGCCTCCTGCAGCAGCAATGCCCAGACGATCCCGATCGCCCAAAACAACTAGGTAACCCATAGACAGACCGAAGTGTCATTGTTCAAGCCAGCCAAGTAGGATAGGAGTGTAATGATATATATCCAAATAAACTCCTTATTAGCCTCTGCACTGAACTGGATTTCTGAATGGCAACCAAGCTGAGCACACCTAACTTTTGAATGTTGAGCACGAGATCCGTGCGCCGATTCTCGAGTCTCCTCCTCCTTATCTTGTCTCTGTTTAATTTGTCGGTAGCACTACATACTTTAGGCTAATACCGGACAAATAAACAAGAAGATAAGATAAGGTGAGAGGACGAGGAGGAGGAGGACGTGACGTGGTGCAGATAAATGGATGATGTGGGCACCCGCCCGGAAAGCCAAGCCGGCCAGCCGGGTGGAATCAGCGAGCGTACTCTTTGAATTGGATAGATAGATAAATAAATGCAGTCATATCTTAAACGTGCGACAATGGAATCGAATCTACAGGTCTACGAATTATATATATATATCACCAAGATGGCATGATTTGCTTTTCGTTTTTTTCTTTTTCTTTTTACGGTCTGTTGTTACATGTCTAGTTATTTGTAGATGTGGTATACCTTTGTTTTCCCAGCAAAACTAACTTTTGTTTGTATATCATATAATAATCCCTAATTTACTAGATAGTCTAGAAGTAGGAATGTGTTTTAGAATTAAATTGCAGTGATCATTAGCGGCATTCTACTTTAATTATTGCAATAATCAATGAAGTGACCCGATGGCTGAATGCAACACAGATACAATAATCAATGAAGTATGTACAAGATTGAAAGACAGTACTAAAAGGCTAGAGATAGATCTTGCTTCATTTATTTATTTTTTTTAGAAAAAAAAGCTATGGAGTGGAGTCTGGTAGTGTAGTGGTGGGTGTGGGTGGGGCCAAACGTCAGCCGGGTCGCGTCAGTCCGGTCCGGTGCAGCCAAATTAAAAAAGGAAAGGATTTTTACATTTATTTGAAAAAAAAAGAAGAGGAAAATGCAATGAGGAGGGGAGGCAACTGGCAAGGCAGGCGTCGCGTCGGCTTCCTTTTTCAAGGTAGTGTAGCTAGTAGGTGAGACCGCCAGCCACCGCGCGCGGTTTCTCGCCTGCTTCCATTCCATTCCCTATCTCATCTTCCTTCCTTCCACCGCACGGAGACGTCTTCCCTTCCGCGGTACCAGTCACGCCCTCCTACCCTACATATAACGACGACATCAGCTCGAGCTGCTTGCTCAGCTCAGCTCAGCTCAACTCTCCTCCGAGGCGGCGGCAGCAGCAGCAGCATGTCGTCGGCATCCCCCGAGTTCTACAGGCCCCCTGCCCCGCCGGCCTTCTCGCCGCTCACACCCCCACTACTCCCACCCGCCGACGCCGATGACGACGACTACAGCAGCGGCTGCCGGACGCCGACGGCGGGCAGCGCCTACCTCCTGAGGAGGGAGGCCACCACGTGCCCGCCCGCGCCCAGGAAGCCCAAGCCACCCTCCTCCTGCAAGAAGCGCCTCTTCCAACAAGACAAGCAGCAGGAGGAGGCCCCCGTCGTCATCAGCCTGCGACTCGACGAGCTGCAGCGCCTCTTCCGCCCCGTCCACGTCCAGGAGGTGCTGCCGGAGCCTCAGCCGCAGCCGCCGCAGCAGCAGTGCGACGACAAGCGCCGCCGCCTCCGATCCGCCACACGTCCAAGCCCAACAACCACACACACAGACACAGCGGCTCAATTCCAATCCATGCCCATGAATTGATTCATGATGCTTTCCGGCCGCTCCTTGCTTGCTTCTAGGATGAGTGCAGCCGGATCGATCCAGTTGTTTTAGGATTATTAGGAGGAGGATCCATCCAACCTACGCCCTCCGCTCTGCTCTCTACTACTAAGGACTCTGTAATAACTCTGTAAATGATTGTTTTACTTACATTATCAAATGATGATGAAATGATATACTGTACTACTAGTAGTAGTACGTATCTTGCTGATTATTATTTTTCTCTAAGACAAAATAACAGATTTCGAGCTGTGAATAATGACGATGATAGCAAAAATTTGTTGGTCACCATCCACACCCAACGCCCACCACACCAGTCTAGTCTGGTGATCTGGTCCGAGTCCTCCGCCCACCGGCACAGACTGCTGCCATGCCAGCCGACTTTGACTTTGACGCTTGACTTTGCCCACCCACATCCACCACACTCGGTGCTCTTTCGCAACAACATTGCTAGCAGCACATTCAAACCAAAGGGACATATGGTGGCCGGCCGACAAGCTGAGGTTGGTTGGCCGCACCATCGCTCCCACTCCTTTTCTTTATTTTTATTGTTTCCTTCTGTTTCTTTATTAGCAGTACTGTCGGTAATCCTAATAATTGTGCTTATGCTATCTAAGCAAATACTCACTCCGTTGGTTTTTTTTTTTTAATCCTCTAACATGTTTTAGCAAGCATTCTTGGCAAAGCATGACACAAGACGGGATATGGCGCACGGGAGACAAGGATTATTATTGAATTAAGCCCGCTTTTCTATATTGTTGCTATCTGCTATTTATCACCGGCTAATCAAATAAAAAAATAGACAATAATTTTAGGATATATTTGGACGTGTACACATCTAAGATGCATCTCCAGAGTACAAGGCGTTTGACGTTTCAATTTGCCCCCCTCACATCATATTTGGAACACAAGAATTTTTTTTTCCCCCCCTTTCTGCAATTTTTCAAATTCCAGTATTCCAAACGCACCCTCAACCTCGTCTCCGTCTTTCCCAGGGGCCATGGTACAGGATGACTGCACCGTGCACTCGCAACTCCAATTGCAGACGTGACATCAGTAGACACGCTGTCAACTCGACACCAACACAACACACAAATGCATTCTCACCTCACCAAACCCGGTGACAGATGCACTACCAAAACACAGCAGGATGGAACCGCTTTTTATTCAGGAACATATACACTACTCTTACTACTCATTTTACGATTTATTTCCATACTGCTGTCAAGTGTCAACAGCACAAATTGCTCCTGGTGTGCCATCTCCACAGTTAATTAAGCTATTAGTACTATGGACATATACTTATTTAATGATGAAAGGAGGAAGCCAGTAAGGAAGGACGTGCTTCCCTGAAGGAATAGGAAGCAACTCCATCGCCTCGTCTCTTCTTCATCACCATGCTTGTGCCCGCTCGCCACCTTCCCAGCCTGACGCCAAGGTGGATTCTCTTCTGCTCGCAGTTGTTTATGCCATACTTAGATTGCGCCTAATTCCAACCACATTGTCTTCTATACACTAGACTGCACACAGGATAGGAACGCGAGTCATCTCTGTTGTCATGTGCCTGCTAGCTATCAGCCTCCACATACTGTTCCAGGTACTCTCTGACCATCAGTCTTTCCTCATCGGTAAGATCGGGGTCTGGACCAGTCAAGCGCTGCCGCAGTTCCTTCTCTTCATTGCTCGTGCCATCTCTCGAGACCTACAAACAAGGTAGCAGATACTCGATATCTATCTGTTTGGTTCATTCACCCGTGTCCACGGGCTGAGGAGTGCATCTCACCTGGATGTAGTTGTTCACATGCCCATCCGCATTCGGTTTCGTTATCTTCTCCTGCTTGTTGCATACCCAGTTGCCATCCACTATGTATTTGTATTCATACCGTCCTTCCTTCAGGAAACAGAGTCCCAATATATGTGTAAGATACAAGCAGCCATACAGGGAATTTAAAGTTAACTAGTACTGCATCTTGTTCAAAGTTATTGCAGACAGTTTTTTTTTCTAAAGTCACTGGCTCACTGCAGGCATCTTAGGACGGGGTAGCATGGCTATTCAAATGTATTATGGATATATAAATGATCAAGCTGGATGTCACACTCACACACCAGCAGTCCACATATACCACACATGGTAAAGAACTGCCTGCGTATTGACAATAAAATTATGAATAAGATGGTTCCTAACGTAAAAATTATATACTCACAGGTAACTCTCTCTCAAGAAACCAAGCTCCTTTTTCCTTATCATACGTCAAAGGAATTCTCTGAAAGGGCCAAGAACAAATCATTAGAGACTTATGCATGGGGTCATCTAATAGAAAAGGTAGCTATGCATGGGATCATCTAAATAGAAAAAGGCACTTATACATGGGATCATCCAATAGACATGAGTGCATTTGATAAAATGCAAATAAAAGTTAGTGATGTTTCTTTTTTAAGGGTGTTAGTGCTGGTTTTATTGTAGTCTGCGACCATTTAGACTTTAACTGTTGAATAACATGCTGCACTGTCGACAACTTGACATGCACAGAAATAGCTTTGCTGCTTGTCAAAACCAATTGTAACGTGCTGCATTGTCAACAACTTGACAGACGCATCACGCGTAGGAATAGCTTTTCCGCCAGTAGTTTCCTTTTAAAAAGTATGCTACTCACAATCAGCGCCAGCCTAAGTATTATCCAGGAACCCAGGACAAGATGTTTCTGTTTTAGACATTGTTTCTGAGCTTGCATGCTAAAACTCAGATGAATGTCCTAGTTTAATCCACTAAGCAATCAAATGTAGACATATTGCTAATCCACTAAGCATTATACAAAAAAGATCTGTAGTATCTGATCTATTAAGCAGCACGAACTCCTCCTATTCAAGCTGTCAAAAGAAAATAATTTGAACTCCCAGTATGCAGTACGCAATTGAAGAAAAAATATACCTGACCCCAGCCAATGTCAAGCCCAGAAATTTCAACAGAAGAAGAACCATCATCTTCCCACTTCAAAGTGATTGTGTTTTTGGACAATCCCGTCAGCTAAATAATAAAATTGTCACCGCTTAGAAGAAAATCCTTTGGCTCACCACAATCCACAATATGCTGGCATTATTCATCTTTTCCATCATAACTACCATTGAGAAAACAGTACAGCATTCACTTACAATGTCAGCAGTTGCCAACTTAATGGCTTCCAGCTTTGGAAAGCAAGCTCTTTTACTCTACAAAATGAAAAACGTATTTAAGAAAAGATAAAAATTAACAAAACATGTCAACTAACAGCACCAAGACTACCAAGATAAATTGGCTATAAAGATCGGATGCATGACAGCACAAGACAATCAAAATTCCCCAAAACAGCCACTCGTTATAAGTTGGTTTCCCAGTGCACAGATAATAGGCATGTTTATCCTTTTTTACATCCAAAACTGCTGAACATTTCACAATGGTTATCAACTGCAATGAAGTACCTGCAGCAGCTTATGTCCTTCATTTAGACTGTACCCAAGAATCCAGAACATATAAGCCAGCTGAAATTTTACAAAAGGTGCTCAGAATTAGAATGCTATCAAACACCAATGGTCAAGCCTGTGGACAACATAAAATTGAAGCCACTGGTGTATCCCTGTAAATACCGTTGCTAATTCAGCTGCATAATTTGGAAACAAATTAAACTCTTTCAAGTCAGTATGGAAATGTTGAGGTTATTAAAGCGCCACAAAGCTGCAAATTGTAGCATTTGTATTTATATCGGTGCGAATTGATATGCTTCTTGTTTTTTTTTTTTTTGTCTAGTCAATAACTTTGCAACATGGGTGGGTTGGTATTTAGTACTCTGTCCAAAGCACATAAGCATTGTTTTCACACCCAAAAAAAAAGCTCTCATTCAAGCTGGCTAATTGCAACGTGAGAAAAATAAAGTAAACCAACTGCAGCACAAGGAGCTCTAGAAAAACAGGACTGTGAAACATAGTATTCCATCAATGCACCAACATCTACAGCATCGAATTAGTTTCACCAAATTTACCATGAATTGTCTTGACAGTGCATTTATTTGATAGTTATAATGCAGACGTTACTATTTTTTTCTAAAAACTTGGTCAAAGTTAGAGATGTTTGACTTAGGACAATGCTAAATTGATCTATAATTTAGAACAGATGCAGTAGGTTTTATTGGGAAACAAAAAGAAACAGGGCTATGTGAACCTACTGCAACAGCAGGAGCTCTTCCAAGTCCAGCGGTACAGTGTATATATGTTACACCACCATTACAGTTAACAAGCTTGTGCAATTTGCTAACCACAGCAGGAAGCCTCAATCGCAAATCAAAAGCATCAAAATCCCTGGTGTAATTAAACATTGAAACAGTTTAAGTACGCACAATAGCAACAACAGGGGGAAAAAAGAACTAAGATCAATGCGACAAAAACAAAAATGGCATAAAGTGCCATCTGATGGAAAAACAGATCCTCTACTTCTTCAAGAGACTACACATCTAATAAACTGTACAGATGGCCATTACCCCACGATGAAAAAGGATCTATTCTTTAAAAAAAATGCATATAAACAAGGCCAACAACTTGTGCCAAAAAAGTTCTTAGCCCCAACTACGAATACGAAATAAGTGTATTATGACTGTTTGGGTACCTAATCTCAGCACGGCAGTGCTCAATATCTTTGAATTGTAGACTATAATCTTGAATGGCACGGATGTCGACTCCAAAATATCTGAGCAGGTTGGTTGGTCAAGGAAAGAAGATATATTCACAGAACGGAAGCATTAGATGGCAATGGGAACAACTGAAAACCATTCCATCAAAATAACAAATGATCTTTGGGAAGATGTGCCTTGCTGTAAACTGAGATGTCTCAATTCAAATCAGAGGTAGCATCCAGTGACTCATGAAAACAATACAAAAACCAGGAGATCTTTTGTTGTCTTTGTTGTTGAAATGAAGGAATTAATTTTACAGCTGCTAGATGAGCTGTCTGGTTTAGCAAGTTGAAGCCAACAAAGGCACATGGAATTGATGGTTTCAGATCAAAAGAATTATATAAGAAAGCTGATTATGAGTCACAAAAATATCAATATGGATACTCAAGGTCTGAATCTTGCTGCAAGCAGAATATAGTCTTTACACCAATCTCCCGAAGCTTATCAACATCAAGTGGGCTCTGCACAGGAATGCAGATGATCAGACAAAGGTAGGGAGCGCCGAAGCGGTATTTCAATCCAAAAGGAAAATGATCGGGATGAGAACCTGTAAGCAGGAGCCTACAATCAGGTCTGGGCGTATGAAATTGTAGTTCATTCCGAGCTCATGTCTGTACGTCAACGCTATGATAAATTTGCAAAAAGAAAAAAAAAAGGTAGAATAATTCAGGGATGGTTGATGGACCAAGCTTACTTACTAAAAGCACATTGTAATCACAACAAATAGATGGCAAGCACAGTGTTGAAGCTTCAAGGGCGAATAGTTTTGTTGGAGGAACAACATGGACACTTAGCACGCTGGACTGGACTGGACTAAACTAGAACGGAGAGCAAGTGTTTGTTTCGAACGGCCTGATCACACTGACAGCCCAACGCTTTGAGTCTAGGAAATATTATTATTATAGTCCTGCTATAATTGATCAAGTCAGCAATTAATTTGTGGAGCGTGTGATCATAGGACAGTGTGTACAACCGAAGAAGCAGGCATGGAAGTCGATGGTTGTGTTTATTAGTATTACCTGCTCCCATAGCCTGTGTCATGTTAGTGCTGTACAGTTCCGACTTCTCGGTTCCCACCTCGAGCGCGCTGCTCTCGGCACCAGAAGTGGACGCTCCCGGTGCCTGCAACTGGCAACCCAGAACATTGAGCAGCCATTTTACAGTAACGCCCGTACGGGCAGTAACAGTAACCGGCGAATCAGCGCCATTTTAGAATGAGTCTCGCTCTATCCCAAGCAACCACCCAATCCTTTCGTGCAGGGTAAGAGTTTCGATGGAACCAGAAACGACAAAGTTAAGCTGGTGGTACGAAATGCTTACGGTTTTGATGGTGTTTGATCGTCGGCTCCCGCCACGAACCATCGCCTGATAATCGCCGAGAATTAAAACAACAAAATCGATGGTGGGGGGGGGGGGGGGGGGGGGGGGGGCGGAAATTTAAAAAAAAAAAAAAACAGAAGAGGCAAGCCCAGGAGTGGATCAAATCCGGTGGCTGACTCACCAGATTAAGCGGAGAGGGGCGCCTCATGGACCTGGATCCCACGATTGGAGGCTCCCTGGGAGAGAGAGGGGAGGGGATCAAAATCAGGCGAGACGAAGGAAACCGTGAGAGCGGGGGGAGGATCCGGGGGAGCTTACTTGAGCAGGTTCTGGAGGCAGTTCATGGCTTCGTCTCCTCCGGCCGGCAGACGGCAGGGGCGCGCGGAACGTCGAGGCAGGCGGCCGACGCGACGCGACGCGGGATCCCCTCCCTTCCCGGCTCCGCTCCCGGAAATAAAAATATCTCGCCCCCTCGCGTCACCACCTCCGCTCCTCTCCTCTCCTCTCCTCGCACTTGCAGGCAGAGGCAGCCAGGCAGCGGTGGACGGATGAGAGAGAGAGAGAGAGAGAGAGAGAGAGAGACCCGTGGGCGTGGACCCGGTCTAGCGTGGCCGCGGCTTCTGCGGGGCTCTACCTCTACCCACGGTCTATAGGCGGGGTGCGTCCACGCAGGGTGGACCGTGGTTTGCTGGCTAAATCCAGTGGGCCCCAGGTTTAGCCTTTTGACCTCTTCTTCTTCCGTCCTTTCCTTGGCTGGCAATGGAATGGAAGTGAGGAGTGGATCGGATTCCGGTGGCGACCACGAGTCAAGTACGTCTGGACGTGCGTCGAATCAGACGGTGAGTGGGTCTACACGTGCCGGCAGATCCACCGTCCTTTCTTGTGCCGCGTGGATCACGATTCACGTATGGCTCGTTGCTTCCTCTTTATCCGACTGCGATGTGGTCTATGGTGGCAACACACACTCTCTCGCCTCGTATCATCCCCCAAAACCGCTATATATTTTTTTCCGTTCTTAAATATTCATCGTCGGCTAATTCATTTTCAAACTAAAAATTTGTCTTAAAAAGACAGAGATAATAAACAATTAGTCATAATAAAGATCGGAGCAACAACATCCACACTGCTTGAATGCCACATTGACGATTGATCGATAGTAAACTATCTATATTGTTCACTGGTTCCACCGAATGCTCGTGTCAAATAGCATGCCCTAGTTGTCCTTCACCAAGAATGAAGGTCGATTCACTCGAAAACACGATACTTTTGCTCAAAGGAAATGTTCCAAAGCTCATCCGATGCCCTAGAAGCATGTCCTTGTTTTCAATGGATACAAGCATCCTCTAGATATCCATTTTTAGCAACGTGTCAAACACATGGATTGGATGTATACATACATATAAGGCTCAGCTTGATTTGGAGAATCGGGTATGGTTGGATTGTCCTAGGTTCAATGTCAATTTAGTTACAAATGGGAAATGATGTCCCGACGAATTATTATGTTTGATTAGCAATGAAAATGGCTTAATTGAAATGGGCTTGGATGATGTTTGGTCGTGCACCGGCGTGATCATGGTCAACTCCGGTGACGAGGAGGAACGAGGATGTTGTTGCCTTTTTTTTTAAAACTTGATAAGGGTGTTGTAGCCGATGACCGAGGCTAGTGGCGGTCAACGATGATGTACATCCCTTTTTTATCGATAGTGCTTCCAATAAGAGGCAAACCTTAGTCCACCATTTTTTGCATTATTTGGTTGTCATTATATTTAGGCTAAAGTAAGCTTTGTTCCAAATTATATCTGAACATTGACACTCAAATTAAGGTGCCACTGAGGTATATCTCTTATTGCCTAAATTCCAACTCACCGATGATGGATTCGATCCTGAGAACCAAATAGGGCAGGCGTAACAATTAAAATGAAAAAACAATACACTTTTGTTACTTGAAAATTTTTTTACGTCATTATTCATTATGTGGATTGTGACTTTTGAAACTCGTCACATCACATGAGAATCATGGTGCTGGAATGCTTTTCCGCTAGGAATACTTCCAACTTATATATGTAAAATATATGCAAATTTACCCAAAAAAAAAAACAGAGACCATACTTGAACTGAGATGCACCACTCTAACAATAATTAGCATATCCAAAAAGGAAACCTTACCTATTAATCCAACCCAGGAGCAAGAGAAGTGTAATGACTCGTTGGCATCAAATCAAACTAATAAAGGGGATGAAAGGAAAGGATTAAAGGAGGAAGGCAAAGAGGACCGAGTTGCGTGTGCGACGCCACGCCAATCGCCAACCAAACACGGCAACAGCCAGCCGAGATGCCGCGAAGCATTCTCCAGCAGAGTCGAGTCCACGCTCCGTCCACCCACCCGCGCCTTCGCTTCGTCCTCCTCCCCCTCCGCCTCCCCCTCCGCCTCCGCCATGAGAGATCCCAAGCCGAGGAGAAGCCAAGCAGCTCCCACCCTCGCCGCCAAGCTCATGAAGCACTCCACGTGGCTCCTCCTCCTGCTCTGGTTCGCCCTCTCCCTCTGCCTCTTCCTCTCCGCCACGCCGCCCGCCGCCGCGCCGCTCCAGCGCTCCGCCTTATTCCTCCGCTCCAAGCCCCACGCCCGCGCTCTCGCCGCCACCACCGCGGCTCCCGTCCGGATCTACGTCTACGACCTCCCCGCCCGCTTCAACCGCGACTGGGTGGCCGCCGACGCGCGGTGCGCGCGCCACCTCTTCGCCGCCGAGGTGGCGCTGCACGAGGCGCTGCTGGCCTACCCGGGCCGCGCCGCGGGGCCCGACGACGCCGACCTCTTCTTCGTCCCCGTCTACGTCTCCTGCAACTTCTCCACGCCCAACGGCTTCCCCTCCCTCTCGCACGCCAGGGCCTTGCTCGCCGACGCCGTCGCCCTCGTCCGGGCGCAGATGCCCTACTGGAACCGCTCCGCCGGAGCCGACCACCTCTTCGTCGCCTCACACGACTTCGGCGCCTGCTTCCATCCCATGGTGAGCAGTACTCATCAAGTTCATTAATTCGTGCCAAATTTCTCACCCCAGATGCTTGGAATCCATCTCTTGTGGTGTCTCCATACGGCCCGCTTTAGTACAATTTAATTTAATTCAACAGAGCTTGCCGATCCTGCTTATTATGCTTACTTTAAAGGAACTTCCTTGTTCACTAAAAAATGTTCCTCTTTTCAATTATTATTATTATTATCAGGAGGATGTGGCCATTGCCGACGGCATACCAGAGTTCCTGAAGAACTCCATCCTGCTACAGACATTTGGTGTACACGGCCATCACGTATGCCAGGAGGTGGATCATGTGGTGATCCCACCTCATGTGCCACCGGAGGTGGCTCATGAGCTACTGGAGCCAGAAAAGGCACGGAGGGACATCTTTGCCTTCTTCCGAGGCAAGATGGAGCTGCACCCCAAGAACATTAGCGGCCGCTTCTACAGCAAGTAAGCATATACTGCAAGATTACCCTTGCTTCTCATTTAGCCGCATCATCTAGCGATTGATTCTCCGCGATGACTAGTAAGGGGATTGATTTCTTTGGGGGTGGTTTCTAGATTCCGCATCACTATCCATAGCGGTTGAATTTTTGTCGATGCTTCTAATATGAATTGCAAGATCTTGGACATAAGATCAAACATGACTTTGATACCTTCTCCTTACAACAGGAAGGTGAGGACCGAGCTGCTACAACACTATGGTCGCAATCGCAAGTTTTACCTTAAGAGAAAGCGGTTCGACGACTACCGGTCAGAGATGGCCCGTTCATTGTTCTGCCTCTGTCCACTGGGGTGGGCCCCGTGGAGTCCTCGGCTCGTGGAGTCAGTCCTCCTCGGCTGCATCCCCGTCATTATTGCTGATAACATACGCCTGCCGTTCCCTTCGATCCTTCGGTGGCAAGATATCTCATTGCAGGTGGCTGAGAAGGACATAGCCAATCTTGAGACGGTGCTCGACCATGTCGTGGCGACCAATTTGACTGTGATACAGAAAAACTTGTGGGATCCAGTGAAGCAGAAGGCGCTGGTTTTCAACCGTCCAATGGAAGTGGGAGATGCTACATGGCAAGTGTTGAGGGAGCTTGAGGTTTTGCTAGACCAGTCTCAGAGGAGACGGCATGTTGGATCCTGGAGGAGGTGAAGACCCGAGAGAAGGCCTGTTTGTCTAATCTGTTGCAATTGTGCAACTATTTCATGCTGCCACATACCATCGAACTGACAGCATTGACGGTCTGTTGAGACTTGAGAGCCTGAGATCTACTTCTGACATGGATTTTTTTTTTTTTTTTTTTGCTCACCAGAAAATTCAGAAAATCAATCTCAAATCACATGGATTTTTCTCACGCAAAAATTCAGAATACCAATCTCATAACAGAGGCCCTAACCTTCAGTTAGTCAATGGAAGTATGTGATGATAGCTCAACCTGCATTGGCATGTTGCCTGGCTGCTGCCTAACGGAAGATCCCAACCCCGTGGTGACAAGTTCAGCTCTGTATGTATAGGAAAATTAGTTTACTCATTCATTTATTCTTTTGAGAAGTTGGAAGAGCCTGCTTTTCTAGCAATAGGAAGAAAATAGATCTTATTGTTTAATTATAGAATCCACATATTTGTGTATTTTCTGGTTGTACACTTGTAGTTCGCTGAGCTGTTCCAACTACTAATATGCTAGAGTTTTTAATCCTTCTGTAAATGTAAGGGTGTCAGAATGTATTGGTGACTCAGAAGTTTATTCAAAGCACAGTGAATCTAATCTTTGCAATTTAGCAAATGTCTTGTTGAGAGGGGACAAACATGCTGTGGCCATTTTAAATTCCTGAATTCAGCGCAAACAAGTATCTGAATGATGAAAGAAAAATGGTATGTTCTCCTAAGATGCTTGTGACCGTTCTCAATCATCTCAACTGCACAAGTTTCTAAAGTTCATAACTTCATACCTAACACATCTCCAGAAATGAGCACGGTAGGAAAGAAAACTACAGCTAAATTCCAACACAAAGGCAATAGCTAGATTTTTCTTTGGCTATATTTGGAGCTTCGCTTCTAGGATGAATTTCGTTTCCACGTCACCAGTATAAGTAAATACACTTCATTCCTCAACAGCCTGTATACTACACATAAGAAAATTTACCGCAGCATGTTTCTGGAGCATGAAAGATATGCATTGCTGTTTATTTTCAGAATCTATATACGAGCAGTATCCATATTTTATCAATCTCAAACCAGAGATTTTATTTTTCTAGCGCAGATTTCAGAATATCAATCTCATGCCAGAGATCCCAACCTTCAGTTAGTGGGAATGGCCAACTCAAAAAAAAAAAAAAAAAAAAAGAAGTTAGTGGGAATATGGGATGTCAAGCTCAGCTTACATTGGCTCGTTGCCTGGTTGCCGTTGGTGTCTAACTGGAGATCCCAATCTCGGGGTGACAAGTTGGCCAACTCTCCTGTGTGTAGGGAAATTCTTTACTCATTTTTTTCATTTATTTATTCTTCTGAGAGGTGGGATGAGCCTGCTTTTCTTGCCATAGGAAGAACACAGATCTTATCGTGGTTTGTATTACAGGATGCACATATTTATGTATTTTCTGGTTGTAAGCTTGTAGAGTTGCTGGGCAGCCTGGGTTGTTCCAACTACTAATGTGCTAGAGTTTAGTTCTCCTGTAAATTGAAGGGTGTCAAAGATGTATTGGTAAGTGAGCCATAACCCTATTAGAAGCACAGTGAAACATGATCCGGATCTATTCTTTGCAATTTTCGGTAGGAAATGTCTTGTTCAGAGGGAAATAAATCATGCTGTGGCCATTTTGACTTACTGAATTCAGCACAAATAAGTATCTGAACGATGAAAGAAAAGATCTGGTGTGTTGTTCTCCTACATACAACTCCAGAAATGGGCACTGTAGAAAAAAGTACGACTGAAGTCCGAACAAAGGCAATAACTAGATTTTTCTTTGGCCCTATTTGGGGTTCCCTTCTAGTAGAATTATCCGGTTCCACAGTACCAGTAAGACAGTAGCTAAAGAAAGCACTTCATTGGTCAGCATTCTATACTACACATAAAAAAAATATTAACATATAGTCATATGTAAGATACACATTGTTATTTAGTTTTCAGGATTTATATGATCGGTATCCATATGTGAGCAAGTCTGAACATGGCCTAATGAACATTGTGCCGATTTATCCAGGCAAAATGGATCAATTCTGTAATAATTTCCCCCAATATTACTTTGGTAGCAAGAATAAAGAAAAGGTTGCAAATCGCTTTGTGAGTAGCCACAAAGAGTAATCGGAAAACCACTTGTGATCAAGGGTAGAAATATGCATGCCTGTTGTGGAAAACATAAGGGTGAATAACACTATAGCCAAGAGACAAAACGTGAATGCCCAAAGTTTGATGGAAAGCTGAACATTTCCAAGCATTGCCCACACAGTTTACATGCTGTATGGTGACATTAATCATTATTCATTGGAACAGTTTTCACGTAGCGCCATAGCTGATCTACCCAAATTGGGTAACCCAATGGAGACATGCAATTTTATCAATCTTAGTATCCATAAAGTATAAACTGGTAGCTTAATTGATAGTGATCAAAACCCATAGAGCAGCAGGTGCCTTGAGTTAAAATACTCAAGAGCATACACCCTTGCATGGAGTGTCCTTGCAGCGGCAAACGGGCCTCCCTGAAAGTTCCCATCCATTAAACCCACGTTCTAGGACCATGATGTTTTTTATCCCAGAATCCTCCTTAGCCTCTGATAGATAGTCATGGAACATTTGTGCACAAGATGGGCCCCGGACCTGCAGTTTGAGGGAACAGGTTAAAAGAGAGAAAAAAAAAAAACAGTATCGGTGACTCAAATTGAGAGGTGATTTTCTGATTGAACACAGGTGATATAATAACATGCAGAATTCAAAAGGAGGGACGGACACTGCGTGGTGTGAGAATTGTGATGCTTGATTTTACTTTACGTCTGATATTGCATTGCTGGCCCACTACCAGTACACAATCAAGTCTAGTGAACAATAAGCAAAAAAAAAAAAAAAAAAAAAAAAAAAAAAAAAAAAACGAAACCTTGTTGGTTCTATGCTGTAGGATTCACGAACGCCATTACTCTGAAAATGCTAGGCTGTATCTGTTGCTGTAAGGTAAAGCTCTGGCTAGGGGCATCCATTCAGCCAAAACAAGGAATCAACAAGAGTTGAAGGCCAATGGGTCATAGGCGGCCTGATGTTGTACAACAGTAAATGAAATTAAGCTGGTCTCTTCATGCAGTGAGTGAAATCCCCCAAGGTTATACTATAGTCCTAACTTTGCAAACGGCAGTGTAGATAGATAGCATTTGAGAGGGTTTGAGATCCAGGATATATAGCAGGGAGACTAGATCCAGGTCCAGAGGCAGCACCTAATAATCTTTTCAGCTTGTTATTTATTAGCAAAAAAAAAAAAAAAAAAAAAAGTCTACGGCGGTGCAGAGAGAAGTGATGAAGAGAAATGGAGTGGAGGAAGAGATTCTACCTTGCTGAGGGCGCAGTGGAATACGATGGTTTCCTTGGCCCCGGTGGCCTGGGCTAGGTCGGGCATCCGGTCGGCGAAGGTGTCGCTGGCGTAGTGGTGGGAGCCGGCGATGTGGCCGTCGTAGGCCCTCTCCTCGTCCCTGACGTCGACGATGGCGACGAGGGGGTCGCGGGACATGGACAAGAGCTGCGGCGCCGACACGTAGGAGACGCCCCTGCGAGCCATAGATACTCCGGGCGGGGCCGGGCCAGCGGCAGCGGCAGCGGCAGCAGGTCGCCGGAACCGGACTCGACAACCGGAGGGGAGGGGAGGGGAGGGGGATTCTTTCCTTTCCTTTCTCGCTTGGGCATGGGCATGGGCTGGGCTGGGCCATGAGACAGAGCCCAAGTTCAAGGATGGAAGGAGTCCAAACTTGTTGTAGGCCGAAATGCTCACGGAAAGGCTCTCCGCATTGGTTTGGTTCCGGCCCACATACTACTCCTATACTACTACTACTAACAAAAAAAAAAAAAAAAAATCCGGTCCGGTTCTCTCCTCTCCAAATCCAAATCCCGGGATTAGTCAATTCAATTCAGACTTACAACTCTACTCATCTACTCAGTTTATTACCCACGATATACTATTCCAGTTAGCAAAATTTGTTTCAGGACATCAACTTCCATGAAATTGGTCACTTCACTCCCCCAACACGTTAATTTGCTCAGTACCATTATATAAACAATGACCACTTGCCAGAACACACCACGTCGATTAAAATAATGTTTTTCTAAATTTTTTAGAGAGAGGGGGTGAAAAATATTAAATATGCCCTTATCTTCAACCTCTCGCCTTTTCTCTTCCATGCTGTTGCCCGCCGCCGCCTAATACAGCTACCCGCCTACTACGACGTCTGTATAGGTATGTGAATATGTGAATGCTACTTACTACCGTGTAAGAAAACGCATGATTATGATTATTATGCATTAATTGCGACTGCAGTTACTCCAGCCCGTTATTTTGCATACTGTATTATATATAAAATACTACTTCGATCCACAATTGCTATGTAGTACTACAGTAGTATAGTAAGTACTATCAAGTAAGCATGCATTATGTGCATGTCATCATCCTCTGCTGTCATTCCTTCCTAGTATTCCATTTTCGCTGGAAATTATGCAAGTTCATCGGTTCACTACTGATTATTATGTCATTATGTCTAGCTTTATTTATTTGAATCTCAAGTTAACATTTGAACAAGATAGAGAATGAAATACTTAGGCGGAGCTGCAGAACTTGCATTGTGTGGTTATTATTATTAGTAGTAGTAGATATACATGGACAACGCAATATATATAGACGAAACGTGTCGAACAATGGACAAGTCGACCTTAATTATGTGGTTATTAGTAGTAGGGATACTGTTACTGTTAAGTTCATTGATTAGTTATGTTTTCGTCGACTATTGTATGTTAGGACCGATGGAGACACCACTTTTTAGTGTAGTTAGAAAGCTTAATTAGATTTTTTCCAACAATTAGATAATAGCTCACTTTGTGTTTTTTAATTGGAAAGCTTAATTAGTGAGTTTTTTAGTTAGAAAATCTTTAGTAGTTATAGTTTTGACGCAGGAGCTCACATAATCGAAACAAATGCAGGCATGCAGTATTCGATCGGCTGAATGCAAAATTCAGAAATCTCATATTCTTCTTAAAATTAAATATCTGGAAAGTTTATTGATATCATGAACTAAAAAAGGTAATTAGTTTAATCAAAGCATCTGCCAGGTCCCTTGCCTTGTGGCCATAAATAAATTCCTTCTCAGTAACAGCAGCGCACCGATAGCAAATACCTTCTAATCATTTCTTTAGTATTGTGAACTTTTCTAACTCGTGTCTTTTCTTGTTGTAAGGCTAAAGAATCAGTTGAGGAGCTGAGAAATAGTATGAAAAGAACTGAGGAAATGAACAAGGTATGCGTAGATGACATTAGCTACCTCTGCTTGCTTGCTTCTCTGTTCAATCATATTTCTAATAAGGCAACCACAGTTGTGTGGTATTGTCATTAGAAAGATGTATGTATATGGCTGGCTATTCACGTACAGCACTGTTATTATTTATAGACATGCCTACCCCAGCTTGTTCAGGTTTAAAGGCTTTGTTGCTGTTGTGATCACATCACACGTGCATCATGAACTGATACATACATACATACATACATACATACATACATACATATATAGACACACATGGGCGGAGGGATGGGGGGCTAGGGGGGCCAAGCACCCCCTATAATCTAAAATTTTACACTAAAAAAATTTAAAATTCAAATAAAATTTAAAAATTTAGTACTATTGGACCTCCCTAAAAATGAAAATTTTGAGTTTCTGGCTCCGCCACTGTGTGTATATATATATATATAGAGAGAGAAAAATTCCATTCTACCTTCACCTGTAGCTACCTCCGTCTCACGCATGCAGGGTTGACCCGGCTGCTGCCCAATTCCATCTTCTTAACGGGTGTCAAGTGAACTGTGGATCCTCCTAATTTTCCGGACACCATCCTAATCCATTCCATTTATCTGCATTTATCCACGCAAAAAATCAGCAACGAATTATTGGATCTGTTCCCAACGAGAAGGCGTGCGCGGGCGGCGCTCACGGCCAACGGCGGCAGCTGCCGGACGGATCCCGGTAGGGACAGCGGAGAAGCGAGGCAGCTAGGAGCTTCCACATCGCCTCCCAGCGGCACCTTGTGCTCACGACGGCGTGGACAACGAGGGCTCAGCGGCATCCTCGTCCATGGAGGCACGGTCAGCAGCTGCTCCTCGCTGCCGCGAAGGTAGTTTGGTTTTCTGATTCTGGTCTAGCATTACCATGTAATTTTCTATTTTCCCCAGATGACAGTAGCACCCGATACGCCTATTCACTGTAATTCATGTTACTGTATCACCTGATACCTACAGGCTACATATACCTGAAAATTTGACTTACGTTTTACTTCAGTTCTCAGATTACTTTGGGAAAATGAATGTATAAATGACGTCACATGACGATCCTTTGTCCAGAAGTATGTACCTATACTCATGTCCTATCAGACAAAAAAATAGTTATGTACATATCAAGAGAGTATATACACACCCTTAAAATAATTTATATACAAAATCTCAGTCAAAAATATGTACTCCTAAAAAATAGTTATGTGTACATACTTTTATCAAGAGAGTATATACACATACCTTTGAAATAATCTATATACATGGTCTCAGTCAAAAGTATGTACACATACTCCTGAAAAAATAGTTACGTACACACCTTTGTCGAGAGAGTATATGCACATACCCTTCAAAAATAATTTATATACATGATCTCAGTCAAAAAGTACGTAAGTATGTACACATACTCCTGAAAAAATAGTTACGTACACACCTTTGTCGAGAGAGTATATACACATACCCTTCAAATAATTTATATACATGATCTCAGTCAAAACTATGGACACATACTCCTGAAAAAATACTGGAGTATGACCACATACTCTCCTCGGGTACAGCCCTACATGACCAAAAAAAAAATTACATAACAAAAAAACAAAACAAAGAGAAACGTTCGTCTATGCATGCATACTGGAGCAGTTTTGAAACGGGTCGGCGATCAGAGAAATACTAGCGGCTGGCCGTAAATCTATTAGTTAGTTATGATTAGTTAGTGATTAATGGATTTCGGGTGTGGGCGACCCAATAAGCAGCTGGTGCCGATCAGCCCATTTGACGTGGTCGTCGAGCCTTGTAAACCGAAAATCAAGAGGGGTAGCTACCGACACTTATAGATAATACTCTTCCTATATCGCCGGATCCCCGCGCGATCGTAGTCCTTGTAAGTCTTGGTCAGTCGTGTCGTGGAACGTCCTCCTGGGTCTAGCTAGGTGGATTCGGATAAGTGCACCGCGGTTCGTGACGACGCTTTTGTCGTCTCCGCCTCTCCTACCGTTGCTTTGCATCCAGGAATCTAGCTCACCAGCCTCATGTCATCCTCCTCCTCGAAATTACTATTAAAGACACCCTCACTATCACCAATGTCTACGCCACTGCCAACCACCAAGGATCAAGAGCATTCCTGCAATTCTCACGCGCGGCCCGTCACAACGACGTACGGAATCACAAATCAAGTGCATGCATCGAACTGAATGGGCTAGCTCTTGCTTGGTCTCTAATCATGCGAGCAGTTTATTTGACCTTGGTGTCTGCAGAATTAATTGTAGCGTCAAAATTGCATATATAAAGAATCCTCACTACAAGCAGGCTACAGATCGAGAGTACGTGATCCTAAACCTCATCGATCGCCTAGCTTGGTGGATCAAACCGGCCGGTTCTTTTCTTGCAAGGTAAGGTCGGTCCATCTCGATCAGAGAATTTCGTCTACGCTTTAGAGCTAGTCCAACACTGCCACAAGCAAAAGCTGCCGATCGACGCTAGCTAGCTAGCTAGTCCTGAAGCTGGACTTTCTATATATCCTTCCTTCCTGTCGTCCAACTAAAGATCGATACAATACAATTACAATACAATACAATGATTGCTTGATTGTGGGCTGGGCTTTGTAGTTGTCAAACAGATTGAATCCCCAAGTTTTGCAGTCCAATTCCAATGTCCAAAGGGAGGAAACAACAAGTATGGACCCCGCTCTCCCCCTCATCGATCGCACCCCTTTCCTTTCTGGATCCTCGCTTTCTGTTCTGCTGCCGTCGCCGCCATGCCGTCGCCCTACCGAGCCGGGTTGCATCCGGTCGATTTCTTCGAGATCGACCTCGTCTCCGACCAAAAGTACCAGGAAGAGGAGGATGATGACCAAGGATCGGAGAAGCAGGAGGGAGACGACACTCAAGGATCAAGGGAGGACGACGAGGAGGAGGTGGACGGGCCGGAGAGGGAAGATTCTGCTGTACGAGATTCTGGGCCATCCGCCCCAGCCCCAGCTAGGGTTTCCGAGGTGGCGGCTGCCGGTGGCTGGTCGGAGAGGGCGACCGCTCCCATCTGCCCTGCGTGTATGGAGCCATGGACTTCGCAAGGCGCACATCGCATCTGGTGAGTGATCAATGCCGCTTTCCCTCTTCCCCTCATAAGTACTCTACTCGTCCTACTGTGGTGGTGGTATGGTATCTCTCCAAGACCATATAAACAAATCCATATGTTTTGTTAGATGGATCACAAACTATAGCTTATATTAATTATTATTATTAATGACTGATGCACGGAACATGGATGGAATTGGCAAGGCCACTTCTTTGAGAAAAAGTTAAACAAAAGATTCTTTTTAGTAATACTCCTACTTTATAAGCATGGAAGACCCTAGCAACGTTAGGTATTACTAAAGATGAAGATCGAATTCAAGTAGTAGAGCTAGTATATGATATGAATCTCGAAGGTCAAGGGCGTAAGCTAAATAAGGGGGTAATGTAAAAAACTTTTTTTTTTGAAGCCTACCCCTTTTCTCTTTTATTATTTTTGAACAAGATTTTCTCTTTTATTATCATGGAGTAAATAATAAAGAAATCGTTGAGTAGAGTTTCAGGTATAGTCTAAACTCGAAAGAAAATTCGACTGTTGATCATGCTTTCTCCTTTTGGGTTGATCATGCTTTCTCTTTTTTGGAATGAATTAAAAGGTATCGTTTGTGTTTTTTTTTTCTGTTCAATTTCCTTTCCAATAGGTCTTGGCAATTGAATTGAATGCTTTTTTTTCCCAGAGGATAGATGCAGGGTTCAATGGACAATGAAATCTGAAATGACTGACTTCGTGACATGTTGTGCAGCTGTATCCCCTGTGGCCATGTCTACGGGAGATCTTGCCTAGAGAGGTGCTTAACCCTGTTTGGGAGTCATAGCGCGATGGTGTGTTTGCCACATGGCTAGCCTAATCTAATTATTAGTTTTGGTTTGGTGATGGTTCCCGTCTCCAGGAGATGTCGTTCTCCATGATTTGATGAACTTACCCCCCCCCCCCCCCCCCAACCTTTCTCCTGTTGCAGTGCCGTCAGTGCGCTAAAGGGTTTAAACATGAGGACATCATCAATCTCGATGCACCACAGCTTGTCACTCCACACAGTGAACTTGAGAAGGTTAGATTGCTTGCTTGATTCTTCTTCTTTTTAATCTGGAAAGTTTATTGATCATGAACTAAAGCTTGTTTCGGTTCTGCAGGAAATATCTTATTTAAGAGAGGAAAATGATCTCCTGGAGAAGAAGGTAATTATTTTAATCAAAGCATCTGCCAGGTCCCTTGCCTTCTGGCCATAAATCCCTTCTCAGTAACAGCAGCGACCAATAGCAAATACCTTCTATTCATTTATTTAGTATTGTGAACTTTTCTAACTTGTGTGTTTTCTTGTTGTAAGGTTAATGAATTCTTTGAGGAGCTGAGAAATAATATCAAAAGAATTGAGGAGATGAACAAGGTATGCGTAGACATTAGCTACCTCTGCTTGCTTGCTTCTCTGTTCAATCTCTCGAAGGCTATGTTCACTAGAGTGCCTATCCAACCCCGTCCATCCACTATTCCAACTACTTTCCTCTCTGTCTACAGTGCAAAACAGTGTTTTGGGCTCTTCTTTTGGGCTAACATGCATGTGGTGGTGTCTGTTGTGGTTCAGGCGGCCAGCGGGCAGGCTTCTGGCAGTGGAGGTGTGAAGATTATTACTCCGTAAGAGCCTGCAGCATCATCTGATCGCCAAGGCCGGACCAGACCAGAGTTCGTGCAACAACGACAGGCTAACGTCGATCTCGTCTCTTCAATCTCTTCGTTGATCGATCGATCGTCCAGTTATTGGTTCATGAGTGGCATTATTTGATCTAGAAGCTAGCTGTTTGTTGTGTGACTTACATGCTGGGATATATCAAGAATTCTAAACTTTGGTGGTGGTGGAGATCGAGTCTATTTTAATTTGCTGCATGCATGCATCCATATATATATATATATATATATATATATATATATATATATATATATATATATATATATATATATATATATATATATATATATATATGCATGTGCTGTTGCTGTGCGTGCCCCGGCCGGATATATATGATCTCAGCTCGTTCGTTGTTCATTTCGTTTTCATTTAAATGTGGTCAAATTTGGCCAAACCTGAGCCTGGCCAACATTGGCTTCAAACCAAACACGCTCCCCAAAACCTCCTCCAACATTTTTTGCCCCCTCCTCGCTCGCATCGCATCCCATCGCATCGGATAGATCCCTGCTCCCCAATCGGATCGTAGCATTCATTCACATGTCGTCGCCGCCGGCCCCGGAAGAGCAGGAGGAGGACGTGGCGATGGGGGGCGACGGGGACGACAAAGTCGACGGCCACGGCGGAGCTAGGGTTTCCGCGGCGGCGGCTGAAAATGGTTGCGGCGACGACGACAACGTGGAGGGGATCAAGAGGAGCCCCGCCACTTGCTGCGTCTGTATGGAGCCCTGGGCCTGCATCGGCGCCCATCGCATCTGGTGAGATGACTAGATGAGAGAGTGTGTGGTGTTTATTTGATCGAACGAGCGAGGATCGGAGGACTTGTATGCTCACTCGCTCGTGCAGTTGTATTCCCTGTGGACATGTGTATGGCAGGTCGTGCTTGGAGAGATGGCTTCGCCATTGTGGTAATAACACGAGAGGAGGAGCAACAAAGGTATGTTACCATTTCACTTTCATCATGCACATGCACTCTTCAGCAAGTTGCAGAAATGCCCTTATGCCCGGCCTGTGCTTCCATACATCATTCTCTCATCAGCTACATATCATCTGCAATTTGCTGATCTGAACGAGCTCGATCGCATGCTGATGCTGTCCACCATCCATCTCATTGCAGTGGCCTCAGTGTGGTCAACGATTTAAGCTCAAGCATATTACCAACCTCTATGCACCATCAGGAAATCTGTGGGATGATGGTGGCTCCTGTCGTATACTGCAGGTTCGTTGCATTGCATGGCTTTTTTATTGTTCATAATCCCTCTGCTACTGCTAGCTAGCTCTTCTTCTTCTATGCGCATCTTTATTTGGACCTAGCTCTGAATTAAGCATGTACGCATGCATGGAGTTAATCGCTCCCTTATTTGCAGTTGCAGTTGACTACTTGAGTGTGCGTCTCACTTGCAAATACTGGTAAGTGATAATATACATAACGCTTCTTTCTTATCCTGTCAATCATCACTCGTCAGGAAGCAGAGACGCACAGTTCAGTTTGGGCTGCTATGGAACGAATGAATATTATTGCATGTAATCTGCTTGTTTGCTGGCCCACAGCTTGCTTGTTTGCTGCTACTATTTGCTGGCCCAGCAGGAGCAGCCCAGCCCAGCAACCCTGGCTTTGGCTTGGCTTCTCCTAGAAGGGAAGGGAAGGGAAGGGAAGGGACCGGCCGCCCCCAATCGCATTCCCATCGCATGCCGCTCGCCTCCTCCTGCTGCTGCTGCTGTGGAGGAGGGGACGGACGGACGACGTGCCGATGAATGAGGGCGACAGGGTTGAGGGGAACGAACGAAGAAGGAGAGCGGGGCGACGCGGCTCTCCGCGTGGCTAGGGTTTCGGCGGTGGCTGATGAAGACGCCGCCGCCGGCGAGCCCGACTCCAGCACCACCTGCTGCGTGTGCATGGAGCCATGGACCTGCAGCGGCGCCCATCGCATCTGGTGAGACCAAGGACAACAATGTAATGCGACTAGATTTCTGCACTACTAGTTGATTCATCAGTTCGGATTTCAATTTCATACGCGCGCCATAGTCATTTATGCAGGCTGGATGTCCGACGTATCAGTGAGTGGTAGGCAGCACTACACGACTGTCTATAACAGTCAAGAATCGATGTGTTTATTACAACTCAAAATTAATTAGTACTAGGTGGTATTGTAAGGCGTTTATCAATTTCTTGCCATCTGACTCCAAACTAAATTAAATTGGCGAGTTAGAACAAAATCAGGATACACAATAATATACTGTACTAGTATTACACATCATGGGAGGAAGGGAGGGAGGAATGGGTCTTTGTTGAGGGGAGGAGGTGACATGATTTCCTTCCGGTGAAGAATGCTTTTATTTGCTTGCCTTCATAATGTCCGATAATTAACCGGACCAACCCCTGTGTTTTGGGTTTCTATGTTCTTTATCAAATGTATTCGTTCGGGTTCCTTACTCTTTATGTTAGTACTCGTATGCTTGTGTGTTTTGTGTTAAACACTAAAACTTGTAATTATTATAATACGACCAATCGGGACTCAATCGATCGCCACCCACCTGTTGCATGCAGTTGCATTCCCTGTGGGCATATATATATGGCCGGTCGTGCCTGGAGAAATGGCTGATGAGTGCTCACGGCAACACACCCGCAAAGGTATATGCATGCTAGCTTTTACATGAGCAAAACTCGTGTGTAGTGTAAAAAACAACCATCCAGATTGAGCTTGCTGTATACGTACATATATGCCCGGGAGGGATGCCTCAACTTGGTCTTTGTTTCCAGTGCCCTCAGTGCGGCAAAGCATTCCAACACAGGCATATTACCAACCTCTATGCACCAGGAAAGAAATAACCTGTGGGATGGTTGCTGCCGTATACAGGTTGCTTTCTTTTCTTTTCCTACACTGTCATCTGATCAGGGTTGTATTTGTGAATCTGATCGATTGTTCAGTGCACCGCATGCTCGATTGACCAGGAAGCAGAAGCGCGTCATTCTAGGATTGCCAAGTACACAGCAGAGCTTTTGCCCTTGGTTAGACGGCATGCATCTGAACTAGCCACGTCACAGGCACAACTGCGGTCTGAAGAGCCTGGAGATGCAGGCAGGGTAGAAGCGCTAACGCAGTCTGCCCTTGCCGAGAACCAGGGCATGGATGTCATGTTGCTTCAGGCTGAGGATATGCTGGCGATTGCTGCTGCTCGCTACAGATCTTTGAAGTGCAGTATGGAGACGGTGCTTAGACATTATGACGACCTATACGGTTTCGTGATGCAGCTCTTCAGCGAGCTGCTGGAACTCGATTCCAAATGATGGATGGATGTTAATCGGTCTCATACTGGGGGGACACAGTCGTCTACTACTGGATCAGGTGCCTTTTGTGCATAGCATCTGATGTATGTATGTTGCAGGAGAGCTGGCCGGGCTGGGAACAATCTGCTATGCATGCTGGCCCATACATCGTGTGGGAAACGCTCAAGTGCGTATACTTTAGTAGCTACTAGGTAGCTAGGGGCATTAGAAGATGATGATTTGGGTTATGCTTGTGTTTTGGGCAGTGTTTAACGTAGGTGTATGCTACTGTTTGCGGGGGCTATCTAGCTGTGTCATGATCTGGCATGACGTCCTATATATATATATATATATATATATATATATATATATATATATATATATATATATATATATATATATATATATATATATATATATATATATATATATATATATATATATATATATATATATATATATATATATATATATATATATATATATATATATATGCATGGCTAGCTAGCACTCATGTGGCTGGTGTGTCCACTTGTAGTTATCATCACAGTATGTATCCTTGCCCTATTAACTGGCTATATATGTGTGTACACTTAATTTGTGGATTGAGTTGAGATGTTAGCTAACATAATGGTGCTACTGTTGTGTTGGATCAACACCAGAACTGAAACACGTACGCAACGCATGCGTGCACATATGTTACTCTGCTTTTAAGAAAGCGTATAGGAGTCTGATACAAAGCTGGGGACAGTCCATGGAAGCCCATTGCCCAAAATATGCAGACGTTCCAGAAAGGAAAAGAGAAAGAAAGAAAATTACAGCTCCATTAACGTCCGACAACAGTACTCCTGTCACGTATACGGCCGAAAATCCATCATCACTTCTTTTTATTCCATCCATCCAGCGACAGGGACCTCTTTATCCTTCTCCTTGAGCAAAATCAAGTTACGTACTGTATATCAGAACTAGCCAAACAGTAAAGATAATTCCACAAGCGCATAGACCGACCCTGCGCAGCAATTGCTGGATGAACACAAGTCGACAGGTAACAACAATCAGTAGAATGATGATACAAATTTATGTGAGGAAAACTATTCGGTCCGAAACACACATACATTTTCTTTTCTCCACGGTTTAGGGAAATTCAACCAAGCAAGGGCCGGTCTGTTTGAATACATTAAACCTATAGTTTAGCCATAGCTAAAGTTTAATTGACTAAAGTTCAGCCATGAGGTGTTTGAATAGTATGGGCTAATGGTTAGTTGATCCATTAATCACACCAAAAATTGGTATTATTCCACTTTAGTGAACTAATGGTTAGTCTAAGAATTAGCTAAAAGTTTAGTTCGTTTATAAACTATGCAGTTTGAATGCAAATGGACTAAACTATAAATTTTAGTGGCTAAACTTTATATTCAACAATGCCCTAATAAGAAACAACCTACTTACTAGTCCCCATTTCTGAAGGGAAGCACAGGAACAGAAGGCCATCGGCGCCTGGCCGCACCGCAACATGTACGAGGGATTTTTCTGTCACCAAGGCGATCGATGAGAGATCCGATGGCCGGTCCCACGCGCACGCGGGCCCCACAGGCACCGAGACGAACGAACTAGAACCACCAACCAAACCCTCCTCACCTCTCTCTAGACTACTGTAGCACCACCAACAAGCCAAAGAGAAAGAGAAACCGCACCATTACCATGGCGTCTCCTCCGCCGCAGCCGCAGCCGCAGCCGCAGCCGCCGTCGTGGCTCATCCTCCACAAGGTCCCCCAAGTCGTCTCTGACCCGGGCGACGGCTTCTCCGTCTCTTGCTTCCCGCCGCCGTTGGTCAGCCACCTCACCGTCTCCCCCGAGCTGCAGCTGCAGCTGCTGAGGCAGGCCGCCGGTGTCCCCTCGCGCGTCCTCGCCGCCGACCTCTCCGCCGGACTCTTCCTCCTCCCCGGCTTCGGCTACACCGTCCTCGACGCCGCCGACCCCTCCTTCGCCACCTACACCGTCCCCGCCCGCACCGGCCCCAACCTCGGCGGCTTCGGCGTCATCAGAGGCCAAGGCGGCGGCGGCGGCTTCATGGTCGTCGGCTTGGAGTACCATTACCCCAACACCGACGCCTTGCTGCACTGCTACGAGTACGACTCCGAGAGCGGCGGCGGCGGCTGGATCACCAAGCAAGTCCAAGTTCACCCGCAACCGTGGAGCCCCGCCTTCCCCATCATCGACGTCATTGCCCACCAAGGCAGGATCTGGTGGCTCATCAACGCCTCCACAACCCAGGTGCTCCCTCTCCTCTCCTGCAACCCCTTCACCGCCGGCGACTCCTCAAGGATGGTCTACTCCAGGGCTTCCGATCGTCTCTTCGCCTTCTGCGCATGCGTATCATGCTGGCAGCTGGCGCCCATCGCCCCCAACCGCTGCGTGCAGGTCTCCGACGGCAAGCTCCGCTGGGTGCAGATAGCGTGCGCACACGCGAAAGAGTCCGAGCCGAAACGCGCGCCCACCGTCTTCGTGCGCACGCTCCACGATCCGGCGGCCGACGACCTCAACTGGAGCTTCCCGGGCCCGGACGACCACCACCGCATGTCCTTCGCCGACGTCTGGGCCCACCACAGCTACACGGAGACTGGGCTGCCCAGGGTGCAGCCCGCCGCCGTGGTGCTCATCCACCCCACCGACCCCTTCGTCGTCTACTTCTCACTCCAGGGCCGCATCTTCGGCGTCGACATGCGTGACAAGGTGGTGGTGGGGTGCGAGCCGCACGGGATGGCCGAACCCGACGACTCTGACGCGGCGGCATCCCTTCTCGCCTGGGTGCTGCCGCCCGCGCTCAGGCTCAGTCTCAGACTCTTCACACCACCACCACCACCACCACCACCACCAGCCCTGCCGCCGGCGCCGCCACAGGTACAATAGAACATAATGCATTATGTGGATGAATTGGATGTCACCCTCTGCTGATCTTTAACCAGCTAGGCATAATTCCTCGGATTTCGTTTTTGCTAGCTGGAAATTATTTTAAGTTCATTCTCTCTATCATATCAGCAGTGATTATATATGTCTTTGAAACTGAATGTAACATTTGAAGATGAAGAATGCATGCATGAAACACTTGTTAGTTTGAGCAGAGATACAGAACTTGCCATTGAATGATGTGTGGACTTAACTTGTTGGGTACTAGTATATACAGTACTATAGAGAGAGCCTCCTCCAGAGATATATAGATGCATGATGCATGTCCTCTCCACCATCTGATTCGACTTTGGATTTTTGCCATTGTAAATTGAGGGTGGTTCTAGCTACCTCCTGATCAGTTCTCGCTTGTTTGTTTTTCAGCTATATGTAGTATATATATACTGCATACATGTACCACACTGACAATGCCTTTGCCTACCTGCAATGTACTACTATGCAGGGTTAGCTAGCTATTTGCAGCCTCCAATCTAATCTAACCATCACAATTTAGCTATTAGGTTGATTTGAACTTTTCTTCTCAAATACTGTAGTAAAAGCATAACAATGGCTATATATGAGTGCCAGACATGCATGGACCCAATGTTCTAGCAAGAACCATGCATGCATGCATGCAGCAACAAGGCTAAGTCTGAATGTTTTTTAATTATACGACTAAGTCTGAATGTTTTTTTAATTACATGACTAAGTCTGAATGTTGGTAGACTACTGTCAGTGTGTACATTAAAATGAATGAATGCATGATCATTGCGCTTTGCTACAATGTACTGATTATATACTTCTGTCGTCGTTTATGTGATCGTCTGATCGATGCTGTATATGCTGCTATGTGCTGTGTGTTAAAAACTTAAAATGCATGCATGATTATTGCGCATTGCTGCATAAGCACTACTTATTGTTGGCTCACAGTCACAGCAGAACGTGCATTACTCCGGTGACTAACTGCTGACTACTTATAATAATCTATCACTCCATATATAATTGACAAGCTAGTCTCTGTGCTTTAATCCCATGCATTGCATGGCTGCTTGCTATATGTAGTATAAACATCAAGTAATAAGAAGCATTATATGTGGATGCATGTGTGTCATCCTCTGCTCTTAGATAAATTAGTCATTTCTCGAATTTCGTTTCCCCTGCAAGTAGTTTTAATATAAGTAGTTGTTGATTCGTTCAGACAGTAGCGATTATATGTCTTTGAAACTGAAGTTATTAGCATTTAAAGAGATGATCAATAATGAAGTAATGAACCACACATGTGTTACTTTGAGCAGAGGTTCAGAACTAGCTTGAATGATGTAGGGTATCTATATAAAGATTTATGTCCTCCTGATTTGATCTTTCCACTTTGAATTTTCCCAATTGTAAATTGATGAGGGTTCTAGCTAGCTCCTGAGTTTTTTTTTTCTTGCAATACATAGCTGGCACTACTACTCTGGATATATGTAGTAGCACAGTAATGTTTTTGCCTGCCTGCCTGCAAGTCATTCAGATGTATGGCTAGCTATATATTTTCCGGCTCCAATCTAATGTCATTATCAGAATCTATTAGGTTGAACTTGCCGTCTCAAATGTTGCAATAAAAAGCATGTTACATGTATATATGCAAGTTGCAGTCATGTTGCTAAATGTGTATATATGCTAGTAGACAACTGTCAGGTATGCATGATGTGGTTTATTTGATGAATAATTGTTATATACATGCAATGCAATGTTTTAGGAGGTTTCAATGTTTTAATTGTGTACATATCTAGGCATATATGGAAAAGAACCATGCATGCATGTAGCAAGAAGGGCGCTAGCTAGCAGCTACTTTCTACCGTATGAATGAAATGCTAGATTGGAACAAAGTCTGAATGTTGACTAATATATGCTGGTATATCTGCTTTGTTCTGTTGGGTGATTTATTAATTAAGGTCTTGGGCCACCAGGCGGCGACCGGGGAATGAAGCTTCTGGCAGTGGTGGTGTGAAAAAGTAAGGAGGCGTCCTCGGCCAGCAGCTAGCGGCGTCATCTGATCGCCAAGGATCGGATCGGATGGAGTTCGTGCGACAACAGGCTAACGTCGATATTGATCTTCATTCTCTTGCGTTGATCGGTCGTCCAGATATTGGTTCATATAAGCCACATTATTAGATCTTGACTAGAGAGGATATATACATAGATGCTGTTCGTGTGATTTAGCTTCTGGTGATATGATTTGATCATTATCATATATCGGTGCAGTGGGTGGATTCCCAAGGATGATCAACGTTTTTTTCGTCCCAGGATAAATGTGTGGTTTCTGACAATATGCTGGATGTGGATGGATTTTAAAGCACGCGATAATGATTTTTTTCTTGATTAATTAATATGGTAGTTGCTCTTAGATAACTGCAAGACAAAAAAGATCGATGCGCTTTTGATCATGCTTGGCTGTATAGCGTACTTACTAATGTTGAAGTGGCTGTGCTTAATTTGGTCTTTTTTTTAGTTCAAAAGATCTAAGTGTGGTGATGGATTAAAATATCTATTCTTGTGCTTTAATTTATTATGTGATCGCATTACACAGTATCTATATATCGATCTCTGGACGAGGGATGAATATAGTCATGTGCCATGTATAGTATGTTTATGATTGAAATTAGCATGCCGAAGTCTGTTTTTTTTTAAAAAAAAATCGCCAACAATGTGCTACTAGTAGAGATTGCATGATGTAGGAAGATTGAAGAATGTGACATGCTTATTAATTAGATTGAAATGCAATGGAATCTAAAAATTGTGAAAAGAATTGTGTCAAGCACGCACGCAAGCCGAGGATGATTTCGTACGTAATAACCGTGCGAGATTCTATCCCAACGAACCCAACGCTGGTGATTGGTCAGGTGGTTTCCCTTTCCCTTGGTACGTGACGTCATCACCAACAAGCACGCAAGAATGAAATGTGTTGGGAAAAAAGGCGAATTGAAATGAAATGTCAAAAAAACTGTCTCTCTGGGAATCTATTATATTAATAAGGGAGTGTTAAAAGAAGCCACCACGTTCGCCGAGAGGGCCACGAAATTCCCACGTTAATCGGAAAAAATAAAAGCCCTCCACCGTTAGATTTTATGAACATCTAACGGTCTGTATTAAATAATATATTAAATATAACTGAAAAAGAAAAAGATCTACGCCATTAGATATTATCATCATCCAACGGTTTAGATTATTAGTATATATATAGTCTAAAAGGATAAATACAGGTATTTCTATCCGCTATTTTTTCCTTTCCATTGTTACTGAATCCTACGATTATTAGGAATTAGATCAGTACTCATATACGTTAGCTGGACACCTCCAAGGTAAAATCAGGTCGTCGATTAGGATCAGACTCACGTCAATAATCCGATACGTAGCTGTACTCCATGCAACAGTCCAGTGCATTAGTGCAAACACATCGCAGAACCCCTGGATCCTTTATACCCACTGTTAAAAAAGCATTATTCATACGCATGTCAACCGCAAAAGAACCAATAAATAAGGTTGGATTTTAAGCACATTTAACGGTCTACGTTAAATCATATGTCAAATGCAACTAAAAAGTGTGAATAGTTAAATATTATGATCATCCAATAGTCTACATTAATCTCCAGGCCGGCAACAGTCCAGTGCAAACACATCGAAGACCCCATCCACTGTTAAAAAAGCATCATTCATGCGCATGTCAACCGAAAAGAACCAATAAAGTTGGGTTTTAAGTACATTTAACAGTCTACGTTAAATCATATATCAAATGCAACTAAAAAATGTGCACAATTGCAAAATATGATCATCCAATAGTTTGCATTAATCTAAATATATTGTACTAAATACAACTAACAAAACAACCAATCGTTTGTCTATTGTTTTATATTAAATCAATTAATACAAATGAAAAAAATGGATTTTTTACATGGTTGTTATAATCATTGAGCGATCTATATTAAATACAACCATAATATAAACAAATTAAATTAGTATAAAGCCAAAGTACATAATTTGAAACAGAGAGTTTACTTCTTCTACTTTGGCTAAGTTTGACAAAAGAGCTAGATTTTGTAAAAAGAAAGACGGGAGGGATAAAGCTCTCTGCCATCTCTTTCTATATAAGAGTGTTAAAAGAAGCCCCATATTCATCGACATAGTCTAGAAATTACTATGTTAATAAAAAATACCTAACAAATATATTTTATAAACATCTACCAATCCATACATTAAATCATATATCAATTAAACTTAAAAAGGAAAGATCCACACAGCTTATTGTTATTTTTTGACCCGTAACATCGATGGACTGGGGTGCGGGCCATGATTTTTGACTCAAAGCCCAACCCAACCTGAAAAACTTGTCCGAAGATAAAAAAAACCCGATCCAATTTGAAAAACCCAAGTGACACGTCCATAGAGAGTACGTGGGCCAACTTGACCACACATTAGGCGTGGATCGGGTGCGAGCCGTCCTATACAACCTGCGACTAGACCTTGACCTAACCCGACCCAACGCTTGAACAAGTCTAAGTGATGTAGATTGATCCAAATAATTTATACCAATACACTACTAATTGAAAAGCCATTTTTTCTATAGAGAGATATGAATCTCTCCATTATCTTCCTATTATATCAATAATGAGGTATTAAATAAGCCACCACGATGGCATCTAGAAATTACGATAACAACAAAAAAGAAAAAAAAAAACTACACCATCAGATTCTATAAACATATAACCATATATACTGAATCAAAGATTTGTACCAAATACCACTAACGAATATAGAGAAAGGTCTACACTATTGGTTGTTACAAATCATCCAACAATTACTCTAATTTTTTTGTATCAAATACAAATTAGTTTTTTTATTTTATAAAAATATAAAGATCTCAACCATCTATTATATCCACCATATTCACTAAGAGGGCCTAGAAATTACCACTTAAGCAAATATTAGATTTTATGAACATCTAATTGTCTACACTAACTGAAAGATATTATATCAAATACAACTAAAAGAAAAAATAGTTACACCTTTGGTTGTTATGATTATCCAATAGTTTGGATTATATCCAACTATTTTTTATCAAATATAAATAATATAAACGTAGGATTTTGAAAACAAAAAGGAAAAACTCCACCATTTGATTATAGAAGCACTATATTTTACATCGAGGGTTCAAAATCATCATGTTAATCAGTGAAAATAATAAATAATTAATATAGGAGACCGTAGTTATATGTGGGAATATTTATTTATCATAAATTGCTGGAAATTAAAAGAAGATACATGTAGAAAACATAATATTATTTTATCTATTTATCTTTTGAAATGTTGCTAAACTAGAGCGCATGAAGCCTACGTTGTTTTAGACCATATTTATAGAGAACTATAGGGATGTACAAACTCTTTTTCTCCCATTGCATCGCATGCATGGTTATATTTACTATAATATTACAATCTTTAATGGGCATGTTTGTTTATCTATTAGAGTATATAATTCAGCTAATATAATCTTGAGTGGTTAACAAACACTTTGTCTTATTGTCTTATTGCATGGCATCTTTAATTTCAACATGGGCGCGCGTGTAGAAAAGAACCGCATGCAAGAAGCTACAGAAAATCGACGAAGGATATAAATAGATGTCTTAGTGGAGGGTGACGTGGCATATGACTTAGTGGACTCCTAAGGCTAAGTCCAGCGGTGCCCCCAAAATGGGGGTTCACACACTGTTACGGTACTATTACGTACTGTAGATCTGAATGGGGTAGTTGGAATAGTGATAGGTGATGGAGGGATAGAAGAGCCTTTGGACTTAGCCTAAGATGACGTGGCTTCATGCATGTCTAGAGAATTAGATAGTGGAGGCTAGCTAATTAGATATATAAGATATAAGATAACTAAACAGCCCAAATAATGCTTATTTCAGCTCATTTTCTAGACTTTTTCTATACTATACAATACTTTTCGAGTTATTGACCCACCAAAACCCCAAGGAAACAAATATGGTCTAAATGGTCCTACCATTTAATTTTCTAAGTTGTTCAATAATACCGTCATTTCAAATTATAATAAACTTTGGTTTTGTCCTAAACCATTTTTTTTAAAAAAGTTAATATCTTCGATATAAAAACAAATGCACTACCATAACATATTTTATGTTAGAAGTAATAAATATATTTGTTATTATAGATGTTGGCGCCCTTTACAAAAAAAAAATAAAATACAACCAAAGTTATAAAAATTATATTATAAACAGAACAAGTATATAAACTTTTTCAAGTACCAAATCATAATGCATTAAAAACATGTTGTAAAAATAATATAATAAAATGAAATTCAAGGAAACAATATGTATTGTTCAGGAACACGGAGGAGAAACAACAAAAAAATGCTAAATAAAAATAATCATACAAGATTAATTTGAAGAAAAACTAAAATATTTTAAAAAAACTAGCTACCCGCGCTATTTGCGCGGGCCATCTTACTAGTTGAAATGAAAAGAGGGAATTGAAAGGAGGCCGAGGAAACGTGCCACGTACGCTTCCTTCTTCTCCCGTCTCCCCGGCCGTCCAGTAGTACTCCTACTACTAGGCAGCAGCAGATAACCCCAACAACCACCGCCAGATCGAGGCATCGAGCCCAGACCCAGAGCAGACCAAGCCGCCCATCGCTTCTCGATCGACATGGCTTCTACGTCGTCGTCATCATCGTCGTCGTCGACGTCGTCGCCGCCCCCTCCGTGGCTCATCCTCAGCAAGGTCACCCGCGTCGTCTCCTCCGACGCCTCTCAAGGACAAGAAGCAGTCTCGCTACTACCGTCGCGCCCCATCAGCTACCTCACCGTCGTCTCCACCACCACCAGCAACATCATCCGCCCCCCGCCTCCGCGCGTCCTCGCCGCCGACCTCTCCGCCGGCCTCTTCCTCGTCACCAACAACCCGGACACCCTCACCCTCCGCGTCCTGGACGTCGCCTCCTCCCCCGCCAAGGCCTCCGCCGTAGTCTTCCCCGCCGACGGCCTCGAACCCGGCACCCTCGGCGTCATCTCCGCCGCCGACGACCGCGGCGGCTTCATGGTCCTCGGCATCAAGCACCAGCTGCACGGCCGCCCCCTACCCGGGCTGGCCTTGCTGCACCGCTACTGCTCCTACTCCAACTCCAAAGAATACATCCTCAACGATCCGCTGGTGTCGCGGCAAGGAGCCGACGGAGTCACAAGACACAACTACAGCGACGTCATCGCCCACAACGGCAGGCTCTGGTGGTGGGTGGACGCCGCCACTAGCCGTTCCGCGGCGCTCCTCTCCTGGGACCCCTTCGCCGCCGCCGACGACGACAACCCCCCCAGATTTGCCGGTACCCCCCTCCCGGTCCCGTCGGATCGCAGCTCCTGCAGCCACTGCTCCTCCGACAGAATGCCCATCGCCGCCCGCCGCCGGCTGCAGGTCGTCAACGCCAAGTTCCGCTGGGTGCAGATGCTGTGTGCACATATGATGACGAAGGGCGCACCGGTTGTCCACTTGGTCACGCTCGGCGACAATCCCGTGGCCACCGTGACCAAGATGAAGGCCGACAACCAGCAGCTTCCCCCTGGGGGAGAGAACCATCTCTTGTCCTTGGCCGACCTCTGGGCCTCCCCGACCTACAAGGACACCGGGCTGCCGGAGGAGGAGCCCGCGCTCGCCTTCATCCACCCCTACGACATCTCCGTCGTCTACCTCGTCCTCAGAGGCCACCTCTTCGGCGTCCACTTGCTCAACAAGGAGGTGGTGCCTGGATCATGCCAGCCGCACCACATGCCCCAAGGACCCGACGACGTCTCTGCTGCCGCCTCCCTCATCGCCTGGGTGCCGCCGCCCTCGCTCTGGGGACTGCTCGCTGAACCACCAGCCCCGCCGCCGCCGCCACCGCCGCCGCAGGTATCCATCATCGATTGCTGCCTGTGTATACTAGCTAGTAGTAGTACACTGCTACATAGTATACTGATCGATTACAGTATCATATGTACTGTGTGTCTGTTAAAATGCATGCATGACTATCGCGCAATTGCTGCATAATTAAGTAGTTGCTTGTTTTGGCTCACACACAGCAGAACGTGACTCACTGCTGTTATATGTGCTTTAACCCCATGCGTTGCATGGCTGCTTCCTATATATCACTCTAGTATAGTAAACATCAAGTAAGAAGCTGCGTTATATGTGGATGTGTGTCATCCGATCCTCTGCTCTTAGATAAATTAGTCATCTCTTTCTCGAATTCCGTTTTCGCAAGCTGCACCTAGTTTTAACACTAGTTCATTCGCTCAGACAGTAGCGATTGCGTCGTCTTAATTTGAAACCCAATTAACTTAGCATTTAAACGAACAGACGACCAAGAATGAACCAGACTTGTGTTACTTTGAGCTGCAGATCAGGTTCAGAACCTTGCAAGCATTGCATGCATGTAGCAAGAAGGGCGCTAGCTAGCAGCTACTTACTACTACTATGTATTTTATGGATGATGAAATGCTAGACTGCACGTACAGACTCTGAATGTTGACTAATAACATCGATCTGTTGTTCTGTTGTGGTTTAATTAATGTCGTCATGGGCCTCCAGGCGGCGACCGGGGAGGCTTCTGGCAGTGGTGGTGTGCATGAAAACTAATAAGGAGGCCGGCGTCCTATAGCTCGGCCAGCAGCGAGTTGATCGGCGCCATCTGAAATCGCCAAGGATATATCGGAGTTCATAAGCCACATTATTAGATCTAGCCTAGAGATTGAGGATATATAGATAGATGCTGTTTGATGTGTGATGGATGACTTAGCGCTTCTGGTCTGGTGATATATTGATCGGTGGTGGATGGATTTCCAAGCTAAGGATGATGTTTTTTTTTCCTCCAAAGATTAATGTGTGATTTCTGACAATATGCTAGCTAGCTGGATTGGTGGATGAATTTTTAAGCACAATAATGATTTCTTTTCTTTTCTTGCTTAATGAATATGGTAGCTGCTCTAAGATCGTTAACAAGATGGATCGATGCGCCTGTGTAGTGCCTGTGCGTGCTTTTTTCAGGTGGAGTCTATAGCGGTGTTGTTGCATCCTGCTGGCTGATTGCGGGGGTTAAGTTCTGTTATGCTCGGGCATGACGTTCAGTTCATATATATGGCTAGCGCACTCAGTCTTGGTGTTTTTGTTTTAGTTCACAAAAACGATCTACTAGCTAGTGTGGCGATGGATTACAGTACTATCTATTCTTGTGTGCTTTATTATGTGATCGCATTACACTATGTATTCTCGATCTCTGGATGCATGAGTGATGAATGATATTGTCCTGTGCCACTACCATGTATAGTAGTACTATGTATATGGAATTAGCTTGCTGATCAGGTCTGTTTTTTTTTCCCTGTTTTTCTCGCCAACAATGTACTACTACAACACTGTATGTAGTAATTCTCAGTAGAGATGATTGCGTGCATACTGTGTCAAGATTGAAGAATGAGGCATTCTTAATTAGATTGAAAAAAAATGCAACGGAATGGAAATGTGAAAAAAGAAATGTGTCAAGCGGAGGATGCATGATTTCGTAATAACCGAACGAGATTCCATCCCAACAAACCCAGCGCTAGCTGGTGATTTCCCTTCTCTTGCTTGGTACGTGACGTCATCACCGCCGTAACGAATACGCTTTCCGATCCTTCTCGATCGAGTGCGTTCTCGTCCGCCATGCCAAGCAGAGCAGAGCAGCATCTCTCTCTCTCTCTATAAAAGCAGGCCGGCGAGGCGAGGAGACCCAGAAATCCCCCCAAATCACCACACCAGACCACCTGACCTGCCAAGAGCTCGCTCGCTAGAAGAGAGAGATCGAAACCGGCCGGTCATGGCGACGCCGCCGCCTCCTCCTCCTCCGTCGTCGTGGGTCGTGATCCACAAGCCCAACGTCCGCGTCTCCGCCGACCACCAGGGCGACGGCTTCTCCCTCACTCGCGCCGCGCCGCCGCTTCTCAGCCAGCTCACCGTCTCCCCCGACGCAGGCTACCCGCAGCCCCTGCGCGTCCTCGCCGCCGACCTCTCCGCAGGCTTCTTCCTCCTCCCCGACCGCGCCCGAGCTGCAGGCCGCGCCGGCTACACCGTCCTCAGCGCCGCCAACACCGCCGTCTCCTACTACGTCCCCGCCCGCGAAGACTCCGGCCCCGACCCCGACCCCACCAGCCTCGCCATCATCAGCCGCGGCACCTGCGGCGGCTTCATGGTCGTCGGCATCGAGGCCGACATGCTCGACACCACCAAGGTCTGGCTGCACTGCTACTCGGACGACACCCTCGCTTGGGTCCTCAAGGAGGCCCACAACCCCATGCCCAAGCCCACCCGCGCCACCGCCTTCGACGACGTCATCGCCCACGACGGCAGGCTCTGGTGGGTGCGCACCGGCTCCGACTCCGGCGTCTCGGGCCTCCTCTCCTGCGACCCCTTCGCGCAGCACCCGCAGATGGCCTTCTCCGCCAGCCCCGAGATCCGCGGCTTCTGCCCGCGCGCCGACTGCTTCGCCGTCCCTCGCGTCACGCGGCGCTGCGTCCAGGTCGCAGGCGGCAAGCTCCGGTGGGTGCAGATACTGTGCTACCACATGGAGGAGTCCTGGCCGTGCCAGCAGCGCCCCGCCGCGCCCACCGTCCTGGTGCTCACGCTCGACCACCACCCCGGGGGCGGCGACGCCGGCGAGTGGAGGAGGGCCGAGGAGCACCACCGCCTCTCCTTGGCCGACGTCTGGGCCTCCGACGCCTACCTCGACACCTGCCTGCCCTGGGAGGAGGAGCCCGCGCTCGCCTTCATCCACCCCACCGACCCCGACGTCCTCTACTTCTCCCTCGCCTGCTCCTTCTTCGCCGTCGACATGCGGACCAAGCAGGTGGTGGGGGAGCCGCCACGCCACCACCACGGGAAGCCCAACAACGAGGTCGCCTCCTCCTCCCTTCTCCCCTGGGTGCTGCCGCCCGCGCTCAGGCTCAGGTCATCATCCCCGCAGCAGCATCGCCAGGTATACAGCAATTAAACAGCATGCATATATGCAGTTTGTTTCATAGTAACACATATCTCCTGACGTCTTGGCCCCCCGACAATTCGATGCATGCATGCATGGTTGGTTTTCAAATTAATCCCCGGCCAATCAATTGATGATCGAATTCATTCGCCTGTTGTGTCGTCGCGTTTAGCTATGCGAATCGATCCATCCATCCATGCTACTGCTATTCTTCTGTACTCCTTGGTTTGATTATGATGCAGCAGATAACGTACTGATCGATCTGTGCTTATTAATTTGATCCCGTTCCCTTGCATGCATAATAATTAATATGCCTGCTTAATTGAATGTAGTATACTCTGCTAGCTAGCTCTCTTAAATTAGATAGTCCTTCCCAGAATTCCATTTCCATTCGTTCGGTGCTTGCTGCGTGATGATTGTCTTAATTTGAAACTGAAGTTTACATTTGAATGAACATTGTCAAGAATCGAATGAAACACTAGCTTGTTTGGGCAGAGATGCATGCAGAACTTGAATGTACTAGTATACTATACACTCGGGTACTGCAGACAGATAACTCTGAATTTCTGAACACTACTCTGAATGAAACACTTGTGAACTTATGTGTATAGACGATGATGCATGTCCTCCTGGTGGTGTGATTCCACTTTGATGAATCTTTCCGATTGTAAATTGTGGACTCTGTTCTAGCTAGCTAGATCCTGATCGAGATATCACTACTTATTAGCTTGTTCTCGTTTTTTATTTGAGCAACATATAGGTACTACTGCTGTACTGCATACATAATATGTAGCACGATAATGCTTTTGCCTGCTTGAATGCAATATAAGTTATGCAGACATGCATGGTTGATGAATAATACAGTACCTAATTGTTTCATATGTGAATTTGGGAGGTTTAATTTTTACCCACTGTATGTTGTTGTAGCAAGAACCATGCTAGCTAGCATGTAGCAACAAGTCAGACTTTCTGTTTTATCAAGTGCTCCGTGCTACTATAGACCACGCACGGACTAATTAAGTCTGAATTGAACGTTGACTAACATGTGGTGGTATATATCTGTTGTGCATGGTTCATCAGGCTGCGCCCGGGGAGGCTTCTGGCAGTGGCAGTGGTGGTGTGATCGAAGATTATTACTCCGTCTGATCGCCAAGGCCGGATCAGAGTTCGTGCGTGCAACAACAGGCTAACGTCCATCTCGTCTCTTCATTCGATCTCTTGCGTCGATCGATCGATCGTCCAGTTATATTGGTTCATGAGCTTGGAACATTAATTAGATCTAGATGCTGTTATAGTTGTGTGTGACTTAGCTTTGTCGTCTCTGGTGATATGCTTGATCATGCGTGATCATATCGGTGGATGGAAGTTCCAAGGACGGTTGTTTTTGTTTTCCCTTGTTTTTGATGCATGGATGATATGAGAGATGATATGGCGCATGCAGTGCCTATGCTGTTTTCAGCTAGCAGCTGTATGTCGTTGCATGCTGGGATATATCAAGGAGGAGTTCTAACTTTGGTGGTGGAGATCGAGTCTATTTTGCTGCTGCATGCATGCTTTCTTGCATCCATATATATCATGATCTCGTTCGTTGTTCATTTCGTTTTCATTAATTAATTCTGGCCCTTGTTTTGATCGAGTCATAACATGGCATGCATGCAGCTGTATGTATGTATTATGGTGCGCGTGCTTCAGTTATATCTGTCGTTGTTGAGATCCACCAGTAGCAGGGTATATATGTCACCAAAAAAAAAAAGAAAATGCAACATCACCCTTCAAACTAAACAAGAATGAACGTAGTAATTCTTAATTAGTAGAGATCGATTAGTTTATTTGGTGTGTGAAGAATGCATGAGATGAAAACGCTAATAAGATGAAATGCATTGGAAAGACAGGATTATTGATCAGCTAGGTAGGCGTCAAATTGCATTATTCCCACGCACGGCTGGTAATTATATTACTGCTGCTGGTGTGGTGATCTTTCTTCGTCTCCAAGAATTGAAGGCCACGCAGAGAGACAGCTGGGGCTCCACACAGGCACCGAAACCAAACGTGCTAACCGCCAAGTTTTGCAGTCCAATAATCCAATGTACTCCAAGAGTGAAACTAGCCGAGTTGGGCCGAAAGGGCTCTGGGCTCCTTTCCTCCCCAACCCCAACCTCCTCATCTCCCTAGCCAAGTAGGTACCACCACGTTTCAGTTACACGTAGTACGTACGTTCACCTGTGCGTTCCTTATTACAATCTCATCTATAAAACAAATTCAGCTGTGTTCATGTTGTTTGTACTCGTTTCTTTTTCTTTTAACAAAGATACGTAGCTTTCCTACGATAAAAAAAAAATCAAAAGGAAAATCCGCCGCCTCGGCCGGTACGATGCATTTTGGTTCTGCGCGCGGACAAGGATTCGTACAGGACACTGCTAGGACAGGAGGACACTAGTAGTTTCTCTAGGAAATCGATAGCGGTCGGTCGTGTTCAGAACAGTTTGGAACTAGGTGTAGGAGCGAGGAGCAGTTCCGTTCCTCCAATTAACATCCTGCTTCTCGCACAAAGATCGAGTTGGATCGTTTCCTTCTTTGGATATATTTGTCACGCTGACGACTTATTAGTGCTAACTCTGAAATCCTCGAAGCCCATCGATCAGCATGCAGTTGAGGGCATCTGTCTGTCAGGCGAACAACATGCGACCTGGTTGCCAACTTCAGGGCTTTTTCTCTGAATTTCTTCGGATCATCAACTTTGTGCAAAACCTTCAACTCTTTGCTGCATCGCCATGGCAGATGAAGGATCAATCAAAAAAAGATTGTTCCCATCACTCTCATGTCGTGGGCGAAGGAGGATTTACCGTTTCTCACAAACTTTGGAGGTGAGGTAAGGATCGAGGTCACATCTTCCCCAACTGGTACGGTCCCTTCACAGATAACTGGGCGGGCCCATCAATCGGTTGTCTAGCTTTCACCGCATGCATCATCTTTTCCACGAGTTTCTGTACTCAACAATCGCTCTTGTCATGCTTATCAGAGGGTAACCATCGATACATCCTCTGCTGCTGTGGAGCAGATGTAGATCTCGTATCCTTTCACTTTATTTATTGTGTTCTTGGACTGAATTCTGCTTGCCTGACAGGACGGAATGGACTTGATCCCATTTGTAAGTTCGACGACAGGTTTCCTGGTCAATAACCCTTGTTGTTGGTTTCTCCACAACACATGCTACTGGTGAATCTTGGTTACTTTTAATCTTGATACGGAGGTTGAATGTCCCCTGTACAAATCACAATGCAAGTTGGGATGAACAAAATCCCGAAACAAATGGGATGTATGTAAAACAATAGCAAAAGAAAAAAAAAAATAAAGAGAAAAACGAACTCATCATTCTTAGCTTGGCTCGGACTTGGCAGGACTTTTCTTCTCTTACTGCTGTCCTGTGTCCTGCCTGCGAGCTCTCTCTCAGGTGAGTCATGGATAAAACGAGGTCGAGGAGCTCCATGACATCCTCTTCTGAGATGAGTCCACTCTTGTCCAACTGCTCAACTGATCCTTGAGAGTCCTTTTTTGGTTCTTGGCAAGCGGAGGCTGTGGCTATGCTTTGAATGTTTAGAAGTCTCACCATGCTGGGTAGCTTTCTTGTCATTCCTTTTCTCTTTCTGGACCTTCAGCCGCCAGAGTAATCGTCAGTTCTGATTTAGAACAGACGACGGCAATGCAATGCAGCATTTTGGCGCATCAAAATATAATGCATGTGATATTTACAGAAGCACGCAACAAGGAACATATTTAGCATTTGCACAGACGTGCCATCAATTACAGTTCAGACAAAGATGCTTTCAATTATCATTGATATGTCCGTTACGCATTTAGCCACAAAATTGCTACCGTTACAATCATATATTGGACTCATTCCTTTCTTGACAACAGCTAAGACCTGCAATAATGCAAACTCTCTATTTAAAAAAAAAAGAAAAAAAAACTAGCAATGAACACAATAAAAAAATATAGTTAGTTGCTATTTCTAAAAAAACCAAGGAATTCAGGGCCCAATAAACATTCAATCATCATATAAAACAAATTGCAGCCGAATGGCAGCAACAGTAAATTACGGATTTAGAAACAATTCAATACAATCGATGTAAATATCCCTACCAGTCCTTGTAACACTCTACATTAGATGTAGTAAATTCAATCACTGTGAAAATACCCAAAAGGTATCAACAGCCACTATTTTTCAAACAAAAAAAAGTTCAAGCAGTGCAAATAATTAGACAGTCTCAAGAAGCACGCCATGGCGAACAAATCAAATAACCGTCCAACAAAAAAAATAATGGTCGGACTTCCAATTTGGGCATTACCAAATCTGTACAAATGTACAAATGCACAAAAAATTCAGGGAGACTAAATGTACAAATGCAACAAGCGGAAATTAAATTAGATTTTTTATTCTAGCAATATTTCGATCTCAGTGTTGACCATTCAACCAAGATAATTGGACAAATCACGACGAGCGGTTATAAAGACCTGTTTAGAAACAAAGTTTCCCCATATCGTGGTATTGAAATACGGTGGTTTAGATCTATACATGACACAAATACTATGGTTGCAATACTCTAAAAAACTACAGTGTTTCTTAAAACCATACACCGTTTGGTTTCATAGTATTCTTTGCACACTGTAGGGTCTCTCCCTTCTCTCCCCGCTTTGGCGAGCACCGCCTCATCTCCCCTGCCGCCTTTTCCCCTCCTTGTGCCAGCGAGCACCCCACTCCCCGCGTCGGCGAGTCGCGCAGATGGGCGAAAGCTCAGATCCTCTCGCTGGCGGCCCCGCTCCCCCACGTTAGATCCTCTCTCTGCCCCGCTGCTCTCCCTCTCCTCCGCGGGAGGCGGCGCTAGCGCGGGAGGCGAGGGCACGGTCGCAGGAGGGGCCGCCACAGCGGCACGAGGACGCGCAGCCCGCGACGGGAAGGCGCGGCCATGGCGAGGATGCGCGGCCGGATAAGGAGGCGCGTCCGGCGGCTTTGACGCGTGACCGGACAGGGAAGCGCTCGTGGAGGGATGGGAGGCGCAGCCAGACGGGAAGGCGGGAGGCGCACCGGCAATGGACAGACGGCAGCGGGAGGGTGAGGGTGGGGAGAAGACGCGCGTGAGGAGCGGACGAAGCGATACAGAGCAAAACTGAAAATCCAAGCCACAATATTTAAAACATCAAAAATATTATGGTTTTGGCTGTACTATGGTATTGAAACCTGCAGTTTTGTATGTCTAATCAACACCTCTGAAGCTAAAATACTCGGTCAATACTATGGTTTTGTGAAAAAAAAACTGCAAAAATACTTTGCTATGGCCTTAAAATTCAATTGATCTGAAGGTCCACGCGCAGCTATGCGGTGCCGGGCGATACACATCGCATCATCGCGCAGCAGCAATAATGGTCCGAATTCGATGAAGGCACGGTGACAAAGCGGTCAAAATTTCAAACCCTGCGCTCCAACAATTTACAGCAAACATTTTAAATTTTAAAATGTATAGTTTAAGCCATTATACCAAATTGGAGAGCCAAGATATGAACTCTAGTACATAGAAAGAAAGTGACACTATTACAATTTGGCGAGTCAACATTTTAATTTTTAACCATATTAAAACTAAGCTGAACAGAAGAGAAAAATTAGAAACACAGCATATATAGACAATAGAACTTGGTATAAACGAGAAATTATACCCAGTGCTACAGTAAATGGAGGCGCTCGCTGAATCCAACTGGCATTAGCAAACGATCATTTTTGTGCTTGAAGCGGTCACACGAAAGCTGCAACCAAACTATAAATTCTCAAACCGATAAGTCACAGCCGTTACAATTATGGTCGGAATCTCGACGGAAATAGCCACCATGATACAGATACGTCTTAAGAATACATGACTGTCGCAGCGAAGACGCAGCATGATTAAGTATGATCAACTTAACAGTGTTCAAACATGTTTTGACAAAACGCAAAATCTAGTAAACAAGACACCATCACCAGTCCAAGCCTCTGAAAATGTGTCGCTGAGGCCCATCACACTGAAAGGTCTTGGGTAGATCAGATGAGGAGCTTCTCAATAGAGTCCTGCAATGCATTGTGGCATGTGTGTATCAGAACATAATATAAGTATCAAACATCTAACAAAATTATATTACTACATTCATCCTGAAATAACTCAAATTCTGGCTGCGTCAAGTCAAACCTTTTTAATATAACTAACTTTATAAACGAACATCCTAAAACTTATGATATAGCAAATAAAAATATCGAATCCATAATGAAATAATCTTCATTGTATATCTATTTGGTTTCACAAACATTGGTCCTCAACTCTAGAAATTTGGTCGAACAAATAATAGGTTTGGCTTCAGGCAGCTACAACTGCATTTATTTTGTGATGGAGGTGGTACAATATTTACATATGATACTAGGATTAAACTATAGAGCATTGCGTGTACTGCAACCTAGAACTATTTAAAAAAGGTACAGGTACCTTGAGACTCTGTATCGGCTGTTTCAGCTGGCTACCCTCGTTGCTGGTCACTGAGCAAGCAATGACTGGCCTTGTCACACCACACGCACGACCAAGAGCTTGCTTTGATGGGACAAATACATATGGCACGTTCTGCACATTGCATAGGGAAAAATGATTTAAGCAAGGGTGACTGTCAGCAAACAGAAGTAATGCACAGGGGTTGTTCAATTCAACAAGCAGAAGGAAGCAATTGGGACTAAAACTAAACTGCAGTTAAATGGGCTGGCAGGACTGCCCAATACACAACCAAATAGAAGTACTAGCATTCAATTTGCCAGAAAACCTAACTTGCAATTATGGCCATATCCATTCATATTGTCTAACAAAGGCAGATACAAGAAACTAGATAAAGTTGACGATTACGAGAATTACATTTCAGCACACTAACACCTGCGTCCAGCACATTTGTGTTGTCTAAATCGTCAGCTTTAGCTAAAGACAATTGCTTTTCAGCGCACTTACACAAGGAATGTCCAACAAATGCTATCTCCAGTTAGTTAAAGTTGACGTTTATGAGAATACATTTCGGCGCACTAATACCTGCATCCAGCACATTTTTGTTGTCTAAATCGTCAGATTTGGCTGACTGGAGGGAGATACCAGTTACAGGCATCCATGATGTTTGGCCTCAAATATGTCCTCATCAATATATGAATCAAATAAAAGAAGAAATCTCGTATATCAACTTAAGCGACTAATAAAGGCTCCATTGGGTAGCCATTGCTGCGGAGTGCAGCCGAACACACAAGCTTTCTCATTCACAATCCAACAAAGTTTAACCGTACACAACGTAACAAAGGAGGACGGTCCAAACTCAAGTTATTCCAACATGAATGAACCTATTAATAGGCACAAACCCCAAGACAATATCACATATTCACAGCGAAAATGGCATATAGGTGATGCAAACTATACAACTGGACTGCACCGAACAAACAATTAGTACTGATACACGAAATTAAACAAAAGGGGAAAAATTAGTACCTTGTCCTCAGCTAGCAAGGGGAGGTGGAGGAGGATCTCGAGCGGCTCGGTGTCCGCCGCCATCACCACGAACTCCGATATACCCCTGTTCAAGGTCTTGGTCGCTGCACGTGAACAGACACGTACAAAAGCATCGAAAATATTAGTATATATAACAGAGTAAAAAGCCTAGAAAACGTGCGCGCAAGGGACCCTACCTTCGTTGGCACCCTTCTTGAGCTGCTTGTAGTTAGCGGCCTGCTGGATGATCTCGAGGATGTTAATCGTCAGTTGCGCATCGGCCAGCGGGTACGCCTTCGGGTTCACCGCCTCCTGGCTCTGCAAGGGACAAAAAGAAGTTGCACCGGCGATTAGGGGGGCGGCGCAATCAATGGAAAGGAGCCCCCGCAAGGGAGCGCGGACGCCGCCAAGCAGCCCCCTCCCCACCCTGACGAGGGCCACCCGGAAGCCCACGGCCGCCGCCGGCAGGAGGGAGCGGGAAGGAGGAGGAAAAAGCTCCCCGCCGCCGCCATCCCAGCGCCCGCACGAGACACTCGGCGGGGAGCACCGGCGGCGGCGAGGCGCAAGGGGAGGGGATTCGACGGAAGGAAGAGCAAGAGCAGGCTACCATTTTGGCGGAGGCGAGGCGAGAGAGCTTCCGCGAGGAGGGGAGGGGAGGAGGAAGGCGGCCGCCGCAGGGTCCGAAGTCTCTAGGGTTTTCGAAGGAGGGGAGGCGGGGCTGGGAGGATTGCCCGCGCTCATATAGCCGCCGGTTCGTCAGTTTTGACGGCTAGGATCGTCTTTCACATTTTTCTTTTCTTGCTTCTCCTCTGATGATCATCGGGTTTTCTTCTTTTTGCCTTGGCTTCCACGGTGGTAGCCCTCCTCTTCTAGCTAGTGAGCTCAAAACCAGCCCAAACCATACTCACCATTATATATTTTCCAATTCCATTAAACCAAACCGTAACCAAGAGTATGCTACACGCTCTTGTGAAATGGGTCAAGAACGCATTTAACTACATTTGTAACGCAAATGAAAATGCTTTGATGCAGTGCCGCTTCAAATGCAAATGAAACGGATACGATCACCACTTGTGACTAAATATGTGTGGAAAAGTTTTCCATTTCTATTTTATATTTTAGAACGGAATTTTCGGAAATATGCTGAATATAGAGATATTTTTTTGCACTTGCTGAATTAAACAGCCAACCATAGTCCATACCTTTCACAGCATGTGTATGTTTTTAGCATCCATGCAACGATTCTAAAAAATGATACGGAAGGTATCGTACTGTGGTAGGATGGACAGGGAAGCCGAGGCAAAGAACAGACTGTAGACTGGATCAAATCTAAGGAAATTTACCGAGCATGAGGCTTTAATTAATCCAAAATAAAAACGATCAATATAATTGATATACTTCTGAAAGATTATATAAGGCAAAACTAATAGAACCTCGTTGCTTGGTAACATAGAGGGTAAACAAAAATGAAAATAATTTTATGTGCAGTTTTTGTAGGTATGTTTCAGTGTTTTTTGACGCATGTTTATGTACCGGAAACCATGTTGGTAATGAATTTGACACATAATGGGTCCCATTGCAACGACCTTTTTTGATAGCCCAACTGCAAAAAGGACTGCGGTATAGTCTGTGCCAAATTTTAGCAGGAATAAACAATGTTACTATTACAGTCAACTTAGCATTGAGTTTTTCAGTAGCGAGTTCCTAGTGCTCATATCGTTCATTCAGATTCCAATTTTTAAATTCAATATATTCAAAGAAAGAAGAAACGTGCAGGCAGCTAATCAAAGCACGTACGGTATGCAGCTTGATTGCCGGACTTTGTACTCGGCGTGTCAAACAGGTTGAATTGAGTTTCAGCAAATGAATACTACTCCTAGTACAGTACGGCGTCATGCCCAACCCCAAAGTTTTTTTTTGCAGTCCAATCCATTGTATACAAAAGAAAAGAAAAGAAAAGAAAACTAGGCGAGTTGGGCCAAAAGTATGAAAGGGTCCTGGCCTCCTGACCTAGCTAGCCCATGGATGGTGGGGGGGAGCCCGCAACCCTACTGCCCTTTCCTCATCGTCCGTCCGTCCCTCCCTCCACCCCCCCCCCCCCCCCCCCCCCTCGCTTTCTGCTGTGTTCTGTTCTGCCGCCGTCATGCCGTCGCGCTACCCACCCAGGTTGCCTCCGGCCGTCCTGGATGATCTCTTCGAGATCGAGCTCGACACCCTCTACTCCGACGAACAGTACCATGAAGAGGATGATGATGATGAGGAGGAGGAGGAGCGCGATGATGACCAAGGATCGGAGGGGGAACGAGCACTGGAGGAGGGAGGGTCGGAGGAGCAGGATGGAGATGACAGCCAAGGATCAAGCGAAGAAGACGACGACGGGCGGGAGAGGGAAGACTTTGCTGTGCGAGATTCCGGGCCATCCGCACCGGCCCCAGCTAGGGTTTCCAAGGTGGAGGCTGCCGGCGCCGAGTCGGACAGGGCAAACGCTCCCACCTCCACCTGCCCCGTGTGTATGGAGCCATGGACTTCGCAAGGCGCACATCGCATCAGGCGAGTGATCAATGCCGCTTTCCCTCTTCACTCACATCTTGTACTAAGTACTTGTACGGTCCAAGACCAAATAAACACTCCCTATGCCTTGAACTAATTTTGTTAGATGGATCACAAACTATAGCTTATTGACTATTAGTGACTGATGCACGGAACATGGATGGAATTGGCAAGGCCACGTTTGTGTTCTTTTTTTTTTTTTCTGTTCAATTTCCTTTCCAATAGTTCTCGGGCAATCCAATGCTTGCGGGGTTCAACAGACAATGAAATCTGAAATGACTGACTTCCTGACATGTTCTGCAGTTGTATCCCCTGTGGCCATGTCTATGGGAGATCTTGCCTAGAGAGGTGGTTAACCCAGTGTGGGAATCGTAGCGCTAAGGTGTGTTTGCCACATGGCTAGCTAATCTAATTAGTTTGGTTTGGTCCATGATTTGATGAACTTCCCCCCGTTCTCCTGTTGCAGTGCCCTCAGTGCGACAAAAGGTTTAAACATAAGGATATTATCAATCTCTATGCACCAGAGGTTGCCATTCCACACAGTGGACTAAAGCTTGTGTCAGCTCTGCAGGAAATCTCATATTTAAGAGAGAAGGTAATTAGTTTAATCAAAGCATCTGCCAGTTCCCTTGCCTTGTACCCATAAATTCCTTATCAGTAACAGCAGTGCACCGATAGCAAATACCTTCTATTCATTTATGTAGTATTGTGACCTTTTCTAACTTGTGTGCTTTCTTGCTGTAAGGTTGGGCGCCATGATAAATTACTTGAGGAGATGAGCAAGGTACGCATAGACATTAGCTACCTCTGGTCGCTTGTTTCTCTGTTCAATCTCTAAAGCAACCATAGTTGTGTCAGTGTGTATTGTCATTAGAAAGATGTATGACTGGTTATTCACATCGCTGTTATTTATAGACATGCCTACCCCAGCTTGCTCGGGTTTTTAAAGGCTTTGTTGCTGTTGTGATCACAGGTGCATCATCATGAACTGATATATGCAAAGGGTCTACTTGTTTCCTGTGTCAGAAAACAATTGTAATGGTTGTAATCTCAACTTGAACTTGTGCTTTCGTTTAACGGTGACTCGTGCCTTGCAGAGGCAGATTTTTATGGAGGCGAGATTCATGGAGCAGAGAGTAAGAGATGAAGCTAGCCCAAAGAGACAGGTATATGCCAGTTATTTGTTCAGTGCTTAATCATTGTAAGGTATTTTTACTCAAAGATTATTTTTGTTCTGATGCGAAGAAAGTGGCTGAGGAGTCGAATGAAGCCACTAATCTGGCGCTGTGTACCTCAGCAACAGTCAATTTTAGCTTACAGGTAACTATTATTAAAGTGCCAGGTGTAGATATTCTTTCAAACAACTTTCCATGATGCATAATTTTAGTTTCCACTAACATGTTTCAACTCTAGCCATTAGTGTTTACTTAGTCATGATTGTTATCTGGTGTGCTTGTTGACCTGATCAATTACTTGGAAAAACTGAGTTTTCTTAGTCGGAGCTGATTATCTTGTACCTTATATAATTACATGTTATGGTTTGCAAGTTGATTGATCGCGTGCCTAGAATAACCTATCTCAGTCCTGTTACCTTCACTAGGAAGCTACTCTATTCTAGTTGCTTCATAAATCATAATAGTGTACCATGTTTATTTGTTTGTGCTCCATCTCTTCCCCAAGGCCTCCTACCCCATCCCCACCCAACAAATGCATTATAATTGTTTGATTCCAATTGTCACTGAATTCTCTTTTCTCATTTTCACTCTAAATCAAATTGCAGTCATTGTCTCAAATGGCAACCGTGTTTTGTAGAATGAATTATTTTTGGATGGAGCTCGAGTCATCAGTATAGATGCGTCTAATCAAATAATACTTGCTTCTGGAAGGGCAACCGCCGTAGGTACTGAACATGTTCTTACCAAGGTAAATAATTTAAATTTTGTGCAATGCCAGATGAACCGCAGTGCTTGTGCTTGTGACCTCTAGAGTTCACGTCATTCACTTTATTGTAATTTTTTATGCCAACAGATTAACATGCTACGCACCAATTTCACACACAAAATCCATCTGCCTCCTGATACCAAAGCTGTTAGGGATATGTGTATCCTGCCTGCTGGTGGCTCTGCTATTTTTACGTCGCTAGGAAGGAAGCTATCACTTTTCAGGTTTGTCTTGATTTTTTTTTTAAGTTGTGGTCCCTACTGTTTTTCTTGAATTGCCTGATACCTTTTCACCATAGTTCTTTCTAACACTTCTCATGTTGCGTTTTCAAACCAGCAATATAACCGACGGTGTTGTTCTTCAATGTGATTTGCCGGTAATTATCTCACCTCGCTAATCTAAACACTTGCATCTAGTGCTTCTGTCTCCTTTTTACTATACCACGAAATTCACTGTACAATATGTTGTTCTAAATTCGATCAATGAAAGCATACATGGTGTTGATGGAGCACTGTAGATTGGAGCTTGTCTAGTGCTACTCAATTTTTTTTGTCACAATAAACGAGTAAACATGCTGCCTAAAAATTGGAGGCATGAGATCTGTAAAAAGCTAACGTTGATTGGGATCGCCTACCATCGTTTTTTGAAACTCCAGTTCTGTTTCCCCTGCCTTGGTGAGCCTTTACTGGATGAGTAGACTTTTAGTAGGCAACTTAGGTGGAGTGCATGCAGACATTCTCTCTAATTTTAGGTTCTCTATCAATAATGCTGTGCAGGCTCCTGGTTGGTCGTGTACAGCAGATGTATCTAGTTCACGTTATAATTATGCTGGACTGCAGGTTAATCATTCGATATATCATTGTAAAGCTTTATTAATGTCCTATTGTCCTTGCAATGTCTTAGATGGATTTATTTGCCTATATACTGCAGAATGGCATGCTTTTGGTCTTTGATACCCGTCAACATGCAAGGCCCTTGCATTCTATAGAGGGTCTATCGAAGCATCCGGTTCATACTCTCCACTCTGTCATTGATAGCAATGGTTCCAGGAAAATTCTTTCAGCTTCTGCTATAGGTCCTTGCATGTGGGATGCCAATAATAATCAAAGCAGGTATACGACCCACTTTAGTACGAAGTTATTCTGACTGGTGACGGTTGATTTCCCCTGTAGCTGCATTTTTGTTCTATTACACTTTCGTTAAAATGTGTTGCGATTTTGAGTAGAGGTGTTGGTCGTGGTCCTCATGTTTTGTTTTGTGTGCTATCCTTCAGGCCACATCTGCTAACTGGGATGGAAGAGCAGCGTGTATGCATATCTCTTGCATGCGCCCCTCCATCAATGGATCTTTTGGTGGCTTCCTTCCGGCCCAAAGTTGATCCATCAGGAGATGCGGTGGCCGCATCTCAAGTTTATCTATCGCAGACACCTTCACGGTCTGGCCTTGGAAAACCAGGGCACCACGCCCTTATCACGAGGACAGGCAGCACATCCTTCACCGAAGGCACGTCATGCTTCGCCAACGTGAGCGAACTGCGCATGTCGAAATCGGTGATCATACCTTACGGAAACAATCGGCATCTCTTTGCCTACGGCGACGAATCGCTGCGTGGGGTCCGGACCTGGCAACTGCCTTCGTTTCCAGTGTATGCTGATCTCTGCTCCCACCAGCAGCCGATCCTTGATTTGAGGTATGCTGAAAGTCCAGAAGGAGGGAGGTACCTTGGGTGTCTAAGCGAGGAGAAGTTGCAGGTTTTCAGAATTAGGTAGGTAGCATAGCATGTGAGGGGAGCGGAGCAGAGCAGAACACGTACTGGTAGACTCAACTAACTAGCCTTTTGGTGGTTCAGCTAATTTGCTTTGGTAGATGGTGGTAGTAATTAACATAGTATTATCAGCTTAGCTTGTACAGAAGAAAGTATTTTGATGTGTAGCAAGTACTTACTATGTATATAGCGCTCCGCTTCTGAAAAGAAACAGGCATGCAGTTGTTGTACACTGCACTGGTGGTCTGCTGAGGTGTTTGGTTCTCATCAGTACACAACACAAGTGATGCTAAACTAGAATGCCGGTTCCCAGATTTAATTACTTACCGACCGCACGCCTCAAACACTGATGGCAGATTGCCAGTGGCAGGGCGGCGGCGCGACGGTATATGTCATGATCCATGATGGCAGCAGCATGACTATGTGCATAGTATGCTGGTAATTTTTGTTTGGAGTATAGTAGCTGGTTAGCTATGGATGCTTAATTATATACTAGTAGTATACGGTATATATCATGGTGCTTGATTATGCATATGCTGGTGATTGTGGTGGCTGGAGTACTATGGAGGGGTGGTGGAGCACTCCGGGTACAAGGCTCGGTCCTTGGTAGGATCGTGGCAGTAGTCGTAGACCATGGAGGTCCGCTGCGCCCAGCGCATGGCGTCGCGCTGCTGCGCGCTGAGGCCAGCGCCGGCGGGCGAGGCCGGCACGGGGCGGCAGGCCGTTGCCGCAGCAGCAGCAGGGCAGCCGGCCGTCCTGAAGCCCTGGAAGGTGGCGACGAAGGGCTGGTAGGCGTAGTCCGCCCTGTAGCGCCCGCCGTCGGTGGCCCAGTCGGAGGCGTCCCAGATGGAGCCGTAGGCCCACATCTCGCGGCCGGGGAAGAGCGCGGCGGGGGCGGCGTATCGCCGGACGGGGACGTCGTCGACGAGGAAGACGATCTGGTCCGGGTTCCAGAGGATGGCGTAGTGGTGGAAGTCGGCGGCGGGGTCGAACCAGAGGTGGAAGCGCATTTCCCGGCCGACGAGGCGCGCGCCGTCGCCGGTGCCGCGCACGTACACGTTGGTCTGCAGCGTGTAGGGCTCCCCCGGGACGGTGCCCAGCAGCTCCATGTCGATCTCGTCGTGCTGCCCAGGGTAGAGCGCGTCGTTGGAGAGCTGCATATATTAATTATCGCATTGTTTGGGTTGGATTATTATTCCATGATGAATTGTTGGATCATCGATCAAGGAGATATATATATATATATATATGATGCATGTGCGTGTTGACACACAGTACGAAATAGTACTACTGACGTAGAATGCCGTGTTGACGCCGGCGGTGTATCCCGGCTGCACCTTGATGGACGCCCCGAAGTAGCCATTCCGGTAGGAGCGCTTGGACTTGAAGCCGCTGCCCGAGGTGCGGTCCATGAGCAGCGTCACCGCCTTCTGGTCCTGCGACAATGTCTGGTGCTGCGGGCCCCACAGATTCTGGTATTCCTCCGAGAACGCCATGGGCCTCACCTTCGAGCTGGGGAAGTAGCCGGGGGAATAAGGCTGCTGCTGCTGCTGCTGCTGTTGAGACGACGCCGCCGATATCGATGGCGTGGGGTGGAGGAGGAGGAGGACGACGACGACGGCGGCGGCGGCCATGGTGGCTGGAGGCGGGGGAAGCAGCTGTCGCGGCGACGACGGTGCAAGCTGCTGGGTGTTCTTGTTGTTGGCCATCTAGCTTGCTTGTTATGCTTCTTTTCAATTCCTTCGTCCCTGATGTCTTGCATTCATCAATAAAGCAAGCAGCAAGCAGCGAGCGAGCGAGCTATAGCCAGCAGGTCAGGCCAGAGATGTGTTGATGAGACGATGGTTGTGATCAACTGATCATATATATAAAGCTACGTACTGCTGGCGGTTACGTTGATGCATGCAGTTGCAGTGCAGGGAAGAGGTGGTATATATGGCAGATTGGCAGTGATCTGATGCCAACCAACAAGTACGACGACACTAATGAGTGAGCTAAAGTGAATAATCATCCTCCTCTGTACTGTGTGATCTATCTAATAATAATGCGAGCGAGCGCAAATTATAAAGGTCAAATTAATTAAAGGCGCGGTACGCTAATCAAAACTGTGGTGTGAGATCTAACCACCACAAAGACTTAATTCCTTTTTTACATACCTACAAAAGCATTATATATATTACCTAGCTACTTCCACGATCTATTTAAATTCAAGGGCAAATGCTCTAGTCTGACTTACTTCTTAATTTTTGCTTCATGTCATCACATGGCAGATCCATCTTCCAATTTGGTCAATCAATATATGCACCAACCAAACCAATGTACTGCATGCTGCAGTACCCGGCCGTCCTACCATTAGTGGAGAATAATATCTTTATTGATTATTATCGTGTGATGTGTATATAGTATGTAGTATTTCGTCACTTGATCTCTGAGTGCGTACTGTATACACAGCATCGGAGGAGACGGAATTTAATTTGAGGAAAAATTAAATATGCATTTCCCAATAATATATATGCTACAGTATCGTTTTTTAATTAATTTTGAATGGCGCATGCTTTTTCTATACAAATTAATGCTCATATTATTAGTGCAACCTCTGAACCATGATCGATACTGGAAAGAAGCCGCAAATCATGCTGTGGTCACATGTCCTATGTATGACGACCTATATATACGTACAAGATCGATCACAAGGCAACCGCCAGCTGAACGTACGGTACGGTACCCCCTCCTTCGATCAGTACTAATAATTAATGTAGACCATGCATGACATCTCTCCTAATTAAAGAAGTTTCTTTTTTTTCTTTTCTGGTGGTGTTCGAAATCAATGAAAAATACTATCTCCGTTGTCAAATATTTGTCGCTTCATAGTTTATTTTTAAATTAAAATGTGACAAATGAAAAAAAGAATGGAGGAGTACTATCATGCAGCTCCGCTCATTTGTCAGGAGAGAAATTCCATCTTATCGATAGGTTTTCATCATCAGTTTAATTTTTATTTTCAGCAACAACAAGCTCGTTTTGGCTTCCTGGGGGCCAGGGCTGTACGTCGTAACTGTTCACTTGATACAACATCCTGCCCGCCGGCCGTTGCCGCTGCACATGGCAATGCCATGCACACACCATCAAGCGCAGGATGCGTCGTACGTGCAACCAACATGTAACCGACTCTGAATTGCCAGATCAACTAACTATGTACGACCACACAAGCAAATGCACCTCTTTTTTCTAATATCTTTCTAGAGTTATAGCTAGTGATCAATATGTAATCGTGCATTCAATCTGTGGTTACTGCTGTGATTGACCGTTGCCTTTATTTTAGGTTCCTGCGTGCAAGCTATGATTCGATCATATATGATATATGCAACCTTCAACCTAATTATTGCCTTTATTTACTCGTACTGACCGCTGAGAGCCTGTCTGGAATGCATGCAGAGAGGATTCCAAATAAATGCATGGGAGATCTGGCTACTAGTTTTTGCGTATTTACTGCAAACTGCTGGTTCTTTTTTTTTTTTTTTCTTGCAACAATTTGTTTGCAGAGAAATGCTAGGTAGAGCATTTATTTCTTGGATTTATTATTGGAACTATTTCTCGTGAAACTAGAACAACTTTGTTACGAACTTGGAATTAATTCCGCTTGGACATGGAACAAATTTTCTCGTAAAGCAAGATGAGAATCCCTCCAAATAACTGAAACAAGATTCTAAAGATGAACACTGAACTAGAGCCAAAAGCTAATTTTTTCAGTAAGAAGGGCTCAGCGGGTGCTGGGTGAGTATAAAAAACATAACAGGCCGAATCTGGGAGGCCGCCCAAATATATGACCGCCCGGCCCAGCCCACATCTCGGGCCTCGGCCACATTCCACAGCCCACAGGCACGACCCACCCGACCGACGGCAAAAGCGGCAAGCCCGTGGCGTGGCAGGCACTACAAATACCCCGCTAGCCTCCCCTCTCTCTCTCCAGGGACAGGGAGCGCAGCTCGCTCCAAAACCGCGCGGCGCGGCGATTGCTTCTCGCCGAAGCCCCAAGGCCAGGGGCGCCCGTCCGTCGTCCGCCGAGCGGACCAGGTGAGCCCGTGTTCTCCCTCCAATCCCATCCACTCTCGACTGCGTCTTCTCGCGATTTGGGTGGGCCAGATTGGGGATTACCCCATCGTTTTGCTTGCATTCGTTCGTTCCTCGATCGCCTTCATTTATTTGCGCTGACGAATGTGGCGGCGAACTCGGTTCGCGGGGGGGATGATGGGATTAGATTGGATTAGCTTGATCACCGCATTGCATGTTGATTCACTTACTATAAGAATTTCGTAGCCCTCGTAATCTGGCGAGAGCGAGGGTTTCTGGCTATCACTGGTGCGTTTTTTTAACCCTTACAGAGGGGTCTCCACAGTATTCGACTTATTATCCATCGTATATATATATATATATATATATATATATATATATATATATATTTGGCCACTGTTTTGCTCGCGCTGAAGCTGCCTGCTAAGGTGGATCATCTGGCGTGCATTGTCTCATTGTCTGCTCAGTGGGGGCTTATCTCTCTAGCTACCTAGCATTCGGATGAACAGTTTAATTGATGGGAAACACAATAATACGTACCAGTTGGTTGGAATCGATATGTTGTCTATACCTAGCTAACCAGAATATCTAGAGTTTGCTGTCTATCTAACGTTTAGGTGATTTACATGTTCTTTTGGGTGGAATTATATTCTGTTTTTGAGTCCACGAAAGTTTTTGGTGCCTGATTAGAAAGGCTACTGCTCTCACGGATCATCAACTTGTGAAACGTTTTTTTTTTTCTGAACGCGTCCAATATCTCAGTTTAACGATCCTTTGCAAACCAGAGGAGTTTCTAATTGATTGCCAACTATTTTTTTCCTAGAAAACAAACAATGGTCGTTTATGACGGCTTGCTTAATTACTCTTTTTTTCGTTTTCATTGCTTGATGCAATTGCAGGTCAGTGAACTCCCACTATGGGGACGGAGGCATCGACACCTGACACCACACAGTGAGTTATTTAAACGAGGGACATGTTTGCTTATGTTCTTTATTGTTGTGTTGTGTCAAATCAAAGTATCAATGTTTGCACTCTTCATAATTTTTTATCGTGCCGAGTATGTGATAACATTCTGAACATCTCCCCCCCCCCCAATGGAAATTAACAGCAGGAGGGCACCCCATCATGAAGCTTAACAAGACAAAACGAGTTTACATAGCATTTTGAGCACTGCTTAACTACTGCTGCCAACTTGCCAATTTGGTCCTATGTTGACACTGCTGAAGATCTTTTTCACGCTCTTGTTAAATTACCTGTACAACTATGTCTTTCGATGAAATCAGATTAATATCCCTTGTTTCATAATGGTTGTCCCTCTCGCACCCAAGGCGACATACCTTTTGATTTGAGCAATATTTATTTGCCTTGTAATGGCACACTTGTAGTCATTCGTTGCTCATTGGATAGACCAACCAGTATTTGATTTATCTAATAGGACTATAGGAGAAATAGTGATTCAGTTCTGTAAAAAATTACTTTAGTTTTGTGACTGCCTATTATGTTTCTGGACTGGACAAATATTGTTCAACGGAGGTGTCAATTTACGTGATCTAAGTGTGTTTCCATGATCTACGTGCATTTGTATTTGTCTGTTCACACCACCCAGCTGATTGGTGTCAGCTTAACATTATTTTGTTTGAGATTTTCGCGCAGCCTACTCTTTGTTTTAATGTAACAACCATAACTTTTGCTTCAGTTTATCTCATTATTTCCTTCTCAGGCTGGACCTATACATTTACGACTACCTGGTCAGACGCAATTTAATCACCACTGCAAAAATCTTTGTGAAAGAGACTGGAGCAAAGACATTTGCGACAGATATTCAAAGTAATTACCTTCATGACCTTGCTTGCCCATTTAAGTTGTTCTAAACCTTCAAACACTAGTCATTAATGCCTAGTTATTGCTCATAGTGGTAATGTCCTTAAATAGTTTTCTCCTAAAAGAACCTTTTCATGCCCGCTAAACCTTCTGTTGTTGTCTTCAGTTCCTCAGCTCATTAATCCCATTTTTGAGACTTCATGTAAAGAAAGTTCCATTTTTGCTTCTAATATGTGACATGCTTAAATCACTTTTTTTGGCAAAAAAAATATTAGTTTGATTCATTTCTTGATCATTTGGTCTCTCTATCTATCTTTTATATTTGCAGTTTTGATTATTGGTAATACTTGGTGAACTTTTTTTTGAAATTGAGGATGAGCCTAAATTTTGTCAGTTGGTGTAGATATAACTATTCTGAGCTGCTCAAAATCTTGCATACAGCCAGATTACTTGTCCATTTTTTTTTCTCTCAAAGGAATGTTTTCATTATTTATCTTCAAGCTATGTACAAGAATATCTCTTGATATGGATTTATATCAGAAATTGATTTTGCTGGAGGACTCCTCTCTGATTGGTGGTCTATATTTTGGCCAAACTTCATAATGGCATGCCCTGAAGTAAGTAATTATTAGCATCATCTTTGCCTGCTTTTGGATTCCTGAGAAATTATAGAATAGGTATGTATCTTTGTGCACTTCAATGATTTTGGCCCTTCTGAAATACTCTATTTCTAAGTTGAGCCAGGGGCATGCAATTCAGCAAACACCATTGGAGGTGGGCGAGCATTCCAGTCATCCTGTTACTGATTCACCTCAGGTGCAGTCTCACCAGTTCCACCAACCTTCTGGTATTGGCAGGATGGACCTACCTAATTCAACTGTCTATAACCGGTAATTCCTACAGTTCCAATGATTTTTAGTAATTATTTATTTCATCTGGCTGATCATGTTTTTGGGTCGAAGTCCATTCGACAGGACTGCCCCCAGGCATATGCAGCAACCATATCAACAGCCAGCTGTAGGTGTCTACAAATATTGCCTTTTATATTATGTTGTTTTCCTTATTTTCCTCCTCTGTACGCATTTCATGCAGTCATATATTAGTATACTGCTGTTAAAGGTCCACACAGAATTTTCATAGTATTTTTGTGATGCCCAACATGGTTCCAAAATCCAAACGATAATATTTTTTTAATACAAACATCTTTATTTGCATGGTGATCTGATCCTAAAACATTATTGCTAGGATGGAAAATGTGCAGCCGACATGCTTGATTTATCAGGAGGTTTTACTATGAAGAAAAAAATGGGTATATTTTTTCCATACTTAAAGAAATAGTGAAAGCACTAGTTTATTTTTAAAAGAAACCAGATGAAGGACAGTGGATCCATTCCTGCATTGATATCCAAGAAATCTAATTATATAAAATATTCATTGCACATACAGGAATCGTCATTGACGAAGGTTTTAATCTGAAAGCCAGTGCCAAAAAACTATTTTGCTGTGATTTTTCTTTGAATGGGGAGTTGCTAGCTAGTGCTGGAGATGAAAATAAGGTAAACTGTGACATTTCAGTTTTTGTAAATTACAAAACTTTGGAGTAGAGAATATTGCAATGTTGCTAGATCTTGTGCCTTTACTAATCCTTGTATTTTCGTTTGACGGTAAATATATCCCCATTCTTGTTCAATATTACAGCTTGTAAATGCTGTATGAGAAATTAGATGGATATTTGTGTCCAATGCTAATAATCAAATAGTCTATTGCAGCTTACTGGAAGGGAGATTATGAATTAATGAAAGTGAAGAAAAGCTAATTGTTTATTAAAGGGTCTCCAAACACTTTAAGCCTGCAGGCATATGCCTAGAATATAGCATAGCTCAGTGATACGATGATTAATTACGCATTCTAGGGGAATTGACATGTTATTATCTGATGGTTCATTATGAATGTACTATTACAATGGACACTAATTTCCTCCACTCGTATGAATTTCTGTAATTTAACTTTCTAGGTTTTCATTTGGAATCTCAAAAACAATTTAGAGCAGCGCAGTTGGGAAGCACACTCTAGATTCATCACAGATATCAGCTTTTGTCTTAATGGAACCATGCTTGCAACAGCTTCGTCTGATAAAACTGTGCGATTGTGGGACATATCTCAGGTAATAATACTTGTAATGACAGTCATGAGACGATTTTTGGATGTTAGTATTCAATCATGCTGTCACCAAATAACATCAGTATACAGTCACATTAAATTGAGATAACGTCATAACATGGTTATGACTTAGGACCTCCCTCATCACTGCCATGTTTGATTTCTGAAATGATTCGACATGTTTCTGGTTAGATTTATTCCATGTACAAATGTATTTCTGCATTCGATTTGTTGCTCCAACTCTGACATCTCTGAAATTGAAATTGAAATTGATGGTACTCATAGAGTCATAGGTTTCTATTTTCAAGCAGCCAATGCCTTGCTCTAGCAAAGCTGCACGCTCATGTGGAATTGTCCAGAAAATTTCTCCTGATATTTACAAATTACTACCCTTTTCTTGTGACAGGGGGATTATTGTATCCAGACGATGGTGGGGCACAGCACTCAGGTCAAATCAGTAGATTTTCATCCGAGGAATCCTTCAGTCCTCTGCTCGTGCGACGATGGTGGCAGGATTTTCTTCTGGAGAATTGGCCAGTTTAACCCACACATGTCTCAAGTTGTAGGTTAATGTGTGCCCATGTTCAATTTGCGAGGTACTTGTAATGCCTATATATCCCTTGACATGCATTTTTTTTTTTGTTTTTCTGGTCATGCAGGCTGGTAAAGGAAAAGTAAGGTTCCATCCTAATGGCGACCTTCTTGCTTCAGCTATTGACAGTACTGTGAGCATCATTGATGTTGAGAAAGATGAACGGTGCAGCTATTTCCAGGTTTGCTAACATGCTGTGTGCTTACTTATGTTGGGTTGAATGTGAATGTCCCCTAATACCAGTGGCGGCCAAAATCCATCTGCAGGGTAACACGGAGAACAAACCTGTGCGCTCCATAAGCTGGAACAATCACTTCCAATTCCTGGCTTGTGTTAGCGAGGACTGTGCAAAGATCTGGTCTCCGAGCGGAGAAGTGCGTGAGCTAAGTGGGAAGCAGAGGTATTTCCGCTCCTGCAGCTTCCATCCTAAGTATCCAGACACGTTGGTCATTGGGGGCTACAAGGTACCTTGTGTCTTTGTTATATAGAAACATATACTCTTTGCATCGGTCGCGTCCTCCTCCGCCTCCTTACTGCGGAGAAAGAATTAGTACTGCATATTTTAGCCTACTAATCGTCCTCTGCCTCCTCTCTGTCTGGGTTGCAAAATTGTGTGCAGACCATCACCTTGTGGAACTTCGCTGAGAACAAGGAGGTGTCAGTGCAGCCTCACGACTGTTATGTTTCAGATCTGGCAGAATGTCTTCCCCTAGGTCTGCTTGCGTCCGCATCGCACGATGGATGCGTCAAAGTCTGGAACTGATAGATCAAGGTCTACTTTACTCTGGCTTGCTTGATTGCTTGGGACTGTAGGCGTTTTGTGGTGTGGTGTGGTGTTCCCTCGCAGCTCTTAGTATCTAGTAGTAGGTTAGATGGCGGCAGCAGCAGCAAAATCATTGCTAGTTAGGTCGTGCTGCGCTGTGTAAACGCAGGGAACCTGCAGAACAACTTTTGGGTTGGTTCTCTTCTCTTCTCCCTTTGTGAATGGCAGATGAGTAGCGTGTGAACACCATTACAACGCTTAATGAAATGAAAAACATGCTCGTCTTCATCATTGAGTCTGTATCTGCGGCGAACGATTTGTATCGTTGTTTGGATGTCTGGTCTACTACCTAGGACTGCATGCACGGTGCAAAAGGCATATCTCGGCCAGGCTGAATAGGAACGTGGATGAAATCTGTTTTTTTTTTTTTTTTTTTTTTTTTGGCTCCATGCGTGTGGGAGCGTGGCGTAAGAAAGGGCAAGCCAACCAACCATGCAAACCAAACACCTCTGATTGGAGACACAAACCCTGGTCCGATTCAGCCTGGTTCAAATCCACAGCCAGGCCGATATTAGCACACCCATACAATCACTCGCGTATGTCGCTGCGGCGACGGAAACGTGGTCTGTTGCTGAAGCATTTCTTCCTACAGGTGCGATTGGTTACCATCTAGCCTAGGCTGCACGAGCATAGAGTCATGCAGAGCAATGGTAGCTAGAGCGAGAGGATGCATGCAGCTTTGTTTGGTTTATTTTTCTATTCATCCTGACTCATAAGAGGGGATGCAGGCCAGTGTTTGGATATCCGCATGAAGATACAATGCATAGGCTAAAACTACACAATTGATTATTATATTTTATGTTACAATGCAATTATAGGATTCGGTTTATCTTAGTAAGCCTCAATCTATTTTATAATAAATAAAAATACTTTATTATGCATTAATCTCATGCTAATACATCATACATCATTGCATTAATTAATGGTTGCACGACGCCACCGTCCTGTGGGCGAAGATCAATTGGACGTACCATTCAAGCTGCATAGTGACGCACGGTAGCGTGCAGAATTTTCATACGAGGTGTCCAACCAAACATGTCCATCCCACATAACACGAGCCTGGCTAAGGCTTCGTCTGCCCAACCAATCACGCCCTACGTGGTTTTTTATTTTTGGCCCAATATGCCTATTTTCATTATTTCTTCGTTGTTTATTAGTCCCGTTGCTTCGTTTTCTATTCTCATCTCTTCCTTCCGTTTCCTTTCTTTTTTTCCTTCCTTTTCGTTTTGTTCCCCACTTACATAGTTTTTTATCCTCTTATATTTTATCCTATTCTTTTCATTGCCTATCTTCTTGTTTTATTTTTTTAATTCTCATTCTTCCCTTATTTTCTACATTTATTTTTTATTTAAACTCCCTTACTTTCTCTTTTGTGTGTACTGAAGGAGATCTGTTTTGTGACTTTGTATAATTTAAAAAAGTATCCTTTAGGTATACAATTTTTTGTTCTATGGGTTTCTATAATTTATCTAGTTTTATACTTATTTGTTTCATGAGTGGATAAGAATTGTCATAGTATACTATAATTTTTTTAGATACATAGAATAATAAATTATACAGTACCATACTTCCTTTGTCCCGCAAAGAATGTCGTTTTAGGATTTCTAGGACTGAATAGCTGTGGTCATGTGACCTTGGTCATTACTTCAGCCTCAGTCTTCTTTCGTGCGTGCAGCTTCTACTGCACTGGCTATCTACTCATGCAGCACGCGCGGTACTCAGCTCGAAACATTAAACAAAAAAGTAAACAATAAATAAACCGGCTCCGATGCACCAGCACCACATGTCCCAGCATCGCCCATGCAAACAGGAGAGAGAGGCCGTATAATGGTGGTGGGACCTGTTAAACGTCTTCTCAAAATAAACAGGAGAGAGAGGCCGTATAAAGTGGTGGGACTGGTTAAACTTTTGAAGTATACAACGACAGTCTGACCAGGGTCACCAGGAAGTGCAAACATACCGTTTACAGTGTACAATGATTGCTTTTTCACTTTGTGTACAGTGCGCAATCAGTGTTTTTCACGTCAATTTTCACTGCCTGGTGAGCTTGGTCTTACGGGACGGACGAGGTAGTATAAGAATACATACTGGGCCGTCAAAGTAGTTGCGGTGGGCATCAAGGAATGCGTTATCGACGGAGAACAGGCCGGTGTTTTATGCGGGACATTTTTTTTTTTTTTTGCTACTCTTACGACTGCCATCTTAATATTCCGTTTTATGCAAGCCCAATTAAAAAACGGCCCAATGTCGATCCCAGGATTGGTCGAAAAGAGAGACAGTTTTGTCGCTGCTGCGAAGCATATCGGATAGGAGGGGGAAACTGTCCGCGGCTCCGGCCGAGCGAGCAACAGCAAGCAGGAGAGGAGAGGAGAGGAGAAGAGAAGATGGAGGTGGCGGGGGCACAGGCCCGCGTGGTTCCCCTCCTGCTCCGCCACCCTGCCTCCCTCCGGAGCTCCGTCTCAGTCTCCTGCGCCGGCTCCCGCCGGAGCTGGGCGGCGGCGGCCACGGCCGAGGGGGACGAGGCCCGCGGCTACGACAAGGTGCCCATGGACACCCCCGGCGCCTACCGTCTGGTGGACCGGGCCACCGGCCGCAGCGTCATTGTGTGGGGCGGCACCGACGACAGCGACGCCACCGCCGTGCCGTCCCCAGCGGTGCTCTCGAGGACCGCCGATCGCCGCAACAAAGGTTCGTTACAACCACCTGCCGTCCCCAATGCTTCTAGTGTACAGTACTACTGAACGAGCAGTTGGGATTCGGCAACCACGACATTTCTTCATTCATCTATATACTACAAAAAGGGAAAGGTTTTCAGCTTCAGCCAATGCGTTCCCGTGCCATCCTGCCACCATTTGACCTCATTGTCCTAGTAACAATGTCTGTCCGCCCTGGGGTAAAATTATGAATTTCGTGCATCCCGCAGGTAGATTTGTTTGGCTGAATAATCCTGTAACCTGCAATGCTTGTGTTGTTTTGCTTCTCGACGAGGCCGAGGTAATGTCAAAAGTTGTTCTCTTCTGCTGAGGCCTAAGCTATGTTCACCACTGCAGGTAGCCAGGGAGGTACGGGCATCGGGAACTTCGGCAGGCTCAAGGCACAGAAAATAAAATCCTTAGTTACAAGATCAGCTCACCGCAAGAGAGAGGGTTCTAACAGTTCAGGCACCAGCCGGTCTGATGGATCTTCTTCTGATGTGTCTGATGCAGAGGAAAGCCATTTTGATAGGAGGAAGCCTGTCTCAGACTTTGTGTCAGAACGCCGCACAAAGCTGAGCAGTAACTCCAGAAATGAAAGGACTCAAAGCGCACATTCTCTGAACTCTGTTTTGACCCAATACAGAGGCGGTGATGATTTTGGCTTCTCGGGTTCAGAGGCAGCTTCTGGTTCCAAAGGGTGGGGTAACGTGGCCGATGTTACTTATGGACGACAGAATCAGAAGCAAAGGGAGCCTCTAGATTTTCCTCGAAGAAAAGGGCCTTTGGACAGTGGGTTTTTCAGCCGCAGGTCTTTTAAGGACATTGGCTGCAGCGATGAAATTCTAGGCGCTTTGAGAAATTTTGATTTTCCTCGTCCATCGCATATTCAGGTACATTAGTCTTTCAAAACAAAATACTCCATCAGCTCCTAGGGACATTAACATCTAGAATGAGCATATAATTATCGCACCCATGCAAATGACATGCCTTCATTAACTACCCCTAAACTATTTTAGGCTATGGCGTATGGTCCTATCTTGGAGGGGAGGAGTTGTGTCATTGCTGATCAAAGTGGGTCTGGCAAGACACTGGCATATCTTTGCCCTATAATACAGAACTTAAGGAATGAAGAAGTGCAAGGCCTCCATAAATCGTCCCCTAGGAACCCCAGAGTGGTAGTATTGACCCCTACTGCTGAACTTGCCTCTCAGGTATGCATCTTGTTTAATGCTTCCCGTGTTTTCTGGTACTTAAAGATGTGGAATTGCCAGTTGAGCGTTCTGTTCTAATCTCAGGTCCTTAACAATTGCCGGTTGATATCAAAATCTGGGGTTCCATTTAGGTCTATGGTTGCAACCGGAGGGTTTCGACAAAAGACACAGTTAGAAAGCCTTGAGCAAGAGCTTGATGTAATTATAGCAACGCCTGGCCGTTTCTTGTATCTGCTTCAGGAAGGCTTTGTGCAATTAGCTAACCTCAGATGGTATGGATTTCGTTACCTTTTTCCATCTTTGGTAGTGTGAATTTTGCATTCGCAAAAGGACACATTTGAACCAAAAGAATATATTTACGCGTCAGCATAAATGAAAGCTGTTTATCTTCTTGCAGTGTCGTGTTGGATGAAGTGGACATTTTATTTGGTGAAGAAGGTTTTGAACAAGTGCTTCATCAATTGATCACTGTTGCGCCAGTCACAACGCAGTATCTTTTTGTGACTGCCACTCTTCCTCTCGATATCTATAACAAGGTTGTTGAAACCTTTCCTGACTGTGAGGTTATCATGGGACCTGGTGTTCACCGAACAAGCTCTCGCCTTGAAGAGGTGGGTCGTTTCTCACTTGCTCCGTTCTTCTTTACCTTTCATTCTGCTATAACTTGTTTCTGAAGCCTCTCTAGGGAATGCATCTTGGACACCGGACTCCACTATACATGTTACAGATTGTTTGATATGAGTGTTGTATAGGATTGCACAATTCATCTAAGCTCATAGTGTGTGGCCATGGCATCTGGTATACTGCATCTGTGTTTTCCCAGAGTGATAACATCTGTATTCGCTGGACTGCAGATTCTCGTGGACTGCAGTGGAGATGACAATGAAGAAAAGAGTCCAGAAACAGCCTTTTCGAACAAGAAATCGGCTCTTTTAAAGATCATCGAGGAATCTCCTGTTCGGAAAACAATTATTTTCTGCAACAAGGTAGCCCCTCTCCCTAATGTCCCTATGCGTTGCATTGATCACCTGCAGACATAAAAAAAAATCACAGCATACGTATTTGATAACTATGTCACCATTGTAATTTCTGTTGCTAGATTGAGACATGTAGAAAGGTTGAGAACGCACTGAGGCGGGTTGACAGGAAAGCTTTGCAAATCAAAGTTCTCCCTTTCCATGCTGCGCTGGACCAGGCCCAGCGCATCGCAAACATCAAGGAGTTCCTGAACAAACAAACAGCGGACTCCATGTTCCTCGTGTGCACAGATAGGTGCGCTGCATCAGCTAAACCGGATTGATGTGCTATGGTTTCTCCGTTACTTTATTTTTTCAGCTATCTATCGTTCCAGCGCTGATGATGTGTATCTATCGTTTTATTTGATGGCTGACAGGGCGTCGCGAGGCATCGACTTTGCGAACGTGAACCACGTGGTGCTGTTCGACTACCCCCGCGACCCGAGCGAGTATGTACGACGTGTGGGGCGGACAGCCAGAGGCGCGTCCGGCAATGGCAAGGCGTTTGTGTTTGCGGTGGGCAAACAGGTGTCCCTGGCTAGGAGGGTGATGGAGAGGAACATGAAGGGGCACCCGCTGCACGACGTGCCGTGCGTCTAGACGGTCTAGAACTAGAGGCTAGGGGGAGGTGTGTGATGAACAGAACTGAAATTCCTTCCTGAACATGCCATGCCACTAGAGATCACAACTGTGTGTGACGATGTAGCAAGTCTCAGCACCAGAAGAGGCATCTAGAATTTGTAGAAACAATCTTCGATGCATGCAATTACTGGATCATTTGGATATCAACATTCAGATGTGCAATTGATAGAAACTACTACATTGCATGTGCATACACATCATAGTCATACTAGTAGACAAGGTAACAGTGATGTTGCTGCTGCTAATTGCTAATTGCTACTGCGAGTGACATGAAACGAAGCCTCCTCATGGAATGGAACGGAGCAGATTAAGTGTTGAACTGAAGCAGCTGGAGACCCGTGTCTGTCTAATCGCGGACGGTGTGGAGGAGGTGGAGCTGGGCATCGTGGAGGAGGGCGCGTGCCTGCTCGTTGGCGGCGTCGCGGGCACGCAGCTCCCGGATCTCCTCCTCCCACCGCTCCACCCTCTCCCTGTGGATCCTGCACGCCACAGCAGGCAGGCGAATTGGCAACAAGCTAGCTAGCGGAGAAGAGAATGGCATGGCGATCGGGCGGTGTAGAGAATGAGACTCTTACGAGCAGAGGCGGTCCTCGAAGTCGGCGGCGAGGTCCTTGAACAGCGCGCGGCCGGCGTCCAGCATCTCCGACACCTGCACACACACACAGTCAGAGACGAATGCGTTCACGCTTCATCGCCTGGGGATGGGGAATGCGTCGGAAGGTGTGGGGCGCTCATGTCAGCCCACCTGGGGAATACCTGGCGTGTGTAGTTGTCGATGGCGAGGAGGATGCGCTGGATGTGCTCCTCCGTCTCCGCCGACCCCACCTCCTGCTCCTGCTCCTGCTCCGCCGCCGCAACCACCACGGCCATCTCGTCGCCCTCCGACACCAAGGACGCCCCCACGACCCGTCCCCCAGCGCTCCCCTGGCTCGTCGTCGTGTCCTCCTCGTTGGTCTGCATTACGGATTAGGATGCATCAAAACCCCCACACTGAACATTCAGAATCGTACCCGTAAATTAAATGTGCTCGCAACTCGCAATCATCCGCACCCAATTCATCAACAACTCAAAAGGCGATCGGGCATCCACAAATTGCCAATTCATTCGGTCAGAATTTGAAATCCAAAAGCAAAAAAACCCCTCTCCCATACGAACGAAAACCCCTTCCCTGCCGACCAACCAGCGAGCAACCAACAAACTATTTCTCCCCACCAGATTGCAAAGGCGTGAGCATGGAAACAGGCGCTTGTGAGCGAACGAGACGCGCTTCGATCCAAGTGCCCCCCCACCTCAAAACTCAGAAAGCAAAAACACAGAGCAATCAGCAATGGAAGGGGGGAGTATGGTAATACCATGGCGGTGCGCACGCGCTTGGCGCTCCCCCTCCCGGCGGCCGCGTCCATCTCCATGCCCGCCGCGCCGCGCGCTCGACGATGGGAAGGAATGGAATGGGATGGGAGTTGGGAAGCAGCAGCGGAGTATCGGAATTGATCCATAAGGAGCCTCGCCTCTGCCTGCTCCGGCCCACTCTGACTCTGACCCCGGTGGGCTTTTGGGCTGGGCTGGGCTGGGCTGGGCTGGGCGGGCTCTCTTCTAGGTTGCGAGCTGGGCCGTCTTATGGAGCCATGGAGGTCTGGATCTTTATCCAAGTCGAATCCGAACAAGATCGCGCATAAACTCCGAAACATCTATATTTCTCTAATATATAATCCGTAAACACGAAAACAGTTGATTTTTCGGTCGCGCGCAGATCAATCTTTTAAGGAGATTGCATTGTATGTAGCGATGAAATTCCAATTTTACAGGCGCATGCATGCATTGGGAAATTCTAGTGCCTAGAGGTCGAGAGGACGTGTCTGAACAGAAATTCATTGATTGAGAAATTCATTGGAGGTTTCACACTGATTGTCATAATCTGAACGATGAGCCAAAGTGAAAAATTATACAGTGACTGACCCTGAAGCAGAGCTAGTTAGACAACAGGGAATCAATAATGCGTCATGACAGGGCAGCAGGCTTGTTTTATTTTACCAACAATAAACTTAGCTCTTCCTGAAACACTAGAAGAAAATAGATCACGGCAATAGGGGGGAAAAATCTGTGCATGCTTGCTGCCATTTGCAGTGTGCATACTAATATAGAGGGTCACCTTAAATCTTTAAAAAAAAAAGCATTGAACAACTATATATAGAACTGGATGAATTCGGTCGGCGTGCGTTGCTGCGGAAATTTAAGTGCTACCCTGAATACGATACTAGAGCAACAACGTCTTGAGAGGGAGCAAGAAGGCATTAGGCATGGCTCTAGTCTAACAACTACTCCTATCTAAAAAATGGATTAATGATCCTGGATAATTTCCTTGTATTTTCTTTGTCCCTGTTCCCTCCTGCTCCTTTCACTCATGATTTATATTCCCACAATCCCACACCGCTGCCAGTAATGCAGCAGGAAATAAATATTCCAGTACGTTTGCCGGCCAAACCGCGACTCAAGAATTGAAGGAAGGTCTATATGATGACTCAAGTAGAATTCTACGATTGAAACAAAAACAAGCACAGGAAACTGGTCGCGCGTGATCTGCAGCTGGTGGTGGCCTCACCGAGGAAGACGCAGCAGAGGTGGAGGGAGAAGCGGCGGCGGGGATCAGGTCAGGTCCTCCACGGATGGCTGTGGATGATCCGCGGCGCCGGTTGCTATCTCCGTGGATGGCGGATACGTTGGAGGCGAGGCGAGCGCTGCTGAATGGGCCGGGACACTGTGCCACTGTGGGAGCAAGAAAGCAGCCAAGCAGCGACGCTCCCAGTCCCAATGGATTGCAAGGGGCTGGGCTGAGCCAGCCGTCTCATGGACCAGCCAACCCAACAAAGCATCTATCGTGTATATTATTATTGGAAAGAAAATAAATTTAGAACAACTGGGGTTGAAATTTTTCATGGATGGCACAAAATCTCCATTTTGGCAGAATACCATGATATCACACCTCACTTCGTAACTTATTAACTAAATGTAAATGTAGTTTGAATACAACTTATATTTTTCACATGTTTGCACGGATTTTTTATTAAGGCGAAGGATCAAAGTTTTAGAAAAAAAATCAACCGTGCCATACATTTGTGAATGGAGGTATTGAGCATGTACAGTGCATCATTATTTTTAGAGGTACTTAAAGAGAGAGAAATGCTAAGCACCATCTAGAAAGTTAATTCCTACAATATAAAGAAGATACTTATATATGTCCAACTACCTCATTAGCACTCATTAAGCACCAATGCTTACCTAAACACCTCATACACCTTGTAAGCACCTGGTGCTAGAAAATAAACCGATTTTTATTGCTAACCACCTCCTATAAGCACCCATTGTACATGCTCTTAGAACGTAGCTGGGGTTGAAAAGCATTCGTGGGACACAAAAGAACAAAAAGAAAACAATCAACACAACACTAGAAGGAAGGAAGTGTTAAAAAAATAATGAAGCCCTAGAATACGTATAAGGGAAGCGTTAAAAAATTAATCTATGGAACACATAAAACTAAGTAAATAATCGAAAAGAATGCTGAAACGCGAATGCCAGGGAAGTATTAAAATGATTAATGTAAAAAAAAAAGCATTCACAAGGAAGGAAGTGTTAAAAAATAATGATGTCTTAGAATAAACATAAGGGAAACGTTACAAATAATTCATGGTACACAATAAACTAAATAAATAATCGAACAGCACGCTAGAAAATGAATACACAATAAACTAAATAAATAATCGAACAGAACGCTGGAAAACGAATGCCAGAGAAGTACTAAAAACGATTAGTGTAAAAAAAAAAAACCATTCACCGAACACAAAAAAAACTAAAAAGAACAGAAAAAACAAAAAATTAAATAAATAATCGAACAGAACGCTGGAAAACGAATGCCAGAGAAGTATTAAAACGATTAGTGTAAAAAAACCATTCACTGAACACAAGAAAACTAATAAGAACAAAAAAAACAAAAAATTAAACGCTAGAAGGAGGGCTCGAACCTCCGACCTTGTGGTTAACAGCCACACGCTCTGGCCAACTGAGCTATTCCAGCTTGTTTTTCATGCTCTCTTTCACACATTTGTATTGTTTATCGATGTGGAGCAGGTGGACATGGCGCAAACTAACTAGGCTAGTTGTCGTGTAAGAGCATTTACACAACTACACAAGTCCGTCAATCAATATATTATACAATAATATAAAAGCTTCTATGTTTAATATCTACTCATTTATTAGTAGGACCACTAAGTGTGGAGGCCGTGCACACAGGGATGGCAGACCACCTTTGGTGCACCGGACCGGCCTTGACAGTGTATGTTTGTCTGTCTTGAAGCAACAGTACACACTTCCTGTCAAAAAAAAGAGCATTGTACTACTAGCTAGCATTATCTACAGCGTATGTTTGTATGTCAATTAATTAAATAGCATTGCCTAGTCTGATCGATCTGGGTATATATACTCCATCAACTCTAAATATATAAAGATCATATGATTTTGAAGACAACTCAAGGCTGATGAGAAAAAAACACATATATCTTCATTAAATCCCACTCCCTTATCAATATTACATTATCTTCGAATGGTTAAAGCGACCAGTAGGCCCACTGAATTAAGGAATTTTATCATCTAGCTAAGGCCATCATTAATAAAAGGAACAACGCGCGAATAATAGCTGCATGCGTTGCATGTCAAGCTGTTGTAGCAGTATGCATGATGTCACTTGCGTTGGTTATCCTCGGGATTCACAACGTACTCATATCGTCTTGTGATTAACGCAGCAGAAATTTGTCAAGCGTGACGACATATATATCTTTTTTGTTAGCTCAATTCAATGACGACATATAACTTGGCAGCAATGGCAAGGGCAGGGTCGATCGGCGTCGGTGGAGTTGTCCGACCAACAACTCAGTGGCAGCAGCCCAGTTCGCCACGGCCCAGAGCAGCGACCAAGGCATGGAGCACCCACGTTGCGGAATCGATCCGTCGCTCAAGCATCTGGCGTTTTTTTATTTTTTAGATTTTTTTTTCGTTTTTACAAAAATATATACCGGTTGGTAACATTTGCAGAGTTGGTCGACCGGCCAGGACCTGGCGCCCAGCCACCCGGCGCCAGGCGCTTTTTTTTTTATTTATTAGCTCGCTAATCTCACGTTTAATCGCTAATCTCGCTGTTTAATCTCGTGCATCCGATCCGTTAGATTCTAACCATTTAGCTTCAACCTTGCCTATTATATTAGCATTCTAAATTAGCGCTTCGACCCTTTCACCAGGACTCCTCTAGTTTATTTTGACCCCAGTTTATTTTGAAATTACAAATATTTTGTTCTATTTTCTTTCTCCATTTTCTATTTCCTATTTTGCGTATGTTTACTTTGAAATTATAAGTATTTTTAGGTCACGTTGTTCTGCTTCGCGAAGCAGATCTTGTCGGCGCTTTAGCTCATCCTACCTCATCTTCAGTTCTAAATACTACTAGATGTAAATATTACTACTAATATACTACTATTAAAACTTAATAACAAATACTACAAATAAATACTAAATATAACAGAATATATATTCAACTAAATACTAATACTAAATACTAAATCCAGTTATTACAACGGGTTACAACTGCGCACTACTACACTAATACACTGCGCACTACTACACTAATACATACACTAATACACTAACTACTACTACACTAATACACTAACTACTACCTACACTAATACACTAACTACTACCTACACTAATACACTAACTAAATAATACACTAACTAACTAATACACTGACTAATCCCCCTAACTAATGCCCCCTGACTAATCCCCCTAACTAATGCCCCCTGGCGCCGGGGCTCCGGGCGCCAGGCCCACCTCCGTCTCCGCCCGTCGTCTCCGACCGTCCGTCCGTCCGACGGACGGTCGACCGTTGACGGCCCCACACCTGGCGTCTGGGCACCGGGCGCCAGGCGCCCGGCCCCCGGGCGCCGGTCAACCATCCCTGCAAATGTTACCAACCGGTGTATATTTTTGTAAAAACGAAAAAAAATCTAAAAATAAAAAAAACGCAAGCATCTGCGCTTGTCTGGTTTCACATTTCTCAGCCCAAATAAATATTCAGCCCATTTAACGCTTTGCTTCTGTTGTCCGTACGTAGCCCTTACTTCTATATTTTCCGGGTCTTTTTCTTCTTCCTTTCTTTTTTTCTCCGTTCGTTTATTTTCCTTTTCCATTATCGCATTTCTTTTTTTTAATTTTCTTCTATGTACAATATAATATTTGTGCCACAAACTTTAGTTATATTTAATTATTGTATTTACTTGGTCTGAATATTCTGATTGTTATATTGATTTATTCCATGATCTTCAATTTCTTATATTCTTTTTGTCCAATTGAACTCTTACATGATTTTTCAACCAATATATTTTATTGGTATAATTTTATTCTATAGGTGCATTGCTCCCAATTGTTCTTGCTATGTATTTTTTTCAAATGGATCTGTGTTTTACTAGTATACTTTATTTTAGATTAGGTGTTCAAATTCTTGAGTTCGTATATTTCATTCTATGAGTGTATTATACATCCAGTATAGTTTATTCCTATGTATGTACCTTTGTTTTGTGAGTTTATAATTTGGTTTGGGCATATAAACATTTTGTTTCATGAGTTAGATAATATGTTATAAGTACACGGATTTTTTTTCTATAAGCTATTGTAGTTTATTCTAGATGTAGAAGTACTTGATATGTGAGCTACTATATTTTGTTTAATTTATTCTAAATGCACACATATTTTTTCGTGACTTTATCTAATCTATTCAGGCATTATTAGGTGTACATAATTCGTTTCAAGTGTGTGTGTGTGTGTTTGTTTTATAAGTTAATATAATTTGTTCTAGGTGTAGAGTTATTTTTTCTATGAGCTAGCTACTATAATTTTTAAGGTCTATTCTATGTGTACACATTTTTTGTTCATGAGGTCATATAATTTGTTTGTGGTGTAATTCTATTGTTTACTAGGTTTAAATAATTTATTTCATGTATACAAATATTTTATCTAAAAGATAATAGAATTTGTTTTGAGTGTAGAGCCATTTGATCTGTGTAGATATTTTTTTTATTTATGTTCATACGATTTGTAGTTGTTTCGCGAGTTCATAGCTTGATTCGGCTGAGTTATGATATGTTCAACTAATATAATTCATTTCAAAAATACATATTGTTTTTTTTAGGAACACGGTACAAACGCAGACGCTCACACACGAACGCACCTTCACCCTTACGAACGTACGTACGCACACCCTACCCCTATGAGCACCTCCGAAAGATTGAGCCGGCATATCTTGAGATTGACGAAGTCACCACGGACGCCTCGCTGTCGACAAGAACGCCGCCTACCACTTAATAAACAAAACCGTTAAATTCTGAAATAATTCGCTCCCAACGGGAGTCGAACCCAGAACCTCTCAGGTGCCGCTCGAGTTGTACAATTTTTCTAGATGTACAATTTTTTGTTGTAGGCACACAGATCTTTGTTCATGAGCCTCTAAGTCTATAGACTTAAATATCATAGGTTAAAATATTTTTAATATATTATCTGAACATATTTAAGTGATACCTTATTTTGAAGACTTTGTTGAGAAAACGATGATGTATTCAGAGTTTCATTTCGAATTTTGGATTTATATATAACATTTATATAGCGCAATAAAACACTTGTTAGCCTTGATATATAAATATTAATATATAATTTGTGTCTAATTTCAGATATATATTCCTTTAGCATATGGAATATATTTTTTTTTGCGAATACACAATACAACGCAGACACTCACGCACGCACACCCTACCCCTATGAGCACCTCTGAAGCATCGTGTAAAGAGCCGGCTATCTCGAGATTCACGAAGTCACCACAGGCGACTCGCTGTTGACGGGGACGTCACCTACCACTGAAAGAATAAAGCCGTTAAATCCTGAAATAATTCGCTCCCACCAGAAGTCGAACCCAGGACGTTATGTGCCGCTCGAGCTGCTGCAACCACCAGACTACAGGCCCTTTGGTAGCATATGGAATATTTTTAATAACATATTAAGGACTGAGTGTATTTTAAATGTGTTGGGTCAATTTTTATTATGTGCATAAAACAATTTATTATGCATATAGAACAATTTATAGTATGCGTCAAACGATTCATTATGTACCTACAATAATTCATTTTTCATATAGAACGATTCATTATGAAATATGCATGTAGAATGATTCATAGAACAATTTAGTTTTTTGCATAGAACAATAGATTGCATGTCATGAACAATTTATTTTTTCGCATAAAACAATTCATATTACATATAGAACAATTTATTATTCTTATAGAACGATTAGTATTGCCACAGAACTTGTAATTACAAGTGCCGAACAATTTATATTGCGTGTGGAACAGTTTAATTTTTGCATAGATCAATTTACTGCATGTGTCAAACAATTTAATTTATATTGTGTGTGGAATAATTTATTTTTTTCACATAGAACAATTCAGATTACGTGTAGAACAATTCATATTGCAAGTGTAATGTATTTTTATATAGTAGAACAATTTATTTTACCCATAAAATCAATAGTATTAATTTAGATAATCTCTATGGAAACAATTGTCCGCCCCACCTGCCAATTGGAAACACTGCAACCATGAAATAAAATAGAGAACGGGTGAATCATAATTACGCAACAATTGAAAATTTGGTCCACACCGTAGTGGAATAGACCGACACGGTTTAGCGACGGATGGACTAGCGACGTATATAGCCACCGCCCCCTTGAACTCAAGGAGCAGCGAGGCTATCTTCAGCAGCATAGCTATCACACTACTTATATTTTAATATCTACTGAAGATAGCCTAAATTTGAAAAATTGTAAAGTGAAAAAGAAAAAGAAATTGTCATGCGAGCAAGAGAGAGATCTAGGCCCGAGCAAACTTGGCTCCCACGCCTCGGAAACGTGCTAATATGGGCCCTCCTATTTTTTCAGCCGAGAAGAGGCCGGGCGGGCCCGTGCGTGCGGAGCAATCAAAGGCCCTGTTTGGTTTCACTTTTGTGGGTATCTAGTTATCTGAAGAGCAGGATTACCTCACGAGCTGCTCACCGGAGAATCCGCTATCCAAATAAATTGGGTGTTTGGCCATCTTGATTTCTTTCATCCGTCCCGACCCATCCCCTCCTCCTTGGCCGGCGCTCCTCCTCCGCCGCTGCTCCCTCGGCTCCCTCGGCGCGTCTTTCTCCTCCTTGGCTGGCGCTCCTCCTCCTCCGCCGCTCCCTCAGCTCCCTCGGCGCGTCCAGCGCGGCGGGTGGCGCCTCCTCTCCCCGCTCCTGCGCAGCGGCCGCTGCTGCCTCCCCCTCCGGGCCTCGCCTCCTCTCCCGCTCCGGGCTGCACCCGCGGCGGGCCCTGCCTCCTCTCTCCGCTCCGGCGCGTTGGCCACCGCTGCCTCTCCTCACCGAGCCTCGCCTCCTCTCCCGCTCACGCCAGCAACCGCGGCGGGCCCTGCCTCCTTTCCCCGCTCCGGCGCGGTGGCCGCTGTGGCGGAACCGCCGATTTAATACGGGCTAAGTACACCTGCCACCATTAGCTTACAGTGTACTTAGACCGTACTAAACCCGGTCGTCCGTCGAGAAGCCCTCGGCTCTCGATTTGCACCAAATCCCAGAGGAACCGACATCACACACATCCGACTCGCGAAGGAGCCACAACAGTTACATCATCACAGGCAGTTGAAATATAGAATAGATAGACTTAGTTACAAACCGAGAATGGATATAGTCAAATACATGTCCAAAATATGTATAATGCGGAAGCGATTTCAAAACATCTCGCAGCGGAACCAAATACTTAAGAAGTCTTCATACAGATGAACGAGGCGAGAAGCACCGAGCCCACCGGTGCTACCCTTCTCCAAGCAGCTATCCAAATGCTGCCAGTACCTGTGAGCCAAAAGTGGGGGCAAACCCTGAGTACTAATTACTCAGTAGGGCTTAATGGACAGGGTTTACGGCTGACGCAAAGCTTAGCTTACTAGCGAGTAGGTCCTTAGCCATTGGTTTTAAACTGTAAAATGTTACCATAGGATAGCGGGATTTGACAATCGCTATCCTTTAATCCTGATTAACCACTAGGTTTTAATGTCATGCTATAGCGGGATTTGACAGCCGCCAGTCCTTATCCTGAATCTCATTGGTAATATAAAGCGAGTAATTTGCATGAAGTAAAGCATGTATAACCATTGTGTCGTATCAAATCATCGATTCCATAAAACATCTTGCCTCAAACAGTTCTACATTGCCCGTCAGTGATATTGGCATTCTCACACCTGGTGAGCATCAGCGATTCGAATCGATTTTTATATTCCCGGGAATAACTAGAAAATGCCAGGGGCCCATATGCTTACTAACACGACGGCTTTCCCACATATAGTCCCCCTTCTCCACTTGTCCCATCCCAAGTTCGATTCACTCCCGCCTGACTCCCGGGTTGTGCCCCCATGACGAGCCTGCCGACATCTCGGTCTCCCCGTCATGAGTACCAAGCTCCCCCGGGCCACCTTCCTCTCAACCAGTGGGTAGGAACGTGTTTCTGTTCTTCGGATGGCACAAGTAAAGTTTCACCGGTCCCATTTCCCGGATAAGCATTCTAGCAATGTTATGCCGATCAGCAGGCGAACAGCGAACGGGCCTTAAGCGACTCGGGCGGAGTCCACCATACCATCACATCATTTTTCAACATAGTAATCCCATATCTCCGCCCGGTCTCAATTGAAAGCATAACATAGCAATAATAAATTCATAGTAATGAATATTCATTATTCGAAAGTAAACCCTACGAGACGAGTGACAGTGCTCACTCGTGTCTACTCGCGCCTAACCATTCTAGGCACCCGTCCTACGAACCCTAAGTATAGGTGCTAAGGCCAGGGCGGCCGGGAAGTCTAATGCAATTGGTTTCAATCAATCCTAATGCATATGCGTAACTCAAAATAATTTGTTTGCTGGGATTTGCATGGTCCTGCCTACCTTGATTCACTTTAATAAACCATCAAACTAAGCTACTGTTAGTTTGCCGGGTTGTGAGGCTTTGCCCCAGGCAACCCCTTGATCCCTTGGACAACTCCTCCGTCCAAACACGACTGATGGGCCCTCCAGGTCGTGAGTGGGTCTTAGTTGGTCTTTTGGATCACCGTTGGTTGAGGTAGTTCCACGTGCTCGTTTCTGGATTACGTATCTGCTATGAGCGTCGCTATATGAATAATACGCGGGATGATGCAAGAAATGAGATGCTTGAACACGAAACACATATATGAATATCCATTCCATGAACCGACAAAAAGGTGATAGATAAACTACCTAAACACGGAGTACCTCAATGGACCTAGTTCAAACATATACTTTCTGGACTCCATATCATGCTAGCAACACACTAGAATTTTCCTAGAATTTTCTATACACCCAAAGGTCACTTTTCCTATTTATCAAGTTTAGCAAGTAACCTTTTGTTAATTTCAAAAACAGTGACCAACCCAAACATGCACACCCTAAATTTTTACCAGTGAGCTTCCCATACCATGCAAGGCATAGGAAAAATAGAGGCCTGTCACTCTAAGCATACATTGTATGGGCATCACTTTCCTAGTTGCATAAATGATCAGTTTATACATGAAATAGTGGAACAAGAGGCAAACTACTTAGGCTATAGCCCACATTTCACTTACACAGCACCACTATACCTTATAAAGACTAAAACAAGACCCCATCATTTTAGAGGTTTATTTGTGCCACATTTTCCATTTGTCTATTTATACAAGTCAATATTTGTCCTTTCTAAATCCCCTTCCAAACCTAACATGCAGGGGCTCATAGTTCATAGTTGGGTTACTTATACTATCCAAAGTGTATGAAAATACCAAAGATCCATTTTATGCACATTTTGTATAGCCTCCAATTTCTAGGTTGAATAATTGCTCATAACACCTGTATAAAGGCAAAAGAGTAAATAACAGCAAGTCCTAGGGCTACAAAATTTCAGACAGTGCCTAAATATCACACTAAAGCCACTGTCCAAGTTTCACAACATTTGGAGTCCATTTGCATCTCTTTTGGTAATTATTTTGCTTTAACATGCATACAACAAAACCAAGGGTATAAATGTCTTTTCACACAACCACATCATACCAATCATGTAGATCTACTTAAGAGGAGTCTAACGCAACTGAGTTTGTCCATTTTGGATTTTTCTGTGATTTTATATGATTTTCCAAAGTTCATACCTAATTTAAATGCATTTAAATGGAAATCACACAGACCAGGGACCCGGACGTAATTAACTATAGATTTCGGGGGCTAGCGGGTAAAAATCGCCGGACTCATAGCACAGTGCATGAACGAATCTGTGAAACTTCAAAAGGCCGGGGGCTATATTGCAAAACCTCCTTTCTTCTTCTTCCTCGGGCCGACGGGCGACGGCGCGCGACGCGGGGAGAGGCGCGGCTGCGCCGGCGGCGGCGGGGCCGGCCTTGGAGCCGATCAGGGCCGAGGAGGCGTTCCCGTCCGCGGGCTACCTTTCCCTCTAGATGTCGTCGCCCGGGGTGGAGTGGGGAGGCGGCGCGGCGGCGATGAACCGGCGCGGCGCGACGGCGCGCGGAGGCGGTGGCGCGGCCCCGATTCCGGCAGCTCGGGCACCGAGAGGCGGCGAGGGTGGGCTCGTGAGGTGCGCGGCGGGGTGGCGAAGCCGGCGGTGGTGGAGTGGAAGCGCGGTGGTGGCCCGAAAGGGGTTCTCCGCGACGAGCCCATGGGTGGCGCGGGTGCGCGCGGGCGGCGCGCGCGGGGAGAGGGGCTAGGGGCGGTGGTGAGGGCTGAGGCCTTGGAGATTCGGTGGAGGGGGTCGGGGCGAGCGTGGGGCGCCGGTCGGCTAGGCACGAGGATCACCGGAGGGGTGATTGGCCCGAGCTCGCCGCGGGCCGGCCATGGTGACCATGGCGGGCGGCGCCCGGCGCGGCGGCTCGATCTACTCCGAGGGGAGAGGAACGGCGACGAGGCCTAGCGGGGTGGGTGCGCCGGGTCGCGGCGGAGGTGGTGGCGGCACCCTCGGGGCGCGAGGAGGTCGGATGGCGGCGGCGCGGCGAGCTCAAGCTCGACTCCGAGCCTCTAATGGCGGCGGCGCGCTGCGAGGGCGAGCGCAGGGAGAGGGAGCAGAGAGCGAGCGGCGAGTGGAGTGGAGAGGCAGAGAGCGAGTGGAGGGGGCCGGGGCGCGTCCAGGTGAAGGGAGAACGCGGTGGGGCCGTCGATCCGTGGCCGCGCGTACGTCCTGTACGCCGGCGAGCCACGGGACGGGCGTCGTACTGAGGAAGAAGACCGGCCTGATAGGTGGGCCCCACCTGTCATGGACTCAGTAAAAGGAATGGAAAAAGTGTGTTTTCTATCCTGCTGTAAATCGCGTTTTTAACCCATTTAGACTCCGATTTTGGAAGAGTGCCCATTGAAGGAAATGTTATACTAATGAATATATACAACTTTGTCAAAAGGTCTAATACCAAAAATTGTTTAGAAATATGAATTTCATTTGAATCTAGCTCTCAAATTTCATTTGGCCTACAGACCAGGGTTGCTTAGAAAATTCAAAACTCTTATTTCCGGGCCTTATCACCCAAGGAGCCTATTGACAATATTGTTTGGAATTTCAAAACCTACAATCCCTTCAATTTGGTCCTTGCATGAAAATGGGTGTAGGTTAGAGTAAAACTCCATTTTCCAAACTGGACAGATTTAAAGTGTGTTTCTAGGCTGACAAAAATTGTTTCAAAACTCCTATTATAATTCATTTTATGACCAGACTCATTTTGACAAAGTTGTTTCTTAGATCATTTCCTACAACTTTGATAATATGAGCATTCTCTAAATCACAACATATTTTGAAATACAACATACCCTTGTTTAGGGTTTTGGTAAAATAGCAGATTTATCCTAAGTAAAGCTTTTCTTGTTTTCATCTTTTGAAGTATCAAATGAAGTCCAAATACATCCACAATAGATGCATTTGAAAGGTGATGAGTTCAATTTCATTTCATATAAAAGAAAATTTTTGAGTTGTATAGTCCAATCAAAAGAAATTTCAGAATCAATTTGGGGATGAGCTAAAATTTCATGTTTGAGAAGTTTTGACTTAGTGGTTTATCTACCAATTCCTCATTACTCTCTCAAGCATGATTTAGTCTTAATTCATCATTAGCTTATGTATAATTGTGTGTACGGCTTCTGAGATGCCAGGGGCATCACAACCCACCCCCCTTAAAGAAATCTCGTCCCGAGATTTTGAAAGAGGCAGGGTTCTATGTCGTAGGGTGAAAAGATACTACCCGCATCTTGGGGCTCGGGACTCTTTTAATAGTTGCAAACGCACTTTAACTCTTCCTTTGTCCTTTGTCGGCTTTGTTAACGACCGAGTGAGTGGTTAGTACCTTCCTAACACAAGGTAGTTACAAAGCATCATTTGGTTGACTAGGATGGTTCCTTTAAGGTACTCGATAATTCACGTCTCATATGAGAGGGAAATGAACAAACCACGAAGAGAACGTGGTGGCAGCGAGCGAATGACATGATTGGTTCAAGCACGACGAGAGGGTTACTTCCTGGCTTTGACACCAAGTTTAGGAGCGTAATAAACATCTGATTTATTTGAACAATGAGAAGCAAAGCATACGCAGTAGGGAGTTTGAATGAAGCAAAAATCTCGTGAGTTATAGAAAACAACAATGGATGTGTTGTTAGGAGGCACATTCATTTCATTTGATAGGGACTGCGTACACATATAAGATATCAAATCCAAATATTCTCAAAGAGTAAGGTGTGGCGATACATAGCACACACTACTCATTGCCTCAAGAAAGTTAACACGGGAAGAAAGTAGGACATATTCACCTAGACAAAGTGATGGTTTGTACGATTCCATAAGATTGGTCAAGTCTGACCAAGAAAAGTACAGGTAGATGATTTGTGCTTACTAACGGAACCATCGATAATGGTAGTAGGCCCACCTTTGAGGATAATTTCAAAGATGGAGGAAAACAACTTATAAGAAGATGATATGATACGAGCACTAGCCGAGAGCAAAAGCCAGCACGATGAATGATGCTGAAGATCATCTTCAGGAAATAAGGTTCCTTATATTTCAGAAAGGGACGTAGGAGAAAGCAGTGGAAACAGAGTTTGACTGTCTCCACCATTCAGAGAGGGGCAAGTTGGAAGAAGAAATGGAATGATGTAGTAAGACAGTGGGAATGGAACCAAGCATTTCCACATATACAGAACGTTAAAGAGAATCGGGGTAAGCGCAGAGAAATCCGAGGTTTGGACCAATGGGTGTAAATGTATCGTGGAGAAGTGAATTGCTCATCCCCGTGAAGCACGACCAGTAAAGATAAACAAAGTCAACGAAAAGATGTGGACGAGTGGAACCCTAGATTTGACTCGTCTCACGGATCGAGAAGAACATGGTTCAACAAGGCAAGAGAAAGGTGTGAACGATAGTGGGGTTAGGGTGGATCTTTCCCCACAGACCACGAAGGGCAAGGTGAAACAAAGCAATGAAATGATACTAGGTGGCAGTTGAATTTGAGTACTTATCCCCACGAATTAAATGTATAGAGGTCAACGAGGTGTTAGAAGTTGGATAGGGATATCCCACCATTTCAGCGGTGTCATGCCTTGCATGTCTTGATACCAGCGCGCCCCTAGTGGAACCGAGTGACGGCTGTGCACACAGGACCCTAGGTTCCGTCGCGGCACCATAGACTGCTCGGGTAAACACCTCGTCAAGAGCGGTATTTCCATCCAATCTCAGAGGATATGCTAATAACACAAGGTTATAGAGAGACATGAACAAGGAGGTTTTACACGCCATAGCGCAATGTTTTTGGAGGTATAATTCATCAGATTTATTTGAGTTAGAAACAAGGTAACAACAACAAAAAGTGTCATGGATTACAAAGACTGAAGTGCCTGAATAACAAAAGCATGAAACGTGAGAACTACAAGAGTTCAGAATGCTCCCTGAAAATAGAGTTACATAATTCATGAGGGTGGGACACATACCGACTGCAAAGAGTTGGATACAGGGGAAACTCGAGAGTTATGAGAGTCAACCCCCTCTCATTACAAAAGTTTTGCGATGACTATTAGCACACCAACTAGTATCTAGCTAGTACTGCCTAAACGTAAGATTGATACGCCCAGGACGAATGCCCGTTTCTTCTTTCAACCAACTTGGTGCAGTGTTGGTCTTCACGTGGAAAACGCCATGAAATAACAGTCTTGATTCTCCACCGAGTATGAGAACGTCACCAGATCCGAGGTTGATCTTGGTTGCTTGGTCTTTGTCTCTCGTGTCACCGAACAAAAACTCGGCGGTGTCTCCTATGGAGATGGATATGAAAGGTAAACCTTTGGTAAGGCTACTCTCTGACTCGTCCTTGTCTTGGTGAAGCCCGAGCTTTCCGGAGTTGGTGTAGTAGTTGACGATGCATACGTCCGGGTTAATCTGAGGAAATTCGCTTGCAGTGGAATTCGCAGTCTGAGCAATCATCTTGAAAGCATCTGGTATTGTCGGGGCTTGTGCTCTATCGAATGGACGCGTGGGTCCATATGAGCGTAACGTCGGATCCCAGTTCTTTCCTAGGGACATCATCCATAAGTTCAGCTTGGCACCATTCTTGAGGCTTGGCCTGTAAAATCCCCCTGGGCCCTTACCCAGTTGTCGACACATACTAACCATCCCGATTTGATCTTCAGGCTTGACAAATCCTTTTAACAGAACCATCCCAGGTCGCAGGTGTTGAACCGAAGCTGCATCGGTGGAGGGCTCTCCCGCTTTTCTCTTCATGCTGCCTTTAGGTATTATGGTTTTAGCTGTCATGGATTCATGGTGGCCAGGACATAAGTCGAAAGGCGGTGTCGAGGGTTGCGACATCTGTAGCAGGAAGAATAAGGCTCCCGTCAATTTGATAGTTTCGAAGGCCAAATGTGGTCATAAGGCAATTTGTATTCATGTGCCAATTAAGTTACGTCCCGAACTTCATCTTCTAAATTTCGTACTTGCTACCTAGATGTAAGCTTGGACTTAAAATGGTTGTAAGTTAATGTCCAGAGTATTTTGCCGAAGGGTCGTTATAGATCAATTTGTTGGTTGAAATTTTTGCACTACAACTTTTATATATAATACTTGTTTTAAAATGGACATAGGACACGCCCTAAACTGGTACCTCGCTCGTATTTACTTTCAGAGCAAGTAATCTATACATAAGTTGTTTAGAAATTTCTTGTACTACTAGGTTCTTATAATAAGTTTCTGTTGATTTTTTTTCGTAGTTTGAAATGCATCTTAAAACCGCAGACAGGATTCATATGTAAAATGCTACTACCCAACAAATATACTTATAGATGCAGTAAGAAATCTAGTTATTTTCAAGCAAAAACAAGTAAGGCACATGAGATGAGATGGAATGATGTATGCCCGTCCTATCCGGTCTCACATCACACTTTCTAAGTATACAACTAGCGATATTCGGTGACATATATGCACGTCTCTCCTTAATGCCACTAGTCGAGTCCTAGTCGTTCTTAGTTTCGCACGTGGTTAGTGTACCTGCAGAAGAATGCATGCTCATACATTACCACATAATGTGGCATCCACGCGTGACCGCTGCGTGGACAACGTTGGTGGGCCGCTGCACCTTTTCCTCAAAGCCTGACTTTCCACTAGTACTGGGGATTGTCGAGAAAAAGATGGATCCCAAAACCGAATGTAAGTGTGGTGGGTATGAAAGCCTCAAACATGCCCACCACCCTTAAAGAGCTTTTACTTATACAGCATGAATGCAGAGATTACAACTATTCGCAAAACCCAATAGCTTCCACCAGTACTGGGGACAGCTATGGCCGAAAAGTTGCTTCTCAAAGCGCCGAATATGCATATGAGTCCTATCTAGATCAGAATGTCAGTGATGTCACCTGGATAACACTAACATCCTTAATATGGGCATATCGTATACTCTCATTTTTGAATTACTTGAAAAGGGCTTTCGAAAATAGTTTTGTAAACCAAAACTGGATGATATAACTGTTGTCTGTGTATGATCGGCTCTGATACCAGCTGTGGCGGAACCACCGGGTTTAGTACGGTCTAAGTACACTGTAAGCTAATGGTGGCAGGTGTACTTAGCCCGTATTAAATCGGCGGTTCCGCCACAGCCGCCGCTGCCTCTCCCCACCGGGCCTCGCCTCCTCTCCCCACCGGATCTCGCCTCTTCTCCCGCTCCGGCCGGCACCCGCGGCGGGCCCTGCCTCCTGTTCCCGCTCCGGCGCGGTGGCCCCCGCTTGTGGCGGAACCGCCGATTTAATACGGGCTAAGTACACCTGCCACCATTAGCTTACAATGTACTTAGACCGTACTAAACCCGGTCGTCCGTCGAGAGGCCTTCGGCTCTCGATAACACCATTTCTCAGAGGAACCGACACCATACACATCTGACTCTCGATGGAGCCACAACAGTTACATCATCACAGGCAGTTGAAATATAGAATAGATAGATTTAGTTTACAAACCAAGAATGTATATAGTCAAATACATGTCCAAAATATATATAATGCGGAAGCGTTTTCAAAACATCTCGCAGCGGAAACCAAGTACCTAAGAAGGCTTCATACAGACGAACGAGGCGAGTAGCACCGAGCCCACCGGTTCTACCCTTCTCCAAACAGCTATCCAAAAGCCGCCAGTACCTGTGAGCCAAAAGTGGGGGCAAACCCTGAGTACTAATTACTCAGTAGGACTTAATGGACGGGGTTTACGGCTGACGCAAAGCTCAGCTTACTAGCAAGTAGGTCCTTAGCCATTGATTTTAAACTGTAAAATGTTGTTATAGGGTAGCGGTATTTGACAGTCGCTATCCTTTAATCATGATTATCCACTATGGTTTAGTGTCATACTATAGCGGGATTTGACAGCCGCTAGTCTTTATCCTGAATCTCATTGGTAATATAAAGTAAGTAATTTGCATGAAGTAAAACAGGTATATCCAATGTATAGTAGCAAATCATCAATTCCATAAAACATCATGCCTCAAACAATTCTACGTTGCCCGTCAGTGATATTGGCATTCTCACACCTGGTGAGCATCAGCGATTCGAATCGATTTTTATATTCCCGGGAATAACTAGAAAATGCCAGGGGCCCATATGCTTACTAACACGACGGCTTTCCCACATATAGTCCCCCTTCTCCACTTGTCCCATCTCAAGTTCGATTCACTCCCGCCTGACTCCCGGGTTGTGCCCCCATGACGAGCCTGCCGACATCTCGGTCTCCCCGTCATGAGTACCAAGCTCCCCCGGGCCACCTTCCTCTCAACCAGTGGGTAGGAACGTGTTTCTGTTCTTCGGATGGCACAAGTAAGGTTTCACCGGTCCCATTTCCCGGATAAGCATTCTAGCAATGTTATGCCGATCAGCAGGCGAACAGCGAACGGGCCTTATGCGACTCGGGCGGAGTCCACCATACCATCACATCATTTTTCAACATAGTAATCCCATATCTCCGCCCGGTCTCAATTGAAAGCATAACATAGCAATAATAAATTCATAGTAATGAAGATTCATCATTCGAAAGTAAACCCTACGAGACGAGTGACAGTGCTCACTCGTGTCTACTCGCGTCTAACCATTCTAGGCACCCGTCCTACGAACCCTAAGTATAGGTGCTAGGGCCAGGGTGGCCGGGAAGTCTAATGCAATTGGTTTCGATCAATCCTAATGCATATGCGTAACTCAAAATAATTTGTTTGCTGGGATTTGCATGGTCCTGCCTACCTTTGACTGTCTTTAAGAAACCAACAAACTAAACTAAGTTAGTTTGCCGGGTTGTGGGGCTTTGCCCCAGGCAACCCCTTGAAACAGGGACGGTTTCAGCGACACGCCGTCTTCTGGCACCGGGTGCACGGGCTCGTCTTCCAGCTACTGGGTCTGCGACTGCTTCTGCGTTGGTCCTTTGTTCACGGAATCTATATGCATGACATAGTGCAACATAAGCGTAACGAATGCAAAAGCGTGCATGATATGCGTAAGAGATATATTCATGGGAATTATTATCTAGGCAATTTACTTAAGTATTCCTTATGTAAAACTTGCTCCACACGAAAGGGACTCAGGTTATTACTAGGAATCTATACGAACCATCCCCGAGATGCACTACAACTATCACATATAAAAGGACATATGAACATGTATTGATTCTAAGGCCTAAACCATCGTATAGACCCTAATCATCCTCACACATGCGCATTTGTGAATTAAAATATGCACTTGAGTTCTCGTAGTTACACAGCTCCATTATCATGAAAGACATGCACAAATAAACTTTTTGGGAACTAGATATCATGCACAAGCTACCACCTTTTTCGTGGAATTTTCTTAGCATCCTAAAGCCATCTTTTCCATTTATCTAGTTCCCCAAGTCAAGATTTGTCATTTTCAAATCACCGTTAACTCTTAACATGCAGGGGCTCATATTTTACCGGTGAGACACTCATACTACCTAAAGTATATGAAAAATGCTGGAGAGTCAACTTGAGCATATTCTTTGTAGCCTCCCCTTCCTAGGTTAAATAAATACACATACACATGTATAATGGCAAAAGGGTAATTAAACCGCAAGTGCTAGGGCTACAAAAATTCACATGGTGCTACAATGCCACAAGAAGGCTACTGTCCAAGTTTCATGGCCTTTGGAGTTCATTTAGTCCACTTTTGTCATTTATCCTAATTAATCATGCATGCAACAAACCAAGGGCAAAAGAGACATTTCACATATCCACATCATACCCATTCGCTAGATCTATTCAAGAGGAGTCTAATGCAACTTAGTTTGTCCATTTTGGATTTTTCTGTGATTTTATATGATTTTTCAAAGTTCAAAACCGAAATAATACATATTAACCCTAGATCCGGGACCTATACGTAATTAACCATAACCTCCAGGGGCTAGCACAGAAGATTCCGCTGACTCAGTGAATAGTAAATGAAACCGACGCGTAGAAATGGAAACTCACAGGGGGTTTTCTGCAAAAACCCCTCTTTCTTCTACCTTCGGCCGGGGAGGGACACGGCGCGCGGCTCGGCGTTCCGACGCTTGTGCCGGCGCGTAGGGGCGGCGTCTTGGAGCCGAGGCGGCGGCCGGAGGTGTTCCCGACCGCGGGCTACCTTTCCCTCTAGATGTCGTCGCCTGGGGTGGAGTGGGAAGGCGGCGCGGCGGCGATGAACCGGCGCGGCGCGACGGCGCGCGGAGGCGATGGCGCGGCCCCGATTCCGGCAGCTCGGGCACCGAGAGGCGGCGAGGGTGGGCACGTGAGGTGCGCGGCGAGGCGGGGAAACCGGCGGTGGTGGAGCGGCGGCGCGGTGGGCGACGGAGGGTGGCTCCCCACGGTCAGGCCGGGGTGAGCATGGTGGCCATGGTGGTGTCACCATCGGGAGGGGGCTAGAGGCGAAGGCGGCGGCCTAGAGCTAGTGAGATCGGTGGAGGGGCTTGGGGCGAGCGTGGTGACGGTGAAGGCATGGAGGGAGAGGGCCGGGGGAAGGCGGCGGCGCGAGCTCGACGAGTTCGGCCATGGCGGACGCGGTGGCTCGATCGGTCGAATTGGAGAAGGGAATGGAGGCTATGACGGCGCGTTGGACGCGGAGTGTCGCGGCGGAGGTGATGGGGTGATTCTAGGGGTGAGAGGAGGATGGAATGCGGCGGAGGAGCTCAAGCTTTGAGCTTGGGTCACCCATGGCGGACACGGACAGAGAGCGAGAGAGAGGGAGGGGCGCTCGGGTCTGGGAGCTGAGGGAGCGAGCGAGGGGCGGGCGAAGGAGGTCGCGGCCTCGGCGCGGCAAGGGCAGGCCGGGCAGAGCAGGGCAGCGCGGCAAGGACGGCGGCGTCGGAGACCGGCGGCCGCGCGGCGTCGGCCGTGCAAGGCACCGGACACTCCCTCGGATCGAAGGGCCCACCTGTCACTGAGAGCGGGGAGAGGGAAAATGGGGGAAAACTGAAGATGTGTTTCCTCCCCCACTGTAATCCGCCGTTTTGACCAATTTGGAGACCGAATTTGGGAAAGGGGTAATTGGATGAATTGTTGTACCCTCAGAGCTCTACAAGTTTGTCAATTGGCTCATATTCAAATTCGGCCGGCAAATATGAAATTTGTTTGAATTTATGCAGCAGCCATAGGTAGGGACAGGGTAGGTCATCTGCTTGGGAGGGGAAAATACCCTAGTTATAGGCCTCAACTCCACTTGCTCCTTTTGACAAATTTGTTTGGGACTTTCTAAACTATATTTGATTTCATTAGGGCAGGTCATGAAAATGACTCTATGGGTAAGAAAATCTCAAATTATCAAACTGGACAGAGTAGGGGTGTGTTTCTGGGCTGACAAAGTTTGTTTGAAAAGACCAATTTGAATTCATATTATGACCAGACTCGTATTGACAAAGTTGTTTCCTGGATCATTACCTACAACTTTGTTAATATGATCCTCCTCTAAATCACAACATATTTTTAAATACAACCCTAATCTTGTTTAGGATTTTGGTAAAGCAGCAGATTTACTCTAAGTAAAGCTTTTCTTGTTTTCATCTTTTGAAATGTCAAATGAAGTCCAAATACATCCACAATAGATGCATCTGAAAGGTGATGAGTTCAACTCCATTTCATATAAAAGAAAATTCTTGAGTTGTATAGTCAAATCAAAAGAAATTTCAGAATCAATTTGGGGATGAGCTAAAATTTCAGATTTGAGAAACTTTGACTTAGTGGTTTATCTACCAATTCCTCATTACTCTCTGAAGCATGATTTAGTCTTAATTCATCATTAGCTTACGTATAAATGTGTGTACGGCTTCTGAGATGCCAGGGGCATCACACCGCTGCCTCTCCCCACCGAGCCTCGCCTCCTCTCCCGCTCCGCCCGGCTCCCGCGGCGGGCCCTGCTTCCTCTCCCCGCTCCGGCGCGGCGGCCGCCGCTGCCTCTCCCCACCGGGCCTCGCCTCCTCTCCCGCTCCGGCCGGCACCCGCGGCGGGCCCTGCTTCCTCTCCCCGCTCCGGCGCGGCGGCCGCCGCTGCCTCTCCCCACCGGGCCTCGCCTCCTCTCCCGCTCCGGCCGGCACCCGCGGCGGGCCCTGCTTCCTCTCCCCGCTCCGGCGCGGCGGCCGCCGCTGCCTCTCCCCACCGGGCCTCGCCTCCTCTCCCGCTCCGCCCGGCTCCCGCGGCGGGCCCTGCCTCTTCTCCCCGCTCCGGCAGGCTCCCTGGCGGGTCTTGCCTGGGAGGAGGCGACGGGACGGGGCACCGTCGGGTGATGGCGGAGAGCCAGGCGGAGGCAGAGGTGGAGTCGGGAGGGTGGACGACGGCTCCAGGACCGGAGGAGCGGCCCAGCGGCGCGGATGTGGAGGCAACGCGGACGTGGAGGCGTTGAGGAATAATCGAGCTCGCGTTTTGCGAGAGGCGGGCGGGGAGTCGCGTGCGGGAGAATCGGGGAGAAGGAAGGAAGACGATTCGGGCCATCGCCTGCGGCCGGAGGAAGCGAAGCAGAAGCGATGCGTTTGGTTTGATTATGGCGGTAGGAGACCCTATAATCGGCTTATAATCGGAACCAAACAGGACCAAAGGCAAGGCCACAAGCAGACCCACACCCACCCCTACTCTTCTACTTAAAAAAAAACACAGCATAAGCACAATACTTGTATCAAAAAAAGTCAAATCCTAATCGCTACATTTGTTTATATTACTGTGGAATAAATCACCGTATTATCAGCAATGAAGGGAATTTCTGCTTTGTGCTGTGTTCAAAGGGAGGCGTCCGTCCAACCAAAATATCAGTAATTTGCATGTGCCATGACAATTGACACGACCACCGGCGATTTTGTTTTGCCCTCTTTCCCTTTCCACACACCACCTGATTGTGAGGTTATTCATGAGTACGGAGGACCGTGCATAGCCATGGATACTGTAACATCCCGGATTTTTGAAAACACGAAAATTTGAAATTTTTAAAACTTTTTATTAAACAAGTCAAATTAGTTTACAACCAATTAAAAATACATGTTATCAAACCTAAATAACCTTTTCGTGTTAATAAATTTCTCATAAATGTGTTTGATTGGTTGATTGCGTGCCGGTTTAATTACGAACACTAGTTCGAGAATTAAACCGTTATCCCTATAATCTCGACAAAATCTTCCTATCATCCTCTACTCTTTATCTTCCATCGACCATGACTTCCTCGAACCCGTCACTCTTATCATGACTCTCGGAAATCGTAACTCCATACCATCATCCATACCGAGACTCGGATTAAGGCTTGCTTGTAATCCTAAATCATCGGTTCAATCTCTGATAATGCAGAAACCCTCTTCTGGATAATGGCTCGATCTCTAGCCTAGTTGAGTTAACCAACCCTCATAAAATCGACCTTGGAGGATGACCTAATCCAATTTTCGCACGGTTGACAGAAGTTCACTTCCACATGCGTTTTGTTTACTCCATACGAAAAATAGGACAATGATTCGGATCTGACGGATTAGACCGGACGCGGATTAGTTTGAACCCAGATTGATGTTAAGTTTCGATCATGGAATACTCGGTGATAAATCCTCGTGGTTTTTAATCCGAGACGAGTTGGTGACAATTTCTTCCTACCAAATTACGCGCGACACAATTTAATTCGATTGGAAGAATTATTGTTCAGCTTGAGTTAATGTCAGCCCTGGAGTATTCTCCCATAAAGATACTCCGTCGGCAGAGCAAGACCCTAAACCAGTTATGGATAAATTATCTACGATATATTTTGTGGAGTATTTATTCCCTCTCAAGAAATGAATATTTGAGGCATGGTGATATTTTCGACAAACCGAATTAAATCCATTGCAATTTAATTCGGATTGGAAATTATCACTCGTCTCAAATAAATCGAAGCACCGAAATAAATTAAATCTAATTTATTTTTCAGAGTGCTAATTCTCTGACCAAGGATTCATACGCAGACTACTGCGTGATTTCTCGACTAATCGAATTTATTCTTTGTATTTAAATTCGGGCCTGGTGCAGCGGTAGAGCCTACCGTCTGTAACCGGAAGGTCCCGGGTTCGAGCCCCAGCCTCTGCATATTATGCGGGTAAGGCCTGGCGCTTATAGATACCCTTCCCCAGACCCTACACGTGCGGGAAGCCTACGGCACTGGGTACGCCCTTTTATTTAAATTCGAAACCAAAGATCATCGCTCATCTGAAAAGTCTCGGAATAAATTCTCAGCGACTTTATCTCACAGCCAAATATCTCAACTCCTCCGTATGTCGGAATAATTATTTGCGACACCAATCCTCAGATCTTCGGATTAGTTTCTTTATAACTAATCCCGATCCGAAAAGCAATCTAATTCATCCGTACTTTAGACTTTGAATTGAACTCTATCTAATTTATTTCTCAGTCCAATCTCAGCCCACTATCCTAAGGCCCACATGTGAGCCCATCTATCTAACCCAACCCTAACTGGGTTCTATAAATATCTAACCCCTCTTTTCCTTTTTCTGAATTTCTCACCAATTTTCCCCTTCTCCTTCCCTGAGCAGCCGCCGCCATCCTCTCTTCCTCTGCTCTTCATTTCCCTCACGCAAGGAGAGTGGGAGCAGGAACTCCCGTTCCCCATCCATGGCTGCTGCCCCACACCGAGCACCACCACCAGCCACCTCCCTGCCTCCTCTTCCCCATGGCGTTCTCTCTCCTCCCCTTGGCGATGCGCAGGCGGCAGCAGCAGCAGTCCTCCACACCGGTGGCCCTCCATCTCCACCCCGAGCAGCAGCTCCCAGGGCGCCTCTCCACCTCTAGCGCAGCCTCCTCATGGCCATCAAACAGCGCTGCCCAAGCCTGCCCCTACCCCCTTTCTTCCTGGCGCAGCCCAAGAGCAGCAACCCGACGCCGCCGTCCCTGCCCCTCCGACCAGCAGGCCGCCGGCGAGCTCCTCCCTATCTGGGTGCCGCTTCTCCTAGGCGTTGAAGGCCAGTAGCAGCACCCCATCTCCGCCAGCAGCAGGGCGCGCCGGCCCTTCTTCACCACCGGCGCTAGCAGCGGCAACTCCCCGTCAGCGCCTTCATCTCACAGGTCCCTCTGCTTCTCGTTTCCTTCCGGTCCAGAAGCTCTAGCTCTAGCTGCTGTTCATCTCTCTGCTCCTTCCCTGCAGATCGACGCACCAGAGCCCAACTCCCATGGCGTTGCTAGCCACTCGTCCCCACTCCGATCGCCGGCATCCTCTTCCTCTTTGCTACCTCACTGCTTGGCAAGTGCTCGACGAAATTACCAGCAGGGCAGCAACAAGACACCCCTCTGTCTATACCTAAGCTGCAACCTAGGCACCCACCATGTGTTTGGGAGTTTTTCCCAAAAGGTGATCTCACACTCTCGATGCCAATTGGACTCATTCCTTTATCATGTGCACAATCTCACCGTTTGTGATGATCCGATGACAATTGCATTGACGGGAATTGCACATCAACGTCGAACGAAACCGCAGCCTGTGAAGCCCCTCGGTGTTCCCCAACTGATCACTCATATCCCGCTAAGGTGAAAGCTTCACTCCTAGTTCAATTCCATTCGGTCCGTTGTCACGAGCATAATCTCACTCGTGTTTGATTCCGAGGTGATGGCGGCCAAGACGACATCAACTACCCCGTTCTGAACCATTTCTGAGTGTGATGCTATTCCGCCCGGCGTCTCCTCGACACAGCATCAACACGATCCGGCATCAAGTCTCGTCCTTCCACAGACCCTTGGTGAGCACACATCTAATTACCTGATCTTGTCTCCTGTGATGCCGGCCTTTGAGCCGATGAACCTAGTGCCTGTGATGTTCGGCAGTGATCGCCGATGAGCCTTCTCTTGTGCACATGCCTGTTCGGCCTTCGTGCCGCATTTCTTTTGCAGGGCATGTTTTCCTCGTGCTATCACGATACGCTCTTGGCGCACACGCCGTGGGTATAATCGTGTAGCACATACACATCCAATCTCTCTCTTATGGCATGCACGAGCCGTGAGTTATCGCTCGGTTCAGTCGTTATGCTGCCGAAATTTCTAACTTTCCTAATGCACTGGATCTTTTGTACGATCCTGATTCTCTGGCTGCACTCATAGTTTCGCCAATGTTCCGAATCTAGTTAACTCGTTTGTGCTTGGCCTCGAGCCTTCGCTCGTCGCGGTCGATGTTCGACTTCCAATCACTTAATCGTGCACTCATTCGGCGGTGCGCGGCCACGAGCTTTCGTTCTCCATGGCCGTTACTCGCCACATATTTAATCGGACACCCACGCTTGCACACGGCCCCGAGCTGTAGCTCGACTCGACCTAGTTGTCACTTCCAATCCATTTCTATCTTACACAAGACAACATGGTCCCGAGCGACTGCTCGATTCGGCCATAGCTCGCATTTCTATTGTCATCTCCCTAAATGTCCAAACGCGACCAATGGTTCCCACGCGTGGCTTCCTGCGCGATGGATTTAACCTGAGTGGTTTCGGTCGCTAGATCATTATTACTAATTGGGTTCAGATCCGGATTCTATCCGACCCAATTGGAGTAATTTAAATTAACTCAGCCCTTTCACGCTTTAGTAATACTGAACATTAACAGGAAATCCACACCGTTCCTATGACGCACATCTCTCGTCTGATCGATGAATAATTAATTTCTCTCATGATATTCCCCAGAATGGTGATGTGAAACTTCTCTCACATCACTCGTGGCTAGTATGCCCTGTTTCGACACTCCTAAGATCATTTCACTCACGTAATTTTGGCTTAATCATCGGCACCTCCTTGCTCCAAGGACTTGGTCGATATCACTTTATCCCGCTTGCAACTCTTACCGACTAAGCCTTTATTTCCACCCACTGACCATAATTCGATTCCTTCCTTTCTTCGTCCTAATCTCTATTTTGTTATGTGATGTTTGCTTAGTTCTTATGCTGTGTTCTTTTCTCTGTTTTGTTGGTTGCGCCAAGTGGTGTGCACAACGTTGGAGACTTAGGACGCGCATTGGAGGGTACGAGATCATAAAGACGAGGAAGACTACGCACGGAGCTCGAGAGCGATGGGCTCTACTCCAGGTCACCATTCAGACACTTCCCTGCTTCGAATCCTATAGACACGCATATATGCTGCTGCTGCTTTATTTATGATCATGCTTGCTATGTTAACCCAAAAATAGGGAGCCTACTTCCATTTAGCCACTATTACCCTGCTTGCTATATTGCCACCACCATATTACTACTTCAACTAAATAATATGAACATGATGTGAGATTGGGTGATATGATGGTGGGATGTGATAACTCTTGGCGTGTGTGAAGTGGGTGGGTTTTTGAGCGCGAGATGGTGTGTGAGATGGGTGGCGGGAGTCGGCACCGGAATAATGGGAGAGACTAGAACTCTGCCCCGAGTGGAGTGAGGTGTGTGGTGGTGCGCGGCCCACCGCTGAGGGTGGCAACCGACCCATGGAAGGCTTGCTCTCGCCAGTATAAGGACCGAGTAGGGGTGATAACTCTTGGATATTTCGTGCATACCACGCGACCTCAGGCCCGGTTCTCGATCTTCCCCAATGGCACTCGGACTGCAGGCGTAAGGCGATAGTGTTAGGGAATGATGGTGGGTCTGTGATGCAGCCACACGTTCCCGATAGACTCGACCCGTGGAGGCCCCGGACTACTCGAGCTCACAGTCCTGAGAGTGCGGTGGATAGTATATCCGCACAGTTTTCTAGCTCAGGAAAGCAGAATGATGCCAGGAAGGGGAGATCATTACCGGTGTGGTGGGCCAATGGCAGCGGAACACTGCCCTTATCCCATCTCGAGTGGGTACAGTTGTACAAACCTCTGCAGAGTGTAAATCTTTACGTAAAGCCGACGTCCACGGTCAAGGACGGACCAAGGGCAGAACTCACCTCATCTAGCCTGGGTTTTCTTCTCTTCTCCCTCGAGTGATAGAACACCGGCTGAGGCCGTTGAGGATGGGCGGGTGGGAGCTTCCCATGCCGCAGAAATAGTTGATGATGAGAGGGTGTGTGGAAGAGGTGTATGGTGGTGAGATGTGTATGTATTGGTATGAGTGATGAGCAGGGGAACCGGCTGTGTGACCGAATTCCCGAATGGAACAATGATATAATAATCTGGAAATTGCTGCCATATGCTTGCTTGCATAGGAAGCCTAGAGCCATCCACTTGTGTCAGTCCCTTTATTTTTATGCTGCCGCTTAGGGGAGTGTCTCAGGGTGGCCTGCGCTACTGGCGCGCAGGTTTTGGAAGACGAGACGGATGACGACCACCCCTACGACGGACGAAGATGAGCTGAATGACGACCACTCCTATGACGGATGGAGATGAGCTGGATGACGACCTTACCTATGACGGACGGAACGACGAGGGTTGCTGTGCTACGCTCAAGTTTGCCTGTGGAGATGGATGTGAAGACCTGCTTTCCGCAATTTATACTCTGATCTCTGTTGTAAGAATGCTTCAGTCCAGATGGACTTGTATCGGCTTTGGCCAATATTGTATAAATGTAATAGTAATCGAAGTTCTGGTTGTGATATCGACTGATACATGTGATTCACGATAGCACTATGTATCCTGGGACTATCGTGAAAAGCAAAAGGCTTGGATTTTGGCAACGCGGAATCCGGGTTGTTTCAGATACAGCGGTGGGATGGACCGACCACACATATCACTTATTCCATCGTTACTTTGTCTACGACCTCAGAACAATACTGTTCATAAATGTATGACATTGTTGACTCACAACTTCATTGCTCGTTTTATTTAAAAATATCTATTTAAACATGCAAAAACACAACTCATACTCAAACTATCATTAGTAATAAAACAAACTACAGCAAAAATAAATAACAAATTGTAACATTTATTAAAAATGATCGAAGTTGTAGAAAAGATCAACCGCATTGTGCATTTGTAAACGGAGGGAGTACTATTTTACGTGTTCAATTACACGTATATAGCTAGAGATGGCCTTAGCCTTCCATACTCCTGGCCCATTCGTCACTTACACGTACGTTTCGGCAAACACACAAGATCCGTCATATATAATACTCCTACTACAAATGAAATATGTTGTTAGGGTCACCACCATATGTTCAAAAGCAGCCCGGCCCTAAAATTGGTAACCAAACTAAATTATTGTGGTAGTAGTCGATAATACAGTGTTTCACAGCAAAACCTATCCATATGTACACGGACTGTCCATAAAAAATAAAATAGTACCGTTTATCTTATTTCCTCTATCTTACATGGCTGAATATACTTATTATAGTTGAGATGTTTTAGCCTATTCTATTTGTTTTGGGCCCCACACTTATGGACCATCTAAGCGGAACACTATGTAGCAATAGAAATAATTTCATGGGACCATCCATGTAGGCTGCTTGGTCCATATACAATGAAGGCTTATTTGAAACATAGAAATTTTGCATGATTTATGTATAAATTTTACAGAAAATGGTCCAATTTCATAGGAAAAACGTAGAGGGTTGCTCTTTGTATATTAACGTAAGTGCAAAATACTATATGTGTATCGATATGCAAATAGAGTAATGAAATAGACGATGAGATAGAAACGTTGGTAAAGACAATATTAGCTTTATGCTACCACCGAAATGCCGGACGGTATGGAAACGGGAAATGGAAAGACCGAAAGAAGCTTCCGGCCGCTTCCGCGTGGGCAATAGGCGGAGTGGGAGCCATGTGGCCATCCCACCGCCCGGCATTGGCATGCAGCAGCCAGCACTTGTTGCATTGTACTATCTTTTCTGGCGTGCATGCCTGCGTGCGACGTAAGACTATCTTCATCCATTGTCTAAAAATTTTTTCTATCCACTGTTTCTTTACTATTTTAATTATCTTTCTTTCTGTCTACAGTAGCGCTGCAGTGTCAAACAGTGTATATGCAATACTTTTGTCGATTCCCGAGATAGTCTAACATACTATTGTACGCATCTGCGCGCATGCGTACATGCATCGATCAACGTAATTAATCGCACCTTGTAATTTACTACTGTGCTAGTACATATACAAATACTAGCTAGTAGCCGATGCTTAATTTATTTGCTCTCTAGTACGATCGAGCGCTACTAACTACATACTAGCACTGTACGTTGTTCTTGCGTTATTTGCGTATAACATTATTTCTCCACTATTTTAACTATTTCTCTCTGTCTACAGTAGCGCTATAATGTCAAACAATACTATGGGCAACACTTTTACTCTCCCATTGAAGATAGCCTTATTGACAGGTTATTCTTCTGTTCATCAACTAAGCGCGTAGCTGAACAGAATATACTACTAATAATGTCTTATCCCTAGCTACCTGACTCGGCGCAGGTAGTTGCCACTAGATAAGTAAGATTAAGATTGCCTCCATCATCAATCAAGGTGCCACTAGGATGCGTGGGTGAGCTGCCACTCTTTGCTTCAAGATCAATGCATCGATCGAGCATGCTTGCTTCATTGCATTAAGAAATTACTAGAGCCCTTCTGATCAGATGGTCATTCGCTTATATTAACGAGGGAAAGGTCATACATTATTCGGAACTTGAACGAACTCTCTATCCCCTGTACGTTCGGCTGGGCTAGCTGTTCATCATGGACTCATGGTTCTTCAGTTCTTCCACCTAGATCCACCGAGACACCTTGGACAGGGTCTTCATTCGTGCCACTAGGTCTTAATTAATTCCCATCCCATTCCCATGCATGCACATCCAAGCAACACTCGCGACGAGACGACACGGTCCGCCTCCAATGTCCACAATGACGATATCGATCTGCCACATGTGCGTGAAGGAGAGATAAGTGTATGGATGAAAAGGTGGGAGCAGCGAAGGTGTTTTTTTTTTTTTTTTACCAATCAACAAGCTCTTCCTTTAGCTAGTATCATCACGTACTATAGCTAATAGGCCAAAGGTCACTAAAGTGCTGGACAGCCTATTTAGCCAACAAATAACTATCTTTTAGCATCTAATTAGCTGTTAGCTGCATATATCAGACAACACCCCCCCCCCCCCCTTTGTTACCCAAGCAACCCTGCTAGCTTGCCACTTAACAAACATGTTAGGACATAGGTGGTATATATGCATGTCGAGATGGGCATTGGCGCTTCTTCAAACAAAATGGTGTTAGGCTGTCTTCAATGGCATTCCCTATCCCCTTCTTCAAAACACGGTTTCGACACTGTTTTGCATTGTTCTACACTTAGACGATGTGATGTACAGAGTGGAGTGGGATTTGAGGAATGACGATAGGGAATGCCATCAGAGACAACCTTATCTTGTTAAAGTTGAAATTGTGGCAACACACGCACCTCCTTCGTCAAACAAAACGGTACGGTGTTGTATCGTCTAAGTTCAAATCTTGAAGATTGAAAATCCAACCCACGTCTCCTGTATGGAGGCTGAAATGCATAGAGAATTTTGTGAGTTGTGACATGACATAATCACATAAATAAGCACCAATGAAATTTGTCTTATTGAAAAGAAATCTAATGCTACGGTGTCGAGATTTGCTCTTTACAACGGTAATTTCTTGACCGGACAGCATGCAAGTCGTGTGTTCTAAGAAAAAGAAAAGGAAAATCATGCAAGTCATAATGTATTTTTTTTCATTACAAATAAAAAGCTACCACATATATAGAGCAGTACAATGGATTGGATCGATACAACATTGCCTACCCCAGACAGCGTTCTGAGACGTCCAATTTCAATCGCGTGGTTTGGGAGCACAGCATGGCCGGCGCAATCCAAACAGGATCCACTCAACTTGGCAATGGTACACGGGGCGTGTTTGGTTTGAGGACGACGTTGGTCATATCAAACTTTAGCCATATTTGACCATATTTGAATTTAAAAAAATATTTATGTAAAAAATAAATTTTTGTTTGTAGATCTTATTTGGAGCCGAAATAGAGCCTACGAATAAAAAGAATATAATCAAATATTTTTTTTCAAATTCAAACATAATTAAACATGGCTAAAGTGTGATGTGATGATCAGGCTCAATCTAAACGAGCCCACGGTGCCCTGGACGGGAAAAGCAGCGGACGGAGAAAAGGCTCCGTTTGGGAGCAAGCGAAGTGACCAACAGAGAAGAGGGTGGTAAAAGTAAAAAAAAAAACAGCACTTGCAGCAGCCAGGGTGGTAGTGGTAGTAAAAGGAAAAAAAAAAAAAAGGGGGCCCGTAGCAGTAATAAAAAGGCAAAGGGGTTGCGCGCGTGCCGGCTCCGCACTAGTAGCTAGGAAAAAACGCTTGTGTTGTGGCGGGGGCTGGCCTGGGCCCACGGCCCACGGCCCACGTACACCGGGGCCTCTCGTACACCCTGTGGGCCCCGCGACATTCAATCGCGCGCCCACCCCCCGGTGCACTGCGCCGGGTGCACCGGCCCACCCGCCTCTTCTTCCTCCTCGCCCTCGCTCCGCTTGCTGCTGCCGGGTACACTGCACGCTGTCACCTTTCCCCATCCCCTCCCTCCTCCCTCTCCTCGACGCCACAACCACACACCCAAACCAAACCCTAGTAGGGGCCGCTGCCGTCTGCCCGCCGGCCCTTGATCGGTCGGATCCCCCACCCCGAAGGGACCGCCTTCGGATTCCGGCCAGCTGATCGATGCCAGCCGCCGCGGGAGGCGGCTCAGGCGCGGGGACGCTCTGACCTTTGCTTTGGCCTCGGCGACTGCGCTTCCCCCTGCAGGTCAGCATCCACCTTACGCTACGCTAGCCTTCCTTTGCGCTTGTCCTTTTTCCTGTGCCTCCATCTGCGGATCTCACTCACCTTCTTCCCGTGCTGCGCTGCGCTGCGCTGCGCTGCGGAACCCTTTCATTTTCATCACTTGGGCGGGCGGGCGGGCGGCCTGTCTGCCCGCCTTTGTTCCTCTACCTAGTACAGGAGCTGTTTCCTTGCTTCGCCCATCTCCAGCACTCACTCCACCCTCTGTTTCGCGGAGGTCCCCTCCACCATCCATCATGGGAAGAAATTTGTCTCGCAGGGATAGGGATCTTCGCCACCTGCAACAGTTCAAGCAGCGGCGGACGGGATTTTTTTTTTTTGAGGGGTTGCCGGCTCGGCTTGGCCATCGAGCGGAGGACCAATGGCTGCAGCGGTGGCCACGCGTGGGGGAAGCAGCGACAGCGGGGGCTTCGATAAGCTTCCCGGGATGGACTCGGGCAAGTACGTGCGCTACACGCCCGAGCAGGTCGAGGTTCTCGAGCGACTCTACATCGACTGCCCCAAGCCCAGCTCCTCGCGCCGCCAGCAGCTGCTGCGCGAGTGCCCTTTACTTTCCAACATTGAGCCCAAGCAGATCAAGGTCTGGTTCCAGAACCGAAGGTAACCCAATTTTAGTCAAGGCTCCCCTCGCCTGCCTCATGCTCCCTCTACTCAAAGGAACTCGACTATAATAATGCGCCTCTCTCCTTCAATAGGTGCCGCGACAAGCAGCGCAAGGAATCGTCGCGGCTTCAGGCCGTGAACAGAAAGCTGACGGCCATGAACAAGCTTCTTATGGAAGAGAACGAGCGGCTTCAGAAGCAGGTCTCTCAGTTGGTCCATGAAAACGCACACATGCGGCAGCAACTGCAGAATGTAAGTCTCCATCATTGCTCGACTTGTTGCCTACTACGTACTCGATTCACGCTATTGCTGCGACTCCTTTCTTGGTACCGGATTTGTACTGTGTCGGGTACTCGGCTTGCCAACTTGTGTCACGTAAAGTCCTGCCTCCTGCATTTTTTTTTTATGCACCTGAAGTAATTATTGTACTGTACGAGTAGTCGATGACTTTCGGAAGTTGATGCCAAAAAAAAAAAAAACTCGTGCCAATTACATGTCAAAGTCTCCTCCCATGTGCTGTTTAATTTTCTGAGGGTTGGTGCAGTTTCCTGATAACATCAATTGTTTCGTACAGACTTCACTGGCCAATGATACAAGCTGTGAATCAAATGTGACTGCACCTACAAACCCCATAAGGGATGCAAGTAACCCTTCTGGGTAAGTAAATCGTTCTGACTGTTTCGAGAAAGAATCTTGTTGTGTAACCTTGCCTTTTCGTGGCTGACCTAAAGCGTAATTTGATTTTTCATTCCTGTTTCAGACTCCTTTCGATCGCAGAGGAGACCTTCACAGAGTTCCTCTCAAAGGCTACTGGGACAGCTATTGATTGGGTCCAGATGCCTGGGATGAAGGTTCTATGCCAACTCTGGATTCTTGTTTTTTTTTTTGGCTTACAATACGTTGTTTTCCAGACAAGTGCTAGGTGCTGACTATATTCTGTTTTCTGATATTAGCCTGGTCCGGATTCGGTTGGTATTGTGGCCATTTCGCATGGTTGCCGTGGTGTTGCTGCCCGCGCCTGTGGTTTGGTGAATCTAGAACCAACAAAAGTGAGTATTCAAATTGTTTGGGACCTTATGCTACCATTAACAATATCTCTTCTTTATTCTAGTTTGTTCATTTGCAACTGATCTGTGTAACTTCTCGATATGATTAGACACTTTTACATACATGTCTAATAGTTATTTTCATCTTAACTCCTTAGATCTGAGCAGTCTCATACAGACTCTTGGGTCTTCTATATGACCTTATGAATGCCCTTCAGTATTTTTCACATTTTACCTATCAACCGATGATAAAAATTTCACCTGCTAATGTTTAGCATTTACTTTCAAGAAATTCTCTGTTCCTGATATTACCGTGTTACGCAGGTCATAGAGATCTTGAAAGATCGTCCATCTTGGTTCCGTGACTGTCGAAGTCTTGAGGTGTTCACAATGTTTCCAGCTGGAAATGGGGGGACAATTGAACTTGTCTACATGCAGGTAGGCAGTTTTATTTTGCTTCGTTAATGATGTTTCTTTAGCCGCCTTTCTGGTGAACCGCACGACTCATTCTGGGGATGATGTTATTTGTATGTTCCTACAGATGTATGCCCCAACAACTTTAGTCCCTGCACGCGATTTTTGGACATTAAGATACACAACAACAACGGAAGATGGCAGTCTTGTGGTGTGTGTGAATCTGAACTGCAGTTTTATTATTTACAAAATGATAGCGAAGGAGCCATGGAACTATATTCGCTAATCAATCTTCCTCCGTCTCTAGGTCTGTGAGAGGTCCTTGAGTGGTTCTGGAGGTGGCCCAAGTGCAGCCTCTACACAGCAATTTGTAAGAGCTGAGATGCTTCCAAGTGGGTATTTAGTTCGCCCATGTGAAGGTGGGGGGTCGATTGTGCATATAGTGGACCATCTAGATCTTGAGGTCTGGTTCCCACTTTGCATGTTAAATTTAGTCCTTAGACACTGATAGTTTCCATTAATTATTGTATTTATTGTATTTGGTTTTGTTCTTCAGGCCTGGAGTGTTCCTGAAGTGCTTCGACCGCTGTACGAGTCTTCAAGAGTAGTTGCTCAGAAAATGACTACTGTGGTACGTGCTTGCAATCTTTTGCCCGCAATGGTTTTTTCAGTTTAAATATGTAAAATCGGTCAATAAGAATGCCAATCAGCAGTCTGTGGGGGAAGCTATTTATTCACGAGTCAAAAGGTCTGCTGTATATGTTCTAAAACTGAGTAATGATAGATGTACATTTGATTGCATTTAGTTCTGAGGATGCATTGTTCGTTCTTGGCACTATACTCATGCTAAAATTTACAAGCTGCTCTATTTATCCAGGCACTGCGCCATCTGAGACAAATCGCTCAAGAAACAAGTGGGGAAGTCGTGTATGCCTTGGGCAGGCAACCTGCTGTCCTGCGGACCTTTAGTCAAAGGCTGAGCAGGTGATGTTTATTGAATTTCATCCCAACTCTCATGTACATCTTGTTGTCCAGCTAAAAACATTGAAATTTCTTATTCTTCCATTAGGGGGTTTAACGATGCCATTAGTGGTTTCAATGATGATGGCTGGTCTGTAATGGGGGGAGATGGCGTTGAAGACGTAGTTGTTACTTGCAACTCAACTAAGAAAATTAGGAATAACAACAATGTTGGAATCACATTTGGAGCCCCTGGAGGAATTATTTGTGCAAAGGCATCCATGTTACTGCAGGTAAGGGTGACTACTATGCTGTGAGTGTGATATGGTACATATACATTTTATTATCAGAAATTTAGGAATTCTGCTGAAATGCAGTGGTGGGTGCACGTTAGACACTAGAGATTTGAGTTACACCTCCTCTAGGCCTGTTAATGGGCCTAGACTAAAATATGCTGTTGATTCTGTACCCTTTTAGCATCATTATTCTGAACCTAGCTTTCCCATACGTAGTAGTTTTGTTTTTCCAGAAGCCATGTTAAATCCTTACGTGTTTCTTTATTGGTATTTTAGAGTGTTCCACCGGCGGTACTGGTTCGATTTCTGAGGGAGCATAGATCTGAATGGGCTGATTACAATATTGATGCATATTTAGCTTCATCGCTAAAGGCTAGTGTGTGCTCACTTCCTGGGTTGCGGCCCATGAGATTTTCTGGGGGCCAGATGATCATGCCACTTGCTCACACGGTGGAGAACGAGGAGGTATGCTTGTGGCTATTTTGTGGAAGTGCCTTTGTGCGACATTTAGTTTCATTCACATTGATTTACATTCCCATCATTAGTTTCATTCTAATTGTTGGCATGGTTAAATTAGATGAACCATGCGACTTCTTGTTACCATCGTTGACTACTGAATTGTCCGCAGATTCTTGAAGTTGTCCGCCTCGAAGGACAATCTCTTGCTCATGACGAAGCTCTTCTTTCAAGGGACATCCACCTTCTCCAGGTAAATATTTAAGTTCCATCGCATCTCCTGTTTTTTACTTCCTTCATTATTGAACAAAAAAAGGAGCACAATATTATAGGCTCTTTGGCATTAAAATTATTCTGATATAATGGCTTGTCAACATTTGGTCAACTGTCTCTTTTACATCACATCAAATGAGATCTTACTACTGACTTTAATGTGGTTGAGGTATTGAACAAAGAAATAGATCCAGTATCTAAAGGAGGTTATCCCGGCTAATTTGAAGACTATGCATTGCTGATATTTCCTTCCTTTTGTTTTTTCAGCTTTGCACCGGAATAGATGAGAAATCTGTGGGTTCCTCCTTCCAGCTTGTGTTTGCGCCAATTGATGAGCATTTTCCAGATGATGCTCCGTTGATTTCCTCTGGCTTTCGTGTCATACCGCTTGATATAAAACCAGTTAAGCATCGCCAATAACAGTACCTTTTCCCTCCTATTTTCCCCCTTGTTTTTCCTTGTTATAGCAATTGATCGTTGATTACAGACGTCTATTATGTCTTGCAATTATCCTCAGTAGGTCACGGATGTGCATAACTTAAATTTGGATAAAGTGTAAAATTCTCCATATGACACTTCACATTCGTTTAGAATGATAGTTCATTATCCATGAATCATTATGCGTTCAGGTCTTCTGTTAGTTTCAGTTTCCACTTGCCTACTTCTCTAGCTAACTGTAAATAATTATATTCTAGCTTTCCAATATACAGATGTTTTTGTTCTCTGCAATTTTCCCTTCTCTACTGCAGTTTGTCTTACAATTATATCTCATGCAGGATGGTGTATCCTCTGGTAGGACACTAGATTTGGCATCTAGTCTTGATGTGGGTTCTGCCGCACCCCAGGCCTCAGGGGATGCATCTCAAGATGATTGTAATTTGAGATCTGTGCTGACAATCGCCTTCCAATTTCCTTACGAGATGCATCTTCAAGACAGTGTTGCAACTATGGCCCGTCAATACGTTCGTAGTGTTGTTTCTGCTGTGCAACGAGTGTCGATGGCTATATCTCCCTCCCAATCTGGTATAAATGCTGGACACAGGATGCTTTCTGGCTTTCCTGAAGCAGCCACACTTGCTAGATGGGTTTGCCAAAGTTATCAGTAAGTGCTGTAATTGTCTTTGTATGATGTTTCTGATGTCACCCAAATCATTTGATTTTTTTTCAACGATAGCTCATGGTTATTTATTTTGGGGCCCACTACAGTTACCATCTAGGTGTGGAATTACTTAATCAATCAGATGAAGCTGGTGAAGCGTTGTTGAAAATGCTCTGGCATCATCCAGATGCGATTCTCTGCTGCTCTTTTAAGGTATCAGAGGAGTTCAACTCAAGTATATGATTTTCTGATCTATTTTACATGCTCATAAATTAGAGGAGGGTTTGTGGGTTCATGTTTATGCTTTTGCAGTAAAACCTCTGGCTGCTTTTCTTTTTTACCTAGTAACGACTTGTACATGACTCTCGCATGAGTAGATGAGCATGCACCCCGCTTCCTTGCTGAATGATGTAGTCTATTTTGATGAGAGTAGATGAGCATCCACCCCACTTCCTTGCTGAATGATCTAGTTGAGGTCACATTGCACCTCGTGTGAATGCTATGGAACACCCTTTTGCTATCATGTGAAAACTGTTGAAGCTACTTTGTGATTTTATTTACAAATCTAATCGCAAGTGTATAGTTTGTGACCATGTTTACAATTATTATTTCCAGGAGAAACCCATGTTTACTTTTGCTAACAAGGCCGGACTTGACATGTTAGAGACATCCCTTATTGCCCTACAAGACCTGACACTAGAGAAGATCTTCGATGAGCCTGGAAGAAAAGCATTATTCTCAGATATCTCAAAACTGATGGAACAGGTTAGAAGTGTTCTATGCACAACAACCCCAAGTGAAAACAAGAGAATAATCCTAAGCCCAAACGCTAACATTCTTCAACCCCAAGCGAAAACAAGAGAACCATTCTAAGTCCAACTGCTAACATTCTTCTTTCTTGATTTAGGGCTACGTGTACCTGCCGTCGGCCGTGTGCATGTCAGGAATGGGTCGCCATGTTTCTTATGACCAAGCTGTAGCGTGGAAGGTGCTTGGTGAAGACAGCAACGTCCACTGCCTGGCCTTCTGCTTCGTGAACTGGTCCTTTGTGTGATCTTCGACTCCCACTATATGCTGGTCGATCTGTCTGATGAGCAGATCCATTTTTGTATGATGATCCCGATAAAGGAAAATCATCAGCTGTGACAAGGCTTATGTTGCACTAGTTTCTAGGTGTCGAATCCAGTGTATTTATGAAGAAACTGGAGGTTCTGCATAGTCTAATCCATCTGTATGATTTATACCTATCTTGTTTGGGAACTGAACTGGTGTGAATCGTGCCCAAGAAGCAACAGAAACGAGTCTAGACTTCGTAGGACCCTGCTGTTTCCAATCAATGGCTTGGGATAGTTCTGGCAAAGCTGCAGCGACTCATGGCTCACAATCATACTGTCATATTTTCAATCAGAAAAAATGACTGGCGAGCCAATGTCCGACTTAAATAAAGGAAAATCCAAGACAGGAACTCAACACACGGGTGGTTCAATTCAAACAAACAGGTTGGAAATCTAAGACAAGAACCCACCACATCTACGGGTGGCTCAGATAACGCTCAGGAACGGTCTACTAGTATCTTTTGTGCATCATATAGCAGCACTGGTGAAAGCAGGTTGGAATTTAATCGCATTACCCACATCCCGGCATATCTGAGCGTTTCACTCTTTGAACCATTGAAGAATCATGTACACGTAAAGTCATACAGAATAGAAAGAAAGCTCAAGATTTTTCGAAACCCATCCATCATCAACCGATATTTGCAGCTTGAGCCTGCAGCAGATTACATACCCAGGCATTTCTTGTTACAAAACGAAAACACTTGCAAGCGTCACACATGATGCAAAACTCAATTTGACTCGTTGGATAGGACCCAAGTCCTTGTAAAACCAAAAACTGGAGCAGATGGAAACGAATGGGGGCACGTCAGGGTTCACAGAAGGGCAGGTCTCTCGCATGGTTGATGACAATACTGAACCAAGGAGTCTTCACAGCAATGGATGAGATACACAACAAAATTACGATTCTTTCTTCTCTTCCACTTCTGGCTCCAGCTCCTTCTCCTCCTCCGCAGCCTCTTCGAATGTCTCTCCTGGGACAAGCTCAGGGACATCATCGTCATCCTGCGCAGCTGCACTAGCACCAGCCTCAGCACCAGGTACCTGCTTCTGGAATTGCTCAGCAAGCCTCCGAAGGTTGTCCAGGTTATCAGGGCCTGAAGAGGAGGAAGTCAAGGCTAGGTAAGCAAAAACAGGAGTTGTTTCTCAAAAAACAGAGACGATCAGTGTAAAAAGAGCCATACCCAGCTGGTTGATAATTGTTGGCAGCAGATCTTGTAGACCTGTTCAAACAAGAAAGCCAATGATAAAATGAGTCACACCATGTTCAAGAATCATAATGGGGTAAAAGATCATTAACGGTTTAGTTCGCATTGAACATTAAGAAAGGTTGCTTTACAGTAGGTTTTATGCAATATAATTCAATGGTAGGAGGATCAGGAAATATACAAGGAACTAAATTAATCGCATTTGGAGGACAAACCAACTCAAATTCACACAGTTAGTAATTAGCAGCAATCCTTGCTTTTTCTAGGATGTCAAGAATAATTTTAAGACGTTAAGGCAAGCAAGGCCCACCATTTAGTAATACTATTTGCCAATGGGCAATGGGATAGTAGTGGACATGATACCCAAGACTGTATAATAGTCAAGCAGCAAACGATGTCTCAGTCTATCAGCTATGTGTTTGTGCTACTGCATAAACAGAGAGGCACTTGAGCAGACATGCAACGATCCACTTACTTTTTGTCTGTGGTACTCCACTGACTACCCATGTATTTGCAGGAATGGATGCTTGCACTGCAGGAAACAGAAAGATTGGCAATGTTAGACAGAGTTGATGATCGGTAGAAGTAATGTATCCGCATGGCAACATTTCACCTTTAGGGTTCTGAAATTGGATAACAATATCATCCTTGAAGATGTTGACCTCCTCAATACCAGGAATAGTGTTCACTCCGATCCTTTTCAAAGTGCTCTGAAGCCGCTTGTCATCGGTGGTTGTGGTCTTGTGAACTGCCTTCTTCTTCCTGCCGGTTTTTTCCTTGTTAGTATGGGACAATGGGTCCAGAAGAAACTCTATGGATAGAAGATCACATCACAAACAAAAAGGCTCACACGTGTGCGTCAAGGGCTTGACAGTGATAGGGGTATGCTGACACACAGCTTGCCACAAAAAGACAGTAGCATATATGTTTTTTTTTGCAGAAGGGTATACACGTGGATGGCTAAGATGTTGGTTAGCACAAGGTAATGTTCAATACAGCCTACTTGCCATTACAGAAGATACATGTGATGATGAATCACATGCGACAAATAAGTGTTTTCACACTAATAAGCACCAAATGAGGTACCTGCGCATGCTGCCCTTAATTCGCATGCAACTCAATACAGCCTACTTGCTATTATGGACAGAATTGTAGTAACATGAAAGATGCTTGTGATGATGAATGTAGTGGAGTAATTCACATGCGACAAATCTAAGCGTTTTCACACTAATAAGTACTAACTCCGCGGCACGTGTAAAGAGCAAGGAGGCACCTGCACATCCTCCTGCCCTTGATTCGCATGCGACAAATCTAAATGCTTTCACACTAACAAGCACTAACACCACAGCACGTGTAAAGAGCAAGGAGGCACCTGCGCATGCTGCCCTTTCCTCCGGTGCGCACGGCGCCCGCCATCTTCTTGAGCTTCTCGACATTCATCTGCGGGAGGGAAATCACAAAGCACACGATCACTTGAGTCACATGAGCCACACAACACACGCAGAACACCAACGGTCCGAATCATGGCGATTCCACGATACAATCACATACGGGCTCCCAGAAATCTAGCGGAGGTTTCTCCAAACCGCACGACCGAATCCGCAAAAAGGGCAGATAGAGGCGAAAGCTCGGGTGCTGCCAAATCGAATCTCACAAGCCCCTCGCACGCTCGCCGCTTGGTGGAGCGAATAAATCTAGGCCGCAGACGGGAGGGACGGAGCGCAACTCAGATTGAACGCACGGCCAACACAATCCTCATACCGACCAGACCAATCGAGCAATCGGTCGATGGAAACTCGCATACGCAGTGGGTCCAACGCCGCAACCCTAGTAGAGCTGCGGCGCTCGCGACACGGAGCAAAGGGTACGTGCGATGCGCCGTCACCTGTGCGCGCGGCGCCGTACAGGAAAAAGGACGAGCGGGGCCTCGGGTGCCTCACCTTGGGTAGGCGGCGGGCGGCGGCGGGCGGTGAGGATGGATTGGAGTGGGGTGGGAGGGTGGAAGAAAGGGGATTAGCAGATAGGAGGACTCGGCAGACCACCCACTGCTTTTCTTCGCCTCCGATCCGCCCGCGTTTAGGGTTTTATTAACAACCGGGCAATCACGGCCGTGCGCTTGCTTGTGTGGAGATGGACGGACGGGAGCGGTTGGGGTCCGGTTCTCGGGCACGGGCCCCCTTGCCCGTTGCACTGCCAACGCATGGGGTTGTCCAACTATTAGCACAATTTTAGAGAAAAGCTAGAAATCAATCGGTCGTTTGGATGGATTCTCTCATCCGTCTCCCCGCCGCCGCGCGCCCGCCCGGGAGCCGCCGTCGCCGTCGCTCTTGCCCAGGGGAGCCGCCACCGCTGTCGCCATCGCCCTGCCCGGGGGAAGCCCGCGCTGCCGCCACGCTGTCTCCCCCGCTGTAACCGGGAGGATTACACTGTAACTCCATGTATTTACACTGTAAACGGGATGGATTTACATTGTAATCGATGGATTTACACTGTAATCGGACGGACTTACACTGTAATCGGCGGGGCGCGAGGAGCACGGGGGCGACGGCGACGAGGTGAGGCGCGCGGGGTCAGGGGAGGCGCGCGGGGCCGTCGGTGGAAGGCGGCGGCGACGGCGACGAGGTGGAGGTGGAGGCACGCGAGCCCGGCAGTGGAAGGCGGGGGCGACGGCGGTGAGGTGGAGGTGCGCGGGGGTCGGGGCGGCAGCAGCGGGGTGAAGGGGGGTAGGGTTAGGGGGAGGGCGCGCGAGAGCCGTCCGATCGGCGACGTGGACGAACGTGGACCGTCGGATTTCGGGTGATGGGAAGCTATCCATCACCCGGGTGACGGATAGACAGACTCCAATTTTACCTTTTTTTATTTTTTTTAAAACATAAACTTATAGGACGTACCTTTTGAGTTTAGTTCTTTCGGCTAATTTTTTTCGAATATAAACAGTACAACGCAGACACACACAAACACGCACGTACACTCACCTCAATAAAGTATGAACGCAAGCACGCATACTCTACCCCTATGAGCACCTCTGAAGCACCGTGTAAATAGCCGGCTATCACGACATTTATGAAGTCACCACAGGCGCCTCGCTGTTGATGGAGACGTCACCTACCACTGAAAGTATAAAGCCGATAATTCGTTCCACCAAGAGTCGAACACAAAACCTCATGTGCCGCTCGAGCTGCTGCAAATACTAGACTACAGGCCATTTGGCCTTTCAGCTAATTTTCTTGCAGCTTTATTTTATTTATTTAGAAAGTCATAAACTTATGCGTATGATTAATGATCATAATAATCTTTCAATATATATAACTTATAGGCAGATTGTTATGATCGTAACTTTTCGATAAGTAAAAGTTTCTGTTGCCACTCAATCGCCATAACGGTTTATTATTACAATCTTCAGTTCCCGAGTTTTTCCACCGTCGGACCTGCATCAAGCAACCTAGCAGCATGCACCGCCACCGCTTCGACAGGCCACTAGACACGTTCTTCGTCGTTGCCTCGTTGGGCATGGGCAGCTCCATGCTGCCGGCATGAAGCTACGTTCTACTAGCCCACAATGACCTCCCTAGCCTCTACAGCCGTACGTTTGACTCCAACTTTCCGAGGCTTGCAACTTTTCTTTTGAGAAGGGACGAATTTTTTGTGTTTTTTCTCTCTTCTTTTTCTTTTTCTGTTTGCAACACAAAGCTTATCTCAGTCGAATTGAAGCTTTGCCGACAGACAAAGATTTGAAACACGGAACAATTGACAAATTTTGCTTTAGGACTTGCATCAAGCTGCAAGCACATATATCTCTATTTATAAATCTTGTAACCTTTTATGCCTCCTTTTCCCAAGCCTTCAAATAATGGGTACGTCTCAGTTCTAACACAATATGATATTCACAGCTCTGAACCGCCTGAAACAAATAACCACCTAACAGATTTCAGCCTTCCTAGACATCCACTCGCAATAATTTCCGATGCAAAAATGCTTGCCAATGGTAAATGCCAGACCAAAAGAATCTCAATTTGTATCTTTTCCCGGTCTTGGCCAACAGCCTAACACTCTTCGAGGCGAGGCCTTTCAAACGAAGAGATCCTCCAGATTCCGAAACTTATATGCCAATCCGATAGATCCATTGACTGTTGCCTGCAAAATGCAGTCAGATTCCAAGCATCGGCACAAATAATTTCAAATTATCAAGCCAGGATCGTTTGTGGCGGGAACAATTTATGCATTCGTCATCTAAAGCAAGAATTAAAAAATAACTTGAATGGGGGAAAGAAAAGGGTTTCATAATACAGATTTTGCACTGCACTTTCCCAATCAACTTTGCTGATTTTTCTTCCAAAAAAAAAAAGGAACCTGACAAGAACTTAACATACAGTAATGTGAATCCTATTGTTCAAGGACTAAATTTCTTGTTTTAGTCTCCTTCAACAAGAAAGCAGTGAATAGATTCTCGGCTACTTACTGTTCAATGATGCAAATAAAACAAGTAGGAATCAACAATACAGAGCCTGATACATACCTGGGAGGTGACAATTTTCCAAGCGATTTCCCAGTTAAAGAAACTAAAAAAAAATTCTCTAGTGCCGCTTTACTTCATCCAGAACGTTGACCACACTTGGTGATATTCTTGGAAGGTATTTGTATACCTGCAACATGGAAAAATAAACTCAGTACATTGATCTTACAATGTGAAACCTCCCTAAATTCAGTGTCAGGAACAATGTTCTGCATCTATAGAAGCTGTTGCTAATAAAAATCAAGCAGTCAATGCATTTTATTATAGAAAACGGTGATTAAAAATGGTAGTGCCTGAGTTGCTAAAATATGTGTTGCCGCATAAACTTCTAATAAAATTAAGAGATTCCTGAAAGAAACTATGCTGAGTATAACTTTAAAAATACACTTTCATATCCCTGTTAGTTTGGTGAAAATACATACCCAGAACTTTATGAACACGTCAAAAGCAACTGGCACCAAACAAACAAAAAATGTGACTGCAGCTTGATCAGCTTCAAGACCGTAATGCTCAAGAATAACTTCTACCATTGTATGCCAACCTGACTCTGAATGGTACCTGCGATTGGTTATAAAGTATACAGTCAGGTAAATAATAAAAGGATGCAAACAAAAAAAAAGATCTTTATACTTAGATGAAAAGGCAATCAAATGGAGAAACTACCGAGGCTATTTCTAAGTTGCTCGAAGAATAACGAGACCGAGAGACATCTAAGGGCATGTTTGGTTCGTTTGCTGGCTTTGCCAGCCTTGCCTCGACAAGCAAGGCAATCCTTGCCTTGAGGAGAGCTGTTCAGGCTAGCCCAAGCAAGCAAGGAAAAACTTGCTTTTACTAAAATAAAGGCAAGATCCATCAAAGGATCCAAACAGGCCCTAAATCGTCTCATCCCAATTCAGCTTTTGTACAGACCAACTTCTTAAAGGGGAAACAATCTAGCACTTAACTTGCCCCAAAAAATAAAGCACTTAACTAATGATGAACGGGGGAGCAATCTAGTACTTGAGTTCAGTAAATGAGGATATTCCAAGCACACGTATAAAGGTCACAAGTATAGCAGAACTATACTTAATTGGCCTAGTAGTCATAACGCAAATACTCCCCTGACATGGTGTGTGTATATACTGCGCCAAGAGTATTCCTGATTATAAAATGTTATGAAAAACACTTTACTGGAGAATACTGGATTAATGGATATGTTTGATCATTGCATCAAAGACGTACTCCATAGAATCATACATAGATCTTCTATTTAAGAAAAGGACAGTTCATATAACATACCCTAGAAGGATGTCTGATACTAGAATAATAATAAAGGCCTTCCCACTGTCTGAAATGTTATTTAGCAACTTATATCCTGTGAACTTCAGCATCGCAACCTGAATGTGTAGGAGGGAGTAAATGTAAGATCTATGATAAATATTCATTTGGAAAAACAAAAGGACATCATTGAGACAAACTTATGCTGCCAAGACATTCTTGTGAAGAAAGATTTCTGCCAGGTACGCTAACTGAATGACACATTTGTACCCAAAGTGGGTGCTATCCTACAAGCATGCAGTCATCTTTTTAAAATTCTGGCCACCAATATAGAGTTAGGTTTGTCAGATGGGAACGTTATGCCACTAATACTACCTTGGAATAGTAGGGTACACCAAGCGCATAAGAAAAATGAAGCAGAATTGCAGCCAGTATCGCAGTTGTCTGAAGATAACAGTGTAAACTAACTAGCGCTCCTTTGACACGAATAGTGTCCCGTAGCACAGGAACCTAAGCATTTAACTTCATTTTGAATATGGAGAAAAATAAGTGTCCACATACCCAGGAAGATTGCTACATAGATTACGATGTGCAATTGACAAGGGATATAGAATGAAAAAGAAATCCTCTTCTGGTATATGCTTACTTTGCTCTGGTTGAAGAAGATAAGAAGGAACAGAACAATCCCATAAACGATATCGGACCATATATTTGCAAAAGCTTTCCTGTTTTCTAGCCTCCAATCATCTCTCAACTCTAGCCTGATAAAGTGGAGAATAAAACCCTTAAGAACAAACAGATTGCACTTACTGGACAACACATAATTTTCCTGGCTAACATATATATTAGCAGCGAACAAATAGACTTTTGGTGGATGGTTTATTTATAAAAGTAATGACTTAGCAATTAGTAGTAGTCAGAATTTTCTCACGCTTTTTCATGCAGGTCTGACCAGACCTCCTCGTCAGAAAGTGGAGGAGATTTCCCAATCTCTACTTCGAAACGGTATCTTGCCTTTTCAACGTTTAGGTCTTTAACCATCTGCAGCTTCTGGCTGCGCCTTACATCAAGTAACTCAGCAGCAAGTGGCACCTTCTGGACATACCTGTTATTTCGAATGTTCCATGTGATACATTCTGCGTTTAGCATACATTGTTTCGTCGTGTAACGGCAGAAGCAAAAAGAGCTACTGTTATGGCTTATCAGAGCTCACTACTTCGCTGAAAAAAGGGAGATGGTATGGGATGGGGGAGATGAATTACCTCTCTAAAAAGGGCATCATAACATAGTCATGGACTAGAAAATCCATCATCCATGGAACCAGAATGAGCAGTGCTAGAAATTTGGCCTGTTAAGTACAAGGTCTGAAGTTCTCAGTACAGCAATATGATGCATGCTAAACTATACAGCATTTATTTTTATGCCATCCAAATGGATCCTCAGAGAAAAATTATTGATTAAAAATGTCAACCTTTTTTTCCCACATCACGCCTTACTGGTGTGTTATAGTACAAGAAGACATTTAGAATGGTGGTGAAGATGAGCAGGAGTAACTTAATTTTTTAGCATATCATGATCATCATTGGGCAGTAGAGCAGTACATTATGTATGCTACTCGGTGACACAAACAGGGTAGGAGTAGTAAAAACGCACCGAATTTGCGGAAGCATACATGAAGACTCGATCTTCAAACAACATGTCGTCATAATCTTCGTCAATGGAACCTCTGAAAACTTCAATAACGCTCTTATCCCTCACAATCTCTGCAGGGTCATCAGTTATCTGGTCCGACAAGCTCACCTCCCCACCCCAGTCCCCACCCCCCGACGAGGTGCCACCGCCGATCCAATCCTCCCACGACCGCTCCTCGGCGTCCATAGCATCCTGCTGGGCTTGGCGCAGCTCAACGATGGCCTCAGCTTTCCTCTTCCACGTCTCGAACTTTTCGTTCTCCGACAGTTGCTGGTCGCTGCCAATCTCCTCGAACAACTCGTCCTCCTCCCTCCAGGCAGCCAAACTCTCGTCGTCGGCGTTCCAGTCCGTGAAGAAGGTCTTCCACCACGGGCGCTGCCACTTCCTGGGCATGGGCCGCCGCCGCCTCTTCTTGGCGAAGACCACCGTCAGGTGCTTGACCCTCCTCCTCCTCTGGCTCTGGAAACCAAGAGCGAACATCTGGCACGCACAGACGCCACGGCGCGGGATCCTCTCCGCCTCGATGGGAGAGCGGAGCGCAATGCCTTTAGAGCCGACCGTGGAACAGCTCATGAAGATCATGAAACGGAGACCATATGTTCCTAGCCCCAGCGGTAAAGAAGAGCAAATGAACCTGGTGGAGCGGCCACAGCCACAGGCTCATGTCATCAACGGAGGCGGCGGCGGCGGCGGCGGCACGGCAGGGGTGGAGCTATACCACCTGGGCAGCGGCGAATGGAAGACGCCGGTGGGAGGCGGGAGTGGATTAGGTGACGCCGTGATGGGTGGATGGATCATGGATGGATGGAAAGTAGTGGAACTGGATGATGGGGCCTGCTTGAAGCATCCTCTACTACCTGTTCCATCTGGAGCCATTGATTTGCTTTCTCCCGCCACCGCCACGGATCGCGACTTTCTTTTCTTTTCACTCTTCTCTTTCTTTTCTTTTTGCCATAAACTAAGTGTACAACCTCTTTACCTTGTGACATCTGTCCTTGGTCCACGCGTTCAAGGATGGTACCAGCAATTTGGCTAAACGTGGCTTCCTTATCATATCATCACAATATCGGTTTCTATTAACGGTCACAACTCTCTAGTGAAATGCCCGTTTTCGAATGCATTTGTACTTCTACCTATTGAGATTTACAAAAGACTATATTATAAATGCTTGTCTATTACTACGGGTATAAGACCAACCCCAACGGCATGCGGAAAAGGGGTTGCCTATCCTGCCCGCTACAGTAGAATACCCAACGGGCTGCATTGCCTATCCAGGTTGCCCATTGCTCAGGTACACATCAGCAGGCAGCGCCATGGAAGTCTCTGGACGCCGTGCCCCTGTAGGAGCTCGTGCGACTCAGAGGGGTCTCGAATCTAGGGCTTAGGTTCTGGATTTCGAGTGGTTCTTTCTCCAAAAAAACTCTAGATTCACCTTCCACACTCGATTCTAACCCAAGTTCCACCCGTTCCAACCTTTCTTCCTTCTCTTTCACCGTCTTTTCACCTCCTGTGGCTGCTAGTCCCTGAGCTAGCCATGGCGCAGGGGGAGGAACACCCGAGGGAGATTGAGAGCTTGTTGGGGGGCTTGAAGCTGTCAGAGGCTGAGAGCTCGGTGCTGAAAGGTTCCTGGAAGAAGAAGCAGGGAAGTGTAGGGGAAAGTTTGCAAGCCGTAGGAAAGTTATTCTCGGAGAAGCCAGGGAATGCTGAGAGCATAGTCAATGCTGTGGGGAACATCTGGTGCCCAAGACGAGGGATTCGCTGTAGGGATCTAGGAGATAATCTTTTTTTGTTTACTTTCCTGTAGCTGGCCGGCAAGAGGAGAGCGATTGAGGATGGGCCATGGGAGTTTGGCGGGGATCTGTTAATTGTGCGAGATTTTGATGACAGTTGCATGTTGGAAGAGTTGGAGTTTGTGTCCACTCCGATGTGGGTTCGTGTCTACAAGCTGCCGATAGGTCTTATGACTTTGGAGACAGGTGAGGTGATTGGAGATAAAATTGGTAAAACTGTTGAGGTTGATATTGACGAGGGGGGTTCTGCGGTTGGGAAGTTCTTACGCATCAAAGTGTTGTTTGATATTCGGAAGCCATTGATGAGGGGAATTACGATGGAGGTGGATCTGCAGGGCAGGACACAATGGTGCCCGCTGGAGTATGAATTCCTTCCTAATTTCTGCTATGTGTGTGGGCTCCTAGGCCATGTCGATCGTGATTGTCCCTCAGGGAAGTGGAAGGATAAGAAGAAGCCATTCGGCCCAGAGCTGCGAGTGTGGCCGTCTCGGCGGAAAAGTACAAAAGATGGAAGAAGTCGAAGTTCCAAGAGTAGCGGATCTGGGGGCCAGAAGTCTGAAAGAAATTCAATCATGTCAGCGGAGCAGCAGCGGGGGAGTGGACATAAATCAAGTTCAGAACGTTCTAATAAGGGGCCTGTGGGTGATGCAGATCATGCTGACGTGTCTAGTAATCCTCTAAATTTAAATTCAAACTCTGAGGAACAGGTTTTGAAGGCTACAAAGATTCTGACTTGGAGAGAAGAGGCGGAACAAGTTGAAAGTCAGCGAAGTGAGGCTCCAATTAATTCCACTAAACAAGAAATGGGGGTTTCCAGGGGTGTAAGGGCGGATCCACAAGAAGGGGTCTCAATAAAGAGCAGCCCGGATTGCTGTGAGAAGAGTTTTGAGGGGACATGTACAGTTGAAGGTGTTCAAACCCCCGAGGTAGAGGCAGAGAAAGGGGATAGTTCTCTTGGTATGGAGGTAGACGCTACTCCTGTGGCGGAACCGCCGATTTAATACGGGCTAAGTACACCTGCCACCGCTGGCCCACAGTGCACTTAGACCGAACTAAACTCGGTAGTCCGTCGAGCTACCCAGAGGGGCACTCGATGAAACCATCTCCCAGGGATGCCGACATCACACACGTTAAGCTCTCGAAAGAGCCACAACAATTACAACAACCCACCATTTCATACAAACATAATTTGATTGATTTCAAATACTTTTGCTCAAAAGGAGTACAAGGTAGTGAAAAAGAACTTCAAAATAAACCTCGCAGCGGAATACATATCGTTACAAAGATGTAACGTGCAGCGGAAAGTAAACATCAAGTATGACCTCGAGCCCACCGTAGTCATCCTTGATCATAATCTGATATGCACCTAAAAGAAAAATATCAACAACAAACGGTGAGTTCGTGGGGAACTCGTAGGACTTACCCGTGGGCGGTTTCAGCCCGACATATTTGAGATTATGCAAGGCTTTTTGGTGGACTGACTTCTAACCCGCATAAGCTTACTAGAAGTGGGTCCTTAGCCATTGATTGTTTATTTAAAACATGTTATCATAAGATAGCAGGATTTGACAGCTGCTACCCCTTAGCTATGATTATCAACAATATCATAGGGGGAAACTTGCAGAGAAAATAAAACATGAACGCATGCCCCGTCCCAAGATTCATAGAGCCCCCATCGAACTCTTGGGAGTAGCCGTCTCAGGAGCGATGCCCCTATACGTCGGGTCATCTCTCCCTCGACCTCGAAGCATCTCCCAAATCCATCAACCCCCTCTCAGTGGATGGGCAGCACTATGAATAGTCGGACGGATCATACTTATCCAAGCATGTTGTATATAAAACATGAATATAAGCATAAAGTATTTAAGTTGTTACTACGTTGCCCGTCAGTGATATTTGGCATTCTCACACCTGGTGAGCATCAGCGATTCGAATCGATTTTTAATTCCCGGGAATAACTAAAAATGCCAGAGGCCCATATGCTTACTCACACGACGGCTTTCCCACATATGGTCCCCCGCCTCCACTTGTCCCATCCCAAGTTCGATTCACTCCCGCCTGACCTCCGGGTTGTGCCCCCATGACGAGCCTGCCGGCATCCCGGTCTCCCCGTCATGAGTACCAAGCTCCCCCGGACCACCTTCCTCTCAACCAGTGGGTAGGAACGTGTTTCTGTTCTCCGGATGGCACAAGTAAGGTTTCACCGGCCCCATATACCGGATAAGCACTCTAGCAATGTTATGCCAATCAGCAGGCGAACAGCGGACGGGCCTTAATCGACTCGGGCGGAGTCCACCAATCACATTATCACAATCTCATCATATCAAACCATATCTCCGCCCGGTCTCAACTTATCATCAAGTCATAACAGATTTCCTTTCGATTCCAAGGTTTTGTAAAAACATTTGTAGGCCCTATCATCTCGCGAGTGAATACCTTCACTCGTCTTCTACCGTCTAAGCGGGGCTAAGCATAGACTTCGTTTTATCCTTTCTACTTTGGGCATCAAGGATTTATGCATGTGGGGTTTCATAAAATCCCTAAACGTAATGCACAAACAAGAATAGGGTGGTGAGACTCCCTAGATAGGTGAAAATGCCTAAGGGGCCTACCTTTGTTGTTGACAACTTGAACAAACTAAACTACTGTTAGTTTGTCGGGTTGTGAGGCCTTGCCCCAGGCAACCCCTTGATCCCTTGGACAACTCCCCCTTCCAAACACGACTGATGGGCCCTCCAGGTCGTGAATGGGTCTTAGTTGGTCTTTTGGATCACCGTTGGTTGATGTAGACCCGTGCACTTGTTTCTTTATCACGTATCTGCAATAAGCGTCGCTATATGAATAATATGCATGATGCAATACATGAGATGCATGAGGATTCACACACACAATTAAACGTGTCAAGGATTCGGTCACTTGATGATTTATAACTACTTTTTCGTAATATTCAGTTAAGCAAGCCACGTTTTGTTATTTTTCAAATCACCAATCAAACTTTACATGCACAACACCACATTCCATCAGAGTGTTACTAATGCTATTCATAACCTAGGAAAATACCATAGAGCCCATTTTGAGAATATGTTATATGGCCTTCATCTTTTAAGTTGATTTAATGCACATATAACACTTATAATGCAAAACAGTGAGCAAATGAGTAATGCTAGGGCTACAAACACTCAAATGGTGCCACAATATTCCAAAGAAGATAATGACCCACTTTCATAGCCTTAGGAATTTATTTGGTCCATCCCTCCCATTTATTTTGATTTATTATGCATGCACCAAGCTAGGGGTAAAACAGTAATTAAACAATAGGTGCCAGGGTTACAAAAATTCACACAGTGTTATAATTTCATAACAAAGCTACTGTCCAAATTTCATATCACTTGGATTTCATTTGGACCACATTTTCCATTTACATTGATTCAACATGCATGCTCAAAAACAGGGGCAAAATAGTCAACGCACATACCCACATCATCTCCATCCTATAGATCTACTCACAAGGAGTCCAATGCAACTGAGTTTGTCCATTTTGGATTTTTCTGTGATTTTATAGGATTTTCTAAACCTCACTGCCGAAATAAAAGAGTTTAAATCGAAATTCATTAGATCTAGGACTTAAACGTGATTATTCATAACTTTCAGGGGCCTGCACAGAAGATGTATAAGACTCAGTGCATAGTAATCAAATGAGAGCGCGTAAAACGGAGGAACCATAGGGGGATTTGTGCAAAACTTCCTCTCTTCTTCTTCCTCCGGCCGAGGGCGGATGGCGCGCGGCGGCTCGCGTTCCCACGCGCTGCGCTGGCGCGTAGGGGCCCCGGATTGAGGCCGACGGGGTGCGGGAACGTGTCCCGGTCCGCGGGCGTCCGTTTCCCCCAGATCTCGCCGCCGGTGGTGGAGGGGAGAGGCGGCGCGGCGTCGGTGAACCGGGGCGCGGGCGCGGCGGTGCGACGGCGGCGTGGCAACCCTAGCCGGCGGCTCGGGCACCAAGAGGCGGCGAGGACGGGCGCGTGAGGTGCGCGGCGAGGTGGGGAAACCGGCGGTGGTGGATTGGAGGCGCGGCGGTGGCCCGAAAGGGGCTCCCCACGGCGGGTCGCGTGGGCGCGCGGTGGCGAGCAGGGGCGGCACGTGGAGGGGGCGTAGGAGGCACGGTCAGAGGCCGAGGGTGTGGGGAAAAGGTGGAGGGAGGCGGGGCGTGCATGGGACGCGCCTTGTATGGGGTGGAGGCGGCCTGAGGAGGCGGCGTCGTGAGCTCGCCGCGGAGTTCATGGCGGCCATGGCGACGTTCAGCGTGTACGAAGAGGAGGCTACGGGTGGTGGTGAGCTCCCAGAGCTGGAGGGGACGATGGAGGAGGAAGGTGCGACGGTGGCGCGCGCCCTATGCGGAGGGGAGATAGAGCCAGGGGGTCGGGACGCAAGCTAGAGCTCGGAGCTCGGCCATGGCGGACATGGGAACCGAAGCTCTGCTTGGGGAGCGCGAGCGAGGGAGAGAGGGAGCAGAGCGAGCGGCCGAGTGAGAAGAGAGTGAACGCGGCCGGGTCCTCGTCCAGGTGAAGGCGCGGCGCAGCGTGAGGGGCTCGATCCGCGGCATGGCTGCTCTGCCCGGTCGCCGTCGCCCACGCGGCGCGCGCCGGCTTGAACAGGGTGGCGCGTCTGACCGGTGGGACCCACCTGTCATAGACCCTAAACAAAACCACCCCATTTGTGTTTTCTCTTCCTCTGAAATTCGCGTTTTTAACCTAATTAAGAGCCTATTTAGGAAAAGTGGTAATTGGAGAAAATGTTATACTCTTTGAGCTCTACAACTTTTTCAAAAGGCTCATCTTCCAGTTCTGCCTACAAATATGATTTAAATTTGAATTTGTATAGCTGCACTAAATGGGGACAGATTAGCTTTAACACTTGTGGAATTTAAAACTCCTATTTACAAGCATTATTCTGTAATACTCCTTTTGAAAAGTTTGTTTAGAATTTCATACCCTACATTTCATTCCATATGGTTTGGTCATGAAAATGACTCTATGGGTAATAAAATCTCAGATTACCAAACTGGACAGAGTAGGGGTGTGTTTCTGGGCTGACAAAATTTGATTGAAAAGACCAATTTGAAATCATATTATGACCAGACTCATATTGACAAAGTTGTTTCCTGGATCATTACCTACAACTTTGTTAATATGATCCTTCTCTAAATCACGACATATTTTGAAATACAACCCTAATCTTGTTTAGGATTTTGGTAAAACAGCAGATTTACTCTAGGTAAAGCTTTTCTTGTTTTCAACTTTTGAAGTATCAAATGAAGGCCAATCATTTCCACAATAAGTGCATTTGAAAGGTAAAAAGTTCAATTTCATTTCATAGAAAGTGAGAATGTAAAGTTGTATAGTGAATTCAAAAGTAATTTCAGAATCAACTTTGGGGATGAGCTAAAGTTTCAGATTTGAGAAATTTTGACTTAGTGGTTTATCTACCAATTCCTCGTTACTCTCTTAAGCATGATTTAGTCTTAATTCATCATTAGCTTATGTATAATTGTGTGTACGGCTTCTGAGATGCCAGGGGCATCACAACTCCCCCCACTGATCCTAGTTGCGAGACAGTTCATAAGAATAATCTGTCACATGAAGTTAAAACCAAAAAGAGGGGGTCTTTTAAAAAGATTGGGAGAGTGTTTTAAGATGTTAAAAGTAATGGCATAAGTAATCTGGAAAAGAAAAGAACCTTGGAAGGAGATTGCGAAAGTGATGAGGTAAAAAAGAAGCTAAAAAAGGGAGTGATGTGGAGAGATGAGGAAGGGGATGTGGTAGAGGTGGATATGGTTTCTCCTGTTGAAGAGGCAGGGCTGCCTGGACAGCCCTGCCTGGAAAAATGAGGATCACGGCTTAGAACTGTCGAGGTTTGGGGAACACCTCGGCAGTTCGTGGGCTTCTGGACATCCAGAAGCAAGAATCCCCTGATATCCTTTTTCTCTCTGAAACAAAAATGGGGTGGAAGAGGATAGAACGGTTTCGCTGGATTCTTAATATGCCTAATCTGTTTGTTAAAGACTGTAAGGGATGTAGTGGTGGTCTGGCCCTGTTTTGGCGGAGAGGAGTGGATGTCTCTGCAAGAGTCTATCTAAATATCATATTGATGCTGTAGTACAGGAAGAGGATGGGGTAACCTGGAGATTTACAGGAATTTATGGAGATCCAAGAGCGGAGGATAAACAAAGGACGTGGAGGCTGCTGAAAATTTTGAACAATCAGTACAATAAGCCATGGTTGTGTTTAGGGGATTTTAATGAAATCCTATTTGGCTGTGAGAAACAAGGAGGACAACCTAGACCGCCGGGCTGTATGGAACGGTTTAGAAAGGTCTTGGAGGACTGCGGTCTAGAGGATTTGGGTTTCTTGGGAGATATCTTCACCTGGAGGAACCACCATCATAGTGCTGAAGGTTACATTAGGGAGAGATTAGATCGAGCTGTGGCAAATCTGGAGTGGAGAAACCTCTTTCCCCTTGTGCGTGTTGTGAATGGGGATCCCCGTCATTCCGATCATAGGCCTCTTATCGTTGATTGTGGGGAAAAGGAGCCTATTAATCATGGATGGTGCCGTGAAGCCTCCATGAAATTTGAAGCTAAATGGTTACAGGAGGAGGATTGCTATGCGCGAGTGGAGGAAGCTTGGGCGGAAGCTCTACAATCGGGGGAAGTGGAGATGATGCAGTTTCAAAAAAAGATTTTAGGGAACCTGTGGGAATGGGATAAGAATGTCCTGGGGGAGCTGGAGAGGAGAATTAGCAAGGTCAAAAAAGAGCTTGAAAAATGCCGGAGAATGAGTTTAAGTCAGCAAAATATAAACAAGGAGCATGTGCTTAGATACAAATTGGACAGATTACAAGATCAGCTGCATGTTTTTTGGAAGCAAAGAGCACACTCTCTTTGGCTATCTAAGGGGGATCGAAACACCAAATACTTTCATGCTTGTGCCTCTGAGAGAAGGAGGAGGAATCATATTAAGACTCTGACAGAGGATGGTGGTGATGTGGTAACCGGGGACAGACTTAAACCTTTCATTGCTAATTATTATAGAAATCTCTTCACCTCGCGGGCAGGGCAAAGATAACAGAGGTTCTGCAAGCTGTGGATAACAGGGTTTCTTTGCATACGAATGCTTTCTTGCTGAAGCCTTTTACTGGGGAGGAAGTGGAGGAGGCTTTAAATGGAATAGGGGATCTTAAGGCCCCAGGTCCAGATGGTATTCCTTCTATTTTTTATAAACGTTTCTGGAGGCTGTTGGGAGATCAAGTCAAGAAGGAGGTCATGGCGGTATTAAATGGTGATTCTATGCCAGCAGGATGGAACGATACAACTATTGTGTTAATTCCAAAGACAAACAAACCTGAGAAGATGAAGGATTTAAGGCCCATCAGCCTTTGCAATGTGCTGTACAAGTTGATTTCCAAGGTGCTTGCTAATCGACTAAAAAAGGTACTGCCAGAAATTATTTCTCCTTCTCAAAGCGCTTTTATTCCTAGGCGGCTAATAACTGACAATGTGCTCCTAACTTATGAAATAACTCATTTTTTGAGAAATAGAAGAAAAGGGAATGTGGGGTTGGTCGCTATCAAGCTAGATATGAGCAAGGCCTACGATAGGGTCGAGTGGGAGTTTCTTGATAAAATTATGCGGAAGATGGGTTTCGTTGCCCAGTGGGTGGAGTTAATAATGAAATGCGTTTCTACTGTCACCTACAAAATTAAGGTTGATGGGAAGTATACACAACAAATTATACCACAAAGAGGTTTACGCCAAGGGGACCCTTTGTCTCCCTATCTTTTCATTCTTTGTGCTGAAGGGCTGTCAGCCCTGCTAAGAAAAGCGGAAGTGGCAGGAGATATTGAGGGCATTAAAGTATGTCCAGGGGCTCCTAATATCAGCCATCTTTTCTTTGCCGATGACACTTTAATGCTTTTTAAGGCGTCTCAATCAAGTGCTCGCAGGCTTGGTCAGATCCTGAATCTTTATGAGGAAGTGTCGGGCTAAGTGATTAATAAAGATAAAACCTCAATCATGTTCAGCCCTAATACCTCTGAACAGGTTCGGCAGCATATTATTGTAGAATTGGGTATCAAACAACTGACTAATAATGAAAGATATTTGGGCCTTCCTGTTTATATCGGCAAATCAAAGAAGAAGATGTTTGAATATATTAAACAAAAGGTGTGGAATCGCATTCATGGCTGGCAGGAAAAGCTGCTGTCAAAAGCTGGCAAGGAGATTATGATCAAGGCAGTAGCGCAAGCCATACCTACTTATGCCATGTCGTGTTTTGATCTAACAAAAGAGTTGTGCGATGAAATTCATTGGGCGCTACTGGTGGAGCCAACGAGATAAGACAAATAAAATTCATTGGGTATCTTGGGAAACCTTAACCAAATCCAAAAGCAAAGGGGGTTTGGGCTTTCGGGACTTGCATACTTTTAATATTGCTATGTTGGCTAGGCAAGCCTGGAGGCTTCTCATTTGTCCAGATACTCTTTGTGCACAGGTTCTCAAAGCAAAGTACTATGCTGACAAGTCTATACTTGAAGCTTATGTAAAAACAGGTATTTCTTATACTTGGCGAAGCATTTTAAAAGGTGTCAGGCTGTTAAAAGAAGGAATTATTTGGAGAATTGGAGACGGCACGTCAGTAAATATCTGAACTGATCCTTGGGTCCCGAGGAAGGGTTCCTGCAGGATTATCACTCCTAGAGGTGGCTCTTTGCTGCAAAAGGTATATGACCTAATTAATCTAATTTCTGGCTCTTGGGATGAGGAATTGGTCAGAGATACCTTCTGGGATGAGGACAGTAAAATTATTCTTGCTATGCCTATTTTTCAAGATACAGAGGATTATCCGGCCTGGCATCCTGATCCCAAGGGCTTGTTTCAGTGAAATCAGCCTATGCACTTGGAATCAGAATCCGGGATTATATGAATGGAGCAGATACTTCATCTTCCAGTACTGTATCTCCTGGGTTTGATTGGAAGAGAATCTGGAGGATGGATATACCAAATAAAGTTAAAATCTTTGTGTGGCAATTAGTACGTAACTTTCTGCAGGTTAAGCGTAATATAGCAAGGAGAGATGTTAAGCTAGAGACTTTATGTCCTATGTGTCAACGGTTTGATGAAGACTCTGGCCATCTTTTCTTCAAATGCAAGGGAGTTCGTCGGTGTTGGTTGCTGCTGAATCTGGAAGAAGCCAGGATGGAATTAATATCATTAAATTTAGGACTGGATATGATAGAGAAGATATGGAGCTTTTCTGGTGAAATCCAACAGAAAACTATTTTCTTGTTATGGTGCTGGTGGACAACGTGTAATAAAGTCAATGTGGGGGAAAAAAGTAAGAGTGCCGAGGAGGTGGTAAGCAATGTGGTGTACCATGTGAATGCTTGGAACTTAGCTAATGGACAACTGACTCAGCCTGAAAGGATTTTGACTAGGCAAAAATGGGAGAAGCCACCAGAAAATTATTACAAGATCAATTGTGATGGTGCTTTTCTCCCTGATTTGATGAAAGGTGGGGTGGGCTTTGTCATTCGGGATCACACAGGCCAGGTTGCGACAGCTGGAGCAGGAGCGGTAAACCACCTCTTGGATGCCCAGCATGCTGAAGCTTGGGCGTGCCTGAAAGGCTTGGAGCAAGCTTATTTTTTTGGAATGCAGCGAGTCATTGTGGAATCTGATGCAATCAATTTGGTGAATGCTATTGCTGATCAAAGCTTTGATAGATCGCCTCTAGGCATTTTATTTAGGGAGATTAGAGCTGTTATGATTGGAGATTTTTCTGTATGCTCTATCTCCTATTGCCCAAGGGCTTGTAATGCAGTAGCGCACACGTTTGCAGCTATAGGTGTTAGCTGTGTTGAAGGCCCACTTCTGTGGATGGACCATGTACCTGAACATGTGGCTGTAATGGTGTCCAGTGATTTAACTGGGCAAGATGTTTAATGTATGTTATTTTTCAAAAAAAAAAAAAAATCCAGGTTGCCCATCGGGCCGTTTGAGTTTCGCGCGTCCGCTGGGAATGCAGGGTGAGCCGGCCGGCCTTTTCCCCACAGGGGCTTTCCCCCGCGGCTGCCTCGCCCCAAATCCAAAAAAAAAAAATAAAAATTCACACTCCCGCCCGCCGCGTCTTCTTCCGCGCCGCCAAGCTCCCTCGCGTCGTCGCCTAGTATCCGCCCTCTCTCCTCCTGATCTAAACCTAGCACGACGGTTTGTACAGGAATGAGATAAATAATTGGAAGGTAGCAGCCCGCACTGTACCCTTTCCGCACGGCAAACGGATATACAACGCGCTCCGTACTGCTACAGGGATAGCCAACGCCGTTTCCGCACGCCGTTGGGGTTGGTCTAATCTAACCATGTTACGCTGAATCCAGCCGTTCCTCTATCCTCCATCCTCTATCACTATTACAACTGTCCCTCTCTCTGTCTACAGTATACGAATTTATGTGTACAGTGTATGTGGGATGGGTTTTAGAGGAACCGCTGCCTATAGCCTTAAGTGGTAAGCGCCCTTCGCATTGAGCGTTGGATGTACATGTTTTTTTATAGACTCCGAATGAATTTTGTGATAATGTACCAATTGAGTTGAAAAATATGATCTCTTTATTTATTTTCTAATCGATATATACAATGTCAAAAATATGAGCTCATATATGGACATCTGTTTTCGCGTGGGCTGCTTTTGCAATCTGAATCGTCGTCCACGAATAAATTCTACGTCATATTCTTTCGACAATTATCGTTGTGCTGCGAGTGAATTTTAAGATGATGTCAACTGGGTTGAGAATATTATCGTTTTAGCTTTCCATCAATACAATAATGTCAAAAACAGAGTGCATGAGATTTGGGTGTCCGTTTTCACGTGAGCTTCTCCCAGTCTAAATCGAATTCGCGAATAAATTTCACGTTATATTGTTTCGACAATTACCGATGAGAGCAAGCGAATTTTAGGGTGATGTCTGTTGAGTTGAAAAGATTATCATTTTAGTTCTCCGTCGATTTATAAACAATAAAAAAATAGAGTCCGTATACGACTGGGGCATCCATTTTCGTTTGGGCTCCTCCTGCAATCTGAACTGGGGTTGCGAATAAATTTCAGACGGCCGGAGCCCACATGCAAAATATGTGAGCATGGACATAGAATCGCTCTGTCTTTTATTATTAGGTAGAGATTTTAAAATCATTTTGCACAACTAACAACTTATATTGCATGTACTTATGTATACAAAGCATAAAGCAAATTACATTGCATTTTAGATACATAAACTTGTCTTGTGTGTCTAATATAAAAAAGTATATATGCTACTCCCTCTGTCCCAGAAGTCCTAAGTCAAGCTTTGTAAAGTTTGATCAAACTTATAAAGAAATATATTGTCATTTACAGAACCAAATTGATACCTAATGAAAATACATGTGACAAGGAACCTAACAATACTCATTTGGTACTATAAATATTTACATCTTTTCGTATAAATTTGGTCAAATTTTAAAAAGTTTGACTTAGAATAAACCCAAAATGATTTGTTTTCTGTGACATAGGTAGTATTGAATAGTAAATTTATATGGATGTTGTTTATAAAGTTATATAGAGACTCTGTATCAATTCATCTAAAAACAGTTTGTCTATTTAGATGGCAAAAGTTGAGAACTATACAAGACAAGCGAGTGTCTTCGTCTACTATGGTGCAGCTTACTTAACTGATGACGAAAGATCCATGGACAGATGCAGCATAAGGGCAAATATGCCTAAAATCAACAGGCTGGGCCTTTTCCTCTTAAGACTAAAGAGCACGAATGATCCAAAATTTCTTGAATAAATTTGAAAATTGCTGGCCATAGGGAATCTAACATCTATTCCCTATACGCAATGAACTTTGCAATGTCATCAAGCCCAGCTTCTCTGTAACACTCAGCAATCCGATCCACAACATCGTCCCAGTTACCATCCACAGAAGCTAAATCCATTAGAAATGCTGCCTCATCAAGAACCACCTGTGGTGTGCCAAAGCAGGAAAGGGGATTGGAGTCCGTTAAGAAAAAAAAAAAAAATGACCGCTATCCTATCACGACAAATTAAAGAGGCTGTTGTTAGACACCTGCTCCGGGGCCTTTCCTTTCTTCAGATCCTCACGCTTACCCTCCTCGGTTACCTTGTCTCTTATGAACTCTATCTGCTCGTCCTCCCACCCAGCTAGTTCAGCAGCCTCCTGTGTCGTGAAAAGGTAGCCTTTGGTTTAGAGAAAGAAGAGAGATAAAAGGAAAATAGGGGATTTGTTGACTGCTAGTCATACAAGTTAAACATGAAAAGGCTGCATAATAAATCATACTTCATAACTGCAGCCTAGGGTCCACCATGGTGACTTCAAAGCCACTCGAGCAGAATCTTTGGCTTCAGATGTACGACCAACTCTAACAACAGACAAAAAAGAAAATTAGGAGCAGAGAAGAACATTAAATTTTATTCAGGCCTTTGTGCACGGGGAATATGTCCAGTTAAATCATATGAGGCTTTGTTTGGGTACTTGTGGACTGGAGTGGATTGGTGTGGAATGTAAGGGATTGGAGAAAATTTTGAACTATCGTGGATTTAAACACACTCCAATCCACTTCAATCCACGTGTATTCCACTCCAATCTATATGTACCCAAACAAAGCCTGATGGTGCAGCGGCCACAGCCCACAGGCAAGTGTATTATCGACTTTTTGAGGCCAGGTAGTTTAGAATATTTAAGTACGTAGTATAAATTATACATGTGCACAATATTGTGTTTGTCCCAAATTTTGCAATCCAATCAGAATATCATACCTTAAGTTTGTGTAAAATTTAACAATGTGGTGATACATATTGACAATGACACGAAATGCAAACAACCAGCTAACTGATTCTTCTGATCCTATTGTTTGCATGGCATAATTTCTAATTACACCGCTCCATCCTCAATGTTAGAGCAAATACCTTTTTAGAATCTCTGCATTGAACACGAAGGGTCTTCCGAATCCGGGAAATTGGTCCCTACTGTAGAATTCTCCAGTGATAAGGGCAGATACCTGAAGAGAAAAAAACAATGCGCATAAAAATCATTATGTAGAGAAGATCAATGCGTCTCTAAAAAGATCCGATCCAAGAGTTTTACATTATCTCCCTTTTCTAGGTGGCGTAGTGTTTTCCTCTCTATAACATCAGGGAAAAGTCCAACCTACACAAAGGCATCAGTACAAAAGCTGCCTTGTAACTCGGTAATTAGGAACTGATGATATGCATCTCTCAACCTTCTTCAGCAAATAGACATCAAGGTCTGCCAGGTGCGACTCTTTGAAGTCACCTTTAGTGTAAAGGTCTTTACCAGCTTGGCCCACTGCATCCCATAGATCATCACCAGTATCATCACCGATGTCACTCTCAACAAGTATTCTGTGAATGTACTGTTTCACCTGATGATATATATATATATATATATATAAGTAAAAGAGTGAACACCGCATGCGATTTTCACATACACTTAAGACAAGATAGTAGTAACAAGGCACAGCACAAACTTACATTCTTAGCCAAAAGCCACAGCCCATGCTTGCGAACTTCCACTACAGGCATTTCCATCCTGAGGGTCAAGCAGATATATACGTCTATGTGTTATTTAGATGCCAATTTCAAATATACCATGGATACAGAAATCACAGCGTGTAGAGTGGCAATGTACCCAGTCGGAGCAGTGGGCCATCTAAGTAGGGATGTCAGGTTTCCTGCATTTTGACTACAATGTCAGGTAGAACCAGAGAGACTTCTGAAACCTTAAATATATAAACGCTTCTAGTCAAGTGAGAATATGTTTGGATCTGTGACATATCCATACCTGCTGGACTTTCTGATAATGGAACGACAACTGGAATCAACCCTCTTTTTGCTCCGGGAGAAACAATCTTTTCACCTGACGAATATGTTATGAGATTAAGGGTACTAAGTCCCAGCATAGCAGCAGTGTGAGTGGGAAAAAAAAACTTTGAACAGGCGCAGATGCACTATCTGAAGCAGAACTCAAGTATGTGGGTGCAACCGAGATGATGGGATGAATTAGATAGAATTGGTGCTCAAATGCAACACTCAAGAACTGTAGGATAAGATGTATGTACGATTGCTTCCAGACAAATTGCCAGTCTATCAGAAAAAATAATAATAAATGATCAACGAGTAAAAGGCCACCCAATCCAGGTATGCTGAACGAGTGCAGAAGGGCAGCAGGGAAGCTTACCTCGTGCTTGAAGCACATTCAAGAGAGAGTTGAGATGCTCCGGTGGATCGGTTGCGGCGATCTCCTTGACAAACGACGCATGATCTGTGGATTTCAGCAGGAGAAATAGTAAGGACGGATCACGCAAGCAAAGGGCACAGACAAAATGGGTAGTATACTAGTAGTAGTATATGGTGCGTTTTGAACTTGTGACACTGAAACTTCACTTCATCACTTGGATTCGTATTTAGAAGAAGAAAAAAAATGTGAGGCGTCGGCGATCCTCCTACCAATCCTATCTACAAGTAGCCTGAAGCAGCAGCTGAAGAATAGGAGTAGAGTAGTATGGTTGTAGGCTCACCGTAGGCAGTAACGGCAGCGGCCGGGGAGGCGGCGGAGGTGGCGCAGCGGGCGGCGAGCAGAGACGCCCCTAGCGTGCGCGGGGCCAGCAGCGCGGACGCGAAGGCCGCCCTGGCCACCGGCGGCGGCCTCATCCTGTTTGTTGCTTCCTATCCGCGCGGCGCCTCGCCTCGATCCGGTGGTGGTGGTGGCCTCTTGTGGGGCTGGGCTGTGGGAGGGAACCACGAAACAGGACCACCAGTCCACCACTCCGCGGGACATCCTGTATATCTATCGGAAGGATAAGCAATTCAACTAAACTAAGAAGCCCACGAAAGCTTAATAACAATTTTAATATAAAATATTTAATAATTGCAAAATAACTAATTTAATATTTTATAAATACTATTTTAAAAATTTATACGTAGAATGTTGAATCAGTGTAGTTGAAATGTTGAATCGAGACCGTTAAAATGTTGAATTAACACAGTTGGAATGTTGGAAAAAAATATCACCACCAGAGGGGAGCGCATAGCGGCCCGGCGGCGCCCCCGTGGTGCCCGGTGGCAGCACCCCCCGGTAGCACGTGTCCCAGCGGCAGCCGCGGTGACGGCGCGGCACGGTCCATCAGTGCGATGTCGCTTCTTCACGGCGTCAACTCGATCCGGCACTGAACCTCGATCCTCCTCAGGCCCTCGGTAAGAACCATGATCTTGCCCTCTTGTGATGCCGGCCTTTGAACCGATGAAACTAGTGCTTATGATGTCCTGCCGATGTACCGGCTTTGGCGAATAATGTATAAATGTAATAGTAATCGAAGTTCTAGTTGTGATATCGACTGATAACATGTGATTCACGATAGCACTATGTATCCTGAGACTATCGTGAAAAGCAAAAGGCTTGGATTTCGGCAACGCGGCGCGGGGGGAGGCGGCGCGCGGATGAGGGAGGAGAGAGAAGGAAGGAGGGAGATGAGATAGATGGTGGAAATTGAACTGCACGAATCTTAAACACCGGAACATGGATGGACTTTCCTCTTGCCGGAAGAAAATAGATAGGATTTGCGCCGTTCCACGGCAAGCGCTGGGCCGCCCCAACCCAACCCAACCGCCTGGTTGAGTGGGTGGCCCAGTCCGAGAGGCCCAGGTGGATCCGGAGACGGTGATCTCGATCTGACGGCTGGCATTGCACCGGCAGTCCGCTTTGGCAAAGCGCAAATGTGCAAATGCAGGCTCCGCGGCTGCCGCGCGAGCTTCTCTCCCCACCACATTCTCGCTTTGCTTGCTTCTTCCTTCCTTCCTTCTCCGTCCGCGCCAGCCCAAACCATCCCCAATCTCCCTCTCTCATCTCTATGTTGTGTTCCCCTCCCTCCCTCCCTCATCGACGGACCTCCAGCGAGGAACCGACGAGCAACAGCAGGAGGAGGAGGAGGAGCGATACAAGGGGCCATCCTGCAGGTACCGTACGTGTTTGCTTCCTTCTTCTTCTTCCTCCGTTGGTCCGACGACAGGCTTTAATTTGAATGAATTCCGAAACATGCATGCATGCATGCCGATTGCTGAACTGAATGCCACAAGGGTCTGGACTGATTGACCGTCAGGGCCATGCCTCCCAGCCTGCCATGAGGTTTGTGGTGCAGGCCCACAGGCAGGCCACAGCACAAGCATCATGCATGATGAACAAGAACAATCCATTCTACCTCCTCGGCTCGGGGAATTGATAGATTCATTATACATCTCTGCCTTTTGTTGGCCAGACATTTCCTCTGCATCATACACCTATGCTGCGGGACGATGGAGGAAGCTGCTGCTAACCTCCAGGTTGAGGCCGCCGACTCGCCGCCGATTATTCCCTCCAGTTCCTACTGCCAAGGTTCCCAAGGCGGCGGTCAGGCCCAGCAACGGGCAACAATTGTCGATGACGACCAGCAGGGTGAGACGCGAGATGTCGATCACCACAGCAGCAGCTACAAGGCCTTCCCCGACATCGCCACTCGCTTCGTTGAGGTCATGGATCCCAAGTCGCACGTCGACACCGCGGCGCCCATCGACTCCGTCAAGGGCGCCGTCACCAAATTCGGAGGCACCACTACTCTTGATTGGAGAGAGGTAACGTAACGTCGCCGTGTCGTGTGTGCAGCACACCTGCTGCATCTGCATCTGCATCTGCATCTGCATTGCGTTTTCATCATGCCTGCCGCATGCATGCAGAAGCGAAAGCAGCAAGCCCAGGACGAGGTGGTCGACAAGGTGCAGGAAGAGGTCACGGAGTACCGGAAGAGATCACAGGATGCGGAGGCGAGCAAAGCGCAAGCTCTGCAGCAGCTGGGGAGCGCCAGGAGAGGCGTCGACGAGCTGCGGCTGGGCGTGAAGAGAGGGCAGGTCGAGGAGGCCCAGGCGCGGCAGCAGTGGGAGCTCGCGGAGCGGCGCTTCCTGGAGCTGCAGCGCGGCGCCGCGGCGAGGGCGGAGCTGGACGGCGTCAGGGAGGAGCTGCGCGCGGCGCGGGCGGAGGTGGAGTCGCTGGGGAAGGTGCGCGCGGCCGCCGCGGCCGAGGCGGACGCGGTGGTGGCGCGGGCGCGGGACGCCGCCGCGGAGTCGCGGGAGTCTGGGAGCCGCGTCGAGGGCCTGGTCGCCGAGCTCCTTCAGCTGAGACGGGAGCTGGAGGACGCGCGCGCCGCCCATGTGGCCGCGGAGGAGAAGCGGCTGAGGCTGGCGCTGGCGCTGGAGCATGACAAGTCGCAGTGGCAGATGGAGCTGGAGGACGCGCAGCAGGAGGCCAGGAGGCTGCGAGAGCAGCTGGTGGCGGCCTGCGATGTGGAGATGAAGCTGGAGGCGGCTTCCGAGCTGATGGCGAGCCTGAGAGCCGAGGCCGTGAAGGAGAAGGAGAAGGAGAAGGAGAAGGAGGCGGAGGACGTGAAGGCGAGCGTGGAGAGGGCCAAGGCCGAAGCCAAGTGCCTGCGCGTCGCCGCCGCCTCGATGCGCGACGCCCTGGAGAAGGAGAAGGCGGAGCTGGCGGCGCTGCGGCGGATGGAAGGGCGCTCCTCGTCGTGCATCCCTTCCCTCCAGGAGGAGCTGAGCCGGGTGATGAAGTCGGAGCTCGAGGCGGCGGCGGCCATTGCCGACGAGGAGCGCAGCAGGATGGCCGCACAGCTGGTAGGCGAGGCACGGCGAGAAGCGGAGGAAGCCAAGGCGAGTGCCCGGTCGGTTGGCGAGGAGGTGTCCAGGGCCAGGGAAGAGGCGGGCGTGGCCAGGGCCGCCGTCGCCGCGGTGGAGGCGCGGCTGGAGGCGGTGACGAGGGAGATCCTGGCCGCGAGGGCGTCGGAGGAGATGGCCTCGGCCTCGGCGGAAAGCTGCAGGACGCGGCCGGCGTCGGAGGCACAGGTGACGCTGGCGGTGGAGGAGTACGAGGAGCTGAGCCGGAGGGCGCGGGAGACGGAGGAGGCCGCGGGGAAGCGGGTGATGGAGGCGGTGAAGCTGATCAAGGAGGCCAAGGACGCGGAGGTGAGGAGCCTGGAGAAGGTGGCCAAGGCGGCGAGGCAGACGGAGCAGAGGCGGCAGGCGCTGGAGGCGTCCACGCTGGAGGCAGAGGAGGCGGAGTTCCAGAAGCTGTCGGCGGAGCGGGAGCTCAGGCAGTGGCGCGCCGACCACGACTCCTCGCCCCGGACGGGCCTGGCCGAGATCTCCGCGCTCGACGACCCCGGGCGCGGGAACCCGCACATACTCAGCCCCAGAGGAGGGTACATGCCGAGGAGCGATCAGAATCAGATGATGGCGGAGGCGGATGGGAGGCAGAGGAAGACCACCTTCTTCCCGCGGATGGTCATGTACTTGGCGCGAAGGAGAGCGCAGTCTTGGAAGTGATCGCCGGCCGTGTTCCTTTTTTTTTTTTTTTTTTTGTACGTATACATGGCCTTACACTACATGACATGTTTTCACAATATAGTAGTACAAGACTTTGAGTACAACAAAAAAATTTGATTCTCAACCTCGAGCCTCCTCTACGGAATTCCCTCGTTTGTATTTTCACTTATATATAACCACTATATAGCCAAGGAATCGGAGCGTGTTTTCATCTTAACCGATGCCTTATGAAAAATACTAAAGTGGTTCCACTGTATGGAAGAACGTACGTTCAAATATGTCTACGTTTATATTTCAAAAATGAATTTTGAAATTCAGGATATGTTATATTTTAGGGCCGGTGAAGTTTAAAATGGGGCATGTAGTGCACAAATACGATCGTGTGGCATTTCTACAAACACTAGTATTAAAATTCCACGTTTAGACGTTTTTACAGCCGCCGGAGCCACTACATTTCCCTATAAAAAGAATGCTTTTCGAAGCTTCTTGATTCGAAATTTCCTTGCCAACGAACGAACGAACGACCAATCATCATTCATTGTCCAGAACCCAAAATTGACGTCCAAGACCAAATCCTTTCCTGCTCGCGCTGACCAGACCAGCAGCCCAGGACACGCTGAGATATACACAGAAATACAAGGACCAAACCATAAAAAAAATTGAAAGATTTTGCGCTGCGAAATGCGAATTGCGATTCGGAGAAGACGAAGACCCTTGGATAGATAAAATGCTTGGTTGCTGCTGGGGCAACCAAGTCAAACGCCCTCCTCCTTGATTTCCCCTTTCCCCAACTAACACGACACCCCGTTCCCGTTCCCCTCCCCTCCGATTCCCCCCAACCAAATCGGACGCGTCATCGCCGCCATGGCCGCCGCCGGCAAGCTCCTCCTCCTGGTCGCCGCCGCGGCGGCGTTCCTCGGCGCCGACGCGCGCCCGTGCGGCCACGCGCAGACGCTCCTCATCTCCTTCTCCTCCGTCTCCAGGCCCAACCCGGACCCCACCAACCCCGCGCCGCTCACCACCACCGTCGTCACCGTCCTCCGCGTCCGACGCCTCGGCCTGCACCAGATCCGCCGCCCCGAGGCGCTCGCCCTCCCCGCCGCCCGCCCGGAGGTCGCCTCCTCCTCCTCCGCCCACGACCGCGCCAAGGACATCCTCGTCGTCGTCTCCGGCCTCCTCTTCGGCTTCGGCTGCGGCGCCCTCACCGCCGCCTCCATGTACCTCGTCTGGTCGCTCCTCGCCTCCACCTGCGCCTCCGCCGCCTACGACGACGTCTACAGCGACGACGACGACGACCAGCTCTCCGACTCCGACAGCCCTAAGAAGGCCGGCTACGTCATCATTCACGACGCCGACGAGTACGGCGCCGGTAAGAACTAGGGTTGGGGACCCGTCCTCGGTTCCTGCCGAGGGCAACTAAAAGTATATTCACAATAATACTGAGTAGTAGTGTCTCTCTCGCATGAGTGCTTGGAATCATGCAGTGTTGTCCACCTATGTATGTCGCGTCTGTCTAATTCTCTCTTCTATGTATGCCGTCGTTCGGGGAAAGGGAATTCAAATTATGAATGAAAACGTTCTTGTTGATGTCTTCTTACATAGTACTGTAGTAGTCATGGTGTTTTGTTACTACCGAGCATGGGTGGATGGTATTGACTGCAGCCGCTTCGTACAAATTTCTTCCTCGCGGTCGCGGAATTGTTTTAGTTTGGCAGTACGTCTCTGGTGCTGTGTCCATTGCTCGAAGCTATGCATACTAATGTCTGGATCATTTCCTAATAGAACTTGTATATGGATGCTAGAAACCGAGTTCTGAGCATTCTCACACTGCCTTCCATTTTAAAGGCGAAACATGCAAATTCTTTACTCTACAGTTTAGCATTTTTTGTTTATTACTACTAGTGGATGGATAAATCTATGGTTGTCTGGTGTAATCATGGCACGGTAAATACCCTGAATTTTCTCAGCTGGTGATGGGTGCTATTTGTTTGGTAGCATATCTACTTCTTTGGGGCTAGGCCTATGAAAAGTAGAGATTAGTCTGAAACTCTGTTCACGTAGCGACATACTAATGTTTGTATCATTTTTCTGTTGGAACTTGTCCACGAATGTGACTGCCCAACTTTCTTCTTAAAAAATTCCCTTTGATTTGATTTAGACAAGGCCACAAGGCTGGCTGGGTGCAGTCTAAAGCGTTTACTATGTGTTGATTTCATCTGCAAACTGCATTCATTATCCCACTGCAAACAGATAGCTGCATGCTTTGCTTCTTTGCCGATCTTCGTTTTGTTTCTTGGAGCCTCATCGGTTGATTAATGCCATAGGCTCCACAGCAACACCTTTGTAGCTGTGTTTATATCCTACGAAGATTGCTAAATTAACAATCCAAAACTAAGGTTCTTGTTAACAAACTGAATCCTGTTACGCCAGCTCCGAATATTTGCTTGCTCTCTTCTCAATGTATCATGGTGCCTATAATGCTGGGAAATATTTTGTGAACAACCTACCTTATAAGTTGACAATCCTGTGGATGGTTGGCTGATATACCTCCTAATAAGCTGGCAATCATGGAGATGGCTGGCTGATACCTAAGTTGACAATCTTGTAGATGACTGGATTTGTCATGTTGCCAATGCTATCTGGTTTGAATTAATTGTTTTGCTGCTTCCAGCCTCGTGGTTTCCCTTACGATCTCCAATTTGGAATAACTTTTCTTCTTCTTTTGGATCTAGGACATGAACAAATTGCATGTCAGATCTTTTAGAAGTAGGCATTTGGTAAATTAATCCATTGTGCTAGAGTATGTTAGCAATGTTCCTACTTGTTGATATAATGTTATAAAAAGGTCTTCCTGTTGTATTTTTGCTGCATTAAGTTGTGTACATTCTACTGGTCTCGTATGATATGTAAACCTGGACAGTCTGTTACTGATAAGCTATTTCTGGAGTCAACGCTACGCTTGACCAGTGAAGCAACCAGACGACGATTGTTGACGTGTTATATTCATCATTGCTGTATGTTTGGGTTATAAATTTTGGCTGTTGGGTTTTATAACCCTTTTGCACTCCATGCTCTGTTTTTTTTTTTTTTTTTTGAAGGTTTTGCTCTGTGTTTTCTGGTTGAGGCCATGGCCACCTATGGAATTCCTAGAACCATGATGGATATCACTCTATCAGTGTCTGACGTGTGACCTGTTGCTAGTTTCTCAAGAATGACATTGGATACTATACGCTAGTACTAGTAGAAAATATAATAACAGCCCTGTATGATTGGGTGAAATATCGTGAACGCATTCTTCTCCAACTAGATTTGTGACCTCTCTTGCGCGAAACAAAGTCTGGCCCAGTTTATAATTATGTGAGGGAAAAAATAGCGTGCCTGCAAGAACTGAAAGGCTTGCGGAAAAAGTCTGCCACGGGTCCCTCAACTTGTAACGGAATCCGAGTTTTCTCCTCGAAGTCGAAAACTAGGAATAGTGTGTCCTCCAACTTATCAAACCGGGCACGGGAGGTCCTTCGGCCAAACCGGCCCTGGTTTCCGCCGACGTGGAGACGACGTGGCAAAACAACCCGCCACACATGGTTTCACGTGTCCGGGCCCACATGTCAGGTTAACGGCAGCTCTTTTATGCTCCCCGACGCCCGCCGCCGCCGTCCCTCTCCGCCATTCCCCTTCGTTGCCTCCTTCCCCCGAAACCCTAGCCCCCAAATCGAGCGGCGAGGTATGGCTTCCTCCGCGGTCTCCGGCGATAGTGCGAACAGCGCATGGTGCTTTGGCGATGGTGGCAGCCGAAGGTCGCCGATCCCATATCGCACTGGACCACTGGACTACACGCCATTCGTGGCATGCCATTGCGGGCAGAAGGCGGCGCTGTGGATCTCATGGAGCGACGAGAACCACGGCTGTAGGTATTTGAAGTGTTATCGTGCCCGAGTATGTTATGCTTTGATGTTGTGGTGCTTGATTCGGTACATTGCTTTAATTTGAAGCAATATTCGAGGGTTTTTAGTGTGCGGGTCACTAGTTTGTTGCAGAGCTGGGGTTGCAAATTCATTGGATGGTATGAGGGGCGGATTGAGTCCGGATTTGTCCGTGGACTGTTGGTGGATTTGCGTGATGCCGTCTGGGCGCTAAAGAAGGAGCGGGCGGGCCTTCAGGAGCAACTGAGTGATGCTGTGAAGAAGATAGAAGAACAGAAGCTCCGAATGGGCAAGTTGTTGGTTGCTTTGGAAGAAGGCCGTTGTATCCGCGGTGAAAGTGGCAGCGTTGAGACAGTGGAGAAGAAGCGACGATGGTTGATTGTAGGAGGGTTTGCAATAGCAGCAGTGGTGGTTTTTAAGTTGGTTAGCATGGGTCAAGTTTGATCGGTGGATGATTGCAATGTGTTTTGCAACAGCATCAGTGTTGTGGTCAGTATGTGTTGTGTTAGTTAGCAATATAAGTGGATGTGTTGTGTTAGTTGGCAGTGGAGCTCTAAATCTGTATGTCCAGAATGTACTGTGTTTTGAGAAGTCGATGCATGAGCTCTAAAACTGTACGTGCTTATTTGACCACCGAATGTATGAACTGATATTATGTATGAGCTGATGTTTTGTGGGTGTTGATCTGTTGTATGAGTTTACTGCATATATGAACTGAGATTATACATGCACATGAACAATGCAGTGATCAAATAAACCAGTGGACAAATAAACCAGTGAACACAACAAGCGAGTCTTTAGTCTTGCATTACATGACAACAGAATTGTTCATACATAACAAGCACGGTGCCATAGTATGGCATTAGAACAAGCACACAACCAAGCTAGTGTTTTAGTCTGACAGTACATGAAACACATAACAAGTCTGACAATACATGAAACCAACTAAGTTTGGCATCAACACAGACATTACAGCTTGGCAGAATCCCATGGAGGCATCATCAGCATTGGAAGTTGCCTGCAGTCTGTTTGGATGAGTTCTTCTTTGGAACATCATGAACTGAGACTTTGGCCATTGCTTTGCCTGAGGTTACGTTGACAGTAACACTAGAAGTAGCAGCAGAACTTGCAAACTTGCCGTTGATAGTCATTGTTACAGATCCTCCATGTGCAGTTGACACCCTGCCCATTGCCTTGGATTGTGGCCTTGGATTTGCTGTCTTTTTGCCCAGGGTCACAATGATGGATCAACAAAATTAGGTCATAAAGTAGATGTTACTATCTTAGATGCATCACATTAAGGATATATATATGATGTTAGTACCTTAGATGCAGTAGAAGTAGCTGCAATTGACTCTTGGGTGGTTGTTATAATCAAAGATTGTTGCCTTTTTTTACTGTTGCTTGGTGGCATTGCATCACTTTGAGGGATAATGACCATCTGTGAACCTGCAACACTTTGGTTTGCATCTTGTGATCCTTGAGCACTCTGGCCAGGAACTGCATTTACACTTTGGTTTTTACCACAACTTGCTCTATTATGGCCAACCCCCTTGCACTTGCTGCATCTTATAACTGTCCCCATCCTTGATATTTTTCTGGATTTAGGCTTCTCATGTGGTTCCCTCCTTCTCTCAGTTTTTGGCCTACCAGGCATTTTGATGTAACCTGGAGCCCTCAGCTTAGGCCTATCTGAAACAGGCCAGCTATGCATCCCTTCTACTGGCTCAAGACAGTGGCTGTAAATTTTCATAAACTTTTCAACTGTGTAGCAGTCAGCAATGTAGGCATCTAGAGAATTGATCTTGAAGTAAATGCTTGAGATGGCATGTGCACAGGGCAGGCCTGAGAGCTGCCAATACCTACATGAACACTCTTTTTTTACGAGATCCACTGTAAACCTATGATCGTAGTACCTAACCTCAAATTTGTCTGCACCATTGCATACTGCATGGCAGTTCCCAGACTGTTTGATATACATGTTCAGTATCTTATATATGTTAGGACAAATCTAATCATGCCATCTCTCAGCCTTTGTCCTCTGTTCTTGAATCCTAACCATAACTTTGATTCTTATGGCCTCTAGCATTGATATAATTGGATAAAACCTAGCCTCTACTATCCATTTGTTAAAAGATTCACAAATGTTATTATCCGCTGAATCACAATTATTGCCTAACCTGAACCAAGCTCGAGACCAGTGTTGTGGATGTGTGTTCAGAATTGCCTGGGCTCCAGCTCTGGTCTTCTGAGCAAGTTTAGCTCTGGTCCTGGTGAACAACACCTAGTTGGGGGCTTTTGCACAAGCCCAGAACATCTTTTGCCACTCTTTGTCATTGAATTCCTTCTTCCAATTGGCATAGATATGCCTGGCACACAGTTCCTATGTTCTGCTTCTAGAGCCCATTTCATCACTGCATTGATAATACCCTACAAAATACATAAAATGGTGTGAATATCATGTAAAATAGTCATGAAATAGCAGAATGGATGCATTTGAATTACCTTTTGCTGATCTGAGATGATCACTAGTCCTTCCCACCTTCAAACTTGATGTCCCTTGACAGTAAGTGTGGCGGAACCGCCGATTTAATACGGGCTAAGTACACCTGTCACCATTCGCTTACGGTGTACCTAGACCGTACTAAACCCGGTCGTCCGTCGAGAAGCCCTCGGCTCTCGATTTGCACCAAATCCCAGATGAACCGACATCACACACATCCGACTCACGATGGAGCCACAGCAGTTACATCATCACAGGCATTTGAATAGATAGTAATAAGACTTTAAGTTACAAACCAGGTTCTGAATAAAATAAGTTCAACATAGGGCCAACATCGGCCGAATTTCGAAATAATGGCTCACAGCGGAAGTCTAAGACCATAGGTCATGCTTAAACCAAAAGAAATGCAGTAGATGAGTGACATCACGCCCACTGATGTCACCCCCATGCCATGACATGACTCCTGTCACTCCTGATGATAACAGGCTCCCCCGCCAACACAGGCGCAGAAGAGGAACTCCATACCTGAAATCCAAATGGTGGGGGCAAACCCTGAGTACTAATTACTCAGAGGACTTAATGGCAAGGCTTACGGCTGACGCAAAGCTTGCTTACTATCATTGGATCCTTAGCCTTTGATTCTTAGCTCAAAAATTTATTTACGGATAGTGGGATTTAACAGCCACTACCCTTGTGAAAGAAAGGGATAAACCTTTGCAAGTACATAGCTGTCATCATTATGAAATATCAGAGTCTCAAATAATAATCAACCACTTGATATCCAAATCATGAATCATATTGTAGAATATTAAGGTTATTACTACGTTGCCCGTGTGCGGCATTTGGCATTCTCACACCTGGTGAGTATCAGCGATTCGAATCGATTTCTAATTCCCGGGAATAACTAAAAATGCCAGGGGCCCATATGCTTACTCACACGACGGCTTTCCCACATATAGTCCCCCTCCTCCACCTGTCCCATCCCAAGTTTGATTCACTCCCACCTGACTCCCGGGTTGTGCCCCCATGACGAGCCTGCCGACATCTCGGTCTCCCCGTCATGAGCACCAAGCTCCCCCGGGCCACCTTCCTCTCAACCAGTGGGTAGGAACGTGTTTCTGTTCTCCGGATGGCACAAGTAAGGTTTCACCGGCCCCATTAACCGGGTAAGCACTTTAGCAATGGTATGCCAACCAGCAGGCGAACAGCGGACGGGCCTTAAACGACTCGGGCGGAGCCATTACACCGCAACAACACACACCTCGAAAAGTAAAGCTTAATCTCCGCCCGGTCTCCTTTTAATCATCAACAGTGAAGCCATCAAGGCAGTTTCCAGTGTATCATTTTCTTTTCAAGGTCAACCTACGTGACGAGTGACCATTCACTCGTGTCTACTCGGCCCTATCATTTCTATGCAACTCGTCCTACGGACCTAACATAGGTGCTAGGGCCAGGACGGCCAGTGGTTCTAATGCAATCGGGTTCCAAACAAAACCTAATGCATATGCGTAATCATAAATTATAATTCTGCTAGGAGAATGTAGAGCCTGCCTACCTTCCTCGCTAGGGTTAGTGTCGTCGGGAGCGGAGTCGGCGGCCTGCTGGAGATCCTCCTGCTGCGGGTACGGCTCCGGGTCCTCGGGCTCCTCGACCAGTGGCTGCTCCTGCGTCTGCTCTTCGTTCACGTGATCTATATGTATGCCATGAGAGTGCACGTGAGTGCAACGAAATGCAATGCATTAAATTGTATGGCACTAAGAAATCGTACAGACCATCACTCAACATGGAATTCATCATGTAGGACATGCACCAAAACAATTAGTCATGTAAATGTTACTAGTAATGAGCACCTCAGGAACATGCACTTGTATGATACAACACGACCACTCCTTCAACCATTTATTCATATAAAGAAATACTCATTTTACTAATTAAACATGCCATTGAGTTTGGATAGCTACACTGCTCTAAATGACTTCAAAATTTTCCAGTATGCAGATCTTATACACAATAAGTCGCTGCCAAAAATTTAGCCCAAAAAGAGTTACAGTGAATTTATTAAAAATCTAACAATTTAGCAGCCCTAGACCTTGTCAGAATTTTCCTATTTTATTGGGAGGGTTTCTGGTCCTGGAATTTTACCAGTGGCCTAGTATGAATATTTAGAGTGTGTACAAAAATTACCAAGCCTAGAATCTAACTATTCGTAGGACATCTATTTTCCACACCTCTATTTGCCATAATAATCCATCTCATACAAAACAGTGGTCTTGGTATGAACATATATACTTTTTGGGTTCCCTACCTCACCAACAAGGTACCATATTTTTCCCGGAAATTTGCTAGCCATTTAAGACCCCTTTTTCCTATTTTCTTCTCCTAGCTAGCAACTTTTGTCATTTTCAAAACAAGGACTAAACCATACATGCACACTCTCAAACTTCACCAGTGAGCTTCCCATACTATGTGTGGCACAAGAAAAATGTAGGTATGCCATTTTGAACATACAATGCATATACACCATTTTTCCTATTTGCATAAATACACAAAATGAGCATGACATGGTGAATACAAGGTGAAACTACTCACACTACAGCCCACAATCCTTCACACAGTGCCAAGACATCACATGTAAGCCAACACCAAGACTTCACAAATTTAGGAAACCATTTAGGCCATCTTTTCCATTTTATGCATATTTAACATGCATACACAAAAACAGGGGCAAAATGGTCAATGCTCATCTCCACATCATGTCCATTGCATAGATCTATTTATAAGGAGTTCATAGGTTCTGAGTTTGTCCATTTTGGATTTTTATTTGAATTTATATGATTTTTCAAAGTTCAAACCGAGAAAAAGGGAAAAAGAAAAAGAAAAACCCGGATCCAAGGACCTCTGCGCAATTAACCGTAGCCTCCAGGGGCTAGCTTGCAAGATCTGCAAGACTCAGCCGAAACGCGCGAGGACCGGGATGCAATATCAAAGAAACCGAGGGGCCGGATCTGAAAATTTCCGGCCCCCCTTCTTCTACCTCCCGCCGCGCGCTCCGGCGCGACGCGGCGCGGCGCGGTGCGTGCGCACCGGCCCGTCTGGCGCCGCCGGGGCCGCGACGCGGGGCGCGGAAGGGGCGGGCGAGGGTGGCGCTCACCGCTAGGTAGACGGCGGTGACGGGGAAGGCCGGACGGCGACGTGGGAGGCGGCGCACCGAGCGTGGGCGACGGCGTCGGTGGCGCGGCCGCGACGTCGGGCCGGCTTGATCTCCGCGGTGGAGGGGAGTCCGCCGACTAGATCTAGCGGGGAAGGGGCGGCGCGGCGTGGCGAGTGTAGTGGCGGGATCGGTTGGGCTCGAGGAGGTCGGGAGGCGGCGGCGCGGGCTCGGCCCCGAGCTCGCGGCCGGCGATGGCGGCGGGCGGAGAAACGGGCGGGGCGGCGCGGAGAAGGCACGGGAGCGAAATGGTTCGGCTAGGGTTTGGACGGGGGGGACTCCGCTCCCTTTTGACACGCTCGGACGGCCGCCGCGGGGCTCGCCGTACTCCCTGTACGCCGGCGAGCCACGCGGCGCGCGCCGGTTCGCGGCGCGGGCGCGTCCCGGATCACGGGCCCCACCTGTCAGCGACTGTGGATTTTAGGGAAATTAAAATGTGTTTTCCTTCCTACTGTAAACTGCGATTTTGACCAATTTGGAGGCCGAATTTGGAAAAAGCACAATTGGAAGAAATGTTCTACTCTTTGAACTCTACAAGTTTGTCAAAAGGCCCAACTCCAGAATCCAAGTGTAAATGTGGTTTAAATTCAAATTTTGAAATCAGCCCTAGTTAGGGACAGGGTACCTTTATTGTTTGGAAAAAGGAAGAACCCTATTTCTAAGCCTTTTCACCCAAGGTGCCTTTTGTATAACTTGCTTAGAATTTCAAAACCTACAACTTCTTCAATGGGAGTGTTGCATGAAAGTGGCTGTAGGTTTGAGCAAACTTAGGGTTTTTAAACAAGGCTGATTTGAGTTGGTTTTCTGTACTGACAAAGAAAGACTCCAAACCCTATGTAGCCTTCAATATCTGGCCAAACCCCAATTATGAAAGTTGTTCAAAACTTCATTATCTACAAGTTTGGTAATATGAGTTTCCCCTAGATCCCAATAGATTTGGATTTATGAGCAAGAACATCTCATATCACATGTATAAAAATCATATTTCAAGCATTCCATCTCATCCAATGAAAAACCTAGCTTGTCTATATGCAACACATGATACTTGATGATGCCTAATGCATGATTAAGACATGGTAATGTACTTGAGATGCTGGAGCATCACAGTAAGTCACAAAACCAGTCCCAGTTCTCATTGTTTTCTTTGTCCACTACAGCCCAAGCAACTGGGTACATCTGGTTGTTACTGTCCCTTCCAAGTGCACATAAAAGCTCTCCACTCATTGCTCCTTTGAAGAAGCAACCATCTAAGCCAATGACTTTCCTACATCCAGCCAAAAAGCCTTTCTTACAGGCATCCAAACAAATGTACATCCTTTTAAAGATAGGTGGATCAGTATTATCTTCTTTATTAATAACCACTGTGCTGCCAGGGTTACTTCTAAGCAGTTCTAACCGGTAATCATAGAGCTTCTCATATTGACCTTTATTTGCATCCACTGCCTTCTTCATAACGATGGCTTTTGCCCTCTTCAGCTTAGACAGGCTCACATCAACAAACATTTCCTCCTGGACAGTGCTCTTCATCTGCACAAAGTTCCAACCAGGGTTTGACAGTATGAATTTCTCATACTTTTCAGCAATCCTCTGAGCTATAACATGCTTATTGTCTCTTCTTAGGGGCAGGTATGCTCATCTACTAATGTGGCTACCTGCCAGCTCTCGGTTCTTAAATTCTTTGAGCATAAGCACACCCATGGACAATGTGCCCAGTCACATTTCACCCTCACCCTTGAATCATCATCCTTTAGGTATTTTATTACCTTCCTCTCTCTCAAACAATACCTAACCATAGCTTCTTTGAATTCTCTCTTGCCAGTAAACTTCATACCAATTTCAAATGGACAAGAAGGGTTAGTAGCATCAAACCTTCTGTAACAATCCCTTTTCTTTATTAGTTCACCATCACTGCCCACCTCTTCCACTGACTCATCCTTATCTGATTCCTCATATGGAGTCTCATCACCTTCTCCTTCTATCTCAATAAATTCAGTTGGCTTTCTGTTTCTCTTCTCAAGCACAAAATCATCAAGGGACCCAACATCCCCAGTCTTTAACTTCCTCTTAAATACTTTGAACTGGCTCAAAATCTCACCAACTTCTTCATCTTCTCCAGATGAACAGTCATCTCCAGGGATGTAGTCACTGTCAGAGGATGAATCAGACTCAACTTGTTGTTCTACCTTCTTCTTATCACTAGTGTTTGCAATAACTTTTTTGCCTTTCTTGCTTGGGCTGTTGTAAAAGGCCTGCAACCTCCTTATAACTTGTTGTTCTCTCTTCTTCTTGTCACTAGTGTCTGCAATAACTTCTTTGCCTTTCTTGCTTGGGTTGTTGTAAAAGGCCTGCAACCTCCTTATAACTTGTTATTCTCTCTTCTTCTTGTCACTTCCCTCAGCCTCTTCTTCTACCCTGCTCTGTCGCCGTACTGGTAGCTTTTGTGATACCCTTCTATGAGCAGCAGGTATTTCATCCACTTCATCTTTCTCAGTCATCTGGTTCATGTCAACTAGATCATCCTCAAAATCACTTGCATTTGCCATCTCAGTGTCTTCATCTGCAGAGTAAACATTTGAGGAAGCCTCTTCCACATATATGTCTGCTACCCCTCCTTCCATAATGCAATCTGACATGAATTGGCACAGTTTATCATTGAGCAGTACTCTAAGTCCATTGTCCAAGTCTTTTCCAGGAAATAACCAATGCAACAGGGTGCTATCAGCGACGTCACCATGATCATGCAGGTGCCCCATCACTTCTGGAAGAGAGATCTTATCTCTGTCTAAGTATGACATTGCTTCCCGTCCTCCCAGATAATGCAATTTTTTCCTATCATTGAAAAAAGTCCCATCCAAATGAAATCGAACTACGAGAGTATCAAGTGGATCCATGGCACCCCCAACCTAAACCACAATCAATCAATTTCGACCTAAATCAGTAACATGCAACACATTTTCGAACCAGACCCATGAATCCCGAGATTGAATGCAACAAAAACAAGAATACTACTAGTTTGAGCTTGAAGATCCACTTACGCGCAGGTCGCGCAGCTCAGATCTGCCTTTTTTCCCGACTCAACAAGTATCGGCGGCGGCGGCCGCCGCCGGCGGGCTCGATTTGGGGCTAGGGTTTCGGGGGAAGGAGGCAAGGAAGGGGAATGGCGGAGAGCAACGGTGGCGTCAGGCGTCGGGTAGCATAAAAGACGTACCATAAACCTGACATGTGGGTCCGGACACGTCGTATTGCCACGTCGTCTCCACGTTGGCGGAAACCAGGGCCGGTTTGGCCAAAGGACCTCCCGTGCCCAGTTTGACAAGTTGGAGGACACGCTATTTCTGGTTTTCGACTTTGAGGACAAAACTCGGATTTCGTTACAAGTTGAGGGACTCGTGGCGGACTTTTTCCAAAGCTTGCTGTAGAAGTCTCTCTCTTTACATTATGCGGGTTTTTTATGCGAACTAGGCGTACGAGAAAGAAGTTTTTTGAACTCGCTTTGTGCAAGGGCCACAAACAACAACCGTCCGTCAATTGATGGTTACAGCCTGTGGCTTGGAGGCAGTTGTGGGCCGCAGTACATGTATATGGCAGGCCGGGTGCGCGGCCCATCTTCCTTGACTCATCATGCTTCTTGTTCTTCTTCTTCTTCCTCTGCCGCGCATCTCTTGGGGTCCTTCCTTCCTTGCTGCTTTTCCCCGTACTGCTCTGTGCCTCTGTTCGTCGCCGCAGCGGGGGCGGCCGCCCGCCGGCCTGCACCGCGTGCTCGCCTCCACTTTACCTCGCGTCGAAGCGGCCATAGCTGGTACTCTACCCCCCCCCCCCCCCCCCTAGCAGATCTCCCCCAAGCCGGCAAGCCCTACCGCCCACGGCCCACCTCACCATGGCGGAGCCCTCGCCGCCGCCGGCCAACGCTGGCCTCCGTATCCTCCTGTCCAAGGACCGCCCGGCACCCTCCCCTCCATCCACCGCCGTCTCCAGCCACGCGGACCGCGACCGTATCATTGTGAGCTTCCAGTCTCTCCTGCTAACTGGCCTCAATTTTGGTGGCACGAAGAGTTCTGTTTTCTGGGAAGGGTAGTGCTATTGGACTCGGCATGTTCCTGCTGTCTCCACCCATTTGTAGTTTGTTTGACGAGAGTGTCTTTCTGTTCTGGCTTCTGATTTAACCGCGACAATTACTTCCATTGAAAAACATCATGTGTCAATGGTGTCTGTAGACCTCAAGCAGTGTCTTTTATCACTGCCTTGGTGGGTTTGGCTGTTACTGTGTATTGGCAATGCATGCCTGTGTGTGCTTGGGGTGGGGGTGTTGGGTGGGAGGATGGTGAATAGATGCTGAAAAATTAGCGAACATGTTTACGTATGCTACCACAAGTATATTTTCGGTGCGATGTGATGCTGTGCTCTTTGCAGGGAGTTTTCCGGAGCGCATTGTCTAGGACTGAACCCCCAGAAACATTTGCCCTTCAGACGGTTCAGGAAGCAATCAAACCTCAGGTATAGATATTCAGTCTGCCATGCTTGTGAATCCTCTTCTGAGGGTGAATTGTTACTGATTCATGTTATTATTCTTCTCTTTTTTTGTTTTTTTCCCCTGAATGCTTGTACGTTATGTAACTTATCTGATCCAGCAGGCAGTTTAGGTCAGTTCCTCATTTGATTTGGCACATATCTCATTTCGCAGAAGGAAACAGTGTTGGTTCTAGAAGAGAATCAATCCTTGGAAAATGCTCTTCGAGCATTGCTGCAGGAACTTGTGGTAACCTTTCTTAATGTGGCTACACTATACTTTGTTCCACTTGACTCTCAAACATAGCAACTTGCATTTTTTCTGGGCCACTTCATCATTAGGGGTACTATTTTTATGAGTAGCAGAGTTGTATTCGTGATTTTTAATAGAAAATGCAAGGTGCAACTTTTTTTTTTTAATTTTCAATCCTAGAAACTAAAATTGGTTGCTGATTCTGTTTTATATTTGTATTCTTATTAGTCATCTGCAGTCCAATCGGGCAAAAAGATTATGCAATACGGAAATTCCTCGGATAGTGGAGAAAGCAATTGTCTGATAACTCGCCTTCTTGGTCAGTTGCAGTTCTTCCACTGTTAATGTTCGAATCTATTTGAGAACCTTATTGGCGCTTGTGCTGCATTAATTTCTATTCTGAGAAATCAATGTTCTGCACTGTTAGATATTGTGCTTTACCTTTGCGAAAGAGGGCATGTTGAGGGTGGTATGGTATTCCAGCTGTTAGAAGACCTAACTGAAATGTCAACAATCAAAGACTGCAAAGATATCTTTGGGTATATTGAGAGCCAGCAAGATGTACTGGGGAAGGTAATTGCTATCCTTGTTTTATTTCATTTGGTTAGTTTTGGTTACGTACAGATGAGGCATGTTTGTAACTTTGCGACATATTGTCTTGTTGTGTTGTTTACAGCAAGAACTTTTTGGACGTGGAAAGCTAGTCATGCTAAGGACTTGCAACCAACTTCTTCGAAGACTATCAAAGGTTAGTTTCAGTTGCTTTGTTGGATCTGCTCTTTGAAGTTTATTTGTTGTTCTCATAATTCTTTTTGAAGTTAAGTGGGTTTGTTTTGTTAGCCAGCTGACTATTGAGTCATGGAGTCTACAAGATAAACCTCAACTGACCTAGGGGGAACTACATGACATTGTAAATAAGAATAAATGGACACTCAAATTCGAGTCAAAGAGGACTGAAACTTGGGTGGTAGCCCTCTCCAATTGAGCTATGCTCAGTTCCTAGTGATCTTGTATATTGACCGATTAATCTAAACTGAAGTACTGAACTGTAAAGTGTGTTCAGTAAGAGCTTTGCTAGTAATTTTTGCTCAAAACTAATAAATGATTGATTGTACCATACCAGGACAATCCTGAACCGATGGTGCTTTTAAACTAGTAAACAACTAAACACCTTCAACTATCACTTGTTGTATTTGTCGGAATTTTCCCAGAACTTTTTTCCCAAAAGAGGAAAATGCACAAACGATCCTACTTGAGATCCAAATCTCTCTAAGTAGCATAAAAACTTGCCTATCTCACATGCTAGCCTGGCACTCAACATGCAAGGGGGCATGACAGCTGTTACATATCCTTCATTCGAATTTAGGGATCCAAATTACATGATAGTGCATTACATGATAGTGCATTATACTTTTATGTTGGACCAGCATTGATATCTCCTTCATTCTTAAATATCTCAGGCAAATGATGTGGTGTTTTGTGGGCGCATTATCATGTTCCTAGCACATTTTTTCCCATTATCAGAGCGTTCAGGTTTGTATATTGTATCTCTTTTTCCCCATTCTCATGTGGTCGATCTCTTATTGGTAAACTGTGTATGATTGTCTTCGGTCTACTTTAACAGCTCTCAACATCAAGGGAGTTTTCAACACATCAAATGTAACAAAGTATGAAAAAGATGCTATGGATGGTCAGTACAACTCGTTTGTGTCAATACCGTTTTTTTTTTTTTTTTTTTTTTTTGCTTTCATTTCCTTGGAATCTGTCTTCCACTCTTCCTAATGCTACATCCTGATGTGTACTTTCGTTTCTCAGGAATCTCTGTTGATTTCAACTTCTACAAAACGCTCTGGAGTCTACAGGTTGGTATTTGGAAACTTTCTAATATTCTGTGAATTGAAAATTGTCACTAGATCCTACATTCTTCTTAATTATCTGCAGTGTTTAACTGTAATTTTTTGAACATTTGTGTATCAGGAGCATTTCAGTAACCCAGCTTTGACTTCCGCAAACCCGGCAAAGTGGCAAAAGTTCTCTTCTAATTTGGCGGTACATTCTTTCATAAACTTTTCTTCCAGTGACCTGCTTCCTGCTCATTTCGAATACTGTGGCATGTGGGCTCATTCTGAACATCTGAATATCTGATTGGTACTAAGTTAACTACTAACTTCATTCCAGGTTGTGTTGAGCACATTTGAAGCTCAGCCTCTTAGTGATGATGATGGAAAACTTAACAATCTCGACCAGGAGGAAGATGCCGCTTTCAATATTAAGTACCTTACTAGCAGTAAATTGATGGGTTTGGAGGTAAAAGATTTTGAGCATGTGGCTCTACTTTCCTTTTATTGTTCACTGTTGTGATATAACTATTCCATCTTTTCAGTTGAAGGACCCAAGTTTTCGACGCCATATCCTTGTTCAATGCCTTATATTTTTTGACTATCTCAAGGTACATTTACTTGGGAATCTGGGATGATACAATCATGGCTTGCATTTGGCAATCGTTCCAGGCATCCTAATAAATAAATAAAAATACAAACCAATCTTCTATGTTGTATGTTTTACACCTATGCACGCTTAATGCACTGTAACATCCCCTAATTTTCTTATCACTACTGTTTACTGTCATTCATCTCATTTGAGTAGCCTGTTAAAATAGCTGAAGTGCAGGATGCTGACAAACAAAGTTATTTTGTTCTACAGGCTCCTGGAAAAAATGAAAAAGAAGGTCCAACAGGGAGCATGGTCAGCACTAAGACTTGATGTTCTTTTCTCTCATGAAGTTATATACCTTAAGACATGAACAATTTTACATCTGATTACATATATGTTCTTCAATATTGTGACTTTGTCGCAACAGCTACTTTGACACTATCACTTATCATGAAACCCCTTGTTCTTCTTAAGCATCTTGTGCATGTATCTTAGACTACAGAGAAGGCTTCTGTACACATCAAGTATCGTTCATAGTTGGATACTGTGCCTTTTATCTCCCAATGCCCCATGCATATCTTTTCCCTCTGTTGTTCCCTGCCTGGCTACTCCAACTGAACCAATCATATTCTTCTCCCTCCCTAGGTGAAGACAAGATTATACCCATCTCATCCACATGCATGAAGATTTTTCATCCCTCCCTACTCTTCTAAAATCTCATAAGAAGTTCAAACTATTCATGCATTATGCTTATAGATATTCCTAAAGTTTTGCGTGGGGGTAACACTAGTTTTTAGTAGTTGCTGATTTCATGGTTTGCACCAATAAACCCAAATATTTACTTATGCGGATAAAAATTGGTTGTTCCATAGAGTAAGTTGGCTCTGTACTGCCTATCATCCTATTTAACAGGGAGCGTCAACCAATACTTACCCTGATCCAAAAAAGGGGGCCACAGTAACTGACGTATCAAATCAGGAATCCTGTACCATATAAGTGTGTGGTATCGTTTAAACTTTCTAGCCGTATCATGACTTAACTTTCGTCGGAGTGCCTTCGGAATTCGGATAGTTTTAACTGACTAAGTTTTTTTTATTGATGACTCTTAAACCGTGGTACAGCTCTGAATAATTAGTCTCATATATTTCCCCTTCTATCAGAAAGAAGAAATCAAATCCTGCGAAGAGCATGTTAAGAAGCTTCTGGAGATTATTCCACCAAAAGGGAAGGAATTTCTGAAAAGCATTGAACATATTCTTGAGCGGGAGAAAAATTGGGTATGCTTTTTACTGCACATGCTACAAGTTCTTTCGGCTTTATAGTTGGAACTCACACAACCAATGATTCTCATCCTTCTGGATACATCTTCAAAAGGTTTGGTGGAAGCGAGATGGGTGTCTCGCATTTGAAAAACCACCCTTTGGAAAGAAACCAGGTCAGGCTGGAGCCAGAAAACGGTATGCTACTTGCTTGAGGCACTAAACTCACTGTCAGTCAATGGCTTTCATTCCCTTTTTATACTTTCCTTCCTTGACCAGCAGCAGAGGTGATATTGCATACTCTCTTTCATTGTAGGAAACCAAGGTGGAGACTGGGAAATAAAGAGCTTAGCCAACTTTGGAAATGGGCAGAACAAAACCCTGTATGTTTACATTCATCTCCCCTAGTGCCTAGTTAGCAGTGTTAACCGGACACCTGACCTTTTTTTTTTTGCCGAGTCAGACACCCACACACAGTGTCAGATTCCGAGTACTATTTGGCAAGTCCCCCCAAAAAAATTCTGCTGAATCAAACACCTGCACCCGAGTCGGACACTTGCACGGGGACACCTGCACCGGTATCCATATAAGACTTCTAGTTAGTAGTGGAATTGCACAGATTTATCAGTTTCGGGCCCTCTATATTATTGACCTAGTAGGACAGTGGTGCAGTACCGTTTGTCTTCTAACCTTTCACTCTTGCAATTTCCCTCTTTAAATTCTAACTTTTTAGCTATTCTAAAACTATAAAAAATTAGTACTTGTCCCTTAATTTGAGTTTTGATACTTTCTTTGTGTTGTTTGGAAATCTTCAAGCTATACAGGGTCCTTCTCCCTTAGTCATGACTTAAGAGTTATGAGCATTAATACTTCTTTTCTCCTGTGCTCTTTTACCATTTCTAACGGTTAATTTAACACTCGCATCTATTTTTTGTTGGACCTGCAGAATGTTTTGACTGATCCAGACCGTGTCCGCATGCCATCAATTACAGAATATTGGAAACCACTTGCAGAAGATGTAAGCACATTGCCTTTCTTTCATCTGTTTTCTAAAAGATAGAAAGTTAGTACACTGGTTATTTGCACTTTGGCCATGCATCCTTTGCTTCCAACGAAGTTTTAAACAGTCCCGTCACTATAGTTTACCTATCTAAAAATGCAGATGGATCCATCCGCTGGAATTGAAGAGGAGTACCACCACAAAAGCAACCGGGTGAGTTTGAATCCCAGCCATACTAATTGCTGGATTGCTGATTATTCAAAATTATTTACTTGACGGGAGGGAGACGCTTGAAGCTAATTTTGTTCAAATTGTCAGAGCTCTCCAGGGAGCCTTCCCTCCTCCCTCGTAATACTGCAGCAACTTCTGTTAGAGCATTAGTTTGCTATAGGAAAGTGTTGATATTCTGCTATGCACGGCTGCTCGAACTTATCAACACTTTTAAGTTTTTGTTGCCCTGTTGTGGAGTAAACTTCCAGTACTGTGCATGCATGCTTTGAAAATTGTTGAAACAGCCAATCTGTGCCTTAAACCAATACAACGTTTAAACGAGGTCATTGTTTCATGGTCAGTGCTCATTTAAACGAGGCTGTCAGTGCTCATTTAACTTAAACATAATATCCTGAGGCTGTCAGTGCTCATTTAAACGAGGTCATTGTTTCATGGTCATGGGCACTGATTTGAGGACCGACTTTTTTTGTGTGTGGGTGTTGCATATGTTGGTCAGATGTGGGAGGTAGCATTTAATGTTTAACTTGCATACAGCTATTGGATTGGTCTCAAGAACAGCGTTTGCATGACAGGTGTACTGCTGGAAAGGGCTACGTTTTTCGGCCAGGCAGGACTTGGACGGATTTGCTCGGGTATGTAGTACGCGATGAAGCATTACAGCACAACTGTTTTTTCTTGTGCGGTAGAGTGCAAGGCTGAATGAATACAGGTAAATAATCACTGTTTCCATTTCAGTTTTCGGACTACGGCATCGAAGGAGTTGTACCTTCAGAACTCCTCCCTCCTGAGGTGAATGCCAAGTTTTCATCGAAGCCTGCTGAGAAGGCAAAACGGCCGAAAAAGGAAGACTCAAAAGGCGCGTCAGCTCAACCCAAAGAGCAGCAGGTACCTGGCCCATCTTTACTCGAGGAATATACATAGCTGAGTCCAATAAGACTCTGTATGGGTTCTCTAAACAATGTCTTGCACTGTCTGATATAGGCTGAGTCTAATGAGACTCTCTATCCCCACTTTCTAAATACTATTTCAACTACCTCTCTCTCAGCGTTTATGTTAAACAGTGCAAATCAGTGTATAGAAAACCATATGGCTGTCAATGTTTGACATAGGCAAACTTGTGTTTTAACGTCTACTAGTAAATTCTAACAGATAGCTGTCAATGTTGTTGCTGTGCAGGTTGCTGCGACGCCTGAAACCGATGGCGGTGGCAGCGCGGGTGATCCGGAAGAAGGGGCGGTGGTACCGATGGACTCGGACAATGGGGCGGCGGAGGATAGCCAGAAACGTAGCCCAGGGGAAGTCTCTGGGCCTGAGAGCGGACAGTGCGATCCTGAAGCGGATGCTGATGATGGCATCAAAACTGAAACTAGTAGCAGAGACGCCCGTGCCGGGGAGAAATAAATACTAGGAGCTGTAAAATTTGCTGTCATGGCGATATCGATCATTCTGCCAAAGATGGTGTATTAAGAATGACATCCTGCGATGTTTGTTTTGCCCAAGCAAAGTATTAGATGTAAAGTGGGTGGTAGTTTCATTTCACAACGGTAGCAGTGTGTGTTCTCTGTTGTCTTGCATAGCAGCGGCAGATGGTAAACCTGATCCTGCCCGCTCGTCTGGAAATTTTCAGTTTTGAAAACTGGAAGGCCTCGTCCCGGGAAACTGTTTCGGATGGTGAACGGAACAAGTCGTTTGAACTTTGTGATGCTGCAACAAACAATCCGTCCCTAGTAAAGTTTTTTTTTTTTGTTTGAAAATTGTCCCTAGTAAAGTTGGTTGGTCGGAACAAGTTGTTTGAAAATTGTCGTTCCTACAGTATATACATGTCATGGAGCCGTTCATTTGGCTCGCAGGCAGCAGCGTGATATGGACGGCTGGGATGAGCGACGCACCCTCCCACACAAGGGGTCACGGGCGCAGCGGATGGAGGAGGCCGGTCCGTAGCGCCTGCGGCAGTGCTGCCTGCCTGCCTGCTCCTATATATGCTTTCGCTCTTGTTGTCTTGCAGTAGAAGGCTAGAAGCAGAGCTAGGGAGGGAGAGTTCACACTTGACACACACACACACACTCTCCACTCCAATAGTCCAATCCTTCAATACACGGACGGAGCAGAGTCTTCAAGGTCGGATCAAAGAAAGGAGGAGAAGGGTGGGGTGGCTGGATCGGAGGAGGAGCTGTTCCTCAAGGAAGGAAGGAAGGAAGGCAGGAAGCAGGAAAGGAAAGAATGGCGCTGCAGCCACCTGCTGCTCCGCCTCCGTAGCTAAGCTGTGGCCTCCGCTTTCTCAATTGTAAGTCCAGTCCATCTTCTTCATCCACCTCGTCGTCTATTTCTTTCATTGTTCCTCTCTCTCTCTCTCTCTCTCTCTCTCTCTCTCTCTCTCTCTTGTTCCTTCACGGTGCGCCCCAATCCCCTCCCCCCTGGTCGAAATCGAGTCGCATAATCATCAACACAAGACGAGTTTCTTGATACTACTGTATACGGTTGGTTTTCTTTTTGGTTTGGGGGGTGTTTGAACATCATACTAGTAGAAGATGTAGTGTACTTGCAGTAGTAAAATGCGGATGCATTTTTAAACGGTAAAAGCAGTAGCAGCTGGTGTTGTCTTGTCTAGGTATGGTATGGGGCGGGGTGGGGGGAGGAAAGAACTGGTAGCAGTATTTTCACAGTAGAAAAGAATTACTCCTGGGAAGAGAAAGGGAAGGGGCTGTACTGTATGTAGAGGACGATGGATCATGGACGGATGATGCAGTGTAGTGTGTAGGTAGAGAAAGAAATCGCAGCGCCCGGCACCAGTACTTGTACATGCAGCAGCTGCAGGACACCGTATTTATTTCTGATTTGCAGAGGCAGCCAGCCATCCAGCCGTTGTTTACCATCTCCGTGGGTTTTTAAATGTGTACAAAACTCTAATACAAGTCGTTCCATGCAACACAAGTGCAGCGAGCCGGGTCGGGTCTACCATGATGTGATGAGTGAGCATTTTTGAAATGGGTGGGTGGGACTGGGGCACTCTCCTCCGGCGCGGCTGCTGCAGTGCACTGACTCTGCATGCCATGCCATGCCTTTTCTTTTTCTCTTTTTACCCGGCAGGCAGGCCCGGCGTGTAGGCTAGACCACCAGAGCAGCAAGCTCTCATTCCACCATTGTACAGTACCACGGCCTAGGCTAGGCTAGCACTAGCAGCCTGCTGCCGTCACGTCTGCAGTGCACGCTTTCGTGTTTGCTTGCTCTCCTGCTCGTTTTTGACAGCTTGGTTGGCTGTGGCTGTTTATTTTTGTCATCAGGTGGCTCGCTCCTGTAGTCCTGTCCTGCCACCACCCAAGGAAGAAGAAGAAACTCAAGGAGAAGACGCACCCAAGCAAAAAAAGCCGTGGGGCCCGGTCCGGTGTTGTGTGGAATCCATCCATCGATCGATCGATCGAATCCCCACCGTCACAGCGAGCAGGCAGAGGGCACAGGCTAGGCTAGCTATGGAGTCGCAGCAGGAGGAGTCGCCTGTGGGTGCGTGCTGCCTCCGCCGCCCACCCACCTGCCCGCCTTGGCTCCAAGCCGCCATTGCAGGTACGTACGTTAACCAAAATCCATCTTCTTCCTCCGTTGCCTGTTTTTCAGTGTTATTATCGACATCAACCGTGTACTGTACTGTACTACTTGAGTGTCTCTACCGTAATAAACTGATCACGCCGGTCACGGAGGAGACCCTTGTGAAATAAAAAATAAAAATAAAAAAAAGAGGGAGGAGGGAGACCAACTGTAGTAGCATGTCCTAGCCTGGTGTCTCACTAAACCATTATTCATCCACAACTCACAACTGTAGTACAGTTGCACGCTGCTAGCGTGCTGCTGTCTCTGCCTGCCCTGCCTACATGCTTTGCATCAATGCCATCGTGTTGCTCTTTTGTTGCTGTGAATGTGATCTCGGGAGGGAGCAGTCACGGGCGTCCATTCCTTTTTGATGGAATACTATGCATTCATGACGCACAGGATTCTCGCTCTCCCTCTGGGTATTCCGTTTCCATCCCATTCCTATCCTATTCCATGGCCGGCAACGGCATTGCCTCCTCCTGCCCATGTCCCATCCCATGGTGATGATGGATCGGAGACCACACACAAGACTGACTGCCGATGGTACAGTACAGCAGGATTCTCGTTGTGTCGTGTTGCCTTGCCTTGCCTTTGTTTCTTCCTCGGTGGAATGGAATCTCTCGCTCTCCCTCTCTGTTCAGATATTCCACCCACCCACCCACCGGCCATTCCATTTCCATTTCCCAGCTTGAATTTTGGTACGGCAAGAGCCAGCGAGCGCTTCCAGATTTGAAATTTTGAACCCGCTCCAGCGCTCTAGTAACAGGTTGGTGCACTGGCAAACAAAAAGGTTGGCTCGCAATGGCAATGCTGCCTACCTGGCCCAAAGGTTTCTTGTTTCTTGTTGTATGTATGTATGTACTACACCAACCCAACGTAACTGCTCATCTGAATAACAACAGTAGACGGGCAGTTGCCTCATTTCCTATCCTCAAGCGTGCTCTAGCAGTATTTGTTTCCCAACTAACTGACTGATTATTATTGGTTTCTACTATGTTAATTTGTTCGTCCATTCATTCATCCTGAATCACAAACAGTAGCTAATCCTGAATTATTGCTGATGGTTGTGACAGACATCGAGCAGCGGGTGCGCGCGCTGGCCGTGGACGAGGCGCCGCCCACGGAGCACTCCTTCGCCGACCGCGCCGAGAGCTACTACCAGCAGCGCCCCCAGCTGCTGGCGCTCCTCGCCGACCTGCACCACCGCTACGTCTGCCTCGCCCAACGCTACGCCCACGCCATCTCACTCCTCCACTCCTCATCCGCCAACAACAACGACGACATCGACACCAAGCAGCACGCGTCGTCGGACGACGACTGCTGCTCCTCCGACGCCGACAGCTCGCTCTCCTTCCAGGTCATCCAGTCCCAGCTGCAGCAGCCACCACCGCCGGGCATCAGCAGCACCACCACCACCACAACAACAACAACCGATGCCGACATTGATCTGGTATTAGCAGAGCTGGTGCTTGCGTGGGTGCGCCGCGACGTGCTGGCGGACGAGGCGGAGCGCCGTGCCGCCGAGGCCGCGCGCAGGATCGAGCTGCAGGGCAGCCTGGTGGAGGTGCTGGAGTCGGAGCGCCTGGTGCTGCTGGGCGAGAACGCGCGCCTGGGCCTGCGCGCCTCCGCGGCCGAGGACGGCGCCGCCGCCGCGCAGGCCGAGCTGGGCTACGCGCGCCGCCGCGCCGCCGACCTGGCCCGCCTCGTCGTCAAGCTGCGCGAGGACCACCGCGTGTGCGCGCTGGGCCGGAGGATCGAGGCCCTGCAGGCGCACGTCTACGGCCTCGAGCTGCGCAACCGCGAGTGCTACGACGCCATGGCCGCCTGGGACGCCGAGCGCAAGGCGGCCGCCGCCGAGATACAGAGGCTGCGCGCCGACAACGCGCGCCTCCTGGCGGCGGCTGCAGACAGCGGGAGGAGGAAGCGCCCCCCCGGCAAGGGCAAGGGCGCCGCCGGGTGGGGGTGGTGGGCCAGGGTCAGGATGGCGGCCGAGTGGACGCCCTGCGCGCCCCCCGCCGCCACCACGGTCAGGAAGGTGGGCGAGCACATGAAGGGCGGCAAGGACGTCGGCGGCAACGCCAGCTACTCCTACGGCGGATGCTTCTGCGTCTAGAGTAGAGTTGCCCCTCGGTGTCTAGTGATATCATGTTATCGTTATCCACCAACACCAGCACTTGCCATGAAGATTAGAAGGAGGGCCCGTCGTTTTCAAGCCTACAAAAGAGCGAGTGTAAGGGGGGTGTTTCGATCTCTTAGCTAAAATAATTTAGTCTCCCTCAGATCGGATGTATCGTATGTTTGGACGCTAGTTAGAAATATTAAATATAATTTAATTATAAAACTAATTACACAGATGAAACGAATTATATTAATTTATGATTAGCAAATGTGATGCTAAAATAACCGTTTGTTAATCATAGATTAATTAGACAATAAATTTGTTTTCTCATTTAATTCTCAACCGTGTAATTAGTTTTCTAATTAAACGATAAATAATACTTCTAACTAGCGTCTAAACATTCGATGTGACATGGGTTAAAATTTAGCCCTTGAATACAAACACTCTCTAAACCTAAATAATTTTTACTCAATTATCATCTACCCAAAAATGGACCCACCATTGGATCATCCGATACAGTTTAATCCAACCATTCATTTTAATCAATTTGGGCCCACCGATCAATATAGAATCCTGACCATCATCGAGGGATGTTTACGCATTCTTACCAAGCCTAGGGGCAATAGGATTTGTGGACAGGGAGAGTTGCTTGACATACTAAAAATATTTCTAAAATTTTAGATGCTCGCTTCCATTGCGACACACACGACCAATATTATGAAAAGAGTGAAGTCTATTTATCCCCTGAACTTGTCGCTAAGTATGAAAAAGGCCTCTAAATTCAAAACTAAATATCTTTCACCTCCAACTTCCAAAACTATAGTGTTTTAAAGGCCTCTTCCCCCATCTAAAACTTTTATTCTTCAATACACTGTCTAGAAACTTTATTTCGTAATTGAGAATATTAGCCGAGGCGACAACAAGTTTATATCCCTAGGTGGATATGATTTGAAGTTTGATCTGAGGTCCGTAATTTTGCAATTTGTTTGACCATGGTTTGACCATTCTACTAGGCAGACAATCCACCTAGTAGAATCACGAGCGTTGCTTCCATGAGACTGACCACGGTATGTCTACAACGGGCGTTGGGTGTTTAGGCTATATCCAACGGTATAGGTATCTTGAGAAATTTGGCACTGTTTGGTAGGGAAAAACGCTCGTTTTCCTGGGCTGTTTAACCACGATGTTCTAGAAATAATATACTCCCTCCGTCCACAAAAGAATGAAATCCTAGCTTTGTCCTAAGTCAAACCATCACAACTTTGACCAAATTTATATCAAAATATATTAAATTTTATACTATCAAATTAGTATCATTAGATTCTTGTTGGAATATATTTTCATATCATACATATTTGATATCATAAATGTTGATACATTTTTTTATAAACTTAGTCAAACTTACAATCGTTTGACTTAGGACAAAACCAGGATTTCATTCTTTTGTGGACGGAGGGAGTATTTTATATTTTTGGATGCAAAGTGTCGTATATGAGCCCATCTAATTGCTCTTCGGGGCCCCAACCGAAATATGGGCCATGGTTCCTTCCAGGAAACCGGCCACAGTTGGGCTAGAGGCGAAATTGATGCAGCAAAACCGGCCGGCTGACCCTCGCTCTGTTTTCCTTTTTCTTTTGGCTCGTTGCTTCTCCGGAGATCCTGCTCCCACAGGCAATTAGGCAAACACGGACATCCACCATGCTACATGAACACAAGTCGTGTACTACATTACAGTGGCGGGTGGCAACTCGCGGTACCTTGAGTTTGGTGTAAATACTAAATAGTACACTGCTCCTCGCTGCCGTAGGGCGTAGGCTTTAGAATCCTTGATCACCATTGATACACCTCCAAGTATGAGCACAGTGTGCTGAGAATGACGAAAGTTACGAGCCAGTTATGTGCAAAGCCCGACTCATATTGTTTCACTCTACCAATTTCATGAAACAATATTTCGCTGTACCATAATTTTTTTCCTCCTCATCCTGTATTCCTGTCTTGTATATGATTAATTTATTTATACCATACGAATCAATGGAAACAAGCCATTTGCTATGATTCCGTCCTATCATATTATTTTTCTGGTTTCATACAAGTCTCAGCAGTAAAATCAAGATAGACAGACTGCATATGTGAGAGTGTGCTAGCTAGTTCCTCGTCAAAGGATAATTTAGAATGTATTGCATATACCTGCGCTCGTTTTTTCCTTTGTGACATTGTGTCATTACTCAGAGGCATCCTAGCTGGCCTGACCATACAGAGGGTGTTTGTTTTAAAGAATGGACTAGTCTATCATCTTCTCACTTTTCAAATTTTTTGTTGGATCTGTGAAATGGAATGAGTTGGTCTATCGTCATCATCTAATTTCTCATTAGCTAATAACTCATATTAGGATGGGAAATGAGGTCATCTCACCAAAATTCATGAAATCACTCATAGAATGAATGGTTTTATTCCTCAAACCAAACACATCGTAATGATTTTGGAAAAGCCGGTTTCTCCGTGTCGCCGTTGCATCGTAGTTGCTTGGTTGTAGTTGAATTGGGAAGCAAAACTATTTTTTAAAAAACAACGAGTAAGACTTGGCCAAGAATTGACTTGAATGATGCATAGATGTGCGTCCACAAGTCATCATATGCTGCACCTCGTTTGGTCACGAATCTGATGATTAATTAAAATACGCTGCTCCGTACCCAGTATATTTATTTAAAGTTAGGCTGATTCTCTCCTAGCTTGTTGTGTTCGATTCCGTGCGTGTGGAAAATGGTTGAGAATCCGGCACGGAATGCTTGCTATATGCACTGTGGTTGGGTTTTGAGGATTCCTCAAAAACACTGTTTTGCATTGTTTGACATAAATGCTGCACTGTAGAGAGAGAAATAGTTGGAATAGTGGTAGTGAATGGAATTTGAGGAACCTCATCGTGGATAGCTTTAAGAAATGCATGAGTTTTTTTTTTTTTTTTTTGAAATATGCTTCTGAATGATGATGATAAGAAGAAGAGCGAGAAGGAACCGGGGACGGATGCAGAATGGGCGTGATTGGATGCCTTTATATGGATGAGCCAAGCTGGTGGGATGCAGGATGAAATTGTTTGATTACACTTGTGTGCATTGGATGTTTTAGTTCCCTGTTTCCTGGCGCTAGTTTGCTCTGCGGCATGCAACATCAGACCTCGAGCCAGGCCCGTGACAAACGAGATCCATTTTTCGTTTCTCCAGAGCCTGGCTCAGATGGCTCTGGCTCGCATGGCCTGGCTCGCTAGAAACTATAACCTATCGCGCCCAATCTGAAGGTGGACTAGAGATGGTGTTCACGTGAAGCCGAAAGGCGGGTGTTGAATGCTGGTGGATGGCGGATGAAAACTTTGATGGATCACCTAGCCCCGCCCCGAGCCACTGAAGATCTGAATATCTGATGCGCATGCTGGGTTGTCCATCCCATCTTACAGACACGTGGAGACGGCGGCGTCGTCAGCGTTAAGGAAACGATCGAGCCCATGTTCTCTGTTTTTCTTCGGATGGATCCAACTACATATACATATTCTTATCAACTCCATATACATATTTTCATATACATATTCTTATCAAAAAAGAAAACTCCATATACATATTTTCAAAAAAAAAAACAACCACGTCAAATAAAAAAGAACTAAAGGAGCAATAGAGTAGTATTATTTTTTTTCTAAAACTTCGATTATTCGCCTTAATCAAAAAAATATTCAAACATGTAAAAGCACAACACATACTCAAACTATATTTAGTAAGAAAGCAAATCATAACAAAATAAATGATAAACTAATAGATATAATGGCTACTATTATTAGAGCTACGTGATTGACGGCAGTGGCGACGCCACATTCAACGTACCTGGTGCACCGACGCCAGGGTAGTTTTTTTTACCACTAATTGTATTGATGTTTACCACATAAATTTGTCAGATTATGTATTTTTTAGAGCGGTGCACCAGGGTGTTTTCGTCGCTAGCTTCGCCTCTGATTGACGGTCAAATGTTTTGGTTTTTTTTTTTTTTGATAATTTATAAGATATGTTTTTTTTAGCGTGTCTGGTAAGAATTAACGTGGAGACTCGAAATAAAATCTTGTATAAGTAGTAATTTGTTATGGTAAAGTAATAATTAGTAATCCATGACACGCGCTACAACGCCAAAGGGCCTGTAGCCTAGTGGTTGCAGCAGCTCGAGCGGCATGAAGTCTAGGTTCGACTCCTGGTGGGAGCGAATTATTTCAGGATTTAACGGCTTTATTCTTTCAGTGGTAGGTGACGTTCCCGTCAACAGCGAGACGCCTGTGATGACTTCGTGAATCTCGAGATAGCCGGCTCTTTACACGGTGCTTCGGAGGTACTCACAGGGATAGGGTGTGCGTGTGTGCGTTCATAATGCGTTGTATTGTGTATTCGAGAGAAAAAAAAGGCACGCGCTACAACATATGAGCATCGGTTGAAAAATTCAATGTTTGTATGTATAGGCCTTTAATAAATCGATCTTTCGCATATGGACGGACAGAATCAAAACTGGGACCGAATCTGGAGGAAGAACACGTCAATGCATCCCCCATGCATGGATGCTCTATTCGACCGACGCGACGCAAGCTGCCGACGACCCAGGCCCAGATTATTACGAGATCACACACACACACGCCGCCCACTGCACGCGCGTCAATGCCTTGCTACCAAACCAAACCCAGCTCTAGCTCGTGTGCACTTGTCCCGGTCAGATCACTGGCTCGAGTCGCGCGCCCCCGCACCGCTCTTTTTTTTTGCCCGCGCACGCACCGACGAGCAGAGCAGAGGAGAGGAGAGGAGGGGAGAGGGCGCCCGCTAGCCAGAAATAGCAGGCTCTCGGCTCTCCACAGGGAGGGGAGGGGAGGGGAGAGGCGGAGAGGCGACGGTCCGGACAGGACCGATGGGCGGCGTCAAGCAGGTCCTCGTCCGCCCCCTGTGCCACCGCGCCGCCGCCTCATTCGCCGACGACGACGACAGCTGCAGCAGCTGCAGCGCCGGCAGCCCCGACCGGTACGGCGGGGAGATTGTGCTGCTGGACCAGTCGCCGTCCCCGCCGCCCATGTCCTCCTGCGGCCGCTACATCCTCCACCGCGTCTGCAGGTTCGACACGCTCGCCGGCGTCGCCATCAAGTACGGCGTCGAGGTCAGTCCGTATCCTCCGTCCGTCCTTCCTTCCTTCCTTCCTTCTGCCCATTCCCCTCTCATCTATCTCATCCATCCATCCATCCATCCATTCATCTCCTTCAGGTGGCGGACGTCAAGCGCGTCAACGGCCTCACCACCGACCTGCAGATGTTCGCCCACAAGACGCTCCGAGTCCCTCTCCACGGCCGGCACCCGCCCGCCGCCGCCAAGGCCTCTTCTCCTCCCCCGACCCACGCCGCCAATCGCACCAGGTAGGTAATTACTCACTCCCTCGGTTATTACATTTTTTGTGCTTACCACCACGCCATTTCTTTCCCACGATAAAAAAAAAATCGCATTTTTTTCAACTCGACCCGGTTTCTTGTCCACAATTCGGGCCGATTCTGGCCGTATTTTGACTTTTCATTTGATCTGGCACTCGTGGTCCACTTCCACCATGTGGTAGTATGTGGATACTGGACACGGTCACACGGAACATGTCAAACGCCTGCCTTGAGGTTGGCAGGTTTGGGCCGACTCCCTCCGACAGTGTTGAGAACCTGTCGTGAGGTAGGCTGTGTTCCATTCCATTCCACCGGTGGGGAACGAAAGGGAAACCCACCGACTGCTTGCCCCCGCCCTTCCACGATTCACACTCACACAGGCGCACTGCTGCTGTGGTGTCCCCTTGAGCACTGACCTGATGATGTTGTTGCAAGTTGCAACTAGCTAGGGGCTCTGCCGGCCACCTGTTTTCTTTCAAATGATATGATACAGACAGCATCCAATCCAAAGAGGAACGATGATAAGTAGTACATTCCTGCCTGCCTGGCAAGTGGCAACACATGCCAAGCCTCCACATGCTTTGCACTCTCCATACATTGCTTTATTCTTGACAGATACTACATCTCTAGAACTTTGCTGGATACTTAACAGAAACTGAGAAACATTAGAGAACAATCCATCTGTACACAAAATACATAAGCTTTTTATCATTTTCTATTCCAAAAGATGAATTCTGATGTAGTAAAATGGACAGCATATTTAATTTTAATGGATGCTCCACTACATAGTACTACTAGATTCTTAGTGCGTCGCTTGTCACTGCATATGCTGCTGCCTTTTATAGTTTAATGGTGCTACCATGTGATGCTGCTGACTGATAGTCTTCAGTTTTGCTGACCCTCTACCCGGCTAGGTACACTTCATGCTTTATTATCAGCAGTACAGTAACGATATGATTTTTTTTTTTCAGAGAATGGACTCCACGCCGCCCTCCCAAAAATGCTGCTGCTTCCTTGGATCCATTTCTCAAACCACCACGGAGCACGGTTTCACCGTCCATGAGCCTTCTGCAGGGATACTATGGCCTTGCACCAACTCCAAAGGAAAATCTGACTAATGAAGGCACTGAGATGGCCACGTATGCTAAAGGTAATCCCCGCTACCATCAGCTTGGTTATGATTCCAGCTGGTCCAGTGATCCACTGAACTTCTGAACCTGTGCTCTCTGGACCACAAAACCAGGTCATCACAGGAAAGCTAGAAGCTTATGCAGCAGCTTTGCTCTTGAAAATGGAGACAGCAATAGGGAGATGGACGATACTGAAAAGCCTGTCAGGCGGCGCCAGAAGGCCGACGGTGAGGTGACAACAAGGGAAGACAATGGCGGTGCCCTGTTGGCAAGGGCCGGACAAGGATTGGCCCTGAGGCCAAAACCTGGCAGCCGGCTAGATTTGAACGGCAGCCAGCAAGATCTTCTGGCTACGTGGATGCCTTCGTACGGGGATGGACTGCATACTGTGAAGAAATCATCGAGCACTCCAGAGTTCCAAGATTCAGACAGCATCAGCATTGCTTCGTTGTGGTTGAAGAGCAAGTGGAACCTAAAACCGGATGCTTTCACCCTCACGCTTCCTCTCCCGCTCTTCGACGGTATCCCGAAGCCTCTCTTCGACAGCATCCCGAATTCGATTGCTGCTTGGAGAAACAAGGCGGCCAAAGATTAGCAGGGTTACTACATACAAGCCTTACATACTTTATTGGTTGTTCATGGGTAATTTAGTGGAGGTGCGCGAAGGTCTTGGCCTGGCTGGAGGAGTTGGTTTGCACTCTACTTCCCCTATCCCCAGGCAAAGGGAAGGAAGGGACGATTGGACACCGCAAACGCAGGGATGGTGCTGAAGCGGCAACGGTGGATATACTTATACAGTGGTACATTACTTACACATACATACCGTACTGAATCTGCTGTGCCAAAGCAGCAGCAGCAGCAGCAGCAGATTATTTCAGAGTTGAGAGTTGAGAGTTGAGCCTCAGGGCTTATTTCAGCCTTTGTGAGGTATTTCTTCTTCTTCTTTTGTACACAATATAGAAATGAAGGCAAACGCCAAGCGGCATGTATGTTGTTCCCATGCGCTAATAAAGAAAGATGGCTTTGTTCATCAGTCGGTACTAGCTGCTGTGGTTTCAGCCTTTTTGTTCATCCGGAGTATATGATAGACGTGGCAGGTATGTGACTGGTCAAAAAATTGTAGCTAGCATTGCAATAGAAGAAGATTTCTTAACAGAATTTGGCCACAAACCAACCCATGCTTTCAAAACTTAGTCAACTCTACCAGATTTTAGCAAGGTGAGAGACTGGGGCATATGTCAGAGCCAGACAACGGCAACAACAAACCAAACAGGCCTGGTATCCGTGGTCAACTCAACGGCCTAAATTTGGCCGGACTGGCTTGGGCAATGGTCAAAACGTCAATCAATGCTGCTTGTGTAGATGCAGTAGGAAGGAAACACAACAGCACTACTGGAATCCACAGGTTGGAGTTGGAGTTGTATAGCCCCTTTGGACAAACAAGGAAGTTTATGCAATCGAAGGGAAGTAGTTAAACGTTGCGTCCCTTTGATGCCCGCATTGGAACTCTCCTGGACTGGGACGCACAACGTCACACATACCATGACACATCCTGCAGAGTGCAGAGAATAACCGCGTTTTTATGCTTGCATGAAAATGCTTTGTCTGGGTGAGGGCATCGCACGGAGTTTGATCGGGGACGCGACGCGATGGATCAAATCAAAGCCAACTGAACGACCATGCCGGACGAGCTATATACACTGCTCTGACCAAGTTGAAAGCACAGCGAACAAACAGATATATAGTATGTAAGTAGTCATGTATATGTATGTAGTACAAACCGGAGAAGAAACACCACGTACGTACTAAAAATATGCTGAACGCCAAGCAGCATGTATGCGCTACTGTCTAAAAGAAAGGGCTCTCTGTTGTTCGTCAGCTGTTTTGGTCTCAGCCTTTTTGTTCATAATATAATATGTACTAGTAGCCATGACAAACAGCTATGTCAATCGTCAAACTGTAGAAAGTATTTGTATTCGATAAATAGGGTCATAAACGCAGAGTACGGCACCTTGAACCATCTTTGAAAACTGGTGAACCGTGACAAAAATGAACTGCGGTAGGGATTCAAACAGCCCAACTCGGCTCGTAAAATGCAGGCGGAAAGTTTGCTCCACTACAAATATATAGAGTACCTCGTCCAGTTTTATAGAAGGGAGAAAAGATTCAGCACATGAACTAGCACCTACCATTAATGACAAATGTTTTGGCTGACCCAGTTCTCATTGTAACCTTACAACCTTACATCACCTAATACTAACTAGTCATGAACATTGATAAATTCCGTTTAAAACACATCATAGGCCAACATGGCGGCTAAGGCATCAAACTGTTGTACACACCAGCCCTTGGCAACAAAAGGCTTGCAACGTGTACTGTTGCTGTGACATGTTCCTCAGCTTCAAGGGCACTTCCTTTGAATATAGGAAACTCCATGCTCTTCATACCTGGTGCGAGATACATATATAGCGCATCTTATCAGGCATACAGGCCAGGTCTAAAAGAAACTGAGCGCCTAAGATATCAAGCTTACTCTGCTTTCGAGAACCACATTTGCTGGAATGACCCAAGAGATGCGAGAATGCTCCCACCAATCCAAACACTGTGTATGGGTTCCAACAAGTCAGTCATGCCATTGTAAGTAGCAGTAGACAGTCACCTGATGAAGGATAAATAACATGACAGGCACATATAGTTGTATAACCTGAATCGTCTCTCTACTGAGTTTCCACTTGCCATAACCTTAACACGAGCAGCTTGAGGAGACTCCTGCAACAATGCAATGTAGAAATAAGAACTGGCATTAAAAGAGGAGATTTAAGGAACTAATTTCAACAGTTTTAACCATAGAAGCTCCGTCCTATAGACTATGCTGTGTGCCTGTGTTCACCATTCGCAACCAACATGAACAAAGAGAATTGCATCGCTTCAATAATTTTCCAAAAAAAAGGGAAATATGCGAAACTAGTATGATATGATACTCCCACCATATCCAGTTTTAGACATTGATACAATATACTCCATTAACCGTTACTTTCAGTTATATAGTAGGAAATTATTAAATTATACTGATATTGAAAGTTTAAATCTGCTTATATAGCTTCAATTTACTAGAGACCTAGATACTACAGTGTGTACTAGTGGCTAAAGAGCTAAAAAGGGCTGTACCTCTAGTACTTCTTTCTCTAGGCGCTCCTTCAACTGCAGAATTGATGATGAGCCACCAGAAAGCTATCCATAGTACAAGATTGCAGATGTTAGAATTGTATGTATACTGTGTAAATAGCAAAAGAATTTTGCAGAAGGTCTAACGTCACTCGCACATGCTGTTCACGCATGATATATGTAAAATGCAGCTCCGGAATTCATGTATTTACCAAGATGTTGCTAAATAACTCCTTGCGTATGTCAACGTCACACCTGTTTACACTATCAATGACCTGGGAAGAAAAAAAAGTATCAGCAATTTTAGCCTTATTAAGAACTGCCATGCTGCCAGCATTATAGAACAGTATGTGACTCATTCAGCTCACCATTCGTTGAAGTCCACGGACTGGCGTTGCATCTGAAAATCCATCGACCCCAGGAATAGTCTGTAGGCATAAATTTGTGTGCATGTCAGCGAAAAGAAAGCAATAAACTAGTTTTATTTCACACAGTAACACTATCTAGTACTAAAAATCAGTGGAGTCAAAAGAAAAGACAAGAATAGAAAAGAAGGCACCAAAACAAGTTAGGCAATTACAACTTACAACTAATAAATCACTCCAACTAACAAGTAGTACAAAGCCCTTTCCATACTACTCACCTGGGATAGAGCTGGATTAAATAGTATATCAGGAATCTTGAATCTATCAGCACCAACCTCAATAGTTCTGCTCAAATATCAGGTATGCAAGTTAAAAATCCCATAAACAGAACATGACAAAGAAAAAAGAAACAGAAAATTAAAGATGAGCAGTGGGAAAGATGAGACATGCACTGCATCGCCCTATTAATGCGCCCGCCAATCCCACTTCAAAGACCATGCTAATGGTCATAAAAATTCCAAATGATTAGGATGCTAGATTATGAGATGATCCACAAAATTGCAAATGCCCATCTTTCAAATGTTCCATGTATATTATGATAAATAAGGACAAGTTTCAGTAAACAAATTTTGCAGCATGATTTTCATAAAAAATAGTAAGTCAAAGATCCTCATGGCTAAAATACTTCTGTCCAACTTACTGTCCATCTGGAAGCTCATATGAAGTCGTAGGGACATTTGCATATGCCACCTCTGCATGAAAATAAGAGTTGGGACAGTAAGTACTAGAATATAATAGGAAACATAAAAAAGCTTTAAACACATAAGTCAATGAAACAAACATAATTTCTTATGGCACTCAAGGCATACATAAAAGAAGCCAAAGGAATATTGAATCCAGAATCGAAACAGCAATAAAGATAGCAGCTGCCACATAAATATTATAGTTACAAAAGTATACCATCAAAAGCGGTATCTGGAACTCTGCAAACAGATTCCTTGATGTCACTAGCGATAGCTCTCTGTAACACAATGGATCATCATTGAAACCATAAAGAAAAAAATTAACAGCATATAACAAAAACTAAAGGTCTGCAAATGAACATACCATGCAGTACAGCCTATAACTCTCTGTTGTGTTTGGAAGATCAAGATCTACAATCTGAAATGGAAAGGGCAAACGAAAGTCACACAAAAAGTGCAGAATGTTTGCCTTCCACTAATCTAGAGAGTAATTTTAGCTGCAAAAGCACGCCATGGCTCGGTATTACATAGCGCTAACTTCTTCATAGTATAGTGGGCCCGCTTACATCTCTAAGTATAGCGGTAATAGTAGCAAGCAAATAAAGCAGTCAAAAGAACGAGATACATTATAACATAATCAGGATTGACGTATTAAGAGATTTAACACCCTTAGAATGAGCCAAATGAGTAGTAAGAAAACCAAAACAGTATTTGTAAATGCCTCAGTAGTCCAGAACAGGAACTAAAATTATACACAAAACTCCAATACTTGAGCAATACACCAGAAAGAAGAGAAGAAAAATGGTCTGAACTCAGAAGCCAGAACATTAAGCCAGTGTTTTTTACTTAATCTACTGACAAAGTGGTTACCAGACATTACAGTCCATCATAAGAAAGAATACAAGGCTGATATTCTGTATCATATAGCCGGAATAACACACCTAACTGGAGCTGCTATTGGAATCAGCCAAAAAAAATAGCATGTGTTTGTTTCCAACTATCTCATTTTTACACTGGCTGTATCTCTAACTATGAAAACAGGCCTATTAAGTACTTCCCATGTATTTCAAGCACATTGGCAGATCAGCTTACACATGACACAGTATCATAAGTACCAAGGGGTACATTTCAATGGTATGGCGAGTTTCCCTTAGCTTAGCTTGAAAGAATCAAAAGCAGACATAAACAATTTAAATATCAACATAATTTTAAAAGCAACAGCACCTTATATTCTCCAGGACTGATCTCCTTCTTCTTAAATGAATATCTGGGCCTAATCTGGACAGAATTCAAACAGGAGTTAACCGGCAGCAAAAACTAGTATTTGATGGCAAGCAAGAGAGAAGCTTACAACAACGCCCTTGCTCTCTAAGCTTTTCATCATACAGTCAGTTAAAAATTCACCGCCAACTGGAGAAGTCGCCACAGACTGCAAACAGAAAGAATGTTATTAGGTAAACAAAATTTAACTATAATATAAGATTAAAGCATCAATGTAACATCTGCAAATGAGCTTAACTGAGCAATTTATCAAATATTAAATAACCCTTGGTTGCTCGCATTTTCAAATGATTGGACAAAACAAAAAAAACACTAATTAGAAACATACAAGCATTGCGTCATACACTTTCCACTTACAGAATACAGATAGATATGAGCTTGTCGCTTATGAGAAGTATGTTGTACCTTTTGCAAAACAAAACCATCGTGCACAGCAGAAACGACAGTAGATCCACCACCACTGCACCAAAAATGGCCACATTGTCATATTACAGACATGTTACCATGATGAAGCCCCAAAAGCCATGGGAAATAAGACCCAACTAATCAATGACAATATTATGACATCAGCTGAGTCCCAAAGTGGTCACCAAAACGATAAACACTAAATAATATGCCGCCTATCATCTAGATGTCTCTTAGGCCTAAACAGCCATATAATGGGATAGACAGCTGACTAAACAGAAACAGCTGGCCACCGCATAGCATTTATATGGGCTCAAAAGCATCAATCAACTCAGCCATCGACTAGCGTATTAAAACAATACGTAAAGCATGGTAAGGGTATTATCAGCGTATGGAAATGGTGCAGTGCAGAACATGTTGTTGTAAAACAAGAGCATCAACTTTGATGGATGGACTTATCAAACCTGTGCAATTGTGCCTAACTAAATGATGCAAATATATAATCTGAAGGTTTTATTAAATAAAGAGGAGTAAGAACCAATCAAAGCAGGCAGAAGATGTATTCATTCATCAATTGACCAGTCTAACATGAGCAAAGGGAGATGTTTCATATAAGAAAAAATACACTTGAGTGAAATGAAACCATGAAAATGCTCACCTGTCAACCACCAAAGATGTAGCTCGTCCAGATGCAAATGATGTGAGAACCTGATAGCACAATCAACAATCAAAAAATAATAACTAATTGCAACAGGAATTGATTATGACAGATACATACTGCATTTTTCGCAAGGAACAGTGCTGGCACTTTGTAGTTCTCAAACATAAGTTCTGCTGCTCTATGAGAAGATGTAAAACAACAGTCAGACATGAAGTTATCAAGTCTTTTCTAGTCATGAAGGAAAGAGTATGTAGTAACAATTACAAACATAATTTTGGATATACTAGGATAAATCCCCATTCCAGGAGAAGACAGGTTGTTAAAATCCTTCTACATTGATTTAACATTGGCATTACAACTAGTAGAGTAAGCAAAAGACAGAGAGATGTACTTCCAAAAACCAACAGCAGCAGCAAAGCCTTAGGAGTCCCAAACGAGTTGGATAAGGGTAGATATGAAACCCAAAAATGAGAAGTAACCAGAAAGAAATAGCTTTTTTTTTTTGCAAGAAAAAGAACTCAAATTCAATACAACATATAAAATATAAAACAGGCACGATTATCAGGTTCCAGTAACAAAATTGTCTGTCATCATTGTTAGGAAACACTTCTGTGTTGATTCTTAGGAAAAGTAACTAGGAAACCAGTAGTGTTGTTCTATTACTCATAAGTATTGGTAACACAGACATTTTAGATACTATAAGCATAGCGCGTACTTCTCTCTTTGCTGTGCAGTGTTTGTAGAAGGTTCAGCTATGAGCATGGGATGTTCTTCAGGATTGATCAACAGCCTCCGTCTGAAAAGTGGAATAAGTCAAAGGTGACATTAGAAGGCGAAGAAAGAAGTGTCTTGTACCTATTACAAAACCAAATCACAAACTGAAAGTTCCTAAAATCGTTAAAGCTGGCTTATAGAGAAAAATGGTAACATTTCCATCAATTAAATCAAGCTAGAAAACAAAAAAATTGTATATCAATAGCAAAGAGCCAGAGCCAGAGTACCAGACATAACAGGAGATTTTGCAATCAGCACACTGGGAGAGGTTAACAGAAAATGGTAAAGAGTAAAACAGTAAAAAATGTTCAGGTTCAAATAATAACCTAGAATACAACCTCAATTGTCAATTCTCAATTTTAAAGAGAAGAACTTTCTTGGGAACAAGACAAAAGGATAACAAAATTCACCTGAAAGCATGATTCCATATAGTATCAACAATATCCCAATCAGTTACCGTTCCATCTTTCATAGGTGAAATCACCTGAATGGGTGGTGGGCGAAAGACCATCAATAGACAATAGCTAACAAAATCATGATCATCAAAGTTAACCCTGATTATGTGCTGATACTAACCTCCATATGATCCCTCCTGAATTCTAACTCTTGGCCTACGTAAAGTTTGCGTTTTGTCTTGGCTTTGTCCACATCCATAGGCTTGGCCCCATTCTTAGAATCTGGTGCAGGGTCGCCTTCCTTCTCTGGCTTGGAGTCATTGGTGCCTTCCGTTTGTTCAATTGAGCCAACAACCTCAACATGTCAAAAGGCACATTAAGAATTTTCTATAGGTGATTTAACAGCATGAGAACATGGAGCAACAGCACAATAGAACTTCTAAACTACAAAAACTGTGCTGGCAAACGCAGCTAGAAGTTGCATTATTAGATATAAAATAGCCAGATCCAAAAATTTCTTGTACAACATAGTAAAATCCTTAACATTTATGAGTTTGTCATATGTGTTGCCTTCCCATTTATTTCTCAACAGACGAGTGAAGCTAACAGCATACTCCCAGACTGCAATGTTAACTAATGAGGTCCATTAGCTATGAGGGATGACCTCCCAACATGGTCGCGGTTGGAACTAATAAGAATTGTACAGGAGATGTGCTATAGACTATCAGTTCCTTCCATGGGATCTCAAGTAAGCCTCTGGAATCAACAGGAAGCGAGCCCAATACAAATGCTAAAACTGGAGTGCCAATTCGCCAGTCCAAATGCTACAGAAATTTCCAGAGACGCCTTTCGCGCCTAATACAAGCACCGAAGGGAGTGGCCAGAGCAGTGACCCCAAAGCGAAATTCGGAATCGACACCGGAACACAGAGGAGCTTGGAAGCAGCAGCAGCAGAGGGGGCATTTAAAGACTCACCGACGGGAATACGGCCTTGGGAGTGTCGTCTCCAGCGTAGCCAGCCTTGCAGCTATAGGAGCCCACATCTATGACGATTGCCGAGACCTCGTCTGCGGAGAGGCAAAACGGAACAGTGGGCGGCGCGTGAGATCTCCATGGGTTTAGGGTTTAGCTGGAGCATGGGGGGTCAGTCGAGCGAGCTTACCTCCGCCGTACATGGCTGCGAAGCGGGAGCAGGAGCGGGAGGGGCCGAAACCCTAGCTCGCCGGAGACGGGGTGGGGAGGAGGGAAGCGAGAGGTTTCGCTCTCGCGTGTTTTGGGTTTGGACTCGCTCGGCTCGAAGGGCCTGATTGGTTCATGGCCCTCGTTGCACGTGCCAATTTTTTACCACGGTTTGATCATATTTGATTTAAAATTAAAATTTAATCAAACAATATAATTTTCATCTATATAATTTATTTGGCTATATCTAAACGAGTAATTTATTGTTTAATTAAATTTAAAATTAAAGTTAAATATAGTCAAATCGTGACCAAACTTTGGTCTGACCACTGAGCTGATTGGATCGAGGCCTTGAGTGGCTAGACCAAACTTTGATCATAAATTAAAATTTAGCCAAACAATAAACTACTCATTTATATAGTTTGGACATAGCCAAATAAACTATATAGATAAAATTTATGTTGTATAGTATAATTTTAATTTAAAGTTAAACACGGTCAAAATGTGACTAAAGTTTAGCCTGTCCTCAATCCAATGAGGCCGACACACAGACTTGGCGGCTCCCCCGTGCCGTGCGAACGAACTGGAGCGGTTGCACCTGCACCTCACCTCACTTCAATGGTGTGGCCCGCTTGTCATCGGCTCATAGTTTGAACCTTGTTACTGATGTGATTTGCTCCAAGGACATGGGAATTTTACCTTGTCTGATTTGATGACTGTACAAGAGTTGAGCTAGCCATCAATCGGTAGAAATCTTGCCTTCCCAATGGGCATTTAGCAGAAAAAAAGAGACCACCTACATGAGATTATGAGAATGAGTCAGTGACAATTCTCGATTGATTGCAACAGTGACCGCATGAGAAGAAGGAAAAAATGACTGTGGGACAATGGAAGAACACGGATGGCATGAGACTTTTCTTTCCAAGGTCTTACGCTTTGAATTATAAAAAATGGTCTTGTGGTTCGCGAGCGTGAATTACTCAATTAATGGAATTTCAATACGCATGGCATGAGACTTTTCTTTCCAAAGTCTTACACTTCGAATTATAAAAAATGGTGTTGTGGTCCGTGAGCGTGAATTACTCAATTGATGGAATTTCAATGCGCATGGCCAAAAACAAATATACCAATGAGCACAAAGGAAAGCTCGAATTTTGTGGAACACGCAGAGAGGAAAAGTTTTACCATTTGGTTTGCTGAAATAAAAAAGAATTTTGTGGAACACGCAGAGATGAAAAGTTTTACCATTTGGTTTGCTGAAATTAAAAAATGTGAATAATTTCGATAAAGAATTTTGTGGAACACGCAGAGATGAAAAGTTTTACCATTTGGTTTGCTGAAATTAAAAAATGTGAATAATTTCGATAAAAAAGTGCCCCCACGCAGGATCGAACTACGGACCTTCAGTTTACAAGACTGACGCTCTACCACTGAGCTATAGGGGCCATTTGAGCATTTTGGCAGACTATAATATAATGGAAGTGTATATCTCTGATGAACGAACAGGTCAGCATATAGAAGGTCGAAGTGACAGTGCACATCGTCTCACAGCTCGCGCCAACAAAATTGTTGCTAAGCAAACGGAGGGCAACAACTAAAGCACGGATTTTAATGTCTAGTCGGTAAATAAACGCTTACGAACAACGAAACACACATACATGTTTGTTTCGGCTGCCGCCGCTGCGCAGCCAGCAAGCAAAGTGCTACAATAATTAGTACTAGAAAAAGTGCAGCTGCTGCACAAACAAGCCGAAACGAACAGGCCATACACTCAGCTGCCTGCGGCCTGCTGGCCTTAATTTCTCTCCTCCCAGGAGGACTGAAGGAAGGAGGAGAGGAATGCGGCAGCTCGGAAATTGTTCAGACAATCGTAGGGGCGTAGATAAACGAGACGTCCCTTTGATGCCTGCACTGGAACTCTCCTAGACCGGGGTGCACAGCGTCAGCCTTATCATAGCACGTCTTGCAAAGAAGAACCACGTTTTGATGCTTGCATGAAAATGGTTGGTGAGGGCGTCGTGAGGCGGAATAGCGACCAGGTACAACAAACCTAGTCATCTGCACATCATGATCATATCATACACTTATGCATATAAGGGGTCAAAGTTTTATTTTTATTTGTCCATATTTATATGGATGTTGATAAATGTAGACATATATTGAACATGCATACATAGAAGAATAAATGAATTAGTTGAGAACCCTTTGCAATTTGGGACGGAGAGTAGTATATATATTAAGGCAACAAATGGATAGCTGATGATGCAAAAGAGAGGTATTATTGACTGAAAAAAAAAACTTGAGAGCTAAACTAGCAGAGAAATATACGTACGTGTTCCATACTTCCATCCCGATGTTTAGCCCACCAAAGTGGAATGCCCAGCAAACTTAGACTTCATTAACCGACATTGAACTGCTGATGTTTCAATTTTAACTTGGTTGCACAAAATGTTTCAATTTTAATTTTGACTTGGTTAAAAGGCAGGGGCGTGCGGCCCTATTCTTCTAAAAAATGTTTCAATTTTAAATGGAACCATGCTAGTTACACAAAATCAATGCATAATTTTACTTAGAAAAGCATGAGCAAGCACAGCTACATACCACATACCTAAGGGTGTGCATGTGGCAATTGCAGCATCGATGAAAGAAGCACCCATCTCAAAGAAGAAGAGGGTCGGCGGCCCATATATAGGAATGAGAAGCGCCATGCTTTAATTTCCTCTGCGAGCCACAAAGTTGCCATGACCCATGAGTAGTCCAGCCTCCGGACCGGTTTCTTTACGTATACGGATTCCTGAATAATCGATCCGGTCCAGAGAAGCAGCAAGCGGTGAATATACTGTAGGGAATTGAAGGGGCAGAGCATCGGTTTGATAAATAACCATGATATTCCTATAGACTGTAAGACCAAGATCACCAGACAGGGCATATGGAGATGCAAAACACTGTTTGCGCACTGTAGACAGAAAGAGAGGTAGTTGGAATAGTGGATGCATACCTTGGATGTCCCTTCTGGTGACCCTAGTCTAAGTCGATCAGGAGCATCACCGGATGCCTAGCATTGCAGAATTCCAGGCATCTGGCTGCAAGCCTCTTCTCGTGTGCTTGGAGTTCAAACGAGCTCGGCAGAGCTTCTCTGAGCACAAGGGTAAACGAAATCGAACCACCAGGCAGGCAATATATTAGGGAGGATATACATGAATCGTAGTGATATAAACTCATCATTCATCAAGATAAAATGATTCACCAAACAAAGAATACTAACGACCCGATCTCCAAAAGATAAAACATTCAACTAAATAACAGAGAAATGCTAATGATCTCCTTGACGACTGAATCATAGACAATACATGTGTACCTTTTGTTAAACAACAAAATTGTCTCTAATGACCTCAAATATACACGAAAAAAAAAGAATAAATCATACTCAATCTATGTTTAATGATAAAACAAAATCACAATAAATAGATGGTAGTAAATTGCATTCTTTTTACTAGAACAAATGGTCAGATACACATCTATATGTCAGTGCTTGTTTTAATCTCTTTCTATTCGCTCATCTTTAGATATATGTCAACAAATTTAGATATATTACATTCATATAGAAAATAAATGAATCTATTTGAAATCTAAAAGAGAACTATAATAATTTAGGATTGAGAGAGCACTATATATGTGTATATGTACCTCCTTATCCGTCCTAGCATCCGCGGCTTCCCAGTGCTGGGGCGATTCCTCCGCTACACGCGACCCGCCGCGTGGCTGCCGGTTCCCTCTTCCGCACGGGTGACAGCGCGTGTGCGCCCGTGGCTTCGCTGACTCCTCCTTTGTCCGCAGGGGACATGTGGGCCCCAACGCGTTCATGGGCCCGCGCGTCGGGAAGGCCTGTTTCCCCCTCCGCTCCTCTTGCGTCGGGAGTCTCGGGACTCGGGACTGCTGCCAGCGCCTCCCTCGGCGGCCTCTCCGTCGCCGCGGCACTCCTTTCCGGCCGCACCGCTCCGCCGTCGGCCTCCCACCGCCGCCGAGCTCTACTCCGGTCGCGCCGCTCCGCCCTCGGCCTCCCCGCCACAGCGGCGCTCCATCCTTGGCGTCGCCGCCACCGCCGCGGCGGCGCTCCGCTCCGGCCGCTCCGCTTCCGAGCCCATGCTTGCCTCCTGCTTCTTCTCTGTCTCCGTTGGTGAGTGCACGCATGCCTCTTCCTTCCATTACCAGTTCTCTCGCTCCACGACACATCCTCGCGCTCCCTTTCGTTCCCGTCGCCTCCTTCCTCTGCCGTCGTTGCCGTCGACGCGTTCTCGCCCCTTACAGTCCCACTCCGCTGCAGACCTGCGGCCTTCGTTCCCCTCGGCGTCTCCACCATGCCGGTTGGGGGGTGCACGGCGAGGCTATCGCTGCTGCGGCGGAGGCGGTAGATTGGTCACCAACGCATCCGCGGCGACACCCACGCTCAATCGCCTTTAAAGGTCCACGCCGCGGTGGCGGCCAGTCCAATCATTGAGTGCTGCCCTCCTCACCTCGCTCACCGCGCGTCCTCGGCAAGCTGGCCTGCCTGCTCCGGTTCCGCCCGAGTGGTAAGCTGACGAGCTTATGGCCCTTGACCTCCATCGGAGCTGTCCACCCCTCACTAATTGTTTTCATTACTGCTTCAATCCCATGCCATTGCCAAGGATTTGTTTTCATTACTCCTGTTCGCTTCAATCCCATGTCATTGCCAAGGATCCACCTGCATCAATTTGCATGGCGTCGTCCTACACCGTGCTTGCAACTAACAATAATGCAGTTTGTGGAGGGGGCTTCATGTTTGGGTGCAGCACGGATGGCTACAAGGACGGCGGCGGAATTTGCCAATCCTCTCGCCTTCTTCCTCTCCTCCCTATCCCCTATCACGAGCGTCTACCATCCAAATCACGGATGGGCTGCTGTGTCCAACCCATTGTCAACCAGTAGCAGCTCAGGAGCTCCATTGAGTGACAAGAAAGGCAAACAGGATGAGCCAACGTATATTTAGAGTTAGTTGATATATTGGTATGTTCTTACATCCTAGAGGTTCGACGATACGTCTCTTTTGTATGATGGTTTATTTTGTCTGGACAGGTTTTGTTCATTTGCAGCCAATGTGCCATTTTAGTGGAACTCAAGATGATTCCAATTTAGGCTGACACTCTTAATGTTCCTTTTTTTCAGGTTACAGGTGCTATTCTACATTGAAGAACTTTGGCCGCTCATGGACTACATGCTGCTTCTATGATTTGTTTATGCCTATTTACTTCTTCAATGATTTCACTTTTTGTTTTGTTTCATTTTAGATTTATGTTCAGTGGGAAACATGATGAGGTCCATTTCTCATCACACCTTCTGCCTCTATGGGCAAATTAAGTTCCATATTTCAAGAACGAAATATGAGTGAACATAAACATAAATCTGAAATATGTGGTCAGTTTGTCACTACTCACTGGCCCTACGTTCTCTGCCTTTGTGAACTGTTTTAGTTTAGTTCTGAATCTTGTGATATCGTAGCCTACCTCCAGATCAGTAAGGTGATCCTGATCACCTTAATTGTCGTCATCAAGCCTGCCTCCAGAGCGAGCAAAGCAACAACTTAATTCAGTGTTTCTTTGAGCGCTGTGTTTCTGTTTGATATACTCCCCTGCGCTCTGTTCGATTTGCCTGCGTGGTGGGATGTTCCCCCTGCTTTTTCGCTACCACACTTGGCGCCGATGGAGCTGGTTCCATGTGCCCTTCGTCTTATTTCTCTTTTGTGTCTCGCTTCATAACCTATGGAGCGCAATTTGTTGACATCTGGAACATTTTAGTTGTCTGTGCTGTCCCTCACAGGCTTACCGCCATCAGCTCTAGAGGCTGCTGTGATCCTTCCCTGCTTCTCTTCCTCATGGGCTACGCACGCTGCCAGGTTAGTGCTCACCATTGATGCATGTTATTCTTCAGGTTAGTGCTCACCATTGATGCATGTTATTCTTTCTATTTTCTGTCATTATTCAGTTACCTTTTCTAAGTTTACAAACAAGAGTGATATGAAATGATTTTCCTATCAATTTAGTTCTTATCAATATTGCTCATGTCATGCCTCACTAGACAACGGTTATTGTTTAGCTTTTCTCCAAAAAAAGGATAGGGACTTTTGATTTATGAACGGGTAAAAACAGAGACAATGAAACCCAACTGCGATAAGCATTTAGGTCAAACCTTTAGCCTGCTTCATGTTGTAGCTCATTTTAGTACATTTTCTATCGTGTGGTGTCTGTCCTGTGTTGTTTCACCCTCGAGTGGAATGTTTGGTCTCTTCAGATTATTTTCTTCACAGGATCTAGGATAACGTTGTAAAGCATGCTGATGGGCTGATCACACATGACACTAGATTGCATTCTAGACACTAGACATCATGTATGGACTACTGCATCGTGTATTCGTTTCTGTTTCAAACCAAAGCGTTCAAGAAACTAGGGACCATCCAGCTGTGTTTGAGGGGGGAAAAAGAATCCTTTCTCAAACTATCACTAAATTTTTTCTACGGCGAATTGTTTGCCTATGGAAGCTACATCAAGCAAATCAATAAACTTCAGCAGGTTCTTGCAAGTCAAAAGCTAGCCGGATTTCTGCACAAAGTTAATCATTAATTATTTGGTCATTCATGTCGACCATCAGTGCATAAAAAAGATACCATCTTTCCATCCTAATGTCCAAAAGATATCATGACATGAAGCTTAATGCAAATTGCAGTTCTTTTACTTGCTTAATATTTTTCAAATGGATTAACGGTTAACGAATGAGCCCACTATAAAACACCGATGGCCTCAAGATGCGCATCAAATAGAGACCTGATACATTTCAAAAAGGCAATTTACATAGCACAGGTGTATCCTGCAAACGGGCATCGGCACGCCGGCTTCAACTTGCGCGGCGAAGCGCGCCTCCCTGCCTAGTATATATATATGTGCAAAGCGGTTTGAGGCAACCGCCTGGTGCCAAAAGAGGTCTAAGTTATGAACTTAAGATGAGAAGCGATAAGCATTACACCGTGATCAGTGACTGTCTTGGAACTCTTGCTAGCTAGTATAATAAAAATGGATAGATGTTAATCTAAAAGAAAATGGATAGATGTTCCACGAGAGGCGCAAACACTTTCGAAACGTACATACCGCTGAATGCCCACAAGATAGTGTTTGTTGGGGGGCTGTGCATGAGCAAACAGAAAGTGCAAGCGGCCGGGCTGTGATCAAGGCCGGAAAGCTACTACATGATTTTTCAGGCCGAAGCGAGCGAGACACACAATGCCACAAGCAACGACATACAGATCATAGTCCGCTCTCTCGATCGCTCAAAACAACAACAACAACAACAACAAAAAAAAAAAAAAAAAAAGCAAGAGCAGAGGAACTGCCGCTGGATCCGAAAGGCAGGCCCCAGGCGTGCGTGCATCGACGGTCGTGCATATATACGCTACGCGCGATGACGAGGCACCACGTACGCATGACACATCTATGTATATATCGTCTCTGCTAGCTGCACGCTCCAAACGTGACACTACTGACACCACGCCCCGTCGTCTCTTCCGGCGCGGCCGAGCGAGCGATATGATCATCCCCGGCTGGCCCGCGTTATAAAGCCCTGCTGCCAGCCGTGTCGTCGTCGTCGTCGTACATAAAGCATCGATCGATCTCCATTATAACGCTCGCAGCACTGACCGATCATCCAACGACGAATACTACATCATGTATAGATCAGCCATGGCGAGGGTGGTGGGTCTGCGCCGGTTCAACGTCGGCAGCCTGGCCACGGCCACCGACCCCGGCACGCTCCGTGACGCGGCCGCCGAGCTCCTCGCCACGGCCATCTTCGTCTTCGCCGCCGAGGGCGCAACCGTCTCCCTCGGTACGTTACTATATATATATACGTACTTACCACAGTCGTCTTCATCTTCATGCATGCATACTAGATAACCTAATAACTATCGCATGTGTCTGGTGGCGGGCGCTCTGCAGGGAGGAACGACGAGCACATGATGATGTACCAGGGCGGCGGCGGTCGTCTGGTGGCGGTGGCGCTCGCGCACGCCCTCGCGCTCGCCGCCGCCGTGGCGTGCACCCTCAACATCTCCGGAGGCCACGTCAACCCGGCCATCACCTTGGGCGCGCTGCTCGGCGGTCAGGTCTGCCTCGTGCGCTCGCTCCTCTACTGGGCCGCGCAGCTGCTCGGCGCCGTCGCTGGCGCGCTCCTGCTCAGCATCGCCACCGGAGGGGCGCTCCTGCCCGAGTACGCGCTGGCAGGCGGCGTCGTCAGCGGGTGGCAGGCGGCGGTGCTGGAGGCGGCCATGGCGTTCGGCCTCATGTACGCCTACTACGCGACGGTGGTGGTGAGCCCGCGGAGAGTCCAGGGCCAGGGGGCGGTGGCCGCCGCGCCGCTCGCCCTGGGGCTCCTGGCCGGCGCCAACGTGCTGGCCTGCGGCGCGCTCGACGGCGCCGTCATGAACCCGGCGCGCGCGTTCGGCCCCGCCGTCGTGGGCTCGCGACGCTGGCGCAGCCACTGGGTGTACTGGGTCGGGCCCATGGTCGGCGCCGGCCTCTTCGGCATCGTCGCCGACCACCTCGTCGTCGTCGGACGCAGGGTCGCGGGCGAGGAGGAGGCCGCCGCCGCGCCCAACTGCGGCAGGCGCCGCCGCGCCTAGTAGCATATTATTGCAGGGCGCCGCACGTACGCTGGCCCGTCCTCTGAATTGAATAAAACGTACGCAGCTTTGTTTGCGCCGTGTCGTGTCATGGTGTCGTGCATGAGTAGAATGCGAGTGTTCGTGCATGGCTTTCATGCGGTGCGTTGGTGTGGGACTGTGGGAGTGATATATGACCTTGTTCGATCGTGCTGATCGAACAATTTCTGTCTGCTGTCGATGTGTTTAATTTCCCCGATCGAGCGTCGACAACTCGACATGCATGTACCTTGGACTATCGATCTCATGCAAAGCCTTCAATAAAATCGCTTTTGGGTTCCTAGAGAAATTGTGCCTGTGATCCCGGCCACGGCCACGGCCACGCAAAAATATTTAGCGTACGTCTATCAGGGTGGAACTTGGAAGGCGACTTAAGCCAACAAACGGCTGTGGAAGCCACAACGATCGCTGGACAGGCACGCCATCATATCTAAATTCCTTTTCTCTTAACCAGAGCATGTTGGCCTAATAATTTGATGATGTTTGGTCACGCCTTTTGCTCTTGTTTTGAAATAAACACATGTCACGTGGGCCTGGAACTCTGACAGACGTGGCCCTTCAAGAAGAAAACAGTGTTTCCGGATAATAAAAGAAAAATAAAAATGTAGAAGATGAGAACAAGTTATGACACATACTGTACATGGCATCTAGACAGGAACATAAATTGATGTAAAAAAATAGCAATTGACGGAAACTTAGACATCAGTCAACGTAGAAAAAAACACATAGTTCAACACACTCCATCAGATCTAAATCACAAGGTCCAAAAATTTGACTAATATAACAAAAACAGACATCTAATAAGAAACAAATCTATAAAAAACAATATCCAAGTTTGAAAATGCTTTATTAGTTATGCAATAATAACAAAAAATTAGTGTAGTAGATATAGTATGACGTACATTAATATAAAAGTCTATGTTTTTTATCTAAATATAAAGTTATACTCTCTATATATTACCGAACAACATACACTAAATATACAATTATTTAAAACCACCGTTCATTCATAACTAAAATAATTAAATTAATAATATATTTTAATAATAACTACAGTTAAAGTGTGACAGTTTGTGTCACATTTTCTGCACGCCTCCACTTGCACAAATGGTGCGGAGACATCTTTTCTCTCTCTTCCCATTTTGCATTAAGACGTGCGCTGTGCAAGCTCACTCTGCGTCCACCGTGTGTCCCAGAAATTCGAACGGGAGAAGATGGCGCTCCGGCGTGTGTTAAACCTGAGAAAGGCGCCCCACAAGCGTGGTCACAGATCAACCGTCGCACGGGATCCTTCCTCTCTACGCTCACCGAGAACCGTGCCGCGCTCTATCACTGACAATACTGGTTCACAGTAAATCTGGACCCCACAGGTCAGTGACTTATCATGAGCCGCATGGTCGCGCAATTTGGCGAGAGAGAGCCGCGCACCAGGCTCGTTGTTGAGACTTGAGATTCGCCGTCTGCCTCCCTCCCTCCTCCTGGCCAGGGCAGAGGCCACAGGGCAGGGCGGAGCCAGGCAGCGAGGGCGTCTGGTCGCCGTCGCGGGCTCCTCCTCCTGACCTCGTCTGCAGCGAGGGCGGCGGGGCGGGGGGGGGGGGGGGGTGATTCTGGAGCGGGGGCGGAGGGAGGCGGAGCCGGGCTACGCCGTCGTGGTCTCCGACGCCGCACCTTCCCGCCGCGTCGGGGCCAACAACGACGAGAGGTAGCCCGAGCGATTCCCCAAGGTTCTAGAATGGTGGTAAGAGATCTCTCTCTCTCGCTCCCTCGTCGGCTCTTCGTATCTGCTCTGTTGCGTTCCCTTCCCTTCCATGTGCTGTGTGGGAGATAATCTCTCGTTTTTGGTTCGTTTGATGAATTCTTCGTACTAATTCCGTCCGCTTATGCGGTGATGATTCCGGGCGTTCGATTAGGGTTTCTGATGCTGCGAGGTTATTGCCGTGGAGTAGTTCCCAATACCTTGCTTGTTCCTTTTAGCGCTCCGGTTGGGGTTTTTTTTCTGGGCCCCGGAATTGAGCTACGACTTGCATTTCGGATGTGATTTCGGGATTGATGATGCTTTCGTCCCAACGTTGATTGAGGTGCCTGATGTGTATTTACTCAATTCGTTTCGCAGCATTGGGTCAGCGACAGTGATGACAGTGATAAGTTCGACTGGGACAGCGATGGTGGTGGGCAGGAGGCCGCGAGCTCCAATGCTGCTGGTGCCACCATCGATGCTCCTGGCCCATCCACTCGGGTAAGGCAGTTAACCGATCCATACATACATGCGCCACACAACTCACCAGCTAGGTGTTCTTCAGTTTGTGTCATTACTTGGGGGGGGGGGGGTGTCTTCAAACCAGTTTGTGCTAAACCATTACCAGCTGGGGGTGAAATACACTCATCATAAACAGAATCAGGATCATGATTGGTGTATCATTCTGGGGATGCAAGCGGTTCGGACTTGGCTGAACCCATAATTGTCCTTGTCTTCTAGATAATGCATATAGATTTGAAGGATTATGCCTATAGAATCTGTCTGTGCAAGTTAGCAAATTAAACATGTGATGAACAGCATTTTATATCCTATAGGAAATAACACCATCAGATATTCAGATGTGATATAATCTAGTGAAAGTGCACAATTGGCGATTGGCCTGATATAATGCTACATTAGCTAGGCTAAATGATGCTTGGAAAATAAAAACAGATTTCCCAAAGCTGCATCAACATTCCCCCAATGTTACTGTTGCCTTGTGTCTTCAAACTTTGATCCTAATTTCCTGTTTGTTTGTGGAACTTCTTGGAAGGTTGCTAATATTAATGGGAAGGCTGGGCCATCTGCATCTCCTTTGGTTCAGAAATATGTGGATATGGGTTTCCCGGAGGAGATGGTTCGCAAGGCCATGAAGGATAATGGTAGTTACCTAATAATGACCAATTTCTTCTCATTTATTTCTGTTCTATGTGATTTTACATGCTCTATTTCTCTGCTGCTTTTGCTTTCAGGGGACAATGGTGCAGAGTCCTTGGTCGAGCTTCTTCTTACCTACCAGGTATTCATTTCTGCGCCTGATTTTAGTTAATTATTCAATGTTGGTCTTATTGCATGCTGTGAAAGAGGTAGTATACTTACAAGTGATGCAAAATGCAGGAAATAGGCAATGACCCCTCAATGGATAATGGCTCTGCTTCTGCTTGTGTTCCCCGAAATGTCGATGATAGTGATGATGATGACATTCTAAAAAACTGGGATGATGAGGATGCTGGTGGGAGAGGCAGTCCTAACGACGATGATTCCAGTGATGAGGTATTTTAATGCTTGCCCTTGGTTTCTTTATGTATTTACTTTTTTTTTTGTTGAGAAACATTTTATGCATTCACTTTGTTTCGACCATGCATGCTTGTTAATCCTGTAACTAGACTACTTGCCCCAAAACTGCAAGGTTCCTAACTTTTACTTGCACCTGTTCCTTGTGTCCAAACAGTTATTAGCTTCATAGCTATACCAGAAATCTGATGTTCTTAGTTTTCCCCCTTATGCTTGGACAGTCTGGTTCTTTTAGGCGAAATGGTGTGTTCCCATTCAACTAGAACCTGGATTTCGTAAGAAAATCGTATTTGTAGTCAAAGTAGCTTTGCCAATCATAAACTTGGAACTACTGCGTTTCATCTTATGCATGTTAATGACATTATTGAACAACACACCAGAGACCACTGTGATTGGAATACCAAGCAGAATTCTATGATTGTGGCCTGTTGGATAATCATCTCTTCTTAATTCAGTGCTTTCCTGTGCTTTTGATACAGGACTTCTTAAATGAGATGTCACAGAAGGATGAAAAAGTTGGCTCCTTAGTTAAAATGGGGTTTCCTGAAGATGAGATCTCAATGGCTATCGTCAGATGTGGTATCCTCTATAACCTTTGTTCCACCAATCTCTGCATGCTCTAGATTCCTCAGGAAAATAAGTGTTTTTCAGAAACCATGTTTCTGTTTGGTCCGGGTTAACCATTAACCATATATATTTGAATCTAAAGACAAAGCATTTACACATGCCTATAATTTATGGAAAGCAAGGCATATGCTAAATATTGTTGCTTAAAAGAGGAACAACTGGATTGTGTAGGAACTTATCGGCCCAAATAGGATGTAAATAGCCAATCAAGTTCTAGTTAAGGCACATCTTGCTTAGTGCTTTACAAACTTTACTCTCAATAGCAAGCGTCCAGGTGCTCCTTCGAAGCAGACAAACAAACAATTTATTATTTTGTGTGTGCGGACGCCACGGCCTCTCGCGCGGCGCGCCTCCACCGGCTGACGCCGCGGCCCCTCGAGCGGCGCCCTCACCGGCCGTCCGTCGGCCGTTGCGGCTGCCCCGCGCGGCGCGCCTCCGCCCGCCGTCGCGGCTGCCCTGCGCGGCGCGCCTCCGCCGGCCGTCGTGGTTTCCCCGCGCGGTGCGCCTGGGTCAAGTGGCTGGCCGGCAGCGTGAGGCCTGGGAGCAAGCGTGAGGGAGAGAGAGAGGAGACGGGGGAGAATGAGATGGAGGAAGAAAAGAACTCAGGGGCAAAAACGTCTTTTTACACTACACTTAACACCATCAAACCTCTAAACTAATGGAAAGGCCAAATAAGGAATGAGAACAAAAAATTTGGCCATAGAAGAAAGTTTTAGAATTTTTATTCCAAGAAAGTAAGCAGTAGTTTTTTTAGGCCAAGAAAGTGATTTTCTCTTTAAAATTACTCAGGGCATGATGCATCCATTGCTGTTTTAGTTGATTCGATCTATGCTTCACAGACTGCTGGAGATGCTTGTGGCAATGTGTCTGACCATGAGGTCTGTTTTAGTTTATCTGTCCATTTAAATCTGCAGAAAAGGTTTGGTTCTAATTTAATGGGCTGACATTGGAACTGTGTTTGCAATACTGCAGGATAATTCCTATAAAGGAAAACAGAGAGGACGAAAGAGAAAAAGATTTGTTGGTCAAGCACAAAGAAGGAGCGGGCCATTAGATGATAGCATTGATGAACCAATGCCTCTCCCAAAACCCATGGTTGGATTTGGCTTGCCAAATGAGAGGTTCAGATCGGTGCACAGATCGTTGCCTTCAACAGCTATTGGACCACCATACTTCTACTACGAGAATGTTGCGCTTGCTCCAAAAGGTGTCTGGACAACTATATCAAGGTTCTTGTATGATATCCAGCCAGAATTTGTGGACTCGAAGTTTTTTTGTGCTGCTCATAGAAAGAGGGGATACATACATAACCTGCCACTTGAGAACAGGTCCCCTCTCCTTCCCTTACCCCCAAAGACAATATGTGAGGCCTTCCCTCGCAGCAAGAAGTGGTGGCCCTCATGGGACCCAAGAAAGCAGTTTAATTGCCTCCAGACTTGTAAGGCTAGCGCAAAGTTGACAGAGAGGATTCGCTTAGCCCTTACAAATAGTGAGGGTCCGCCTCCCCCAAGAGTTCAGAAGTATGTGCTTGAAGAATGCCGCAAATGGAACTTGATTTGGGTTGGGCGCAATAAGGTTGCTCCTCTAGAGCCTGATGAGATGGAGTTCCTACTTGGCTTCCCCAGGGATCACACTAGAGGAGCCACCGGGACAGAGAGGTATCGGTCATTGGGCAATTCGTTCCAAGTGGATACTGTTGCATACCACCTCTCGGTACTCAGAGACATGTTTCCACATGGCATGAATGTGTTGTCTCTGTTCTCTGGTATTGGAGGAGGGGAGGTGGCTCTCCACAGGCTTGGGATACGGATGAACACTGTGATTTCAGTTGAGAAGTCTGAGGTGAACAGGGGTATTCTGAAGAGCTGGTGGGATTCGACACAGACAGGTACGCTGATTGAGATCTGTGATGTGCAGACACTAACTCAAGAGAGGATTGAAGCGTATGTCAGAAGAATTGGTGGTTTTGATCTAGTGATTGGAGGTAGTCCGTGCAACAACCTTGCTGGAAGCAACCGTCACCATCGTGATGGGTTGGAGGGCGAGCACTCTGCTCTATTCTATCATTATTTTAGGATCTTGGACCTTGTAAAGGCCGCAATGCGTCGACTATAGTCTTTGCTGTAAACTTTGTTGTCCTTGGTTCTAGAATTCTCCCAGCATCTTTTTTTTTCTGATCGAATTGGTGAATGATTTGAAGGTTGACTTGTGTAATTCTCATGTCACTTTAATTTAGGCTACTTCAAATCTCATTTGGTGATCAATGCAAAATCTGTCATACTGGGGCAATTTTGTGGCGCTGTCAGTTCTGATGCCTTTCCTTTTTCAAATCTGTACCGAGGGATCTATAGTGTTCACAAATCTTTGATAGGAGATACAGTGCTGCTGGTTGCAATAAATATCTGAAATTGTGAAGCTGTGAAAAGGACAGTGCTATAAGCCGCAACCACCCACTGATGGTGAGGACCGAGGTGGTCCGGCCACATTGTGTGCACCCCAACCGAAAAATATCCTGCTTCTCTTCACGGTTGCCACCATACAGTACCGCAGCTCCACCCAAGGCCATAAAAAACCAATGCAGCAACAATGAGAGCTAAAGCTTCCGGACTCTGAATTTTCAGGATGCTGGCACCAGCATTAGCACAGGTGCCTCGCACCATACGACCTGTTGCCAGCTGCTTTGAGCTGTATCAACGATCTGTGCAGATCTTGGACCGATGTGAGTTGTTCGATCTCAGATTTCTTCTTCTTTTCGAAGTGGAAGCGTGCTCAATCTAGATTTGACACCTCCCCCCCCTTTTTGTGTGTAGATCACAGAGGGCGGGGGACTGGAAAGAAGATGATTCTTTCCACTCGTGGTGTGCTTGAATCCAGCAATGGTGCGCCGTCTGGTGGCCTGATGAAGAAAAGGTGGGTTGGTTTTCAGTGCTGCATTGCTAAACTGCCTCGAAATATAAAAAATTGTTCCCCTAATTTCACATTGCGAAATTATCATATTTACGGAATGTTCGAAATTCTGCATCCTGCCACCTCATGTTTCAGAAGAGCCTATCATTAATACGTAGATGCTAATCTGAACTTATTCAGAGCTGTAGACAGCTGATTTAGTATCGCTTTGCAGAAAGATTGTGGAGCACGTTATTCTGCTTAGAGCCAAGCCAAACATCTCAAACGCTGAAGAAAAAGATATGCTGGATTACCTATACACAACACAGTACCAGATGAGAGGGATACTCGCAGTCTCATTAGGTGAGAGGATTATATCCAATCCACCTCGACCGCAGAATCAGCTAAATTCAGAGCTTCAGTGTGGTCTTTGTGGTATACTGAATGCAGGCCGCATAGAGGACCCCAACAGCGAGAACTTCACGCATGCTGTCTTCATGCGTTTCCAGCAGAAAGAAGACATTGCAAAGTTCCAGAGCAGTTCATACTATGCCAAAATTCTTGACGAGCACGTAAAACCTGTTTCCTATGTACGCCTCAGCATGTAATCTTCTTTCCAGTTCTTACACTGTACCGATTGTCCACACTCGTAGCATGGTGATAGTCACTGTTTGGATAACTTACAGGGCTCGGTTTCTGTAGATTTTGAGTCCGAGGTGGAAGATGACATCATCCCTCTCTTTCGCAGGGGCGAGGTAACTCAAACTATCTTGTTATGGATTAGATCGACAGAGTACCGCTCCTTGGCTTTGAAAAATGCTCAACAATCCATTGCGTTTAAACAGAAAAAACTGGTTCCTGTGTCAGGATTTTAACTCTGGTATCGAGTTCATGCTGCTGGTATCTTTCTTGGAGACTGCATCTGAAGAGGCCACGGAAGACGCATTAGCTTCTCTTCAGAGGTTGATCGACCAATGCAGCCCTTTTATTGTGCAGGCAACCTGTGGTAAGACAGCATGATATCCTTATGGTTCTTCTGTCAGCATTACCACTGCAACCAGAACGGCTTATGATGTCATACTTTTTTTTTTTTTTGTACCAGGCTGCTGTTTGAATCATTCAGAAAATGGATACAGCCATGCGGCAGTAATCCGATTTCCAACATGTTAGTGGGCTATAAGTTTCTTTCTTTGCATCCGATGGATATGTGCATAGCTCTTAGAGCTACGGTTGCTTTACTCACTTATTTGTTTCATGCAGTTGATGACATGAAGCTGTTCAGGGAGAGCGTCGAATACGAGGATGTAAGGATTCTGCTCGCATGGACTCATAACTGAGTTTCCTTCCATGGATTTGCATACCTCAAACCCAACTAAACTGAAGAAAAATATGCCAGATATATATAAAGAAGAGGTTTACTGAATGATGATGCACATCATCGTTGGATCCAAAGTCTGAAGTAGCAGAGCAAACTACAGTCCATTGCTTCAGTTTACGCTCCATGCCATTCCCCATATATAAACCTGTTTGCTTTGCCTTGTGAGTTGCAGATGTGGGCATCCAAGTTCCATCCGATCGTGGAGAAATCCCTGCAGCTACATTTCACCGTTGACCCCGTGGGGAACCAGCTGATGTAGGCTGATGGCTACGGCTACGAGAAGCTGCCACTTTGCAGCTCCGAGTTTGTTATTGTGCCATACATGGTTGGTATTCCTTGAGTTGCTGGCGTGGAATGGAATCCTTGAGTTGGACAACATAGACTGATGTACGTATCACATACATATATCCTGCCGGGAGTTCCATCTCTGCTCATTTTGGCTGAGGGGATGGAAACGTTTGTTGCTCTGCACTCACTGCAAGTTGTGCACCTTAATACTAGTATATTGGTATAAAACCGACCGACCGTGCTTATTCACAGATACAGCACGATGTTTTAATGAATGAATGTTACATGCCAACTGCTTACTGAAGAGGTGCTCTTAAAATCTTAATCGAAGACTCGAAGTCCCGGTCATCAACTAATCTCTCTCTTATTTTGCTTACCCCTTAGAACAGATGTCATCAGAGGCTTGTGCTGCTCCTCTTGCATTTTGTGTTGGCCACTTGGGCTCTGCTAGTACGCTAGGATAGCATTCCTAACGATATGGCAAACAATCTTGACGGGTGGCCGTGGCCACGGCCAAGTCACCGTCTGCCGACCGCTGTATCGCCAATCTGTAGGTCGATTGGACAAGGCAAACAAACCTTTTACAATTGTTACTTATTAGATGCTAAATGGTTGAGCAATGTCAAAGGATGTCCAAGTTGTTGATCTGCAGTTATCCTCCTCGATTGTTGGATCTTAGACAAATATTTTGTCAAGAAGATGTTTAAAATCTGAGAGCGCTCCTCTCTGCTCTTTTTTGGGGGTTTAGCGTTAGCATGAGATGCAACCTTATCTACAGTAAAAAGCAACATTGTCACCTCATTTTGCTATGGGCCATGGCAGTGGCCTGTAGTGCATGTGAGTTGTGCTCCCAGTCCCAATCGCAGGACAGGAGTAGCATCAACCAAGAAGCGCTGAAGCTTTCTTTGTCGAGTGAACCCAAAAGGCTTGATTTCTATACAAAAAATAAATCGCGCACAGCAGAAGCTAGCCTTGCCGAAAGAAAAATAAAATCATCGGATCATCTTCTGAAAAAATCAACATTGTTGGGAGGACGAAACGTTTTATGCATGCGGCGGTTGACGAAGACAACTCGGACGGCTGCTATTAAGCACCGGATGCAGCTGCCATGTCGTGTGATCGACGGGGGCGGGCGGGGCAGGGGGGCTGCCGTAGGTGGTGGAGAGTTTGCACGCGTGGTGGAGACTGGCGGCGATGTTACGGCGGCGGGCGGGCATGGCGGGAAGGAACACGTCGAAATCAATGAAGGAGAGCGATGCCCTGGCACTTGCAGTGACAGGAACCGAATGGGCGTGACAACGCAGTCGCAGTGGCGTGCGCCGTGCGGTGACGATCGACGAACCATCGTCCCGCGTAGCGATTAAGCTCTCGACTCGTCGTCGTGCTCCCGTCCCGGAGGAGATGATCTGCCTGCCCTGCGGTCTGTCGATCGGTGGTGCCAGCATATGGATGTCCCAGTCCCACATATGCAAGGTCCGGGTGACTACTTGTGTCACTATATGGGCGCGCGCGCTGAAGGAAGCTGAAGCTCCCCTCTCCCTAGGATATTATTGTTCGCACTCGCAGGGAGGGAGGAACGGCTACGGAATGGAAATCGGAACCATCGTCGTCGTCGAGCCATGCCAGACGATGGTTGTTCTATCCGCGTTTCTTGGTTGACGAGCAGAGTTGACAGACAGACAGACACACAACAACAATCACTCCCTTACCTTACTGTATACTAGTAGTAAGTACAGCAGTTGAGTACATGTATACCAATCTAGTACTGTAGTATCTACTTGCAAAAATTGTTCACTTGTTGCTCTTGCACAGTGATCGGCAGGAGGGGTACGGTTCATGAGTTAGTTGTGCAGTGGGTTGGGCCCCTGCGGCACACTTCTCTTGGACTCGGACACATCCCGCTGCTCTAGCGCGCGCCTCCACCGGCCCCGGCCGCTCCTCTCCCAGCTCTCCTCCTGCTTGTTGATCAAGGCCCACCCCTCGCGCCGCGGCGGCGGAGGCTCGGCGTCGTGCGCCATGACCACCTCCACGCTTGGGACTCGCCGGACCCGTGGCACCCGGCCTGCTGCTCCCAACAAGAGCAAAAGAGCAGTGACCACAAGCACCACCTTGCAGAGGCAGCTTTCTGATACTCTCATCATGGTCGCAGCAGCAAGTCTGAGAGCAGCTAGGGTACTGAGGGAGAAGAGCACGGTGGACTTCTTAATTGGGGACTGACTGAACCACTAAGCAGCAGTGTCTCAACTCAATGAACAGATCCACATGTGTGTCGGTTTGGCTGTCACTGCTGAAATATATAGCCTGACGGCGCAGCAGGGATGATGATATATGAAGCAGAGAGAGAGAGAGAGAGAGAGAGAAGAGAGCCCAAAGTCAAAGACGTCGCCGGCCGGCCGGCCGGCCTGAAACTGAAAGGAGGACATGTATGTATGACAGTTTGTTTAAAAATTGCATGGATGATGTCCTCCTGGTCACACTCACTGCCAACCCAACACAATAATAAAGTTTTTAGATCATCTAGTACAGTTAAGAGTTATTAGTAGTAGTACATATGTATGTATATGTGGAGGAGGGAGGACGGACGACGACGAGAGAGCGGCACAGAGAGTGGTCTTGCCGATCCACTGCTCAACAGCACGCTGATGCGACGAGGCGACCAAGATGACGACGACGACGACTTGTGTGAGGCGAGGCGGAACGGGACACCGGGGCAAACGTGTGTGGGCTTGCCTGATCCCTCACCTCACCTCACCTCACCATTTGGACCGGTGCGGACACCACACCGTTGCCGGATGGGATCAAATCAAAATCAAAGGCAGGTCCGTCCCGTCCCCCCGCCCCGATGAGCCCCTGACACAGTGAGACTAATAATGCCATGGGGATTGGGGGGCTTTCACTTTCTGTTTCAGGGAACAGTAAGTAGCCTAATCCGTCGTCATGTCGCGTGTCTCATGCCTAACAGAATTTGTGGCTGTGCAGGGAATGCAGGTTTATCCCCATTCCCTCACGGGTGCGTGCGAATCCTTGTTAACTGCTGCCTGCCTACACGGAACGGAAGTGACCAGCAATTTTGATATATATAAAAAGATCATCAGACCGACGGTGGGAAAAAAAAAAACAAGGATAAATCGTCACAAAGTTAACAAGAAGACTAGGAAAATCACTTCTTTTTTTTTTCTTCTTCGCAGGGCTGCTAAATGGCCACTGAACCTTTAATGGTTTGCCTTCTGATAACAATAATTGGTTCCATTGCAGAGCATGTCTTTGAAGAAAAACCCATGCACTTTTATTCCTGGGTATACAGATCGATCCAGTTCTTGTCAAATTCTCAGTTAGGTTCTATGATGGCATGATAATCCTATACATGCCTTTACAACAACAACAGAAAAAAAGGGAACAGCATTTTCCCGTGTAAAAATGTAAAATCCTGTAGGTTGGCTGCAGTGGCCAGAAAAACACACAAGGGAATGTAAAAATCAAGAAGCTCAGGGCTTGGATGGCGTCACAGTCAAGCCCATGAGTTTGTTGCCCTCGGTAATCATGTTAGCACTGGGACATGACATATCACAGATCGCTTCCGGGTTTCAACTTCAAGCTGTATATCATTCAGAGAAAGTTCACTTCTTGATTATTCTCAACACATCACCAACGAGATGCAGGGAGCCAGTAATCAGGACCTAGTTCAGTTCATCAGGGGTACAAAATAGATAAGAATCTGAAGGCAGCGAGATAAATAAAAGAAAAAAAAAAGATGAGATAATAGTCCCTGGATCATGTAAAAAGGAAAGGAGAAAACAAACAAGACCCCATGTCAGAGAGGATACAAGGCCAGCAGAAGTTACAAAGCTGCGATGGTGAGCTTAATGAGGGGCTTTGGGACTTAGCGCACAGCACATTTGTGATGAACGCATGGACAATACAATGTAACAAACATTAGGGTAAACATCAGTATGCAGGCTTCTAAAAAGGGAAAGATTATATTCTCATGAAAGCTTTTACCTGAAAAGAGGTAGAATTGTTTTCTCGGGCAGTTTTCCTTAGCCACTCGATCGCTTGTGGAAGTGACTCAAAAACTTGACTAATATCACTGAAATTTGTGGTATTTATACCTGGACATAATGCTTGTTTCAAGGAGAAAACATACAAGGCACTAATAAGAAAAGCAGCATAGATGGATAAAGCAACCAAGTTTGGATATGGGAAGAACCTTTATCCTGAAGTAACTTCTCCCACACTGTTTGGAGTGACAACTGCCATGATAAATCGATTTGCTCAGGCTCTGCAGGCGCTGAAGTTTTAGAACCAAGCTTGTTGTATTGCGATTGGTTTGGCACAAATAGGGCCAGATCAAAGTGGACTCCTGACAAAATTAGATAACAATGAATACTTTCCTCGCAAAAAACAAAACAAACACTGAATGCACACATTAGCACGGAACCAGGAAAAGTCGAACTTGAAAATGAACTCAACATTAATAAACCGGTAACAGGGAACTCAAGAGAGCTGTAAATTCAATAGTTCCCGTTAAACAAATTAGATGATAAGTTAAACAGTATATCAAACTGATGGCGAATGATTGCAAAAAACTGTTTCAGTGTCGAGTATTTTTAAGGTACCATTTTGAGTTGATGCATCCAGGAGATGCGGAAGCAGTCTCATCGGATCTCTCACAGACATGCAATTGAACAGAAGGATCTGCAATTGATCTCAAAGAAAAAATTTCATGTAAGGGGGGAACCTAAGGCGTAATGCACATAAAAGCATGTCAACTGAAGCATGAAAGGAAAACTAGATATGCCATGAAACATACCTTAAGAGACTTAGATTTCCTAGACTGCTCTGTGGAAGATGGTAGTTTTCTCTCATCCTTTGTGACATTGGAAAACCACTTGGCACATATTTCCATACTTTCAGGACTGTGTGCCCCATCCAAATAGAAAACCAAAGAACAATCTTTGTCCTTTTCTTCTGAATTCACTTGTGAATCTGGAACAATCTGTGCTCGGCCTTGCAAAGAAGCGCTTGATAGTCCTCGAATAAAATGATCTGGCAATGGGTCCTGAATTCCATCATAGCAGAAGAAATTTTCATACCATCTTCCTTTTGGAAAAGCAACAAGATTAAGAAGACTTACAGTACGACTGAGTGGTATCATGTCCTTATGCCCCTGCTTCTCAAGCCATGTACTAGCCAAAGCAACAGCTAGGCCAGCATTTACATATTGGTGTTCACCTTCCAGTCCAAGATGTTGATCTTTTAAGTGATGGGGTTCCAAAGGATCAGCGACTTGGAGAGAAATCTTCAGAAACCAACGATTTAGTAAGCATCGTGGATAGAATAGTGGTAACAAAAATGCATAGAAAGGAATCAGTAATAGAACATACACCCAACTCTGAAGCTCTTTGCTTGAGAGCAATCATTGCCTCTTCTGGTTGTGGAGCAGTATAGGCTGGAACTCCTTTCTGATAATAACAGACACAAGGGAACCAAACAAAAATAAGAAATCTCGAAATTTGACTGTGGAATTTGATGTGTAGCTTTTTCTAGGAAAAGAAACAAAACCTTGAAAATCCCAGCCTTCTCCCCAGCGATTTCCCCAAGCGTATTCCCTGCTCACAGGCCACAAAGTAAACATGAGAGCATGAAGCTACTATTTCCCTAATAATAGACGTACTTCAATTGTAAGTTACATGACTAACCAAGAATTTCCATATGATCGTATCCTAGGGAAGATATCCCACAAACAACAGGTGCTTCAACCTACAGAGACCCAAATTTACAGACCTGTCAGGCTCTTTGATTTTTCACAGTTTTTTTACAGACCTGTCAAGTTCTTTTTTCACCCATAGGTTAAGATAAAAGTGTTTCATAAAAAAGATGTAAAAAATCTCAGAGAAAACGTGAGGTAAAGTTAAACACCGAATCATGTTGGAAGCCAAGTTAAAACAGAATCTCAGACAAGAAGCAAGCATATAAATTAACATAGTCAATCCTTCTGCATATAATGCACAGTTGATCACAAACATAAGCAAATGGCATATACAGTTATACAGCAACTTTGGAACATCACATACCACATTAGTTGCGTCAAATTTCCCTCCTAGGCCAACCTCAAGAACAGCAACATCTACCTGTTAGAGCCAGAAAACAATAACGAAAACGATTGAGTGAGTACAACAAAAACTCGAATGGTACAAAGTGTCAGAAGAACATATATATGACAGATTGATCGTCTTCATGGCTAGAGAGATGTAATGATCAAAAGTAGCGAGGAAGTTAGAAAGGGCAGGAAATGCTTGTGTTAGTTTTACCTGCTCAGCAGAAAATATCTTGAATGCAAGCAACGCAAGAAACCTGAAATATGCTGGCATGGGAATATCATCATCAGTCTTCTCCTGGAAGTATGCCCATTTACCGCATCATCCACCGATTTATATTGAATAAAAGCAGTAATGCAATAAAATTTCTGATGGCTTGTGATTTGTCACTTCTAGGTAGTAGTACTGTAGTAGTAGGCGTGCCAGGCACAGAATGACTTCATATGAAACAGCAAATCAAGACTTTTTACCTTCAACTTATCCCAGCACCACCAAAAGTACTTGAGAAATTTCTCTTCAGAAATATCAACCCTGAGCCCTCAGAAAGGAGGCGCTAAGTCAGTGCAATCACAATACCTAATTATATTATAGGGACAACATAAGAAAGATGACACAGACACCTACACACAGAAGATCATTCTGATGAACATATCAACACCAAAGACAGATGCAGATATCATAAAACAAGAGCAGGGAAAGAATTACCCATCTAGCCGAAATCGCTCCCTGACATCCATCAGATGTGGTGAGGTGAACAACCCGGTATGGAAGCCACACGATCGCAGGATCGACTCGGTGAATGTGCATGTGGAACCCTGTAGATACAATCAATGCCTGACACACCGTAGTTTGTAAAGATAAACGCTGCACTGCATTCCAAACCTACTGGTAATTGGTTACATCAGCATTCCAAACCCACTGGTAATGGTTGGGTTTTGTTTTACAGAGTCAGATGAAATCTGAACGTACTGATGAAACTAGCAGTCACACATCATCTGACCCGAGCAACTCGGATGGTTAGTTTACCTTCCCCTTGGTCCCTGCGACGTGGACCACCTTCATCCGCGCGATCGGCTCCTCCAGCTCCAGAATCTAGGCACGGGCAGCAGCCAAATGGAACCGAATCAAGCAATAGCCCTACTGGATCCTTTATTACAGCCTGGGGATGAGGAGGAGGAAATTAACGTAACGCACGGACCTTGAGGTAGTGCGCCATGAGGTCCCACTGGTTGCCTCGGTTGCCGCTGTGCGCGCGCACTTTCTGCGTGATGAGCGAGGAGAGGCGGCCCAGCACCTCCTCGTAGTCCGCCGCCGCCACACCACCTGCAGCAGCTCAGTCGAGTGCCCTCACCGTGTTATTTTGCCTCGCCAACAACGGGGGACGAGCCATAGGCTCTGCACGGCGTGTAATGAGCTGGGTCGCTCACCTGCCTGCGCGGCGGCGGTGGAGGCCATGGCGCGACGGCTGAGGTGGGTGGGGGACGGGCGGAGGAGGAGGCGGCGGAGGTGGGCGGCGAGAGGGGGAGGCGAGCGCATAAGCGTGGAGGAGCAGGTGGTAGGAGCTGGGGCTGTGAGGGGGTTGGTGGTGCTGCCGCCGGCGCCGTGGCGGGCCCCACGGCCGCCGCAATGCCGCATACAACAGTTTGCCTCTTCTCTTGTTCGTGGGAACGGAGGGGTAGCCCACTGACTGGTGGGCCTAGTTATTTTCTTCTTTTACCGGTGGGGATTGGGCCTTGGCTCAATGGTGGCTTTGCTCATGGTTTTTCCTCCTTTAGGCCCGCGGCAGCCGCACTCACACATCTATTTTGTAGTAGTACAATTCTTTATTTCCCACACATTTTACAGTATACATGCACGATCTGCTGAAATTCTTCAAATTATCAGTTTTCTCTGGAGTACATTGTCTAGGCAAATACTTATTTTAGTTATGAAGGATTTGGAGCTCGAGTATGCACTCCGTGACGCTAACGCGGCCGAACGCCGGAGAGATTAAAGATTCAGATTAGGGGGTTTGGTTTGTTGGGAAGAAATCCATGCCGGCAGGCACAAGGAGTCGTTGGTCGGTGGCTGGAGAGAGGGACGGCAGAGCCGGGGCGCCGCCGGAGCCAGAAGCGTGGTCATCATGCTTGGTTAGTAGGCGCAGAGGTCACAGAGAACTTCCATGAAGAAAGAATAAGAGGTACCATCAATCCAAAACACCACAGCTTGCCCTCATATGCTAGAATTATACACAATTCCTTTACAAATTAAACTGCACAAGATACCAAGTTATCAACCTTGCAAATGTACGGCGCGCGCACACACACACACCAATGTACGGCACTCGGATACACCACCATATATATAATACATGCCTGCCATGCACCAAATAGTCTACAGGAGGTAACAATAACAATACCCAACATCACATACGTATATTGGGTTGAGTACGTCTTGTGCAACAGATCGTGTGATCTTATTACTAGGCTTTCAAGAGGCCGAAGAGCTTGGTGGGAGCCTCGCCCTTGGCGCGGTACTTGGCGGCCAGCTCCTCCGCCAAGATGATCTCCTCCCCGCGCTTCGCCTCCGTCTGCGCCCTCTTCTCCTCCGCCGTCTTGTGCAGCAGCGCCAGCTTGTTCTTCAGCTTCTCCTCGTACGCCGCCTTCTTCTTCTCCAGTTGCTCCTGCAGCCATGGCAAGTTTTGTTATTACTCAACTGCCAGTCTGACACCGTAAACTGTTACCTGGCTACTTATTGTCGTCATCACCCGGCCAATTCGCCTGCATACATACCTCGATCTTCTTCAGTTCCGCTTCCATCTCTGCTTTCTTTGCGTTCTCCCACGAAGTGATGTAGGCCAGTTTCTTGGCGGCCCTGTCATGCATGGACCATATTACTTATTGCAGACAGCAGACGCAGCAAGCAGGAAAAGAGTGATCAGTTGCAGTTGCAGTAGGCCCGCCCGGTACAAAGCTGTTGCTGTTGCTGTTGGTGTGGTTGAGACCTGGCTGAGAGGTCAGTTGCATCTTGCATATATATATATATATGCAGCTACTGCAGTCATCATGGAGACGAAAGGTGTGCTTTCGTTTCATGCGCTTTGAGTGCATCTTAAGGTACGGTGTTTACATATCGTCGCTCTCCTCCCATCCCATCCAAAACGAACGAACCAGAGAGTGACATGCCATGCATTTGAGTACCACACACACTGGCGGTAACTTAATTCCGTCTCACTAATTTTAACCAATTCCCATTAAATATTGCACTTTTTTTTTACTTTTAAGCAACTGAGTACCAATGAAATGTAGCACAAACACACTTTTAATTAAGCAACTCACAATTAATGAATTAAATGTAGCTCAAGGTTTTTACCTGTTCTCGGCTCTTGCCTTCTCACTCTCCTCCCAGGCGGAGATCAGAGTCAACCTCTTCTCAGACACGATTTTCGCCAGATAAGCATCTGAACAAATAGGGAATAATATAAGGTGGGTGCAGCAAGTTTGAATGAGAAATCTTCAAAAAAAAAAAAAAAGCTAAACTGAGATTTCTATGAACATCTTTTTTGTTGTTGCTGTTACCTCTCTCGGTTGAACCTCCAGTAGTAGCTGCAGGTTTCTCAGCAGCGTCTGGCAAGAAGAGTAGACATGTCAATTTTTTAAAAAAAAATAAACTTTGTAGGGCATCGTAATATCCAGCGGGTTATGTCAGTGCTTAGGCCAGTAAAATGATAGTAACTTTATTGTTTGGTCATTGTTTCACAGCTATTTGCTAATGACAAGGCCACACATTGAATAGTTTATTTTGCAGTCTCTGAAGAAATTAAAACTGGTCCACTTTGTTTTCAGTTATGCACCAGCAATTACCTTATGCTTCTGTTTGGTTTATCCCAGTATGTTTTTTTACTTGCAAAAATAAGGAAAATTATCCCGGCCCAATTTATAATTTTGCTTTTCTGAGATTCCCCTCTAGAACCCGGACGAATGTTCAATTAAAAGTTGCCCATCCCAGTTATGTTCAATTAAAAGTTGCCCATGCATGTTCAATTAAAGGCTGTAAATAAACTAGATGGAATCGTATCAGTCGTTGGTATGTATCGGTTGCGTACCCTTGACTGCAGCAGGAACGATGGCCTTGGAGTCGTCGTCGGCCGGCTTGCTGTCGAGCTTGGCTGCGGCCGGCGGCGGCACGACCGCCTTCTCCTCGGCGATGTCCTTGGTCGCCTCCACCTCCACCTTCTTCGCCTCCTCCGCCGCCATCTATATATGCTGAATTCAACTAGCGAGACGGATCTTCTTCTCCTCCTCCTTGTTGTTCTTCTTCTTCTCCTCCTCTGGAGGTGAGCCTGCAAGCAAGAGGCGCCTAGAGCTGTAGCCTATAAAATTAAGGCAGGCAGGCAGGCAGCTGTCACAGGCGGCACAACGAAGAAGAATAGGTGCTGGCAGTGCACACAAGGTCTCAAACAGTTAGCTGCTTGGAGGGGATATATATAGAGAGAGAGAAAGAGAAAGAGCCAACTATACTACGAGGGAACAATTAAGTAGGAGTATATATACATACATGTTTATTCTAATTTGTATAATAATAAACTGGTGTGTATATATACGAGGTGGCTTCATTAACAAGGGGAATGGAAATGGAAACTCGATTGATGCATGGACAGTACGTTCCAGCTGGCAGGCGGTGAGCTAGCTGGTGGGCGTGGCGTGGGGGTTGCAATGCAATTTGCATATGAATTAATGATGGATGATCAAGATGTTGGTATTCGATCCATTCAGACTGCAGTATGTATACGTGATGGATCGGAGGAGCAGATCGATGGAGCAGTACGTCGTTGTGGTGACTTTTAGCAGGCACGTACGTACCCGGTACCTCAGTCGTCTGGGATGTAAAATTAATGCCCAGACCGTCGAGCCTTTTTCAACACGTCCGGATCGGATTTGCTTTGGGTGGTTAGTTTTCATGACACGTAACTACGTGGCGTACAAAGAATCGCCCAATGCAACGCAAAGCTCCTCTGGTCATAGTTAGTATCGTTAATTAATTATCTTTGTGTGCTACTCCTACCTAGCTGGTCCGTATAGTATACTCGTTCGTCCCGGATGGGATGGGGTGCACGTCCGTCAGGCGTCAGCCATGGCCACTCAACCACTGCCAACCTTTACATGGGGCCGCCGCCTCGGAATTCCAGGTTGCTGCGGCCGTCCCCAACAACTCAGTCACAGATAGATAGATTCGCGCATCCTCCAAATGGTCCTGATAATCACCCTGCTGCTGCTGATGCAGTAGCTGTTGTTTCAGGCCCCAGATATTAACTGTTTGTACGAATGGATCGAGGACCAAATTGCATGCAGGGGGAGGGGGCCGGCCGGGGAAATAAACTATCATCGTCGTCATCATCATCGATCGATCGTTATATGATGAATATGGTGCAGTTTACAGATTGTTCTCCAAGCATCATTGTGTGTGAGACATGCAATGCATGTATGTGTACCTTTCCAGAGAATCTGGGGGTACTTGGAATATAATCTCAAGAGCAAAGTCATCCACAAAACTACGTACACTGATCCGTGGAGAATAATGGAATTGATCAGCTGCAGCCTGCAGGTGAGGGGTTGTTGCCGGCCTTTTTCTTCAGACAAGCATCGTCATCAGTTAGTATATGTTAAGACATTAAACCACGGCCGGCCGGTACCACTACCTGTGACTGTGACGACAATCATTATTGCCATCTTTTTCCACCAAAGTTCCTCACTGCACCTGGATCTCTCCTTTGCTCCTCTCTACCTGAAACATTTTTTTTTTAAAAAAAAAATAGCTTCAGTATATATGTAAGTCCTCTGTCGTACGTCAATCGATCAGCTTTTGTTACATAATATATATGCATTCTCCCTATTGCCAAAATTAAAGGAAGGGCGAATTCCTATTAACTGATACTGCCTGGCTCAGCCAGCTCAACTTTGCATGCTTGGCTAATGATCAATAGATCAACTGACCAGATATATATGCCTTGTTAATAAGTACATTATTCCGATCCACAGCTGCAGGATATATATCAACACCTCAACTTGGCTTATTATATATATACTAAGTACCATGTAGTGTACCACAACTGAACCCCTGCAAAAACAATAGGATGCAAGCCTGAAACAATCGTCAGTACGATAATCTAATGACACCCCTCGCTCATAATATTAGACTTTAATTAATAATCAATGTGGTTGCTGCTATATGCTTGCCGCTGGCGCATATAGCTAGATCGATCACTCAGCGTGAGCTAGCTATTAGCGAATAGTTTAGTAAAAGGACCGAATCCCACCTAATTAAATATTAAAATCATCCATGCTGCAGGTTGTGTGCCGATGATCGATTTTCTCTCCAACTAACCTGAATTAGGAACGAAGCAATGATGGATGGATGGATCGAGCAGTCAGTGACAGGAGGTTAGTTGCTAGCGAGGGGGACGGAGCGTTATTAGTGTTGTGCGTGGATGGCCAGCGACAGGGACACTCGGCCGTCGACAGCGAATCGGAGCTAAGCTGTGTTGCGATTTGCGATGATGATACGGCAGCCTAGCTGCTTTTTATGGCGAGTGCGGCGGCGCTAGCTGTGGGTGTGGGTGTGGGTGGTGCCATGCTGTCATGCTGACGGTGCGTTGCCACCTCCATGCATCTCTTTTCTTGTTTAATTAATCCTCCCATTCCCATGTGCTACCTGACGGTTACATTCTTTTTAAATGATCCTTCGATCGCATTGATTTTCACTAGACATGTAACACGAAAAATAAATCCTAAAAAAAATCTCACAATAAACACAAATACCCAACTATATATGAATCATCGTCGCACTACTTCAATGACACTTTAACGAGCTGATCGACCCCTCCGCGCCCGGCTATCTGGAGGGAGAAAAAAAAGAATGGGGTTGCGTTTGCGTGCACAGAGCATATACTATGCAGCCAGCCATACACACAAAGAAAGGAGAGGACCCAACACACCTCTTATCTTATCTGTCAACCAGCGCGTACATACGTGCACAAAGAAAGTGACCGGTGACAGCCACCACGTAGGTACAGCGGCTTTGCGGAACCAGCTAGCAATAGCAATGCAGCTACGCCTCCTCTTATAATAATTATCTGTCTCTGACCTGCTCTCTATTCTATTTATTCCCCCTCATTTGACAGCGTTACCAGCTGGAATATGGAAATAATGCGGCATCGTGTTCGTGTCTCACGTAATTAGCGGCAGGTTGGAGCAGGCAGGTAATAAAAGAAGCTGCTTGGGCATGCATGACTAAAATCACCGACTTACTGTGAGTCTAATGGGTCGCTAATCCAAATAAAAAATGCTAAAGGATAAAAAATGCCTGGATTGCCCGCTCCTTTTATAGCAGCTTAGCTTGGTCACAGTGTTCAAGAGCGCCGATAGAAACGGATGAACAGTTTACTTATATTATACTTGGACGGTAGAATTGAGGTAACAATAAATAAACAAACAAATAGATAAATAAATAAATAAACGCATCAATCAAATCAAGACGAAGGCCAAAGCGAGGCTGCTGGGCCGATGCACTTTGACGTCATCGTCCAGTAACCAAAGCCCAGGAAGGAAGCATCATCAAATGATCAAATCCGTCGTCGCTGCGCTGGCCATGGTGAGCATAACTTTGGGGCCGGCTACGGCTAGGAGCAAAGCCCATGGGACGACATCCCACCGTATGATTGTATTAAAATTTGCTAAAAAGAGTACTGTGCGCTCGAATGATGGGATGAGATTGGGAAGAAACATACTTCAGAAGTACCCATTGGTGTACAGAAACATGCATGCTTTGTTCACTACTCTACTACACCAACAGAGTGACAGGTTCGTCAGAGAATAATGGGAACTGGTTGGCGCGAAGGCTGTTTTATTCTCTGCTTGTACTCGCTGGTCGCTGCATCTGCATGTGCATCTGCCGCCGCCCTCTGCTACCGGTGCCGACGCCAAGGAATTCGGCCCATGTGATCCTTGACGCTTGCGGTGGCCTCATTCCTCGTAATCCTGCACGTCAGCATCCGCAAGCATAAGACCCCGTATGGCTATATCCCCACTTAAATTTTCACTATGTCATTGGCCCAAAACGGCATATAGAATTGTAACAAGCAAAATAGGGATTATAAAGAAGGAGACATCGACAATAATGCGGTGCAGGGGTAAAACAACTGATACCAATAACAACGGTCGGTCGTTGATTAGCACACACAAGAGCAACATATTCGACGGTACGCCTAGGTCATTGCACATCCAAGCCTCCCCTTTGGCAAACGCGAGTAAGGACTAAGGGAGGCAAGAGGTGCACCGAACGCGGCATACTGAACACGACGATCCCCCTTCGAGCTAATGGCAACACCCGACTGCTCTCTGGTCAACATGACCCATTATATGATTTATGAGCTTCTGTCAACAAGGAGAGCGCCGACGGAGAAGAGACGCCAAGGGCAGGCATTGGTCAAACCACGCAAAAGTCGAAGCTCGGTGCTAGGCTTAAGGGCAACAAAGATCTGCAAAGAACTAGACGCAAAGCACCAAAGTGTAGGCCAGATAGAGGACCTTCGGAGCGATGCCTATGGGGGGAAACGACGCTGAGGGCACCACCATCACTTGTTCGATAGCACCGAACAGAGTTTTCACCCAAGGTCATTAGTGGTTGCAGTGGAGGAGCGTGTTACGCCCCCCACCCCAAGGAGGGGGTGAGAGGCGACCATGATCATGGCTATCGCCAACACCCGACAAGTGGGGCACAATTTTCGTCAAGATCCTCCACACACAACAACCACGGTCATTCAACAACAACGGTGTTCTCGCACCCCCGCTGATTGGGCCCTTAGGCCACACACGAACAACAGGACGCGAAAAAACGCAGACCTCCGTTTGATTGTGCAGCTGCGGAAAAAGGGCAGCTGAGGTCACCTTCCCTCCCTGGTGCAGTGAATACCGGCCAGCAAGACAATGGGGAGGGTGCACACAAAGCACCGGTGAGAAGAGGAGACGGCAGAGGAGGTGGTGGTGCATGAGGCACCGACGGCGCTCCCGGACCCGTGCGTGAGACCAATAAATTTTCTAGTGGACCGTGCTCTTTCTGATCTTGGTGCCGGCCGTGCCAACACTAAGTCATGCTGAACCAGAATTATTACACTCCCTCTCTGTTTTTTTATTTGATGTTTTTAGTTTAAAAATGAGCTAAAAAATGACATGTATTAAGAAGAGAGATAGTAGTGGCGTTTCCAGTGTCGGTCGGAATCACGATATATGGGAACCCCTTGCTGCATCATCGGTCGAATTTGAGGAATAGCAGGGTAGGAATATAATTGGCCTACGCTACGCACGCACAGTGAAGATCATCAAGTGGATCGATTCAAGGACTGATGACAAACACACAAGCCAGTAGATTATAGAGCTGCAGGGAGCAGGCAAGACATGCATGCATCAACAACATCACCATTCCATCGTTTATTATTCTTCTTCTTCTCTTGAGTCCGACGACCTTTTATTAATAGCTAGTAGTGCGTACAGCTAGCGTACTCGTATACGTTGCGGCGTCGCGCAAGTATACACATAATAAATAATACATGCAAAGACAGTTGGTACAAAATAAATCGTACAGTACTACGCAGCAGCAGTTGCAGCGTGGTCTAGCAGCGCGGGACGGAGAGGCCGCAGGAGGAGATGATCTTGCGGGCGTTGGGGCTGCTGATGTAGCGCGCGTAGGCTGGGTTCTTGGCGTACTGGCAGAAGCAGCTCTGCTGCGCCCTCAGGCTGGAGCAGCACGACGCGGTGGCCGCCGCCCCGTTAAACAGCGCCGGGGCGCACGGCGACAGCTGACTCAGGTCGCACGTCGCCGCCGACGCCGCCGGCGCCATCACCGCCAGCAGCAGCAGCAGCAGCGCCGCGCACACCGCCACCTTCATCGTCGCCACCGACCGACCGACCGACCGACCTCAGCCCTGATTCAAGGTCTGCTTTTTAGCTGATTGTTGGACTACTTGTGCTGCATGCTGCGTTGTGTACGTCTCGGTTTCTTGCGTATTTGTAGGCAGCCACGGCCGCGCGCGCCTGTTGCTGCCGGGCCGCACACGCGAGGGGCGCAGATCGGATGGGAATCAAATCATCATCACCACCACCATTGTGCAGTACAGTAATGCGCCGAAGAACCGACAGATACTGGCAAATGCACGTGGTCCAGATAACACAAGAGCTGGTAGAGTAGAGACCACCCACCGCTACGCTACGCATGCCATCGCATCATTCATTGCTCCTAGTCCGGACTCCACCCGGCGTCGTCGTCCGTGACACATCAACTTCATTCGTCTAATATACAACTTTATTTATTATCCTATATAAAAAAAACAACGTGTCCATGTGATCGAATGCATCAAGTCACGGGCTAGCTAGCACATTGATTTCCATGCTCGGTCCATCTGTCAAGAATATAGCTAGTACCTTAAGACAATATATATTCAAGGGTTAATAATTCCACTGTAGCCAAATCTATCAGCAGCGCCGGACCAAGATTCCTTCTAGCAAAAGCACCCGGCCCAAGAAATCGATCGTGTATTTGCCACTAGCACAAAGCAAAACCTAGGTGATTTGCCACATGTGCATGCGTGGCTATCGTGCAACAAAACAGGAGACAAAAACTGGACTAAGGCGAGAAAATTTCAAACGCTAGCTGGTGTGCATGCACGCTTGATGATGGAGAAAAGGAGTGGCTGAGCACAAAAGGGCTCCACCACGTAGCTATCAGATTTGAGCCTACGCCGCTTTAACTAGCGTTATTTTATTTGTGACTACAGTATAGCTCTCAACATATATTAAGAATCTCAACATATGTATGATGCGGTTAATTTTTTTTCACAACTTTCTCATTTATTTTTTTCAAAAAAATTAGTCTCACACGTAAAAACAAAACGCATACCAAAACACTTTTAGTAATAAAACAACACACGACAAAATAAATAATATTTTATGAATTTTATAATAAAACAAATGATCAAGTCATAAAAAAGTCATTTTTGTGAAAGGAAGGAATATGTTTGACCATGAATTGTCGAGATTCAATTCGTCTGAAAAGATATACTTGGTCAAAAAGAAACTGAAGTCTTCAACGACAAAAAATGCACCGCGAAGTGGACCTTAAAATAGGTCGAAGACTAAGGACAACTCCAATGATATAATTCATCAGAAGGCGCAATTAGTTGACACGTTAGCAGATGTTTTTTTTCTGATAAAACGTCAGCAGATGTTTGCTTGACTAAAACAATGTCCAATGTATATTTTCATAGCACCAACTATAATGAAACCTACACATAGTAAAATAGCCATTGTCCTTAACTTTCTCCACCTTTCCCACCTTCACAGCACATGGTATATATTATTTTTTAATCCTTGTACCGGGTGCCAAAGTAAGCACATGGTTTCTTGAATTGTTAAGCTAGCACCCACCATCCAACGTATAACACCTCATTCTAGGGGCAACATAAGGGGGTGAGGGGGCAAGCACCCCCTAATGAAGATGTTTTGCTTAATAAAACCTCTAGTGATCTTTGCCAATTTTGATGATTTTGTGAGTGCTGGCTTCGTGCTTACCTCATTTCCTCCTTTCTCTGTCTTATTACCACCTCTTCGGCAACTACATTGGAGCCGCTCTGGTATAACACAAGCACCCACCGTCGCCAGTCATATCATCCCCAATTGTTTAGTTAGTGCGCGATGATTTTCAGTTGCAACGCGTGCACTTGTTGGATGCATGCATGGGCGATGCTTGATTTGGTCGTCGTGAATCCTAGCTCGAGGTTCAGTTCAATTCGATTCGGTTCGGTTCAGAACTGATTTATTATTAAAAAAAATAAATTTGGCTCGGAGACAGTAGTGGACCCAGGCCAAAAACTGAGTTGGGGTCTACGTATAGCTGGCCTTCTTAAGCTACAGTAGAAAGGGCCCAATTCCTTTTGATTTGCAAAATTCAAGTGTGGGCCTGGGCCCTCGCTGGGTATACGCTTGGTCCGCCCCTGCTCGGAGATACTCTAATAAAAACGCGAGTTTCGCCGCAAACCACTAAAAATATGTCCTTGCCATAAGACACTGCAATTTGATGTCAACCACTGCTAACCACCGTTCGCCGTCCTCCGCTGCCTCTTCTTGCCACACGAGGGTGAGAACTTGTGTTCCCCACATCCATCCTCTTCCAGCAAGCTTAATATAGCTCGGCGGCGTTCATGGGGCCGGCAGTCTTGGCTCCCGCGTCGCCTCCGTTCTCACGCCAGCGCTGCCTCGCCCTCCCCCTCCCCGTGCGGCGACCCATGCCGGCTGCTCTCTCTTGTGTGGCCGGAACAGAGAGGGGAGAGGGTATACTTGCCATATTGTTACCTCTAGGATGAAGAAATATTATTATATGAACTATAATGTCTGGCGGAGGGGATCTCTTTAGTAGTATTAGAGGTGATTATTCATCTTTTGTAATGGCATTGTGGATAATTTATATGCAAATTTATGAATTATTTCGGTTTATCTTTCACGATGGCATATTGTGTAATTTATATGCAGATTTAAGGATTATTCTAATTCATCTTTTATAGTAGTATGGTGAGTACTTTATATGCAAATCTAGGGGTAATTCGATTTATACTTTATAATGGCATGATGGATAATTTTATACAAACTTGGAGGATTATTTTAATTCATATTTAAAATGGCATCGTGGGTAACTTTTATACAAATTTACGGTATTATTTTATCTCTTCTTTCATAATGGTACGATGGATATTTTTTTTATAAAAAATATATAATAGATCTAGTAGCTATTATTATTAAAGTTACGTGATGGACAGGTGGATTTATTTTATTTTTGTAAAAATTTTTAGGATTTTAAGTTTTTTTTTTTCAGCGTGCCTGGTGAAAATAAATTTACGTGCAGTGGAGCTTCGAAAAGCAGGCTCAATCAGTAATGGTAAAATATGCGCTCCGAAGATCGGCAAGTCGATGGTACACACTAGTCGACAGAAGCAGGGATCATCAGGTAGTCATCATGCAGCAGCAGCTAATATAACCAGCCGAGGCAAATAAAGTGGCGGGACGTCGGGACCCATGCATGCTTTATTAACGAAATGATCGTCGTACATACAGTAACGGAACCACAGAGCAGGCACACGTACACAGAGTAGCGATCGACTCGGCGACTCCGATAGATGGATGCAAGGTGTAGCAACACGGGGGACAATGACTCAAGAAGCTGGTACGGGTGCATGCACGGAGAACCGGGCGGATATATTAGCAGCGCGGCACGGAGAGTCCGCAGGAGGTGACGGTCTTGCGGGCGTTGGGGCTGTTGATGTAGCGCGCGTAGGCGGGGTTCTTGGCGTACCCGCAGAAGCAGCTCTGCTGCGCCTTGAGGCTGGAGCAGCACCCCGCCGACGGCTTCGCGCCCGACGCCAGCGCCGGGGCGCACGGCGCCAGCTGCGCCGCGTTGCACGACGCCGCCGCCGCCGCCGACGACGACGACAGCACCAGCACCAGTACCAGCAGCAGAGCGCCCGCCAGCTCCACCTTCTTCATCGTCGTCATCTCGTCGATAGATGGTGTGTTTATTTTGCCTTGTTGGGTTCGAGTGGTGAACTGGTAGTAGGGATCGGAGGATGCTCAGCTTCTTCTCTTTGTTCTTGCATTGCGTATTTATAGCCGCCGTGCCGTTCGGTCAGTCGGTGTATGGAGCACCGCACCCGGCCGGCCCTCTGGGTCTCGGTACAGGTACACCTAGCACAGGTAGCAAGTATATCGATCACGTTTTTTTTTTCTAATTTGACTGCATAAATGCAGCAGGGTCGTCTCGTCCGTGGCTCCGTGCCATCTGCCATCTATCGTATAGATAGTACAATTAATAGCAAGCATCAACGTACATACATCATGGGTCGTCTTAATTAATTTCTGTCTATGCGAAGCGATGAGTTTTTTTTAGAAACACAGTACAACGCAGACGCTCATACGCGCGTACACTCACCCTTATAAATACACACACGCACATTGAACCGGTATCTCGAGATTTACGAAGCCGACAACAATGGCGATTAAGAATTACAGTACAAGAGCGAGCGGTTGCCGCGCAGCGCGCACTGTACGTGTGTGATTAGGGATGGCAATGAGTGGGCACCCGGCGGGTGGAGCAAACATCCATCCGTATTGACACCCGTTACATCAAGGCACACCCGCACCCGTAATACCTAACGGGTGCAATTTCACACCCGCACCCGCATCCGTTGGGCACCCGCTGGGTGACGATATTTGTATACTTAGAAATGTAGCACCACACACCACACTATAATTAGCATGTAAAATATACATATAATATATAGGAAGTCAATTCATCAACACATAGCATGTAATCTATTGGCAATTCACATGATAATAATGTTTCAAACTCAATTTAGCCACATAATAGTGTTGTAGGAGGCTTAACGATAGGTCAAATCAAAATTTTTACATTTCAGATTAGTAATGGTGAAATGACACTTTATAAAATAATAATTATTATATGTTCAGATAGTTGAAGAGCATCAGAACGAAGAAAAACAAGGTTCGAACACAGTAGGATTTTAGACTCTAGTGAGTTAAGATAAATTCAATGCATCAAGGCTTAAGATTAATGACAATATATTATTATTTATGGGGTCCAATGGGCACCTGCGGGTGGAAATCTACACCCACACCCGATCCACGGATCTAATTTGACACCCGCACCCACACCCATGGGTCTAATTTGACACCCACATCCGCACCCAATGAGTGTGAAACCCGTGGACACCCGCACCTGTGGGTCCGACTGCCATCCCTAAGTGTGATGCGCATGCGTGGACTGCATTCATATTTAACCAACCCAACCAACACAGCTCACATATCTAGTTGGCGGTTGCTCGCTGGATTGCATGGATGGATGGTGACACATACATACATACTAGTACAAAGACGACGACGCCATTTGATTGATGATGCCCAAGAAGCCAACACAATGCTAGCTAGCACTACGACCGTTTTCCTCCTTGTTTCGCTCTCCTCTCTCTACCTCGTAATTTGTCCGTCCCTGCCAGTCATGGCGCGACGATGATGGCCACAACTAACAGGCTTGTGGGCTGAATATCCTATCCTACGGATGGAATGTCTTGGGCCTATGTTTGGGCCCACTCAAGCCTATGTTGGCCCAGGCCCAAAAAAATATATAGACAGGCCGCTGCCCATAAAACACAATCGATCAGATTTGCAAGGCGCCGAAGAGCTAGCTTAGTTGATGCATCAGCTCGAGCGGTATGGGTTTGACTTCCGGTGGGAACGAATTATTACGAGATTTAACGGCTTTGATCATTTAAGTGGTAGGCGACGTTTCCGTCGACAGTGAGGTGCCTATGGTGAATTCGTCAATCTCAAGATCCGCCGGCCCAGTCTTTCGGAGGTGTTTATGGGGATAGGGTGCGTGCATACGGTCATAGGAATGAGTGTCCGTGCGTGTGAGCGTCTGGCGTTTGTACTATGTTTTTCAAAAAAAATCAGATTCGCAAGGCAGCTAAGCCTGGGCCGAAGCCATGGCCTTGGCCTGCTGCGTCAGCTCAGGTGGAGGGAGTGTCCATTCAACATCCGGATGATTTTGCAACTACAATTAAATCATCCGCCTTTTTGACAACCAGCCGCCTTCGTCAATCTTAAGATCTGTCGGTTCGGACTTTCGGAGGTGCTCATAGAGTAGAGTGTGCGTGCGTGTGTGAGCGTCTGTGTTTGTACTGTGTTTCTAAAAAAAAAAATCAGATTTGCAAGACAACTAAGCCTGAGCCGAAGCCATGGCCTTGGCCTGCTGGCTTAGCTCAGGTGGAGGGAGTGTCCGTTCAACATTCGGATGATTTCGCATTTGCAAATCATCCATTTTTTTGACAACCAGCCGCCCCTCAACCCGTCAGCACTTGGCCACCCCCTCTCTGCTCTACAGCTCTACCAGCTTCTTCCTCCCACACAACAGGACAGCGGCGGGCACCCTCCCTTCCCCCTTGACAGCGGCGCGGCAGCCCCTTCCTGTTGACCGTAGCGGACGCGACAAGCACGGCACGCGGGCTGAGGAGGAGCCGGCCGGTGACAGCGCGAGGCGCGGAGGACCGGCGGTCGGCGAGCCGGCCGGTCACGCGCATCGCTGCGGACAGAGGGAGGTCCCGCGTGCCCGGCACGAGTCGACGGCTGCGGCACGGTGCTCGGGAGCACCGCCCTCCGACGAGTCCTGAAGATGGCGGCGTGGCCAGCGGGAGTAGGAGAGGAGAAAGGGAGAAGGAGGTGGAGGGCGCCACCGCCGCTGCCGCAGGCCAGCCAGAGACCCGGGATTGAGGGTGACGCCGCTGCCGGCGGCTGGCCAGAGATGCGGCGAATGGAGGCTTGCCCCTCGCTTCCCTTCTCGATGGGGACAACACCGGTGGGGGAGGAAGATGAGGAGCATGAGAAGGGAGAGGAAGAAGGAAGGAGGTAAAGGGCGCCGCCAGTGGCGGAGCCAGAATTTCGACTTAAGGGGGCCAATTCACGAATCCTATAATATGAAAACATACTGGCGGAGCCAGGATTTCGACTTAGGGGGGCCAATTCACGAATCCTATAATATGAAAACATATAACATGATGTTCATGTACACACATTACAAAATACGTGTTGTAATAGAGTATAGATGACACTGAACAGATAACAAATCGGAAATTATGTAATTAAATCTTATATTTTAATAAAAAACAAACATGAATGGGTTAATTTATGAAATCATATTGCCTAATAAGAAATCAAGCCGAAAGGATTATTTATTTACATGTTTGTCAGATGTCCTATTATGATTAGTCTAAGAAGCTACGCATGGTCTAGGTCGATTCAAAGACAGCCGATTGGCTTAGGCTTACATGCATAGCTCCCTAGACCTATTTATCTAAAGCCACGAGGGTTACGGATCTCGGTGGGCTGACATTAACAATATTATACTGAGCTAATTATGTTTTTAGATCTAATTTTAGGGATTAGCAAACTAATACATAGTTTATATAGTGGAGTTATGGGAAGATTGGGAGGGGCATGACCACTGTGCGCCCCTCCCTGTCTCCGCCACTAGCGCCGCCGCCGGAGGCCGGCTGGGGACCCAGAGGTAAAGGGCGACGCCACCGGCGGCGGCTGACAGAGAGGCGGTGAACGGAGGCTCACCCCCTCACTTTCATTCTCGATGGGGACGGGGCCAGCGGGGGAGGATGATGGGGAGCAGGAAAAGAGGGGTGGAAGAAGGAAGGAGGTGGAGGGCGCCGCCGCCGCAGGCCGGCCGGGGACCCAATGATGGAGGGTGATGCCGCCGCCAACGCTGGCCAAGCCGTTGCCTTCTCGATGGGCATGGTGTGCCGCGCATAGGAGGGGATTGGGTATAAAAATGAAAATGAAAATGAGACAGAAAAGGAAAAAAATAAAATGGGCCAAATAGAAAAGCCCAATGACTTCAAATCTCGAAGCAATCACAGCCACACAAAAGTGAATGAAAAGACAACTGAAAATCATCTGGTAGACGAATAGAAATCCCGCAGGTGGAAGGGTTAGGCTGATGACCTTCTCCTTACATTTCTTTTTCACAATGCGATAACTGCACTGTTTGAGTGAATGAAAAGACAACTGAAAATCATCTCGTAGATGAATAGAAATCCTGTAGGTGGAAGGGTTAGGCAGATGACCTTCTCCTTACATTTCTTTTTCACAATGCGATAACTGCACTGTTCCCAGAAGCTCCATGCCGCGACAGGGTTGCGCTCACTTGGTGTCGTCATCATTGTCGTTGTGCCGCTGTGTGAGGTTGAGGACTAGGGTTGCCAAAGGCTTCTGTGCCGACGTGGAGCTAGGAGGAGGTAGGAGGGCGTTGATTGGCTAGCGGTGGAGACGGGAGGTGGAGGAATGCCGATGAGTGGTGGAGGCGGTGGGAGAAAGAAGAGGATGAGGAAGAAGCGATCGCGGCGGCAGGCTTAGTGGTGGCCGCGATGGTGAACGGTGATAGCCGGCTAGCCGCCAGAGCCAAAGGAGGTGGTAGAGGCGAGGACGAGTTACTCGTTGGCGATTAGCGGTGGGAGGCGGTGGTGGATGGCAGCGAGCCGCCACCGCCGCATGCAGTCAAAGGAGGTGTGGACGGAGCGATGGGCCACATTTGTTGTCAAATCGCGTGACCCGTCACGACTTAAACCTTTTGAACCTTGTTCTCTTGTTCCAATTTCATTTGCATCGCTGCGTCATTGCAGTTGTCTCCGACCGCGAAGTTTCGTTAATAGTACGTCTATGTCAATGTGCTTAGCAGGATTGACGTCAGCGCGTGTTGTCCTGCAGCGTGATTGAATAACACAGAATATATCAGATCGTCGACGACGAAAAAGCAGCTAATGCTAAGCTAGCCAGGTGTAAACGCCTCCTAAATTTCTTTCTCGAGTGTAGTAGTGTAGCAGTAGGTACGGACACCCACAAGATGATTTTGGCAATGGATACATTACCCTACATAGTACTGTATACATACAACTCTCTCTTTCTAGAAATCTCCCCCAACTGACTGAGCAAGCAAGTCCAGATTTTCGGCGGCCGGCGGTGGCGGGTTTACGTTATCTCGTTGGCTTTCTTCAATTCATCCAGAGTTAGTTTTCCTCCTCATCGAGTACGTACTACTTCTTGTCCTTCTTCTCCCCCTCCGCCGGTTTCTTATCGTCTTTCTTGTCATCCTTCTTCTCCGCCGGCTTCTTCTCCGGCTCCTTGGCGGGGCCGACGGAGATGATGTCGATCTTGCCGAGCTTCTTCAGCTTCTTGGCGATGGCCACCGTGTCCATGTCGCCGATCACCGTCATCTTGTTGTCCTTGAGGTCCGCGGCGATCGAGTCGATGCCTGAAATGACCAAATTATATATGTTAGAGCACGAGCAGGCATCACCATCCAGTTCTTCCACACCTAGCCAACGATATATAATCTGACCGTGCTTTCTTTTATATCACAACAATAATTCAGCAGTCTTATGCAGTTTTTATTAAAGTTGCAGCTCCAGAGATAATGACAGTAGCAGCTTATTTTGCAGCCTCCGTTTACGGTTGCCAATAATATAAAAACAATAATCGGATGAAGCTAATTAAGGAAGGGCGGCGTGCAGTGCGTGCGGCACAAGTACGCAGTGCTTGCTTACCGTAGATATCCGCGACGGCCTCAATGGCTTTCTGCTTGGTCTTGTCGTCGGCCATGGTCGGAATCCGGAGCACCACCTTCTGCTAATAACACCACGGCATGTATGTTCAGATTCTTTAATTTGCCCCCTTCCCGCTAGAGCAGGAATACAATCACGACATGCCGCAAGGAAAAGAAAAAGAAAAATGAACAGAGGAATTAAGGAGGAGAAGGAAGGTGTCAGCGACTGCGAACCTGAGCCATCTCTCAAGAACCTGAACTACAAGGAGATGGAGAGGAGAGAGCTGCTGAGACGATATAAGCTTTTGTTGCTTAATCCGTGGGGGCTTGGCTGGGTAATGTGAATTAATTGTGATGCGAACAAGGCAAGGGGAATAATATAATGGAGATCCAGTGGGCGGTCTGCTTAATACTCCCTCCGTCCACAAAAGAATGAAATTCTGACTTTGTACTAAGTCAAACTTTCGTAACTTTGACCAAATTTATATCAAAATATATTAAAAGTTATGCTACCAAATTAGTATCGTTAGATTCGTTTGGAAATGTATTTTCATATCATACATAATTGATATCATAAATGTTATTACATTTTTATATAAATTTGGTCAAACTTACGATAGTTTGACTTAGGACAAACTCAGGATTTCATTCTTTTGTGAACAGAGGGAGTAATTAATTAATCAATTATAGAGAGTTTCGTTCAGAGAGGGCCGGGGCTGCTGACCAGCAGGACGGAGAAATTTAAACGAAACCGTCTAGGTGTTCCCACGGAACGTTTTAATTTGATTTTGTTCCCTCTCCTTGCTACAATTAATATAAGATCGAGCTTCTGTATCAGCATCAGAGCAGCTTGCATCGTGTACGTATGCGCTCATCTGCCGGCACATAAAACTGTGTGGTTAGTTAGAATGCACCTGTTGCACACAGTGATCGAGGACAGTTAATAAATAAAAAGCACGTCGTCCGTGTCAAGCACACCTAGTCCTGGCGTCAGAGACTGTCAGCAGGGTGGGTCGACATCACTAAACTGAGCACTAGCATGACTAAGCCTACGTTAAATGTAGTGTGAGCTTTTATTTCTGCTCGCTCTGGATCGTCGATAGGATTACTGTGGCAACAACCCGGTCGCGGGTCGCCGTCAAAACCGGCCGGCGGCGAGCGCAGCGTAGTAAGTGCGTAACCGCGACGTCGTCGTCCTCGGTGGACGGTGGGGGTCGTCGTCGTCTCAAGATTCCACCGTCCGTGCTGCTAGCTCCTTTTGACCATCGTCGATCTCAGGAGCTGAGAAAATCGTGCTGCTAGCTTTTAATTTGTAGGACTCGTCGTGCTCTTTTCAACAACAAACAGGGACATCCAAGCGGACGGTGACCATGACTGTGATCGAAAACAGGACCCTTCAAACCGAACGAGCCCCAAAAAGGACAGGTTCATTTTGAGTATTTTTCTTTTTGTCGATATCTTGAAACCAACTCATCTGCTCTATCACTTGTGCTTCAGTTTACTAAGTCGATAACTCTCAACATCTAAATCACAAGCCTTTCAAAAATTAAATTGGTGCATGTATGTAAATTCCTTCAACTTTGTTGTTTCTCAACCATTTGATGTGTCCGAATGCCAAAATTTAGATAAACTCAGCTCGAGAATGGGCCATTTGATTTTCAGCCCGCAACGTTTGACGGGTTGAGCGTGGGTCCAGGTTTTCGGCCCAAAGATTTCCCACCACTTCAGAATTTCCGGTGGAGCGACCGCCGTCGCCCAGCGACGGCGCGGCGGCCTCGCTTAACCCTCCTCGGAAAAACCCTACTCGCCGTCTACGCCGCCTCGCCTATGGCCGACGGCCGCCCGGGACCGTACCTGGGGGACGTCTCCGCGCTGTCCTTCCTCCCCTCCTCGCCCCGCCCTCTCCTCCTCGCCGGTACGGTACACTCCCCGTCTCATCCCTCTTCCAAACTTCTTCAATCGTCGGGCGCCCTCCCGCCGGCGCCCGCGCCGCTCTGAAGCGTGCGTGCGGTAACCTAGCGCCCACGCGCTTCGCCTCGCGGCTGTGGCTGCAGGAACCGGGTCGGAGCTGCTTGTGTACGAGGTAGGCGCCGCCGCCAGCCTCGTCGCGTCGTTCCGCGTGTTCCACGGGGTGCGCGTCCACGGCATCGAGCCCTGGGGAGGAGGAGGCCCCGGTTGCTCCAGCTACTCGCTCGCGGCGTTCGGTGAGCGGAGGGTGAAGCTATTCTCCCTCGAATTCGGTGCCACTGCGGATGGCGGTGAGGCGGGCGAGGTGCGGCTGGAGCTGGAGCAGAGGCTCCCGGGGTTCGACCACTGGGTGCTCGACGCTCATTTCCTGGAGGTACCACGCTTGGTTCTCGCTCTTACTACGGTGGGGTGGGGCTTTTCACTTTTTTTTTTTTTTTTTACATACATTGGATGGTCGCGGTGGCTCGGGTGCAGGTCGATGGGCTGCTCGCGATTGGTCTGAGCGACAACTCAGTGGCGCTGTGGGATCTGAGCAAGCGTGTCCTGGTTACCCGAGTGAAATCTCCAGGTTCGATGAGCATCTCAATGCTAACTGGGTCCAAATGGCAATGATCTGTGATATGTTTCTCTTCCATGTTTCGTTATGAGTTTTTAATCTGCCTTCTGGATGCAGAGAAGTGCCTTCTGTATTCCATGAGAATGTGGGGTGGCTCCGTTAGAGAGCTTCTTTTGGCATCCGGAACCATTTTAAACGAGGTAAGCTTTCCAGGCTCTGGCATGTTTGTATGATGAAGCTCACATTTCATTAGGAATACCTCTCAATGTTAATATACTTTCCCAGATTCTTATATGGAAATTGGCACCACAAATTCCGGGACCCTCCTTGTTATGCTCGTATGAAGGGGATACTTCTGATGTAAATAACTATGAAATCACACATATTGACGATAATCAGTACATCGCAGTACATCTTGGTAGGCTAAAGGAACATGAAGGTTCAATATTCCGCATAGCTTGGTCCTCTGATGGATCAAAGTTTATGTCTGTTTCTGATGACCGTAGGTTGGTCTACTTTACATTTGGCTCCCACTGCCTGCATCAGAAGCCTCTTTGTTTCAGACAATCGTCTTTCATTTCTGACCTACTTAGTTTTGTTGTTGTGGCAGTGCTCGTGTGTGGACGTTGAGTTCCAAACCACAGAGTTTTGTCAATCAGACAGCCAGTCAAGACGATTTCGAAATTATTCCAAAACTCACACTTTTTGGTCATAGTGCTAGGATATGGGACTGCTATATTTCTGATTCTGTAAGTATGTCATACTTTGTTCCCTCCCATTTTGTATCTGCATCACTTAGCAATGCTTTATTCCTTTTACTTGTATGAAAAAAAGGTCACCGAATCTGTTTTTTTTCTGAACAAATCGGGAGTCTTTAAAATTCCCAGCTGATTTTTTTTTTGCAGTTTAAGATTCCTTACTGTTTGCAACTGAACTTTCCTTGTAGATAATTATAACTGCAGGTGAGGATTGTACTTGTTGCATCTGGGGAATCGATGGAAAGCTAATCAAGATGTTCAAAGAGCACATGTAAGTTGGAAAGATCTAGCTGGTTAGATTATTTGTGCAAAACTAATAAGCTGGTATTTATGTAACTTTCTGGATTTTGATAAGTGTTTCCTCTAAGGAGAAAATAATTCGCCATACCACTCTAATCTACAGCGGCCGAGGAATATGGCGGTGTTCATTTGACCCAAGCTCACAACTTCTGGTCACTGCTGGGTTTGATTCAGCAATCAAAGTGCACCATCTATGCAACCCCACTTTTCATGGCATAGTGGAAGACAAAAAGGTCTCTGATGATCTGAACTATGGTTCTGAGATCTTTGTAGTATCTTCTCCTTCTGTTTCGGGCCAGTATGGTCCCCTGGATAGGTGTGATGTACTTCTTTATGGTTTCACAATTTGAATGGTACATCTCTCTCTCATGTTGTGACAGTGGAATTGTTTTTTTTTTTTTCATTGGTTCATCACAGCAAAAGCGAATATGTTCGTTGCCTACACTTTGCAAAAGAAAATGTTCTGTATGTTGCCACAAATAATGGGTATTTGCATCATGCTGAACTTTCTAACCTAAAGGATGTACGATGGACTGAGATTATTCAGGTCACTGAGAAATCGCCAATTATCTGCATGGATGTTATGACTACATACTCAGACCTTTCTTTGAATAGGGAGGACATAATTGCCCTTGGAGATGGCAGAGGAAATGTTACTATTGTCCGTTTAACCGGTGGCAGCATTGAACCTAAAGTAAATACGTCCTTTACCTGGTCAGCAGAAAAAGATAGGCAACTGCTAGGAGTATACTGGTGCAAGTCACTTGAATGTAGGTCCGTGAATTGTTAAATTTCTTGTTAGACATTTTAAATAACAGTTAATCACCATTCTCATTAGATTTTATTTCATTTGCAGCCACATTTTCACAGCTGATCCTAGGGGCGTGCTTAAGTTATGGAATATAAGAGATGCCCTGTTGTTAAGTACGGATGCCACCAGTGCACCTCAGAAGTTTCCACTAGTAGCAGTGTTTGAATCCTCCTTTGGGGCTCGAATCATGTGTTTAGATGCATCTCCTCGAGAAGAGGTAATGGTTTTAATTCCTATATATATTGGATTCGTAGTTGAAGACAAAACCATAAATGCTTATTGGCAGAATCCTTTGTGTGAACATTATGTGTTAGTAACTGGGACTATAGTGGCAATGCTTGTATGTCTAGGACTAGCCAACAGAAGGATGCGGATAAGGAGGCCTTAAATTGTAACTTGGATGGTGGAAGGGATGTTACAGTCTTACAGGGAGATTGAATACATAACATCATGAAATCCTTTTTAGTTGAACTTTTCATTAAACTATCAAAAAAGGTGTCATTATGTGAGAAATAATTTTGCTCTTTTTTTCCATGCAGATCCTTATAGCTGGTGATAAAAAGGGCAACATCATAGCCTTTCCTTTCTCTAAAATATTGAAACTACAAGACAGTGGTGTGATGCAACAGAAGGTGCCTTCTTGTGGTCGTTTTAAAGGAGCTCATGGTATTTCTAGTGTCACAAGTGTTCATATAAAAGACTCCATTTCTGATCATACTGAAATTCACAGTGTATGTCCAGAGCGTCATCCTTATTCATATTACCAAAGCCATGGGCTTGGTCTGACATTCTGCTCATCCTTGAAATTTTTAGACTGGGGGAGACGGCTGCATTTGTTTCTTCAAGTATGGAAGAAGTGTGCAAAAGGTTGAATTTTTTGGAATGAGGCAAGTAAAAGATTTGGGCACCATTCAATCCATCTACACTAATCTTTCATCCGAGAACCAATTGAGTAGTACCTATGCAATAGGTTTTATCTCTGCAGATTTTGTCATTTGGGATCTTGAGAATGAAACAAAGGTAAGAACAATGTGTACCATATGAATTGGCCAATCAAAACCAATGTTTCAGCTAATCAGTAGTTCTTGTCTTTTATAGATGGCTCAAGTATCCTGTGGAGGCTGGCGGCGCCCTTATTCTTATTATCTTGGGGCAGTCCCCGAGTATCAGAACTGCTTTGCCTTTGTAAAGGTTCATGTTCTGAATTGCTTTACTAATATTTCGTGGAATTGTTTCTCTGCTAATATTTTGTAATTCTGAATTGGTCTCAGGAGAGTGGTAACTTTAGTTTCCTTCTTTTTGCGTATTGAGGTTTAATCTTGTCTCAACTGTAAAATGCTACTGGACAAACAGGTTGTTATTCTTTAACTATTATCGATACCATTCTAGCAGCATTTTCCCTAACTATTATTTTCTCAGAAAGGACCCTATTTCTTAGTTGGTTAGTTATATGCATGTGTAGATTGTTTTGTTTCGGTCATTGGCATAATTTTCTTTACCCCCCAAAAAGAAGACTAACTTGTAGAAGGAACAATTATTTTTATCTGCTATATGTTTTCAATCACGTACTTGGGTTTTGCTGTTTTTGACTTGATTGTATTTTTTGTTTCAGAATTTTCGTCACATAGTTAACTTCTTGCTGTTTTGCCTTTCAAGCAGGATCATGATATTCACATTCACAGGCACTGGGCATCAACTCATGCTAAGAAATTACTCCCTCAACTTCTCCATTTGCAGTTTCATGGTAGAGAAGTGCACTCGTTATGCCTCATAGATCCAGCAAGCTATTCAGATCTTGATAATAGCTCAGATCTGTTGATAGCAACAGGATCTGAAGATGGAACAGTGCGTCTTACAGGGTACATTATTTGTTTGTTAAGTGATCAAGTATTTGTGAATCATATGTAATATGTTCCATTTTGATACTGGTGTCTATTGCAGATTCTTGACTGGTAGTTCTGGAAGATGGCATTCTTCAAAGTTGCTAGGGGAACATGTTGGTGGGTCAGCCGTGCGAGCTATATGCTTCATCCCGAAGACCTACACAATAGCAGATAAATCATGTAACTACATTTTGAACAACATTTCTGATGAAATTGCGGTTGAAGACAAAGACAAGACATTCTTACTCATATCGGTTGGATCTAAGCAAGTGCTGACCACTTGGATTTTGCAACCTAGGAGTGCAGAAAACAGGAAAGTATGTTTGAGTGGCTTAGCTGTTGACTCCCAGCAAAGCTCCAGAAACTTTGAAAATGTTGATTCAGCTATGTCATTTCAATGGCTAACTACCCACATGCCACCAAAGCTTACAAGGAACAGGTTGAAATTTGGCCATATAAAACAGAGCATCGAAGGAAATTCCTCTGCTGTGCAGCCAAATCTGGGTGTTATGGATCACATGGAAAACGACTGGCGTTACCTTTCTGTCACAGCATTTATTTTGAAACATCCAATTCTCAGGTAAGATCCAACATTGTGATTCATGTGTGTCTGGCAGTACTGAGTCTAGCTAACATGGGCACATGGCCTTTGTTTCGTTCTCTTGCATCCTGTGATCTTAAGCTCTTCCTTTTGTGGCAGGTTGACAGTATGTTTTGTTATTGTTGCTTGCTCTGATGCAACTGTTGTGCTTCGTGCTCTTCTGTTGCCTTCTCGATTGTGGTATGCATATGGAATTGCTGAAACAGATTTCCTATTTGTAGTATTATTGACTGTATCTCTGAGCTGCTGCTGTTTTTTTTTTTTTTTTTTTTTTTTTTTTTTTTTTTGTACAGGTTTGATGTTGCCTTGTTGGTTCCACAGACATCACCAGTTCTGGTGCTGCGACATATTATCATCAATGCTAGCCACTATGAAGGTCAGTTCTAATTTTCTTTTCTCCTTTCCTGACAAGGGCTTTATCTTAATGAAATTATCACCCTGTTTTTTTCAGGTGATACTGGAGATAGATACCTTATTGTGGGTGGATCTACTGATGGTAGCATTACTTTCTGGAACATGACAGGGGCCATTCATGGCTTCATGCAACTAATATCAGAGACCCAACCACATATGAGTATTGATTGTCAAAAGCGTCCCAGAACAGGAAGAGGGAGTCAAGGGGGTCGTCGCCGGTGGAGATCACTGGCAAACCATTCTTTAAAGAAGATAGATGAGGATGTACCACCCTATGATCGGAGCAACCTGAGTACCCCATCTCCTGCAGAAAATTCATCTAAAACTTCTGGTATGGAAAACACTCAGAACATAGTGCATGAAGAAAATGATGGCTCAAACACTGAGATGGCTTCAAGTATCCATGGCATACCTGAATTGAGGCCAATGCACTTATTATCCGGTGTTCATCAGTCAGGAGTCAATTGCCTCCATGTGTCATACTCAACACGTGATGATTCATACTGTATCATCAGTGGTGGGGATGATCAGGCTATTGTGTGCTTCAGCTTCAGAGTAGGATCTTCGGAGAATTGCTCAGCAACCACAGCAAGACTAAACTCACATGACAATGCCATGCTTAAAATTCTATATCAACACAAGACACCATCAGCTCATAGTGCAGCAGTTAAAGGTTTGTCACCATTAATACCAATGTAGTGCATACATTCCCATTGTTTGTGCCTGTTTTGTTGGAGTTATGCAAGCATACGCATGCTTTTTCATCATTAGGAATCTGGACGGACAGTCTGTGGGCCTTCTCTACTGGCCTTGACCAAAGAGTAAGATGCTGGAAGATAGGATCATCCACAGAATTCACGGAATACTCCCATACTATCATTAGCGTGCCTGAGCCCGAAACTCTAGATGTTTTCCATAACCGGTGAGCAAGCCTTGTTAAACTTGTGCACCTGCTTCTGCCTCTGTCTCTTGATGTTTCTGATGGTTGCTCTTGTCTTTGTTAGGGCAAAGAAGAAATACCAGATTGCCGTGGCTGGAAGGGGTATGCAAATAGTTGAGTTCTCACCACCTGAAGAGTGATAGACAAAGATGACGCAATTCTATGGATGTCACATGGTCCTTGGGCTTGCGCTATATATTTATGGCATGTTTGGTTTGCATCATGGAACCATCCCATGACGCAGATTGCCGTTTGGTTTGGCTCCTGGAATTACTTCGTCCGTCACTGGTTGGCTCTCCGTAGAGGCTGTCGTTAGTCATTTTCGACGGACAGACTGATTCCTCGAAAAAGACCGGACGACACCATGACGGACGGCTCCAATCCGGACCGGCTGACTCCGCAAACCAAACAGGCCATTAGTTCTTTGGTGAGACGAACAATGGTTTGAATTTTTTTATGTCGAAGGCTTAAGCGAACTGAGAAATCAACACTGGGTAGCGAGATGAATTAATGGTTTGAATTTTGCTAGCAACACGGGTATTGTAACGCTAGTCATTATGGTATACATATACTAAAGATAAATCTCATATAATGATGCATGTAAGCAGTAGAAGCTGATAGCGATAGAGATGGGCCACACTCGATACAGCCACTCGCTCTGAACAAGCAATCTAAACCCAATAACCGGTGCCTGCTTCGTTTACCAGGACCACCAGGAGGGTGTACAAAGCAAAGCGCAAGAAGTAGAAAAATAAAGTGGGCACGGTCCAAAACAACAACCGAGGACGTTATTATTATATTAACTATGAACACTCAATGTTGCCTTATTTCTCAGGCGCTAGTAGCTTTGGCACTAAGATTGGCGTCGTCGCTCACCTGTGTACGTTTGGTGGGAAGGAGCATCTTGGGTATCGACCAGAGTAGCCACACTAGTTGTGCCGTCAGCATAAGAACAGCCATCCATGAATCCCACCAGTGGCCGTTAAGTATACAAAACCTGACCGCCAACGCGACGGTGGCAATGTAAAACAGCACGGCGAACACACCCGGCAAAGTAGAACCAGCAACGAGAGCAAACGATTAGTTTATAGCATACTAAGTAGGTAGTAATTTAGCAACGCGTACTAAATAAATAGCATGCATGTGGAGGTGTGGCTTCGATAGTTCTTCTATCTAATTATTACTAGAACTAGAAATTAACCACATCTTGACTAAACTTGGATTGCCGGTCAGGAATCAGATGATGAGATTGCTAATAAGATTAGACGTAGACGGACACGATGGGAGAAAAGCAAAAGCCTCACCCGCGAGACCATGGCACACATGGCAACGCCAGGGTCCACCTTATTCTGTGTCGTCGCCAGCGCGCCGCGCCGCAATGTGCAGCGGCATGTGTATATGGATTGTCCAAACACTATTCTAATTATTTTTTTTCTATGTACAGTTTCGCTACAGTGTATAAGCAGTATTTTTACACGATCCACTGCACATAGTCTCACATTCGAGATGTTTGTTGGCCCTCGACATTGACGATGACATCTTCCTCTTGGCTTCGCTTCGCTTCCTCGTACACGAACGAAAAAGGGTCCGGTTTCGTTTTACTTAGAAAGAAACAGAAGAATTCGAGTAGGAGAAGGAACGTACATGCATGTTGTCAAAATAGGAAAGGTAAACCATCCCCAATGCACACATTCCATTGGGGATAGTCTAAGGCAAATGAGACGGATTGGATCGGACCCGCCTGGCCTGTCTCGGCCCGGCCCGGCCCATGACAGACATCGCTTGGTGGGTTGGGCCCATGTTTCTCCATCTCCGATCCTCACAGGCTCGGTTGGTGGAGCTAGCAAGTTGTTTGCGTTGCGCCCCTCAAAAAGAGTTAATTTGATTGACTATCAGAGATCTATCACCTGTATTTAACATATAGCAACAAAACTGTTACAAATTTTAATCTACTTAAGGTGTGCCATAATGTACTCTTTGGAAGGCATTTTAGTACGGAGGCTATTAGCATAATGATCGTACCATGGAATTGGCGTGAAAACAGCTAAAGCCGAATTAACCTTGAATGGTCACAAAATTTATACATAGAATGTACAAATAAAATGAAACCTCATTAGCTACGTTAACTTTAGTCAGAACAACAACCGACGAAGCATCAATCCAAGTCAGGGGGTTGCAAATGAAATTTAGACACGAGGAAAACAAATCAAAGGAATATCGGACACATATTGGATTAAGAGACCGCAATAGGAGAGCTGAGTCGGCAAACAGTGTCTGCAAACCACAATGACCCTCTAGAGCTTTGGTTCGTCGATGATGAAATCTTGATGGAGCCACACCATCAGCGACTCACGGTGCATGAGTTCCCTGCAATGGTTACGTGGGATGAAGCGTCCCTAATTTTTTGAAAACTTAAATGTGAAACAAATGCTAGTCTTAGGGTCTAGCAACACATTTATTTCAAAGAGTACAGAGTCCAGATTTAACGATTACAAACCATTACATAAATATTGCATGAAAAATAAGATACAGGGGAAGCTAATTCTTCGGGTCCAATGCCATAGGCTAGTTGGAAAGCAGGACCGTGACCTAGCCGAATAGCAGCTCGAACAGTTCGTCGGAGCTATCTGAAAAAACATCAACATAGCAAGGGTGAGTACATACGTACTCCGCAAGCCCACATTCCTCCTGTAGGTTTTTTTGAGGGGTTGACTATATCTACATGAAGGCTGTATCTGGAGCTCAGGTGCTTTGCGGTCAAATATGCGAGGTTCATTTTAGTTGTAGTTTTAGCCAATTAGAAAACAAGGTTTTTAATAAAGAAGAAGGAGTGTAGCCACCGGACTTACCGATCCCAGCGGCCCATTCTCTAAACCATATTAACCATACCTCTTGTTGTATCCCAACTCAACTCGCCACTTACCAACCTATGCCCCAACAGATTTATTTTATGAAAACATGCTAATTGAAGAACCATGCCGTAACCCATCCATACCAGTGGACACGGACTATTCAAATAGGTTTTACTGCTGGCCAGAGTTATACTAATACCCATAACTTGGACTCAGCGGCCCCTCACCGTCGTGAGTGCCCGAATTCCAAACTAAACCGTCGTCTTTGTTTCATCGCCTAGCAGTACTTTAGGGGTTCGGGCCTCCAAGCCGCACCTTGGTGTCTCCTGACACCCCCTCGGCACACCACCCTTTCCCTTGCCTCTTGTGCGCTAGCACAGAAGCTACTAGGCTATCCACTTCGGCTTGGGCCTAGTCAGTGCCTCATACAGAGCAAGTGGTTGTACTAAGAGAGAGTTAGGCAAGATGAAAATCAACGCGGTCTTTACAGAGCGCAGGTAGAATCATTCCGGCCTTCCACTGCCCGACTGCGCGAACATCCACCTACCCGGTCGTCTCCACGACTCCCGGGACCTAGGGTAACCGCGGGTTGCTAAATTACCGTTCATACCCTGCTCTTGCATGGCTAGTTCGGCGCGTAGCCGGATTCCGACGAGGTCGGTTGCTGGGGTTCTTCCCCATTTTATTTCAAAAGCTTACCCCCACAACCTTTTTCCCAAAACTCCTGGTTCTATGAACATGAACCCATTTCAATTCTCAATTTTATGATAGGTATAATTGAGTGAGCGATCCCACCTATGCGCGCTACTTCTAGTTAGGTTCTGGTGGCTAATCTAGTAGGGTTTACCTTAGCAAGCCGAAAACATGCAGGGTTTATTTAGTTGAACTGGCCAAGTGAGTATTTTGTAAACTAGGAATTTTATGCATCAAGTGAGAATTTCAGTGGACTTGCCGTCGTCTAATTCCTCGTCGCAGTGGAGATCGGTACTAGGCTCGTCGGGTTCCTGGTCGGCGATGGTTGCCTCCGGCTCCTGGGATTCTTCCGAAACGGCGTCTAGCGCACACAAACAAAAACATACAGTAAATACAAACATTCATGCACCAAACTCTTTGAGAGGGATTGGATTAGATAGAGGGTGTTTTTAGAAGAATTTAGGAAGAAGAATCGCCCCAATCGGAGTTGGAATGAACAAGTTATGTGGGTTTTTGTGTAGGGGGTAGAAATAAATTTTCTGGAAAATAGAAAAATCTCCTCGGGCCGAAACCGACGCGGAGCGGCCCACAGCCTCAGGGGCTCGGCCCGCGGCGCTTCCGGCTCTCCAGGCCCGGCGCGCGCGCGTGCCCAGTATCGCGGCGGGGGGGGGGGGGAGACGGCGCGGGGCGACGGCGTCGCGGCCGGGCCCGGGCGTCAGAGAGGGGGCGGGTGACGGCGTGAAGGCGGAGGGGACGGCGGTTCGGCTCGGTCCGGTGGAACCGGCCGTGGGGAAAGGGCGGCGGCTCGCTGGCGGTTCCCCGCCGGTGAGGCGGTTTCGGCGGCGAGGGTGGCACCGGGAGGTGGAGGTCATCGAGGCAAACCTCGTGACGCTGTCTCCAAGGCGGAAGGAGGGTGCGGTTGTCCTGGCGACGAGCGCCGGCGGGTGGGCGGTGACGGTGGGCGGCGCGGCACCACGCCGGGGTCACTCTCGGGGCGGACTCGGGCCGAGGCTTGGTGGTATAGGTGCGCGGTGATACGGGGAAGGTGGTGCTTACCTCAATTCAGAGGGAGGCGGTAAGTGGAGGGGGAATCTAGCTTGGTGGCGGCGGTGAGTGGCCGCGTGAGGCGAGTGGCCGCGCCGGAGCTTCCCTCTGGGGCGGCCTTAGGCCGGAGTAGGGTGGTGTGTGGCGTGCGGGGAGGGCGATGGTGCTCGCTTGCGGGGGAGGAGCGGGGTACTTATAGGCGGCGGGGCGCGGTGGCGTGCGTGGTACCGCCGCCGGGGTGGTCACTGTGCCCGGCGCGCGGTGTCTTAAAGGCCGGCGGCCGTGGTGTAGGGGCCGCGGTGCGCTCCGATGACGCGGCCGTGCGTCCGTCCGCACAGCGCGCTTGCCCAGTGAGGGGTCGGCTGTGGGAGGTCGCCGTTAGGCCAGGGCCAGCTCGAGCGGGTGGCGCGTGTCGCGTCGGGGCAGTGGCCGTGGCCGGAGTGTGCCGGGGCCGGGCAGAGGGAGCGGCTACGGTTCGCGGCCGTAGCGCCTGCACAACGGCGAGGATGGGGGCACCAGGTAGGGGCCGGCACGGCGGTGCTGCCCTGTAGCCGGTGCGGTAGCGCGGGTCTTGCCCGTCGGACCGAGGAGGACGGAGGGTCGGACGCGCGGGGCCCGCGCGTCGGCCTGGGGGGGTGGCGCGGCGGGCCGTCCGGGCGGAGAGGAGGCAGGCCGGCGCGCTGGGCCTGCTCGGCCCAGGCGGGTGGGGAGGGAGGAAATGGGCTGGGGGGGGAGGAAGAAGGCCGAGATTGGGCTTTGGGGAGGAGGTTTTGGCCCGAAGCCTTCTTTTTTCTTTTTCTTTTTGTTTTCTGGTTTTGATATTTTTGGAGGGAGTTTTGGAGAGGGGTTTTTGTAGGATTTGGGGAGAGTTAAGTTTTAACGGATGTGTTTTCTCGCATCTTATATTAGGCCGATTTTTTAGGATGTTACATGAGACCAGGACAACTACGAGCTGCTGGTAGCGCTTGCACCGCAGAGATGTGCAGGCGATGGCCGTGGTCAAGCGAAGACTCTTCGAAGGTTGCGAGGGATGGAATGGAAGAGGAGCTATGTGAAAGAGAAACGAACGACAATACCACAATTCTAGCTGTTCAGTTCCTCTTCCATCGCATTTTAGGGGTTGCCGAGATATTGGACCGGTAGGGAGATGTGGGCTGTAGGATTAAGGAAGCACCAACTGATCGGATGGCTATACAATTCCAAGTGACGTGGATAGGCTGAGGTTCGAGAGAATGCGAGTTAACCGTTTTGAGTGGACTTCACTTATATCAGGCATATAGATAGATACATCCTCCATATAAATGAAGCAAGTAACTAAAATCTTTGGAGATTTTTGTTTTCTCGTATAAAAGCGAAACTCCTTCCAGGTTCCTCGTTAAACGACAAGTCACTATTCATATAAGTGGAACACACCCAAAACTCACACGATTAAGAAGTACCATCCCAAATGTACGTAGGAGCTCAGCTGCGAGGCTGAAACAGCAAACAAAAGTAAAAACAGACTAAGCTTCGATTCGGAAAGTTGAAACTCCGGAAGTGCCATACTGCTCTTGTTTTTTTTTTTTACACAAGCATGCAGAGGGGTAACACGCGGAACTAAAAATCGTCTTCTAGGCGGAGAAAGATCTATTTCATTTTTTAATCTTTAGCATTATAATTTGATATTTGTTCAATATAAATTGATCATATAATGCAACACGGTCTATAATTGCTGCAGGTTGCGATACAACTATTAACGAATGACTTTTTGTGAGTAATTTTACTAGAAACAAAGAGCATAGGGTGATTGTGCATGTATTATTAAAATACATAAAGTAACAAGAATACATAGTGTGTCTTGCCAACCTAAACTCTTATCATATTCATTACATTTGAACTTTTTAGCCTTCAAAGGACAATTGCATTTTAAACAGATATAGATATCTTAGTTTCGTTGTAAAAATGCCTCGGAGGCAAGCAGGTCAACTCTAAATCTCCTTCATTCAATTACTAATGCGACAGCGGTACTGACTACAGGTGACACGGAGAGATAGGTTTAAACTTCAAAGTTCAAACCCGATCAGCCACACCGGTTGAATTTTTATTTCCCGTCCCTCGGCAGACGACGCAATAAATAAACCTTCCAGAAACCAGAGGAAAAGCGGACCAATCCAGCAGACAGAGCACACGCAGACACACCGGCGGGGCAGACAGGCAGGCAGGCAGATCAGCCGCGGGGCGGGCACCTCCCCGCCCACCTACGACGACGACGACGACGACCGCTGTGGCCGAATCAAAACCCCGTCCTCCTCCCGGCGTCACCTCCGCGCGCGGAGCCGCCGATCCATTCCGCTGCCCGTAGGGGCTTGCTCCCCCGTTCCGGGCGCCAGATCTCGCGCGGCGGCACGCGGATCTGGGCTTTCTCTAGAGGCAGTGGGGCCGGGGCCGGGGCCGGGGCCGGCCGGAGCAGGGGGAGATGGCGCTCTCCGGGATGCGGGGCCTCTCCGTCTTCATCAGCGACATACGCAACTGCCACAACAAGGAGCAGGAGCGCCTCCGCGTCGACAAGGAGCTAGGCAACATCCGCACGCGCTTCAAAAATGAGAAGGTCACGCTTGCTCCCCCTCTCGTTTGCTTCCAGATGCTGGTTGCCAGTTGCCAACGCATTTGCGTAACTTAGGCGCGGCGTGGAGCGCTCGGGATTTTTTTTGTTGCTCGAATTGTCCCGTTGTACGAGAATTCAGGAACAGCGGGGTTCTGGATTGTGCTTAGTAGCGAGTTCGGGGCGGCAAGCTCCATCGCCTCGTTTTGGTCCGTCGTCCTAGTTTCAAACTGCTTGCTGTCTGAATCCCGTTGAACTACATTTTTTTTGGGGTCTGATGAGGCTATGTGGGCAATGCTGTCCAGTCTTAGCTTCGAATCAGTTGCAACAGTGTTTGGCAACACTAGTCATTTTGAATGATTTAGGGTTCCATTTCAACCATTTTGGCCTCTGGTCCAGTTTTCGTTTATCTGGAAACAGTTTGCAACCGTTAAACAATCAACTCACCCTGCGACTGGTATGTTGGGATCGTCCTGGATGTTAGAGATAGTTGGTTTTAAGGCATTTCCATTCAAGATAAAACTTCGGTCACCACGGTCATTGCTGTCTGTCTGTCGAAGTAACACAGCTAAGCTAAATCATCCAGTTGTAGGATTGTAGCCCTCCCTTTGACCCTTCCTGTGCTTGAAACCCCCAAAGCCCCCAAGTCATCAACACGGTTTGCAACCGGATTGTAAATCATGTGATTTCTTATCTTGCAGGGTTTATCACCATACGAGAAGAAAAAGTATGTATGGAAAATGCTTTACATCTATATGCTGGGTTATGATGTTGATTTTGGGCATATGGAAACTGTCTCCTTGATATCTGCACCAAAGTATCCTGAGAAGCAGGTAAAACATGCAATTCTAACATCCTTAGTCATAGCATTCTTTCTCAACTCGTATGCTTAAATCTAGTGTAGAACCGTCAAGGTTTATTTATGTAGTTCTTTCCTAATTTCTATCATTTGACCCGTGCTGCAGGTTGGATATATCGTGACATCTTGCTTACTCAATGAGAATAATGATTTCCTAAGGATGGTAATAAACACAGTACGGAATGACATAATTGGACGAAATGAGACTTTCCAGTGCTTAGCACTGACAATGGTATGTCATACTGTCTTGTCCTTTTTCTCTAAATTTTCTGCAGACTTGGTCCCAGATTACTTTTCTAATTACCAAATAAACTTTGATTTAGAAAAATCACTTTTACCATTAAAATTTGTCTTGTTATGCAACTAGGTGTTCAGGATATCAAATTGTTCAATCACTTTTAGGAAAATAAACTACATAAAGCAACACTAAATTGTATTGTTTGCTGTGCAGGCCTTTTACTACATTTTAGGCATTTTCTTGTTATTTAATCATGGTTGTTAGGGGCCGACCAAAGCTGACATGGTATGTGGCAATCAAAAGGGACCTAAAAGAATGGGATGTCCCGGAAGAGTTATGTTTAGATAGAAGTGCGTGGAGAGAGGCTATCTGTGTGCCCGAATCTTGATTTAGGCTCTACCCCTTTAGTTTCCCCCTGCTGGTGACTCTTGTTGGGTTTCAACTCTAGCCTACCCCAACTTGCTTGGGACTGAAAGGCTTGGTGGTTGTTGTTGTTGTTGTTAGGCGCCCCGGCAAGGCGAGTCACCAGTTGGGCACCTAAGCGACAATTAGGAGCCCGACTTTCCAGCAAGAAATGCAGCAGGATTCACTGTGTGCTGATTGCTGCCTCTGCTGATTTGATGGCAGAAGGCGCCATTGTCCAGGGCGGAGGGGTGGGGTAGGGGGTGAAGAGGGTGTAGGAGGAAGTGCCAGTGGGGTTGGGGTGGGGACAAAGTGGCGGTGGCTGCGCACGGGAGGACGGCTATGTGACCACATGGGGCTGAACTGGAAGTGTGTGGTGGGAACTGGGTTTGTGTGGGGCTGAGCACATCATGGCGTCCACCTGGAAGCTCCCAGGAAGGTGGGCGCCTGGTACTGTGGCCGCCTAGACCCTGTGACAACCATGTATCTAATACTTTTCATTTCTTTAGTTTATACTCCTTGTTACCTTTTTTGTGGTATTTAATATTGTAATGTTTTTGTTTCTGTGGTTTTCCTTCTTTCCTCTATGTGTCATATCTTTTATTGTTTTTTCAGGTAGGTAATATTGGTGGAAAAGAATTTTCTGAGTCACTAGCACCAGATGTCCAGAAACTTCTTGTAAGTGAATGTTCTATTGCTTGTGTCCCCCTTTTGTTGTTTCGTGAAAGATTGCATTAATGAAACATCTTATGTTTGTCAGATTTCCAGCAGTTGTCGTCCTGTTGTCAGAAAGAAGGCTGCTCTCTGCCTTCTGAGGCTTTATAGGAAGAATCCTGATGTCGTGAATATTGATGGCTGGTAGTTATATTATAGAATGTAGAAGTGTTACATTATACTCTGCTTAATGAATAGGCTAATTGAAATCTGTATACCAGGGCTGATCGAATGGCACAGCTTCTAGATGAGCGCGATCTAGGCGTGCTGACTTCTGTCATGAGCCTTTTTGTTTCACTAGTATCAAACAACGCTGAAGCATATTGGAATTGCCTTCCAAAATGTGTAAGAATATTGGAGAGGTTAGCAAGAAACCAAGATATTCCCCAAGAATACACTTACTATGGAATTCCATCTCCTTGGCTTCAGGTACTTTCTTTTTTTATGCTGCTATCCATCCATCGAGCTTGATTTATCAGTAAAGCCAGGCCAAATTTTGCAATTAATTAGTTCCCATTAGGCCATTACCTTATATATACACACCAACTCTTAACTCCAGTGAGTCTGATTGGAGTTATGCAAACAGAAACACATGCAATTGGTCATGCATATGGTTTAATGGTTGCAATGTAAACCTCCCATAAGAGTTACTCTGAAGCTACTTAGGCAAGTTGTGATGCAGGTCTAGTTTTGAGAAGCTTACAAGTCTGAAATCCATGTTTCATGTTCTGTACTCTGAATAAGAAGTAAGCACTCATGAATTCACTACTGAAACTAAACCACAGAATTTGCTGTTAGAACAACTATTTCTTTTCTTATTAGGGCCAGAGAATTTGTCCTTCAGGATAATTGTTGGCAGTGCATGGCCACTGCAGAAACACAGGATGTTTGATACTTAGTGACTTCTTATTTACGAATTTGAATTATTTTTACATACATCAGTTACCTCTTTGTTGTTGTGTTGATGAAAAAAATATACATATCTTCTTTTCGTGTTGGACGGAAATGGTCCACACATTCAACTAATCATAAAAAAATATTTTCACAGGTTAAGACAATGAGAGCTCTTCAATACTTCCCTACCATTGAAGATCCCAACGCAAGACGAGCTTTGTTTGAGGTACATCCTTTTCTTTTAACTTTTGCACTCCATGTGTAAAAAAATGTGTGAATTATAAATGGTATTGCTGTCATTCTTTTTAGGTCTTACAACGCATTTTGATGGGTACTGATGTTGTTAAAAACGTTAACAAGAACAACGCCTCTCATGCTGTTCTCTTTGAAGCTCTTGCTCTGGTGAGTTTATACTGACTTCATGAATGGCTAATCACCCCCCCACCCCTCCCCCCCCCCCCCCCCCACCCCCGGTAGTTTTGCTGTGTTTTAATAAAGCCTGTTTGCATGTATAATGCTTCTTACAGGTCATGCATCTGGATGCTGAAAAGGAGATGATGTCACAGTGTGTGGCTCTTCTTGGGAAGTTTATTGCAGTCCGGGAGCCAAATATTCGGTATCTTGGTCTGGTAATTGCATTTCTTACTAATGTTTACTTGATTTATGCCTTTTGCTGGCAGTCTTGTGCCCACAACTCCACATCAAGCTGCGCAAGTGGAAAATTTTCCATAATGAAACAGTAATTGGTCCACCTTTGCAGGAAAACATGACTAGGATGCTGTTAGTAACAGATGTGCAGGATATCATCAAAAGGCACCAGGCCCAGATCATTACGTCTTTGAAGGATCCAGATATCAGGTTTGGGTCTCTTCCAGTTTCTTATTTTATACTGTATACCTTTTCAAAGAATTGAATGAATTAATACGGGTGTCCTCACTTTTTCCCCTATGAATGATGTTCTTGATGATCTAGGGAGGCTTCTTGTAAACTCCACACTTAGTTCCTCATAATACAACAACGAAACATTTTAGTCTCAAAAAGTAGGGTTATGATAGAGATGAAGCTTGCAAATAGTTGCATATAAAAAGGCATTATTATCATTGTTTTTAATCATAATGGCAGATCCAGTCATTCATTTTTAGGTTTAGTAAAGCACCCCAATCATTATCTTGTGCCTGTGATCCTAGAATGTCTGAAGTCAATCACATTCTCTTGCATTTGAGAGTGGCTTTGGATGGTAGAAAAGGTTAAACACTAAGAATAAACAGTGCTTAGCATTTTTCACTTGCGAAGGAGGTAATCTGGGTTAGCTCTTTGCCTCTGCAGATTTCTTTTTTTTTCTCCAATGAACTGTATACATTCACCCGTTGCTGCAACTTCATATTGTATGATACTGTATTTCAGCATTAGACGGAGGGCCCTTGATCTATTGTATGGCATGTGCGATGTTACAAACGCTAAGGAAATTGTTGAGGAGTTGTTGCAGGTAATTAATCGTGTAAGACTGGCTGGGCGTTTTGGGGTGTGGGGCTAACAGTTAACCACACTGTCCCTTTTTTTGTTCATGTGGTTCCTAAGGCTGGCTTTTTCTCTCTTTCCCCTACAGTATCTTAACACAGCTGAATTTGCAATGCGTGAAGAGCTGTCTCTGAAGGCAGCTATTCTTGCAGAGAAATTTGCTCCAGATCTTTCGTGGTAAGATTTTGATCTTAGGATCAGCTAAATTTTCCCGTTACCATGTTGCGAACTTGCATTTTTCTCTGACATACGTGCCCATTGAAACCCTAAAGTTACATGTTAGAACATGTTTGCACTGTGATTGCCAAAGTTATCTGGTAAGCTTGATAGGGAATGATTTTTCACGAACCAGTAATTATTCGATGCCTTCTAATGATTGCAAATCTTTTCAAATGTGCTGAATTAGGATTTAGGGTGCAGCCTGTAAGTTTTTGTCAATTAACTGAATCAATTGTCTTACGAATTAGAGTTATGGAGGAATATAGTTAACATAACTGTTTTTGCTCAAATTTATAAAGAAAGCAAATGGAAAACAATAAATGAAGACAACAGAAGTAGATATAAAGATGATCTGTGCCTTGGGTCGCCAGAAACATACCCTCAACTTCTATTTAGGAACTATAGTGGAGAGAGAAGCAAAGAGATCAGGAAGAGGCTGCATTTATTTATTAGAAATTTAGAATATGGGCTCTGTTCAATCTGCTAAACTAGGAGAGCAAAATTAATTGTTTTGAAATTCTTAGTTATACTTGTGCTTAGAGAAAAGTACGTAAGGGCTGGACCGACTGACATTTGCAGTCGAAGGGAGTAAAGATTGTTTCTTGTCACTTTACCATACATATCTTTCTAAATTCTGATACCTAATTTACTTGTTACATCCTCCTTTTTGCTTCTTTTGTGGGGTTTCATACCCCAACTTAGTTGGGATTTAAAGGTTTTATTGTTGTTGCTGTTGTACTATGCCATTCCAAACTTGATTTTCCTATATATCTGTTTGCATTCTTATTATACTACTGACATTCACACAAGGGGAAGTAGTTTGTTTCGTTGTCCGAAACATCAACTTAATTCGACTGAAGGTAGTATTTTTGCTATCCAAGGCCCAAGAGTAGAAGTACCTAATCCCATCTAGTTCTGCTTTTTACTGTGCCCATCGTTGTGCAGCGGCAAACATGATATTGAATTATTGGATTCAATAGCCTTGGCAAATTGTCATTAGTTCTATGTGCATTTTGGTTTGTTCACTTCCATCTATCTGAAGTTTTTGCTATATTTGATCTGTATTTGGGTAGGTATGTTGATGTTATTCTTCAGCTTATAGACAAAGCAGGAGATTTTGTAAGTGATGATATATGGTATCGAGTGGTACAATTTGTCACCAACAACGAAGATCTGCAGGTTTGCATACATACCAGTTGCACACGATTTTCTCGACTTTACTCGTGAATTTATGGTTCATTTTTGCAATTTTATCAGTCATATGCTGCAGCAAAGGCGAGAGAATATCTTGACAAGCCTGCTTTGCATGAGACGATGGTCAAGGTATTTTTCATCACCTGGAATTGTCGTATAATGAATACTGAGTTTAGAGCTGCTAGACGATACTAATTTTTTTTGGGACCTGATATACACTCCTTAGTGCAATATGCTTACCTTATATGCGGAATACACTTTTTTTGTTATATGCAATTATCTTGATAGAATTGGAACCTTTGTTCTGTCTCTTGTTTTTTTACAAATAAGGAGTGAAAATTATCTGGCATCTGGTTACCCGTTACCCCTCCTACTTGCACCTAGCCACCTGTCGGGGTTTTAATCCGGTAATGCACCACGGGGTGTGTTACGTAGTGCTTTTGTGGGCGTCTGCGTCAATCGTAGCTCGATGGTTCGCTTTGAGATGCGACGAAGAACACCAAACACAAAGGAGACACGATTTACACAGGTTCGGGCCGCAAGATGCGTAATACCCTACGTCCTGTTTGGGGCTAATTGTATTGATCTGAGCTCTCGGGGGTACAATGAGGGCGTATGAAGTTGAGGGCGTTGGAGAGCTGGGGGTTGAGTTCCTATGGGGTTGAGAAGTTGTGTTGTTGAGAGGGATCCCTAGCCTGCCTTATATAGTTCGGCGTGGCTTGAGTTACAAGAAGTTCTAGTCCTACTAGGATTGGTTACATCTCCTACTGGAATTCTTCTTAGATCTTCCTTGTACACGTCGAGTCCTTGTCTTGTGCGTCAAGTCGATTGGTCTTCTTCTGGACCGGGCCCTCCGCCGGCCCATGTAGAGAATACGCTCCATGAGGACCCAGGGGATATCTATCCCCCACACCACCTACTCATTTTCTTTCTTGCATTACATTTTCCTTCTTTGACACCAATACAGGTTAGCGCTTACCTTCTTGGGGAGTATGGCCATCTTTTGGCCCGGAGACCTGGCAGTAGCCCTAAGGAATTGTTTGCTATTATAAATGATAAACTTCCGACAGTATCGTAAGTTGTGAATGCACCAGCTTGAGTAACTTCAGTGTCATTTTCTATCCTGCTGTAATGTACTTACTGTCAAATTTTCATCAGGACAAGTACTGTTGCCATTCTTCTCTCAACTTATGCCAAGATATTGATGCACACTCAACCTCCTGATGCTGGATTGCAGCAACAAATCCTCACAATATTTAAAAAGTAACGAACGATTCTCCCAGGTCCAGCTTTGATGATTTGCTATCACTTTGCTTGTTGTTAATTTTTGTTACTCTTGTTGAAATTGTACTGCAGGTACGAGAGCTATATCGATGTTGAAATACAACAGAGAGCAGTTGAATATTTCGAACTAAGCAGGAAAGGCCCTGCTTTGGCAGATGTGCTGGCCGAAATGCCAAAATTCCCTGAGCGTGAGGTAACTTTGCACTGCAACATACCGCCTCTCATACTCATTTTGATGCAACACTCTTTTCTTTTGGTCAATTTATTCCATCGAGAAGAATTTTTCTAACTATGAGTTCACTTGTCAAATGTAGTCCGCTTTGCTGAAGAAGGCTGAAGATGCGGAAATTGACACAGCAGAGCAAAGTGCTATAAAGCTACGAAGTCAGCAACAAACCTCCAGTGCTCTTGTTGTAGCTGATCACCCCCCTGCAAATGGATCAGCACCACCAGCTAATCATCTCACTCTTGTGAAGATGCCAAGCCAAAACGTTTCTGAAATTCAGGAGAGTGGTGCAACTTATGAAGAAGTTCCCAACCCTCCAATTGAAGTTCCTAAAGAAAATGGGACTCCTGTCGAAGTGGAGAGCAAAGCCACAAACATCACTGAGATCAACAATGAGATTAATGTTGAACCTCCTTCTACATCCCGTTCTACTTCTCCTGCAGACCTCCTGGCAGATCTTTTAGGTCCTCTAGCGATAGAGGGCCCTCCTGCCATAGAGCAACATCCTGCCCAAGGATTGGATGCTAATCAAAGTCCAGTTGGTGACTTGGCACTAGCTACTCTTGAGGATCAGTCCAACGCAGTTCAGGTACTAGTGTATCCATATTTCATTTGTCTGGCTATATGCTAATTGAATACCGTCTTTAGTTTTATCATGCTCGTAAAGATTTTATGGGGGATGTTCTCTTGTACTGACACCTTTGAATGAATTCTTCTTTATACAGCCAATTGTGAATGTTGAGGAGAAGTTTCATATATTGTGTACAAAAGATAGTGGAGTGCTGTATGAAGATCCTCACATTCAGGTTTGCATAAATCGGTTATGTCGCATCACTTCAGATTCGCATACCTCTTTTATTCTCATATTGCATACCTTCCTTAGCCTTCTACACAGCTTACAAATTTTCTTCTCCTATATACCTTGTTTTTAGATTGGTTTGAAAGCAGAGTGGCGTGCCCATCATGGTCGTCTTGTTCTTTTCCTGGGGAACAAAAACACTTCACCTCTTATGTCAGTGCGGGCTCTGATTTTGCCTCCTAGCCATTTAAAAATGGAACTCTCGTCAGTTCCCGATACCATCCCTCCAAGAGCGCAGGTATGAAGTGATACCGTATTGCAGTATAATGCTTTTGCACCTTTAATTTTTTTTTCCTTTTCATACTTCAATCTCTGTTATTTTCTGCAGGTCCAAGTTCCACTTGAGGTTGCGAATCTACGTGCAAGTAGAGATGTTGCGGTTCTTGATTTCTCATATAATTTTGGAGCTGCATTGGTGATATTTTTATACCGTCGTATTTCTTCCTTAGTGTCCTAATATCCACCTTTTCTCAAGAGGTAACAATGCTGCCCTTGATTTGACTATTCAGGTGGATGCCAAACTTCGACTCCCTGTTGTATTGAATAAATTTTTGCAACCTATAACTCTTACCCCTGAAGAATTTTTCCCCCAGTGGAAAGCACTGACTGTTCATTCACTGAAGGTTCAAGAAGTGGTAAGCCCTCAATTGCGCTGTTGAGGATAACACGCGGGTCTTCTGCATGGCATAGAAAATGAAATATTTTCGATATTTGTTATTGGAAAAACTTTCTAATGGCCATATTTTTATGCGAACAGGTAAAAGGTGTGAAACCGATGCCTCTTGCTGAGATAGCTAATCTTTTCATGAGCCTTCACTTGGCGGTCGCTCCTGGACTTGTATGTAATCTGATATTTGTTCCCCCATTTTGAGGATTCGTATTTTTTTTTTCAAAGTATTGAAGTTTTTATTCTTTTTAGGATAACAACTCGAACAATCTGGTTGCGTGCACAACATTCTTCTCGGAAGCAACACGTGCCATGCTTTGTCTGGTAAGTATAATGATTGATTGCCCTTTGTATTCATTGTTTTTGTGCCATGGAAATTTTCCTGAATTAAAGAAACGAATCTTGGACAGCCTTTTTGAATGCAGCTGCACCTATTAATATTTTAGGCTACTATGGTATTGAGCCAGTTTAATACTAACTAACCTGATGTTTCCATTTTTCAATCCATCCTTAACTGTTTATCTTTTGTAACTTGCAACCATCTGTTAAGCTGAATCTTTGCCAAGCCTTTCATAACTTGCAAACGATCATCCATGCAGTTTTGTTGAACTATTTTTATCCCTTTATGGAGACCTCGATTTTTTCTTCTTTTGTCAAAAATGTAACTTTTTCCTTCTTATGTTTGGCTCTTTGCAGATAAGAGTTGAAACAGACCCACAAGACAGGACCCAACTCCGGCTAACAGTTGCATCAGGCGACCAATATTTGACATTCGAGTAAGCGCTTGTTCCGTTTCGTTAATTATAGTTTCTTGCTAACAGGAATGCAAAAGCTGATGGAAAGAATTTCCTGTACAGGCTGAAAGAGTTCATCAAGGAACATTTGATTGATATCCCAAGGACTCAGGCAGCCCCGCGTCCTGCACCAATACAGCCACAATTGCCTGCTGTCGCACCTGCCACATACAATGACCCTGCTGCAGCCATGCTTGCTGGATTGCTATGAGAAGTAAAAACAAAAGGCAATAGCGTTTTGATGTACATTACAGTCGTTTAAGACGAGGATCTAACATCTGCTCGAGCATCTTGCTGCTGAGACAACATGTGAAGCGACGAAAGGGCTGGCGGAGTAGTCTTCAGCGAGAAAGAGCTAGATTCTTTTGGCCCCCCCTCCATGGAGCAGTTACCAAAATCGTGTAATCTTAATTTGTTGTTTCCCATGATCATCCCCTTTTTGCCCCCCTATTTGTACAACTTGTGTTGCCCAGGTCTGGTGGTGAATATCAGTAGTTTTGTGTGTTTGTATAAGGTGCTAGGTTTTCCACCAAGCCGATTGTAAAGTTGCCTCGATGCGCATTGCATTACGATTTGTACCAATAAGGATGGAATAGGGAAAGGAAATTAACAGGTTTTGTTTCGTGCGTGGTGTGTGGCTGTCTAGCTGCTACCTACTCTTTATTGGGCTGCTCATTTATCTGAACAAATAGATTGATACGTAGCATCAGGTTCCTGGTTTCTGATCTTCTGCTGCAGTTTCTCCTGAGCCTTGACCTGAGGTTCACGGGGGCTAAGGCTATCAACAACGGGGGACACTGTAGCGATACTGTAGAGCCTATCAACAATGGGGACACTGTAGAGCTACTGTGGGTAGAGATATAGTTGGAATAGTGAACGAAAAGTGATAGACAATTCTTTTGCACATTGTGGTATATAGTTATGGCTCGGCGTCTCATGTTTGTCAAGTCAAGGCAGCATGCATTGCCCGTCCGATCTCATGGGCCACGAACGTGCGGTTTGGCGCTTCAGAAGGTACGTACGTTGTCAACCATCACGCCGTGGATCGGAAGCTGATCTTATCGTGAATGGCGGCGCTTTGGTTTGTTCAACTTGTGGCAGGGCCGAGGACGGAGCGGACAGAATCCGCACTTCGCTCGCCTAGTGGCGGGCATCCATGCCATGTACACCCGACCACGTGATGGATCTCTATCGAAACATTATTCATTGACGGTCAAAGCACCAGGATGTGAATGTGATTGACCATGGGCCTTGGTCCAAAGGTCCACCAGCAGGCCCGTTTGCATAAAACCATGGACGGCAGCCCATCACTTATTAGCATGTGCCGAGCCGTAGCTGTACAGGCATGATGGTAGCGCAGTACAACAGCGATTGGTGGATGAACGACTGTTTGAGCTGCCGTTCCGTTCAGTTGGTAATTAAACTATCCAATGGAAATGAAGTGAAGTCAAAAGAGAAAAGATACCAAACTGAGGAGCAGCCGTGCCCGCGTTCACCACCGTCTGCTCTCTCTCTCCTAGTATTACTAGGAGTACGAGGCTACAGTGTCTAGTTCCCAGGGCGGCAGCTAGCATCGGTCTCTGACCTGACATTTGACAGCATCAGCGCTACAGCATCATATCTGGTGGCTTTCGTGTGGAGATGGGCACTCCTCAAGTACTATAGTAGGTGTGCTTGTGCTTGGTTGGCTGGGCTGTGGCCCCATGCCCCCGTCTGCAACGCGACGCGACGTGATTTGCACAACCACAAGGAACACATGGCGTCCGGGGCGGCAGATGTGACCGCACGCGCGACGCGAGTCCTCCAATCCATGCCCCCCCTGGCCCTGTGTTTGGCAGTGTTGACGCTGCCGCTGCCGCTGCTTCACTAGCGTCCCATCCCGTCCCATCGTGTCGGGACTGGCGCTCCTCCCTGGAGGACCCGTCGCGGTCGTGGTGCAACACGACGACAATCCCGACCCGACCAGACACTCCCTTCCCCGCAGCTGGCGTAACACGCGCGGAGACATCAAACGAAGGTGTTTTCACTTAATACTAGGGAAAAAGAAAAGACAGAAGCGCGGCGCACATGGCATGCGTGTGACGCCAGTGGTCAGGCAGTCGCACACGTGTACCCGGCAGCACCGACGGCGTAGTAATAAAAGGCAAGAGAAAGCAGGGTTCGAAGCATCCGAGCGGTCAGCAGCGGCCATGTACCGCTAGTCTACTAGTCTACGCGGCTGGGCAGACTCATCGCCTTGATCCAAACAGGTCCATGGAAACCGGAAGGAATCTGCACATATCTCCTGTCCTGCTGGTCCTGGCCGCCGCCCATGTTCCGAGCTCCCTCTCCTCCAGCCGCCCAGAGAGAGGAGAGGATCAAAGTCAGCTGGCGACCCACGCGGCGCGGCGGACCAAACCCAAGCGAAAAAGATGAAAAGCCGGCCGGCGAGTGGGCGACTGCCTGCCTGAGACTGCCTCCCGCCCCCACCCATCCTCCGCCGTCTTCTTTATTTAACACCACACCACTCCGCACCTAACCAACGGGCGTCGCTCCCAAAATCCGCGAGACTGCAGGGACGAATCAGCGAACTGGCACACTGAGCCTGAATCCAACGGTTCCCATCCCTTCCCATCTATCTCTCCGCAGTACACAACACTGCTGTAACGATGTAGTATATCATTTAATGTTAGGGAGGGATACAGAGGAACCGTTGGTTTTAGCCTGACCATATCACCCACCTGCTTTCGGGGCTGTTTTGATTCAGAGATAAATTTTAGCCCATGTCACATCGGATGTTACGTTTGGATGCTAGTTAAAAATATTAAATATGGTTTAATTAGAAAACAAGTTATACGGACGAGGACTAAACGGCAAAAAAAATTTATTAACCTTAACCAATCCAGCATCGGTGAATGTTTACTGTACCATCGTATTTACAAGATTCCGATGGCGTAGAAGAAAATGTATAATTTCTGATATCGCCTAAAAAGTGATACAGATTCCGATGGCAACAGCACGAATTTACTCTTCTTCCTGGTCTTGGTGTGGCGCTGCGCCCCCCGCGTGCGCGCCCACCCAAAAGCAGGCGGACCGACTGGACGGCGCACGCACTCGCACTGGCAGGCAGCTGCCATTCAGCACCGGCACCCCTTTATTATACACGGAGCCCCCTCCCCAACCCCAGAATTTACCATTCCCGGGCGGGTGGGGGGGGCGGGGGCAGCTTTGCATTGCTGCTTGCTCGCCTCGCTTTTCGTCTCCCCTCCCCTCCCCTCCCTCCCCAAGCAGCAGCACGCGGCGCCCGCGAGTAGCAATCGCACGCGACCCACGGATTAGACCCACCGCCGCGACGACCTCGTCGACGCCTACCGCCACCGCCGCGACGACCCTAAACCCCCCCCTCCCCTCCGGCCCCCCGATCCATGGACCCCGCGGGCGCGGGGACCGGGGAGGAGGCCGACGGCACGCCCGCGGAGCCGCCCCCGCCGCCGCCCGCTGAACCGGCGCTGGGGATGGACGATTCGCACTTCCTCTGCTCCATCATCGGCCTTCCGGCGGCACAGCCGCTCGCGCCCGCGCCCGCGCCAGCGCCGCCCGCCGGGCCCAAGCGCAAGAGGGGGAGACCGCCCAAGAGGGCCGGGCCGGGGGCGGTGGTCGCTGCGGCGCCGGCGCCCAGGCCACCCAGGAGGAGGGAGGACGAGGAGGAGGTCGTCTGCTTCATCTGCTTCGACGGGGGCAACCTCGTCGTCTGCGATCGGAGGTAGGTGCTGCCGTCGCCCGCTCCGCTCGGGGTTTCCTTTCCTGGATTTTCCTTTTTTTTCTCCTCCCCCGGTGTGGGCTGTCTCAGTCTGACCAACGCCCTTCTTACCTCTTCCTCAATCCTCTCCAGGGGCTGCCCCAAGGTGTACCACCCCGCCTGCATCAAGCGCGACGAGGCCTTCTTCCAGTCACGGAGCAAGTGGAACTGCGGTGAGCCCTCACCTTCACCCCCCCACTGCGCTCCACCCCCCCTCTCTGTGCTTGCTGACTCAGATTATCAAACTTGTGTTTGCTTGCTGCGCCCTGTTACCCTAAATCACGAATCACTCATAGAATAGAATGCTACCACCAAAGTTAGGTTTCCTATATTGGCTCGACAGCGATCCTCCCTCTACCAAACTGATGACTCAGTATCATGAGTTTGCATTCCCTAATATCTCTTTAAATGCACTTCCCCATTCAGTACATCCCCTACATGGAATTGTGTAACGTGCTACTAAGCGATAACTGATAACTAAGGGGATACGCCCTAAACTATCAACCATGTGTCACGTTATGGGCAACCAATAATCTTGATGGCCACACGCTTTGCGCGCTTCACTGTGTGATTCATTTCTCGAATTTCTGTATGCCAGGTTGGCACATATGCAGCAGCTGTGAAAAGGCAGTGCACTACATGTGCTACACTTGTACATACTCCCTCTGCAAAGTCTGCATCAAGCAAGGCAAATTCTTCAGTGTCAGGGGAACCAAGGGCTTCTGCGACACGTGCTTTGGGACTATACTTTTGATAGAATCCAAAGATGAAAGTGCCACAAAGGTAAACCTTTCACTTGATAACAAGATCTCCTAAGCCTGGTGTTATGTTGTTTGCCTGCAAACATGGTCAGACGCTCACTACTGCTCCTTGAGGGATTGAATATTTCTCATATTGTTCTGTGCCGATCTTACCCACAGAGGTCACGATGATGCCCGGCTTAGCACCGAGTCTCATATGTGTGGAATAGCTAAATATTTTTTTCACACGTTATTTGATGCAATGTGCTACACACTCAAGTGACCCTTTCTTTGCCATGTGTTGCGCCTATTGCAGGTCGATTTTGATGATGTACTCAGCTGGGAGTACCTGTTCAAGCTATATTGGTTAGATCTCAAAGGGAAGCTTTCATTAACATTGGAAGAACTTACTAGTGCCAAAAACAGATGGAATGTTCCTAACACTTCTGCTAGGAAAGAAAAAGATGAGTCATCTGATGACCTGTATGACGTTAATAACGACGATGATGCTGGTTCTGACTGCTCCTCAGGAAAACGTAGGCGGACGAATTCTTCTAGGAAAAAGGGTCGAAAACGTCGGAAGGTACATGTAGATTGTAGCATTGCTGCAAAAAAGGCCGAGCTTCCAATTCGAGGTGCTGAGAGCGTACCCATGCAAGTACCAAACGAACGGGTGATCTTGCCAGTAGATGCGAAAGTACCAAATGGACAGGCTCCCTTGCCAGTAGACATGAAAGTAACAAACGAACGGGTGCCCTTGCCACCAGACATAAAGTGGGCGTCACCAGAGCTATTGGAGTTTATAGGACACATGAGAGATGGCGATCAATCTTTCATTTCTCAATTTGATGTTCAGACTCTTTTGCTCGAATACATCAAGAAGAATAACCTTCGCGATCCTCAGAGGAAAAGCCAAATTATTTGTGACACGAGACTCCTCCGCCTATTCAGGAAAGCACGTGTTGCTCACTTTGAGATGTTAAAGCTTTTGGAAATGCATTTTCTCACGAACGAGACTCCAGGACTAAATGATAGTAGCCAAGTGACCACCAATCTCAATCCTGCTCATGTAGATACTAATGGATACAGTGACATGGCGGCAAAATTGTCTCCTGATAAGAGAAGAAGGATGCATAGAAAGATGGAAAGAGAACCACAAGTTAATCTTGAGGCTTATGCAGCAGTCGATATGCACAATATAAATTTGATTTACATGCGGCGCAGCGTGATGGAGGATTTAATTGATGATGCCACATTCTCAGACAAAGTTCGTGGTGCTTTTGTGAGGATAAAAATTTCTGGTGTTGGTCAGAAGCAAGATATATATCGTCTAGTAAAAGTTGTTGGTAAGATATACTCCCTCTATCCCAAAATATAAGCCGTATTTTGTTTCGTTAGGTTAAGGCTTTGACCAACAATTACTCCAGCGTTTGGCAAATGGGTTATGATTGGTGGGAAAGGGAAACGATGGGTGGCTTAGGTTTTCTTCCATATTTTGTTAATGGGTATGGGAAAATATTACAGTGTGGAATATGGAGTGGGAAATGTGACGTGACTTGTGAAATTACAAAATCGTCCTTGTAAGGGAAGGAGGTGGCATACATATTATGGACATTTTAGTCAATTACCCATTCATCTCGCTGTTCCATGTCCATATTCCCAAACATGGGAATAGGAAAAGATTAAACATTTCCCAATCCATAACCCATACTCATATAACCCACCATTATTTCCCTTACCCAATCCAACTCATATCCAAACATCACGTACTGAGTCATAATTTTTTTGACACAGGATTGATGTTATTAGATTTGTATTCATAAGTACTTATCATTATGATTTTGATCATATAAATGATATACCAGCGCAGTAATTGTTATTCAAAGCATTGTCCTAGCGAAGCAAAATACCACTTATATTTTGGGATGGAGCGAGTACATTCTTTATTCTTAAATATTTCTTTTAACTGCACTGATCCTAATCATTTTTAAATATTTTGCAGGAACACACAAAGTTCCAGAAAAGTATTGCATTGGGAAGAAGATGACAAATGTTGCACTTGAGATATTAAATTTAGACAAAAAGGAGATTATTACAATGGATACAACATCTAATCAGGATTTTACAGAGGTTAAAAATCTTTTGCTTAGTGTCCTTTCAGGATTTAGGTCTATGAGCAATATTTCTAGAAGTATTTATTTGATTTGAATATTTGATGTTTATGATGCTTCACACATTTGTTTGTATATAAGTAGGTAGTTAATCAAATGTGGGAGTTCTCCCCAGTGTTTGCATCTATATCCATTAAGTTTTTAAAAATTAAAAGTTAGAACTGATAATCGGATATCCTCTCCTTGATTTCTTTCTTACCTAGTTCATGGTCAATGGATTATAACTGTGCATCCTAGTTGGACTGCAGTTCATTTCATTTTCACCTCCTATTGATATCCACATTTACTTCTGTAGGAGGAGTGCAAACGTTTAAGGCAGAGCATGAAGTGTGGTGTAATTAGCAGACTAAAAGTGGTACAGCTACATGAGACTGAAACTTGTGATCTAATTTCTCTCTGGCATATATGTTGGGTTTGATTTATGCTTCTTCTGTATTGTTAATGCAGGGCGATATTCAAGAGAAAGCCAAGATCTTGCAATCTGTAAGGGTGAATGATGTAAGGATAGCTCGGCTGAATGAAATTATATATGCAATAATCTTGTATTATTCAAAACATCTCATATTTGACTTGCTGGTATTTGTAACTCTTACAGTGGTTTGAAAACGAAAAGCAGAGGCTTGGGCATCTTCGTGACCGTGCAAGTGAAACAGGGCGCAGAAAGGAATATCCTCTTGACCGCCATACTGTGATGTGCGACACCTTTATTATTACCAAATGTTTCTGGCGCTCATCTTTTCGTTCGCCGAATTATCATTTCTGGATTGTCTTATTTGCTTCTTTAAAAATTGGTTGTGCTTCATTTATAATTTTTAGGCAGCTCCCATTTTCTTGCCATAGGCCTTTTCATGCTAGTGGCATGCTTCTAGTAACTGGTAATTTTTTGCTCTGGAATTTTGAATATTCATGATAATCAATGACAGCTTTATTTTTCTTATAGCACTTTACCACTAAACCAATACCCTCTACTGCCTGCTGAATAATTTTGTGATCCTTGACTGTACCATACACTTAGAGAATGTGTAGAAAAGCTTCAGCTTCTCAACAATTCTGAGGAAAGAAGTCGCAGGATTAATGAAGTTCTGGAAGTGCATGTTGACTCCCATATGGATCCTGATTATGAATCTGCTGAAGAAATGGATGACAAAAAAGCTGGTATATATCTTCCTGAAATGTTAATGCGTTATGTTGAGTAACTATAGAGCTTACAACAACAACAACAACAACAAGCCTTTTAATCCCAAGCAAGTTGGGGTAGGCTAGAGTTGAAACCCAAACCAAACCGCTAAAAAAAAGTTTTTTTTTAAAAGGTCGCTCTCAACAAGAAAACAAGGGTTTTAAAAGATTTTTTGAGAAGGCACATAGAAGAGCCTAGTCAGGGCTCGGGTACGTGGATAGCTGCTTTCCAAGCAGCTCTATCCAAGGCTAACTCTCTCACTATATTCCAATCTCTTAGGTCTCTCTTAACTGCCTCCTCCCATGTCAAATTTGGCCTGCCCCTGCCTCTCATCACATCATTGTTTCGCCTTATGATGCCGCTATGCACTGGTGCCTCTGGTGGTCTTCGTTGCACGTGCCCAAACCATCTTAGTCGGTGTTGCACAAGCTTTTCTTCAATTGGAGCTACCCCAAGACTATAGAGCTTACACTTAGCATAATTTCATGTGGTTTGTGAATACTACCTTCGTCGCAAAAAGAATGCAATCCTAGCATGCCCCTATTTAATCATGCCCATGCATCTTGGAAAGGGAAAAAGATCTGGCCATTAAATGCGCGTGCACCTTGAAAAGGGAAAAAGGCAAGCAATTTAGAGCAAGGCTAACAATAGAGCCCATAGTGGGTTCTATATTATTGCCATATCACATGGAGCCAACACAAATTGTGCTCATATAATAGGGTGGGCTTTAAGGGTGGCTCTTAGATTAACATCTTCTCTCTTTCTCTTTCCTCTTTTGTCTTGGGGGCTGACTCTTGCATGAGAGCCAACCTCCCTCCTCTTCACATCTCTCTCCTCCACATAGGCAAAAATGCCATGTAAGAAAGCTATTAGCCCATTACTATACTTGCTCTAAAGCAAATGGCCCTATTCAGTCATGCAAATGCATCTTGGAAGCGAAAAACGATCTGGCCACTAAATGTCCATGCAAAAAACAAGCAATTAAATGCACATGCCCCTTAGAAAAGATACAAGTTACAATTATGTTCCTTGTGGGACAATTTTAATGCTAGAATTGCATTCTTTTAGTGGTGGAGGAAGTATTAAATATCCGTCCAGTATAACTTTCTACATTGTAAATTTTTTGCAAAGTTGCAATGTAAATCTTTTCCAAGAATTATTGCAACATTTCAAAGTTCAAATGACCTGAAAATATTTGAATTGATCTTGCAACAAGTATCAACTCTATGAAAAAAACAATCATATTTATGAGTTCAGATGTTAATCAAGTGTTTGAGCATTGCTTGTTTATTATGTGCAGTTGGAAGGTCGGTAAATTGGACAAGATCAGATACATCCATACCACGAAGAAAATCAAAATATCCAAACACTATGCGTAATCATTCACAGAAAGTTTCCGATTCTTGTCATCATCCAAAAAGCTTGTCAAAAGAAAGTACAATACATGGATTGGGAGGAAGAAAGTTTGAGAACAGCCCTATGTATGAAGCTGGATTGCTTTCATCTTCTGGAGGAACAATGTCAAATGACATGGAGCCAGAGAAAGTCTGGCACTACAAGGATCCTTCTGGGAATGTTCAAGGCCCATTCACTCTTTTGCAATTATCAAAGTGGACAAGTTACTTCCCACGTGATCTGAGAGTATGGCTCACGTTTGAGAGTGAAGAGAGATCATTGCTGTTGACTGAAGTGCTTTCAAAACAGCAGAAAGATTTCACTCAGGCTGCATCACTTACAAGTAGCAAGCCAGCATTGGCTGGCACTGGACACACAATGAACAGCCCAAGTATGGATCATACCAATGCTCTCTCACCCGTTGGTTATAGTATGGTTAGTTCTTCTGGAGTACCTGTTCATTTTAATAAGTATTCTGTTCCAGAAAGAGAAACTGTGTACTCACCGGATGATAGTTTGTCACTATCAACTACTTCAGTTCCACTCAAGGATGCTCATACTGTGAATAGCCATGCACACTGCCAGACTAAGCATTCAGTTTTCATTCAATCTTCTGGGAGTTCATATAGGCATACAGACTTGCACCATGATGGAATACAGGGAGGATGCTCAGGTGAATCAAACCACCGTCACAGCAGTGGAGCCCTACGGAGTCCAACCATGGCACACACGAGTTGTAGTGGACGTGGGAATGTGGAATCTCACCAGAATCACCATGTTTCGTGTTCTCAATGTCAACATGATTCTAGAGATAGTTCACAAGGAGGATCTGTTAAAGATCTGAATTCAAGGAGGGATCTATCGAAAAATCTACCTACTCAACGAGCTGGGAAAGATGTCTCCAGTCCTGCATTTGCTTGGAGTCCAGCAGAGTCCAGGACTGCTTCAAGTCAACATGAAAGCTCTTGCTTAAGTTCAACCAATCCAAGCTTTATTGATGAACTTCATTCTTCTATTGCTTCTGTGAAGCCTAAGAGCTGCGCTCCAGCAACTCCTATTGAAGACAGAGGTTCTAGTTCGCCATCTGGCATGCTGAATCACTCAGAAAGAGTTCCAATCTCCAGTCCACATTCAGCCCCTTCAACATCTGCTTCCGATGTATGCAAGATGGAGATCATGAATCAGCAAAGAACACTTGAAGTGGATACATCGAATGCTTCAGTTAACCAGTCTCCCCAGTCAAAAATTTTCCCTGTATCCTCTCCTGATATCCAAGATATTGGCCATGAGTGTCCTAGTCCAACTCCAAGATCAGAGAACAAGGACCTTGCGGTTGACAACTTAGGGTTAACACCAGCATCACCTGAAAATGCTACGACCACTTATTCCCATAGTTCAGATACATGCAAGATTGTGGAGATTGCGAGTCAGCAAAAAACACCTGAGGTGGTTGTTTCAAGTTCTTCAGATAATCATTCGCCTCAATCTAAGGTTTCCCCTGTGTCATCTCCTAATAACAACGATCAGAAACATGAATGTCCTAGTTCAACCCCAAGTTCTGAGAATACTAAGGTTCGTGATGTGGACAATTTAATTTTAACATCAGCAGATCCTGAAAATCTGACAACTCCTGCACCCGCTTCTGATATATGCAAAATGGAAGAGTCTATGAATCATCAAAAAACACTTGAAGCAGATGCATTAGATGCTCCACTTTATCAACTTCCTCATTCATCTTCTCCTAGTAATCAAGATATTGACCGTGAATGCGCTAGTCCAACTCCAAAATCTGAGAGTAAGGAGCTTCTTGTGGACAACTTGATGTTAACATCAGCAGCACCCGAAAGTCTAATGACAACTTCTGCATCTGCTTCTGATACATGCAAAACTGAGGAGTTCGTGAATCAGCAAAAAGCATTTGAAGTGGATGCATCGGATGCTCCACTTAATCAGCATCCTGATCCTCACATATTTCCTGATAATCAAGATATTGAGAGTGAATGTGCTAGCCCAACTCCAAGATCTGATGGTAAGGAACCTCTTGTGGACAACTCAGTGCTAACACCAGCAGCGCTTGAAAATCTACCGACAACTTTGGCACCTGCTTCAGATACAAGCAAGACGGAGGAGATCTTGAATAAGGAAAGAACACTTCAGGCTGATGCTTTACTTAATCAGCCTCCTCACTCTACCATCGTCCCTTCACCTTCTCATTACAACCAAGATATTGAGTGTGAACATCCTTGTCCAACTCCAAGATCTGAGAGTGAGCAGCCATTTGTGGATAAGTCAGGGTTGACATCAATAGTGCCTGAAAATTTAACTTCTGTTTCTGCATTTGCTTCTGATATAAGCAAGGTGGAGAAGATCTTGAATGAGAAAAGAACACTTGAAGCAAATGCATCAGATGCTTCACTTAATCAGCCTCCTCACTCTAGCATTTTCCTTTCTCCTGATAACCAAGATGTTGAGTATGCACATCCTAGTCCAACTCCAAAATCTGAGAGTGAGCAGCCACTTGCGGATAACTCAGGGTTAACATCAATAGTGCTTGAAAATTTGGCTTCAGCTTCTGCATCTGTTTCCGATATGTGCAAGATGGAGATCTTGAATGAGAAAAGAATACTTGAAGCAGATGCACCAGATGCTTCACTTAATCAGCCTCCTAACTCTAGCATTTTCCCTTCTCCTGGTAACAAAGGTGTTGAGTGTGAACATCCTAGTCCAAGATCTGAGAGTGAGCAACCACTTGTTGATAACTCTGGGCTAATATCAATAGCGTCTGAAAATTTAACTTCAGCTTCTGCATCTGCTTCCGATATATGCAAGATGGAGGAGATATATAATGAGAAAAGAATACTTGAAGCAAACCCATCAAATGGTTCAGTTACTCAGTCTCCTCAATCCAAGGTTTTCCTTGTACCATCTCTAGATGTCCTAGATATTGAGCATGAATTGTCTGGTGCAACTCATAGGCCTGAGGTTAAGGAACCTGTTGTGGATGACTCTGGATTAACATCAGCAGCACCTGAAAATTTAACTAAGGAACCTGTCCGCTCACAAGATGCTTTTGTATCACCGAAATCTGGTCCTCCAACCGGAGAATTGGATACCATGAATGCAGATTTTAAAGTTGAAGAAATTATTCAAAAAGAACTATACTGTGAAAGTGAACCTACTGTTATTACAACAGAGAACATGCTAATTGATCTTTCCTGTGGTGCTGAGTCGATAGATGTGTCAGATGTCTTGGAATCTTTAATGGAACAAAGGTGTGGAACTTCATATATGCAAGGAACAACGGAGGGATTTCTAGCTGCTTCAGCTGAGGAAGAGCCACAATGCTCCAGCCCTATTGCATTATCTCCCTGGGGTGAACCTAGTTACTACCAAGGCGATTCTGTTGATTCTGCGCTTTGGGGTGTCCAAGATGATCCAATCAATGATATGTGGTCATTGCTTTCACCAAGGCCTACGCTCCAATCTTCGCCAGGTTAGTCAGTATGTCGATGTTTAGCATGTCTGGAACTTCATTAATTCTATTGTTGAATCACCTGTTTTCTCTACACCAGGTATTGGAACTGAGGGGAATGTAACTTATGATATCAACATGGTAGCTGCGGCCCATGGTAATACTGAAATTGTTCAAAGAGGATCAGTGCTCTTGGGGGAAAATGTGAACCAGACAAACTTGAGTGGTGCCACAGATTGGATGCTGCATGAACAGGTAATGATTTTGCAATACTTGAATGCCATTTATGTCCTGTATGGTTTTTCATATGACATTGTGTTTTTTCCACTATTTCAGTTCCCGTCAATACCAAATGATATGTTAATATCATCAGTAGATGAGAGCACCAGAGTTGTAGGTTGGCAGCCATCAGCGAATCAGAGCTTAAATGGAGTTACATGGAGCACTGGCCAGAATCTCAACTTTTCTAGTAATGAAAAAGCAGAGCCCTCGAGTAAAAGTTCTTCGGAAGCATCAAGGAAGCAGGAAGCCACAAATTCCACTGTTTCTAGTTCAGTAGAGGCCAATGGAAACACCAGCAAGGGTTTGAACCCACCTTCTGGTAATGCTAATCGGGGAAGCCAACGGAATCCTCACCACCGTGGCAGGTACTCCCAAATCAGTGAATCTTGGCTTCTTAGTTCTAATCAGTCTAGGAGTAGGTCTGATAGATTTGGCAGTGGTTCATCAAGATCAACTTGGAAGGGGCAAAGTAGAGACTAGTGTAAATTTCATGAGCGCGGGAGGAAGGATGCATCTTGTAGCTACCTGCATCCTTGCTCGACAGCTGGAATAGGTTTTAAAATTCTTTGCCATACCTTTCGACTTTGTATATGCTAATCACAATGTAGTCAACAGAGGGTAATGACCATCTCTTCAACTGTAGTAAGGAGTATATGTTTTAGCATAGAGGTATGACCGAATGCCCTGCCCAAGAAGTAGATTCAGCATTTGGGCATGGTCTGTATCATTCTGACATTCTGTACGATGTAACTGTAATTGTATCACCACCATCCTCTTCACGGCCCATATGCCTGATGTGTTGGAAAGAGTGATATCTGATTGTTTGGTATGACTGAAGGATTGAGCTTTCTGATAAAGTTCACACCCTTGTATATCCTTAGGCTATGCAATTTGATCGCCATTTGACAAATATTTGATAGAGCTGTGCGATATTCATCATGCTACTGTACATCAAACTTGGTATAAGATCTGCTGAAAGGGAGTATGTATGAACTACTAGATGAGCAGTTATGATGGGCCCTGTGTTGGTATGATTGCCTTGGTGCTGCTCAGATGTGGCGGGAATGCGTGATGCATGTTGTAGAAAATCCGTTTGCAGTTACAGATGCGAAGATCAAATGGCTGATTCCTGTTGGTCAGTTTCAGATGTGAAGGTCGTATAGCTGTTGTTTCTGAAAGTATCTGTCATTCCAACAGCACTTTTCAAATTTTACATGGTGTTTGCTCTCCGTAGTTCAGTGGCAGACGTTTGCAGTTACAAATGCGAAGATCAAATAGCTGATTCCTGTTGGTCTGTTTCAGATGTGAAGGTCGAATAGCTGTTGGTTCTGTCATTCCAACAGCACTTTCAAATTCTACATGGTGTTTGTTCTCGGTAGTTCAGTGGCAGACGTACATTAAATCAAATAACTACCCCTTATCAAAAAAAATCAAATAACTACGAAACATACAGCTGTTTTGACATGTATAGCAAAACTACAACTTTGTGAGCACATGACAGTCGTGTGTCCATAAGGCCGACTTGTAGGTCGCCCTGTGACGTTGTCACAAGGTTATACGTTTTTTTAGACCGTGTGAGTAGTTGTAGAATTGTAGTTCAGAAATTAGGACACAAAAGTTGTACTAATTTTACTAAAAGGGACCAAACGTTGTAAACTGCTAGTACTACCGTGTACAGCCCTCAACCTCGTTTTACACACTAGCTCTTCTCTCTTTTGAAGTCTTGTAAATGCAATTACAGAAATGCACGTGATAGCCACGTCAACAATCCTCACAAGCGGTGATTGAATTAGGAAACTGCTGCTCCCTCTGTCCACAAAAGAAGCTTTATCCTAAATCAAACTATCATAAGTTTAACGAGTTTATATAAAAATGTAACAATATTTATGATATCAAATACATATGATATAAAAATATATTTCAAGAAAAATCTAATAATACTAATTTGGTAACATAAATTTTAATATATTTTGATAGAAACTTAGTCATACTTAGAACAAATCCAGAATTTCATTGTTTTGTGAACGAAGGGAGTAGTTCTTTTCACAAATGTATAACGCGTTTGGCCTTTTTCTAAAATTTTGATTATCCGTCTTATTAAAAAAAATCATCCAAACATGTAAAAAAACACAACTTTTACTCAAACTATGTTTAGTAATAAAACAAATCATAACAAAATAAATGACAAATTGTGAGATTTTTTAAATAAGACGAGTGATCAAAATTTAAAAAAAAAAACCAACCACATCATATATTTGTGAACGAAGGGAGTACTATGTAGGACCAGTAACGAACCAAAAGAAAATCAGCAAAACCACAGGGCTGATTTTTTTTCCTAGCATCGTTCCATTTGCTTCCCCATGATTATTGGCTATGACAACGTTTTTTTGTGTAAATTGAGAAGTGTTTCCCCCGCTGGATATTTACAGTTTTTCTTGAAACTATTTACATGTGTTATTTGCTGGCCGCCAAAAGTGGGACAAAAACAGGATAGTAGGTATTCAGTTCAAGATGTTCCAGGATCTGTTGGGCCGCTGTCAGATACGAAGAATGGCCATCAACAAGCTCGGTAACATCAACCTGTAAATTGTACACAATAAGCCATGCAAAAGCAAAACAGCAAACCAATGAAAGCACAAGGATATCACCAAGAAGCTTACATTTTCAACGCCTGGTACATCTATGGCCTGGATGCCAGCCAATCCTTGGGTGAGAAGGCTACATCACAGAATTAGTGAGTCACAGAAGATATCAACAGAATTATTCCAGCACTGACTATCCTATCCAAAATCAACCACTTTGTTTACCTTGCACGGAAGGTAACACCGAGAATCCAGTCATCTCTGGAATACACATTCACAAATCTTCCTGAAACCATCTGCTCAGTGCAGCAAGGGTGCGTTAAAGTGATGCAAGCAACCAAACAATATGTTGAAGGGGCATATTTTAAACTGAAGATTGCAGATCATTGAAAGTGGAGAAAGGATAGTTATCACTGTACCTTCCTGGCAGGCTCCCACCTCTCACCTTTCACCGAAACCGGTGCACCAAGGAGTACGACCCTCTCGACAAGTCCCTCTGGTGTATTCCATCAAACATATTAGTAAAGTCATAGTGACATTTAGGTGGACATAATTAAATAACAGATACCATTGTCACTTGATAAAGCTAACTCCTGTAAGCACTTGAATATGACTCGTGCTCCTAGCGAGAATCCAACAAGAGTCACAGGCCTGAGAAGTTTTACAATCAGGAAAAAGGTGGTTGGATGAACTAACTGTGTTGGATAAAACATGCTTCTGTTGGAACTACCTGTTTCCTTGCAGACCCTTTAGAAGCACTTCCGCTAGCATTTTTCCTGCCTTGTCTGATCTGAGAGGATACAATTAATCAGTTACACTATAGCTATTCTGAAGTATTGTAACTGAGAAATTAGCTCGGAGAAATATTAATATCGAAAAGATCAGCTGTTTTTGAGACAACACATTGTACTACAAGAGTATGCAAGTACCTGTCAATAGCAACAGACCATTTACTATCAATAAAATCTGTAGCGGCAAGCAATGTAGCAGGCCAAGCAAATGCTGCAAGAAGGCCACTTAAGACAGTTCTCATAGCACCTTGTTTCATCAATTCCATCGCGAGTCCTGCATCAACAATGACAGCGTTAGTCACAAGGTGCTCGCAAACATTGTAAGCTTGTAGAGTAAGATTACAAACGCCGAGGATTACTTGATGTCAGCCAATCCTGTATTGCTGTACTCACTGCAATTATATGCTTAGACTCCCACAGAAGGATGTACCTGCCAAACATTAATCAACAGGGTAAGTAAGAATGACCCAGATTATAGCATAGACACCAAACACAAGGATGATGTGCAGTGACTATGATTCATGAAACGAATATAAAAAGGCATTCCATACTTCTCTAGGTTATCCTTCCATCCTTCCCAAGGTTTCCAGAAATCCTCATCATCAAAAGCAAATCCAGAAACCAAGATGCCAACCGCAAGGCGCTGAAAGAGTTAATACCATTTGCATAGGCTAAATCAGTTTGATTCCGCAATGGGTGAATCGCATTTTAGTCAGCTAGAGGAAAGGGACTCACACCCTGATTGTGATTATCACCAATAGGTTTAAACTCAAATTCTTTCACTTTACCAATTCGTCTTGCCATTTTGCTCCCCGTCAAGCCAGCCCCGGCAGCTGATATTTCAAAAAACAATCCAAGGAACATTAACAACTAAGTAAAACACTTATACACCACTTTCTATCTTTTTTTTTTTGGATAATAAATTGCAACTTATACAGGAAATTCATTTAGGAACAGTTTTAACTGTAAATGAGCTTGTGCTGCTACCTTATATGTTTTTTTTTAACAAAAGAAGGGTTTGATTCTTTTTGCCAGTGCTCATGCAGATTGGTGCATATTTGTTGGCTGTGTAGGTTCACTAAGTGATACAGTAACTAGCATGATCAATGGAGGCGGTCGCTGTCAACTTAAACCAGACTTACTTGTTAAACTTCCTAGAACGTATACAAAAACAAGATCAGAAGATTTTTGGAGGAACATTTATACCAACCTCCAAATGAGGCAGCAACTGCAACAGAGCCAGCAACAGATCCTGCTGCAGCAGCCATGGCCGCAAATCCACTAGCTCCTATAAAAGGGACAAGTGTGCCGAGTGTTGGAGCTAGAGCTCCAAATCCGGCAGCAATAGCTGGTGCAGCTAAACCTGTCAGGTAGAAGAGATTGAGAGCATATCATTGACCTGGAGGAGTGTGCTCAAGTGAATGTCAAGATGTTCAGTATTCAATTAGATATGTTATCTGGAACGCGGTTCTACCTCCTGTAATAGCCAGCAATGCTCCTCCAGTCAAGGCAGCAGCACCAATAATTCCCCCACGCTTCCATTTCTCCCACTTGCTTTTTGGTGATGCGTTTTCTCGCTCTTGTTCTTGCTCTTTTGCCGCAGCCATGGCAGAGCATGCAACCATTACCTCGATCGCCTCCTATAATGCCAGGATTGACGATTAAGCTATGTGAAAATACAAGTATATGTATGACTTCGTCTCTTGGTCTTGGATGGTCTCAGAGCACCTTTTATTGAAATTCTACACCCAAGTAATTTAATTATCACTCTGCTGCATCGAGAAGGGAACGGCTTGTACAAACCATTTTGATCCACTTGACATCAAGCCAAGTCGCTATCAGCCGAAGAGCAACGCGGTGCCGAGCATCATAGCCCTTCCTGAAGTGAGACGACTTCCTGTCCTCTTCCTCTTGGGATACGGGTTTATCGGCAACACAGGCAGAGAGAAGCGCGTGTAGCAGTGCCATCTTCCGGTGATCGTTCACGGGAACATCATCTAAGGACAACTTGTCAATTCCAAGCAAGTTCTCAGATGAGCTTGCCTCTAGAGACTCCACCGTTCCAGAGCTAGAAACCATGGGGCATTGAGTCTCATCTTTAGTTTCCTCGTCGGGCATGGGCACGGTACCACTACCCAGGGTCATCACCATTACATTGACTGCTTTCGCCAAGGCAAGCTCCTGCTCTAATTTATCTGAAGAGCCCTCGGCGTCTTCCTCAAAGATTATCCTTAGGAACTGCAAGAATGCGAGTCTGAAATGAGGCTATGAAATACAATCCTACTGCTACAAGCTCTGCTCCAAATGGAAGGCCGGAACCCAAATTGAGCCCACCAAACACTGTGATCAGGTGAACACAGGACGGAATCGGTTGGGACTTGGGAAGTGGTGGGCCGTACCGCGCCGATGTGGTGCTTGGCCTCCGGCGACGCGGCCGTCTCCTCCAGCCCCGCCCACGCCTTGGGATCGACCTCGAGGAACCTAGCACAGCAGGCAGGCACCGATGGTGAGTGAAAAAAACGGAAGCGCTCATCTCATTGTCATGTCGGGCAGTCGGGCACCTGAAGACAGGGCGGAGTAGGCCGCGGGAGTCGTGCGTCCAGAGGTCGGTACCCGAGGCGGCATCGGAGGAGCTTCCGCCGCTGCTGGTGGCGGTGGCAGAGGAGCTCCCGCTGGCGCTGCTGGCGCGCTCCTCGTCGTCGGGGGAGGTGACGCCGAGGGGCACGGACTGGTGGATCTGCGCCTGGCGGAGCGCGAGCGCCAGCAGCGCCCCCGCCGCGTATCGCTGCGTGGGCGTCAGCGTGGTCGCCATGGGCGCGCGGGGCGGGGCGGGGCGAGCGCCGGCAGCTCGTGTCGTGTGGGGACTGGGGGTGGGGCTTTCAGTTTCTTCGTTTTCTTCGGGGCGGCGCGGCGCGGCGCCGATGCTGTGCGGTTGACTCCTGATTCAGCCGACCGCCCCCGCACGAGACGAGACGGACGGCCGCCCCGCTGTATTTAAAATTTCCATACATAGTACGTTGAAACTGTTTTGTGTTTTCATTCAAAAATGTTTTTTTATCATTTATTTACATATTACTACTAATTTTATGATGAGACTGGTTTTCCTCTAAAGTTCAAAAATGGGCTCTTAGGGCACTCCTTTCCACGTTTTTTTTTTTGAAGTGCTTTTGGTCAACTAGCACATCACATCAACCCCTGTAAAGCATGCGCTAACTGTTAAATATTCGAATATCGAAATTGTAAATACATTTAATATTTCTTATATGTTCATATTTTAATAGGATGTCTATATCTATACATAATTTTTATCCTGTCTATCTACAACAAACTCTAGCTAATTTTATCATTTATATCGTATAATTTCGCAGTGGCAATTTATATGCAAATTTATGGGGTTGTTTTAAATTATCTTTCACAATAACACAATAAGTCATTGTAAACTAGGGAATACTTTTAATTCAATATTTTGTAACAGTAGCTACACGATGCAGAATCTGCCATTGCCGTGGTGCCCTTGCCGTTGCACCACAGTGATAGCTAGCATGGCGGGCCGCTCCACATTGACGGGCCTGGCGATGCAGAATCTACCATTGCCGATCGAGATGTGCCAGGCTCCCCTGCCCGCTGGGACCTTCTCCTTGCGCTCCGCATGGAACTCCCACGTGTACCAACGGGGCTTCCTATCTATCTTCTGGAAGATGGTAAGTCTATTTATCTTTGGCCCAATAGGCCCATTTAGCCTGGTTATTGTAATACAATAACTAACTTTTCTTTTGTTTTTGTGTTTATCTTTATTCTAATAAGTATAACAAAGTAACAAACTATACTTATTAGATTATGATTATGTATGTCTATATATATGATTCAACATTATGCTCATTGTGATTCAACAACCTATAGAACCCAACTCAATATTTCACATAAATTAATTCAACATCTGATGTGCAAATGTTGAACTAGTATATAAAAATGTTGAATGCCTATATTTAAAAAATGTTGAAATATTATACGGATGAATGTTAACCCGAGACATTTCGAACATAAGCCACGACTCACAAGCTTCTTATTCTTGCCTCGCATAACTCTTCTACTGTTTGGAACTCTCTTCTATGCTCAACGGATGACATGATCTTTGCTTCTCCGGAGTGGTCTTGTTGCTTCGAAAGTGCACAGGGAGCCAGCGGAGTAAATAGCGTGGAGAATTATGGTGCACACAGGCAGCGCGAGAAGACTCAACAGAGAAGACATCGGGTGATCAGGGGGGCTTGGGAGTGGGCTGGGCCGCAGCCAGCCGCGAGACGTGAAGAACGACATGGAAAGCAAATGAACGCATCGGGTGATCGGATGGCTGCTGTATGCCGCACGCATCATGAACATCGGAAGATAGCTAAACTTAGGCTATACCCAACCATTCCCCTATCTTCCATCCTTCATCCACTGTTCCAACTACCCGAATTAATTGCGCACAGTGGTTTGAGGGAGGTGTTTAGGGGAGGGGTTGGGTACCGGAAGATGCATAGGATTTCCATGTACCAAACCAACCTACACGATGTTGCTTTGCTTTTGTGTGTGGGCCGTGGGCCGTGGCGGGAGGACGAGGATTTGATATAAAGTTCCCGAGAGGGACTCGGGAAAAATACGTGCGCTGCTCTTTACGTTGCGGCGGCACCAACTGCTGCACGCCAACATTGAGCCAAAGCATATCAAGGTTAATTTGGTTCTAGAAAAAAAATATTTCATGTTTTACTGAAGTGGGTTAATGCGTCTATATATATATATATATATATCACCTTATAGGTGCCGCAATAAGCAGCTGAAGGAATCGTCGTGGCTCCAGGCTTTGAGAAGAAATTTGACACAACTTCTTATCAAAGAGAATGAATATGCACACACGCGGCAGCACCTGCAGAGTGCATGTGAGTTTTCAACGTTTGAATTCGCACTGCGTCGAGCCATACAATGTTTTTTTGGTACCTGAAGTATTCAGTAGCGGACGACTTTCAGAAGTTGATAATGGAAACAAACTCATGCAGTGAGATGTTAAGTCTGCCTAATTTGCCGGACGTTAACGGCAACACCTATTGAAACCCGGCCTATATATTGTGCATTTGCCTCAGCTGGTGTCGAATTTACACCCTCCGTATCTTTTTTAATTGTCATATTTTAGTTAAAAACGAACTAGTCAGTGACAAATATTCGAAAACAGATGTAGTATTTAACATTAGCCCATGGGATTAAAAAAAAATACCAACTAGAGTATTCTAACCTTACAACAATTTCCTCATAACATCTATTGATAGGGTACAGACTTCATTGGCCAATGATACAACTAACCCTTCTGGGTAAGCAAATTGTTCTAGGTGTCTGGAGAAAGATTTTCGTTGCGTAACCTTGTCATTTCAAGGCTTAACTAGGCTAATGTGATTTTCATTATTGTTTCAGATTTCAGACTCCTTTCGATTGCATAGGAGGCCTTCACAGAAGATGCATTGGATGAAGGTTATATGCCAACTATGGATTCGGCTTACAATACATACATACAAGTGCTAGGTGCTAACTACATTCTGCCGAGTAAATAAGCGTGGAGCCGTTCAGCCTCAGAGAGCCGTCCACCTCATAGATCTAAGCACCAGGAAATTTTCTGCGGCGCTATTTTGCAGAAGCCTGGTTTAGACATTTCACATAGTTGGTGTTGGTGCATGCGCCTGTCGTTTGGTGAATTTAGAACCAACAAAAGTAAGTATTCAAGGTGGTGTTTGGTTCACTCAAGGCAATGGCAACGTAAGTGTAATCGGCTCCCGTAGGTATTTGTTGCATTGGATGCATTAGCGCCATCAGTTTGGTTAAGCTTGCAAAGGAGGAAGAGCTCAGCGCGCCACGCAACGCAGCGCTACAGGATCGGTAACACCGCCAAGGAGAGGAACGGTGGACTCACACCGTGATTCTACGGGGTGGTATCCGCTCCCGCCGTATCCTATTACGGATGAGCCCAACCAAACGCAAAGCAAGGGATCGAAAGGCGACGTGAACGGCTACCGGGCAGAAACGTCCGAACCAAACAGCTCGCAAAATGTTTGGGAGCTGATAATACCTTCAAGACTATCCCTCTTTTTTGTTGTGCGGGTTTCAGTTTATTCGTTTGCTTCGGGGCGGTGCGGCGCCGATGCTGTGCGGTTGACTGATTCAGCCAGCCTGCCGCACGAGACGTTGCTGAAAAAAGTCATCATCAGAGCTTTCCTTGCTGAAAAAAGAGAGGATAAATTTCTGAAAAAAATTCTTTCTCAGCCCTAATGGTTTACTTCCTTGCCCTAAAAATTTGAAAATGGTTCACGCCAACTCCATTTACTCCTTTTTTCCTGTCTCGACAATTACATCACAGCTAACCGTGTTAAGTTAAAGTTAAAAAAATATAATTTTGCCCTTCTCTACTTTGAAATTGAAAATGGGCATAGTCGAATATGCTACTAAAACAGTATCTATTTGTAATGTATGAGAACGATTGGTCTTAATTATGAACAAAACTATTTTGTTTTGGCATGATTGTTATTATTATGGTATGCATTGTCTTACTATGAAAAGAAAACTTAGCAACTAAATAGAATAATTACAGTAGTATATCACATTAATACAGTAGAATAATTGAGAAAAAGCTGGATGAGAATGCATCTTACCAGTTGATGTAGCTCATGCAGAAGCGCGTAGTTGATGTGCTAGTTGAATATAACAAATGGATACAGAGGGATATATATATATATATATATATATATATATATATCATTTTTTATAATATCGGCTCGGTCTATTGTTTTTTTTTAAGAAAATCCATGTTCTAGTATTGAAGCCTAAAATATAAAGTCTAAGTCAATTTTCCAATGGCAGTTTTATTTGTGTTTCAACCTCATTAAATGACATGGCACAAAAGTATAGATTGTGACATTGCAACGAAATTATTGAGAACAGAATTTCATAGGAGGTAAAAGAGAGAAGTGGCATTTTTTTTCATAATTGTGGCCTAAGACCTAATAACCGCACACCAAATGAAAGTATAGTCTCGACTGAACCCTAGCAAACCGACTATTAATATTCAGGTTCGGGGCATATATATAGGTTGAAAGTGGCAGCGAGGCAACGACTGAACACTAATGGGTAGCAGTGCGAGTGGTGCTCCCAATATGCCCGGTGTTGATCACTGCTGAGAGAGAGATGAGATGGCGCGGCCATTCCCGGTGCCGGTGGGTTGGCTGTGATATCTATCACGACTAGGACGTACGCCCCACCACCGGCGCCGCGCCTACATGCATGATGCACCACCGCCCATCGATGAAGAGCTTATTATGAGAGTCCCATCGAGACGACGCGTACGTGTGGCGTACGTCGAGCGACCCCTTCCTGGCGCTGCCCTCGTCCATGCATGCATGACTTGGCAGCAGCCAATTTCATTGGTGCGATCGTGTACAAACTATTATTCATTCTCAGTCTCAACACAATGAAATTAGACTCACGTCTTCTCTCTAGGAAGAGCGTGTTTTTCAATTAAAGAAATCACTAGCTCTTTTTTTCATATATACTTTTGGGGATCGGAAACGCTAGTACTACTACTATATAATACTACTACAGTATACAACGTAGGTGGACACGGCTGCCGGATTCATTCGTACAGTATATAAAACGACACTGGGCCCTGCATGCATGCTTGACAAAACTGTTAGGTACAACATTGCCATTGCGAATATATACCGTACTTCATTTCTATGATGCCGATCGTCGATGATGACATGCACAATAGACAAACCATCATCCATGCATTCAAACAGCTATGTTTATTTATACAGAACAAATCAATCCATCTGTACAATTTTATTCTGTGGTTATTATATACTATATATCTGCTGATTGCGGGCATACATGCATGCATGAACCGAAGGTGGCACAAAATTACTAGTGATAGCTAACCAATACTTCCCCATCCCCACCAATTGCAATTGCATTGTAAGGTGTGTTTTGGTTTCGAATAGAGACTCATATATACAATTGTACATCGACAACGCACATCTCTTCTATATGTACACACTTTGCTTGGACTGATAATTGCATCCTCCTCCATCCATCTCCTTTTGGTTTAATTTACCTTGGTGGCTAATGACCTATAACTTGCTAGCCAAACAGTTGTCGGTCTACTGCTAGTACTCATCACCCAATGCAAACAAATAAGATCAGAAATCAACAATAATAATCCCAAAGCTGTCCTCCACTCAATGCATGCAAAGTCCTTGTCCAAGACAAACCATATGTCTGTTGTCTTGGTAGGCTTCAGCCTTCAGCACTAGCTCTAGCTCCTCACCAACACAATATCCATCAATATGTAAGGTGAAGGTGAGCAATCGCATCCGATCCTACGGTCACGGTGCGCGCCACGTCGGATTCCCCACCACCATTTTTCCATTTCTATGGCTGGCCCCGCCCGCCCCGCTCCAGGGCCCGTACCACGTCGGCCATCGACGGCCGTAGGCTCGGGTTGTCCCCGACGCACGCGGCCGCCAGCGCCACCACGGCCGCCGCCTCGTCGGCGTCGTACCGGACCCCCAGCCTCCGGTCCACGAGCCTGCCGACGTCGCACGGGCCGGCGGCGCCGCCGCCGCCGATCCTGGACGTGACGGCCGCCGTCAGCAGCCGGCCGTCGCAGAACGCCTGCACGCCGGTGAGCAGCTCGAGCAGCAGCACGCCGAAGCTGTACACGTCGCTCTTCTTGGTCACCACGCCGGAGCGGAGGTAGTGCGGGTCCACGTAGCCGGGGGACCCCGCCAGCACGGCGCGCGCCGACGGTCGCGGCCGCGCCCGTGGGCTGCCGCCGCCGCGGACGGCCGCTGAGAACCCCGCTCGCGCCGACCCGAAGTCGCAGAGCCGGGCGCCCATGGCCGCGTCCAGGAGCACGTTGGACGCCTTCACGTCGCCGTGCACCACCTGCGGCTCGCACAGGTCGTGCAGGTACTCCAGGGCGCGGGCCACCTGCAGCGCCACCGACACCCGCCGGGCCCACGGCATCGTCGGCGACGCCTTGACGCCGCCGTGGAGCTGGTCGTGAAGGTTCCCGTTTGGCGCGAACTCCAGCACAAGCACGCCTTCGTCTGCAATTGCATGAGAGCGCCGATTAAACAACGGAGCGGTCGAGGTGAAAGTGAAATAAATAAAAACATCGACCGTCCACGCACGTCGTCAGAGATTATTATTATTCGAAAACCAAAGAACAATCGAGCTTGTCGATCGTTCCAATAATTGAAGCTGGGAAGCTGAAAGCACTAAGAACTACTACCTCGCTGGTCGCAGAAAGCGAGGAGGCGCACGATGTGTGGGTGGCGGACGCGGAGGAGGGCGTCGAGCTCCTGTCGGAACGCGCGGTGGAGGCGCTCGCTGCTGCGGTGGACCTTGACGGCGGCGAGGGAGCCGGCGAGGCGGGCGAGGTAGACGGTGCTGAAGCCGCCCTCGCCGACGACGGCCGACGTGAAGCCTCCCGTCATGGCTTCCACCTGCGCCCACGACAGCTGCCTCGCGCTCGCTGCCGCGGCGACACCCACACCACCCGCGGCCGCGCTCTTGGCGCCGCCCACGGACTGGTCGTCGTCCGTGTCGTCCACCAAGGTGGGCGCGGCGCCGGCACGGCCGCCGGCGGCCACGGCGGCGGCGGCGCTGCCCCCGCACCCGCAGCAGAGGAGGCCGCGCCTTTGCAATTGCAGCAGCATCCCTGCCGGCCTTTGGCAGCCCCCACCCCCGTACCCGTGGGACCCCTGCAGGTTTTGGGGCCGCCGGCCGCGCTCGCTCGCGTGTGGTGGTGGTGCAGCCTAGAGGTTTATATAGTGTAGTTGGACGACGACGACGACGAGGAGGAGCAGCAGGGCGCTGACGCAGCGCAGCAACTCTAATAAGCCAGCTGCTAGCCGCTTGGAATGCGACGTGAAAAGGTGAACATGAAATGGATTTAGTAAACGACGTTTAACCCATCATCGGTGGCTGGTGTGAAAAAGGCGATTTTTAGTCTCTTCTTGGATTATAAAAAACCAGCTTAAACCTTGGTCCTTGGGCACGATAAATGAATTATCAATGGAAGTCATAAACATCAGATAATTGATAGTTTAATGCTCTGAGAAGAGCATCATGTCGCTCCCCTCAAAGAGTTGTTAAATATTTTGGATGATCGGAGTTGCTATGATTGGCCATTGACAACTTTCATGACATGCATTGCGAGCTTGTACTATATCCGTTAACAAATACTCCCTCCGTTTTTTTTATTTGTCACGTATTAGTTCAAAAATAAACTAGCGAACGACGAATATTCAAAAACGGAGAGAGTATTTGACATGGCTAACTTTTCTTTCCATAACTTCTATCATTTTTTTAAAAAAATAAGACACAACTCATACTTATACAAATTTTGGTGACAAAAACAAACCACAACAAAATAAATAATAATCTGTGAGATTTTTTTCGAAGAAAATGAATGATTGAAATTTTGGAGAAAAATTCATGAGCCGTGTCATACATATGTGAACAAAGAGAAAATACATCTGCACTATACGAATGACTATAACTAAATTTCTGGTTGTAAAAAAGAAGAAGAAGAAGATTCTCATCTGAATTGTTTTACTTTGGTTCCCTTCCATATAGATAGAGGACTACTCATAGAAGTTTAGCTATGCTGTCGATCTTTTAAAGGGTACTGTAGTAGTACTGCCTGTAGTAGCTACATAATCAACACTGTGCATCAACATGAGCAGAGAATGAATTTGCAGTGGGTGTCGTCGTCAGTACGCAGAAGAGAGTTTACTAGTACGTACTCCTGATCGACAAATACTACCCAACACTAATCAGCGGGGGCGCGACGTGCTGCCTTCCCGGCCAGCAGCTCCGAGCGAAGCTTCCTCATCGATCGATCCCTTGTGACTTGGTTGAGGTCAGGTCAGGTGTCGCAGCGGCGGGGGTGTCTCGTGATCTCGTCTCGTCTCGTCTCGGCTTAGCTTGGCTGTTGCTTAATCCATTCAGTGTATACTTGCATGACGGCGCACGGTCTAGGATGCCGGCCATGAATATTGTTTATTTGCTGATTGGCTATCTAGCCAGCTAAGCGTATATTAACTAGATCTTGTTGTTAATTAACTGGTCAATCATCTTCTCAGCTGATGATCAACGTTAATTACGGTGTGCGTGGTGGCGTACGTTCTGCTCATCAGCTCATACAAGCAGCTGCCAAGCAAGTCTACCGTTACTCTTGCATCATCAGTCGCATCCAGCATGGTCGACAAAAGCAACACAGGTACAGTCGGAGAATCGGAAAGAAGATGCTGCGGGTTACTTATTTAGTACTACAGTATAAATAGTATTTCGATCTCGATTCGAAAGCTAGGTTTGGCGCCGACGTACGATATATAGTTTCCATCCTGACGCCGGTTGGTCGCGGCCTCCCGTCGACCACCAATCTTGTCTGCTGCACCATGCCATCATGCAGGAACACTGCGGCGAGCGAGGCAGGAGCATTCTGACCTTTCGAGGTCAGCTTCAGCTAGCTATATCTGGCCGGCCGCTGCGATCATCATCTGAACACGACCACGATCTGCCCGCAGATGGATCGACGATGCCTGCCTCGCTAATAATTTGATCAGCGCTATACCATTTAGGACAATTAGTATATACTAGCACAGTATATAATATGTCATACGTTTAGCATCTATCAATACTAATCGCCCGTGTCGTTTCGATCGGGCCTGCATCGATCCACCGACCATGCATGCATCTTATTCATCATCTGTCCAATACTGGCCTCACGGCCTCACCTGATGATCATCTGATTTTTTTTTAAAGCAGACAATGCAAGAATCCATGTGTGATTTCAATTCAGATATAATTTAAATAGAAAAAGATTTAATCTCTCTCAACCTCCTTCAATCCCATCAACCTGAATAAACGCTAATACTGTACTAGCTAGTATAATAATATATATACTAGATCTCCGGCCGTTAGGTACACCGTACACGTAACCGCCTAGCTAGCTAGCTAGCTAGGTGTATATTTATGGACTAACCAAAAGCTACTATAGGATAGATTAATTTTGCAGCTAGATATATATAGTACTAATCTGCTATCATATCTTGGAGCAGAAAGATGTGCCCAAATAATTAGTAGTATATGCAAATAATCAGGGACGAGCTGGCAAGATGGAGCGAGGCCACTCGGATCCTTTTTTCAGCTAGCTAGCTTTACGTCCGATCCGTGTCCTCTAATTAACTAGCACTGATCGCCGTCTCGCCGGCCGGTAACGAAAGGGATAATAAAGCACACAATCACGTACAACCATTGCATATTTGCATCGCATCATCGCATGGCACCGCACCGCGCAATATGCTAGCTAGCTAGGTTTCGGGCCGTACGTCGCCATCGGACGTGTACAAAATGAAATCCACTGATCGCATCATCATCATCATCATCAGGAAAATAAAAAAAAAATGGTTGCATGCAGTCGTGGTCCGGCCATTACCTAGCTAGTACTTACAAACTCATAAGGCGGGCCCCATGCCTGAATAGGACATCTTAACGCACGCAGAGACGACGTCTCCTCCTCCTGTGCGGCTGTGCGTCGGATGGAGAAGACGACTTGTTGGCCGTTGCATTCCATTCCATTCATCGTTCCATCATCTCAACTATAAAAATAAAAGAGACACCCAAGAATGTGTCAGCAGCATATACCTACCGGTGGGTCTCAGTTCTATATACTCTCTCCTTTTTTTTTCTTTTTTCATAAAACGTTGATCCTTTCGTCTTATTAAAAAATTTCATTGCTTACCACTTGATTTATTGTTACCTGTTCTATTATTTGAAATAGTTCAAGCATGACTAACGTTTTTATATGTTTGCGCAATTTTTTTAAAATAAAACGATGGATTAATTATTTTTTTTCCAAATAAGTCGACCGCGTCAGAAAAAAAAGGACGGCAGGAATAGTACAGCGTCTAAATGATGGGTTCATGCGGATTTATCATATTTCATTTCCTACCGTCTGCGATGGGATCCATGACATGTGTGCACTGATAGGATGGCCATATCATACTCTGTCTGTTAAGCAGGTGCCTTTTCCAGGTGTTTGATGCATGATGACGGGCTAATTTTTGAGGGTGACGAAATAGAAACCAGTACTGACTAAGATTTCTTTTTTTCCCTAAAGAAAACAAGGGGCGTAGACGAAGCCTACACAAGAAACTATGGCACAAAAAAACATGTGAGAAAGAACAATAAATAAATTATTAATTAATAAGGTACAAAAGAAAAAGAAAAACAACGCACACAACACACCGCACGGAAAGAGAAGTCGAAAACAGACTAGTGCGCAGAAAAACGAAACACCGGTGGCGGCCCATCCCGACGGTCAGACGGGGAAAAAAGGACCAAGGCCAAAGAAAGAAAAAAGGCTTTTGCATATATTGGCCTGAAACCATATCTGGGCCCTAGACTAACTGCATTTGTTCCTCCGCATCCTTGCAAGGAACAGAGGGATAGAGGCCCATTGGCCCAACCCCGAATCATGTCACTAGTTCTTTACAAGTGATGGGCCAAGTCCCTTTTTCCTCTCCGTCTGGATGCATGGGCCACGATAGTGGTGAGCACGGGATCGCTCCTCCTCTGAACCGTAGTTGCCTGCAGCGCGCAAGATCGCCATTAGTTGACCAAGGCATGAGGACGTCCCTCATCTCTACGTGTTCCTCCTGGTGAGCAAATTTAGAGCTATGCTTTTTCTCCTCCTCGACAATTATGTTACGAATTGTTACAGTGCCCGCGACTGAATCGGAACTGACGAAAATTATGTAGCGAACGCCATACTTGTGCGGTTGTGCCTAGGGTGGTAAAGAGTCTTCAAATTATATTTCCTACAAATTTTTAAGGATCGCGCTTAAAAAAGGACAGATCGTATTTCTATTTATTTTGTAGCTAAAAATCACCAAAAGGTTTATTTAAATTGTGAAGAAATATTGGGATCAGGACTCATTACCACCCTACTCGTGCCTGCTGAAAATCAATAATATCATTGTTTTTAAAAAAAACGCACAAAAACTATTTGTACATTTTGCACATTCGATTTTGAACACAACTCTTCTGTGTATTTGAGAGAAGGAAATGAAGAAGAAGACCAAACTTGGGTGAGAACTGTCCATTCCGGGCTAACAGATTTGATACAAGTCTACTTTTATTTATCTCCGTTTGCACTTTCTCCATCAAATCTAGGAGAAATATGAGTTTTTTTAGATATAATGGGGAAAAAATCCCAGCCTATATACCAAGAAAGATTAGTTTGCCTGTAGGAAATGACAATCTCAAAAGGCTAACTCATGTGACATGCAAAATTGGCAGAGTTTTGATCATCACACCAATAGACCTTTTCTCTGTTATTTATAACCTTGGGATCTGACCCAATTGTGGCCTTAAAATCTACTTATGTACATTAGTTATATAATTGAACACCTATCGCACTTGTCCAAATATATACTACTGTTGACGATGCCTTGGAGAATCTAACTTCTTGGAAGTTTTTCCTACCCAGAAATTTGTTTCTGTTCATCGTAGAGAAACTAATCAGTTCTAGTTCACATATACTTACATCATAAAACTATTTACTACTTAATTTTTTGGTTGTTGCACTTTCAAGCAATCTAGCTCTTTAATTGCAGTGTCAACGTTAACTATGGGAAGAAGAGAGGAGGGGGTTAGTTATGAGGCCATGTGCAAAAGAAGGGGGGGGGGGGGGGGGGCACAACCGCACAAGTGGGGAACAACAGTTGGATGGGAGTAACATGGGATGGGAGCAATGTGTGTCCATGTTACTTAGTGTGTATTTCTGTATAGCTTTCAATCTTGGCTGGACTCCTCTGGCAAGGGAATAACAACCACCAACTTAATATCCCCACCTCCACTTTATCTCTTTATCCTTTTTCTGTTCTTTCATTTGCAAAGATAACAGTGGGGCTAGCTAGATGCCTTTGTTTCTTTTCATTTACGAAATTTAGAGAAACGCTACCGAGCTAGTAGGCATATATACACAGCAGCTTCTTGCGATAATGTCCCTTTTCAAATCTTGCCGATTCACTGCAAGTGCTTCCATGCTTAATTATGGATGTAGATAATTTTTACTAATTGTACGTGTACATATCCAGTGAGTATTGTGCACCACTTTTAGCAGAGTGAATCTCGACAAAAAAAAAAAAAAAAAAAAAAAAAAACTGCCTGTGGATGCATATGCATCTGATAAAGCGCCGCATGACAACTAACACTAAATGATCATCACCTAACGGTTTGGTACAATTGTCACGGTGAGATAATTTTTTAGCTGGCAATGTTATGTTTCTACTATTGTAGTATCGTAATAGTACTATTAAATGGGCTGCAAGGGAGAACGAAGCTTCATTTACATTTCACTACGAAATGATAAACTGGTGCATTATACAGTGTTGGAGAAAAATCATTGGCCTTTGGCCTTAGGAGAAACACAGAATAAGTGGCCACAACATGATTAGGCAGTTATTGTGGCCTGGACAAGGGCAACTCTTATCACTTTGGAAGGCTCCGCTCAGAATGTTGTGAATAGCTTTAATTAAGCACCAGCCTATTGGTGGACTTGAGGTATCAAGTTTCACGCATCTTAGGTATCTTTATAAGTAGTAGAATATTAGAGGAGCACAGGGTGGACATTTCTTATTTATGATAAGATGTGGTATTTTATTACTGCTCGTTAAAGTGCGCTAGTGGCATTTTCCTATATAATATGGTGTGGAGTATTCTTCTACTTTACCTATTCCCATTTAGACCACTAAGCCGTGCACCTAGGTTGGTGTCGTCGATGAGTTCTTTTTTTTTTTTTCCTTTTACAGATTGTTACCCTTTTCGTGAAATGTTTTCTGCAGAATGGTACTTTCAGTTTTATTTTTAACCAAAAAATGAACAGGACTTATACCATTGCTTGATGCAGATGTTTTTTTGTGAGGAATTTTGATTCTGTCTTTTCACTGAGGCTCATTGTTCTTTTTTTTTTTCCTTTCGAGTGTTTGGTGGGGATACTCGACTGATCGACTAGTGAGGGAGGGGATCCCTGTCAACTCCTGACATCACTGTATTGATTAAGTAGCTGGTCGTGCCATTAATAGCATGGCACCTAAGAACATATTGTGACATTATTATCTAAAAAAACAATATATACGGTGCTTTGCAAAAATGGAAAAGTGAGTTACTCGTCATAATGCTAGGTTATGGTTGTCGTTTTTCTTTTCCGAATACACAGGAGAGCCGTGTATTATTGTCTACATTGTACACTACGTACTATTGTGATACAGTAGTATTTTGGTTATCTATATATTGGTGATCCATGATACATGGACCAAGCTTAATTTAATTCCACCCGCAACGCCGGAGTACTGTAGACGTTTACTTCGTCACGGAAACAGGACAAGAAAGAGAAAGATGTGTCCAGATGGGCTTTCATGATTCAGCGCTCCATCCAGCATCATGGGACCATAATATAATAATTATGGTTCACTTGTTAGGCTGGACTGGACGTACGTGACGAGGGGCCCCCAGGCCCGGCCCGGCCCACTGCACCTTGAGGCGTTAGTTTTCCCAAGTGAATGATCGCCACGGCTATCTACAGCATGGGCGAGCTTGCATTCATTCTGCTTCTTTCTTGTGCTTGGTATGGTGCGCAACAGTCTCACTCACTCCTTATCAAAAAAAAAAGTCTCACTCACTCTCTCCCTGTGCTGCCCTGCCTCCATCAGAAGGTTTATTCATCCATCTTCGCTGTATTATTACCACAGTGGTATCTTTTAGTTTTCTACTATTAATCCATTTTCGCGGGTTCGATTAATTTAGCTGTAATTATAATTCACTGTGCTATCTACTACGTAACTACAGTAGAGTTCTGCACTTGTTCCTAAAGTAAGAATAACAAAATCGAGGCGATTATACATAGTAAAAAAGTATCTTTTTCTAAGTACCAAATTAGTAATATCTTGTTATCCAACGTAATGTCATTTTTGAACTAAGAATCGTAAAATTTAAAAAAAAAAATCAGAGGGGGCAGTGCTACTAGTTTTTGTACTGGTTTTTTGTGCGCAGGGAGGGACAGGCGTACACACATATCATTCCGCGCCGTGCAGCAGCTAGCCTTGCAAGTCACGCGAACGCACGCACAGAGGCAAGTGTTTCAACGCCTGTTGACGGCGGCGCCACAGCAGCTGAATTTCTGAATGGTCTGCAAGTGGAAAGTGAGGAGGCAGGATGATCGCAATCCAATCCCAATGCGCGCAAGCAGCTGATGGAGATGGAAATAAAAAAAAATACTACCACCAGCTCATGCATGCATCATGGTGTCGTCTGTTGCGACTCCGATCAGGCGGCGTGTAATTAACCCACTAGGAGCACTGCCTAGTAGTAAATAACGTACTCCTCTATCCTAAGCTAGCTGGGCACTGGCGGCAGCTTTGCAGTACAATTTCGCACGCTGCCGAATCAAGATGCCCCCTTCAATTCGCCTTATCATTTGCGCTGTCTCTGGCCCCCCATCATTTTGGCATCACCTTTTTTTTTCATCCCTCGCGGGGGCCTTTTCCTTTACCAGTTTGTCGCCTGCTTAGCCATGCGAGATGCCTTTATGCATGTCTATGCCTTTGGTCGACCGATCCTTCATTCATCATGCAGGTAAGTCTGTTCTACAGTTACAGTATGTATTACACTACTCTCTGTGTTTTAGTTTTACCCCTCTTCGGTGTTGATTTAGCATTACAAAAAAAATGTATTTTTATGGGGCCAAAGTAATTTCGTAGGTAGATCTACGAAATTAAGTACCTTAAATTCGTCGGTTTTGGATACCCACAAAAATATAGTAAAATTCGTCAGTCCCCGTGCCTTGGCCCACGAAAAAACATATATCTTAGTCGGCAAAAGCGGTCAGCCCGACGAAATTACGTTGGCCTGGCAGACTAACCTTTGCCCCCACGGCCAACGCACACCCACCCACACGCTGCCCTAGCCCCATACACACGCACCCTAGCGCACTCACCCCGCCGCCACCCACGCACGCAGTAGCAGCCGCCGCTTGCTGTTTCCTTTTTGGTGGAGCTCTTGCTGGCTTTAGCTCTGGCTCCGAAGAGCCCTATAGCACGTGAGAGTCAGAGCCGGCGAAGCCACATTTCAGCGGCTCCGTCACTTTCGTTAGCTCGGCCTACATTGTGAGAGGGAGAGAGAAGACAGAAAAATAGCTTCGGTACAATGTTTTATCGGAGGCTTGTCGGCAGGAATCGGAGCTGTTTGGCTCAAGTGCCAAACCGAGCCTTACTAAAATCATGCCTATGCATCCGTCACACAAAATTCTTGTACTGCAAATTGAATTGGCTAGGATATCTTTTTCCCAGAGTTGAATTATCTGAGAATCATTTACTGGAACAACTAACTATTTGTGGCTATTGATTGAGCCAGATGGGGCACTTGGTTTAGCCAAATTGTGTCAATGCAATCAAAGGGCGTCGTTTTCGCTGAACCGCATGGCATTAAACGAGAGACGAGATATCATACTATCAGCAGCACGGGCAGCAACCTAGGAGGATCTGATTGGTTGTTTTCTTATATTATACACTTGTTTCTGAACCAAACGAAGATGGACGGTAGCAATAATACGAGATCTACTACCTTTAGCTTACCTCTTACACTCGACATACTATACTATAGCCGGCCCGAAGGAATGTAGAAGTATGTAGCAGTCCCACACAGAGTTTGCCTTTCATATGTATAAAAAAGAGTTTTGCCTTACGAATTTCACCTGGGAAAAAGGTACGGTTGTGCTTAACTAACAACTGTACGCTTAGTCACAAGCCCAGTGGCGTTCATTAATCACTTATTGGAGGACCGCAGTGGGCGTATTGCAGCTATTGTTAATGAAACAACAGTTGCCCAGTAGCTTTCGGGGCAGGGGTAGTGGGCATCCAGTAAAGAGTGCGTATAAAACAAGACTATAATGGTGATCGGTGACATACATACAACTAAGGGAGGATCGAGGCAAGTGCAATTATGCTTTGAGCATGAAGCGTGACGACGACTTGCTTAGCAGGGCAGTCCGCCTATTGTGTGATTAAGATGCTGTCCGGTCAAGACACCTCACCTCTATTTGAACAAAAGCACCGAAATCAAAATATATCACCGTTGGTATTTTTAGTTCATTCTCATCCGTGCAAGTTTCATTCTCATTAAAAATATTAAATGAAGCGTCATGTTAACAGTTTTATTGTTTTAATGATGTAGCGGTGAGTTAATGAAGGAGCAGATTAAAGGCCCTTTTGGCACAGCTTCCAGAATGGCTTCTCCACCGGCTTCTTGCTGCTTCACGTGAAGCCTTGCCAAATATTTTTTTTGGAAAACGGTTTCTCCAGAGAAGCCATACAGGGGAGAAGCCGTTTTTGCACTATGGAGCCGAAGCAAAAAAAAAAAAATGGCTTCTCTGGCTTTTTTTGCTGAAACCGTTTTCGTAGAAACCCTACCAAACAGCCCCTAAATGAGTTATATACACGGTTACCTAGATAACTTGTGTCTTGCATTTGCATTTTGCCTATAAAACCGCGCCAAATGAAACTATACATTGTGAGAGGCTATTTTAACCCTGATTTCATTCTTCTATATATGGTTTATTATGTGGTACAATGAAAAGATAAATATGAAACCTAAGTATTTTTGAACATCTCTTTCGTAAAATTGCACTGGGAAGTGTCGTAAATGTATCTCGGTGCCAAGCATATTTAGAAACAAACTAAAGAAAAATCAAAAGTAACTAATATATATTATCAAACAGGGTTATTATCGCTTTGTTTTTGTCAGTCGTGAATAATCGAAGCCAGGCCACTCATCATGCATCATTCATGCCCAGTCCAGTAGTCGTCGTAGTAACGAAACGGAAAGTGGCAAAGGGCAACCCCAGCCGACACGAGGCATTCAACACAAATTGGATCCACATCGTCAATAGGAGTACGTCCATAGCGACAAGGGTGCGTACGGACAGAATGCATGGAAATCAATCTCCATTCAAGGCGGAGAATTCAACGCCCGTTCATCGATGCGAGCTCGCGGCTGCTTAATTAATTAATTAATTGCATTTATGTGGTAGAGATTTCCGCAATAGGAATTCTTGACTCGTTCGTTTCTTTCTTTCTTTTTTATCGCCGGGCATTCCTTAGTACGTGGCGCGAAGCTGCACGTAAGATGAATAAAAGGCACCCTCCCAGGAGTTACGAGACTAGAAACCTCTTGTCGTGCCGCGCCATGCCACACTGAAACAAAACAACCATTGCGCACATTAACCCCATACAAAACACATGACAGTCGACGGTGTATATAAATTTGAGACCTATAATTACTTAAAAGTGTTGTTATATTATTCAACATCCATCTACATCTTATCTTACTATTACTAATTGGAGGTTTTAAAAGTTGCACCAATTTCAAAGCGCGCTAAAAAAAATGATAAATCCAAGAAATTCTCATAATAATCAGAAACATCCGACCATCAATGGCAGATTGGAATATTAATAGCCATTAGATCTGTTTTCTAAATAATTACCCACCTCTACCATTATGAAAGGTTTTGAGTTCAAATCTCAATGAAAGCAAATATCCTCTTTTTTTTATTATATATATTTTATAAGTAATTACTCACCTCTGCCATTACGAAAGATTTGAGTTCAATTCTCAACGAAAACAAATATCTTTTTCTTTTTTTTAGATTTTTCCTATTTTTAAATTTACCTTCAGTTTTTGTCTTTTTTCCATTAAAGATGCTACAAACCTTTCCATGAAACAGATATTTTGTAGACTTTTTAAAATTTCCATATCAATCCTCACCAGATGCGCTAGAAAAAAATAAAATTATAGAAATTCTCACAATAATAAAAAATACCCTATCATCAATTAACATGTTGGAATCTTAATAGCTATTAGATCTGTTTTCTAATTAAGTAATCATCCACCTTTGCCATTATCAAAATGATATTAAATAACCCTTAAAATTACATATTAATTACCCACTCTGCCAATATAAAGAAAAATATGAAATAACACCCTAAATTTATATCTAATTGCTCACATTTGCTATTTTGATAAGATAATACCAAATATCCCCTTTAATTTATATTTGAATTGTTCACCTTAGTTATTATGACTGATAATATGATGAAAGTAACCCCTCAAAATTATATTAAAATCACTTATTTTTGCAATCGATCAAAGATTATCTAAATAATTAAGCATACATATAAAGTAGCAAGATATGTTATTATAAAAACATAAGTATAAAAATAGATCTATATATGTTGTACGGTTACGCATATAACACATTTAAGACTCTAATCTGTGCGAAAGTACGGGTTGATTGACTAGTGTATACATAATTTCCATTGCGCACATTAACCCAATACAAAACACAAGACAGTCAACGGTGTATATAAATTTGGGACCTATAATTACTTAAAATTATTATTATATTATTCAACATCCCTCTACATGTATACATAATTTTTTATCTTATCCACCTATAACAAGCTTTAGCTAATTATTATTAATATTTTATAATGACATAGCAGTAATTTCAATGCAATTTCAGGGGTTGGGTCTCCAGCGACAGCGAAGCGCACTCATTGGGGTTTGAAGTGGGCCATCTAGCAACAGATCAGCTGAGCTAACCGGTATGACCTTCGATCACTTGGCTTTCTAGATCCATCATAATCGGTGCTTATTTTCTAAAACTAATTTGTAATAGTAAAGTGTATATTCCTGTTTCTTCGACGAGGCTTGCACGCCAAAGTGAAAGTATAGTACTCCTATGATATATTAATAGGTTGACAATGTACGTTCAACCTAAAAACATCGATCGGTTTTAATCTCTCTACAAGATTTCTTTTTTATAAAAAAATATGAGCAATATACGAACACTTTAGTTCATGGAATCTGTTGTTTCACAAACACAGGACCGGAGTAGTGGTCGCGTCACTGGACGGAAGGAAGGCGCGAACGGGGAGGGGCGGGGGGGCCACGGACGGTTAGCCAGCAGCGATCCCACAGCTATTTTACAATAAAAAACACTTTTATCATGGCGGCCACACCAGTGAGGCACTAATGACCTCATTTCACTTGGCGTACACTGATCCGGAACTAGGTGAGTATTTTGCAAGGCTGCCAAATCTGGCACTAACTCCGAGGTCCCCCCTAATATTCCTCCGCTGTAGATCATCATCCGGGCTATGGAGACTGGTAGTACCGCGCTCCCTCCACTCCTAACTAATCCCTCCATTCCATTTTATTTCACGCAGATCCTCCGTCTTATTCAAAAAAAATTATGCAAATATATAAAAACGCAAATTATACTCAAACTACCTCTAATAATAAAGCAAATGACACCAAGATAAATGATAAGTAATGAATTTTTTTGATAAGACGAAAGATCAAAATTTTGAAAAAAAATCAACCGCGTCAAATAAAAATGGAGGGAGTAGATTGGAAATTTTAACCATTATTTTATCCGTCCACATTCATATTAAACATACATCTTATTCCGTAATGAATAAATCTAGTGGAAATCTAAAACTTTTTATAATATGAAACAGAGGGAGTACTTTATTTCTTGGATATACTATATATGTACGTACAGTACCTTTTTTTAGTTTACGGAACAGCATTCGGATGTTTTGTGCTAGTGGTATTGTGACTCACTTATTGATTTCTTAATTTGGATACATAACTATTATTGCAAATTGATTTTAGACCTATGTTTATTATGGCTCGCTAGCTTATTAAATTACATCACACTACTGCGTTTTTTGGATCTAGTTATTGTCATCTGTTGGTTTGAAAGATCAGAAATGTGTGTGCATTTGTAAAACTGAGATAGCCCGATATTAGGGTAAGTTAAAACTACATGCACCGCTTCATCCATGAGAATAACCTCAGTATTTATGCATGCCCATACACTCGCCTACACATGACATAGGAGGCAGCAGGGCATGCATGTTCATATATAGTAGCTTCTGCCATTTAGTAGTACATTTTTGTAAACCGACGTTGACACACAGACACACACGTTGACGCATCCACACACATGCATGCATGCATGCATGTCAAGGTTATATATACCGTAAGTACCCACGGCGGTTGTGTTAATCAAAATTAACTAAGAGCTGGAACTGAGCACGATGGGATCTAAAGGGTAAAAAGGCAGTAGCTGCAACTGAGAATAAACTAAACTTTACTTCGGATCCCAAGAGAATAACCGCAACTCGGCTAGTAGTATTTTAATGCAACTACTAGTACGTACCGATCGATCGACCAGCCATATCCTGATCAAGTTGAAAGATTAAAAGAAAAAGGTCACATGCAGATACTCTAATAATATAACGGGTTTAACACAAAGAGATAGATCAGCCAGCAACTAGTAATTAAGGAATTAACTCAAGGATTTTACATTTACCATACCAAGTGTACATATATGTAGTTTAACAGTGTCATCAATATAACCACAGTGTATGTATATATAATAATAATAATAATAACGAATTTAAATTACATAATGGACAGTTCAGTAATAACTCTTCTTAAAAGGGGGAAAAAGAAAGACCCAAAAGTATACCCAAGAAAAATAAAGAAAATTCCCGGCCGCATGAGCTAGCTACCTAGCACATGTTTCCATCATTGATGAGCTCAAGAGTGTCTTAGCTGTACCATATGGAACGACTGTAGTGTATAGCAGTAACCCACAGCCACAGTATATACGTACACGACAGTGTACGGCCCCAGCTTCCTCCGATATATACCATCCATATATGTACTGTGAAGTATACGTACGTCCATGTGTATGTGGTGGATCATCCAGATGAGACGATGGACCGAGGTGCTAGCTGCTTGATGTGCTTATGAGCTCGATCGGAAAAAGAGTAAAAAAAAAAAAAAAGGTTTGGCTGCTCGTTCATGCATGCATGCATGGTGTCCACTTTAGTTTTACCTGTGCAAGAAGAAGAGGACGCGTAGCGTACTACAGCAAGCTGCTTGCACGCGTAATACGCTTTGGTGTGTTGTGTGTGTATAAGCTAGCAGTAGCTAGCTAGTGATGGACCATGGTCAAGAAAGACCCACTCGCTGCTGCCGGGCCGGGGCCGGGGCCGGGACCGGGGCCTGATCCGGCGCCGCCGCTGGCGCTCTGCCGGACGACGACGCTGCTGCTCTGGTGGTTCTGCTGATGATGCCGCTGGAACTGGATCTCGTACTGCCTGCTGTTGTTGTTGCCGCCGCCGCCAACGTCGCCCTCGTCGTCAAACTCGTCTTCGTCGTCGTCGTCGTCGTCCATGCTGCTGTCGCTGTCCACGGCGTCGTTGACGTAGCTGTCGTTCATGGACACCGGCTGATGCGGCGGCCTCGGTTCCGTCCCCGTCTCCTTCGTGATGATGCTTTCTTCTTGCTGTAAGTGTAATGTATGTAAGCAGCGCGGTACGCAATGATCAGCACATAAAAATAAAAGTAAAGCATCCATGAAACGCAGACGCCATTGGTTGATCTGATCTGATTACCTTGTTATTAGTCACGACGCCATTGCCGCCTTGGACGACAGAGAACCTAGCCGCAACGCCACCGTTGAGCGCCTGCCGTTGCATGCCCCCGCCGGAGCTGCCGCCGTCGCCATTGTCTGAACTTCCCCTACTCGCGAACCCATTCCCGTTGCCGTTGCTGCAGTCCTTGCCCCCGTGCTGCTCGGCGTGGGACGGCGCCGTCTGGGACAGCGGCACCGCGGCCAGCGCAGTAGCGACACCGCCCTGCCCCTGAGCCTGATCCGGGCGCGGCGGCGGCGGCGGAGCTCCACCGGCCACCCCGCCGCCGGACGAGGCGAGGAGCGCCTTGCTGCGGTAGAGCGCGTCGAGCTGGTGGTAGTAGGGGCAGGTCTTTGAGTCCTCGGCACGCTTCTTGTTGCTCTCCTTCACCTTCTTGAAGTACTTGTTGATGTTCTCCCACTTCTCCTTGCACCGCTTGGCGCTCCGGTTGTACCCCAGCCGCCGCATCCCCGCCGAGATGTCCTCCCACAGCGGGCCCTTGGGCCCCGAGTCCTGGTACCGCGTCTCCAGCTCCGTGCGCAGCTGGATCAGTGCGTGCACCTCCGCCTTGGGCCACCGCGACGGCGACGGCGACGGCGAAGGCGCGCCTCCTCCGGACCCCGTCGTATCCTGCGACTCCGCCGGCGCACCACGGACGACCATCTCCTTGCTGTGTGGTTGCTGTTGGGGCTGTGCTGTCATCGGCATTGCGAGGGGCGTCTTCGGCGACAGCTGCTGATTGTGCTGCGCCGGCGCCGGCGCCGGAGGTGGTGCAGGTGCAGCGGAAGCGACCGGTGTGGGCTGCAAGGGCGTCGTCGTCGTCAGCGCGCTGAGGAACGCCGCAGGGGGCGCGACGGAGGAGGAGGGCATCGGGATGGTCTGGCCGGTGACCCGTTGAATGAAGGCGACGACGGCGGCGTCGCGGGACGCGGCCATGGCGCGCTCCTGGGCGAGCGCGTCCTGCTCGCGGGCGAGGCGCGCCACCTCCTGCCGCCGCCACGCCTCCTCGCGGATCATCCGGTCGTGCTCGCGCCTCTCGATGGCCTCGATGAAGCGCTGCTGCATCTCCTCCTGCCGCTCCATCACCTGGCGCATCAGCCCCTCGAAGAACCGCATCATCTTGCCGCCGCCGCCACCGTCGCCGCCCTCCCGCTTCCGCTTCCCGCCATCGCCCGTCTCCTCCATGTCCTCGCCGTCGGAGCCCGAGGAGAAGCTGGCGTCACCTGGCGTCACCATGCATGCCGCGTCGCCGGCAGTCGGAGGAGCCGCAGCCACGGTGGCAGTGGCAGCACTCGGCACCGGCTGCGGCGCGGCGGCAACACGATGCGGAGGCGGCGGCGGCGGCTCGGCATGCATGGCCGGCGACGCGCCCGGAAGGGCGGTGGCCGGTGGCGCCATGGCCACGGGCGTCGGCGCCAGAGACATCGGCGCGTGGTGCTGGTGCGTCGCCGCCGCCGGCGAAGACGAAGCGCCGTGGAGGGCCTCCAGCTCGGAGAAGAAGCGGTAGGCCTTGCCGTCGCCGCGGCCGGCGCGGCCGTCCTTGGTGCGCTTGTAGTACTTGTCAACGTTCTCGAACTTCTCGCGGCACTTCTTGGCGCTGCGTTTGTAGCCCATCGCCTCCAGCCTCCTGCAGCAGCAGCAGCATAGCAACCACAATTAACCTCGTCATGCATGCACGTTGCCATCACGATTGCATCCATCGCCAAGCACATGTAGCTCTCCAAGAAAAAGGAGATGGACATCTTCCCTCCCATATGCATCTACTCCTACACCTACTTGTATAGGTAGTTGTAACCTTATCTAGCCCGGCTAGCTGTAGAATATATTGTTTGAGTTCGATCTTTTACTACTCCATTTGGGTGACAACAGAGAGTCCAAAAATCATTAAAAAAAATTACCCAATTAATTGGATGAGGAATTGGGATTGATGCCATCTCTCTGCTGCCCATCAGATCTGAAGTATCACTCTAGTACTTCAGAATTTACTACTACATGTAGTGTGTATATATATATATATATATATATATATATGCATAGGAAATTAATTAGAATTTGTGTAGCTGCCTGCGATATATGTATGCAGCGCCAGTTTAATTTGTTGGCGGATACTGTAGCTCTACGGGCTAATGATGAAGTGACGAAACACAAAGGTTGAGATTTAAAAAAAAAAAGGAGTTGAAAGTGGAAAGTGGGGGAGGAGAGCGATGTGTGTATGGTTTTTAATTGAGAAAATGGAAAATTCACTGTGTTCGTCGTGGTCGCGGCCTCCGGCGATCTGCGCCACAAAAAGTGACCTGCTGCAGTTGCAGCCTGCAGGCTTCAATCACATCGAAATTGACGGAATTGAGCTCGAATTCGACAGCGAGATTTCATGCATGCATGCACCCACACCCACCCAGCATGGGGGAGCAAGAAGGGGAACTCGATCGAATTGTTGCAACAAGGGATCAGCTGATATGATTATTAGGAGTACCTGGAGACTTGCTCCCAGAGGGGCCCCTTGAGGGCGGCCTCCCGGAACGCGGCGTCCATCTCGGACCGGATCTTGAGCAGCGCCAGCGTCTCCTGCCGCGGCCACCGGTTGCCCGCCGGCCCGTTGCGCTCGCCGTCGTCACCACCACCGGCCCCGGCGGACGACATCCCTTCGTGGTCGACGAAGCTACTGCCGGCAGACGCAGAAGAACCGCCGGCCGCGCCAGCGGCGAGCTCGTCCACCTGCTGCTGTCCCTCCGGCGGGCGGCTGCTGATGGGCGACGGGGCCGCGGGCGCGGCGGCGTGCTGCTGGGTCTGGCCCGCCACCGTCGTGGTCCCGCCGGTAGGCGAGAATGGCGGCATGGACGGCTGCATGCCGGCGGGACGGGCGGCGCGTCAAAGGCTGGACCTTTGTGGCTACTGGCTAGCTAGGCTGGTGGTACAGCAGAATTGAGGTGGAGAAGAGGGATGAATTGAAGCTGCGGCGAGCGTGCATGGGGGAGGTGGTGGGTGGTGTGGTAGTAGAAAGCTGGAGGGGGGGCGGTGAGCTAGCACAGCAGACAGCACAAACTGGAAAGAGGGGGGTGTGAGGAAAAGGGGAAAGAAAAGGGAGGAGGAGGATGGGAGGATGGAGAAGAAGAAGAAAGAGAGGATTGGGAGTGGGAGAAAGAAGAAGAAAGAGAGGATTGGGAGTGGGAGTGGCAGCACAGCACAGCAGTCCAGTACTACAAGGAAGGCGAGAGAGAGAGGAGTGAGGGCGTGTACTGGCACTGTAGTGGTAGCAGTAGGGCTAGCAGCGGCACTAATTATAATAGGGCGGTGAGGAGGAAGACCGGTGAGCATGGGCATCGATCGGGCGGCAGATCGATCAGCGGCGGTGTGTGTGCGTGAATTTGAGGGAGGTCTGCAGGGGATGGATATGAGATGATGATGGTGGATCGGAGAAGATGATGATGTGAGCAAGAGGGATGGAGATGGAGGGGAGGGGAGCGAGGGCGGCGGTGAGCCGGCCTCTACTGTAGTACTAGAAGAAACGAGATTGCTGCGCTGGCAGGGCGGCCAGAAGTAGATACTAGTGTACGCTAGTACAGTACCATATGCGATCTCAGCTCAGCAGTAAAATTATGTCAACTGCCGTAGCACCTGCTTTACTTGTACCTGCAATACATCCCTACCGTGTATACGTACAGTACTGTGAAGATACGCCGGTAAATAAAGGTAGCAAAAATTCAGTGAAAATAGTACTGTAGGTGAGGTACTCGCTGAAGGAGGAGTGGTGCCAGTGGTGTGTATAGAGTGAGATAAAAACAAAGGAGGCGGCAGACTGGCACAGGTGGTTTGTCGCTGCCAGTGCCAGAGCCCAGAGGTCAGGGACGATCGAATCCGACCTTGCTAGGCAGGCAGCTAGTAGGGGACCGATCTGCTGCATCTGCAGCTGCATGCAACAACTCTGACAAAAATGTTTTTGCACAAGATGCATGGCCATGGCCATGCTTCTGTCTATCCATGGGTGTGTTTAGATTCCTGAAAACTGTCACTGTTCTGAACTGAAAAGTACTGTAGCACTTTTTGTTTGTTTGTGGTAAATATTATCCTACCATGGTCTAACTAGACTCAAAAGATTCGTCTCGCAAAGTACATCTAAACTGTGCAATTATTTTTTTATTTCATCTACATTTAGTACTCCATGCATATGTCGGTATTTTGATGTGATAGAGAATTTTCTTTTTCATAGTAGAATTTGAGAGAAGTTTTTTTTGGATCTAAGCAGGGCCAATATTTTTTATATATAGTACACTTCATTCACTGTAAATTCACAAGGGGTAGATTGTACAGTAGAAACTAGACTCTCAAGCAGTGCGTGTGGTAGATCGAATGGAGGACGTATTACATATACGCATACGCCTACGCTACACTACACGCGGCCAGTAAAAACAAGAGGGCACGGAACGGAACGGAGAGAGAAGGGGGTTTTGGTTGGAGGACGACGAGGTATAGAACTACTGGCATGTGTTTGGTTCAGAGACGTAGTAGGATGGGATAGTTCTGTTTTGGATTTTAGGGATGTGATAGTCCCATATCAGTGTTTGGTTGAGAGGGATGGTTCCATCCTGTTTTTCGTTTGGTTAGAAGGATTGGGTTCCACGATAGATAACACCGTGAGCCCCCGTCGGTGGGACCCACCTGTCATCCTTTATCTATCCCTACTTCCCCGCACCGCCCCTCTGCTCGAGTTGCGGTGCCTCTTCCTCGCGCCGCCGGGCGCGGTCCTCGCCGTCTCACCCCCGCCTCCACTCTTCCTCGCGGGCGGCGGTCTTCGCCGTCTCGCCCCCGCCTCCACTCTTCCTCGCGCCGCCACCTGCAGTCCTCACCCCGCCGCCAGCGCTCCTCCAGCCATGGCCGCTGACGTTCCTCCAACCGCGGCCGCCACGCTCCTGCTTCCGCTGTGGCATCTCTTGCCCTCGTTGTGCCGCTGCCGCGGGATGCGCCGCCCCCTTGACCGTTGGCGCTGTGGCTTCTCCGCTCCGCTGCCGGCGCCACCTCTCCGCGTCGCACGGTCTCCGCTCCGCTGCCGGCGCCACCTCTCCGCCGTCGTCGCGCCTCGCCGTAGCTCCACCGCGGCTCGCCTCCGCTCCGCGGCCTGCCTCGCCCACGCGACGGGGGCGAAGGGGGATGTCCCCGTCCGTCCGATTCGGAGAGGTGGGGGCGTCCCGCATCTGGAGGGAATATTCTCTCCAAAGGACCATCTCATCCTCCACAAACCCTAGCCAAACACCAGGTAAAAGAGGACCATCCTATCCCATCCCCAATCACCCCCTCAACCAAACAGACGGCTACAGAAGAGAGTGACTGCAGACAAGGCCACACTATAACAGCTGTGCGCTGGGCCCCGCAGCGTAGCGAGGAGAAGGTGGCGCGCAACGTGCATGCCCCCACAACGCCTTGCCTTGGCTAACCCCACCCCACCGAATCCACACGGCATGGCAAACTTAGGCAATTAATAAGGCACCTGCATTGGGGATGAACCAATTGTCAGACTTATTATCTATCAGTATTGTTTTTCAAAACATATCAAATTTAATACTTACTTGTATAAGAACCTCACCGATAGATGAGTGATGTGTGCACGACTTACCTGTCACAAAATAAACCACGATGCATATATATAGATGAGGCATGCATGCGTGCAAATATTTGAGACGAGCGAGATTTCGACTGTAGCTTATTAGCCATATTGCTTGAACAAGCATATATATCTGTGCGCCTAACTGACAGTTGGATCGTCAATGTGGTTGGCACTGCCCCTCCCATCCATCCGGCTAATTAATTTCCTACTTCCTTTAATGTCTAAAATTAATTAGGGCAACCTAACCATAAAAAGATGACTCTCCTAGCTTAAAGCCATATTGATATATTCCTGGCGGGAGTTAGCCACGCTAAAAATGAAAGGCAAGATGCACTGAACCATGCATCATGTCGCCACCTTGAGGAAATAGTGCAGTAAAGGTTACGGCAAGCGAAATAAAATGCACATGCACTTGTCCACATAGGCGTGTCCACGGGAATAAAAACCACGTACTTTTACCAGGACGACAACTAGATGCATGTTCTCCCTGATGATCGCCACACCTGATTAACTTTAATTTCTTCGCTGGCTCCTGTATGTTCGCATGCATGTGTATGCATGCACATGCCAGTTTTATCACTCAAAAAACTAGTACTAACAAATTGCACAAGAGCAGTGCGAACTACTAAAAAATGGAAACTGTTTAACGGACCTTGTGCGGTGTGTATGTGTAGCAGCAACGGTCACGTCGTTAATTGGCCACATACATCTACTCGTATAAATATAATCTCCGTATCTTACGTTTTTTTAAACTGTGTACAAACAAAGTAAACTCTGGCTGGTAACATGCTGCAGGCATATCTTTAGGTAATCAGATTTACTATATACCGCTACATCAATCTCGTGCTCAGCTAGTAATGTCAACACACATAAGAGTTAGAAAATTAATTATATAAAATTAGGACCCACAACTTAAAAACTTGCTAATCTTTGCTCTTGATAGAATATATATTCATACTTTAATGGACTATTCGTATAAATGTTTTCTTATCTGATATGTTTTCTTAGTATATAGTATTAGAGACAAAAGGTGGTAATTTAGAAACATCACATGCATATTTTTCATATTTATTCATCTAATATGGTATATACTTACATTAGTAATTTGAAGAGCAGTGCGAACTGCTAAAAAAACGGAAACAGTTTAACGGACCTTGTGCGGTGTGTATGTGTAGCAGCAACGGTCACGTCGTTGATTGGCCATACACCTACACCTACACCTACTTGTATAATATCTCCGTATCTTCCTTTTTTTTATAGTGTGCACAAGCACAAACAAGTAAACTCTTAGTGGCTAGTAACATGCTGCACGCATGTCATTAGGTAAGTAGATTTATTATTACTGCTCTCGTGTCAGCTAGTAAAGTCAGCACAACTTAAAAACATGCTAACATTTGCTCTTTTTAATAGAATATTCATAATTTATGGACTATTCGTATAAATGTTTTCTTATCTAACCTGTTTGTTTAGTGTATAATATTAGTGACAAAAGTTAATAATTTAGAAACACCACATGCATATTTATATTCATTCATTTTTTTCATAATATCATACATTGGTAATTTAAATGTAGATTTGAAGAGGTATCTTTTTGTCTATTTCTAGTGATAGCAAAGGTGGGCATTTTACATGTATGCTTAAAGCGATTACATATATTATCTTTTGTAATGGCAAAGTCCGGCAATTTCAATTTGAATTATAGAATGGTACGAATAAGCTTTAAATGCAAATTTAGGGGACTACTTCAATAATAATAGTGGTTTATGATTTAAATGTAAATTTATGGTGCTATTTTAAATTATATTTCATGATGTCAAAGTGGGTAACTTATTTAGAATCATATTTATGTAAATTCTTATCGATCGTGTAGATTCTTGAAAAAAATATCTAGTTAAAATCATATAGCTAGCCATCAGAAATCTACAAATAAAGCGATGATTGGATTTTTATGTTTTTAACTTTCTTATTACGAAGATTACTAGAATTATCTATGATAATTGGATGTTTATGTTTTTAACTTTCTTATTACGAGGATTTCTAGAATTATCTATGTTCTTTTTTAGTGCTTGCATATAATGAGGATTATTATTGTGGGAGCTCTAAAAAGAGCCTCTATATATTAAATGATAGTAAGAAAAGATGAAACAAGGATGATTTGTATCACCAAGCGATATACTAGAAATATAAATTACTATATATGCTAGCTATTTGAAGAAATACGGTAAGATATTCATGTGCATGCATGGTGAACGACATTATACTAGCAAGTTTTTTTTTTTTTTTTGCAAGGCATTATACTAGCAAGTTGTGTGTATTATTATGCAGATGGTAGAACTGGGCATGACCATGGATTGAAGAGCAGGTTAGAGAGAGAATAATGTCATTCCCAGGTGGCAGCAAGCATCAATCCAATCAGACGGTGGACCAGCTTCGTTCGTCCATGTTCTGCACGCACGGTGTGCGATAATGATTGGCGGTGCTAGCAGGGCTGAGAGGGATGTAACAAAACACCCCGCCAAGCCCGGCCCGGCCCATTCGGCCATCAACAAAAAAATATACTACTCTAATAATAAAGCACGCGCACTAGCAGCAGGAGCATGCATGCATCAAAGCTGAGATTGCTAGTCTATCGATCGATCGATGTTTTTCACGAAACAGCGCAATAAGTTACATGATTTATTGTGTTCAAGAATATCTAGCTAGTGTTGCATTATTGTGTATACGCAACCACGTACACGCATGGACCTAATAAGCTACCGCCTACCTCATAGCTAGAAATGCATGGTGTGTGTTATATTATAAGATCGATACTCTACGTTTTGTTGATTTTACCGTGGATTCTTGAAATGGTACTCACTGGTACCACATTTTTTTATTTTTTAAAGGTCTTTATGCGAATTTAAAAAATAAAAAATATGAATACTGATTTCACTATTTTTAGTACCGGACCCTCCTATTTGGTTCCGTCAGTTACCGGTATCGTGGTACCCTCTATTTCTAAACTGCTTGATCTTTTTTGATAAACGGTTTTTATTTTTTTCAACCACTGTAATATTTTGGTTTCTCCTTTCACGCTTTTGCATGCACATATGGCTGTATGGTCTTTTGTGTTTTTGGCTGGATTTTTTTTTTATATCATTAGTTGCTGCCCAGCTATATATACAGCTCTTTGCTAGCCAGCTGGTCCGGCTCTAGATCGAGCTTCGGCTTGTTCTAAATTGATGTAGCTTTAGATTCTCTAGTGAAGTCATTTTTCTAGTGGAGTTAAAGGGCTAAAACATTTAGCAAAATGGTTTCTCGGGGCTATGTAGTAGTCATTTTTTTTGTGGCACCGAATGCTCAGGGATATATACAAGAGAACCCAACTTAATTGGTGCATCAAAGCCGCTTTAAGAATTTGAAGGCCTATTTTTGGGTGAAATAAACCATATTTTGGTTTGAGAATTATATTTGAATATGTTTTTTTATGTGTGTTATATTTGAAGATTTTTTTTTGGGCGAATCCATTTTCTCTTGCCTGTGTGTGTCACGACTTCACCAAAAAGCTAACAAAGAAACCCTCTGCCAAAGGGACGGGAGAGGCTATTAGGCTAGTGTCACCAGGGAATGAAAATGGATGTGGAAAACATTGTTTGTATACTATACACAGAGCAAAAAAGTAATGATTGTGCATTGTACACAGTACGGATGCACTGCCTGGTGACACTAGCCTTAGGCACTGTTATTTTGGTAGCTAATATATAGTAGTACCCCCCGTCTGCATGCATTTTCATGTTCCTCTTCGTCAGCAACACCCACAACATAAACATATGTAGGCATATACTTATCATACACAGCGTGTGTGTGTAAGGTTAATTTGTAGCTAGTACCTAGAGCTATAGCTGGTTTAGAGTAAAATGCAATGGCGGTCCCTAAAGTTGGCACGCTGTGTCACTTAGGTCCCCAAACTTTGAAAACGTCATTTGCGGGTACAGGAAGTTGGTTTGGGATGAATCTGAGGACCATGTGGGCTTCGACCTAGCCCAGCCGTGGACCGCCACACTGGCGTCAACATGGCAATGTGTCACTCGCGTTGTCACTTTGCACCAATATTTTGCACAAAACCCCTCGACACCTACCAGATTCGAATTGGTAGTCCTCTTTCTCTATCCTGCAAACGTTGCCGTCCCCAAATCGACGCCAAGAATCCCTAGGGTTTGAATCCAATCCCCATCCATCCTCCTCCATTGCTGGCAGCGAGCATCCCTTGCCAGTTTGGATCGATTCGCCCTTCTGCCTACTTTCTCTTCTTAACTCTAGTGGAAATGGTGTCCTCCACATTTTCCTCAACATTGTCAGCCATTATGTCATCATCACCGTCATCTATTTCATTTTCAGAGTCCACAAACTCAGAATCCCCACTGTCCTCATCACTGCTTCCCTCATTTGCCTGTTCCGTTTCAATTTGCACCACACCACCTCTCTGTGGTACTCTTCCACGCTTCACAGGGCTTACCACCTTTGGCACACCTTTGTAAAATTCAGGGAGCTTCTCACCAACAACCTTTGGACTCACTTCAACATTGGTTGGACTGAACACCTTAGGTAATGTCCCAATGGGGCTGGCAACTGCATCATCAAAGTCTAGTGTTGCTACATGATTATCATGATCAAAATAAAGGACTAAATTTTTATCCTTCAGTGACGCTGCGCACATTGCATTTGTATCTGCAACATAATCAATTATCCTCAGTCCATCAGACAAATCCTTCTTAGGTAGAAACCAATAGACCTTCAAATCCTTTGACGTGCCATAGCCTAGTTCTTTCGCAAAATCCCCAAACCACAAAGTAGACCAAGTGTCCACTTCGCAATTATCATACCATGAAACCTTGCCATCCACACAGCTGCGCATATGACCAGAACCGACGAAAAATCCACCATGATGGATCTCAACCGTGAACTCATCAACGCTACCACTTGCGAATCAGTGAAATCAGTGAGAAAACTTACGGTTCCAAAACCCCTAACTAGAACGAGAAAACCCCCGATTCTACAAACCCTAGGACCGACAACCACTGTGTGCCCAACCTACATTCCATCATCAAATCATTTGAGCGTCCTTGCATGCGCCAATATCGGCAGGCAGGAGTGCAGGTGCAGGACCGATGATCGGAGTACATACTAGTATATAGCTAGCAGCCGAGAGCGAGAAGGCCTTTGTCTCCGATCCTGCGTGCTCATTCAGTAGCACGCCCTGGCGGCGGCACGGCAGTACGTAAGAAGAACATTTTGTCGTTGTTGGCCCTGCTGGTGCACCGGCCGTCCACTCCGACCGACCGACCTACCTGCTGGCCTGCTAGCTCGCTCGCTCCTCCCTGCAACCGTATCGTACCGCATCTATCGATCAACGGGCGGAGCGGCCATTAAAGCCCGCCCCGTGTGGTGTGGGAGCTAGCGGCTCCGATCGATCGGCCGACGTGGCGCCGGCGACAGCGATCGCCTTTATATTTACGCCGCGCGCTGCCAAGTTCGTTGCTTGATGATGATATCTGGAGTATATAGTAGGGCGTTTGATGATTAAATTAAACCGGCCGGTCTGCTGCAAAACGTAGCGTACGTACGTACGTACGGGCACTTATAGATATATGATTGCTTGGACTTAGACCTAGCTTCTTGGGTCTTGGGCTTCTTCATTCCCTCTCCTGCTGCTGCCTGCACATCTCATCTCCAGCGCGCGGCAGTACGGCCGGATCACCATCGTATAGACAGATATATATAGACGATATGATGACACCTCCTCCTCCTGAGTCCCTGTCTGGCCTTGCATGTATGGTTCACTTTGGTAAACGTTGTCACGGCCCGGGCAGTTGAAACGTGGAGTACTACCAGCTAGTACGTACGTCTACCTAATGTACTGTGCGTACTGCGACTGCGAGTCCGGCTTATTCGTTCATTCTCGTGTTTATACAATTTTAAATCAATAAAGAAGCTTGCTGCTCTAGTAGCTACGGCCAAGAATCTCACCATGTCATCAGCCTGCAATGCATATGCATGCCGGGATTGATGTCAGCTGCGTGCAACACATTACATTTTACTGACTCTGTTTTGGGAAAGGAAACTTTGGACTTGGAGTAGCGTAGATTTCTTTTTAGGAGATTTGTTTTTTTTTTTTTTTTGAGGGGAGTGGAGTAGTAGCATACTAGCAGCGAGGAGGCTGCGTTCCGGGCTGCACCGATCGTTCATGTGGCCCGTTCGAGATCCAATGGCCGACACTCAACCCAACATGTATAGCGGGTGGGCTTTCCCGAGTAGAGCTCTCAGGAGAGAGCGCGGCCCAACGTGTAGCAGCCCAAGCAGCCCCCCACGCGTCCTTGTTTTTTTTTTTTTTTAAGAACGGGAACAGGGAGGCTTTGCGCAATGCCACAGCGCGCCTAACATTTCTGTTCTCCTGATGCTACTTTTTTTTTAAAAAAAAAAACGAGTATATACAAGAACAAGAAGATCCGTAAACGCCACAAAAAATGTCAGCTAAAAAGAACTAGTACTCAGTATTTATTCCTTGTGATGGATGGAGTAATGCTCATCGTGTGGAAATTGATGGAGGACATAAATCAATACACGCAGGGATTGAATTGAACCAAACAAGTGATTAATTGATTGGGTACGTGTGTGTATATATATATATATATATATATATATATATATATAGGTGAGCGCATGCATCTTTAATTTTTTACGAGTGTTGAAGGAGCGCGCGTTGTGAAGCAAGGCCGTGAACTCCGTGTGTACTGTCGCGGCATGGCGCAAAGGCACGAAGCAAGTCAAACTTGAGGAGGAGTATGAATGGATGAAGGTCAACGAGTCAGCAGTAAAGTCCAACTACTTTGAACGCAGGATGATAATGCAAAGATTTTTTTTTTTTACAAAAAAAGTACTAGTAATTCGCAAACGAACGAACAGGGAACAGACGCAAGCTGCCAAGCTAGCACAGGATTCAACGTCTCGAGGGAGGAGGCACGCATTTATTTACCTCCCAACAACTCCACCACCTCCGATCCAACGTTTTAGACCGTCCCTAATGGGATGGATAAAAAGTAGAGATATAATATTGTTTGGCACTGTTTGATATTGTTTTGCTACTATAGATAGAGAGAATGGTGGTTGGAATAGTGATAGAAAAGATGTCTTAGACTATGTGCAGTAGGATGTGTAAATGGATCGTGTATCTACTATTCCACCTAACTCTCTCTCTGTGAACATTGTCGCTACAGTATATAGGCAATCTATTTAACCAATCCAATAGTCTTAGTGTTTAAAAAATTCAACGACTCGAGTCCTGTCTCGTCCGTCCAGATGGCCCTGGACGCCTCCGATGCGCCGAGCACCGGACGCACACACACACAGGGCACTGCGCAGCTAGCCGCCTAGCCGCCGCCGCCTGCCGCCCTCGATGATCTGGCCGTTCGTCGTCTCCACGCCCTTCAATTCCACGCCGGCCCTCTGCCCCATGTGGGACTGCGCTGAGTGGCCATTTACTGCTGTGCTGCTGCTATGGCGACGGTGGGCGAGCATCGCTCGCATCAATGCGTGGCCCACCTGTCTGTGTTGGTGGTTGTGCGCACAAGGCCCGAGGCACGGCTCCCGTCTGCTTGCTTGCTCTCTTCAAATTCGTACGTCGAGCGGCTGCTAATCATTCGAGCTATCATGACTTCATGGCAATTCACACACACACACAGACTCAGAGAGCTGGGTCCTGCTGCCTGGACACTATACATATCAGACCCCGGCCGGGGCTGTCTTCTTCTGAGAGAGAGAGAGAGAGAGAGAGAGAGCCCGAGAGGGAGAAAGAAAGCTAGAGAGAGAGAGAGAGAGAGATGAACATCATGGAGAGGAAGCCATTGCTCTGCGTGGAATGTTGTCTGGTTCTAGGCCGCTGCCGCTATGAGAGCTAGGAGAGGATACATGCATTGCATGGCCCTCTTGCAGTTGCAGTAACTAGCAACTGTGTTTGGGTCCTCGGACCAGGCTTCATTCCCCTCAGAGATGGCTTCCGCCATGGCCGTCGTCGTCGTAGCTCCCACTAGCTAGCTTGCATTGTCGTCTGAACTGCTTTTGCAGCATGCACGCTATGCTACTCTCCAAATCTCCCATGGCAAATAAAGGTTCGTTGGTGCAATGATTTCGTCTTTTAAAAACTTCTCGTCTGATATACAGTACTATCCCTTTTCTGGTGGTTTTTTGGGATCTGGTGGAGCATCTAGGATCAGTGGGAGGAATGAAGGAGGGAAAGATTGGCGCCATCATGACGGCCTCTGAATCTTTGCTTCTTCAGACTTCATCGATACTAGTAGCCAGGTTCTACAAGTGCTGTACACTGCAGTACTCTTTCTAGTTTCCTACTTACGCACAGGCAGAGCACCTGCCATTTGAAGTTAAAAAAAAAATCTTAGAAGAACTTTTTTTTTTTTTGCAGATCCACGCTTGCCACACTCTGGTTTCCCATCATTATCTGCTTCCATTTGTCGAGATACTTATGTTTCCAGTAATCCAAGCATGCATTCAATTCTCAAAATCCTCTTAAGCATGCAGCAGAGTGTTGCAGATCCAAGTACTCCTACACGTCTGTTCTTCATCAGTTCTACGCAGGGCGGCATGCACTGCTTATTGCTACAATCATAGACATTTCCATGCAGTTATTGTGATTTGGCTTTGGAGCCGATTGATGTACGTCTACTTTAATTTCCGAATTACAGCAGAGGCGCGGCATTAGTAAAAGGAGAGATGCAGAGATAAACTAGTGTGCGTTGCATCACCTAGTAAAAATAATAACCATTCTAGGTGACACTCGGTAAATATAATACTGTAGAGCATATGCATGCACAGCACGAACATGAGTCTGCATTACTGGTGCGTACGTGTCCCACCTCTCGAATGCATTACTGAGTCCATTTCCTCCATACCGAAGCAATTGCTGCGCCTTTAATTAGTTCTTGCTGTTCCAGATGGTGATTTTTACAATAATCAAATCGCACCTTTAATTTGAGCTACTCGGCGAAGCGCGTGTGTGTGTCTTTTCTTCTTATATTTCGATCCCCCTTTTGGAATTTTTAGGCGTACATACTCCATATATACTAGTGCAGTAGTAATTCTAAAAAAAATACTACGGTGGTACATTAGTACTAGTAGTATTAGTACTTACAGTACTGTACTAGATTTTTTTTAAAGGAATATAAAATCAAATGCGTCCTGCGTGCCGGTCCTCGGCTGCGGGCTCTACTCCCGGCCGGGCCGGATCAGCGGGGAAACCTCGCGTCAACAAGGAGTGAGTAGTGTGTCCACTGTCCAGGCTCGGGGCCATCGAAGCTACCTCGATCCGTGGAAGCCCATCCATCCAGAAATCCTACCATGCCTTTTGACGTTTTTTATGCTTGATTTTTTAAACCGTTTTCTGAAATAACGCTCCAAATAAATAATTGTAAAAATATTACATCCCGTCAAATAAAATGGTAAAAATTTAAATTATATCGATGGATCAGCAGAATTTAAACGTTGTAAATTCATATGGCCAAATATTCAGTTCTGGCAAGTCACGACTTAAACAATCATACTAGTAAACTTAGATGGAAATAAAATTTATATGGAACCGTAGAGATTTACTAGATCAATAACTTTGCAGTTTATCACTTCCATTTTGAAACCGGTTTTGATACCAAAACGGCCAATGGAATATATATTTAGATATATAAAAATCAATACAAATCTAAACTTTGTATCAAATTATCAATTATTTCAATAGCAACAAAGTTTCAAATGAATAAATGGCGAAATAAAAACGTGCATATCTTATCAAAATATATAACCTTCGTTTAGATTTAATTTATACATACACATCGTCTATGTGGAAGAAGCGGTGACTTTTAGGGCCAGGGGAAATGCTACGCAAGGGAAATGAGTAAATTGAGAATAATTTGGATGATGCATAACTTAAGAAGTCATGATTTTGTCCATAAAACCTCAGATGGAGAAGTTGTAGAAGACGAAGAGATCCTGTGTTTAATTTGTGTCATGTATATATGTAATAAAAACTGAGAAAAGGTATTCCTCATTGGGATCTTTATTTTTTTATTTTATTATCTCCATTGAAATATATATATATATATATATATATATATATATATATATATATATATATATATATATATATGAAAAGGTTAATTTGAAGATATGCTGCACAGAAAATGGATACTCCAACGTTTGAACTGTTGGAGTTTAGATTCTCATGTTTGAGTCAGCGATATGAGTTATTTTTGCATTTTTTTATTTGGGGCACTAGCACTGCAAAAAAAAAATCTAATTAAGAGAAATAAGGAATTTGCTAGGTGAATGTCTCCCCAACTACATGTGACTACTTACTTAATATACTACCGAAGAAGGGAGTATGTTATTTCTTCCATTGTTTGCCGCCATTCAGGGAGCAGCACAGCACTGTGAACACTGCAATGGCCTGTTTTTGCCACGGTATTCCTTTTGATTTTGTCTACGACATATAAAATCTATATTTGTTGGTGTTGAGAATCGGTGACACATGAACCATACTTATCATGCTTTTCATTTTTTTTCCATTATATTATTTGGCATATCAACAACCCAAACATTACTGGAATCATCCGGTTATTACTATGGGGTTTAAATTGCTAGAGGAAGCTTTAAAAAACTAGGGAAATGGGCTTAATAAATCGTTCGCATGCCTTTGAAGCTTGCCATCCACCTCTCAAACAATTGCCGCGAGAGAACGTGGTTGGTTGTTCTTGTTCCTAGCTGCAGCAGGGCCTACTGACCGAGGCGGCTCCACCTCCACCCCACTGTGGCACTGCTCTGCATGGGGTGTTCTTCACTTGTTTCCCGAAAGAGATGAGATGCGACGAGCGGGACGGGATGGATCGACGTGACGCGACCACGCGAATTGGCCGGCACCACAGCACAGTGCTCCCGTTCAACAGTGCCCGCCCCTGCTCTGCTCTGCTCTATCGGTGTCGATCACTCGTGTGTAGGTGTAGCCTACTAGCCTGTAGGGAACTACTACTAGACGGGATAGTATGCTCCGTGACCCGCCACGCACCGTGGTGCCACATCACTAATCAGGCATATGAAGAGCCCCCCGCGCGCCCTGACCGTTTTCGGCGAGCTGTGCTGTGACGGTGAGCCGCCGCCCAAAAGCGCAGCTTCCCTGCCAAGCCCATTCCGTTCGATCGAGCACAGCTGCTGCTGCTGCTGCTATTACTTGTTATAAGATTATCACTAGGATTCAGGACGGCGTGCAGTGGAAGTAAAAAGTGGCCAGGAAATATTCAGCATACCAGGTAGTACGTACGTTGCACCTCGATTTGTTTTGGAACGTTCCGGCCACTACTATCGCCATCAGAGCAATAAACTCGTTTTAGTAATGGAGTATAGCCACCACGGGCACAGTCCCTCCACGTAGTAGTAGTCAACAATGGTAAGCTCTCACAACAGCCCGGGCCGAGGGTCACCATCGCCGTCAGACTTATTACCGCCTCTGATTATCTCCGTTTTAAATCCATTCAATGGAAGCAGTTGTCAATTCGACACCTGCGATGTTCAAACCCTCCCTCACCTCCCTCCATGATAACAATTAATGTTAAGTTTAGCCCTTTATCAAAAAATTGACGCTAAAGCTATCTCGAGCGGAGATCCCTATCCTCATTCTCTACTTCAACAAAATTCACATTGCAAAACAGCGCTAAAATTCTCGTTTAACTTGCTACGGTTGGAGGGCCCAGCCTCTATGGAGTAGATCTAGATGGGTGCACGGGGATCAAGTGGGTACAAAGAATCCGCGCTCAGCACAGGAATCCCGGCGCGGCTACCTGGAGATTCCCTGGGCCCTTTCCATCGTCGGGCGGGGCCCGGTCGATGACACAGAACACGTCAGCACCCTCCTTCCTTCGTCGACTCTTCCAGAGGGGAGAGGTCCCATTCCCAGCGAGCTTCGAGGCGGGCGCTATATAACCGAACCGAAGCCGAGGAGCGCAGCTCGCGCCCGCCCGGCATCCAAACCACCCAACACAATCACTTCTTCACCTGGCGGCGGCCGCGGCCGCCCCCACAGCCGATCGAGCACCACGCCTCCCCGTGAGTGTGTGAGTGAGTGGATCGATTCGAGACGGCCTCAGGGGATCGGGTCTCGCCGACGCCAACTATCTGCAATGGCGATGCCGAGGGCGCCGGGCGCGGGCTCGCTCCGCTTCCTCGGCCTCCTCAAGCAGCCGGCCGACGACGCCGCGGCGCCGCCGTTCGAGCTCGACGAGCGCGACGTCGTGTGGCCGGCGCCCGCGGGCGGGGGGTGGCCCGCGCCGCTGCCGCCGTCCGAGCCGGCGCCGCCTTCCCAGCCGCCGCGGGCCGCGAGGCGCCGCGCGCACGCCGTGCCGCAGAGCTTCGGCCTCTCGTCGCTCCTCGCCGAGGAAGCCCCGGGGGTGCCCGTGCCCGTGGCGGCGGCGGCGGCAGCAGCGCCCGCCGCCGCGCCGAGGCAGTCTGCGCCGGTGAGGGTGCCGCCGGCGTGGCCGGGGAGGGCCGCGCGGCGCGGAGAGGACGAGCGGGGCGGCGGAAGGAGGAGGAACGGCGGCGAGTCCGACGACGACGAGGAGGAGGACCAGGAACAGCAGGAGATGGTGCCGCCCCACGTGGTGGCGGCGCGGCGCCACGCGCGGTCGTCGTCCGTGCTGGAGGGCGCCGGGCGGACGCTCAAGGGCCGCGACCTCCGCCGCGTCCGCAACGCCGTGCTCCGGCAGACGGGCTTCCTGGACCTCTGACTTGTCTTTTTCAGAAGAGCATCAGCCAGCAGGATCGGACGTGAAGCCGATCGAGGCGGGTCGTCGGCCCCGATTTCCCGGCCGTCGTCCCCTTCTTCGGCGGATCGATCGGATCGGATCTCGTCGTCGTTCAACCCAACCCCCCGCGGGCGCGCGACATTCCAGCCACTCGAATCGAAGCTCGCTCACGTTCAGTGCTAGCTACTAGCTCTCCAACACCTGATCTGATGATGAACTGGATTGAATTCAATGCATTCAATATACTAAGCTTGTTCATGAGTTGCTGCTCAGCAGAAGAGAACCTCCAGTTTAATTTTTGACCTGCTTGCTGGGTTCAACACGTTCACCTGAGTAAATTAATGTGAGATGGGTCGCAGCCATCTGTCTGAGGCGTGATGAGCGCAGCAATCGCAATCGACCCTGGTGATGGCATCGTCTACTCTATGATCAAGTTGGGCTCATCTGGCACTAACAAAGACGATGACGTGATCTCTTGACACGGCCATCCTAGCTCGCTCTAGAATAATAAGCATATATATACTAGTGATGATCAGATCAGCTGGGGGAAGGTTGTTGGTTTTTGGCTTGCTGGAACGTGGGTGTAATGGAAAGCCAATAAGCTGCCCGATTGTTCCAATTCCAATCATGATCGGCCGGTGGTGCTGGCGGCGCGCAGCAGCGGGGCACGTACCCAGTACGCCGCCCGGCGGGCCTGCATTGTTTTTTTTTTTTACAGGAGTGTCCAGCTGCCCTGTCGCCAGTGGCGGCGTGACGGCGGCTGTCAGAAATCGGAGGCCGGCTGGAAACAGATTCAGATCGACAGATCCCCATGCCATGCCACGCGTGACTGCCCACCAGATTCGGATCCGTCGTGTGCGCGCTGGCCACCCGTGTCCTTCGTTTCGTTCCACTCTGGACTGTCCCTGTCATTACTCATGATGACTCGCGAGTGCGCATGGCATGCCATTGCATGGTATTGGTATGGTGGAGCTCTCAATCCACCCTACTCTCTCTGGTAGAGTGATTCTACACGTACGCGCTCCAGAGTGAATCTGTTTAATGAATTCATTCGAGGGATTATTGGTGAGTGCAGAACAGGTTAGAAGCGGCGGAGAGCAGGCTTTTTCGGCCCCCATTTTTCAAATCTAAAACCGAAACTAGATTCATTCCGATCTCTCTGTGAAGCAGCTTGGTTTTTTTTTTTACCGTTTAGCTACCAAGAAATGAGTTTTGCTGGAAGCGGAAAACTCTGCCAAACGCCCCTAAGTCTCTATCCTACCACGTACTGTACCATGCATGTTTATCCATCTATCGATCCATCGTTGACGTGGCCGGCCGGCCGGCCTCTAGCATTTTAACAGGCGTTCCTACGCGTTATAGCGTTTTTCCAGGCGTTCCTACGCGTTAATCCATCATCCGTCTCTATGGGCGGGCGCGTGGAGTGTGCAAGTATAACTCTCGTTGGTTGCTGATGAGTCAGTGCCACGGCTAGCGATGGGCATGGAACAAGGGTGACCCTTTTTCTTGTCTTCATCGGGGCTACGGCCGCGACAGGAGACTATTGTATTGTTAGGCCGACACCAGCAGGTGGGGGTAAAACCTCCATCTATCCACTATTTCAACTATCTCTTTTTCTATAAACAGTGTCGCTACAGCGTCGTTTTGTACTGTATCTTACTTTTTACCTCTACTGCTGGAGTCGGCTTTACTCCCTCTTTTACACTTGGACAGCGACTTCTCTCTAGATAATGCATGTCACCAAAACAAGACAAGTTTTGCTTCCCATCCAATCCCTCCCAATGCAATCTAAATTATTATTATTATTATACTCACTCTAACTTTGATCTAAGCCAAACGTATTTAACTTTGATCGGGTTTGCTTGAAGAACAACCAACATCATCGTCATCAAGTTAGTTCTATTATTAAATCTATCGTGAAATATATATTTAATTTTGATAGCACATTTAATTATAGATGTTAAAGAAGTTTAATTTAGACAAACCTAAAATAAGCTTAAGTTTGAACCGAGGGAGAGTAAGTGAAATCTGCCATAAAAAACTCAGTGTGCCTTATCTGTTACCGAAAAATTCTTTCTTCCTTATCTACCATCCATTTCATTTTTAGTTCCCTTTTATTCCTTGTCTGCCATCCAGTTCATTATTTGGTTCCTTATTCACCACTCCCGTGACAGCGCCGCGCTCCCCACCGTTATCAACAAACGGCGGCGCCCGCTCTCACAGCCGATGGCGACGGACGGGCTCCAAGGTGGCACCAACGGGGAGCCACTGTGTGGTAGGGGGCGCCGGGACTCGGCGCTGCGGCCTCAACGCGAAGGCGAGCACCTCCTCGCCGTCAACGCGCGACACCACCAGCAGCTTGGAAGCCGTGCGCGCCGCGGCGTGCAGCTCCAGGAGCCCCGACCGCGCGGACACCATGCCCGGCGTGCCTTCCTCCGCCACCGACGACACGTAGATGAACCCCAATCACGTCATCTTCTCCCACGGGAATGGCTTGTACGCGTGCCTTATCTGCTCACGACTCCCGGCGACATCGCTCCTGTGGCTCGAGCTTGGCCTGATCGGCGCCGGCGACGTTGATGAAGGTGAGGCCGTGAGCATGAGCAGGCTGCCGTCCTTGGAGAAGCATACGCGTTTGACCTTGCCGCGCTATCAGGGATGTCGGAGGCGGCGGACTTGGGGGCCGTGAGGAGGAGCCGGCGAAGGGCGTGGCCATCGTGGTGGGGACGTCGGCCTGGACCTCGGGCGCGGGGGCTAGGACTAGGGCCGGAGGCGTTAGCGGCAAGCGCGGGCGCCCGAGTCGCGGGGCAGGCTCGACAGGGAGCAGCAAGACGGGTGCCATGGTGAGCTGCATGGGAAAGGGAGAGAAAGGGCGACGAGAGGATAAGACGGCGCGCAGTGGAAGGAACTGGACGACGTTGGACAAAAGTGGACGGAGTGGCGGATAAAGAACCAAAAATCCAACTGAATGGCAGATAGGGAACTTATAATTTTTCGATGGCAGATAAGACACGTCTAAATTTTTTCGATAGCAGATAATGAATCTTCTGTAATTCAAAGCACATTTATCTCAGTGTCTATGTGTCCTGATATCTCTGGTTTCAGTCTTAGAGTGCTGGGACGAACTCGATCGGCATCCGGCTGACGACATGGGTGGCACAAGACCCAAAACTCCAAAAGGTCATCGGAATGTTGGGTGTGTTTAGATGGTTGAAAAAAATACTGTTCCGAACTGAAAAGCACTGTAGAACCAATGTAGCACTTTTCGTTTGTTTGTGGTAAATATTGTCCTACTATGGCCTAACTAGGCTCAAAAGATTCGTCTCGCAAAGTACATCTAAACTGTGCAATTATTTTTTTATTTCATCTACATTTAGTATTCTATTCATGTGCCGGCATTTTGATGTGACGGGAAATCTTCTTTTTGCATAGTGAATTTTGGGAGGAAATTGGGGTACTAAACAGGGCCGTTTTTTTAAAGGTGGTTAGATAAGTCCAGCGTCCAGCTACCTATTCCTATCCTAAATTCTGGACTTATTCAAGAAGCTGGACGATATTGATACGTTTATTTCCCACACCACAGAGCTTTCAGCATCGCTTTGTTAATTAAACCATATTTTTTGTAAAAAACGAATAAGTGCAATTCATCATGGCGTTGAACGCCTGCAGCGCACGTTGTGTGGCCAGATTGCCTGAAAGCTGTGTGCCGATCATTCTGCCATTATTCAGATTGTTTTGCTTCCCTTCTCTTTTTCTTCTTCTCTTTTTGCAAGGGCGCCTCCAGCGGTACGTAGCAGTCTGTCATCACCCAGCTATTGCAAGCTATCCACGTCAGATTTTACGTTTTTTTTATATTTGTGTTTTTTTAATAATATAGACTGGTGGGTTAGAGTTAGGTGTCACAAACTCACAATGGTCAAGAGTGGTGAGTGGGCTGTAGCACCCTGCTTTATTCCTCCTACGGGAGATAGCACATATGGTTAGGACAGCTCCTCTCGACCCAAATCGTCCATTTTGCTCATCCTCTTTTAGTTTATTTCTCATGTGATCAGTACTCCCTCTGTTCTAAAAAAGTCATTTTAGTTTTTCCCGAGTTAAAAGTTTTAAAATATGATACCAATGTATCAATATTTATGACACTGAACACATTGGCCCTGTTTGGAATGCGGGAATTTTTTCTCTTTCCTGCGTTTTTTCTATGAAATTAAACTGTTTCCTGTGAAATTCCTGTGCAATTCCTGTGAAATTCCTGCGTTGCCCTAATATTTATGGCATTGGCCAAAAGTCAAAAGGTTTAACTTAAGGAAAAATTAGAATAATTTATTTTTTGGACAGAGGTGTACTACGGTTGGATGAAAATGCAAGATGTTTTGTGACCAGGCAAATCAATTAATATTTTTTTTGACTGTGTAAAACATATGTGGGCGTGAAATGACCTGCTGGACACGAAGAAGTCGTGAACACGTGAAATGCGACGATGCTCCTGGGCCTGCCGGGATTTGTGAGATTAGTGGCCCTGCAGGGGCCGTAGGGTAGGGTACTCTGTACCGGGCCGAGCCGGCCTGCCGTCCCGTCGTCCAAGCGCAACCAACAAGGCGTCCGGTGCACTCGAGCTCGACTCCCAACGGTCGGCAACGCAGCAGTTCGAATTCCAATCGCGGGGCGGCGGAGGAAAAAGGCAGGGGGCAACATCAGAGAGACCGAGACAGAGCCCCCCAAGGCATTTCTCTCCTCCCGACCTCCCCCAAATCCATCCAGGAAGCAGGCAACCACACACCTCGTCCAGATCCCCCAAAATCAAAGCTCGCCAGAGCACTCGGCCACAATGGAAGGTGCGGAGGCGCAATGCCCCGGCGGCGGCGAACCCATGGACTTCTCGTGGACCGTGGACGGCGAGAGGCATGCGTCGGCCGTGGCTTGCGCCAGCCCGGACCTCGACGACGAGCCTGCCCCGCCCCCGGCCCCGGCGTCGCCCCCTTCGCCGCGGGAGGTGGCTGAGTCGATGATCCTCGTGTCTGGACCGCGCATCGTCACGTCCGGCCTCAGGCTGGCTGACTGCCGCTCAGGTGCTGTTTTCGTACCCTTTATCTTAGGGTTTCCATTTTGTTGGGTCAATTCGCCTCGCTTCGTGCTGGGTTCTTCGAGTTCGGGGGTTTGCTTGCGTAGAATAGATAGAGAATAGATAGAGATCTTAAGCTGCTACTTGCTGGAGGCCGGGGGGGGGGGGGGGGGGGAGAAATCCTAGGCACCGCGCCTCCTCAAATCGGTCCCTTCCCTCCGAGAGGGCCAGAAGCTAGATCTATCCGGATTTAGCGGATCGACAAGTTTTGTCTCATCAGTTGGTGTTATGCTCCAGCTAGAGGTTCGCGGGGGTATTGTGCCGCACAGGGTGGTCATCAACATCCTCCTACAGACTAGAAAATTTCTTTGTACTGGTACAACTGTCGTGCGCCTAATATACTCATGGCAACATTTTTGTGTTAGATTGTATGGAGCACTGTTTCGTTGATAAGGAACTCGTGAGCATTGCCTTCACAACAGGAAATTGATTTGCAGTTTATCGTAATATATCTGCCAACATATCTATTTTCAGTTGAATGGTGTCCTTAACTGACTTGATTGATGACAATGAAGTGAATGGAGAACATATGCAATAGGGTTGCCATGTATAAAGCACAGCACTGCATGCTTAGAAGTTCTACAGTGCTGTGCCGCTACTGAACAACAATCCTACCATAGAACTACTTCCTGTTATGTAGCCACTTAAGCTTCGCATGGTTGGTACCTTTTTCTGTATAGAGTATCTGCATATCCTCTTGTGTTCAGAATAAGTAATTCCATCAGGTTGCAAATTATGAAGTATTGAAATCTTGTTAGGTTTCCACAGCCTAGGTTTTTTGGGTGGAACAGTTTTGTAGCTGTTTCTGAATCATTTATCATATATATGCAAATTGTGAGAGTTTGTTCCTCATATCGAACTCTAGATGTTAGAATAGAAGTACCTGAGAAACTTCAGTTTATTATGTTTTGATTTGATAGCTCTAAAGAGCCCCTCTTACTCTCCTCTGTTGGCTACCATGAAGCAGATGACTCTGTTCTGTTCATAAATGCTGGCGGCGGTGCAATTGAAGGATGTGATCCCTATGTAAGGGTTTCTGTTGATTCATTCTTTGAAGGAGGGGATGTGATGGAAACGAATGAGAGCATAGTTGAAGGTGGTGATTGTCCCTCCATTTATCAGTCTGCAAGATATGGCACCTTCAGCTACAAAGTCGACGGTCTTGCTCCCGGAGACTATTTTCTTGATCTGCATTTTGCGGAGATACTCTACACTATCGGTCCGAAAGGAATTAATCTATTTGATGTCCTCGTTCAAGATGAAAAGGCAAATATACTAACTTGTTAAAACCCATACTTGCGTTTCATGATTTCTGTTCAGGTTCAGCTAAAAAAAGTCACTTTTCAATCCACAGATATTGTCTCAACTTGATGTGTATGCTGTGGTTGGAGGAAACAGACCTCTTCAAGTGCGTGACATTAGGGTCACGGTTGAGATGAATGGTGCTATCATGATCAATTTTAAAGGAGTAAGAGGAAGTCCTATGGTTTGTGGGATATGTATTCGAAAAGCACCACTATTAGCAGGTAAGGAGCTGATTTCATGCGATTTACTTATTTTCAGATAGGTAACCTTGGTCTTACACTTGTGGCAGCAAACTCAGTTACGGATGGAAATGTCCTGTGCAAACGATGTTCAGCTGATACTGATGTTTCAACTACCCAGGTCAGAACTTTCTCATGTTGTTTCGACTTCATATGAGACATGATACTTATGCATGATCTGTCTGTGAGTACGCAGACTAGGACAAGTAAATTGATCTCAAAGTACGAGAGACAGATTGAGGAGCTAACCAGTCAATGCACCATGAAGTCCAATGAGTGTTCTATGGCGTGGTCTTCAGTAGACTATGCTAATTTGGAGCTTGGCAGACTTAAAATAGAGCTTCACCAAAAGTGTGCTGAAATGGATAGGCTTGGTATGGATTATGCCAGTGCAGTAATTATCACGCCATCCTAATTGTTTGCATGTGCTGACCATCTTTTATCCATTTACCAACAGATGAAGCCCTTGGTAGAGAGGGTGATCAACGAAGAAATGTTTCTCAGAGATATGAAAATGACAAGAAATTATGGTCTGCTGCCATATCTAACATGGAAAGGAAAATAAAGGTAAAGCTGGATTTAGTGCGTGTGATATCAAAGCCACAGCTGGGATTGGGTACCTTTAATAATTGTTCACTCCTTAATCCTCAGGCTATGAAAGAAGAGCAGGCATTGTTATCTCTTGAAGCACATGACTGTGCAAATGCAATTCCTGATTTGAGCAAGATGATTGGAGCAGTTCAGGCCCTAGGTAATATCTGAAGCTGCTTTGTCCTGCAGCCTTGCAAGTTGCAACTGTTATAAGTAATCAACACACAGTTTTGTTATCACAGTTGCACAGTGTGAAGATTTGAAATTGAAGTACTATGAAGAGATGGACAAGAGGAAGAAACTTCATAATATTGTCCAGGAGACAAAAGGTATGTATTATCCTTACTTGTTACACTTAGTCTAACATTTACCTGAGAGAATGAATCTGATATTTCCATTCTATCGGTATATCTCTACTATTTCAGGAAATATTAGGGTTTTCTGTCGGTGCCGACCCTTAAGCAAAGATGAGGTGTCATCTGGTCAGAAATGTGTAGTGGATTTTGAGGGAGCCAATGATGGGGACATCTTAATTTCAAACTCTGGAACAACTAAAAAGACATTCAAGTTCGATAGAGTGTTCACGCCAAAAGATGACCAAGGTATATTCTAAACTTTGGTGCCTGAATGTCTTAGTCACTGCCAGATGTCATAAAGTTATGTTGCATTAGAAAAAATCCCCTTGCCAACTCTGGTTGTCTAATGTACATCTTGAATTAATGAGCAGATGTTGTGTATGCCGACGCGTCTCCCCTGGTCACATCGGTCTTAGATGGCTACAATGTATGCATCTTTGCTTATGGGCAGACCGGGACAGGAAAGACCTTTACCATGGAAGGGACTGAGAGCAATAGGGGGGTCAATTACAGAACTCTTGAAGAATTGTTCAAGATTGCAGAAGAGAGAAAAGAAAGTGTCACATATGACTTGTCAGTAAGCGTTCTTGAGGTTTACAATGAACAGATCAGAGACCTTCTTTCCACGTCTCCATCTAAGAAGTATGAAAGTTTATTGGGTTCTTTTTTTTCACAATAGAACCAGTTTGTGTTAACTCGACATTATCTTTTGCATTTAGGCTGGAGATCAAGCAGGGCAGCGAAGGAGCTAATTTTGTGGCTGGATTAGTGGAGGCCAAAGTTGAGAATATAAAGGAGGTTTGGAGTGTTTTGCAAGCTGGAAGTAGTGCAAGGGCTGTAGGTTCAAACAATGTTAATGAGCACAGCAGCCGCTCTCACTGGTTGGTCCCTAATTTTATTAACCTTTATTTTTTCTTTGTGGACTGGTTGCTTTTTGTACCATCTAACTTTGTAACCTTGCTTCAGTATGCTATGCATCATGGTTAGGGCTAAGAACCTAATGAATGGAGAATGTACAAGTAGTAAGCTTTGGCTTGTAGATTTGGCTGGAAGTGAGCGTTTGGCGAAGACTGATGTGCAAGGTGAAAGGCTTAAGGAGGCACAAAATATTAACAAATCCCTTTCTGCATTGGGCGATGTCATTTCAGCTCTTGCTACGAAAAGTAGCCATATACCGTACAGGTTTGTGGTATTTATATGACAGCATATGTGTATTGTTCCCGTCGGTTCTTAGTGTTGACTAACGTACCATTTTGTGGCAGAAATTCCAAGTTGACACACTTGCTGCAAGATTCTTTAGGTAGTATGATCTGCTTGCTCAAGGAAAACCAATACCATGATCATAACTTTTTCCTACCTTCATTTAATTAGCTATACCATTAATTTTCTTTGCGCCTTTTCATACTGATAATAGGAGGAGATTCGAAAGCATTGATGTTTGTGCAAATTAGCCCATCCAATAACGATGTTTCAGAAACCTTGAGTTCATTAAACTTTGCTAGCCGTGTTCGTCGTATCGAATTGGGGCCAGCAAAGAAGCAAGTTGATACTGCCGAACTTCAAAAGACCAAACAGATGGTGAGTCTTGGTTGTGCTATGAGGAACTTGCACATGGTGCTAGAACCTGCATGAAGTTGGCTTAACAATGTGCACTCTGCATTTTTCTCTGAATGAATGTCAGCTTGAAAGAGCTAAGCAGGAAGTCAGAGTTAAGGATGATTCTTTGAGAAAGCTGCAAGAAAAGGTATATAATTGATGAAGTTAATATTTGAAGAGCTATTTCTTCTGGTGTTTGTGTTTCTTGGTTATTATTTTTATGTCTCATTTGCACCGTTGCACCTGACAGCTTTTTTGAAACATATATTTAGGTAAAAGAGATTGAAAGTCAGTTAGACTCCAAGGCACTTTCTCAAATTACATCAGAGAAACAGCATCGTCAGCTTTCTGGAAAACTAAAGGAGAAAGAAGAAATGTGTGCTGCCCTTCAGCAGAAGGTACATCCGTACATGTAGAAGTAGTTACTGCTGTTTACATGCTAGGGGCATGAGTAGTTTTTGCTGTTATAGATTCTTAATTAGGAGGCTTGAATTATGTGTACCCACACTTTTATACCTTTTCAGATTATGGAGTTAGAATGCAAACTCAGACAGACACAGCAATCGGACTCTGAGGTTGCAGTTCTCAATGGAACGGTAATTTACATGTAGTAATCAATGAGATTTAGCAGCATGCTTGGATTAGTCTCATTAGTATTATATTATTTGATCAGATAAAAAAGCTTGAGTTGAAGCTGAAAGAAGAAGAACTTGAGCGATCGGATGTGCAATTAAAGGTGACTCCTAGAAAGATTTGCTATATTTGGTTCTGATACATGAGTTGGTTTTATCATCATTAATCATTATTATTTCTCTTGTCAGATCAAGGAGCTGGAGCTCAGGTTGCAGGAACAGGAACACGTTGCAGAACTAAAGGTGACTTCTTGAATGATGTGCTATCTTTGGTTTTTCTATATTATTGATTTTATTACCAGACTAATTTAGCAGTAACCGTCACTGGAGATTTGGCAACATGTTTGGATTTGTTTTTATTGAATCTACCTTTTCTCCTTTCTCAGATCAAAGAGTCGGAGCTGAAATTGAAGGAAGAAGAACACCAGCGATCAGTTGCAGAACTGAAGGTGTTATAGATACTGTTTTATCTTTGATTCTACCACATGTTTTACAGATAAGGTAGCTGACTTTTTTTTTGATGCCCCAAAAAATGTAGGCAAGGGAAATAGAACATGAACTGTTGGAAACACGGAGAATGGTGGCAACACTCCAGGTTAAGGTAGCCTTCTTTGTCAGAGCTGCTAGCTAGATTGCACCAAGCATTGCATTTTCTTAAGCAGTAAGCCTTCTTTCTTCATATTTCAGCTACGGGATCTCGAAAGCAAGACCAAAGTGCAAGACACAGACATGGTCCCGGAGTCCACCATTGCTACACCTAGAGAGGCAAAGGTGGTGCCGTTTTCCAGGGAGGAAGCGATGAGCCAGAAGGAGAATCACGTCCTGAGGAGCTCGAATTCCCTGAACAAGGAGCAGCCGCCTCTAGGTGAGAACTCCTCTCTTGCTGAGGCTCCTGAACCTGTCAAGGAGAGGAAGAGGAAAGGGGACGCGAGGACCACATCCATCGGTGGTGAACAAGAGAACAACGGCCCCGCAGCTGCTCAGAACGTCGGCAGGAAGAGGAGCATCCCGGGCGAGCGCGAGCCGAGGCCCAAGAGGAAATCAACGGAGCCCCAGGTGAAGAACCTGGGAAGGTCAACGGCGGCGTCGAGGGCCGCTGCCGCCGCTACGCACAAGCCGGCTCCTGGTTCCAGAGCACCACCCAGGCAGCAGCCGGGCCCGGGCGGGAACAAGACCAGAGGATGGGTTAGGTAGACGATGATGCCGCTGCTACGGCTGCTGGAGTTTTGGGCGTAGTCTTGCTCGTGCTGTGGTTCTAGGTTGCGGTTCACAAGATTGCTTGTCGGTGACAGCCCTGATGCATCATCTCTTGGCTTGGGAGGCTCAACTTTTTGCTGAGTCCTGCTGCATTCGTTGCAGTGAATGTAACCACACTGGTTGCCAACGCACAACAACACATTTCTTTGTTGTTACCGATTGGCAGAATTAGGTGAATACCTTTTTTCTTCTGAAGCAAGTGTTCTATTATGCTGTCTGTGTTTAGATCCAAATTTTCCCTCAAATTTTACTATGAAAAAGAATATTTTCCATCACATTAAAAATATCGACACATGCATGGAGTACTAAACGTAGATGAAATCAAAAAATAATTGTACAGTTTAGATACGAATCTTTTGAGTCTAGTTAGGCCATGGTAGGACAATATTTACCACAAACAAACGAAAAGTGCTACTGTGCGCTACAGCGTCGGATGTGATGTTTTTGGCCAAATTTTGGCAAATTTCGCCTGTTTTTCGTCTCCACTTTTTGTATCTAAACATAGCCGCTGTTGAATTGTTGCCGATTCGTCTGTCACTCTTGCTGCAGCAGCCGGGGCAGGGGTATGCTTGTTTGGCTGTGTTTAGATTCAAACTTTCCCCCAAATTCTACTATGCAAAAAAAAGATTCCCCATCACATCAAAAATACCGGCACATGCATAGAGTGCTAAACGTAGATAAAATTAAAAAATAATTGTACAGTTTAGATGTACTTTGGGAGACGAATTTTTTGAGCCTAGTTAGGCCATGGTAGGACAATATTTACCACAAACAAACGAAAAGTGCTACAGTGCGCTACAGTGTTGGATGTGATGTTTTTGACCAAATTTTAGCAGATTTCGTCTGTTTTTCGCCTCCATTTTTGGATCTAAACACAGCCTTCGTTGGCTCGTTGCGAAAATACCACTAGGCTGTAGCTGTAGCTGTAGCCGTAGCCAGTACCCTGTGGGGTGGACGGGTGCGCCGACGGAAGGTTCCCCGCGAGGCTGAGGCGGAAGGCTGAACGGGGGTTTGCATCTACTGCGAGTCTGCGACCAGGAGGGGCAAACGACAACGGTGGAGAACAAGTATAGTATTTGGCTCGATACGGCGGCCCCTCTATGCCGTGCCGTGTTGCTCTGCGGCTCCAGGAGGCACCGGGGCATTCCATTACCTACGGAGACGAGGTCGGCCCGGCGGCGACGTGTTTCTGCCTCAGTGCCCGCCTGTCCTTCCGGGACCCGGCAGCCAGTGAGCCAGCCTGGAGGAGGCAGAAGAGGACGGAGACGGACTCCCTCCGACACAAGTCGGGGCCGGTGGGAACCAAACCAAACCAAACCGTGTGCTCTGCTCCGTACGCCCCCGTTTGGCCGCCCACCACAATACAAAACCCTGGGCGCCACGCGGAAAACCACGAGCCCATCGCCATCCCCGCGCGCCGCGCCGCGCCCACCGGACGATCCCGCCGTCCTCTTCCCGCCCGCATCCCTCGGCCGGCTCCCTCCCGCGCTTTATCACCAAAGCTCCCAGCGCCCCACCCCCTCCCACGAGCCTCACTCATCAGTCAGCACAAGGAGCCCAGCTACACCCTCACGACAGAGATACGAACCCAACGCAAGCTCGGTCAGCGATCTAGCTTTTGCAATGTGCCGCGCCACGACGATGGAGGCCGCGGGCTTCCTCCGCCCGCCCCCGCGCCTCGACATCCGCGCCTTCTACCTCCGCCTCTCCTCCGCCTCCGCCTCCCCGGCGCCCGCGGAGCTCACGCTCGTCTACCTCCCGGCCATCGGCGGCGCCGCACTGGCGCTCAACGGCCGCGCGCTCCCGCCCGCCGCGCCCGCCCAGGTCAGGCTCCGCCGGGTCGCGGCCGCCGACGGCGACAGCGCCGCCGCGTACGCGAGCGCCGACCGCGTCGCCGCCGCCGACGGCGCGCGCTTCGAGGTGTTCGCCGGCAAGGAGGCGGCGGCGGAGGGCGCCTTCGCGCGGCGCCGCGCCGAGGGCTGGCGCGTCGAGTGCCGCCGCGCGGGCCCGTCGCCGCCCGTCGCGGTGGCGGAGGTGGTGGTCCTCGCGGAGGGCGGCGCGATGATGCGGGGCAGGGCGAGGGCGCCGGGCCGTGCCCGTGGGGCGCGGTGCGGGGCAACCAGGCTCGAGGGGATCCCCGAGGAGGCCACGGACGTCGGATGGGGGTGCCAGTGCGAGTGCGGGGCATGCGGGGACGACGCCTGGGAGGTGGTCGGCGACGAGGACGAGTCCTCGTCGGACGACGGCGACGCGTGCAAGGACGAGGAGGCGGCGGAGATGGAGACGGTCAGGTGGGCCGTGGAGATGGGCGCATGGGCGGTGTGCCTCGGCGTCGGACTGCTCGCCACCGCCAGGCGCTTCCGGCGGAAGCGGGCCTTCTGGTGAACGCCGGCAAGGCGGCAACCGGCACCGTCTTCGCATCAGTTGTCACGCCGCCAAGGCGAAAATTTTGCCTGTAGCCTAAGTGTAAAACATCGAAAATTTTGTACAGCTTCCTCTGAGATTTCACTCTGCTTCACGAGGGTACATTTTTCACGCCAAGACTCTTTCTTCACCTGCTTGTTGCCCAGCATCATCGCTGATTTGTTAGAAAAAGGCAAATCATCGCTGATTCTTTTTGAACAGTCTATCGTCGCTGATTCTCTTTGAACAATCCATCACCGCTGATTCTTGACCGAATCAATTTCCTGAGTCGTGCTGTACTTGGTGCCCGTCTTCGTCCGTAATTTCAGTCAGATAACATCAAATCTAAACAAATATCAAGTTGACCTCAAACCTCCAGGATTTCCGCGAACGATCGCCGTCAAATTGCTCGTTGATTTTTCCCTACGCTAGTGGCATCCATCGACAGGTTTGCTGTGTACTTATCCAGAAATGTAGCAGACGGTTGTATTAAGAACTCTTGCACACACAGCAAGTCATCAAACGCTCAGTACAGTATTAGCGAAAATTCATTGGTCGCACACTCGTTTGACAAACACGCCATCGTAAGGAGGATTCTTTTCCCACCATTTTGACTATCATCTACACCTTCAATTACTAGGCATTACTGTATTTCAGCTGAAAGATTAAATGCCACCAGTCACTCCGATTACATCACAAATGTCTTACAGCCGCGTCAATTTTAAATAAAATCACTGAATGCCGAACTTGAGCTGTAAAATACGCAGGCGTAAAACTAAAGTGGATGGCACCAGAATGACCGAACCTGAGTTGAAGAGTTGTTTTCTTCTAAACGCAAACAAGATTGGCTTGGTACTTTCGATCGCAGATCGTTACAGCAACTAACGACATGTAATAACTATATCTAAAGTCCTTTAAGAATCAGAACCACTGTCCGAGTCAGAATACAGCTCAAATGGTCTATTTCTGTTCGTGTTTGCTTCAAGCGGTGGCAGATCGTCATCGTCTTCAGAGTCTTCTAGTTCCTCATCAACGTGGGCGGCTTGTGCCTGTGTTCCTGCCTCTGAAGCTTCAGTCGTAGTTGACTTGAAAACAGCTGGCCTAATATAAGCAGAAATGAATTCATCATCACAAGGCTAATTTGAGCATGTCAAGTTAGAAACATTCATCAGAGCTGGATAGCCCACGAACCGATATTTATAAGATCAATTATTAGCTTATTAGGGGAGTAGGCAGGTGAATTGTATATCGAAGATGCATGAGAATTAAGTAGATCAATAATTAGGGTGTTTCATTAAAAATAAATTTTTGGTTCCATGCCGGTGAGATATGACACCAACCCAATGCACATACTATAGATTATAGAAGTAAGCGAGATATGACACCAACCCAATGCACATACTATAGATTATAGAAGTAAGCAGTAAAATGGTAACTTTGTTAGTTTGTGGTGCATTGACATTTGGGTATAATAACAATGAGATATGGTGAGATATATAGCCACCAGTTTCAGTCACAAAAAAAAAAAGTTTATGTAAACCTAGATGGGGTTTCAGTAGAACAAACTTTCCACTGTTGTTGCTTATCATGTTGCACACAATGCAAGTCTTGAAAACAGGGGCGTTGGCGATGAGTGCAAATTATTTTGTACTGTGTCGATTTCCTTCTGTTGTTTTTCACATAGAATTGATCGATCAAAACAAAGGAATGCGCGTCCAAATAAATGAATTTGGTTACCCTTTCGTGTGCCATGGGGCAAGCAAAGTAGCACCCAAAATTGCAGTCAGTCAAGTGATTTGTTCTATATTAATAAGCACCGTTGTTTGTGGTGCATTGAACACAAAAACAACTGTACGATATTTACTACTACCAGCTGATTTTTCGCGTGCTGATCATTGCTCCCCAGTCCGAACCTATCCTAAATTTTGTGTCAACTCTAAGGCCAGGGCTGAGAGTAACCAGGCCATTGTCTAGCATCAAAGAGCCAGGACACTCACCAATTGCCGGACTTCTCCAGGGCCCGAACCTGTTCGTGGAAGAGCACTTGCGAGACCACACAGGCAATCTTGCTCCCTGACTCGAGAGCCTGATCCCTCCCGCTAGCATCCACAACAACGAAACTCCCTGCGTGTTCAGATTCCAGAACAAACATTGTGTCAGAATAGCGGTCAAGACAGTCCCTTTGGTATCCGCGAGGGGAGGGTGAATTGAGGATCCTCACTCACCGCTCTTGATCCAGAAGCTCTTCTGGAACTTGGCCGGGAACAAGGCCAGGGACTTGACGCCCTCGCCGTCCATCACCTAAGCGAGAGCACGCCGGTTAGTACTGGTATATAGGAGAAGCATGACTCGGCTGTCGAATCGAAACCCGGGAGCCCGGTGAGCGTGGAAACCTCGATGACGTTGGATCCCCGCAGCGTGAGGACCTGCATGATGCTCTCGCCCTCGGCGAGCGCGACTGCGGCGCCCTCGTCGCACGCCCGCCGCAGGTTCTTCCTCCCCGCCTTCATCTGAACCCCTCCCTTCAACCTCGTTGAAGGAGTCCAGGGAGTGGGCTTTGCGTCGCGGGGAGGGAGGGGAGGGAGGCGCGGGGCCGGTGGGAGACGCGACGGGCGGCGGCGGCGGCGAGGGGGGCGATTGTGGCGGGTGGGTCTGGTGACGGCGAACAGAGCTAGGCGGCGGCTCATCGCCTCATCCTTTCCTGGTGTTGAGGTTGTGGATGCCAGTTGGGCTTGGAGACGTTTTAGTCATTAGGCCCAAATACACAATTGGGCCATAGCATTTAACCCACGTGATTCCCCTCAAAAAAAAAAGTTTACCCACGTGATGTGTACCCTTTTTGTTTTCTTGGCAGAGAGTTTTCTTATATAGACAAATAAAAAGAGAAATCTTGGTGTAGGGATGTTTGAGGAGCACAATGCAGAAAGTGGATTTATGACGATGGGGACGACCCCTCCCTCTCCCTTACACATCACGAAAATGATCGAAATCTATGGTGAAAAAATCATGGTCGGCGCCTCGGCGGTGGCTGCCGACGGCGGTGGCGCGCGCGGCGAGGAGACGTACGTGTTTGTTTCATACCCCCGGGCCTGGTTGGTCTGCGTCCACGTCAAGAATCTTTACCAACCACAACCAGGGAGCGTTTTCGTGTCCCAGGTTTGAAGAAGAGGACGAAGCAGCAGCAGCAGTGGAAAAGCCCCGTCCCGTCACGCCACCCGATCCGTGCATCGGCGGGCGGTGGACGCGGCCCCACCCGCAGGACGTCCCCACCCGCAGCCGCCCATCCTCCGATCCACGCGAACTGGCAATCCCATCGCGCCGCGGGGTCGTAGTACGTCCGTTCCGTACTACGAAACGAGCGGCCTCGGCCGTGGTCCCCGCGGTGGCCGTTCCTACGCACCGACCCCTTGTGTCTTTAGCTGGACAACAACAAGCAAGTAGTACTACACTGCACTAGACACCAGATCGGGCACATCTAGAGAAGGGAGATCCATCCATCGCATAAACCATTTCATCTACCAAAAATACATGTGCAGCACTGTTGGGCAATGAGCCCAGGGCGATACACTAACAACGATAAGGTTTTGTGTATCATGGAACCCTATATAGAATTTGAAAAAAGGGAATACGATCGATGCTCGAAAACGCTTCGCAGCTTTGCTACAAAGGGAAAGTGAAAGAAATGCCGCAACGAGTTTGATCGAAATGTCTCCGTGCATGGTACTGTGTATATGAGCTTGCATAGCGCCGGACGTCGTTCCATTTGGTTGGGCAAACGCTGTACTCCTGGCAGGGGGACAATTGCGTGCGCCCAATAAAAACCATTTGGAGCCACAGGAAAAGCGCCCCGCACGCGATCCTGATCACAGACCAACATCGGGAGGCGGAGATCTCTCAAGACAGCGGCCCTGTTCAGTACCTCAAATTTCTCCCAAAATTCACTATGAAAAAAAAATTTCCCGTCACATTAAAATGCTGGCACATGCATGGAATACTAAATGTAGATGAAATAAAAAAATAATTGCACAGTTTAGATGTACTTTGCGAGACGAATCTTTTGAGCCTAGTTAGACCATAGTAGGACAATATTTACCACAAACAAACGAAAACAGTTCGGAACAGTGTTTTTTTAAACCATCTAAACACACCCAGGGTCGGCTGCATCTGCCGCTCCCACTCACTCGCCGCCTCGCCCAGCCACCGTCCTCCGCCGTCACTGACGTTCCGGACCCACTCGTCTAGGCCCACCCGTCAGTCAAAGTACACGCACAGGTAAACCCACCCATAGCACTGGCAACCCCGGCTCTTGGGTCCCACGTTCGCCACGTCACGCCAAAATAATTACCCCCTCTCTTTCCAAAAATCCCCACTCCTTTTTCTCCTCTCTGCATCTCCCCCTCTCCCTTCTCTGGTTCTCTCTCTCTCCAAGCTCCCAAAAAAAAAAAAGTTCTCTCTCTCTCTCCAGTCCCCAGCGCAGTGCGCGACACGGGTCAACCTCACAGCCGCCGCCGGCGATCGCCGGAGCTAGGTGCGGGTCGGTCTGAGCACGCGCGGCGCGGAGCCATGGTCAGGAGCGGGAGTATGCGGCGGACCTCGGCGCCCGCGCCGGCCGCGGTGCCGGCCTTCACCGTGTCTCCCGACGACTACCGCCTCATGGAGGAAGTGGGCTACGGCGCCAACGCCGTCGTCTACCGCGCCGTCTTCATCCCCACCGGACGGACCGTCGCAGTCAAGTGCCTGGATCTCGATCGGGTCAACAGTAACCTCGTGAGCTCCTCCTCTTCTGGATGCTTCCTTACTTCGTCGCTCGTTTCCTAGCTAGGGTTCCGTAGCCAGTGATCGATGGTGTAGAGAGAGGGATTGGACGCAACTGGTGTGCTCTGCGATTAGCTCAATGATCTATCTGACTGTAACGTTTCGTCTTTCTTGCTGAAGCGATTAGCTCCACAGTTCAGGCTCCAGCTGTAGCTAGCGCGGTTGGGGATAATCGAGGAAGTTGACCACTTCGATTCTTAGGTTTGTTTTTGAAATTCTGGACGGATCACCTGGGCAATTGATGCTGGCCACTCGCAGCTACTCTTGCACCTGGTTTAAATATCTGCTGCTTCTAGGTTGGGATGCAGTTACTTTATTACCGATCTGGGTTAGATATGCTACGTCATGCTATAACCTGTTTGGATGTTTTTTTTTTGTTCTAAAAAAAAATCGTGTCCCCATTGTCACGGATCATGACAGCATCCTGTGCTAGCTGGCCTAATATCACCAGAAATAATATCTGCTTGCTTATGGAGTACCAAACTTTATTCCTATCCAGGGAAAAGTTCTCAGAATGAATGGTGGATATACACACGTACTGTTTCAAGCCAGTATTAGGTCTCTTGCTTGTCGTCACCCTTTGTAAAATTAACACCTCACTGTAGTATCTGTATGTTATGCGCAGGATGATGTAAGAAAGGAGACTCAGACTATGAGCTTGATAGATCACCCTAATGTCATCAAGTCTTACTGCTCATTCGTAGTGGGGCATAACCTTTGGGTGGTCATGCCATTCATGTCGGAGGGCTCATGTTTGCACCTAATGAAGGTTGCATACCCTGATGGTTTTGATGAGCCAGTTATCGCCTCCATTCTGAAGGAGACACTCAAAGCTCTAGAGTATCTCCATAGGCAAGGGCATATTCATCGCGATGTCAAGGTTAGCGTTTCAACTATAGGTTTGTTTGAGATTATTTTTATCAGTGCCTTTTTTCTCAACATACCACTGTTGCAGGCAGGCAATATCCTTCTTGATAATCCTGGTGTAGTGAAGCTTGGGGACTTTGGTGTCTCTGCTTGCATGTTTGACAGGGGCGATAGACAAAGGGCTAGGAATACATTTGTGGGGACACCATGCTGGTAACTATGTTCCTTTCCTAAATCTCTTACTGGTGGTTCAACAGGGATTAATTGTATTATAAAGTTTTGACTTGTTTTTCTTATCCTGTCTTGTGTTTAGGATGGCTCCAGAAGTTCTCCAGCCTGGAACTGGCTATAATTTCAAGTATGTGGTGAAAAATACCATACCTACCTTGTGTTTGCTACCATAGAACACATCTCGCATGCTAAGTTTGATGGACCATAATGTGACTATCTCTTTATCAGCTAGTTCTATGCCTTAACGAATAGCATCTTTTAATAGATCTGAGAGCAAATGTTATGTTGGAATTAGTTTTACTTGCTGCGTTTTAATATGATTGGAGCAAATGAAGTTGAAACTTTCCCAGGAATTAGGTTGTCACTTAGGGCTTGTTTGGATTAACCATTTCCGATTGAAATTGGAGGGTAATGGAGGGGATTGAGAAAAAATTAGTTCATTTGCCCCTCAATTCCCTCCAACCCCCTTCAATTCTGAAGGGAAATGAATTTTGCCAAAGGAGCCGTTAGTTCTAGTTGGTTCCAGACTTCCAGTTTGAGGTTTCTGGGCAAACTTCCCTATTATTCTTTTTCACTGTTGCCACTTGCGATTTTACCGAGGCAATAATCGTGCTTATTTAACACATGGTAAATTTTAATGTGTATATTTTATTTTCTAACAATTGTTGCCTGCTGTACAGAGCTGACATATGGTCATTTGGAATAACTGCACTGGAGCTAGCACACGGACATGCTCCCTTTTCGAAGTACCCTCCCATGAAGGTAATGAGTCATTTGCTCTTTTGCAAATTAAGATGTGAAATATTTCCTTTCCTCTCTATGCTCATATGAAATTGAGAAGTGTAATATGTAGTTTCCGGAGTGCCTGAATGCTCGATGATCGATTGAATCGGATTTCTTGTATTTGAAATTTCATGAAGTGCCTATTTTGAAAGTTACAGTGCAAGAATATGTGGTCTTATTAGTTTTGCTATCCAATCAATTAGAGACTTCTTTTGTATCCTTCATGTTAATCCTCACAAAACACGCTAGGAAAAAGAGAGAAATTCTCACAAAGATCATAAACATCTATCTATCGATTCTGTACTTTGTAGACGCGATCATGTTGGCAGCATTGAGTCTAATTACCTCTATTGTTATGAAAATAAAAGTAACCCCCTAATCTGCATCGAAATTACCTACGTCTGCCATTATGAATAGTAATACTCCATCCCAAAATATAGTTCCTTTTAGCTTTAGAATAGATTCATTCATTGTTCAATGAATGTGTTTTGTATACATGTCTAGATTCATCAATATCCATGATCCATCCGAACGTGGACGGATAGAAAGATGGCTAAAAGGGACTATATTTTGGAATGGAGGAAGTATAAAACAAACCTCAACATTTACCACTAAATTACACATCCCTCTAAAGTTTGCTTCTTAGGTACTCGCCTCTACTTATATTTTTTACTTTTGACATTATTAATATATGAAAAACTAACTCAAGTATATGTGCAGACCACTTATACATTATTAATACGTGGAAAAACTAGTTCAAACTAAGGAACTCATGGCAGATGGACTGCAGCAAGAGTTAACATAGCTCAAGCTAATTGTTTCAGCTAAACACATGTTGAACACACAGATGTGTGAAGAGGAAAAACTATAAATGGGGATGAAAAAGCATATATAGTAATCGGTGACTGAGGTCTATTACAATCAAATACAATTTCGTTTAGCTCTGGGCTTAGATTTATCCGTGAACTTCTGTTTCTTTTAAATACTCTTAGGAGCACTGGTTGTCTGGTTGATCCGTTGATGGGCTAACATATGCTAAAAAAGTACACTCGTTTTGCCATTGGGTAATTTCTCTTTATGTAGCAAGCCTGCATGTGCACATGTTATTTCATGGATACTTATTTAAACCTACTAATTGTGGTCGCTTGTAAAATTACCATGATCATGAAATAGTCTTGTCCATGTAGTTAGCTATCCAACTTTACAAACTTTCTGGTTCAATAATGATTTCCATGAAGTTCACTCTTGTGAATTCAATGTTAACTGATGGTTTTGTTGGTGGCTCAGGTTCTTCTCATGACTCTCCAAAATGCTCCTCCAGGTCTGGACTATGACCGTGATAAAAGATTCTCAAAGGTAGTACTAGTCCTTTCTGTTATTATCTAAAAAAGTATTAGTTCCTTCTGTTAATTCTTGGGTAGTGAGTGCTTTCTTACTATAGTTCTCTGGCACTGTTTTTATTTTTTCCAGAATGCTGTTTTGGACATTGTTTATACAGAATCTTTTAATTAGGTTAGGTTATTGTGTTTGCTCTTCTAATTGGAGTTTTTCAGTTGTAACCAGTCCTTCAAGGAAATGGTTGCGATGTGCTTGGTGAAAGATCAAACAAAGAGGCCAACAGCTGAAAAATTGCTTAAGCATTCTTTTTTCAAGAATGCAAAACCTCCAGAGCTGACTGTTAAGAGTATTTTAACTGATTTGCCCCCTCTTTGGGATCGTGTAAAGGCACTCCAGGTTTGTTTCTATGTATTTTCTTCTTTCTGCATAGTGCTTGTGACAGTGTTTCTTACTGAATGGCTGTCTATTTCCAGCTAAAAGATGCAGCACAACTGGCTTTGAAGAAAATGCCTTCTTCAGAACAAGAAGCACTTTCCATGGTTCGTAATAGTGTGCTTTGAGCTCTACTTTTTTCTGAAGCAGGCTTGATGTATCCATCTAAACTTTATTCTCCCAACTCAGTTTACTTGGAGCATGTTAGCATTAATGATGTGGCTTGAAAACAAATTTAATAAAATACCTAGGAATATATTATATATATGACCAAAATTGTTGCCTTGAAAAAGTCGAGTTTAGATTATAATAGTATTCTGTCGATGGGCTGGAGTAGTATGTTCTCTTTTCTGATAAAAAAAATTGTCCTAATGTTTATTGGTTGAACAAGGACTACTGGAGAGTGATTAGGAATCATGTTATAAAGTAATACTCAATTCAAAGCCCAGTAGTTTTTTAAGGATAAAATTGATGCTACAAAATGATCACTTATAAACTAGAGTAAAGTGCACCCAAGATCCTTCAACTTTTCCTGGATTCTCGTATAGGTCCATGACTCTCAAAGTGAGCATCTGAGTCTTTCAAGTGGCTCATCCCAAGTAAGAATCAAGGTCCATAAAATTGGACCTAGCGTGGACCACTTTAAAATCTTAAGGACCTAGATGCGCACTTTGATAGTTTAGGGACCTAGGTGAGAATCTCAAAAAATTTAGGTAGCGTTTGGTTGGTAGACACAGTGGAATGGAATGGCTCCATTCCTAGATTTTAGGATAGAATGATTCCATTTCGTGTTTGGTTTAAGAATGGAGCAGTTCCATTCCTACGTTTGGTTCGAGGGATAAGAATGGACAGATTCTAACTCCGTTTGTCACCGTTTAGTGTGGGGCCCATCTGTCATAGCCTTATGTGGTTCTTCTTCACCAGCTCAATCCTATGGCCTTGCCTTATCAAAAAAGAAAAAAAAAATCACATGGCAATGGCGATGTGCGGCCCTGGAGCCGGACGACGCGCCGCCCTGCGCCGGCCGACGCGCCGCCCCTAAGCCGCCGACGCGCTGCCCTACACGCTGCCCCTGAGCCGCCGCCGCCATCCCCGCGGTCGCGCCGCCGCCATGCGCGTTGATGCGTTGCCGCGAGACAGCCCCAATCCCCGTCGACGCGCCGCCGCATCACTGCCCCCATCCTTGCCGACGCGTTGGTTGATGCGCCGCCTTTGAGCCGCGGTCGCGCCACCTCCGAGCCACGGTCGCGCGGCAACCAGCGCCCACCTCTGCGTCGGCCGATGCGCCACACCTCGTGCCGCCGCCACGCCTCCACTGCCGCGAGTTACTTCCGGCACAGCCACGCTTGTCCGTGATCTACTCCCGGTGCTGCCTCCTCGGCCATCCGCGGCCGGCGGAAGATCCCGGTGGTGAGAGAGACCAGAGAGAAGCAGAGAGACGGCGAGAGACGCCGTCCGGAAGGGATGAGCGCGTCCCACAAATTTTTCGGGACGGCCAGGCTCCGAATCTTCAAGGAATATTCTAGTGCGGCCCTGGAACCAAACAACACCAAAAGTGGAATGGAATGGCTCCATCCTCGGACATCCTATGAACCAAACGGACCTGGGTGCGTGTTACCTAAAAGCTTTATGATGCAGTTCTATCTGGTAAAGAAGTGATTGGTTAAACATGTTTCAGGAGAAGCAATGACCTGTATAAAATATTTATATACCTCGTCAGTTGCAACTTGCAAACTTCTTTTGTTCTAGGGAGAATCTTATATGCCCTACCTCTTCAGAGCAGCAGAAATTTTAAAGCACAGATCAAGGCTAGATTCCCTAAGCAAACTTCAAGATTTGTGCAATTTCATTATATGGAGATGGCGCTTGCATGTCTATCAACTATTCGTATCATCGATAAAAAAATAACTATCATTCTATTTAATTGCTTAGATAATGCCATGGCTATTCACTAGACGTTTTTGCTTACTCCTTGCTGTATTGTTTCGCTACATAGCTCACCATTATCTATTTTCATAACATAGACAATATTTAATTCTGTCCTTCAATCTATCTATGCAACTATTTCTCATGGTTTGGGGGTCTATGTGACAGAGTGAGTACCAACGAGGTGTTAGTGCATGGAACTTCGATATTGAGGATCTAAAGGCTCAGGCGTCATTGGTAAAGCAATGTTTTTTTTATCTTCTATTGTTGTGACACCTTCCTCAAATGTTCTATGTTGGCTGCTAACCTATATAATGTTACAGATTTGTGATGACGATCCACCTGAACTAAAAGAAGATGATGACATTGCTAGGATAACTGACATTGATAAGGTTTGTTTGACTTCCTTTTCTTTTATTTAAGAAATACCTTAGCCCTGTCCACTGGGAATAACGACATAAATATGATGTAAGCTTCACAAGAAAGCTAGACGACATCATCAAAGAAATATACATCATAATATCATATGCACATCTTCACTGTGGAAAATATTACCATGTGTATTTTTTTAAAAAGGTGAGAAATACTACGATATTTTGAATTCAGGCATTAAGACAAGTTTAGATGGGGCAAAACATAGAATGCTAGAAATTCTTCTTTGTAGATTTGTGGATGTATTTCCAGGTTCCCTTTGCGACACTAGTTTTTGTTCCTTTGGTACATGAAAAAAGATCTGCAGGAGTTCTTTTGATACTTCAGGGGTTTTTCACTATTTGAAATAGCAAAAAACATCTGCCTACTCTGTTGAAACTGTTTTTCTATATGTGAGAGAAAAGTATACACTATGTGGTTGATGCAAGTTGTCTTTGAATGCGCTATTGCCAGGACACATCTTCTGACAGTCATTTTGGAAAGCTAATACCAGCGAATGGGAATAACTTCAGGTCAAGTATATCTATAACATTTTTAGCATATTAACATGTTCTTCCAACTGTTCTGTAGTTTTTTATTCTTCTCCATATTTATGATCTTGAATAAAAGTTTGTTTGTACAGAGGGATCCATGAACCTCCATGCATATTTCATTTGCATTATATGTATGGGTAGTTCATTCAGTCTCCTATTACGTTTCAGTGAACGAACTTCTGCACCAGGAAATCCTGGTAAAAATGGTCCCAAAACAAGCGAGGCGTTGTCTTCCAATAATGGTATTGCTTATAGTGAAAAGAAGGCTGATGGACCTAGAAACACAGGATCAGAAAATGGTTCATTTCTCTCTACATCAAAACATGATCCTGATGGGAAAAATTGTAGAAGTGAATTCAGACAAAAACAGAGGACATATTCCGGTCCAATTCTGCAATCTGGTAATAGTTCAATGACTGAAAGGGGCCACATAATTGAAAGGTGTGTTTTACAAACTTCACTGACATGTTGCATTCGAATTATGCTATTTACCCGTTTTATTTATCTTTCCTTAATCATAAAACCTCTCCATTTCAATTCTTAATAATTGTTATGCATTAGTCATGGCTTAGTTGGTTCTGAAGAAGCATGACTTGATAATTTGGATATCTGAGTCTTAGGGCACCATGCACTATTTTGGTTCTAAGCTTCTTGAAAAATATTTTTTTTTAAGCAGTTACTGTACACCTTGTATCTAATATTCTTTCAATCATCATCATTATTTATGGCAGGGACGCAGGAGTTCAATCTATATCTGACAAACAAAAGAATGGTACAAGAAGATCCAATAATCTTAGTGGTCCTCTGTCACTTCCAACTCGTGCATCTGCAAATAGTCTTTCTGCTCCTATTCGCTCATCTGCAGGTAAGACCTGCATGCACATGCTTGCTAATGCATTATTGCAGCATATTTAAGTCGTTCTTGACTTTTGAAATGTAAATTTAACCCTCTGTTTATTATGCCAGCTGCTCTAATCATTTTTTGAATTTAGAAAACATGATATTCTGTTGGCTATTGCAGGTTATGTAGGCTCTTTGGGTGATAAGCCAAAGCGCACTATGGTGGAAATTAAAGGCCGCTTCTCCGTGACATCTGAGAATGTTGATCTTGCAAAGGTGAGTTGTCCTCCCTTGACCAAACAAGATCACTTCAAGCAAATAATCTAAATAGAGTCTGCTTCACAGGTTCAAGAAATTCCCATGAACAGTGCCTCGCGCAAATTGCAAGAGGTAAGAATTTAGGCGTGATCTGCTGTCCATGAAGACAACTCTACTCAGATATATCCATTCATCATGACTAATACTTGGGCTTTACAGGAGCCTTTACTGAGAAAATCAGCCAGTGTTGGTGATTGGTCAGCGGATGCTAAGACAATGGTATGCTATCTCATTCTCGAATTGTATTGCTTCTTAGAAAACTAAAACTTTTGAACACTTACTGCAGTAACAAATTACATGCTAAATTTTGTTTTTTTATCTCGGGCATAATGCTGCTGGGACTTCTTATTCCTGAAGCAAAACTGCTTCCTTTGCTCTTTGATAAACAAGAAACAACATAGTTTTGTCTAACTGGGACTTTGTTGCAGTCTACTAGCCATCAACGGAAGGAACTCTGCAACAGCTCTGTATCAACATCAATTCTGATTCCTCATCTTCAAAACCTTGTAAAGCAAACTGCATTACAGCAAGTATGTAGCATACTTAATATATTCTAAGCATGTCTATTTCTCTATAATCTCGTAACAATTCCCCATTCCCCCTCTTCAGGATCTGATTACGAACCTACTAAGTAGCTTGCAGCAAAATGAGAGAATTGATGGTACGTATGTTCCTCCTGGTGCTAAACACAATTTTTCTTTTTCGGTTTATTATTAAGACCATTGGTTTTATCCAGCAGCCCGGTCAAGAGTTCAGAGTATAGGGAGTGATGCAGTGGTAAGTACAAGGTCAGCTTAATATCATAATTGCCCCCATTGAAAAAAATGATGATGCCTCAATGTTTTGGCAGGTTGAAGCGGCTACTGCTGAGGGAGAACGCTCATTACTAGTTAAAATTTTTGAATTACAATCCAGGTAGGTCCGTTCTCAAGTCATCGTTCTCTTCCGCTTCATAACAGCAGTCACCATAACATGACATAAGACCATTTCAAGATGTGAGCTGCTGCCTTTTGTTGCCTGCTTTCTTTATCATTAGTCCTGAACTATCTGCTATATGTTGTTGCCTTGCCTTTTGTTATGACTCACCTCATGTCATGGCATGAACATCTTGCCATTTTTCATATGCCTCCTTTGCTTCTAGTTATTGCACACTATCACATTTTCTGCCCGCCAACAGTTAATTGTATCTCCCTTCCACCCTGTCCAACTAACGTTCTTACTGCGTACTTCATTCACTGTTGCACATTGCATATAACTCTCAAGTGTTGTTACATTATATCGCATGATTCTTTGTGACCTTGAGATGAGATAGGGAGATATGTCCATGGGTAAGGCACAGGGATGCCTTGCACACTGAGGGCATTTTGATTTGATTTTTCACCTTAGGCATGGGCGTTTTGATTCAATTATGAGCCAATCCTGGTTGGCTAGCTCATTGTTGAGAGGAGCTAGCGCCTGTGGTTAAATTCCCTGCAATCCAGATTTAATCCATCTTATGGTGGGGGCTTAGGCCCCTAGTCTTTTCTTTTTATGTGGCATCCTGGCAATAGCATTTTTAGAAGGCATTGCACAGAGCAAGTGATGTGGATTTGGCTATTTCGGATAATAATACAATGTGGCATATATAGCAAGGAGCTAAAGTTCATGACATCCTGATTGGTATTTAGCTAAAATATAATGGGTTAGTTTCTATGTTATCTGAACTAGGAAATCCTGTGAACTTTTTGAGTAGATTTGGGACTTGTGTCTCGAACTAATTTCTGATCAAAATGAATTTAACTGCCTGAAGACATTTCTCCTCACTGGTCTTTGAGACTTGATAGTGAGTGAGTGACAGCTAACAAGTTCTACAGATACCATGACCCACAAAATCTTCTTTTAACTCTGTTATACTCTAGAAGCTCCTATCAAGATTTGATTGAGATGTTGTTTTCTTTTCACTAATTATACTATTTCATTTTTTATTTAATGGTAATGATATTTTGTTGTCAAGATGATAATTTGTGTTCCCCCCTTGCAGAATGATTTCTTTAACTGATGAATTGATTGCGGTAAAGCTGAAACACGTTCAGGTCTGTATCTGACTATTTCTGATTACTTATTGAATAGCCCCCCTGAAGTAACACTAGGAACTCTTGGGGCCTTGGGGTGTTTTGCCTGTGTTTCAATGTGCTGTTATTTCCTGTTAATGTTCCCAAAACATGTTTTCAGTTACTTATACCATCGTGTGCTTGTTCATCACATGTGAGCCCCTGTGTTTCTTTCAGCTGCAAGAAGAGCTAAATACGTTGTACTGTCAAGAAGAAATCGTTGACATGAGAGAGGACGAAAATGAAGAAGTGTGATGTGTTAAAGCCTGCTTTTTTCGTACTATAGGAGGGGGAACTGAAAGCAGCATGTCCAGAGCTTGATGCAGTTGTCCCAAATGATGCCTTCCTTGCTCACCTAACTGGCTCCCAACAAGGTTTTTAAGGTGCATTGGTGCAGAGCTGATAATACCGAGTACCATCAGAGAAGAGAATTGCTGCGCTGTTGAGAACCTGCAATGAGTTTGAAGGAGAGGGGAGATATCTGAGATATATGATCATCGATGATCTGATTGGGCTTGACATGTCACATGTTTGTATATTCGGGCGATCCGTTTTGTTCAGGTTCGGTTTGTTGAGCGGAATTTCTAGGTGTTCGGCGATGTGCATTAAGTTTGGCCGCATCTATCATCTAGATGGCCATGATGCCAGCCTTTTAATATAGTACCAGTATAGCAGTATAGCATCATCGTACCGCAGCACGCGGCAGGACGGCGAGGCAATTGCACCTCCTCCAGGGACATCCGAACAGCGGAATGTAAAGTTTGTTACTGTGTAAGCTAGCGGCCCGGTGCTGTTTGCGCTGCATAAATTTTTAGAAATGGTATGGTACATCTGCCGCTCGTACGTTCGTGAGCAACCCGGTGCTGTTTGTGCTGCATATAAATTTAGGGGGGCGTTGGGACGCAGCTGGGCTAGGGATTGTCCTATCCCACACTCCTATTTCTCTATCCTATTCTTTATATACTCACGTACATTTTCTTATTCTATTATCCAAACAAAGCATAAGTTTATCTCATTCTACATTTTTCTATCCTACTTCACATTTCTTTATCCCTATTTCAATCCAAACAAAGCACTAGTACGGTCATGATGATTTCGTTTTAGAATTTAGGCTTCATTTGACGAATGTCTAACAAAGCTGTGTCAGAATATTTAACAAACCACGGCCACGTTGAATCTCGGCATCCTGTTCCTTTCAACGTGCCGCCGGGGCGTGGAGCACGCGCGGCGGTCAAGGCAAAATTTCAACACCAAACCCGGTCCAAACTCATCAACTGCATTGAATTCAATTGAATTGAGTTCATGATCCGTGACCCGTCTGGACTCTGACCGCAAGCCTGTGCTGCTGCGCACCCTAGGAATCGGGAGCAGCAGCAGCAATCATCATCCAGGATAAAAAGCTTCTGAAAAGCTGTGAAAGAAGATGTGCAATCCTCGCATTCACGTCTTTTCAGGCTTCTCAGTTGATTGTCTCACGCCGGTGTCCAGAATGCAATGCAGAAACGAACAGTACTCCTACTAGGACGACCCAAAAGGCACCGCGTGGCTTCTTCTTCGGTGAAAAAAAGGAGGATGCCTCCGATTACATTTCTGTTCCCCAAAAGGCCTACATTGGATGGTTTATATGGGCTACTACGCTTGCTTTCAGGTCACGTTCTTTCTTTCCTCTGGTACCACTCCAGTAATTACGGCGGCGTACGCCGACTCGTACAGATTTCTTATGAATATTGCGACGATTCTTTTATCACAATCGTACTATTAACTCTGGTATGGTTGCAGCGGTAGCTTGCTGACAAAAAAATTAGGTCTCGCCCGTGTAAACATGGCATACAGATGATGACCTGCAGTCTGTGAGCTTTATTTTCCAGATCAAAAGCAAAGCTTCAGGACCTGGAACAGCTAAACAAACTGGTGGTGCGCCCATAAATCCACAATCATAAACGAACAGCCAAATACACGGAGGCATCCCTGTGTGAAGGGTGCGCAATCATGCATGCGTTCCAAAAACTATAAACTATGAGTACTGGTATCAATCGATCGTTTAGCAGCAGCAGAGGTAATCTCACGCCAACTCTTAAACAAACTCCAGGCCTGCGTGATGAGTGGCCGTGCTAATAGCAATAGCATGGTCCCTGCTGAAAGAAAACGCACTGAACGGCAACGGGTGGGAACGGCACGCCGCGGAGTCGTCGCTGTCGCATCGGTGCAACCGGAACTGGAGGCGTCGACCGCCCGACGAGGCAGCCGATAACTGCCCGCGGCCGCGATTGCCATCGAGTCAAATCGCCCAAACTGAATGCTGATATTTGGCCGGACCGGGGTGTTGGGGGTTGGATCTTGTTGGAATTGCAGTACTGATATTTCATTATAGTATCTGCGCCTGTACGTGGAGTATAATCTTTGATGGAGATGCCCTGCTACCAAGTGGTAATTTTCCTGGCAGAAGAAATTCTGTTCGAATTTCGACCCTTTCTTCTTTCACTCTCAGTGCAGGCTAGAATTGATTGAACCTGCACAAGGCTGTACATCGTCCAATCCTCCAAAAAAAGAAAAAAGAAAAATCTGTATCTTGCTCCAGTTCTAGTTCTTACAGTCACTACGATTCATCTACAAACCTAGTGTAGTAACAAAGAGAAAATGGGTTTCAAAAAAAAAGAGAGAGAAAATGGAAATCAAAATGCTTTCTTTCGTTTGGCTGAGCGATCACCAACCAACCAGTCACCGCTCCCTGTCGTGGTTGCTGGGCGTGGGCGGCCCGTGCGCGTCGCCGTCCAGCGGCACCACGCCGCCGGAGTCCTCCCTCCGGCTCCTGATCTTGATCAGCCCGTACAGCTTCTTGAACTCCCTCATCGGCGCGTCCTTGCCGAACACCACGCCGCGGGCCGTGGCGCCGGCGGCCGCCGCCTCATCGCCGTCCGCGGAGTCCGCACTGGAGCGGCCAGGCTGCTGCTGCTCCTCCCCCCACTGCTGCCCTGCCCCGGACCCGGACCAGCTCGTGTTCCGCAGCGGCGCGGCCCCGGAGACGTGCTGGAGCTTGGTGATCACGGTGCGGAGCGCGCGGCTCGGTGACCCGCGGTTGGCGAGCATGATCTCTCCCAGCTCGGCGGGGCTGAGGCGGGCGCCGGCGGCGTGGAAGCCCTCCTCCACCTGCGGGTACAGCTTGTGGTCTTTGAGCCCCAGGTAGCTGCTGGCCAGCGCCTTGAAGGCCTCGAAGTCGCAGAGCGTGAATTGGATGTGCACGTCCAGGCGCCCCGGCCGCAGCACCGCGGCGTCGTCCACGGCGTCCTTGCCCCCGCGCATCGTGAACACCATCACGCGCTCCTCGCCGCAGCAGGACGCCACGCCGTCCATGAAGCTCAGCACCCGCGCCGCACGCGCCTCCCCGTCGCCGCCGCCGCCGCCGCCGCGCAGGTACCGGTCCAGGTCCTCGACGAGGATGAGCGAGCGCGGGGTGGTGTGCAGGAGCAGCGCGCGGAGGTCGTCGGTGCCGGCGCCGGCGCGGGACAGGTCGACGTCGTAGACGTCGTAGCCCAGGAAGCGCGCCATGGCGGCCGCGAAGGTGGACTTGCCGGTGCCCGGCGGGCCGTAGAGGAGGTAGCTCCGGCGCCAGACGCGGCCGAGGCGGTGGTAGTAGGCGCGGCCCTTGAGGTAGGTCTCGAGGTCGGCGCGGACGCGGGCCTTGAGGTCCGGGTCCATGGCCACGGCGTCGAGCGTGGCCGGGTGGGTGAAGGGCGCGGACGCCCAGCGCGGCGCGCCGGTGGCCGCGTCCAGCACGCCCGTGTTGGCGAACAGGCGCAGGTCGCGGCGGCGCTGCTCTATGTCGTCGGCCACGGACTCGACGTGCTGGAGGTAGGGGCGGAGCACGCGGGTGCGGTCGTGGCGGCGCACGCGCAGCACCAGGCGCTCGCGGCCGCCGTCGGCCGGGTTGGTCCAGGCGAGGCGCGCGCCGAGGAAGGCGTCCCGCGCGGTGTGGCCCGGGCCGAGCTGCAGCGAGAGGCCCCCGTTGGTCCGGGACCGGGACGCGGAGGAGGAGAGGAGCACGGACGCGGCGTCCGCGTCCTCCAGCGACGGCAGCGCCGCCACGTACGCGGCGGCCTTGCGGAACAGCGGGTTCTCGGCGCCGTCGCACGCGTAGCGCGGCACCTCGTGGTACTGGTACGCCTGCGCCCACTCGTCGGCCCACCGCCACACCCGCCGCAGCGCGTAGAGCACCGACTTGTAGGACAGCAGCAGGCGCAGCGCCGCCAGCGCCAGGGCGGCGTAGGCCAGGACGCCCACCACGGCGGCGCCGCCGCTCGTGGCAGCGTGCCGTAGCATGACGCCCTCGGCCCTCCTCTCCTGCTGCGATCGGAGGTTCGGGTTGGTGCTCTGCTCGGCTCGTTGGCGTGGCGTGTGTCCTGTTGCCGAGGGAGATCGAGGAGAGGCTGCTGGCTGGCCCTTTTAAGGGAGAGAGCGGGAATTGATCACGGTCAAAGATGGTGGGGGACTACTAATAACTAGAAAGAAAGAAAAGCCGCGGCAAATCTAGCGTGCGTTTCACATATCATTGGTGTATATTAGTTTTTTATCAGTTCCATGATGCAGCGTGTCCGTTATGTTTGCGGCTAACTGAAACAATAAAAAAGAAAAACGGTTTTGAAATTTCGGGCGGACGGCAAGCTAAACTTTGTGTGCGTAATTGGCACAAACATGCATCGTTTTGGTGGAATAGAGAGCAAGATACGTTGGGTTTTGGGTTGGTCCTCTGCCAAACGAAACGATGTATTCTCTCCGTTTCAAATTATATATCGTTTGACTCTCTTAACACGAATTTTAACCACCAATCTTTTTTAAAGATTATGTAAAAAATATGAAAACTTTCAAGTATACTTAAAACGCATATTATGTGGTTAACTAAATCACAACTAAAATATCCTATAATTTGGAAGTTGGAACAGAGAAAATAGCACATACCTCTCTTAGATACAGCTTTACTAGGAGTATTGAGCAAGTAGATAATTAAGACTTTGTTGAGTATCAAATGGATGTTACGTTTTGCAAAGTAGTTATTAGTTTTTTCATAAAACTTTTTGTGTTTAGAGAACCGGATGCAGCAAAGCTTTTGAGTTTCTACAAAAACGGTATTATCTTCATAACTAGCAACTAACCCGCGCAAATTTGCGCGGCTAGATTGATATCATATATCTTTAAAACAAACTTTTGTTCTATTAAATATTTATTATCATGTATGTATGAAACTTAGGATTTTAGTTTAGAACTTGGCCTATTTATTCATGACCATTGTTTATTTTAGTCTAATGTAAGTATATATATAGTCCAATGTAAGTATATATATAGTTAGGCAATAATTGTAGCAAAAATCTTGAGATTTGAGCATGGTTTTTATATGCTTTACAAATTTCTAATTTTATTTTATTAGCATTTAAGTAATGTTTTAACTCATTATGCAAAATATGTCATTTACATATCTTAACATATTTTTCCCTTCATGTTACACATATTTTGTTTTCAGTATAAATTAATTTAGTTACATTCGGTTGTTTATTTGTGCCTAAGTACAATTCTTCAAAAAGGAAAGCTAATTTGCAAAATATATACATGTTGTTCTGTACATTTCATTATCGTAACATTCTAGTGTAACATTTATATGGATGCAGTCTTCTATTAGATATTTATTTTTTATGCATGTATAAAAGTTAAGGTTTTTGCACTCATAGTTTAGAATTTGGCCTATTTATTCATGAGCTTTGTTTATTTTAGTATAATGTAAGTGTAGTTAGGCAATACTTGTAGCAAAAGTTTCTACATTTGACCATGGTTTTTATATGCTTTACAAATTTCTAGTTTTATTTTTGTTAATACATTTTTTTCTTCGTATAAATTTATTTGTTTGCATTTGGTTGTATATTTGGATCTAAGCACATTTTTTTCAAAAAAGGATATAAATTACATTGAACATTCCCTAGTTCATAGGTGGCTTATGATAGAAATATGTAGAAAATATAATCATTCATCATGATATTAGCACTGGTCTTCCTTTACTATCGCCACTTTGGACTCTTCCATGGTAAGAGTGCATGTTCTTTTGTGTACGGTCATCATGCAAGCTTCCTTCATGTTGTACTTTCAAGTCGCTCAACTCGTAGAAATCATTTATCTTCTTTGTTTTGTCACTCTCCTCGCCTCACCACAATAGCAGCAAAGTTAACTTAGTGTAGCAATTCCAAGCCATTTATCTTATAGACTTTATTTATCTCTTTTTATTTTGAACTCCCCCTCTTTTTGCGTCATTGCAATGACACAATTAGTACCATTGCATGATACTAAAGGTCTTACAACCAAAAGAGCTCCTTTTTCTATAGCATTGTTTCCACGACAAATTATAAGTCTAGTTTTATACGCTAAGTTAGCAACATTATCTTCCTCCTGTGCAACTTTAGGACTCCATAATCTTTCTTTGTATTAAAGTGACAAATATTGTTTTACTTCTTGATACCTCCAATTTACTTACCATACGTCAATTGATTAATGTGTGGGGGTGTCCTAGTGCTCTAGTTCTGTTGTATGATTGCCTCTAGTAGCATTCAAATATTTTCCATTCATAATTTTATATACTTCTTGTATTTAAAATGCATAGCCTTGTTCTAGATCTAGTTATCGTTAATAGACCATCATCAGCATGAGCAAAAATAGGAGGCATCTATTGGTGGGGCATCAATGATAGGAACACTGAAGATGTGATTGGCGTGATGCTGTGGAGACAACACACAGCCATACGCTAGAGTTGCTCTTCGTTAGAAAATTATCTAGCGTCTTATGCAGACAGAGGGGTGACTCTTGTCCCAAGGATGAGAGTAGTCACGCCAAGCGGGTTAGCCATTTAGCGATGCAACGTGGTATAACAACTACATTTGTTTCTTTTTCTTGTCCTCATCATTCTTTTTCATGCAAGCCATATTTGCTTCTGTATTTTTTCTTAATTTTATTGTAAGGTTTAGGTACTTCATATTAACTTAATGTATTTTGATTTTTCTTGGATAGTAAGAGATGAAAATAAATAAATAAAAGTGGTATACCTTGGTAAATATATGTTCATTTAGTTTGCTAGCAATTTATGACAAAATAAATCTTCATAGTTATAACTTACCCTCACTGTACCAACAATATAAAATCTTTTTTATTTAATCATTTTTGACTTGTTGATTTTTAATCCTTGCTAAATAACATGGTGGAATTTTTCAATCAATGATAGGGATCTTTGTTTCTATCTTTACTATTTGTATTTGACACGAAAGATTTGGACAAATCTATATGGGTGATGATGAATAACGAATGGTGTTGATATTTTTGTTTGTTGTATTCGATATAAAATATCTGATGTAACCTGTGTAGCTAGATTACTTATTAATTTGGTAATTTATAGTCCCTCTCGATGAATATGGCATGTTTGTTAATAACTCATTATATTTATATAAAAAAAATTTGGAGTTTTTTTTTGTATTTTTGGGTAGAATTTGGATTTTTTATTCACTCTATTTTATACTATTATAATGTTGCGTAATCATAATAATAATGGTGTATATCTTTCTCTTGTTAATTATAGTTTTATATAAATCTTTAATTTTATATAAACCGTTTGATTTAATATAGTTCCTTAGATATTCATAGAAACCAACGGTTTAGATCTTTCTTTGTTATTTTTTATAACGTGCAAATTTATATTATAATATAGACCGATAAATGTTCCTAAAATTCAATAGTTCAAAATATTTTAGTGATGTGGTAGGTTTTAGAGACTCAACATATATGGTTGCTTAATCAAGCATTATATTATATAATTTTATTTTTTATGAAACATATTAAAGAGTCATATGTTTATATACGTACATAATAATTATTATGGATGCACTGAACAATTTTGAGAGATTGAGCTTTTAGTTTTTAAGATTAACGAAGCTATGATGACATATGAGAAATGCTTGTGGCACTTTCATTCACTGTGTTCGTCTGATTCCATTCCATTGGATGCATTCACTTCTTTTTATCCCAAACTACCCAAACTATCATTGCTCGCCGCTCTCGACACCGTGTTGGACATTGGCCACCTTCTCGTCTTGCTATTAGATGGATTTAATTTTCCCCTTTTCTACACTAATTCCTAGCTTCTCAGCAAAAGATTAATTTTTCCCTCTTATCTTATAAACTACTTGAGGCAAAGAAGAACCATGTGTACTTTGTCTGCTCAAATATCTATCTTGGCCAACGGTTTGATAAAATAGATGAGTTTCATGTGCCGTATAGGAGTTGGCATAGTACATGTTCCGAATAGATATGATTACTCACCGTATATATCTCTTTCCTTTTCTAAAAGGGAATAGTACATGTTTTAAATATACCAATATAGATCCAAATATATCCACCGTTATAATCAAGGCCCACCAAATCAAAGGCTTAGATTATTCTTTGTGATGGACTCTTTAGATCAATTTAAACCGTTAGATGTTCATAAAATCCAACGGTTGAGGGCTTTTTTTTTCTGATTAACGTGGAAATTTCTTGGCCCTCTCGGCGAACGTGGTGGCTTCTTTTAACACTCTTTTATTAATATAATAGATAGGCGGCTAATCTTTAATTTTCCATAAACCACTTTGACTATAGAAACACGATCAAGATTTCCCGTGCAGATTAATCCGCTTGGTGAGAAATACGTAGACATGTGGTTTGAGTGCAAGGTGACTTTGATGGAACGATAACTGCAGATCGAGGTTGTCACGTGGAGGAGAAACAACAGTTGGACCGGCGAAAACACCCCGCCCTGACAGCAACCACCACCTAGAACATTTTGGCCTCTCGCCTCTTGCCAGCAGGAAGCCAGGAAGTTTAAATGAGACAGTGATGACGATGATGGGCGTGTTTAGTCGGTGGCCCTGCTGCAGCTCAAACCGTGCACTGCTGGTATGTAATTTGTTTGAAAAAGTTCACTGCTTGTGCACCAGCCAATTTCCCCCCTTCACATTTTAACAGTCGTCTATCTACTATTCTAGAGGCTGTAACCGTGTAACGTACGTAGTATGAACTACTCATCTCATTTGAAAAATGGAAGACGCGATCGACCATTGTTCGTCAATACTCCTACATGAAACACGATATATTTGTTCCAATGTTATTATTAATAGCAGTAGTAGTTCCATGTAATATTATATTATGCTTTTACGTACATATGACAAATAAATCTACCGTAAACAAAAACAGCGATCAGAGTTAATAATTATGTTTTGGGACGGGAGAGAGTATATCATTTGAACCGGAAAATAAAGCCCATACTGGAGACGACGGGTTGGATTGGATTGGAGAAAACTAACCTGAGGCACGTGCTGCACCTGCGCGGCAGTTTTTTTTGTGGAGACTTGGCCAAGGAAAGAAAAGGGCTTCAACGAGCTAGTCGATCGGCCTGGCCTGGTCGTCATCGTCAGGCCGGACCTCTTCTTGGTTGGCTGCTCTGCTGCTGGGACTTTGGGACAGATTCTTCTCCCTTTTCCTCATCAGGAATTCAAGAATGGGCACAAGCTAGGTCCGCATCAGCCCGCAATGGTTGTGCAGGTCAACCATTGTTTGTGTTTTTCTTCTGAACAAAAAAAAAAAGTTCCGGTCAGTCCGCAATGGTTGTGTTTTTCTTGACATTCTTCGACTCACATATGCATACATAAACATACGTGAGGCCTATCTAGTACTCCATATCTATATAAGCATGCACACATGTGAATTTCGTTCGCTCAGTGAGATGGAGTACATAGGTAGATAGTCAACCGCGCGCGTGGCTTTTGGCGAGACAAAGAGAGCGACAGAGGCATGTATATATATGGGCGGCGGCGTCGTAGTCGTCGTCTCAAATGCAATGTGCTGCTGACTATTTATGCCATGCTTTGACATTTGCACGTCTAGATGAATGATGGAGGAGAGAGATGCATGCTAGTCATAGTACGGTGTATTCTCATTTCAAATACATTAGCTGCACATGTGACTTGACAACAACGGACTGGGGGAGCTATAGCGTGTTTACATGCATCACGCCGTGTGAGGTGGGTGGGCGGGAGGATGCGGCGGCACCGCCACGGCGAGTCGACGACGAGCATCATCCTTCAGAATCAGATACGAATACGATACGTGTGCAGAAATTAAGCAAATTAAGATGCAAACCCCGCCCGGATAGGAGCAGGCCCTAGTCAACGTTGATGTACCGCAGTGCCGCTATTTCATTCGCGCCCTGCCTGCCCGGACCGGCCCCCGCACGGCGTTGCAGTTGCACTTGCAGTTGCACTAGCACTTGCAGTTACTATTTGTTTTTTTTTTTTTTGAGTGATACTATTATCAGTTTATCAAGGTCACAAAATTCAAGCACGCATGTTTGGAATTCCCCATCCCCAGTCAGATCATTGATCGATATAGTATAATACGTACTGGTCTACAAAGCAGAGTGGACGCAACGGCACTTGCTTCGGCGCGGACCGTCAAGAGTAGAAGCTTCGGCGCGTGGTTTTGTTTATTTGACTGAATAAACAGCCGCCAAGATGACAATTATTCCTGTGTCGTGTCATGTGGCCACGGGCGCGCATCAGATTCTGAGTCTAGGTAAATACATGAGTACTCTCATCTCTTTCATTGTCTTCCTTCCGATCAATTTATACTAGTATTAGCTAGCAGTTGCCTACTAGTACTAATTAGTAGCATCAGCAGGGAAGAATCTACTGCAATTTCCAGATAGATAGAGGGCACTACTAGTACGTTTCAAGATTAGCCGACGGCTAAATGGTCGGGATCGAGATCAGCAGCAAATTACCAACATGCATTAGCATCTGCCTGTCGTCCCACCCACCAGACTAATAATTAATTAAAGCATGGCATGGAGAGTGGCAGCCTGATCGAAACGGAGGGCACCGCTGTGCACAAAATTAAATTAAGCCGAACAAAATTAATTAGGAAACAAAAGGCCGGTTGCCATAGATTGATAGGACAGGCATATGAACCAGAACCGCTAGCTTATATACAGAGAGAGATGGGGAATCAATCATGCAGAATAATCCTGACCCAAACATGCATGCGTGCTTCATTGCAGTTCAGTGTGCGTGTCTTTTAGTTGGGTGCTGATCGACAGCGCCACATTCCCAGCCGCGGCCGTGTGCTAGGTAGCTTCAGAATTTCAGACGAGCATCTTTCATCATCCTTAAATGTTAAGAAATCATCTGCCATCTTTGAACATATTTTCAGCATGGAAAGTGGAAGGCTTAATGAGTCTGCTTGATAATTCTGTAATAAAGCGGAATGCAAGAAGCTCCTCCTCTCTCAGTCCCACTAGTAGGCACTAGTACGTGCTTGACAGTGGAAATTTAGCTGGAGTTGCCGCTTTAAGAGGTGAAGCTGCGCGATGGGCGCAAATAAAACAGTCTTCGCATGCATGCGTCGATGGATGCTATCGAAAACGACATATGCATCAATAGTAAGGAGACGATAAACATCATGGTCATGGAGCTGTGTGTTGTGCGTGATATCCTGGAGAAATAATGGGACCGATCACCGAGCTACATACATTAGACGCGCACTATATAGAAAGAAAGTGAGACGATTACTACAGTATCTAAAAAGATGAATTATAAGCAGTGCATAGAAAAGCAGAACAGATTGCGACGACCTTATTACAAAAAGGGCCCATGCTTCCTTTGCAAAGATATGGTTGCTTGCTTCCTGCCTAGCCTAGCGTTTCCGGCCAGATCGGCGATGGGTCGTCACAAAGCTCTGGTTTCCTAATTATTTAAAGACTGGGGAATTCTTTCTGCCTGCTAGTGCTACCTCGTGTCGTGGGAGTAAGATGCTGAATCAATAGTTCAGAAAAGGAAAAAGTCCACGTGACCACCCTTAACTTTGGTCACAGTTCGATTTTGCATCTCAAACTGCAAAACCAGAAATCTTTGCCCCCACAACTATTGAAACCGGGTATTTTTACACCTACAAGGCGATTTCGTGTGACGTGGCAGTGAGTCTCACCTGTCAGATGGCACGTGGCTGCGGGCCCCACGTGACAGTCCCACAACCATCTTTTTCCTCCCTCTTCCTCTCTCGTACCTCACCGTCGCCGCCGTCTCGTCCTCCCTCTCCGCCTCTGCCCCTCCTCACCGCCGCTCCCCCGCTACCACCGAGCTCCCCCACCGCCGCTCGCTGGGCACCCGCTCCTCGGCCTGCACTCGCTGCCACCTTGGCCCGCCGCGCTCCACCCGCGGTCCCACGTCCTCCTCCACCCGCAGCGCAGACCTCCCACGGCCGCCATTGCGGCGCTTCCGACGGCCGCCGACCTCCTGCCGCTCTCCCTCCCGGCCGTGGCGGCCACACTGTCGGCGGTGGTGTCGCTCTCGGACCCGGAGCGCAGGCGGCGCGCGCAGGCGGAGGCGGCGGGCAGCGGGGACAAGGAGGCGGTGCGCGCTTACTTCAAATCGACGGGGTTCAAGCGGTGGCGCAAGATCTACGGGTCGGTGATGAAGGGCGTGAACAAGGTACAGCTGGACATCCGCGAGCTGCGATGGGGAGCTCGCCGGCGCGGAACGAAGCGGAACAGAGCAAGAGGGAGAGCCGCGGCGCCGGCGGCAGAGGCCGCTGCCCCACGCTCCCGTCCCCATCGCACCGCTGCCACTGCGCTCGTCCCCATCGCGGCATAGCGCGGCCAGCGGCTCGGGTTGGCGCTGAGGTCGTTGCGGCTGGGGGCGGTGCTGCGGCCGGAGCGGCGGGGGGCGCAGCTCGGGTCGGCGCCAGCGGCGGCGAGGGAGGGGCAGAGGCGGAGAGGGAGGATGAGACGGCGGCGACGGTGAAGTACGAGAGGGGAAGAGTGAGGTAAAAGATGGTTGTGCCACTGCCACGTGGGGCTCGCTGCCACGTGTCACCTAACAAGTGGGACCCACTGCCATATCACATAAAACCGCCTTCGTATACCACCCAAGATGTAAAAATACCCGGTTTCAATAGTTGCGGGAGCAAAGATTCCTGGTTTTGTAGTTTGAGATGCAAAATTAAACTACAGCCAAAGTTAAGGATGGTCAGATGGACTTTTTCGTTCAAAATTAACCAATGGTTCAGTTCAGGTTTCAGGCCCACCTTAGCTCGGCGAGGCCTAGTACTGTGGCCGGAGGCCGGCCCACGGGCACTCTTGGAGCATCAGCATTGGCAAGGCCAGCCCGGTGGAGCCCAGGCCTCCTAGTGGTGAGACGTATCAGAACATGATTTTTAGATTTTTTATCACCGTAGAATATCCCTTCCATCCCGAAGCTTGAAACCCACCTGTTGCCCAACCGCGTTCCGCCGGCCGGTAGATTGCTTTATTTTGCATGCATAGAGCATAAACCGTTTATCTGATAATAAAAAAATGATGTCATATATATCATATCCAAATTCCAAAGAGAAGAGGGATAGTTCCTCAACCAAGCATTCAAAATTAATTACAACAGCAGTGCCATGTTCGTTACAGTAAGATCTTCTTATATAAGACCGCGCTTGACTTTATTTTGCCAACATTTTTAGAAAACAAAAACACTTGTCAAATTTTACAAGAAAAATGTTCTAGCACACCAAGAAAAAATATTTAGCTTTGTAATGAAAATGTTGACAAATGTGAACTGGAGGAGGGAGTGTTTCTTATGTTTATAAAAAAAAATGTTCAATTTCACTAGGGAAATATGAAGCAAGAAGTGAAATATAAAAATAGAAAAACTGAAGAAGAAGAAGAAGAAGAAGAAGAAGCGAAATAGAAATACCGTCTTCCTATGGAAAATATTGATGTTTAAAAAATATTTAGATTCACAGGAAAATTTAATAGCTTTGTAAGAAAATTATCTTCTCAAGAAAACATCCTATATTCACAAAGAATTGTAAAAAAAAAGGAAATATAAAATAGAGGAAGGGAAATCAAATAAAATTAAAAAATGGCTACACGAACCCATAGAACAAGATAATGAAACGAGCGAGCCCATTAGAAGGAAGAAAGGAGGCCGCTGAGACTGATCAACAGTGGCATATGCGCGCGACCCCGGAGGCCCTGACGGACCGGATTTCTGTTGTGCTACACGCCCACTCGGGGACGGAGTGGAGTGTGATGAGTGGCCGACGGCCGAACACCCATAGCTCAGTGTCAGATTCACACCGACGCTGCTACTGTATGTCAAAGCGCTCTCGCTTTTTATTATATAGTAGTGAATATAGCACTCGATAAATAATGCTAGTCTGACGATCTGACCATGACCGTGGTCGACCATACATACGCTAGTGCTAATGGAGTAAAATAAGACGAGATGTGGATTATTTGGCCGCTCCACCCCCACTGAATGCAGCACAGCAGCTCATCAGGTCATGCATGAGCCTGCCGGGTGGACAGACACCAGACACAGCCCCAGGGCCATCGGGCAGGCAGATGAATGGAATCAAATCAACCTGAATAATCTTCCTTGCTTTTCCGAGCTAGCATGCACGTCTAGCAAATAGCAATAGCATCTCTCTTCGTAGAAGAACGTCGAGGGGCCATCCCAAAGCAGCAGCATTAATTTCCCCATGACGGTGACCAACTGCAGCAAATCAAGGTAGATCCGCCGGCCCATTGCGCGGTGGGCCTTCATTTTTTTTTTTTTTTGTGCAGCGCCGACACTTCCTACACCAGTTCACCAGTCATTATTAGGCCAATTTACAAATTGAAAGGGGTTACAGTAGATTGAAAAGAAGTGGGGGGATTTTGATTTATTATGGATTTGAATACACATCAACCGCTTCAAACCGCTTCAATCCAAGAGTACCGAAACGTAGAAACTGTATGAACGTTTTCAACTCCCTTTCGAACACATAATTTTATCTAAATGTTAAGAGAATGTCATAGAAAACAGTTTGATTGTACATGGAAAAATCATGCACTTTAAATTGAAAACGCGAAGAAAAATTGCGTAGGAGTTGTGTGGATAGGCACAACTAGGCGATCAGTTACACCGGGTGTAGATCAGAATGATGGAAATGCTTTCGAATAAAATCCTACTAGAAGCTGATAAAAATCCCACCAACCATTGGACCAGCCACCCCACCCCACCAGCGGTGGCCGTGGCACACCCCAAACCCAAACGGCTGGTGCGGCCCGGCCGAAGATTTGGCGCACGCACACTCACTCACTCTTCCCCACTCTGCACTGCACCGCACCGCACCACCCCCGGGCCGGGCCGGGCCGTATAAATCGAGAGCCCCAACCAGCCTCACCGCACCGCACCGCACCGATCCCATCATCCCCTCTCCCTCCCGCTGTCTCTCCGGTCCGGTGAGCGGCGGCGGCGGCAGCGGCCATGGAGGTGTTCTACTACGTGGTGTTCGGCGCGCTCGCCGCCGTCGTGGCGGGGCTCGAGCTCGGCAAGAGCGGCAAGGACCGCGTCGCCACCACCTCCGCCTTCAACTCCTTCAAGAACAACTACGTCCTCGTCTACTCCCTCATGATGTGTAAGCCCGACGATTCCTCCGTTTTTAGATCTGCAACAAAATGCTGCTCTGCTGGGATTCTGACGACCCGCGGATGGATGGATTCCTCCTGGGTGCAGCCGGGGACTGGCTGCAGGGCCCCTACGTCTACTACCTCTACAGCCAGTACGGCTTCGACAAGGGTGACATCGGACGCCTCTTCATCGCCGGATTCGGATCCTCCATGCTCTTCGGCACCATCGTCGGCTCCCTCGCCGACAAACAGTACGCGTCCCGCCCCTCCGATTTTCCGTATTCTTCCGACCAATGTGTCCATCCTCTCACCTGATCCATCAATTGCTCTTCCCCCAGGGGCCGCAAGAGAGCCTGCATCACCTACTGCATCACCTACATCCTCAGCTGCATCACCAAGCACTCGCCCCAGTACAAGGTCCTCATGATCGGTCGCATTCTCGGCGGGATCGCCACCTCCCTACTCTTCTCCGCCTTCGAGTCATGGCTCGTCGCCGAGCACAACAAGGTACCTGGTAGCTAAACGTCCCGCTCCCACCCAGATCTGACTCCCTAATATCGCTGTCTCCACGCTGAATTACTGTCGCTTTAGACCTGCTCTGCTTTTCCCTAACTTTAATCCAAAGTTTTGTTTCTTCCACCTCTTATCTATGTACTGTATCTATCTGGAAGCCAGCCGTATGTATTTGGAATGTGTTTATGTTAAGTTATGCTTATCGCAATCCTTGTCGCGAATAAATTATACTCCCATTGGATTCTTTCACATGCGTGTCGTTGAAGCCGGCTAAGTGTATTGGACCCCGGATGTTTGACCCCTAATGCAATAGGGCACTTCATTACTAGTAGTATTAAATTAAGCTGACGTAGTCTGGTAATTTGGACTTTGGAGAAACATACATGCCCAGTAAAATGTGGCTTTGTCAGGGTCTCAAAGGTCTGAAGAAACCTTGCTGGATGCAAGCTCAATCCCACCATGTCTTGTTTCCGCTTCATTTCTGCTTGCGGCTTGTGACCTGTGTCGGTGGATCAGGTGGTTGACGCCTGACATGCTCAAGAGGAGGGTGGGCATTTAACAAGCATGGCCCAGTCTCAATAAAGCTCCCATGGATGGTCTTATTCAGAATTTGTCCTTCTATTCTGCCCGTGTCCTGTCGGCATTAGTCTCGTTCACTTATTATTACAATAATTGTCAATAGAATCCAAGGACGTAGTACAGTATCTTCTGCCTGTGATACAAATCTCCATGTTCTTTTCTTCCACTTGTGACAAAACACAAAAGCTCTATTATGATCACATGATTGTACATTTCTGAAATCTGGGGCAGGACACATTACATTACACCCTGTTGATTTGTACAGGCGGTGTGAATATTTAGCTTCTGCTTTTACGCAAACAGGAGGGGAGGGCCCTGCTGAATTGTCAATGTTTACCTTCCTGTTCTATTTTGCAGAGAGGCTTTGATCCACAGTGGCTGTCCATAACATTCTCCAAGGCCATCTTTCTCGGGAACGGCTTGATTGCCATCGTATCTGGGCTCTTTGCGAACCTTCTTGCTGAAAACTTGGGTTTCGGTCCTGTGGCTCCATTTGATGCTGCCGCATGCTTCCTGGCGATCGGCATGGCTATCATCATGTCCTCATGGAGTGAAAACTATGGAGATCCATCTGAAAGCAAGGACCTGATGTCCCAGTTCAAAGTTGCTGCTAAGGCAATTGCTTCAGGTATGCTTAACACACCCCATCAGACGTCAGAGAACCAAATACTTTCAAATATAGAACCAACATTTGCATTCTAACACTGTCCACCCGTCTTCAGATGAAAAGATTGCATTGCTGGGAGCCATACAGTCATTGTTTGAGGGCTCAATGTACACGTTTGTCTTCCTATGGACTCCAGCATTGAGCCCAAATGAGGAAGACATTCCTCATGGTTTTATCTTTGCTACATTCATGCTGTCGTCAATGTTGGGTAGCTCCATTGCTTCACGTCTATTAGCTCGAAAGCTCAAGGTTGAGGGTTATATGCAGATTGTGTTTTCAATATCAGCTGTCACACTTGTCCTCCCTGTTGTCACCAACGTAAGATCTCATCATTCGCTAATAACTACTTCTCAATTACTCTGCGCCTTTTAAAATTTGCTTATATATATATTCTGATGATGTCCAAACAGTTCCTAGTGCCACCATCTTCTTCTGTGAAAGGAGGCAGCATATCATTTGGAGGCTCTCTTCAGCTTCTTGGCTTCTGCACCTTCGAGGCATGCGTTGGTATATTCTGGCCATCAATCATGAAGATGCGATCTCAGTACATTCCTGAGGAGGCAAGAAGCACAATCATGAATTTCTTCCGCATACCGCTCAACTTATTTGTTTGTGTGGTGCTTTATAATGTAAGCAGGAGTTATTTCCTTTATCCAACTATTCTTATCTCTTAATTCTGCCGGCAAGAGTTATACAGAAGTATCAGCAAATAAGTAACACTTTGCCTGTGGACATTGTCTTTGCAGGTGAACGCATTCCCTATCACAGTCATGTTTGGAATGTGTTCTATCTTCCTCTTCATGGCAGCAATCTTGCAGAGACGGCTGATGGTTGTTTCTGACCTACACAAATCATCAACAAGTATGCTGTTCTCTCTCTTCTATTCCTCAGCAATCCAGTTCTAATGACGGCTTATATTGTTATCTCCGATCGACACAGATACTCAGTATTTTCATTGCTAACCATGGGGTAACATTCCTTGCAGAAGCACAAGAAATGATCGGGGAAGACGAGCCACTAAATCCTTAGATGCCGACATAACTATACATGCAAATCAGACATGAAGACCCATACTGCAATTCATTTCCACCTGCCCAATAAGATGGACGGCAGAACCCTGTAGTAGAGTCCGGTTGTTTTTGTTTGTAATTTCGTTCATGTAGTGTAGATTTGACCAGGCCGTTAGTTTCCGCCTTGGAGGCTGCTTGTATGCAGAGGGCAATATATAGTTCAGCAAGCATTGAGCTGTTCCTATGCCACGAGATTAGATGTGTTGGTGAATCGATATGAGCTTTACGCATTGTTGTTTCTCGCTATTATTTCAAGTTCGTACTGTCCCCTTTAAACAATACGATATATATATATATATATATATATATTCATGAAAGCTATATTACTGCATCGGGTGACAAGTTTGACTGATGTATAAGAGAAGTCTGCTGTGGGTCGTGCGCACATCTTTGAATTTTGTACCTAGCCTTATGGATCTGGAGTCAGAGTTCTGGACTACTTATTTTCGTGACAATGCTACTTTTTGGCACGGATCCGATTATAAGACCATGTCGACCACGGGCTCACATGACATCAAAGTCTTGAGAGCTTGTTTGGATTGCAGGGGAGAACTCCCTTGAGGCCCTGATGAAGCAATGTAGCGAGAATGAGAGCCAGTAGTCCACTCTCAAGTCTCAGTACAAGCAGATGTGACCCAGGTGCAACGGCGATCGACGATTACAACAGTTAGGCCAACCTCAATTCTGAAACTGAAATCGACATACGCCACGCCCTTTGCTGCTACTGTACTTATTCGAACCATTTCATCGTATGGGAAACATCAAGCCAAGTAGCCAACCACACGTTTCAGCTTTGGTTGACGAACTTGGTCAAAAAGAATAGAACTGCCGCCAAGTAAATGCAGCGAGAAGAAAGCGGAAAAACTGAACGTAATGGATAGATCATAGTAGAAGGGTAGTCGCTCTCAACAGAAGTAGATGTGACCCAGGTGCAACAGCAGTTACTGCAAGCGTATAGAGACCAACCTCAATTCTGAAATCGACACACGGTGCGAAACCAAACTGGTGCCGAAGCATACATCAATAACCGCCGAGCAGTTCTACTGCCTAAAGGTCAAGCCATCCCCTTTGCTGCTACAGCACTTATTCGAACCATTTCAGCGTGGTGGAAACATCAAGCCATCCGCACATTTAATCTTTGGTTGATAAACCAAGTCAAAAATACTGTATGCATCAGGTCCTAAATTGACAGCCCAGAATGCTGCAAGTGCAAATAAATATGGACTAGAAGCATGAACATAGAGCTCAACAGCAAGCAGTAGAACTGCAATTCCAGCAGGCATACACATGAACACAGTGCTTAGGTAGGTGAAGGGGGTCATGGACAAACCAAACCAATCAAAAAGAAATGCTGTAGCTTAAATATTGATGTGGAGACTTCTGCATGAAGTTCATATGCAACAAGTTAGGCCTTTAGTTTGGAAAAACACAAAGTCAATGAAGACAGAAACAATGGCTCATTTCAAATTTGTATGACCTAAATTGGTGGACCGAGAATACTGCAGGGGCAAAGAAACACGGACACAAGCATGACCATACACTGTATAGGGTTCAATTACATGTGGTAGATACCAGCAGTTGCAGCAGCTATACAACATGAACACAGTGCACTGGTAGGTTAAGTGGCGATGAGCAAATCAAACCATTGAACAAGAAACATGTACGGAAGTCATAAGCAGCAGCATCAAACAAATTATACATCAGGTCCAACCCAATGGGTTTCTCAAAAAGGCAATGGTCACCGAGAGATACTTCGATACAGATGTATCATATGAACATCAAGACCAACCCAATGGGGTTGTAAAATCGAAGCAAGAATGCAAATGGTCGGTGAGAGATAAACAGACCAGTATCGTATGGACATCACATCACTGTTTTATCATACTCAGAGCATCATGACACACCAAGCCTGTATTCGCAAATGCAGCCATGAGAATGGCCAGGATCCAAAATTATCAATGTGAATCACTTCTGAATGATACCCTGTGGCCAGGGAATTATTATATGCTACATACAAAGCTAACAGCTTACTACCAAACCGTGAACTCGGCATACAACATTTGTTTTCTAAAACATTTGCGGAGAGATTAAAAGAAGTGCATACAATCATCAGGCAAAAGCATTCCATGTTCAGTAATCGTCAAAGAAACAGCGATAATCTAGCAAAACTAGACTAGACTGAACATTACATTTGACAATGTCATGGGTTCTCCAGCATAATGCAAATGCAGTATTATTGTGTCGGTAGCAGCTAGCTAATGTTACATTATAGGCAAGGCAGACCAAAAATTCTGACCTGACGAGATCAGATCGTCTACATATATGTAGCAGCATTCATATACGGCTGTCAATATATAGTAGTATATAGAGGAACGTCGGGAAGAACAGGACCCTTCCCAAATAATAATTAACCAAAGAAATAGCAACCACGCGACGACGAATTGATTGATCAGATAATCTGACCGCACACAGCGGGGAGGGTACCGTAAATCAGATCAGAGAGCGGGGACATATCTCTTCCCGAGCTGCTTAGCTGCGGCGGCGGCGCCCGCAAGCACCCCTCCGACGGCCCCCGCGACGACGGCCGAGCGTGGGCCGTTGGCGGCGCGGAAGAGCGCGCCGGTCCCTAGCCCCGCGGCGACGCTGTTGATCCAGTCGTCGGTGTCGCGCGCGGCGACCATGGCGCTCTCGATGCCGGCGTACATGAGGCCGATGACCCCGAGCGTGTTGCCCACGCGGCGGCCCGAGCTCCCGCAGGAGTTGAGGACGCGGTTGGCCCGGATCTTCGCGGGCTCCCCGGGCTCGGCGCCCCGCGCGGCGTCGCGGAGCCCCAGCGCGGCCCCGGCGACGGCGCCGCCGAGGTAGCCGATGCCCGTGTAGTAGGTGAGGTTCTCGCCCCAGGAGCGGCGCTGCGCGAGGGCCTCCTCGTCGAAGAGGAACTCCGTCTGTAAATAAGCTCCTCTGCTTCATCTCATCATTCCACCAGCGATTCAGCTATAGGCCTATAGCTCACCACCGCGCACCACCCGCAGGGTTCCTCTACCCGCCCAGCCAGGACTCGGTGCTGCAGGTGACGCCGCAGGCCTTCGCCGCCTGCGACCTCTCCGCGCCGCTGCTCCGGATCGCCGACGGCAACTCCGTCTTCAACCTCACCGCGCCGGGCCGCGCATACTACACCAGCGGCGCGCCGGGACACTGCCTCAAGGGCCAGAAGCTCTGGGTCGACGTGCCCATGGCCAACGGCACCTACATCCAACCCTCCGCCACCGACCTCGCGGCGCTCGCGCCCACGCCGGGTTCAGCAGAGGCACAGGCAGAGGCGCCAGAGGGCGTCCTTTCGGCCGAGGCACCGGACGCCGCCGCGCACGCCGCGGCGCTCCGGGCGGACGGATCCGCGCTCTCGTTCGTCGCTCTTCTCCTCCCTCTCATCCTCCGCATGTGGTAGCTTTAGCTAAGCTACTCTGCTCGCTTTTGATTGAGATCTACTAGTAGTACATTGCAAGTGTCATGTCGAGTTATTGGGTTGAATGGTGAGCGGATCTCTCCCATTTTTACATTTTGCACTGTACTTCAATTCTGTGATGGGTGATGACACGGTCCCATGATTTTGCATCTTCAGCATCAGCGACCACTGGTAATTTGTCTCGCTTCATCAACCTGTCTACCAGCTAGGCCTAGGCTGTCTGTAGTAAGCTGGTGGTGGGGCAGATCAGATCAGATCAGATCACCCACATGTGTGACGTGTGTTGCTGGCGGTGACGGTGACCGTAGACTAGTAGCAGTGATGAACAGGTGACCGATCGTGTCGGTGTACTCGGCCCTCATCGCGCGCAGGCAGCGCGGTTGCCTGGACGAAACGGGACCTGTTCCTTCCATTCCAGCCTTCCAGGAGACATCGGATCAGTGATTTCGGGCAGTTCACCCGCCAGCCAATGGGGGACAGGGCGCCAGGACAAGCACGGAGCACAGAATGGGGGCTACTATTGGAGAGATTGATGAAGAATTTTGACATGGATTTAATGCATTTTAGATCCTCCAATTATCCTCTGCAAACCGAATAAAAACCAAAACAAAATAGTACTGCAAGATACGGGCAAATTTTGGTTCGGGCAAAATCCGCCCTAGAATTGGCATAGAAGAGGAAAGAGGCCAACCTTTTCTTTCTCTTCTTTAAAAGAGGAAACCTGAACTGAACAACAGTGTTGGAGCAAGAAGATTACAGCAGATACTGTACCTCTATTGATGTTGAACAACATGATAAGGAAACAGTTAGAATCAATATATTCTTGGACAAATGAACACAGAGGTCACTTCTACCAACTAGAACAAAAACAAAGTTGCGTAATCCTCATGTTATATGCAGCACCACCGCCTAATCTGTCCATCATCGTGGCATGGCGATGTTCCAATCGTACACCTTGACATCGAACGCGACGGACTCTTCAAGTGCCCGCCTGAGTTCTTTAGCGCGCCTTGGGTCCTTGGCAAGCAGCAATGCGAAGCCACCGCCACCGGCTCCGACCAGCTTGTAACCGCAGCAGTAAGGGTCGGCCAAGGCAAACAGCTCATCCACGAGCTTGTTGCTGCAGAAAGGGTCGAGCTCCTGATGCAGCCTCCAGGCCTCCAGCAATATGGCGCCGAGCTCATCTAGTTCGCCATTCATCAGGGCTTCCCTCCCGATTTTGGCTAGTTCCGCGAGCCTCTTGATGCTGGATATCAAGATGCTGTCGCGGCGGAGGTACCGGGTCACGACTTTCTGCAGGACTTGGTGAGCGAGCCTTACCTGTAGGGAGCACCACAGGAACAGCAATGTGGAAAATGTTAAACCAAAATAATGACACATGGCTTCAAAAAAAAAAAAAACATAATGGCACATGGGTAGCATGACCATCAATGGAAATTGTTGTCTGCACTGAAATCTGGTGTATAGCTGGACCAAGATGTTCTTTCGTGCTTTCAAAATTTGGGCCTTTAATACCACATGATGTTGCTACACGATAATCGCCATATACCCAGGATCTAACTATGCTGGATACAGATTTGAGAAAGATGGACGCCATCTAGTTCTTTGCGTCTAGTTATAGCAGATGCAAGGTGAAAAAAGCAATGGAGTCAAAAATACAACTTACCTGGCCGGTGAATACTACCAGGAGACGTTCTTCTAATTCCTGAATCAGCTGAGGCGAGGTCAACAATGGAACAACTTGCAAACGTAACGGTTGTCCTGGAAAACTCTGGGTGCATTTGATTCCAGGATATAGGCCACCAATTTGATCCTGCCACCCACCACCTGTACCCATTATTTGCTCCACCACTAGAACAGCTCTAGCAACATTATCATCGCTTTCGTCGTCCTCCATTACTTGAAATAGGCCCTTGACAACAGCAGCTGCTAATATGCTAGATGTTCCCAATCCACTTCCACGAGGAACATTTGCCCATGTCCTAATGTTCAGGCCTGATTTTGACAATAACTTATGGCCAAGGATACCAGTAACAAGAAGAGCAGACTTCACTAAACGGAATGGATCACTTTCTTCGAATGGAGAAGAAATAGATGCCACATCATCAATATAAACACTTCTACTCGCATCATCTTCGATTGAAACTCCAAGGTGGTCTTCTGTTGTTTCTACTGCAGAACCAACCGGAAGGTTTCCTTCCAAACTTATTGCCATATTTAAAACACAACCTGGACGCTCCAAGCTCCATGGAGGTGTATCACTCCAACCCCCAACAAAGTCCACACGGACTGGCAATTCCACAAAGGCCTTCCTGGGATGCAAGTTTGCATGGTTTGAAGACACGGAGCCGCCTGATGGTTCTGTAAAAAAATGATGAAATGTGTTAACTATAAAGTAGCAACATCAATTGTTCAAATAGTAACAGAAACTGCAAATAGCCCATGACAAATCAAGGTATCATAGAATTTTGAGTGAAGTTACTGCAAGTACAATGTTAATTTTGTAAATACAAGGCCTTTAGTTATTAAAAATGTTGTGTGGTAACTAGTAGGCACCTTTAGATCCATATTTTATCGCTGACGCAGTTTCACTTGCTATGGAAGCCCATACTTTCTCTTCAACGATACATGCAGTGGAATGATCTCCAGAAGCTCTAAGCAGATCCATCTTGACCTGGTATTCTCTGCTCTGAGGAAGAACCCCAGAATATTGATCCTTGTGACTTGGAAAAAACGAAAGTAACTCTGCACAGACTGCTAAACATGTATCTTTCTGTAACATTTCCTTACAAAGTTGAAACAGATTACGCCCAAGTAAGCCATAGTTTATACAAGCTTTGGCTATGTCAGCTGCAAGATCTGCCTGATGCTTGCTCGCATCGGCGCAAAGCTGACTGTAGTCAATAGCACGATGGAGCTCTTCCAAACTGACCCTCTGTGATTTTCTCCACAAGGAAGCTATTTTTCCATCTGCGTCACATGCTGATCCCATAAGCCACATGCCTACATTCAGCATTTCAGCGAGAGACATGACAGGAAAAAGCTTTGCAGTCCATAAGCATTTGTCCTGGCTGGATGAGTTCCACAGATCCGTATCCTGGATTCTAAGATCTTCCAAGACATTTATCCATGGCTTGCCACAAAACGTTCCATCATTCTCAATAGAAACTTTTGGATTATCATGAAGTCCACAATAAACCAAAACTCTTCCTGCAGAGTGTACCAAAGGTACTTCCCAAAGGCAATGGCGATCAGGTAATGTGAAACAAGTGCTACCATTGATCTCAAATATATTCACTGCAACAACAATAGATTGCGACCCAATCCGTATTCTACCGCAAAGTACTGAATCATAAACCAATGAATCCTCTCCTATTGACACCCCAGACGAAATCTTGGTAGACAAAATAATAGCTGTTGCTGCAATATCACAGGCAGTGGTCTCTGGTAGTGAGCATATATGCCTTCTGCCAACAAGTCCTGAATAGGAACCCGCCAAGTGATCAAGAACCTCAGCAGATGTGCCAAAATGTAAAAATGTGAAGTCATCTGAAAAGATGATAGGAATAATATCTCTTACGATGCAATTTCAATAAATACATGAAAACTTAAAGGCAGAGCCTCTAGGTAAAAAACTAGGATAATGCATTAGCACAAATCAACTATAACTGATAGGGATAATATCTCCTACGAGGGAGAAAACAGATGAAATTTCAATAAATAGTTAAATACATGAAAACTTAAAGGCATAACCTCTAGATAAAAAACCAGGGTAATGCACTAGCACAAAGCAACTATAACTGCATGATCAGCAGAAACATACATGAACAAAAGCTGAAAATTCTTTGGTTTCCTAAGGCAGCAATCAGTTCCTTGCCCAATGGACGGTTTTGCAACCATTCGTGCTTGGCTGGTACCCATGCCGCCACAAGATCCTCATATAAGCTCAGCTGCAGTATATTGGCAAGGATGATCACACAAATCAAAAGCTCAAAATGTGCATCTACAACTAGAGAAATATGCATGACGGGAAGTAATTAAGCTTAAGGAGTAGACTTTAGAACAAAGTTTTGACATTCCAAGCCTAAAGTGAATTTGTTACTAGAATAGATTAATGGAGCTTTGTAGATCCACTTTCAGCATGGAACAAAGAGTGGACATCAGTATCAAGAATATAAAGTCAGTTTCTAATTTTCTACCATGCAACCTGTTTGGGTACTAGCATATCAAAGTACAAACTGAAACTTACATACTGTTGGGTTGGTATCTAAAAATAGTTATCGTAAGGGTTAGAAGGCTATTTAGAATGTACTATACAGCCAGGAACATCCCGCACTGCAATTGAGTATTTGCAGTAAACATGCCATAAAAAAGATGTCAAACATCACAAGATCAACATTTCTAACTGCTAAAATACAGTAAATGTTTTTCAGAATAGTCATGATTCCTTAATTCAGTGCATAGCTTCAACAGAAATGAATCAACCTGTTGGCAACATCAAACGGTGCCTTAAGAAACTACAGTATGAAAAAGGAAAGTAATGTTTGTTAAATGACATAGCCCAGAATGCTGAAAATGGTAGCTTACCTCTTTCTTACTAGCCATGAGCTCCTTAATCGCGGCCTCGCTAGATGAATGTGCAAGGGTAACAAGATCCTGCCACGCTTTACCCCTTGCTGCTATTATTCCAGTGTCAAGTAGTGCTCTCCCATCATCTAGGATGGCATGGCCCTCCACAAGTTCGCTCACTGTTGGCTTCTGCAGGAGATCATCAACCAAGCACAGCGAATAATTCTCCTGATCAACCCCACCATCCTTTGAAGCTACAACTACTCCATGATTAGCGGCCACATCAAGAGTGGTGGGCACCGTCACAATGCAAGCAGCGTCGTCGGGAAGAACTAGGCTCGAGGCATCAAAGCAAGGCAGAACATCCCCGGTCATTATGAAGATCCCACCTGGTCATCTATAGGCAATCAGAAACGGGCACAGATGTTGCAGCCCTTTTTTATGGAATAACATAGGTGCTAGTCATTTTACTCTAATAAGCTACAACCTTGGTCGTTGAAAGCTTGCCTCGCGCTAGATGAAATTGCGAGAATGTGATCGAAGAGAAGTGGAACAGGTCCATCAGGATTGTCTCCGGCCAAGTAAGGGAGAGGCAGGAAAGCCTTCCCCATGGGGTTCGCCCACGGAACCCTCTTGCTGTCGCCTCCGGCATGGAGCAAGAGCACGTGCTTCTTCGCCACGAAGCTCGCTGCGGCTGCAAGTGCGCTCCGATCCCCAATACAACCATTTGATTCGTGCAGGAATTCAGCAGCATCCTGCAAAAAAATTCAGTTATCCCGACTAGTCAAGCAAGAGGACGGAGGTTAGCGCTAGGACGGCCGGAGGAAGTAAAAGGTTATGACCTGGGCGGCGAGGTGGCGGACGAGCGAGGCGACGGCGTGGAGCGTGGCCGCGCCGGAGCCGATGCGGGCGCCGTCCGGGTCGGGGACGGCGATTGCCGCGGTGGAGGCGGGGAAGCGGCCGAGGCGGCGGGCGCGCTCGAGCTGGCGGTTGTAGAGCGCGGCCTGCTCTGGGCTGGCGGCCGTGAGAACGACGGCGTCCCAGGGCGGCACGCGCGCCGGGTCGCGCGCGGACAGCCGCAGCCGGCACCACGCCTTACGCAGCGTCGAAGCCGCCTCCTCCGCCGTGTGCGCCCGCCGACGCCGACGCCGCCGCTGGACCGCCGACGAGGAGTCCATGATCGCCTCCCCCCGCCCCTTCGGATCGGACCCGGAGCTTTGTTTGCCCACCCCGGTGAGATGTGAGTTGAGAACTGTGTCGTTGTTTAGCGTCGACGGTGACTTGGACGCTGCTGGCAGTCTCATCCGGCAAATCTGGATGGATGGAACACTACCAAGTCCCAACAGACGATTAATCCTGGTTGGCTGTGTCTGTGGATTACTCTCTGGCCAGCAGGTTCAGTTCAGTCGTGCAACGAATGTCACTGGTCTGTTAGTCTTTCAGTGATTTTCATTGATCGGATAGCATGGGCTCGGCTTATTTTACATTCAGATGACGGGCAAAAACCAAATCTGAATACTTAATGATCAAGAACCGACGCAAAGATAAAGCTAGACACGGCAGAAAGCATCCATTTACAGCCTGAAAACACACAAGGTTGCACGGGCATTACATATTGCAGGGTTTTACCGCTTCATCAGCACCCAAAATGGTCAGTGACAATGGACAAGTGCGGCTGCTCCAAAACTGAGACCTTGACGTACCGACACCGGTTACACTTCGACAGAGTCTGCAATGCGACTCCTGTCACATGTCAGCCTCCTGTAACATTTGAGCGGCTCTAAGGCTCTACCCACAATTTGTTCATGAGCGGACAGCAGTGTCATCCGTGATGTTTCCTGCTCTCAGGATCCCCGGCCTTCGGAAGGTGTTATAGCTTGCAGTAGAGCAACATGTCGAGACAGATCGGACGATCATCAGAGTGGCATATTTGCGGTCTGCTTGTGCCCTTATTCGCGTGATCGCGTGTGCATTGGCCGTCGGCAATGGAACTCGGTTTGCTGGTAAGACAGACCAAACTCACCAGGTGTCATTTGCAATCCTAAATATGAGCCCCAAATAGAATGGACTTCTAAGTCTCCTTGCCTTCTGCGCCCCTTCAATTTTGGTCAGACCCTGTTATGCATCCAAGCTAAAGTCTCCAAAAGCACCTCTTGCGCCACATCATCGTTCTCCAATCTTGGACTATTGACTAACTCGGAGGACGGATTGTATGCATTATTTGCCATCAACCTCAGAAACTGGTCCCTGATCCATGAGCAAAGATGACCACTGACATCAATGAATGAACATGGGATAATCAATATGAGGCATGAGCTCTTAAAACAGTGCAAGTCTGAAAGATACTTACCAGCAACCTTTTCTCAAATCTTTCAGCTTCCGTCCCCAACAACCTAGCAGCATCATCCATCCCATGTGCAGTGTATGCTTGAATCATGGTGGCATAAGTTACTTTGTCGGGCTTACAATTCTTTTCCTTCATGAGCTGCAGCATTTCCTCCATTATTTTGATATCTCCAGATTTCGCATACGCACTAATCACACAGTTGAAGAATGGAGTATCTAAGACAACATCAGTGTTCTCTGTCTGCCGAATAATCCCCGGAACCCTGTCGAGGAGCCCGGCTTTGCTGTACCCGTTAACCAGCGAGCAGTAGGTGATGGGGTTGGGTTTGAAACCCTGAATTTTCATCAACCGGAAATAGTACTCCATCTTGTCGATGTTGCCAGCACGCCCAAAACACTCTATTACTGTGTTGAAGGTAACAGCCGTCGGTGTGAAGAACCGTTTCTTCATATATCTGAATATCGACATCATTTTGTCATACATTCCAGCCTTGCCATAGGACTTGATCATGATGTTAAACGTCGTCGTGTCGGGCTCAACACCCATCAGCTGAAACTCACTGTACCACCTCTCCATTTCATCTGTCCTTCCATTGTTACCATAAGCACAGATGATAGAGTTCATGGTGTAAATGTCCGGCACATTGTCCCCGCTCTCGAGCATCGCAGAAAGCGCCCTCTCCATCTCCTCAAACATGGCAGCCTTACCGTACCCATCAATTATCCCGTTATGGATAACGGAATTGCATTCGATCCCCAGGTACGACATCTCGTCAAGGACAGCAGGAATCAGATCGAAGCGGCGGGACTTGGCGCAGCAATCCAGGAGGACGGAGAAGGTGTACTCATCTGGCCTGCAATCGGTGGCGCCCTTCATCTGGTCGACGGTGGCCAGCGCCTCCTCCAACAGGCCGCTGTAGCCGTAGGCGCCGACGAGCGCCGTGTACACGTCCACCGTTGGCCTGAGCCGCTCCGAGAGCATCTCCTTGAAGAGCGCGGTGGCCGGACCGGGCTGCCGGCACTTTCCGAGCATCATCAGCAGGCGCGCGTAGGTCTGCGACCTCGGCTCGTACCAGTGCTGCTTCCGCAGCAGCTCGAAGATCTAGCGTCGGCAGACAAACGAGAGAGCGATAAGCATACCGGTCGGTCCTCCTCGGGAAGGAAGGAAGGGGGCCGAAAGTTAAGGGAGGGGACCTCGAGGGCTGACTCCCAACGGCCGGCGGCGATGGCGGAGTCGAGGGCCTCGAGCACGGCGCGGGGGAAGAGGCGGGAGGACTGCTGCCGCACGGCCGCGGCCTTGCGCGAGACGCCCGTGACTGCGGCCTCGGTGCGGAGGATGCGGGCGAGGGCGTCCGGCTGCTCAGCCTCTGGGGTGGTGGATGTGGGAGGAGGCGGTTTCCGTCTCTGGCGCCGGCGGCCGGTGCCACGCTGACGCTGGGCAGCCAGGACGACAGGCGCACGGCTGGTGCGGGGAGCCGCGGACGGCGAGTTCGTTGGCTGGAGCGGCGCCAGCAAGCGCATGACGACTCCAGAGGGGGCAGGCCGGCGAAGGAGCGAGGGCGAGACGGCGATAAGGTCCGGGGGTCCGCCGCGGCAGCCGGGAAGAGAAGCGATGCGAAAAATCCAGCGGAACCGTTCATTTGCTGGGCAGCCACCAGCGCCGTCAGATCGGAGAATTGATGATACGTTCGGCTGTTTTTTTTTTTTTCTTTTCTTGAAGAGGTACGTTCGGCAGGTTGACTTGCTATCACCTGGTAGCTGCGCTTGAAGCATTGCACCGGACGCATTCGAGCACCAAATATCAGTGCATTTCGAGCACCAACATCTCATAAGCGAATACACTGAACAGTAGTAGTTCCCAGTTCGCCCACTCATAAGCAGAGATTCAGTGAACTTGGTCCTTCGATCTACTAGCACAAATTAATTGTATTTGAAATAAGCAAGGAGACAATGGCAAGCAATCCATGTAACCAATTTTTTTGAGACGGGGGATTTGTTCCTACCAAGTACCAACAACAGCAACTACAGCGAACTAAGGCATCACGTTACAGGACAGCTCTCAGATATACTTGGCACAATAACTCATTTAGACACCATGACAGATCCAAGTATACTTGGCACCGGAAAATGATATGTTGCCTGCCACTTCTTCCTTGGAACTAATTCCTTCCTGGATTCTTCAGAACCCACCAACTACCAAAAAAAAAAAAAAATCAAGCATGGGTTACAAGCAAAATCCAAAGATGGTATTGAATCGGAGGTAGAAAGATGATAAGAACCGAGCTATTTAAAGCAATTTAAAGTTATGCCAGTGATACCAAAACAAAGCATTTCGGCATATTAGCTGTACAGCTGTAATATGGAATCTCACAGAACCCTTCTTACCTAGTATTGATCATAAGCAGGGCTTCTCCTCCTCTCATAGCGGTCATAACCAGGGCTTCTGCCCCTGTCATAGCGCTCATATACAGGGCTCCTCCTTTCGTACATTGCTACATCACGGCGGTCGTACCCAGGATAACGTCCACGCCGCTCGTAACCTGGGCTGTAGTCCCTTCGGTGCCTTGGGCTAGGTGAGCGCATGTAGGAGGGGCTACCGTGACGCCTGTCGTACGCACCTCTCTTAGGGCTGCCGTATCTGTCATCTCTCTCACTGTCATCGTCCCGGAAGGCATATTCAACTGTTAATACCCTGTCCAATATTGTGCTGTGCAGCAATCAAAACAAATAGCAGTCAGTCAGGAGAAATTTAATGTGAAAAGTTGATTCTATGAGACTACACTCTGATGTAGGCCAGGAAAATGAGACAAAACTCTGTGGCAGACAAGGAAATCATGACACGGCGCCACTTAAAAATATATCTGACAATACTCAGTTACAAATACATCAAGCTAGGAAAGTAATCGCAGCTGATAAGGACAAAAGGAAGAATATTGCATAAAAGACTACATCCATCTTAGTGCTGGTGTGTAACAAAAGAAACAACAGAGACCTCTGTGGAAATTTATAGAAAAAAAAAATGCATGTGCAGTTGATTAAATGGCTATCAAATCAGAAATGAAAAGATGCAGAAGAAGAACAATTATCGTTTCAAAGGGAGGAAGTTCATCTCCATTTGTCAAACAAATTTCTAAGGCATATTCAAGAGATTCCCAAGGATGCAGAGATCCTGGCAGGGATAAGCGTATGATATGTACTTATCACTTCCATGTTAACACTAATCTAACTTACTACAAGAATCAGGACCAGGACTGTCAAACAGCTACAAGCTCCAGAGATTCCCAAGGATGCAGAGATCCTGACGAGCATAAGCATATGCTATATACTTATCATTTCCATGTTAACACTAATCTAACCCACTACAGGAATCAGGTCTATCAAACAACTACAGTAGCAAACATTAATATAAGTCAGTATAACTTAATGTGGCATTTACTCATAAGAAACCAATCAACCATCATCAAAATAAGTAAAAAAAAAAAAGTCCTGGAACAAGGTACATTAATCAGTTATTATATTATAGAGAAAATAGTTCCCTCCTTATAATCTAGAAGTAGCTTTGGGCAATTGTAATGGGACTGGGAGAAATAGCAATTGAACGACACACTAATGACTGGAGGATGGCTAGTGGTACCATAAGTAAGCATACCTCTTATCGGTGTTCTTGACAGCGGCACTAGCTTCCTCTTGTGTCTCATACTGTACAAATGCAAAGTTCCTTCGAACACGGATGTTGGAAATCTTGCCATACGGTTCGAAATGCCTCTCGATATCCCGAACTTTAGTGCGTATGGGGTCAAAATTGATAACAAAGAGAGTTCTCGTTGGCTTTACATCCCCAGTAGGTCTATCGCGGTTCCTTGGCACAGGTTCAACTTGCTGAACAAACCAAAGACATTTCATATGAATGACGGTGATCAACAAGGTTATCAATGTTGCTCATACGAAAAATGGAAATGCAGAAATATCCATCCAGTAGGCAGTAGGTAGAGGTGAGAGATTACCCTCGACCATTCCACAGAGAGCCTGCGCTTGTTGTAACCAAAGGGCGCGTTGTCGAGACGCCTTATAGCATCCTCTGCATCACGCTCGTCTTCAAAATAAATGAAAGCATAGCCTGCAAGAAATATATTCATGGGAGAAATTGAGCGAGGCATTTCAGGATTTCCCTTGCCACCACGACTGATGTAGATGTACTATATAATAATATACACATAAAGTATGAAACGAGTTTGCAAGCATGCACACAGCCGGTGAAAACATATGCAGTGGATGATTAGGTGTCGCAGTGAGGTATCATACAAGGTGTAGTAACTAACTACTCAAGATTGGTTAATACTGGTTGAGGAATTGTAGGATGAGAATACAGATATTCAGAAGTGCGCTGATAACACAGATGCGTATGAACCAGTGCTCCTGATTCCAGTCACCGGATTTCAGGACTGGATTCAGGGGGAACGTGCAGTGTAGGATTAGTGTTGAATAGCATTTGGGGAAACAAGCGGCATTAGGCCCCCCCTCGGTCTCGGCCCTGTTAAATCCAATGGCACGCAAAGGAGGAGGAGGAGAGGGGTTGAATACCTGACTTGATGTCGATGCGGCGGATGGGTCCGTACTTGGAGAAGAGGCGCTCCAGGTCGTACTGGCGCGTGTCGTAGTCGAGGTTGCCGCAGAAGACAGGCCTCATCGTCTCCCCGCCTCCCTATCCCCGTCGGTCCCAAAACCCTTGCTGTCCCCCTCGCGCCGCGTCGAGACGTACAAGGCTGCCAAATTCGAGAGCCCCCAGCGATTCGATGAAGAGAAGCAGCCACGCGGGAGAGGAATCGAGAGCGAGGAGATTGACAGGCACCGAACCTGATTATGCGGCGACGATTCCGGGCGCGCGGGGGCCGAGAGAGGCGGACGGTAAAAAACCCTAGGCTCTGGGGGAGGCCGCTGGACGGAGAGGCAGCGCGGTCGGTGGGGAGGACGCGGGGCGCAGTAGTAGCTCGCTGTTGGCTTGGCAGCGATGTGAGATGTGAGCGAGGGAATCGCTGGGCTGGGCTCGCTGGATGGGTGGGTGGTGGAAACGGGCCCGTTTTGGCCCAATTTACTTTTGGACCATATTAGCGGGCCAAATTGGACTGTTGGAGAGCATTGTTGCTATTGCATTGATCGATCCCCTTTTTTCTGTAGCCCTGTAGGTATTTTCCTCCCGATACCCAGCTAGGCAGCTAGCAGGTACGTACGGCGTTGTATGTTGCGGCCATGGCTGAAATGCAACCACGATCGGTGCTGTCGTTAGCTACCGTTTCTTCCACTATACGTATATTTGCACCCACCCGATAGAGATCAGATGCTGCATCTTCACCTGCAATGCATGCATGATTGATCACCTGCGCCTCCAGGGGCATGCAAATTAAAGGGAAGAGATCGAGCTAGCAATTGTATTAATTAAGTAATTATTGTGCTGCTGCAACCAACACATCTACTATCATCTATATCCACCGTACGTACGTGCGCACGCGCGTCCTACTTACGTGTGATGGTCCAAATAAAAAGCGCACCGCCACCGCCATCGACGAGCGAGGTATGTACATGCGCACGTACACTTTGTTTTTTTCACTGATTGATTGATCAAGCTAAGTGGTGTGGCGCCAATATATATAATGCCAGTGCTAATATAATTAATTAATCCACCGCGCGCCAGCACGCATGCACCTCCAACGGCATCAAGCCTTAATTTTGCATTTCATTTACTACTAATTACTAGTAGCTCGCAAAATAAACAAAGGCCGGGCTGTGGCCTTCCATTTGAGTCCTAGCTGCTCTCTGTCCTCCTCTCCCTGCAACCAGTACTTGTGAGTACGTCTTGAGCTGAAACTAATAAAGACCCGCACACGCGTTCGATCGACGTACTGTACGTTGTTCATGCCCTGCAGGTTCATGCATGCATGGTGATGGTGTGCAGTGTGCAGCATGAGGCACAACTGATAATTTACGAGGCGCCAAAATACTACTGGACGCGGATTTAATTTGCATCCACACGCACTGCCCCCACGCTAGCTTCCTGCGGCTGCGGCAAAGTGATTAGTAGTTTCATTTCAATCCAGGCCTTGCTAATTGGAACGTGCGGCGCTAGTAGCGAGTTGCAACGCGCGCGCGCGCGCTGTTACCAGATGATATATATATATACACTAGGGAAGATGCCCGTGCGTTGCTACGGTTAATCACAATATATAGTGTATATATCTCGTACACAAAACGACATATATTATCTGTGTCTTAATATGATGGTTTTTTGTAGTATGTTGCTTCACCCAGCTCACCAACCTCTGGCTCCATACCTAGCTCCCCTATGCCATCTTCCTCCTTTGCATTGCTTCCCGGTCCTATTGCTACCCACGAGCAAGGGTTTTATTTATTGAATGAGACATCGTTGTGCCTCGTTACTCTCCTCGCTTCACTCATCATCTTAAACTTTCACATTTGGTGCCTCCCTCCACGTCTAGCATAGTAACAAACTGTATAACAGTTTCTTAAAATTTGATATTCTAACTCTTTTATCATGGATGTGTGTTTGGACCATATCACATCCCTTGATCCATGACTTTGTTAAAGTCATCAAAATTGATATAGTGACTGGATTGATGTAGATTTATGCTACGACATGCATATAAAATAGCTATAATGATTGGGTTGACATAGATTTATGACGACAAGCAAGCATATGCTTAATTTCTCTCGCGATGGCGTGTCTCCTCTTGAGTTGTACTAAATTCTTTTGTATTTGTTCAATATGAACCGGCCATGTTGAGTTTCATTTGGACAAATTAAAGTGGCACCTAAAATGCCCAACATGCATAGCTTAATCACCTTGCATAGTGTACCTAGCTAGAGGATAGAAGGACAGGAGTCGACGTACCTCCCATGCTCATTGATTTTCTCTCTTCCTCATCCGCATGCACAGTAGCTGTCCCTGAGAGTTGAGAGAAGTAGACGACGCATCTGCATCAGAGGCTTGGAGAGATCAGATGGGGCAACACAGGGGTGGGACGCCGAGGCCAGGTTCAATCTTCTTCTCTCCCGTGGGATTCATGGCCTCTGCCAGTGCATCCTATGCTATGCCTCCTATCGTATCGTCGTTGCCGCTATTACCGGTGCCGCAGGTCAGCAGGTGCTCAAATCCTGAGAGCAGGGGACGACACCTAGGAGATTAGCCTCAGTGAACATGCATACAGACACCGCTGGACGTCCATGAGGAACGGTTGCTGAACTTGCCAGCGTTGATCGATGGCCCATGGATTTTGTTAGCACAAGGTAAATGACATACTACTAAAAAAAGAATTAATCAAAGCTTAATCCGCTAGCTAAGATTAATCAGTACCGCATCAGCTTTAACACCAGGAAGTAGACGCGCGCGCACTAACCGGACGTCGCTGTTGGTTCGTTCAGCTAGCGATATAATCAACTTGAGATTTGAAGTTTGCGACGACGCTGTGTCTCAACGCCCGCGAGCCTATAGCGCTCCTTGGTTATGAGACGATGCTAGGACACGCGGCCATGCCTGGAAGAGCAGGGAGTTCGAGGACTCGGACAGTTGCATGTAAGGCCTAGGTAGTCGCGGTGCAACCCTTTTTTGTGTGCCTTTTTGGAGCAAATCAGCATGTTCTTCTGATCCGATCCAGCCTAATCATGTTTTGCTCTGATTTCTGGAGGGAATTCACAGCCATCTTTGTTCCAAGGCCGTGTCTGAGCCGCCGCAGTGTCCAGCGTAGCGTCTGAAGTCGGTGCTGTCTGTGCCGGCGGGGGCCTCAGAGGCAAGCGGCGGCATGCAGTGCCACGCTCTCGGCGTCCGGGGGGACGGTGGCGCCACGCAGCCCGTCACATGAGGCAATGATGCAATTGTGATGATAACCGAACGGTGCAAATAGCCAAAACAATCTGGTTTTGTATCTGTGTAGAAAGTCCTGGTCAAACCCGACACGTGCGGCGCTGTGCGGTGCGGGTCAGGCAAGGGTACTGACGAATTTTGGGAGCCAGATGGATTTTGTTGGGAAAACGAATCAGACTTGGATCAGCCCTATTGTGTAAGGCCGACCCCACTTGTCATATTTGTGAGTAGACGGACCGAGGGACCGTGAAATCTTATTTGCCTTAATATTAATATTAGGTATAGATATAGTAGTACGTCGTCCGATCCGTACGTCCTCCAGGATTTAAGCCCAGGTTAGCTGCAGTATTGAGGTGCTGGCTGCTCTGCAACACTACCTCACATGCATGCAGATGCAGGCAGGCCGCAGCAGTAATCGGTGGAGAGGGATCGGAGAGGAAACCGTCGTCCCCGTTACGACGTTACCGTACTAGGCGCGGTGATAAATTACAAAAGTGCAGCATGGCAGATGCCACCAAGCAAAGCTTGCTCATCAGCTACATACTTGTTTAATTTGTTGATTCTCTTATGAGTTTCATTTATAACTAACTAAACAACAGCTACCCAGCTGCAGAGGGCAGCGAACTAATAAACCTTAATCCATGTGATTAGCAGCGCTGCCCACATGCGCCCATGATCCACGCCACTTCTACCTCTGGCAACCTAATAAAGATCGAGCTACTTTTTAAGGATCAGAGGAACCCCAAAGCCACTGCTGGGAGCGTACCTGCACTTGCACTGGGAGCCAAAGCAATGATGTACTTGCGTTCCCACTAGTAACGTAGTAGCTTTTTTTTTTTTTTTTGCAGGACTTCATTAATCAAGTCGATCGTCTCACCGATCGATGAACGAGGAAGGTGCCGTGTTACATCACACTTTGGTTTCTGGCTAATTAATAATTATCTCACTCTAGCTATTTAACACACTAGCGTACTACTGACCACACACACCTTGTAGAGCGCAAGACGACATTACTAAAACACACACTAGCTAGCCAGTGTAGCATCATCATATGATTGCTCCATGCATGAGCCAGCAAGGGAATAGGTAATTTTTTTAGACAGAAAGTACTCGTTAGAAACGTGGTTGCCGGTGATAACCGAGACCGCGCATGCATGCATGTTTTCACCTAGCTTGCTACAATTTGCAAGTACACTACTAGCTAGCTACTACATATATAACGGCGTACTGTGTGTCCGTGTCGTCCTGCTCCCTGCATATTTACTCCGTTCCATTGTCGATATGCGGTGGATAGCTAGGACGATTAAATTAACAGCGGTAATAGATTGATCGAGCTACTTTTTTCAAACAGCAATAATGCAAGGAAGCGAGAAGAGAATAATTTCAGCAGCAGTTGATGGGATTATTCTGTTTGCCATTTCGGAGAGAGCAAAGATCAACTCTTTGCCAGTTAGGAGTATATATTAGTAGTACGTATTGTTGAATAGTCAGAGACTAAGAGCATGCATGCATATGATGTCACATGGAAGCAGAGAGATGCAAGTATAATTCTACATCCCTTCGCCCGCTAATTTATTTTTGAACTAAAAAACGTCAAATAAAAAGAATGGATGGAGTACATGACATGCCAGTCGATGATGCACTGGAATCTTTAGAGAGAGTGTGTGAGCTAGAGATTTTGTAATCAAGATTAATCATAAAGAGTTAAATATTCCATCTGCATGCTTCGGTGGTGCGTGCGTGGTTGACGATACGATGGCAATTTTAACCTGCTTTAAACAACCAAGCACTTGTGTCTGAGAAAGAAACTTCCTGCTAGCTGCCATCTGAATCTGAAATAAAGTTGTGGTGGGAAATTAAGCAGGAGCCTCACCATGCAAGAACAGGAACAAGAGACTAAATTACATTTTGGACATATGCATGCGTACGCGTACGCGTGGTCAAGCAAATTAAAGATGATCAAATCACAACACACAAGCTGATCGATCGAGGCAACAAATTAATAACGCTATGCAGCTAGCCAGGAAGTTTCTTTCTTAGACACAAGTGATTGGCTGTTTAAAGCAGATTAAAATTGCACCACCAAAGCATGCAGATGGAGAGAATCAAATTAGGTTGTCTCCAGTGGAATGTCTATCCAAATTTGTCTATCTCTCCTCCAACCACTTAGTGTCTACAACAGTGCTACAGTATTGTTTTGTACGATATGTAGCTTATATGGACAATCCATTGAAGATGGTCTTAGACTGAAACCAAGGGGCACCTCCATCTCCCTTCCTCCATCGTTATTCCAACTATCCCTATCTTTATCTACAGTGCTGTAACAGTACCGCATTTAATTTCGTAGTCATCATATGTAGTCGCCGTTTGTTTTAGCTATTGAAGCGAGCGGCAAGAAGTAGCATAAATATGAATTTGCAGGCTTGCATGCAGCAGGCAGAGTCTATGGTATGCAGATCATGGCCGAAACGATACATGCATGGTACGTGTCAGGATACTACTTCCATCATATATGTGGGCCCAGTTAGCCGCAAGCGCGCCGAGTCAAACGCCCGCGGTCATCAGGGCCCGCGGGGCTGCTGTTCAGTTCAGCATCAAATAAATCGGTCGTCCCCTGCTGGTGATTGGTGATAGCTAGCTGCTTCGTGGCACCGCCATTAATAATTAACAAGTAAAATACATTGGCGGTCCTCGAATTTGACAACGTGTGTCACTTAGATCTCCGAACTTAGAAAATTAGGATTTCAGGTCTCTAAACTTGGCTAGTGTGTCATCTAGGTCCCAAAACCGTCTTTTGAAACCGCTTTTCATTCTCCGGTGCTGACGTGGCAGGTTGACATACAATCTAAGTCCTTAGACTTGGCCAAGGGTGCCATCTGGGTCCCTAAACTTGGCTGGGAGTATCATCTAAGTCTAGAATTGCTCTCTATCAATACTTCTCTCGCCGTCGTCAGAAGTGCCAGCAGTGCAGAATGGGGCCGAGAAGGACAAACAGGAGGATGCCAATCTGAGGATGACTAGGACTCCTCTCACTGTCAGCATTCCTCTCGATGACGGTGAAGAATGAAAGCGAGAGGAGTAATGACCAATATGGTTAAACTTTTTGAACGAAATCTCGCTGGTTTCAGTGTTTTTTCGTTTCTAGTCCGGTACGAAAAGGCTATTCAGTCTTGAATTTTGAAATTTTTGTCCCCAAATAAAAAAAAAATATAGAAATGTTTCGCTATGATTTCGGTGTTTTTTCGACCGAAAAGATAATTTTGGCCATGTAAAAATGAAATATTTTGTGACCTAGATGATACTCCCATCCAAATTTAGGGACCCAGATGACACCCCTGGCCAAGTCTAAGGACCTAGATTGTATGTCAGCGTGCCACATCAGCACCGGAGAACGAAAAGCGGTTTTGGGACCTAGATGACACACTAGCCAAGTTTAGGGACCTGGAATCCTGATTTTTCCAAGTTCGGGGATCTAAGTGACACACGGTTCTAAGTATGAGAACCGTCCATGTATTTTACTCATAATCAACTATAATATGTGTAACCAATTTATTATTATATATAAATGTAGGACGACGGAGTAGCTTGCATTGCAGGTCAAATAATCGTCACATCACTACTGATGTAATATCATTGATCATAAGATCCCCCAAATCCTGGGTATACTGTCTAGCTTTGGGCGCCGCACATGCATGCATGGCATGGAAGGAGAGACTGGCCGGACGGACGTGTGTACATGTTTTGGCATATATAAAATAGCTGAAAAAGTCGCCCGACGACCAAAGAAGACGACCAGTGTATAGGTTATAGATACGATAGTGCCATAGTGGTTTCACACGAGCTAGCTGGTAGGTAAGGTACGCCTTTCATTTCCAACAACGACCAAATCGCGCGCACGCAGCGAGCCATCGACGACTTATTAGTTTATCGGCTGTCGTCTTGCATGATGTAATAAACGCGCGGGCGCGGGCTTTCGATCGTCCTTGCTGCTGCTGCTGCTGCTGCTGCTGCATACTTCAGATTACTAGAGCACCCCACCGTACCCCTAGCTAGGACGACTGTTGCTCGATCTCCGGCCCGGCCACGCCCAGCCCGGCGGTGTGTTGCTGCATGCATGCAGGTACAAACATTCAGTCAGTGTCATGCAGATGCAGTGCTTAATAAAAAGCGACGGATGGACTGACGTACGATAGAGATTGATGATCAAGCGTGTCGATAGATGATCGATCCTAGCTACTACATATATACTATAGCATAAATAGCTAGGATATATATTAGCTAGCACTACTGTCCATCATTTGACCCCTAACTCGTCGTCTTGTTCTAGCTATACGCCTATACGTGCATGTGCATGGTAGCTTTCACTATTCTCTCGTTCAAAATTAGTCCTCCGGTCCAGCAATATGCTGTTTGTTCATCATATCGACCGATCGATCAGCTGGATTGGAGAGACGAGTCGGTCGAGAGAATAAGAATCTGCAGCTAGCATGCATTGATGGATCTCCCCCCATAAATAAAGCTAGCTAGCGCAAATAATAACAATTAAGAATATGTCGTCGTCCATGCAAATAAATGGTCAAGTCATTAGATCCGTCACGTAGTCCATCTATCAGAGCAGGCAGTTTTTTTTTTTTTTTTGGCCTGTCTAGCCTGGTGGACTGGTGGATGAACACGGTACACGTACGGCCGACCGGGTACGCATCGGATGTGACCATATAAATGAACGGAACGGTCGTGTCGTCGGCCGGGCTCGTCGAAACACAAGCGTGATGGATCGGAATCGGAGGTTTGCTCGCTTTAATTTGCTTTCCGCGATAGATAGATCCATGCATGGTGGATGGTGAAAAGCCTTGCAAGATGCTCGTGCTGCCTTGGATGATGGGCCAGACTGCAGCGGCCGCCGCACTCTGGGATCTATCGATGGAGATAAAGCCAGGCTAGCTAATAGAGTAATACTAGGCATAGCTGATGAGACCATCCCAATCATAAAAAGTAAAAATCTTGTCTATAACACTATTTTTTTTTCATCATTTCAACTATCCATTTCTCTGTCTACAGTATTGCTACAGTGTATCAATACATTTCATGACATAGCAATGTAATGAAATCCAAGGATAAAATCTAATGTGATATTTTTGGAAACCGTACAAATTAATAAAATCCTTTACTACTGGAAATGACCTACTAATAGTAGTAGAGATGATTATTGCTGGTGGTTAACCTAACCTCCTAGCTAGTACGTACGCAGCCAGCGGTACATACATGCACGAGCGCGCGGCCGCTGACCAGACCAGAGTACCAGACCAAACCAAACCAAACTTCCGGCCAGCCAGAGAGGGGTCGCCCGCTGCTGACTGCGCTCCACCGTACCACTCCGTGTGCCAGTCCAGTCCAGTCCACGCCACCGTAGCACGCGGCCGGTGCAGTGCAAGCCGGCCGTGCCGACGCGTAGCAAGGCGCCATGCATGCATATCTCCATCAGACAGATGCATGGTTTTTCGACAAACACGTAGACGACCCTCTTCTCTTTAGTTCGGTCGTCGATCGATCGGCGTCGGCCTCTTTCCTTATTGCTTCTACTCCACTAGCAGGTCCTGTAATCGCTCTCTCATCAATCAAAACATTCAACAAGTCAACAACGCTATAGTGTTCATTCAGGGGTTAGGCAAGGTGTCGTCAATCGTACGTCCCATAAATCTAGCTCTCTCTCTCTCTCTCTCTCTCTCACTCACACACACCCCTATCTTTCTTTCTTTGTGTGGTGTTTATATATATACGGGCAGGATGATCGTCAAATCCTTTATGTATACGGAGTATCTTTTAGAAAAGAGGCCCATATCACCTATCCTTTATTCTAACCCACCCCGGCCGTCGTTGCTACAACAATTAATAATAACCTAGGAACATATACATAGATTTATTGGAGATATTTACTTTCATTTTGGTTAGATTAGTCGAATGATGAAGGATACATATATGATGGTGGAAAATAACCTGCACGCCTCTACGTACGTCGACTGACAGGAACGGCCATGTGATCTGTGAAAGTGGAACACTATTATTGGCACACGCATATCTCGCTCCGTCACCACGCACCGGCCGGCTTATTAATTGGCAGCTTCGTTCGGCAGATTGACAATAATACTTTTCCAAGAAGAAGATGGTAAAGAAACCGCCTGAAGCACGCATGACATATTGACATTAATTTGGCCATCTAATAATTAACCAACTCCAATTTCTATCGGCTCTATTTCATTTGATATATATGAGCCGTGCAGCACTGTAGCAGATTATAGTGTAGCAGTGTACGTATCACGATACTAGCTAGCTAATCAGTCAGAGTTGAGCTGCCTAATCAAAGCCTGTATATCATCATCATCAGTACCATACCAGCCCTGTCCTCCTAACACCTTAACCAAGACGTACACGGAAATAAATAATACCAAGCCCTCTCTCGCCACCAAGCACGCCGGCCCCGGCCTTGCGGAAATTAAAGGAAGAGAAAGACATGCATGGATCAACTGACGCTGCTCCTTACCAGCCGGCCACCAGCAAACTTATTAGCTTAACTGAAGATTAACAATGGCTATCCGTCGTGTACACAAGATCGATCTCGTACGTATTTCGTCTGCAGCATATATATTATATATATATGTATGCTTGCCAACCACTAACAAGGATTTGAATAAGGAGCAACAACCCGATCGTTTGGTAATAATCGATCTCTTGATGATACGCCTAATAAACAACAAATGCTGTAGTTTTTTTTCTGCGACGAAAATACTGTAGTTCTTTAAAGCAAGCATAGTCTATGACAACTCAAGTGTATTTCATATTTTCATTTTCATGCATGCACAGTTGCTCGTGCATATATACAGTATGGGATGGGATCAGTGAACTGTAGAGTATCAGGTGTTACACCACAAAGGATCCGGACGACGACGTCGTAGTGTATATGATGAGTAGGCCATACTGCAATGAAGGTTATGCATGTGGAAAAGTATAATTGTAAAATGGACATGCCACCGCCTCCATTGACTTGGACCAGCAGCTGTTGCGACCTGACCTGCCTGAAACGACTGTACTGTATTAGGAAATGAACAAAGAAAAAGGAAAATAAATAACTTTGATTAGGTACTGGTCTAAATGCCCATTAAGTGTGCCATCCAATGACTATTCTCAGACGCATGACACACCGCGATATGCTGGAAATTTCAACCTTTATCTAGAAATCCGATGTTGTCACCTAATTCTGTCTTCGCGCGCCATTAAAATCTTGGATCATTATACACCATGCATGTACGCAATGCTATCATCTTAGAAATCACTACCCGAAACCCCATTAGAGACAGTACACATGACATGGCCCGCGAAAATGACACATGAAAGGCTAGAGATAGCGCGTGAGACCTCTCTGGGTTAGATCAAGACTTTTCAGGGCAATCAAAGACTAAAGGTATGAGCAAGTCAAAGTACAGGATACGTGTCTAAAATTCAATGAAAGCTATAGAAACTTACCGAGTATAATACAACTATTAACTAGGTGCATTTGTATATGGCATGCATACATTTTTAGCTCGAGTCCTACTAACTATTTATTTCTTATAAAAAAACTCTTTATTCTTACGTGGCACCGTTGTGGCCATTACTGTAATCAGCTGCTCCCAATCTGGACGGACAATTGCACAGAAGATTATATTAGTTGAACTGTTGACATGCATCGACACCTCACACCTCCAAGAAAAAAACAAAAGTTTGCTCTAGTAACCAAGACAGGCACATAAAGCTGTACTAGTAGCAGTAACCCTGCCGCCACCACCCAGGTTTTAATTATGAAAACAATTTCGTCGATCGCACGTTTCAATGCTAGAGACCCAAGCATGATTTTTTATTAAAAAAATGGACGAAAGTTATTTTGGTTTTATTACCCAAATATATTTTGATTCCACTTATATTTCAAAGACTTCAAAATATTATTTTCGATGGACCAGCTTACCAGGGATCATTGGGGTTCGAATTTTAGTTTTGTGTCAGACAAATCGAGCACAGATGTTGCTTAAAAAAGATGGTATTTAATTATTTGATTGCTTTGCTCCTTAATGCTCCCACAACAAACAAACATTTGGCAGTACATGATGGATGTATGGAGGCTTCAGATTCAATATCTTGGGATTATTTAATAAATCGTACAGCAATATAATAGATCCGTTGTCATGAAGTGTGTTCTTTTTTTTGATCTTATGAAGTGTGTTCTTGGTCCTGCGCAAGGCGGCAAGGGTGCAATTGCAGAACTGGAGGATTCTTCAGGTTCCATAGTGCGACAATAATCCTCCTTGGAGTGGCGTACTGCTCAATTCGTAGTGCTCCCTACACATAAAAAACAAGGCATTATAATTTTTTTATCAATATTTAAAGCGAAACCCAAGCAATTTGTTCCTTTCAGAATATGACATCAACAAACAAAAAAGGTATCATCATACTATATTATCTTACCATTACTAATTATATGTAACAAAAAATAATGGATTGCGAAGCGCGCTACAAAAAAAAAAGATAAATCATAGAAATTTTCAAAAAAACCTCAAACTTTTGCCCATCTATCAAATAGTATCCAATAATGCTAGCCATTAAATCTATTATATTTAAAAAAAATATCCACCATGTCATTATGAAAAATCATTAAAGTAACCCCTATAAATTACCCACCATACTATTATGACAAACTATTTAAATAGCCCTACAAATTTGCATAGAAATTAACCACCATGCCATTGTGAAAGATGAATTAAATTGATCCCAAAATTTGAATATAAATTATCCACCATACTATTATGAAGATGAATTAAAGTATATAAAAAATGAATCAAAGATATCCCCTAATTTACATGTAAATTAACTATTGTGTTATTGTGAAAGATAGATAATTTAAAGCACTCCTAAATTTACATATAAATTACCATGATGCCATTCTAAAATATAAATATAAATTAGGTAGAGTTTACTACAGATAAATAAGATAAACAATTAAGTATATATATATAGCCATTCTATTAAATTATGAGTACAAAGAGATATTAATAATAGGAATTTGATTAATTGTGGTCTCAAATTTGTAAATAATTTTTAAATATTAATGTTTTTATGCTTGCCCTTGCTTTGCACGGGGTTGATGTCCTAGTACTTTTAAATATGAAACCAAATATACCCCGTCGAAAAGCACGAGCTAGTATAAAACATAAATATTAAAATTTATATATAAATTTAGGAACTACAATTTCAAAATTTTAATTAACAATATATCTCATATGTTCATACTTTAATATAATGATTTTATACATACATAACTTTTTTATCTTATATCTATTAATAATAGGCTCCAGCTAATTAACATTTCAATTTATATAATAGCATAGTGATAATTAATATGCAAATTATGAATCGATTTAAATTATTTTTTAAAACAACTCAACAGTAATCTGTATGTAAATTAGGGGATACTTGTAATTTGTTTTTCATAATAACAATTTATATGCAAAGTTAATTTAAGTTATCTTTGATAATGGTATGATGGGTAATTTATATTTAAATCGCGGTGGTTAGTTTAATTCATCTTTCATAATGGGGTGTGTATAATTTATATTGGTCTTTTATAATGGCATGGAGGGCAATTTATATGCAAGTTTAGGGGATTGGTTTAATGGTCTTTTATAAAGGCATGTTGGGTAAACTCAGAAAATATAATAGATCCAATGACTTGGATTATTGGAGACTACTTTACAGATGGTTAGAGTTTCTGATTTTTTTTTAGAAATTTTAGGAATTATCTTTTTATAGCGTATTTTGTAATTTGTGCTGCATTTTGTAATATCTAATTAATAATAGTTAGTAATAGTAAGATATTTTTGACCAAATTATATTAATTAAAATATTTTAAATAATGTTTGTTCAAATACGTGCACGGTCTAGTTGGAGTATATTACCTTGTTGAGATATGCCATTCGACTATTTACTTAAGCTAAATTAGTTTTGAAATGATCCATTTGTCCATGTAATCTTATGAGTTTTTATGGTAGACGACATAATTTTTAGATGTAGGAATTTTTATTTCTAGATGTGATATCATCCTAGATTTGAAAGCTAAGTATCATATCTTACTATTACTGATTACTAATTAACTTCTTTTAAAGTTTTCACGTTAATTCTCAGCATACACACTAAAAAGATGAATTCTAGAAATTCTCATAAAATCTAGAAACATTTGGCTATCCATCAGGTAGCTCTAATAATAATAACCATTAGATTTATGATACGTTCGAAAAAATGACCCACAATGCATTATAAAAAGATGAATTAAAATAACCCTCTAAATTTGCATATAAATAACCAACATGACATTATAAAATATTAAGTAAAGTCAGCCTCTAAATTTGCATATAAATAAAAATTAATTAAAATAACCTCCTAAATTTGCACATAAATTTTCCACCATGCCATCATGATAGATGAATTAAAATAACCTCTAAATTTTCATGTAAATTACCCACTATGCGATTATAAATATGAATTAAAAGAATATTTAATTTTACATAAAAGTTACATATTGTGTCATTGGAAAATATGATCTATATATCTAAAGTTGTATATAAAGCTTTGGAATAAAAATATTGACTAGAGCATGTTGTATAGATAAGGAAAAAATGTATATAAATGTGTCTATTAAAAAGTGAACATATAACATATATTGAATAAGAGTAATTTTAGTCAGTGTTGGGTCTCAAATTTATATAAATCTCTAACATTTGTATTTCATAACATTAGTATTTGAATATCTATCTTATTAAAAAGGTATATGTAAGTTTCATTTATTATATCGTGAACTATTTATCATTAATAGTATTTAAGTATTGCTTTTTATGAATTTTTAATAAAATGCATACCACATTACTCCTTCCACCCAAATTGTAAGGGGTTGTAGACTTCTTTTCATTTATCCACATTTATATAGATATTGATAAACTTAGACACATATTGAATACACATATATATAAAAAAAATGAATCTAATAGATGTTTGGAACCCTTAAAATTTAGCCAGGAGGGAGTATCATATAAGGTAGCATTTGTCTTGTGAGGTTGAGACGATTTTGACAATCAGCTGCTCCAATCCTGAGAATTGTCTTAAGTTTAAGTGATTTTATTTATTTATTTCAAAACGTTGCTCAGAATGCAAAAACACCGTGCATGTATCAGGCAAAATGACAATCGTGGCGAGGCCGAGGCGAATGCAAATAGAAAAAGGCGAGCAATTTCGGTCGTCTTCGTCTCTCTGCTGTCTGCTCAGCCTGCCTCCGTCTTCCGATCCGTGCCGTCCCCCTCTGCTCCGGGCGTGGCGAGCCTCCGAATCCTCCTGTTCCCAACCGATCCCAGAGATCACGGTCCCCAGCCCATCCACCCGGCCATCCCAATTCCACCATCACCCGTCGTCCCCTCTCGCCCTCTTCTCCTGCGTCTTCCTCGTCCTCCTCTGCTTTTTATTACTCTTCTCCAATCTCTCCACTCATTAGCTTTTGGTTGTTGTTGGTTGGTTGGTTCCCTTCTTGAGAGCTGCGTGAACCCCCGAAACCCAACTGGTACAACATAATCCATCCCCAAGCGAAGAGAGAGAGAGAGAGAGGCAGAGAGGCAGAGAGGCAGGACGCCAGCGACTGTGGACGCGCCATAAGGGGGGCACGCGCAACTCTCCCGAGATCCGCTCGTCCCCTTCGCTCGCGTCTGTCGCCGGCGAGGGCTTCTTCCTTGATGCAACTGGAGCGCTGCCTCGACTTCTGCTGCTGACCGGCGTGGTGACTGGGGGACCGGTCACGGATACGTGTCCATGACGCACTTCTTGGGTGCAGGGGAGGAGCAAGAGGAGTTCTTTGACTCGAGGGAGGTGCTGTCGCCGTCGTCCGTCTCGTCGCCGGCGAGCTCCGGCCGCCACGACGAAGCGTGGCTCTTCGGCGAGTCGCTGCTCGAGGTCTGGGCCAGGGACCCGTGCAGCGTCCACGAGCGCCGCCAGAGGTTCGTTAAGTCCTTGGGCCTCTTGGATCCGAGCACCTACGTCACGCGGCCGGATGAGGAGCCATGCTCGAGGAGGCCTGAGGCCATCGAAAAAATCCTGCTGGCCAGTCCCAGCGCCGAGCTGCTCTCAGCCGCCCCAACCTTCGCGTGTAGGGGAGGGGAGCCGGCAGCCTCCAGTGGCGCTGGCGCTGGCACGGAGTTGGAGTGCGTCTTCAAGAACCTGGACGATGGCACAGTGTTCGTGGTCGACGAGATGGGTAAAGATGGGAGCTTCCGTAGCCTTCGGGAGAGGCGGTCGAACAGAACAGTAACTGCAGCAGAATTCGAGCAGACATTTGGCTCATCACCGTTCATCCGTGAGCTGATGCGGAGGGTGGATGATTCAGACGAACCCTCGACGCCGGAGAAGACTCTGATGAGAGGAAGGAGGCGGCGGCGGCGGCGGCGGCTTGGATGGCTATGGAGGCTGGGCATCGGTGCTTGTGTCGTCGACACAGGGGAAGACGACGATGGGAATTCGACATCCTCCACTTGTCAGAGTTGCTCTGGAAAGGTTGACAGGGTCAAGGTGAGACCATACAAGAAGCGGTCAAAGGAATTATCTGCGGTGTACAAGGGCCAAATCATCAAGGCACATGAAGGTGCTATTGTGACCATGAAGTTTAGCTCTGATGGCCAGTTTCTGGCTACTGGAGGCGAGGATGGGGTTGTTCGTGTGTGGAGGGTGGTGGAAGGCGAGAGGCCTGCTGACCGTGATTTTGTTGAGGATGATCCTTCATCTGTGTTCTTCACAGTCAATGAAAACTCTGAATTGGCTCCCATCAATTCCTGCGAAAGGGTTAAGGGCAAGTACAGCAAGAGTTCAAAGGATGTCGCAGACCCAGCCTGTGTTGTGATTCCTCACCGAACCTTTGCGCTATCTGAGGATCCTGTACATGAATTCCATGGGCATGATGATGTCATCTTGGATCTTTCATGGTCAAAGAATAGGGTGAGCCAAAGTTCAACAGTTTGTTTTCTGTATGCCTGTGCCTGTTTGTGTCATTTAAGTTTTACTTGCTTTCTGCAGGAATTGCTTTCTGCATCCATGGACAAAACTGTTCGACTGTGGAAGGTTGGGAATGATAATTGTCTGAAGGTTTTCTCCCACAGTAACTATGGTAAACCATCTTCCCTTCCCTGTTTACTGCTCTACTACAGTGCCTGTCTCTTTGGCATCTGATGCTTACATGCTGGATATTTCTACTATGCAGTGACATGCATTCAGTTTAAACCTACTGATGATAGTTATTTCATCAGTGGTTGTATTGATGGAATGGTACGTATTTGGGATGTTCCTAGATGTCAAGTTGTGGAGTGGACTGACAGCAAAGATATAATCACCGCAGTTTGTTACCGCCCTGATGGAAAGGTTCATCCAAATATCCTTGCAACGATCAATTTTAAGTTATCTTTTAATGCCTGAAAGCTGATAGTTGATATTTGTGCTCATTTCATTCAGGGCGCAGTGGTTGGGACAATAACAGGAAACTGTCGCTACTACGACACATCAGGTAATCATTAATTGCTCTGTTCATGATAGTAGCTTGATGTTTCCGATTTTCTGATTATTGGTAAACTAATCTCTGTAGAGAACTAGCTTCAAACAACATTTGTTTGTTAATATGTCCATATCATTTGCTTTCGAGCATCAGAGATGCATATGCAATTTGCCAACGATGGTAATATCATAATTTGTCCTCAGTATCAGAATAGTGACGCCATGATTATTGCTATCTCTGGTTGGTACATACACTGTCTCAGCTCTGTCTATGCATACGAAACCCAATTGCCAGTGGCATGTTGCAGTTTCCTTCCTACTGAAAGATATTGCCACTTGAGGCATTTTCTTAAATGTTAAGATATAATAGAGGATTAATTAGGAAAATGTGTTTATGTTACATATATTTTTTATAAAAATGATATTCCAGTATAAATGCCAGAAATATGAACATTCTACTCATCGGTAAAAAGTTTTTTTGTGATATTTTTTTAATAAAATGTAAGTTGCTGATTAGGGTATCTGGAAAATAGTAAATTTGTTTTGGTGGCCTGGGAAAGGCATCGTTGCAAAGGTTTTTATATGCCGAACATCATAATTTTCTTATATGCCGTTTGTTTAATGTGCTGAACTGTGATGTTTTGTACCGAATTGATGGTCCTTAGAGTGCATCATTGCAAAGAGCTGTTAGCTGTTCTTCTTTTTTAATAGAGTATAAGAATCACAAATTTCTTATCTGCTTTTCGTTTAATGTGCTGAATTATGATATTTTGCTAAAGCATACACATAATTTGTTATCCATTTCATTATTCAGAAAACCATCTAGAGCTGGAATCCCAAGTCCCCTTGTATGGAAGAAAGAAATCTCCACTTAAAAGAATAATTGGTTTCCAGGTATGGAGCTATTGGCCTTCTCCGCGCTTTGTGCACTCGATTTTCTTATATCGGATTGAATCTTCATGCCCATCAATTCTTATAAGGATTTTCATGAACTTGAATGAACAGTATTGCCCATCTGATCCAAAGAAACTGATGGTGACATCTGGTGACTCACAAGTTCGCATTCTCGATGGGGTTCATGTAGTTTCCAGCTACAAAGGTGCTAACACCTCTTGTAAGATTTATCCTGAAAATGATTGATTGTTGATCCCTTAAGTAACATGCCTTTTTTTCATTTCGCAGGTTTACGAAGTTCAAGTCAAGTTCCTGCATCGTTCACACCAGATGGAGATCACATTATTTCTGCCAGCAACGACTCCAGTATCTATATGTGGAATTTTGCAAACCAAATTGCCCCAGTAACGAGTCGCATGAAGACCATATGGTCATATGAGCGCTTTTTCTGCAATGATGCGTCTGTAGCAATACCATGGAACGCCTCTCCTGCAAAGAGTCCTATTTCCCTTGCTTGCAACAACATCCGTTCTTCACAGCAAGAGGTCTGTGATGAGTTTCGCAACTCGCAAGACTCTACGTCATACTGCCATGCTGAAGATTCGCTTGAAGGTGGTAACTTGTATCGATTGCCATCTAGCAATTTCACTCTTAGTACTGCATTCTTTGCGGAGTCAGCACTGAGGGGAACAGCGACATGGCCAGAAGAGCAGCTGCCATCTAATTCAGTGACACCATCATCTACCTTGCGTAAATCTCAGTATAAGTTCCTGAAGACTTCTTGCCAGAGTGCTGCCACACATTCTTGGGGTCAGGTCATAGTCACTGCAGGTTGGGATGGCCACATCAGATCATTCCAGAATTATGGTTTGCCTTTGCAAGTGTGACATGGTACAAGGCATGGGTATTTTCACTATTACTTGATCAGTGGATATCTAAAAAATGGCAGCTGAGAAGTCCCATCACCCAAGTTTTATGCCTCCAGAAGTTTGGTTGGCTGAAGTTGACGCTCGTCCTGATTACGATTACAGTACAAAGAGTCACATGGTTGGGTGCTTGTGCTGAGTTTCTTGTGGACCTGAAGTTGTATGAAGTCCAGTGGTCCTGCAAGATCTCGACAGCGGCAGTACATTGTGGGAGGCCCCGGGGGAAGGTGGACGACCTCGCAAGCCAAACTTGGTGCCGTGCCAATGAGTGGGGTTTGGGCAGCAATTGTAGCGCCTGGATGTTGTTCCTTTTTCTTTGTTTCGGCTCCCTTTGGGGTCCTTAGTAAATATATATAGTGGATGGACGAACATATTTTTGGCCATTGGAATTCCCCTTGCCCTGATCCGAGATGGTCGGCAGCGCGAGCGCGGAGGTAGAGTTCACTGTTGGATAGGAAGATTCAGTTCGGGGGGTTGCACATATTGGATTCATTTCATTTGTTTACATGCCACCGCCATTCATGTCATGGCCTGCCTTTATGATGAACTGTGCATAGTTGATGCCTCCATTTCTCGGTGCCGGAGACGCCATTGCTTTGGTGGTGGACATGGTCAGGTGGCTGTGGGGGACCTTTGCTCAGGCCTTTCTGGATAGGGATGGTGCAGTTGGTCCTGAACTCCTGATGGGTTTCCTAGCTCCAGGGACCGGCCTGCTGCCTGCCTGGGCTGGGTATGGGAGCATGGGGACTCATGGCCATGGCTGTTTAAAGCTGGGACCATGGCCAGATCTTGGCCTTTTACTCCCCTGCATCGTCACGTCCCTTTTGTTTCAGATCTTCCACATCTAGCTTGGTGCGATCTTCGTGTGCCAAGAAGTTGACATTCGATAGCAAATTTTTGCCGCAAGAAGTTACCACCTTGTGCTATGCATTCTATAATTTGCCGCAAAGCTCCCTGTTCGCTTCGAGATTTGCAGGTCCATTTCCTGCCGAGAGGTACAGAATCCCTGAATTGTTGAAATTTACGAGAAACATGAAGCTGTCTGGACCATTGCTTGTGGCTTGTAGACTCTGATGTGTGAACGGCCCTGCAGTAAGAGCAGTGGTGTCGAAGAAGCAAAGTCTTGGGCACTGGCCGTGACCGTGAGGGTTGGGACTTTGGGAGAGACGTGCCCAGTGCCCCAGCGTAATGCTGCCAAGACCCGAGCTGTGACAGTGAAAGGAGTTGCCCACAGGGGACAGGGGGCCACAGGCAGGGTGATGATGCCGTGCCATTGCCAATGCGGCAATGCCCATGCCCAACCCACGGTGAAATGAAATGAAATGAAATTGGTCATCAGCTCATCGTCAATCTCGATGCCGGCATCATCACCCTGCCCCGTTTTATCCAGCAGAGGTGCCGGGGATGGGGGCGCTATGACTGCGAGGGATCCCCATGCGGCCTCGGGGGGACAAGGCCGCGTGAGGTCAAGTGTGCGCCCAGGTGAAGCCAGCAGCTGTAAATTTTCAGAGGCGCATGCTGTCACTCCTGCTGCACCAAAAAACTGAGCTGAGATGATGGCCTCCTCTCATCTCATTCCTGGTTCCTGGTTCCTGAGGACCCATCGGCCATGGCCATGGCCTGATGGGCGGCTTCAGCAGCTTTGCGTGTGCTTCCTTCCTCGATCTCTCATGCTGCTCAGATACATACCTACTGTCCTTGTGCTTTTTCTCGTTACGATTTGAGGTGTCACGAGCCATGCAGTGGTGCAGGCCTGCTAGGTGGAGCTTATCCTCGCGCGCCGCCGGCCGGGTCGCCATGCTCCAGTGGAGTGGAGGCGCTTGACGTTTGTGCCCAGATTCACTCCCTCCACTGTCCACTCCACTCCAGAAGACGCCATGCGGCTGCAGTTGCTGATTCTCGGTGCGCTGCGCACTCTGCAGCTGTGGAAAGTGGTGGTGTGATCCACTGCACAAACTGCAAGCCTGAGCTGCTGCTGCAAGAGATGAGATCGAGGACAGGAGTTGCGCCACTCCATCCACACTCGTTTTCCTCTTTGGTTGGACCCGTGCCGTACGTATGTCCTGTGGTGATTGGTGAAGCTAGCTGGTGTTGTGTGTGAGTGTGACACTGTTTGGGTGTACTTGACGCCATGCTCCGATGCTCCATCCAGCGACATGGTAGGATCTTTCCTGCTTGCCCGGTATCTCAATCGAGCAAAGGATCGTGCATGCACGGCACGGCGTACGTCCTTTTCCCTGCAGGTCGCTGTCCCGCGGAGACCTGTATGCTCGCTACCTCTCTTCTGGTTGGCAAGTGACCAAACCCATAACTCTCACCGGTTCGAAGAGCCGCTCGTACAGTATGTTCTGTTCTTGTTGTTAGCGCTACTCTCTCACACAAAGATGATCTACATGGAGCTTAAGTAACTGTGGAGCAAAGAAAGCTTCTATGGGTACGGTCGTATGGCCCTGTTTGCAGGACTTGCAAGGCCAGGACGACATGTCAGACAAGCGGGAGGGTAACGCACCCAATGTATGTTCTGCATAACTAAGTTATGCAGCAATGCTTGATTGTTTTCAGGGTATGATTTGATATAAATATTCAAGCTGATGGAAATTGTACCAAACCTGTTGTTTGATGCATAGGTTTTGCAAGCTGAAATTTAATTCTACAATACGAAAGTGCCGGGCTCTGAGACAAATTTTAGTTATAGTCTAATTTAAAATTAAGGAATACGGTTTTGATTCCAACTCACAGGCAACCAAAAAATTTAGGAAACCAGATAGTGTTATTTGATTTGGAACAAGGTCCACACAAAATTATTCTTCTTCTTCTTATTACTCCCTTTGATTATCAATGATATATGACGTTTCTACTTCAAACGTTGCGCGGGCACCCCACTCACTAGTACCTCTTTGTTTTGTTTTTTTTTTTTAACATTTTTTAGCTCAAAAATCTACCTGCCGGTAACAAATATTTCAAATATCTAAGAATAGAAGTAGCACCTTTGACAGGCTCAACCCGATGTAATCCTTGCATTTCAAATGGCTGTGTAATTCTGATGAGATGACACATGCAACATCAATGGGAAAAAAAATCAGAGCGTTATCTGCTGTGGTCACTGACCCGTGGGGGCCATATTGGACCCCGAACGAATCCGGTCTGTTCTCCGCAGCCTCCCTTCGCCGTCCCGCGTCGGTGAAAGTGAAACCGCGCGGCGGCCGAAACGCGCCGAAGCGGCGGCAATCAGATGGCCGGCGGTGGCGCTGCCGCGTCGGCGCTCTCGAGCCCCTGGAGGGCGCTGCTCCAGCGCGCGTTGGACGCCAACGCCCACCTCAGGCACTCCACCTACTTCCAACTCGTACGCTTCGATCGCCTGCTGCCGTCCTCCGTATTGGGGAAAATGAGATTTGCTCAAGTAGTCAAGTGTCGATTCGTTTCAGGCAACGGTGGCCACAGGCGGCAGGCCGGCGAATCGCACCGTCGTGTTCAGGTATCATTTCCTCTACCGCGTGGGTCTGTCTGCTCCCTTCTCTCTCCAATTCACTTCCCAGCTTTGGTTTTGACGCGTGGGATTTCCGTTCGTTACTAGGGGTTTCCAGGAGAACTGCGATAAAATTCAGATCAATACGGATGCCCGGAGTAACAAGGTGTGTTGCTATGCCTATTGGTTCCTATGCTCTTCTGCGTTGATTATCTGTTTTTCCCCTGCCCATTGATTCCCTGTCACGCTTCCATGTGTTATTTACCGATTCTGATGAGCAGATTGGTGAGATCAAGAGCTGCCCCTTCGGTGAGGTGAGGTGTGCTGTATTCAACATCATAACTGTCCTTTGTAAAAAACATCATAACTGTAAAAGTTACATCACTCTCAAGACGACAAGTTGATGAGGCCCTGATGTTGTGTAATCCTGCAGATTTGTTGGTATTTTACAGACACCTGGGAGCAATTCCGCATCAGTGGTAGCATAGATGTGATTGATGGTTCGAACGCTGACCCTTCCAAGCTCCAGGTTCGAGCTGAGAGCTGATCGCTGTTGTATTTTGTCTATGCGCTATGTTACAAACATGTATAGTGGGGTATGTTAGAAAGAGCACTGGTCTCGTTATGCTCAAGCGCACACCAGCCAATTCTAGTACTCCATCTTAGTGTGCCTTCACATCAATTTCATACCTGGGGTCTGTTAACTTATGAAATTTAACACGGTGTTCTTGTCAGCTCATCTGCCTGACAGAGCTTTTTTATATGCTGCTTAGAATAGCACTACCTCTTACTGTGTTGCTTGTGTTGCTCATGTAGTATAGAGCAATGTGTTTAACCCATGGTAAACAATGATTGCTACTTCTTTTCACAGCACAGGGAGAAAGCTTGGTTTTCAAGTTCAGTGAGGTCAAGATTGCAGTACTTAGGACCACAGCCAGGCATTCCTGTTTTAGATGATGAGCAAGTAAAGGGCATTCATCTCGACCCATCAGCTGGCCCAGTAGATGCCTTTTGCCTTCTGGTTATTGATCCGGAAAAGGTCAGGCAGGCTTTTTTTTTTTTCATCCTTCTTTTTGTGTGCTGTTTTACTCAATTATGGAGAAGCGCTGTGTTTACTGGTTTAATCTAAACTAAAAATTGGGTTTACCTTACCACGAGGAACCAAAATGATATAATCTAGAAGATTGGTTTAGGAACAAAATTTGTTTTGAGATTTTTTTAGTTCCCTGGTCCTGTAATCAGATGGTTGTGTGTGAGCATAAAACTGTAGCATAGGAAAGAGTGCGGCAGAATGATGACTTTGGTGTTAATGAAGATTTAGGAATGAGGATAGATGATCCCATTGCAGTGAATTGATTTAATGCATTCTTGTTGGAATGTTGGGTATCTGTGGTTATCATCTTTTTATGTTGTACCAAATCAACCCATGAATAGTGCTCAGATTTATATAGTATCTCCATCTCGATGCCATATTGTTTTAGCCCATGCTGAATGTGCACTGCCATTAACTGCCAAAATATTGGAAAATTCCTGGCATATCATAGTGGGTTACTGGTGCCTTATTTTTGCTTGGAAAAGAGGCCAACTCATTTCCCCTCTGCTATGAACAATTACTTGGGTGGGTGGTGCCAACTACCAATGGTCTGATAATTTCTTCAAACCCGGCATTTGGACTTTTGTTACATGCTTCAAGCTTCATCCATCGTCACTGCATTCAAAGGCGTATATAATTGTGAAATCATGAATCTAGCATTATTTGCAAGAAATGAATCTATCTTTTTTTGTGAGAAATGAACTATAGCTATTATTTTCTGATACGTGAATCTTTTCCATGGTTAATCATCTGATGGTAATTGTATTATTGTGATTGTCATTAGGTTGATTATTTGAACCTTAAAAGCAATCAAAGGTTGATGTTCACAAGAAACCAAATGGACGATGGATCCAATGACTGGATGGCAGTAAAAGTTAGCCCTTAAGTCGCTGCTAGAATTTATTTGCGAACTTCTCTTGGTAACAATACTATCATGTTTATGATCTTTCAGATAATTAGGTGAACGTTATTTTGTACATTTAAAAAAAACTTTTGATTGTTATACATTTATACATTGAGGATGCTTTGTTGAAATCTCAGTGACTGGTCATTTATGGTGCCTGAACATATAGCTACATTGTACTGTTGGCAACTTCCACTACTGAGAAAGGGAAAATCTTAAATTTTTAATCAGAAAGTGAAATCATTTGGGTCGGATTTTTTTTTTTTTTTGTAATGGTATGTGTCACATGCACTGTTCTTGTATCAAATGCTGCATCGGCAAAAATAAGGCTTACTCTCTCCATTCTTTTTTATTTGTCGCTTCTTAGTTCAAATATGAACTAGTCGGGGACAAATATTCTAAATGGAGGTAGTATCTTTCAAGCATACTGCTGGGGGAAAAGGATCTCTTTGGAATCAAAAACATAAAGAATAAAAATTGTTGGGTAGCAACTACCGAGGAAGATGGGAATTCGAATGTTCCACAAGAATGTGAAAATTATCAAACAGGGGTGTTCACTGTTCAAGCCAACTCGTTCGCTTTCGGGGTAATAAAACCTTGTGTTCAAAGTCAAAGGAGGATATGGCGATTCATGTTTGTTCAAAATCATTGGACTGTGAGGTTTGTTTGAAGATGTGTGACTCTAGGTTGCCGCTCGTGCTTTGGTAGTTATTTTTTATCGAACACACAGGGGATACTTTGGCAGTTATCAGTGTGAGCTTCCTGACCTTGTTACTTTGGCAGTTATCGGCTTGAGAAGAGTGCAGAAACATCACTCATTGGCATTAATAAACCAGCAGAGCGTATGGGAAGCACTAAAGCCTTGTGCCTATCTTTACATTGATGAGCAGAGATGGAGCGGATGGACGGTTGGAGAACTTCAGGTAAGCTGAGCAAGCCACGGACGCAGAAACTTAAGTTTTGCTGTTACCATGCAATGCCCAATGCAGACACAAGTGATGTGCCCGTTCTTTCTAACTGTGCAAAACAATATACTTAGTACTGAAAGAACCTAGTGGATGCAGTGGCCGGTGGGTGCTCAGCTCATTGTCTGATTATTAACAGTTTGAGATGAAAATTTGGCCACTAGCATTTTGTGATTGCAAAAGCAAAGGGAAAGTGAACCGTTGCAGTCATGTTCCGCTCGTGGCCCAGTTTGTGCTGGTGATGTCGAGTCTACAGCCTTTGTTCTGGAACCAGATGAGTTGGTTGACTACACCTGCAGCTCAATCATCTGGCACTTGTGAGCACCCCTTTCAGGATCAGTCAAATTCAACTCCATTGCGGCTGATTGGAGAGGTCAAAAGTGGCTGTTAAATTGGGTGTCCAGCTTTTGCATCGAAGGCTTTTGGCAGCCTTCTCTGCCTACACGATCTGGTATTCTGGCGGTGCCAAACACAAGTCCATGCATCACCACTTATCCCTGCGCTTTGCCGCGCACGCAAGGGACGTGTTTTGGTAGGGATAAAGCAGCCGTTTGAGGTCAACAGCAAGGCTGGGCCGCGAGTTGCTAATGGGGAGTTCGCTGAAGAAAAAAAAGGCTGAGATGGCCTTCTCTGGTTTTCATCTTTGAAGAGTGGTCTCCTCTCCCGCTGGGCCTTTGTTGCTCGATCTAAAGGCCTGGAAGCTGTGGGCCATGCACAGCTAGATACTCTCAACTGGGGGCAACTGGATAGCACTCAAGTCTCCAATCTCTAGAAGGTATCATGATCCTCCTCCCTCTTTTGGTTTCATACGGCGAGTGAATAGTAATTGTTTTTTTAAATGATTCTAGCTATGATCCTGGAAAATACTTGCAGGAGGACGGAGTAGTGATATATTGTGTTCATTGTGTGCACACGCAGCTCCTCATCATCAAGTTGCACTTAAAAAGGAGGAAATGAAAAAATCTAGCTGAACCTAGAATAGTAAGTTACCGTGTCCTAATCACTTCAGCTCTGTTCGATTGTGACGTTTTGCTTAGGTTGAAATAGATGACTAATGACTTGTGTAGCGGCACACGGTTTTAAAGCTCGATCTCTATGGCGAGAAAGGCACACTGCACTATATATGTACTGCTAGAGGATTCAATGTTATCCACATATATATACTGAGGAATTTGTTTGTATGGAGCAAAGCATCCAGTTTTGCTCATTTTGTATTGATAGAGCAGACCTAGTTGCTTTCCGGCCACACAGAATGTCTGATGATGGTCACCTCTTCTCTTATGTGGTAGGATGTGACTTTCTTCTCTCGGGAAGAAAAGGAAGAGACGAAGCATGCATTCCAGTCCAGTGCGTGCGTGGATGGATCGGAGGCCGTCACACACCTACCATCCAAAAGAAAAGCGGCAGAAGCATTCCCGTGCATCTATCTCATCCTCCCAATTAAACTCCAAGCCAGCGAGTTCCGAGAAACATCCATACTGCTAGATGATCCATCCAACCAACCATCCGATGCGCCGAAACAGCCAAAGGTGAGCATGCAATCATTGGGACCGACGGGGGGTCACGGTTGGTCATCGTCGCTAGGTAGCGAGCTCATCATTCATCAGATAGATATTCAGTTGAGATGGATGGATGCCGCCGGCCGGCCGGTCCCCGCGGCGCACGCATGGACTGGGTTGGCCTGGTCGACGGATCCAATCGAACAAGACAACACGGCGGCGGGCATCCACCACCCGTGCCCGTGCGTGCATGATGCACCAGCTGCTGCAGCTTGTTATTGTACTTGCACGCAACCAAGAGAAGAGATGCTGTGGTATCCAGTCCAGTAGAGGAGGGACGGGAGGTGCATGTTCCAAATCCAAGCGGAAGCGTGCGCGCGCGCCGTGGCTCGACTCGACGTGTCACCTTTCCTGACAGACACGAACGGGGTGGACCAGCGGCTCCTTCTCCTTCTCCATCCTCCTCCTCCGTACCACAGGCAGATCGATGGATACAGGTAGGTAACAGCAGCGCATGCAATGCATATGCATGGCATTGGCATGCCTGCGCTGCGCTGCGCGCGTATCTCACTGACAAAAGGAACCCCGTGCTGCTGTGCAACACAACAACACTGCCGCTGTGGACAAAAGCAAAGCGCACGTCGTATAGTACTGTACTCCCCCACTGTTTGCTACTGTCACACCGGCCACCCACATCACAGGCCACAGGTACACAGACACAGGTCCTGTAAAAATGAGAGTACTCCACTACAGGCTCTTCAAAGTTCAAACACGTACCAACAGTACCACATCTCGGCTCTGTGCAACACAATACTAATACATCGCTAGCTGCTACTCTAGCATATATAGAGAAATGTATAGGACGGAGGCCTACTTCTAGTACTAGTATTTAACGGTATTTATAGGAGTATACTACTAGTATATATAGCATTTATAAGTAAATAATGCTAGGGATGGGATATGCAGTATAAGTACTAGTGTTGTAGTACATACATCTCACAGCATGGACGACGGGTAATAAAAGAAAACAAAAAAGGGACCGGGGCAGTGTGGCAGTCGATCCATCCATCCATCCATCAGGTTGCATTTGGATGCGGCGATGATGCTGCCGCCGTCTCCGCCGTCTGCGCTGGGACTGGGAGGAACAGCGGCGGCGGCGGAGCACAGCAGTCCTGGTCCTGCGGTTGCTGTCTGATCATGGCCTCGGAGATGTGCCACAGGCGCGCGGCCTCCTGGCGGCTGGTGGCGGCCGGCGACGGCAGCGCCTCGTTGCAGTCGGCGAAGTAGCGGCCGGAGACGCCGGCCACCCTCGGGTGGGCCGCAACGTAGCACGTGGTCGCCGCAGCCTGCAGGAGCAGCAGCAGCAGCAGTTTAGTAGGAGATTGACCAAGTGAGGAGGACCGCGGATGAAGTGGACTGGGCCGGCCGGGTTTTATGAGTGGCTGGGTGCTGCAATAATAATTACAGAGCAAATCAAATCTCCCTGCTGGCCATTGGCCACACACACACTTTCTCTCTCTCCAAACCATCAGCGGCAGGGAAGAGAGGGAGAGAGGGGGGGCTGCAACTGCAAGCAAGCAGGCAGGCAGCCATGGCAACCAAGGGAGTAGTAGTCAGAGCGCACGGGACCCAACACATGGAGCAGCCGAGCAGGGCATAAATTTAAAAGGGGATTTGGTGGAGGGTACGTTAATTAAATCACCTGAGGGATCGTTTTCAGCAGCTTGGACAGCAGCAAGAACACCAGATCTGCAGCAGCAGCAGCACCACCCAAGAAAATTTTAATTTTATTCCAGGCAGATGCAGACGGAGTCAGTCAGTCATTCACACGAGTCATCATCAGTTGACGACAGACGACAGTAGTGTGCATCATATCAGATATACTAGTTATTAAGCAAACCAACTGGTTAATCCTCCACTACCAAGCGGAAGCCGGGGCTAGCTGGTTGAATTGTGTTCTCACCGGTGAGGACGCCGTCGCGGTCGCGGTTGAGGCGTGTCCTGACGATGCCCGGGTGCACGCAGTTGGCCGTCACGTTGGCGCCCGCCTCCTACATACATGCACCACAACAGAACAGTGGTCAGCCCGCTCCGTACGTACGTAACTCTCGCGGCTCATGATTAGAAGCGCGCGCGCAGGCGCAGCACTTTCTACTACCTGCAGCCGCGCGGCGAGCTCCCGGGTGTGCAGCACGTTGGCGAGCTTGGACACGGCGTACGCCTGCGTCGCGTCGTAGGGTCTGCGTGTTGGTGTGCGAACAAGGTTGCCCAGAATCAGAATCGATCCATATATATATATATATATATATATATCCACGCAAATGCAGCTTGGAGCAGCAGGCGTACATCTTGCGGCGGGTGACGAGGTGGAGGTAGTCGGCCCAGTCGCCGGCGAACCAGCCGTGCACGCTGGACGACACGTTGACGATGCGGCCCTGCACGCCCGTCGCCGCCGCCGTCGCCGCCATCCGCCCCGCCAGCAGCTTCGTCAGCAGGAAATGCCCTTTTTTTTTTTTTGGTGTTGTTGACACAACATATATATATATATACGACGATCATCGCGTCGTCGTCAATTCGGTGATTCGATCGATCGCAAGGACGTAAAGGAAGAAGGCCCGTAGTCCCGTACCTAGATAGTTGGTGGCGAAGGTCATCTCGACGCCGTCCTCGGAGAGCGCGAGCTGGCCGTGCGAGAACTTGCCGGCGTTGTTTCTGCGCACACATGACAAACGATCGAAGAAGCGAGCCGCTGAGTGATGCATGGGAGCATCCAGGAGATTGGAGGAAATGAGGAACCGGACGTACATGAGGAGGTGGAGCGGGAGGCCGAGGTCGAGGAATCGCGCCGCGAAGTCGCGCACGGAGGCGAGCGAGCTGAGGTCGAGCGGCAGCACGAGGACGTCGGCGCGGGGGCAGTCGGCCCGGATGCGCGCGCGCACGTCCTCGGCGGCCTTGGCGCTGCGCGCGGGGATGACGACGCGGGCGCCGCGCTTGGCCAGCACCCGCGCCGTCTCGGCGCCGATCCCCGACGTGGCGCCCGTGATGATGGCGGTGAGCGCGGCCAGGTCCGGCGTCACCTCCTCCGCCGTGGACCGGGAGCCGAACCCGCTGGCGCCCGGCGAGCCCAGCAGGTACCGGACCGCCTGCAGCATGGCAAGGCAAGCAGGGGGAGCGAGGCGAGGTGATGGAGCGGCGGAGAGGGATCGGAGAGAGAGTGTGTGTGTGTGTGTGTGTGTTGGGGTAAGGAATTAAGGCTGGCGCCGACCCGGCATTTATATAATAAAGCTCGGGTCCGCCTCGGGGGCTCGCATCGCATGAAGAAAGAAGCGAAATGCACGGCGAAGAGGAGAGGAGAGGAGAGCAGTCGCCGCGCCGATCGAGTTGGGACGACGCGCGCATTGACTGCGTAGCGGCGGTGGTGCGAATGCGAGTAGAGTCCGCCAAAACCAAGCGAAGCGCGCCCGTGGGGACTGGGGTCTGGGGAGTGCAGTGCAAATGCGCGCACGGGCTTCTCTGCTGCGTCCGGGCTCGACACGGCGCCTCCACCGTGGCCGCGGCCGCCCGTGCGGTGTTCCTGTACTCACACGTCACACGATCCCGCCCTCGTACGTGTGTACTGAAGGCCCGCGGGCGCCGGCCACCACACCATTAGCATTGCACGGTGCTATCACGGTTGATGTTTAGGATTAATTCAAGGGATCGGTGCCTGGTTGCTTAATTTCCTGCAGCTCCAATCCCATCCCATCCGACACCATAGCTTGCTCGACCGAGGCCCTGCGGCCTGCGGGGGTGCGACGATTGTTTGCGTTGTTTAGGGGGAAGAAGAAGGGGCCCGCCCCGCCCGGCCACCAGGAAGGAAGGAAGGAAGGCGGTCAACTCCCTGCAAATCTGCATGTGGAAATCGTTAGGTCCACCTGACTTGATGCCCTCTGCCTCGACGGAATCACATGTTTGGTTGTGGCCAGCCCTACACACCTCTCTTACACTATTCTATTTCCTACTAGTGGATAGTATCGTAGTTATTAGTGAAGTTCCATGTAAGGTTGTTAGGTGACGTTGACGTGCCACAACATTTTAATTTGATAGAGAAAAAAAATGTATCTTGAAGAAGAGATTGATTTGGCACGGTATCTTAGATCGTGGCACAAAATTTAATACGATGGATCCATTTTGATAGATACGACCATCACACTCTTTAATTTTTTTCGAACATTTAAATACGATACAATGCATTGTGCAGGACGTTTCTTCCTAATCGTATCATGTTTACTATCCAACGTGGTATTTTTGAATACCATAGTACGGCACTTTGCAGTGGGAACAACCCTACCAATTTTACGAATTGAATTTCCATGGCTCTATCAACCAATCACGTGGTCCAATAGTCCATTAACCTAACAGTTGTTTTGGGAGAGCCATTTCCCTTAAGCCTATCTCCAACAAATATCCCTATCCTAATTCCTCAAATCACATGCCATTTTGTGTATCATATCATCTACAGTGCAGAACAATGCAAAAATAGTGTCAAACATTGCTAAAACATTACGAATACCAAAGTATTTTAAAACTGCGGTTTTATAATACCAAAGTATTTTTTTAGTTGTGACATCAATACTACGTACGGTTTTCGCATACCGCAGTAAAAAACGCAGTATGGCTACAAACTGATATCCATTTGATTACATAGTATTTTTTTTACTACTATCATGTAAAATATTGTCCCAAATCAGTATCACAGCGATAAACTACTGTCATTACGAATTACACTCCCAGATCAGGATGACAACCGGCATCTAGGAGTTAAGCACAACCCCACAGAAATAAAAGGAAGAGGAAAGGAGCAGATCAGACGCCCCTCATCGGTCACCACGGGGATCTAGGTCCTAAGCATGCACGAGATCAAAACCAGATCGACACACCGGCGGGGCAGCTTGGTCCAAACAAACCGAGAAACAGTGCGAACGAGGGAATCCGCGATAAACAACAATGAACGATCGAGAGGTAGTGCGCTGACGGCGCGGGAAGCGGCACCGCCGTGGGAGGCTAGCAGCCAAGTAAGGAGAGCCGCCGCCTCCCGCCCTCGCCCGCGTGGCTCATCAGACGTCACCTCCGCTGGAGGCGCGGCGCCGGGAGTGAGGTCGTTGGCCGGCGAGGGATGAGGCCGATGGGGTAGGGCCGGCAGCCAGCAGGCGGGGCCGGTCGTGGATCCGACGGTGCGAGACCGGGGACCAGCGCGTGGGAGCGGTGCGGCTGCGGGAGAGGACGGAGACCAGGAGAGCGTGCACGAGACAGGCCATTAGTGTCTCTTGAGTGGAAAACTTTGGTGTATCCAATACTTTAAAAATATTGTGATTTTGTCCATATCATTATTTTTAAAACTATGTTTCCTAATAATGTACCAAACATTTTTTTGCCTAAATACGACAGTATTGTGCAATACCGTGGTATTGCATGAAAACTGCAAATATACAGCATAATGCTAAAGCCAGCGAAAGCCACATCGATTTCCCCCCGTGCTGGCACTATGCGGCACTGTTTTTGTATTGTAGACAGAGAGATAGCAACGTGAAACAGTGATAGAGATGCTGGATGGAAGAAATTAGGCTGAGTCCAGCAGTCCGGGTAAATGATTTGGTATAGCACAAAGCGACAATGTTTAGAGATAATTGAAACAGCGGATAAACGTCCCTGTACTCTGACTTCGGTCTTTGTGATGACTTGTGGCAGAGGCGTTTAGTACAGCGGAAGAGTCAATGAGCAAGCGTTGACAAGCAAGTGCCTCGTACCGTACGCAGTCTGTGGCTACTCGCTAGCTACATATAGACTGAAGGCGGTGTCGTCGTAGAGGCCGGGATCGGATCGGAGCATCTCGTCGTCGTCGGTGCTGTGTGGCGTTGGTGCCGCGCGCGGCGCATGCATGCAATCTGCAACCACGCGCCGCGGCGAGGCCGCGCTTCAGCAATAGGCTTAGCTATACTAGCTGCGGCGCCCGGTACACATACAGCTAGCGGTAGACGCAGGTGTACGTAGTACGTACTATAGCTAGTGTAGTGCACGTATTGTACGTGAGCTACTACTAGCTATAGCGTCGTCGTGTACTAGCCACGCAGATGTAGACTGAGGCACGCATGCATGCGCGAGGTGCAGTGATCGAGGACGCTTCGCTACTGCATCATATCGTGTGCATGTACGCGTACATCTCGAGCTCGCTGCATGCCCCGGCCCGATCGCCGTCGTCGGTCGCCGGCCGGCGGCGTCTCCGTCCGATTCGTCGTGCTATGGTAGACAAGGCATAGATAGCATTGGCTGCAGTTGTGCGTGCCTCGGCAGCTCGGCTCGATCATCACCGGCTGGCGAGTGGCGAGACGCGATCTGATTCTGATGGATGTGACGAGACGCACAGAGACAAGGACCGACATGGGATGGGATGGTACTCTGTACCACCTAGTACGTAAAGTACGATGATGTGTGATGGATCAGAGACGATGCTTTGTGCCTGGCCTTCTTCGTACAGTATACTCCTCCGCAACCCTGCGTACCGAACGATCCCTTCGACGCGACAACCACGTCATGCGCTCAGAGTATATATTGTATTCATGTATTGCATGGCAGTGTATGGCACCGTGTTCGCTCTCTGTCGCCGCCGTGGCCGTCTGCGTTCCGCCGGCCAATGCAACGAGAAGAGAGAGGGGGGGGGGGGGGTCCACCGTGCATGGGAGACCAGCCTAGGGTTGAGGGTGGTTCACTTCAGCCTCGATAGGCTGCAGCCTGCATGCATGCGGAGGCGTAGCAGTAAACACAGCACTAGGTGCGTCGGCGGGTGCCTGCTGCATGCCTGGTTGGCCTGGCACGCGCACTCCGACCGACCGACCGACCGGCCCGTCACGGGCTTGTAGTGCAAGAGAACGGCTAGCTAGCGTTGTGAAATGCTCTCATCAGAGACGACAAGGGTGGGCAGGCCAGGGTCAGCAGGGGCAGAGGGGTCGTCACCCTTGACCTTTGAAGATCTAGCGACGACACAACAGTCGATCGATCTGATCGCTCTCCATCTACAGCAGATATATATATATATATATGACTGTATGTGCGGCATGACCTGGCCCTGCCTGCCTGATCATCACTCATGTCTGATGCTCTGCTGCTGAGCTAATCAGGCAGGCAGGCAGGCAGGGGCCGGCGGGCTTGGCATTCCACGCGGCCGGTGGCCCGCCGGATTCCGTACACTGGTCAATGCCGCAGCCGGCCGTGCCGGGACGGAGTTGTAGCGGGCTTGCCCGGACGGATTACGCATGTGTTGACTAGCTGCTGGCCGAGCGCAGAGAAGACAGACAGCTTCGGACACGGGCATTGTAGGCTGTGTTTAGATCCAAAAAGTGGAGGTGAAAAGTAGACGAAATCTGTTAAAATTTGGCCAAAAACATCACATCCGACACTGTAGCGCACTGTAGCACTTTTCGTTTGTTTGTGGTAAATATTGTCCTACCATGGCCTAACTAGGCTCAAAAGATTCGTCTCGCAAAGTACATCTAAACTGTACAATTATTTTTTGATTTCATCTACGTTTAGTACTCCATACATGTGCCGGTATTTTTGATGTGACGGAAATTTTTTTTGTATAGTAAAATTTGGGGAAAAGTTTAGATCTAAACCCAACCGTATTTTGAATTGCTTCCCGGCCGCTCGCATTGTACCAGTATAATTGGACAGGAGGAGCGAGAGAGAGAGGAGCAGATCGATCCATCGAGGTCACTGCTAGCTGTGCATGCTAGTATGTAGCTGGAGTACCTATTGCATGCATGCACTCACAGAAACCTATCTATCGGCCTGGTGCCCTGGGCCTGTCTACCTTATTCAGCACAGCGCCATCGACGATCGGGATCATATATATCGTTCGTGTAAACTAATCCTCGAGTCCGGTGCTCGCTCGATGACAAAGGTTCTAGGCTTCTAGGTAGCTAGCCACCCCATGACCTCATCGATCACCACTCACAAGATGCAGATTAGTAATTAGCCATGCGGTTAGCGCGCGTATGTGATGCTATGCTGAGCTAATCCAAACGCAATCCTGGCTTTGAGGGCAAGGAAACAGATAAAAGGCGGAGGCGGTCGTCGTCAGACACTGAAGGAGCAGGTGGTGGTGGTACGGATTCCGATAAGCCTGTGGTCAGAGAGGATCGAGAGACCATATGCATGCGCGCGCGGTCACGATGGCACGATGCTCGATCCACTTGTTGCTTGGTGTACGGGACAAGATAATAAGGAACGTCACCTGCATTGTCTCAAGATTTGAGTACATCTGGTTAATGGCTCTACTCACAAATATTGGAGCACTGTCTTTCACCTCAGACCGAACTAGACAACATTTTGGCCATAGCGTCACGCAGATATATAAAGCCGAGTTTCAAATATGCTAAGATGGTTTTAGAGGTTCCGCACCGTGGGCAGATCGTCTATTCTATAGCTCACATTGAAGCTCCACTTTATTTGACGTAGAGCTGTAATGTCTATTTTACACTATGCACGTACGTGCTACGTGTCCAAATACGTTCACTTAACACTAGGTTCACCGGTGAATCCCATCCAACCCCGCCATACACTGTTTCACCTACCTCTCTCTACGTGGATGTACGGTATTTTGGGTGTCTATTTTGAGCCACGGATGAGCATAGCCTAACATCTCGAGGGAGTTAGAAGATCAGACCAGACTGCTTGACGCCTTTGGAGACATGAAGATAGAGAGGGCAGTGGGGGGGAGGGGAGGGGGAGAAAAACAGACAGACAGGCGCTAATCATCCACATGGACGTGTGTTTGACATCACACCAGAGGCCCCTCGATCGGCAGCCGTGCCGCGTTGGGATGCGGGCCTCGGAAGAAGACGGCCGGTACGGTGGGTGGAATAAGGCCGTGGGGCCCGGCGCGGCGTGCGAGAGGTTCTATCCTTTGCCTTGGTCGTGCATGCACTGCACTCGTGCGGCGGACGCATCGCTAGGGAGCTAGCACTGCCCATCTCGTCTCCCTTCTGCTCTCGTCGTCGTCCTCTCGCGCCACCCGAGGCTTGCTGTACTTGCCACCAATTAAGTGGTCGCATTCGCATCGCATCGATCGCACTCGGTCCATCCAGCCGGCGCCGGGACGCCTTGCCGCCGTAAACGCCGTGCGTCGCACCTCCGGAGTCGATCGACCCATATCCATGCAGTACGCCCATACCCATACACATGCATGCATGATGCGTCCATGTGTCACACTCACACGAGCGGCTCGACGTCGACCTGGCCGCCCGCTTCTGCATGCATGCCTGTCACTTGTCACCGCCACCTCTGAGAGTACTACTACTACTACCTACCTCACTTGGGCCCCATTTATTTTCGCTTCTGTGGATCTCCTCGTAAATAAGTTTTCCACAAAAACCATTTTGGTGGAGAATCTGAGCTTGAAAAATCAAAGTGTTTAGAGACGTCGACTGTTTTGTCCGGCAGTGGCGAGGAAGACCGGCGAGAGGTGGTGCCTGCAGCTCCTCCCCTCCCACAGTGGCGAGGAAGGCCGGTGCATGGGAGCCTAGACGGCGGCCGTGGGTCGAGGGAGGGTGCAGGGAGGCCGCAGCGGCAGCTATCAGGCGAGCTCAGCGGATCTGGTGGAGCTCGGGCGCCAGCGGGGCAGAGTAGGCGGTAGGCAGTCGCGGCGGCGGATGGCGGAGGCAGAGCGGCCGAAGGTCGCGCACGGAGCCAGGAAGAAGGGAAGAATCGATCGAGTGGGGAAAAACGAGAATACACTGAGGGGAGGATTCGTGAGGAAGTTGAGTTACGGGAGAAACAAGGTGTTTGGATGGAATTTTCGCGGTTGTTGATCCAGAATCCGTTCGTAAGACTAGAGTTTCAGAGAGTGAAAATGAGCGTCTAAAACACTGTACAAAATGAAAAAATAATAATTACAGTACAGATACACCATTTTTGCACTAGTTGATCACCACGGTCTAAGGCAACCAAACAGGCCCCTCGCCTCTCGTGCGGCCGTGCCCCTGCCATATGCATGCACACCGGCCCTGATCTGTGATGCGCGCGATCATGTGTGTTTTGCTGGACTGGACAGATGCTAATCTAGCTACTACTATACGTGACGACGACGACGACACATTAGCTTATAGCCCTAGTACGTAGGCTGTCACCATATTGCTACCCGGCCGGCCGGTGCCTTTTTGACTGATGACCACGCTTGCTTTTAGTTGTTCCTTTTCCTAGCGAGGTCTGTCGTTGCCTGTATCCAAGACGTGAAAACTTTTCATCATTGTGTTGGCTCTCTGGCTTAGAATCAACTGATCTATGTATAGCCACTACACACCAGTTTTACACTAAGGCTGTGTTTAGATCCGCTGAAATTGTGGCTGAAATGCACTGTAGCGCTGAAAAATACACTGTAGCACTTTTCGTTTGTTTGTGGTAAATATTGTCCTACTATGACCTAACTAAGCTCAAAAGATTCGTCTCGCAAAGTACATCTAAACTGTGCAATTAATTTTTTATTTCATCTACATTTAGTACTCCATGCATGTACCGACATTTTGATGTGATGGAGAATCTTCTTTTTGCATAGTGGAATTTGGGAGAAAAATTTGGATCTAAACAGGGCCTAACGTACTACGACAGAGGAGCTAGCCAAGCAGGCAGTAGGGACTAATTAAAGGCAAACTCGTCGTCGACTCGCGGTGCTGCTAGCTAGAATGACCGCCCAATTAGCCACCCCCTCTTGGATCAGGGGACGAATAATTCTGCATTTTTCTTATAAAATTAAATTAAATGGTTTATTGTGCCTGAAAATACTGCGTTTTAAAGAACAATTAACATTATATTGGTTTACTGGGCCTGTTTGGATACCCCCTTGCTAAACTTTAGCTCATCACTTTTAGCTGCTTTTAGCTACTTGGGCATCCAAACAGGATAGCTAAAAGTGCCTAGATAAACTTTATCTACCATTATCCCATTAGCTGGAGAAAGGGAGCTAAATGGAGCTAAAAGTGGTCCAGGGTTACCCTTTTCCACCCTTTACCCCTCCCCACCCCTACTCTCTCTGCTCCCCATCCTCATCCGCGCCCGCAGTCTCCTCCCACCCCGCGCTCCCTCTCTGCTTCCCACTTTCCCTTCCGCGCCGCCGGCTTCATATCGTCGCCGCCGCCCTTCGTTTCCCACCCGCCACCGCCGCCACCTTCCCTTCCACCTATTCCCCGCCGCCAACTTCCCCTCCGCGACCGCCGTTCCATTGCCCTCCACCATGGCAAGCTCTGGTGACGACGGCTTGCATGATTTGTTCCCCCGGTCAGATCCGCCTGTGTACCCCCCTGGTGGCTTCGATTTCTTCTCCCAGAGCGAAGAGAGCCTCGACCGTGAGCCACGGACTGGCTTTGCGGCTCTGGATCTGAACTCCCAGGATCAAGATTTCCCCAATATTTCGATGTATTCGGGTATCCTTGAAGGCAGTGCATCCCACGGCACTGGAGGCCATGGACGCGGAGGAGGTGAAGACCATGGAGGCCGCGGCAGTTGCACCCTCGGCTTGCGCGCGCGTCGGCAGGCCCCCAGAGTAGGGCGCGGCGATGGTAGTGCCTTCACCGGCGCGCCTCGCAAGGGGACCCGAGCAAAGGCGGCCGGCAAGCGAGCGCGTGCCGGATCCATGGCCGCGGATGCTTCTGGCGGTGGTGGAGCCGGCAGATCTGTGTCCGCTGGTGGCGTTCGTCATGGCGCATCCATGGCGCCTGGCGTTTCTTGCGGATCCATGGCGGCTGGTGGTTCTGACGGAGGAATGGCCTCTGGTGGCTTCAGTCTTGGCGTTCGTCATGGCGCATCCATGGCGGCTGGTGGTTCTGGTGGAGGAATGGCCCCTGGTGGCTTCAGTCTAGGCGGATCCATGGCGGAACAAACCATCAACCTTGATCCTGGAGAAGATGAGAACGAGGAAGGATTTGTACCGGCTCCAAAGGTAATCTAAAATTACGTTTGATTATGTTATGATCAAAGGTGTAGATTATGATCTGAAATTTCAAGGCTTTGATTGTGTTATGCGCTAGATGAAACATTCCAAGGCAAATTGGCAATCAGCATATAATAACAAAAAGTTTTGTGAGTACTGGGTTGAACAAATTCGTGCTGGGAATTGTTTCAAAGGAACAATGACAACCAGAGGCTATACGATACTAGCAGACAAGTATGAGGAAGCTACTGGTCTAAGGCACGATAAGTGTCAGTTCAAGAACAGAAGAGATCAACTGAAGGCGATGTACAGCTTTTATGTGGAATTGCAAAGAAGCTCTGGGTTGAGTCGTAATCCAGATGGCACTGTCAAAGCTTCGCCAGAGTGGCGGAAGGCTAATTGTAAGGTACAGATGCATCTCTTGTTGGCACTGTCACCGCTATAGGTTGTAAGGCTAATTGCAGTATTTTGTGGGCAGGTACCAGAGTGGAGGAAACTCCAATATGGTGCACCGGATTACATTGATGAGATGGAGGAAATGTTCCATGACAATATGGTTGATGGTTCCACCTCCTTTATTCCGGGACAAGAAGAAGAAGAGGAGGAGGAGGAGGAAGAAGAAGAAGATGCTGAGGATGATGCGGCCGGACTCAGTCCGTTGAGTAATAGCAGCGTAAGTGATCGGCTAGCACAAGCAGGTCTACTGCTAGCAGTCCTAGTAAGAAGTCAAAGAGCCTAATGGTTAAGGTGATGGAAGAATGGGTGGACAAATGGCAAACTGTTGAAGAAGTAAATTCCAACCACTACAAAGAGGCTCTCGAAGATAAGAAAGAGAAGAAAGCTATACAACAGAAGAAACTAGCTCTTGTAGAGAAGAAGCAAGCTCTTGTGGAGCAGAAGCAAGCTATACAGGAGAAAGAACTGGCGCTCAGGTTGGACATACAGAAGCAGCGTGCCCAGAAAGAGGATAATGACAAGTTGGCTGAATCTGTTAACAAGTGTCAAAAATTGGCCTTGGATTGTGGAGCAGCTCCTGACAGTGTGGAGTTTGTTGCATGCGCCACAATATTTAGGGATGAATACAACACATCTTTCTTTTGTGGCGTACCAACTGCTGAAGCAAGACTGGTTTTCTTGCAGAGATGGTGCAAGATGAATAATTTGTATTAGAATATGTTGTGGTGAATCTAGGTTTATGATTGTTCTAGTAGGCTTGAACTGTTTAGATGGCGAACTGTTGTGACATTGTGCAATTGTAGAAGAATAATTTATGTGTGCTTTATTTATCATTTATGTGTGCTGTTATTTATCGTTTATGTGTGTTGTTTGGATGGTTTGACATTGTGCAATACTCTGAATCAGTTTCTTGTGAACTCCAAATGTAGGATGGAGATTCATCAACAGACTCTGATTTAAGTTTATCAACTGATTCAGATTCTTCAAGTGATGAGTTAATTCTACAAATGGCCAGGAATCACTGCAAGAGGACAAGACAGATGATGATAGTGGCATCCTGCTTCGGTATGTACTATGACACTTACATCAACAAAGCCCCTAGGAGGATGCCCACTGTTACTGGTTATCAGTGGGTATAGGAAACACTAGCAGATGGCCAAGAATGCTATAACATGTTTAGAATGCGTCCAACATTATTTCATAGACTACATGATTTATTAGTGGACTCATATGGATTGAAGGGTACAATTAGGCTGACATCTATAGAGGCTTTAGGGATATTCCTATGGATGATTGGTGCACCACAATCAGTCAGGCAAGTTGAGAATCGTTTCAAGAGATCAACAGAGACAATAAGCCGTACATTTGACATAGTCTTGACTTGTCTAGTAAAACTAGCAGGAGACAACATCAGACCAGTAGATCCTGATTTTAGAATAGTGCACCCTAGGTTACAACACCGTCGGTTTGCTCCTTTTTTCAACAATTGCATAGGAGCAATAGATGGTACCCATATCCCTGTTGTGGTGCCATGTAATGTAGTTGTTCAACATACGGGTAGACATGGCTATACTACACAGAATGTCCTGGCAATTTGTGACTTTGACATGAGGTTTACCTTTGTTGTAACTGGATGGCCGGGGAGTGTACATGATATGAGAGTGTTCAACTCTGCCATTTCCAAATATGGAGACAAATTTCCACATCCACCGCTAGGTAACTATGAGTTGTGGTTGTAATTTATTACTACATAAACAACATCTACTTTGTTTGCTTCTAACTATGAGTTGTGGTTGTATTCATTTGTAGGAAAGTTTTACCTAGTTGACTCAGGGTACCCTAATCGTACCGGTTACCTAGCACCGTACAAGGGAACAAAATACCATCTCCCGGAGTTTCAAAACGGCCCAATGCCAAAAGGTATAAAAGAAACCTTCAATTATGCACATTCTTCACTTAGGAATGTCATTGAGAGGTCTTTTGGAGTGTTGAAGATGAAATGGAGGATTTTGAAGTATTTACCTAGTTATCCAATGCCTAAGCAAAGCAAAATCATTACTGCATGCATGGCAATTCACAATTTCATTAGAGAAAGTCACTTAGAAAATTGTGATTTTGCTCTATATGATAGAAATGAAAACTTGGTACCAATGCCTACCCAAAAAAGTTCAACAACGCAGAATGCTAATGCAGCGAATGCTCGCGAAGAAGACTATAGCATGAATGCATTACGTGATCAAATAGCCAATGGTTTGTACAATAGGTCTTTGTAATTGCTGTATTTTTTTTTGTCATTGGATGCTTGTATGAACAGACTCTATTACGTTGGATGTGTATGGTCAAATCGCACTATTTTACCATTCCGCTGCCTGGCGCGCGAGGGAATCGCTAGCCCAGGCTTAGCCTGGCGCTTGAGGGAATCGCCCAGACTAGCGCGCGCGGAAAAAAATCGCCGCCTGGCGCGCGCAGAGGGGTGAGGAGTCATTTATTAGGGGTATGGGTGTCTTTTTGTTCTCCATTATCTATGCTTTTGCTGGGTATCCTACCAACCACCAAAAGCTAAAGTTTATAACTGCAATAAATGAACTAAAGTTTATCTCCCAGCTAAAATTTAGCAAGGATGCCCCAAACGGGTCTTTACACTAACGTACTACGACAGAGGAGCTAGCCAAGCAGGCAGCAGGGACTAATTAGACTAGGTTCACCAGAGCGCCTATCCAACCCCGCCCATCCACTATTCCAACTACCTCTCTCTCTGTCTACAGTGCCGCACAGTGTTTTGGGCGCCCCCTTTTAGGCAACTGGTGAGCCCAGTCTTAAAGGCAAACTCGTCGTCGACTCGCGGTGCTGCTAGCTAGAATGACCGCCCAATTAGCCACCCCCTCTTGGATTAGGGGACGAATAATTCTGCATTTTTCTTATAAAATTAAATTAAATGGTTTACTGTGCCTGAAAATATTGCGTTTTAAAGAACAATTAACATTATATTGGTACTTTACTTGGTAGGACTAGAACATTTGTAAGACCAAGGTCACCAGGAAGATCGTACCGTGTATAGTGTGCAATCTTTGTGTACAATACGCAAACAGTATTTTTCACGCTGATTTTCATCCTCCGGTGACCCTAGTCTATGCGTGCGTTCATGCCGTTTGATTGTCGGTGACTAGAACATGCATGATGCATGCTAGTTCCAGCTGCCTGCAGTCGCAGTCAATCTCACTCCACGTGTGCTAGCTACTACTGAGGTTTTGTCAAAGATGCAAGGGCCAACAAGTCACCCGCCTACCAACACTAGATAATTATTAAGGAGCTAGTAAGCTAATTAGTACTATATACAAATTCCCCTGGTATACATATATACACGCGACCAGCCGGGCGGCAGCACGTGTTAGGATTGAGTTAAGGTGTGGTAGCTAGTATAGGCTAGGCATCCATGACGTTACCTGTCCAGTCCAGGTGGTGGCTCTCCTCTTCTCCATCCATCAGACAAGGATCGGCAGCTGCATGCAGCCTGCAGGAGCGTGCATCGTGCATGGTTGGTGCCTCCGATCCCTGACGTGATTGCACATGAGCGAGAGAGGCTGGGCGCACTTGTCAAAAGCGATGCATGGAGCATGGTCTCCCGGCTGGCTCGTCCATGCGCTACCAGCCCAGCACCCAGCATGTCATGCCGTCTTCGATTCCGCGTCGCTAAGGCGTCTCCAACAATGGGCGATTTCACCGGCTATTCTCCGACGTGGATGAAAGAGAACGTAAAAAAGCAGCGCGCTGCTGACTCTGCAAGCAGTATGCTCGCACACTTCCCGAAGAGCCATACAGTCTCTGATATCCGCTTTCATACTATGTCTGTGTTTAGATCCAAACTTTCCCCCAAATTCTAGTATGAAAAAGAAGATTCTCTATTACATCAAAAATGCCGGCACATGCATGGAGTACTAAACGTAGATGAAATCAAAAAATAATTGTACAGTTTAGATGTACTTTGCGAGACGAATCTTTTGAGCTTAGTTAGGCCATGGTAGGACAATATTTACCACAAACAAACGAAAAGTGCTACAGTGCGCTACAGTGTCGGATGTGATGTTTTTGGCCAAATTTTGGCAGATTTCGCCTGCTTTTCGTCTCCACTTTTTGGATCTAAACACAGCCTATGCTGAGTAAAGACCCCTCAAATTTTATATTACCTTTCATCTCCACGTCATCTAGCGAATTGGATACACTATTGGAGACGGCCTAAAGGGTGCATTGTTGTTTGCCCGTGCTCCGTGGGCGCTGCTTTTATTACGTGTATCCAGACTTTCTTCTTTTTTTTACATCAGTCTTTCAGTTTTTTTTAGAGTTAAATGTATGGGAGGTCCTTAAACTTGATGTGATGTACCAGATAGGTCCACGAACTCTCAAAACACATTTCTACCACCCTAAACTTGTTACAGTGTACCGAATAGGTCCACGAACTTTCAAAATGCATTTCCAGCACTCTAAACTTATCAAGTGATGCACCGCAGGTCCATACCTCTTCGTTTTATGTTTATTTTTCGATTAAGCCCCTATAATGTAGTTCCACCTCCCCTTGTCTACAACTGCCCGACGCCATCCCATCTGCTCCCCCGTCCATGGCCGCCCGGCACCCTTTCTCAGGGCTAGTGCCATGGCTGAGGTGGAGATGCCTTCTACCCCTTCTCCTCCATGTCGTCATCTCCCCATGCCACGCAGACAGCCGCCAGCACCGGATCCTCCGCGGCCAAGATCGAATCTGCATGGAGCATCCGCCGTCACACCGAGCCGAGCTCTAGTCGTCGAGTCTGCTCTTCTTCACCGCCTCTCTCTCCGCCGCCTCCCCACGCCACGCCGGTCGCCTCCCTGTGCCACTACCACTCACTCCTCCCTTCCACAGCCACCCGACACCGCTCCTCTTCTTGTCCATTGCCGCCCAACGTCGTCCCTCCTTGTACCACGCTAGCCGTCGACAATGGCCTCCCTGCGCCACCTTTACACCATGGCTAGATTCGAGATGGGCCCACCGCGGTTTGTGTCCCACCATGGCTAGATTCGAGATGGGCCCACCGCGGTTTGTGTCCCACCATCGGTGTAGGTAGAGGAGGGGAGATGCTGCCAAATAAGTAGTTGTAGAGAGAGGAGGCGATGAGCGATGGAGGAGGCAACATGCAGCCGAGGAGTAGGCATGTGAGCGATAGTAGAGGAGGAGGAGGCGGGCAATTGACGTAGGAGGAGCCGGTGAGGGCAGACGAGGAAGAGGTGACGGGCGGGTGACTAAGAAGAAGAAGAAGAAGGCACGATGAGCAAGTGGCAGACCAGACGGTGGTGGAGGCGGCTGTGGCCGAGCATGAGTAGCAGACAACACCGAGCTTCTTCCTGTTGTGGTGGAGAGGAATAATGGAGGAGGGTACGAGAGATAGAACATTTCAGGGGCCTAATTGAAAAAAATAAATATAAAACGAAAGGGTATGGACCTGCGGTGCATCACTTAACAAGTTTAGGGTGCTGGAAATGCATTTTGACCGTTCGTGGACCTATTTGGTACACCATAACAAGTTTAGGGTGCTGAAAATGCGTTTTGAGAGTTCGTGGACCTATCTGGTACACCACAACAAGTTTAGGGGCCTCACATGTATTTAACTCTTTTTTTTACATCACATACTTCCAGTTTTAGTGTGTTGTTAAAGAACATCGCGCGTGGTGCGACTATATAGTTCCCTGTGTGTCCGGTCTTCCATCCATCTTATCTTATTATTATTAATTATTAGTCACAAAAATGGCACGAATTGCGAAACACGCTAGAATAAAAAAGATAAATTCTAGAAATTCCTAAAAAGGTCGTGCCAGATGCAGGCTGCGAGGTATGTCATGCTGAAGATGAGACAACGCCGCACATCTTATTTCACTGCGGCTTTGCCAGGCAGTTGCGGTCGCACTTGCAGGTGGTGCCCCCCGTGCACGGGCGTTGTGCAATGCTGCACTTGGTGCCACGACCTCCATCCCTGCCTGCTCTGCACTTCAACACGTTCATTTTGCTATGCTGCTGGGCCTTGTGGAAACGGAGGAACAAACTGATCTTTGATGGAGTGGCGGTGAACTTCCAAGAATTCCTTTTGTCCACCAAGGCCGAGGCTGAACTTTGGCGCCACAGGATGAAGCCCGCGGACCGTTGGGTACTAGATGTTTGGTGTGAAACCTTGCAGTGGCAATATAAGGTTTACAATGTAACCTTTGTTATTTTCAATCCATGTAATCTCTATGATGTGGGCCGTTACAGGGCCAAGTAATCAATGAAATTCAGGTGGGGGATTTTTCTAAAATTACCCACCATACCATTACGAAAGACTGTTAAAGTAACATCCTAAATTTTCATATAAATTATCCACCATGGTTATATGAAATAAGAATTAAAATAACCCCCCTAAATTTACATACAAATTACCCATCATCCCATTATAAACAATGAATTAAAATAACCTTTATATTTACATATAAATTACCCACCATGCTATTACGAAATATGAATTAAATAATTCTCTAAATTTTACTATAAATTACTCACTATGCCATTATAAAAGATGAATTAAATCCACCATGTCATTATAAAAGATGATTTAAAAACTCAAATATACTTTAAAATAAACACCTCATATATACTGCAGATAAAATATAATAACATCTAAACTCTAAACAACAAAAATAAATTGTTATAAAAAATTAAATAATGAAAATAGACATATATATATATATATGCTTCTAAAAATCTCTCGCACGGGTTGATGGACTAGTGGATCAAACGAAGAATGCACAACAAATCGAAATTTAACACACGATGTATCATAAATACAGTGGGCAGAGCATGAGGCATGAGCGTGCACGCATCTGCCCTTGCGCGAGATCAATCTCTGTCCACCAAGATTATTGTACGTACTATGCGTGGCACGCCACATATATATACTTCTGCCGCTAGAGAAAGTGCGTGTGTAGTTGCCCAAATAAATACTGTGCGTACGTCGTCGGTACGTGAGAACTCGCCGTATATAGAGGAGTGGAGAGCACGGTCGTAGATGGATCACATGACAGGGGTGTAGAGAATCAGGGAAGGTGTCGTCTGTCGTTCATTTACATCTGACCAGATAGACTTTTTGCGCTTTGGCTTCATGTAACAATATACGCGTCTTCTTGTGAGTCTGTCAAGATGCACGCATGCTGCCCTAGCTGCATCCTCAAATCTTTGGTGCCGTACGTATATTTTGGCATTGCAGATGATGATTCCAGGCGGCTCAACTATTCAACGTTCTTATTGTTGGCTTCTTCAGTGCAACAACAAACTGAAAACAAACTCATCAGTTAGCTACCTAACCAATCTCTTGGCGTCAAGTTGATTAGTTGCCCCCCCAACAGCACTTCAGATTTATTAGAACTTTCTTAAGCGCAAGATTATAAACATCGAATAGGAAATTTGTCCCTGCTTGGCGCTTTGCAAATCAAAGCACTATCTGTTTGTCAATATGTTATTCGTGCCGATAGTTTTGTTATGGGATAAATGATGAGATTCGGTCTAAAGAATGCTCGATGCCAGTTGCATTGGTTCAACGTCCACGTCTTTGCTGCTACTGCATCAACAAGTTGGTGCTGCGAAATCTCCTAGCATTTGAGTTCTCGGTGTACAAATCGATCTCATCACATGTTTGCTAAGCTAGTTGTGCCATTTGGGGCAGGAGAGGTGGTTCGTTCAAGGCTATGATTAGCTAGGGCATCCGAGCTCATCTCATATTTTCTTAATGCAGTACTACTAGCTCACCCCCCGCGCACCAGAAACCTGTTTGTCATATGATCATGCATGCTGCGCCAGATTAATCTGCAACAATGATGCATCGATCCTGAAAAAAAACCAGCAGTTCGACGAATCATCATCGCCTCTCCTGCATTTCTGTTCCTGTCATTATGTTACCTGATTAATCAGTGAGTTGCCCCTTGCCCGTATATGAGGAACCAGAAAGGGACATGAATTTCGCAAAATTAATGAAGGCTAATCTTACAGGTATTATCTGTAGTTACTACTAGATCCATAATAAACCCTAACTGACAAAACAGTCGTGTGGCGCTACACTATTGTCCGGTTGCAACCTGTACGACTATGAAAAGTTAAGTCAGAGACAGTGGTCCGCTAAGGCTAATGATTATCAAAAGGCTTTATTGGCCATGCACAAACAAAACCGCAAGATTCGCGTACCAGTTCACCAGCAAAATTAAAGGAGTCATTTTTTTGTCTACATATACATAAACCGGTCAGCCTCTCTCTGAGTGTCCTCTCTACGCAGATGCATGATGCCCTATCTAGGTTTAATTACTATGTTAGGCTGCCATGGTGAAAATAATGGAAGAGACAGCTAACCCGGGCAGTAGTGTTGAAAAAAAAAACTCCTATTGGATGAGGAATGGTCAATCTTGTTTTAAGTGCCTCCTGATTCCCATGGAGCATCGGCGCATTTGTTAAATTATCTAGCTAGCAAGGAGAGGGCTTCCTCTGAAGACATGGAGTACTAGTTCAGATGAAGGCATGGCAGGAGAATGCAGTGCTAGCTTATGCTCGGTTTAGGTGTGGAATTAAGGCGTGAGGTTCATTGTTTATTGATTCTGCCACTTGCATGGCATGCAATTAACTCCTGTGTCTGGTGAGCGAAACCTAATATTCCGTGACGATATACCATCAAGAGTCCAAACAAACCTCGAGTCAATCAATCATCAAATAAAATAAATAAACTATATAAGAAGAATCGTAATAAACCTGTCTGCTGTCTGCCTGAGAGCTTACATGCACGAGCCGGCCTGTACCAACTCCTAATTAGTCGTTGGTCGTCAGCTATTGAAACCCCTTGCAGTACCCTACTCTACGTGAGGTTGTAATCAAGTTAATTTGCCCGGCCGGTTTGACTATTACCGCCCGTTGCCCAAAGCCGACATGTGGTGCATCGAAAATGTTTGAGTAGTGTGTGCAGGGAACAGCAAGGATAGATAAGGCAAGGACGACAGAGGAGAGGTCAACAGTGCATCCGGCAGCACGGGCAAGGCAAGAGCAAGACAGTGGTAGTGGTCTCTTGGCAGTTGCAGACCAGAAGCGGAAGCAGCAGTGCATGGGCTTCTGTAGTGAAAGGAAGCATGCAGGCGGGGTGGAAGGCTTTATTTGGTTCCATCCAGATGAGACAGGACGTACACAGCTCGCGAAGCTGAGTTGAGACGACGACGGCGGCAGCTTCTTCTGTTCCCGATCGATCGTTTATCCCTGCCGGCCACGGCCATCCCACTATGCTGCAGTATAACTGCATAGGGAACGCATGCATTGCAATGCAAGGGGGGCGGGGGCTCAGCACAGTGCAAGAGCAGATCGATGTATAAAAGCATTCAATGGTGGTGCACTGCATCTGCATGCACGGACTAAAGTAGAGCCCTCGGCACAGGAGTCGCTCGATCGATCGGTAAATGACTGAGATGATGATGATGGGCGACTGGTCGAGGATCCTTGGGCTTGTCTCGTTACGGCGACAAGCATCAGAGTTCCTTCCTTCCAGCACTGACTAGCTAGTGATACAGAGGAGACAGAAAGGGAGGAGAGGAACAGGGATGGAAATGGAGAGATACAGAGAGATCTCATCTAGGGGGGCTGGGCTGGGCGCGACAGACAGGAAGAGATGGCCATGGCCACCAGTTGCATTGCCTCCTCCTGCTGCTGCTGCATCGGCCGGCACGCGCGAGATCCTTCCATCCAACAGTCCGTCTGCGCAGTGTGGTTCCTTTGCATGCATGCAATGCACTGTTTTTCTTTGCCGGCGATGCGATTGGTCGAGCGGCTCGGCGGGTGCCCACGGGCCGAGGGGCCTTGAACTCGGGTCCTCCTCCTTCGTTGTGGGAAGGAAAGGCCCGGATCCTTGTTCAAATAGAATGGGCTGGTTCTGGTCAAGGCACATCTATTCTCGTGCTCTTTCTGGGCAGGAAGGCCCGGATCTTTGTCCGTCGCTGATGAGTTGGGTGTGCGCATGGTTTGTTTTATTTAGACCACGAAATGACGAAGGGCCTGCGCACGTACTAGTTAGCCCATCTGGGTAGCAGGTTTGTTGCTGGAGCAAGTGGTAGATCGTCGCTTAGATTATTTTATTTTATTGTGAGATATATTATATTATTTTATATATACTATACGTAATGAATAGTTCAATTTAGGGGTGAAGTGTGTACAATTTTTATGTCCGGTATGAGGAACCTAGCTAGAAGGAGTTTCGCTTTTTATACGAGAAAAAACGTAAATCTCCAAAGATTTCAGCTACCTGCTTCATTTACACAGGGTGTGTGTACGTACATATTGAGCTCAACAACTAGATAGAATATATAATGAATAAAATCAGGTACCTTGCATACTATTACCACGCTGATACTATATACTGCTAGGAAGAGAACTCAAACATCAATTAACTAATACTAATATAAAGGGTGTCCCTTTTATTAATTTGATGACTCGGCCTAAACTCGATTACTACTTGAAACGTGAACCTAAATTTAAAAAAAAAAAGGGCCGGCCGGGGTCAGTCATTTGCCGAGTAGATTGGTACTAAGAAGATGATCGCAGTCATCAGTTCGTAGCGCATGCTTTGTGACATCTTTCCACTTGGTTGCCGTCCAGAGCAGCCATACCGATAGTGGCGTGAGGACGGCGAGAGTCGGCAATGCATCCCACCAATTTTCGGAGTTCCTGATGAGCAACGTGGTCACGCCGACGAAATACAGCAAATACACCACGATAAACACATCCTACACACAGTAGAGAGACAGAAGAGAGCATATATAGTTAGTTAAATAATAATGATGAAAGGATTATTAGTGGGAAGTACACAAATACTTAATTAGACATGAGTAGATCGGATCGGAGAGGTGATCAGGAAGGCAATTACTGACCAGCGTGACTTTGATACACATCGCCCGGCGAGGATCCAACGGAGCCGCAGTAGCCACCGGCAGCTCCTCCTCCTCCTCCTCCTCCTTGGTTCCGCCTTTCTCGAGATCTACTACGGGAGGATCGGATTCGGGACGACTACTGCTGCTCTTCGACATCTTCTTCTTCCGATCAAGGATCCCTGCTGGCACGGTATCTACTACTAGCTAGGGCAGCGAGCGAAATTGAAGGGCGTCACGTCGCGTAAGTTGTGCGTCGATCGATCTGTCTTCCTCTGCAGCCGGGGAAGAGGGATTTTATTTGGCGGAAGAAAGATAGAGCGATAGAAGACGGACACGGTCACGCCTCACGCGGCAAGGTCTGTCCTCCGAGTCCAAGTCAAAATACTATAATATACTCCAGTACCAGTAGAAACGGGACGGGGACCCACCGTCTGGCGTTGCGGACGACGGATCGGAGGGACGGGCCGAAGCCGAACGGACGACGGATGCCAGGAAAGGAAAAAGAAAATAAGAGTAAGATCGATCAGCCCAGCCCTTCCGCACACCTGACCTGACGCAGCAGCCCAGGCCATGCCTTGCCAATCGGATCAATGGTGTATTTTGTGGGCCTGGGCCAACGTTGGCTTGGGTGGACTCTATTCTAGCGTTTTTTTTTATGTTTATTTTTTATTTGTTTTTTTTACAAAAAAAACATACGTATACTTTGGAAACTACTTTTAAATGGTCTACCACCGCCCGAGGCCTAGGCTCTGGTGCATTTTTATTTGGAGCAAATTTATATTTAGGGAGATTTTGTACTTCCATTTTCATTTTGAGCAAATCTCTTTATGACTACGTCGCATCGATTTTCCAAATGCAATGAAATCTTTTCGATATTAAAAGGCATGACTTAAAATAAGCCACAATAGAATGAAAGAATAAAATTAAAGGATCAAATGCAACCCAGCTCAAAGTTTGCATATAAGTAAATACTAAAATCAACAGGCCATATGTATGGCATCACACATTAAACAATTTATTAGGGACGGCGGTGGGATCCTTTATTATTTAGGACCCCATATGCACCCAAATCTTATTCCGTGCACGGAAGAAGCAAAGAAAAATTGTTTCAAAAATGAAGTGTACCAGCACGTACGTCTATGCTTGTGTACATTGTGCAGATCTATTTACCCAGGCACTAGCAGTGATTATCTGTACATCCACCGATCGACGACCATTACGCACGCACATTTATTAACTCTACCATTTCATCTCAATGCAAGGGCCTGACCCAGGCATGCTAACTACCCTCACCGCATTTAAATATAAGTCGTGGTTAACTTTTTTTCAAAATTTCAATCGCACAAAAATTTTACAATTTATAGTTTATTTAGATGTGGTTTCTTTTATCATTGTGTAGAGTTTGAGAATGACTAGTTTTCTTATATGTTTATATAAATTTTTTAAATAAGATGAATGATCGAAGTTTTGAAAAAAAAATCAGTCACGATTTATATTTAAATACGGAGAGAATATTTGGATTTGCGCTGTGCACCTAGCTAGCTACTCCTTTCCATGGCCATTCACGGCCCGCAAAGATCAACCACTTGTGCCCGAGATCACTATCCAATCAAAAATCAGACTTCCGCACCGCCCGGTGAAAAGGGATTTCTCAGTGATAGAGCCGCGAGAGCGTGTGCCTCTGGCAGCGATGCGCCGATGGGGAGATAATACAGATAATACCTCGCGTGTTGCTGCGTGAATTATTAATTGTGTACCATTGTATTTGTAAAAAGGTTCTAGATAAATTCCACATGCGCAGCTGCATAAATTTGAGTGATACCGGTGTATACGCAATAGAGAAGCACTGTATGCATGAAGCCACAAAAAATCGATATAAAGATATAAATAACAGGTCTAGTGGATGATGACGTAGCATGGGACTTAACGAGCTCCACAGATGACGTGGCTTCACACATGTTAAGAGAAATAGATAGTGGAGCTATCTATTTAGATACAGAAGATTTGGTTTGGACGTTCATCCATCTCTCGCTAGCATGCTGCAAGACGTAGACATGGTTGTAGAAAAACCAATATATGTTTTTTTTTAAATGGATAGCATCATTGTATTTTTTATAATTTTTTACAGTAGTTTTCTACTAAAAGGCTATATACGTAAGTATCATGTATTCTCATGTAGTTACTTGTTTTATCATTAATAACCATCTACATACTTGTATCTTGTATACTCGTATAAAATTTCTAAAATAAAAAGAATAATGGTTAAAACCACGCCACGTGTCTAAAAGTGAATGCCATCATACATTAAAAAAAAAAAAACAAATGCAGTATACTTGTTACCCACCCCGAGCATAAACGAAGAATAATGTTCATTGCCGATTCTTGCTTGGTAATTTTCTGCAAACAACAACTAATCTAGAAACTTTCAACAAAGAACAGGGACACAAGTTGGAGACGCCTGCCAGCTGCTATTGTGTTGTGCACTTCTAGGCCCAGCCTTCCAAGATGACGTGAGGCCATCATTAGAAGATAAAATGATTTAAGAGAACATTCCCATGCTTCTCTTTTGGTAGTAACTTAAGCATTGCACTTTTGAGCTTTAGTCGGTCATTGTTTTGTTTTCCTCTTTTTGAACAAAACGATTCAGTCACCGTCACTCCTAATTTAGTTGGGAAGTGGGTTGGATTTTCATGTGCTGTGACCACTTGCATAGTTCTTGCCTTACATCCCAATTGGCAGATTCGTTCGACTTTTTCAGCATTTCAGTTACATCCAAGCAAGCTGTGAACTGCAATGTTCAGGGCATAGTGAAAAGCACCTTGGTTTCTAGCCCTACAGATGCATATATGGCATCATGAAATCATGACAAGGACTACTTAATGGGCATGTTAGATATGCTTCCAAGTTCACTTGAAAACACCCATTAATGACCTTATCTTAATTAGGGTTCAAAACTTTTTTGTTCTTCTGAAATATGGTACATTCATTGTATTCTGAATTAATAATTATACATATTGTTTAGCAGGTTCTCAAGGGAGATAATAAGCTTTAACCACAGTTGCACGAAGGCTTTGTTTGGGACTACATTTGTGGTGCGCTCACGAAGGCTTTGTTTATCAAGTTTTTTTTTTGGCATCACATTTGGATTCAGACTATCTTGGATTGAACTTGGAATTTTACTAACAGTTATTGACATTCATAGTTAGTAGTGAACATGGTTGAGTGCGATGATGGTTGTGTGATGAATGAGATTCTATCTATAATTATTGACTGAACGGTTATGTGAAGTTTACTGAGGTGCTCGGTCATGGTAGAACATGGTTGTCCACTGTCCAAATTGGTGTGGCTCAATGTGGTTTGGGACGTTGTTCATGTTTGAGAGCTTTTAGATTCCCGTGGCAACGCACGGGCACAAACCTAGTATAGGCAGGTTTTGCAAGTTGTTGCCTAACAAGTCTCCCACAGGTGTTAGTTGCTAGGGGCGTCCCAGAGATTTGGAGACCCTATGCGAAACAATGACTGGGGGCCTAACTTAACGTAGCATTTCAAGTAAGATGCAAGTAAGATTTCAGTGGTTTCCATTTAGGAAAAGCTCTGTTTAGCCCATGGAACAATAAATGATCAATAGAATACTAGTGCAATATTTACTTTCTAATCCAATTTGTTTGCTATGAACAATTAAAGTAGAACGAGAGCTAGTGACTGGCTGTGGAATTAAAATTTTTATTGGCCCAGAGATTTGTTTGCTAGTAAGAGTGACTATTTCTGGAACGAGAGTTGGGGACATTGTAGGTTGTGTTTATTGGCCCAAACATCTGCTTCGGCTGAATTTTTAGAAGAAATAATACCTCTTATGGAATATATATGTATATGGACCTTAAATAAATTGGAGGCCCTATGCAATCGCACATCTCGCATGGGCTCTAGGATGCCCCTGTTAGTTGCTTCTTGGGCTAAAAGCAGCTAGTTTAGTGCTTAGGACTAGGTTAGTCATTAGTCAATACTTGCATTAAACTTCCATCTTTATGTACACCACACTCCTCTCCCAATTTATAGATCGTTTCATTTTTTTTAGCATCAAGTTTGACCGGTTCGTCTTATTCAAAAAATTTTATGATTATTATTTATTTTCATTGTGATTTAGTTTAGCATATAATAGACTTTAACTATGTATTGATTTTTTCTATTTTTATTGCAAATATTTCGTCACATTTGGTATAAAAAAAACCAAACAACCTATATAAATTGAGACAGATGGAGTATCTTATACATTGAGCCCAGTGTACACACTCGGCCGCTAAGGATTGTCGATTATGTTAGAGCCTAGGTTGGCAAACATGTGCATTATATTGCATCTTAATTCTCACGCATCAATTGATGATACGGTTCTCTTTTTTCTTTCCCCATTTCTCTTTATTATTATCCATGGTGCACCTTTTGTCGTGCAGCGACATACATTGATACATACGTATATGATGGATCTTTGAAGAACCGATCTCTCTCGCAACCAAACGTTAACGTGATCAAAGTGTAATGGAAGGCGGAAGTGAAACGGTAATAAAGAATTGCGTCAAGCACGCACGCAAGCAGAGGATGATTTCGTATAACCGTGGGAGATTCCATCCCAACAAACCCAACGCTGGTGATTGGCCAGGTGATTTCCCTTCCCTTGGTACGTGACGTCATCACCAACAAGAAGGGCAGGGGGGAGGGGCCCACAGGAACTCACCAACGCTGGTGATGGGATTGGCCAGGTGATTTCCCTTCCCTTGGTACGCTTCCGATCCTTCTCGATCGAGTGTGTTCTCGTCCGCCCTGCCGTTGCGAAACCAAGCAGCAGCATCTCTCTCTTCTCTATAAAAGCAGCGCGGCGAGGCGAGGAGACCCAGAAATCCCCCCAAATCACCACACCACACCAGAGCGCCACCTCATCGTCTCCTCCGACGCCTACCCGCAGGCCGCCGCCGGTACCCCGCAGGCCCTGCGCGTCCTCGCCGCCGACCTCTCCGCCGGCCTCTTCCTCCTCCCCGACCGCCGCACCAACTACGCCCCCGCTGCCGATGGTCGCCGCCGCGACGGCTACACCATCCTCAGCGCCGCCAACACCGCCGTCTCCTACTACGTCCCCGCCCGCGACGACTCCGGCCCCGACTCCGGCCCCGACCCCACCAGCCTCGCCATCATCGGCCGCGGCACCGGCACCGGCTTCATGATCGTCGGCATCGAGGCCGACATGGTCGACACCACCAAGGTCTGGCTGCACTGCTACTCGGACGACACCCTCCGCTGGGTCCCGCAAGGAGGCCCACAACCCCATGCCCAAGCCCACCCGCGCCACTGCCTTCGACGGCGTCATCTCCCACGACGGCAGGCTCTGGTGGGTGCACACCGGCTCCGACTCCGGCGTCTCGGGCCTCCTCTCCTGCGACCCCTTCGCGCAGCACCCGCAGATGGCCTTCTCCGCCAGCCCCGAGATCCGCGGCTTCTGCCCGCGCGCCGACTGCTTCGCCGTCCCTCGCGTCACGCGGCGCTGCGTCCAGGTCGCAGGCGGCAAGCTCCGGTGGGTGCAGATACTGTGCTGCCACGACCACCACACGGATCAGGAGGAGGAGGAGCGGGACCCGTCTCTGCAGAGCCCCGCCGCCGCGCCCACCGTCCTCGTGCTCACGCTCGACCACCCCGGGGGCGAGTGGAGGAGGGCCGAGGACCGCCACCGCTTCTCCCTTGCCGACGTCTGGGCCTCCGACGCCTACCTCGACAGCCGCCTGCCCGCGGAGGAGCCCGCGCTCGCCTTCATCCACCCCACCGACCCCGACGTCCTCTTCTTCTCCCTCTCCCGCTGCTTCTTCGCCGTCGACATGCGGACCAAGCAGGCGGTGGGAAGACGCCACCACCACGGGAAGCTCAACTCCGACGTCCCCTCCTCCTCCCTCCTCGCCTGGGTGCTGCCGCCCGCGCTCCGCCTCAGCCCATCATCCCCAGCAGCAGAAGCATCCCCGGACCCGGAGCAGCCCCCGCAGCATCGTGATCAGGTATACAGCATGCATGCAGATGCAGTTTCATATACAGATCACTTGCCTCCTGTTACTGCTTATGGTTTTCGATCAAATCCCCGGCCAATTAATTGATGAAATTCATTCGCCTGTTGTGTCGTCGTCTAGCTATATATGTGTGAATCCATCGATCCATCTATGCTACTGCTATTCTGCTCTCTGCTGTCGTACGTGTTAAGATTATGATGCAACCTAATAAGATTATGATGCATGTGTGCTTAATTTGATCCCATTCCCATGCATGCATAATGGCTGCTTAATTGAATGTAGTATACTCCAACATCAATGTGGATGTCATCCTCTGCTAGCTAGCTCTCTTAAATTAGATAGTCCTTCAATTCTTCCTCCTAGCTAGAATTAACTCCATTTTCATTCGTTCTGTACTGCTTGAATGATGACTGTCTTTGGAACTGAAGTTACATTTGAATTAATGAACATCGTCAAGAATGAAACACTTGCATATATTTGGGCAGAGATGCAAAACTTGAATGTACTAGTAGTATACTTGGGTATTTTAGAGGCTCTAGAGATAGAAGATGATGCATGCATGTCCTCCTGGTGGTGTGATTCCACTTTGAATCTTTCCGATTGTAAATTGTGAGTTCTGTTCTAGCTAAGCTAGCTCCTGAGATATCACCACTTATTAGCTTGTTCTCGTTTTTTGAGCAATATACAGGCACTGCTGCTGTACTGCATACATAATATGCAGCACGATAATGCTTTTGCCTGCTTGAACGCAAGTTATGCAGATATTCAGACATGCACATGGTCGATGAATTATATACAGTACCTAATTTGTTTCATATGTGTAATGCAGTGTTTTTGCCCTCTATAATTATACAGAACCATGCTAGCATGTAGCAAGAAGTCGATCGGCTAGTGACTTTCTGTTTTATCGAGTACACTACTATAGACCACGCACGGACTAATTAAGTCTGAATTGAACGATGACTAAGATGTGGTACATATCTGTTGTGGTGTGCTCCAACAGATCCTCTGAAACTGAAGTTAACATTTGCAGAATCATTGAATGCACAACTGGTTCAGCTTAGAAAATTTTCCCCCACTGTGAACTGACATGCTTGCATGCAAGTTAGAGTAGTCACTCCTGTTTTTATTTTGGATAGACTATGGCGTCTTGGGAGAAGTTCATGGATGGTGTTGTCATACTGCTGAATGGAGTCGCGATGGGCTCTTGTCTGTATCAACTGGGGAAGCAGCCTACGTCCTCTGCGGTTTGCACGTCCGTTCAAGCACCTGTTGGTTTTCGGGTCTTCCTCACAAGTCTGCCGTTGTTTTTGATGGGCTGCGTCCTCTGGGCTTCCCCTATAGTCCGAGACATGATGGGGCAGGTAACTCCTCCTACCACACACTTTGGCCTTTCTTCTGCTGGATGATGAGTCGTCATGTTCTGTTCTTTGGGTAATTGGGCTAACTAGAGATATATTATCACGGTGCAGGGGCGTACCTGGATTCATTCTCTCGCGCAGCTGTGTTTCGGTGGGGTGCTGGCCCTGTGGATCGGGGTATGCGTTTGCCACGTACCATATTGGGCACTATTGGTGGGCGTTCTTCTCGTCATGGGCGTACTGGCCATCTGCTCCTCGCACGTTGTACCAAGATGGGTATGTATCGCAAACCAGCTAAGTTCATGTTGTCTCTATTCTATGAAATGTTAGAACGGAGTAAAATCTGAATGCTGGTGCTGATGCTGTGTTGTGCTGTTTGTTTAAGGTGTTGGGTCGCCAGGAAGTGCCCGAGGCAAGGCGTCCCCTGCTCGGCTGATGATCGCCAAGGGTCCGGGTGGAAGGCCTCGCGACCGCGTGAAGGAAGTCTGGTAGAGGTGCTATGGTCTTGGTGCTCTCTTTAGAACATTCCATCCGAAGGACATTCAGCCCACAAGCCCACTGATGAAGATTTACACATGTACGAGTACGAGGATGATCTTCACTGTGCATGCATGGCGATCCGATGTACTACTCTACTAGCTAGTTAATCTACTGGCTTCAGTCTTCTCCATGTTTTTGTTATTTGCACGTACTAGACCATTATATGACAAAGCTGGCTCTCTCCCGTGTTCAATTCTCACGCAAAAAGTTTCGTTCGCCCGGTGGGTTTTGCGGTGCTCATCTGTACGGTTTCTCTGCGTGCTTTTGCCACTGAATGATTTAGAGGGGACCCTTTTTTTAATTGTCTTGAGCTATATGTTCGTTCTTGACACCATGGAAATCAATATGCTCATCACTTCATGCATTCACATGAACATGGTTATTAGTGATACATGCCATATGTGTAGTTGACACGCGTACGTGTTAATTAAGCCTGTAGACGAAGCTGATGTACGTGTCACGCACGCCGGCTAGCTGGAACTAGCAATGATACTATAGCATGCATAGCGTGGCCTGCCAGCTCTGGGGACTGGACCTAGCTCCTGCGGTTGCCGGTGGTATCAGCCGGTGCATTACAATGGCGACCAAAATGCTGGATGGGTGCCCAAGGTGCATTACAATGGTCAATGGCGACCAAGGTGCTGGCGTCGGCGGCGACGTGCTCTGCTCGGGCAGCTCTCGCTGATTGCCATAAATTTATACATTGGGGACGCTTTCTTGAAATCTCAGTGGCAACTTCTATTATTGAGAAAGGGAAAATGTTAGAATTTTTAATTAGCAAGTCAAATCATTTGGGTCGGTTTTTTTTTTTGGTAATGGTATGTGTCACATGCACTGTTCTTGTATCAAAGGCTGCATCTGCTAAAATAAGGCTATTGATATTCACTAGAGAAAATGCCCATGCATTGCAACGGGTGACGTCTATACATTTTTTTAGCTCAAATTATACTTAAAACGCCATATGTTAATGACCGAAGGAGAATACCTTAACTATGAATTTTATTTTTCTATATTTTCGCGGATATTTTTTGAATAAGATGAGTTGAACAACTTAGTGTCAAAAAATTCAAATGACTTATATAAATTTGGATGGAGATTGAGTTAAGCAAGACTCTTTCATTATAGCAGTGGGCCACGACCACACCTTATTTTAGTAATTAAATGGATCCATTCATTGACAAGGATCTATCAAGTGAGCACATTTAGACCCAACAGACAGACTAAAATGCATCCTATATCAATCGGCTCTTTTAATATATCTAAACTATATGTTTATTCGCAATAATTGTTCAGTCTGATACTTGATTTTGGTCCTACCTGAATAAACGATGCATGTAAGTATAATTCTATGCACAAAAAGTAATGGTACAAACATAATTGAACGAATCACTGAGTAATATATTAAATAGAATTTTATCGTTCCATTGATTGGTAAGCTGAGAGCATCATGGCTAGATAAAAAGGTGAGTGGGGTTGGGCAAGGCCATCGCCGATTACCTCAATCAGGCTGGGTTTGGACCGAAATTTTGACGCCGGCATGGCCTATTGCACCGATGTCAGCAGGCCGTCCGATCCAACTGGTGTTCAACGCGTCCGGCCGTCCGTCCTTCTCTGTCGGGCTCCGCATCCACCGATCTCTCTGGATCTCCCCCCCTCTCTCCCGTAGGCAGCCGCTGCCAAGGCCGCTGTCGCCACCATTCGCCGTAGGACGCCGGCACGGCTCCTCCAGCATCCGCGGGTGACGGCGCCCTCTACACTGGATCTGGGTAACCGCCCCTCCTGAGTCCTCCTCGCTCAGTCGTCCCGAGTGGCCAACCAGCCGACCGTCGGCGTGCCTCCTCTCTCCCTATTCTGCCGGGGCCGCTGGATGACCTGTGGTGTGGAAGCTCGATGATGGCCGTTCATTTTATTGCCCCTGTTTCTCTTCCCCCACACACTCTCTGCATCCTGCTTGGTCATGATCTGAGTAGGATATTTGGTGTTCCGCGGTCAATTTGGTATTAACATATGATGGAGTTATTTGTATGATGTATCATGAGTATTCTCTATTGGACCCTTAAGGATTATAGGAGGCTATTGGGCTGTGTTTTTCTCCGATGAAGTTTGGTTTTCGATCGTATTCGGGTTGTGTTCTTCTGGAAACGATGTTCTACTCGTATTGTATTGCAGCTTGGCTGTCGGGCGCCACACGGGGCGAAGCGGACATGAGGGGGCTAAGAGACTGACTGGTGGGGCCCACAGGCAGGACGGACCATGTGACTATGAAACCTTATTTGCTTTAATATTAGGTAGAGATTAAAGAAAACCGAAATCTTTCAAGCATGCTGCTAGGGGCAAAAGGTCTCCTCTGTGGAATCGAAAACATAGAAGACAAAAACGGTTGGGTAGCGAAGCCGAAGAGGAAGATGGGAATTGGAACGTTCCACAAGAATGTGAAAATTTTCAAACAGAGGTGTTGGCTTTTGGATAATAAAATCTTCTTGTGTTCAAAGTCAAAGGAGGATATGGCGATTCATGTTTGTTCAAAATCATTGGACTTTGAGGTTTGTTTGAAGATGTGTGTGACTCTAGATTGCCGCTCGTGCTTTGGCAGTTTTTTTATCGAACATGCAGGGGATGCTAACGATTCTTTTCGAACCATGTTTGAGCCCCGTCAACGCACCCGCTAAGGATCGTTGATTATGTTAGAGCTTAGGCACTAACAAACATGTGCATTGCATCTTAATTCTCACGCATCAATTAATGATACGACTCTCTCTCTCTGATTTTTTTCATTTCTCTTTATTATCCACTAATCCATCAATCCGTACTGTCGCATGGGGTGAAGTTATATCAAAACATATAAAAAGTGGTTATTTTAATTCATCTCTCATAATTGCTTTGTGGGTGATTTACATGCAAATTTAAAACTTATTTTAATTTATCTTTCATGATAGCATATTGGGTAATTAATTGATACACAGATTTAGGGCTGATTTTAATTCATCTTTTATAATGGCATGGTGAGTAATCTGTATACAAATTTAGAGGGTTATTTAATCCATATTTTATAATAGCATGATGAGCATTTTTTTATACAAATTTAGAGGGTTATTTAATCCATATTTTATAATGGCATGGTGAGTAATTTTTATATAAATTTAGGGAGGTATTTTATTTCATCTTTCATTATGGCATGGTGGGTAATTTTTATATAAATTTAGGGAGGTATTTTATTTTATCTTTCATAATGGCATGTTGGGTAATTTCTATATAAATTTAGGGGTTATTTTATTTCAACTTTCATGATGGCATGTGGGTAACTTTTTAGAAAATGTAATAGATCTAATAGCTACAAATATTAGAGATACATGATGGACTGATGGATGTTTCCAATTAGTAATACTAATTCATCAACCCGTGCGAGAGCACGTGTTGGAGTTCAGGAGATATAAATTTAATTTTTAGTAATATTAGATGTGATATTTTGATTCATCCTCGTAACTAAATTGTGGTAATGTATAGGCAAATTTAGAAATTATCTTAATTTATCTTTCATGATTGCATATTGGGTATTTTGTACGCAGATCTAAGACTTATTTTAATTCAATTTTTATAATGACATGGTGAGTAATTTATATGCAAATTTATATAGTTATTTAATTCATATTTTACAATGGTATGGTGGGTAATTTTTATACAAAATTATGGGTTATTTTATTTCATATTTTATAATGTCATGGTGGGTAATTTTTTAGATCGAGACTATTATTATTAGAGCTACATGATGGATGACGGGATGTTTCCAATTTTTGCGAGAATTTTTAGGATTTATCTTTTTCTTAGAAAATAGATATATTATTAGAGCGACACGATGGATGACAGTATGTCAATTATATAGAAAACAAACCTAGTGGCTATTAATATTTCAATCTGCAATCGATGATAGGAGTTTCTGATTATTGTGAGAATTTTTATGATTTTCTCTTTTATTTAGCGCATCTTGTGAGGATTAATAAGAGGCTCCAAAATAAGTCTTAAATTAGTAATAGCAAGATTAGGCACAAACTGTTTCATAGAAAGGTTTCTAGCATCTTTATGAAAAAACGTTATAGGATTATTTAGTAGTGTAAATTTGTAAATGAAAAAGTTTGACAACAAACTGAGAGTAAATTTAAAAATAAAAAAAATTGTCAAAAAAGAAAAAAATTGCTTTCGTTGAGAGTTGAACTCAAAACCTTTTATAATGATAAAAGTGGGTAATTACTTAGAAAATAAATTGAAAATGAAAAAAATCGGCCAAAAGAGAAGAAATTTGCGTTGGTTGATAGTTGAACTCAAAACCTTTTATAATGGCAGACGTGGGTAATTACTTGGAAAATAAACTGAAAATAGAAAAATCTGAGAAAAAGAATAAATTTGTTTTTGTTGAGAGTTGAACTCAAAACCTTTCATAATGTCAAAGGTGGGTAATTATTTAGAAAACAGATCTAATGGTTATTAATATTCCAATCTGCCAATTGATGGCCGGATGTTTCTGATTTTTATGAGAATTTTTAAAATTTATCTTTTTTTTCGATGCGTTTCGTGAGGATTAACCTAGGGACTCTAAAAGGAACCTCTAATTACTACCAGTAAGATTGTGCTCGTGCACATTTTGTCGTGCAGCGACATACATACACATATGATGGATCTTTGAAGGACCGACCTCTCTCGCAACCAAACGTTAACGTGATCAAAGTGTTTTGATTTGATTGTGGTGTGTGAAGAACGAGAAAGCATGCTTATTATAATTAGATCAAATGCAATGTGTAATGGAAGGCGGAATTGAAATGGTAATAAAGAATTGTGTCAAGCCCGCACGCAAGGCGAGGATGATAATAACCGTCTGAGATTCCACTTCCTTTGGTACGTGACGTCATCACCAACAAGAAGAGAAGGGCAAGGGGGCCCACAGGAACTCACCACCGTAACGAATAGTACGCTTCCGATCCTTCTCGATCGAATTCTCGTCCGCCCTGCCCTGCCTGCCGTTGCGAAGGTGAAGCGTGGTTTATTTTAATTTGGTCTTTTTTTCAAACATTTTTTACAAATAGATCTTTGAGAAAACTTTGTCCAAAAATAGACCTCGAGGTCGGCGCTTCGTAAGAAAGCGCCAAGGTCCGACAGATCGGCGCTGGATGACCGCGCGTCGAGGTTGGCCACGTCATCCGGCCGCGCGCCTGGTGGGCCGATACCTCGGCGCAGGGTCAAAGAGCGCCGAGCCCTCTACCCTCGGCGCTTCCGCATCCAGCGCCCAGGCAGCGGCTAGGGCTTTGCCGATGTGGGCCTTGGGCCGTGGTGTCACCTCGGCGCTTCATCCGTTAGCGCCGAAGTGTCCAAGGTCAGCGCGGGGCCGTGGCGCGCCGAGCCCTTGGACCCTATGACCCGCCGTCCCCTTCTTCTTTCTTCCTCCTGCAGGCACTCTCTCCCACCCGCCGCTCCCTCTCTCTGTCCCTCCCGAGGTCGCCCGAAGCCTAGGGCCCGAATCCGACCGCCAGGACGCCGGATCGAGGGCACCCTCCCTCCCCCAAGGTACCCCTCCCTCTCCTCTCCCTCTCTACCTGAGTATTTTCCCTTGCATTGCCTTGTAGACGTTGAAACCCTAGGTATTAGGGTAAACTAGAAATCAAAATTTTTTGTTGGGATTGACGTTAGGTATTGAATCTGTGTTGTATAGTAGATAGTTTAGCCGGTCAGATGTGCCGATTTGATGTTATTTCCACCATCATGGACTAATTTTTCTAGAATTTTTCACTATTAGATAATGTGTGTATATATACTTATTTAATTTTTTTCCACTGACATTAGGTATATTAGATTGATGTATGTAGCTTTGTTTGTAGGATAGAGGCCCATTTATCTTTGATTATTGTTTGTTTGGTATTGTTGTGACAAGGTTGATTTAAATTTTTGGTAGATAGATAAGTTAGTTCGAGTCAGACAGGGTGGTAATATGATGAGGACAATGGGTGACAATGTGGAAATGAAACCAATGACAGAGGATGTGTTTATGTTTGGTGAATCACTTAGTTTTTCTGAAGTGGTTGACCGGGTAAAATTATATCTGGGTTGTTCGGAAGAGGCTTTGGTTTTGAAAGTAGATGGAGTGATCGATGTCGGGTCGGCTAATGGCCCCCGGGTCGAGAGGTTGGCTCCAATCAAAAGCGAAAGTGATTGGGTTGCATATAAGCAAATTGTCACGTCATCTGAAGTTCGGTCTCTTGATCTGATTGTTAGGAGAGAATTTTCACCTAAGAAAGGTCCTACAATTGGTTTAGAGATGACGAACGATCCAACTAGTGAATATGTAGTACCCCAACAAGAGGTTGATCTATCTCAACAAGACATTGTAGCCACACAAGATAACGACTTAGGAGAATATGGTGGGCCCGAGGGCCGTGGTATAGTGCATGGCCATGTAGAGGTGCTTGTGCCAAGCAACTGTGATTATGAAGGCCGGGATGCAGACCACGGCTATGGGGATGACCATGGCAATTGTGGAGTGGGTGGTGATGATGAAGAGATGGGAGTGCCTATGGCATCAAATCGGGTGGATGTCCAGGTGGAAGGAGATGATGATACATATGACGATGTTAGGGCAACCGATTCCGATGACGACCGTCCAGTGGCAAGGCTAAGTGATAGGGAGATGCAAATTTTGAAGGAAGTGGTGACATTCCGTGATCCTCTTGTTCCGGATTATTTTGATGTTAGCCACGGGCACCGAGCAGTAGCTGATGGGAGGATTGAATTGCCACGTGATCCGAGCAAAGGTGAACTCATTGAGAAGGGCATGGTCTTTGCGGATATGGTGGAACTTAAAACTTGGTTGCAAGAGTACTCAATAGTCCACAACCGTCCTTTTAGGGTCATGAATTCCTACAAGGACCGGCGGTACACTATTACATGCAAGGAAGATTGTGGGTGGAAAGTTTGTGCAAGGAAGGACAAGGTTGGAAAGTGGAGGATAACATCAATTCAGCAACCACACACGTGTGCTACCGCAGAGGTGGAGGAAACCCATTTATAGCTGAATTCTAGGTTCATTGCGAAGACGTTTTGCAACGTCATCAAACACATGCCAACCATCACGGTTTCAGCGCTCATTGAGTCAATTTTCCTCCGCTTTGAGTACTGTGTCAAATAGGGGAAAGTATGGAGGGTAAAGCAACTAGCTTTAGCAATGATTTATGGTGATTGGGAGGAGGCGTACGAGAGACTCCCTAGAATGATGAATGCCATCAAAGCCAAAAATCGCGGCATGCATTTTGAGTACTTGCCTAAACAAGGTGAAACAAGGGATGGAAGATAGGTTTTCGGTAGGGCTTTCTGGACCTTTGGCCAGTGCATTGAAGCTTTTAAGCATTGTAGGCCGATGTTGGCAATCGATGGCACATTCTTGACCGGCAAGTACAATGGAACCATGCTTGTTGCCATTGGGATTGATGGTGAGAACATGTTAGTTCCATTGGCATTTGCCTTGGTAAGCAAGGAGGACACGGACAGCTGGTCTTGGTTCTTGAGCCTTGTACGACGCTTGGTTGTGGGACGTGGCCGTGATGTGTGCATAATATCAGATCGACACGCCGGCATCCTTAATGCAATGGAAGAGCATATAGATGGCCATGGACGCGTGCACCATCGATGGTGCACGAGGCACCTTGCATAGAACTTGATCCGGCATGACGGCATAAAGGAGAACTTTGAGTTATTTGAGGAGGTGTGTCGGCAACGAGAGAAGAGAGATTTCCATCGGAAGTTGAAGGACCTTATGTTACGCACCAATGACGTAGGTAGGTCATTCTTGGAGGGTCTAATGTCGTCTAAGGAGAAGTGGTCCCTTGCATATGACGGAGGTGTTCGTTGGGGCTTCATGACCAATAATTTTGCTGAGATAATGAACAGTTTGCTTAGGGGTTGCAGGTCCCTTCCGGTGACAGCCATTCTCGCCTTCACGTTCTATAGGTGCAACCAATGGTTTGTCCAATGCTTCGTCCTTGCGACAGCTCTTTACAACAAAAAGAATGAATGGCCTAAGCGTGTAGACGAAATGATTGGGTACTCAAAGAAAAAAATCAAAGCGTCAGACCACTACATGCTTTGATAAGGCCTCCGGCACATATGAGGTTTTGGAGGCCGGTGGAACAAACACAGGTGGAGAAGATAGGCACGCCAGAAAGCAGAAGGTGGTCATTACTAGGAACACATGCACATGTGAGAAACCCACATTGTTGCACATTGCGTGCTCCCATATGCACACGGCTTGCAGGGTGCGTAGAGTAGATCCATTGGTACCTCCAAGGACCGCAAAAGAGTTTGGACTAAGGTATTTGATTAACACATGGACACCTCGGTTCGAGCCTTTTAGAGATGAAGACGAATGGCCAGAATATGAAGGGCCAACATATGTAGCCGACCGAGGATTGCTGCACACAAGTAAGGGTCCTAGGAGAAGAAAGCGCTTTGCAATGGACATGGACAGGGCCGTGAAAGGGAAATCCAAGCTCAGTGTCGTTGGGTCTCATTTCGTAGAGGATACACAACAGAATCGTTGCTCTGTATGCCACAAGGAGAGTCATAACAAAAGAAAATGCCCTTTGTCTCAACGTACTCAAGTAATGCATTTATTTTTTTTAAACACTTACTTTTCATTCGTTCTTCATGCACATTGATTCCTTGTATCTTTTGACAAAGTGTTCTAAGCATTCTTTTGTCTCATAATGCAGGATGGAGCGGTACCCTCTTCTGGATGAGCGGTACGATGTCAACCACCGAGCAAGAAAGATCGAGGAAGGCCAGGTAAGATCTATCCATCCAAATCCATTGCCTTGCCTTATGCATACTAATCCATCTAACATTGTGGTTCCCTTGGTTATTTTGCAGAACCTCAGTGTCCTGAGGCCTATGACCCACGAGGCTCGTCTTGTGATGCACTACGACCACCGCTACACACCCTTGCTTCGCAGAGCGAAGCTGCTGACGGTATCGATGATTTACCACCGCGGCCTGCCACCGTTGAACCCACCCGCTATCACCACGCTCGTGGACCGATGGTGACCGGAGACCCACACGTTCCATCTTCCCGTGGGCGAGATGACAGTCACCTTGGAGGACGTCGCTATGATCCTAGGCCTCCCCATCCGAGGGGCCCCGGTGACCGATGACGCTCCATCCGGTGGGTGGGTTGGCCGTGTCGAGGCCTTCCTCGGCCGACCCCTTCCTACTTTACAGGATGGCCAGAAGAGGCGGAGCAGCGGCGTGTCCCTGCGGTGGATCCGCCAGGAGTTTGGACAGTGCCCCGAGGATGCGGACGAGGCCACAGTACACTTCCACTGTAGGGCATGGGTCCTCAACTTGTTTGGGTCTATGCTTTTCCCCGACGGCACAGGAGACTCCGCCTCCTGGATGTACCTCCCCTGCCTCCTAGACTGGGACGATGCGGGGACGTACAGTTGGGGATCCGGCGTCCTAGCCTTCTTGTACAGGCAATTGTGCGAGGCCTGTCGTCGGATCAAGCTTGGGTCCACCATCTCAGGGTGCCTCACTCTCCTACAGGTACTACATCCTAAAGCTTTGCTCTTTTTCATGAAATGACATTCATTGCACCCATTTGAATTAACGCTTTGGTCTTTTTTGTAGATCTAAATGTGGGAGAGGTTTTCAGTTGGTCGGCCTCACCGCTTGCCCCCACCACACCCGCGGCAGCCAGAGGGTGATCCACAGATGGCACCCACTGCTGCTTACCTGTACGACAGGGCTAGTTCCACGTACTCGGTGCGAAGGCACGCCTATGTGGAGGCTACAAATGAGTTTGACATATTGCAGCCGCAGCAGGTACGGATGCCTTCGTTAATTAGTTCCCGAATCTAATATCTTTGGTGTGAAGCTCATGTCTCTTTTTGTATGCAGGTGAGATGGAGACCGTACCGCCGGGAGGCTGTGGAGGCACTACCTCTCAGTACCTTGTGCCAGCAGGACGAGGATGTTTGGTTCACACGGTGCCCACTGATTTGCTTCTATGCAGTGGAGTACCACCTGGCCCACAGAGTCTGTCGGCAGTTTGGACGTGATCAACCATTCCCAGTGCCTCAGTTCTCCACGGTATGGGACCTCCACAAATTTGACCGTGTCAACCAGAAGAATATTACCAACTTCCAGCATCAACACCGCGAGTACGTGGATGAGTGGGGGAGATTAGAGCAGCTGGTTGTGGACGTTCACGCCTTGCACCGTGAGTCTAGGTACCCCTAGTACCTTGCCTGGTTGGCAGCACGCACTCGTTTGCACATCCGGCAAGCTTGGACCGAGGAAGACTACCTAGACATAGCAAGTTCGGATGAAGGCGACAATGAATACGACCAAGCGACACGTGAAGGCCGCCAAATCGAGGTTGGACCGGTGTTTGCACGTGCGGTGAGTGTTGTGTGTCCCGACTATGATTTTGGTGTGTTCCTTGTGAACTGTCCACTGAACTTCTTTGTCACATGGCAATGAGATCATGAGGACGGTGATTGAGCATGGCCAAGCATTAATGGTGCCAGAGGGGAGCCCAGACGAGGCACAACGGCTGCACAATTTCATATCTGTAAGATAGTTTCCATAGTCATGCTTTCATATTAGATAACTTCTGTTGAATGACTATGATTCTTATTTGTTGGCTGTCAGCGTGCTATGCTCCGTCTGAAGAGGGTTGCAGGACGCATGGGGTGCCACTCCCAAGATGTCGTCCTTCCAGTGCGCGCTTCGTCCTCTAGACGCACTGCACGTAGCGGTGGCGCCGGTGGTGCTGCGTCGTCCTCAGCTGCACGCCACGACACATCGAGCGATGATGATGCGGGAGAAGATGACGGTGCCGCAAGCGATGATGCAGGTTCGAGTGATGGCAACCGCGCTGAGCCGGACGACCCCACGTACGACGAGATCAAGCGATGACGCTGTTCCTATTAGCGCCGAGGTCCGGTTCCCACCCACCCTCTGAACCCCTCTGGTACGTCGAGCGTGGGCGCGCCGAGATGCGGTACCTCGGCGCTCTGCCTATTAGCGCCGAGGTGCCGCTCAGGTCCCAAACCTTCTGGTACCTCGCGAGCGAGAGCGCCCAGATGCGCTAGCTCGGCGCTAAGTCTAATAGCGCCGAGATGCGGTACCTCGGCGCTGTGGCTATTAGCGCCGAGGTGCCGCACCGGTTCCAAACATTCTGGTACCTCGCGCGCGAGGGCGCCCAGATGCGGTACCTCGGCGCTAATATGGAGGGCGTCGAGGTACCATACCTCGGCGGTGATAGACGTAGCGCTTGACGAACATTGTGCATTTATTTTTAAAGTTTGACGAACATTGTGCATTTATTTTTAAAATTTGGTAACATAAGATGCAATAAACATTGTTTTTTTTTGACAATGTTATGTTACATTCTATTCAATGTACTGCCGGGATTTCTTTTCCAACTATCATCTATTCAATGTGCTTTGAACTCCCATTTGTCCGGTACTGCAAAATTAAACGACAACACAAATAGTGGTTCTCTAGACCAAATATCAGAACACATATAACAGATAATGTCGATAGTTCGATGTTCCATTCAATGACACAAATTGTTCAACAATACCACGGTTCGGACAGGTAGTTCAACATGGCACAAATAATAATGAACCTACTACTGGGTGCAACGAGGCCACTTCCCCTTCCTCAACGCATATGGATTCTCCTCTATAGCTGCCTTCGCCCGCCTTGCCCTTGCTTGCTTCACCTCTCTCTCAGCCTTGCGCTTAGCAGCAAGCCTACGTTTCTCTTCTTTGATGCGCTCCTTCCTTCGCTCCTCCTCCTTCTTCCTTGCTACAATGCCCGCGTTTATCTTGGCATTCCAATCCCTCGTTTCATTGAACCACTCCCAGTCCTTCTCCGCTACCTCTGCGTCTATCCACTCCTCAAAATCGCACAGCGGTGGAGGCTCCTATGACCATAACAAACATGTACACATTAAACACAACTCGCCATCACAACTGTTAGAGTATGAGCATAATAATTTACTTACAAGTCCACCCTTCATCACCGCCTTCTCCGGTGGATCAAAGGCCCAGTTAGCACACATCCAGTACTGCCGCCTAAAGGTCTCCTCTTCGTTGGACCTCTCCATCTTACAAGGATCACCACAAAAGCACATGGGTGGCACAAGACCCGCAGGAATAGGCAAACGGGTGAACCCCATTGCAACCTAGCATAAAATTAACCAAATTTGGTTAAAATTTTCCTAGGAGCATTACAAATTAACCACGTACTAAACAAAATAATGAACAAACATGAATCCTAAAATCAATACAAATTAGCAAATCAGTGCAACTACCAAACCTAAAATAGCAATGACTTACAAATCCTAAGGTCAATCCGAACAAATAAATTCGAATTCTAGGTTTCCCTAAGACCTATGGTTCCAACAAATCAGAGTCAATGCAAGGGAAAATACGCGCATAGGGAAGGAGAGGAGAGGGAGGGGTACCTTGGGGGAGGGAGGGCGCTCTCGATCCGGCGTCTACCCGGCCGGAATCGGGCCTAGGGTTAGGGCGGCCGCGGGAGGGAGACAGAGAGGGCACGGGTGGGAGAAGAGAGTGGCTGGAAGAGGAAGAAAGAAAGAGAGATGCGGCTTATGTGGCCAGGACCTCGGCGCGCTACGGCCCAGCGCCGAGGTCACAGGTGTTGGCGCTAAAGGATGAAGCGCCGAGGTGGCTTGGCCCACCTCGGCGAAGCCCTACCCCCTGCCTGGGCGCTGGATGCGGAAGCGCCGAGGGTAGGGGGCTCGGCGCTCTTTGACCCAGCGCCGAGGTATCGGCCCACCAGGCGCGCGGCCGGCTGACGTGGCCAATCTCGGCGCGTGGTCATCCAGCGCCGAACTGCCCGACCTCGGCGCTTTCGTACGTAGCGCCGACCTCGGGATCCATTTTTGGACAAGGTTTTTCCAAGGTCCATTTGTAAAAATAGTTCGCAAAAAAGACCAAATTAAAAAAAAAAAACCACAAGGCGAAGCCAGGCATGCAAGCAGCATCTCTCCCTCCCTCGCGGCCTCGCCTCGCTCTATAAAAGCAGCGCAGCGCAGCGACGCGACCCAGAAACAAACCCGATCGCCACCGGACGCAAGCAAACCAGAGACTAGCACCAAGGCCACCAACCACCTGACCACGCCCGCCCCAAGAGAGATCGACCCCGGCTGGCCATGGCGACGGCGCCGCCTCCGTCGTCGTGGGTCGTCCTTCACAAGCCCGACGTCCGCGTCTCCGCCGAGCACCAGGGCAACGGCTTCTCCCTCACCCGCGCCTCGCCGCCGCTCCTCAGCCAGCTTACCGTCTCCCCCGACGCAGGCTACCCGCAGCCCCTGCGCGTCCTCGCCGCCGACCTCTCCGCCGGCCTCTTCCTCCTCCCTGCCCCCTCCGACGCCCCCGCTGGCCGCGGCTACACCGTCCTCAGCGCCGCCAACACCAACATCTCCTACTACGTCCCCGGCCGCACCGGCCCCGGCCCCGACCCCACCAGCCTCGGCATCATCCGCCGCGGCACCACCACCGGCGGCTCCATGGTCGTCGGCATCGAGGCCGACATGCTCGACACCACCAAGGTCTGGCTGCACTGCTACTCGGACGACACCCGGCGCTGGACCGTCGTTGCGGCACCGCGCCGCCACCACCTTCGATGACGTCATCGCCCACGACGGCAGGGTCTGGTGGGTCGTCGTCCCTGCCGACTCCTCCTCCACCAGCGCGGGTGCCTCGGGCCTCCTCTCCTGCGACCCCTTCGCGCAGCACCCGCAGATGATCTTCTCCACCAGCCCCGAGATCTGTTGCTTCTGCCCACGCGCCGACTGCTTCGCCGTCCCTCGCGTCGCGCGGCGCTGCGTCCAGGTCGCAGGCGGCAAGCTCCGATGGGTGCAGACACTGTGCTGCCACGACCACGACACACCCGCCTCGCCCACCGTCCTCGTGCTCACGCTCGACCACCCCGGGGGCGAGTGGAGGAGGGCCGAGGAGCACCACCGCCTCTCCTTGGCCGGCGTCTGGGCCTCCGACGCCTACCTCGACAGCCGCCTGCCCAGGGAGGAGCCCGCGCTCGCCTTCATCCACCCCACCGACCCCGACGTCCTCTACTTCTCCCGCTACTTCTTCGCCGTCGACATGCGGGCCAAGCAGGCGGTGGGGGGACGTCACCCCCACGGGAAGCTCAACGACGAGGTGCCCTCCTCCTCCCTCCTCCCCTGGGTGCTGAGACCAGCAGCATCCCAGCAGCCGCACCGTCGTCAGGTACACACAGTTTCATACATATCTCTTGTTCTGGCCCCCGATAATTCACTTGCCTGCGTGCGTGCTTATTCTCCCACGATATGCATGGTTTTCAAATGTGAATCGATATGAATTGAATTCCCTGGCCTATTGATGAACTCCCCTGTCGTGTCGTCGTCTGGCTATGTGAATCGATCCATCGATGCTAGTCATGCTACTGCTATTCTTCTGTACTCCTTGGTTCGATTATGGTGCGTTAACTGCTACTACATACTAGTGCTTGGTTCACAGCAGAGAACGTACTGATCTGTGCTTAATTTAATCCCATTCCCTTGCATGCATGGCTGCCTGAATGTAGTATATACTCCAACATCAATGTGGATGGAATTGCTTCATAATAGAAATGGGTTTCCCCGGTTCAAAAAAAAAAAAAAAAGTGGATGCCATCCTCTGCTAGCTAGCTCTTACGTAAATTCCTAGTCCTCCTTCCTAGATATATATCTTCTGAGATAGCACTTAGGTTGTTTGTTATGCAGATATATGGAAGATTAGAATATCATTTGATTGGACCATCTTGATTGTTTATGTTTGTTGATGAAGGGAAGCACGGAGGATGTGCGTACGGCGAGCTGGGCGAATGTCCTGAACCGTCTCCTGGAGAAGTTGGGCATAGTCGCACTCGTTTTGCTTGGCATCGCGATGGCTTCTGCTTGCCGTCAGATGGCAACACAGCCCACTGAGTTGGTGATCTGTCCGATGGATGCACCGCTGGAGTTTAGGGCCGCACTCACCGCTTTACCATTGTTTGGGATGGGGTGGGTTTTTTGGGCGTCGCCTCTTTTAAGGGGAATGATGGGAGAAGTACGTCTTTCTTCGGCTTTCTTCGGCTAGACGAATCATGCGTTATTTATTATGCTAACTATAGATATATCACGGTACATACAGAGCCACCGGAGGTTCCATCGTGTCGTACAGGCTTGCTTCTGCATTATACTATCACAATGGATAGGCACTTGCGTCTGTGGTGTACCTGACTGGACCATATTCCTGAGCATTCTCGTCATTGGCATATTGTTGGTCGGCTCCCGCAATGCAAGAAGCTAGGTGAGTGTCTTTGAAACTGAAGTTTACATTTGAACATCGTTAAGAATGAATCAGAGATGCAGAACTTGAATGTAGAGTATACTAGTTGCATAGGGTATTGTAGAGCCTTCAGAGATAGATGATGCATGCCCTACTGGTCTGATTCCACTTTGAATCTTTCCGATTGTCAATTGAGGGTTCTGTTCCGATCGGTTTTCGAGCAATATATACTGCTGCACTGCATATATAATGTGTAGCACGATAATGCTTTTGTCTGCTTGAATGCAAGTTATGCAGATATACAGACATCCATGGTTGATGAATTATATCAGTACTTAATTGATGTTACATATCTAATGCAGTGTTTAATTTTTGCCCTCTATAGTTTAGGAGGTTAGTAGTTTTTGCCCACTGTTGTTGTAGCAAGCAGAACCATACTATATGCGAGCTAGCATGTAGCAACAAGCCGGCTAGCTAGCGACTACTTTCTGTTTTACGAATAGACCACGGGCTAAGTGTGCATGGAATGTCGACTAACATGCATGTGGTGGTGTCTGCTGTGGTTCAGGTCGCCGGCGGGCAGGCTAGCTTCTGGCAGTGGTGGTGTGAAGATTATTACTCCGTAATCATCTGATCACCAAGGCCGGATCGGAGGAGTTCGTGCAACAACAGGCTAACGTCGATCTCGTCTCTTCATTCTCTTACGTCGATCGATCGATCGTCCAGTTATTGGTTGATCAGGCACATTATTAGATCTAGATTCTAGCTGTTATTAGTTGTGTGACTTAGTTTTGTCTCTGGTGATATGCTTGATCATGATCATATCGGTGGATGGAATTTCCAAGGATGATATGATTGTTGTTTTTTTTCCCTTGCTTATTATTAGTCTGCTGCTAGCTTACGTAACTACTTTCTGGCGCGCGAGATAAACAAAAGATGATGCATTGGATATGAGAGATGATATGGCGCATGCCGCAGTGCCTGTGCTGTTTTCAGCTAGCAGCTGTAGTAGGTTACATGCTGGGATATATCAAGAATTCTAAACTTTGGTGGTGGTGGAGATCGAGTCTATTTTAATTTGCCGCATACCTTCTTGCATTTATATATATGATCTCAGCTCGTTCGTTGTTCATTTCGTTTTCAAAATTAATCAGTCCTGGCCCTTTCGATCCAGTCATAACATGCATGGCATGCTGCTGTATGTATTGTGCGCGGAGTAACTCTTGTGCGCGTGCTTCAGTTTCTTCTGCCGTTGTTGATCGATCCGATCCACCAGTAGCTGAGTACGTAGCTGATTATTTAGTATTACGCATTCATCGTCGTCTGTCTTAATTTTAATTCTGCAGTACGTAGTTAACAAATAGCTAGTAGTGAATTTGTCTCTGAAACTGAAGTTTTGTAACAATTGAAGATCAATAATGAAACGCTTGTTGGGAATAGAGATGTCCCCGATCGAACTTAGTATTGTACTAGTATTATGCTCTGGCGTGGGCGGGCGCGTGGCCTTAATTCTCGGCCGGCCTTTTCTTTTTAGTTTTTAGTAATGTATGGAATTACTTTGCGGTGGTGTTTTTTTTTTAAACAATTTGCCTAGGAAATTATTTGTCACAAAAATCGTACTAGGTACGTACGTTGCATAGTTTAAAAAATTGCAGTAACCAGCATTATCGTTCAAACTAAACAAGAATGAACGTAGTAATTCTTAATTAGTAGAGACTGAATTGCGTGGTTTGGTGTGTGAAGAATGAGAGATGGACACGCTAAAGTGAAATGTGTTGGAAAGACAGAATTATTGAGGTGTCAAATTCCATTCCCGCGTTGCATTGCATGCTTCTGCTACCTGCTGCTTCTGGAAATTAACTAACGTCAGTCACAACGGTCTCCCAAACTGCCTCTCCGTTCGGATCGAGCCCCTTGCCGTAGCACGCTATGGACTCGTCGATACTGGAAATTAACTAACGTCAGTCACACCAGAATTATTCGGTCAGGGCCGGCGCCCTCCCGTCCCGTCCCGATCTGCATGCCCTAGCTCCAGTGTCGGTGTCCCCGTTCTTCCTTGTTCTTTCGAGCGAGCTTGCAGATGCATTTGCTGTCGGAACAAAATAATTCCAAGTTCGATAAGAAGAAACCTTTAAATGTGGGAAAATCTTCCTTTATTAAGGCAATTTTTGGGAGATACTTTATTAAGGCAATTTTTGGGAGATACTTTCTTGCTGCAGGTTTGCTTAACATATGTTGGTTACATAAATGGTTGTTCAATTGCCTAGATTCTTATGGTAGAAGAGGTTCTTTTCTCTACATCGCACTTGACTGTTAAATCCAGTTAGCTATTTGTTTTGGTGGTGAACTTGGCTAATAATAATGAGTTAACCCTGCTTCCTTAATCTTCAACAACATATGTGAATTGTATGTCTTAGTAATCCATGTTCATGCTTTATTCTTTGACACTAATATGCAAAATTAATGTTTCTAAATTAATCTTTAGGTAACCTAAATAGCACGTTGCTAAGAATCTTATAAGATTCATCTGTGTTCTATTTGCATGATTTTATTTATGATTCCGTAGCAATGCACGGGTATAGACCTAATTCTTCTTAAGACTTTAAGAGTAGAGATCATGTCTTTAAATGTACTTGCACATTGGGTATATAATTTAGGAGGGGTTTTTGCATTGACCACTGTTGTCGTAACAAGAACCATGCGTGTATGTAGCAAGAATTACCTTTTTTTTTTCTATTTGTTGTCTGCTAGTTCATTTTTGAACTAAAATGCAATAAATAAAAAAGAATAGAGGGAGTAGATCGAGTGGACCATCTGTTGACTAATAACATGTGTTGTGGTTTATTAGGCGGCCGGGCATGCAGGCTTCTGGCAGTGGCGGCCAGCAGCGGCGCCATCTGATCGCCAAGGATCGGAGCTCGTGCAACAACAGGCTAACGTCGATCGATCTAGATGCTAAGCTAGCTGTTTGTTGTGCGCGACTTAGCTTTGTCTCTGGTGATATGCTTGGAATTTCCAAGGACGATCGATTATTTTACATACCGTACATACCGTCAAACCGTACATATATACCGTGGATGCGTGTAGTGGTACGGTGGTGAACATGTTCATTTTCTAAATCACTTTGTCAGCTGGTGTAGATATACTTATTCTGAGCTACTCAAAATCTTGCATACAGCCAGATTACTTGTTCATTTTTTTTCTCTGAAAGGAACTTATTCATTATTTATCTTCAAGCTATGTACAACAATATCTCTTGATATGGATTTATATCAGAAATTGATGTTGCTGGAGGACTCCTCTCTGATTGGTGGTCTATATTTTGGCTAAGCTTCATAATGGCATGCCCAGAAGTAATTATTAGCATCATCTTTACCTGCTTTCGGGTTCCTGATAAATTATGGAACAGGTATATGTCTTTGTGCACTGCAATGATTTTGGCCCTTCTGAAATACTCTACTTCTAAGTTGAGCCAGGGGCATGCAATTCAGCAAAAACCATTGGAGGTGGGCGAGCATTCCAGTCATCCTGTTACTGATTAACCTCAGGTGCAGTCTCACCAGTTTCACCAACCTTCTGGTATTGGCAGGATGGACCAACCTAATTCAACTGTCTATAACTGGTAATTCCTACAGTTCCAATGATTTTTAGTAATTATTTCTTTCATCTGGCTGAGATCATGTTTTTTTGGCTCAAAGTCCATTCCACAGGACTTCCCCGAGGCATATGCAGCAACCATATTGTCTTTTAAATTATGTCGTTTTCTTTAGTTTCCTCCTCTGCACGCATTTCACGCAGTCACATATTAGCGTACTGCTGTTAAAGGTAACACCACATAGACTTTTCATAGTATTTTTGTGATGCCCAATTCTTTATCCATTCAACATGATTCCAAAATCCAAACGATAATATTCTTTTAATATAAACATCTTTATTTACATGGTGATCTGACCCTAAAACATTTTTGCTAGGATGGAAAATGTGCAGGCGACATGCTTGATTTATCAGGAGAATTTGCTATGAAGAAAAAAATGGGTATGTTTTTCCATAATTAAAGAAACCAGATGAAGGACAGTGGATCCATTCCTACATTGATATCCAAGAAAGCTAATGATATAAAATATTCGATGCACATCAAGGAATCATCATTGACGGAGGTTTTAATCTGGAAGCCAGTGCCAAAAATCTATTTTGCTGCGATTTTTATTTGAATGGGGAGTTGATAGCTTGTGCTGGAGATGAAAATAAGGTAAACTCACTGCTACGTAACAAGGTTTCCAACCAATTTGTGGTACTGTATCTCAATTAAAGTGTTACTAGCTCTTCTAGTAACACATTTTGTTTGTGTTACGATTGCCTATGTTACTATAAGGTTCATATTCTATAACACAAGATATGTGTTCTTTTTCTTCTGAAAAAGTGTTTCTTTATAGTAAAAAAAATGTTACTAATTAGTATTACTACTTTGTAACATATTTTTGTAAAAATGATAAAATTATGTTTCTTTGTGATGAATTGAAATCACAACCTCATGTCTCCCATAAGACTTCCACTCCACTGCACTAGACAAGAACTTGTGTATAAAAAAGGGATGTTTTCTTTTTCTATACAATATGATAATTTTTGTATTCCACATTTGAACCCTTAAATGATCTTAAATGAGAACGCTCTCAACTATAAAGTTTCAGATCTCTTCGAAAACTACATCTTTTGTATAGGCGATGTATGTATATGAGGTTATTTGATAAATTCCAAATTATCATTTCACAAAAATAGAAAATATATTGGAATCTATAGGGGCAGTAAATGATCTCAAATGAAAATTTTATCAAAGCTATGGATCTCTTTGAGAACTGCAATTTTGGTATTGTACCGTCATGTATGTTGATATTAAACAATTATGATTTTTTACTTAGAAATCTATTTCTAAAGAATCATTTTTATAAAAGGTCCATGATGTGGATCGACTCGAGAGCATTTTGAAAATAATAGCTATTAGTAGAGGCAGCCTATAATATGGACGATCTCTAAAACCTAATCTGAGGGCGGTATTTTGGTAGAGCCAATGCTACCAAAAGCATACACGGCTCTATTTTTAGTAGTCTCCACAAATAAATAAAACGAAGAGGTTCATGTAAAAACCAATTTTATAGTATTGAATGGCATCATATATGTTTCTACGTAACACTTCATAGGTAACATTATTTTGTGTTACTATTTGGGATGTTTTCACATCATGTTCTACGTGTTCCATCTATGTGTTACAATATCTACCATCTTTGTAACACTTTAGGAGTAACAAAACTTTTTGTGTTGCTATAGACATTATTTGTAACACATTTTTACAGAATAAACGCTATGTGTTACTAGTTTCCACAGTAACAAATAGTTTGTGTTACTATAAAAGTTTTTTGTGACACATAGATATATGTGTTACAAAACTGTGTAACGGTAGCTATGTTTTGTAGTAGTGACTGTGTGGTGGTGGTGGATTGCGGGTGGCAGAGGACAGTGGTTGGGCAGGGTAGGGTCAGGGCATCGTCCGTTAGTGGCGTCGGCAGTGGAGACACCGCCGCCGGAGCTAGGGGATGCAGAGGCGGAGCGCGCAGGGGAGCGGGGCGGACGTGGCCGTTGCGACGGGCGGCGGCGGTGGAGCTAGGGGTGGTGGAGGTGGTGGCGGCACCGCCGCAGCTAGGGGAGGCGTGCGGGGGAGTGGGGCGACACGTAGGCGGATGGGGCTGGGGGATGGGTGGTAGTGGAGGCGGCGATAGTGCCTGAGTTGAGGGAGGCGGAGGCGCACGGGGGAGCGGCCCGGCATGTGGGGAAGTGGGTGGATGAGGTCGGGCGTGGACGGAGGTAGAAGAAGATATGAGATATATGAGATCTAAGCCATTCAATCCTAATCGGATGGTTAAAAATATCAAGCGTTGCGATTGACTCTTTTGATATGCCATGTATGGCATATGCTGAGCTTCTAAACTATATAATCGCATAATAATACTAGCTCAAGTGGCTTAGGGGTTGTTTAGATTTATATTCAAGGGGTGTCACCTTATTTTAGGCAATGAGTCAAAATTCAGCATCTTAAAAGGTAGGAAAAATGAGCTATCGTACCATAAATGAGGTGAGGTATGTTTTATCTTAGACAAAGAATCAAACAACTGCCTAATTACGTTGTGGCACGCCTAACTTGAGGTGAGGCAGGTTAGGCATAAATACGGCTTTAATCCGATAGCTACGTGGTTGCAGACTGTTTTATTCTCAGCCACTCTTTTGCATGAGCACGTACATACTGAGCATGTACCTATGTGGACCATTGATTTGGTGGATGTGGCGCCAAATCAGAAATCACCTTGGTTTCTCGTGCCATTTTTTTTTTTCTCGCAAAAAGTTTCGTTCGCCGGCCCGGTGGGTTTGCTGTGCTCATCTGTACGAGCTTTTGCTAATAAAATCTTGGTCCGCAACTGAATGATTTGGTGACCCTTTTAGTTGTCTTGAGCTATATATTCTTGACACCATGGTTATTAGTAGTACTACATGTCATATGTGTAGTTGACATGCGTGTTAATTAATAAGCTGCAGACGACGAAGCTGATGTAACCTTGTACGTGTCACGCACGCCGGCTGGAGGCCTGGAGCAATGCAATGAGCCAATGATACGATAGCATGCATGCATAGCGTGGCCTGCTACCAGCTCTCGAGACTGAACCTAGCTGGCTCGCTCGATCGTGCAGTTGCCGGTGGTATCTGATGGCTGATGCCTGCCTGCCTGTGGGTCTGTGACGTACTGACGTCGCGACGGCCGGTGCCTCAGCTCCCCCTGTCAGCGGTGGCGACGTGAGGACGGCCGGCCACGCCGCACGTACGCATCATCCATGCTTGCATCTGTCCATGACGGCGTGACGCAACAGCGACCGGGAAACATGCATTGTTGGTTGCCAATTCAGGTTGCGTTTCACTTGCTTGCCGTCTAGGCAGCCTGGCTGCAGGCAGAGGCCGATGCCAAACAGACGCATACGACGATACGATTACGATGCAGGGGAGGGGAGGAAGCGGAGCAGCTAGAGACCCCGACGACGCGGCCGCCATGGCAACGACCACGATGGGCGAAATAAATCAAACCGGCAGTGGGCAGCGGGCAAACCAAGAAGAACGTTCAAAGTTCAAACGTGACATCGAAAGAAGCCGTTGATAAATTCGTGACGGTTTGTTTGCAGGTACGCCGCATTTATGTACAGTCAATCAAAAATATATTATGTAGTGATCCTGGACTAGTACTGCACTAGTACAGCCTCCGTTGGGCAATGGTTGTATTCTACCATCCCGTTCCCAGCCATGACAAATCCAAAGTGCTGGCTGTTGGCAAGATGAAGGCATGGGTTTATCAACTGCCTTTCTTCTTCCTTATAGAAAAAAATGTCTTTCTTCCTCTTCATCGCCCTTTGACAACGAGAGGGCGAAAAATGTCTTTCTTCCTCTTCATCGCCCTCTAACAACGAGAGGCCGCTGGTCTAAAGCTATCTCCAATGGAAATGTAAAGTGGCTGTCTATATACTATTTGACGCTGTAGCGCTACTGCAGACATAGGAGAAGTAGTTAGAATAGTGAAGGACAGGGCCGTACCTAGGATTTTGAGGCCCCGGTGCGACACACAAATTAAGACACTACTTTTATAAAACATATATTTTAAAAGTACTTTTATGTATAATATAACTATATGCTTTCTTATAACACTAAGAAATACAATGTGTATTCAGGCTATCAAAATAAAAGAGGAAAAATATACGTGTGAACAGACTGTGATGTAGAGTTAGTAGAACTAATAAATCAAAATTTAGAAAATGGTGTGACAATTAGGACGCATACATTGCAAACAAATGACAAACAGAGAAGATGAATCAAAATGTATTCTAACTAGTAAGCATACTAGTATTATTTTATTGATTTTGGAGGTTTTGATTTTTTTTTAGGCCCTGTTCCATCGCTCCAGTTGCGCTGCGCAATCGATGGGCCTGGTAAAGGAATAGAAATAGACAATACATGTAGGCACCCTCATTTGGGATGGTCTTGCGATGGCGACCAAGGTGCTGGGTGCCCCGCGCGTGATATATAGCAGCCAGCCAGCCACCGCCTGGTGGGCGCGAAGCTGCCGCTGCCGCCGGCAACGGGCTCTGCTCGGGCAGCTGCTGTCGTCTGCTCCAGCGGTCTATCCAGCCTCAAGGCTGCCAGTACTAGGCCTGGGCATTCGGTTCTCGGTTCGGTTTCGGTTCGGTTCTTCGGTTATTTGTGAATTTCGGTTCTTCAAAAACAAGAACCGAAATAGGGTCCTAAAGAAACCAGAACCGACCATTTCGGTTCTCGGTTCCTTCGGTTCGGTTCCGGTTCCGAACCGAAGAAACCGAACTAGCAGAGCACCACGGCCATGAGGATTGAGGAGGAGATTGAGCGTCGTACCCTCGTGGAGGAGGCAGGGGCCGAGTACTGCCGCGCTGCGTGGGGGAGCCAAGAGCTGAGCGCCGCCGCCGCTCGCTGGGGAGGAGGGTCGGGCGCCGCCGCGGGAGAGGAAGGCCGGGCGCCGCCGAGCCGATGCCGCGCGGGAGGTGGGCCGAGCGCCTCCGCCGAGGAAGGCAGGGCGCCGCGCCGACCGCCGCCGCCGAGGAGGGCAGGGCACCGCGTCGAGCCGCCGACCGCCGCCGCGGGAGAGGCCGAGAGGGGTGCCGCCGACCGTAGAACGCCGACGTAGGGGTCGGGAAAGGGAGCGCTGTGGGGGAGGGGAGGCACCGCCGTGCTGTGGGTCAGGGGGTGCCATCGCGCCATGGACGAGGTGGGGATGGGGGTCGGGACTCGGGAGGGCCGGAGGGGAGGCGGAGACCGGGGGATCAAGGGGAGGCGGCTGGGTGGGTGGGTGGCGGCCGTCGCCTGGGAGACTGGGGAGCGGGAGGGGAAAGGGCAGAGGGGGAGGGAACTTGGGCTTGGGCTAGGATTGTTGCATGGGCTAGGCCTAATTGTTGGACCAAATATCGGTTCTTTCGGTTTTTTCGGTTCTTTGGGCATTAGAACCGAAAATACCTCGGTTCTTTCGGTTATCTGAGAACGGGAACCGAATTTCACAACGGTTCTTTCGGTTCGGTTAGTTCGGTTTCGGTTCTCGGTTATTTTGGTTCGGTTCCTCGGTTTCGGTTCTTTTTGCCCAGGGCTAGCCAGTACGCAACGGGCAAACAGAGGATCGAAGGAGAAACATGGGCCCAACCCAACGTGCCATGTCTCTCCGGTCCGGCCACTTAATTAGCTGTCATGGGCCGGGACAGGAAAGTCGGTCCGATCCGTCCCGTTTCCCTTTAGATTTCCTATTTCGACACGTACACGTACGTTCCTTCTCCTACTCGAACTGTTCCGTTTCTTTTCGGCCCCTAAATAAAACGAAACCGGCCCGCCATCGCATATCACATCGATACGAGACACTTTTTTTTCGTTCGTGTAGGAAGAAGCGAAGCGAGGAGGAAGATGTCGTCGTCGTCAATGTCGAGGGCCGGCGAACATCTCGAGAAGGGAGGTTGCGGCGCCTGCGCGGAGGCGGTGGTGCCGGTGGCGACGACAGAGAATAAGGTGGACCCTGGCGTGGCTATGTGTGTCAAGGTCTCGCTGGTGAGGCTTTCGCTTTTCTCTCGCCGTGTCCGTCTACGTCTAATCTTATTAGCTATATAATATATATCTGATCATCTGATTCCAAACTTAGTTAAGATGTTGCTAATTTCTGGTAACTAGTAATAATTAGATTAAAGAACTATCGGAGCCGGATATGGTTCAACATAAACTCTAGTTTACTTTCAATCTCGTCAGATAATTATGCTCCACCACCACATGCATGCTATTTAGTTCGCGTTGCTAAATTACTATCCCTCCGTCCCAAATTGTAAGAGACAGTAGAATTCTATTAGATTCATTCGTTACTCTATACATGTCGTTCATTACTCCATGCATGTGTTGAATGTGTGACTAGATTCATCCGTATTCATATATGAATATAAACGGATAAAAAGAGGAGGTTATAACATCTTACAATTTAAGACGGAGGTATACTTAGTATATGCTAAAGTAATCTGCTCTCCTTGCTGGTCTCTACTTTGCAGGGTGTGTTCGCCGTGCTGTATTACATTGCCACCGTCGCGTTGGCGGTCAGGTTTTGTATACTTAATGGTGGCCACTGGTGGGATTCATGGATAGCTGTTATTATGCTGACGGCACAATTAGTGTGGCTACTCTGGTCGATACCCAAGATGTTCCCCACCAAACGTACACAGGGGAGCGACGACGCCAATCTTAGTGCCAAGCTACTGGAGCCTGATTAAATAAGGCAACAATGAGTGTTTATAGTTAATATAATAACGTCCTTTGAGTTTGGCGTGGTTGCCTGCTCAGGTGGTGGAGTTAGGCGTAGGCCCTCACTTTGGGTCGCAAATCCATGATGTAAATTAAACCTTTGAGTAGCCTTGATGTGGTGTGGTGTGTGCGGTAAGCCTTGGCTTCCCGGCTTGTTTTTCTGGGTTTGTTTCTGTTTCTTCTCTTAATGAAATACGCGTGGTATTCGATTGCTCGCAAAAAAAAAGTCCTTGGTTGTGTTTTTGGACTATGCCCACTTTATTTTCTAGTTCTTGTGCTTGCTTTGTACACCCTCCTGGTGGTCATCGGTTGTTGGGTTTAGATTGCTTGTTCAGAGTGAGTGGCTCATCTCTATCACTATCAGCTTCTACTGCTTACATGCATCATTATATGATATTTATCTTTAGTATGTATACCGTAATGACTAGCGTTACAGTCCCAACTTGGAACAGGATTCAGAGGCTGCTCTGGAATAATAACCAGCACAAAACAAGAACCCGTGTTGCTAGCAAAATTCAAACCATTAATTCATCTCGCTACCGAGTGCCGAGTGTCGATTTCTCAGTTCGCTTAAGCATTGACATAAAAAATTCAAAACATTGTTCGTCTCACCAGAGAACTAATAAATATATAGCGCAAGCCCAAGGACCATGTGACATCCATAGAATTGCGTCATCTTTGTCAATCACTCTTCAGGTGGTGAGAACTCAACTATTTGCATACCCCTTCCAGCGACGGCAATCTGGTATTTCTTCTTTGCCCGACAAAGACAACAGCAACCATCAGAAACATCAAGAGACAGAGGCAGGTGCACAAGGTTAACAAGGCTTGCTCACCGGTTATGGAAAACATCTAGAGTTTCGGGCTCAGGCACGCTAATGATAGCATGGGAGTATTCCGTGAATTCTGTGGATGATCCTATCTTCCAGCATCTTACTCTTTGGTCAAGGCCAGTAGAGAAGGCCCACATACCGTCCGTCCAGATTCCTAATGAAAAAGTATGCGTATGCTTACATAACTCCAACAAAACAAGCACAATCACAAACAACGGGAATGTATGAACTACATTGGAATTAATGGTGACAAACCTTTAACTGCAGCACTATGAGCTGATGGTGTCTTGTGTTGATATAGAATTTCAAGCATGTCATTGCCATGCAAGTTTAGTCTTGCTGTGGTTGTTGAGCAGTTCTCCGAAGATCCTACTCTGAAGTTGAAGCACATAATAGCCTGATCATCCCCGCCACTGATGATGCAGTATGAATCGTCAGGTGTTGAGTATGACATGTGGAGACAATTAACTCCTGACTGGTGAGCACCGGATAATAAGTGCATTGGCCTCAATTCAGGTATGCCACATTTATTGGGTACTTGAAGCCATCTCAGTGTTTGAGCCATCCTTTTGCTATTTTGATGGATAATTATGACTGATAATATAAAGAAAATATAAAATAACACCCTAAATTTATATCTAATTGTTCACATTTGCTATTTTCATGGATAATTATGACTGATAATATATGATAATATAATGAAAGTAACCCCTCAAAATTATATTAAAATCACTTACTTTTGCAATCTATCAAAGATTATGTAAACCAATTAAGCATACATATAAAGTAGCAAGATATGCTATTTTAAAAAAACTAAGTATAAAAATAGATCCATATATGTTGTACCGTAATACATTTGCTATTTTGATGGATAATACCAAATATCCCCTTTAATTTATATTTAAATTGTTCACTTTAGTTATTATGACCGATAATATAATGAAAGTAACCCCTCAAAATTATATTAAAATCACCTACTTTTGCAACCGATCAAAGATTATCTAAATCAATCAAGCATACATGTAAAGTAGCAAGATATGCTATTATAAAAAACTAAGTATAAAAATAAATCAATATATATTGTACGGTAACACATAATACATTTAAAATTCTAACCCCTGTGAAAGCACGGATTGATTGACCAGTGGATCAAACGAAGAATGCACATCAAATCGAAATTTAACAACACACGATGTATCATGAATACAGTCTCTGTACTGGAGTAGGGGCCGGCCTGCCTGTCTGGAACTCTGGGCAGAGCATGAGGCATGAGCATGCATGCATCTGCCCTTGCGCGAGATCAAGTTCTGTCCACCAAGATTATTGTACGTACTAAGTGTGGCACGCCACATAGATAGGCTAGCTTCTGCCGCTCGAGAAAGTGCGTGAGTAGTTGTCCAAATAAATACTGTGCGTACGTCGGTACGTGAGAGCTCGCCACAGAGAGGAGTGGAGGACGGTCGTAGATGGATCACACGGCAGGAGTGCAGAGAATCAGGGAAGGTGTCGTCTGTCGTTTACTTACATCTGACCAGATCGTTCCCGATCGTTCCCTGCCGGCCACGGCCATCCCACTGTGCTGCAGTATAACTGCATAGGGAACGCATGCATTGCAAATTTGCAATTCAAGGGGAGGGGGCTCAGCACAGTGCAAGAGCAGATCGATGTATAAAGCAATCAATGGTGGTGCACTGCATTGGCAAGCACGACGGACTACAGTGTATAGCCCTCGGCACACAGGAGTCACTCGATCGATCGGTAACATGAGTGAGATGATGATGATGGACGACTGGTCGAGGATCCTTGGGCTTGTCTCGTTACGGCGACACGCATCAGAGTTCCTTCCTTCGGCCCTGTTTGGATGCTCACAAACTGTAAAAGTTAAAAGTCAGCTTTTGATCCAAACGGATCAGCTTGTGCTCTAGATTGTACAATCTGGATGTCCCGGATTGCACAATCCTGCAAGCTGAAAGAACCTAGCTTGCAGCAGCTTGTGCAGTACAAAGTTACGAAAATACCCTCGTTTTTCCCTTCTCTCTCCGCTCATAGCTCCAGCAGTGTGGTGAGCCAGTGATTCAGGGGAGCGGAGACAGAAAGGGAGGAGAGAAACAGGGATGGAAATGGAGAGATACAGTCTAGGGGGCTGGGCTGGGCGCGACAGACAGGAAGAGATGGCCATGGCCACCAGTTGCATTGCCTGCTGCTGCTGCTGCGGCATCGGCCGGCACGCGCGAGATCCTTCCATCCAACAGTCCCGTCTACGCAGGGTGGTTTCTTTGCATGCATGCAATGCACTGCATTTCTTTGCCGGCGATGCGATTGGTCGAGCGGCTCGGCGGGTGCCCACGGGGCGAGGAGCCTTGAACTCGGGTCCTCCTTCTTCTTTGTGGGAAGGAAAGGCTCGGATCCTTGTTCAAATAGAATGGGTTGGTTCTCATCAAAGCCCATATATTCCCATGCTCTTTCTGGGCAGGAAGGCCCGGATCCTTGTCCGTCGCTAATGAGTTGGGTGTGCGCCTGGTCTGTTTTATTTAGCCCAGAAGAAAGGGTTGCGCACATACTAGTTAGCCCATCTAGCTCTTCAACGAGTCAGAGTGGCTTCTGGCTGCAGCATTGTCATGGCTGCATCAAGAGAAAAGGTACGGGGCCATATGGCCACATTGTGCGTGAGGTCAAGGCCAGAGCAAAGGATTTTCAGGAGTGCAAGTTTATCCATGAAAGACGATCCTCTAATATTGATGCTCATATGCTAGCTAGAAGTCCATCTCTTCCTTTGCCAGGTTGAACACTACCGAGGGAGACGCTTGCTTGTTGTTGAATATGCGCCTGTTACGTTCCTTCCAAATGTTCCAAGCAATGTACATTAGGATACCGGCGATAGTTCTTTTTTTATCCTTCGGCTTGTTTTGCAGAGCTGTTGTCCACCAGTCTTCAATGGAGCCTACATGAGGTGGAGGCGGCAGGAGCAAATTGTTCGACCATTGCCTAAGTGCCTCCCAAACTTCTAGAGCAAACGGGCATTTCAGACACAAGTGTAAAGCAGTTTCTTCTTCTTGATCACACAACACACACATCGAATTACAAGGCCACTGTCTCAGTATCAATTTATCAGCCGTGAGGATCTTCGCTTGTATCTGCAACATGGTGAAAAACTTGTGTTTCCCTTCTGCATGAGCTTTCCAGATCAAATTGGCCTTGAAGGTGCAGAGAGAGCCGTGAAACTGAGCCATGTAAGCAGATTTAGAGGAGTATATTCCATTTGCTGTCCATTTCCATCGGATGCTATCTTCTTGATCCGAGAGTTGAATGTCTTCCAGGAGGTTCCACAGGGAGATAAATTCCTCTAGTTGCTGAGTGGTTTCCATTCTCCAAAGGCCCCTGGTCCAATTTAAATCAGTAAGCTCCTCGCTGACTTTCTTGTTTTTGCACCAAGCGAAGGGGTACAGATTAGGCGCTATGTCCATCGGTGCTTTCCCATCAAGCCAAGAGTCATGCCAGAAGCTAGTGGATGCACCATTTCCGACTGAAACCACAGTTGAGGCACGGAAGAGAGCGGCATCCATTTTATCACAGGGCGGCTCGGTGCCGACCCACGGTCTAGATGAGTCCGTCCACTGAAACCAGAGCCACCTGAGACGCAGAGTCCGGCTGAACCTCTCAATGTCAATAATCCCCAAGCCGCCCATGATTTTTGGCCTGGCTGATTTTTTCCACTGGACCAGGCAATGTCCCCCGTTTGCTTCCTGTGCTCCTCTCCATAAGAAAGATCTCCTGATTTTATCTATCTTCTTGATGGCCCATTTTTTTAAAGGAAAAACTGTAAGAAAATGAACCGGCATGGCTCACAAAACCGAATTCACCAGTGTTAATCTGCTTGATTTGTCAAGGAACCTCCCTTTCCAAGTGGCCAGCTTGGCGGCCAATTTATCAATCACAGATTGAATGTCCACCTTGCGCAAAGGTCGGCAACTTAGGGGGAGGCCGATATAGGTGCATGGGAAAGATTTGATCTGACACGGAAACTGCTTCATAATACATATGGGGTAGACGGCACATTTATTTATGTTAGTCGTAAGCCCTGAGGCCTCACTGAAGACTGCCAAAATCTGTTGAGCAGCTTGCACCTCATCTCTGGAAGGAGACAGGAACAGGGCTGCATCATCAGCGTATAGAGTGACCCTCAGCCTAGCAGCCCGGTGCCCTATTGGAGAGAGGATACCTTGTTGGGATGCAAAGTTAAACATCATCTGTAGAGGATCGATGGCCAGAATGAAGAGCAACGGGGATAGAGGATCCCCCTGCCTCAAGCCCCTGCCATGCTGGAATGAGTTGCCACGGACCCCGTTAAGCAAGACAGAAGAAGTAGCAGACTTGAGTAAAATGGAAACCCAGGCTCTCCATCTGACCCCAAATCCCATTCTCTGAAGCACCTCAAGCAAGTAGTCCCGTCTAACGGAGTCAAAAGCTTTTGCAATGTCGAGCTTCAGAAACAACGAGGGAATTTTGGCTCCGCTTAGCTCTTTGATCAGATTTCGGGTGAAGAGGAAATTATCATGGATGCTCCTCTTTCTGATGAAAGCACTCTGGCTCCTTGATACAAGCTGATCCAAGCACGGTGCCAAGCGGTTGGCTAGGACTTTAGAAAAAATTTAGCCACGCTATGCGTAAGATTGATGGGCCTGGAATCCGAAATAGAGCTGGCTGCAGTGCGTTTTGGTAGGAGACAAATGTGGGCCGAATTAAGCATCTTGAAGTGTTGATCATGCTCTTGGAAGAAAAAATTGATAGCTGTCATAAAGTCTCCCTTCACGATGGGCTAGGCCGAGCGGAAGAAAAGGCCGATGTAGCCATCTGGGCCAGGGGCCTTTTCTGAGTGAAGCTCTTCGATGGCCGTAAACACCTCTTCTTCGTCAAAAGGCTCATCCAGGTGACTAAGCTCAGCAGTATTTATGTCAATAGAATCCCAATTGAGAGTGTTGGCTCTGACGGGAGGCGAACCAAGCAATCTCTTGAAGTGACCGAAAGCATGCCTGTCTTTATCCGCCTGAGAGAAAGCAGGCCCGTCTGGCTAACAAGGTGTTGAATGAAATTCCTTCTGTGTCTGGCATTTATTCTCAGAAAAAACAGTTTCGAATTTGCATGAGCGGCATTAATCATAGTTAGTCTTGATGCTTGTCTCGCTCTCAGCTTCTCAACAGCCGTCAGCCCCAAGTAGCGAGCTTTTAGTTGCCTGTGAAGGGATAACTCAGAAGGACTCAGAGGCCTATAATCTTGAACAACGTCGAGGATCCAGATCAGCTGTTTAGCTGCAAGAAGAAGAAGCTTATTGTTCCCAATAATGGATCTGGACCAAGCTCTAAGTGCTTTTGCTGTACGCTGTAGTTTAGTGTGTAGCCTCAAGAAAGGATTGAAAATATTTAGTGGCTTATTCCAAGCTGTCACCACGACCTCAGAGTACCCGGCGATTTTAGGCCAGAAGGACTCAAAGCGGAAGCCTCTATACGGTCGTCGCATCGCGCAAAGGGGGCAGCGATCGGAGACGAGGGAGGAGACCGCTCGCAGGAAACAACCCGGAAAGGTTAGATCCCAATCAGAAGTGCAGAATGCCCGATCAATTCTCTTGTGGGTTCTAGAATTGGTCCAAGTGAATCTCCTGCCCTTGAGAGGCAGCTCTTTGAGCTCAAGGTCATTCAGGACAGATCGAAAAGCCCCATCAACCTCTGGTTCACATTATCATTGCTTTTATCTTCCGCATTTACAATTAGATTGAAATCTCCGATTATTAGCCATCTGTCACCAGTAATGAGCCCCAACTGCCTCAGTTCATGAAGGAAAGCCAACTTATCAGCCTCTAGTTGTGGTCCATACACCACAGCGATCCACCAATCACACGGTGAGCGATTAGAGGAAATCTTGGCGGTGATAGCATTCTCAGTACAGACTGACGAAACAATTTGGAAAAAATCAGAGTGAACCGCCAGAAGAGCCCCACCTCTCGTGCCATCAGCAGGGAGAAAGACAAACTGCTGCTCAAAGTCAGGGCCTAGCATCTCGGTCACAACTGCCCCATTGATAGCTTGCAGTTTCGTTTCTTGGAGGCAAGCGATGGAACATTTAGAATCACTGACGAGCTCCCGAACCACTTTCCTCCTGGCACTATTATTAAGGCCACGCACATTCCAGTCTAGGATAGTACAGTTTTGTTCGGCCATAAGAACAAGGAAGACACAGAACACTCGGACAGTCAACCTCTGTCCACCAAAGGAACCACAAAGAGTTCAATAAAAACTTGAAAAAAGAACAGCAGTAAGCACGGGGGAGAAACACATTAAGAGTGGGATACACTGCAGCATGAGCAAAGAGAAGCCTCAGGCCGTCCCAAGGGCGGAAAGAGAAGCCAGAGGATCAGACCCTTCCTCTCCCAGACTGAACAGATCGCGATAGCCAGACACAGCCTCTTCTTCCAGATGCCCCACAAACTTTGCCCTGAACCTGGAATGATCCTCTTTTACGTGGAGTGGCATCGTCAATGATTATACCACTGCGCTTCATGAGTAGGGCAGTGGCCTGCTCTTCCATGGAGAGACCCGTTTTAGGCTTGCTCGCAAGTTTGGCGCTAGAACGAAAAGGCTTCACATTTTTGCATGAAGTGCGCCTTGGCTTGTTGACAGGTGGGGGCGGCGAAAGCAGAATCGCGCTGGGCACTGGAGTCAGGAGAGATCCAATGACAGCCTTAACATTGTCCCGTGCGGTGTCCACAGGGTCGGCAGTTGCCGCACAATTAGGCAGCAGCCCAACAGTGAAGACAGCTTCAACCCCAGTAGCTTCCACCCCAACAGCTTCCACAGATTTAGTGAAAACTGCTCCAGCAGGCAGAGACACGGCAAGGAGGGAGGCCTTATTCTCGGCAGCGTGTATCTGCTCCTGGTCTGGGACAATCAACTCGCCGGCTGTAGACATGATATCATTGACCGCAGGTTGCAGAGTGTCTGGCTCAGGAGTCGCCTTTGAAGCAGTGAAGCAAGCACCTTGACAACAGGAACACCACACATGGCCTCTTCGAGCATTGGATCCATCATAGGCTTGTAGCAAACTGAGGCCCCTTGGTTCCCTGACTGCATGGAGAGGACTGGATCGAGTAGAGCGAAGTTGCGCGCGCCATACGAGCAACCATGTTGATCTTGAGAGCGGAACTTAGAACCATACCACTCATTGACAGGGCCACGATAGCTCCCAGGAATGTCAGGGAAGACATTGCCACCCTGACCACCGCGGCCGTCATTGCCTCCAGGAGGAGAGCGATCATGCCTCCTAGGTCCCAACCTCTCCAGCACAGGGAGGCATGGGGGATCATTAGAGCCATCCAAACAACCAAGCCTCCAAGGGAAGATAATCCGACATGGGCTTTCATCGTTGTCAGAATAATCCCACACCTCATGTAAGTGAATGAGGACTGGGTAAGTCAGCATGTCAGGGGGCCCAGAGCGACGAGGCTCAGCGAAGATTCCAAGCTCCGGGACATGAGGCTCAGATTCATTAGAAAGCCCCGGCTCCGAGAGCTGAAGCACACCGAACTTTGAAAGATTATTGGGCTGCTTTGACCAAACCCAAACACAGAAGCACTTCTCCTCTTTGGGGGTGACCTTGTACTCATCATCAACACGGTCAACGAACGTGGCCGAGTCCAATAGAGCCTTGACTGTCTCCAGTTGGCAAGCATGCTCAGGGACACCTTCCAGACAGATCTTGGCGAGGAACTTCGGGCAGTTGTGCTCGGAACCAAATTGCCGCGACCAAGGAAAAAGACGCAGAGGGGTCTTCCCGGTATGCAGCAACGGGAAAGAACCCAGAGCGCGGCGGCGAGTGTCCAGATCAGGGAGCTTGATGACGAAGGCAGCCTTGGAGCGGACGGAGACCGAGACGTACCGCGGATTCAGATGCAGGGGACAACAGACTGCCTCCGCAACATCGCCCGGAGATAGATCCACTTCCGAATCGACCTGGACCGCAATCACAGCATGCTTGGTGAACTCATGCTCAGCTTCCGCCACGGCTTTTGGACGCTTGATGCAGGCATACGCAAAGTTCGGGCGGTGGTCAGCAAAGCCCGGCGTGAGCTCATTGATTGCCATGGGAGCAGGGGAACTGGGACGGCGGGGAGGTGGTGGATGAGGTTGTGAAGGGGGCGGGGGCGACGGAGGTGGAGGCGGCGGATGTGGTGAATGCGGAGATGGGTGGGCGAGGGCAGGCGGAGAGTGGAGTGAGCGGTGGCAGAAGCGAACCATGTGGCCGGATCTGCCGCACAAGAGGCAGCACGGCGGGTCCCGGCAGCTGGAGATGCGGTGGTCACGGGCGAAGCAGTTGAAGCATCTACCAGCAGCTCTCGATTTGAGCAGAGCATTGAAGTCTTCACTCGGAGGACGGAGGCGTGGGCCTAGTCGGTCCCGGACCGGCGTGGCCCGCCGTCCAAGTGGAGACCCCAGTGGTCCAAGCCGGGAGTGAATAGACTGAGGCTTCTTTCTCCACCAGTAGTGCGGCCTGATCTCTTGCCAGGCGGGAGCGCTACCCCGATGGTGATGCGGGTGATGGCCATTGAGACCAGAAGAGCGTCCAGAGAGGACCGCGTCCTTGAAAGACAAACCACCACCGGCCACCACCACCAAGCGCAGACGGGGAATCTCGGCCTGCTTCCCTTTCACGTGAGCTGGCAGCCGAGCAGCTAGAGCCGCATCAGTAGATTCGAAGGAGGTCTGCGCCACGCTAGATCTGCTAGCGGGGGCAGAGGGGGGCTCACCTGGACTGGGCGAATAGTGTAGATCCAGGGCCTCGGGATCAATTGGGGCTGAAGGAGTGGGTGGAGGGGTTGAGTAGTGCGTGGATTGGATTTTGGCTTGCGCAGGACGAGCGAGTGTCGCCGATGAGCCTGGGACGGTGGAAGGAATGGGAAGCTCGGGGCGACCGCCTGTCGCCGGCGAGCAGGGGGAAGGGCGCTCCATTGTTTCATTTTCACAAAAGTTCGTATGTATTGTTTCATATATAGGTTTAAGGGAAGCAACGAAAACACAATTATTCGTTCGTTTTTAACTTTGTATTTATCACTGAACATTTGATTTTTGAGTTAGACGGTATCAAATAAAGGGGCTCAGAGATATTAGGCTCGTTTTCTTAGAGAAGCAATGCGGGCAAAAATATGAAACTACGTTTCAAAAATAACATGTTAGAATAGAAAACAATGATGTAAATGTCATAGATTATCTTGCTAGAAAACATATAGACCTATAATATGATTAGAGTAATCGTGCCGGAGTAAGTAATTTTAATTAGCACGTTCCATGCGCCCACCCTCCCTTCTGGAACTGGGTGTAGGCGAAACGCACAAATATGCGTGGACTGAGCGGCTACCACAGAAGGTAGTGTTGGCACACAGGAAAAGACCGAAGGAACAAAGCGAAAATTAGAAGACATGCAAGAAAGCATGCTGGAAAAGAGGAAGAGCAGTCTAGCAAGCAGAGCAGGCTGGACAGCGGCGCAGGAGGAGCAGAAGGGAGAGGCACCGGCACCCTCCATCTGTACTCCAATACACAGGCGGACAGGCCTATAGCAAAGACACAGGGAAATGAGATGGCAGCAAGGTCACGCTTGCACACGGGCTAGTACGCAAACGGGCCGATCAGGCGAAGGGGGAGCGGAACGCGTGGGCTTCCTTGAAAGATAAGAAGGCCCTTTCCTTGAAGGTTTCCTTGAAGGATAAGAAGGTACGTATTTCATTTTTATTGTATATATACTATACGTAATGAATAGTTCAATTTAGGGGTGAGATTGGTGTAGATAATTTATATGTCCGGTATGATCCACTTGTGGCTGGAGGAGAACGGCCGGGTTGGTATACAGTGACTTGTCATTTAACGAGGAACCTAGAAGGAGTTTCGCTTTTTATACGAGAAAACCGTTAATCTCCAAAGATTTCAGCTGTGTGTACGTACATATTAAGCTCAACAACTAGATATAATATATACTCCAATAAATAAAACAGGGACCATGCATACTACCACCACGTTGATACTATACTAGGAAGAGAACTCAAACGTTAACAAATAATAAAGGGCCCTTTTATTAACTTGATGACTCGGCCTAAACTCGATCAGGGCACCATATATATTACTACTTGAAACGTGAACCTAAATTAAAAAAAAAAAGAAGGGCCGGTCGGGGTCAGTCATTTGCCGAGTAGATTGGTACTAAGATGATCGCAGTCATCAGTTCGTAGCTCATGCTTTGTGACATCTTTCCACTTGGTTGCCGTCCAGAGCAACCATACCGAGAGTGGCGCGAGGACGGCGAGAGTCGGCAATGCATCCCACCAATTTTTGGATTTCCTGATGAGCAACGTGGTCACGCCGACGAAATACAGCAAATACACCACGACAAACACATCCTACACACAGTAGAGAGACAGACGAGAGCATATATATTGTTAGTTAAATAATAATGATGAAAGGATTATTGGTGGGAAGAACACAAATACGTACACTAGCTAGTAGGAGTTAATTAAGCTAGTAGTTAATTAGACATTAGATCGGATCGGAGAGGTGATCAGGAAGGCAAAATATATATTAGTGACCAGCGTGACTTTGATACACATCGCCCGGCGAGGATCCAACGGAGCCGCAGTAGCCACAAGCAGCTCCTCCTCCTCCTTGGTTCCACCTTTCTCGAGATCTATTACGGGAGGATCGGATTCAGCATCGGATTCGGGATGACTGCTGCTGCTCTTCGACATCTTTTCTTCCGATCGAGAATCCCTGTTGGCGCGGTATAGCAGGGCAGCGAGAGAAATTGAAGGGCGTCGCGTCGCGTAAGTTGTGCGTCGATCGATCTGTCTTCCTGTGCTGCCTGGGAAGGGATTTTATTTGGCGGAAGATAGAGCAATAGAAGACGGGGACAGTCACGCCCGCGACAAGGTCTGTCCTCTCCGAGTCCACGTCAGAATCTCTCATATTTATATTTAGGTAGTGTTTGGATCCGAAAGCTAAACTTTAGCTCATATCATATCGGATATTTTAAAAGTATTAAATATGGTTTAATTAGAAAACGAAAAAAAGTCTAAAATACCCCATGTGTTTCTATTGGGTGTCTAGTTAACCCTTTGACCTCTAAAACCGGTTGTTTTGGACTCTAAACTTCCACAAACCATGTAAAACACCCCTCACGGCGGTTTACACTGGTGGTTTTGCACACCTAGACTACCAGCGTGTCCCAAACCCGCCAGCGTGGCATTTGGCCCACCTGCCAGCCTGCCGATCGCCAGTTCACCTGCCAACGTGTCCCAAACCCCCAATAGAAACACAGGGGGTGTTTTAGACTTTTTCCATGGGGAAATAACAAGGGAGGGGCTTCACCGTTGGGCTCGGCTCTACAGCGACATGGCTGGGTTGGCCTCCATGCTGGGCGGTGCTGCCTGCCTCAATGGGGTTGGCATGTCCAGTCCAGTCCCAACGCCACACCCGATCCGTCACTGTCCCAGCCCAATGTTGCCCCCTACTACCACAGCTCGGGGCTGCCTCCGCTCAGCCCGATCTGGTGAGTCCTCTTTACCTTCCTCTTAATCTCTCATCCTTGGGGTGATTTTAGCCCTAGAGGCGCGTTGTTGCTTTGTGCATCCAGCCTCTATTCTAAATTAAAATTAATCTCAAGTTAACAAACAAGAGTCATGCATGATGATGGTCACATTCTAGAGATATATCATCCAATTGCCAATGTCATATATTAATATTATAGAAGCTGAAAAATGCTAAATACTGAGAAGTTCAGAAAATTACAATGGAAACTGAGCTCAACTTCACAACCCTGCTAGCATGGTGGCAGCCTATCCAAGGAGCTAGCCAGCTAGGAGCCTCGGAGCGGCACTCTACTTGGTAGAGTGATTTTTTTCCGCTTTTGATACATCTTTCAGCTTATTTTTATTGTTTGGTGGTTTCAGAGAAGCCACAAATACCGGTATCATGGACCATGACTGGCACATCCATGAGGCACACACAATATGGTCATTAGCTGACAAGCTGTCAACATGAAGTGCAAGGCCGCCATTTGCTCCCTCCCTTATCATTGACCTCCCCAAGCAAGGACATCTCCAAGCTAGACCTGGTTGCTTACCCCCGATGTGCGTGGCACCGTTTCCTTGATTCTCTTCACCGTTTTGATAGTGTCTAGGATTCTAGGTAGGAGCAGAACACATGGTTCAGATGCTGGAGTCTCACCTGAGCAAGTGTCGCAATGCAATTCCAAAGGTAAATTGCTTGAGCTTGTGAGGCCATTGCATCTGACTCAGAGGCGACCGTTCGGCAAATAGTTGGAATTGTCTTCGGGAAACTCTTCAACTAGGACGTTGAAGAATGTTTGGAATTGTCAAAGAGGACCTGAGCAAAATGTGTGACAGCATCAAATACACCTACTATTTTTTCCAATGACTATGTTATTTTTTTCACGAACGTGCAAAGCACGTTTTTTCATTAAACAAACCAAAGTTAGCCGAGGCGAACCAGGCAAGAACACAACCCCTACCAAACACGAAAGAGAGCTAGACTAAGTCTAATTTACGAGCTGAAAAAGCTACCGGCTTGACACAGTAACCTCCGAGAAAAGCATACTAATGCCACAAAGACCACCACTGGACAACCCATACAACCACCACTAGGTGACTGGACACGCAACAGCACAGAAGATCAGACCACCGCAGCTGCCGCGGCACCAGTATCCTCCACCTCCTCCCATTCCATGCCAGGGAAGAGCTCCGAGAGCGCGGCAAAACTGGACTCCGGTACCGGTCCACTCCCTGGAACGACCGACGGTAAGCAACAACAGCAACGCCAACAGGCTCCCGCGAGTCTGCGAAACCTAACTTCTTGATCAAAATGTTCTGGGCTTGAACTTCAGGATTTGAGGCCCTGAACATTTTTTGAGCCGCCAACCTGGCACTTCTACGGACCTCGGAAGGCGGAGGTGCAGGCAGCTTGGAAGTTCGGAGCACTGGAGGAGCAGCAACAACCGGTGTCCGCAGCGGGAGTTTTACCGAATCGGCGAAGGCAGCCACAAGACGCGAAGGAGAGCTATCCACCGAGCGCTCAAGTGGACAACCCTCTCCCGTAGGCTGTGGGGATTCCCCATCGCTGTCCCCCGAGACGACACGGGGTTCCGGCGCAAGCAGTCCAGCCAAGTTCGTCGACCCACCAACATCGAAAACCTCAGCTTCCTCCAGCTCGAGCAACATGGGAACGTCCACCACGGGCCCAGTAGCCGGGGTCGGCTCTTGGACTGCCGACTCCGCAACGCCAGTGCAGGAGCACTGCACGAGCGAGGAGGCCAATGGCTCCTCGATGGAAGGCGACAACCCGTATGACGCGATCCCAACAGGCGCGTCACCGTCTTCAGAGAGACCGGTCACCGGCGCGGTCACGTGCCCCAGCTCGGCCTCATCCAGCATTGGGTCGAACGGCAGACCGGCCGCGGAGCCCGGTGGAGGCAAGCTGGAAGAGGAAAGGGAGACCAAGCTTTCAAGGAGCCTGACCTCCCAAGAATCACCAGGAAGGAAACTTGGACCAGCCAGAGACTATGTTGGTTGATTGCTCAACCGGTTTGATGTTTGCATGATTAAAATTGTATGGTTTCCTGTGGCCGGGTGACAAATTTATGCGTGTCCTCCAATGTTTCTCCAAACATTCGAATGTTTCATCCAGATTGTTATTTCACTCAAATATTTTGTGCCCGTAGCAACGCACGGGCTATTACCATGCATACTACCAGGCTGATACTGTAGTATACTGCTAGGAAGAGAAGAGAGCTCAAACATTAACTAAAAGGGTGCCCCTTTATTTACTGAATAAACTTAGGGCACCATTACTACTTGAAACATGTGTGAACTAAAAAAAAGGCCGGGGCCAGTCATTTCACGAGTAGTTTGGTACTAAGATGATCGCAGTGATCACCGGTAGTTGGTAGCACGTGCTTTGCGACGTCCTGCCTCCACTTGACTGCCGTCCAGAGTGTCCATACGGATATTGGCGTGAAGACGGCGGCGATAGACGGCAATGGATCCCACCAATTTTCGGAGTTCCTGATGAGCAACGTGGTCACGCCGACAAAATACAGCAAATACACCACGGCAAACACATCCTACACACATTGGCAAACACACATTAGATCGAGAGACAGGCGAGCGAGCATATATACGGAGTAGTTAGTTAGTTAATAAGGAAAGGATTCATTGGTGCAGTGGGGAAGAACAAATATACGTACACAGTAATATGCTAGCTAGTTCCTGAGCCGCACTATACTATAGTACTGTAGATGGGATCGGAGATAGAGGATTAGGAAGGCAAGAGATTACTGACCAGCGTGACTTTGATACACATCGCCCGGCGAGGATCCAACGGAGCCGCAATAGCCACAGGCAGCTCCTCCTCCTCCTCCTCCTTGGTTCCGCCGCCTTTCTCGAGATCTACGGCAGGATTGGATTCGGGACCGCTGCTGCTCTTCGACATCTTCTTCCGATCGATCGACGGGGTATATAGTAGTACTTAGGCTATTAGCTAGGGCAGCGCGGAGCAAAATTGAAGGGCGTCGCCACGCGTAAGTTGTGCGTCGATCGATCTGTCTTCCTCCTCCTGCTGCTGCCAGGGAAGGGATTTTATTTGGCGGAAGATCGATCGAGAGCAATAGAAGACGGACAGGGTCACGCGGCAAGGTCTGTCCTAGTCCGAGTCAAGTCAAAATACCTACTATACTAGCAGGGACGGACGGGACACCTGAGCTGACTTAGCGGGCCGCCATGAGTTGGGCTCAAGCTGAGTTGCCTTACCAATCGGATGACGGATCAATGGTGTTTAATTTATGGGCCTGGGCCAACATAGGCTTGGGTGGGTTGGGCTCTATCCTAAACTGAAGACGTTCCATCCGTAGGATATTCAGCTCACGTACAATGGTGAAGCGCGCGTAATTGCTGTCTGCACTGCGCCCTGCAGGCAGGGTGCAGGATTCTTATTGAGCACGTGCGCTAGGGGAGGGGCCAGCGCACACTTCGCCGGCGGCGGCGCGCGAGGGGGTCGGCGAGGCGGCGGGCGGCGGCCGGCGGGCGGGGAGGCCGCGGCGAGGGTGCCGAGGCGCCGGCGGCCTCCTGGGCGGCGCCGGGCAGGGCGGGGGAGGCGGCGGCGGCGGCGGAGGTTAAGGTTCAGGGTTGCCGGGGGTTTGCCGGCGAGCCCCATCTTCTCCGCCTTCGGCCATAGAGGGAGAGCTGGGGGAGGCCGGCCAGCCGGCGGAGGTGGCGGGTGGTGGGCTGCACAGCTACTTGGGCGCCTCCATCCCTTCAACCGGTGTGTCGGCGGCGGTGGGGAGAGCAGTGTCTCCGAAACCTCGTCCCGTTGAAAAACTTGCACGGGTTGGGGCGAATCAGGTTTTTGGACAGCGATCACGCGACTGCTCGCTCGAGTTTTACGGTCTACATCAGGCTTTCAACTCCGATCTCACCAATAGCTACGCTGGAGCGTTCTTCATTGTAAATAACTATGAGTTTTTCGTTTGAGATAGATCCATATGGATATGCTTTATGCTTTATGTGCTTTATTCCTAGTTCATCATGTACGTTGTTTAGGAATTAATCTGATCTTAAAGTTGCGCTTATTTCTAACATTAATCTCTCTAATCCTAAGAGATTTTTTACGGTGTTTGAGAGGAACTCAGTTCCGGGTATACATAACAAACCTCTAAATATAAATATGTTCTTACACGCTGATACGTGTATCTTATCGTGCTCTAATATAGGGCCTCATGTATTTTACGCTGTAGGCTTGCGTTTTCTTTTTCTTCTTAGAAAAATGTAGACCCAGATACATTATTTATTATTAAAAGGCACATTGCATTATATGTACATGGAAGTGTCTATGGATCTTTTAGTCATGTAGAACTTAATTTGACCAGGTTTTGGCTGGTTGAAACAACGTACAGTTGAAAGAATAGGTAAATGTTCAGTTGAAATGCAAAATGAAAGCAACTATTTGATAAACTTGTCTCTTTTTTTCACATGTCTGGCCTATTTGCAACTATTGATGGAGTGCAAAGAATTAACGCTACCAACAACTTAACTTGGATCTTTTTTATAGATCCATGGTGCACAATATCTACACGACCACTGCTATTGTGGTAACGGTATTGAACAAAGGTGCAAACTCCAAGCAATCTTGCCTCACAAAACACAGCGCCCAAATTCACCCCTGTTTTAGAGGAGAAGCAAAGATGTATACGATCATTTATCAGCGGTAGAAGAATATAAGAAAAAGAAAGCTAGTTTGGGTACCTTAAAGAACATGAAACAAATTCAGTGCTGGCCAAAAATAGTGCAGATGTCTGCCCAGATTTTATCACAGGACAGCACAACCACCAATTTGGTGAGGTTACGTCTGCCGGTTTCGGCTCCCAGTCAGATCATCAGCCAATGCGATTTTTTTAACTAAACCAAGGGGATTTTAAGACATCCAGTCGAAATCAAGTGTATGAATTTGATTTCTGTGGAGGTTCCACACATGATCGTGGATACCGATTTCGTCGATGCTTACCGTTGCCAAAGGTGAGGATGACGTTCATGGTTCATCCGGGGCCGTCGTCTCTACACGCCGCTCTCTCAATTTCTCGAGTCTTCAGGCGCCAGCTCGGCATGTCACGCCTGCACACCCTGCACCAATGCACTGCAACAGTCGTTCCTCTCCGTCGTGTTGTACGGATTGGGCTGGCGACGCGGGAGGAATGACGGGAAGCGTGCATACGGGTTGGCGGTTGCGGCGGCCGATGGCACAGCAGAGGCGGATCAGATTCCAGCTCACACAGCCGGCAGGCGGAGGCGAAGGCCGACAGATGCGTGGCAAGCAAAGGGCAGCACGCCGGATGTCAGGTGGAGCCGCGGAGGGCGACGCCGGGAGGGCGGAGGGCGGAGAGTTGGAGTCGTTCGCTCTTGCCGTAGGTGAGGCTTATCGAAGCGTCGCGTTTATTATAGAGCAAACACTGCCGTAGATAGTTGATCCGAGGGCTGACATTTTACAGGAGCCAGCATCCAAGGGACATGACATCACGATGACGTGGTTTCACGGCGTTAGTATTTTAGGTCCAGATTTCGTTATTAGAAGATGAGTTGGGTGACTACACCTGCAGCATAATCATCTGGCGCTTGTGAGGAGCAGATAACGATGAGCACCCCATTCAGGATCAGTCAAATTCAACTCCGTTGCGGCTGATTGGAGTTGTAAAAAGTGGCTGTTAAATTGGGTGTCCAGCTTTCGCATCGAAGGTTTTTTTGGCAGTCTTCTCTCTCTACACGATCTGGCATTCTGGCGGTGCCAAACAGAAGTCCATGCCTCATCACTTATCCATGTGCTTTGCCGCACACCCAAGGGACGTGGTTTGGTAGATAAAGAAGCCGTTTGAGGTCAACTGGGCCACAAGTTGCTAATGGAGGGTTTGCTAAAGAAAAGGCTGAGACGGCCTTCTCCGGTTTTCGTCTTTGAAGAGTGGTCTCTTTTTTCTTGAACAAATTTAATAGAGCCCACGGTGAACTCTATATTACTGCCAGTCATATAGAGTTAAGATAAAGTATACTCATATAATGGGTGGGCTCTAAAGTTGGCTCTTTGACGGAGGTGGAATGAAAAAACAGAAAATGAAACCAAATCTGGAGTGGGCCGGATAGAAAAGACCAATAAACTGCACAAATTTTAAAGCAATCACTGCCATACAAAAGTGAATGAAAACTAAACTGAAAATAATCCAATGGATAAATATAAATCTTCAGGTCATAGGCGAGTCCCTCGAGCCTAATCGTGTTCGCGGAGTTGAAAAGAAGTCGACGGAGCCCACGGGCCGAGGGGCCTTGAACTCTTCGTTCTTCTTTGTGGAGGACTGGAGGCCCGTAATTTTTGCTCCAATCGAATGGCCTGGTTTTGGTTAAGGCCCATCTAGTTATTCTTTCGGGGTAGGAAGGCCCCAGACGTCGGCCGCATATTGGCCCGGATGTCCGGTCCGTTAACGGTTTAACCATCTCTTCTCCCCTCCTCTCCGTCGGCCCTCCCACCACCTCGCCGCCGCCGCCGCCGCCGCCATGGCTTTCTCCGCGCGGAGGAGCCTCGCCACCAGCCTCTCCCACCACTTCTCCCGCCGCCTCCACCCCTCCATCTCGCACCTCGTCCCGCCCTCCCACCGCGACGACTCCGACAAGCCCTCGTCCTCCTCCGCGCCGCCTCCGCCTCCGCCGCAGCCACGACCCGCGCCGCCGTTCCCCTCCGCCCTTCCCTGGTCGTCCAGATCCCGATCCCTCGCCCCCTTTCCCCTCCCGTTCGCTCTCCACGCCTCCGCCCACCGCGCCTTCTCCTCCGCCTCAGCCCCCGGCGTCGATGTCGCCGCCGAAGTCCTCACCGACGCCGCCTCCTCGCCCCCCGTTTCGGAGTTGCTCTCGGACGAGGTGGCTTACGCTGCCGCCGCGTCCGTCCCCGTGCCGCCAGCGCCGTACGCGGGGGAGGTAGCAGCAGCCGCCGCCGAATCATTTCCTCCTGTCGCTGCCCTGCAGCACCTCATGGACGCCGTGCAGACATTCACTGGCCTCAACTGGTATGCCCCTTTTTGTGTCCTTGGCGACTCTTTTGTTTCGGTTTTCTTCCTGTAGAGTATACAGTTAGATATGCTCGGGTTCAAATGTAGGTGGGCGACTATTGCGCTGACCACGGTGCTGATCCGGTTAGCGACTGTCCCGCTGCTCATCAACCAGATGAAGTCCATGATAAAGTTAAATGTAATGCGTGCACTTTAAAGCCTTCTCTTCCTTGTTAGTGCTCTGTTTTTACTTTCTGTGTATGTTTGTTAATAGCTGGGCTGTTACATGAGAGCGCACAAACTTCTAAAATTTATCAAATTCGAATCTTAGCCTCTAAAACTTGGTCAGATTTGAGCCTTTCAACATTGCAAAGGCACACTAATACTATGTTCAGCATATCCGCGCCTCTGAAATTCTGAAATTCATGAGCTCCCTTATTTCTTTGAGAGAAAGAGGTGCTGGAGTTGGATATTCCTTCTGATGTCTATTCCCTTTGCTATGTTTTTTTAAAGTGTACCGTGCATCTAAGTGGACTTATACAACTATTACATGATGTAGGAGATGAGACCAGAAATTGAAGCCATCAATGCAGAGATGCGAAATGTAAGTATGTTTAATCTGTTCGGTTGGCCCTCCCTCCGTCCTTGTTCAGATGTATGTTGGTCAATCTAGATACATACTGAATCTAGATACATACACAAAACACATACATAGAATAATGTATGAAACTATTTAAAACCCAAAATCCCTTGCAATTTGGGACGGAGGGAGCAGATACTTTTTTTATTATTTCCTTGCTATGGTAGTACAGAGTAATGATATGCATTATGGCTCCCAGTCAACTGATCCAAGGTCAATGGAAATGGGGAAGCAAAAGTTGGGCGAGCTGTTCCTTAGGTATACAGCTTTCTATGTCTGACTTTTTAACTGCAAGATAGTTTCTGGATTCATTACTGCGTTTTTATCAACTCAATTCATTTCTGTATGTTTCCAAATATTTATCAATGTTACAATTTCATCGTCTTACCAGGCCTAAAACACCTCAAACTTAACTCGGATAATTAATTGACTAGCTCCAAAAAGTTTTTTGAATGTTATGTTCCCTCATGCTACTGTCAGTCCATGCAATAGGATAGCAAACTCCCTCGTCCTAACTCACTAAACATCTTAAATAATTTGGCTGTCCCTTCAGTTATCATTTTCATTTAGCCTTTCCTTCCTCTTGCCATATAAACTGTATAAGAAAAATCACTAAAATAATTGTTTCATTATTATCTTGCTTCAGACGTGGTGCGACTCCCTTGACACCATTGAAGGGTCTATTCATACAGGGACCTATATTCATGAGCTTTTTCTTTGCTGTAAGTTTCACCAATTTATTGTTACGTCCAAAGCTCTTATCAGCAATTTCATTGTCACTGACTTGTATAGTATAACATCTTCTGTTGTCTATTCCAATTGTAGATATCAAACATGGTTGAGAAAGTCCCTTCTCTGAAAGGTGGTGGTGCATATTGGTTTACAGATCTGACAACTCCTGACAGTCTTTTCATCCTCCCAGTGTTAACATCACTGACCTTTTTGGCTACAGTAGAGGTTTGCGTTTTTGGCTGCTGTAATTCAGGTGTCTTAACTGTTATTTTCTTGTTAAGATAATAGTGCTTTTATTTCAGCTCCATATGCAAGATGGCATGGAAGGAAATCCTATGGCGAAAACAATGAAAAAATTCTCCAGATTTTTTGGTGTTATGTTTGTTCCATTTACAATAGGCTTTCCTAAGGTATGTACTCCTAGCTATGAACTACTCCGTTTTTAAATTTTTTAGCGACAACTGTGTTTGCTTCATTTACAATGTGGTTTCCGAAGGTACAGAAATCCGAAATCACTTTACTAGAAATTATCTGTATGAGCTAAAAAATATTTGATTATGAGTAAGTTCTCATTCTGGTACCCCCTCCTAAAACACTAGATGTGGCCTTCTCAAAACAAATAAATGAGTGGTCTGCGTCTCTGCGTCAACCAAAATTTGTATAGACAGTCTGGTTTTTGAAACTAGCCGAATCAAGACTTTGACTGGAAAAGTTATGGCTGCCTACTTTCATACATTTGAAATTACCGCCCATGGCACCTTAATTTTTGGGTGAGGTGTATTCAGGCCTCCTTAAAACTATCTGGAACTGGGTTGAGAGGAAGTGTATTTTTTATTGTTCATTTGGAGCAGCCATTTGGGTTTTGCTACTGCTCAAGTAGCTATGGCTAGTTTTTTTACCCCAAAGTGTCAAATATGCTGCACTGAATGGAAAGACTGGTGTAGGGGACAATCTGTAGTGCCCTTGTTGTCGCTTCCTAATAAGTATGTACGTACTAATGCTGAGGGAAATCCAAAATTTATCATCCATTCTCATGTCAAACATGCCGCGCTTTGATTACTTATGGTAGTTGACACTGAATTCATACATTAATCTTTCATTTCTTTGGCAGGCAATTTTCTTTTACTGGATCACATCAAACTTGTTCTCCCTTGTTTATGGTGCTGGTATGACATTTTCCATCCTTGAGATATATCGTGGTGTTCATGGCTTTTCCTATCTCATGATCTATATTCCTTAACTGATGAGCATTATCACTTTCTCAGTTACCCGGAATCCAGCTGTAAGACTCCTCTTAGGTCTTCCTCCCTTGGGATCTGAGCCCACACCTGCACCAGTGCAGTCTATAAATCTATTTGGTGGACCTAAGTCAAATCCTGGAGTTGAGTCATCTATTGCAGACAACCAATTTGAGCAATCTAGTTCTGCTGGTGTTGACTCTCCAAATGCAGGCAACCAATTTGAGCAATCTAGTTCTGCTGGTGTTGACTCTACAAATGCAGACAACCAATTTGAGCAATCTAGTTCTGCTGGACTTGACTCTACTATTGCAGACAAGCAATTTGCGCAATCTAGTTCTGTGCTAAGTGACCGTATCAAAGATCTTGAGAACAGGGCTAAATCAAGAGGTGAGCCACAAGAGTAGTTCGTGAATTCTGTGCACATGGAAGTAAAGAAGCGCACCTCCTTTTGGGTTTTGGTATCTCTGCATTGAGCAAAAGATACCTATGCGTTGGCATTGTACTGCGGTTTGACTTGGAAGAGGCTGCAGATTTTTTTAAAAAAATATGGGGCAACTGTTTTTTTCCGTGAATAAATTGCCCAGAGTAGTAGTTTTGGTATGTGAAATCATTTCACAATACGTTATAACCTTACTAATTACTTCCTCCGTTCGCTTTTGTATGTCGTTCCGACAGATCGCCGTAGCTCATTTCCTTCAGCTTTTTGCTGTCGGGAACGTCATACATATGAGAATGGAGGGAGTACTAGCTAACAGTAGCCATGTTGTTCCTTGTGTTAAGCATAGTGATGCTGCCGAGCCTAGCAGCACACACCGAATCTGTTTCATGTATTTGCTGTTTTCTCAAATCTCAAATGAGATATACCTGTATCAGTAAATTTGCTACGATGTTCTCCTTTGAGAGGGCTTAAATTATTATGTCACTCTTAACTTTACCTAGTAGTGATGCATTGTGTGCAGCAACTAGCTGGCCAGCTCTATCGATTTGTTCGTGGAGAAAATGCCATTTCTGTAATGCTGCATCCATATGCATCTGCTTAGCATATGTACCAAGTCCTCGATTATTAGATTTTTCCTGTGGATACCTTTTGTTTTCTCACGGAATAATTGGCTCGTTCGTTTTGGTTCATGTAATGAATATGGCGTTCACCTACTCAAGATGTGACCGGTATATGCTTTCCTGTCCACAAACAGGACGAGGAAGATGGGTTCCCACTCAGATCTACAGTGCACGAACCTCTATTTTGGAGGGGGGGGGGGGGGGACCGCTGGCATCAGCCGGAGTCCACTCCTTCGGTGGCATTCGCTGATCATATTGGGAGGCACCCACCGACTCCACTAGTTCTTTATATCCTGCTTGACCCCTTGCTTTATGTCCATTTCCATATTATTACCAGATGTTATGTGACCACCAATAGAGGGTTTCCCTCGTTGACTGGACATGGCAGCTGTGAACGTCCAGGAAGCATTTTTTTTCCTTTCAAACGAATGAGGCAGGTTAACATTCAGCAGGCCGCAGCTTGGCTCACCCTCCCCATAAAACAGACCAATTGACAATTACTACATCTATTCTGAAATACGAGGTGTTCTGAAATATATACATATCCTCCTCTCGGTGACTCGGTCCATCAGGTGCATGCAGGCTCATTAATTCAGCCTCCAGTTCATACGAGAGCAACAACCGACAAGGTGTGTGCTCTATCCCAAGGAAAGAAAAAAAATAAAAATCCAGAAGACCAGGTTTTGGTACCCTATATTTTCCACGGGGAATCAATGAGGAATTAGTCTTCTGCTGTAACTGAATTGACAGTCACACGTACGCGCTGGAGCGTTATATTTTGGCGTGTCAACAATAATGCAGAGCTCACCGCAGCACGGAAACGTGAGCACGCAGTGACACCACAAGGACAAGGAGTCAAGGAAAGAATAGATGGATTGATGCCGCGCACGCTTGGCGATAGAGGCTCTTCACCGGCCAGCCCATCATAGACGCATCAATCCCTGAAAACAAAAGGGCTGGCATTGATTTCTGAAAGCAAAACGGATAATAATTAAAGAAGAGGCGATGCCTTTTTGTGTGGATGCAATGCAATCATATCGCCGGAGCTTTTTAGCCTTAGACTATCTTCAACAACACTCCTCAAATCCTATTCCCTATCACTATTCCAACTACCTCCCTCTCTGTCTACAGTACCGCATTTATGTCAAACACTGCAAAACAGTGTTTTAGGATTCCCATTGGAGACAGCCTTAGGGTGTTTGGTCACCAACGAATTTTGAAAATCTGAATAATATACACATAACCTAAGACAATACTCGAGGCATAAAATCTAAGAGTAAAAATGAGTTAGTGTTTGGTTTCTAGTGAGATGATCATGTCAAGGGAAACCAAACGCCCTGTTTTGATTGATCCATGGTTATCACAGTACACTAGAGAGGACAAAAACAGGTGCCTTTCCATCGGTGCGGGGATATTATTAAGCAAATGCGATGCGCCAGAAGCATGTTGTGGGAAGCGACCGACCAACGCCCACCACAAAGGAATGAAGTGTCAAGTCTGCTCAGCTCGAGTGCGAGATGCATGCTGTATAGAAGGTGGCGAAAGCGAAACTATTTCTAAAACTGGACGTGGAGATTGAGTCAGCGTGCATGCAGGGGATAGCGCAACCAACACGAGTTATTAGACTGAGTCCAGCAAAACATACGGTTCATATGATCTATTGGCATGCAGTACTATTCCATGAATCTATTAGCCGGCGGCCGGACGACGACGAGCGAGCCTGGCCGTGACCGTGATGCGTCCCGGCCCGGCCCCGCCATCGCCATTGCCACACACCCAGCACCCACATTTTTGGCGTTTTTTCGTAGGCTGGCCGGCCGGCACGTACGATGCGTGGATGCATGCGGTAGGTAGGTGCGAAGAACGTATTGTACGGGAGAAGTATGTGTATGTCAGATAGAGCAGACGCTGATATGTTTTCAGGATCGTCACCAGTGCAGTGATTCCATCAACACCGTACCTTAATTTTCCGCCGTGCGGCCTCCCCGTCACCGGAAGCTTTAACGATCGACGGAATAACATATGGGTGGAAGCACGAGGATCACGTGCAGTCGCCCAGCCGGATACAGTCGAGTACGTCAGTGTACAGCATATATAGCAGTGGGCAGTGGCGCAAGCAATGAAACAAAGGTTGGTAGGTCCATTCCCCATGCATGGAAGTGGATTTATTGGACGATGACGACGACCTAGCTCGCCATATAAATCATAAATGTAGCCACCCAGCAGATCTACACTAGTAAAACTAAATTGATAAATTCTCTAACAAATACAGGTGACTAATCAATTTCTCAAATTAATATGTAAATCAAAATATTTGGAAAAACAGTACTACTGTAATAAACAAGAAATTAAAAAAAAGACAGATTAGTCATTATATATAAGCATGCACTAACTGAATCTTACTATTAATACAAAAGAAGCACTACTTACCATGCAATCCTGCATATTTCCAAAGTAAAAATAGGAGTAAGAAACACCCGGCCGCATGTAGCCTCTATTATACTTAGTAACTGGATCTATTGTGTGTATCTTTTAAAAATTTACCCACCATACCATTATGAAAAACATTAAAATAACCCGTTAACGTTCGTATAAATTATCCGTCATACCATTATAAAACATCAATTAGTTAAAATAACCAGCTAATTTTTCATATAAAGTACCCACCATGCAATTTTAAAAGATCAATTAAATTAAATACCTAAATTACATACGAATAACCCACCATGCCATTATAAAAGATTGCTTAAAGTAACCCTCTAAATTTACATACAAATTACCCATCATACCATCATAAACGATGAATTAAAATATTTTCTAAATTTACATATAAATTACCCACCATACCCAGTGTGAAATATGAATTAAAATAACCACTGAATTCGTGCATATATTATCGTGCCATGCCCTTTAGATATAAGAATACCTATTGTGTTTGTGTCGCACCTAAATTTGTACAGAAATTACAATCGCACCACTATAAAATATAAATGTAACTAGCTAGAGCCTTTTACATGTTGATAAGATAATTTCTTTTGTATGTATACATATAAAGATGTTGAATAATTGTGGGTCTCAAATTTATATATACTAGCTCGTGCTTTTTGCACGGGTTTGATGCAACTAACTGCAATATCAAAATTTAACTAAGCATTTAGTACTCTTTATGCATGATTGATCAAAATATTATACTTGTACTCCAGTAGTTAAGCCGTCCAGTCCTTCCGAAAAAAGAAAAGTCGCATAGAGCATTATTTTCGGCGATCTAATACGTGGTGGTCGATGAAAACAAGCTAGCAAACAACTTTCACGGCTTTGCAAAAGAAGACGACGATGAAAAAATTGTTTTGACCGACGACGAAAATGTATGAAACTATGAATTACCGGCTGTGGTAGTGTGTCGGGCCGGCAGCGGGTGTCGAACTAGCTAGTAGCACGATATGCACGCCAGCATGTGCCGATAGATCACTGATGAGAGACGCCGCTACGTAGCTAGTGCGATGGGCGATGTATCCATGCCTGTGGATCGAGGATCCTGGTGTGTCGTCTCCTGTCCTCCTCCTGCATCTATCCCAGTGTACTGGAGTATCCCGTAGCAGTCCACGCACGCACGCGTCGCGTCGCTCACCAACCCAGAGACCCAGCTAAGTGTCGGCGGCTGCCTCTGGAATTTCCCGCCGGCCGGCCAATCGATGTCTGCAGTTATCCATCACTGGTCACTGCACGCACCGTCGTCATTGGATCATTCGCCGGCGATCGATCATGGATCCAGTCAAACAGCTCAACACGGCGTTGGCATTGTAATGAGGTTTGACTGGGAAGAGGGAGCAGATTTTTTGAAAAAAAATATGGACCACTGTTTTTTCCGTGAATAAATTGTACGGAGTAGTAGTTTTGGTATGTGAAAACATTTCACAATACGATATAACCTTACTAGTTACTAGCTAACAGTACTCATGCTGTTCCTTGTATTAAGCATAGTGATGCTGCCGAGCGGCACACACCGAATCTCTTGTATTTGCTGCTTTCTCAAATCTCAATGAGATATACCAGTAAATTTACTACGACATTCTCCTTTGAGAGGGGCTTAAATTTTGATGTCACTCCTAGCTTTACCCCCGTAGTGATGCATTGCCTGGAGCAACTACCTTGCCAGCTCTATCGATTTGTTGTTCGTCGAGAAAATGCCATTTCTGTAATGCTGCATCGATACAATGCATCTGCTTATCATATGCATCAAATCCTTGATTATTAGATTTTTCCTGTGGATACTTGTTTTCTCACGGAATAATTGGCTCATTCGTCTTGGTTCATCTAATGAAAATGGCGCTCCCCTACTCGAGATGTGACGGGAATATGCTTCCTGTCCACCTACAGGCCGAGAAAGCTAGGGCTCCCATATATCTGCAGCCAGAGTCCACTTGTTCAATGATATTTGCTGATCATAAAAACACGCAAATTGACAAAGTTATGACTCGGGAGGCTACATTGTATGTTCATCTAATCGTAACACCACCGATTCCACTGGTTCTTTATATCCTGCCTGAACCCTTGCTTTATCTCCATTTCCATTTTGCCATATGTTATGTGACCACCAATAATAGAGGGATTCCCTCGTTTACTGGACGTGGCAGCTGTGAACGTGTAGGAAGCATTTGTCCTTTAAAACGAATCAGGCAGGTGAACATTCAGCATGCAGCTTGGCAGCGCTCACCCTCCCCATAAAACAGACCAACTGACAGTTACTACATCTATTCTGAAATACAAGGTGTTCTGAAATAAATAAATAAAATGGTCCATCATCAGGTCCACGCAGGCACATTCATCTTCTGTCTGTTCATACGAAAGCAACAAGGTGTCCTATTCCTATCCTACCCCAAGGAAAGAAAATCAAAATCAAAATCCAGAAGACCAGGTTTGGTCTATATTTCCACGGGGAATCAATGAGGAATTAGTCTTCCGTTGTAACTGAACTAACAGTTGCACACGCGCTGCAGCGTTTATATTTTGGCGTGTCGACAATAATGCATGCAGTTGGTTATAGGAAACGTGAGCACACGCAGTGACACCACAAGGACAAGGATCAGTCACTCAGTCAAGGAAAGAATAGATAGATACTCCGTAGATGCCGCGCACGCTGGGCGATGCAGGCTTTTCAGCGGCCCATCGATCATAGACACATCGATCCCTGAAAACAAAAGGGCCGGCATTCATTCCTGAAAGCAAAAGGGATAATAATTAAAGAAGAGTCGATGCCTTTTTGTGGGGATGCAATGCAATCATATCGCCGGGGCTTTTTAGCCTTAGGGCGTCTATAATGGCGCTAACAAATGCCTAGGAGACCGTGGAGATAGGAGAAGAATAAAAGTGACAACTTATCTCACTGCTATGACTTGGCTCCACACATAATACTCTTGTTTTTTTAGAATACTTGAAATTTTCTGTCTGTTTGGTCGTCGATAGCTATTCTCTTTTTCTCCACCTTTTCTGTCTACGTAGGAGAGACCACATCTAACTAGTGAAATAGTCAACCCATTGGAGACGCCCCTAGGGTGTCCCCAACAAGCTATTTGAGCTGGCTATTTGGGCCTCGGTATCCTACGTGGAGGAGTGGGGGGACAGAAAACAATTTGGGACTCGGTATCCTACGTGGAGGAGTGAGGGAACAAAAAAACAATCTCGCTAGTGACGGATGAATAGGCTATCTCGCACATCAACCGAGAAGAACTGTGTCTTCAGCTTCACGCGTGAAATGCGGATAGAAGTGGGGCCTAAAATTTTCTATTGTTTTTCTAGTCCACGTAGGTTGGCGATTCCACGGAACCATTGTGGACGCCCTTAGGGACCGGTGTTTGAGAATCTAGATAATACACACATTACATTACCTAAGACGATACAAATAAAAAAAATGAATAGCAATAGATTATTTCTTGAGACACAATGCAAAATCCAAAAATAAAATCGAAATGGTGTTTGATTTCTTTATGAGATGATAGATATTATCTAGATTCTCGTTATGTCAAGGAAATTAACCAAACGCTCTGCTTCTTTGTGGAGCATCCACATATATTGGGAGGGTTTCTTCGATTGAAGTGCCTTTCCATTGGGGTGGGGTGGGAATTAAGCAAATGCGATTCTTGGCAAGCAACCGATGCCCACAAAGGAGCGAAGAAGTGTGGAGTCTGCTCAGCTCGCGAGTGCGATATGATGTACTCCTATAGAAGAAGGTGGCGGCGAAAATATTGCTAAGGCCCCGTTTGGAATGCGGGATTTTCTCTCCATTCCTGTGGTTTTCCTGTGAAATTGAACCGATTTCTGTAAATTTTCTGCACAATTTCTATGAAATTCCTGCGTTCCAAACAGACCCTCCTAAAAGAGTGAAGGAGAGAGTGCGAGATAAAGCACTGAGGTTCCCGTGGACGACGTGGAGAGCAAAGCAAAGCAAAGCATGCAGGGGATCGGATATCGCAACCAACACGATCGAGTCATTCGATCCATCGATCTCCATTGGCCGGCGGCCGGACCGGGCGACGAGACGAGACGAGACGAGTATGGCCGTCGCCGTGATAGATGCGTCCCGGCCCCCACCATGGCCACGCACCCAGCAGTCACCCAGTCCCACACATTTTTGTAGGCCGGCCGGCACGATGCGTGCATGCGGTGCGGTGCGGTGCGGAGAGGAATCTGTCAGAGAGAGCAGACGCCGCGCCGCGCCCTGTCCAAGGATTCGGCGCTGCTGCAGACGCTAGAGCGAATGTGTGATCTATCCGATCCACCCCAGGCATGATGATATCCTCCGCTGAGATGTATGTGCTCGCGCGCGCATGTTTTCCGCTGATGGTATTCATCACCAGCCACCACTTCAGTGCTTCCATCAACACCTTTTTCCGCCGGAAACTTTTGGATGGTGCAAGCACGAGGATCACGTGCAGTCGCCGGACCACTGTCAGTGTACGAGGTTCGCGTGAAGCCAGGATCTACGTGCAGTGGTCAGCCATCATTCACTCGCTTCATCACGCTTCACTGCTCCATTCCCCATGCATGGCAGTGGATCTATCCATCTATTGGACGAGGACGACTCGCCATAATTGTTAGCCACCCTGCAGATCTACACACTGCAGTAAAACTAAATAAATTCTCTAACAAATACAGGTGACTAATCAAATTCCCAAATTAATCTGTAAATCAAAAATATTTGTGATCTATGGAGCTAACATTCAGCCACTAATGATATAAAAAAGCCTAGCAATGATTTTTCAAGATATTCAGCACATGAAAAAAATTCAACTATCAAACAAGAGACTAATAAAAAATTAATCATATATATAAGCATACACTAACTGAATCTCACTATCACTTAGAAAAAAGCACTGGTTATGATGTGCTCCTATGTATTTCCAAAAAAATAGGAGTAAAGAAATATCCGGCCGTCTATCAGGAAAGCTCCAATAATAATAATAATAATAATAATAATAATAATAATAATAATAATAATAATAATAATAATAATAATAACAATAACAACAACATAGTCACAGGATCTCTTGTATTTTTAAAAACGTTATCCATCATGCCATTATGAAAGAATATTAAAATAACCCTGTATGTTTTCATATAAGTTATCCACCGTGCCATTATGAAAAATCAATTAACTAAAATAACCACATAATGTTACATGTAAAGTACCCACCATGCAATTATAAAAAGATCAATTAAATTAATTGCCTAAATTTACATATGAACAACCCATCATGCCATTATGAAAGACTGATTAAAGTAACCCTCTAAATTTGTATATAAATTACCCATCATGCCATTATAAAAGATGAACTTAAAATAATATCTAAATTTGCATATAAATTACTCACCATATATACCGGTACGAAAGATGAAATTTGCGCATACATTAGTGTGACATGCGCTAATTTTAGATGTAAGCTACCTATTGTGTCACACCCAAATTTGTATAGAAACTACCATTATGCCATTATAAAATACTTCCTCAGTCATCCCAATTTATAGGTTGTTGACTTTTTTCAATGCTAAGTTGATCGGCTCATTTTATTGAAAACAATTTCACAATTATCATTTATTTTCATTGTGATTAATTTTGGTGTATAATACCTTTTAACTATGACATGATTTTTTTCTATGTTTTCGCAAATATTTTGAATAAGATGAGCTAGTTAAATTTGGTGAAAAAAATAAAGCAAACGACCTGTCAATTGGACCAGAGGGAGTATACATGTAACTAGCTAGAGCCTTTTACATGTTGGTAAGATAAAAAAAAAAAAACTTATGTACATATACATATAAAGAAGTTAAATAACAACATTGTTGATGAATTGTGGGTTTCAAATTTTGCTCGCGTTGTGCACGTGGTCGATGCACTGGTTGATACTAATTGCAATATCAAACTTTGGAGTAAGCATTCACTCTTTAGGCATGGTTAATCAAATTCTTATACTTAGTAGTATTACTCTACTAGTTAAGCCGCCCAGCAGTCCTACCGAAAAAGGAAACCGTTAACTCACATCGAGCAAATACGTGGTGGCCAATGAAAACAAGCAAACAACTCTCACGGCTTTGCAAAAGAAGATGATTATGAAAATTGTTTTGTCCGGCCGACTAAAATGTACTCCGTAGTATGGATCACCGGCTGTGGTAGTGTGTCCGGCCGGCCGGGAGGGGAGGCCGGCAGTCGGTGGTGGTCCATGCACGCTATATAGCTGAGACTGGACGTCTCAGCATGTGCCGATGGGTCACTGATGACAGGCGCCGCTAGGTAGCTAGTGCGATGGGTATCCACCCGTGGATGGATCATGGATGATCCTGGTGTGTATCGTCTCCTCTCGTCCGGCATCTATCCCAGTCGTCGGTGTACGAGTGTATATCCCGTAGTCGTCCACGCACGCACGCGTCCGAGCTGAGTCGCTCACCAACCCAGACCCGGCCAGCCTCGGCGGCATTTCCCTTTCCCGCCGGCCGATCGATTTGATGTTTGTGCGCAGTTACCCACCACTGCACTGTCGTCATCTGGATCGATCGCCGATCCAGTCAAAACAGCTCAACACGGCAACGGCATCGCAGAGGTTGGGTGGGTGGACGGACGGGGTACTAGTAGCCTCTCCTCTCTCGCGCGCCCTGCCCCGTCGCCGGGCCCCACCCACCAACCTCCGACCCCGACCCTGCCGCCGCGCATAAATACGCTCGGCTCCCTCCCAGGCCTTCGCCAGCGGCAAGGCATCCCCCGATCCCCGTGGTTCGTCTCCATCTCCCTCCCCGGCCGCTTCAATCCCTTGCTCGCGCACGCCCAGGAGACACCCCCCCCCCCAATCAACCCACCATGTGGGTGACGTCGATGCCGCGGGTGTGGGACGAGGCCGCCGGCGGCGCGGCCAAGGGCGGCGACGCGGTGACGCCCGCGCCGGCCGCCGCCGCGCTGGGCTCGCTGGCGGCCTGGCTGTCCCGGACCCTGCAGCCGCAGCCGCCCGCGCCGCGGGTGTGCGGCACCGAGGGGGGCCCGCCCGTCACCGCGCCGCGCCTCAGGCTCCGCGACGGCCGCCACCTCGCCTACTGCGAGACCGGCGTGCCCAGGGACAGGGCGCGATTCAAGGTCGTCTTCTCGCACGGCTTCACCGGCTCAAGGGAGGACAGCGTCCGCGCCTCGCAGGTACCAGGAGTACTTGTTGTTTTTGCTGCAGTGCAGTACTACAGCTCGAGCTGCTCACGAGTCACGACCTCGTATACTCCTCTTCTTCCTCCCCCTCCGCCTCTCTGCTGCAGCGTCATGTGCGCGCGTCGTCTCTAGGGGATCCATCGCTTCCGGCGGCCGCCAAATTATCGTATCCTGGGAATCAACGCTTGCTTGATTATTATGTACTTATTACTCCTAGTAAAAATCAATACGAGCATAGTAGTAAATCAGAACTGGAGTACGTAGCTAGCGCGTGGGGTTTTTTGGCAACCAACTACAATTTATTACGCACCCATATCAGTAGTACGTTGATATCTGTGACCCATCGATGATGTGGGTGAGCCGCCGCCATTGATTGTTCAGCTTCCTTTGCAACGACGACTATGAATCCCAGGGAGACGAACGCAACGCAACGCGGCCTGCCTGCCTGCCTGCCTGCCTGTCGGTGTCCGTGCGTCCCCTAGCCAGACTGCCAGGCCAAGCAAAGAAAAGGACGGCAAAAGACCTGGCATGAGCTGGTGGGTGCCGACTGCCGAACAGGCACGGCTACCGTAGACTTGGCGCAACGCCATTTCTTTTTCCTTCCCCCGACGATTGGTTGGTGAAGCAGCGTTTTCTGTTATAATCTGTCAACCATCAGCTTGATGCATGCTAGGAAGGCTAGTTGATTATTCTGCTTGGGCGGTGAACGAACCCGTCAAGGCTTCCATTCCACCACCCAAAGTCATTTTCCATGGTTGGCAAGCCAGAGCTCTTTTCTTTTTTTTTTTAAAAAAAAAAAGATACTACTACTGGTACTGTAGGTCGTTCGGTAACAGTTGTGATGCGAATGTGATTGGTGCCAGTAGGGCTCTTGGCCAAATGGAGCGGCGACCCATCTCCTTTGCTTTGCCCCAACTCGACGCATGCATCTTGTTCACGCATGCCTTTAATTTCTCGGTACGTGTTGCTGTCCGGAGTGATGGACGCAAAAACGGTAATCCTGGACCCTGCGCCTCCGCTCCGCGAGCAAGGAACGAAGGCCAAGGATGGATTCGTTTTGTCTTGGCTCTCAGCTTCGCCACTTCGCCGCGGAATCTTCTATTCTTTTGTACTTATATATTTCTCTTCTAAAGCAAGGACAGTCCAACGTCCGATTTCATTTTTGGTAATCTTACTAAAAATATGATAGTATAAGTTCTGCTACCTACAAAAACCAATAGATAAATCTCCTGGATCCATTTAATGCTCATGTGGAGCGCCTTCTAGCTAGTGTCTGATCAGAATATGAAAAAAAAAAGAAACAGTAAATACAGTGGATTGCCTCATCCTGACAATGACAACCTAGCCAATTTTCTCATAGAAGTTGCTGAGAACCCAGAAGCATTCCAATTTCCAACCGAACATTTGCTCTAAACCCATGTCATTCTTGACCACGCATGACACAACAGTAGGAGTATGTTTTATGTTAGCTCACCCAATCAGCGCTGAAAACCGCATTTGTTTCCCTCCACGTCTAGTCAAGCCGTCCACGTCGTCTAACCTAACACACACAGCTGTCATGGCTTACATTCCTTTGCTTCTCCTTCCTTCTGGCGGTGACCCAATAGAATGAAGGGGATTGCTAGGTCGTAATTCAGAACAGTGTCTGTCCACTGCAAAGCCGAGTTGGCGAGCTAAACAGGCGCCGTACTGTCGGCGTCAAACACTAGGGCACGATTGGTTGCTTGAGGAGCCTTGGGCCTGGCTAGGGGTGGCATAGAGGCCCAATTGAGCCGGGGTTTATGTATGCAACCATCGTTGTTTGGTTGTATGGCTAACATGTATGCAGGCTAAGATGACTTTCTGTTTGGTTGGCTGCACAAAGTTGAAATAAAAAATATGAATTTTTTTTTAAAAAAATTATACTGCAAGACTAATCTAGTTTTGTTCGTAAAAAAAATCAGAAACATTAATATAAAACTTGTTCGTTGATCGGATATGCTAATCATGAGATAAAAATAAAATACAGTATAAAAAGTTGCATTGGTTCCTGTGATTGCACAGTACGCGGCTCCACTCAACCTGGCTCGGCAGGAACGGCCGATGTCCGCGTGCCCAGCGAGCCTAGCACCGGGCGTACGGCAGCATGTGCGCAGCCTGGCTCGAAGGCCCAGCCATCCAAACTTGTGTTGGCTGCATGCACAGGTCCTGGCCCAGGGGCGAGCCAGGGAACCAATCAGCCCCTACACGAACGCCGCAGCTCAGCGCACGTTAGCTCACGTTGCGTGCACCGCCGTTGGCGCGTCCTGACTCCTGAGCTGTGCCTGCTGGTTCCGCTAGTCGCCTCCTCGCCTTCTAGATGCAGATGGCATTTTCCGTGCATGCAATCTGTCAACCCCTCCGGCGGAAGTGGTAATGGCAACCGAGGCCGGATCGGGCGCCGCTCGAATTAACTATTCCCCTTAGCTGGAGGAGTAGAGTAATCGCAGCCCACCACGAAGGGCCCCCCTGATCCTGATTCGGTCACTCGCTGCGCCGGCGCCGCACCCGCAATGGAGCTACTGGCCAAGGCGCCCGTGCTGGGCTGCGTCGGGAAGAGGCTGCCGGCGCCGCCGACGGGGCCGAGCTCCTTGTTGGCGGGCGCGCTGGCCTTGCCGCCGCCCAGGGTGTGCGGCGCGCCGGGTGGCCCGCCGGTGACGGCGCCGAGGGTGCGGCTCAGGGACGGCCGGCACCTGGCGTACGCCGAGTCCGGGGCGCGCAAGGAGGACGCGCGCTTCAAGGTCGTCTTCTCCCACGGCTTCACCGGCTCCCGCCTCGACACCCTCCGCGCCGCGCCGGTGAGCTAGTCCGTCGGTGCTGCCTTCTCTGGCGCGGAGATGGGGAATCTGGTCGGTCTCCATCGGGAAGCTTCGAGCTTTTATGATGGATCTGCGTTTCGGTCCTTGTTCGCCTCTGCGCGCTGGGCAGATTAGCCGCATTGCGTCGTATTACACGAGCGCTTGACGGATGCACAGTTTCATTGGAAAAATTTTTCATTCAGCTCGGAGTTTCATGTCTGCCAACTACTAATTCCTCAATCCTGTCGTGGAATTTTCAGGAAGTGGCCGAAGAGCTGGGCGTGTACATGGTGGGCTTCGATCGCGCTGGGTACGGGCAGAGTGACCCCAACCCCAACCGGTCCGTGAAGAGCGCGGCGCTGGACGTGGAGGAGCTCGCCGACGCGCTGGGGCTCGGCCCCAAGTTCTACGTGATCGGCATCTCCCTCGGCTGCCATGCCGTCTGGGGCGCGCTCAAGTACATCCCCCACAGGATCGCCGGCGCCGCGATGATGGCGCCCGTGGTGAACTACTGGTGGCCGGGGTTCCCCGGCGACCTGGCCGCCGAGGTGTACGCCAAGCAGGAGGTTGGGGACCAGTGGGCGCTGCGCGTGTCGCACCACGCGCCGGGCATCCTCCACTGGTGGATGGAGCAGAGCTGGCTGCCCACCTCCACGGTGGTGGCCGGCACCACCCCGCTCCCCAACAAGCGCGACGCCGAGATCCGCAGCAATATGAAGGCCGACGGCACGTTCCAGCAGAAGATGGAGCGGGCGACGCAGCAGGGCATCCACGAGTCCTACTACCGCGACATGATGGTCATGTTCGGCAAGTGGGAGTTCGACCCCATGGGCCTGCCGGAGCCGCCGTGCCCCGTGCACCTGTGGCAGGGCGACGAGGACGGCCTCGTTCCCGTGGTGCTGCAGAGGTACCTGGCCAGCCAGCTCAGCTGGATCAACTACCATGAGCTGCCCAGCACCGGCCACTTCCTGTCGGCGGTGCCGGGGCTGGGAGACACCGTCCTTAGGACCCTTTTCGGCTGATGAGCACAATGATACGGCACTCCAGCCTGAAGCAGCAGCAGCAACAGCAACAGTATAGTGCTGTGCTGCATTATTAGTTCATTTATTTTATCCTATTGTAAGGCCGTTGGTTATCGCTGCTTAGCGATGATAATGGCGGATATGATATTGCAGATGTAGTGCCTGTAAGTATTATGTGTTTTGAGTTCTGTTCTGATCTTTAATGTGAGGTATCAGATTCAGATATAGACATGCTGTTATGTTCCGTAATACAGTTATAAGTTATGAGCGTAGCGTTTTTTTTAATAAAAAAAAAATTGAAGCACGGCATAAGGTAACGCAAGCATTTGGCGACAACTCCTAATACCTACATTAGATGCCAATGGCTGCTGGCAGGGGCGGCGAATTTTGCCGGAAAGAAAAGAAATCGACACACAAGGCCCGACGCAGGCAATCAACCACGTAGGCGGCTGCGTTGTGCAGACCGACTCAAATAATCACCCGCGGCCGGCCGGATTTCAGATGGCATTACTAAGCATAGGTTGCTTAATGTTTGGACCAAAGGTCCTCGATAAGAATTTGGTAACTAGGTTCTGTCATGAACCTTTAGTATATTCGGTGTTGTTTAAACCATCTGAGAATCCCAGGCTATGAAAATAGCACGCAGAAGACACGGCCGGCCGGATTGTTTAACTTTAAACCTTTAGTAAGCAAATGTTTCACATAATTAGATAAAGCCGCAAAAACATCTCTCAAACGAACATCTCAAACGAACCACCAATGAATTGCACGATTGATTATGCACAGCAGCACAAGATTATCAGGGAGGATATTAGCTAGGTCATTGATATAACTAGTAAATTGGTTGCTCTGCAAGGAATGGGTTAATGCAAAACATTCCAACATGCATGTCTACAAGATGAAATAAATACAACAAACACAATCTCTCATACAATGTTTTCAGGTCTAAAACAATCATACAATGTTTTCAGGTCTAAACAATCTCTCATACAATGCAAACACGAGGAAAGTGAACAAAAAAAAAAAAGGAATGATTTCACTACACAAATTAAGACCCATCTGAAAATACCGACATGCCACAAAATACTTACAGTCCTGTCAAACTATAAAGGCTGGAAAATACATCAGCGATATTTCCTTATAATTGGTTATGGTTAAGGTTTCGGCTCATGTCAAGAAAAAAGAACATTTAGTCCTACCAGATGATACATATTAAAAGGTACAATCAACAGCATGATAGAGCATCGTCGAAATCGAGCAGGCTAAATTTCCTCCAAAATGGTTTCCTGCAAGACTGATGCATAACAAAAATCATCTAAAAGCCATGCCACCTGAGTAGTTAGAGAATATCAAATGCATGAATTCACTCAAAGAACTTACAGTCGCTCAAGCTTCATATTGGGAAGATTGTAAACTTATTTGGCTCCACTGCCATGACTCAACCTCGCACTCTGAATAGGTCGATCAGATCTCAAGAGTACAGAAGCATCACTCACTTCTTGTTTGACATAATTGGTCTAAAAGTGAAGAAGGCAATAGGAGATACAAAACTTGCTGGGCATAGATCACATAGCCTTCTGAACTTCGAGAAGTGCCAGCTCTACGACATGGAAGGAGAGATATACTGTGCTACTCAAATATGTAACAAGAAGATCATGGTGTTGTTTACCTTATTACTGTGAACAATGAGAATTTTACAAATAAATACACCAACTGCAGGTGTGCTTTCTTCCAAAACGTCAAACACAAAAAAAGTACAGACAACTGACACACAAGGACAGAACAGAACAAAAGAACATTGTATAAATCCATTTCTTTTATATTACAAATGACAACCAAGAGCAAGTACTTTGGTGTCAATTCCAACATTACAGTGCAAGTAATTATCTAACTCAAGCCAGGCAGTGGTAATATACCCATAGCATTGCTTACCCTAATAACAAGAAAAATTGAGTAAAGAGCAATGAGGCCAACTCCTAGTATCTTGTTAGGCCGCATGTCACCTCTCGGCAGCATAACAAGAGCCCAGATCAATCCAGCAACAAGAAAGCTCATTGTGTAAATAAGAGAGCGGTCTTGCGGAAGAACATACGGATTGGGTGCCGTTGACCAAGCTCCCAGCAACATCGATATTCCCAACCCAGCAAGTGTATTAAACATAGGTCCTGCATAACATCCAGACATGGCAATCTGCACGCCGTCGCCTCCATTCATCGCAAGAGCGACATTTGACATCAAGTCACCCATTGAATTCCCCCATGCTAAGACTGTCAAACCAAGTATTGAAGGATTGATTCCCAACATCACACCCAAAGCCACCAAAAGTGCAACCAGTTCATTAGCAATGATGTAGAACCAGATGATGCTCATCACAAAGCCTCCAAAAACCCATGGGAACATAAATCTCCGTGGAGGGCGTTCACTACTGGTGAACAGGAAAGCGAGGACAGCAAGCGCGATCCCCAAAATGACAGCCATCACATATGCTGCTACGGCAGCCTTTCTGGATACATTGTCCTGACTGCTCCACAAAAATGCCAAAAGGACAGGCGCCAAGCAAGAACTTGCAACGGCGTATTCTTTTGACCAGCGGCCTTCCTCCACTATTGGAATTGTCAGCCTTCTTGGCAACGCCAAGGGAAGCTCCATAAACGAAAACAGCTTGGAAATATTGAGCGTTGATGTTGAGTCATCTGCTTCTCCCTCGTTCCAACCCCACAATGGCCTCGAGCTGTCAGGCGAACCATCTCTATTACCATGATTTGAGTAGATGGCCACATGAGAAGCCCACATCCACTGAGGCAAGGAAGTGCTCACTTGGGCCACCTCACCAGATGTATCCTCTTCAAGAAGCAAAGAGTACACCGACTCGTCCTCCTCTATTCCTTGTTCAAAGATACTTGCCCTCACAGGCAGCAATGGTGTGACCACATCAAACTTCAGCCTCCTGGCATGTTTCCTCAGCACCTCGTTCGCAGCCACCACAAACGCATAGAGGGCATAAATCGACACAAACACCATAGCTCCCCAGACAGTCACCTTCCCAACGATCAACACTATCGACAGCGCGGCTAGCGTCACAAGAAAGAAGCCAACATCCCTGACAAAGCACCTCCTATCAATCTGCACATTCTTCTCCGCGACACACAAGGACACTGCCCCCACCACAACACAGGTCACAAATACAGCTCCGCCCAGCACGCTGTTGAGCCCAACATCACCAGCTCCACTCCCCATGAACGCCGCAATGCTAGCAAACACGTCGGGAGCACCATTACCGAAGGGAAGCAGCGTGACGCCAGCCACCGTCGGCGGGAGCCGCAGCAGCGCCGACATCTTCTCGAGGCTGCAGCAGAAGTAGTCGGCGGCGGTATTGCCCAGCATGTAGAACAGCGCGGCTAGGCATACCCCGAGCACGGCGTAGCCCAGCACCCTGAACCTCTCGCACCTGCAGTAGAAGAAGCCCAGGTAGTCGACGAAGCCACCGGAGCTGCACTGCGGGTGGGCCCGGAGGAACTCGCACTGCGTTCCGAACCCCTCGTGCCGCGCGATGCCGGCGCACGCGGCGGAAGGGTCCTCCAGCTGCTCGCCAGTCAGCGTATCGATCTCCGACACCGGCAGACTCGCGCCTCCGGGCGCGGGGCCGGCAGGATCGGCGTCGGAGAGGAACCTGCGGCGCGCCGGGTGCAATCCGGAGCCGAGGAGCCGCGCAGCGCCCGCCGAGCCCCCATCGGAGCGGCTGTACAGGAGGAGGAGGAACAGCACCAGGGAGACGGCGGCGAGGGGCCGGACCCGGCGCGGCCGCGACGACCCCATCTCCGGTGAGGTCAGGGACAGGGGTTTCCGCGGACGCGCATGCCGAATTCGAGGTCGGGTTTGGGGGGATTAGGCTGCTAGGGAGGTGATCCGATGGGTTCGGGCCGCAGTTAGGGATGGCCGGGTTGCCTTGCCGTGGAGGTTGGGCGTGGTCCGCTCGGAAGTTTGACGAGGGAACAGGACGCAGGAAGCAGACGACGCCGCCCGGTTGCCTTGCCGGGCTGGACGCCGCGTTCGGAATGGTAGTTGTTATTAAGTGGGCTGGGCTTTGGTCAGAGAGTCGGGGGAGACAAGCGCAATAGGATTTGGACCAGTTATTGGGCCCATATAGTATCTAGGCCTTTGTGGGCTATATTTTCAAATAAAGATTTTGGGGTCTGTTTGGAACAAATGATTTTTTTTTTCTGTTTCTACGATTTTTTATGCGATTCATGTGAGATTTCTGTAAACTACTAGCTCCATCCCAAAATACTAGTCCGTCCTATTTTCAGTGCATAAAGCAAATCGTTCAACTTATTCATTTTTTATCATTTCATTTATAGTCACAAGTATTTCAAACCTACCTTGAATTTTTAAATATTTGTAATAAAATTTTGCATAGACGAACGATTCACTTTATACTCCTACATTGGAAACAAGACGGATTAATATTTTGGGACGGAGGAAGAAGTATTTAGTTAGGTTCCCTCGCTCTTCAATCATCATGGACCGTAATTTGCTCTTAATAATTAATTATTTCCATATATATAGTTGATAAACCACGGAAAGAGGCGGAGCGATTCTGCCGTGAGGCGTCAATCATGCGAGGCAGAATCTCGGAATTGAAGTCAGGCTCGCATGGCGCACGTACAGCTCGTCGAGCAGCACACTATAGCTAGGCTGGCGCCACTGCGTCGTGATCTCATAAACAACTCGATCGGCCGAATTCAAGCTCAGCGAAATCGCCAGTTTTATTTATCGTCGCGTTACACGACGAGCGGTGATATGATGGAGTTCCTTTCCTTGTGGGATCATTCGGAGCACATGGCCGACGGCGGCGCAGATGCTCGTGGAGCCCCGCCCATGCACAGCCAATTCACCAACCGAAGGAAGAAGAAGGAGGGGCCAGCTCACAGGCCTCTCTTGCGCTTTGCTTGAAGCAAACGAGGCCCGGTCGCCTTCGCCACGCTGATTGCTTCCGCTGCTACTGTAAACTGGTAGTGCCTCTGGACGAAACTGCCTGTCCCTTTCTGCCTGTTTGCAGCATTGCTTGGTTGGTTCTGGACTTGTGGCTTGGTCCCTCTTTCGCTGACCGACCGACGGACGGACGGACGTACGCGTAGACGAAGACGACCCGCCGTGCCTGTGTGCATGTTTTCCATGAGCTAGCTAGCCTCTCATTGTCCCGTCCATGGCCGTAAACAGAACCAGACAAAGACTCTCTGTCTTGCTTTTCCCGTAAGCAAGATATACTGTATTAGCTAGCTACTAGGCACAAAAGCAAGCAAGCATCGGATGCATACATGCATGATACATCCCCGGCCGGCTGCTGTCGGTGCCAGCCAAACCACAGTATGATGTAGTATGGCTGCCTACGCAAAAGGAGGAGCTCCATCAGCAAAACCGAGTGCGTGCGTGGGTAGCTCTCTCACATGCTTTGATTAATTAATTAATTAATCATCAGAAAAAGTGGCATTGGCATGAATATATATTTCCAGGTTACTATGACTAGCTACTAGCGTCCCGGCCATCATTAGCTTCTTCAGATCTGACAATCACATTTATCGGCGCTGTTACGATCCATCGAGCCATATTAGTAAACAAATGCAACGCCGCTCCCCGGCAAGCCACCTTCTCATGATTCTTCGCCAAATATTATTAAACACAGCCTTACCCTCCAGCGGCATCCTCCTCATGATTGATCACGCATTACTGGGGTCGTTCGTTGTTCACGCACGTCACCAGCGTCGTTGTTTCACCGCATGCGGTTTTTATTTGCTGCCAACACGTATGGTGAGTTGTGTGGGTTTAATTTCTCATGGGACACGCCCGGAAAGCATTATTGTTGATAGTACAGTACTAGCACAGGGGGGCAAGTGGTGGTAAATAAAGTTTCGGCACCGTTCTTGTTTGCTGGAGAGTGAAAACAGCAGGCAGCAGCCGCAGCACGTCTCTAGTCTTGTTCACACGGTTTGCACCGCACCAGCCAGCCAGAGCCAGGCCAGGCCAGGCCAGATGCACCCGCCCGTTCAAACTTGATGAAATGAAACCACCGGGACCCGCGCCCGCCGGCGCCGCCTGAGGTGAAGTGAGGCTCTGAAACGCGCCCTCCCCCGCGCGTTTATTTATTCCCACCCCGCCTGCCGCTCCTCCTCACGTCTCTCATCTCACTGTCCTCCTCCTCACTAGCTAGCTCGCTCTCCACCACCACCACCACCACCGTACTACTACCACACCATCTCTCTCTCTCTCTCTCTCCCTCCCTCTCCATTGCTCGATCCAACAATTAACCCAGCCACGCACATACAGCAGCCGCGGGCATGGCGACGCGCGCGGACGTGGAGAAGGGCGGGGTGAGGAAGGAGCCCGGCAAGGTGCCGTCGCCGCTGTACCCGCAGCACGAGGGGGAGCGCGAGTGGGTGCCATGGATCGTCCCCGTCTTCTTCGTCGCCAACATCACCGTCTTCGTCATCACCATGTACGCCAACAACTGCCCGGCGCACACGACGCAGCAGCCCCGCGACGGCAAGTGCATCGCGCGATTCCTCGGCCGCTTCTCCTTCCAGCCGCTGCGACAGAACCCGCTGCTCGGACCATCATCAGCCACGTGAGTACCAGTACTCGATCGATCCCCCTGTTCTCTGTGCCTGATGGTAGAACCTGCGTGCTCTCCATTTCTTCCCATGCATGGAGGTTGCTTTGCTTGCCTGCAAAGTTCTTACTACTTGCTGCTTGCCTGCAAAGTTCTTACTACTTGCTAGTAGTAGGAGTATGTATATCTCAGAGTTCTGTTGTCAGCGCAGATCACAATCACCGTGCGCTTTTTTCTTTACAACCTGTCCATGCATGTTCCTTCTCAGAGAGAACTTTTTTTCTCTCTTTCAAATCAGTTGGGTTAGTTCAGATCCAGAGCTCGAATGATTTATTACCAACCCAACAAAAGTTCGTGGAGTATGACTAGATCGCTTAGCTAGGAAAATAAAAGTAGGACGCACACAGCACTATATTATTAGTCCAATCCAATCATACAGTTACAGTATCATTAATTCATTATTCATTCAGCTCGCACAAACAGTGTACTCCCACGAACATTTCTGGATGCATCAGACGATTGCAACAGTTCCATGCATGCATGCCTCGCAATTGCAATTGGTGTGTCTCCTGCATGCGCCCTGGCCCCTGCTGGCCTCCTGACAGCGTGATGGAGAATGTGGGGATCAGTCGATCAGATAGACGATGCATATGGGGGGGGGGGGGGGGGGGGGGCCTATCTCAGACCACTGACGGTTGTACTTTGCCTTGCCCTTTATTGCGTTGCGTCTTTCCAGGCTCACCAAGCTGGGCGCCCTCGTGTGGGAGAAGGTGGTGCACGAGCACCAGGGCTGGCGCCTCCTCTCCAGCATGTGGCTGCACGCCGGCGTCCTCCACCTGGTGGCCAACATGCTCAGCCTCCTCTTCATCGGCATGCGCCTCGAGCAGCAGTTCGGATACGGTGAGATATATAATTAGTTGCATACTTTGCATTGCATTGGTCGATCCAGCGGAGTCCCTATAATTCAGTTTTTGAGCTGCTGCTGCTGCTAGCAGTGCTGATAATAATTAACAGATGTAGTGTCGACGATAATTGATCTTTGCATTATTGTTAATTGCAGTGAGGATCGGCGCCATCTACCTCATCTCCGGCCTGGGCGGCAGCGTGCTGTCGTCCCTCTTCATCCGGAACCACATCTCGGTGGGCGCGTCGGGCGCGCTGTTCGGCCTGCTGGGCGCCATGCTCGCGGAGCTCCTCACCAACTGGACCATCTACACCAACAAGGCGGCGGCCGTGACCACGCTCCTCTTCGTCGTCGCCGTCAACCTGGTGCTCGGCATCCTCCCCCACGTCAACAACTTCGCCCACATCGGCGGATTCCTCACCGGCTTCCTCCTCGGCTTCGTCGTGCTCATGCGCCCCCACTTCGGGTGGATGGAGCGCTACAGCATGCCCGCCGGCGCCGCCTGCACCTCCAGGAAGTACCTCGTGTACCAGTGGGCGCTCATGGCAGTCGCCCTGGTGCTCCTCGTCGTCGGGTAAGCATCATATCCACCATCGACGTTGTGCTTTATTTTATCATCATTTCATCAGTTGAGCCAAAAAAAGTTCGTTTTATTAGGTAGGTACGGTTAGCAAAAATGGACGGGTACTTTCGATCGGTACATGGCTCACTGCCTGCCCTGACGACTAGATGTGCTACTAGGATGTGCTGGTGGTCCACATGACCAGATGCGTTGAAAGATTTGGGCATTGTGCTTTGCCCCCGGCCGGGTTCTAGAGTACCATCATGTGAAGTGATGGAATCACTCAATCAGAGAAAGGGACAGACACCCTCCCTCCCCACTCTCGCTCGCTAAGTCGCCATCCTAATTTATCATAGATTATCATGTGCCTGCGTAGCTGGCCATTTCCTCAGTCCAACACACGGGACGGGAGGAAAGTAACGTGTCTGGACGACTCTCTTTTTCCCCCCTCCTCCTCCAACCTACCAGAGCCAACGTGCACCGTGTTGACAACCACGCTGTGTACGATATTTTATAGGAGCACTACTCATCATTTTGTATAACAGATGGTTCAGTTTGTGTCGGCCAGGTTGGTAAAACTACGGCAGGCAGGCAGGCAGGCTCAACTCAATTCCTTGCGTCTTCTCATGTTTGCCTTTTGCAGATTCGCGGTCGGCATGGCGATGCTCTTCCGCGGCGCCAACGCCAACGACAGCTGCACCTGGTGCCACTACCTCAGCTGCGTGCCCACCGCGAGTTGGACCTGCACCAACTGAACTCCTCACCAGCGCAGCGACACAACACGAGATGAATCGACATTTACACCCCTTTTTTTTTTCCTTCTTCGTACATCCAGCGTCTTTTGCATACTGTAGATATACGATAGCTTAAAGAAGGCACTCTTGATGGGCTGTGAGCTGTAGAGTATCGACGAGATCTCATCTCCTGTTCATTTGATTCATTCTTTTACATAATGCAATGCAATTATTGAGGTTTGGAATCCCTCCGCACGCGCACGGCTGTATGATATGCACCAGCACAGCATCGATGTGTCTATCTCAAATTCTCACACCACCACTTGCCTCGTGCCACTAGAGGAGTGCGACTACTATGCCTCATGTCGCTTCTTCTGATTTAGCACATGCCCGAGATTCCATCTGACCAAGTGGATGATAAACAACGTCCTTTACTCGGCAAATGAGAACTGAATACAGTACGGCGCTGCACAACGACCCACATTAACAATTCAAAGATTTCGGCATTAACAACCCAACGCGGTCAGAAACGCATTGGAAAAAAAAAAAAAACAATCGCCGCAGATCGCCCCACACGCGCCAAGATTTAGGCAGCTGTCGCCAATGGATGCAACAGCACATAACAGCAGGCGTGCATCCAGGTAAGAAACACCCGAGCAAGATGTACTAAATAAGTTCAATTCAAGCGAACAGCCGAGTAAGTCTGTCTGGGCTCATATGTACCACCTCCAATCCAAAAGCACTTATAAGAGTTCAAACTAATCTTGCCCACAAAATGAACATGACAGATCTCCAGGTGCTCGACCATAGAAAACCTCAACAAGACATTTCAGCAAACCAGAAACAAAATGAGGCATCTAGGCAAACTTGAGTCACCAGGCCATGAACCTTTTTTATGTCCAGATAAATATTTCCAAAACGAGAGGCAGATAGTCGTGTCTAGTAGCACTGTTCACAGGTTCACATCTTCCTTGGTCCATTCCTCTGGTTGTAATCGTGCTTGAGGAGGTTGGCTCTAAGAAGCATAGACTTGACATCTCTCTCGAAATCATTGCCCGTTTGGAGGACTCGTTGGAAAGTTGCATTTCTCTGGTCAGCATGCCTTGCGTATAGAATCTTGTTGTGGGAGTCTATCCGCGCCTGCAAAGGTTTTGGTTATGAGCAACACACAAAATACAGAAAAAATCTCAGAATGAGAAGCTTCTGGAAAGAACCTGTATTTTGTTGTCAGTGATCAATGCAGCCAGCTCCTTCTCCAACATTGAGACAGAAGTCTTGAAGGCTGTAGCCATTGTGTTGAGATCAACAGATATGAACGGCAGTGTGTACTGTATGATAGCTTTGTGGCGAATATCCATGTACAGAGTCTCAACGTGCTCGTGCAGATGGATATCTAGCAGCAGGTTCGGCTTTAGCTTTTCAAGATGCCCCAAGCATGATCCATAGCGACTGGAATATCGCAAGTTAGAATAGTTAAAGGAAAATAAAGCTTAAATAAAATACAGGATAGCCTGGCAGCATGAAATGGATGGTGGCATATGATTGTTAAAGGAAAAAAGAAAGCTTAAACAAAATACAACAAAGCCTGGCAGCATGAAACAGGTGCTGCCATATGATTGGAAAGTCAAAGCACAAGCTTTGGGAAATTATAGAATGTGCCGCCCATGCACTTAGTAGCTCAGCCAGGTAATCCAAGCAAAGTTTCACAACTATAAGTTTTTGTGATCCATAATATTTGAGATGACCGCCCAAAATTGACAATGGTCTACTCCACGTTCTAAATAGCAGTATCAATGAAGTTGCTAATGGGTGCTATCAATGTACATTAGGTCTAAATCTCTAATTAAAGATACAAGCAGATAATTCGATTTCACAGTCTAGCAGGCAGATCAGGCACCTCTAGTAATTCTATAGAAGGCCACAATAACAGTCCAAGGAAGTATAAAAAAAGTTTATTCTCCTCAAGGAACCCATCAGGTTGCTTCCTCAGACCATCTCCAACGGTGTGGAGTAAATGGAGTGCCTATCCCTATTTCTTTACTATATTCCAACTACCCTCCTTTCTGTCTACAGTGACGCTACAGTATCAAACAGTACTATAGGCACTCCATTTACTCCATCCGCTGGAGGTAGCCTCAGGTCAGATAAATTCCTTTCATCCTTTTCATCTCTTTACAATTCACAATTAATGATATTTTGTACTACCTCTGTCCCAAAAAGAATGCAATCCTAGTTTTATCCTAGGTAAAAAAAAATAAGTTTAACCAAGTTTATATAAAAAGAGTATCGATGTTTATGGTGCCGACTGCCAATTAAGTATAATTCTATTTATTATGAAAAATATTTTTATGTTATACTCCCACCGATTTTATTTGTTTTGATTGCATATAACTCAAGTTTGACTTGGGCAACGTCATACAAAAAAAATCTGAGGTAGTATATGTTTGGTGACATAGATGTTGATAAACTCTTTGAACTTGGTCAAACTTAGAAAAGTTTGGGCTTAGGACAAAACTAAGATTGCAATCTTTTTGGGACAGGTAATTGCCTGAACAGTCGGAGGCTGCATGAGCTACAGTGCTAAAAGGTGGAGTGGACACGCCCAGTTTGCTTCTATCATTTAGATCAACTAAATACAGTATACAAGATAATGTAACCAGGGAAAGCAATTTTCTGTGGTAGAATATCAATAAAAGACTACTGATATAATATCTATTTCGCAATCATTTCTATACAAAAGAAAGGTTATGTAGATAATGTCGAGAAACATAGTGTTAGAATACCAGCTGCTTTGACAATGAAATTCAATGCCGCTCTTATCTTGTGTAACTAACTAGGAATTTCAGTGTTAACTGATTTTGATTTGCCATTGTTCGCTATAAAGAGGATGAGAAAAAGTGAAATAGAACTCATAAACTAGCCAAAAGTTAATCCTTGCCGCCTACTTGCCCACAGTATCCACAATTTAAAAAAGGAACCAAGGCATACCGATACAGAATATTTGTTCTGCTATACAGGAATGAAATAGAAGTGTATCTAAAATGCACTGCTGGATCATTATTTTAACGGTACATACACTGCAGCACTATTTACCAGAAGATAATAAATGTAAGAACAGCCAATAACCATATATAAGATAAGATGGCCAATATATTATTATTAATATATGCATCATACCTTGCGTAAAAATCATTAACCAGCTCCCTTACTTCAGGCACAAGCTCCAGAAAGTTGCGAAAGTTGATATTGTCAATGACTTTGCTCTATGAAAAATATACAAGCAATCACATTTTGAGAACAGCATAAATGGAACATGTTACACCAGAAAATAAATAAGCACAGAAGGTGAACCTTCAGGTCTGAACGGTCAAAAGAAGCAAGTGCACAAAGGGCACCATAGACAGCCACATCTTGCGGAGCTATGACTTCAGAGTAGTTGTTTCCTAGTTCAATTCCTGTGTCAACGAGCTAGAGAGGAAAACACAACTTGGTAAGAAGCCCTACATGATAGATGACAAGAGAAGTCGACAAATTGCACACTTCTGGACAGGTCATATGAAAACACCAGTAACCAAATTCACTTGAAAGTATAAATGCAGCCACCTGCAGAGTCTTGGGAGACATACTATCTGTGATCTCACACTGTCTGTATTGTTTAGGTAGAATGGACTAGCCTGCTATGTTTAGGAAGCTCCATAGAAAGATAACGGAATACAAAAATCTGATCAGGTAAACTTATCCGGATCTTATTAGATATATCTTATAACTTGGATACTGCTATAGCATACAAAATGAACCACACAAGCTGGAATTTTGATACTGATATAGTATCAAAATAAACAATATTATATCTTGATCAAACAACGCTGGAATTCTTGAGGCATCAAATTGACTTGTGAGTTCTTTTATTCTTTGGTAGAAATTATGCCCATAAAATTGGCTTAACATGTTAAATGTGAGCACACGAAGGTAATGAGCATCAAAGAGTAACTCCAAACAACTAACCTTACGAGCGGCAAGTTTGTATTTCTTTGTTTCCAAGTAGGCTAATCCTGCAGCTGCCCGCAGCTTTGCAACAACGATAGGATCCAAAGAGTCTGGGGTTTGCTCTGCTTTATTGACATAGTTTGAAACATGTGCAAACTGCCCCAGCTCAATGCTAACCAGAATCACATTCATGCACATCTGAACTATATGCTTGGAAGTGGTACAATAGTCGCGCGTCCTTATGTAGCTCTTGAAAGCATCTGAAAGTTGACCATGAGCATAGAAGAAATCACCAATGTCATTGTAACCCATTCTGATGCTCTCTTTGATCAGGTTAGTCTGCAGTGAGAGAGAATCAACATCAATTGCATGTATATTCATATATGGCAAACAATTTCAATGAAGTGCGAAATGCCCAATAATACCTAAATTCCCAAAATCCCTTACAAGTTATAATCACATGCTATCAAACGCGTTGTCAGTAACGTTTAGGACTCATACAAACGAATCCAGATGCCTCAGCCCAGTGGTCAGTAAAGTAGGCTAAACAAACAGTTGGTCATCTATTATATATAACCTATGTATAAGTGAAGCCCGCAAACAACCATTAATTTTGGTCATTGCTTGTAATAACTACGGAGTATAAACCAAGCATATCAGTCACACAGTCTCACAGATGGTGGCATACCACGCCATTGCACCAAACAGACTGAAAGCGTGTATCACGATCATCTGGGTGAGGCCTACATACGGACTAGTAACTTCAAAGCAACAAAGTAAATCTAAGCAGATAATAAGATGAAGGGCTAATGTGTGTGTAGGGTTCCCGCACCCTGTAGCCGTTGAGCTCGTTCTCGAGCTTCTCCTTGCGCTGGTCGGCGCGGCGGGTGACGCTGTCGACCCAGGCCTGGTCGAGGCCGTAGCGCAGACCGAGGCGGCCCTTGATCCTGGCGGTGACGTCGCGGTGGAGCTGCACGTCCTCCCCCCTCTTGATCTCGTCGTAGGCCATCCTCAGCGCCTCGAGCTGCATGGCTTCCACCCCGCACCGGTCGGCGATGAAGAGGAGGCGCGCGAGGCGGGTTCGGCCCGAGTACTGCGCGGCGTAGGCCTCCACGTCCAGCTGCTCCGCGGAGACGGGCGCCGGGGAGGCCTCCTCGCCGGCGCCTCCCAGGCCGTTGGCCACCGCGGCCGCCGCCGCCGCAGGCACCTCGCCCTCGACGTCCATGCCGGTTGGGGATCGGGGCTAGGGTTTAGGGGAGGGGCGAGGAGAGCGGACGGAGAGGCAGAGAAGGAGAAGAGGGTAGATCCGTAAAAGCGTTTTGGGCTTGTTGTTATAGCTAAAGGTCTGGAATAAGCACGGGCCCAGAATACCGATATGGGCTGGTGGGCCAGAAAATTAGCATCTGGCCCAGGTGTAGTCCTTGGATGACAAGCGTTACAGGCCGACGGAGAGGCTCGTGGAGTTTCCTTGTGAGGACTCGTGAGGTCGAGCGGCGGCGGCGATGAGCCGATGAGGGAGGGGACCCTGCCTTGGAGGCTTCGGGACTGCCCGGTGATCGTTGGCGGCGCGCGCATTGGTGCTCTCTGCAGCAAGCCAAGGCCGCCACCGCCGCCGAGCATCAGGCGCCCTTCCGCCGCGACGTGGGGTCTGGCGGGAGCCCGGAGGAGCGACACCACCCGCGTGTGTAGCTGCTGTAATAATTCCTGGCCGGCCGTGTACTCTGGTTGGTGCTGTACCCTTGTGTGTTACGATGTTCATTAGCTTGAGATCCCCCTCTGTTCCATCGAGTGAAAACATGTGCCTCTGCGCTTGTGCTGTGCTTCGTGTGCACAACATTCCCCGCGTGGGCTGCTCGGTGACTGTGGATGATAGGAATGTTGGTTGGTGGCTGCCTGGCTGGTGCCATGCATACGCACTGTTGCTATACAGGCTACTCGTGCGTGCGACGGTGATATCCATGGACACTTGACAGTAGTTTATGTACTACTCTAGTGTCTAGTCTGGTCATTGGTTGTTTTCCCTTTGGTTTTCGCTGCCCACTACACGACCGTCCCCGCGTCGGAGCTGAGTCATCATCGGCCAGCTATGTGCAGCTGCAGCCACAGGTTTGCCTTCCGAAATGCAGGATTGATGTTTGGAACCGAATTAAGCTGGCCTCCAACCATCATCAGCTTTCAAAAATAGTACTGTAGGCTGCTCCAGCTACCAACACCCCCACTGATGTTGGACTGTATACTAAACAAGCAAAGGTTATTCCACACACACACACACACTTGACCCAAAAGAGGCACCAGTCCTCACTGACGACAGGCAGCAAAGCTCCAAACACTAATCCCAAACAGCAGCTAGTATGAGCAAGAGCTAATAACCCCCTGAATTACAGCCACACAATCAAAGGCCCAACCCACACACACTGATGCAGGCATGCAATGCTGCTGCACAGGGATCGCGCTTTATATATTGCATGCGCTTTCCTCCCTCCCCTCCACGGCTGGCCGCCACGTGTGCCGCGCCCGCTCGTGCTGACTCGGATCCACGCACCGCTGCAATGGCGCGGCGATATTTTTGATTCGGTTTTATCCACTCGGACATTTTGGAGTGTATAGATAGAGACTGGGGGCAAGTGGAGGCACGCTGATGTGGGCTGGGGGAGGGGAACCGGGAAAGCTTCGTTTCTGGTACCTTTTCTCCCCTTCTGGTAGGGACCAAAAGTGCGCGGACTTTAGTCTTTAATTTGTTCGAGAATGACTTGGCACTGACACCTGCTTGTAATAACCGATTTAATTAATTTCTGTGGCAGTTATGCGTGGTGCGCTACCGTATGGAGTAGTAATGCTATAGTGCTTGATTGATAGTGCTGCTACGGATGAAAAGTATGCTGCATGCGTTTATTTATAACCTATCGAGGTCAGTTTTTTTTCCCTCACCCTGCATGTGTCGAGAATATCTGTATGCCGAAAGCTGAATTTTTATGTGGACTTGGCTCGCCCCTAGTCCTAGGTCGCACACAATATATAGCAGGACGTATAACTTCTTTTTTTTTTTAATGAAACGTAGCGTACAGCCTATTGCATGCATACAAGAATTTGAGAATAATGTTGGACAGACAACAAATATTTTATCATCATGACATATGAAACCAGGGGCTAGCCTGACCATTCCATGTTTGCACATGATACAAAGCTACAATTGGCGTGGCTAGGACCGAAAGGCAACAATCAGGGTTGGCTAAAGTTGTTTGGTATGTATAAATTAAACTAAAAAACTAACAAAAAAACTCTTTACACCAAGGCAGCTAGCTATACACAGATCATTGGTTTTGTTAGATTCTGGTTTAATTAGATTTATTGTCCTTTGCCCATGAACTTTAGGTCAGGTAGGGATATCAGCCGGACGCTTAACAACCGAAGTCGTTAATGTCCGGAGAAAATCAATCAATAATTCTGTTTGGTATAGATTGAGCAAAGATCATCACAAATTGCAGATTCACGGGAAAAAAAGGTTCGCTTTTAATTTGATTATTAGGGCCGAAAGCTACGTCTAGTCTGCAGCTTATAAAACTATATATGCCTGCACCTCGTATATATAGTATATAACATATAAAAGTACAAGTCATGTTTCGAGAGAAACAATGTAGGAGGAGCACGTATAAGTCGGCATTAGAGCAAGTATTATAAAATTACGTCAACAAAATGTAAGAGTTGACATGTTATCTTTTTGCTGAGTTGGAAGATAAAGAAAAGTAGAGAAAAGGAGAGTGGGACACTACTTGTAGCCGGCTGAAACATAAGTTCCAAGACATTTTGTGAGAGAAAAATATGGGCCAAGTATTAATTGTAGAGACTACGCCAACACCAAGCTATTGTATGAGTGGCATGCTGTTGGCTGCCTTATTAGCCTTGCTCTTAGGTGGTTGCATGTCTCACCAACACAAAGGAATCATTGAATCTTTCTCCGATAACCCTTCATGATTGTAATATCACAGTTGCTCGACCAAAATTCAAAATCATGTCCACGACGGAACTTGCACAATGACAATAATGTTCGCTAGTTAGTACCAAAGGCTGTGTTGCAAAAGAAAAGGTATGTTTTATCATTTGAATTGTCATTAACTTTGACTCTAGCTCCGAACTTTGATAGTAACTAATACAAACATACCAATTCTCATAAAGGGGCAAACTATCTCTCTCGGTCATTTCAAATTGGATTCTTAGGTGGTTTGCTCAATTCACACTCGTTGAATAATGTGAGCTCGCTACACATGTTAGGTTTTTTCTCTCTCTTCTCCAACTATGTGTTGCCATCGCTTATGCCGCCTTTGCTCTCTCTAGACGGGTGCGTCATGGAGCTAGTGGAGTCGTGCATAAGTGTGTTTGCATATGGAAGAACTAGACGAACTTGCCAAACTAGCACTAGAAGTTGAGCACATCATGGAACGGGCAAAGGAAAGGAGAGTGTGTGGCATTGAGGCTATTGCTAGTGATGAGGAAAGGTGTGGGTTGGGGTGGAAGGTGAGAAGGAGGAGAACTTGTGGGCATTAAAACTTAAAAGTGGGAACATATCACTATAGGCATGCCATGCCCTGCATACGACATAGAGGAGAGTGAACATGGATTGGGGTTGATGTAGATGTGGCGAAAGTGATGCGGGTGCATACGTGATCTCATGAAGAATGGAAGATGGCGGAAGAGGGAAACAGTGGCAGGGGCTAAGTGGAGAGAGAACAAAACAACACGGTACATTGGCAGTGCAACAATGGTGGCACATGGATCGTACTTGGCACTAAGGCAGTCCGAGGGGAAAGAAGAGAGAAAACCTAATACGGAGATTCAGCTGGCATTCGTTTCATGAAGTTAATTTCAATATATTGGTCCCATGACTAAATAAGCAAAACTACCCAGTAAGACTAAGACTGAAGTTAAACGCAAACAATATAGAAATAAAGCCGAGGTCGTCAAAGCGTGCATATATGCATGCAAATAAGATATAGTTCGAAATATAACGCTATCAACCTAAATATATGTATCTAGAATCAGACAGAGTACAGTTTGAAATATAGAATTGGCTTTTTACAGAAAAATGTCCGAGGTGCCCGTGGCAATTGCCTTGGACTGCAGGGGGTTCATAGTCAGAGAAGTCAAACATAAATGCGCAGGCACCCACCGCGGCCCACTCCCCCGCGTTGTCCGCGCTCTGGTTTCTCTTCTCGTACACAAAAGCCTCTCGCTCCAAAGCACACGGTCCGCACGAGGAGGTGGAACAAATTCCTCGACCGTCTTGCCTGGAACCCAGTTCTTCGCATCCCGTGCGGCTGTGCCGAGCTTCTCCCTCCTGCAAGAAACTCCTGGAGTGCGCTTCCTAGTGCGGTGGTGCTGCTATCTTTGGTGCGCTATTCGGTTGCTCGAACCGGGTGCGCTGGAGACCTGGAGTCACTTAGTGCCTTTCGGTGGATTGATTCCGCGAGAGATCGGCGCGGGATCGAGTTCTCGGAAGCCAATAAAGGCGCGCTCTTTTGCACGGACACGGAGATCGTAGTCGCGACTGGAGGCGGCGAGAGTGAGCATGGGCGCGGGCGCGTCGGGCCTGGCGGAGATGGAGCCCGGCGGCAAGGCTGCGCGCGCCGGGCTGGGCGACCTGCCGGAGCTCTGCGCCGCGGAGGTGCTGCTCCACCTCGGCGCACCCGACATATGCCGGCTCGCGCGCCTCAACCGCGCGTTCCGAGGCGCCGCGGGGGCAGACTTCGTCTGGGAGGCGAAGCTGCCGGAGAACTACGGCCATCTCCTGCGCTTCGTCGATGAGGCGGGGGAGGGAGAGAGTGAACGGGACCGGAGCGACGACATGGGGAAGAAGGACATCTTTGCCAGGCTCGCCAAGCCCGTTCCGTTTGACGGTGGCAAAAGGGTGAGATTTTTTTCCTTGATCCGTCTCGTTCCAATTTGATCGATGTTGGAAGCGTTCTTTCTCCACTGTTGGGAGTTTGAACATGGAGACGACTGGAATTCGGATCATCTAATATAGACTTGCTTAGCTTCAAATTAGTTTTCCATTTGATGACTGTAAATCTATTGGTTTGCTTAATCGATGCAAAATGAATTTTTTGCCCTCGCCAGAAAGGGAAAAAAAAAGGTTATGATAGTTCTTATTGAATTTTGTTTAGAAAAGGGAGATGTACAGGTTCGGTTAATCGAATTTCAACTGCTTAGGTAGCTATTGGTCCTTCGAATTTTTTTGGGTGTGTTCTGACAAATAAAGTGTCGGTTGTACGGGAACTATGAAGATCCATTTTTAAAAGGAACTATCTTACCATGGACTAATAAAAAAGCACTATGAGGTTTTCTTGCTTTGTGCACAGAATGGAGTATGAAAAATGTTTCGTTCATATAGTAGTTTTCAATTGTGTACTTTTCTGCCTTGTCCTGCAGGAATTCTGGTTGGAGAAGGGCAAAGGTGGAATTTGCATGGCGCTGTCGTCGAAAGCCCTTGTGATAACGGGGATTGACGACAGGAGATACTGGATTAACATGCCAACCACTGAATCTAGGTAAATATCACCCCGTTGTGAGCTTCCTTGTACTACTATCTTGGAATTTCTCTCTCTTGTTTCTGCTGCAGCCACGGTTGTTGGCATCTCATCCTCGTGTATTGTTCATCTGCAATGAATGATTTTGTTGTTACAGTTAAAATTAGCAATAGAGAATCGGAATAAAAGCAAAAACCTTTTCCTCTTTTCTGATTGACTTTTATTGACGAGATTTTTAATACAAAAATGATTTATTGCACATCTTGCTAGCCACTAAATTGATGAGGTAAGCATGGACGCTAGCAAAAAGCGACGGAAGATAATTGGCTGAGAACAGCACTGTGTGTGGGGCTGAAATTTCAATTGTTATGTCAATATTTTCTCCATTTCCCTTTGAATTCGTGGTTTTTAGTACCGTGATACCGTCTGACCACAATATTTCTCTCGCCTTGCATGGTCTGCTATACTTTTTTTAAACTAGTGATGGATATTTTTTTTCAGATGATGCTCAAATAAATTTGTTTTTAACGAAAAGACAAACAAATTTGTAAACGTGTGCTGGAATTTGCACGTGAGTGACCTGTTTTTAACTTGTTACCTGAAACTTGCGCATTCCTTAGGTATGTTCATACGTCCAATGAGTCAAATAAATAGTAGTCCGTCATGGCTACTCCTAAAAAACTTGTTTGCACGCATAAAGCCCGGAAGCTTCTGAGTATAAAAACAACTAAGAAACAATTTGTTCTATCTAGTATGCCTTTGGTTGTTTCCTAGCCACTGGAGGCTGCCTTTCTAAGCCAACTGGCACGAACACAATTACACAACTATACATACAGGGTCTCCTCGAGTACACAATGTTTGTTTCTGCATGCATGCATGTATGTCTGAGATCCATGAGGATGTGAATTTTATGGCTTGCTTTTTGTATCATCATATTGTCAAGAACTCAAAATATCTGGTAGCTGTGGCCACAACTAAAGCCTGCAACTGATTATCTACTCGTGTAATAACAAAATCCTAGAACGAAATTCATTGTCATTGATTTATTTCGTTCCAAATTACAGAACACAATGTTCTGTATTTTATATGCTGAAAATAATCTGAGCCAATGCCTTCTATGCTTGATCCCGCAGGTTCCAATCTATTGCATATCTCCACCAAATCTGGTGGTTTGAGGTGGTTGGAGAGGTCGACTTCTGCTTCCCTGCAGGGACCTACAGTCTGTACTTCAGGCTCCATCTTGGCAAATCTTCAACACGTTTTGGCCGCCGTATCTGCAGCTCGGAGCAAATCCATGGCTGGGGCAAGAAACCTGTACGATTTCAACTCTCTACATCAGATGGTCAGCACGCTGTGTCCCAGTGTTACTTGGACGAGCCTGGAAGCTGGATCTTGTACCATGTTGGCGATTTCGTCGTGTCAACCTCTGAACAACCAATCAAGCTAAAGATCTCACTAGCCCAAATCGACTGCACTCATACAAAAGGCGGTCTCTGCGTCGATTCAGCGCTAATATATCCAAAAGGCTTTGAGCCAGAGAGGGTGATCAGGACTCAGAAATGAGCTTGTACACTTGATAGAGTCAAAATACATTAGAGTTGTAGAGGAATATAAGCAGCCTACCATTTTTAACTGGGGCTAATTGTATGCTATGAAAGCATGTGTACATAGTAGACTGAAATTTTTGTATGATGCCATTTTGTAGTTTGCCTTTTTCTCATGGTGGTCACGGGCTCATGGTGTTGACTGCCCATGAACCTCGAAACTGTATGTACTGAATTTTGAGCTCAGTTTCCTTCTGTGATCAACGCAGTTATAATAGTTCTTAATTTCTTTTCCTCAATGTAGTTTGGCCCATGTCTTAGCTCATGATTATTATCATTCTTTTCTTTGTGAAATGACTGGACGCTGAAATGGATGAGATTATTGCAAGTCTATGGTTTTTTAGAGATCAACGCACCGATCTTCAGTCCATCGAATTGCATCGGGACAAAAGTAAGTAACTGCAGCTCAGTTTGTTTATTGAGAGCAAACGCCACTGCACGCAAGAAGGAACCTAGCGCTTCCGGGCGCTGCGTGCAGCTCCGCCCGCTCCACGCCGGCGGCCGCCCGATGCGGCGATGTGCGGCCGCCGGCGCGCGGGGAGCGGCTTCGCTTGGGAGCGGCGCCGTGTGGCTCCTGCGCGGAGCGGCTCCGCGCGGGCCCACCGGCCAGCCATCCTCGGGCAGCGCGCCTTCGCCGGGGGAGGGCCCAGCCTCCGCAGCTGCCGCGCCGACGTGTGGACGCGCCGGCCATGTTTGCGCTAGTCGCGAGGTGCGTTAGCAGCCGCTGGGTGGGCGCCGGCTTCCTGCCTCATCCTTGCCCGCTGTTTGCCACAGTCTGTGCGATGGTGGCGGTCCTCCTGTCCTGTGCAGCGGTATGGTGCGGCGGAGGGGGTGGTTGGCCGGAGCTGAGCCAATAAGTGCTCCTCGGCCTCGCAGCGCCTCCTCTCTTTTGCTCGCTCGCCTTGCCCCCTTTCCTACCCAGCACCGATGCCCCCGCCCCACTCCAAACCCTACCTTCTCTGGATCTGAGCGGCGGCCCGGCTAGGCATGCACTGGCGCGCGGTGGCGCAGGCAGCGACCGGCGCGGCTCCATGGTGCACGGCACCTCCCATCTCTTCCTCCCCATCGCTATGCCGCTGTGATGCCCCTGGCATCTCAGAAGCCGTACACACAATTATACATAAGCTAATGATGAATTAAGACTAAATCATGCTTAAGAGAGTAATGAGGAATTGGTAGATAAACCACTGAGTCAAAATTTCTCAAATCTGAAATTTTAGCTCATCCCCAAATTGATTCTGAAATTTCTTTTGATTGGACTATACAACTCAAAAATTTTCTTTTATATGAAATGGAATTGAACTCATCACCTTTCAAATGCATCTATTGTGGATGTATTTGGACTTCATTTGATACTTCAAAAGATGAAAACAAGAAAAGCTTTACTTAGGATAAATCTGCTATTTTACCAAAACCCTAAACAAGGGTATGTTGTATTTCAAAATATGTTGTGATTTAGAGAATGCTCATATTATCAAAGTTGTAGGAAATGATCTAATAAACAACTTTGTCAAAATGAGTCTGGTCATAAAATGAATTATAATAGGAGTTTTGAACCAATTTTTGTCAGCCCAGAAACACACCCCTACTCTGTCCAGTTTGGTAATTTGAGATTTTTTTACCCATAGAGTCATTTTCATGACCTGCCCTAATGAAATGAAATATAGTTTAGAAAGTCCCAAACAAATTTGTCAAAAGAAGCAAGTGGAGTTGAGGCCTATAACTAGGGTATTTTCCCCTCCCAAGCAGATGACCTACCCTGTCCCTACCTATGGCTGCTGCATAAATTCAAACAAATTTCATATTTGCCGGCCGAATTTGAATATGAGCCAATTGACAAACTTGTAGAGCTCTGAGAGTACAACAATTCATCCAATTACCACTTTTCCAAATTCGGTCTCCAAATTGGTCAAAACGGCGGTTTACAGTAGTGGGGAAAACACATTTTTCTTTTCTTTTTTCCCGGGGTCACTGACAGGTGGGCCCTCGGATCCGCGCCGACGCGCCGGCGCGAACCCGCGCGCGCCGCGTGGCTCGCCGGCGTACAGGAAGTACGGCGAGCCCGCAGCGTCCGCGCCGGGCGCGTCAAAACGAGGCACAAGTGCTCCCCACCCGAAACCTTAGCGCCTCGTTCCATTTCCGACCCGTCCCCACCCGCGCGCCGCGCTTGAACACGAGCCGCCATTGACGCCGGCGAGCTCGGGCTCGAGCTCGCGCCGCCGCCGTCCGACCCCCGCTCGCCCCGAGGCCACCATCGCCGCACTCCCCACTCCGCCGCGCACCTAACGCCCTAGACCTCGTCGCCTCTCCCCCACCCGGCGCCGAGATCCACCTCCGCTCGACGTCAAGCCCGCGCCGCCGTCGCGCCGGTTCACCCCGTCGCGTACCACCCTCCACCGCCTCCCGGTGCTCCGCCAGCTCCGCCTCGGCCTCGCGCACCCAACGCGCTAGGTACCGCCGCCGCCATCGCCTCCTCCACCTCTCCCCGCGCGCGCCGCTCGCGTGCACCCGTGCCGCCCACGGGCTCGTCGTGGAGAGCCACCCTCGGGCCATCTCCGCGCCACCACTTCGACTCCGCCGGGTTCGCCTCGTCCCCGCGCAGCTCAAGCGCTCTCTGGCCCCGCCATCCGCCGCCCCGACCGCCGGATCGACGCCGCGCCGCCGCGCCACGCCAAGCTCCCGCGGCTTCGGTTCACCGCCGCCGCTCCGCTTGTCCTCACCTCCTTCCGCGACGAGATCTGGGGGAATCGAGTCCCCGTGGACGGGAACATCTTCCCCGACCCCATCGGCCTCAAGCCCGGGCCTCCACGCGCCGGCGCAGCGTCCCCAACCCCGGCCACCGCGCGCGCGCCCGTCGGCCCGAGGAAGAAGAAGAAGGAAGGGTAGTTTTACCCGAAACCCCCTGCGTTTTTGCATTTTTACGCGCTATGTTTTAAAGACTATGCATTGAGTCTGTAGAATCTTCCCTGCTACCCCCTGGAGGTTATGGTTAATTACGTATAGGTCCCGGATCTAGGGTTAATAAGTATTATTTCGGTTTTGAACTTTGGAAAATCATATAAAATCACAGAAAAATCCAAAATGGACAAACTCAGTTGCGTTAGACTCCTTTTGGGTAGATCTACATGCTTGGTAGGATGTGGAAGTGTGAAATGTCTGTTTTGCCCTTGGTTTGTTGCAGGCAAGATTAATAAGGATAAATGACAAAAGTGGGCCAAATAAACTCCAAATGGCATGAAACTTGGATAGTAGCTTTCTTAGGGTATTATAACACTATGTGAATTTTTATAGCCCTAGCACTTGTGGTTTGATTACCCTTTGGCCATTATACATGTGTATGTGTATTCATCTAACCTAGGAAGGGCAGGCTACAAAGATTATGCTCAACTTGACTCTCCAACATTTTTCATATACCTTAGGTAGTATGAGTGTCTCACCGGTAAAATATGAGCCCCTGCATGTTAAGAGTTAACGGTGATTTGAAAATGACAAATCTTGACTTGGGGAACTAGATAAATGGAAAAGATGGCTTTAGGATGCTAAGAGAATTCCACGAAAAATGTGGTAGCTTGTGCATGATATCTAGTTCCCAAAGAATATATTTGGGCATGTCCCTCATGATAATGGAGCTGTGTAACTACGAGAACTCAAGTGCATATTTTAATTCACAAATGCGCATGTGTGAGGATGATTAGGGTCTATACGATGGTTCGGGCCTTAGAATCAATACATGTTCATATGTCCTTTTATATGTGATCGTTGTAGTGCATCTCGGGGATGGTTCGTATAGATTCCTAGTAAGAATCTGAGTCCCTTTCGTGTGGAGCAAGTTTTACGTAAGGAATACTTAAGTAAATTGCCTAGACAATAATTCCCATGAATATATCCTTTACGCATATCATGCACGCTTTTGCATTCGTTACGCTTATGTTGCACTATGTCATGCATATAGATTCCGCGAACGAAGGACCAACGCAGAAGCAGTCACACCCAGTAGCCGGAAGATGAGCCCGTGCACCCGGTGCCAGAAGACGGCGTGTCGCTGATAAAACCGTCCCTGTTTCAAGGGGTTGCCTAGGGCAAAGCCTCACAACCCGACAAACTAACAGTAGCTTAGTTTGTTCAAGTTGTCAACAACAAAGGTAGGCCCCTTAGGCATTTTCACCTATCTAGGGAGTCTCACCACCCTATACTTGTTTGTGCATTACGTTTAGGGATTTTATGAAACCCCACATGCATAAATCCTTGATGCCCAAAGTAGGAAGGATAAAACGAAGTTTATGCTTAGCCATGCTTAGACGGTAGAAGACGAGTGAAGGTATTCACTCGCGAGATGATAGGGCCTACAAATGTTTTTACAAAAACTTGGATCGAAAGGCAATCTGTTATGACTTGATGATAAGTTGAGACCGGGCGGAGATATGTTTTGATATGATGAGATTTGTGATAATGTGTTGGTGGACTCCGCCCGAGTCGATTAAGGCCTGTCCGCTGTTCGCCTGCTGATTGGCATAACATTGCTAGAGTGCTTATCCGGTATATGGGGCCGGTGAAACCTTACTTGTGCCATCCAAAGAACAGAGACACGTTCCTACCCACTGGTTGCGAGGAAGGTGGTCCGGGGGAGCTTGGTACTCATGACGGGGAGACCGGGATGCCGGCAGGCTCGTCATGGGGGCACAACCCGGAGGTCAGGCGGGAGTGAATCGAACTTGGGATGGGGCAAGTGGAGGCGGGAGACCATATGTGGGAAAGCCGTCGTGTCAGTAAGCATATGGGCCCCTGGCATTTTTAGTTATTCCCGGGAATTAAAAATCGATTCGAATCGCTGATGCTCACCAGGTGTGAGAATGCCAGATATCGCACACGGGCAACGTAGTAACAACTTAAATACTTTATGCTTATATTCATGTTTTATATACAACATGCTTGGATAAGTATGATCCGTCCGACTATTCATAGTGCTGCCCATCCACTGAGAGGAGGTTGATGGATTTGGGAGATGCTTCGAGGTCGAGGGAGAGATGACCCGACGTATAGGGGCATCGCTCCTGAGACGGCTACTCCCAAGAGTTCGATGGGGGCTCTATAAATCTTGGGACGGGGCATGCGTCCATGTTTTATTTTTCTGCAAGTTTTTCCCTATGATATTGTTGATAATCATAACTAAGGGGTAGCAGTTGTCAAATCCTGCTATCTTATGATAACATGTTTTAAATAAACAATCAATGGCTAAGGACCCACTTCTAGTAAGCTTATGCGGGTTAGAAATCAGTCCACCAAAAAGCCTTGCATAATCTCAAATGTGTCGGGCTGAAACCGCCCACGGGTAAGTCCTACGAGTTCCCCACGAACTCACCGTTTGTTGTTGATATTTTTCTTTTAGGTGCATATCAGATTATGATCAAGGATGACTACGGTGGGCTCGAGGTCATACTTGATGGTTACTTTCCGCTGCACGTTACATCTTTGTAACGATATGTATTCCGCTGCGAGGTTTATTTTGAAGTTCTTTTTCACTACCTTGTACTCCTTTTGAGCAAAAGTATTTGTAATCAATCAAATTATGTTTGTATGAAATGGTAGGTTGTTGTAATTGTTGTGGTTCTTCCGAGAGCTTAACGTGTGTGATGTCGGCATCCCTGGGAGATGGTTTCATCGAGTGCCCTTCTGGGTAGCTCGACGGACTACCGAGTTTAGTTCGGTCTAAGTGCACTGTGGGCCAGTGGTGGCAGGTGTACTTAGCCCGTATTAAATCGGCGGTTCCGCCACAGCCGCCCCTGCACCTGCGCCGTTCCAGTCTCTCCCGTCGGCGCGGCCCTCGGTTGCGCGAGCGCGGCCTGGTATGGCGCGTGTGGCGGCGCCGGCCGCCTAGCACCGGCCTGGCATGAGCAGCGGTCCAGGAGCCGCTGCTTCGCGTTGTGGTTTTGTAGATAAAGAGGTTAGCCGCTGCTCCTTTTAGTTTTTTTTTTTTTGACTGTCAACGGGGGGGAGCGAGCTCCCCACCTAGGATGTATTAGTATTGGCCCAAAACGGCCCGCAGCACAAGGTTACATTTTGTCCGAACCGGGGGCTGCTCCTTTTAGTTCACTTGGTCACAGGTGTGATCCTTGCTTTTCCTCTTCCCTTCACTTCCTTCTCGCGGGCGTCGTCACCTTGGAAAGAGGATTGGTTCTTTAGCCGCTGCTTCGCGTTGCATCGGTGAGCTCGCCTCGCCAGTATCATGATCCACCGATGGAACTGCTCGGCAGTGGCTGCCTCCGGGGTAGGTGTCGACTTCCGGATGCAGACCTCGACGGCCAGGTCATGACAGCGCCATGTGTGGCCTGCCGTGGGTCACATTTGGCCATGGTGCTGGCGTACATGGAGTCTGTCAACGACAGACAGACGACAGGGCCAGCGATGGTGGCTGCTGGCCTCCGTTCTCCTTGCTCCTTGCAGCCTTTCCATCTCCTTGGTCTGTCACAATAAGATCCTTCTCTCATGTTTGGTTTACATTTCTTTATTGTCCCAAGACAGCGGATATTGACCAAAAGACCTCTTAATTTTTTTCTTTGCCAGGTATTTGCACTGATCCCTCCTTTGTCTTTGTATTGTGTTCAAAGAAATGAGGCATGAGTGATATTTGTGAAATTAAAATCTATCAACTTTTGTGAACCGCAGGTAAGATTAAGGAGCCCTGCTTTGTCAGGTCTCTTTATATGATTCAGCAGGATAGTCGGCTCTTCATCAACCAGGTGCCTGCTTGCTTTGTTCACAATGTTTCTTGGTGCTCAATGCTTCCTGTTGTTGTTGCCGGCCAGCCACGGTCGCGATGCCTGCTTTCCTCTATTTTCTACGAAGGCAAAATGGCATAGCTGCAAGGCGACGAGAAGGAAGCACAACAGCTTCCTTCTCCACTCTCTGCTCTGAGTGCTCCAGTTCTGCCGCATTTCCCTTTCCTTCCATGGCTGAAGCACGCCCCGTGCAACTCCCTCTCCTTACATGTCTAATTAAGTTCTCAGGTAATATTTGATTTTCACACATGGTTAGGCTTGGTGCTATTTAGTTTGCTGGAATTATTTTCACAAATTTTGTCAACTATTATTGGTCTAATCCCTACAACTTTGTTTATCCCTGTTTGTCTAGATGGACTGGGACGGGGATCCTTTGCACAAAAGAAAGTTCCAGGTAAAGTGTTGGTGTTGTTTAGTAGATTGTTCTCTAAACCTGTTTTGAAATACACTTAGCCTTTTCTTTTTCAAAAAATAAATTAGATATGCATGCCAGCATATTTGGCTGTATTCTATTTTAAGCTTCACACAAGCATTTTGAATTACGATGTACCTAATTGATATTCTGCCCAGTATTTGATGTATGTTCTTGGCTTTGCTAGAAACTCATGTCAAAGTCATTTAGTGGTTTTTGCATATGATAAATATACATACAAATTCGTTCTTTGATATATAAAATTAATTGCCCTTTCCATTAATACATGTAATTGTGAATTAGGCATAGCTTCTCTAAACGAGAAGTCCTGTTACTGCTAAATAAATTCCATTCCAGAGTTGGTTTTCGCCAAATAGCCTGTTCTTTTTATCCTCACTCTCTTATTTATTAATTATCTGTTTTACTCTCCGTGCGCAGAACTTATATGGCCTCATGCTGGTTGAAAGCAAGGTACAAATATGTTCTCCTTGAGTTGAGATATATGTTTGCTGAATGGTGCTAACAGGGATTACATGTTGCTACTTTAGGTCCAGTAAAAATTTCAGTGGTGTCTGCCCAGTTATTCTCATGAATATTAGAACCTATGTGACAAGGTGATGCAAATAACTATTTCCCATCAATTGAGTACCGGTGTTTACGTAACAACACACAGGAAGAATTGATGGCACATTGGAGTCATCAATGAACACTATGCAGGGTGAGTTCCTAATATAAAAATAGCTACTTTCGGATAACATTCTCCTCACTACAAGATTTCAGATTTTCATGACCTTGAACATAGACAGAGTACTTCAGGTGTGTAAAAAGGTTTATGCTGATTCTCTAGATATATAAGCCTTCTAATTAGGTAAAAGCTCATATAATATTTCTCTGATATATGTGGCTTGGCTAGCATTGTGTTCCATATACCAAAATAGATACTTTTTCAGAGTATATTATCCTAGCTCCATTTTAGTTTGTTGCTTCAGAGCGAGGACCTCCAGTTACAACGATACATTGTCCTGTCCGGGTTACCACTATATTTGCCCATTTTCTAGGTTTTTGGCAACCTTAAACCCTATATTTCTCAATACATTCTGGATGTACATACACCGTGAGCAATGGTGTAGTATTGTCTCAACTTTCTGGAGATGAAAGATTTATGTCTTATGCTCCTTTCACTGTAGATAGTTCTGTCAAGGTTAGCAGTGTTAGATAGCTCTCATGCTTGAATGAACTTGAGAAGTAGAGCAACGATAGTGTAGTGACAATGCAGCTTATATGACAAATTAGACATTGATCTGAGATTATATGATTGTTTGGTTCATTGACTATGGTGCATGGATATAATTTGGTGGGATTCCGATTGTTAGCGCACTGGCCATTGGTGGCCTTCACATTTGTTTCACGGTGCTTATTCTAGATGCCCTTTGCTTGCTTCTCCTAGCGCAATGATATGCTCTTCTGATTACTTGGTAACATGCTAATTTGAGATACCTATTGTTGCCTTATGTGAATAGCTATCAACACCATGGTCATGGTTGCTTCACTTTCCTTTTCCGAGTGATTATATAATTTATGTCTACTTCAAAATCCTCCATTTCTCAATGTTGTTTTTATCCAGTCAAACAAGTTTTACATATCGTGTTGTGACATGTTGTGATTCCTTAATTTATATTGTTTGTTTTACTTGAAAGGGGGCTCAGATGTACTTAAAGTAATAAAGACTCACAAAAACGCTTCAGGTATAAAATCATAACTTATTTTAAATCAGTGTAATATAATTTGATTATTACTCCTCATGCTCTCCTGAACTTATATTGTAGCACTCAGTCGTGTGTAGCTTGTCAAAACATTAGCTTCCAGTTTCACATGGTATACAACATATGTAGATCTGAAAAAAAAACAAGTTTCAAACTGCTTTGCTTTATGCCTGATTTATCTACGATCTAAAAAAACAAGTTTCAAACTGCTTTGCTTTATGCCTGATTTATCTACTCCCAGACGTTTTATTTTAAAATAGAGATCATTTGCTATGATCAATCTTGACATTGAACATGTGGTCCATTCCTCTCTAAAGTGAAAATCAATATGCTTTATGTGACTTTTCTTGTGAGCTTCATCCGAATTAGCTTGGCTCAGTTAATCTAACTATTTTGATTACAATGTGTATTCGAATCGATGTATCTGCATGCTTTCATTTATAATTAATTACCCGTCGCAGTCATTTCAGTTCTTGTCATACAAATTTAGGACAAGCTATTCATGTTTCATCAGGTACTAGTGTTATTTTGCTTAGCTAACTTTCACTCAGATGAAACAAGAATGTGTGATGTATAATGTTCTTCTATGGCTGTAGCCTGTTCTTATAGAACATATGTTTTTTTTTCCTAAAAAATGTCTCTAACCTAGCTATTTGCCATTATTGAGACCCCCATTTGCCATTGTCTACTACTGTGTTTATAAAACCAGTAACATGTTGTGTTGTACTGCGCAGCGCAACTTCCTTTCATGATGATCAAGGATGGAGCTGATAAGGTGTTGAGCGAGGCTTTAAGGATCGAATTTATGATATCTACGGAGGTCTCTCTCTGGAGTTTCAAGTTGCAATGAAAAAACCTTTTAGTCTAGCGAGAAACCATTTTTTTTCTTTTGTATTCAGTTTTCTATCCTTTTTAGGTAAACATGTGTTCTCCATAGATATTATTTCAAGAATTTCATCCGGTTGTGGCAGATTTTTGTCATGTGTTCTTGCTTCCTCACAAAATAAAAGTGTTGAGGATTGTACCCGGCAGATGTATCTTGTCTGTTTTCATTTCATTTTACATTTTTGTTTATGTCCTCTAGCAATAGCAAACACAGTTGCAGCTGCATAAAAATACTGTGGATCCTATGCGCGCAAGGGCGCCCCCCCCCCCCCCCGGTGCGTATGACGACAGACAACGTTATATAACCTGCACTGTTACTACCTAGATAGACTTAGCAAGAATTTGGGTGAACAAAGTGTCCAAAACTGGTTCCTGATTCCTAGTAATTTTTTTGAGGGGAGGTTCCTGATTCCTAATGGCATGATTACAAGCCAAATCTTCAAGGACGGCCCATATTAGACGAAATGCTGCCATCAGTCTCGAAGACCAGAGCCGGCCCATCTACCACGCTGAGCAGCCCGCCAGGAGCCTCGGAGCCCCTAAAGAAAACCAGGAGCCTCGGAGAAACCGAGGCGAGATTTCCCTCAGCTCACGAAAACAAAAACAACGGGACTTGTCAAAATCCGACGGCCAGCAAACCGGCAAACCGCATCCGGCGGCTCCCCTCGCCCACAAGTTTCCGCATCTCACTCTATAAAATTGGGCGGACTGCCAAAGGCCCTCGCCCGACCCGACCCATCTTCCCAAAGCTCGTTCGAATCCTCCCCTCCGTGATCTACAAGCTCTTCTGGAAGCTTCGGCGATGGCGGCGACGATCCAGTCCGTGAAGGCGCGCCAGATCTTCGACAGCCGCGGCAACCCCACCGTCGAGGTACGGGCCTGCCACCCTCTCCACCACTCTCCCCACCGTATCTTCTTCTATATGCTCGGATCGGATCGGATCGGTAGATCGCGCCATGGTGTTGTGAGGTCGTGCTGCTGCTGCCTGATCTGTGTGTACGAGGTGGATGGATTAGGGTTTTGGCGTCTCACTGCGAAACTATGGAGCTTAGAAGTGAGCTGCAGGGTTTTGACTTTTGACTGCTCTGTGAGTGTTTGTTAGGGTTTTGCGTTGGAGCCGTCAGTTTGGTAAACATCGCATCTAAATTTAAACCACCGTTTTCTCGTACAAAGTTCATCCTAAAAAAATGTCATCAAGATGTTTTTCCTCCCACAGCAGCTCCTCTGTATCTAAAAACAAGTGGGATTACTAATCACCCCAGATTTGAGAAGAGGGGGATGCTTTAGGACGTTACTAATTATATGGGAGTTAAATCTAGGACTCTAGGCGGTTAAATATAGGAGGATCCGATCGAATATAGTTGTTTCTTCGATGTATGGTATTCCACCCGCTTGTTATCAGTCTGTGATCTGTGGGGGTGCAAATCAGCAGACTGTCAATAAGGGATCTGTAGTTCGTGGGTAGCTATGTACTCATACTTTTTAAGAAGCGAATTACATGCGATTTTATGTTAAAATGCTATCCATTCGCTGTTTATTTTGTATGTTGCCCTTCCATTGCTGGACGGCTAATGCTATGAGTTTGTGCCTCAGGTCGACGTGTGCTGCTCGGATGGAACCTTTGCAAGGGCAGCTGTTCCCAGCGGAGCATCAACTGGTTGGTTATTTGTAATATTAATATTGTTCAATCTACTTCGGTTTGTTTGCTTTATTTACAATCTTGAAGCTGTGAGCATATCTTATGAGTGTTAAGCTGTATCTTTAGTTTTGATGTCTTGGGCAGTAGTTGATTGTGCGTGATGCTCTTCTGTTTACAGGTGTTTATGAAGCTCTGGAGTTGAGAGACGGTGGCTCTGACTATTTGGGGAAGGGTGTTTCCAAGGTCTGCCTTAAATCTCACTGCCTGTTATATAACTGAATAAATGAATTTGATCTTCAGTTGTGTCTTTTGTGTGAAGCCGTAGAAAATTTTATATGGGGTGATATGCTACTCACATCTTGCAAGTCTCTGCACATATATAATTATTACTTATGTATGTCTATATATTATCAATGGTTTTCTTTTGAGTTGGTTGGTATATAAGTATAACTGCATGTAGTCATTTAAACAATGGCCCATGCTTTGCATTTTGTCTTAGCTGTATTACCCTGTACCCTTATTTCACCAGCTAGATGCTTTGATAGTTTAGCTTCTTGTAAGTTTGGTTGCACTTGCTAGAAAAAGTGTCATGCTGTACAGCTGTAGATTGTGTTAATGCGCTAATTGACCTCTTTTTATGATATGAGGAAGAATGTCAATGGTGGTGTAAGCTCGCCAGATCACCCTTCAAATCTATGTAATAAACCAAATTGAACCTTTGCCATAAAAATTCCATATAATGAATCGGTGGAAATTCAACTAAGATCGCAGAACATCAGCTGCAACTGTAAAATTCGGTCCATAAAGGCTGCAAATGTGATGAAAATAACTTTTTTTTTGTAAAATCGTTGTTATTGATTACATTGCTCCTACTGTTGGCTCAGGCTGTGAACAATGTGAATTCTATTATTGGACCTGCTCTGGTTGGCAAGGTTTGTCCCACCCCCAAGATGCCCTTTCTTTCTATTCTTGTAGGGATTGCATGTACTCATTTATTTTCCCTTTTGTTCTGCAGGACCCGACAGCCCAGACTGAGATTGATAACTTCATGGTTCAACAGCTTGATGGGACCAAAAATGAATGGGGATGGTGCAAGCAAAAGGTATTATGTAGTCCATGCGTACGAAACTATGGAAATATAATAGTTCTGTTATTTCTATTCACAGTATTGCTGTCTAACGTTTAGCTTTTAACATTTGTATATCCAGCTTGGTGCTAATGCTATTCTGGCCGTCTCGCTTGCTGTTTGCAAAGCTGGAGCTAGCATCAAGAAGATCCCTCTCTATCAGGTTTTTTATCTTTAACCCGCTTTCGTAGCTCTCCTTATTTAGTTTTTAACTATCCAATCATTTTGAATGTGCTTTTTATTACAGCACATTGCCAACCTAGCTGGGAACAAGCAGTTAGTGTTGCCTGTCCCTGCATTCAACGTCATCAATGGTGGTTCCCACGCTGGAAACAAGCTTGCCATGCAGGCAATACCCTGAACCAAGATTTTCGCTTTGATTCCAATTTACTTTTCTTTTTTTGCATAATATCATTATTTCCCTTTGCTTGTATGCAGGAGTTCATGATCCTTCCTACTGGAGCTTCCTCATTCAAGGAGGCTATGAAGATGGGTGTTGAAGTTTATCACCACCTGAAGGCATTTTTCTCAACTCCCTTTTGTCCTCTTTTGTAGCATGGAAGCACCATAACTTGTATGTATTTTGCTATCATTTACAGTCTGTTATCAAGAAGAAGTATGGGCAAGATGCCACCAATGTTGGTGATGAGGGTGGTTTCGCTCCAAACATCCAGGTTAGTTTCTGATCATAATGTGTGGGGTCTTTGTTGTTCCAATATAAAATGTCTTAGCGCTATATGCAGCTGGGTTCTGTTCTTTCTATAGGTAACTGTGTTAGGATTTTATTTTCCATTTTACTGGTAATACTGTTCTTCATGGAGGTAAAACTGATGTGTTTCACATTGCTGACACTGTAGGAGAACAAGGAAGGGCTTGAGCTCCTGAAAACTGCAATTGAAAAGGCTGGATACACTGGAAAGGTCTGTCCGATAATTCTTTTGTCCACTATTCATTTGAGCCATGTGAAGTCTGTCACTGACTTCACCCTCTGTCTGAATACTAGGTTGTCATCGGAATGGATGTTGCTGCTTCTGAGTTTTACACTGAAAAGGACCAAACCTATGACCTGAACTTTAAGGAGGAGGTACACTAATGTTTTATTTCGTTGCAAGCAAGTTAATGAACATGAGAATTGAGACATGTTTCACTAAATATTCTATTTTTGTAGAACAATGATGGTTCACAGAAGATTTCTGGGGATAGCTTGAAGAATGTCTACAAGTCATTTGTGAGCGAATACCCTATTGTATCGATTGAAGATCCTTTTGACCAGGATGACTGGGTTCACTATGGTAAGATGACCGAAGAAATTGGAGAGCAAGTCCAGATTGTTGGTGATGACCTTCTTGTCACAAACCCCACTGTAAGTACCCTGTTTGTTTCCTGTAAAGTTTTTTAAACTCCCATCTCTCTTTCTCACAATCTATTCACATGGGTTGCATTTTTTCGCAGAGGGTTGCTAAGGCTATCAAGGACAAGGCATGCAATGCCCTTCTGCTCAAGGTTTCCACTTCCTAACAATCTGTTGAATTTATTCTTTCTGCACCAGTGTTGCCCTTCTGCTCATTTATCTTTCCATCCCACACAGGTTAACCAAATTGGATCTGTGACTGAGAGTATCGAGGCTGTGAAGATGTCAAAGCAAGCTGGCTGGGGTGTGATGACCAGTCACAGGAGGTAGGCGGATATTCACTGCTTCACCACTTTTCTTTGTTACTATAGCATTGGCTTGTTTCCATTCCTTATTTTATACAATGGCTTGCTGCAGTGGTGAGACGGAGGATACTTTCATTGCTGATCTGGCGGTCGGTCTGTCCACGGTAAGATTGAAATTCTGGCCATGCCTCTATACCTAGAATACAAATTTGCTTGTTCTCAATACATGGGACCGCTACAATAAGTCAATAACCTGGCGAATTTATTTTTTTGTTTGAAGGTAGTGCTCAATATTATCTTTTTTTGTGTTACAGGGCCAGATTAAGACTGGAGCACCCTGCAGATCAGAACGTCTGGCCAAGTACAACCAGGCAAGTGATTTTCTAGAGCTTTAGCACCACAATTGCAGCTTTTTTTTTGTACCTGACTTTGCTCTTTCCAAGTCTCAATGGCAAACTTTTTCATTGAAGTATCTGCTTATGTGTACTAATTCATGCTACTTTCATGATGGGAACAGCTTCTTAGGATCGAGGAAGAGCTCGGTGCCGCCGCTGTCTATGCAGGTGCCAAGTTCCGTGCACCCGTGGAGCCCTACTAGATGGGATGCAATGCAAGCGCTCGCCTAGCAGCTGGAGCCCCGTGAAGCTGGTTCCGGCGACCTGCGTATTTAACTTTTGGAGTGACCTTAAATTAGATCTTAGCAATAAATTCTTGGATGTTAATGTAGACGGGCATGTACCCGAACTTGCTCCAGTTTTGGTGGTGTACTGCCCCGCTGTTTACTTCCTGAACCTTTTCTTGGGTAAAGCTTTCTGGACCTGTTGGATCATATATACGGGCTGATGTTTCTTACCCGAACTTGCTCCAGTTTTGGTGGTGTACTGCCCCGCTGTTTACTTCCTGAACCTTTTCTTGGGTAAAGCTTTCTGGACCTGTTGGATCATATATACGGGCTGATGTTTCTTTCGAGTGAAACGTAATTGCTTGTTTGACGTTTGTTAGTTGCTGCTGCGATGCTGTGGCTAGATGCTTACCCTCTTCTTATATACGTGTATGTATATAAACAAAAGGCGGCGTGCTTGCCCGTGCCAGTCCTCAGGTGCCCAAAGAATAAACACACGGCGTGCGCGATGACTGAATAAAACAGGCATTGGACTAAACATGTCAGAGTAAACCATTTGTGTTTTAGATCGATGTGAATCAGGGCTTCCCATTAATCCCCTACTATTTTTTGGTTGCAGACATGCGAGTGGTTAGTAAATAAACAATTAGTCACCAAACGGCTCATGGGGTGCAATTAATTTTTAGCTAAAGCCAGTAGTTTTGTAGCTAATTTTTAGCTAAGACAATCTACCAATTAGCTAAAGTGCCAGTGTATTGGTGAAAAACACTGCCAGGGCATACCTAGCGCCAGACACGATCTTTCACCTTTCCTTTTATCTTGCAACACAAGGAAATTGTTGCACCGCAAAGTCGATGGACTGTTTTGACCGCGCCGTGCGTGCGTGCGGCGGGTTCGGCGTTGATGGCAACCGGCCGCAGTCGCCGCCCAAAGACCGCGGCACCGTCACCTCCACACGAGAACAGAAAGGCAGCAGGAAACCAGACACGAACCCGCGCCCTGTGCATCCGACCGCCGGAATCGTTTGGCGGCCACAGCCACAGGTTTGGCACCCCCACCCGTTCCGTCCGCGCGGCGGAAGGCGCGGGGGTCCCTGAGGGACCCGACGTGGCCTGGGGCTCTCCCCGTCCCCGCAAGCAACCGACCCCCGGCCCGGGCCCCGACCCCCTCCCCGTTGCTGCTGTGCAGGCAATCAAAGCAAAAGCGGGCACGCAAAAGGAACTGCCCTGCCCTGCCCTGCCCACCCCAGGACCCCCAACACCCCGTTCCATCCATCACCACCCGCCCGCCTCCCTCCCCACCGCCCGCCCGCCCACAGCAAGGAGAAAGGAACCCGAGGGACCAGGACCCGCTCCCAAGGACAGGACATGATGGAGGAGGCGGACGACGGCGGCCGCTGGGACTTCCTCGACCGGGTCGGCCCCGACACCTCCTCCTGCATCTTCAAGCTCCTCGACCACCCCGCCGACCTCGCCCGCGCCGCCGCCGTCTCCCGCTCCTGGCGCCGATTCGGTATCCCCCCTGACCCCCCCCTCTCTCTCTCTCTCTCTCTCTCTCTCTCTCTCTCTCTCTGTGGCTGACTGCTGAGCGACTTCCTTTTCCCTCTTCCCCTTGCCCCATCATCACGCAGTAATCGACAACGAATTCTGCAAGCGCCTGTGCCGGCAGCTATGCCCCGAGGTCGCCAACTTCACCAGCGTGGCCGTGGTCACCAGGCGCCCGGAGGCGGCGGCGGCCGCGCCCGGGGAGCCCAGCCGCGACGCCGACCTTAGGGCCCGCGAGACGGACCACGCCGTGTACTGCCGCCTCGGCGGCGCGCTCGTCTCCGCCAAAACCTCCACCGAGGACTGCATCCTCAACTGCGTCGCCGCCTCCAGCACCGACAACTTCCCGCAGGAGACCGTCGACAACACGCTCGAGCCGGAGGAGCGGGTGTACGGCCACTCCTCCTACTGGTCCAGCGCCGGCCAGGACGACCCCGACGTCCCTGAGAGCTTGATCTACAGGCTTAGCTCCGATCTCTGCTTGGTTGACGAGATCAGAATACGCCCCTTCAGAGGTTATTACTCTTCTATAACTAATTGATTAATTAATTCCCTATTGCCTACCCGCAGTTGTTGGGTTGGATTTTGCCTTTCCAGGAGACTGATCGATTTTCCCCTTGTTTTCTTCTGCCGCCGCAGCTTATTTCCAACCTGACAACCCTATTTACTCTTCGAGGGCGGTGCGGATCCGGATGGGCCACTCCATGCTTCCCCCTGGAACGGAGTCCTTTGTTTCGGATGAGAACGAGAACCTCAAGGCGATGGCTGATGAGAATTACACGTGGACGTACACGTCGCCAGAGTTCCCTGTCCTGCAGGCTAGTTCCTTCGCTTTGCTTCTTCCTCTCTTCTCTTAATAATTGACTTATCTACCGACCAGCAACTTCTAGACAAGAGGGCACCGTAAAGCTAATCTATTATGTATTGTCATGATAATGTGATTCCTGCTGGATTGTTGGTGGAAGATATGCCAAATATAGATCCCGCGCTTTTCAGTACTTAGTCATCTGTTTGTTTGGAATATACTGGAGAGATCATACTTTTACTACAGTTTGGAGTATAAATATGCAACTTGCCGTCATTACCTTTCAACGGCGGAACAACTTAGTTTTTATTTTTGTTAGTAGCTTGAGTATCTCATTGGTTGAACAGCCTGGACGCGAGCAGTTTAGTACTGATACCCAAGTATTGTAATTTTCACTCTCATCTGTTACACCTGAATCGATGATTTGACGACTGTGCTGATGCCATCTTTTTTTTGACTGTGATAGGAAAATGTGTTACAAACCTTCAAGCTTCCACGACCTGCCCTCTGCATTGGTGGTATAGTGAAATTTGAACTGTTGGGAAGAATACAGAAACAAGCTACAGATGATAGGTACTACATATGGTGAGTCCTCAGTCTTCTCATTTCAATGTTGATTGGCCACCTTTATTTAATGGTTCTCTTCAAACAAAGCGTCAATATCATCACTCAATTCCAAACAAATGAACTGGCATGGTTGTTATGCATATTCTGAGCTTGCATATATATGTTCAGTCTCAAGCTGGAATATGAATGCACAACTTATTTCTCACTGCAGCAACATAAAAGATAGTCTCTCTCATTTTCAGTGTTGATTGATCATCTTTATTTAATGGTTCTTTTCAAACAAGGTGGTGGTTATGCAAATTCTGAGCTTGCATATATGTTCGGTCTCAAGCTGGAATAGGAATGCACAAGCACAACTTATTTCTCACCTCAGCGGAAAAAATAATATGTCTACATCACAGCCATTTTCTATGTGATCCTAAGTCCTAACTATCTTCCCTGTTTGCATCAAAGCTAGTTTGTGTATTGTTTATGTATGTGAAATATATATAAAATGTCTCTGCCTCCACGAGGAACACATGCCATCATGTGATGGTGAATTCTCTGGTCTGTTTCTAAAGTAGAGGTTACTTTCTGTAACACGTCTGAAGCATTTCCTTGGATACGCATCAACTGTACGATGCTAACCGTGTATTTTCTTTTTGCGTTTTGAACAGCATCTGCCATGCCCAAGTGATGGGGCGCCCGCTTTCATCAGATCTCATGGTCAATATTTCCAATCCTGCTGATTACTCAATCCTCAAGTATTTGCCAGGGGCCAGCAACGTGACCGGAGAAGACATATTGAACAATGATGGTAGCGACTCGACAGAGTGGCACTCCCTCGTTTCTAGGTACTGGCAGATGAGGCATCTGGCGGGGACTATGAGGAATCATATGCTTGGACCTGAACAGAGGAACCTTCTACTTGGACCTGTACAGTTTGTGGATGAAGATGACTACATGAACATCGAAGAGTACATGAACATCCACATGGACGGGTTCATGGACATGTAGATTTGTTTTTGGTGAATTGGAGGGTCTGTACTACCTATAACTAGCGTTCTCTCTGAACCAGTCTGTAGCCTAATTGAAGGCTGTTCTGATGAGTAAAGTGCAAACGGTTGCTCTTACTGCTTTTGCAACTCTGCTTGACCTTGGTCGTGGTAATAAAATATGACCTGTTCTGGTTCTCTCGTTCAGCATCCCTTACTGAATGCTCACGGTGTGTCGAGAAATTTAGCGCTGAACTGACGACAAAATTGCCACATACAAGATGAATTACATTATTCCTTAAACTAGAATTGCTTTGATGTCCTGAACTTTAGATTTTAATTGACCTGTCAGATTCATAGGTTTTCTTGTGCTACCACTGGTTATCCATGTGTCTGCTCCGTGACTTTTCTTGACAGTGTCTGTTCTTTCTTTCCCCCTATGCCTTTTCAACAGCATTGTGCATAGGAAATCTCAGTTATCCTCTGTGCAGCCTTTCTGTTTCAGAACAAACATATAGGTTGCCTTTTGAGATGAGATCTGCCTTGCTAGTTGAAATGCCTTTGCGCCCATGCCTGGAAATTAATTGGATCCTGTCTTTCCCGTAATCAGGAGCTCTTTTGAGTCTTGATACATGAGATGATTGTTCACTACAAGAACTTCTCTAGGCCATAAATCAAGTTCTGCAGAAGATATGATGATTCTAGTGAGGTGCCTTGTCAAGAAAAAAAAATATAATGAGGTATGATTGTGTCATGACTCATGAATGAATCATGGATAACAAGGAAATTTTATGGCCAGTTACCTTCAGCCGTACCACCTTTCGTATTGCCAGGATTAATCCTGGCATCAGGCATTGAACATTTGTAACATCATGTCGTAAGGTGTAAATCTGAAAATATTAAGCAGTGTGGTCAATTCAGTGGTATTTCAGTCAAAACCTGTCACTAGAGATTATTAGTACCTCTCCGGGGCCAGAGAAATTGATTGATGTGCTGGAAGCAAGCCCTGGAAGAACCATACTGTGTACACGCACTCCATCTTCTCCAAGTATCTGGCCTCTTGCCTTTCCCAAAATACTAGTCAATTAGTTTGATGTTGTGGTCTTGTGGGTTCTTTATAGCGGTGAAAAAGATAGCTACAGATGAACGTGAATGAAGAGGCTATTTCTGTGGCGCTTATACAATTGCACATATATTTCATCTACACTTACTGGACTATTGGAATCCATATCTTCCCTGTTGTATATCTGACCAAGATCTGATATGTTATTTGCGATCTGTATTGCTTCTTGGGACGGCAGATCCTGTGAATGCCATGAGTTAGTATATGAGTCTGTAAATTCCTGATAACATACAGACTGTTGATTTCTTTGTTTCTTTTGTGTTTTGGCATTCTATTCCTAGATTGAGCACACACTATATTAATCATGGTAATCGTTTCTTTAAAAAAATGTCAGTAATGCTTCGTACCGATGGGTTAGGCCTTGACTCCACAATCTCAACATTGCTGTAGTGGAATGAGGCCTGTATAGCAGCTTGTTGAAGCAGCACTGAGCCAATTGATAATGTTGGTGCAACCAAGCAACCCTGATCAGGAAATCAGAATAAGCTGGTATGCTTCAATGGCATTGGCAATTGTAAATATTCTGGAAGTAACACAATGTTGATAGTTTACCATGCTTGCTTTCTCGCAAAATGCTGACAGCTCAGTCACTGTTTCTAACTCGATCTTTGGAACGTAGACAACGCTGCTTAAACCAAATGCTGCTGCCTGCTCATAAATCATTTATGATACACAGGCACTATTATTATTTGGCACCAAGTTTTCAACATAAAGAGGATCTGAAGCACTCATAGAAGACTCATGGCATGATTAAGTCCTGACTCCTGACCTGACAAATTAGTCAATTAATTTTAGTTGTGAAGCATTTATGTTTCCCTCTGTCACTGCTACTATAAGCGAAACGTATTGTCGAGGTCCTGAGTTAATTTGCTTCCTAAATCTGGCACTGTTCTTTTCAATGCGCACTATTGCTGCTAGTCTTGTTGAAGAGCAACATTTATTTAACTTTGGACTTAAGTGCCACGCAATTTGTTGCAGCTTACATGTCATTTTCCATGCTGTAGGTGGACAAGGACAATGGACATACCTGCTTGACATTGTCGTAGACCGTCGAAGGCTCACTGAAATCAACAACCACGCCGGTTGCTCTGGACTGAAAGAACACATAGCGCAGTTAAGCCAAAGGTGCCCTGAAGAAGCAGCTGGAAAACTTATTATTAGAGCCGCTAGGCGTGTACCTGCGCTATGGAGCCCAGAACCATGGTGAGATCATTAAGCACCGGGATCTCTAACGGCTCTTCCATGCCACTTATCTGGAGTACATACAATGGCAGTATCAAATACTACACCGTAGTACGAGATGCAACTGCGCAGGAAGGGAAAGGCAGAGAGCAAAGTACAGTGGAAAAGCACAGCACATTGAATGGAATGGAAGGGTGAGCAGCAGTAACCTGTCCTGCGTCCTCGCCGATGCACTGGGAATCGATGGCCCCTGCAAGCTCCATTCCCCTGGCTTTACTCACCGCAAGAACTGCCGTCCTCCCGATCTCCTTGGTGGCCCCAACGATAACAACCTGGACAGGCATAATAATCACAGCACATACTCCTCAGAACGAACAGTGCCAGAGACGTTGGCTTGTCCAAGAACACAAACTGCAGTGTGGACTGGAGAGTAGAGTAGTACCTTGATCGTGCTCTGGGACGATGGCGTCTGCACGGAGTTGGAGCAGAAGACCTTTGCTGCGTTTCTCCTCGCGGTGTTTCCGCATGCTCCTCTGACTCGAATAGGATAGCAATGGCATGACGAAACCATATCTTCTCTTGCGCAGGCAGAAACAGAAGAGATGTTGGGCAGAGATCGGCCAGTGTGTGTGCTTCTTCGCCCTCCCCGTCCAGTGTGCTTCCTCTGTCTTATGACCTTATCTTGTCTGAAAGTGAGTGGCCTGGAGCCATTTGGCGTACAAGCGTGGTATCGCCCTCTTGGATTGGATTGGATTGGATTGGAATTGGACCCCCTCCTGCTTTACCTAAAGCAGTAGGTTAGCGCTGATGCAACTTTAATTGAATGCATGAGACGCGGTCTTGTTGCGTGAGCACTCTGGTGCAATCCTAATCCTGTGGCCACTGAATCTTGATGCAGGCAGGCAGGCTCTATCCCTCGGCAAGCAGGAGGGCAGGCGATCATTCGGCAATCCACTCCACTTGTGCAGACTTGTTCACGGCACGCGCCCGTCCTGGCGAAGCACAGCAACGCCAGTTCTGCTGCAATGGCAATCCGCTTGCTTGTGTCGTAGAATAGAATCTACAGCTTGCTGCTCGTGCGTTGCTTTCTTTCGCCGGGGCGGGTTCCTGTCTCCCTGTGTTGTTCGTCTTGCAAGCCAAGCATCCGCTTTTCGCGTTCGTTCGTTCGCCTTTTCTACGAGGAGATCAACGCACGCTCACCTTAGACTGTCTTCAACAACACTCTTCAAATTCCATTTTCTATCACTATTTCAACTATTTTTCTGTCTACAGTACAACATTTATATCAAATAATACCAAACAATATTTTGAGAAACCATTTTGCAGGAGACAAGCCTTATTCGCAAAGGGATTTCATACGATGACATCGTTGACGTAGACAGACTTCTATGTCCAAGGACAAGGTGAAGAGAAAAAACAAGAGGCAACACCAGCCCGACACAATGTCAATGTGCAGAGATAAACAGGTTAAAAACTTAGGCTGTGTTTAGATTCAAAAAGTGGAGGCGAAAAGCAGACGAAATCTGTCAAAATTTAGCCAAAAACATCACATCCTACACTGTAGCGCACTGTAGCAGTTTTCATTTGTTTGTGGTAAATATTGTTTTACCATAGCCTAACTAGGCTCAAAAGATTCGTCTCGCAAAATACATCTAAACTGTACAATTATTTTTTGATTTCATGTACGTTTAGTACTCCATACATGTGCCGACATTTTTGATGTGATGGAAAATCTCTTTTTTCATAGTAGAATTTGGGAGAAAATTTGGATCTAAACACAGCCCTTCGACGATAGCGAATGCGATGGCCGTGCTCGATCACCATCACGCACGTAGCACAACAGTGTACTTTGCTGCAGAGAATCGTTTGTTTGGCGTTTTCCTGGACCGGAGGCAGCGTGGTAATAAATCCCGCCACCGGCGGGCAAGGCACGCCTCGGTAGCAGGTCGATCAACGATCATCCAGCACAACAGAAGAGTAACAGAAGCCTGGGCTGGGGCGCCCGGGCTCCGTTCGATCCGCCTGCTCCGTTCGGCGCGGTGCGGCTGCCGTCAGGCAATTAACGGCGCGGCAGCTTGAAACCCCGTGCGCGGGTGACGGCGCGGGAACCGAAGCCGCAGCGCGCCGCAGAAACGGAGCCAAAAGAACGGAGCCCCGGTCCGTGTGCTTCCAAAACCATCTGCGTATGACATGTGGGCCCCACGAGACCGGCTCGCCTTTGCATGAGCACGCCACGCGCACTCGAGTGAGCTCCCGACCCGGACTGCCCGAGTCCGACCGACGGACCGAGTCCATCGAAGCGAACACGATGCCGGTGGCCGGCCTGACAGCGCGGGGCCCGCCCGCCCGCCCACCACACGTGGATCCGATCCGACCGCCGCCTCGCCTTTGCATGTGCGCTGCCTGACGTGCGGGCCCCGCCGGCGATCCTCTGGCTCTGGCTGGCGGTTAATGATGGGGCCATGAGTTTTTATGATCGGGAATGAATGGGCTTGTTAATTTTTTTTTTTGCTCGCTGTTGTAACGGAAGCCACCACGCCATCGGTTTAACTTACGGGTGTTTTTTTTTTATCCAAAAGCTAAATTTTAGCATATATGAATATGTATCACATCAAATGTTTATAAACTAATTAGAAATGTTAAATATAGTTTAACTAAAAAACAATTACAAAGACGAGGAATAAATGGCATGACGAATTTATTAAGCTTAATTAATTCATGATTAATAAATGGTTAGTGTCTAATAAATTCGTCTTGGTCTTTTTTTTCCTACTGCCGCGTCATCGTCAAAGCACACGGTCTTTTGATCGCGGTACACCAAAGCAAAGCAAGCAGCGTTACGAGCTGCCAAATCCAACTTTCTTGCTCCTCTCGCCAAGGTAAAATCTCATCTCAGGGCCATGTTTCTTCTACTCCAGTGAGTGTGACGCTGTTCGTCGAGCCGTATATGTACGCTGTGGCGGCTGTCAAGTGGTACGTCAACGGGTACCTCCGCCCGTGTCAGCATGTACTGTATGGAAGTAGTACTCCTACTACAGTACTAATAGTCTGCTAGTAGTACTAACATGCAGCATCTTTTTTTTTTTTGTTTTTTTATAGGAGTACATCCATTTCGCGTACATCATCTTGTCCTTGAGCGCTCGTCGCTCGTCTCGCTCCCTCGAGTCCAAAACCCCACCAGTTTTTAACCTCATCTGGTTAACGCCCCGCTTAAACAAAACAGGTGAAGCACTAGAAACCGCCGACGCGATTTCATCCGACAAATGGGTCAAGCTCAAGGAAACGCGGACGTGTTCCTGACGACAACACCCGCCTCGAGCGAGCAGCTAGCCCGTAAATCAAATCCCCGTGCCGTCTCGGCAATGGCACCCTCGAATTTGACATTTCACCCAACTGCTCGATCCAATAGCATCGCCAAGGAAGAATTGGAGCTTGTGCTTGGTGGAGTGGGACGGAAGTGGCGGGCGGGGCGCTCATGCTCATGGCTGCATGCTGCCGTGCCCAGCATCTTTCCACGCTGCAAATGGCGAAAAGCGCTGCTTTGCTGTTCTTGCGGTCTCGCCCGCATATAGAGAATAAATAAAAACACCAGCTTTCTTTTTTATTCCCTTCCCCTGCTTCTGCCGGCTCCTTCCTTCTCTAGCGTTTGTTCCCTTGTTCGCTTCCTCGGTTCCTCCTCCTCCTAATCTCGATTTAGCTACCACCACTGGCAGCCGCTACTGAGCTTCAACCAACCACTCGTCGTCCACTCCAGAGTCCAGATCACTGCATCGCCGTCCGAGGAGAGAAATGAGCGCGAGGAGGGGCGACCCGGCCGCGGCCGGCGAGGAGACGGCGGAGGAGCTGCTGGAGCGGGTCCGGGGGATGGTGCCGGCGGCGCTGGACGCGGCGGCGGCCGCGGGAGGGTTCCCGGGGCGGTGGAAGGCGATCGCCGCCAAGCTGGAGGCCCTCCCGGCGCGCCTCTCCGACCTGTCCAGCCACCCTTGCTTCGCCAAGAACGCGCTGTGCCGCGAGCTGCTGCAGTCCGTGGCCGCCACGCTCGCCGAGGCGGCCGAGCTCGCGGCCCGGTGCCGGGAGCCGCCCGCGGCGGGGAAGCTGCGCACGCAGAGCGCCGTCGACGCGCTCGCCGGGAAGCTGGACCTCAGCCTCCGGGACTGCGCGCTGCTGGTCAGGACGGGCGTGCTGTCCGACGCCTCCGTCGGCCCGTCGGCCCCGCCGGAAGCGGACGTCCGGGAGCTGCTCGCGAGGCTGCAGATCGGGCAGACCGACGCCAAGAGCCGCGCCGTAGACGGGCTGCTGGAGGCGCTGCGCAGGGACGAGAAGGGCGTGCTCGCCGTGCTCGGCCGCGCCAACGTCGCGGCCCTGGTGCAGCTGCTCACGGCGCCCGCGCCGGCGGTCCGGGAGAAGGCCGCCGCGGCCGTGTGCCGGGTGGCGGAGTCGGGCGCCTGCGAGGCGCTGCTCGTGTCGGAGGGCGTCCTGCCGCCGCTCGTCAGGCTGGCCGAGTCCGGCAGCCTCGTCGCCCGCGAGAAGGCGGCGCTCACGCTGCAGCGCCTGTCCGGCGCGTCGCCCGACGTCGCGCGCGCGGTCGTCGGCCACGGCGGCGCCGGCGCGCTCATCGAGATCTGCCGGACGGGGGACTCCGTCTCACGGTCCGCCGCCGCCGGGGCGCTCAAGAACCTCTCGGCGGTGCCGGAGGTGTGGCAGGCGTTGGCCGACGTGGGAATCGTCCGTGTCATGGTCGGCCTGCTGGACTGCTGCGGCGGCGCCGTGGGCGTGGGCGGGTCCAAGGAGCACGCAGCCGAATGCCTGCAGAACCTCACGTCGAGAGCCGACGGCCTGCGGCGCGCCGTCGTGTCCGAGGGCGGGCTGCGCGGCCTGATCGCTTGCCTGGACGGCCCGTCGCCGCCGGAGTCGGCGGTGGCGGCGCTCCGGAACCTCGTGGGCTGCGTGTCGGCCGACAGCCTCGTGTCGCTCGGCGTGCTGCCTCGGCTGGTCCATGTGCTGAGGGTCGGGTCAACCGGCGCGCAGCAGGCGGCGGCCGCGGCCATCTGCCGGATCGCCAGCTCGGACGGGAATGAGATGAAGCGCGGCGTGGGCGAGCACGGGTGCATGCCGCTGCTGGTGCGGCTGCTGGAGTCCAAGTCGAACGGCGCGCGCGAGGTGGCGGCGCAGGCGCTGGCCACCCTGCTGGGCTGCCCGGCCAACGCCCGGGAGATGAAGAAGGACGACAAGGGCGTGCCGTGCCTGGTGCAGCTGCTCGACCCCAGCCCTGCCAACACGGCCAAGAAGTACGCCATCGCCTGCCTCCTCACGCTGTCGGCGACCAAGCGCTGCAGGAAGCTCATGATCTCGCACGGCGCCATCGGGTACCTCAAGAAGCTGTCCGACATGGACGTTGCCGGCGCCAAGAAGCTGCTCGACAGGCTGGAGCGCGGCAGCCTGCGCAGCCTGTTCAGTACTACTGGGAACTAGCTGCCGCCGTGCTGTAAAAACTTGCTACCCTGCGTCCCTGCCTATATGATAGCATACCTTGGCGTTTTTCTTTTTCCTTTTGCTGTAGCGTGTATAAAAACCAAATCCAGTTTCACACAATCCCGATGAAACGTTGCTGTGCAGGTGTCTGTATTAACTGAATATATTGAGCTGTAGTAATAATGTGTTTGTTTATGGGAGGATGCGACTGATAGTCACCGTGCTTGGCTTGCTATGAATCTATGATAGATGGGCCATGTTGTACCACTTGATAGTATGCCCCACTTGATTGTGCGACCGTGTCGTACTCGTACCAGCATGGTTCCATCCTCCATCGTGGCCTATTTACAGCCCATTTAACTAGCTCTGCCAGAGAGATGTGACCAATACATTCATCACAAATTTCCACAGACACTTAAAACTTTGCTATTCAATTTGCTAGAAAACTATTTTCAACTGTTATGACTTCTGCTAAGTATGGTACGGAAGAAGAATACTATTTACAATGTAATAAAGAGGAATATATATTTTACAACCTAGAATTGCCACGGCCATCCGATATTTAATCCTAAACTACGAAACCGGGCAACCTGAGTATCCCAACTATTCAAAACCGAACAAAAATCACCCCTGGCTAGTTGCAAGCAGTTTCAGCGGTGGTTTAAGATTAAAAAAAAAAACTTGTTTAAGCAGTTTCAGCAGTTTAAGATTTTTTTTTTAAAAAATTGTTTAATCTCTACGAGTTCATAATTAATTTATTTTAAAACAGGAAATTATGAAACCTGTACCATTTTTTGAAGATATCCTTAAAATTTCAAAACCCACAAAAAACACAAAGAATATTGCTTAATTTTAATATCTTAGTTTTCTATATGCAAAAAACAGACTAGTACAATTTCAACACCACAATATTGCTTCATTGGTGTACGATATTTGCTAAACACAAAGAATATATGATACTGAGTAATGCTATAGTTGTGGTGCCAGCTCTCACATGCATATGCTGAAAAGATACGAGGTTCATCATTAGCAGAGGATAAAGTTTCCCCATTGTGAAAGCCATGAGAGAATGAAAAACTTCACAAGCTTGCTCATTCAGCATGGAGCATCTCTAAAAGACTGAAACTCTCTTCATTTTCATTTGCCTCTGGTAAAAAACCATATTAAGCTTTAAATTTTGTTACAAAAAAATGTGTTACATAGTTATATGGCATACAAGAGAAGGATAACAGCAATCAAGGAAAATAGCAGTACAGAACCCGCATTATGAAAAATGGCAAATAGCTACCGGAGGAGACTGCACTGCACCTCGAGCCTTCTCGAACTGCTAGCAAAACTTTCACAATGCCAGCGAGGATTGCTTTCATTTTGTACATTATATATTGTGTAACCACGTCCTGCCCTCTGCCTGCACAAAGTGACGAGATTAAAAATCTGAATTAGTCCATAGTTGCACGACAAGCTAGTGCAATGTAATTGGGTAGTATTTCAAGTGCCATTCCGACAAGTAAAGAAGGCCATATTTCTGCAGCTTAGTTTTTTTTGAGAGATTTGAACAGCTGAAAATATTTTGCCTACAGTTCAGTAAACATCACATTCTATAACAACGACAGAGCCAAGGAAAATCAGCACTAACCTGCAACTAAAATCTGCCATAGCCATTCCTGGATAACAATCTGCTACTGAAGAATTAATCATGGCACCTAACTGCGGAAATCAGGAGGCACGGTTTCTTCTGTGAAGTATTCTTTCCTCACTGTCTCAGAATCGCAAAATCTCACCTGATGTGCAAGTACAACAATAGCATTACACGGTAAGTCGGTAACATTACATCAGGGTATGTGTGGATGCGAAAGGGTGGAGGGAGGGGGAGAGAGGGCATACCAGAGAGGCATATGATTTCAACAGAGGTTTAACAACCTGCCACATTGGTTGAAAAACAAATGGAGCATCGACAAAAAGAACTTGGCCAAGCCGCTTCGGATAATAATAGTAGAAAACATCAATCTGGGAATAGGAGGGAATTAATTGCAATGCATACACAAATATCTTGTTTATTGGCATATATTAGTTGCAGAAGTTAGCAACAAAGCCATCTGTGAATTACTCAATTAGATAAACTTGGTGTTTCCCTACAGACATCAATCGTTTATGTCTGTCTGAATTGATGTTCCTCATGACAGTTTTTATATGTAGAAAATCTTTATCGTTTTATTCATTAGGATTACTTCTAGCAACAGATGTATACATTACATGAATCATTAATAATGTTTTCCTGCAGAAGTTGTGCCACCTTTTGACATCTTATACTATCGGAAATCAAAGTACGCCGAAAACAGCACAAAAATGTTTTCCTACAGAAGTGCCACCTTTCGACATCCTTTTATACTAACGTATACAAAAACTTAGTTAGAAGTTGTACCTCCAAACAGCACAAAAATCATCAGAGATTCTTAGTTAGAAGCTATCAAACTTACCAAAAACTTTAAGAACTGGAGATCACCATTTTCAACACGGAAGCCTCGCAGATCAAAGATTCCCAGTATATTCTCTGCTCCTGAGGAAAGTCTGTTTACTGCCTTCTCGACCAAATAAGCACATAGCTTCTCATTTTCAACTGGATCTTGTGTCTGCAGTAGCAGATTATACATGGAATAAAAATATTATTAACAACAGAATGTGTGTAAAATAAAAGAAATATCAGTACATTACAAATCAGAATACACTGAATATAAACACTGTAGCCACTGTCCTTGTTAAAGTTTAATCGAGATTGAGAACAAAAAATAAACGCACCGAAGGAAAATGTTTGGCTGCCATTACAACTAGTACAGGTCTGCCATAAATGTCCAGATAATCATGTATGTATGCCTTGCCAGTTTGGTACAAGCCTTTCACAGATTCTTCTGATAATTCTGATATACCAAAATCCTGACGCCATTTCTAATGCAAATGAAGGAAAGCTTAAGGTACCAATATTGCAAAACATAAATCTTCAGGTTTCAAGGGTATCATTTCAGACCAATATTGCATATTGGAGAATTCACGCTCAAAGATAAAGGATGAAACACCCCTCTTACAAAATTAAGTGATAAAGTACAAATATATCACAATATAAAAAATTGTCCAGCTAAGTCTGTGTAAGTAGAAGAGAGGAAGATGGTAAGTTCAACTGTGTCACTGTAAAGTCAAACTTCCTCCACAACAAAGTACCCCCATTACTAAATCAAATATTATTCCACCAAAAATAGCATAGTTCTACAATGCGAAAATGCTTCAGATTTTGATTATGCAAAACTTGATTGGGGAATTGTGCCTATCCTTCTTTTTCTATCTCAAATACGTACTTATCTTTAAATTTCTCTGTGTAGCTCTGTAAATTATCCAAACAAGGCATTCCTACATTTTTTTCCTACTTGTTTCATTTCTTTGCTTTTCTCTTACATTCCTATTCTTTCCAGTGCTTTCCAATTTCCTCTGTTGTAATCAATCAATCCTAGAAGGGCCAAAATAAGGCTGCACACACAGAGGACGGGGGCTGAATAATCAGTTAACAATAAAGATGCACTGATGACTGGGAATGACACAAATAGCATGATGTTTGCACAATGACTTGTTAGAATTTACAGAAGTTGTAGCCTGCCCCCCAGGGAATGAGTTGCTTTTGTCGACACCATTACAAGCTGCTGCTAGCCACAAGAAATATCTACACAAAAATATACTTGCACCACACTTTCAGTACCTGTTATGGATCAATGGATTCAGCAGCTACTGACTATTGTTTCAAGCAAGACTGATAATGTAACAAAATAAATAAATAAATAAGTCTCGGCCACACATAATTTCAGGATACGATTGCCTTGGTGAGCTTAGAGACGGTTTCGTCGACGGAGAATTTGCGGTCCTTCAAGAACCAGAGGATCATGTCGTCGTCATCCCTCCCGTTTCTGCCCGTGGGGAGGCCCGGGTGCTCCCTCGCCAGCCGTTCCTTCACCTCCACGACAAGCTTCGCGCGCGCAACGGCGACCAGGGCCCCAAGATGAACAAATGAGTCAATAGCCACATCTCAGTCTCTGCTGATTGTGCTGAATGCTGATGGCCGAACGGGAATGCCAATCGCCAAATCGCAAGCGCGGTGCTGACGCACACGCAGTGGGTTGGTTACCTTGGAGGTGGAGGCGGCACCACCGGCACCCGGCGCCGGCGAGGCAGCACTGCGGCACCGCACTGCGCTCCTGGCGAGGCCCCGCGTGAGCGGCGGAGCCCCGATGACGGAGCGGAAGGAGCAGGAGGCGGCCATCTCCCCTTGGGTACTCCTTGGGATTTCGCGAATTTTGGAGGGACCCTGAGACGCCAGATTGCGGCCTTGTGGTGCTCAACCGGGTAGTGACGCCACGGTCGTGTCTGCACGAATCTCCACGCGCACATCACGTGGCTCCAACATCACCTCCTCCGGATCCGGAGCGCCGCCGTCCCGTTTCGTCCCCCAAACCCCTCCTCCTCCCCAGTCCCCACACGGTGCCGCCGCCGCCGTCTCCCTCCGTTGGCGACAATCGGGCGCGCCACTGGTCTCCTTCCTACCGCTCGGCTCCTCCTGCACGGGCGCATGGCCTCCTCCGCCTCCGCCGCTGCCCTCCTCGTCTCGCCGTTGCCGCCGTCCTCCTCTTCTTCCGACGAATCCGACGACGCCAAGCCCATCCTCCCGGCCACGCCCGTGTCGATGCCGGACGAGGCCTTCCGCACCACACAGCCTCAGCGGCAGCAGCCGCGGTGGTGGCTGGAACAGGAGCGCGACTGCAACTTAGCAATGAAGGAGCTGGCGCGCGCGGGGGACGGCGTCGACGAGGTGGTCGGCCTCTTCGAGGAGCTCAGGCTCTCCGCCTCGAGCGCCGGGCACGCGGCGCCCAACGTGCTCTGCTACAACACGCTCCTCAACGCGCTGGCGGAGGCCGGCCGCGTGGAGGAGGTCGCCCGCGCGTTCGACGAGATGGTGGCGGCGGGGGTGGCGCCCAGCGCGTCCACGTACAACATCCTCGTCAAGCTGCACGCCTCGCGGGCCTCCAATTTCGGCCCCGCGTACGAGGTGATTTCGCACATGCGCGCGCGCGGGGTGGAGCCCGACGTCGGCACCTACTCCACGCTCATCACGGGGCTGTGCCGCGCGGGGAGGCTCGACGAAGCGTGGGGCGTGCTCGACTGGATGCTGCAGGAGGGGTGCCGCCCGATGGTGCACACGTACACGCCCATCGTGCAGGGATACTGCCGCGACGGCCGCATCGGGCAGGCCAGGGAGCTGATGGCCGCCATGGACAGCGTCGGCTGCCCTCCCAACGTTGTCACTTACAATGTCCTGATCAGGGCGCTGTGCGACGGCGGAAGGTTCGACGAAGTCAAGCAAGTGTTAAGGGAGAGCAAAACTAAGGGCTGGGAACCCAGCACGGTGACCTACAACACGTATATGGATGGTCTGTGCAAGAAGGGTATGGCCAAGGAAGCGCTTGAACACTTTGATGTTGTGCTAGGTGAAGGGCTGGAGCTGACGCCTTTTACTCTGAGTATTCTTCTAAATTGCCTTCTCCATGACTCGAGGGTTTCAGAGGCCATTTCCATGCTGCACAGGAGCACGTGGTTATTGAATTGCGACGCTGGTGTTGTCGCGTACAACACTGTGATGAGCAGGCTGTGTGACATGGGCCGATGGTCGGGTGTTCTGGAGCTCTTGGCAGACATGATCAAGAATGGTATCTCTCCAAACACTCGCACGTTCAACATTTTGATCCATAGCCTTTGCGTCGAGGGTAAGTCATCCGCAGCCAAGAATCTGGTCTATAATCAAGTCCTGGCCGCAAATGTTGTCACATACAACACGCTCATTCATTGGTTGTACAGCCGTGGGAAGTGTAGAGAGGCGGCATGCCTGATCCAGGACATGAAGCTGAAGAATATTTGTCTTGATGAAGTCACGTACACTACAATAGTTGATGGATTATGTAGAGCAGGAAAATTTGATAAGGCTATCCATTGGCTTATAGAATCTTTTGAGAGTGAACTGTGGAGGGATAGTCTTTATGTCCTCATAAATCGGCTTGTTGGCAGTGATGATGGAATCAAGGTGATCCTTAACATATTCAGAGAGATGGAAAAAATAGATATCCTGCTTGATCACAAAATATTTGACCATACGATTAGAGCATTGTGTAAGGTTGGTTTTTGTCAGTACAGAAATATTTATACACTGGACAGTATTCTGGATATAATGTTAGCTCGATCCATAAGGGTCAAGGAAAGAGAGAAACGATTGGGGGCAAGGTGACCACAGGTAACTGCCTCTTTCTTTCCAATTATTGTCAAATACTACCTCAGATCTTTTTTTTTTAAATGATGCTGGTTAGTTCAAAATGAAACTAACCAACATCATTTAGAAAAGACCAGAGGCAGTATATCTGACTACTGAACGCACGCTTACAGATGAATTACAAAATTACATATAGTATATCATAAGCTGAAATACTGTTCTCTTTTTAATATGAGCTTCGACAAACTTTGAAGAACAATGCAACTCCTCAACAAGAAATACTGAAATAGGAAGAACACTAGAAATATGGTGCAGCCTTGCCACACCTGATAGCCTTTATACTGTTACTGTTTTGTAGTAGTATGTATGTACTCTTCTGCAATTACGGCTTAAAAGACCTCTTTACACAAGTACAGGGAAGAGGAAAGGAGGTTGGAGTAGAGGCGGTCCAAAGGTAATGTGGACATTGGATGGCTGGTGACATTTTATTTTGTAAGCATGTCCAAGCATCATTTGTTGACCTAACTGGTGCGATCTTCCAGGGATGACTGGCAATGCTCCTCAGCATTGGTGACCATGGGCGCAGCTGCCAACCATGCTCCAGCCATGGCTGGTGGAAGAAACACATGGGCACCTGTTTCGCTGTCGCCATGGGGCCAGGATCTTCCTGGTCTGCCGCTGAGGTTGAGCTCCAGCCTAGATCAATAGCGAAGGTAGACTAGCAGGCAATGAGGGCAGCTAGGTGTTTACTGCTTAATGAGATACGAGAACAAGAGAGCAAACTGGCCAGAAGGACATCCATGGCTGCAGTGTGTTCCGTGCCTCAAGCTGAGGGAGCTGATTGCTGCTGCGCGATGCCGCCTTGGTGAGGGATTCAGCCATTCAGGTGAGGGGCTGAAACGCTGAGGAACAGGGACCAGTCATGGCGTGCTCCTGTCTGTTTGTGCTTGAGTTGTTGTCGACGTACTCGGCAACCTTTTTTATTTTAATTCAGGTGAGGTTGGATTACTTGGATAATTCATTGGATTTCTTTTTTATTTTTGGATTTGACTTGGATTGTTTTTTCTGCATGCAGAAGTGGATTCGATGGATCTCCGGTAATATGGTTGTTGCTGTCCTGATCACTGATGAGTAAGCCCCACTTTAATATGGGGAGATGATTCAATTCATATTTGGTGTCTTCAAATATGTCCGGTATTGACAATAATGTGATGGCCAAAATCGGACTCCTGCGACAATTCAATATTCAAATTGTTGTATTTTTTCTTCTAGTTCTATGTCCTCAAATATCATATATGGATCCTTCGCGAAAAAAAAAACTCATATACGGAAGTAGAGTTAGGGGGGAAATGTTGTTGGGACTCTGTAGCTAAAGCACAAGACACACATTCAAGACACACGGTTTTTTATTCAAAAAAGATGGACATATACACAGTAAGGAACTCAGGTGAACACTCGTCCTGCCTGGCAAGATAAGATCGAGTTCACCAGTCCACCCATCCCACGGCTTATATTTTAGATTATTCTTTGTTTATGGTGCTTATGCAATGTTTTGCACACCTATTTAGGCTTTCTGGTGCGCCTCATGTGTGGTATTCTATTTTGTCTTTTTTTTTTTTTTTGGAAAACAAGGCAAGAGCGCTGCCAGCCCATGGTATCCTATACTGACATATTTGTAGAACTATCGTACGACGCATTGCTGAAGTACATCTCAGCTTCCAGCGATGATCACTCCTCAAACCTTAGCTTTGGCCACAGGAGCGCGGGAAGGAAGTTGCTGCAGAGCACAAGAGACGTCATGGCATTTCTATTCCTGACGAGCACATACACGACAACAAACGGGGAGGCAGAAATTACCTGGTAGCAGGAGATGAGCGAGGTTATGAACCCGAATGCTCCCGTTACTCTCGGAGTGACCTTCTTGGGTGCCAGCTGAAGAAGCCCGATGGCCACGACCACGTCCATGGCCGCCTTGACCAGCGCCAGCAGCCGTTCGTCTGACTGCTTCATTTTGTTCTGGTACTGTTCGTTCTGCATACGGAGACAGAATAAACAGGTGGTAAGAAAATTTAACTGCGCGCACTCCATGCTCTCGTGTATGATCATTTAGTGTCAGAAACGGTAGCACCTGTACCTCGTATTTATCCGTGCCCCTCAGCTCTTTCGCAAGCTTCCTCATTGATCTTGACAGCCTTTTAAGCTCTCCAAGCTGCAAATTCGTGTAGAGTCAGTGCATCATCAGGCGCAGTAACCTCCAAGCATATGCGAAGAGAGTAGTGGTAGTGTACCTCAACCAAACCTGCACAGGCAGAAGAAGCCATCCAGCAGTACATGGATATCCTGGCTACGCGGTCCGTCGCCTCCTTGTTCTACCAACGAAAGCAAAGGAAATCTGTCAGGACATCATATGCTATATATACATGCAGTTGATCAGGCAAGACAACAAAAGGCCTTTCCGTTTTGATAAACCTTGATTATCCCTGTTCGTCCTAACCACACAAACTGATCCAGGAACAAGAACGTGGAGAGCAGCGCGTTCTTGGACTGAAAATTGCAGAAGCATCAGGAGGTTAGTCTTGACTCTGAAACGGATTGGAGAGCAGTGATGGGTGGTGATACAGGGTTGAGTACCTTGCCAAGCAGGACGAGTGTCAGGGGAGTCCCTTTTGCAGGCGGGCTGATGAGAGCATGCAGATCATTGACCCACTGAAGATGAAACACCGAACAGTCAAACAATCTTCAGCAACCAGCAGCATGCGTGACACAGTGAGGCCATTTTGGTTGGAGATGGAGAGAGAGAGAGAGAGAGAGAGTATCTGACAGACCTTGAGGAGCCGGAAAACTTTGCGCGCCAAGGTGGTGGATCTGTCGACGTCCTGCGCGGTGCCGGGCTGCCCGTTGCTTATGAACTTGGAGCCGTACTGGATGGCCCTGCAGATCTTGTCCCGAGCCTCGGCTTTGTTCAGGTACAGAACGACGAGGCCGAGCTCGGCGCGGGTGGCGTCTAACGAGCCCATGTTCCTGTTGTTCCCCAATCCGAGAATTCAGAGAAAGCAAGTATAGGCATGGCATAGACAAGATCACAAGACGCTCATATTCTTCATATCTCGGCAGCGCGTTCTTGGACTGGGAAGTGCAGTTACCTCTTGGTGTCGGAGATGAAACCGGCAGAAGGGATGGTAGAACAAAGTGAAGGACGGCTGCAGTGGAAGGTTTCCAAGGAGCAAGTCCTGGACTGGAGTAGCTAGCTTGCTCGGCTTCGGCTACTTCACCGCACCATCCGATTCGTGTGGATGGAGATGAGATGACAAAGTAGTACGTGTACGTGGCGTGCTCTTCATCCGCGATGCGACAACTACGTCTTCGGACTCTAGCGACCGGGGGCCCTCTCTGCTCTGCTCTAGGTCTGGGGCCACAGCGAGCCAGGAAGCCTGCTGGATCCTGGGCTCACTTTACCTGTTTAGTCTGGGCCGGAACCGTACAAGTGGTGTAATGGGCCGACCCGGGCGAAGGATGCTGACGATGCCGGCCCAGGCGGCAACCGGCGGCGGCGGGCGGGACAGTGGCCGGCCGGGCGGCGGCGGCGTCCGGGAGAGAGGCGCCTCGCAAGGCATGGGCGGAGCGCTGCTGCGGTTGGGGACACGGCAGTGGCCGGCCGGCTATGAGATGGTAACGAGGAGGACCTCCTCCCCTCTCGCAGTACCAACCGCCACTTGACTCCCCCCCCAAACCCAGCCAAACCCCCTCCTCCGCCCACGGATTGGGTTCTCTCTCCCTCGCGCGCCGCGCCGCCCATGGCCTCCTCGATGGTCTCGCGCCCGCACCTCGCCCCGCGCCCCGTCCGCGCCGCTACCCTCGCCTCCCCTCCCTTCGCCCGCCTCGCCACCGCGGCACATGGCGGGGTCCGCTGCAAGGCGGCGGCGGATTTGGACGCCCACTACATGCGCCGCTGCGTGGAGCTGGCGCGCAAGGCGGCCGGCCACACCAGCCCGAACCCTATGGTCGGCTGCGTCATCGTCCGCGACGGCCGCGTCGTCGGAGAGGGATTCCACCCCAAGGCCGGCCAACCACACGCCGAGGTCGTCGCATGTCTTCCCCTCTCTCTCTCTCTCTCTCTCTCTCTCTCTCTGGCTTTCAATTTTCTTTTCTTCGGATGCTTATTCTGGCAAGTTTGGCATAAATAAAGCATTATGAAATCTGACACCTAATACTAGTTGCTAGGCATGGTCATGAAACAATACGTCGGATTCCACTTTGTAGTAGTAAATAAGACAGTTCTGCTCATTCACAACTGTTTACAGTACAGCATTGTCGTAAGTTGTTAACTTTTACTAACAAGACATTCGGCTGTAAAATTCTAGTGAACACCATGGTGTACAAAAAAATAACCATCAACATTATATTAGCCGCTAAACAAACAAAATGCCAAGCTCCATCAGAGGATGACAGTGACTACAATACCTTTTTAGTGGGAAAGCCAGAGAAGTTCTAGAAGAGTGTGTGATAATTTAGTATGGGAGGGATAGAACATGCTGAATCTTCCTAGTTGACTCATCTTGAAGATCCCCTCCTATAAACAGCTTACATCACTCTGAAACATTTTTTATTCTGAATCGCTACACCGTATGTGTATTACACACTAGCTTAGGAATTTACAATGCCAGAGTATCATTAGGTAATATCATAACCGTTGTGTAGTGTTGAAATCATGTGCAGGTTTTTGCACTGAGAGATGCAGGTGATTTGGCTGAGAACGCAACCGCTTATGTTAGCTTGGAGCCCTGCAACCACTATGGGAGAACCCCTCCCTGCACTGAAGCACTAATCAACGCCAAAGTAAAGGAAGTTGTTGTGGGCATGACTGACCCAAATCCTATTGTGGCATCCAAAGGGATTGAAAAGCTCCAAGGTGCTGGGATAGATGTGAAGGTTGGCGTTGAGGAATCGTTATGCCGCAGGCTAAATGAAGCTTACATTCACCGCATGCTCACTGGAAAGGCTTTTGCAACTTTGAGGTATGCATCCTGCTCCAATTATCTTCCTAATATTTCAAGTTTTTTCTACAATCAGTTTTCGCATTTGCATATCTAGAATTTTAAGCATAAGTTAGCAACTCTGGTCTGGAAAACTATTGGGCGCTCCTTGGTTCATTTTATAGTTAATAGTAGTGAGGCAATGTTCATTACAGTTATCTGCGTATTGAAACTATGCTCTATGCATCATTTGAGTACAATGTTAGTGATGGTATCTATTTGTTATGAATAACAGAGCTACACTTTCCATGAACGGAATTGTCACAAATCAAATTGGGACAGGAGCTGATCAGTCAGGTGGGTACTACTCGCAGTTGATGAAAGAATACGATGGGGTTATAATCACAAGCGACCTGGCCAAGATGTCAACCTTACCTATATCGCACGAAGCCGGTGCAAACCAACCTCTTTATATCATCATAGCACAGGGCGAAAGCTCCCTACTACATATCCCATCTCTCAGTGAAGAGCATGTATCCAAGGCGATAGTTCTTTCTGATAGCCCTGTCACCGTGAAGCCAGCAGGAGTTGAAGTCGCAGTCCTCCGTCAGATAGACCTGGAGTCTGTCCTTCAACTTCTTGCACAGCGAGGGCTTTGCAGCGTGCTGGTGGACTTCAGAGAGGCCGGAGAAAGCTTCGCAGCTCTCCTGAACGACTTCCAGGAGGACAAGCAGGTGCAGAAGGTTGTTGTGGAGGTCCTGCCTGTTTGGCTCGCCAGCGAGGGGCGCAGCAACCTGGCGTTTGGTGGCGGCCAATCGTTCCCGTTGAAGAACTTGGAGCACAGGGAGGTGAATGGGAGTGTGCTACTGGAGGGCTATGTGTAGTCTGTTTTCTGGAGATCGGCAAACCCTGTGTCGGCACTGTTTGTTTCTCCTGTTAACTTTTGCTGCAGCCATGTGCCATGTGACGTTTGTTTTATTTTATAGAGCCCATGAAAATCAAAGTCATGCGTCCCTCGGGCTGAGATGTAACTATGCAATACCTTGTTTCGAAATCTCAGAAAATATAAAATGATACCCTGCATTATTCGGATCACCTTTGCAGCTGCAGTTTTTTTTTTTTCAGAATCCTCTTTGCAGCTGCAGATGCTATTCGCATTGGCATGGCAGGCTGTAGCAAACGTGCAAAAGTATTGGAGGCCCACGTGCCCGCGCGGCAGACCGCGCTTTTTTTTATTTTTAGATTTTTTTTATTTCGTTTTTACGAAAATATACACCGTCTGGTTAATTTGACGGGAATGGACGCCCGGCGCCTGGAGTCCGGGCGCCAGGTACCTGGCGCCCAGCCTTCGGGCGCCAGGCCTGGCCCACGGCCGGCTCCGGCGGTTTTAACGGCCGTGTGGAGCCGGCCGTCGCCGGCGGGTTAAACTGGGGCCGGCCGGGGCGACGGGGCACCTGGCGCCCGGGGTCTGGGCGCTAGGACCCTGGCGCCCGGAGCCTGGGCGCCAGGACCCCCCCAACAAAAATAATTAAATATTCATTTCTACCGAAAAATAATTAAATATTCATTCATCCGAAATAATATTTATTCATGTTCAATAATAATCTGAATTATTCATTCATACTAAATAATATTTATTCATATGAAATAATTGGAGAAAGCGATCTGCATCGTCCGTTATAAAAACATACATGCATCATAAAAACATACACGTCGACATAGCTACCCATCCCTACGACTCCGACCTCGCTTTGCCCTCTGCTGCGCGTGCACATGCCCCACCGAGTACGTTAAAGGACCAGGAGACCGATGCACTCAGTGCGGCCTAATCTGCTCTACAGGGGTCTGTGTCGCCTCCTGTATGGGAAAAAGTGGAGCACCCCCTAACTGTGAAGCGCCAATGATATCGTGCTGGTCGTGTTCCAAGTCTGAGAAGTTGAGCTGGTGGTCTTGTACGCCTTCAAATAGGTTAAATCCTGAAAGAAAATATTATGTATTTGTCAATACAAGTAAATTATGTACCCGCACAAATAAACAAGCATACAAAGGATTGCATGAGAGCACCTGACGTCTGTGGACGGATCGGCGTGAACGACATCGACGTGGCCAGACCCATCGGCTGGTACGGCATGGACGACTGAGGCTGAAGTGACGTACCCATTGGAGTGTACGACATGGACGGAGGATCCATCGGTGTGACATACTGTGGAGACGGATGCATCGGCGTGTAGGACGTCGATGCAGGATCCATCGGTGTCATGTATGAGTAAGAGGGTGCTGCAATAAAACCAAACAATGTGGCATGAAATAACTAAAGAGGTGGGTACATATTGACATAAGTAACGCAGTATATTTATGTACCAGTGTACTGTGGAGGAATCGGTGGCTGGTGCCGGGGGGACCCTGCAGGGAAATGGAATAACCCCATGCGTGCATCATGGAAACGAGGCTTTCGTTCGCCGCTGTCAACCGCTGCAACTGCTCGTCTGGGGTAAAAGGGTTGCCGCCTCGTACCCGCTGTAGTGCATCGTTGGTGTTTGATTGTAGTTGGCAGCATATCTGTATCTGCACATTGACCGACATTAGCGAATGTTTTCTAGTGTTGAACATTGACCGAAACATTAGCAAGAATTCAAACATTGACTTACTGCTCCCGCTAGTGCCTCGTCCCTATGGCGGGCATATGCATCCGTGGAACTTGACTCATGTGGCACAGGTTGAGTGTCGGCATACGTGACGTGACAACGAGTGCGGGGTCGGTACCACATCAGGAAAGTTTCATACCACCAATCTGTGTGTGGCGCAACGGGGTGCACCACGTCTTGGTGAGCGTTGTCCCAAACCTGGACGTAGGGCTCGACCTTGGTCACCCACGTGCCTGAGCATGGTTGCCCAAGCCGACTCAACCTGAAATAGAATATAAATTGTCCGTTTCCTTGCATTCTTACCTGATATACATTTGAAATGGTGCATTTTATAAAGAGGAACGTACCTGTGGTCCTGTGGTGTAACCCGATCAATCACACGTGGTACCGGGAACTGCTGCGCGTACACAAAGAAGACAACCCATAAGGAGCACGACTTCCCACAGCGGCTGCATTATATGGCTCCCATATAACGTCTTCGGCCACAAGCCGATCAAGCGCGACGACGAAGCTCGGATACGTACGTCTTGTCTGCTCATTGGCCCAAGTCCTCTGAAATAAGCATGAATGACCGAGTTACAATGGAGGATGCAATTTTGTTTTTGTTTATAAACGTCGCTATGAACAACGTACCTCACGGGGGCACACCCAAAGCGTGCCCATAGTCGGCCCATCGTCATCATGCTGGCCGTAGTACTGTGCCTCATAGCCTCTATGGTCCACAATAGGTCGACCCACGGCCAACCGCTCGTACGACCACAACTGTAGTAGTAGCGCGCAGCTCTGAAAACTTGCGTTGCTCTCATCCTTACTGCAGGCGTCACAAAGGCCACGGTACGTCGCCGCCAGCACAGCTGAACCCCAACTCCAAAGGGGAACAGCATCCTCGGGTGCATCTGCAATCTCTCGCACATAGGGTATGAGTACCTTGTCGACGGAGTTGCTAGTGCCATTCTTGAACATAATAAATCCAAACAGCCACAACAGGTAGGCCTCCAAGGAACGGCGTACGCTCTCATCGTCTGTGTCCGGATGCAGACTGGTTGCCTACATTTGCAAGTGTAAATGTGATTCTCTTATCAACATAAGTATGATGCACCATTTCCATGTTTCAGCTTTTCTATTGCGTCTAATATTCCAGAATGCCTATCACTGATAAGGCAAACATTAGACCGTGAAGATACAGCATTAGTCTTCACACGTTCAAGGAATCAATACCAACTGTCGGCATTCTCATTCTCAACAAATGCAAATGCAACTGGTAACACTTGATTGTTTCCGTCAACCCCGATGGCTGTCAGTATAGTGCCCTTGTATTTCCCTGTCAAGAATGTGCCATCAATACAGAGTAGTGGCAAACAATACTAAAATGCCCTCACACATGGACCAAGGCAAAAGAAAACGCGTTGCAGGATGCTTAGACCTCCTTCAGGGTTTGAAAAATGCATCACATCATAATAGGTTCCAGGATTTCTTTGAGCAATTGTGGCGAGCATACGAGGAAGATTATCGTATGAATCTTCGTACGTGCCAAACCTCATCTCAAACACCTTCTACTTCGCCCTATAGGCCTTTGCATAACTTATGGTGTACTGGTGTTGCAGCTCCATCTCTCTGATTATTTGTTTTGGCTTGAAGTGTGGCGCGTCAAGGATGCGGCCATACATTTCATTTGCCACCAATGCAGCGGTCAAGTTGCGATTGTATTTTGGCACCTCTCTGTTGTAACAAGTATGCTCTGTAATAATTGAAACTTTCCAATGGGTTTTCATAATTGCTTTGTAGGCGTGAAGTCGCCATGGGCACCCTTCGCTGACACAACAGACATCATACACACTCTGGGTAGATTTCACTACTTTAAATTACGTCTTCAGAGATAATGACCATAACTTAACTGCTTCCTTAAGAAGTGCACTAGAAACATATTTTGCACCTTGAACTACCTCATTCTCTCTGTACTCCCACTCCTGCTGCTTAGCATCATGTACAACAGGGTTGCCAAATCCATGTTCTTTCCACTCGCCGGGTATTGGGTAGTCCTCATCTTCATCGGATCCTTCTCCGATTTCCTGCGCCTGAGCAAATTCATCATCTTCATTCTGCATTTGTTGCACAATGCTTGGTATCCTCTCCCCCTCATCCGCCAGTCCTTGCGGCTCTGCCTGACTACCATGGCCCTCTTCTTCATGTCCTTGCGGCTCTGCCTGACTACCTGGCCCCTCATATGCTTGTTCTTCCACCTCATGTTGCCTACCATTTCCTTCTTCATCATCTGCAGTACCACTGGCCCCATGTCCAACAACTGCAACTCCCAAATCAGTGTGCCCATCCTCATTTTGTTGTCCATATTCGAAACCTACATCTTCTGCCATCGCAACACTTGTGTTCCTGTAGTTCTCAACACCTTCAGAAAAAACTATGCCCCTTGGAATGCTTTGAACAAGCATTCCAAGGGGCCAACCACGTTGCACAGCCGTACTAATGTACATCTTCCAGTCAGAGGTGTTGCGGATCAACATTAACTCCCAGAAAACACCTTCATTTGCCCATGTCACAAGAGTTTGGACTGTGAGCACATGTGTTTCTGTGTCAATCTGGAACCCACGCTCTAGCCACCTATGCACGGAACCGAATGATTTGTTCCAAGGTTTATCTATTCCCTTCCTCGTACGACTAAACCCATTCAACTGTACTCCATATGGACCTTCGACAACACTGCCTTTACCGTAATATATTTCAAACTGCAACTTGGTTGACATCTCTGCAATATATTGAACCATTCATATTCTATATATAATGACAATACGTAAAATAAATACTAAATACTATAAATAAATACTAAATATAACAGAATATATTCAATTAAATACTAATACTAAATACTAAATCCAGTTATTACAACAGATCTAGGGTTACTTCTGCGGTATTCTATTTTTAAAATTTTTCTAAAAATCTATACTAACAGATTTACCACATTTAACTATACTAAATTCGTAAATAAATACTTTATACAAATAAAAAACTATGAAAAAAATTAATTACCCTCGCCGCAGGTGCATGAGGTCTTCTGAGCGGCGCAGGAACAAATACCCACAGGAACAAATACCACAGTGAGCGGCGCAGCGGCGGACGAGCAGAAAAGCAAGCGGCGCAGGGCGCGGGGCGAGCTGCGAGCTGCGCAGAGCGAGGAGCGAGGCGCGGGCCGCGCAGGCGAGCGGCGCAGGAGCGAGAGCGAAGCTGGGAGAAAACGAATGGCGCTGGGAGAGAGCGAATGGCCGTCGGGAGCGAACGGCGCTGGCCGTCGGGGCTCGGAGAGAGCGAGGTCGGAGCGAATGGCGCTGGAGTTTGGGGACGAATGGCTCTGAAAAGGGAGCTGCCTCTGCGAGAGGGCGGGGCCAGCTCTCGGAGAGAGAGGGCGGCGGCGGCGGCTCGGCTCTGGGAGAGAGAGGGGGAGAGAGAGGGCGGGGGCAGAGAGAGAGGCGAGGGCGGGGGCGGCTCTGGAAGAGAGTGGGGGGGGCGGCCTGGGGACCCTGGCGCCGGGGCTCCGGGCGCCAGGCCCTGGCGCCGGGCCACCGGGCGCCAGGCCCCCGCCGATCCGTTCCGAGCCCGTCCCACGCCCGTTCCAGCCCACGGAGGCCGGAGGCCGTCCCACACCCGTCGCGGGCCCGTTTGTGGGCCAGGCCTGGCGCCCGGGGTCCTGGCGCCAGGCACCTCCAGGCGCCCATTCCTGCAAATCAACATCGACGCCGTCTATTTTTGTAAAAATAAAATAAAAAAAATCTAAAAATAAAAAAAGCGCCGGCAGACCTAGGAGGCGACTACGACAGGCACCGGCCCAATAAAAACGGCCTCCATTTGTTCCGTCAATGCCGCCCCACAGCTCGGTGGTCCAGTCCACAGTCCACCGCTCCACTCTCGGTTCAGTGCTCAGCAGAGGAGACGGCAGTCACGGCCATGGCCTGCACCGGAGAGCCGCACCCGCTCCATCCCGGCGGCACGGAGCCGCTGTACCGCATCGCCGTGGATTACTGCCCCGAGGCCTGCCATCACAAGCCCGACGCCCGCGAGATCCACGTCACCTACGACGACCGTGGCGGCGCGCGCTGGCGCTCCCTCCGCCGCTTCCTCCCCGGCAGCGCCGTGGCCGCCACGATCCGCGCGCCGGCGGGGGACACCTCGGGCCTCAACTACAACATCTACCTGTCCTCGCTGGAAGGATCCAGCGACCAGGACGAGATCGACTTCGAGTTCCTCGGCCACGACAAGCGCGCCGTACAGACCAACTACCACGTCGGGGGCGACGGCGGCCGGGAGCAGATCCACGAGCTCCCCTTCGACTCCTCCGACGACTTCCACCACTACGCCATCGCCTGGGACGACGCCGCCATCGAGTGGCGCGTCGACGGGGAGCTCATCCGCAGGGAGGAGCGGCGCGAGGGGGAGCCCTGGCCGGAGAAGCCCATGTTCCTGTACGCCTCCGTGTGGGACGCCAGCCACATCAACGACGGCGGGTGGACCGGCACGTACCACGGCCGCGACGCGCCCTACGTCTGCACCTACAAGGACATCAGGGTGCCCACCCTCCACCCAAACGGCACGGAGCCGCTGAGCAACATCGCCGTGGACTACTGCCCGGACGCCTGCCGCCACGAGGCCGACGCCGGCGAGATCCACGTCACCTACGACGACCGCGGCGGCGCGCGCTGGCGCTCGCGGCGCCGCTTCCTCCCCGGCAGCGCCGTGGACACCACCATCCGCGCGCCCGCGGGGGACACCTCCGGCCTCAACTACAACATCTACCTCTCCTCCCTGGAGGGCTCCCCGGACCAGGACGAGATCGACTTCGAGTTCCTCGGCCACGACAAGTGCGCCGTGCAGACCAACTACCATGTCGGCGGCGGTGGCGGCCGGGAGCAGATCCACACGCTCCCATTCGACTCCTCCGACGACTTCCACCACTACGCCATCGCCTGGGACGAGGCTGTCATCGAGTGGCGCGTCGACGGAGAGCTCATCCGCAGGGAGGAGCGGCGCGAGGGGGAGCCCTGGCCGTTGAAGCCCATGTTCCTGTACGCCTCCGTGTGGGACGCCAGCCACATCGCCGACGGGGCGTGGACCGGCACGTACCACGGCCGCGACGCGCCTTACGTCTGCAGCTACAAGGACGTCAGGGTGCCCACCGTTGCGCATTCGGTGGAGGAGGAAGAGCAATGTCAGGATGCTGCTGATGCGGGCGATGCGCCTCCGGATGATGCCGCTGCTGCGGAAGAAGACAAGGACGCCGGAGCCGGTGAAGACTAAATCTTTTTTTTTTTTTGGTGCCTTGTCGGTGATCAGTGCGATTTGGTGATCTTGGTGTCATGCAATGTCATTTTGTTCCAGTGTCGCTGCAAATTAAAAAAAAAAGAACTATGAATAATGGATGTGATCTGATCTGTGAAAGCAACATTTTCTTCGTGACTCCTTTCTTTTGTGTTGTTCTTTCAGTAATTCAATGTGTCTGTTTATAGGGGGTATCCTGCCTCCGACACCAAGGCTGCCACGATGGTTTGCAAGAGATTTTTGGAATCTCATTCTCAAAAAATCAGTTACGCTATCTCCAACATACTTATCTTCATTCCTCATTTCCCATTTTCCTCTGTGTGTCCGTGCCGAGATACTCATTTTGAGACAGCCTTTGTGCCCTACGAGTGATGTCCCAAAAATCCAACACGCATTTGCTATTTGGGATAATATGAAGAATCAATATTCTAAAAACCCAGCGCAAACCGAACAAACTTCCGGTACAACAACTCAAAGTAGTTTTGAGCTTTTTAGTTCAAAATCCAATCCAATACACACCGCATAAAGGTTTTTAATACCATGAAAATTGTCTTGAAACCTCCAAAGATTTTGAAAAATAAAGATCATAGAGATATATTAGGACCTGTCTAGCACAAATAAAATATTTGGGGCTTAGAAAAAATTCCCTGAAGCTTGGATTTATTTCTAGAAAATAGAAAAATGTCCATAAAATCAGAAAGTTCCTCTAACCAATGCGTACATGATTTTTATGTGCTCCAAATATATATTTTTAGTTTTCTCTTGTCCCAATATATCTCTAGTATTTTTTAAAAATTAAAAGATTTATATATTTTTTATGGTTTAAAAAACTAAATTAGCACAGAGGGATGTCTGATTTTTTTACTCCGGTGTAAAATGCTTATGAAAAGAGCCCAGAAGCCAGAAACAGAAACCCTTGGGCCCTAGTAGGCTGGTTGCCTGCTGGACGGAGAAAGGCCCAGTGACATCCTCGGAAACGAACACATGCCACGGGCACACGCACACTGGTGTCGGCTGTGGCGAGCACGATGGCCGCAAACGTGGCGCTGCTGCCGTCCTCCTCGCCCTCCACCACACCCGCCGCCTCCTCGCTCCTCCCTCGCCGTCCTCTGTCCCGCTGCCGCCGCTGTCCGGAATCTCGCCGAAGAGCAAGCCCCCGAGTGGCCGTCAGTAAGCTCGCCTCCCCATCTCGCCCGCTACCCGTTAACCTCTCGACTTCGCGCACCGATTTAATTTCTACGCTGTTATCTCTAGCTTATCCGCGCCGTGCTATTCTGTGGCCGTGCTGCCTCGATTGGTTCTACGCTTTTAGTAGCATCAACGAGACAGAATTGCGGTGGAACTGGAATGGTGAATTCGATCGAAATGCAGACCGTCGATTGCTGGGAGTGGGAGCCGTTGGGTTTGGCCGTTTAGTAGTGCTGGTTGCGTGGCTGCATGCCTAGTAGATTCATAGCATCTTAGATTCACAACACATGTGTTGTACTATGTGGCTTGCAGTTCTTGGTCACCTTAATCGTTTGCCTGTATGTAATCGGTTTCTTGTGCGCCGGCAGTGGCGGCGTTGGGCGATGACCCTATCAGGGAATGGATTCTGTCAGAAGGGAAGGCCAGGCAGATTAAAGGGATCAGGTCCATCGGGGGTGGCTGCATTAACTCTGCTCAGCGCTATGATACTGATGCAGGCCCCTTCTTTGTGAAAACCAATAGGTGCACTGAAAAAAAAAAATCTCTCTTCTGCACTCATATTCGTTGTCTTGAAATTGTGTAAGTAGTGATGATTTGGGTTTTACCTTAACGAGGGAACTGATACGTTTCTATGTTCCAGCCGCATTGGTCCAGAAATGTTTGAAGGGGAAGCTCTTGGTTTGAAGGCGATGTATGACACAAAGTCCATCCGTGTTCCTTTACCATACAAGGTGAGATATGAGGCAGATGTTGGAATATGTACAAGTGCAAATGTGAAATAAGTTAAAATTGATATTGTCAGCAATTACATGATCAGCACTGTAAGGCCCATGCACTATGGAATACTCATACAGTGTATGAAATCTTCAGTCCTAGCTATTTAGGTTGTGCTGCTGCTAGTTAACTGGCATACATGTCCCTTTTCCCCCCACTAATTTAAAGATTTTTAATCATCAGGCGATTCGGTGGTGGTGATCTATGCTCACTTATTTCTGTAGTTCTCACTTATACAAGGTGAGAGATGGGGCATGGGGCAGATATTGGATTGTTGGAATATGTACAAGTGCAAATGCGAAATTAATTAACATTGATATTATGAGCAACTACATGATCAGCATTCTGTCCTAGCTATTAATGTTGTGCTGCTGCTAGTTAACTGGCATACATGTTCCGTTTTTTTCCCACTGATCTAAAAATTTTTAATCATCAGGCGATCCGATGGTAGTGATGGATGCTTACTTATTTCTATAGTTCTCTGCATCCACCTTTTGTTTTCGACTTTTAATCCTTACTTTTGTAAACCTGTTAGTATAGGTTGGGTCGTTACCTACTGGTGGTTCTTTTATCATAATGGAGTTTATTGAATTTGGTCGTTCAAGGGGAGACCAGGTAACTATATACCAAATGTCTGAAGCTCTAGTTTACCAAATTTTCCCCTCTTGTAATCAACTTTTTTTTTGTTTGGGTCAGTCAGCTTTGGGAAGGAAGCTTGCTGAAATGCATAGGGCTGCCAAATCCGATAAGGGATATGGTTTTCCTGTTGATAATACTATTGGAAGGTAGAATCACTTTGATGAAACATGGCCTTACTTGAGGTGTTTTAGAAGTTCTCTGTCAACCTCTCTAATCCACCTATGATGTTATTGCAGCACTCCACAAATTAACACTTGGACTGCTGACTGGATTGAGTTTTACTCCGAGCATAGATTGGGCTACCAGTTGGAGTTGGCGTCAAGACGATATGGAGATTCAGCCATATACGAAAAAGGTACAGTTGGTATAAGAGGATTAAGTTAGCACTTACCATTTCTCTCCTGGTATGCCATTGTTCTTAGTTGAGTTTTATTGAGGCTGTAGTAACTGATTCTTACTTTTTTTTACATGAATTCCTATGCACAGGTCAGCGATTGATCAAGAACATCCGTCCACTTTTTGATGGCGCTGTTCTTGAGCCCTGCTTGCTTCATGGTGATCTGTGGAGCGGAAACATAAGTTCTGATACTAATGGAGATCCTGTAATATTGGACCCTGCTTGCTACTGTAAGTAAGATTCACTTATTTGATTATTTCAGCATCCAAGTTCAGGATCATGAATACTGGTTGCAGAAGGATGGATTTACTTGTTTTTTTTCCAGTCATATTCTGTCGTTTTGACTTTTCATGGATCCCCATGATGTCTTGCACTTACATGTAGCAATTTACAGCCAACAAACAATTTACAAGGATATAATTACTGGTTCTGCAACTGCAGATGGACACAACGAGGCAGAGTTTGGGATGTCCTGGTGTGCTGGCTTCGGAGGGGACTTCTATGACGCCTATTTTCAGGTATTGCTCGTGTTTTGCTGCATTGATTGGAGGCCAACGAAAAATATGCATATTTAACAATCCACCATTCGAGAGGTTATTGCTTATGGATCTGATTCGTTCCGCAGAGTCCCGGACCTGAAAGCTTGTAGTAGGAAGTTTCCTTTGGTAAAGAATGATGTCAACAACGTAGCTATATTGTCTTACACCACCTAATATGGCGGTCCTGTGTTAGCTTGGGTGTCGCTTACTACCTTAGTGCTTGTCTTTCTCTAGTCCTATTCTTCAATGTTTTTTATGATGATATTAATGGTGCGATGCTTTACCCTGATACAGGTGATGCCGAAACAGCCAGGTTTTGAGAAGAGGAGGGACCTGTATCTCCTCTACCACTACCTGAATCACTACAATCTTTTTGGCTCTGGGTACCGCTCATCAGCTATGTCCATAATCGAAGACTACATATGTCTGCTAGCGGCTTAGCTGCTGCTGCTGCTGCTTCTGGCATAAAAAGAATAGGCGCCTCTGAGTTTTATTGGAAGGAATAAATCTCACCAGACTCGGAAAAACCGTGGGAGGGTTTTATTAATTCGTCCCAACGAGAAATCAAACACACAACACGGTGTACATCACTGCAGTAGTATCTGTGAATTCATCTTCCGAGAATAAAATTTCCAGCTTTCGGTGTGCAACCTCACGCCACCTCATTGTATTAATCAACTTCAAGATCCTTGTATAGGAGGAGCATGTAAATATCTCAGTGTTAATCCACCGACCACCGTGATCCTGTTTGTGGACACGTTTTGGTTAGTTCCTCAGAAGAATAACCTAGTCATCTTTCTGTGGTGGACAATCATGATTCGGTCCCAAGAACGGGTCAACGTGGTAGTGATCCTCTGACCCATCCTAAACTGCTACTACGGTCAGCTGATATATGCTTGCGACTTGTATATAGTTTGTATATCCTTAACAACCTTAGTAAAAAGCAGGCGGTATCCTTGTCCGCGCACTAAGCTATTCTTAACAACCGGCGACCACTAACGTGGCGGCCTGCCATTCGACCCCTGCCTGAAAAGTTTCAAAAGCTTAGGCTTTGTTGTTGCTCCCCAGCTAATCCTCAGCGATGCAATCAACTCAGACGCGTCGTCGTCCCATCACCCCAAGTACGAGTAACTATTTTGCACCACCTGCTCCACGGTTTTAAAACCCTCGCGCGCTCCTGTCCTGGCGCTGCAATGGTCCTGGCACCCGAAAACTGGCACTGATCGATCACTTGCATTCTCTTTCTCCGGTGAAGAACTGCACTGTACAGATGGAAGGGGAGCGAGAGAAGGAGCTGGACGCGGGCACACCACCACTGCCCGGGCGGCGCGCGCGCGCGGACACGCGGCACCCGGTGTTCCGCGGCATCCGTTACCGCGCGGGCAAGTGGGTGTCGGAGATCCGCGAGCCGCGCAAGTCCAGCCGGATCTGGCTGGGCACGTACCCGACGCCCGAGATGGCGGCCGCCGCGTACGACGCCGCCGCGCTGGCGCTCCGGGGCGCCGAGGCCGCGCTCAACTTCCCCGGCACGGCCCCGTCGCGGCCCGCGCCGGCCTCGTGCTCCCCGGACGACATCCGCGCCGCCGCGGCCGCCGCCGCCGCGATGGCCGGGCCCGGCGAATGCGGCCACTACCCCCAGCGTCCTGCTGCTGGTGCCGCGGCTTCGGCGGAGCACAGGCGCATTATTGTGGACGAGGACGACGTGTTCCAGGTGCCGCGGCTGCTGGCGGGCATGGCGGAGGGCCTGATGATGAGCCCGCCGCCGACGCTCAGCCCCACGACGGACGGAGCTGCGTCGCCGCCGGAGGACGAGGACGGCGTCGTGAGACTGTGGGATCACTCCTGAGCGTAGTCGTGCATACCTGACCACCACGAGGCAGGGTCCCTTGCTGGTGCACCTGCGCGTACGGCCGCACTTGCGGATCAGCTAGCTACCCGTGTTGTGTTGCGGCGGACGGAGTTGATGCTCCTCCTGTGAGACTCTGCCGCCGAATCGCTCAACACATGTATCTGGAACTCCAGTACTCACAATCGTGTACGTAATCTGCATGCTCCCTCCCCTGGAGAGCAGAGAGCTAGGAGTAGCGTGGAGGCAGACGTGTAAATGCGGCAGTACAGCTGAAAATACTACGTGATGTCAACGCGGTGGTGGCGCCACGCTACGTGTCGGAGCGACGGAGCCGGCGGGGCACGCACTGCCGCCTTCTTCCACCACCGCTCTGGACGGCTGCATATTAGTCTGTAGTCTCTCTCACCGCGTTGCCACACGAAAGCAGATCGTGCACGTTGCATATATGACGCAACAGGGATTAGTAAGTACTATATTGTAGCGCGGGTTAAAAGCCCGCACGGAGCTTGTTTTTATTCTCAATTTACAACCTTAATTAAACTATTCGATTTGTATCACTTGAGCGACCAGTTTCGTTTTTTTTTTTTTTTTAAAAAGAAAAACTCGATTCGAGCAGCGGAGGCGATGGGAGCGATCTGACGCGTCTGCCTGCCAGGTGGCAGCCCGCATCTGGGCCGGCTGGCTGGGTACGCCATGTCCGCACAGTCCGGGTCTCCGCAGGTTGGGCCTGCCGGGCTGCGGCCTGCGGGATTGCAAGTGGCACGGGCCTGCCGGATCGGATCTCCATCTCCGCAGGTGCGCCGTGCGCCACGCCGGCGTCGTCGGCGTTGATGTCAGGCGGTGTCCTCGCGCGGCTGCTGTTTGGTGATCCATGCCATGGAATGGAGGGAGGCGCCTCTGTCTCCTCCTGCCCATGGAATGAAGAGATCGAAGAAGATCCCTGTACCTGTAGAGAGTACTCACTCCTCATTTATTACTAATTCACTAGTTGACAAGAGATTAACCATGCTGGTGGTGGTAATCCTGACAAGAGGTCAATCATGCTAGTGGAGGTTCTCATAAACTAATCCTGAGGTCGTGACGGCCTGACGGGATCCATAGTAGCAGGCAAGGGGTATCTACGGATTAATGAGACGTACAGCTGGAGCACGGGCTACAACAAGAAGCAGCATGCTACTCCTACAACAAGAGGCGGCCGGCAGAGCCCTGGATCGAGGCGACGCCGGAACCGGAGAAGTCGATCGAATCTGGCGCTCAAATTTAAACGGCGGCGAGTGCGCTGCGTCCCCCGGCGACAGCGCCGAAGCTTCGCCGCTGGCTCCTCATGCACTGCAGGGTCAATGCCTCGATCGATCGCCATTGCCTCGTGCACAATCCACGACGGGTCGCGCCAGAGCTGGAGTAGCTAGCTAGTGCCACGGAGGAATTGTCAACCAGAATTTAACCGCCCCAGGTACGGTACGAGCTAGTAGGATGCATGGGTTTTTTGTATTTGTCCCCACGAGCTAGCTAGGGCCGGTTCGTTTGGCAACGTCGTCGTTGACACACCTGACACGACGGTGAATTCGGAGGGACGGCCCGATCTAGTACCGGACCCGTCGTGCTCGTGTCCGTAAGGCTAAAACCAATGGATCTTCTGTATCCCTTCTTCGAAATTCTCAAAATTGAATGTTATTCTGCACTGTACGTAGATAGAGGAAAAGAAGGGCAGCTGAAACAGGGATGGAGGAGCTACTGCGTTCGGCCTAATACGTCCCGCGGGAATCGTACACTGGTAAAGTACGATTGGGTGTGGCGGCGAAATATCGATTGGGTGTGTGTGGTTGGGCGGACCAATCATGTACGCGCGATAAATGGCGGTGGCATGTGCATGGATCCATGACGTCGTGCGGGACCGAACACGTACTGCTGCGATAAAGATTATGCTGACGCCAAGCCGCTCCGCATGCGATGCGGTGCAGGCTTCATTACATTGATTGATTGATGAGGAGAATTGAAGGTTTCTAATCAAACTGTTTTATTCCCTGCCGGACCGGTACGTGTTCGTTCCACGAGCAGGCAGGTGATCGGATTTCAACTGTTATTATATAAGTATATATGTGCTGCATGTATCTATCTATCTGAACGAACGTCTAGACAGACTAGTCGCTTCTTCAACTTGTTTGTTGTTGTTCACCTAATACTCATAAACGCTAGTGGACCAATGCAGTCTTCACCCGGCCGGTGAAGCGTGGTGAGCTACCACGTACTAGCACTCCACTGCAGTGTGTAGTGTCCGGTTGGGAAACGTACACTGCACGTACCATGAGCGAAACTGCAAAACAAACAGTTTGGTGGGCTGCAGGCTGCAACTGACCTCCTGATGATCGACGATCTCTCTCTCCAGGACTGCAAAACAAAGAGTTTGGTGGGTTTGGCCGGTAGGCAAACCCAGCAATGCGCGCTCATTCTTCCCTGTGAAGTGGCGCGCAGCTGATAGATGTTAGACCATGGTCTGTCATCAGGGGTGGAAAAAAACATGTAAAACACTGTTTGTGCACTGTACACAGAATGGAAAAGTAATAATTGCGCAGTGTAGACAGTATAAATGCACTTCCTGATGACTATAGCCTTAGAGGACCTGATGACTATAGCCTTAGAGGAAGCTAGCACGTAGTAGAGGGCCGCAACATCAACCAATGAAGAAACACGTACGAACGGGTTTCAATGCGACGTAGTGTGCTCGATCGATCTCTGGGGCAGGGGCATGCAGGCTGCCTGAAACACACCCTGGTTGGTAATTGGTTGTCATCACTGGAACCTGACTGAGTGTAGCATCATCAGTTGCTCGATCGCTGCTTATTTCTGAACCGAACCAACAGCCCGGCCGGCCAAGACCTGACGTGGACACCGAAGACGACGTCACACACACCACCCGCACACCTGCTGCAGCTAGCGGCTGCGCGCATCCACCACCGGCGCCGGGCCGCCGTACCGTACCATACCATACCACACACGAGGCCGAGGCCACCGCGGCAGGTCCAGGCCAGGCGGCGCGGCCATTCATCGTCTGCCCCGGGCAGGCAGATCGCTCTCTCCCTCCCTCGATCCGTCCATTCCATTCCATCCATCTCATTTAAACGCGCGCGACGCCCACCCAGGAACACGAGCCCGATCGAAGCAGCCGAGCCGTGCCAGCACAGCGCCCACACCACACCACACCACATGCTCTCTCTCCCCTCCACCCCTTGCCCACACAGCAGCAGCATTCCCATTCTTCCGTCGTCGCGCTCGCGCCGCCGGCCGACCACCTCTACCTGGGCCGCCGCTCGATAGATGGCGCCGCCGCGGCCGGTGACGCTGCGGGACCTGCTGGAGCTCGCCTGCGACTCCAGCAGCGACGGCTTCCGCTGCTACCCGCGCCGCCTCGCCCGGGATGAGGGCGGCCCCTCCCCGCCGCAGCTGCAGCCTCCGCCTCCTCCAGCGCGGCCAGTCCTCGCCGAGGCCGCCGCCGGCTACCACCACCTCCGCCGGAGCCCATCGCGGTCCCCGTCCTCCTCCTCGGCCTCGCTCTTCTCCCTCCCCAGGATCTCCAGCCTCTCCAGGACCTTCTCCCGGAGGATCAAGGAGGGCTTCTGGAGGCGCCGTTTCGACGACGATGGGGATGACGAGGAGGCGTACTTGGACGACCGGGACTCGTGCGGCTTCCCGTCGCCGCTGGTCAGCAGCTGCTCCTCCGCGTCGTCCGACTCTGATGAGTCTGAGTCTGAGCCTGACGACCACGCTGGGGCCGAGGACAGCAATAAGCCCGCGTCCGCTCCGGCGTCCGAGTGCGACGACAAGGCCTCCTCCTCCTTCTCCTTCTCGAGCCCGGCCGACCACGAGGACGGCTGCACGGACGACGACGCCGCCGCCGCCGCCGGGGACAAGGTGAGTGCCCAGCCTCCACCCTCCAGCCCTCCAGTGAGCTGAGCTGAGCACCACACCAGTGTGCTTGCTGGTTGGTTCCCTGGCCTCCTGGCGCGTTAATGCTGCCTCTATCAATTCCAATTCATCCTGCGTCGTGTTGGTTGGGCGACCATAAATTCCAGAGCGAGCGAGCGAGCGTCCGTCCGTCCGTCCGTCCGTCCGGTGATCCATCGCTTTGCCCGCCCCACGCATGCAACATTGCAGAGCCGCTCTAGAGTGTGTGGGCCAAAACCAAAACCAAAATCACCTATGGTATTTTTGCACTTCATGCCATCTTCCTTCCCGGTTGTGGCACTAGGTTGGTGGTGGTAATTCGGTAGTAATTCACTCGCACTGTCGCACATGTGCATGCGCCTGCCGAGATACGTAAGTATTAAACTTCGTACATTTGCACCCCTTTTCTTTTCCACGGGTACGCGTCGCATTGCCCATGAACAAACTCAGCGAATTTTAAACCTTGCATATACTAGAGGACAGGACCATTTGCTAATAATGGTGCCTAATAATAATAAAGTTGAGAGCAGCAGCAGGGCACTGCAGGCGGTGTTAGATTAGAGAAGTGATGATGATTATGGGCGATGGGATGGGTCTCTGTCCGTCGGTGAAGCCCAAGATATTCCATCATCAATGTACGTGGTTTTTAGATTGTACCCTGGCCCGGGGAGCACGCGCCCGCCTGCCTCGTCGTCAACTCTCAGGTGATCAAGCCACGGCTTAATTTGACAGCAGGCCGTGTCAACACTGCGTGGTCCGCGTGAAACCAAACTAGTACCTCACTCACTGTCACTGACACGTTGCCCGTGAGCCCGTGCGCGTGGTAAAATTGCCCTCTGTGGCAATGGCAAAGGCCACGCGCCTCAGAAATGACTCCTCTGCCCCCTACCACATCTTCTAGACTTTTACCGCTGCTGCTGTGCATGACTGCATGGTGCTCTGCCTGTGGAACGGGGTAGTAGAAAGTTGGGTTCAGACAATAGAGTAGGACAGAAATTCGAACAGCGACAGAAATTAATTAATGTGTGAGCCGAGACGAGACGAGACGAGCCGAGGGAAAAGAGAGCACTAGTGTGGTGTGGACCAAACATGTGGTGGTGTTGGGATCAGTCGGCTCTTCTTTTCTTTTTGTCTCTCTTGAAAAGCCTCAATCTCGTCAGGTAAATACGTATAGCTAATGTAGGTTCCCGTGGGAAGTGAGCCCGGCCGGCAGGAAACGGAAATTAGCTACTACTCTATCCCTGACTGTCACGCTGCTCCAAAAGATTGTGCGTAGCACTGGAGCAGCTAGCTAGGTTTCGTTGATGGACTCCACCGGCAATTACTCCTCCGTGTGGCTTCTTGCCTTGGGACATGCAGTCGTCCGGCCGGCCACAAGATGAGATTGCCTCAAGCAGCCTGTAGGATCCTGAATTCCTGGTATCCTTCCTCAGGTAGTTCTGGGCTACGACGCTCGCAAACAGGCCACGATCCTAATCAATGTCTTTTCACGACCTAATTCAGCTCCTAGTCACTTTCAGATCATAAACTTAAACTACAGATTTAGCCTGACCCTTAGTCGACCCGATCATCCAATTTTGTAGAACAAATTTCAGAGCCCCTTTCACTGTAGCAGCAGTTTGTGTAAGATGCCGACAATAATAAACTGCATACTGTATATCCGAATGCACTTCCATTAACTAATCGATTATCTAAAAAAGAAAGGCAACTATCTACTGGCACTACCATGCCACAGGACTGGATCGGATTAGAAAAAAAAAAGGGATGCCAGCAGCACCATACCAAGCGTGTCAGTATATGTCACCACTCACCACCCATCACCAACTGCTACCATGCCACCCACACCGCCTGCTGAATTGGAATTGCTGGTCCTGAACGATCTGATCCTCTATATATCCTGCAGCCAGTGGCCAATGCCATGCAGGGCTGTTGCTGCACTGCAGGCCTTGTAGTTTGTACCTGGATCTACCGGAACTATGGTTCTATATACACTACTTATACTCCACTGTCAAGGATCGACGAGCAACAACAACTTATCCATAATCAGCGCTTGGTTTTCCTTGAGCTTTCCTTTAGTTTTTATTTTATCAGCGCTTGTCTTTCCGGTGGGAAAAAGGAAAACTACACGTCTACACTACACCCGAAAAGACAAACAATCGACCAGTGTTCAATCATTATTTGTGCGCTGATCCACTTCCTGCACCAACGACCCTCGGAACCACCTTGGAGTTTCTCTGCATGCCACCATCGATCTACAGTTTCTTCCACCCTTGCTGCAACAACGGACAACTGGACACTAGTGTCGTTGCAGTACTACTGTACTAGCAAGTGCATGCGTGCCAGCGATCTGTACCACCAATGGTGGTGGCAACGCATCCATGTAGCAGTGACAGTATCTATTTTACCGACTTGCTAATGAATGCATAATGATGGATGTGGATGGATGGATGAATCCGTCCGTGCAGATGCAGACGCAGGCGGTAGCGGAAGGCGACTCATCAATGGCGGTGGGGCGCAAGTTGGGGACGATGGAGGACAAGCAGCAACAGCTGAGCCCCGTGTCCGTTCTGGATTTCTTGCCCTTCGATGACGACGAGGGGAGCGATGCCGGCACGTGCTCGCCAGCGTTCCTGCGCCGCCCGATACCGGACCTCCTCCTCCAGATCAGTAGTAAGTCGCCACTCGCCACGTCCATCCATTTGTCTCATCAGCTCTTTCATATAATTCGTCCTCACGATCTTTACCTGCTGTAGCTACCAGATCAGTTGCAATAACTAATCCGCGACGATTGTCGTCGCACTACGTACCTAGGTTAACTACTAGGCAAAGTAATTAGTACTACTAATCGAGATGCCACAGTAAAATTCTGTGTTGCGACGATTGAGGAGCAGCAGCACGTACGCGTGCAGTTCAATTCAGCAATCAAGTGCACGATATGCCCTCTTAATTTGGAATCTTATCGGACTGCAGGGACGAAGCAGCAAGCGCAGCGCAAGGTCGGACGGTACGACCCCGTGGAGGACCTCGACGCGCGCTTCGCCACGGCCGCCTCGGAGTCCGGGGACTCCGTCGGCGCCAGCACGCGTCTCGCCACCAGCAGCTCCACCAGCACCACGGACAGCAGCGGCAGCGGCGCCACGGCGACGACGGCGCCGCGCCACGCCGACGAGGAGGAGCACCAGAGCGTGGGCCACCAGCACCCGTCGCCGTGCCAAGAGCCTGACGGCGACGACGAGTGCCGCCTGCTCGCGCGTCTGCTGCAAGAAGGCTTCGCGGAGCGCCTGGTAGACGACGAGGTCGCCCGAGCGCTCGTCCTCGACTTCTTCGCGGAGGGAGTCGCCGACGCCGACCGTCGTCTCCGCTCGGTCAGCCGCCGGCGCAGGGTGGCGGATGAGGAGGAGGCGCTGGTGCGAGCGGCCGCCGAGTGGCTGCGGGGCGCGGGGCCGCGGTGGGGCGTCGCGGACGTGGTGCTTTCCGGGAAGGCGGCGCTGGCGGACATGGAGCGGGGGCGGCGGTGGATGTGCGTGGTGGGCCAGGAGGAGGAGCGCGACGTCGGCGAGGCAGTGGAGGCGATGGTGGCGGACACGCTGGTGGAGGAGCTGGTGGCGGAGCTGCTGGTGCCCTGCTGCTGATCGATTTGATTACACGGCCGCGATGGCCGTCGTCGATGGAAATGTTACCACTAGCTAGTAGCTACTATCTAGGAGGCGCTCGCTGGACGTGATCGATCATCGATGTGTGTGACGAACGTTAACTTGAGTGTTGACGTCACAGGCGTGGTATCGACGGCCGGCGAGGTCCAGTAGCCGAAACAGAAGAGCATGTACATGTCCGAGCTAGCTAGGTGTTCAAAATTTTGTGGTTTTAGGTTGGGATTGCGATCCCTGCGTCTAATGTTGAACTCGTAGCTTCAGTGTTGACACGTATGCTGAACTGATCAGCAAAGCTGCAGTGTTTGTGCTGCAATAAAAGACGAGAAACATTTCAAAAGCGAAACGTTCAAGAACTTGTTCAACCGTGGGTAGTAGAAGTTACCATGCTGAATTTGATCGGGACCCAGGAAGAAGAACAAGGACAAATGCTGCGAAAAGGTCCTCAAGTCCTCAACTGAGCTGAGCAGAGCTCAAACTTTGTCATAGGCGATCCAAATTCGCTCCTGCAGTGGCTGCGGTGAGCTCCCCGTGTCCCCAAACATGGGTTCGTGGGCCTGGTGAGCCCAATCAGATAGTTGGGCCTAATACATTTATGGGATCCTTCGGCCATGCTGCTCAGTCCGTTGCCAGGTATATTTTTCCTTTTTTTTTGTTTTTACATTATTTGTTTTTAAAATAACTTCCTAAATAAAAATATGAATTTATTAGCAAATTTTTCTCCAAGACACTGAAGAAAAATATGGTGGGCACGCCCGCAAATCCTTAAATTGCCAAAAGAGCATTAAAGAATTTGGCATTTTGCCATAACACACTACACCAAAAATATTATTATTATTTTTCCAAATTTTAGGGGAGAGATTGCAAGGAACATGTCCATTTTGCCCTTTTATTCAACCTCTCCCCTATTCTCTCTTAGGGCACCACCCCATTTGCTTCCTCTCACGTTCGTCAATGTTGCCAGCTCTTCAAGGCCCAAGCCACGCGCCTCCAACCATGGAGGCACCACCAGTCTCTCTATCCTCCAGCGACATCGGTGTCGAGGGGCAGGGGCGGCACGTCAAATGGTCCTAATGCACAAAGAGGGGAGGTGTGGTGCTTGGGAAGGGTGGGAGAGTATTTGCCTTGGCATCCAGAGGGCAGGAACTGCGATTAGGAGACAAAGGGGCGAGAAGTTGAAGATAAGGACAAAAGATTGATTTTACACTCGTGGACTTGCCTTCTTTCTCACCAAATACAATATATATATATATATATATATATATATATATATATATATATATATATATATATATATATATATATTATCTGTTGTGGTGTGCTACGGCAAAGAACACAACATTCATAACGGTACTCGCATGTTATTACTGTTCGTAGTGTGATCTAGCCGATTACACGTTTTTTCAATGCCCTCAAAGAATAAATTGCCATTAGAGGCCGTGTAATATTTAAAAAAAAACAACATAATATTTGGTGGATTTTCATTTCTTTCCCTACATTACTTGTGTTTAAAAAACCACAACTTTTACTTACAAGCTCGGATGAATAAAAAACAAACTAAAATTGTAGATGAGTTCAAAACATTTTCATTTGGAACCATCTTGATAGTGATACCTAAGTAATAGAAAATAATCATGTCTATATTTGAATATATAAAATTGTATCGATTATTTCGACAACAAAACTTGTTCAAACGTAGTAATTATTTACCATGGTCAAAATAATCTAATTACTAGCCGGTGAAAAAATTCTCTACCATGTGCCAGTGCACCGCAGCTGGTAAATGGTGCTTCATCAGTCGGAATGACGTTGGCACCCAATCCTGATCGTTGGCGTGGGCTCATGCCATGGATGCGATGCGATGTGCATTGTATTGTCGAGACTCGAGGAACTAGAAAGTAGAAACTACATTTCCCAATGGGTACTCCAATGCTAAAACGGTTGCGTGGAGTGCTTCATGCATGGATGTAGACTGAAGAGAGACTCGAGTGGCAGTCAACTCTTCGTCTCTTCGTGGACATTACCCGATCGATATTACCTTGCTACGGTCCAAAGTAAGGTTAGTAAACGCATCCCTTTGGCTTGACGACTAAGTCGTCGCATAAAAGATTTGTTCCTGTGCCGGATCATGCACCTATTACTACTACGTACGCCACTGGTAAAACCATTTTATGGTGTCTCTATGTTTTTTTTTTTTTGAAGAAAATGGTGTCCCTACGTTGAACTAAAAAACATCATATAATAACGTTTGGAGGAAGTATGTTTTTTTTCTGATTTTTAGGGTCGGCAAACCTATAAAACAACACGTTAATCGGTCTAGGTACGAGCTAGAGAATAAAATTTGATTGTCCCGTTACCGACTCGTCGTGTAGCTTACAATTGATTGTCGCGGGAGATTAGGCTATAACAATGCCATCATCCATGTAACGAAGGACGGCCAGTAGGGAGAGCCAGCCACGACGGGCACCAAAAGGATGAAATCATTTGCTCCAAACTGCAAACAAACAAAAACACGATTGCAGCAGCTCGAGCGGCACCTGAGGTCTTGGATTCGACTCCCGCTGGGAGCGAATTATCCCGAGATTTAACGACTTTGTTCATTAAATGGTAGGCGACGTTTTCACTGACAGCGAGGCGCCCGTGGTGACTTCGTCAATCTCAAAATGTGCCGGCATAGTTTTTCGGAGGTGCTCATAGAGATAGGGCGTGCGTGCGTCGTAGGAGTGACTCTGCGTAAGCGTGTGAGTGTCTGCATGTGTGTACTGTGTTTCTCGAAAAAAACGACCATTGATTAAGGGATATACTATATAGATATCCTCTGCTGATGAGCAAAACGATCCAGCATTCATTTCTATCTATGACAGCCGGCCCCACGAAGTTCTGGGCCCGCCTGTCAAGGACCATCGGATATGCCAGCGCGAGCAGAAACACACGGGCGCCGTTGCATGCACGCCGACGCCGCGTGGTGCGCATCGCCCAGCACCCGCTGACTGCAGAAACGCCGCAGTTGTAGCCTGTAGCGGCTGTGCATCTGTGATGAGAAACCAGGCAGCTCTCGAGATGACTGTTGACTGATCCTGCATGCAGTTGGCTCTCATCTTTCTTTGCCGGCTACTTGTAATTTTGCGAGCCCAGGACTCCATTTATTCCTTCCTTGTGCGACCGCAGACCTCCTTCGCTCGTCGCCCTCAGCCCCTCACACCATAGCTAGCTCAGCTCTCCCGTGTGATTCTTGGGAACGTACAAGGAGGATCCTGGTAGAGGAGGAGGAAGAGGCGCCGCCATGACCGGCGGAGGGGAGGAGCAGGGGCGGACGCTGTTCGGCGTGTCTCTGACGGACCGGCCCAGGTGGCAGCAGTTCCTCATCTGTTCATCGGGCTTCTTCTTCGGCTACCTCGTCAATGGCATCTGCGAGGCAAGTTCTTCTTCTTCTTCTTCGCTACTTGTGTCTTCTTCATCATACAGTAACAGTATAGATGAAGCAATGCAATCAACTCTTCGGTACGATCAGAAATTTAAGAGCTCATGTGTACTACTGTACCGAGAAGAGAAATTCCTTCCCATGACGTACTATAATATTGTGACAGTTTTTCCTTGTCTCATGCCTGGACTAGCGGACTTCCATGGGAATTTGCTTCCAGTTGTTCGGTACTTACACGAAGAAAAAAAAATGGTTGAAATTGTGTGACGCAACTGCATTTTTCTCCACCTCCTATAACCATCACTATGGACTTTTATTTACAAAATACGCTTTATTTGCTTGGTTACTACAGATTCCCGAGACTTGTGCTAAGCATTGCCCAGATTCTCCATTCCCTCCCATGCCTTCTACTGCCTGAACAAAAAAAGTTCTTGACAGAGAAACTTGTGCTCGCGATTTGTTCTCCCGTCTTTGGTGACCGATTCCTGACATTCTCTTTACTGCTCCAGGAATACGTGTACAACAGGCTTCAGTTCAGGTGACCTTTTAACGTAACTGCATATCTCTCTCTGTCTGCAAATGGGAATCACCATCTCTGAACAATTTTGCTGCCTGCCCTGCCTGTCGCAGCTACGGTTGGTACTTCACGTTTGTGCAGGGGTTCGTGTACCTGGCGCTGATACGCCTGCAGGGGTTCACGGTGAAGCAGATGGTGAACCCCTGGCGGACGTACGTGCGGCTCTCCGCCGTGCTCATGGGCTCCCATGGCCTCACCAAGGGCTCCCTCGCCTTCCTCAATTACCCAGCGCAGATCATGTTCAAGTCAACCAAGGTGCGTCAAATTATGAAATCCTTTTGTTTTCACTTTTACCCTTACGTACCCTGGAAAATGAAAAATAATAATAAGTTATGGGAACGATAATATCCAATGCTTTCAGCTGGCAGTAGAAGTAGTAACAAACATTCCTTGGATACATGTTCCTGTTCTTTTTGTCTCTGTGTGTTGTTCCTGTTCCAGTGTAGTATGAAACATCGTACACGGTATATATTAGTACAACTGTTAAAAGAAATGATGTGCCTGATCTCACCTAGAGAAGTCCAAGTCCGATACGAGAGTCCAACGTCAGATTTGATGTTTTGGTTAGGTGCCAAACTAGCCAGTTACGTCATGTATCTTTCTGCTATTGAGGTGGGAATACTACTTCTCTGGCTAGAATTAGAATACCTAGACAAAGACGATAACGTTGTTGATAGATATGATCAGTACATTTTGGAACCTTCTTTCCTTGGCATGTGTTAATTTTCAATTTTTTTAGCAGTAATAATTTTATTTATGTATCTAATAACTAAGTGAACAAGAGAATAGGGGGGAAAACCAGAGCAGCTCTAGGGAGAGCATAAACGATGCACCAGTGTAGTACAGCACTACTACTAGCGCCTTCAAATTTCTCGTCATATGCAACAAAACAAAAGCTCATGTGACGATGTGAATGTTTAATAATATATTAATTCCGGAGAAATATTCTAGCCTTTTTTTTGACGATTTAGTATGTTCCTTACTTCTGACAAGAGAGACGTTTACGTTTATCAGGTTTTACCAGTGATGATAATGGGCGCCTTTATCCCCGGTTTGAGACGGAAATACCCATTCCAAGAGTACGTCTCAGCCGTGATGCTGGTCATTGGCCTCATTCTGTTTACACTGGCGGATGCGCAAACATCGCCTAATTTTAGCATGATTGGTGTGGCCATGGTGTCCGGGGCACTCGTCATGGACGCTTTCCTTGGCAACCTGCAAGAAGCAATCTTCAAGATGAACCCAGACACGACTCAGGTACTCCAATTCACAATCTGATGATGTTTTTCGCCACCACCGTCAGAGTTTGCAGCGCTAGCTGACAGTTGAACATTCCATGGAATCAGATGGAGATGCTCTTTTGCTCCACTGCTGTTGGCCTTCCATTCCTAGCGGTGCCGATGGTGTTGACAGGGGAGCTCGTGAGGGCTTGGACTTCATGTTCCCAGGCGAGCGAAAAAGTCTTCCCTTTTCGTTATTTTTTTTTTTTTGCACACATAGCTGCCACTCACAATAGTTTTTTTTTTTGAATTAATTAAGAAAACAACAGTAGTTTCAGGAATGTGCATAGCCCAGGCAGTAGGAAAAGAATCAAATGCTCCACGCTAAAGTACTTATATATTTACAGTATCCGTCAAGGAATCCATCTTTGCAGTTTTTAGAGGATAATAATGTGAAGTTCCGAAGCCTGCATTGCAATACTCATTGCAGTGAGCAGACCTGATCGGCAGGGAAAGGATCAGATCTACTCAAAAAGTGTTGCTAGCTAGCATGTTCTCGGAGAGTGTTTTCCTTTTTTTTTTTTTCTCTGACGAAGAAGATGAGATGAGAGTGAGAGTGACCGAGCTGAGCTGATGCGGTGTGTACTGAAACGCATGCATGCGTTGGTTGCAGCACCTGTACGTGTACGCGGTGCTGGTGTTGGAGGCGATGGCCACGTTCGTGGGGCAGGTGTCCGTGCTCTCCCTCATCGCGCTCTTCGGCGCGGCAACCACAGCCATGGTGAGTCGATCAGTCGGCCTCTCGTCTCCAGCAACCACACCCACAACAACTAACCATGCCGAATTGCCGATGGATCGAACCGATCTGCTGGGATGCAATGCAATGCAGGTGACGACGGCGAGGAAGGCGGTGACGCTGCTGCTGTCGTACCTGATATTCACCAAGCCCCTGACGGAGCGGCACGCCACGGGGCTCCTCCTGATCGCCATGGGGATCGTGATCAAGCTCCTGCCGGAGAACAAGGAGGCGGGCGGGCCGCGCCGGCGGGCGAAGAACGTGGTGGAGCGCTCTGACGACAAGCCGCAGCGGGCGCGCGGAGAGGTAGAGGAGGAGAAGGCAGCTCTGGTATAGTGGTGCGATCAACAACAGCAGTCACATAAGAACTGAAAGCTAGTCCTCCAAAACATGGATGGGATCATCATAAAATAATGCATATATATACAGCACTGCAGCAACCACAGTAACCTCTCTCCCTATACTGTAGTAGTGTGCTGTTTGCATGGTGTGGTGAAACTGCGATGTGGAAGGTTTGGAATTTGGAAACAGATGCAGCTCTGGCCGCAGCGACCAACCAGTCCCACTGCCACCACCGGGCGGGGCACCGCGCCATGCGTGGCAATGAAAACGATGCACGCCGACGACAGCACGGCACTCATTTGCTTGGGTTCCTCGTCGCCCGGCACGCCAGGCCAGACACCGGCCGGCCGGCAGGAGAACCAACAGGCGGATATCGTGATGAGTGGCATCGAAAGCGGAGATCCAATCCACCTCGGTGGCTCAGCGATCGATCGGTCCTTGGTGCCGTCGCCGTCGCCGTCGCGGCAGAGCAGCAGGGGCCTTTTTTTTTTTTTCCACCCCTCGATCTGCACGTCTTGGGCGGTGTCCTTTCTCCCTCCCCTGTGTGTGTTTTTTGGTGTTCGCTGCGGCTCCTCCATGCGTATAAAGCTCATCGCGGAGCGAGGCTCGAGCCCACAACGGTGATGGCGTCGTTGCTGCCCACCACGCCTACACTTGCTTTTGTTTTAGAGTACTGCCGTCCGGATCGGATCTCAGCAATCAAGTCAATGTCGTCGTGTCAAACGTCGTCTTTGTCTCACACCAAAGAGCTCGGGTCGGGTGATCACGCTATTTCTAAGCTCCTGTTTGGGTTAACTGCAATTATATTTACTAAGTATACTTCTTAAGAAAGCTCTACCTGATGCAAGCGAATGGAGTACGTAGTTTTAGGCTTTTAGCCATCTATAGCTTAACGGGAAGATGCAGGATACAGAGGAGGTTGCATGAGGCATCATCCCGTGGCTGGCTGCGTGCGTGGACTTGTGGTTGTGGCCCAGGTTGTTTCTCTAGGGGATCGGCCCGTCGGCGTCCACTTGAATTTGACACGATTTTATCAACCTCCAAAACACCACGAAAACAAAGTGTCACCTGCCTAACTTGTTGGCATGTGTGGATAAAAAACTATGAGGGCGCGCCGAGAGCGTGTAGACTATTTTGTTGGCACGCGCGGAGATAAAAACTAGTAAGACGGACCCTACTGTAGACTATTTTGCCCATATATATATATATTTAAGAATGTTTGTGGGGGGCTTCAGCTTTGCAGAACACGCTTGCATTTTACTCTCAATCATGTGTATATTGCATTCCACTTGCAACAAGCTCTGCTCTCTCAATCATGAGTACGTAACTCACTATATGTTTTTTTTTGTTTCATAAAGTTAATTAATAATCTCCTCAATCAACTTGATCAAACTTAAAACAGTTTGATTTAGGATTAAAACTTCTAGAGCAGTGGTTATTTTGAGATGGAGAGAGTATATATAATATGTGGCATCTCACAAGCGAGCTAAATAAAATATTATCCATCTTTGATATTAGAACAACGTTTTAGAACCGGGAAACATAGGATTTATATCAACCATTCAACCAAAATATGGACCTACAACAAAGTCCATACCTTACAACAACAAAAATCACGTGTTGTTAATAGGCCAATTTCATGTCTATTTTCTTCTAAATACCCTTTCCGTATAAAACCAATGATAACAGTTATCTCTACATGCATGTACCTTGGATCCAAGATAATTATTTTATCACTGATCATGAAGTTTTACTAACCTCCATTCGTTACAAGAGTTGGAAGCAATGCATTCTCGTACCACGGCTACAAAATCATATCACACATTTAGAGGTTGTTTGGTTGTCTGCGTTAGTCTTGTCCAACCTAAGATAGTGAAATAATTGGTGTTTAAGTCAGCCTTAGTCAGACTTAGTCAGACATAGAAACCAGAACACCTTTTTCAACTCTTTGATATTTATATGAACCAAACTAGATCAGATTTGTTGGTAAATTTCAAAAGATTAATTATTTATTTTTTTTCTATCATCTATCTTTATGCAGGCAACCAAACACCATGCTGGTTAGATGGGCTCCACCTGACCATCCAACCAAACAATACCATATTACATTGTTATAGCCTATTTAAAATAAAACCGCATTACGATCATATCAAGGCTAGATGAATGCAACCAACGAAATTGACCCTTAGCGGCTAGAGTTTACACGGATTAGTGAGGCCTAAGGTCATTTTCAGTGATGTGTTTTATTATACTGTTAACAAGAATACCACACCAGATTTTATCTAGGTCATCATTCCATGTTCTATCTCTTTTTCATAAATGCTTTTTGCTTTACCATGTCATGAACATACTGATTTGTCATAGCATTTAACGAACATGGAACTTAAATAAAACTCTCACAGAAAATTGCTTAACGACCGTAGTGGATTGAAAATAATGCGCGAGGAAGGCAAGGAGCCATTGAAACCCTAGCGAAGCCCAACTAAAAACCACCCAAATCATCACCAGGCACCAGTAAAAAACACCAAAGGCAATGAAAGCGGCAACAGCAGGAGCGAGGAAAGCTGCAGTCAAACAGCACATAAAAAGCCAAAGCCACCAGGGCAGGGACTGGCGAGGCGAGCAGCCACCAGCAAGAGCAAGCAGCTCGGCGAGGCGTCCCCAATGGCAGCCGCAGCTTTGCCCGCCGCTGCCGCTGCCGCTTTCCCCCACCTCCTCTCCTTCTCCTCGTAGTCCCCTTCCATTTCTCCCCATCCCTTCCCCCCTCTTCCTTCCTCAGCTGTTATTAGTTCCGCAACCGCCGCCGCGCCGCCGCCGCATTGTGGGGGAGCGCCGAGGGGGGACGCAATGGAGCAGGTGAGCGAGCGATCTGGCTCGATTCGTGTTCGAGTGTTCCGATTTGGTTTTCTCTGACTCTGACCGCGTGTGCGTGCGTGCGTGCTGCAGTACGAGAAGGTGGAGAAGATTGGGGAGGGGACGTACGGGGTGGTGTACAAGGCGCTGGACAAGGCCACCAACGAGACGATCGCGCTCAAGAAGATCCGCCTCGAGCAGGAGGACGAGGGCGTCCCGTCCACCGCCATCCGCGAGATCTCCCTCCTCAAGGAGATGAACCACGGCAACATCGTCAGGTCCGCTGCGGACAGTACACTCTCCGCCTCCCTTCCCCCTTTGCATTGTTGCCCGTATTACCTGTTACAACTGCAACGGATTTAGGATCGATCGAACGAGCTAGCTACCCATGATCCATCTAGTCCTTGGTTTGGGCACTGGTTCGATCGAGGTCGCTCTGCTTTTATGCGGCAGTGGGTAGGTACCATTTTAGGACTGGTTCGTCGATGAAAACGATGGAGTTTTGTTATCCGATGAAGTAATAATGCCAGTTGCGTCGGTGGCTAGATGGTTTGCGGTGTTGGTATGCTGAGAAGCTTTACTCGCTGCGTGCAGGTTACATGATGTTGTCCACTGCGAGAAGCGCATATATCTGGTCTTCGAGTACCTGGATCTGGACCTGAAGAAGTTCATGGATTCTTGCCCAGAGTTTGCGAAGAATCCCACTTTGATTAAGGTGATAGTGCAGAATATGATGTTAGTTTGTGACTGTGGCCTGCTTCTTTTGATCTCGGCGTATAGATAAACTTGACCGTTGCCTCGGGCATTTATTGATTTCTGTTTCAGCATACATAGGTAACACAACTTGCTATTCTAGGCTTGGATTTGAGCCTGCAATAGAACAGTGTCAATGTGGAGCTAAGAACCAATCGAACTAAAGTATAGCTCATGGTTGTAGTCTATATTCTCATATTATCTTCCTATTGCATGTAAAACCATTTTGGTTCCCATTGGATGTACACAAATTTTAATAGACGACAAAACTGGGCCCACACCATCTGTTGGGATCGATATATGGCACAACGCCTGTTATCTTCTTTCATCGAATGTCACTGTGTTTTATATGGTTGCAGTTTTTGTGTACCACTAATCAGTACTGGTACCGTCCTTCCCCTGGTTCTGTAAAACCTGTTTAGGTATTGGAACCTTAGGTATTTGCTGGTTTCCATTACACTTCACACGTTGTGTCTTATAGTGACAACTAACCTGACTAGGAGTTTTGCATCCTGTTTGCTTATTCCTTTTAGCCATTTCTGGCATGTTTACGTGTAACGAGAAAATGGATTGCTGCTTGTGGTTGTATTTTGAAATGTGACTATCTTCTTCTTTCTCCAGTCATACCTCTACCAGATGCTCCGTGGTGTTGCTTACTGCCATTCTCACCGAGTCCTCCATCGAGATTTGAAACCTCAGAATTTATTGATAGATCGGCGTACCAATGCACTGAAGCTTGCAGACTTTGGTTTAGCCAGGGCATTTGGAATTCCTGTCCGTACATTTACTCATGAGGTACACCTTTTGTTCTGCTAATCGGAGAAAGGAAGTTTGAATTGTCCAAGCGACATTGTGTGGGATACCAAAAACTTATGGATCCCTGTGCTTACACACATATAAGCTTAACTTCTTTTTATCTATAATAATTGTTGTTGCATTAACTTACGACATGTCTATGGAAGCATTTTTCAGGTAGTGACCTTATGGTACAGAGCTCCAGAAATTCTTCTTGGAGCGAGACAGTATTCCACGCCGGTTGACGTATGGTCTGTGGGCTGTATCTTTGCTGAAATGGTGAACCAAAAGCCACTATTCCCTGGTGATTCTGAGATTGATGAACTTTTTAAGATATTCAGGTTCCACGATCGTCCTGGCATTAAAATTTTAAAATTTCTACTTGCATATTTTGGATCATCTCTGATTTTGTTTGTATCATGGGTACTGTTGAAGGGTACTAGGTACACCAAATGAACAAAGTTGGCCAGGAGTCAGCTGTCTGCCTGACTTCAAGACTGCTTTCCCCAGGTGGCAGGCTCAGGTATGAGACAACAGCATAAGCATTTCGTTTCTTATACATCCCATTCCACTGAAATTCCTTGTTTTCACCTTCATTCCAGGACCTGGCAGAAATTGTCCCAAATCTTGAACCTGCTGGTCTGGACCTTCTCTCTGTAAGTGAAGTGGATTTCTGTTAATGATCACTACTGGCATCAAATTATTTCACTGTATTCATTTCAGCTATTTGTCTGCTGGCAGAAAATGCTTCGATACGAGCCAAGCAAAAGAATCACAGCTAGGCAGGCTCTCGAGCATGAATACTTCAAGGACCTGGAGATGGTACAGTGAATGTGCTTGGGTTGTGTTGCCATTTGTATGAGCTGAGCCGCTCGTTGCATTCCTTTTATGAACTCCTGTAGTCTCTCTCTCTCTCTCCACATTTTTGTCATTCATCTGGATGTTTCGAATCTGGTGTGTTTGGATATGTATTCAGGAATGTCAAATAGATTACCGCCTTGGTCTCTAAGTAAATATCCTTCATATGTTTTATCTTTTTACCCCCAAGCATCAATAGTTCTTTTCTGAACACGCACATTGCAATGTCGTTATGAGCGTGCAACGATTTTGTAGTTTCGTCTGTTCATGTTAAAACAGCACAAAAACTTTATTTAGGATCTCAGGAAACAGTAGCACCAAGGAAAAAAAACTTGGTTGCGATTAGAAGTGCCTAACGCATCATTAACAAACTTCCAGATTATAACAGATGAACAGCATAAGCCTACCAAGTGTTAAGTAGCGTTATAAACTAAAGAATAGAAGTGGCCACCGTATGGCCTTTGGACTGAAGCAAGAAACATTGTGTAAAAAATGCAGATGATAATTCACATACTAAGTTACCTAAGATTACACATGAAACTTTTATCTTTACAAAGCTGGGTGCGGATATAAAATTATCACACAGATGGGAGACAGTAATTCCTCGTTATTGCATCTTGAGTTTCTTCGTGATTGCTGATGTGCGCATCTCAGCATCTTCCTTGGCGAAGCTCCACCAAAGGTACGACAGGGGGATAGCCACAGCAAGGCAGATAGCACGGCCATCTACGTATCCCCATTGTGGAGGTATGTCATAAGCTTCCAGGAACACTGAAACCACACCTCCGATGGCAACAAATATGATCCTCAGACGTGAAGGATGGCAAGTCATGACCGCCCACAGTGCCCAGAGAAGAAACTGGGCAATGCTTATCACAGTGCAAACTTTCATGTTCAGGCCTGCACAAAGTTTATGAGCGTAAGCCAATGACGCGTTAAATTCATAGTTCTGCATTTCTTCGCTGCTGAATAGCTGCTGAATATCAATATCCCGTGAAAAATAGCACAGAGTTTGCAGTAATAACTTATAAAGTAACAAGTTCAAATAAAGCGCAATGCCACCCACCTACTCTGGAACAACAAATAAACTCTTGCCTGCTTTAAGTGGCGGTACAATTTTTTCATTCGTTTTTCCATTTATATATCCTTACTTCAATGCTTTATATATCTGTTGAAGGCAAATTCATAATCTATTGAGGGGAAGCTCAAATTTGAATTAAACTTTTGTTTTTGTCAACAAAACTCAGTAAGTAACCATCCAGGCACTAAGATTTAGATCCATATCCTGAATTTACTGGTGCCTTAGCACAAGTTTTAGATATCATGGCCTGAACTACAGTACTTAGTTCTGGTAAAAACAAATTGCTAGGTGGACAGAAGAAATGCATTTTTCCTATTCGAAAAAACAGGAGTTCAGTTGTCAGTAGTCATGCTCAAGATTACCTTTATCGAGTTCATAGAAGTTGAGGTACAAAATGTGGGTCGTCACAAAAGCCAGAATCGGAGCGGCGACCATAACTCTAGAAGGTTCATCTCTCAAATTTGCAATCCGCAGTATCGCCAGGATGAGAGAATACCCCAGAAAGACAGCACCTGATGAAAAATATAGCTTCTCCGTCCATATTGTGTCACTGTAATAAGAGTAGGCAGCGTAAGGAGCTGGGTCAATGAATGAGCAACAGACATGACAACGAGAAGATGATGCATACATTGGGACAGAACCTACCAACTGTGATATATGGCACTCCAGAACCATGAATTCATGGCTAGGAACCCGTAGATGTGCCACATGCTAGTATATTCATAGTATGTCTTGTGAGTTTCCGGCAGCAGGGGCAGCTTATAATACAGCAGCAGGAAAAAGGACAGCCAGCCATGAAATTGCACGACGAGAGTGAGAGCAGAGAGAGCAGCAGACAAAGGTTCCTGGGAGTGAAAGCAGATCGAGGTATATGTAAGGGAAGCGAAAAAGGAAAGACAAAAGAAACGAGAAAGTTCAGTTCAAAGCAGCAACCAAACTACCTGGAACACTGAAGCGCGCTTCAAAGGCCACTTGCCGTGATACTTGACAGGGCGGAGGCCGAGGCCCGCCCTCTCCTTCTCCCTCTCCATCATGCAGTGGTACCTGCACTCGCTCTTGCAGTTCCAGTCTTTCCACTGCAAGTAGAGCGGTTCGTGCGCGTACCATGACTTGTCGGCGGCGGGCTGGCCGTCATCGGCAGGCACCAGGCAGTGCTTAATCGAGGCCTCCTTGAGGGCGCCTGTGTCCTGGCATTCTTCGACGCAGGCTCTGGGGGCGGTGGAAACAACAACGGGGAGGATGAGCAATCAGCAAGACATGAATCAAGGTAGACGAGGAGAGCGCAAGAAACAAAACAGTAAGTGCCAAGGCGCATCATTATTGCTTAAAAAACAGTCTCAAAGTTGCAGGCTTTGAGCCGTCCAGAATCTGCGGAGCGGCAATGGAGGAGGAGCTGATCTCAGAGAGGCGACACGAAACACAGTCGCTAATCCATCTCAAGCGCCCGCTCCTTCCGCTGTGGCGTACTAGATTGGAGGAAAATGGGAGAAAGCAAGGGGGGAAGGGAAAGGGGGGGTGTACAGGGCCATATTCGTGCCGCCCCCACCACACGGGCCAGTGGCTGGCCACACGACGCAAAACACCCAGCCCCGCCAGCCAGACACCGGTGGGAGGGGCCGGGGCCAAGATAGCAGGGAGGATCTCGGCGAGGAGAAGGGGGGCGCACCTGTAGAGCGGATCGGCGTCGCCCTCGGAGGGTTGGACGGCGGCGGCGGTGGTGGAAGCGAGGACGAAAAGGAGCAGCAGGCACGGCCCCCGCCCGAGGAGCCCCATCCCCTCCCTTCCCTCAGTCAAGAAGCGCTGGGTGGGCGAGGCGGAGATCCACCATCCGTCGGGCGCGGGGGGAGAGGGAGGAGCAGGGGCGGAGACTTTTCTCTCCTCCGCGCCAGGGAGGGGAAGGGGATGGTGCCGGTGCGTGCGTGATTGATTCCTGCGCTGCGTCCGTGTTGTTTGGGGGTGGGGTGCAGGCAAGACTGCAGATGGACAGAGAGACAGACACGCGGGAGGCGATGAGACACCCTGGGTGTGCGTGCGTGCGTGCCTGTTTTCTTTTCTTGCCTTCCCTGCCCTGCCGTGGCGTCCCCTGATCTTGATTTTTGTGATGTCGCTCGCTCGCGCCCAACCCCAGCTGTGCTCTGCCTTTGCTTTCCTCTTGTTCCGCCCACGCCCAACGCCACTTCGGATCGCCTGTATTTTTTTAATTCGGAAGGAGCCACTAATTTATATTTATTTTTTTTCATTAGCTGGGTGGCTGGCCGTGATACAAGAGTTAAAAGCTACTCTATGGCGCTGGATTGTTTAGATTAGTTTGTTTGAACTTTATTAGCAGCTTTACATAATCTATTATTTGTAGTTGATGCTACCACGATGCACAATCAGCCCATGTGCGGTAGAAAGGTTTGGTGATACTACGGCTCTAGAATTCTCATGATTTTATAATTTTCTTTGGGATACAATACATACCGTGGTTCTCTTAAGCTGCACCGGGTCTTGTTTGGAACGTAGAAATTTCACAGAAAAAACATATGAATTGAAAATTTTTCCGCATTTCAAACGGGCCAGAATCATAGTTTTTAATTATCAAATTAGCACGCGTTTGGTTCCGCTATCGCATACTAATTGCCCATTTAGATGAGAGAAAAATCAACGTTTAATGGAGTTTACATACTACATAGTCAGAATACCCTAATGCTCTCATGTACTACTAAAATACTGTGTTGACGAAAAAAAATAATATTTAAGATATAATGTCCGTAGTGATGGGGGAAACAAGTTGGATCTCTGCAAACAGAATATAAAATTACGGTGCATCTCGATTCGCTGGTTGGATGCTACACAAGTTACCCCCTACTTGTCTAGTTGTTTTCTGTGTCTCTTGGTCGGGTGCAGCATATCGGCCCCTGCTCAATTTTCTTTTCTTTCCTTTCCTTTCTCTGCGGCGGGATGGTGATGTTTCGTATACGATGCTACGAGCTCGTTTGGAGGACTGGGAATCTGGGATGGCAGCTGACAAGTACACGCATCCGCCAGGCCAAGGCCAGGCTCCCCGATCTTCCTCGGGATCTTGCAAGTTGCATCGGCGGTCAATGGCTGCCGAGGCCCGAGGGTGGTGCTCCATCGAACCGGCGCGGCTTCGCTTCTATCCGGCCTCGATTCTTGGTCTCCGCTCACAGTTTTGACAGCTGCGTTGATTTTTGTTCTCCAAGAATGGCCATGTTCTTTTTTTTTAAGAAAGAAGAGAAATCACGGTCTTTTTTGGGTTTTTTTTAAACCATTTAGATCTTTTTTGGAATGCGGAAATAATTTTCTGTTTCTGTGTTTTTACTATAAAATTGAGTCGTTTCTCGTGAAAATCTTGCATTCCTAAAGAAAGCCTTAACCATGCCATTGTATTGCAGTGGAGTGCAACGGAAGGACAGCTGATGGCTCAAAATCAATGGAAACGATCCATGTCTCGTTGATTGATCCTCCGGGTCTCTTGGGGAGTCGCTAGGGTAGGGTTCTTTGAAAGGTCTTCGCCTTCGGCCGCTGCGTACGTGCTGAGGCCCACACGAACGAGTGACAACCGACCAGGGAAAAAAATTTCGTCGGAAAACCGCCGCTTTTCGGTTTTTCGGAAATTTTTCTGTTTCCGGATGTGGAGGGGAAATGAAATTCCAGAATTTTCCGGCGGATTCAGTTTCCAAATTCAAAAATTTGAAAAAGTTTGTAAAAAGTTTCTAAAAAATTCTAAAAAAAATATGATAAAAAACTAGATGTTTTTCTGAGCCATTAGGACTTGAAATCGTTTAAATCCAAGTTGATTTGGTTGGTTAAATTGACGAATTGGGTTCAGACCCGGTAGAACCCGTTAACCCGTTTCGTGGAGGACCTTATCCACTCACCCCTTGGTCCATATCAGTAGCCTACGTATGTGCAGTTGCCATTGCAACCCTCCAACCTTCGTATATGCAATTGCCATTCCAACCATTTGGTCAGCCATATGGCTCGTTTCCGTATGAGGGACAACCAGAAGAGAGATACGAGGAGGAGTGAAGAATGCAAGTACTCATTGTACGTATCATTATTATTTATCTGTATGTTTCGCTATCTCTACTTATTCCATCCATTTCATACAAAGTTTCATGTGTATGCATTCTCTTGTAGACTTTATGTGCGCTTTGGACTTCTTTGGATCGACAAGGCCATTCACTGTGTTGTAATAATTGGACTATGGACTTTTGCATTTAGACTTTGAACTAATTGTAATAATTTTAATGGATTTTGGACTATGTAGGTGTGCACTTTGGACATGAAGTATGTGTTAAATGTTGTGTTTCTAATTGTTTGGTGGAGTTTCATATATTCTATGTATTATGAACTGTCAATGTACACATAATCAGGGGAAACTCTGCTAAAATTTTCAATTTTTACATATGAACATAAATTTTTTAATTTTTTTCCATCGTTTTTTTCATTTTCCGGTCAAAATCCACGGGATTCCGACGGAATTTTCCGAAACTCCGATCGGAAAATCCGGTTTTCCGTTTTTGAATTTAAAAAATGCTTCCGTTCGGAAAACATGGAACTCCGCAGAATTCCGTCCGGAATTCCGTTTCCGGATCAGTCCGGGATTTGGACAGCAAACGGAAAGGTAATCCCTGCGACCGACAAGAGTTTCCTTCTCGGCCTCCTGTACTGCAGTCTGCAGTATGCAGCCAGCAGTAGATTGAGATGAAATCACACAAATAATTGAGACTGCCTGCGCCGCACCCGCACCACAGCACAGGTGCAACCATGCCTATAAAAGCAGCGGACGGGCCGGATGGGTTCCCCGGGCACCGGCAAGCCGAGCGGTGCCGTCCGATCGCGCGCGTGGGCAGCAGCACCCCACTACCAACCACTAATATTCCTGTGCCCCGCTTTTTTGTTTTGGTAAACTAAACAGCAAGGGATTCACGACTGGCATGATAGGCGTTGACAATAGCTTTATTAGTCGGGAGCCAGCGATGGTTAGTCTTCTTATCTTATGATGATGAAAAGATGCATAGATAGACTACTAGGATAAACAAAAGATCCAGGTGTCAGCATCGACGGCACAAGCAGCTGTAAACAACACCATCTATACTGGAGAAATCAGTTGCTTTTGACTATGAGAGCGACGGAGACGCGAGCAGCTCATCACACTAAAATTCTTATTATTATCTCACGTGAAGAGGGAGTGCGCAACACATGGTTTCTGTCCACGTGTTGCCCTCCCACGGGTGTGAGCCTCGGAGGCACATTGGGCCAATTTCTTAATTAGTGTTTTCCTCACTGTTTTTTCACGAGTTCTCTAGCTCGCTAGCTGGGCCTGGGCTTAATGATTTCACCGCATATTTGATGATTAGTGTTAATGATGTTTCATCTAGAGAGTTCGCTAATTATTTCACACCAAACAAATAGCACGAAATATATGCACAAACACTTTAAAAAAAAAACTATTTGGTACATACAAGCACTAAAAATTATAGCATGCATGGAACATTTCAAACTATAGAAAAACCGAGTGATTGAATTGTCTTACTGGAACAATAGTAGATCTTTATTGTTGCAACAATCCTAGATAACCTACGGCATATGAGGCTATCCTCAATGGGGCGTCTCAAATGGGCGCTTCAAAACACTGTTTGGCACTGTTTGACATAAATACTGCACTGTAGACAGAGAGGAGGGTAGTTGGAATAGGGATAGGAAATGAGATTTGAGGAATGTTGTTGGACACAGTCTTATGGATTTATGGGTACCAATTCAGAATACACCTTGGGAGTTGGGACATCTCATGGATGTTGTCGGAACATTGTGAAATACAACATGGAAAGGATTAATGGAAGATCGCACAAATACAGTATGAGAAAGCAGTTGGACGAGGCTATCGCGCGGAGCGACGCCTCCGGCTATTTCACGAGTGCTCGTCACGCTCCAATCGCGCGAACGATCAAACCGCTCTACCCCACGTGTCTGCGGTCCCTAGGCTCATGTCGCTGTCGCGGCGCCTCCCTCACCCTTGCGTGCGCCCGTGCATGCAGCAGCGGTGTCATGTGAGGTCGTTTTTGCGGGCCCCACAGTGGTGTCACGTGAGGTCATTGTCGCGGGCTCCAGCTCCTCCGTTAGTTCAGCTGGTACATTGCATGCGTATGAAAAACAGAACGCTTTTTAACTTCGTTTTGAAAAGTTATGATCATAAATTTTAGATATGTGAGGAGCGAAAAGTTATGATCATAAATTTAGGATTAATTTTATTCACGAAAAATTATGCTAACATAATTTTATTCATATGTTGATATTTTATTCATATGTTGATATAATTTTATTCACAAAAAACTATGCTGACATAATTTTATTTCACGAAAAAGTATACTGACATAATTTTATTCACGAAAAATTATGATGACATAATTTTATTTACATACTTATATAGTTTTATTCACAGAAATTTATGCTGACATATTCACGAAAAATTATGATAACATAATTTTATTTACATACTGACATAATTTTATTCACGGAAAATTATGCTGAAATAATTTTATTCACGGAAAATTGTGCTGACGTAATTTATTCCACTGTAAAATGAGAATCATAATAAACTTAGATATCATATGTTTATTACACTATAGCTGTTTTGTTAACATAATTTTCTGCTAATTAATTAAAATTATATTATAAAAAATAAAAGGAAAGAAAAAGGAAAAGAAAAAAGAAAAAAAAAGGAAGGCTTACCGTACGAAGGAGGGCACGGGGCCGGAGAGTGCCGTCTCACGTGGGGCCCCCTTACCCGCTCGCGCGCAGGAGAGTGGAGCGCTCGCCCGATTCAGCCCGGGCGAGCGCTCGCAGATCGGGCATTCCGACGCCTCCGCCTCTGCCTCCCTCTTCTCGATCGCCCCCACCACTGGTGCTTCTCTCGACTCCCACAGCCGCCCGCCGACCACCTCCACCACTAACTTTCGCAGACTCCTCGTGCCCGTCGCTTTATCCATCCTCGTCTTCGCGTCGCCTCCGCCATTGTCCGTCGTCGTGGGAGTCATATACCCACGGGTACCGTATGACGACGGATTGTAACCACTAGGCCAGGTGGACCGAATGGTTTGCCTTGGAGCCCACGATGCGAAACGCCGTGGGCTGCTAATTATAATCCAAATAGGACTCTCTTTTATTTGTACCCCAAACTCCTAGGACTATATAAAGGGAGTTGGAAACTCTAGTTTGGCATCTCTTAGACCGACCCTAGGTCACAGTGATCTAGGTTTAGCTCGTATGATCAAGCAATACAATCCACATACACCCTATACAGAACTTAGGGTTCAGCGATTTGGCTGCCCGAACCTGTCTAAATCATTGTGTTCTTCGTTCTATATACCATCGCGATCTCCTTGTCGACCCTCCACCGATCTCTAAACCATTGCGTGGTCCATCCCGTGATGGACTGCCGAGGATAAACTCCGACAGTCGTCGTGGCCACTGCTAACCTCACCAACGCATCTCTTCTCCGGCCTCCTCAGCCCCACCTCCTTCTCTACCCACCGACCGTTCTCTACCGCAGGCCTTTGACCTCCCCCGACCCCATCCTCCAGATCCGGTGAGAAACCCTCCTCTCTAGAAACCCTGAGCCCTGGACCCTAACCCCGGTGAGCTCGGCGGTGGCGGTGGGGTCGTGTGGCACCCGCGCTTAGTGGGCCGTGGGCCTTGGGGGGGTCGCAGGTTAGAGTTTCTGAAAGCGATTATGGTTGAGTGGACTGCGCAAGCGGGGTGCGTTTCCCTGTGGCCCAAAATGAAATGCGCGAGCACTATGGCTTTTGCTCATTCATCCGGTGACAAGGCTAATAACCTGTGGAGAACAAGTGATCCTCCGAGACAGAGACAAATATTTACAAACAAGTGAAATAACACATGGGCCTCGTTCGTTTGCTGGGCTACGGCCTCTGTGGCCTTTGAGCCCACGCATGACATGGTGTGCTACCGGTCCAACAAGAGGATGAGGTCTCCAAGAAGAGGATCTCGCCACCTCAAAGAGAGGAGAAGAGTATCTCGCTCTCGCATCGCATTCGTCGTGAAATGGGTATCATCGTCATCCGAGGAAGAAGGAGGACCATTGTGTTGTGTGTCGTGCCGTGCGTCTGGCCAAACCCATCCTTTTCCGTGTTCCATTCCAATTTCCAACCCATGCATCGCATGCACTTTGCGCACCAACATGAGATCCCATTGCAAAGATTCCGCGAGCAACCAGCACTCGCGCTCCTCGCTGTTCCGTTTGCGTGCGCGAACTCAACTGATGATATGATGCAAGGGCCGGCCACGTGTATTATTTCTTCCTACCAAAACGGGTTGCTAGCTGTATGGCATGGCTGTCATTGGTGTACGTGTGGTCCAGCAGAGTCTCACTGTACCGGCCGGCGGTGGAGGTCGTTTTACGTCGTCGGTTGCTGCGTCAGTGCGGTAGCGCAGTGGGAGGGGAGGACGGTGGGAGTGCGGCACTTCAGCCTGCTGCTCGGCTGGATCCGCCGCCGCCGACTTTGCCCTAGGCGCATCAAACGGCGGCACCGAAAGGGCACTTCTCGTGGACACGAGGACGCCACTTGGTGCATGCCTCATTGGTTCCCACCGCCTGCCCGCCACCGGATTCAGGCATTCGGTGCCCGGTCCTACAGGAACCACCACGTGTCTTCAGTCTTTTTATGACGGGTTCAGAGCACCAGCAGTAAGTGCATCCGTACCGTATACAATGCGCAATCATTGTTCTTTCACTCTATGTACAATGCATAAACAGTGTTTTCCACACTTATTTTCACTTTTTGGTGACTGCTACAAAAAATAAAATCCTAGAGCAACAACCTTAGTGCTACTAGTATTTTGTTAAGCTTCATTTTGTCTGAACCAACCCAAGCCACAAGACACTAGAGAAAAATCCTTCCTGCATGACGATAATGTTGCTAGTTTTTTTTTTCTTTTTACACGGCAGCAGCAGGGCGTGGGCGTGGGCGTGGGTGTGCCAATCCAATCCAGTCCCTGCTAACACTGACACTCGAGCTTATCTTGCAACGGATACTTGCCCAGAGCTGCGTACCGCTGCGCGTGGCTCCTCTTGGGACATCGGACCCACACCAACGGCCTCCCTGCCCTGGGTCCTGGTCCTGCGCTCCCGCTCGGCCGCTCCTCTCTATATAAGCATCCGACACTCACCAGCGCCCAACGGCCCAAGGAAAGAAGAACACAACTCCAACTTGGAACCTGGAACTCTCCCCTACTCCAGTCCACTCCAGAGCAGCAGCGCGCGCGACCGTCGTGCCAGTGCCAAACTGCCATGGCGCGGCATCCTAAGGCGCTGAAGGGTTGGGTGTCGGCGGCGGCGGACGCGGCGTCGTGGTGCCTGGCGCTGTCGCTGGTGGCGCTGCTGCTGGTGTGCTCCCTGTCGCCGGGCGCCGGCACCGGCGACGCGGTGGTGGTGATGCGTGGCGCGTCGCTGTCGGCGAGGCCGTGCGAGGAGGTGTACGTGGTGGCGGAGGGCGAGACGCTGCACAGCATCAGCGACCGGTGCGGCGACCCCTACATCCTGGAGCGCAACCCGCACGTGCACGACCCCGACGACGTCTTCCCCGGCCTCGTCATCAGGATCACGCCCTCCTCCAAGCCCAGATAGACATCCGTCGAGCTAGCTGGACATCGCGACGTCATCAGGACAGGATCGGAGGAGCGAGCAAGCGAATCGTCGGTCGAGCTGCCTGCCTCCTTGCTCCTGTATCCATCTCTCGGGGCAAACAGACTACTAGACTAGTATGGCGTTGCAGTGGAGGGTGGGTAGGAGATCGAGTATGACGACTAGCCGGGAGCAGAGACAGGGTGCGTGTGTCTGTGTCTACGAGACATGGATCGGCTGTGTTGTGATTTGTGAATATAGAAGAAGCTCACGAGATGAACAGAGACTCCCTCGTCTTTATATTTCCTTATATATATGCCTGCAAGAAATCCCCTGTTTCTCTCTGCTTTTCTACACATCTCACCGGCTCAACTCAACCTTGCGCCCTATTTTCTTGCTCCGCCTCTGCTGGCGTGCGCCGACGACGGATGGAAGGCAAGGCACCGCCCCTCTCGCTCGCCGGCGGCCGGGGGGCGGCGGCTCTGCTCTGCATCCAGCAGCGACACGTAGCGCCGGGGGCAACCGCTGTGCTGATGCCACGCAAGCCTAACGGTGGATGATTCTTGACACAACCTGTGGTGGGGACGGAACCGGACCGTTGGGGTCTGATGGACAGGACGCAGACGGAGCAGACACGCACCCCAGAAATGCAGTGCGGTAAACGGAGGGAACCTGAAAGAGGAGCGGGGAAGCGAACAAGTCACACAAGTTCGCGAGTAGTCATCGAGTATACACGTATTTTTTAAGGCTTCTCGTGTTGTTTTTTAAAATCAACTTGGTCCTCATATAGTATTAGACTAGACTATGTGCAGCAGGATGTGTAAATACAGTATGTATCTACTATTCCAACTATTTTTCTTTTTATGAGCACGCAGTACATAGTCTTAGGCTACTACCATATCACACGCGACCCAGCAGAGCACGCACAACTTATAACAAAGGGCAGGGTCCAAGGTCCTCGTTGCTTGCATTGAAATCGTAGATCGAGGCTTAATCCAGCGGCCATGAGTCAGTCCATAAGTAACATGAGTTCCGTTGGTTCCTTTATTCTTTCTTTTTAAACTTTTTTTTTTGAAGAGAACAAAACTGGATCTGACCGTTGTTAGTAAGTAACGGGCTAATGGCATCCACTTTTTGGAGGCCCAACAAGAAGCTCTTCACTTGTCCAGTACTATAATATTGGCCCAATCACTAATAAACAAGTCTGTATACTGAACCATATCACGGTCGCTCGTCATCTCTTCCTTCTCCCAATGATTTGGTTCGCGCCGTTGATGCGCACTGCACGCAGCGGAGCAGGGAACCCCATTAGCTTACGATACATGCAAAGGCTCTGATGACGCCCGCCCTCTGTCTTTCTGATGACCGCGTCGATCGGAGACCATCTTTTTGCGCTACTACGTGACGTTCGCTTAATTACCCCGACAACCTAACAGTTATCTACCCCTTATCCAATCGAACCACAGAATCTTGCATATAAACCAAGCTAGTCGCCACACTTATTTCTCATCAAACCTGGATATCATCACACTAGCACGAGCTCCGCGACCATGTCGGCTGGCCACATTGGCAGAGCTGCCTTGGCATTTGCCATTGTTCTTATTGGCGTGGTTGGCTCGGTCTGCCTCGGCGTCGTCACCGCCTCACAGGAAGGTATGGTAACAATTGATTTGATCGCCCACTCCATCGTTCAGCTATCGAGTGATCACAGCAGCAGCAGCAGCTCATCATCATCAGTTCCTGTACGTGACGATGATGATGCCATGCTTGGGTGATGCAGCGAACCGGTACAACTTCAGGTTCGTGAGGCACGCGCGGGACGCGCCGGCGGTGTCCTACTACAACTACATCGTGGTGGGCGGCGGCACGGCGGGGTGCCCCCTGGCGGCGACGCTGTCGGAGCACTCGCGCGTGCTCCTCCTGGAGCGCGGCGGCCTGCCCTACGGCAACCGCAACGTCTCCAGCGAGTACCACTTCGCGGACGCGCTGGCCGACACCTCCCCGCTCTCCCCCGCGCAGCGCTTCGTCTCCGAGGACGGCGTCGTCAACGCCCGCGCGCGCGTGCTCGGCGGCGGCAGCTGCCTCAACGCCGGCTTCTACACCCGCGCCAGCGCCGGCTACGTGCGCGCGGCCGGGTGGGACCACCGCCTCGTCAACGCGTCCTACCGCTGGGTGGAGCGGGCGCTCGTGTTCCGCCCGGGCGTGCCGCGCTGGCAGTGCGCGCTGCGCGAGGGCCTCCTCGAGGCCGGCGTCACCCCGGACAACGGGTACACGCTGGAGCACGTCCCGGGGACCAAGGTCGGCGGCACCATCTTCGACAGGAGGGGACGCCGCCACACCGCCGCCGACTTCCTCCGGAGAGCGCACCCGAGGCGGCTCACCGTCTTCCTGCACGCCACCGTCTCACGGATCCTGTTCCGACGTGCGGAGCAGCAGCCTGTGGCGTACGGGGTGGTGTTCACGGACCCGATGGGCGTGCAGCACCACGTGTACCTGCGCCGCGGAGGTTTTCGTTCCAAGAACGAGGTGATCCTGGCGGCGGGGACGCTGGGCAGCCCGCAGGTGCTGATGCTGAGCGGAGTCGGCCCGCGCCCGCACCTGGAGAAGCACGGCATACGCACCGTCCACGAGCAGCCGGGGGTGGGGCAGGGCGTGGCGGACAACCCCATGAACTCGGTCTTCGTTCCGTCGCCCGTCCCCGTGGCGCTCTCGCTGGTGCAGGTGGTCGGCGTCACCCGCTTCGGCAGCTTCATCGAGGGGGTCAGCGGATCGCAGTTCGGCATCCCGCTCCGCCACGGAGGCCGCGGCCGCAACTTCGGCATGTTCTCGCCAATGGTATGGTACGGTATGGTATGCAAAGAGGAACAAGCTTTGGCGCGCGCGTGTACATGTACTATATATAACTGAAATTACAACAACAGACGGGGCAGCTGGGCACGCTGCCGCCTCGGGAGCGGACGCCGGAGGCGATGCGGCGCGCGGCGGAGGTGATGCGGCGCCTTGACCGGCGCGCCTTCCGCGGCGGCTTCATCCTGGAGAAGATCCTGGGCCCGCTGTCGACGGGGCACATGGAGCTGCGGTCCACGGACCCGCACGCCAACCCGGCCGTCACCTTCAACTACTTCCGGGACCCGCGGGACGTGGAGCGCTGCGTGCGGGGCATCGAGGCCATCCAGCGGGTGGCGCGGTCGCCGGCCTTCGCGCGCTACACCTACGCCAACCACACCACCATGGACGCCGCCTTCCGCCGCGCCGCCTACTTCCCCGTGAACCTGCTGCCGCGCCACCCCAGGGACACGCGCCCGCTGCAGCAGTACTGCAGGGACACGGTCATGACCATCTGGCACTACCACGGCGGGTGCCACGTCGGCGCCGTCGTCGACCGGGACTACCGGGTCATCGGCGTCCGGGGGCTCCGCGTCGTCGACAGCTCCACCTTCAAGTACTCGCCAGGAACCAACCCGCAGGCCACCGTCATGATGCTCGGCAGGTAACCTTCCTTAATACTCGCTGCATACTATGCGTTTTGCTCTGGCAACGCCGCCTGGTGGTGTTCGTTTCGTCGATCGTCGCGAGCTGTTCAACTGAACTCGATCTCGATTCAACAACTGCAGGTACATGGGCCTGCGGATTCTCAAGGAGAGATTGCTCAGGAAGGGAACCGAGGAGAAGCATTAGTTCAGCTCTTCCTTTATCCATCCATGGTAGCATTAGGTCTCGATCGATCGAGGAGATTGTTTTGGGTACGGTGTTTTATACTGTATTTAGGTTCTTACACAAATGGCATCGATCAGTTGTGTCTACTTTGTCTTGCTGATATGATGCATGGTGATCGCGAGGACCCGCTAGCCAGCCCCGCTTCCATCCAAACAGCGCAACATTCTTGCAGTATGCGAGAAACAAACAACTGAGGGGCCGTTTGGTGTGGCTTCCAGGGGCTCCGGCTTCGAGGACTCGGCTGACGTCATGCGCCGAACACAAGAAGCTTTTTTTTTCTCCCTCCTACGCAAAACAATGGAGAGCCAGTGAAGCCGTCCAACACTGACTTCACAGGCACCGGCTTCTGCACGTCCCTGTCACCCTGCAGCGCAGGAGCCGAAGCCCCTAGGAGCCGCACCAAACGGCCCCTGAGTCGATCACAGGTGTTACATTAGACTACAGGTGCGAGGACTGAAAGCCGAACGCCAAGTTTGGGATATAGCCGGATAAACGTTGCAACTGTACCATTTATTACAACCTACTGCAAACCTACAACCATTGTAAAACATGAAACCCGGCCGATGACGTAGATGTTGCTCGCAAATTCATTTGGTTGAGGGGTTAATATATAATCGGATTCCGAACCCAATATAATACCGTTCCCTATCCACATTGTGAAACCCATGGTCAAAGCTTATTCCCCCTCCTCACCTCCTTCCATCTCGATGACTCGATCGTAAGCGAGGGCGGCGGCGGAGGAGGCAAGCCGGGGAGAGAACCATACGGGAGGTGGTCAGATGGGGCATAAATAAAAATGACAAAAATAGAAAGGCTAAAAGCAATATTATTCTCCCAAAATGGTATGCTTAGTTGTACGTAGATTTTTCATTTCTATTTTGGCTCCTAATGAGTATTTAGTAATTAGTTGGACGCATGCCCTGTGCTTGTGTGCTTCTATGGGTTTGGACGGCATACCCGATTGAGATCAACTTTAATGCTACTTATATTGTGCTAGAGATGGAATGGAAGGGCTACTTTTACCCCGCATCGGGGCCAGGGGTGTTCCAGCATCCTTTACCCCGCACGGATAATGGAACTCTCTAAACTACACTCAATAATATGTATACATAAACAAAGAATAGGAAGAGTCAATTGTGGAAAATTAAAAAAAATTAGGAAAAAAAACATCCCTGCTTCTAAATTAATCTTAGATCCACACATGAATCATATGAGTATTAGTGTCAAAATAGGCAGACCTTTTCTTCGGAAAAAAGACAGACCTGTCTCTTTTGGGAGTACAGTACTATCTGAAAGGTGGAACTCTTTTTTCTCTCTATTTTTTTGTCAAAAAAAAAAAAAAAACAGTGGAAAGCAACGTACTAGCCGGCGCGAACCGCGAAGAGAGGAGACCAGGCCATCCGAACAAGTCTGCATGGAGCAGCATGACGTACGATGGGACGTACGCGAGCTGCCTGATGCGACGTGCGGCGCCGCCATGATCGGCGTGGGGGGCAGGCCGGCCGGGCCGTCATGCGCGCGGATGCGGTGAGGCCGCGATCCATGGCGTGCATGGCTTGGTGGCTGCTGGCTCGCGGACAGCCGGGGTTGACGCGAAATTAATACGCCATCCGTCCATCAGATCGAACGATGGAAGTCGTCGGAATCGGAGCCAGCAGCCGGCCGGCGCGGCCTCTCCCCACCAACACCGCGCGACCGAAATCAAAAGGGATCCCAGGCTCCCAGCTGGCCACGCCATTGAACGTGTAGCCTGCGACCCAACGGCCAACCAAATTCTCGCGCCCTCTCGTTGTTCATTCGCCCATCCATGCGACCATGCCCTCCATGTGGAGAAAAAGAGAGAGAGAGGAGGGAATAATGACCAAATGGGACAGGTCTGCGTACGGGGTTTAATGACCCTGAATGATATTTTTTTATATAAAAATAGACCCACAATCAAACTATCACTACTCATCAATCCGTCCCAAATTGCATTGTAAAGGTTCCAACTGTTTTTTTTATACGCCCACGTTCACATTACGTTGGTGAATCTAAAAAAAACACGTATTGAACACACATATATGAACACACGTATATATACAGTAATGAATAAATCTAGCCTTTACAAATTGGGATAGAAGGTGTATGTAGTTAGTTTGGGTGCCTCAACTTTTAATACTTGTTGTTTAGGGTTTGCGGCAGTATTTTAAATTTAAATATAGAAGAATATTTCCAAAAAATAAGGAAAAATAGAGATGATATAGGGCATGATATAATCTTATAAAAGCAACCACAGTTCAACTGTGTAAGCTTGGGGTAAAAAATAATAAAAAAAGGAAAGATGATTTATGGAATTGCAAATAATCCGTACATACCCTTTCATGAACGGTGAGAGTTTTTTTTTTTCTGATCATCAATGTCGATGGCAGGGTTTGTATGTTCATTGAGAATTTTGTAAATTTGTTGATTTATTGAAACCTAAGCTATACCCTTTCATAAGTTGTCTCACGATCTCAAAATTTTATTACATTTCTTGTTTCATAAGACATTTATACGTTTTTTTTTTCAAAATCGTTTGGGGTCTATAAGTTTCTTAGTTTAAATTTAAAAGCCGATGCCGTACCAAACCTAAGCTATTTTGTGTGGGCCTAGTGCCTAATAAAACTAAAAACTGTGTCGAAGCAGAGGATAAAAGAAAAAAAAAGGCAAACTAAACGGTCGATGAGCCGCAAAGAGACTTGTTTCTTTTTTGTTGTTGAAAATGTGGTTTGAGATACGTAATGTTGAATCTAACATGTTTATCTTTCGTGGCCTAATGGGTTATATGTTTTCTTTCGTTGTACTGTCGTGTTTTTATTAAGGCTTATTGAATACAACGTCTGACCGACCGTGGGAGTCAAACTAACATTTCAGCTCGAAATTAAAAATTTTCACTAAAATTTTTCACCATTTTCTTAAAAGAAGAAGAATTCCATTTTTCTCGGACGGAGATGCGATAGAAAATTTACAACATGGCCCAATAGCCGGCACAATCTGCAAATAAGGGCCGGCCGGAGTGAGCAGGCCAGGCCAGGGCAGGGCAGGGCAGGCCTCACCCCACGTCGCTTGACCGTGATGACCGCGTGATGCAGATGCTGCCTCCACGTGCTTTGGACCCCCAAGGCGATACTACCGAGGGAGATGTGGGGGTGGGGGGCTCGGAGCGGAGCGGAGCGGCGTCCAACGCCCACGACCGCACAACCCACCACATCCGAAGCCGGACTCTTGAGAAAAAAACCAGACGGCCGTAGAGTATAAAAAGACAAGGTGAAAAAAAATATATTTCTCCACTGTAAAAAAAACAGCGGAAAGGATTTAAAAACGTCGCGTTGCGGGGTATTTTATACGTCCGAGGAGCGCGGAGCAGCAGGAGACCTCGCCCATCCCGCACCTCTCTGCCCGCCCGCCTGCCTGTCCGCGATCCGCTCTTGTAGGCGGGCTCCCCCGGCTGCTAGTCTGGTACTGCTCCTCCTCCTCCTCCTCCTCCTCCTCCTCTCTCTCTCCCAACCTGTGGCCTGCAGATTGCCGCTCTCCAGAGTCCAGATTGCAAGGCTCTCATCATCTGTTGGCGTGCCTCTGTCTGTAGCTACCTTCGGTTGGGGCGGCGGCGGGAGTGGGAGCTATGGCGGCGGCGGGGGCCAAGGACGTGGGCATCCTCGCCATGGACATCTACTTCCCGCCCACCTGCGTGCTCCAGGTACCAACGACTCCTGCTTGCGCGCCAGATTCATTCGCATTCCGGCGGCATTTGGCCTGGGCAGCCTCTCTCTATCTCTCGCCCAAGAGGCGCCGCGCGGCGCGGGCCGATCGAGATGATACCTACGCGCCCTGATGCTCTCTGGATTCCTTCGCCTTCCTCTGTTTCTGTTCCAAGGCCGCCGCCGCCGCGTCAGGACTCCGCAGTAAACTACCACACACTTCGCGTGGTCTGCTTCCTACTCGGGCGTGTGGTCTTTACGGTCCCGTTCCTGCGGGTCTTTGGCGCTTTCAGCCTCGGGTTGTTGGTTGGTTCCGGCCCGGTGCGAGCGACCTCAGCTCAGCTCAGCCCGGTCCTCGTGCGGGGATGCGGTTGCGACCCAGGACCTCAACTCCAGCCTCCTCCTGTGTACTGCCGTCTGCCATGTCACCCAGTACCGTGTCAACTGTGCTCACTAAATATATCAATAAAACCTCATTAACTCCTGATTACTTCAATTCATCCACCTGTACTCCCATCCATCATGGGCTGAGCCGAGGGAAAGCTGTACATGGATGGAGTACATAAAACGAGCAATCTTTCTATTAGCTGTAGGTTCCTGACTTCCTGTTATGTTATTAAGCCGGCTACGGACACGGAGAGAGAGAGAGAGAGAGTGAGAGAGAGACCTGCCCAGATTCTGCAAAACGAAAAGGATCAAGGGGTGTGTTTAATCCTGAAAACTGGCACTGTTCTGAACTGAAAAGCACTGTAGCACTTTTCGTTTGTTTGTAGTAAATATTGTTCTACCATGGTCTAACTAGGCTCAAAAGATTCGTCTCACAAAGTACATCTAAATTGTGCAATTATTTTTTTTATTTCATCTACATTTAGTACTCTATGCATGTGTCGGCATTTTGATGTGATGGAGAATCTTTTTTTGCATAGTAGAATTTGGGAGAAATTTTTTGGATCTAAACAGGGCCAAGACGTAATAGCTGACATGGGAATTGCTTGCACTTGTTGGAAAGAAAGCAAAATGCTGTGTCGGGGAGGAAAAGGCCTGGGCGATGCCGACTGAAAGGAACTTGCTAGTAGGTGGAGGACCCCCTGTGGCCTGTTCAAGGTGTGGGTGGCATTTAAGCACCTGATGCTGATCAGATAGCCTGTCAAAACATGTTTGTAGTCGGACACCGTGTACACACAGGTTCACAATCAATGACACCTACGAGGATCAAATTAGGCAAGCAGCCATGGAGAATCATTGCGTGTTGCTGTGTAGTTCTGCCAATTTTACAGAAATCAATAACCTTTCCACTAGTAGTTTCAGCCTTCGAGTGTATGCCACTATTTCCACTATTTATTTTTTTAGAGTAGAATAGTAGGTCAACATCTCAAACCTCTTAGAAAATGCCTACGTGCTTGAATAGGATTATAGGAGAAGAGAAAAAAGATTGTAAATCAAAGGAGGGATTCATACATTATTTAGCATCATCCATTTCAAAGCAGTCGATATTTTTAGGATATTTGGTTTTCATTTATAAAATCATTGAATCAATAGTAATGACTTGTTAGAATAGCTATTTTTTTAGGATATTCTGTTGTTTGTGTAGTTGACTAGTTGCTATAATCTTTATCTACTGCAAATTTACATGCTATTTGCTACAGGAAGAATTGGAAATTCATGATGGCGTGAGCAAAGGAAAGTACACAATTGGCCTTGGGCAGGATAGTATGGCATTTTGCACTGAAGTCGAGGATGTTATTTCAATGAGGTATGTTATCTTTCTTAGTAATTAATGCTCATACTGTCAGTTGTTTTTTTTTCTTTGCTTTGTTTCTTTCTTTTACAAACTTGCTCCTTATGGTTGTTCTTTTTTCTATTATCTTGACCATTCTTTGATTTGCGAGTTATATGTATAGTTGTTATGAACAAAATTAAGCAAGGCGGAGGCCTATTTCTTGTTTCTGAGCTATTTGGTTCTGCCTTCAATATCAGAACATGTTCAGTAGCTCCGATATCTATAAAAAAAAATAATTTTGTTCTTACGGTTCCTTAACCTGATCCTGTCATCTGTGAAATCCAAATGGATGTGGACTTTTCAAAATAATGCAAGTGGAAACCTTGTATTTACTTTCAGTGGCCAGACTGTATTTGTTTCTCATTTAATCCCCTTTCTTTTATTAAATCTAACTTATTAAGATATTGGCTCAGCTTGACAGTGGTGAAGTCCCTCCTGAAAAATTATAACATTGATCCAAAGAGCATTGGACGTTTGGAAGTTGGCAGTGAAACCGTAATAGACAAGAGCAAGTCTATAAAGACATGGCTGATGCAAATATTTGAGGTTTGTTCCTTTCAGTGCAAATAATCTTTTCATCTTTTTAAAAAAATCTTAGATGGTCTAAGCTTCCAGGCACGATCCAGCGATCCTTGCTAATAAAGCTAAAAAGTGAAACAATCCATTTTAATTTCAAAAGTTATCTTGAAAGATTTAAATCGAGCTTGCTTTGGTTACAGTTTCTAACAGCTTTATTTGAATTCAGGAATATGGCAATACTGATATTGAAGGAGTTGACTCCTCAAATGCTTGCTATGGCGGCACAGCTGCGTTGTTTAATTGTGTTAACTGGGTTGAAAGTAACTCATGGGATGGCCGTTATGGACTTGTTGTTTGCACAGACAGTGCGGTATGCGACATGTTGTTACTCTTCAGTTTGTAATTGTGATATCTTGCTAAAACATTTTTATTTTATTTGATCTTTTGAAGTAATCACTATTTGTTGCGTTGACATTTTAGATTCACTTTGATACCCTTTTTTTTCAGGTTTACGCGGAAGGTCCTGCTCGTCCTACTGGTGGTGCCGCTGCTATTGCGATGTTGATTGGACCAAACGCTCCTATTTCTTTTGAAAGCAAATATAAAGGATCTCATATGGCCCATGTATACGACTTTTACAAGCCTGATCTTGCGAGTGAATATCCGGTCTGTCTCTAGTTTATGTATTGCAATCCAAAATGATGCAATAAACTTGAAATAAAATGCAAAGAATTTATGCCATATGCAATATGTGTAGGTGGTTGATGGGAAGCTATCACAGACATGCTATCTCATGGCATTGGACTCCTGCTACAATGTATTTTGCAAAAAGTAAGCTATACCTCTTTATTTTAGCACATTAGCCAAGTTGATTGAGCTGACCAAATTTGAATCCACAATTCCATATTTCAGGTACGAAAAGCATGAGGGAAAGCAATTTTCAATTTTTGATGCAGATTATGTTGTATTCCATTCTCCATACAACAAGGTATCAGAAAACCCAAACTATATGCTTTTAACATCTTTGTAGCAAAGTGTCATTACTGATCTGGTCTGACAAAAGCAACTTAACAATTGTTTCCCTACAAAGTATTATATGCTTTCCTTGTTAAAATTTATATAAGTTTTTTTTGCTATGTGCAGCTTGTACAGAAAAGTTTTGCTCGTTTGTACTACAATGATTTCTTGAGAAACTGCAGGTTGGTCATTTACTATATAATTAGTCTCTTTTGTCTATTGAAAAAATATTCACTTACCAAAATTGAAAAGTCGCTCAACTAAAAGATTTCCTATCCATATTAATCAGCACGGTTGATGAAGAGTCAAGGGAAAAGCTGGCGCCCTATGCAGGATTGTCATCTGAAGAAAGCTACCAGAATCGAGACCTTGAAAAGGTATAGAAAGAGGTTTATTGTTAGAAATATCGCCAGGTGGTCAAGTAATTTGGCACTGATCTATTATGCTATGCTAAACAGGCATCTCAGCAAGTTGCGAAGAGCCTCTATGAGTCCAAGGTTCAGCCAACAACATTGATCCCAAAACAAGTTGGGAATATGTATACTGCATCACTCTATGCCGCTTTTGCATCGGTTATCCATAATAGACATGAAACTCTGGTACAATACTATTTACAGTGTTTCCTTCAGCTGCATATGCAGGATCAACCGATCGATGCTGAAGTTCTCTTTTTATTTAATTATTTATACTTTTGACATGTCCAGGCAGGGCAGAGGATTGTTATGTTTTCATATGGTAGTGGGTTGACATCAACAATGTTCTCTTTCAAGATTATTGAAGGCCAACATCCGTTCAGTCTCCGAAACATTGCAAATATACTGGACCTTTCCAAGAAATTGGAGGCAAGACATGTGGTAAGTATTAGCGAGGTCCATTTGTGTTTAACGGCATTGCCCTGGGTTGCTATAATAATTATATTGATGCATTGGTCTACCTCCGTGAACCTCAATATCGGCTTGAATCCACCGGTATGTTCCATGCAGGTCCCCCCAAAGGAATTTATCGAGGCACTGAAATTGATGGAGCACCGGTATGGGGCGAAGGATTTTGTGACCAGTCAGGACACAAGTTTGCTACCTGCAGGCACATATTTTCTCACCCACGTCGACTCCATGTACCGAAGGTTCTATTCTGTGAAAGGTGATGGCGTCACCACTGCAGTGTCCAATGGCCACTGATATGTCTTCAGCCTGAAGCTGCAACAAGTCAATAACGGGGGCAGGTGTATTAAGCACGCGAGTGTTCTTAGATTGTCTGTTATAGGAGGGGAAGCTGGAGCATAGATTAATCTCTGCCCAGTTCTAAGGTTGTAAAGTTAGCTAGAGCAGCGCGGTTATTGTAATGCTTGCATAGTAAAAACATTCTGGCGCTCTTCAGTTGTTTAGCGAGAATCGCAGTGCCTGCGAAGGTTCAAATCAAGCACGCAGTTGGGTTGTAAGAATTCTGAATAATCTGCCGAATAAGGTTAGATTTAAGCTATGATGTTGAATGAATGTTTTCTTGTTTGAAGCAGATGAGACAATGCTCTGAATCTGGATTCAGGTGTATTCTTTTTTGGACACCGATTCAGGTTTGAATTGTTGAATGAATGTTGAATGAACTCCTGCTATTTTTAGTTTCTTTAGATTCCAGTGTGTGCATGAGCGGCCGATGGGAGCTGAAATGGCATGTGTATATTTTCTGCTACAAAATGTTTCTTCGCTTGTGACTCTGAGAGTCTGAGTAGGGCAAAAGGATATAGTTTAAATTTTGTTGGGCAAATAATAACTTCTCAATTCTCAACAAAAAAAAAATAATAATAATAACTTCTCAAGCTAGTATCCGTATTCTAGTCTCAGTACCCAGAAAACACGGATGTATGATGTATAGAATTTTGGCATCCGGGTTATCTGTAATTAGTACCTGAATTTGTCGATTTCATAACATTTGGTTTTGCGTTAGAGCAAACCCGCATTCAAATTCAATCCACAAGAGCATGCGCGAAGCATTTGACCCGTAAAGAAACGCTGGGCTTGCTTCTTCCCTTTTACACCCACTTTGACAAAGTCTATGCGATAACTCGGAGTGATTACGTTGGATCGCTGCATTGCTGGAACCTGCTACTAGTAACTGATGAAGGGGAATTTATTATACAGCAACACATCAATAAATTGGGTAGAGGAGACGCATATCCATCCATGATCCATCCATACGGACTCGGCGCACGCGAGAGGTGAAACGGCTCAGGCCCACGCGTCGTGCCGGGTTTACCATAAACGCGTCGTGTCCGCGCCATGCCATGCGTCCTGGACTGGAACGGGAACGAAGGAACGGCGCAACCAGGAGCAGTTCGGCCGCGCCACAAAAATAGGGGAATCCGGTTGCCAGGTAGTTGGCTAGATACCCCTGGCTATATATCTACCCATCCACGGGATCTCCCTCGACTACACATTGAGAATCTCAGATCCCGTTCCGTTCGTCGTCCTCGTCCTGCAGGGGCGGCAACTGACGTAGTACACGGCGCCGCCCTCATCTCCCATCGTCGAGGATATGGCGCCGTCGGGCATGTCGACGGAGAAGGAGAATGATGAGAAGGCCATCGACGACTGGCTGCCCATCACGTCGTCCAGGAACGCCAAGTGGTGGTACTCCGCCTTCCACAACGTCACCGCCATGGTCGGCGCCGGCGTGCTCAGCCTGCCCTACGCCATGTCCGAGCTCGGATGGTACGTGCAGTCGTGTATCACCATTTGTTTATTATTAGGATATTATATAATCAGTATTCATCTCAAGATTTGATTTGTTTGGCTTGCATTGATGATCGATGTGATGATGGATCTGATCATTAAATATTGTAGGGGTCCCGGCGTTGTGGCGATGCTGCTGTCGTGGGTGATCACCCTGTACACGCTGTGGCAGATGGTGGAGATGCACGAGTGCGTCCCGGGGAAGCGCTTCGACCGCTACCACGAGCTCGGCCAGCACGCGTTCGGCGACAAGCTGGGCCTCTGGATCGTCGTGCCGCAGCAGCTCATCGTCGAGGTCGGCGTCTGCATCGTCTACATGGTCACCGGCGGCAAGTCCTTCCAGAAGTGCTACACCGTCGCCTGCCCGGACTGCAAGCCCATCCGCACCAGCTTCTGGATCATGATCTTCGGCGCCATACACCTGGTGCTCTCGCAGCTGCCAAACTTCAACTCCATCACACTCGTATCCCTCGCAGCCGCAGTCATGTCACTCAGGTACCTTATTACCTACCATGATGCAGATCTGTTATCTATTGTTATTAGATGCATGATGATGAAACGATATAAACCCTAGCCAATAATACCCTACTATCGAATCGATCAGCTATTCGACGATCGCGTGGGTGGCGTCGGCGCACAAGGGTCGGCAGCCGGACGTGGACTACAGCAAGACGGCGTCGACGTCGGCGGGGCAGACGTTCAACTTCCTGAGCGCGCTGGGCGATGTGGCGTTCGCCTACGCCGGCCACAACGTCGTGCTGGAGATCCAGGCCACCATCCCCTCCACGCCCGGCAAGCCGTCCAAGAAGCCCATGTGGCAGGGCGTCATCCTCGCCTACATCGTCGTCGCTATCTGCTACCTCCCCGTCGCCTTCGTCGGCTACTACGTCTTCGGCAACTCCGTCGACGACAACATCCTCATCACTCTCAACCATCCCCGCTGGCTCATCGCCGCCGCCAACATCTTCGTCGTCGTCCACGTCATCGGCAGCTACCAGGTTAGTGGTTGTTCATAATTTCCGGCCAAATCATATCTCTCTCTTACTACGCCTCGTGTTGGTTGGTTACTAGAGTAGCATTATTTTGACATTCTGATACGCTATTGTCCATCGAAGATCTATGCCATGCCGGTGTTCGACATGCTCGAGACGTTCCTGGTGAAGAAGCTCCGCTTCAGGCCAGGGCTGCCTCTCCGTCTGATAGCGCGTTCACTCTATGTTGGTAAGTATTCAACGCATATTTCACTGCTGAAATCGTGCTTGAGATATATTGTGAATTATTAAAACTGTGCTGTGAAGCATTCAATACAATTGTGCTGTTGGAAAGCATTCATTACATTGATAAATTTGGTGCTGTGATGAAATCGGTAAAATCATTCATTTTTATTATCAACCTAAAATGGAAGTTTAGTTTCTTAAGAAACCCTATTGCTAAAATCATTCATTTTTATTATTTGTTATCTAATAATCATGTGTTCTTGTGTTGGCGCGCAGTGTTCACAGCTCTGGTTGGCATTGCCGTGCCATTCTTCGGTGGATTGCTAGGGTTCATCGGTGGCTTTGCATTTGCGCCGACAACCTACTACGTGAGCTCCTTTATTTCTTTCATGTTTCTCTACTCCAACAAATTCTAAGCTCTTCATATATAGTGTAAGTAGTTTTGACTGAACCAATAACATCGCCTACTGCAATCGAACAGCTTCCCTGCATCCTGTGGTTGAAGATTATGAGGCCGAAGAGGTTCAGCCTCTCCTGGTTCATCAACTGGGTCAGTCATTAATACATAAAATTTTGCTTCTTTCTTTTACCCATATATATACACATGCTGGTGTATTATTCGTTCACGCAATTTGGTAACTCGTTTATATATATGCTAATTGTAATCTGTCTTTGACCTGCAGTTTTGCATCATCGTTGGTGTGCTTCTGACCGTGTTGGCACCCATTGGTGCCCTCCGCTCGATCATCATCAATGCCTCCACCTACAAGTTCTTCTCGTGATTGATAAGCGGCCGCCGAAGACATTAGTAGTTAGCTAGCTGGATAAACGTGAACAATTAGCTGGGTTTAATCAATCTACTTATTTGTGCCAAAAGGCAAGGATATGCCCTATGTTTGTGTGTGTGTGCTCGTGTGTGGACATGTATATGGATGGTGGCACTCGGTTTAGTTTGTGCTATGCTATGTCGTTCATGTTCTAAAGGGCTTGGCAATAAATAACTTTGCCTTCATTTATCTGATGATACGATCAATTAGTGTGTTTGGTTTGAGAATCACACGGGTTTTGGAATTTTCAGATGGGTTCATCATTAATTACCAATGGACCGGATTTGAATCGACGAGATTCGTGTCTACTAGCTGAGATGGTTTGAACATTGGACACGTATAACAGAGACCTCCAGTAACATTGATCAAAACTCAACCGCTCCTACGGCAGATTCACCGTTCCTGCCGCGCGAATAGTAGCGCACAGATTTATATTCCACAATCTGAATACAACTAGATACAGATACCCGTGATGGCTAAAAATAAACAAATGCACGACAATACGGCACCGGAAACGGCCCAAAACCAAATAAAATACCATCCGTGATGGCTCAAAAGAAAACAAGCAAATGCATGACGAGTATGACCCAAAACCAATTAGATGCATGAACGGTATATCATGTTAAGATATATGATTATAATATCATATCGTCTGTAAAAATCTAGATATACCTAATCGTAATATCTTGATAAATCTATAAAAATAACAACACCAAGCTGAGCACATACGACAGATTATGGTTTGGTGAAGCCGCCGGCCGGCTACATGGCACAGCCATCTCGAGCAGGCTTCTGCAAGAATAGACAGATACCTACATGGCACAGCCATCTCGAGCAGGCTTCTGCAAGAATAGACAGATACCTGCATCTTGTGCAGTGCGGTTGGGCATCATGAGGGATAAGAGCTTGTTTGGTTTAGTGCCAAAGTTTCGGCAATTTTGAGCAATTTTGACTATGTTTGAATTTAGACATCCAGGCTAGGTGCTCTCGGGAAGAGGAGAGGTCAGCGAGAGGGGCGCGTTGGAGCTCTCGGAAAGAGAGGAATGTGTGTTGGGGCCTAGCATCCAGGGAAAAGGATGAGGATGGGTTGAAAGTATTTATTTGAAATCATCTAAAATTTGGCCTAATTTGGATGTGGTTTTAAACTTTTAATCACAAAGAATTCCGCATTCTCTTCAATTTAAACGCATGCATAAAGTATATGAATTGGATAAAACTACATATGGTCTTATGATGCAAAAATTAGCTAATTTGGATGTGGTTTTAAACTTTTAATTGGAAATAATTTCGCATTCTCTTCAATTTAAACTCATACATAAAATATATGAAGCAGATAAAATTGCATATGGTATTATGATGCACATGAACTGTGTCATGACTAGTGGTATCACACTCGTTGTCGGCAAAAAAAAGCATGAAATTGTTGGAGAGAGATGTGTGCACGTGGGCCATATTGACCGACAATAATGGAGAAAGCTTTGGGGAGGTTGTGCACTGGCAAGGGGGTGTGTCCCAATCTCGCGCACCACACAACAAGTGATTTTTTAGAGTATTCGGAGACCAAAAATTCCACTTTTTTATATTTGTGTGCCGATACAGTCGAGGCCGTCGATCGGAATCGCACGGCATGAGAGCACTCAAAGGTTCACCGGGCCACTTTTGGCCCATACAGGATATGGTCTTTCCTGGCCCATGCCTAAGGCCTTGGTTAGGGTTGAACTGGGCCAACACCAACATGCTCTACTGTATACATATAGGTATATATAGTTAATCATTTAAATGAAGTTTGTTTCTTCTACAAGATTTTTTTTCATAAATAAGTTAGTGCGTATGAAGAAAATAAAACATTGAACATTTTGCAACTCTTATATTTTGGTTCATCAGACCATCTCCAGTAGAATGTCTATCCATCCTTCCATATCACTATTCTAACCACCTTCTACTTTGTCTACAGTAGCGCTACAGTGTTGTTTTGTACTATAGACAGTCCATTTTGGCAACCTGGTGGAGACAACCTCAATGCCATAAAGAATAATCTGTAGGACCTCATTGTATTATTGAATCATGGGACAAGAAATTGATACATAAAACTTTATTTAAATTAATTACATAGACATGCATGTGAAATCATTGCTATATAAAAATCTTCATGCAAAAATTGATATAGCTAAATCACATTGAAACTTGCAAGGGTCACCATAGATTGTAACGTCCCAAAATTTAGACCCTGAGAATTTTCTCTAAATCCCGCTCTAATTCAAAATTTGATTTTCAAAATATTGTTTGTTTGAGTGCGCAGTTATGAGATCAACAAATCCTATCAATTTCCAAAAAAAAAAAAAAAATTCTATCTCGCTCCCTTCGGTTACTTCTCAAAATATCCAGCAAAAGTCTCCACTAAAACCCCCTTGAATTCTCCTCCAAATATTCAAATCCAAATTCAAAATCAAAATCAGGGAAAAAGAGAGAAACTTCCCCCTCCGCTTGGGCCGCCTTCGGCCCAACTCCTTCTCCCCTTCCTTTCCCTTCGGCCCGAGCCGGCCTGCTCCCCTGCCTCCTCTCGGCCCAAGCCGAGCAGGCCCAGCGCCTCCCCTTCCCTCTACCCCTGACGCTCGGACCCCGCCCGCCAGGCCGTCGTCTTCCTCCCCGTCCTCCACGTCGAGCCGCGCCGTCCCGTGCGTCACCGCCGTGCCGCCCACACTGAGCCGAGCTGGCGTTGACGCCGCGCTGTCCCACACGTCGCGCCGCCGGGAATTCCGCCGTCCCTCACCGCCACCTCTCCCTGCCCCGTGGACCCTGCGGTTCGTCCCCACACGTTCCCCGCGTCGGTCTCCGCCGACCGCGTCGCCGCGCCGTGCAGTCTCCGCCGCGGCTCCACCTCACCGCCACCTCACTGCCGCCTACCCCTGCCTGCACCGTCGTGAACGCCGCGCGTGGGCCCGGCTTGACTAAGCCGCGACGCGCCCGCTACCCTCGCCGTCGCCTATAAAAGGAGACCCGGCGAGCCTCGCCTCCCCTCCCGGGCCACACGCGCGCGCTCACGCTCTCGAGCACGCACCCACACTCACGCACACACACACACACAACGCCTCTCCCCTCGCCGGAGTCTCGCGGTGGGAGAACCCACCGGGAAGACACCGCAGCGAACCACCCCCGCCGCCGCTCCAATCCACCCCTCTGCGGCCTCCCCATCCTCAAATTGAGGCGAGCCCGAGCTCTGCCATCTCCGTGCGCACCTCCCGCACCACTTCCCACGGCCGGAGCCGCCCCGAAACACCGGAGCGCCGCCGCGCCGTAGCCTCCCTCCCTCACCGGTACCTCGGGTCACCGCCGCCAGGACCACCCGCCACCCTACCCACCTCCACGATACCCCTATCAGGTTCACGGCACCACCCTCGTCCTCACCGGTTTGACCTCGTCGCCGGAACCGGGTCGCCGGCGGTGGCGCCGTTCGGTTCAGTCGAGCCGAACCGCAACACCGTCGCCGCGCCGTCCTCTCCCCGGTGCGACTGACGCGTGGGGCCCATAGCCACGCCGTCAGGCCGCGCCGTCCGCCGCGCCATTCCACCCCGTGGGCCGGCCTGTGAAGGCCCATGGGCGGGAAGGCGGGCGCGGGCCGAGCCAGGAGGCGAAGGAAGTGGGCCGCGCGCTGAGATTCGGCCCGCGGTTTATTTTTCCTTTTTCTTTTCGATTTATGATTTTTTTTTTCTAAAAGAATTTCATATCTCGACCATATGGACTCCGATTTAGGCGATTCTTGCGCCTAAATTCTCCATAAATCAAGCTCTACACATCCGTGCATTTTCCACCACCCTTCACCTCTTCTACATTGGTTCATTTAATGGGGCTACGCTTGAACCGTTAGCAAAACCAAACAAGCAACCGCTTCCGGTCGAGGCTGGGAACTTTTCCTCGGTCGCGCCAGTGGTTAGCCGTCAGGCACCATAATCGCGATGGGCGGGATGGTCTAAGCTCGTAACCTAGAAATCGGACCGCTTATCCTATATCTGCTTCGTTTGTGCTAACCTTGATAACCCGTCTCGTTCTTCACCCTTGTTGACCGCAGGAACCTTCCCATCGTCATGCAGGCTCCTCTCTCCCTACACCTTCGCCCTCGCTATGGCGATCCGCAACCGCTGCCATGGTACCCCTCCCTCGACCAGTATCGAACCCGACGATGTGTCCGGCCCTCGGCTCAGCACCAAACCGTGGAACTACATAGCCACGGGAGCTAGAACCGCCGGTGCAGTCCTTCGAGAAATCCTTTAATCTTTCTGTCAACACCAATCAAACTCTTGTTGAGCTCATAATATGCCTTGTTTGTTTGTTCTCTGTTGTTGCACGTAGGTTATACCGGAAATCCTGGTTTGTGCTCCGACGTATCCGGAGGATGATGTACCCTCGTCCCCAGCCGTCGATGTCCCGTTAAACCCAATAGCTAGTGATAAGTGGATTCAAGGGATGGAATCTCACTTGATGCATAAATTACCCAGTTTTTGATACATAACCCATTGCCCTGATTAATGATAAAACCTGCATGTTTTGCTTGCTAAGGAAAACCTGGTAGGATAGCCATCCGAACCTTTTAGACGTAGCGTGCACAGGTGGATCGCTCACTTAATATCATACATATTAATCTTGTTGTGGAACTTGAGTTGGAAATGGGTTGGTTTGCTTTTTCGAAAACATGGGGAGAGACCCCGGCGGTTGATTTCAGTCGGCTATGCCACGTGGTTGAAGGGTGAAGAGCCCGGGTACTGTTCTCACGGTTACACTGGGGCCCGGCCTCGTGGAGAGGCTCGACCTTCATGGTGCATTCATCCATAGAAAGACGTTGTGCATTAGATTTGCACATTGGTAGCAAAGGTGACAGGTATCCGTGTATGGAGTTAGAATAGCCTTTTGGCGCCAACTCCGATATTTTTAAATGGTTCGAGAAGGTAGCCCATATTTTGAAAGTAGCCTAGAGGGGGGGTGAATAGGCTAACCTGAATTTTCTTACACAAATAATTCAACTAAAGTCAGTACTAAAAGTTGAACTAGTCCAATGAGGGTCAACCTGCTCAAAGCTGGTTCAACCGCAGTGGACTGGTTCAACCAATGCGGAAATAAAGAACTGAATTGATCTCTCAAACCGTGCAACCAAAAAGGATTCCGTTTGAATCAAAACCTTTCTTTTGGCCTAAGGTTGCAGATCTGAAGGGGGCTCACCACCAAACCTGCACACAAGATAGATTGGGACAAAACTTGCAATACAAGAGTAAGAACACGAAGAGCAACAAGAACAACAAGCAAGCACACGGGGACAAGGATTTAATCCGAGGTTCGGTCACACACAAGGGTGCCCTACTTCCCCGTTGAGGCGCCCACAAAGAGCCGGGTCTCTTTCAACCCTAATCCTCCCCTCACCAACCACAAAGGTACGATGAGGTCACTTACTAGAAGCTCTCACAAGCTGGGGTAATACAAACTTTCTTTGGCACCACCACACAAGAGGGGATGAAGCCCAAGGTGACGCCTAGCCGTCTAGGAACTCAGGTTCCAAGAGTAACAAACCAACAATGGCTGCTCAAGGTGTCACCAAGCTCAAAGCTCAAGAATAAGAGAGGGAGAGAGAGAAAAAGAAATGCAGCAGATTCAGCTCTCAAGTTCTTGCAAGATCCACTCGAAGATTTGAGGATTTGGAAGCCCAAAAGTGGAGAGAGGTGTGGAGGAGAGAGTGCTCTTTCAAAATATGTCCTAAGGTGTCTGGAGGTGGAAGAAGCCCTTTAGAGAGAGGGGTGAAGGGGTATTTATATGGGCCCTCTCGAAATAACCGTTGGGGTGCAGTCTGTGTAAAATCGGTTGAACCGGGCGAGGTTGGTTCAACCGAAAATGCACTCAGAAACAAAATCGGTTGAAGAGGTCCTTAGCCTGGTTGAACCGGGGCATCAACCGAAAAGCATACCAGAAACAAAATCGGTTAAGAGAGTATGGAGACTGGTTCAACCGAGGCATCAACCGATATGAGAGCAGAAATTGAGTAAGATTTGGAGGTGAATATTGGATGGATTTTTGGACACTTTGAGCTTTAGTATCACCAAGAGCATACCTTTGTTGGTCCCTCTTTATAGTACGGCGTTTCCTAACTCAATGATAAAACATGAAAAGCTTTTCTTATGCCTTTAAGTGGAGACTCCTTGGTCTTCAAATTTGAATGGAATGGGGGGTCTCCTTTTCTTTATTTGCACAAAGACTTGTCTCTTTTTCTCTATTATGCACTTATTGAATGATCTTCATTACTTGCAAAGTGCTCATACATATTCATTAGAGCTTTTAATTATATTGTCATTAATAACCAAAACCCTCAAAAGGTGATTGCACTTACAATCTCCCCCTTTTTGGTGATTAATGACAACCCAATTAAAAGAGACAATGTAGAGAATAAAATCACAAGCTTTTGATTGACTATGCACATGTGACTCCCCCTAAATTTGTGCATCATTTCATTTTGGAATAGTTTGGCCTCAAATGCCAATATGCACAAACAAAGGGAAAAGTGCAAAGCCACATATTACACATTCAATCGAGGGCTACACAAGTGTCATAAAAAATCCGTGATGCTCATGACATGATATTCACACAATAAATATGAAACAACAAGCACCACACGAGAACAAAAGCTAGAGCCAAGCACAAACCACAAGGATTACTTAGTGAGACATAAAGTAGCATGCAACAAGTTTTTAGGTTCAGCTACTTAAGCTATTACAAACAAGGTTCCATTACAAATATTACAGCCCAAGAAAGTTTAAAAGTTTTCTCTTACAGCTCACAAAGCAAAGAGGAGGAAAAGAGGCTGCTGCTGCACAAAGGATCAAAGAAAGGATTGTTACTTGCTGCTGTTGCCACTTTCCACTTGCAAAAACATGCTGATGCTGTGCTTTGTTGCTGCTGGCTGCTACTAGGCTTGTCTCTTCATTCTTCTCCCCCTTTGGCATTAATCAACAAAAGAGGGAGGAAAGAGCTGCAGACTCACAATGCTACCAACCACTCCAAGAAGGGCCATCACCAGCTGCTGCAGAGCGTGATCCAGCTCCTAGATCACCACCATAGTACTGATTAGCAAAGAAATCCCACTTAGAATCTGATGGTCGTGGTGGAGGATAAAACTGCTCATGATAAGAGACAAACTCAGGTTCTTTTTCAACAAATTCATCATCATACATGGTGCTAGGATCATGCTGCTCCTCATCCTCATCACTTTCATCTTCACTATCAAGCCTCTGTCCTGTCAAAGAGAAGTGATAATCCTCAAAGCTGTCAGGAAGGTTTGGCTCTTCAAAAGAGCGAGGTGGAGAAGGAGGAGGGACATCTTCCCCATTGTACATTCTTTCAACCATATCCCCACACCGATAGAGATAGCGATTCTTTTCCCTCACATCTTCCTTCTTTGCCTTGCAGAGGGTAAAGAGAGTTTGGAACCCTCTTTTAATGAATCTTCTGAGACTGCTATCTTTTGAATGGTGACGGTGAATCAAAGGACGAGCAGCCATGGTTGCCTTGGAGGAAGAAGGGTGATGTGCAGGTGCAGGACTGGGCTCTTTTGAAGAGGGAGCTGTAGATGGTGCCTTTGCTTTGGCTGCCTTGGGAGCCTGAGATCGATCAATCAATTTAGGCTTGTAGGGCAGGTGCTTGCCATCCACTGGTTCAAATCTGGTTTGAGTGACAACCTCGATCATCTTCATGATGTATGGAGCATGAACGGATGCCTTGGTGACATTCCAAGAGGCCTCAATGATCTCACGCCAAATCAAGTCAAAGATGTTGATCTCAATGAACGTGTTGGGCTGCAACAACCAAAGAATCATTTGACTTGCACCACGAACACTTGGTTGATCACCACCTTTTGGCAAGAGAGTGAAGCGAAGAAGAGAGTTGATGTAACGCCATCTATGATGCATGTTGTTCACATTCCAAAACTCCTCATTTGGATCAAGATGAATTTTCATCACTTTGTCACGATCGGGCTTGTACAGATTGTGAACTTTCTCCTTACTGTTAGCAATATCGATGTCCTTGAATCCAAGAATATGAGCAAATCTTCTATAACTACACTTGTACCATGTATCATTGATCATAAAGTGCAGAAAAGGATGAGGATAGGCATTATGTTCATCACTTGGCCTTTCAATCCAAAGAGTGGAGTAGAACTGAGCAATAGCCTCGGTGTTCCAATCATAAGTAAAAGACATGATGTTCTTCAAACCTTTTGATTCAAGTATGTTTAGGGCTAACCTCATCTCTGGATCATTTAGATCTTTACACCTCTCCCAATCAACAAAGCGCTGCTGAAAAACTGCATGTTTCTTTCTTGCTATGAAGACATTATTGTAAAAATCCACATGATCAAGATTGTAGAACCTCACATCAGTGATATTGGAGTTTCTAGCTGATCTGGTCGGTTTCTCAAATCTGAACCTTTTGAGGAACTTAGTGTAGTTACCCTCTTTGTCCGCATTTAGAATTTCTTGACCTTCATGGGTGAGAGAGACATCTCTCAACTTCATGTTGCGGATGACCGGAGCTGAAACAGGGGGTAAAGAGGTCTCCTTGTCAAGGTCCGTTGGTTCATTCTCAACTGAGCGGCGAGGAGGACGATTAGCAGTCCTTTTATAGTTCTTCCTTGGTGAAGTAACTGCCATTGATGTACCTGTTTGACTGGTTGCTGCAGGTTTCTTCTGCTGTGCTGTCACTTTAGCCCTTCTGCTAGGTTGAGACCGGAGAAGTTGTGGCACAGGGGATGCTTGAAAAGATTCATCCTTGTCACTGCTATCATCACTGTCACTGCCCTCAACAAACTTTAATCTTTTAGGACCCATAGCTTCACTGAACGGTTTTGACTGATGAAGAAGCTTGAAGCGGAATGAGAGATCGAGGGAGTAGCACGGATGGGAGAGGGCTGAGGCACGCGTGGAGGATGCGCCCAGCCACCCCACCGCCGGCTGCAGCAGGAGGCTGCGGCTAGGCCGCAGGAGGCCGAGGGCAGGACAGGAGGCAGGCACGAGCTTGGCCCCCGCCGGATCCTGGAGCCCTGCAGCTGCCGCCTTGACCCCCTGCCACCAACCCCTAGACCTCCGTCGGCGCCTCACGCGCTGCCGTCGGCGTCTAATCCCTGCGGCCACTGGGGCGCAGGAGAACCGCGGGCAGGCAAAGCGGGCAAGGAGTGGTGAGGCAAGGGGCGCTGGTGAGGTGCCCGGCCGCCGGCGCCTGGATCCCACTGCCAGAGAAGGCCAGAGAAAGGGCCGCCGGGAGCCTACCGCCAGCGAGCAGAGGGAGGAGGCGAGCGGAGGAGGAGGGCGCAGGAGAGGAGTCCGCGGGCGGACGGGAGGCGCTCGGGAAGAGAGGCGTCTGGAGAAGGGAAGCAGGCCGAAAGGTGTGAGAAAGAGTGCGGGCCAACTTAGGCAAGAGAGGCCCAACCCGGTTGAACTGACACGCGCCTGGTTGAACCAAAAACGCACTCAGTACCAAAATCGGTTGAAGCGCCCTCTGAATCGGTTGAACCGATCCATCAACCGACAGACAGAAAGAAAGAAATTTTTCTCCAGTTTTGAGGGGGTTTAGAAAAACTTTTCAAAGAGCCTTTTAAAGAGAGAATTTTAGATCTAAGTGCCCATCCACAACCAACATTACATAACAATGGCCACTCATCCTTAGGAGGATCCAACGATCCGAAAAACCAACGATTTATTATCTTTTCTTAAGCATGGGTTGACTAGAATTCTATAAGATAAAACCAATCAAGCATGTGCAAGGCTTCAAACCACGTTACGACAATCCAAGATGTTTAGTTCACTCCTCAAATCACAAAACCTTAACTCGTCTAGGGGTTTAGTGAAGATATCGGCTTGTTGATTTTCGGAACTCACATGATGTAAGGCGATATCTTCTTTGGCTTCGTGGTCTCTCAAGAAATGGTGGCGGATGTCTATGTGTTTGGTGCGTGCGTGTTGCACCGGGTTGTTTGCAAGCTTGACCGCACTCTCATTGTCACACAAGAGAGGAATCTTGCTAAACTCACAACCAAAGTCTCTCAAGGTTTGCCTCATCCAAAGTAGTTGAGCACAACAAGCGCCGGCTGCAACATACTCGACTTCGGCGGTGGATAGTGCAACACTAGTTTGTTTCTTAGAGCTCCAAGACACCAAAGACCGACCAAGAAATTGGCAAGTCCCCGATGTACTCTTCCGATCAACTTTGCAACCGGCATGATCCGAATCGGAATAGCCAAGAAGATCAAAAGTGGAGCCCTTGGGATACCACAAGCCAAGGTTTGGTGTATGAACTAAATATCTCAAAATTCTCTTAACAGCCACCAAGTGGCACTCTTTCGGGTCAACTTGAAATCTTGCACACATGCACACGCTAAGCATAATATCAGGCCTAGATGCGCACAGATATAGCAGAGAACCTATCATTGACCTATAGAGTTTTTGGTCGACGTTTTTACCTTTCTTGCTTTCATCATAGAGGTCGAGGTGTCCTTTAGATGCCATGGGAGTATTGATGGGCCTTGCGTTCTCCATGCCAAACTTCTTGAGCATATCTTGCGTGTACTTGGTTTGGCATAGGAACGTGCCTTCTTTGAGTTGTTTGATTTGTAATCCTAGGAAGAATTTGAGCTCACCCATCATGGACATCTCGAATCTCTTGGTCATAATTCTACTAAACTCATCACAAAAGGCTTTGTTAGTGCTACCAAATATAATGTCATCGACATATATTTGGCATACAAACAAATCATTATCGAATTTACGAGTGAAGAGTGTAGAATCGGCTTTCCCTATTTCAAAGCCATTTTTCAAGAGAAATTCCTTAAGTCATTCATACCATGCTTTAGGAGCTTGTTTAAGCCCATAGAGCGCCTTATGGAGCTTGTAGACATGGTTTGGTTTCTTTGGATCTTCAAAGCCCGGCGGTTGCTCCACAAATACCAACTCTTGGATTGGCCCATTAAGGAAAGCACTCTTGACGTCCATTTGATACAGCTTGAAATTGTGATGGGTGGCAAAAGCTATAAGAATCCGAATTGACTCAAGCCTTGCCACCGGTGCATATGTCTCTCCAAAGTCCAAGCCTTCAACTTGAGTGAATCCTTGGGCCACCAACCGTGCCTTGTTTCTTGTCACCACGCTGTGCTCATCTTGCTTGTTTCGAAAGACCCATTTGGTTCCAATCACATTTTGATTGGGCCTTTCAACTAAGGACCAGACTTCATTCCGTGTGAAGTTGTTTAGTTCTTCTTGCATAGCCATGACCCAATCCGGGTCCTCCAAAGCTTGCTCCACCATAAAAGGCTCCAAAGAGGAGACAAACGAGTAAAATTCACAAAAACTTGCTAAACGTGAACGAGTGGTTACCCCTCTTCGAATACTTCCTAGGATGTTGTCAACAGGATGATCTCTTTGCACAGTTTGGTGTACACGAGGATGGGGCACTAGCTGTTGGCGTTGTATTTGCCCATCATCCTTATGCACTTGAGCTTGATCTTCATTTTCTTGCTCTTGGCCACCATGTTCTTCTTGTTGAGCGATTGGAGAGTTCTCACTTGAGTCTTGATCTTGCTCTTGTGGTGCATCTCTTGGAGGTACGGAATCTTTACTCATGAGAGTTTGATCCCCCACTTGTGGAAACTCTTCACTTGGTCTTGCTGCTCCCCCTTGCTCTAAGCATGGGAGAACATTTGGCATCACCACTCGAGCTTGATCAACTTGTTCATCTTTCTTCTCTTGAGGCTTAACTTCTCCAATTGCCAACTTCTTTATTGCTGCACATGGTGGTTCTTCATTTTCTGCAACATTTTCATCCAAATACCCTTGCAAGCCATTAGTCTCATCAAATGTCACGTCTACCGCAATCTCAACTAAACCGGAGTTTTTGTTGAAGACACGGTATCCATGAGCATTTGAGGCATAACCAAGTAGAAAACCTTCATCTACCTTAGGTGCAAACTTTGAGCTTTTGGTTTTCTTGTTAAGTATGAAACACTTACAACCAAAAACCCGAAAGTAGTGCACCTTAGGTTTGTTACCGGTCAATAGCTCGTATGATGTCTTCTTCTAAATCTTGTGAAGATAGAGACGGTTGATTGCATGGCACGCAGTGTTGACAGTTTCAGCCCAAAAGTTGTCCGGCGTCTTGTACTCATCAAGCATGGTCCTAGCTGCCTCAATGAGTGTCCGGTTTTTCCTTTCCACCACACCATTTTGCTGCGGTGTGTATGGAACCGAAAACTCATGCTTGATGCCTTCTTCATCTAGATACTCCTCAACGCCGGTGTTCTTGAATTCTTTTCCATTGTCGCTTCTCACTTTCTTGATCTTCACTTCATATTCATTTTGTGCTCTTGTCATGAACTTTTTGAGCACCTCTTGGGTTTCACCTTTGTCACTCAAAAAGAATACCCAAGTGAAACGGGAATAATCATCAACAATTACCAAACCGTATTTGTTACCGCCAATGCTTATGTATGCCACCGGACCAAATAAATCCATGTGTAGCAGCTCCAATGGCCTTGATGTAGTGATGATGTTTTTGGCGGGATGTGGCACTCCAACTTGTTTTCCGGCTTGGCATGCACTGCAAACTTTATCTTTCTTAAAGGAAACATTTGTTAGTCCAAGAATGTGCTCATCCTTTTGAAGTTTGGCCAAGTTCCTCATGCCAACATGGGCTAGCCGGCGATGCCACAGCTACCCTTTGTCAGATTTTGCCACTAAACAAGTCTCGGGCGTTACTCTAGTTGTTGTGAAATCAACAAGATAGAGCTTGCCCTTCAAACGACCCGTAAAAGCAATAGAGGAATCCTCCATTCTAAGGATTTGCACACCCTCATCCATAAAGAGACAATTGAAGCCTTTCTCACATAATTGTGATACGGATAATAAATTGTAACTCAACGAATCAACAAGCAATACATTAGAAAGTGATTGATCATGAGAAATAGGAATGTTACCAACACCAATTACTTCCCCCTTGCCACTATCACCAAATACAATTTCTTGAGATTTATTTGTGACTTGCAAGGAGGTAAACATGTCTCTCTCTCCGGTCATATGATTTGTGCATCCACTATCAAGCACCCAACTTGACCCACCGGAGGAGTAGACCTACAAAACAAATTAAGCTTTGTGTTTAGGTACCCAAAAAGATTTGAGTCCTTGAGAGTTAGTTCTAAGAGCCTTGGGTACCCATACACTCCTCTTCATGAGTTGCTTCTTCTTGTAAGCACCCACATATTTGACCACCATCTCACCATGTTCCCAAACCACCATATAGTCACACAAGTATGACCTAGAAATGGGAGTTACGGTCTTTGCTTCACTTGTAAGCTCTTGCTTCTTGGTCTCCTTTGGTTGAGTAGATGATGAATGCACCACTTCCAATACATCAAACAGGGTCATAGATTTCAAAAACTTAGGTGCCTTCCAACCCATGTTGTTGTTCATAACATGAGGGTTGACCGTGTGATAGTTGTATCCAATTCCCTTCTTCTTGGTAGGTTCAAGCTTTGGGTGTTTCTTCCTTGGTTCATCATTCTTGGGAAGCTTACCCTTTTTCTTTGTCAACTCAAATTGTCTAATCTTTTCTTCCAAGATCCCTACCTTTTCAAGGTTAGTATCACAAGCATTCATATCATGATTATAGCATTTTTTACAATCATCGCTTGTGGAAGCACTAGAATCAATGGTGACCGAAGAGGATGTGGAAGTGGTGTTCCAAAGAGTGTCAAATTGTACTTCAAGTTCTTTGTATCGAACTTCTAAACTTGAAATGTTTTGTTGAAGTACATTTTTGGCATCCTTTAGTTCATCCATGGAAGATTTAACCTTTACAAGTTCAACATCTTTTTCTTCCATGGCAGCCTTGACTAAGGAGAGTTCCCGAGTCAAGACTTCCACTTTATCATTCTCTTTGGTCAATGTCTCTTGTAGTTCAAGGTTTCTCTCCTTTTCAAGGATGAGCAAGTCCTCTTGATCTATAAGAGTCATTTTCCTCTTTTCTAGTTTTTCCATAAGCTTGATTATTATGTCATAAGCTCTTTCTCCAAATTCTTTTATCATTTTATCCTTAAAGCTAGGTTCATCATGCTCGATAGACAAAGCAGTTTTAGAATTCACCTTAGCTCCTTTTGACATGAGACAAGTAGGAGTGTAGTCATCTTCGCCATCGGAGAGGTTGGTGAAGAGTCTTGGTGAGGATGATAGCTTTTGTATTGCTATGCTTGCCACCTTCTCATCCTCGGAGCTTGAGCTTTCCTCTTCGGAGTTCCATGCCTCACCTATGTGAGCATGACCTCTCTTGGACTTCTTGTAGTAGCCCTTGTTCTTCTCACCTCTCTTGTATTTGTCTTTCTTGTACTCCTTCTTGAACTCATTTCCTTCTTGACCCTTGTTAGGACACTCCGCAATGAAGTGACCCGACTTGCCACACTTGTAGCATGGCCTCTTCTTTCCCTTTCGGTGGTATTTGTCACCACCTTTCACCATCTTCCTAAAACTCTTGATGAACATAGCAACATTTTTTTCTTCATCTTCACTTGAGCTTTCTTCGTCACTTGATGACTCTTCAACAACCTTCTTATGCTTGCATGATGATGAGGGCTCATCCTTGTCATCCTTTTGACAATTGTGGTTGTTGCTTTTTCTTGCGGCAAGAGCTTTGACCTCTCTTATTTGCTGATCGGCTGCTTCATCTTCGGCTTCATGTTGTTGGAGCTTGGCATAGAGATGATGTGGCTTCATGTCCTCATAGTCATCTCTATCTTTGATTATCTTTGCAAGGTTCTTGTCTTTCACTTGATACGCTCTCATGAGCAATCTTGTGACTTTGTTGTCATCTTTCCACTCCTTGCTTCCAAGAGCTCTTATTTTGTTCACTAAGGTCATGAGTCTATCAAATAAGGATTTGAGAGACTCATCTCTTCTCATAGCAAAGTGTGATAGTTGTCCCTCTACCACTTCTATTCTTTGCCTTCTCGACTTGCTATCACCTTCATGTGACATTTTGATAGTGTCCCAAATCAACTTGGCATCTTTAAGTCCTTCTACCCTCCGATACTCTTCTCCTTCCAAATGTCCTAGGAGAATGCTCACAGCTTGGGCATTGCGATGCATATCTTGTACCATCTCGGGAGTCATCTCTTCGTCTTCATTTGGCTTGTAAATACCTACATTCACAACTTCCCAAAGACTCGGATGGATTCCGAATAAGTAATATTGCATTTTGTTGGACCACTCATCATAGTTCAACTCATTTAGAGTAGGAACTTTTCCGAGTGGCGCCGAAGAGAAAGTAGGTGCAATTGAACGAGAATAATCAAAAGAGACACGATGATACTCTTTTACTTCGCCCTTTTTGGATTCAGCCTTGGAGTTAGATGATTCGGGTTGATGGTTAACTTGAAGCTTCTTCATCACTTCTTTGACCATGCTCTCAAGTGTACTCTCGTCGACATTGATCACATCCTTTTTCTTTCTTTCTTCGTCTTCCAAGGCTTTCTTCCTTGCATCCTCTTCTTCAGCCTTCTTCTTTTCCTTTTCTTCTTTCTTGGCTGCATCTTATATCTCTTTCATCTTCTTGTACAGCTTCATGGCCAAGTTCATGGCTTCATCCTTGGTTTTGGGATCAAGAGCTTCACTCTCGGAGAGGTTGAGCAGCTCTTGAGTAAGTGACTTGTCATGGTCACCACCGGAGGTACTTCCCTTGCCTTCCATGATCTTTTCCTCACGCGGTTAAGCGCTAATCACGAGGATTAGGCTCTGATACCAATTGAAAGTAGCCTAGAGGGGGGGTGAATAGGCTACTTTCAATTTTCTTACACAAATAATTCAACCAAAGTCAGTACTAAAAGTTGAACTAGTCCAATGAGGGTCAACCTGCTCAAAGCTGGTTCAACCGCAGTGGACTGGTTCAACCAATGCGGAAATAAAGAACTGAATTGATCTCTCAAACCGTGCAACCAAAAAGGATTCCGTTTGAATCAAAACCTTTCTTTTGGCCTAAGGTTGCAGATCTGAAGGGGGCTCACCACCAAACCTGCACACAAGATAGATTGGGACAAAACTTGCAATACAAGAGTAAGAACACGAAGAGCAACAAGAACAACAAGCAAGCACACGGGGACAAGGATTTAATCCGAGGTTCGGTCACACACAAGGGTGCCCTACTTCCCCGTTGAGGCGCCCACAAAGAGCCGGGTCTCTTTCAACCCTAATCCTCCCCTCACCAACCACAAAGGTACGATGAGATCACTTACTAGAAGCTCTCACAAGCTGGGGTAATACAAACTTTCTTTGGCACCACCACACAAGAGGGGATTAAGCCCAAGGTGACGCCTAGCCGTCTAGGAACTCAGGTTCCAAGAGTAACAAACCAACAATGGCTGCTCAAGGTGTCACCAAGCTCAAAGCTCAAGAACAAGAGAGGGAGAGAGAGAAAAAGAAATGCAGCAGATTCAGCTCTCAAGTTCTTGCAAGATCCACTCGAAGATTTGAGGATTTGGAAGCCCAAAAGTGGAGAGAGGTGTGGAGGAGAGAGTGTTCTTTCAAAATATGTCCTAAGGTGTCTGGAGGTGGAAGAAGCCCTTTAGAGAGAGGGGTGAAGGGGTATTTATATGGGCCCTCTCGAAATAACCGTTGGGGTGCAGTCTGTGTAAAATCGGTTGAACCGGGCGAGGTTGGTTCAACCGAAAATGCACTCAGAAACAAAATCGGTTGAAGAGGTTCTTAGCCTGGTTGAACCGGGACATCAACCGAAAAGCATACCAGAAACAAAATCGGTTAAGAGAGTATGGAGACTGGTTCAACCGAGGCATCAACCGATATGAGAGCAGAAATTGAGTAAGATTTGGAGGTGAATATTGGATGGATTTTTGGACACTTTGAGCTTTAGTATCACCAAGAGCATACCTTTGTTGGTCCCTCTTTATAGTACGGCGTTTCCTAACTCAATGATAAAACATGAAAAGCTTTTCTTATGCCTTTAAGTGGAGACTCCTTGGTCTTCAAATTTGAATGGAATGGGGGGTCTCCTTTTCTTTACTTGCACAAAGACTTGTCTCTTTTTCTCTATTATGCACTTATTGAATGATCTTCATTACTTGCAAAGTGCTCATACATATTCATTAGAGCTTTTAATTATATTGTCATTAATAACCAAAACCCTCAAAAGGTGATTGCACTTACATTAACTCTTTATAGTGCAACCACTTGATGTTATATGCGGCAACATTTGGCCGGAACCCGCAAGGAATAACCAGCCGATACCCATAGGCTGGGAGCACCAAGAGACTGGGAATGGTGGAAACCGTGTGTCTGCTGGCACTGAAGCGGCGTCGCGTGTCTGCTGGCACTGGCGACAGGGTCCCACGTTTCTTTTGGTTGAGGTCGAAAAAATACTTGCGGGGGTAGAGCCTTGAGCGGGAAGGGCCTTATTGATCATGAGTGTCTGGACCAAACTTGTGGGTAAAGTGTGCACCTCTGGTCAGAGTATAAACCTATCCGGATAGTCCGCTGTCCACTGGTATGGACTTCGAGTTACGGCTTGGTTTTTACCAGTAGTGATTTATAAAATGGGGGTTTGGTTGGGTGAAAGTGATGTTTTGAAGCTACGGGCGTGGTCCGGGAGCAGTGGAGAAAAATGTTGGCCTCCGAGCCATGAGCCACGATGGACCAGCAAGTCCAGTGGCACCCCTTCTGAAAAAAGTGTTTTCTGAAAAATAAAATTGAGAATTAATGAGCCTTGCATATTTTTCTAGCAAAACTATCCTGAACTCCAGATATACCTTGCATATAGTAATAGCATTGACCCCAAATTCCTTATAGAGGAAAGTGGGCTTGCGGAGTACGTTTTCGTACTCACCCCCCTTTGTTGTTGTTTTTCAGAGAAGACGAAGTCGCTTTTTAAGAGGGCTTGTACGTGTAAGGGTTGTGGCCTATCCCAATGGTGTGAAGTGGAAAAACTTGGGCCTACCGTTTAAGTTCCACTGCAGTTGTATGTTTCGGGCTGCGCCCCGTTTGGTCTGTCCCGTTAGGGCGGATCTGTACTACTCTGATGTAAGAATGTGATTATCATAATCCTGAGAATGATAATAAAGCACATTTTAGTCCCGTTTACGGGCTGGGACGCTTTATAGATAGCCTAAAATTGTAATTAAGTTATCTAGGTCAATAAAAAATTTCGAAAACACGGTAAAAACAATCACAGTTGCGTTGACTTGTTTTCGAGAGAATAAACAATAAATGTTCCAAGTAAGAATAAAAGTAGTAAAATAGAGATATTTAAGGGAAGAATTAAATACGATTTAAATAGATACTGACATCATGTATATCGATCTTTGAGTATAGGGGTCGGACTCAACCTTTCCAAATAGATTTGGATCGAAGCCTAGAAATTCTACGAGATGTTATGCATAATGGGGGAGCCACGTGCGGGGCGCACGTACATTTGGTCTCGGATTCAAGTTCTTGAAAAGCCGTTGTCCACGTGCCTAATCCGTGATTAGACTCCATGCCATGTATGTATTATTGACTTTTTAGCCTTCTTTTCTCATCCCTCTTTGGTGCGGTTCGATTATGTTTTAAATTTTACCTTACCCTTACCTATGATAAAAAGGCTTTATTATTTTTGTTCATCATTATGAATAAGTGCTTGCACGGGTGAGCTAACAGTAGATGTCCTCATTTACTCCCAGAATGCAATTGATGCGCCGTGTTTGAATGGATTTTATTTTTTTTTATTAGAATTGGTTTACACAATAATTATATTTCTACAACAATGAAATAGACAAGTTCGTTTTACTATTTTTGCAACAATGAAATAGACAAGTTCATTTAATTGGATTTCAAAATTTGCTTTAGTCCACTTGCATGTGCGCTCCAAAATTCCTATCCCAGAATATCTAGATAAAGAGACTCACCATGGTTATCAATCAATACACAACCAAACTAATGGATTACAATGTAGATGTTAACACTTACTAAAGCAACCTGCCAACTCAAGGAAGGCTCAATGCCAATCGCGATGGAGTTGGATAAAGCGCTGGGCGACGTGAAGTGTGACGCGGCGGGCACGGCTACGGTGATAGTGGTGGCAACGAAGATGGAGTGCGGGCCGAGTAGACTTAGGGCACATGACTACGGTAACAAGGTAAACATCAACCGAGTGATTTGGAGTCCATCAATACTCAAAAATGTTTATGCCCTACATAAAAATGACGCATTCTTCAACTTGAGTGAGACTAAGTGGGGCGATGTGGGGGGTTAGGCTAAGGCTAGCAGGTAAGGTAAAAGATTAGATACAGAACAAACGACACTGTAGCGACACTGTTCACAGAGAGATGGGTAGTTGGAATAATGGATAGATGGGGTGTATACCATAGCTGTTGGCCTCAGTCTTAGGCTATTTTCAATAGGGGTTGTCTAAAAGATTGACTGTACACTGTTTGACACTGTAGCGCTACTGTAGACAGAGAGTAAGATAGTTGGAATAGTGGATAGGCAACCATTTTTAAGGCAATGGTTGGGGATGCTCTTAGCAAACAAATGAGCCATCGGATGTACGGTTAAAAAACAGTGTTGATTACCGTTCAAAATAAAAAACAGTGTTGATTGTTGAGATGGGCTAACCCATAAAAAAATCCAATGGGCTCGCTAGCGTCCGATTCGGGAGGCTACTCGGGCGGCCGAGCTGTAGACGGCGCAGGGCAAGAGCAGAGTATCGCCGACATGCCTGGATCCGGCGACGGCGACGGCGACGGCGAGGAGACCCTCCCCGCCCTCATAGAGCTTTCCCGAACTCCGGAGGGCCGGAAGGGTCTATCTGACGTGCTCGCCAGAACCCTCTCCCTCCTCCCGGCCTCCCCGCCCGGCCTCCTGCTCCTCCGCCTCCGCCTCCTCCGCAACCTCCTCGCCGGCGACAAGCCCAACCAGCTCGCCTTCTTAGAGCACTCCGGTCCCGCCGTCTTGGCCACAGTGCTCTCCTCCCCCTCCCTCGCCCCCGACGAGGCGCGCGCCGCGCTCCAGGCGCTGGGGAACGCCGCGCTCGCCGGGGAACTCCACCGCGACGCCGTCTGGAAGGCGCTCTTCCCCGAGCCGCTGCGGGAGCTCGCCGGGGTCAAGGATGCGGGAGTCCTGGACCCACTCTGCATGGTGCTCGACACGTGCTGCGGAGGGGAAGGTGGTCGCGGGAGACTCGACGAGCTGTGCCGCCAGGGGTCGGGGCTGCCAATCCTCGTCCAAGTTGTCAATACGGCCTCGCAAGGTGAGTTGAGTCTGCTGCAGTGTTGTTCAAACTTCAAATGTCTTTTAGGTTGAACAAAATAAATGCCGTGCTACCAAGTCACCAAGATCGATCCATCCTTTGTTTTTTCACATACACTAAGTTATCACTTATCAGGTCTGTCAGTAATATGGCACTTGGATTATGATGCATTTTTATCAAACTGTTGCATTCAAGATGTCTGAGCCTGCTACCGTTGTTGGAATTGGAGTGCATATTTTTGCTTATATCTGATGCAGAAAACGTTATGGTTATTTTGTTTTGTCTAATCTTGAAGTCTAGATGCAAATTGCAATGTAGGGTAACCTTCAACACTGGTACCTATTAGTTTGTTATAGAAATTCATATTCTGTTCTATGTTTTGTTTGTGCAAGTTAATATATGTATATGACGCCTGAATTATGTAATGCAGTGGAGCACAAGGAAGAGTGGCTAGAATGGCTTCTGTTCAAAGTCTGTGTTGAGGAGCAGAAGTTTGAGAGTGTGTTCATTGCCTTATGCTCAACTAATGCTGTTGAGTGCACAGACAGCGGTGAATATAACGCCAAGCATGCTTTTCTTTTGGGTACGCTGTCAAGGTGTTTGAACAACCATCCCAGCGAAGTTACTCTCTCAGATAGCTTTGCACATCATGTTTTCAATGTTCACAAGCATGCTGCTGAAGTTGTGGATTTTACTCGCCGAGGTACCTCTCCTCTCCCAACGGGGAGCCCGGCAATTGATGTCCTTGGATATGCGCTGCAGCTCCTGAGGGACATATGTGCTTGGGAATCCCCCTCGTCAAGGGCACTAGGTCCTGTTGACTCACTATTGCAGACAGGCCTTGTAAAGCACCTTCTGAGATACCTAGGTGAGCTTGAGCCACCAAGCACAATCAGAAAATCAATGGCAAGACGACAAGGTGATAACCATCCAGCCCTTGGAAATACAAAGGTTTGCCCATACATTGGTTACAGGAGAGATTTAGTTGCGGTCATTGCTAATTGCTTACACGGAAGGAAGAAGGTGCAGGATGAGATTAGGCAGCTAAGTGGGATTATCTTACTGCTGCAGCAGTGTGTCATTGATGAAGATAATCCATACTTGAGGGAGTGGGGTCTGCTAGCTATTAAAAACTTGCTTGAAGAAAATGAAGAAAATCAGAAGGAGGTTTCTGAACTTGAGATGCAAGAACCTGTTATAACTCCTGAGATTGCTAACATAGGTCTCAAGGTAGAGATAGACAAAGAAACAGGGCGTCCAAAACTGGTCAACACTTCTGATGTAAGTATATCTTATCTAAATAAGTTTTGATTGGATATTTATACATAGCTGCATCTGCTAATATCCACGTCTTATTCTCCTAAGTCCTAAATACTACTTGTTAAACTAAATAATTGGTTCATTGTACTATTTGCTTATCAAGGGCACTCTCATTATATTTGAAATACGGGGTACACTGCAGTTGTATCGAGTTATGTTTGTCTTATGTATCTAAGTACTGTCTTAATTGGCAGTCCCTGATCTGCTTTAACATCTTGTCTTTCTGCCTTCTCCATCATTCATATGAATTGACAAATTGACCCAAAAAAACATACAATGCTTGTGGGTTGTGGTTTCATAAAATGTGTTAACAAATCTCAAGTTTTAGTAATTTTGAATGTAGGCTGCCAGCATTGTCATTAAACTGGTTGTACTGTTGCATTGCAATGTGTCAGCAGCAGTGTTACCTGACAGCATACTTCGTTTTGCAGACTTGAACTCTGACTACAGACATTGCCAGGAGCAAAGTTATATTGATTCTATGGCTAGGAATACAGGTGCCACTTTTTGGCGAATAGTCCGCAACATGCTCCGATGACAAAGAGGTCTAGCATACACCAATATCTTGTGTATAGCTGCTATTGTCTTCCATGGTGATCATGATTGAGAAAACAGAAATTTGCTACAAGAGTTATCTGGATTTTGACAGCAATAATTCGTTGTAACTTGTAAGCAAACTACAAAACAATGATGTAAAAGTATGTGGACTGCTAAGGCAAGAGGATACAATTTTTCAAAAAAAGGAAAGAGGATACAACGATATCTCCCTGAATATAGCAGTTTTTTTGGTGGGGGTGGTGGGGTTTGCTGTGGCATGTGGTCCTTTCTGTGTGGATAATGTGGTTTATGACATCGATAATACAGTTTCCAGAATTTCCGTTCCTTATCTGTCAATTATTAAGCTGAGTGGACATGGTGTCGTTGCTAGTCAGTTCATCACTGTGCAGCGTTTCTGTGTGTATTTGCTATGTTGGTAGTCCAAGCGTATCAGTTTAGTCCGGGTGAACAAGGTGTGCTTGATAGTCAGTATCAACTTCTTTTTTTTCGTTAGGTACCGGTACCTGATGGAATTCTGTCCGTCGCGTATGACGCTAGTTCTAAAGTTTTCAGTTTTAGATTAATTGGACTATAATTTGCTTACTACTGATCTCATGTTAAAAAAATTGAAATTTTGTCCATATCTATTATTTTCGGGTCGCGCAGGCCACCAAAACTAGAGGCAACCTGTTTGCCTTCAGGCGGTCACTGATAGCACGAGGGACTGAAACTGCTATTTCCAGGTGTAGACAGCGTCCAACGCCATCGAGAGAATGACGATTCTTTTGCACTTTCAAGCAACAGCAAATGCATCGATAGAAAACAAAACACGGTTATGGTGTCAGACGACCCCTTCCAACATTGCAAAGGTTACAGGGCCCTTGTATGACAACTTATAAAATGGGAAAGCAACAAGTTACAAGTACTTCCCAGTACCAGACCCATTATGTCCAAGACGATTGGTTGATATGAAACAATTTTGAGGCTCTTCTGCTAAGAAAATACAACATCTGATCGAAGTACATACTTGGCGTTCCTTTTCACAACCCGGGCTTCATGCAGCATACATTTGGCGCCGTGTAGGTGGAGGAGGGCCATTCCTTGCACTGGAGCGACCTATCACACAGTAGACTCACATTAGGATCATTCTAGCGGTGGTAATATACCAATTGATCTTATAGGTTATGATCATGCGATTATTTTCAACTTGAAGCGCCTTTCCTAACTTTTGCATGGGAAATTACCTGATTTTGGATGACTCCGGCCACTATTATATGGTCTACATGGAGTTCTGAACTACAGGAGAAACACATAGCTGCCTGTGCACCACATTCCTTCGTTGATACATCTATTGGGCATAATTCTCTGAATCTAGCTAACTAAACTGGATGAAAGTGCATATTCATCCACTTACCTCTATATCCAGTGCCATGTGTGCCAAACCAGACACAAAATAAAACTTTATTTCCTTGCTAGCAAACAAAGGTTCTCCATAAAAGAATTGCTTTAGATGAAACGATCACACAAACTTGCAGTGATTCTACCAAAGAGATGAGGATTTTGGAACCAGGAAATACCTCAGCTACAACTCCACCTCTTTGATCATAAAAGACAGTCTCCCCTCCAACAAGAGCTTGTCCAGATGAATCCTTTGCGCTTCCTTTCCCAGAAAGGTATATTAAAAGCGTATAATACGTTTTATAACCATCCCCAAGGTCAACACTCTCATCGATATGCCGACCAAAGCGCTGACCTTCAATGTACCTGTATGAAACAAAAAATAACATTGGAACCCATTAGTGGCATTCTAACATTATCACATTAGCCCAGCAACAGATCATTAGTCAACCCCTAAAGGTGCATACCTGTAGAACCTGATATTTGGATTCAACCCTGTTGCTACTTTGCCGGAGACAGAGATGTCTGTAAAAATTCTGTTTATCCCTGATTCCCAGATGGCTTGAGCAAGCAATGGATCTGTCACAGATATCCGGTCATTGTCTCTGTAGGCCTCCCCCTTTAGTGGCCCCAAACTGCCCTGGTGCGTGAAGCCCATAGACTCCGCAACATCAATGAAAGCCTTTGCCTCAGCAGAATTGAAGAAGTCTGGAATCTACACCAGGTGTGGCAATTGCTCAGAAGAGACATAGTCAGGTTAATCTAGACCTAATGAGTTGTGGTGCCAATTAGCAACTCTTAAACGAAGCCATTCATCAGCTCATTGGCCTGACTGCAGGAGTTCATATTCAATCGAACAGCATAACATCAGAGAACAACATTGCAGAAAACCTAGTTGCTTGTCTAGCTAACGTTCAAGTCAAGGTTTTGTAATCCCCAAAAAGGAGACGCCCAAATCAAGGTCGGACTGTCTATTCATGGCTGCTTCTTCGGAGCATCAACCCTAGCAATTGCTGATTATGGGTGGATAGGGATTCCCGGGAGGGAGGGAGGGCTTACGGTGAGGAGTTGGGTGCCCTTGAGGCGATTGATCTGGAGATCCTTCTTGGGCTTGACTGCCGGCCATCTCCCAACGCTGCCCCCGCCCTTCTTTGCCTTCTTGCCCGCCGAAGCTTTGTTCTGGCGTTGGCCGGCGCCTGCTGCCGCGGGTTCCATGGCTCGTGCTCGCCTCTTGCGACTCGGTGGCATCAGGGGAGATGGAGAAGGACGGCCTCCCCTCTGTTCAACACATTTTGCAAAAAGAGCCCCCGAAACTGGACGCGATCCAACTTTTTACCAGAAACAACCCTTCTTATTTTACATATTAGCCCTCGTTCGGCGTTTGCTGGGGGGCTGGGGCTCACGGCGCCGCCTCCTGCCCGGCGGCCGCGTTGCCTTCGTCAGTGGGCTTCTGCTCCTTCCCCGGCCCTCACCAGAGCTTTTTCCCAGTTCCCGGTGAGAGCAACGAATTCGGATGTATGCCTGGTGAGCGCGGCCGGAGATGGCCGATTGCAGTACAGGTCGAAGAAAAACCCGGCGGGCATGCGGCCGTGGGGGATGTGATGCGGTGGACAAGTGCTGCCCTTCTGTGTTTCACTCTTTCACTATCACTACCATACCTGAGATACGTAGTACTTGATTGCCTGACTGAAGCAGAATGGGTCATTGATTGACTTGAGTTGCATGCGTCTGGAGGGGGAAAGGGGATACTTTTGGAAATTGCCGTGTGTCTTATTTCAGGTCGTGCGGTAGGCATATAAAAGAGCAATCTAGTTATCCCAACCTACTCTGGTAATTTCTGCAGAATTCCCTCTCAATTAGATTAGAAGCACCGATAGGATTGCAGTCTTACATCCTGGGCCTCTGTTGCCCATCTGACTTTGGCACATTGTTGTGCTAGAATTTGGACCACAAACCATTGTCGGTCCACAGTTTTTGTTTCTTTTAGCTTTTCTCTTTTGGTATACTACTAGGCCTGTGTGTTTTATTTTTAGATGAAATCCCAAACTCTTAGAATTTGGTCATGTTGGCTACTACGTAGTACAGTAACATTGAATTGCACTTTGGCAATTATGAAAATCTCTATGCGTTCATGTCACAATTTTTGCAAGTGAACTCACTGCTGCTGATTCCGAAGTATTACACTATAAATCTCTGGTGGCGGCTTTCCTATAACAAAAGCTAGGTGATATCTTGAATCAATACATAAGGAAGCATGGAAATTTTCTTTCCTATTAAACACATGGCGACTTTATGTGACCTATAACTTTGTGCTCATGTTGTCAGATTTTCTTGGATGTGGGGAGACGAGCCGCATATGTTCCCACCAAGGTCCGGGAATGCAGTGCACTCAGGCAGAGGCTTCACCTTTCCCACGGGATCAACACTGACAGGGTACTTGAGCAGGTGGCCCTTCATCTCGGTCACATTGCTGGAGATGAATTGCTCCCAGTTCTGCTGCCCGATATACCGCACTTGCCTCATGCACTCCAGGCTCTCTGGCCTGGTGAAGCTCTCCTCGATGCCTCCGATGTGTTCTGCCCACAGCGACATCCTATACCCAAAAATCTACAGGTAGAAGCAAACCAGATTAGCTCAGTCTCTCTCTCTCTATATATATATATTTCTTCTGCTTGTTCTTGAATGGAAAATAACACAATCCAAAATGTGATGTGAACTTTTGTTTGTAACTTTGCCACAGAAAATATGATACTTGAGATGGCACCACCTCTCTACCAAGTTATCGACTTATTAGAACTGAGGCACATTACCTGTCCACGAGGAGCGGAGAGCGTGTTCGCCCATGTGTGCAGGGGTTGGTATGCACCCATTGCAATCTCTGTATCTCTAGTTCCTTCCATGGACCTCTGGTTGATGTTAGCAGACCCAATGATGACATATTCATCATCCACGATCATTCCTTTCGAGTGCACATACACCATGAATCTTCTGTTCTTCCGAGATTGGTCCTAATTGAAAGAATCCAATATACAGCAATTTTTTTCCCAGAAATCAGTGCAACCTTCAGTTTTGGTCACTTCTAAAGTATGCCACAATAGCAACCGAAAACAGAACTACAGTATTCATTCTTACCTGAGGGTTGCTTGCAGAGACTGCTCCACCAGAAGGGGAAGCCGAGTCTTCCGCTTCACGGTTGCCAAGGCAGAAGAAGTTCAGGTAATCCTGCGGCTCGTATTTACGATCTAGTCCTACTTCTTTCAATGCCTTATAGATTGTCTCGTACATCATTTGCATTGTCTTTTTCTATAATGATAAAAGAAAAGAGAAGTGAGTTGCACGAGATATGCTACTGCACTTTTTCAGCTTATATACTGCAGAGGGGAGTACAGTGAAGCAGATTCTGGACGATAGAAGGGTTTTTGAAATATAACCTGCCAATAAAGAATTCTTTGTGTAGGAGCCCCAGTAGGATTACCCTCAGGCCACATTGGGAGCACTATATATGCTGAAAATCTCTCATTCGAATAAATCTTGTTTGCAATTTTGAGTGCTATCTCAATGGGTATCAAATTATTAGCACCTGCAATGTATTAATTGCTTCAGAGGCCTGAATTTTGGAATACTTTGGTTACTTTCTTCTGGTGTTATTTGTGAAAAGTGAGGGGATCACCAAATTTTGGACCAATAAAGCACACACAAAAAACGAGTTTCATTGGGGTGTGAGGGTGGATAATCATCATCCAAGTACATATTCGGAACTTCAGATCAGAAGGAAAAGTATATTTCAATGCTCACCAATATCTTTATGTGAACTCCAGTTAAATGAAGAGCCAAGGAAATATTGGTTCTCAATGTATATGAAATGTTGAGCGCCTCGAATGGCATTCACATAAGCTGTCTGCACGCTCATATCAATCAGTACGTTTTTCCCACATACAAGATTCTGTCAACCAAAGGACAAGATTGTCTTAAGTAAAAACAGCGAAGTATTGAATATGTGATCAATATAGATATGAACTGTACATTCCAGTTACCTTACTAGTGGCCTCTCGTGGGTCTTTTGGGAAACCCTTGACAGAGTTCGAATCAATCGATCGGAATATCTGCTTCCCAAGTAAAATTTGCTCAGGGCTCAACCATACATGACAGAAATTTTTTTTTTGCAGCGAATTAGAGAATCCTTCGCGTGACTTACCTGCACGTCCCATCTCTCTGGATCACTGTCATTTGAATAGATATCATCGTCAACGCCTGCAATATCAGGTATCTTATCAATCCAGAGCAACGTGTCATTACGCGATTTTGATAGTTTCTTAGCCCCACTGTGCTTCGATGCTGCCTTTAACCAGCGCTCCTCAAAGTTTTTCAGGACATCATATGCTGCAGGACCATCGATCTTGGAATGCAAGTCATGCCATGGCTCTCTAGGTCCACGGGCATCTTCTACCTGCAAGTAAACGGTACATGAGGATCTAACAAATTGCAACAGGATCTAATAAGGGAGGAATTCTTTTCTGACCATTGTAAAGTTCAAGACGTACGATGCATGTGAAAAAATGGAACTCACTGCAAAATTTGGGTTGTAATAGTCCTCCTTGTGAAATGTCTGAAGAGTCCGAAACAGATCATGACTTGGTGTGTCATATCGCCCTCCGCATAAATCAAGGCCTCCCACAAAAGCAACGATTTTCCTTTTGTTGCTCCCAGCATCAGCATCCAAGATCACTGTTTTCTGATGATGAGTGAATATAGTGCCTGTTTCCTGGAACCAATTAATGGTAATGGCTGCATGTAAACATAGGATGGAGCCATGGAGGTGTGTATGCATAATTTATGTGGGATCAGAATAGTTGTAGTATACGACCTGCTGCTTGATCCAGCTATGCCTTTTCCCAGCAGACCGTGGGCAAAGCAGTATCTGAACTGAAGAATGCTTGAAAAATCTACGGGTCTCCTCATCCCTGGTGCCCATGTAACCTTGCTACAGGTAAGAATCCAATAAGCAAGCAGCAGATTCTTCTGTTCACATCCTACTACATGGCATAGCTGCCATGAGCTTTTGGACAGAAATATAGTTCGAAGGGAGAAAAAAAAAATTGGAAATGCGGTCCTCTGCAGAACATGCAGTCAGCAGATTATGTTCACATCCTATCCTACCATCTTGAAGCCAAGGAGGCTCCTGGACGTCGGATCGTCCCACACGAGCAGCAGCACCCGCACCCCCTCCTGCGACTTCCTTCTGAGCAGATCTCCCAGCGCGGAGTCGCCGGCGCCGTCGCGCACCAGGTGGATGGTGTGGAAGACGGACCATCCGGTGATGTAGATGAGCCTCCTGGCCTGTGAAATGGCGTCGTAGACGTCGCGCCAGCACTGGCCGTGGCGGTAGGACGCGCCGTCTCCCAGCGTGACCTCCGGCAGGGTGGCGTCGGGCACGTGCGCGTCCTGGTACAGCGTGACCCTCCCCCCGCGGCGCAGCGGGAAGTAGGTCCTGGGCACGCCGGGGAAGTCCGGGCCCGGGGTGACGCCGTGGTGGTACATGGTGAGCCTGGCCACGGGCACGTACTGCACGGCGAGGCGGAGCACGGCGCCCGGCGCGCACTCCTTGCCGTTGCTCTCGAGGACGGGGAACACGCCCTCGACCTTCTCCCCGGCCTGGAGCCGGTCGGCGCGGACGGCGACGACGCCGATGAGCTCGGCGCCGACGACGTCGCTGTCCTTGACGACGAAGTTGACGGCGGCGGACTCGTGCGCGACGGGCACGAGGAAGTGCTGCTCCCACACGGGGTTCTCGTCGTCGGGGATGACGAAGGTGCGCGCCACCACGGCGGAGGCGACCTGCACCGTGACGTAGGGGTCGCTGGTCATGGCCTCCGAGGCCTTGGACTGGCAGAGGAAGTCGCGCATGGTCTTGGAGAGGATGTCCTTGTTGGGCAGGTTGCGCGCCTCGTGGATCCAGATGTCCAGGCTGCCGTGGAGCAGCACCGCCGGCGCGTCATCGGCGCCCGCCCACGCGACGCTCTCGTCGTCGTCCTGATGAGGCATCGTCCGTCACCCGCTAGCTGCTGGCTTTGTCCGATGGCGATGGTCGCCGTCGCCCCTGCCGTCCTCCGGTGGCCTCGTTACCCTCGCGCGACGTGCATGCGTCTTCTCCGGTTCGTCGTACGTCGCGCGGATCGCTAGCTGCTTCTCCTGAATTGGAGGGGAACCTGGAGGCTGGGACGAGTGGCCGGTGGGCGCGGTGGCAACGAACGACGACGTCTCGTTCAGTTTCGATGGGCCGACTTGAACACCATTCGTTATCAGGCTCGAGACGGTGGAGCAACATCTGTACGTACTGTGCCCTCCCTTCTAAAGCACAACAGGCCCATATGTTTCCATGAGATTGTTTTTCAAAAAAAAAAAAAAAATCGATTGACCAAACAAACAAAACAATCGAGTTCCAAGCGTGTGGACGAGACCGGATATTCTCCGCCCGGCAGACCATGCATGCGCCCACATAACAGTCGCGCGCCGTGTTGGATATCGCATGCATTTGTTTGCAAAACTGCCGTGTGTCCCGCGATGCACGGCGACGTGAAGGCATCCAGCGTGCTTCTCGACTTGGGGTCAGCGCGCGCCATGTTGGGGTCCCCCCGTGTACGCGGACCCAAGCTACCTCCGCTCCGGCCGGCGTCGTGACGACCCAAACTACCGGTGAGCATAGCTTCGGCGTGCTGCTCACCGCACCGGTATACAGGCGTTCCGCGACGGCCGGCTCCTGATGGTGGCCGTCACGCCCAGGATCGGCGCCGTCGGCCTGTGCGACGTCGGCAGGCTCGTGGACCGGGGGTGCTGGGGATCCGATACGACGCCGACGAGGCGGCGGCTGTGGTAACGCTAGCGGCCGCGGGTGTTGCATGGGGACAACCCGATCGAGCCTCCGGCTGTCGGTGCCCATGACGGCCGCAGGCACCATGCCATTACACTCACCTTACATATTGGGTTTGGAATGAGCTAAAGCCAGTGCTATACTGCTGATGCCACCAAGGTACACGAAAAGGGGGAGTGATTACATCATATTGTTGGCGAATGAACGAAGCACCCAAAAAACTACGGTTTCTTCTGCTTGGAACTTCAGGTGTGCCTTCCATAGCTTGGCTTCCTCTCGGCGTTACCGCAGCATCTCTCGTAGCGATGCTTTGATTGATTGTTCTGTATGTCTAATGCCTCTGGACACCCTTCACCTCCAACGGCCCGGCCGCAGCTTCATCCTCACTGCACGCTTCCTGAAGAGCTAGCTTTATTGGCCTACTGCTTTATACTCAGTTGGGAGACCGCGCGTCACAAGGCGCGCGCGTTTTGTAAGGTTTTGGGCCCTCGGTGCAATGGAATCGCTAACTTCCACTCATCGCAGTATAGCTCCGCCGCTTGCCCGCTTCGCACGTTCATACAGACCACCCAATGCTAAGAAAGCCATTTAATTATTACTAGCACAAGATCAAATGAAATTCACAGAAGCTACACTCATCTACCAATGAACATCTCTGCAACCCACTAGTTATGCCACAATATTCTGTAGTAGACCAAACCACGTGATAGAGCAACTCATAAACCCCTCCCCGATACAACACCAAGCACACTCAAGGGACCCTGTTTAGCACGACAGGCTTCTTCTGCATGCAATTTCACGCCTCCAACACCAATTACACTAAGCCAAAGCCTCCAGAAAATCATCAAAACCTCACTGGTTGGGGGGCAAAAGTGTCACAAACCAGCAGGAACCCAGATTTACCACCGAACAAGGGAATGCGAGAGAGGTCAGAGGGTACTGCGGACAAGGGAGGTGCGGCTTCCAGGAGGGGACGAGGGCGTGCAGGAGGTTCCGCATGTGGTGGAGGCGCGTGAAGTAGATGTGGCTGTACTGCTGCCCCTGGTACTTCTCACCCTGGATGGCGTACCTCTCATCCTGCAGTTCCCCCCAATGCGCGGCGCTCGCTCAGCCGAGACCGAAATCAAATCAAATGTGATCGACGAGGGTGGATGATGGTGGCGGCACTTACAAAGTTGCTGTAGGCGGCCTGCTTCCTCTCCATCGGCTTCGGCACCGGCATCGGCGAGGGTGGCACGAGGTTGGTTAGTTGGGGTTTCGGCTCTGGAGTGGTTGATTGGTTTCGCGATTTCTCTCCCCTTTTCTTTTCCCGCCCGCGCCCAAATTTTATCCGCCAAAATCGTCGACCGCCCGCCCTGCGCCGTGATGGCCAACCAACAAGCCGATCGTCGGCAGTGCACCAACGGCGGCCGTGGTGGGAGGGGGATGGCTGTTGCAGAGTTAGGTCTGGGCTGGAATGCGAAGTTCATGGCCCGCTGGTGGGAACGAAGCCGTTTAGGGCTTTAGGCCCATTGGCCCAGCCTGGTAAGAGGATCCCTCCCTTCTCCGATTCCTCCTCTACCTCTACTCCCCGGCGGCGGCTGAGGGCTGAATCTACATATTCGGTGCTACTGTAATGTACGTCGCCATAAAAGTACGGGGCTGTTCGAGGATCCTTAGATTGACGCCGTATTACTCTCGCACGCACAATCGTGAATTCCACCCATCTTCTCAGCAGAAAAGAAACAACACTACTCGAACGTCTTCGTTGCCGGTGGATACAAACGGTGAGTTTACAATTACTGTCGTCACAATTAGTTATTCCACTTGTGCCTGGTGTTGGCTTCTGAGTTTTAATAATAATACTAGAAAGTTTCTTGACAGATACCGCAAGAAATAGCGGATGGGCAGAGCTGTTGCAGGACGTCCTGATGGATATATTTGCCCTTCTGGAGATACCCGACCTTCTGCGTGCGGCGTCTGTTTGTTCCTCCTGGAATGCCGCATACTCTGTTGTTCGTAGCGTCGGGCACTACAGGCGGCGGCCACAGACACCTTGCCTCATCTACACCTCTGAATCTGCTGCCGGCGAGAATGTTACTTGCCTCTACAGCCTTGCAGAAAAGAGGACCTACATATTAACTCACCTGGATCCACTCATTCATAAAAGGTATCTGATTGCTCGCATGGGTGGTTAGTTACTGCTGATGAGCGGTCTGAGATGCATCTTGTCAATCCAATCACAGGTGAACAGATTGATCTCCCATCGGTGACCACCATTGAGCATGTGACACCTGTTTTTGATGATTCAGGTGCGCTCTGCAAGTACCAGTACTCACAACACACTGCACGATCAGTTAGCCGCTGATCCCTAACACTTGACCTTGGGGTGCTGCGGGACATTCTACAACGCAATGCACTTTTATTCTATGATACATCTGCTGGAAGCTATATTACGGTGTTACTCCATAAACCATAATCCATTTGGACAGCTATCGTTTACTAGGCTAGGGGATGAGAAGTGGACCTGGCTACCAGCACGTACAGAAGTTGATGACTGCATCTACAAGGATGGTCTCTTATATGCTGTTACATTATTTGGTGAGATTGTCACATTTGATCTTAGCGGGACTGAGGCGTTACAAAGGTAATTATTGGCAGGATATATTGTAGTTATAATGTAGAAATGGTCTACATTGTTGAGGCTCCATGGGGAGATCTGCTGCAGGTTTGGAGACCAGAAGTTTGGATAGATGACGATAAGGATGAGCATGGGCACAGTGCGTGTGGTGACCGTGCCTTATTTGGGAACAATACTGTGACGATGAAAATATATAAAATCTGCATTGCGACCAAGGAACTGGTAGAAATAAATAGCTTGGATGACCATGTAACACATGATTGTTGTAGTATGTGGTTTATCATTCTTCATAGCTACACGTACTCGTGTAAATGCAATACTCTCAGAATGATTTGTGGATGCAACCAATAATGTTTGTTTGGAATATTTTTATAATATGGTTGTTCCAATGTGTAAAAAGACAAATCTAGTTTGAGATCCGGTATTATGAGGATATGATAAATAACTAGCACATATATATATATATCCAATTAATTTTGAATGTTGGCTTATTGAAAAGAAAAGTCTAAAATCTCTTGTGATATTAAGATAGCTAAAGGCATTTTAATTCATGTCTAATGACGTTTTGTAGACGTTGTGTCATGTCTAGTAAGTTCATTTTCAAAAGCAATATTTAGTCCGGATTTGTTTGCAAAATACTTTGGCTCACCAATAGCACTGAGGTAAGGAACATCAGGTCCGGTAGCTCCTATCTATACATATTCTTGACTCCTCATTGATGCCTAAAGATTCTCTTGTTCCTTTGGAACATAGGATTGCAAAAACACATGAACAGAAAAAACATAGAAATAGGATAAAATTGCATATGCAAAATAGAGAAATGTAAAACATAGGAAACAATAAGAATTGGTTTTTGGTTGTAGAAAAAAATATAGGAATATGGAAGAGGAACACAAAGAAACAGTTGTATTAAGGAGTACGCCATGCTCCCGTGCGGCCGTCTTTCGCCTCCGCGGCGACCGCGCCTCGCTCGCCTCCCGTCCCCGGCCACCGCGTCTCGCTCTCCTCCCTTCCCCGGTAACCTGCCTCGCCTCTCACCCCTTCCCCTCTCCCGGAGACTCACACATCTTCCCCTCTCCCATCGATTCAAAGCCACAAGGATTTCTGCAGCTAGCGCCTGGACGACTGCTCCTCTCCTGCGCAGGTGATGCCCTCTCCTCTGCACTCCTGCCTTCCGCTGCTTGTGGAATACGTGGTGTATTGTTTGATTAGATAGACTCAATCAGTATCCAAGAAGAGAATGTGCTGTTTAGATCTATTTTTTCTACTTGATTTTCGTGGTATACTGAGGGCTGCTGCCGCGATTAGTAGGATATTGGATGCTAGGTTTATTAGTATGTTCATTCGTTGGGTTCGAAGTTGCTGTGTGTTCTCTCCCTAATTTATCTCTTGTTTGATTAGTACAGATACGACTCTCCTCGGGCAGCGCCGCCTTCTCTTGCCTTTCGAGCCCTAACACACCTCTCTCTATAAAAAAAAAAATCCACCTCTCTATCTCCCAAGTCTCCACGCGCCGCCGCCCACCCACCAGATCACCAGTCTCCACTTCCTATCCCTCCCTTCTCCAAGTCCTTCCCCGCGCCTGCGGCGGCGGCGACCTCCCCCAGACCCCAGCATCTACATGTTCGGTGCTACCTCGCTATAAAAGACGGGGCTTTTGATGTCTGTGGTGTGTGTGGCGCAGACCAAGTTGCCAGGCCAGTTTGAGGATCCTAGACGTCGTATTACTCTTGCACAATCGTGAATTTCACCCGTCTTCTCAACAGAAAGAAACACTACTTGAAATCCTTGGTGAGCTTCACAATTATTCAACTGGCGCCTGGCGGCGGCTTCTGAGTTTTAATAGAAAGTTTCTATTTTTAGTTATTTTTGTGGGTTTCTTGCAGCTGGATGTTGATTTTCTTCAAGGGAAATAACGTGTCTGACATCTAGATGCGTCTCGCTAGCCTCCCATATGGTTGAACAAGTCAGCTTAGTTCTTGTGAATCAGATCCATTAGAAGTCTGCAATGCGCAAAGGTTCATCACTCTGTCCATGACTCTGCAATTCTGCAATGTGTGAATTTTCACTCTTATGTCAAAACAACACATGTTAAGAATGTGCGTCTTTTCTAAAGTCGCATCGAAAGTGTCTTAACTTTTTAACCTATCATTCCCCAGTCAATAATCAAACTGTTGTTACGACAAGTGTGCCCCTTTTCACCTTTTCTTTTGTAAGCCAAGTTGATGTTTGTGCCGTTTAACTATAAATTTGAAACTTTATCCAAAACAATATATTTGTAAACAATATAGTTGCCAGGCCAAATTTTATAGTCTTACGTTATTGAACAATGTAGTGATTCATTAGTCATTTGGTTGAATCCGGATCTTACTATGTTGTTGTGGATGCATTTGCGGTAAAAACTTTACAAAGCGTTGGAGAGGGCAGGTGCACACACGTACTTAAGTTTGCCTGATATTGTTAGTTTGAGTTGTTAAGAAAGACAAGCTGTCAGTATTCCTTTTAGGAGGTAGGACCAACTCTATATACTGAGTTCGGCAGGATTGTTTAGGGATAAGCAGAAATAGATATATTGCTCAGATCCTCAAGGAGGGAGAGCTAATCTGTATCTGGTACATATATTGATTATCGTAAAATTATCCATGTCATCTATTAACATATTGTATCGAATCATAAAAGATATGATTATTTATAGCAAAAATTTCCACCGGTGATCCCTGAACTCTGGGAATGTATAGTGATGCCCCTAGACCATCTTCTGAAATTTCATGGACTGAATGATAGGACCTCTGATGCATTTTTATTTTTGTTTTAATGCAACTACCTGCAGCGGGAGCTTCTGCTGGACTCTTTACTTTCTACTTTGTCAGGTTTTGTTATGCTGCCAATTTTGGTAGGCAATAGCAATATCCAGAGTGCACATCTTATATACAAAAAGCTAAACAGGCTTTCCCTCGTAAAAACGTGGTTTTATGTAGCATGCTATTCTGTGTTGAACAATGAAATCCTGCCAGGATCACAGGTCTAGTCATTTTATAGCTGGACTTATGTTTCACTGTTTATTTAATGTGGTACCATGATTGTGGATTGGTTGCATGCTTTTACTCCATTTCCTAGGATGAAGCCTGGGTTGTGACTTGTGGGCCCCATGTTTGCAAATGCCTTTGAACATTGCTTTATTTTGGTTCTTGTTGTGCAGACTGCTACTCGATATGATATTATGAGATAGGCTAATTGGGTTTGGGTTATTACCCTGTGTGATGGGCCATAGCTGGCCTTCCTGGCCTGGTGCCTAGATGTTGGTTAGGTTAGGGCTCCTGAGTCCTGACAGAGATAAGTAGTGTCCAATTGGGACTCCCAACAGAGATAGACATAATTCAATTAGGACTCCTGACAGAGATAGATGTAGACTCCTGATTTGGTTGTAAAATTTCTGGAGTCTCTACATGGGATCTTGATTTTCTTCTTGTGTACACTTTCAATGGGCCTTTATACCGTATGTCTCCTACCAAATTGTCAGAGTTGTTCTCATGAGGAGTTGAATTCAACTCACTAGCGGATTAGCCTCTACCTCCATTCTTTGTTGAGAACTCGAGCCCCTATTCATCGCTTCCATTCTCCTTAAATTTTGCATAGTTGGAATGTTTACCTCACCATTATTCTCCCACTCTTGACCAGCCTCATCTGATTCAGTTGAGCCAAAATCAAACATACAACTCAGATCTGTCTTCTCTCCATAAAAGGGCACACACTTCCTAAATGTCACATCCATGCTAACAAACAAACGCCTTTCAATGGGACTCCAACACTTGTATCCCTTTTGTCCTGAAGAATAACCCCACAAAGATGCATTTTATAGCACGTGGATCTAGCTTTCCCACCGAGGGCCTACGGTCCCTCACAAAACATGTACACCCAAATACTTTAGGGGGAACCGAAAACTTGTTCTCACCTAACAACATCTCACAAGGAGTTTTCATACCAAGTATTCGTGATGGAGTATGGTTGATGAGATATGTGGCTGTCAACACAGCTTCACTCCATAAGAACTTGGGTACATTAGTAAACATTAGTGAGCGAGCAACTTCCAAATATGACGATTTTTCCTCTCAGCCACACCATTTTGTGGAGGTGTATCTGGGCATGTCTGATGCAATATACCATTTGATGATAGAAACTACGTAGGATAGAAATGCTCCAAATTCCTTGTTCACATTCTCAGTCCCATTATCTGTTCTTATTACCTGAACTTGAGTATTGAACTGAGTCTTCACAAGTGCACAAAAGTCTTGAAAGCATTTTAGCACCTCATCTTTGTGCTTCATAAGATATATCCATGTCATTCAAGAAAAACAATCAATAAAAGTAACAAAGCATTTCATACCACTAATAGAAACCGTGGGACATGTCCAAACATCTGAATGAACTATCACAAAAGGGGATACACTCCTGATGCCCCTGCTCACATACGATGTCCTTGTGTGTTTTGCATACTCACAGGCATCACAAAACAGTTGGTTCTTATCCACCCCACTCATTACATCAGGAAAGACTTTACATATTTTATCAAAAGAAAAGATGTCCCATTCTACAATGCAAAAGCATCACCATAGATTCCTTTCTCCCATTGTTGTTGTTAAGGCAGTATATAAACCACCATTTGTTGCTTCATGATCCAGGTACTACAACCCACTATGCCTGGTTGCACTCCCAAGATGCCTTCCTGTTCGTCTTTTCTGAATTAAACAATTCTCCTTATCAAGAATAACACGACAATCCAATTGATCAACCAAAGCACTTAATGATACAACGTTCACAGGAAAGGCCGGCACATGCAAGACTGTTAGTAATTTAATGGATGGAGTGCCTTGTACTGTACCGACACCTTTAATGGGTTGTGATGTACCATCAGCAGTTTGGATGGTCTCTTTACGTGTGGGGGGATATTGTATATATGAATCAAACTCACTTGATTTGCCTGTGACATGCTTTGATGCCCCTGAATCTAGGATCCAATTTAATTTTGATATTTGTGTTGGTACAGATGCATGAGCATAATTACCTTCATCTGTGTATGCAAAGTTGACGAAATCACCAATATGTGACTCTTGGTCTTGATCTCCAGAGCTTCCACATTTTTCCTTCACCTTCCTTGGTTCTTCAAGCTCCACAAATGAAACCTCACTTGCTTCAGAAAGTTCTTCTCATGAACTAGCAACATTAGCCCTGTAACCACTTCTATCTCCACGGTCTCTTCCACCTCTTAAAGCACCTCTGCTACTTCCTCTTCCTCTTCCACTGTTGGGTTTTAGTGGCTTAGGACACTCACAGATCAAGTGCCCAGTATCATTACAATTGAAACACCTCCTATCTTCCTTAACTCTTGCTGCTGTAAAAATGGGACTAGATGGAGATGAAGCAGTTTCTCTCATCACCTTTAATCTGTACTCCTCCTGCGAAATAGTAGCTATGGCCTCTTCTAGGCTAGGGAGAGTGGACTGACTAAATATATATGAACGTTTTGCCTCAAACTAAGTTTAAACCCCTCAGAAACTGAATCACCCTTTTTACTTCTATCCACTTCTTCACCCATGCCACACATTCTGAGTGTGGCAGCTGGATGGGTTTATAATGATCTGCATCAGCCCACAAACTCTTCGATTCACGAACTCTTCAATTCAGCAACATAATCCATCACAGATCGTCCCCCCTGCTTGAGATCATGAAGGCGGTCCTCTATCTCAACCATCAACATCACATTTCCAGCCCCTGAGTACATCTTTTCCAAAGTTTTCCATATCTCAGCCGCACTTACAATTGTATCAACAGTGCTAACAATGGCTGGAGTCATAGAACTCAACATCCATGCAGCTACCATAGAATTGGTAGCATCCCATGTGCTCCATTCAGAACTTGATTATCCTTTGGCTCATCTGATTCGCCATTGACAAAGCCTTCAAGCTTTTTTTGCCTTCAACAACCGAAGTGCCCTTCTAGACCAAGCTAAGTAATTTTTAATGCCCTCTAATTTAACATCATTCGGCATCAACTCTATCCTTTGTACTGGTTCAGTATGAACAACAATATCCCTACTGCTCGATGAGACCTCACCCTTTTTTGCAGCAAGTAATTCCACCAATTTTCCAAGCACTTGCTCGATTCCTTGATTTTCCCCCATAGTGCACCACCAGCAACAACACTAAGCCTCAAACAAATCCCTCAAGCTGTCCACTGCACACACTTGTGCAGCAGGTGCTCTGCCTCTCTCCCCAACAGCCACACCAGCAAAGAAATACCGACTCAGAAGCCACACAAGCAAAGAAATACCGACTCAGAAGCCACACCAGCAAAGAAATACCACACGCACCTGCTTTTGCCCTTGGACGGCCACCAGTAGCAGCAGCTACAACTCTGCTTTCTGATAGATGTAGACTCCTGATTTGGTTCTATTTCTATAAGCCTCATCTCATGTTCCAGCCCCATATGCTCAGATATGTTACTGAGCAGTGCTGCATGGTTCCCTTCCTGTTTCCCAATGGTTTTTTTATAATCTATATGAGACAAATATTACTGATGCCATGTTGCTTTTCTGTCCAGCAGATACACAATGTCAATCTAATGCACGTCGGAGTGATTGGTGTTTCACATTTTCTTCACTTATTAATGATCTCTGCTATCCAAATAGAGGTTACCTTGTGAATGATACTATTCTGGTGGAGGCTGAGGTTGCCATTGGCAGAATGGCTGATCATTGGATGAATGACTCAATCATGGAAAATGATTTGATTTCTTCAAAAAATCATGGGGCTAGCTGTCATGTCAACTCTTTTCGACGAACATTGTACCAAACACGGCACATAAAAAATGTATGGGATTATTCATCATATATTCTTGGGACTGAAATTATTATCAAACCTAATTGACTAGCTTTGTTCTTCTGCCAGGTGATGCATCATATGCCAACAGCCAATAACGATATGCTTCATGGAAGCATTCCCGTGGGATCACTCAGCCTTTTATTTAAGTTCCGGTATGGTGATAGTAGTGTAGCCACAAAAAAGTGCACCAAATCTTTTCAATGGGGCATAGTTAATTTCTTCCTGCAGCGTATTGTATTAGAGCTGAACATGGTAAGACGAAGATAAATAAAGGAGACAAATCCAGTATGGTACCATGTTAGCTGCTATTAACTTTGCTTTCTCCCTAGGGAACTGTCCAAGAAGGAAAAATCGGACAATTGTTTGCTGGTCACCCCATCGATTATAGTGATATATATGCTAACTATAAATCCAGCAGGAAGGAGTGCTTTATTGGTATACATTGTCTTCGTTAAATCCATACTCATTGTTCTGTAATCTTTATCACCTAGATAATACTGAATGTTGGCCCTGCAGGCTCTCAAAATAATCTTAAAGGTTGCCATGATGTGTATTCGCCATTCTATAAATATATTGAAGTCAAAGATCTGGAGTGTGACGGCAGACATGAGTATCATGGAATAGAGGTACCTACACATCCTTTGGTAGTGCTTCTATAGAGTTCTCGATAGGACCTGTGAACTTCTCCATAATCATTTTATAATAATGAAAATAGCACACCATTGACAATGGTGTTTGTTTTGTTCATGTTGCTTGGGTTACTGTCGTAGCAACATGATTTTACTTCCCTTTTTTTTGTATAATCATCTTCTGTAGTTTGGATTGTTGAATAATTTTTTGCTGTATTTATTTTCTGCCATGTGTGCACCCATCCATAATATTTTAAAATTCCCTGTGCTTAGATGTTTCCTTGCCTAAGAAACAACCCAGTAGTCCAATAGCTCGTGCTTACTATTTCAGAATAAATCCACTTAGGTTTGAAAGCAGGTATGTGCCACCTTGAAAATTTTCGTTTCACCTAAATAACCTGCAGGGCACGACAGTTTTGAGGGTGGTTGCCAGTGATGTTGCGCCAACTCAACAAGTCGTCTATTCCATTCTTTCTCAAACATGCGCCCATTCTTCCTTTGTCACCTGAGCCTTTGAGAGCTCATGTTGACATGGTGTCGCCGGCGAGGTCCTCTGGCGGCACACGGATCAAGTAGAGCTGCGAGACAGCGAGCCATCTGGTGTGCAAACCAGATGACACAATGAGCGTGGCAGGTCAAGGGCTTGTGAAGCAGTCGGTATGATTGCATGACTGCAGTTAGATATGGTGGGACCGCATGAACGGGGTTTTTCAAGGCCTGACGGGTGAGGATCAGATGGCAGCGGCTTATAGGCTGAAGACTGAGATGTGACACCAGCCAAGGGAAGCTGGTGTTAGAAGCCCATTCCAACCAGACGCTTTGAAGTTGATATGATGCAAATTCCAGTCATTAACTAGTTAATGCGTTCTGGTAATACCTGGTCATGGTTGCAATGATTCTTCTGTAGAAGAATTAGATGACTAATTGCTTCCGTTAAGTGTGCTTGTGTAGTCTGCTTTATGAACCTTTATTATGCTTTATTGCCCATATTAGTATCTTTTTATGCCCTGTTCGTCTTCATCTTCTCTCTCTTTCTCCTTTTGTTGGTGGCTCTTATTGGGTTTCAAGTTTTAACTCTCGCCTACCCTGACTTGCTTGTAACTAAGAAGGCTTTGTTGTTGTTCCTCAAGGACCACTGGAGTGACAACGATTCTCTCTCTTTTTTGTGAAAAAAACTGGCTGTTCTTTTGGCATCTTGGGGAAAGAGATAGGGCAGAAAGAAACAAGATGAAGAAAGATGGCATATGGGACATGAGACATAGATAAAGTTTGAGAGGGTACTTATATGCTGACTTGCTGCCATGTCATCCATGTAACTTGCCATGGTGGCTAAAAGCCTCCAAATCGCCTTAGGGGGTGGCTGGCTGGGTAGGTATTCAGATGGTATTGAATACTTTAGGAGGCTTAAGCTTGGTTTTATAGTTCAGAGGGCTACGTAGATGAGTGTTAATACTTCAGGAGCTTAAGTAAACTTTATTCCTATTATTAAGATATCAAGGAACACCAACAAAGCCTTTTTGTCCCAAGTTGGGGTAGGCTAGATAACTCAAGAAAGATTCATTTATAATAATTTTGTAACCTGCCGTGCTGTGGATTGCTTTTATTTCTATTGCTGCACTTCATTGCTGGTAATTTTATTCTGGATGTTTACCCTTGTCTTTTTTGTAATGTTATGCTGGAGTTTTACTTTTTTTTTCCTTTCTGTATGTCTGTTATTGTATCATATGTTGCGCCTTCTAGTTGCAGGATGCTTAATAATGTTTTATTATTCATCTAGGATTTGCATCCTCTACATCCTGAGAAAAGCAAGGATGATATTGTTCTTTTCTTCGAGTCCTGCAGCCTTGAAAAAGAACTTTGGTATATATCTATGTAATTAACTCTTCATTATTTCTGATATACCAGTAAAAATTGCTGATATTGTAATCTTTTTTTCATGGATGTAGTTTTGTGCGAAGACACTTTGTAAAGGCTTCAGAGAAACCTTCAGAAATCCTCACAAATATAAATAAAATGCCTGAATTTCTGCCATATGAAGGAGTTGAGCTTTGTGGGGCAGGTGTTAAATATGTGCTTGCAGTTATTTCCTGTAAGTTCAGTCAGGAGCTAACCTTTGTTGTGCTCCATCCAAGTATCCAACTTCGCAAGCAGTTGTGCAGAAGGAATTCATCTTCCAAGAGGCTTGGTATACAAGAAATACATTTGTTCTCTCTAGTGTTCAGAGTTTCGCCTAAGCTCCTACCTCTTTCTAGTTTACAGAATATTTTTGGAAACGATAAACATGCTTATCCCTCGTTGACAGAGACTGCAGCAAGTGGAGTGCCAGAACTGTCGCAGGACATCCTAATGGATATATTTGCCCTTCTGGAGATACCTGACCTTTTGCGCGCGGCGTCTGTTTGTTCCTCTTGGAAAGCTGCATACTACAGTGTGCGTAGCATTGGGCACTACAGAAGGGCACAGACACCTTGCCTCATCTACACCTCTATATGTGCTGGTGAGAATGTTACTTGCCTCTACAGCCTTGCCGAAAAGAGGACCTACAGATTAACTCACCTGGACCCACCCATTCATAAAAGGTATCTGATTGGGTCCTCGCATGGGTGGTTAGTTACTGCTGATGAGCGGTCTGAGATGCATCTTGTCAATCCAGTCACAAGTGAACAGATTGCTCTCCCATCGGTGATCACCATTGAGCATGTGACACCTGTTTTTGATGATTCAGGTGCGCTCTGCAAGTACGAGTACTCACAACACACTGCACGATCAGTTAGTCGCCGATCCTTAACACTTGACCTTGGGGTGCTGCGGGACATTCTACAACGCAAGGCACTTTTATTCTATGATACATCTGCAGGAAGCTATATTGTGGTGTTACTCCATAATCCATTTGGGCAGCTATCGTTTACTAGGCTAGGGGATGAGAAGTGGACCTGGCTACCAGCACGTACAGAAGTTGATGACTGCATCTACAAGGATGGTCTCTTATATGCTGTTACATTATTTGGCGAGATTGTCGCATTTGATCTTAGTGGGACTGGGGCCGTTACAAAGGTAATTATGGGCAGGATATATTGTAGTTGTAATGTAGAAAGGGTCTACATTGTTGAGGCTCCATGGGGAGATCTGCTGCAGGTTTGGAGACCAGAAGTTTGGATAGAGGACGATCAGGATGAGCATGGGCACAGTGTGTGTGGTGACCGTGCCTTATTTGGGAACAATACTGTGACGATGAAAATATATAAAATCTGCATTGCGACCAAGGAAATGGTAGAAATAAATAGCTTGGATGATCATGTTTTATTTCTCGGTCATAACCAATCACTCTGTTCCCGTGCTGAGGAATATCCACAGTTGAAACCAAATCATGTCTACTTCACAGATGATGCTGGGTGCGTTTCTTCCAAATCCAGGCTTAGCTACCATTTTGTTATTGGAGCTCTTAATTTCGAAAATAAGAGTGTGGAGGAAATAATATTGCCTCGGTCCAACTGCCCAGCTCCTTTGCTGGTAACACCAAATACTGGAAAGATGGATTCAGCATACCAAAGCCTTCGTATTTGAGTGTTTGGTCTGTTTTGAGGAGGGGATTGGTTTTGAGATTTTTAGCAGCTCTAGTTCGTACTGGTAAATCCTGTGAACTTGATCGCAAAAAGCCAAAAATCCCCTGCCTATTAGACTATTGGTTTTTGTATTTCATTCACTTTGTCTGTTAAAAACAATAGTTGAATATATGAAGTGTTAATGCTACAAAACCCAGTCCATTTGAATAACTGGGCTGATTGGCCCATTCCTTACCTCTTCGCTGGGCTGCATCGCGGATGATCCCGTTGCCTTGACATTTCAAGCACTGTCGAATGGACCCATGAGCTAATTTTTTTTTTTCGGTTCTACCGTGCCATGTCACGGCACTCCCTTCAGCTACTTATATAGGAAACCATGCAGTTTTAACCATGCCAATATCAAGCCAATTGAGAAAATGAATCGACATGTATAGTAGCCAACTAAATAATAGTCTAAATGTAAAAGAAGCCGTATTTTATTTGGAACGCGGAGGGGCCGATGAGAACAGGTGGTGAGTTGTAATAAAGTTGGATCGGCTAGAGCTTGTACAAGGTCTTCGTCGTTAAAAGCGGACGATAAAAACGTTGCATCCCCAGCAGCAAACAGTCTTGATATATACGGTGCAGTAGTATCCCTTCCTTTGCTCACCTCACCTACACAACGTCGAGTCGTCGAGGCCTAGTCGAGGTTGAAAGTGAGGCGATTCCATTTGAGTCGCCCGAGATATGCAGACACTTGCGGCGGCTCACAGCATGTGGATCTGGCCGCGGCAAGGCATCTGCCCCCACCCTCAACCTACATCGCGTGGAGGTTGCGAGAACAATTATGAACAGTGCACTGGGAAACCAAAATTGCACCATAAATCAATAATTGGATAAACCGTATGGCGGTTCAGTTGAATAAAACATATGTAAGCGAAATATTGAAATCAAGTAAATATAACACTCGGAAGCACTTAGAGATATTGTAGTTTAAATATTCTGTTACAACCAAGAACAAAAGAAAAGGAGAAGAAACGAAATAAAAGATAAAAATGGAAGCAAAGAAACAAAAGCGATAGGAAAACACAAGGGAAAAAAAGAATAGAAGGAAAACAGAGGTACTGTAGAAGAGAATGGTACTGGATATTCGTCAAGGGCTCAAGACCGCCGTGGCAACAAATAGCATTGGCGGTTGAGGTGAGACAACGCTGCACACCCCCCACGCAGATTTTGATTTTCTATCTACGCAAACTCCACCAAAAATATAATGGAAAAGTCATATCCGCTAAATCGTAACTCTAAATCAAATTTCAATTACACCATTATATTTGTTGAAATAAATTATTCAAAACAATATCACAATGGAATATATTTAAAAACTACTTCACGCAGAATATAAGTAAACAGAACAAGCTCAACTTAAAAAATATTCTAGCGTTGCTAGCAAAATATTATAATTACACATGAAAAATTATATATTTGAAGAAAACCATTCTAAATTTCTCGGTGTTATGCACAGCCAGTACGACAGGAGATAATGTCCCACCGTACGGATTTAGAACATAGGGAACACATGCATCTTGTATTGTGGTTTTCGTATATTGCTGCATGAAACCTAGGTCATAGGTCAAGAGCGTCTCTCAAGATTTGTGAACCTAGCGCTTTACAAGTTTGCCTTCAATCAATTGATCATTCGCTCAATTGTTCCCTCTCTTTGGAGTGGCCCTGAGACTGTCGCCAACGGAGCGTGTAAATGCGCACTGGTGTAGAAAGAGAAAGGGGTGGTTGGAATAGTGGATAGACAATCATTTTACTCCATCCGTTGGAGACGGTCTGACTGCCCCTATATGTCCAGGGGACAGAGTTACAAGGAAGAGAATCTAGTACTATTAGGATTTATTGGATCTCCTACTAGGATTCCATGTATACGTCGAGTCCTTATCCGGCATGTCCTGCCGGACAGTATCTTCGCCTGGCCGACCCGTTACATATGTCGGCCAACCAGTTTCACGTACATGATAGACCATGTGGGCTTATCCCCCACAAGATTTAGCAAACAATACTATACCTTCTAAGAGTATATCCTAGAGGGGGTGGGGGTGCAACGAATGACGACGTTTCGATGGGCCAGACTTGAACACGCGGCTCTGCATCAGGCCTTATCGGGCTCGAGTCAGTGGAGCAACATATCTTCTGTGCCCTCCCTTCTAAAGCCCAACAGGCCCATATTTCCGCGTGATATTTTTTTTATGCACTACGCTGTAGGGCTGCTGTGTCCTGCTGGCCCGGCGACAGCACGGCACACACTCCCCCTCTGCGTCTGCGTGTGCATTCGATTTGGTTCTTGAACACCCTGATCTTTCCTGACGCCATGGCTGTTCCACCCCGGTACGGCCAGGGTCAGTGAGCGCATGCGCATCGCTGTTCCTGTACCTCCCGTGGTCCAGTCGTCCAGGGCCAGGCCGCCCCGCACCAGCTTCCAGCTAACGCGCCACAGTACTCGAGCCCACGGCCCGCCGTGCCCTCCAGCGAGATCAGGTCATGTCCCAAGCGTGTTGTTGTGTGGAGATTCTCCGGCAGACCATGCACCCACACAACAGTCGCGCCTCGTACTCCACCACTCCATTGCATCCGTCGCACACATGACACGCCTGCCTCTTCCCCGCCTCGGATCCATTCGAGCCTGGGCCAACCGCTGTGGCTCGAGATTGCATTTGTTTTGCAGAACTGCAGTGTGTTTGCGCGCGTTGGCGTCCCGTGATCCTGTCTGTGTTTGACTCGTCGCTCCCCCTGGGCCGCCGGCCGCCGGCCGACCGACCAAGCAATGCAAGCCCTGCCCGGCGGTTCTCGGTGGCATCGATCGGCCGACCGGGAGTTCAAAAGCGGCTAGACACGAGAAAGTGGCGGGCATGCCATGCCCTATCTATCGAGAGCAGCGCTTGTCTTGTCGAGCGAGATTAGCATTTAGCAGTGTGACAGCCAGGCGGCATCCGAGTGCGGGCTCAAAGCGAGGTGTTCGGTTCGGGCACACAGGGTGACGCAACCGATGAACAGCAGCGTGTGGCTCCACGGCCCCCCGTTCGCTTTTTCTTTTTCTTTTTTTTTTTCTGGCAGATGCCGTCAGCAGCAAAGGACCGGGCGTGGGTGAGGAGAAAAAACGGGGCGCCTTTTCCAGATCTAGCGGCTTTTTTTACATATATGTACTATTACAAATTGTTGTGCGTGCGCGCAGATGGATCATCCTCATTTTCAGCGTGCATTGCAGATTGCAGAGCGAGAGAGCAAAGTGACTCGACGTCTGTTTCCTCTGTTCATGTCCATGCAGAGATGTCCAGTGCCACTGCCAGCGCTCCTTTCCCTAACTTCTGTGGTAAACCGCTGCCACTGCGAGGAGAGCTTGCTTCGCTTTGGCTGTCAGCCATCGACTGTTTTGGAACGGAAGCGGTTTTGGAGAGCGTGATCTCACATCTTCCTTGCCGTCGGGTTCTATGTCGTCTGGCGTTGCCGAGACCTGGGTCTTCCTGACCTTCATCGCTGAATGAATGAAAGCACGGACTGGAGCTGATGAATGTGCTGCCGCTGCCTGCAGGGGCGGCGATGAGCATTGCGTGTTATGTTAACCAAACTTTGCGGTCAAGATGGTAAATGACGGGAAAAAGCTCGTAAGGAGGAGGAGTAGATCCCATCCCCCTCTCAGTACGTTCCTGGTGCCCACCACGCCAAAAGTGTCCCTACTCATTTCTGCTGCTGTTAATACAGTGAGCGCCACATGGTAGCTAGATTAGATCGGTAGAAGATTTCCTGTCCCGCAGCAGCGATTAAAACCTGAACAGCCGGGTTGTTAACTGCCGGGTCGGGGTCGCAATGCCACACGCGCAAAGCCCAAACCATGATGCCGCTCTCAAGTCTGACCCCTGCCTGCGCGCTGAAAATTTTCCTCTCGCTCGTTTCCCCCTTTTCTGGGACTGGGAATCTCGCGTCGCTCAGGCGGAGTAATTGCCAGCACGGAGTAGAATTCATTCATTGGCCCCCGTTTTAACTCACCCCCTACCTACATGATGTACAGCGGCGCAGCGCAAGAAATGAATGGCGAACGGGTTTTTTACAGGCTGGAAAGGGAGAAGGTGATGTCGTCTCGTCCGTCGTCCTTCCTGAAGGTGAATGAGCAGGGCGCGTTTTGTACGCGTATGCCAGCGCGAACCAACGCGTCTTCCTCCTCAGTTAAATGGCGCGGCAGCAGCAGCAGCTCCCTCGCCCTGCTTCTCTAGCTATTACTCCTGTGACGTTTTCCTGGCTGGCATCTACGGCAACAGCAACGCAAAGGCCATTCCAGCGAGCTCGGCTCGGCCTGTTATTAGGTGAAACGAAACGACAGACACAGGCCGTGGCCCGTGGGTACCGAACGAGATCATCGATTGCCATGGCCGAACGCGTTGGCCGGCACGCATTGGGCACAAGGAAGGACCATTTCAAATCCTTTCCCGGTACTAGTCCTCGTCTCGCAGTGCTCGCACAGATGCGCTAGCTACCTCAGTGCTGCTGGCAAGCAAATGGAACAGAGATATTTTCGACGCGATATTATTTCCGCCATTTTTTTTTACAGGAACGCCATTGCAGCTGAGCTTGCTGCTTCTCTCACAGATGATCGGGACCCCCTGCCTGCCTATACAACAATCCACTACTGCCTTCGCCTTACGTACACCGGGCACTCTCACCACGATTCCACTACCACTACTGAACACTGATTGATAACATTGGGTTGGGACGACAGACGCTTGTCGTCTTCTTGTACGAGACCGACCAAGTCCAAACCAAGCTAGGCCTTGGCCGGCGGTATCACGATCGGGCTCCGGACGACGTGCTCGTTCGACACCCATTTCAGGTTCCCCTCGGCGCCCCCGACGGCCGGCCGCCCGTTCCACCGCACCGTCACGGTGAAGCTCTGCTTCTCGTTCACCCTGGAGAAGCGCAGCGTCGGGGGCCGCACCACCACGGACACGTCCCGGGGCATGTCCACCACCGCCGTGTACACCGACCCGGCCTTCCCCACGTTGGTCACGGTGCGCCGGACCGTGATGGGCTGCGACAGCAGCTTCACCACCAGCGACGGGTAGTTGAGCTCCGCCTCCGTGATGGCCCGGAGCTTGCCGCAGGCGACGCGCCGCCCCGTGATCTCCTTCACGCCGTCGTCGCCGATGCCCAGCCCGCAGAGGTACGCCACGTACTCGGCGGCGCCCACGTCGTAGACCAGCCCCGGGTCCACGGCGCGGGACGGGTTCACGTACCCGGCGCCCATGGCGTAGAAGCTCGCGCGCCGGTACTGCTCGTCCTTGATCGGCGCGCCGGCGTGGTCAGCGGTGCTGGACGACGTCATGATCGCCGACTTGATCGCCGCGGGGGACCAGCTCGGGTGGAGGCTCTTGATGATGGCGGCGATGCCGCTCAGGTGCGGCGTCGCCATCGACGTCCCGGACTCCATGAAGAAGGTCAGGCTCACGTCGTCCGCGAACTCCGGGTGCATCTCGCTGGGCGCCCACGCCGCCAGGATGTTCATGCCGGGCCCCGTGATGTCCGGCTTCAGGATGCCGGGGCTCGCCCTGTTCGGCCCGCGCGACGAGAAGAAGGCCACGGACGGCGCGGGGGTCGACCCCATCACCGTGCCGCGGAACGCGATGCTCGCCGTGGGCCGGGGCGTCGACTTGACGTACGCCGCGATCTTCGACCCGGCCGCGTAGCTCACGTGTGACGCGGGCAGCACGTGGGCGTCGGCGAAGGTGGTGTACCCCTCCGCCGCCTTGTTCATCAGGATCATGCCGGCGCCGCCGTACGCGGCCACGGTCTGCCCCTGCTCGACGTGCTCCGTGATGGACCGGCTCTCGCACAGCACCACCTTGCCGCTCACCTCCGCCTCCACCAGCGCGCTGCAGTCGCGGGCGTCCGGGTCGCCGCCGCGGCCCGGGAACACGAGCGGGAGCGGCCGCCCCGCGGTGTTGTTCCGGGGCTGGAACAGAGACTCGCCGTCCAGCTCCTGGCCGTTGCCGAGGCGCACGGTGGTGCGGATCGCGCGGTCCATGGTGCCCGCCGCGACCGTCAGCATCCATGGCGCGCCGTTGGTAATGGATCCCGCGGCGGGCCCGTCGTTGCCGGCCGCGGCGCTGACGAAGATGCCGTGCTCCATGGCCTTGAAGGTGGCGATGGCGATGAGGTCGTAGTTGAACTGCGCGCCGTCGGTGGCGCTGATGGAGAAGGAGAGCACGTCGACGCCGTCCCTGACGGCGGCGTCCAGCCCCGCGACGATGTCCATGATGGAGCAGCGGCTGCGCGTGCACACCTTGTAGATGGCCAGGTGCGCGTGCGGCGCCATCCCGGACGCCGTGCCGTGCGCGTTGCCCCGCACGTCCGCGTTCTGCACGAAGTTGCCCGCCGCGGTGCTGGCCGTGTGCGTGCCGTGGCCCGCGTCGTCCACGGGCGGCGCCGTGTTGTTGATGGCGGCGCTGCCGAAGGCGCGCGCGCCGATGACCTTGTTGTTGCAGCCGCCGGCGGCGATGGACTTGAACTCGCAGGCGCCCTTCCACTTGCGCGGCGGCGGCGGCACCCCGGCGTCGCCGAAGGAGGGGTGGCTGGGCAGGATCCCGGTGTCCAGGAGCCCAATCACCACGCCGCGGCCGAACCCGGAGCGGCCCCAGAAGCCGTCCTTGCCGAGGTGGAGGCCGAGGAAGCCCGGCGAGTGGGTGGTGGCCAGCGGCAGGAACTCCTCGGGGTACAGCCGCACGCACCCCTCCTTGTTCCGCAGCGCCTCCGCCTCGGAGTCGGTGAGGCGGGCGGCGAAGCCCGTCAGCACGTGGCTGTACGAGTGTATGATCCTCGGGCCGCCGCCGCCGCCGTCCGCCGCCGAGTCCAGCGCGGCCTCCGGCAAGAAGGACCGGTGCCACTCCTCGAGCGAACCCGTGGCGCCGTCGTCTCTGGGCTCGAGATGAACCACATAGTTCTTGCGCTCCTGGGCCGCGTAGGCGACGCCGAGCAGCGCGAGGGACAGCAGGAGGAAGCGGGGGAGAAGGTGTCTCCTTTGGCTCCTCATCATCGTGACACTGGACTACTGGCGGAGGAAGACAGACAATGGGGAGGGGCTGCTGTTGCTGGATGCTGCCTTGGCCTCCAGCTACTGGAGAAGTGGAGAGCGGTGACTAGCGCCGAATGGATTTGAAGCGAGGGGGAGCAGGGGAGGGGAGGGGAGGGTGGTGGCGTGGCAACGACGAGGGGGGTGCCGGGGTTTATGTAGGGCGGCAGGCAAGGCAGCGGCAGTGGGTGGGGGAGGAGGGAGAGTAGTGAGTGATGGGCAGCGCAGAGCACTGGCGGTGAGCTGGAGAGCAGAAGCGAAGCCAAGCAGGAGGATTTTGAATTTGAGGATGCTATTGCCATGGGTTACTGTCGTCCCCTCCCCCGGGTTCCGTTCAAGTGGCCATGGCGACCGTTGGATCAGAAAACGACCTTTCTTTTAATCGCGGCTGCTCCCGGTCCCGGCCGCGAGAAGCCTGGGGCGCTGGAGTTATTACTTCCCGGCGAGGTCCATGGGTTTGGGCGCTCCTCCCCCTTCCCTTCTTCTCATGACAGCCCGTTTCTTCTTCATGTGTTGCATGGAAGGAACAGCACTCCACGCAATGACGTGTACTCGTAGCTCCATCAGTTATTAAGGCGGTCAGGTAGGGGTTGGGTAACTTTTCAGGGTGGATATATGGATCCTTGTGAAGGTAAAGTCCGAATGTACGCAACAGATTTCCAAGGCAGCCTTGTACCGCCCCCGTCACGTTATAGGTCGGTCGTGCAAAAACCATCATATCCCTTCCACCAGACGGTGTTGGTTGCCACTGTTCTGTGCTTATTGCATTGGAAGGAACAGCACGATCCACGGCCGGCCACCGCCGGCAGGCTCACCGAGAGAGCGAGGTGGTCGCCACTTCAGTTGAACGGCGGCACGAGCACGGAGCACCGGCAGTCCGGTGCCACCCCAGCGGCAAAATTCTAAAGCCGCGTCGCCGTGGATCGCTGACCGCCGCTCGCCAGGACGCCACGCGTGGCCCGGACGCCCCGGACGGTAGCGACTCGCGTCGTCTTTTGAGGGCGTCCAGCCAGCAGAGCTGCGCTGCAACACTGCATCTGCATGCATCGCATCGGCGTTGGCGTTGGCGTTGCCTCGGTGGGGAGGGAGTGGGGGACTCATCGTTCGTCGTCTCGTCGAGTGGTTTCGAAACCGATGGATGGCGATCGGTGGTGCGGGTGCTTTCGGAGCAGGGCCCACGTGTCGGCGACCTCGCTAATGATGGATCGGTGGGCCAAATCGTATTCTGTGATAGTGTTGTGCGGTGGACGGGGAAGAAGGGTCAATCATTCTTTGACCCCGCGGCGACGGCTTTTGTGTCGACGGTGCAGACACGTCTGATCCAGAAGGCAGGGCAGTGTTCGAAAACGTTTCGCCGGAATCGCTTGGCGCTTTGCGTCGTGGAGAATGATAGAGATGGGAGTGCTCGGCTCTGATTATAATTCGACTACTAGCGAGATATACTACTGCTCTATACAGTACTACATACTAGGACTAGGAGCTAGCAAGCGCTTTTGTCAAGGACGGTGCGTTTTTTTATCTGTTCCCTTGGCATCGAGTGCGACTTTTGCTTTCGTACTGTACTCCTACACCTACGTACATAGCGATTGATCCCAAGGGGGCCGGGTCCTGCCTTCTCGTCGACTACACCTCCAACATCTTGACGTGGAAACGAGAACTCCAACGGGTCCTCCGCAGCAACTAAGGAACGCTTTTTTTTAGTCTGTCTATCCATCCATTGGGTTTGGAAATGCTTCCCAACATCTAAAATTTTGATCATTGAATCTTAGATGGAAGATTAAGATTACACTGTAATTACAGTAAACACAACTGTAATTACATGGCATGTACACTGTAACTCCCGTACCCGTACCCGTACCCCTACCCCCACCCGGCCACCCCCACCCCCCAATCCCCCACCCCGACCCTGACCCCGACCAGATCCCCTGCGTCGCTCCTCCGCCTCCCCCGCCGGCGCCGCGCCTCCTCCGCCGTCGCGCGCCTCCCCTGCCGTCGCCGCCGGCGCACGCGGCCTCCGGCCCCGCCGCGCGCGGCTCCTCCTCCGCCTCTGGCCGAATTCAGGTGAGGGAATCCTTCCCATCAACCGGTTGATTTTTAGCTTTTCTGTTTTTTTTAATCGTCGGGTAATAACCAGAAAAAAACGCTGAAAACTGAAGCACACGCCCACGCCCACGCCCACGCCCACGATCGATGGGATGATGATGCTTTCTGCTTGCTGGCAACCACCACGATCTCACGAAACACTTCTGTCGGAGCGTGAGCTCCGGCCGGGTGGCAGAATGCACCCGCCCGATCCTAAGTACTAACTAGTTAGGGGGAGCGATCGTTGATAGCCACGTGGTAAGGACACGATGGAGACACAAGGATTTAGAGTGGTTCGGGCCGCTCCCTGGAGCGTAATACCCTACGTCCACTAGAAGTGTGATCTTGTATTGGCCTGAGTGTGAGGGAAGTGAAGAAGATCGTGTGTCTCCTTCTCTGGATGCCCTCTGAGCGTGTGAGCGTGTCTTTTCAGCCTATCCTCTACGTCTCGCATGCCTCCTCTTTTATAGCCCAAGGGGTGCATGTACATGGTGTCCGGGGCCCGACAGGTGGTCCCGGCCTGCTATCTCTACTCGGCAGAGTTTCCTTATGCTGACTTGGCTTCTTGGGTTATTTCCGGCGGAGGTCAGGGCCTTCGGCTATGCCTCCGTTGGTATGTCCCATGCTCCGTTGCCGTGATGACCTCTCATCCCTGCACCTTGTACCTGCACCCGCCGCAGCAGTATGGTGCCGTCCGGGAAGTGCTCCGCCGGTCTGGTGTAGTCCGGAAATGTCGCCACGCCGCCCCTGCTTGCGCTGCTCAGTCCAATCCGCCGTAGTACCCGACGGTATGGCTCCAGGGGCAGGAGTGGCGGGCGGTGTGCCGGCGCGACATTACTGGTAGGTCACTGCGGCGTGCCACAGTGACCCTACCGTAATAGCCTGGGCGTGGCTGTCGTGTGTGCGTGGCGTAGCCCACGCCGCGTACGGTGTACTTGTTTATGCGGTTTAATCCCCGATATCCGGCGGGAAGTTGACCGCTATGACTTGTCATGGCTGCCGCTCCTCGGTAACGCGCGTCTCACAGTATGGTCACTGTCGCCTGTCAGCGGCGGTACCGGAGCCCTTCAGCGGATGTTAGGGCACGCCCGTCTGTCCGCAATGAATGCGGTAGGTGGGTGTGGCCCGCTGCCGGAGGCCCCGCCGCGAGCCCGGGGGACACGTGGCGGCCCCGGACCAGGCTGTTGCGGGGGCGGGCACCCTCCGTAGTCCGCAGCTTCCTCGCTGGGTGGATGGCACGTGGCTGCTCCGGACCTCCCCGAGCTGGGCCGGCTCGGCTCCGTTCCTGGGGTCGTAACGCGTCCCTAACTTAAAACCAGACCTCGTGGGAACAGATCTGATCTTCCATATGGACCCGGGGTGCAGTCCGGCCCACAAGCGGTGGGCCAGAACTGCGAGTGGCTTTGGGCTCTTTTCTTACTGAGACACGTGGCGATACTGGCTGCTCCCTCTGGTTGGCGGGGAGGCCAGGTCCGTTGGTCCGCAAGAAGGGGAAAAAAACCTTTCTTTGTCAGGCTGCATGAAGCCTTGTTAAGAACTGTATTTAGCTTTTGTCCTGTATAAACGGGTACCCGGTTTGGTGGATACCGACAACTTGGTACGCGCATACTATAATCGCTGAGGGTGATCAATCAATCAGTACAACTAGCGCCGTTCTTGCCTCAGCTAATGACGCATGGGGAGCAAAAAGGTTTCCGCTCCGGCGCGAGCTAGCCGTCCACCAAACCAAACCCCCCGGCATGATTGCTCGCGTGCACTGCCCGCCGGTTAGGGCGGCACGAACGCCGAACGCGTACGTATCCGCTCCCACGTCGAGTCGAGTCGAGCGTTCACACAATCGCGTACGCGAAGTACTACTGTGCACGTAGTGGAGTGGAGGGCCGGCGCACGAGCGAGGAACCGCGCGCGCTCCCGGGAGAAACGCTCGCCGCTCCCTCGCCCTCTTTCCCGGCGTCCGGCCGGCCGCCCCACTAGCTCGGTTCCCCAGCTCACGAACCACCACCGCGCCCTCGGTGCGCGCGGGCAGGGGCACCGCACCGGGCACCGGGCACGCACGCACTCCCTGGCTCGTCCTGCCCCGGTTCCGGTTGGGCGCGCAGCGCAGACGACGACGTCGGTCGTCGCCCCACGCGCCTTCTCGAGCGCTGGTCTCGACGCCATATTGGCTTGGCATGTTGCGTTGCGTCGCCAGACAGCCGGCGGATCATATCGTGCCCTCCTCGTGCCCCTAGGATAAGACCCGCCCTCGTCCTGTGTGTTTGGATTTGGATTAGCTTAACCGCGGCGGCCAACCACCCGTACTAGGCTGTCCTGCACGTGCGCAGATACCGGCGCGGCGAGCTGTTGCCTGCTGCCTTCGCCAGGCTCTCTCCGTGCTATGCCCGCGGCCACAAGCCTCATGATGTGCTGCTGTGCTGCCCGTCCGCCGTCTTCAATTCCCACGCGCTGATGCAGTCGTGCTCGCGCAGACCACAGCGGCGGCTGGAGCTTTCCGCCTCGTCTGAAACTTCTGAAGCCTGCCTGCCTGCCTGCCTGCTCTCCGCGCGTCTTGATATCCATTCAGAGCCGCGCAGGCATTTTGCGCACGAGACGCACGTCGTTTTCGGCTTTTCTCTGGGAGTACTTAAAAAAGTCCTGTCTGGAATTCTGGACAGATAAAAACTGGACCATCAGAGCTGCAAATAATTGTCGACAGCGATGTTTGTAAAACTCGCCGTCAGTGTTAGGGCACTACACTAGCTAATCATATCATCGGCTTCTATCGCCACCTTGCTTCCGAGGCGATCCTCGTCTCGCTTTCGTCGTGGCCCCTGTTCGAGGCCTCGAGCACAGTTGGGGAAGTGGGGATAGACATGGCGGTGGCGCCGGCCGCGCGCTCGGGATAAGCCCCGCCCGGATTCCTGCCTGCACCGCATGCATGCCCGACAGGTATCTAATAAAACAAGTGGTTGCATTACATGCATCGCGCTGCAGGTTTCATGATTAATAATCATGCAGCAGGGCATCGAATGGTACGTCTGCCTAACCTAAAGCTAGCTAAAGAGGAAACAAAATCATGCATGAGCGACCACTTGTAATAGGTACGTACAACGCTTGATTTTGATGATACTGTGTATATGTATTGCCGCCGGTCGGGGATGATGATTGATGAGTGAGTACAGAGTATATAGTATACTACGCCGCCCTCACCAGTCCCACTCGAAATCTTTGTTTTGTGTCTACGGCGCAGATATAAAGTTGGGCGAAATATATCCTCTCCTCCAATAATTAGGCATGTTTCTTTATTCTATCATATATGCACGCTGATCCTGCTCCGGGCGATGATTAATCAGCTAGCTAGCTAGGTTGGAATATATAGTTCTAGATGAGAAAAGCTAGAGAGCAACCCGGTGATCACCCGGCTGCCTTCTCCTCCTCTCCGGCAGAGCAGCCGCCGCGCCGCTCCTCTCTCCTGCTCCCCCGACGGCGCAGCCCCGCTGCCTGCCCCTCCCCCGCGCCCCGCGCTCCGACCTCTTCCTCCCCCGGCGGTGCGTCCCGCGCGGCCGCCGCCTCCTTCCCCGGCGGCGCGCTCCGCAGCCGGCGGCGGACGACGAGGGCAGGGGCGGAGGCCGGAGGCGGCGACGATGGGAGCAAGAGGACGCGCGGTGGATCTTGGGTGAGCGGGTGGGGATGGGGTGGGTGGGGTAGGGGTAGGTAGGGGAGTTACACTGTAATATATATTGTAATTACAGTGTAATTCTGATCATCTATCTGAGATCTAATGGCTAAAAATTCAGGTGTTAAAATGCATTCTAACACCTGGTTGATGGATAGACAGACTCTATAATAAGGACGCCGCCATCGTCATGTATGCTTGGCCGTATACTACAGCTAGCGGTACGTGCAGCACAGCTTTTCCCGAGCTATGAAGATTGGTCGATGAATGTAATAACCATATCAGCGACGGTACACGTTCTTGAGCAAATTGAACCTCCTGGTCAAGATCGTGTACTCCTACGGTTCTCAAAAAAAAAAAAAGATCGTACTCCTACGTTAGCATTGGGCTGTATCATGTGATGGCTCCACGCGTGGAGCCCCCCGATGGTCAAAGCTCGCCATGCATGGAACAGTGCGTGCAAGCGTCGTCCAACAAGGTACTTGTGCCGACGACGCGCGCATGATGCATGCACGCAGGAAGGGCGCGGAGGGGGAAGGAAGACGAGTCCAACTAGGCGACTAGCTAGTCGTCGGAATCGATGGGTCAACGTCAATCTCATTCACTATGCTAAGACGGTCTCCAACAACACTCCTCAAATCTCATTATCTATCACTATTCTAACTACCTTTTCACTGTCTACAGTGCAGCATTTATGTCAAACAATACCAAACAGTATTTTGAGAAACCATATTGCAGAATCCCACGGGGACAGCGTAGTAAGCTAGCTTCACTCGATCCGCCCATCAGATGAAATCCAGGCCACGTAGCACGTAACGTACGTGCCCGCGCCGAACAAAACCGACATCTCCCTCGCAACAGCTCGCAAACACTGGTCGCGTTCGTCTCCATGATATGATTGCGAGGCAAACGCATCATGGGCATGTTTGGATTGCGCCCTGGCAGGCAACTGGCCAGGCAGGCAGCGATGCCAGCCCCAAGCGACCGAAATCGAACGTATGGGAACGCTGCTCAGGCCAGACAGCTCTGCCCAGGAGCCAACCAAACTAGCCCAGATATGCATGCATGCCGATTGCTACCGTGCCGAGGGGTAGCCCGGGACGACGACCGCGCACCCACCCAATATCCGCCGCCATTATTCTCGCGCCAAGCGAATCATTCACCCGGGGCCGGCCGAGGGGCAGCGAGCCGCCGGATCCTGCACCCAAACAGTCGTCGTCTGGAGTCTCTGGCCTCGCCATCAATCATCCCGTCGCCGCGCGGCGGCCCAATCAACGGCGGCGGCAGCTCGATGACGAGCGAGCGGAGCCCTCCACGCGGGCGGGAGCGAGCTTGCTAGGGCGGCCCATTGCCGGACCACGCCTGCGGGGCGATGCGGCGGCGTCCCGTGACCGTGAGCTCGCGCGGCGGGTCCCGTCCTCCCGGGTGGTAGTGGTACCGTGGCCTGGGCTCCTGGGGCAGTGCTGGCGACCAAATGCACGTACGCTACGCACGTCCGTCGTCCTGGTGGATCGGCGTTATTGCGTCGAGCTGTCGGGCTCGGGCGTGCCCCGGCGCCACGGACGGAGCTGCTGCCTAGTCGGAAATATCATTGCGCTGACGCGGACTACTGCGATTCAATGGGGGGACGGGTGGGGTGATGGGCCGGACGCCTGCCTTTGCCCCCGTCTGATTCTGACTTGGACCGGAGGCTGCCGCTGCCGCGCTGGCCCTGGGCACCACGTCCTCCCCGCCGAAGCGTGCGTGCACGATCGGGCAGGGTCACCCGGCCGGCCCATTCGTTCCCACGCTATCCCATCTTCTGTGCAGGTGGGATGGGACTATGGCGGTTGCATTGGGAGTGAGCGTGCTTGGGCACGCACGAGCACGAGAGTGATGCGGCAGTGCTCGCGTCGGGACGTAGGGGTAGCGCCGCGCCGCCTGCTGGCTGGCTGCTCAACTTGCTTGCCCCCATCCTGTCGAGGGGTGTGTTTAGATGGTTGAAAAAAACACTGTTTCGAACTGAAAAGCACTGTAGAATCACTGTAGCACTTTTCGTTTGTTTGTGGTAAATATTGTCTTACTATGGTCTAACTAGGCTCAAAAGATTCGTCTCGCAAAGTACATCTAAACTGTGCAATTATTTTTTTATTTCATCTACATTTAGTATTCCATGCATGTGCCGGCATTTTGATGTGACGGGGAATCTTCTTTTTGCATAGTAAATTTTGGGAGAAAGTTGGGGTACTAAACAGGGCCCTCGATGAACAGCCGTCAGATAGTGACCCCACGCAGCCACGCGATAAAGGGTGGCTACGAGTCGTCCCGGATGAGCAGGCTAGCTCCAATGTGGGAAGGAATGGCAGCCTGCCAAATGCCAATGCAGTTCGGCCACCTGCTTGCCTGCGCTGCGTATCCTTTTCCTTGCATTTGCTCTGCTTCGTCGGATAACCATGCAATGCAAAATCTGCAGTGCACCCATGCTCTCGCGGAACGGCGGCTACTGTCGGGACAAGTATTGATTGGGGGCAGAATCTTTTTACCGTGCACGGCATGTACTAGCTACTCCTACTACTAGGTATGTATAGGTATGTATGTACCCACCACGTACTGTGTGCCGTCGTCCGTAGTAGTCGACGCATCGGATGGACTATGGAGTGTCGTCCTACCGACCGAACGAAGAAGTGAACACGTCCTCCTGCTCCACCATTTCGCAGTAGATCATGGGGAAGACTTCACTCACACACGGTGAAAACTGAAAAGTGAGAACTGAAAGGCGAGGCCGATCGATGAGGACGAGAGCGATAGATGCGCGTATATCCATGCGGCTGTCGTAGCTTTCGCCGCGCGCATGGAAAGCTGTGAGGATTACTTATTCCTCCGCTTTTCAGTTTTTGAGGACCGATAAAGCTCTGTGTAATGACAAACGCCAGCAGTACTTTCTGTCCGAAAGACGCCCTTGTCGCCGAGCACGGCGAGCAGCCTCCGCTCCGATCCGCCCCACCACGCCTTCGGCGTCGGCAGCTTCCGGGGCCGCCGCGCGCGCGTGTACTACGAACGAAGATGCCGGACAGGGAAGACGACGTCGCCTCCTCCCAAACACTATGGGCCCTTCTCCTGGCACCAAGAAAGATAACGGAGTACTGCGCCTTGCTTGATGTCACACGTTTTCTACAAGTTATGTTGTCACAGTATTATACTGGTACTGTTCCGTCCATCGTCACAGTAACACAAAAAGAGCAGATACCGCGTACAGTACGTAGGACGGTAGGAGGACGGCGGCAGCTGCCTTCCTTTTGCATTGGTATAGCAGGAGTAGCCGAGCGCGAGCACCGTTCAAATTTCTCTAGCCCGCCACGGCGAGAGCAAGGTCACCTGTCTATATGGAGGTGCAAAACACTGTTTGCGCACTGTACACAGAAAGAAAGATAGTTGGAATAGTGTATGCACACCTTAGATTCCCCTCCCGGTGACCCCGGTCTGAGAGCCAGCTCTGGCAACACAAAATTTGAGCTTTCTCGATGTTAGGAACACTGCAGGGTGTGGTGCGATCAGTGGAACGCAAAAAAAGTTGCTCTGTAACCTTTGTGTTGTCTACGGCGGTGTGCAGGCAGCTACGCAAAATCATTTCCCGGTGATTATCCGCTGCTGGGGCTTTCATTGAGCTGCATGCAGCACGAGAGCGACCATTGCTGGCTTGGTGGGGTGCATTCTCGATTGCTGGCTCGTGTGGTACTCTGGAACTATTGTCAGTTTGCTCGCTGCTCACCGATGGCGAGGTGAACAGCGTAATGGACGTATATGGCAAATCAATTGGCTGGCTGCTTTTCGTCGCTTTGAAACCACTCCTTGTCTTAGCTGTCTGTGAGTACTTTGACCCCGACCAAGTTGATGGCAAGCAAATGATTGCGGAATGGTGGGGCTGGCCATGCTTTGCCTGGGCTAATTGCGGTCGACCTGTGCTTGGGCCTTCGCAAAACGGTCCTCTGTACCACGCAATGACCCAACTCAAGCCCGAGAAGGGCGATCGACGCTGAAACAAATATCTCGGGCCGAATCACCCCCGTTCCACAATTATTGGCCCAAGAATATAGCTCCACGACAACTTGAGCTGTCTATATTTTTTTCCTGCTCTTTCACTCCGCCGATGCTGCCCAGCCTCCATTTTTTTCTATTTGACACGGTTGATTTTTTTTCAAAACTTTAAATTTTTGTTTTATTCAAAAAATTTATGCAAATATATAAAAACTCAAATCATACTTAAACTATATCTAGTTATAAAACAAGTAACAAGAAAATAAATGATAAATAATGAAAAAATTTTAATAAGACGAAATCGATCGCGTCAAATAAAAATAACGATAGTAGTATTTCGATTTTAATTTCATTAAGTATCATTAGGTCACATAGCAAAAGTTGATAACATAACAATAAATTAATGAGGTGATAGATAAGAAAGTATCGTTGAAATGGAACCTAAGTTACACATGTTTATATATGTAATGTTGATATGGCAGCCTTGGAAACTGAGAATGGAAAGTGTGCATGGAAATGATCTAAGAGCGAGTATAGCTATAGACTGATATACTAAGACTAATAGTCCACTTACATGGTATTACATTAGATGAGTATTACTAGTGTTGACTTTATATGACATGAAAGCTCACAATGGGCTCTATTATTAGCATTGCTTTAAGTGATCCACATCACCTCAATTGTCACAAACTCACATTAGCCACAACCTTTTGTGCCACGCTGCCCCATGCGATTAAGGGCATCATTTTGGTTTATAATAAGTAATTAGGACTTTAAGAACATTTCCAAAATTATACCCAAATGACACTAATGATATTTTCATTAGATCATCCATTCTAAAGAAAAACCTGCACACAACTCAAGATTAAGATAGTGACATTCACTTGCCACCTCTTGGGTCCTCCGCAGGCCACATGGCCCAATGAGCAGAGGATGCCATTGGCTTTTGAGGAGGCAAATATAGCCACTCCTTGCACATGCATGACTACTAATGCAGAGACGGGCATCAAATTAGCTCTACTAACGTTTTAGACTTTCGAGCTACACAGAAGATGTGTGAAGTAGAAGACCATCTTGTACAGACAGCCATTGCTAAGTTAAAATAGTGTTTCGGTCTCAATCCATGCCATTCATCCCCACTAAACGAAATCCCAATATGCACGGTATCCACACTATCCCACCTAAGTGTATTTTTGGTTTCCCATTACTCTAAGGATCGCATAAGCAATATCACAATTATTATAGTTTCGTCGAAGCACATTTTGTAAGCTCGTGATTTTTCATTTTATCTCATCCATAGAACCCCATTCCTCCTGAGTTGACCATGTTGTAGGTCTCGATCAGATCTTTGTAGTTCACCGTATTTTCATTTTGAAACCGTTTTGGTGTCAAAATAATTGATACATGTATTAGAGATATAATGTTCACGGTTGTATAGATCTAAATAACGAAATTCGGTATCAAAACCGTTTTGATTGAAAAGGCGATGAATCACAAATGTGCGTATCAAATATATATAATGTTTATAGTTGCAATTCAGCTATACACATTCTATCTCCACGCGAATCTATATGAAAAGTTATAGTCTTTGGAAGACGTGTTCTCACAAGAACGGATAACCTGTCGGCTAAACGGTCAGAATTTAAAATATCCCATTTAAGCTGGTAGACAATGTTCAGTTGCACAAGTATTGAGAGATTAGCGTCCAAATTTGAACAAATATAGATTTAATCTACTCCAATCTTCTCTCCAATACTCTTGACATTCCCTGTTTACAATCCATTCCATATTGTGTCTGCTGTCTGCTCACTCAAAACCGCGTCACAATTTCCTTCCGAAAAAAAAAAAACGCGTTACATTCCTTCGTCGAATAGTAGGGGGAAAACGCGTTACTTTGGTCTCTTGATCTCGTCGTCAAATGTCAATCGCCGTGGCGTGGTCGGTACACTACGCCCGAAACCACCGATTGCCACACATTTCAGATCTCAGGCAGTCAGGAGCACACACAGACGGCGCAGATTATCCTTAAAAAATTGTCACGCGCCTGAGCTTATACCAAAACGGGAGATTTCGTGCAGTTTTTGAGGGGGCATCCCTTGTTTGCACACCACTTCCTCGCTTAAACCCTTCTCCATCTGGCCAGTGGGCGCGTGCTTGTGTGGTGCCCGTGGCCTGGTCCGGCTCCGGCTAGTGGCGCCTTTCCACGCGCGGTTTGCTTTGCACATGGCCCGCCGCAGCTAGATCCCATCGAGTCCAAATTTCTCGTCAGAACTGAAGTTCTCAGTTGCCTTCCCCCCCTTTCCCCGCTCACAGCTCGAACGCCACCACGTCCACCACCGCCTCCGCGGCTTTCGAAACCCTAGCTCCGATCTCCCTCGCCAATTGTTCGCAGCAGTTTGGAGGCGTCGGGCCCTATGGCGGGCGGCCTCTGAGTGCGCTTGAGCGACTGGGTGCCTAGCTAGATCCGAGGGCTTTCGCGATGGCGAGGGCGGAGGCCAACTGGGAGCGCCTGGTCCGGGCGGCGCTGCGCGGGGACCGGTTCGGCGGCGCCTACGGCCAGCCGGTCACCGGCATCGCCGGTATCGTGCCGTCGTCGCTTGGCAATAACGTGCACATCGAGGAGGTGCTCCGCGCCGCCGACGAGATCCAGGACGACGACCCCACCGTCGCCAGGATTCGTAAGTTTTGCTGCCCATTTCTGCTCGCTGAGCTCCGTAGCACTAGTGCCCGTACAAGTCGCTCTGGAGCTTGAATTTTGAATTGAGCTTCAGCGTCTATGTTTTTGTCTATCGCTCATACCTGTTGCTGTTGGTGCCTAGCTCTCGCTCCCGTACTAGTAGTGCCTGTTGTGCTCGTTGTCTAGATTTTGGCATAACTCTGTACGATTTTGTGCTACACTTTAAGCCTGCTACACTTGTGTTACATTATTGAGTAGCAAATAGTTTATTAAGCCAACATTGTCTTCTTGTGACTTTAGGATTTTATGGTCACACACAATTTATATATGTCTAGGGCGGCGTGTGGTTTGCTTGTTCCAGTTACCTTTCTTTGTTTTCTCTGTAGCTCATATATCCCTCTGGCGCCTGTCACAGCTCTGACTTTGTTATCCTATATTACCCATGTAGCCTGCTAGCATATTGCCGTATTCCCTCTGCGTCAAGCATTCCCTCTGTGTGAACTCAACTACTCAAGCACTCTGTGTGAGTAGGCTAGTTTAGTAATATGCATCTGGCTAGGTTGGACTTTGCTGGTGTTACGTATCTAGTAGATTCTAGTAGGCTGTTTAGCTCTTGGCACTGGTAGTTCAGTCCTGTTTCTGAATTCAGATGATGGCACTATACTTTTATACACTTCTAGTTCAGTCCTGTTTCTGAATTCAGATGATGGCACTATACTTTTATACACTTCTAGACATCTTTCCAGTTTCCATATTTTGCTTAGTTCATTGGTTTGACAGTTCTATAGCACTTCAAACTCCGACTAAATCAAAGGATACTGATGAAATAAATGGGGCCAAATTTCTGCAGCTAAGTTAAACTACATGTTACACCATTTTGTTTATTTCGAATTGTCTATTAACAGTAGGAGAACTATTGGATGTTTCATGTCCATAAGCCAGGTTCCTAATTGTTTACCAACTGCTTCTTCCTCTAACTGGTGGGGTCCTTGTCCTTGTTTTCTATGGATGGTGTAAAAAAATGGCACCGGGGCAGTATAGTTCGATTGGGAAAGAAAATATTTTAGACTATAGCAATCTGTGACTTATATATGTAATTTTGTCTGATCTGTGACACTTTATGTTTTTACCTCTGGCAGTTTGTGAGCATGCTTACTCACTAGCCCAGAATTTGGATCCAAACAGTGAAGGGAGAGGAGTATTGCAGTTCAAAACTGGGTTAATGTCAGTAATCAGGGTATGTCCATCTAAGTTACACATCTTATGCCATTTCATACATTAAGATAATAAGATGTCCCTTTTGATTTTTAATCTTCTACAGCATTAGAGAAAAAAAATCATATATCCCAATGAACATAGAGGAGCTAGCAATCTGGTAATTTGTCCTATTAGATCATTTGCATTTCACTGTGGTTGCTGCTATTTCATATATGCCTTGAAGCCTTGATGCTGTACCGTGCAATTTTGTCTTGGGGTTCATCCCTAATTGCACCAAATGGTGTTTTGTTTTGAAATTGATCTCTAGAACTTTATTAGGCATCACATTTGACAGTCCATTTTGGTTTATCAATTCAGCAAAAACTAGCAAAGAGGGAAGGTGGTGCTATTGACCGAAGTCAGGATATTGCTAAATTGCAAGAATTTTACAAGCTGTATAGAGAAAAACATAAAGTGGACGAGTTGATTGAAGATGAAATGAAGCTGAGGGAATCAGCTGTGTTCAGCGGTAACCTTGGAGAGTAAGTATTTCTTGTGAAAAGCTTAGAAAATGTTATTTCATTACCTTTTGTGACACGTTATTAAGCATAGCTAAAATAAATTTGTTGCTCTGGACGGACAATGCTAACTGCAATTTGTTTGAACAGGTTGGAACGGAAAACTTTGAAGCGCAAAAAGGTGCTTGCGACATTGAAGGTCTTGTGGTCAGTAATAGAGGACATGACGAAGGAAATTTCACCCGAGGATGCAAAAAATTTGATATCGGAAGAGGTTTGTGTTTTTATCCTTTATATTTAGTTCTTTGTACCTGGTTTATGAAAATCGGAGAATATTTTTTAGGATTACAGCAATTCTGTATTGTGTTGAGTAGTTTGTCCAATGTCCACAATAGCTTTTCTCTATTAGTCCCTAGGAAGGCAATGCCGATCTTGTTAGATTTACTGAAACTCAAGAATTACATCAACAACCTCTTATGTGTATATGTAGATATCTTAATCAAATACTTATTCAGAAGACCAATTTCTAGTTGCAGTAAAATTTATAAAACAAATGCTCTGATATTCCATATATGTCTGGCACTTTATTTCATAAAGAAATAACAGCATGTTCAGTTCAGAAAAGCTAAATTTTTTCTCTAAGGCATAAATACATACTTCGAAACCAAATATTATCGCTGCGCAACGGTAAAGCGTCGAACTCTTGGGGTTGATTAAACCCCTGTTGCCAGCACATTTGAATCTTGGTACCTTCTTAAGGCTGTGCCCAGGGGGTCTCCCCTTGTGGTCTATATTTTTTTTTTTAAAGATGCAAATGAGATCAAGCACTAAAAGTAGTGTGGTGGGTGCAAATGATGTAAATTGTTGGCAAGCCCTTAATTATCTATTTTTTAATGTAATGTGGACAATGTTTTTTGTAAGTTGACAAATCGACCTGTTGAATAAGTTTTATACACAATTTAATCGAAACTTTTATATCTGCTGGCTATGAACTTGTGCTCCAAATTTCACTCTTGAATATAATCAATACCAGTAAAGGGTTTCACCTTATGTGATAAGTTTATTTATTCTGTTTTACTCAGATGAAAAAAGTCATGCAAAAGGATGCAGCAAGGACAGAGGATGTTGTTCCATATAATATTATTCCTCTAGATGCATTGTCTACCACAACCAATGCAATCGTGAATTTTCCAGAGGTAATAATTCAGAGTAAGGCCTTTTGTTATTGCCAGTTTTCTTGATCTGGATGTGGTTATATGATATGACTTGATTCAATTCAGGTGAGGGCAGCAATATCAACTCTGCAGTACCATAGGGATCTGCCCAGGCTTCCTGGTACCTTTTCGGTGCCTGATGCTAGGAATTCGGATATGCTGGATCTTCTACAATATGTATTTGGTTTTCAGGTTAGTGTTTCAAGGTGCACCTTTCACATAAATGATCGAGTAGAAAAAAATCTGATTAGATTTGCTTATCTTCATAGTTAACAATCTTGATCAAATTGCTTCAATAAATCAATGGTAAATCTGCACATAGGCTGCTGTATTTTTTTTAGTCTTTGTGCAAACTGAAAAACAGGTATCATTGGTCATGACATACATGAAAGCTATATTAAGAACAGCATTTAAATTTCTGTTTTGGCTCTGTTTTGCTTTCTAAACTTAACTGTATATTCTTTAGTGCTACTAAGTCTTAAAATGAAAGCAAGGTGTCCAAGACGGTGTGTATGGTCTCTGAGCTTGCAATCATATTATTAATGAATGGTTTATCTTTTAACTGTAGGCTGTAGCCAGTTAACTATCTGAGTACTTCTGGGTGATCATAGATGTGTTCACGATTCAGATTCATTAAGCTGAATTGTGAGTAGAGGAAGGAGTCATAGTACTGACAATGATTATAAATAGAAATTCTATGTGCATAATGTATTTTGTTGACAAATGAAATCCATCCTGTAAATATGGTAATGCTCGGGTCTAAATGGCACACAAGGTTATTGTGAATCTGAACCCATTCTTAGGAGCATCCATAGTCATTGATCATTTGATGGATGCTAGGAAAAGAGTGACATGGCACTCATATACATCATTGTTTATACTCTGTTTTAAAATGATGTAAATGTATCATTGTGAATTTGAACTTCTCTATGCTGTCTTAATACATTCTTTGACAATATTTTGAAGCCTTGTTGCCTTTGCGGAAATATGCTGTAACCCCTCCTCATGATTGCAGGAAGGTAATGTGAAAAACCAAAGGGAGCATATTGTTCACCTATTGGCAAATGAGCAGTCTCGGGTGGGAAAATTATCAGGGAACGAACCGGTATTTGTGATTATTTAACACCATTTTACTGTTTCTTTGTATCATAGATTTTGCATGGTTAATGCCTTTTTTAATTCAGCATGGATAACCTGTCATCTTAGCAACAATTTAGCAAATTTCTGATTTTTTTGAGTTTCAGTTTCTTTCTTTTAGCATCTGTAACCCATGAAAAGCTTGTTCATGTCCAAGTACAGAATTTTCTTAAAATGCTTTTTGCATTCTTGAGACGTTTTGGTTATAATTTTTCTCTAGTAATGATACTGTGCTCATTTTCTAAGAAGAAACCAAGAAAGAGTTGTGCTTGTGACCTTGTGCACGGCAGAAGTATCTGTTATCTACTAAATTATTTATACCTTGTTTCAATAAAAATAATGAGTTATTTGGATCCATGCCATTACAAATTTCTCACTTTAGAGATGTACCACTGCAACTCACGTATTAGGAATTGTGCCATTACAATTTGCCATGTACCTGATCCATGCCATTTTATACGCCTTGAAGGTTGTTGGGCCCACATGAAGACTCTTGTATTTTCGTATATCCTAGAATACCCCTGCTCACTCTCTCCTTAAACCTCACTGACCCGCGGGCCCCATAGTCATCTTCTTCCTCATGATGGCACCATCAACAGCAATCCCCTCCTGCCCCGCACCAGTAACAGCTCTACCACCAGTGGCCCCTCTACTCGTCCCCGTCGCGACTCGTCCCACCGACGGTCGCTGTCCCCAGCATCCTTCGTGTCCTCCGTGTCCTCGGCCTCTCGACCTCGCTCTAGCACTCGAGCTTTTCTCCTCCGCCTCCAAGGGCTTCTGCATCCATGGGAGTGGCGGGAAGATGGCGCCCCCATGGAGGCCCGCCATTGTCGGGAGAAGAGCTCCACGACGATCTTCCTACGTGTGGACAGAGTTGGAGCAGGCGTCCTTTGTCGTGGTAGGAAACAGATAGCGCAAGCGGAGGCGTCCCGTATCTGAGGAGGCGCAGACAGAGGTATCGTGGCCTTCGTGCGTGGAACGGAGTGAAGGAGCCGAGGAAGGGAGATGGGGCGCGACTGTTGGCACATGTGGGCGGTGGAAGGGGAAGGGCTACTGGCACGGGTGAGGGAGGAGGGAGAGATCGCCGGTGTGCGAGGGATGAGGGGAGAGGCCTCCGGTGAGCGTGAGGGAGGCAGGGAGGGTCCGCTGGCGTGCGTGCGGAAGGTTGGGAGAGGCTGGCGGTTGGCGTGCGTGCGGAAGGTTGGGAGAGGCTGGCGGTGGCGTGGCGCCTACACGCTGGCGATCCTAGGAATAAGGTGACTTGTGGGGGCCACACTTCAGTGAGAAGTAGAAGTGTGCAGTGAATGGCATATGGGCCCAATAACCTCCAAGGCATATAGAATGGCATGAATCATATACACATTGAGTTCTAATGGCACAACTCCTAATATGTGAATTGTAGTGGTATATCTCCAAAGTGCGAAAGTTGTAACGGCATATATCCAAATAACCCAAAATAAACTTCTACTTATGTGGTCTGTGCCAGCCATTAGTCTATATGATGCATCATGCATGCATTGGATATTATTGTTGGTTTGGTGCAGTTTGCTGTCTTGTGTATGGATGATGTAAATGCTTGAGTTCCGACACAATTGATTCTGGTGAACTATTGAACTCTGACAATGCCACTAAACTATAATTTTATATCCTGATAATCATGGTTGAGTTTTTTACTTTCTGTTTGGCCTTGGTTTCAAACAATAAGTTTTGTATGTTACATGCTTGTGTAATTTGCAGCTCTTTGACTTGTAATATTAATGATACATTGATTTTCCATGGTTGGAATTGCTGATCCTATAGTAGATACTAAAAACATGCTGATAGGAATAGTAACTCAGTAAGAAGTATATCGCGCTCACCTTCTTATTCTGCTATATTATTTCGTAGCCATGCCATCTCTTCTACAGTGTTCACATGTTACAACAAAGTACTCAGAACCCACAAGTTTCTTTTGCTTGACCATTGATTTTGTTACAGTATTACCATTTAAATTCGAAGATTTACCTTTTTCTTATAAAAGTAGGCTGATACAGTGCAGTTTAATGTGATCAGTTATCAGGTTCTGCCCCAAGATAATCTCCTCTATATCACTTGAGGAGTTGAGGTTGTTGACACCTCTATCCTTACCATTGCTTTTGTTTCTTGCCAGAAAATTGATGAGGGTGCTGTGCATGCTGTGTTTTCCAAAGCCCTTGATAACTATATCAAATGGTGCAGTTATCTGCCTCTTCGCTCTGTCTGGGATAAGTATGTTTTTTATATACTTCGCACCTATATATTCAACTCCTTATCCATGCCTTGTTTGGTTTTGAGATATTGCATTGTTTTTTGTTAGCACCAATTCTTTGACAAAAGAAAAGAAGATGCTATATGTGTGCTTGTACTACTTGATGTGGGGGGAAGCTGCCAACATCCGATTTCTTCCAGAGGGCTTATGCTATATATTTCATCATGTAAGTCTGTATGGTTCTACCAAGATATCTATTATGCCTTTGGTGCATGATTTTCCTTTATTTTTTTTGTTGTGTAAAATATTTGGAATCACATCCACAGTGTTAGGCTCTACCAATAGCCAGGGGCATTTTTTCAATGCATTTTTTCCAACGAGACACATCAGTATGACATGCTCCTTTTCTCCCTTTTTGCATGTCCCTGACTCCCTGTGGTTAGAGGCTAGACTTAACGCTCGACAGTGTCATTTCGGACATAGTTTGAATTTTTTTTTGTGTTAATTTGTGACCTGGTGTTGGTGTAAATCACGTGAAATGAATTCGTATCCGACCACCTTCCTTGGAAATCCAAGGTGGTTCAGTCAAATCTGACTTTGATGGGAGCAGTGTCGATGCCATGTGATCTGGAGATGTGTATGCTATGTGGGGGCTGTGGGAGATGTGCTATGTGAGAGGAAGCAATGTGCTTAATTGGGAGGAGCGAGGCAGAGGAGGATGCAGTGCTTCAGACCCGAAGAAGATGTGAGAAAGAGCTACTTGTTCATGGTTACGTCCTATCCAAAGTATGCACTTGGAAATGTGGATTAACTGCCCTGTCGACGGCGAACATCTGTGCATTGATAGCTAACTTACGGCATACTTTATATCTACCAGTTGTTTCTTACTTGGTGGTTTATGACTTTATGTGCTACTAAATAATTATAATGATTTATATTATTGTTAGTAAAATAATATAAGAATCACATAGAGTACAATATATTTTCAATACTAGATGAAATTGGAATCCTAGTTTCTGTACTTTTCCATGTTGGATTCCAATGGCTGGGACTATTGGCGTCTGCATGTGTCTGGATAGCTCAAACAGCTCTTGTTGCAGCAAGTTACTCAAAAATGATAATCTTCGACAATATCTTATGTTATACATAATGCCAACTGCCACTCATGTTCATTTGTGTTCTGTTTCAATTTTGCAGCTAGCAAGAGAGTTAGAGGTGATTCTGCAGAAACAAACTGCAGAACCAGCTGAAAGCTGCAGGTCTGAGGGTGGCGTGTCGTTTCTTGACAGCATCATTTATCCTTTGTATGAAATCATTGCAGCAGTAAGTGTGGCTGCTTGGTGAGATAATATCACTCATTATATTTCGTCCTTTATGGTGTTCTTAATTCTGATTCTGTTGCAGGAAGCAGCAAATAATAAAAATGGGCGCGCACCACATTCTGAATGGAGAAACTATGATGATTTCAATGAGTTTTTTTGGTAAGCAGGTCAACCGAGTTGCTTTGGTTTTGTTTATTTCTTGCTGTTTTGGTAATCTTTTGACGGTTCCCTCTAGGTCTCTTAAGTGCTTTCAACTAGAATGGCCGTGGAAGCTGAGCAACCCATTTTTCTCGAAGCCCAGTAGGAAGGACAAGGTTGGTTTTTTTAATCATAGTCGCAATTATTTGGATCTTCCTGTAGATGTATCCAGATCAGTATTTGTATATTTTATATTATTGATATGTTTTCCTCTTGACTATTGTGCCAAGTTGCCAACAAATTGAGACAAGTTCCCTTTTAAACAAGCTTCAGTATAGGCTTATCCTTGTACAAAAGGTGAAGCCACACCAAACAAATTCCTTCCACGAGTTGGCTTGACCGTACCTGGACAAAGCTGCAGACATTCAGGGCTGTTGCATAGTCTTCCATGCCTGCCACATATCCTAATGACCCAAGTTACCCATCACCCACAACATATTCTCTTCAGCCCTGTGCTAATGTTGGGAACTCCTGTGGTGCCAATACTCCATAGCTCAGCGACTCAGTGTTGCCAATGATGGAGATTGGCAACTGATGCTCACGCCTCACAGTGCTAGATGATTACCACTGTCAAGGACATCAGTTGAAACTACAAAATCCACTGATGCAGCCTTTATTGATTTACAGCACAAAACGGGCTTCCATCTATTACTATTTTTTCGCTTGACATGTATTTGCAATGAGATGTGAGGATTATTAGTGATGTACTCCCTCTGTTCACTTTTGTTTGACGTCCAGACAAAGTCTCACAAGTATTTTGCAGTAGCTTTTTTCTGTCCGGACGTCAAACAAAAATGAACGGAGGTAGTAGATTTTTGGATAATACGGAATGGGTGGTAATGTGGAGTTTACAATTTTGAGGCATGAAGTTTGATCTGGTTTTGTATTTGGCATGCTTAAATGTATTTCTTTTAGCATATTAGCCAGAATAGCAAAGAAACTGGCTTATTTGGATGAGCTAAGGTTGACTTAAGGGCACTTAAACTAAACCTTTTCTTCCTTGTACACATTAAACCTAGAGATGAAGTATTTTATTCTTACTCCTAATTTTCTATCATGTGAATTCACATCATCATGTTTAACACTTTGATCTTGGGTTTTACTGTTATTCTTTTAAACTGCTCGCCTGTTTTCACTATAGAATGTGCAGTTGTTTTTGCAGGGCTTGCTAGGTAGGAATCATCACTATGGAAAGACATCTTTTGTGGAACATAGGACCTTTGTTCATCTTTACCACAGCTTTCACCGCCTTTGGATGTTTCTAATTATGATGTTTCAGGTGAATTAAAATTCTAATCATGCTATTGTTGTTAGTATCCACTATTTTGTTTGGGATTCAACAGCACCCACCTGTTCTTTCTAATTACTTTAATGAATTCTCAGCTAGGTTTTATTCCATGTGTTGTTGAATTGTAGAATATGAACACTACAAATCTGCAGCAAACAGAAAAATACACATATTTTTTCTCCAAATAAATACTCTCACATGATATGTTACGACTTCGGTAGAAATAGCTGGGCAAGGGCAAGCTAGTTGCCGGACCTTGGCTGCGCAGCTGGTAGCGGCGATCGTCGCCTGGCAGCCGACGATCTATGGTGGTGAGCAGAGAGGAAGACAGGAAGCAGGAGGGAGACTAGAGAGAATAGGGGAAGGAGGAATAATTGATTCTTTGATACCCTTCCACAATCTGCCATTCGGCTTTACATAGGACTCAATCTCAACCAAAACTCCTAAATTATCTCAACTAACCCGACAAATCTATCTTATTCTAACTAAGACTCCTAACTTGGCGCCCAAGCCTTCCCTCTACTGCGCCTGGGCTCTACGATGGTAGGTGGTGCCCCACATGACATGATAACTGCACTTATATACCCTAGTGCTTATTTGTCCACTTTATGCAGTTAAGTAACAATGCTCCCCTTTTCCTCCCTTGGACGTGAAATACTACATATAACATCTTGCATTCGATTCTTGCCCCCTGCAACAATGAAATAGTCACTTAATAAACTGGTCTTGGGGGAGGGCTTTTTCAGCATTATTTTAAAGTCGCTTGACTAATCAAGAAGCCGGCTCACTGGTGGTAGCCGCGACGAGTGACTTGACTAGCAGTATTGGCCGGGCGACTACTGAGGTGTTTGGTTTGAGGTATCAACCTATGATGGATAGGGTGGTGATGGATCAACTCATGCCACAAAATTTGGTAGGATGAAGCCATTCCTCATGACTATACTAATTATTAACTTGCGAGGAATGAGGTGATGATGGATTATCCCATTCCCTTCCACAAACCAAACAAAAAAGTGAGTGGGAAGATTCGAAGATGATGCATCAACCAATTCCCCAAACCAAACACCTAGTACCTGACTAGTCGTAGCAAGTCGCTCGACTTTCTTTAGCCCACTATATTACCGAAGCCCAGGCTGCTAGAGCTCCTTTTGGACTTGGATGTGCTGTCCAATTTGTATTTTCCATTTTAATAAGCCTAATGGGTGATAATTTTGATTTAATGTTCAGCATGAACCAAACACTAATCAGACCTGGTTATGACTAGTCTACTAGTCGGCATGACTCAACTTGACTTCTCGACTTGAAAACCTTGTTTTAGAGCACTTAAAAACCATATTGGTGTTTTGCTAATGCAGAATTTCTCGTATGGAGTTTATCAACAAACACCCTAACTTGTGGGTGTCTTTATTCAAATTTCTTATCAAATAAGGGCTCGTATTTGGGTGACGTTCTTGTGATTGAAAGAGAGAGCATTCAGCTGGATAATGTTGATCTTTTGGTTTCCTAGCGCAATAATGTTTATCAATCATTTATTTATGCCCCATGATGTTGTGAATGCTTTTGTGGGTAAACCTATGAGAGGCAGAGACGCAAGAAGGCTTCTGATAGTCAGGATATTTAACAATAAGATATAGCTAGAGTTAGCTCAGATTGGCTAGTTCATTGCTAGCTAGATTAATGGAGATAGGTTGTACTATGGCTGTCCGCCTGTCTAACTATGCTGGAGAGATTATACTGGCCAAAACTCCCAAGTGAGGGAGAACCGGTGTATCTGCAGCCTGTATACCCTTAATAAATCACATATTCAATTACCCCAAATTTCCCAGCCGTAAGACATGGTTGTATACTTGTGAGTTTGTCCATGTGCACGTACACCCATGAAAGAAATACTTAGCAGGAGATATGTTGCCTTCTTTTGTTCTTGTGGTCATGATGATGATTTTTTTCGTATTTCGTATTATATATATCATTAAGTGCTTTATATGGATGTGTTTAATGTACGTGGAGTGTAACCTAAGTGTGGTTCTATTTATGCCGATGCAGGGACTAACTATCATTGCTTTTAACAATGGTAGTTTTGACAGGAACACCATATTGCAACTTCTTAGTCTGGGCCCAACTTATATCGTAATGGAATTTGTTGAGAGTGAGTACAGATCTTTTTTCTTACTGTAATATGATTAATTGTGTAAACTATCTTGTTGATGCCTGATTTCTTTCCTACCTTTTCTGCTTGAGGAAGGTCTATTGGACATCCTGATGATGTATGGTGCCTATTCGACCTCTCGTGGATCTGCGATCACCAGAGTGCTATGGCGATTCTGTTGGTTTACTGTAGCTTCATTGGCGATTTGTTACCTATATGTGTATGCCTTCTCTTCCATTCGCAAGATCTTGAAAATTTTCTGTGCCCTAAATTAAACAAATAAATCACTTACATGAGAGATTGTATTGAAGGTCATTTATTGTTCGTTAATGAAATATTTGAAGGTTTTGCAGCAGAAAGAAACAACATATACTGCAGTCGCTTTTTTACGTGGTGCTGGATGAAAATTGAAAGCCATAAAACGTTTCATAAAACGTTTCAATCGTGATATTCAATAAGTAACACTTTGTAAAGAGATGATGATTATAGATACTCTTTTGTCCAGATCGATGTGACAATGTAATGTCATTCAAAACTTAGAAACTCAGAAGTCATTCAAAACTTAGAAACTCAGAAGTCATTCAAAACTTAGAAACTCAGAAGTGGCCTCTCTTATCCAGCATGATCTTTACTGTCTTGGTGGAAATATGGCCAATTCTGATGCTTGGAATATGCTTTATACTATTTGTCTATTTCCCAGTTCAGTCATATGACCAAAGGCTCGCTGCTCTCTACTATATACCAGTAATAACGTTGAAGTGCTAAAGTGGTTAAAACTTGATGTTGGATTCAATTTTTGAAAGAAAGATCTACAATTTGATGTCGCGTTTAGCTTACCAGTGGTCTGCTGGTAGCAGTTTAATCTAAGAGAATAGTTTTAATCGGCCGCTCAACTTGAAGTGTGATTATTTGGCCTCAACTCCAAATCAACACTTGATACAAAATGCACACTTGAACCTTTTGCCATGGAGAATCACTAGATGAAAACTTCTAATTGCTTGATCATTTCTCAGCAAGGCACTTCAAGATGGCACGCAGTCAGCAACATTCAAGATATATGTCTTTGTAATCAGTGCATACGCTGGTGTTCAGATAATTATCAGCCTACTTATGAGTGTTCCTTGTTGCCGTGGTTTCACTGAGGCTTGCTACAGCTGGTCTGCTGTACGACTTGCTAAGTGGATGCATCAGGTTTTAGCACTTTCTGTGTTCTTAAATCTTTGTACGCCATATCTTCTGGTAAGGATATCTGACATTTTGCTTTTTATGAAGGAGAATAACTATGTTGGAAGAGGCATGCATGAGAGTCCCCTTGACTATATCAAGTAATCCCATATAACTTTGAAGCATAATACTGTATCCTGCCCATATTTTGGAAGTGCCTCATTACTCAACATATTTACCGTGCAGATATGTTGCTTTCTGGATTGTAATTCTTGCTGCAAAATTTTCATTCACCTATTTTCTCCAGGAAAGGTTTAGTTTTTTTGTTTTTTATCTGTTTGTAACTATTGATGATTGCACTCTAAAGCCGCTCCCTTCATTATGCAGATAAGACCTCTTGTAAAACCAACAAGGGCTATAATTAGTTTCAGAGGCTTGCAGTATGCCTGGCATGACTTTGTCTCAAAGAGTACGGATATATTACTTTTTTCACAAATGTCACAATGCTTTTTTTTCCTCTGTCCGCACCCTATGATCTTATTATACTTCATTATTGTGTATTTGGCAATTGTTTTGAGGACTTTGAAAAATGTATCTCTTTGTACTTCATAATATCCTCATGAGATGATTAATAACGTGCGGTTGTAAGTTGTAACCGATTGTTTCTTTCAATGGTTGCAGATAACCATAATGCTATTACAATCCTTTGTTTATGGGCTCCAGTGGTATCAGTAAGTAATCTTTCTTTGCTTCTTATATTTGCTCTCTTACTCTATGTATATTGTTGGAGTCACAAATATTGTTGGAGTCACAAATACAACATACAATCTTATGAATAGTGACCGGTGGTAATAAGCTTTTTTCCTCAAACGACGTAGGAGAGCTGTGTGTCATTTCATTAAGCTAGAAAAGGAACATAGGAGGGGCAAGACTGCCAAACCTCTTACAAAGGAACAACAAGGGTTGCCTCCCTGAACCCCGCACACACACAACTGAGAGCAGGCACTCCGCAAACTAGAGGGAGCACTACCAAGACCAACAACAGAGCCTGAAACCTAGGGCTCCAGGGTCAGCAGGTGAAGGAGAAGCTCATGAAGAGCGGAGGCTCCTGCCGCACACCACAGAGCACACTCATGTGTCACAGGTTGCGGGACTTCCTGGGTACATGGCTAGCTCTGTCAAACACGCATGAGTAATGAGTTACGGTGTTTCCTGATTTCCCAAGCAATTAGAATGATAATGGTGTTAAGACCCTTTGTCAACTTCTTAGGAACACCCTTGACGGCTTGACACCACCATCTGGAGAAGTGAGAGGTCTCATCTGTGGAGCAAGAGCAAGCAGGCCCAATCTGCTGAAGAGTGAAGACCAACGTCCAAACTTGCCATGCAAACGCAGTAACACACAGGCGACAAGGGTGTGTTGGATGGTTTGCTCAGCCTATCAGCCGTCCAACACCGATTATTCATTGCCAACGGATAAAGATTTTACAGCGCATTGGTGCGCGCGGGGGGGGGGGGGGGTGGGTGATGGTTAACTGACTCATAGAAGAAGGCAGCATACGCAGATTTGCTAGTAGCTAGTATAATAGCCATGGTGAGCGAGGTGCTACCTGTATTGATCAGGAATGTCCTGCTGCAGTTCAAAACCATCCACCAGATTCCAGAGTTGCAGATACTCGATTAACACCTGAACTGACAAAGCACCTCTGATGTTGTTGACCCACCTCCTGTTAGTTAAACCTTGTGCCACTGTTCTTTGTTTCCTGGCCCTCCTAGGAATCAGCTTTATCAAGTTGGGAGCCCATTCAGCGATTGTTCTCCCTTGCAGCCAGCGGTCAGTCCAGAATTTGATTGATTGGCCATTACCAACTAGAGAAATGGCAGCGACATCAAACAAAGCTTTAGCATTTTGAGGTACTTGTAATGGGAGGCCCTCCCAAGGCCGCGAAGAGTCTGTTTTTTGTAGCCACAGCCAGCGGATGCGCAAGGCCCAGCCAACTAACCCCAGATTAAGGATGCCAAGACCACCAAATTGAATAGGCCGCTGAACAATATCCCAAGAGAATAGACAGTTGCCGCCATTTGCATTCTTCTGTCCTTTTTAAAAAAGCCTCACCTTTTTCTTATCAATGGCCTTTATTACCCACTTAGGAAGATCCATTGCGAGCATAATATTGATAGAGATGGAAGATAAAACGGCCTTGACCATGACGAGATGGCCTGTCTGACTCAGGAGTGTGGCTATCCAACGGGCATGTGTCCCCATTTTGTCAAACTTACATGAAAAGTGCAGTGAACATTTGAAAATTATAGTTCTTAAACTACGCATTTATTTATGCAGATCTACCTTTTGGACATTCATGTATTTTACACTGTGATGTCTGCTATTTATGGATTTCTGCTTGGAGCACGCGATCGCTTGGGAGAGGTTAGTTCCTTAAAACTTTAGATTTGAACTATTTCCATACTATCAATGAAGTTATTTATGAACTATTGTTAACCTTATCACTTCAGATTGTTATTATTTATGCAATACCATTTCTTGTTTAGCTGATTGTCACACTTCTCAAGCATTTTATTTTAGTACTTAAATGCTCGTGCAGCATACCTGCAAGATGTGAATGGCAAGCACATTTGATTATACGGATACGCCCTTTTGTACTTTATACTTTTGATAACATCAACATTAAATGAAAGAAAAAACTTATTGGATCTGTGTTAAGGCTGGGTATTCCACCAGTGTAGATGTTTTAGACTCCAATGCTTGACAATGCAGCAGTAACTTTCTCTTTTGTATGGCTACTTACCTCTCTTCATTGTCTTCACATCCAGTTAATGGCACCCAGTCCACCATACCCATTCAAATCCAGATACCAATTCCAAATAGCCTTTTGCTTTCTTTGGGTTGGGAAAAAGTAACTTGAAACCCAAAGAACTTCTATTTGTTTGTTTGTTAATTTTTGCTGCCTGGTATTTTGGGTTTTCAGATTAGTTCTGTCGAAGCAGTTCACAGGTTCTTCGAGAAGTTTCCTGGAGCATTCATGGATAAACTTCATGTTGATGTTCCTAAAAGGTTTGTAATGTACTGATATCCTTCACTCCTAGTCTCTTGAGTTCTTTCCTATCTGCTTCGCTTTTGTACTCTAAAGCTTCTTTTGATCCTTTATACAGGAAACAACTGCGATCTTCTGGTCAGGTATGAGTCAATTGATATTAATTCAAAACTAGTTATGTTATCGAACTTCTCTTTATATTGATTTGGACCTCTGAGCAACTCTGCATTTTGTTCCTAGTATTTTTTTTTGTTTTTAAGGATACTGCACATTTTATTTATTTAAATGATAATAGTGTGCATAAAAGCATTCTTTACTGTTACTCGAAAAGAGTTGACACTGGAAACATAAAATTTACCAGGATACAGAGTTAAATAAGTTTGACGCGTCTAGATTCGCCCCCTTCTGGAATGAAATTGTGAGGAATTTACGGGAAGAGGATTATATTAACAACGCGTAAGTAATACTTCCCAAATAACTATATTACGGTTTTCTTGACCCGCATATGTCAATGTGGTTTTACCGTTGTCATGTTTGCAGGGAATTAGAATTACTTTTGATGCCAAAGAATGACGGAGTGCTTCCAATTGTGCAGTGGCCACTTTTCTTGCTTGCTAGCAAGGTCAAATACAGAAAACATTTTCAACTCTTCAAATCCTCTTGCATTAGCAGATTTTGTTTCCGTTATGCGCCTCATCAATGAGCGCCTTCCCTTTTCAATTTGTAGGTTTTCATGGCCAAAGATATTGCAGCTGACTTCAGAGAATCACAAGAAGAACTTTGGCTAAGAATATCAAAGGATGAATACATGCAATATGCTGTTGTAGAGTGCTTCCATAGCATTCATCACATTCTGACATCTATACTAGAGAATGAAGGACGTCTCTGGTTAGTACTTAGTAGTATTATCTGTAGTGTTTTTAGTAATGTTCTTTTTTTTTTTTTGCCTTTTATCATATCTGTTGGTGGATCTTGATGGGTTTCATATCTAGACTGCTCCAACTTGCTTGGGACTGTAAGGGTTTGTTGTTGTTTCATTTCTCATAAATTCAGCAGTTGTTTTATGTGCATTGTTCTTTGGAAAATTAGGGTGGAGAGGATTTATGGTGGTATCCGAGACAGCATTTCAAAGAAAAACATCCAGAGTGATCTGCATTTTATCAAATTGCCTAATGTTATTGCCAAGCTTGTTGCTGTATTGGGAATACTGGTATGCATGTTGCTTTGGTATTTGTTTTTAGGCTTATTATCTCTTTGTATTTCTGGGCCTCATTACTACGTGATCACCTTATTGATGAGCCAATGCTAAAATTCAGCTATGGGATCGCCTTATTTATGAGTAAAGGGCATGTTTGGTTTGTGACATCATCAGCTAAATCAAACTTTGGCCATGCCAAATCCTGGGCTGTGCCTGATCATGACCATAATATTGATGCTTGGTGTGTGAGCATGCCAAACGAGGACAATGCCAAAATACTTAGGAGAAAAGTGTCATTTGAATTGTAGCCATGCCAAATTTTACCAAAACAATTAGCATGTCATCTGGGACCTTCACGTCATTAATTTATTTTTGGAACGAAAACATAGTCATGTGGGGTAAAAAACTAAATATTTTATTCTAATGAATACAATGGCGCAAACAAATTATGGGTCTTTAGATGGTTTAGAAGATATTTTTGGTTGAAGGTTGTGAATCAAAATGCTATATTCACAATCTGACACATCAACTATGTGAATGTAGGAGGCCCTGTGGCCAAATTCTCTAGGCATGCCATATATTGCCTCTAAACCAAACAAATAACCAAGTTCCTTTGGCATTACCAACATTTGGCTTACCTCAGCCAGTACGAGAACCAAACTGCCCCAAAGTTTCAAGCTTAGCTTCCCTTATATACCATCTTATATATTTCTAGAAACTACTACATTATCCATGAAAGAAGGCAATCCTGTTGTTTGAAATTTCTCCAGAAAGAATGCAATTCTAGGCCTAGATCACAGGACAAGGCTATGCAATTAAACACCCATAACTGCCGAATAGATAAAAAAATGCCATTTCTATTGTGCATGCATGCATGCAGCTTTGATATCTAGAAAACAAACCATACATAAGCATGGAGAGGATAAAAGAAAGAGTAGGAGCACGTGATTAAATTGCTCTCTCAACTAATCTATAAAAAAAACTCAGAATTGCATTCTTTCATGGAGAGAGTAGGATTATATTCCTTGTTTACCTTTTTCATCTTGGAACTAGAATGTACTTGAGCCAAATCCCTGGTACCATCAAATTTATGCCAAAATCCCTGGTATTCGATCATTTTTATCACTGCTGCAGTGCTGCATACATGTCCTTTTGTTTATTTTGGATGATTCAAGTCTATACAGCTGTTAAGAGCACTGTTTTGTAGAGAGGTACAACCGAGTCCAGTGATCTGAAAAAGGGAGCAGTTAGTGCTATTCAAGACTTGTATGAAGTTGTTCATCATGAATTTTTTTCTGTTGATATAAGGTCTGCAATTTGTTTTTAGTTTCTTCTATTTTAACGGTATTTTCAGATTTTGCTACCCTTGTACAATTGCTTTCCTAATATTCTTTTGTGTATATAAATGTTAGTGGTTACATTGATGACTGGACTGAGATTAATAGAGCGAGGGCTGAAGGCCGCCTCTTCAATAATCTCAAGTGGCCGAATGATCCTGGATTGGTATTGTCTATGCACTGGATGCACTTGTTTGCTGAGTGTGTATTTTCCTGTTATTCTGCATCTTTCTGTAGTCATTATTTTGATCTATGTTTGTGCAATTTATCCAGAAGGACTTGATCAAGCGATTATTTTCACTTCTGACAATTAAAGAATCAGCTGCAAATGTTCCTAAAAATCTGGAAGCCACACGGAGACTTGCATTCTTTACGAACTCTCTGTTCATGCAAATGCCTGTTGCAAGGCCTGTTTCAGAAATGTTTTCCTTTAGGTGGATCACCTTTAGTCCAGTTGTTTGTTCATTTATTGTGAACTTGTCATTGCTATCTTACATACCTATGGTGCTTTCACTTTGTTGTGCAGCGTTTTTACACCTTATTACTCTGAGATCGTTCTCTACAGCATGGCTGAACTCCAGAAGAAAAATGAGGATGGCATAACTACACTGTTTTATCTCCAGAAAATTTACCCAGGTTTGTTCTTTCCCTTTCCATGACAGTGGGAAAAATACCTGGAATATGAACCTTCAAAATGTAGAAAATGATTCTCTATGGTACAACCTTTTTGAGATAGCCCATCAGGTGGTCTTTAGTTCAAAAATGCAAACATAGATGTAATCTGAATGAGCTGGTATTGACTACGAAATGGGCGATTCATTGTTTTGTGTGGTTTGGCATGCAAATGGAATAATAGTTGTTAGAATTTTTGTTTTGGTTCATTAGAGAAACATGAAGCAAAAAGTGGCAGCTCAAGAACTAGAACATTCACCCGATGCCTAGGCGTCCAGTCGCCAAAAAACCCTAGGCGTCACCTGTCGCCTTGCAAAAATCACAGCAAAATGAGAGTGGGAGGGAGAGAGGAGAGAGTGGAAGAGCAGGAGGCAGATCTGCAGGGAGGAGAAGCTGCCATTCCCATTGGATCTGGCGCCGGTGGCTGGAGCAGAACTCTCTCTGGTAGCCGGTGGCAAGGGGCAGTAGCCGCAGTCGATCTGACGGCGCAAATCCGCGAGGAAAGGGAGGGGAAGAGTCAGGGTCAGGGAAGCGAGAGTGCAAGCTGCCGAGAGGGAGAGGGAGGGTGCGAGCAGCGGGGGCGCGCGCACGAGCTCATCTGTGACTCGTCACTCATCATGGATACGAGCCCATCCTGGTTCGTCCTCGGCAGCTGGCCCTGTCGGCACACTTCTCATCCACACATCTCCTTTCCGATGAGCTCTGCTCGCACAACTCAAATAAAAAATTATTTACTGGATTCGATAGGGCATTGGTTGGGGATTTGTGTTGTGGGAATGGGAAAAGATTTGTGACAACGTGGGGAGGATTTGGGGGATGAAGACAGTGAGTATGGCGTTACAGCGTGTAACAGAACATAGGAGTCGATGGTGTGCCTAGTGGTGTTTGCCTTCCTGTTCGCCCATCTAGGGTTAACACAGTAGGCCGAGGGAGGCACACTGAGCCCACTGACTGGCCTTTTACTGTGTTTGACTCATTGTTGAGCTGGCTCAATAGATTAGCTAAAATGCTAGCCTGGCTTGTTAAGAATACTAAACTAGCTGAGCCATCCTTGAGACGATATATAACCCACCAGCCTTAGTCTCACCGCCTGGCTTTCTATGGCTCAAGACATCTATAACCCTGTCCTAAAGGTAGACTTTACTCTCTCGAAACATAAGGATGGGCTTGTTCACATTCCACACAACCCTTGATTGTCATGTCTGTTCTGCCAATGCTATTAATGCACTCTTAAGGCTTTGAACCCATGCTTTCTTTGTAGTTTTGGAATCTGTTTCCTAGGAATATTCAATAAAAGCCCCTATAGTTGTACTTCCCATACGAAAGAAATGTGCATTGTGCTCTGTTTGGTACTTTGGTATCAATTATTGAAATCCAGTGCGGGTGCCTGCTATCTCATGGTCTTGCAAGCTAGCATTATGTGTATACAACTTCTCTTATGTAAGATGGATTAAAATAATTGATATTGTTTGGCACATGTAAGATGTAAATCTAGCATTACTTTCACTTACTGTATGAAATCACGTGTCACCTGAATTATTGTTTGACATTTCTAATACAACTGTCTCTAAACAGATGAATGGAAGAATTTCCTTACTCGTATCAACAGGGATGAAAATACACCAGATTCTGAACTTTTTGGCAACCCAAACGACATACTTGAACTTCGTCTGTGGGCTTCTTATCGTGGGCAGACCTTGGCACGGACTGGTTTGTTATCTTCTAAACCTATATGTGTTCTATATATGGTAAATTTGATTTTACAGGCTCATATTTGCTGTCACTCAATCCTGTTTTCGATATTTAGATAGACCTTTTCTTTTATCTAGTGTGCAACAGAATTTTCCATTAGCTTCTATTTCATTCACGACTCAGTAACCGCACACTGTATTTTGGGTATGGAAATTGTTACACCATTAGCTAAATGTGCGATGTCTGTTCATTGATGCGTGCATGTTTAATACTATACGGCTGGTTTGTATTTATAATATTTCGCCCTAGTGTTTGAAATCTTGTGTGCTTGTTATTGATGTCTGATGACATAAGAAAAGAATTATCTGTTGGCCCTACAAATGTTTATAAATGTGACTTCTTTACTTTGAAATTAATCAGCTCACTCAGTTTCTGTACTATTGTACACTGCAGTTCGTGGTATGATGTACTATAGGAAAGCCCTTATGCTGCAGAGTTATTTGGAGAGGATACAATCTGAAGGTATATGTACGGGTTAGCTTGCGAGTTCCATAAATGCTACTACTCCGTCCCAAATTATAGGTCGTTTGACTTTTTTGACACCAACTTTGACCGGCTCGTCTTATTAAAAAAAATCAAAATTATCGTTTATTTTTATTGTGATTTTAGCATATAATATACTTTAATTATGAACTGAATTTTTCTACATTCTCACAAATATTTTGAATAAGACGTGCCAGTCAAACTTAGTGTCAAAAAGTCAAACAAACTATAAATTGGGACGGAAGGAGTATTTGTCTGAATTGATATCATTTGTCTGTTGTTTCTCTTTGTTAGATCTGGAATCTACATTTGCTTCGGCTGGTTCTGCTGATACACATTTTGAGTTGTCACCTGAGGCACGTGCACAGGCTGATTTGAAGTTTACATATGTGGTTACCTGCCAAATTTATGGAAAACAGAAGGGAGAAGGGAAACCCGAAGCTTCAGATATAGCCTTACTAATGCAAAGGTGTTTTTAAATTTATATGCTAGAAATGCCTTTACTTGTTTTCTGTCCCTCTTTGTAAAAGACTCATCACTCCTGGTTAGTTCTGTCTCTCTTTAACACAGAAGCACATTAATGCATGCACTCTGAGGCCCATGCTGTTCAATTATTTGTAGTGTTACACCACCTATAACATTTCGTATCATCTTTCGTAGGAATGAAGCTTTTAGAGTTGCTTACATTGATGAAGTTGAGTGTGTTAAGAATGGAAAGCCCAGCACTGAATATTACTCAAAGCTTGTTAAAGCTGACATTCATGGAAAGGACAAGGTCAGTCATTTATACTTCCTCCGATAACAAATATAAGCCCATTAGAACATCGGTTTGGTCTCCAATATGATTCTTTCACTGTAAAGAGCAATATTATAGAAGTATTTTACATATTGATAGTCTCTGGAAAATTTGAGCACTATGGTTTCTTATTTGAACAATATATCCCATTCTCATATTCACCAGATGGAACTTTATCCCACAGGAAATCTATTCCATCAAATTGCCTGGCAATCCAAAGCTTGGGGAGGGAAAACCAGAAAATCAAAATCATGCCATAATATTCACTCGTGGAAATGCAGTGCAAACTATTGATATGAATCAGGTATACAAATATGCTCATTTTTTCCTTTACTGTCCTTGTGTTATTTGCATGAAGTTTGAACTTTTGTTTTATGCTTCTAGAATGTTCGGTTGATGATATTTAGTTGACCAGTCTCATTTTAGTTTGGTGGTATACTGACTCTTGCTAAATATTGGATCAAAGTCAGGGTCAACATTAGTTTTGTAATTTGTAATTTGTGGAGGTTCGCTAGGCCAACTTTGTTTTATTGTGACAAAAGGATGAAATGTAGACAAATTGATCATTCCTTCTTGATGCTGTCGCTGTTTGATAATTTGACCAATGGTTCAGTTGGAAATATTTCTCATATTTGTTTCTCCAGTTCTTAGCTGTTTTGTTTTGTAGGATAACTACTTTGAGGAGGCACTCAAAATGAGAAACCTGCTTGAGGAGTTCTCTCGGAAGCGTGGCAAGCATTACCCTTCTATACTTGGAGTTAGAGAGCACGTCTTCACTGGGAGGTATTATTCACTATACATTTTAAGGGAAGAGGTTATGTGGATTACTTCTGCAGCAAAATTTAGTTCTAACAAAATCATGCTTCTATAGTGTTTCCTCCCTGGCCTCATTTATGTCAAATCAAGAAACGTGTTTTGTGACATTAGGACAACGTGTTCTTGCTAACCCATTGAAGTAAGTGCTTTTTCATTGTATTTTTTTGCACATGAGTATCACTATTATCATTGTTAACACCTGAAACGTTTCCTTTTTGTAGAGTGAGAATGCACTATGGCCATCCAGATGTTTTTGATAGAATTTTTCATGTAACCAGGGGTGGTATTAGTAAGGCCTCCCGCAGCATCAACATCAGTGAGGATATATATGCAGGTTAACATAGTCAACATCAGATGTTTCCCTCATCCTTTCTCTCCTTCTAATTTTCTCTATCCTGTAACATTATGTGCAGAGCTTAATAATGCATATCTGAACTGCAGGATTCAATTCAACTCTGCGTCAAGGCAGCATAACGCATCATGAGTATATTCAGGTTTTAATTCTCTTATCCTTGCTGACCACTAGCTATCATTCAAAGAAAACCTCAAGCCTATTCGGTTGGTGGAAAGACAAGCTAATCTGAGATTGGTTAAGGATTCATTCCTGCTGTTGTCGTGTCGTGTGCTGCATAGAACCATGCTCTACATGGAGAATACGTTAAATAACAAAAATTAGATCCATTTTCCTTTCTACACATATGTTTAGGGTAATGTGATATGTCATCACAATTTCTCCGCCCTAGGCGGGCAATACAAGTCACATAAGGGCTTACCTACCGTTCGGTCATAGATAGGTAAAGTTGTTTGTTCCCAGGGACAAATGTGTCTGATTCTTTCATCGAACATGCAGTTTGGGGTGATTATTTGTGAGTCTCATTAATCATATAGCTGCATGCTTATGCATTAATATATGAATGGGGCAAATAATTGGTGACCTCAATCATTCATTTAATCTGCCACAAAACTTGAGCATCGCTATTGTCATTGAGGGCGGTTTATAGTTATACTGTTATAGTTAGTAATCTAAAATCTGTTATTGGATTATTTGATGCTTCTCAGTTTTTGTTGTCTTGTAAAATGGAACGGCTCTGCTAGTAACTGCTGGCAGTCAAGAGGGATAGTCCATGTCAGAAAAGCTTGTCCAACTGGTCAAATAATATATGTTACATGCATTGTTTTTAAGGCGACGACTAGGCGTCCAGGTGACGAAAATTTCTGGGTGTCCGCCATCGCCATACCAAAATCAGGGAGTTAGAGGAGAAAGATGGGAGAAAGAGGCAGGCGCCGGTGGCTGGAGAAGGGCGGAAGTGGAGCCTCGGAGGCGCGCGGCGCGGAGGGAGAGCCGTGGCGGCGTGCATGAGGCGCGGAGAGAAATCCGCGGCGGTGCGCGCGGAGGGGAAGCCGCGGCGGCGCGCGCGAGGGGCGGAGGTGGAGGGGCGGCGCGCGTGAGGGAGCAGCGGCGGCGGGTGTGGGGAGGCTGGAAAGAGCTAGGTCTGGTGGTGGTATGGTGGTGCACTTGGGCTTCTAGTGGGTGGGCCAGGCTGTCTCCTTCCCCTTCCCTTTTCTCTTATTCTTTTTCCTTTTCTCCCTTCTCCTTCCTTCTCTTTTCCTTTTTCTCCCTTCATTCTGCTGCCATAAGGCGTCGCCTTGCTCGCCTAGGCGTCTGCCTAGGCGTCCACGCGGTGGTTGCTCGCCGTGCCTCGCTTTACTGCCTTAAGAACCATGGTTACATGCACATGTGCACATGCAGTGCATATGACACTTGGGGCTAACAAACTTACGTTGACCAGGAATTGTTTAGTTAAGTGAATTGATTGTTTAAAGTTCTGATGAAGTGATGATAAATTCTTTGCTATTTTGCCACTTATTAACCTTCATTGCTTTAAATTTAAACTGTATAATTTGATAGGGGCACTACTGCCCTGTGAACACTTTGTTGATGTTAAATATGAATCCTGTAGGTTGGCAAAGGTAGGGATGTTGGACTTAATCAGATCGCAGTTTTTGAAGGAAAAGTTGCTGGAGGAAATGGTGAACAAGTTCTTAGCCGAGACATATATAGACTTGGACAGCTTTTTGATTTTTTCAGGATGTTATCCTTCTATGTGACAACTGTGGGCTTCTACTTCTGTACTATGGTAATTTAATTTTTTGTGCATGCTAGGATTTATCCTGTTAAAATTGTTTCATTTATATCAGTCTTCTGCTAATTTTATGGAATACAGTGGTCATAACATTCTCTCCACATCAAATTTGGTAAAAGGATATCTTCTGTTTACTGTTCACTTTTCCTAATTGTCAGCTTGCCCTCATCCAATTACAGCTACCTTTTTAGGTCTATTCTGTATGTTATTTCATATTCTGTTTCTATAAATTATTTTTTGAAATGTCAATGCCTTTATTCTTGGTTTTCTGTCAACATATATATTTCATATATTTAACCCTTTCATTATTTTTGCAAACAAAATATGTTCTTGATTGTTTATACTTATGTTCGTCAACCGCTCATTATGTTATCTGAAGGCATATGGATAATAGTAATACAAAAATTAGTATATTGTTTTTCATATTTCTTACTGACCTTGAGAAGTTGAGGTAGTTGCTATTATTTTTGTCTATTTTATTCTTAATGTTTCAGATCTTAAATTGGATGTTCTTTTGCAGTTAACCGTGCTGACTGTGTACATATTTCTCTATGGGAAAACATATCTGGTAAGATTGTACTCCTTTATTTTAATTTAACTGCTGGACCGCTGTATGAGTCGCAGACATTCTGTTCTTGCATGTATATTTACATGAATGGGATTTCCCACCAGTGTTCGTGCTGTAGCAAACAAAATGGTTCGTGTATGATTTGAGTAGTTGGCAAGATATATATTGTTGGAAGAATAGATTGCGTATAATGGATGGATTGTGTTGCATTGAGCCCTCGGGCCTGTATATATAGGAGACAAGACCTAGGGGGGCAGGACTCCCATGATACATATGGCAGTCCTAGTCATATACGAGATTGTACTTTTAACCTATATAATTGCAGTTGAGAGTTGTACAAGATTCCAAATAAATTGCTTTATTGGAATTGGGGATAATGTGGACCACTAGCCGATGGCTTCTGCCTATAATTTGACACCAGGAAGTTTGCAAATTTGAGAATTTAAACATTGGCATTCATCACAGCTTGCTTTTTCTAGCCTGAAGCTAATGTGATCATTGTATTGTGAGCTAGACAAATGGTCCATGTATACACAAACTATTAATTGAAGCACAGCTTTGTAAGTTTATATATCAGCAGAAAGTTATAAAATTAGCTGTCCAAAGTTGCGCAAAGAACGGAAAAGTCAATAAACCAAATAAAAAAGAATTTGAGTTGTATTTTTCTTTTAAAAATATATCAACCACTTCCCAGCACATGTACTGCATTGCTGGCTCTTGTATCATATCTGTACTGAGTTTTGTCGGTGCATTTCTTGAGGCCAGCAAGCTCACACATGGTGCAGTGCATGAGGACTTCTTTAACTGTTAGCCATTGCATTTACTTTACATCTTGCATTAAAAGCTTATTCACTCACATGTTCTTGCAGCTCATAAATTTCTTGAATCTGTAAATTATGTATTTTTCACCTATATATTCTCTGCTCCATTTCATTTTCATTTTCGTTGCCATGATTTCTGACTATGTTTTCTATTGTCTTCCGTTGTTGTTCTGACACATTCGTTCTGCTGTTTGTTTTATTAGGCCTTATCTGGTGTTGGAGAATCAATTCAAAATAGAGCAGATATATTGCAGAACACAGCCTTGAACGCTGCTCTAAACACTGAATTCCTTTTCCAGATTGGCATATTTACTGCAGTTCCCATGATTCTTGGATTCATCCTAGAATCAGGTGTCTTATCGGTAAATACCTTTTCCTTGCTGACTTGTGGCTTACCCTCTGAATTATGTACAAGTATTTATGGGTGGTTACTTTTGTTTCTTCCAATGTTTTTAAGTCTAGTCGAGTCGTGCGGATACTGACTAGTAGACTAGTCGTGACTAGGTCAGACTAGTCGAAGGTAAATCGATGATTACGTTTTTCTAATTTCTTGTAGATGCTAGACCAAAAAATCATGTTGCCACAGCACAAAAAATAGAGGGAAGAAGGGGCTTTGAACATTTAGACAATCTAATGCCAACCTCAGCCCATTATACAATGAAAGGCCCATCTGCCAACTAATCCTAACATCCTGTGGTACATGGGCCGCTATTATTGGCCCATCTATTTTGCAATCACACCCCCAAACACCCACGATTTTCTTAATCTCATCCCAAACTACCCATTTTGCGATCTTAATCTCATCTTACCTCGTGTTTTCTTCAACATCCATGGTTTTATCAAGACATCTCTTGCTATTTTGAACACTGAAAATAAGCCGAGCGACTTTTTTGCTACGATTAGTCTTGACTAGTAGAGCTAGTCGAGTCGGCCAGTGCGACTAGCACCACTGAGCCGACTTCTCGACTAGTCGAGCGACTTTAAAAAAGAGGTTTCTGCCTTTTTGGTACTCCCTCTGGTCAAGTGGTCATAAATGTTTGATGATTTTACTTTATCCAGTCAAACTTTTGAAATTTTACTATAATTAGTTCTAACATATTTAGTTTAGAAATGTCATGAAGATTCGTCTTTAAAGCTTTCACAACTCTTTAAATTTATCAGATTTTATAAATAGGATTAAGTCCATATTTGGCCCCTCTACTTTTCAATTTGTCTAATTTTGACCCCAAACTCCAATATCGTCTACTTTTGGTACCCCAACTGTCAATACCAGCTAGTTTTGGCCCCTGGAGCTGAGTCAAAGTGGTTTAGGGCTGATGTGGCGGTGGTTTTTTCAATTTAGATGTGAGAATTTTTTTTAAATAAGTAGAAATACTTAATCACCTCCAAAAATTTTAGAAAAATACTAAAAATAGTTATGAACATAAGAAATCCAATAAAAATAACTAGAGCTAATGACATATGTTCTACTGTATTCAAGTAATAAATTAAAATAAATTATTGATACTTTAATTGAAGGTTATAGAATTTCTTTTTCATGAATTGTAGTTATTTTTGTGATATTATTTGTGTCCAAATCTATTTCTAGGATTTTTTTTCTAAATTATTTTGATGATATCATCCCAAACAGCCATTTTGCGATTTTAGTCTCATCACCCAAGCCAAGTTTCTTCAACATCCGTGGTTTTAACAGGCCTCCATCTCGTGTTGTTTTTTTTAACACTGAGAAGAGGTTGAGCGACTTTTCTGCTACGAATAGTCTTGACTAGTCTAACTCTAGACCACCATTGTGCTGACTTCACGTCTAGTAGAGTGACTTCAAAACAGCAAAATAGTTGTTAAATTGAAGAACATCATGCCTTTTTTTTGCCAGTGGGAGTATGTTATTACAATCCCTGGGCGAAGTATCCTTTTTACAATCCAAATGTAGTTTGGGTTACATGAGCTAGCTATTTTTGCAACCAGTTGCTTTCCTGATTTAATGTTACCAGTTCTGTGGCACATGTCTGCTTGATAAATTTCTCCAAGATTGACAAGAAATTTGTCCTTACGTGTGAATATGTTGATGCAGGCCTTTGTCCAATTTATCACAATGCAGTTCCAACTTTGCTCCGTATTTTTCACTTTCTCACTTGGGACAAGAACTCACTACTTTGGCCGTGCATTATTACACGGAGGTGCAAAGGTATGCTTGTTACAAAAAGCATTGTTCATCGGTTTTTTGAGTTTCACAATACTGATGTGCTTTCTTAATTTGTTACCAGTATAGAGCAACTGGCAGGGGTTTTGTGGTACGGCATATCAAGTTTGCTGAGAACTACCGTCTGTACTCTCGAAGCCATTTCGTGAAAGGGTTTGTCATCACCTGAAGTTACTTTTGAAATTACATTGTGCAAATTTGCTAGTACAATATCATTTATGATTATTGTTCTCGATTCTTGTAGGATGGAGGTGGCATTTCTATTGGTGATCTTTCTAGCTTATGGTTTTAACAATGGTGGAGCAGTCGGCTATATTTTGCTCTCTATAAGCAGTTGGTTTATGGCACTGTCTTGGCTTTTTGCTCCCTACTTATTTAATCCATCTGGATTTGAATGGCAGAAGTAAGCAGCTGAGCATTCTATGTGCTGTTAAGTTACCTCAAATATCAGTATGGAGATTACAAACCCTTCTACCTCTCAGGATCGTCGAGGATTTCAGAGACTGGACAAATTGGCTGTTTTATCGAGGTGGTATTGGTGTTAAAGGAGAAGAAAGCTGGGAAGCTTGGTGGGAGGAAGAACTGGTAACTGAATTAGGCTTGTATTCACTTTAACGTTTGTGTCCCAGTACGGCAGTACATCTATTAGTGTCTGTCTCCTTTTTTCATCATTCAGCCAACTCCTCAATCATTTTTGAACATTATGTGCATGACACACCTAAAGGAAAAAGGGCTTTAGGCATATAGTTTATTTATTTATTATTATATGGTTTTTGCACTACAAAACTGATGCCATTAAATTAATATTGATAAATGCATTTTTTTATTTTGATTTTGTATTGCATAAATGACAATTAATAGAGAAATTACGGTCAAATTCTTACCCTAAGTGTTTCTACTAATTTCGTACCCCCTGAATGACCAAGAGTTTATTTATTTATTATTATATGGTTTTTGCACTACAAAACTGATGCCATTAAATTAATATTGATAAATGCATTTTTTTATTTTGATTTTGTATTGCATAAATGACAATTAATAGAGTAATTACTGTCAAATTCTTACCCTAAGTGTTTCTACTAATTTCAAGCGTATGCTATCATGATGACATCATGAGAGCCGAGAGTGTACTCACATTTCTTACCAACTCACATTTCAACTCCTGTGTCAATGATGTAATCGTTGTTCTTGTCAGTGCCACTGCTATATCGAAGTTTCATGCTTCCCTTGTTTTCAATTCTTCGGCTATAGCATGGCTGGAGAAAGAACAATTGGCCCTAGTTTCCAATTCTTTGGCTATACCATGGCTGGAGAAAGAACAATAAGTCATTAAGAATTATCCTGTTAAATCTATGTAGCATGCAGAACTTTCAAACATTTACCTACTGGAGTGTATGCTATATTATTTCACCAGTTTCCATGGCGTCTTGAACTATTTTTTTAAACACTTCCTTTTCAGCAACATATTTACACCATTCGTGGGAGGATACTGGAAACTATACTAAGCTTTCGATTTTTCATCTTCCAATATGGAGTTGTTTACCATATGGATGCAGCCAACCAAAGTACAGCTTTATCGGTATGATAATGTTTCAGATCTCATTTGCTTGTTGACTTTAAATTGCTGTGTGCTTGAACGTGGAGTTTGGTGCATACCCAAAGTATAACTTGATTCAACCTTTCGATTTGTTAACATGTTCTAGGTTTGGCCTGCAAGGCCTAGTAACCACCTTGCATTATTCAATTATATGTACATAATTGTTAATAATTAAACTTAAACTGTACATCCTTGGGAATAATTTTCACTTCTATCATCATGTTTGGACTTAAGGTGCAAATATACTTGGCATGGTTTCACTCAGCGCTATACTATAATGTTTTCAGCAAAAAAATTAAATCATAAGCATGAATACAATGGTATCATTTTTGTATCACAAAATTAGTATATTATTAGGCTGATCATTGGTTGAAGATTATGAAGCCTGAACCTTGGAAATGTGTGCATACCTTACATACTGAAAGTATAAATAAGCTATTTCTGAATGTGGGCAATGCAAGGAAAAAATGGTGAATATAGCGGTAAGCTTTTATGATGAGTCATTTTGGTTCCTATGGATTGGATTGTACTTCTAGAAAGTTATTCTAATTCAAACCTTCTATTTCAGTCCGACTTTACAGAAATAGAGGACACCTAATGCCCTTAGTGCATCCCTTTTTTTAGTTTTTGTGTGCATGTGTGTGTATGTGTTGGGGGTGAGGGGTAATATATATTGCCAATATGGCTTGATGCACAAGGCAAATACAAATCATGATTTGTACGCCTATATGCTTCCTAACAGGGATATACAACCTCTTAACACCAACACAGAACTTCCTATTATTTGTTTTTCTTGCTCTTTGTTGGCTTCATGCAAACCTTATGGCCCTTAGGCAGTTATATTAAGACTGCTGCAACTGCAAGAACTAGTTAAAATAATAGTGGACAGAGCTTGCCACCCCCATGATCTAAATTTTTGTACTACAGAGTTTGGTATTTTAACAGGTGTGGTATTGCAAGGCAATTTGGTGTCACATTCATAAAAAATATAGCAAAAAGAATTTGTGGATAAGGAACTAATGGAATGGTCTCCTAAGGGAGAGTCATTATCGTTAGTTCTTCAGTACAGTCTTCCTAAGATCACATTCTGTTTGTTTGGTTAGATGTACGGCACACGAGAATAAACTAAAACATGAAAGATATGCGGATATACTATCCTATACAATCTCTAACAATAGTTGATAGCCTAGATGATCAAAATAATAGTAGTAAATTTGTTTTTTTGGCACTGCAGGTGTATTGGATTTCTTGGGCTGTGCTTGGTGGTCTTTTTGTCCTCATCTTGGTATGTACTATGTATAATTCCTTTTTGTTGGTATTAATTTATACTTGGTTTTTGCTGATCAGGGTATTTGTTATGTTGACAATGTATTATTTTGCAGGTCTTTGGTTTAAACCCCAAGGCCATGGTGCATTTTCAATTGTTCCTGCGTCTGGTCAAGAGCATAGCACTATTAATGGTTCTGGCTGGTTTGATCTTGGCAGTTATTTTTACGCACCTCAGTGTCATAGATGTATTTGCTTCCATTCTAGCATTTGTGCCGACTGGGTGGGGAATTCTTTCGGTGAGTTTCTGCCAACTTCATGAAATATTGCCTGTGTGTTTAGGTTCACTCTGCAAACAGTTGACAGTGAACAATGTGTATGAAACCCTGAATTATTGTATGGCATATGCTAGAGTGCCACTATCATAGGCAAAAGATTGTGTGTGCTTTTTTACATAGCATTTGCTTTCAGTTCACTCCATTTGCTTTCCTTTTGACCAGTCAACTCCTCTTAGTATTCTGACTGCCTCAGTTGCTGTTTACAGTAGAAACCTATCATTCATCTTTTTTCTTCTTACACAGATTGCTGTGGCATGGAAACCTATCGTGAAGAAATTTGGTTTGTGGAAGACTGTGCGCTCCTTAGCTCGCCTATACGACGCGGGCATGGGGATGATCATTTTTGTCCCCATAGCCATCTGCTCGTGGTTTCCATTCATATCCACTTTCCAGACGCGACTTCTGTTCAACCAGGCGTTCAGCAGAGGTTTGGAGATTTCTCTCATCCTTGCTGGCAACAATCCAAATGCAGGGATGTGATGATGGCGGACTCAGATACGTGCGCTTCTTGGTCGGACTACCCAGCTTTATTAGTTTAATTAATCCTCGGTTCTCAGTTAGCAATAGGGATGTATATATCTCGGTGTTGACCGGCAGTAATGTGTTGTGGGTGTATATCTCAACGGCTACATTTCTACAGTGAGCCTTGTAGCTGTAGTTTTCGGAGAATCATTGGTAGGAAATGAACTGTATATGGATCTCCATAATTTTGACTTAGTGATATGCGGGCTGATTGTATATGAACTTATCATTATTTATTCGGCAGCTGTGCACAGCGGCGGCATTGTGGACTTTTGGCATTGGAAATGGGTGACACAGAGTTGGACACTATGAAAATTGAGAGTGATGATATTTATCATTTGCTTGAAAATACGCCTAATTTCGCTCGACCAATTGGAGTCGCCGGATTTCAACCAATTCATCCAAAATCGGCACAATATTCGACACAGTATGATATATGATATATCATTATATTTCTCTTCCTATCATGTTCACTTGCTCTTCGTGCCCACGTCGATAGCCGATTCCTCTTGTGCCATACTAGACTAGTATGCCATCTACGGTCACACATAAAGGCTATCTTCAGTAGTCTACTTATTCCGCTCTTTATTTCAAACTTTACTATGTCTATGCCCTTGTGTTGCTACGGAAGCAACAAATTGTGTAGTCACATTAAGACACACAAGCATTGTATCTCATGTGCACTTCCAAGTGCATCGCAGAAGGCAACAGTATACATGCAGCAGCGTCACCGTCGCAAACACACAAGACAAAGCAAAATTCCGCCGTGCTCCTGGGGCATTGATTGTGGCATCGTGGACATGCAGCCCATCGCGCATGACAAAGGGCAGCATGGCATCGCCTGTGTCGATGTACGCGACACTAACGTACCGTATAGGTAATTCGAGTAGAGAAAAGCGTAGGGCGTGGACACTACCATCAAGAACGATGGAGCTCGGGTTTTGGAGATTCAGAGAGGTTCGGGCCACCCTGGGGTGTAACACCCTACGTTCTATTTGGAGTCTGTGTTGCTTGTAGTAGTAAGTTTTGGCCGGAGCCCGAATACATTGATGTGGAGAAGCAGCTTATAGTGTCTTAGCCCATCTGAGCATGTATGGAGAGATAGCAGGAGCTAGCCTACCTGTGTGTGAGTGGAGCCAGAGCCCCCTAGCACGTGAGGGTCTACTCACTTTTATAGCAAAGACATACAGTATAGGTAACTCAAGAGTAGAGAGAAACATAGGGGCGTGAGCACTATCACTGACGATGGAGCTCGGGCTCTGGAGATTCAGAGAGGTTCGGGCCACCCTAGGGGTGTAACACTCTACGTCCTATTTGAAGTCTGTGTTGCTTGTAGTAGTAAGTTTTGGCCGGAGCCCGAGTACATGGAGCTAGAGAAGCAGCTCATAGTGTCTCAGCCCATCTGAGCGTGTATGGAGAGATAGTAGGGGCTAGTCTAGCTGTGTGTGAATGGAGCCAGAGCCCCCTAGCACGTGGGGGTCTGCTCACTTTTATAGCACAAGAGAACAGACCGCGCTACATGCATGTGTGCTCTAATAATTATGAGGTATGGTGTTGGCACAAAGTTGGTGATGAGAGCATGTTGCTCCGTCCGTACTTGGAGCCTCTGGCCACACGCTGCATACAACATGCAACATGTAGCCCTGTGCATGCCTCCAATAGCCTTTTGCTCCCAAGTCAAAGGTGTTGTCTTGTCTAATAGTATTTTCTGTAGCCATATTGTACTTCAATATTTGAGTATTTCTTGTCATCATTGCAGCATGCATGGCCAAGGTCAACCCTAGAGCACTGTAAGTAGCCCCTGGGGCTGCCCAAGGGGCAACTATATGCATGCAAAGCTGATCCCTGGAGAGCCCCGGGGTGCATGCAGCACTTGGGAGCCTCGGGGTCGCCCACGCATGCATGCAGCATGCGACACTAGGGAACCCCGGGCTTGCACACCACACACGCATGCAGCATGCCCATTTACCTCTTCACTTCCCAAGTAAAAAAGGCGGGGTCTTGTCAAGTCTTGTAGCAAATGATGTTGTCCAATAAAATAATGGAGCAGCTACGTATGTTGCAACTTGCAGTCTAACCATACCGCGCAGTCTGCTGCCCTTTATTTAATGCACGCAGTAGAGTGTTTATCCAAGCAGCGCGCACACAAACCAGGTGGAGCCTCGGTGCAGAGCTGCACTGTAGCAGCTGTCTGGCCGATTCAAAAGGTTACAGAGATCTCGTGACCCCTCCCCCTTAAGCCAGAACCTTGCCACCGCTGTCGAGAGGTGCCAAGGCTATAAATAGGAGGCTTCTCCTCCTTCACCACTTCATTCTGGTGTAGTGTAGTCGAGCAGCCACAACTCAGAAGCTTGTTCCAAGCCATGTGGTGTTACTTGTTCCTTGCGGTCTTCATGGTAGGACTAGCCATCCACCATCGTAGAGGGTTGGAGTCTTCCTTGCCGAGCAACCAGGAAAAGTCCAGGCCTAGCCCCTTTCACGTGGTGTCAGGCAGCGTGGTGACAAGACAACACCAAGCTACATCGCTAGAGGGACCAGGCAAGATCTGCGAGCGCATGTCGTAACCCACCAAGGGAGTCCCCCCGAGCTATTGCTGGCGTACATTGACGGCGGCCTTGCCCGCCAACGATCCCAGCGCCTCGGCGATCTTGCTCACTGTGGACTTCGGGTGAGGGAGAGATGACTTGAGCAGGTTCTTGGGTGACCCCGCCATGGCAAACCCAGAGGATTAGGGGGACAGTAGAAGCAAGAAGATGAGGGATGGCAGGCGTCGGAAGGCCGAAAGGCTGGAAGGCGTGAAAAGAAAAAGAGGATAGGGGCGACGGTTTAATACCTGGCCTCTCCCCGCTCGCGTTCACACAACCCTCCATTAAAGGCCTTGACAAAAGCAGTTGCTAAGATGCGAGCAAATCAAGTCCTTAATGGGCGTAGGCGAAAGTTGAAGAGGCGTGCCGCCCTCGGGTAGTGTGGTGATGGGAGTGCACGCGTGCTCCTACGCACGCCACCCCCGAGGGCGTGACGGTCCGTCTTCCACGTCTATAGGACATCCAGTCGCTTAGAGAAACTTGGGCCCACAGTGCAGTGAAACTGCGCAGTACTGCACAGTGGACTCGGGGGCCTTTGTTAGCGTCCTGGGGGTCTAATACCCCAGGAACGTGTACATAGCTCCTCATCGACTTAAAAAAGACCTCCCTATGTGGACCCGTGCAATAACCTGGCAGCCCCCCAAGGAGTCCGATGCGAAACCCTAGGGTTGGCCAGCACCTCCCGCTCCAGGGTGGGAAACCCCGGGGGACCTCCGGGGTTAGCATGAGCCCCGGAGGAGGTCCCTTCTAAGGGAAGGAACCCCACACCTACCCATTAAATGCGGTAGGGCAGCGCAGCCAAAGGAGCACCTGCACGTCGTGCTAGACGTGCAGGTCCTATCACCGCCTCGCGAAACGGGACATCATGACCTCCACCCAAGCTGAAGACGTGGGAACTGGGAAGAATCAGTACCACTGCGTTATGCTTGGAGCGTTGTGCACCGTATGGTGAAAATGTGACAGTGCGATCGTTGCACTGTGAAGCTAATCCAAGACCATACCGTAGTTGACAATTTATTGAAACCACCATTGTAACACTATGCTACCAATTCTGTACTGGCCGCTTTAGCCCTTGGTCTATAAAAGGGAGGAGTGGTGTTCTTAGAGAAAAAAAAAACCCGATTCGATCCACTCAACCTCACACGCCATTCTCACCCGGGAGCCCATCTCATGGGTCGCGGTTTGTAACTTGTTCTTCAACCATATAGTGATACTTCAAAGATGACGTAGGGTGTTACACCCCTAGGGTGGCCCGAACCTCTCTAAATCCCCTATCTCACTTGCAGTTGGGGAACTCAGCGGTAGCGTCCACGCCTCTACGCATTCTACTACTCTTGGGGTACCTATACGGTACTCTAGTGTCGCGTTCGTCGACACTTTGGGCAAGGTTAGGCTCTTCACCTCCGCCTCCACCAATCGCTCCTTCCGCTTCTTCACCCTCCAAGAAATGAGCACTCCACCATCGTCTAGGTGAGCCCCTGCAGTCGGCCTAATATGCCACTCCTCAAGCTTGCGTGGGAAAGCAAATATTCAGATCTCAATGCACGTGAGCGGTTGAGGATGAATCTGATGCATAGGTCCCTTAGGCTCTCTCCAATGGTTAGCTATTTTGAGTTATCTACCACTGTTTGTCACTGTTCTAGCACTGTAGACATAGAGAAGTTTGAATTTGAGGAATTAGGATGAGAAAGTTGCTGGAGTGAGCCTTATCTCAGTAGAGTAAAAGAGGGTACAAAGAAATAAGGCAAATGCACGTGGTGTTTTCCCGTGGCATTGGTACCCACTCCACGGTGGCATGCCACATCGTTAAAAGTGCTAACTATGTATATCATATCTTTCTCAGAGTGGAAATATAGAATCCATTTCAAAATTTTTAGACTATCTTATATTTCAAACTTCACTTGCGCCACAGGACAGCAGTGTTTTTGCATTTCTGTTTATACATTTCATTGAATACTACTATTTTTTTAGGGTCGTTGAATACTTATATATTACTTAACTAGCCCAGTCGTTCCTGGGCCTGGCCCAACGGCTCCCTCCCTCCAAACCTCGATCCCTCTCCCTCCGATCCAATCCCACCTTCTCGGTACCCGCCTGTCCGCCTCGACTGGTGCCAGCGCCGAGCGCTCCCGTCTCATGCTCGTCCCACCCCGCCTCACCCGTGCTCCCCTCCGCCACGCCTCTCCCCGCGCGGCCTTCTCCGCCAGGCTCCTGGTTCCCCAAGGCAGCGACGCCGATGCCAAGTCGGACGCTTCCGCTTCAGACGCCGTTGTTCGCCTCGTCGCCGCAGGCGGCAGCAGCCTCGAGGCCGATCTCGATCGCCTCTTCCCCGCCCTCTCCCAGTGCCGCGGGCTCGTCGCCAGCACCCTCCGCGCGCTCACCGACCGTGGCATCCCCGCGGAGCGCTTCTTCGCGTGGGCTTCTCTCCAAAGGGGCGTCTCCCCCAGCCCCCACGCACACAACCTGCTCATCGAGAATGCCGGCAAGCTGGCCGACTATCGGGCAATGTCGCGCGCCCTCGCGCTCATGTCAGAGCGGAGGATTTGCTTGACCGACCGGGCGTTCGCCTTCCTGGCTCCGTCGGCCTCGTCACGGAGCGGCAGCGTGGAGGACGCGGCGAGGGCGGTGCTGAGGGCTTTGAACGACGTCGGCGGACCCTGCCGCGCGTCCGGCGTGTTCTCTCTCGTCAAGGCGCTGGCTTCCGTGGGCGAGTTCGACGCGGCGGTGTCGGTGATCGAGGAGACGGCGAGCAAGGCGCGGCACTACAATGTCCTCGTCGCTGCCAAGTGCAAAGCGGGCGACTTTGTTGGCGCCCGCGAGGTGTTCGACGAAATGAGGAGGACGGGGTGCGACCCGGATCCCAACACCTGGAACTACCTCCTCGGCTGCCTGCTCAAGAATGGGAGGCTCGCGGAAGCGTGCGGCCTCGTGGAGGCCATGGAGAGGCATAAACCCGGAGAAGTCCCAAACTCACTCTCATATGAGATTCTCACGTACCACGCCTGCAAAGCCGGAAAGATGGATTCGGCAATGCGGATTCTTGATCAGATGTTCTCGGCAAATCTGACGCCCAGGATCACCATGCACTCTGCGTTCATCAAGGGGTACTTCTACGCAGGGAGAATAGAAGACGCCCGCAAGTACGTGGGTGACATGAGCACCAGGGATAGGCATTCTGCGAACCGGAACTACAGCCTGCTGGCCAAACTGCTTCGGAAGTCAGGGAGGGCCATTGATGCAGGCAGGGTTCTATACGAGTTGATGGAGAAGGGCCTCAGGCCTGACCATTCTGCTTATGTTAAAGTGGCCAAAGATCTGCACAAGATGGGCAGGGGGGATCTGGCTTCTGAGCTTAAGTCGATGTTTCAAAGGTTCAGTGCACAGGCAAATATGGGTCGGTGATGTTATTAACCTATTATTAGGATTGGCGATGATGGGTCAATGAAACTTGCCTGTACATAGACGACGTCTTCAACACTGCACCTGCCTCTAGATTTGTTCATTTGTTTGGGTAAGTAGCCAACTGTCAGTGTGAATCAATCGATGCTGCCCTACATCCCTATCTCGATCTCGTGGGTTGATGGCCAAGTTCACGCAGAATAGTCATCATATCACTGTGAAGTCTGAACAGGGCAAACCGGCAAACGCTTCACCTGTGATAAAACAAGAAGCGTGGCTAGTGGCCATTCCACCTGTTCATTTCGGCGAGCTTGAGCTACTGAGCTAGGGATGATTGAACAATGTTGTTTTTAATCTACTGCTATCGATCCTGTTGCTTTTGCCGCAAATGTCGTTGTTTCGTTAAATCTATGTGCAGGAAGTTCAATTTCTTTGCACTGAAGTCACAGTCTACAATAGAAGCAAGCATTGCTTCCTTCTCAATTTTGTGTCCGAAAGTATATAAAATATTGATACGCCTTTCAGCTGCTGTGACTAAGTGCATCGCTCGTTTGATAACGGTGTCCGTCAGTCCATTTGCGTATACAAATTGAGAGTAATAACTAATAGCCGAATATTGGCATATGAACTTAATCACATTAATTTCGTGTTACAGAGAATATTTGTTCTAATTATTATTGTTGCAGAGTAATAAAATTAGTCAAACACTTGCTCTAATTATTCTTCATTTTTTTTATTATTTCTGTACAGTAAGGAAACGATTTTCTACTGCAACAAAATACAAGCTTTGTAATTTCCGAACTAAGATCAAGTAGGCCTTCATATGGGCGTTTAAGTGATCGCTTTAGGCTAACGACAAGCTCTTAGTTGTGGAGAGATTTCTCATGGGGTAAAAATGTTATTTTCAGATGTAAGAGGCCGACGGTACAAAGAAAACCAAAGAGAAAAACGACAGCCCAGTGGATCCAGTGGCAACACAAGATTGTCCATTCTCCAGCCCAACCAGCCCAATCGAATCGTGGGAAAGCACCTAGTATGCCACGCCAGCGATCCGCCGCCACCTACGTGAACCAATGCGGCGTCGCACAAGTCCCTCCCTCGGATCGGTCCCGCCACGTCATCGACCCGACGCAATCCCGCCCATCCATCCCCGATCCAACGCACCGAACGAATGCGCGCTCCCTCCCGCGGATCGAACCATCAGCAGCATCTCCGCTCCCCTCCCCTCCCCTCCCCTCCCCTCCCCGCCGGCATAAATAGTGCCCAGACCCCCGCTCCCCTCCATCCCGTGCTCACCACCAGCAATCTCCCCCAAGCCAGCCGCCACCAGTCGAGCTCTCCAACTCCAAACTTCCAAAGCCATGTCGGGGCGCGGCAAGGGAGGCAAGGGTCTGGGCAAGGGCGGCGCGAAGCGGCACCGCAAGGTCCTCCGCGACAACATCCAGGGCATCACCAAGCCGGCGATCCGGCGGCTGGCGCGCAGGGGCGGCGTGAAGCGCATCTCCGGGCTCATCTACGAGGAGACCCGCGGCGTGCTCAAGATCTTCCTCGAGAACGTCATCCGCGACGCCGTCACCTACACGGAGCACGCCCGCCGCAAGACCGTCACCGCCATGGACGTCGTCTACGCGCTCAAGCGCCAGGGCCGCACCCTCTACGGATTCGGCGGCTAAGAAAGCTCCGCGTGGGTGGGGTTCGGTGGTGCTAGGGTCAGCCGTCTGATGGTGATGTCTGTGCAAATTTAAATGTTCTGTGATGTGAAGCGCTTGAATGGAATGGATCTCTCTGTTTACTTGCCTGCAATTACATTTGTATTCGCTCCGACTTGCTGAATTGCTTGACAATTGAGACTCGTTTGCTTCCGGAATTTCGTGGGTGAATTTCGCCATTTGGGCGGGGCGCCAATTTTTTGGCTTGTCAGATTTTGTAATCTTGGCGCGGCAAGGTTCGGCAACTCACGGAGCAAGCAAACTATTGGGAAAGGGTCGGAATACTAGGACCGTGGTAGTTGGGCTTTCGGCCCAGCAAGCCAAAGCGCCAACATGGCCCGTTTGCATCAATTCACATCGCCGACGAACTTCCGACGAGTGTTGCCAGCGGCGAGGACCACGTCACGCCGGCCGGCGATCAGGGGTTCCCCCCGCCACCAAGCCGGCGGACCCCAACTTGTCCACCACCCTTCATATCCATTCCCCGGTTGCCCGGCCTGGCCAGTGTTTGGACTTTGGAGTCGCCAACACTACGCGTCTACTGGCAGGCCGATTTCGAATTCCATGGAATGGAACACCGGCGGGCGGGATCCTCTCCGCCGAGCGATCCGTGCGCATTGGTCGATCGGTTTCCTTCCCGCTGCCGGCTTGTCGCCCAGTTCTCCGGTCCCCCGACCTCTACACTCCCTCGCGATCTCACTGGCCGCTTCGCTCTCTCGTCCCCTTCACCGCCTGCCACGCCTCGTGAACGTTTCTCGCAGAGGAAACCGGACTAGAAGCAGCCTTGCGATGGCGCAACGCTCGCCAAACGAAGCGTGGCGTGGCGGCCATCTCGTCGCTGCAAAAATGTTTGATGATCCACTCACGGACAGTATGCTTTTATGCACAAATCGCCCCTTCGTTTCATCCACTCCTTTTAACGGTGGAATGTTTAACTGAATGCGATCTTTGGTCTGAACTCTGAAAGTAGGAAATACTACTATATAAATTATTTTAATTGTGTGCTGGTGTTTTTCTCCCCTGTAACAAGGCAGAACGACACTGCCTCATTTCGGCAGAATGAGAATATGGCACGGTATCTATAGCTTTTCAGTTGAGCTTAGGAAGAGCAATCGGGTTTTTAGATCTCGTCAGATGGATAGGCAGGATTTATTCTTCTGGCTGTGGAAATTTGTCTGTGCATAGCTGCTCGTTGAAAGTGTGTGCTTGTTTATATAGATAAATCACACCCTGAATGAATTTACTTGTACTCTATACACTGCCCCTTTGAAGGTGAAAACTTATATGACCATGAAAGGGTCTTGAAATTGTAATTTTAGCGGCATAGTTGATAGTTGTACCTTAAGTGTGTATATGTACGTAAATGTAAAAGTGATACTCTCGCAAAATAAATTTCACATAACTTAAGTGCAATCCACTTCTTTCTGAAGGCATGCACACACTGTTCACATAACCCTGACCTTAAGATGTAAACTGGGGATGCATGCATCTTGAGGATGTCCAGGATACCAATATGATAGTTATGTACTTGAAGTGGAGTTGTAATCCTAGGTCAACTGTCAGGGTCAGCAATTCTATTTACTTCCTTCTTGGGTCAACCTCAAACTTTTGTTTTTCTAGTAAGCAAATCGGAGCAGCTGGCAGCCTGGCACACTTCTAAATTAACATGAACTTTTATTTTTCTTGAGTTATATTTTGCTGGCATTTGTTGCAATTACTGTGCAATAAATAAGTGCAGAGGGGGAGTTGATAACCATTTGGTTCTGCTTACCTTAGTTTTGTGCAGTATAAGAATTTTATCTGAATATCGCTGACAGCTAAAGCAATGCTCAATTCATTGGTTTGGAGTTCTGTTTCTGCTTCTAGGATAATGACTGACGGCCAATATTTGTGCAAAATCACTACTGTTGGCATTGAATGCTACGTTTCTAGCACTAAAATGTGGTTCCTGTTTAATTTAAAAACCAGGTCTTAATTCTAGTGTTCAAATACAACATTTGTTTTTAGCATTGCTTTTCACCTGAGCGGTGTGAAACTAGCTATTCGTGTGAGTAAAATGCATGCACCACTTTGATGTGAATCCTATTAGGTTAGGATTGCACTCTCTTTGTTACCTTATTCTCAGTTTCATTTATATCCGTGTAGGATAGCCGTTTTGAAAGCCACTCCACAACCGAATAGGATAGACTCTGTTCGGTTTTGTAGCACAACTGAAAATGACGGCTACTTTGTATCTCTTATCATCTCCTTTTCCTTTTCATGGAGCTGGATACTATGATGCTGGTATCATGATGTTGCTTCTGTCAAGAGGAACCAATCACATAATATCTGATTTTTTTTCCAACTAAAAAAATGTATCTTCTTGTGTGGTTTAACTTTCTAATACCATTATTTAAATACATTACCCATCCGTGGTAAATAAATAAAATTTTATTTTGCCTTGAGTTCTAAAATATAGTAAGGGAGGGCTAGCATGTTGTATTGCTATAGCATCACCTATTGGTAATAAACCAGCTAGACAGCAGTTATTTGAGACTAGCAAAAGCTAACAAGATTTCTTTCTTTCTTGATTTGTGATGAGAAAAGCAAGCATGTTAAACATGTGCAAGTTCCATCATTGTATCTTAGAAACCTGCTTCCGGAATCCAATGAATAAAGGGAGAATTCACTTTTGGTTTGATGTTGACCTCAGTTTCATAATTTGCTTTTTTCCTGGTGACGATTGCATTTTGCCATGTTTTCCTCATCGATTTTGTTCTGCTGCAAGCTCCTCAGGCATGCATCTTCCTTGAAGGTATTTGCTCCCCCAAGTTATTCTTAGTCTTAACCAGGGATATACTACAAGAATATTGAAGGAGCAAGTTTGTCTTTCCCCCTGTGTTTACGTTTGTTCTTGTACTGATGCTAACATTTGTTAGTTGCAGAAGTAGAATGTTCTTTGTAGTAAATGGAATGTTATATTATATTCTTTTTTTGAACAAAGTGGTAGGAGCTCTGCCTTTCATTAAGAGAGGAAAAAGGTCAAACAGCACAGTACATCCGGTTCAAAGCACACAAGCACCGAACCAGGGAGGCAAGGAAACAAAGAGGGACCCACCGAAGGGCTCTAGCCCGGGTCGTGCGACTGGGTCGCAGCCCTGTACAAAGAAAGACTCTCTCTAACTCTGTCAGCTACCTAGAGCGGGGGGAGGGAAGTTTGCTCGAAAATCCTCTGGTTATATTATATTCTAACTATTATAGTTGCTAGCTTGCTCAAAAGAGATGAAATGTATGGACCAAACCTTGATACAGACCGGACATTATGTGTATTCTTGTTTTTTTTGTCGGATGTAGAATCTTTGTGCTACAATACTCAAGGAGGTGGGCACACAGCAATTGATGCGGTACCAGGGCTCAAACCCAGGTAGGTAGGCTGCCCACTGCAAGCCTTAGCCACTGTGCTAATCAAAGCTAGAAGTTGATCGAAATCTTTGCAGCTGATGTCCTGCACCCTGCACATTAAGCTTCATGCTACAGTTGACAGTTGTCTGTAACCTGTTCCAAGACACTAGTATGATAGCACGAGTAGTATGGATCTAGATACAATAGTAAAGGGCAAACATACACACAATTCCAAGAAAAGGTCTGAGTCTCAACTCTGATTATCTGAAGTCAAGCAATTTCTTCACACACAGTTTGTATGTGTGTTCTTCACATACAAACTGGAGTAATTCACTTATCCTTAGTCTACATTTCATAGTAGGTCGCTTTAAAGTTTTGACCATCCTTATATTATGTACCAATGATTTTACAGCTGTGTGTTAGAAGGGTTATCCAGTACTCCAGTGTTAGGTCCTTAGTATTTTTCCGAAATAGCTCAGAGCCTCCAAGGGAGGGCAACCTTTTTTTTTCTGGATAAGGAATATATCATTACTTTTAAGAACTTAAACATCGAGTTGAAAGGCGACCTGATTTATCTTGCTATCTCAACCAAATCCATATCAAATACTCTGTTGCATATCTAATGTCCAGTTGCAGTTCTGATTTGATAACCAGCAATGAATTATATTTTTTTGGTTATTGTTTGAATTATATATGCTATGTTTACCTTTAAGGCTTGAAGTAATGGATTATGTGGAATGCTACTCTTTTTTTTTTTGTAGGAGTAAATGCTCCATCAATTCTTGCTGCTTTCAGCAACGTCAGCCACACATACTGAAAAGGTTCACCGTGGACATGTCATGACAATCAGCTAGCTGATCGATCAGGGAGTAGTGGACTATTGAAAGCTTTCACTTAGCGACTGAACTTGATACAGCTAAAATGTTTGCAACTTGTTGAAACTGCTTTACTTTACAGGGCACATATGGTCCTGCAGTTGTTAATCACCAGAATCAAGAAAATGGTACTAGTGGGAACCGAATTTGGAGTTTTGGACTGCTACAGGAGGAACCGGAGCTTTATGCCTTCCCAGCTGAACATCAAGGACTGTCTACACGGGAAACATACAAAGATTTGTTTCCCAGTTATATTATCCGTATCGTATTGCTTCAACATTTGGTGCAAGGTATTCGGATCTCTTTCTCTGTCTGGGTACTATCAGATTCCCGTGGAAGCCAAGATACTTCAACAATGGCCTACTTTTGGGCTTTCAAAAGTGGGGGGCTAGGGGTGGCCTATCCTTTCGGCTACACTGTTGCTGTTTTTTTCTTTTGATTCCTCTTCTCTGATAATCAGAACCGACACTGCATTCAGCTCTGCAACCTTTGTGATTAAATAACTTTCCTGAAATGCTTTTGAATGGAATATATCTCAGCATATCTTGATTGTAATTAATTTTGTATCCAGGTTGAAGTACTTTGCTTGCTGCTTGCAGAGGCCACCCATCTCTTGATGGATGACAACGTGGGCACTCAAGGTCTGATCCCAACACCATCTTCAAAGTTCTAAGAATTATTCCTTGGCACATTAGCATATTGCTTCTCATTCATCTTTTTATTAAAACTAGTACTGTCGAACAACTGTTAGCCTGAACTCTGAAAATCTCAAGGAAACAGAAGACAATTTTTGCTTAATTATTTCCATTGCTTGGGTTGAAGCTCAATGTTTCTCAAGACTTACAAGTAAGCTAATGATTTTGTTCAAAAACAAACAAGGAAGATGGTGCCTTTTTGGGGGGTGAGGATGACCAACGGATTATTTGAAGTTGAATTGAACACATGGTGATGATTAGACTTTCATCATTAGTTGATCAGTACACCATTTTTGTCTCTGGCATCACTGTGAAGATACATCAGCTGATCTGCTGGGTCCAGGTGGGCTAAATTCTCCCTTTCTTCTGCCTGTATTCCTTAAAAGCGCATGTGAAGTTGTGGAGATCTGGGTCTCCTTATGAATCGAGCTGGCTAATCGTACTTTACATTTTATTATGTTCATCAGTGCTAGCTAAGACACGATGCCTTGTAAATTTTAAACTAATTGCGTGATGTGGGCTCTTCCTGTTCACTCTAGGCTGTCAGATCGACCGACTGATTTTGCCATCTCTGTCACATTGCACACCACATTCATCCAACTTTTGCATCAGAGCCACAGATCATAAGCATGGCTACATGTTGTTTTCTGCAAGTCATGGTAATACAAAATCCAGTCCAATTGCCATCTGAATCTATAGCAACTCATACTCATTTATGCTGGTTAATTTCTTTTGGTTGTCCTAAAATTAAACCAGTTAGAATGATATGCTACTTTCTTTCTTTACTGAGACACTAGTTGCTATATATTCTGCATATATGCACTACACCATATATGTCCAGGTATTTCTGGTCTGTATGTGTACATGATACGACTGTAGGTCGGAGGCAGCAATTAATGTAGTAGAATAGCTTAAGATGATGAGATGGTTTTAGAGATACCCGCTGTATGAGGTGGGGAGAAGCATAAACCCAAAAAGGGGAAAGGAACCTAAAGCTGGGGGCGGATGGATTGATAAAAAGGAAAAGTGGCCCACAAGCTATGCATCAGCAGCCGCAAGTTGGGGGCCCCTCGAAAGCTCCCGGGACCCAGCCCTTGCACTTGCCATGTAGGCCTAGCTAGCAGGGGAACGTGTCGAAAGTCTGGCCATCGCAGTACGTTCGGTGGATAACCGCCTTTTCCTTTTTGTTAGTTGCTGACTGCTTAGAGATCGTCGCCATCATTGGCTGCCTGCCTCATTGGATACTGACGAGAATGCATGGGCTCCGGGGCGGGAGGTTAAACTGGATCATCCACCAATGGGATCGGCCGTGTCGTCGTCAGCTGGAGAACACACAGTCTCTGTCTTGTTCAGCTCAGATGATGCTCTGATTTGGACGTGTTTCATCACTTTCTGTTCTTTTGAAGAATAATGGCTCTTATTAGTCTTAGGTTCCTGCCGACTTCAGCAAAGGGCGGTGGTTTAATTTGTGGATATGGTATTATTACTACCAATTTCAGTAAATGGGATCATCTTGGGCCAGATGCTGATAGTCTTTTTGGTATATATGGTAGTGGGTCCTTCGGGAGTAATTGGTTGGTTGCTCGCTAGCTCCAACAGATGCCTTTTCCGTCCTTGCAGTGTGGACTGTGAGCACAATCTTTCTCCGGATCCTGGGTTTCTGGCGGCGTTGGTTCCAGTGCTATGAACTCGAGAGTTAGTTAGCAACACTTTCATCTGAGATTGATTTATGCACGTCAAAACTACTATAATGGTATTCTCATGTTAATTGCGTTGGAAACTGAGATTATCTAATGGCAACTAACTGTGCTTTTGCTACAGCTGAGCACCTAGAGTTTGCCATATTGCTGTTGGCAACAGATGAAATTTCAGTGGTGGCCCATCTCCTTGAACTAGTTTTCTGAAAAGTAGATTTCACTGGTGAACCAGCAGCTATTATTTCTATTCAGCACTAGACGTAGATAGATTTCTGGAAAGTAGATTTATTTCACTGGTGAACCAACCATTTGCAGCCAGAGCCTTTTATGAACGATCTATCCAATGTTCAGGCGTAGCTTGAGTTACACGTATCATTCTTACACATGCAGATACATTGGTTCGGAATATATACTCTTCGGCAAAATACGAAATATATTACTCAAATTCTGCTGGCATTAACGAGTTTGCATGGAGCTAGTTAGTCACTACTGATTTGTCTCTTTTGACATGCATTGTTTCTGCAGGTGAGCTGAACTACTATATCAGCATGCATGCATGCATGCTTCAGTGCAGCCATGGCGGCGATCGGTAACAGTAGACATTGCCAATTCGGAACATATTCACTCTCGAACACCGGGACAGATCAACCAGTAAACTTAAGCCTGCCCAGAGTTAGTTGCTACTCATTCAGTTGAGAAACAGTAATCGCTCCTGACAAAGAGTTAGTATAGTACATGTATTAGCTTCTAATCATGCAGGCACACGCATCGAGGCATGCAGGTCCCGGCAAATCTACATCGGGTCTCGTGTGTGAACGTGACGTAAACCGTCAAAGGGAAGTCGCGCGGGAAAAAGGTGTAGGAATCGAGTACCAACCTTGGGCCCCTCACCCTTTCCAACGGGAGCTGACTAGGCATTGCTCTGGTGGCCCACAAAGCAGCCAATAGCAACCCTACACAGTCCTGCAGCTACACACCAGCTAGCTTTGGCTGCCAAAGACAAGAAGAGAAGATTGGGATATTTCTATTCACCGATATAAAGTTACATACTGAGGACACAATGGAAAGCAAAAGCCAAAGTTTGAGAGAGAGACAGAGAGATGAGAGGTAACAGCTTCATGTGAAAGATGACAAGAATCCCAGCATAAAATAATCTCTGAAACTTTGCTATAAAGCCACAGTCCCTCCCCTCCTCCTTTCCCTCCCTCTCTCCTTCCTCATGCGTATGCCATTGCCCAAGGTAGCCCTCTCCTCCCATTCTCCTTCTATCCTCTCTCTATACTGCACCTCTTAGTTGCATATGCATGCAACGATCTTGGTTAAATTCCTTCAACTTACGTCTTTCTGTTATTTCATGTTTCAGGTTTTGTACATTAATTGTAGCTGATCATTCATTCATTCATACGGAGCTAGTTGAGCAGGCTTGGCGCCGCTGTCCACATTTTTGCTTTGGATAGCCTTGTGCTGCCAGCCGCCTGCCAAGCTCTAGGCACGCTTTTGCTGTGAGAATTTTGAGGAAGTGCAGAGGGAGCAATGGCGCCTGTCAGTTTGCCTCCTGGTTTCAGGTTCCACCCCACAGATGAGGAACTCATCATCTACTACCTTAAGAGGAAGATCAATGGGAGGCAGATAGAGCTCGAAATCATTCCAGAGGTTGATCTTTACAAGTGTGAGCCTTGGGATTTGCCAGGTATATGCATGCATATATATACATTCTTCGATTGATGTTGTTGCTTCATATTGACTTTTGTGAACGAAGTTAGTATTAATGTGGTTTTCGTCATTATTTGTTTGGTATATTATTGGAGACGTAATATGTAAGCACCCCTCATACCTATAGTAGTTAAGGAACACCTTCTTAAGCTGTGATTCTGTTGCGAATTAATGTATTTGCATGCGTGATAGGATTTTTTAACATCCTACACCCTTCTTTTCCTACACGGAAAGCACATATACATACATATGGATTGGATATTTGCATCGGATGCCACGTTGTGCAAACTTAAGCAATCTTATTCAATTCCTATACTATTACGCTCCCCCAAGAAACAGCAATCCTCGCTCTTGAGGAAAGAATAACCTTATGTTCCCTTCTTGGTGGGCACTTCACCGACCTATACTATAGCTGACATGCATCACTAGTTCTTGCAAATTGTTGGAATATATATGTTGGCCTTTTGTAATTGCGCTTTCTTTGGATGCTTTTTTACCTTGTATTTTGATAGCATCTCAGTTTCTAGTTGATTGAAGTATATTTGACACTGATTTGGCATTTTTTTCGTAAATAAAAGGAGCATGTTTATAAAAGCCATATGCACCAAACTAGCTTTGTGTTAACACAAGATTAACCATACTATGAAATTTGTTTTCTTACTTCCAAATGTTCTATGCGCACCGAAAGGAAGAATGTAGATAGACCTTTAATTTGTCTTTTTGGTTGAGAGAACCATAAGGCACAACACAATTATGCCAAGTGTAAAAGGTGATCATGTAGATATATATTTATGTCCCTGCATTGGGCTGCTTGAAAAGGAAAGGAAATCCTTTACCCCAGTAACAATAAAGCTAAAGCTTATATATTTTGGGCCATGTCACAATCACACATAGATTTGAAGAAAAGATATATTCTCTTTATCCACTTGCTGTTGGCTTTCAAGCTTGCCAAATTAGATACTAAAAATTTACCTGTACCATTATATAAAAGAGTGTTGCGCTGTAAAACATTGAATGGAAATATAAAATAAAGATGGTTCTATTATATTCTTGGCAAAATAAAGCAAGAATATAAGAAAGGCACTTGAGAGATGGATATAAGTCAAGAAGATGAACTGAAGTGCACAGCCTCTGCAATATAAGTGATATTGGTCTAATTCTCTTTTTAACTATGGTAGTCTATCACGGTTAATCTTCGAGTTCTAATAATTATTATCACATACCTATGCAGATAAAAATGTAGCATCTATGTTGCATGCGTTTCCTATGTCTGACATATATCTCCCTTTATTATTTAAATGTGCAGAAAAATCCTTCCTTCCAAGCAAAGACCTTGAATGGTACTTCTTCAGCCCTCGAGACCGCAAGTACCCAAATGGGTCAAGGACAAACCGTGCGACAAAATCAGGGTACTGGAAGGCAACTGGGAAGGACAGGAAAGTGAACTCACATAGGCGTGCAGTCGGTATGAAGAAGACCTTGGTGTACTATCGTGGCCGAGCTCCACATGGTTCTCGCACTGACTGGGTCATGCACGAGTACCGCCTCGACGAGAGGGAATGCGAGACAGACACTGGCTTACAGGTGCATGCAGCCTCTATTTACGTACTGTAATTTAATTAGGAATGCACGCTACGCATGAGTACTCATACGTAAAGCTGTATGTACATGTGTATGAAACTGATATAGCTTGGGCTTCTCTGACGTACGTGTAAGAACTACATTTAACATTTCTGTGCTCACAGGACGCGTATGCATTATGTCGAGTGTTTAAGAAGACAGCACCTGGGCCAAAGATCATAGAGCATTATGGCGCAGTGCATCACCCCATTGAGCAGCCTCAGTGGATGGCAGCAAGCAGTGTTGATCGCTCCCCGACGCTGGACATGTCCAGTGATGTTAGAGGTGATGAGTTCGAGAGCAGCAGCTTCTCGTTCCCGACTGGTGGGGCGCCAATGATGGACTCCATGCATGGTGGGTTCGGGATGCAGATGAGTGCACCTCACGAGGATGGTAAATGGATGCAGTTCCTGAGCGAAGACGCCTTTAACGCCACCAATACTTTCTCCATGAATCCAGCTTCTTCCAGCTTCTCGTGCCTCCCATCCAAGGTTAGCATTTCAGGCTTTCAGCACAACAAGAAGAGATGACAAAGAATGTACAATTAATGGAGGGAGTGTTTGCTTACATATGCATATCATCCTATACTAATTATTTCTATACGATGTCGCCGCACATGCAGGTGGATGTTGCACTGGAATGTGCAAGGCTGCAGCACAGGCTCTCGTTACCTCCCCTGGAGGTGGAGGACTTTCCACAGGACGTCAGCCTCGACACAAAGACGAACGTACTCCGCAGCAACCCCAACGAGGTTGACATCCTTCAAGAGTTCCTCTCCGTGGCGTCGGCTTCCCAAGAGCTAATCCACGGCACCAGCAGCAGCAGCTACGCTGCAGCAGAAATGTGGCTAGCTGGGGGCGCTGGCACAAGCAGCGCCAGCACCCACTACCTCAACGAGTTGTCTTCTCTCGTTGAGCCTGCAGGGGTGAAGGCTAAAGAGGAGACGGACAATTTCTACCATATGGACCACATTGGCACATCTGCAGGATTCGCTTCGAAGCCGGTCCAGCATGTCGATGAACAAGTTAGGTTGGTTGAGATCGCTGACATGGAGGAGTTCAAGGAAGAGAAAAAACAAATGGAGAACCTTAGAGGTGTGAGACTGCACAACAATGACCTAGGAGAGGTAATTATGAATAATTGATCGACTCTTCATGAGAGTTGTATAACACATGACCTCTCACATTCGTATATACTATTATTGATATGAGGGACTACAGATATTTACATGCATTTTTTTTGCTGATGAAGCAGATTGTTGTAGAAGATGGAAGTACTAATCCAACAGAAGATTGCATCACACAATACCCCATATCTGACACTGCTGATAATTCAGGTATGTAAATTTTTGGGTGCAATACCACTAGAAACTATTGAATCTTAGATAGTATAGAGTTATATTGTAATTCTGTAACACATGATCATGCTTCATGCACACACTAACTCGGAGCTAGATTGCAGGAGAAGCCGGTCACTTGACCGATCCCACTGATGCCGGCGGCCTAGACACTGCCCCCATCTTCTCGCAATCTCAACCTGACGACTTTGCTATTGGCTTCGGTGACGTCAACCCTAATAATGCATCTTTTGACCTATACGAGAAGGTTGACGTCAAGCATGGGCTCTTCGTCTCAAGGGTCGGCATGCCCAAGACAATCTTCCACCACGTTGAGCCATCGAAGAAGGTCAGCTTCCACTTGAATCCTATAGCAAGCGACGTCAGCAAGGCGATCGAGAAGTTCCATTTCCCCATTAGTGTGACAACCAAAGTTAGTGGCAGGGTTTCCATTTTTAGCAAGTTCAAGGCACTCATCAGGGACAAATTCCTGGTGAAGAAGCCGTCATCATACCAAAGCAGGTCCTTATTTGTCAGCAAAGAAACAGCAGCAGTCAGTGAGCTGCTGCAGATTGTGTCGCTCCTCCTAACACCAAAGGAAGTCACAGGCCCCACGACTACTGAGCAAGAGTTGGTCATCAAGAAGGCAAAGAAGGTGATGAAGCCGGGGTCCGGTTCTGATGGAAGCCAGCCGTGGCTTCTTCCACTCTCCAAGAGGAGCAAAGGCATTTCCAGCATGTTTTTTAGTGGGAAATGGGCATTTCTGACATCCGCACTGGCCATCCGCACTTCAGGGTGCAATCACTGAAAGGTCTAACTGATCCATGACTCATGTAAAAAAATATGGCTCTTGTTAAACTCATATAGGGCGCCTGCTGGTGGTGAATGGAGATGTATAATCTCCATCCATCAGTTCGCTGGTGTATAACTGGAGAATGTAACCGTTATTTATTCGTCCATGTATTAACATGTCTGAAGTCTAACCCCTGTTGTACATCAAAATATTGTTATTGAATTGTAAGTGCAGATACACATGTATATCAATACACGATATTATTTAGCGGAATTCTTCACGGTAATGTGTTTGTTGCATAAGGCTAACGTCACCAGGCACCAGGCTCTCAATTTTTACTTCAAAGTGTATCTACAGTGTTTTACACTCTTTTACACACCATGGTCTGTGTGTTGTTGAACATCAACAGTTTCGAAGTGGTTATATAAAATCATGAACAGACAATAAACTATCTTTTGTTAATCCAAAACTCATTTATTAATTTCGTAAAAACCAACTGGGTACAGATAGCAAAGATAGCAAATGATGGATCCAGTCATAAACGAGCTTTCTTTTATCACTTGTCGTAGAAGCGAATATATGTCACTGGCCAGATTGACCATTCCACTTCAACCAGAATGATTGTCAAGTGCGAAAAGAAAAGCAAAAAAAAAAAGGAGTGCAGTAACAGAGTATGGATAAGTGACTGTTACACAGCAATGTGTACTTTTGTTTTCTCTTCATTGTACAGAGTACAGACAACCAGTTAAATTCAGCATGAGATTCAATTTACAGGAGGTACAAAGCCATGACAAAGACATCTACCAACTTGTTAGGGTGTAGGTCCAAAAACCATGTGGTGCATTGGTGCAAGGTTTGCCAACATATGTGAATGTATCTTGATCAATCCACGGCCATGGCATCTGAAGCACCGCCGCTGCCTTCTTCAATGCTCATCTTCTGCTCTTCTGCAATAGCTCTCAGCTCATCAGCTATACTCTTTTGCTCATCTTCAATTGAGATCTGCAACTCCTCAACCTGTAAAAGGTACAGACACATTGACAGACATTCCTAGATCAGGCTGAATTAGATATTCAGAATATAGTTGCAGTCCAGCAATCGTACATTCCAGCAGGACAAGAAATACAATTGACAAGAAAAGAACTTTATGTGCCAGTCCGATGAAAGGCAAGCAGACAACTAAATGTTCACACAGAATTAGGTGAACAATCAGATATCACTCATACAGTCATAATACTAACCTGACTGTTAGTTCACAAAAAAAATTAACTGTGTTGTAGATATCAAAATTGGAAATACATAAGCATCATATTTAATATACTATTTTAATTGAGTATATTATTTCTATGTTCCACCATTACATACATGAAGAAAACACAACCTGAAAGGAAGAAGACATTGTGAAAACTCACCACATGTAGAAGAAGGGCAAACTGCTTCTTCCTTAGTTCCAAAGTCCTTATGCATGCTACATTCTCAGCCTCCAGATCAGCTATCTCCTTCTCAAGATCTGCAATGAGTTTCTCAGTTTCTGACCGTGGAGGCTGCAAAGAAATAAGCTTCCGGATTGCTTCACACTCCTCTTTGTGCTGCCTCTCGATCTTGCTCTGCTCAAGTTGCTTCTTAAGATCCTCAATATCAGTCCGAGCTTGCAAAATCTGTCGCTCAATCTCAATCTGCAGTTCATTAAAGCTCTCCTTCTCCCTAATGTTTGCATCAACAACAGCCTTGCTTTTCAGAAGAGGTAGCTCAAAGGTGTTAATTTCCTGAAGAAAGGCCTTGTATAATCTCTCGCAGTCAGTGCTGTTATCTCCATCCTTCTCAATCTCAGTAGCAAAGGACATGAATTTCTTCTGAAGCTTCTTTAGTGGTGGTTCACCCCTGGTGGTTGTCGTCCGAGTCAAAAGCCTGTGTTTAATAATCGTATCATCATCCTGTGGCCCAAAGGCATAATGTGCAGACATTTCTTCACCCCTTCCGGCTAACTTCCTCCCTTTGGCAAGCATTTTATAATGCAGGACCCAAGAACTGAAAATCAGCAGAGTGTTATTAAAAAAATATTTATAATCTAAAAGCAGGTAAGGTTGTTTCACTTCAGATATAACAAAATGTTCACACCTATAAATTTGAAAGCCTATATAAGAACAGGCAAAAACATAAAAATGAACATATCATATACATGAACGTTTGTCCTGCCAAGATGCAGCAAAAAAAGAGAGGGAAGTGTAAATTGTGAAACAGAGCAGGGCCAAGGGGAAGAAAGGGTAAGGCCATCATCATTATTACTGGAATGGATTAAATAACTGTATAAGGGCAAGTCTGTACAGCTAAATACAACACATGCTCTAATTAAAAAGCATTGCAAAATCACTAACTTCTGCTAACCACTGTATTTTACTATTTGCCTATTGTCATTTTTCAGTAAAAAACAAATAACATTTTCTTAAAATTAAATGCTAGCGCATCCATGTTCATAAAGGTAAATGTGTTAATTGTGCTGAGACACAAGATGTTGATTATTGAATTACAAAAAAAGTCCCACTGTTATCAATACACATTGCTGAGTAAAAAGCCAAGAAATATAAACAGTATAGCAAAGAAACCTGCAAAACATTTCGTTGGTAAAAGCAAGCTTCTTGTTATGACCAGACAACCAATGCCTACAGACCGTGTAATGGCACAACAGCAAAATATGGAAAAGCATGGGCAGCCTAAAACTTTCCATTAAGTCCAGCTCAAATAAACACCAGGTAACGAACCATAAAGGAGGAATCATTTGCCAGCTCCAAGTTTGCCACTGCTAAATATCATGCAGAGGAGTGCACTGGAATTTCCAGTAGTACCTCTTTTTGATCTGAGTTACACTAACAATGTATTTGTTCAGCTAAGTTCGTAGATGTAATAAACAATTATCTGTAGATTACATGGCAATATACACCAACGGACTTCCTAGAAAAGCAGCAGGGTTCATCCGATGCTACATTCACAGATTTGCCAGTGAATTGAGACGAGAAAAACAGAAATAAATCCAATTTCGCGTCCCGTTGCAGACACAGGAGCAGACCCGGCCAGTAAAGGACATTGATGCATGGTTATTAAGAAGACGATTAAGCGACGTCTAACACGCTGATCTGGAACGTTAGAACGCCGATTTACCCACGACCGTCTGCGGCCACCCCACGACCGTCTGCCGCCGCCAGTTGAGGCGAACCCCTGCCTCGTTGCCGCGCCCGCCAGCGCTCCGCCGCCGCCCACCCAATTGCGCGCTCCCTACCTCGTCGCCGTGCCCCCTGTCCCTGCCCGTCGTGCGGAACTCACATCGCTCGTCCGCCGCTGCGCAACCACCCAGATCCGCCTGGACGCCGCTCTCCTTGTCCTGCGCGTCCTCCGCTCCCCGACGCGCGAGAGATTTCAGAATTTGGGACGAGCGGTTTGCCCGGTAGATGAAAGAGAAAGGGGGAAGGGGGTACGGGAGATCAAGGGCCTACCTCGCGTGCGCGGAAGAAGCAGGTGCGCCGCGTCCTGCCTGCGAAAGGAAAATGGGGTGGCGGAACAAATGCACCCCTAGGGTTTTCAACTAGCGCGCGACGGCGAGGAGCGAGGCGGCGGCGCGGCGGAGGCGAGACAGTAGCCAGGCGGCGAGTGGCGACGGCAAGAGAAGAGCGGACGCCCCGAGGGTAGGTCGGGGTCGATAGGGTTACGGGACGCCCTGTCACCCCTCGGCCCTTTGGGTTCAGCCCGCTCCGAACCATGGGCCAAATGTAGAACCGGATCGATATCTTTAGTGGGTCGCCCCGAACCCCTTGCAGGCCTATGGGCCTGATTGGATGACCAATATATCTAAGAGTACTTTATTTAAAATAAAAAATATATAATATTATGAAAGTTCGTTTCACCATGAATCTAATGACACCATTTTATGTCCTTAAACTTAATTTTTTTTGTTATTTATAGTTAAAATTAAGAAGATTTGAATTTCCTTTTGGAAAAAAAACTGTGTACCTGTAAACATTGTGCATTCAGGAACGGAAGGAGCAAGGTCAATAGACACGCAGCGCAATGCGCCAGGGCGCAGCACATGCGTTGCCCTTGCCCCGCCAATTCATGCATCCGAATCAATTCACAGGAATCCTACCAATTCCGCGCCGTGACAAGAAGAGCTTCCCAATACGCGCCTGTCACGGCCACATGCTCACGGGCTCTCTCTCTCTCTCTCTCTCTCTCTCTCTCTCTCTCGTGTCACTCCCTTCGCAGTTCCCACAGTTCACGAGCTATCCAAGAGCGCGCGGCAGCATTCAGGGCAATGGCCGCTGCTTGTGGCTTCTGCCTGCTGGCGGTGCTGCTCTTGGCGGCGCTCTCGCCGAGGGCGCTCGCTTCAGCGGCCACGGCCGTGCCGGCAAAGCTCAAGGCAGCGCCGGCGCCTGTGGTGGCCGGGCCGGTGTCCCGGGTGGAGGACGCCAGCATGTTTCAGATATACTACGGCCAGAGCTTCAAGGTCATCAAGAACTACGGCGACGGCAAGAGCTACCTTCTCATGCAGGCAAGTATGCTTGTTATCGCACAGAGCCGCCGCTACCTTCCAGTTCTCTGTCATTTTCCCGAGAAGCGCGCATGTGCAGAAAACGTCCAAGATGGCATCCAAGACCAAGTATTGCACGGGTAGGATCAAGTCGTTCGTAATCCCCCTCGCCAACTTCTCCGTCGACACCACGACTTCTCCAGGTACACTACTTCCTTACCATTAGTTATTGGTATAACAATGCAAACACCTCCATGAACACACATAGTGCAAAAATCTGAGAACGTACATGCACAGATACCAAGCTGCAGTAAATTATCCCAACAAACGCAGCAATATCATTTCTGAACCTTTTTGCATCCGAACTATTCAATGGTTTCATTTGGTTAGCGCAAGTACAAGATCTTCCTTTAGTTTTTTCGGTTGTGCTGATTTTGAAAGGGATTGTGTGTGATTAAATCCCTTTCTATTCAGATTTGACTAGCAAGGGATTAAATCCTCTTCAACACCAGAACAACCAAACAAGCCCCTCAAAGGAAAATAACTCATGACACCTCCCTTTTGTTGCCAAATACCACTTTCCTTTTTTTTTTCTCTCTCTCTCTTTTTTTTTTTTTGGCTGTGTATACATCCGGAACTGACTGGAGTAATACTGTTTCCACCTTTGTCTGCAGTGTCATTCTTTGAGGTGAGCAATGCAGGACACACTGAAACTCTGCAGCATAGTCCAATGGGCAATGGGTCCTGCCAGGAAAGAAATAACTCAGACAAATATTTGAATGTTCAATTCATTGTTTGTTTTGAAACTTATGTTAAGAAAGTTGTGGTTGTTACTAATAAAACAACCAGTATACATACCCGATGAAACAAAAGCAGCAAAAGAAACAAAAAAAGCTGAGACAGACTAGCAGACGTAAATGCTTTAAGCTTATGACATTTAATATTGAGCGTTTGAGCTCATGAATACATTTGACATGTACACAGCTACTTGGGGTGCTAGAAAACTTGAAAGGAATAACATCAAACCAAGTTGCTTCTGAGTGTGTGCTCCAATGGTATACAAGTGGAAATGCTCTACTTGTTAATAGGACCGATGCACAGACACTCTCGCAGTTTAGTGCGAATTTTATAAGCAATACAGATGAAGATAAAGGCTGCAATTTTGCATCATATGTACCCTTAGAAGAGGACACACCATTGCAGGTAAAGCAATAACAGGAACCTGAGTTCCATCTGTAATTTGTCTAGTTATTTATACCTAATACTTACGTATATACTGTCTTTTTAATGGTTATCTCCAGAGGGCTGAGTGGATAAAGTACTTGGGAACTTTCACAAACTCTGAAGACAGGGCTAATGCTGTCTATGATGCAGTTAAGACCACCAAATATAACTCTATTCAAATTGACACGAAAATGTAACAGAGTATGGTTTTATAACATACTACAGTGCCATAAAACCACACTTCACACGGACTATTTGTCTCATTTATCTAGTATGTCATTGCAGATAAAGAGAAACTATCTGTGCTTAAGCAAAGCAGCTGCAAACCTTAGCACGAGATTCAAGCCTATAGTAGCGTGGATTGAATACACACAGGTATGCAACTAGCAACCAGTAAAATCATAACATTCTTGCCTATTCAGTAACTTTTAGAATAACCCATGTTTAGTGATCAAACATGCTCCATCTACCGTTGCAGGGAATGTGGGCATTCATTAAAGAAAATTACACCTTACAGGTAACATAGCTTTCTATCGAATGCTTACTAAAATGTGGTTGTCGAATAAACAAAAGAAGTGTGGACAGATGATGTGCATGTTTTGTTTCATGAGCAGTTTGTCACAGATGCAGGAGCAGAACTCGTTGATGCAACTATTACAAATAAGAGATTTAATAGCTCTGATCCTGAGGATATGGACAACTTCCATGCCATTCTTTGTGTGAGTATTGATCGTATAAAATCTAATATTACAAATTTGTAATGTTAGATACTACATAGTAGACAACCTCACTGGTGCATATGATGTACTACCAAAGAGGCAAAGACCCTTTTTTCTTTTGGTCAGGAAAGAGATTAACCCTGAGACAATTAACATTTCAAATAAACTTCATTGGTTGCATCAAATAAACAGTTCCTGCAAAACATCAAGTGTTCTATTACTTGACAGAATTTTCAAACTCTACGCTTACTTAGCATCTAACTAAGCTTGGTTCACGTGTACTCCAGACTGTGGATGTGGTCATAGATCAGACTTATGCTTTGGAGCCAGCAGAGTACAAGCTATCCACATTTTTGGATAATATTAACGTTAGCCATGATTCATGTTTTAGTTTTGTATCAAACCGCAGCATATGGAGATTTGACAAAAGGATAGGAGCTTCCGGGACACTTGGTAATGGAAGCAATCCTATTGCTAAACTCCAGCATTTCACCTATGTAATGGTCTAATGGATTTCTCCATCTCAAATAAACGGTGTCACAGACATTTCGTTCTTTTCCCCCCTTAGATTGGTACGATGGAGCTATCTCACAGCCACAGCTGGTTATTAGAGATCTAATAGAAGTTTTCTTCCCAACGGGGAACTACACAACAATTTACTTCCGGAATCTTGCAAAGGTACCAGCTGTGTTCTCTCTATGCTACATTTTTACTGTTGTTTAATTAATTCGCACGTCTCCAGATTCCAGAACAAAGTTGTTGATCAGTGGAACTATAATTACACAGGAAGAAGAGGTCACAGAGATTGGCCCTGAAATGTGCACTAGGAGCATATCCACGCCCATGGAGCCTATAATCCTGCCCTGCCAATTATGAACCCACGTCAACATGGAGACTTATCAAGCTACTGTACTCACAAACAGTGGCAACTTGTTGGTGGAAGCATTTTAGGTTACTGACAAACTGATCTAAGCAAAAGCATTTGCAACAAAGATTAGATTGCACAATTGAGAAAGATACATTGATATTTTTTTCCCAAACTATGTTGACTAGCAACTGCTCTTTGCTCTGTTGATCATTTAATGGATGATTGCAAACCAGGACCAATGTATCCATGCCAAACGAATTTGATGTAATTATCATATAACTATTTTAATACAATATCAGCATGTGATTTGTATTTTATTGACTGATCTGTCCTAAAATTCTACTCCCTCAGCCCCAAATTATAGTTCCTTTTAGGTTTCAAATAGATTCATTCATTTTTCTATGAATGCGTTTCGTATATATGTCTAGATTCATCAATATCCATCCAAACATGGACAAATAGAAAAAGAGCTAAAAGGAACTGTCTTTTCTTTCTGTTTTTCGGCAGGGCGTTGACAGTGTAATGTGTGTTGGCCGGGAGGACTCTTAACCACTCAGGTGTTTGTTTGTTCCTATTCTTTCCTAATGACATGACACACAGATCTCCCATGTTGTATGAGAAAAAAATAACATTAGCCACTTGGACTTGGAGTCAGCTATCTTTGCCTGATAGAATAGGGGACTATAAAATTAGAAATGGAATAAGAACCAGAAAGTAAATAGTTATATTTTAGTCAAATTATAGTTAACAAATACTTTCTCCGTCCCAATTTATAGTTCGTTTGACTTTTTTGGCATCCAGTCAAACTGGTTCGTCTTATTCAAAAAAATTCACAATTATCATTTATTTTTATTGTGGTTTAATTTAGCATATAATATACTTTAACTATGAATTAAATCTTTCTACATTTTCGCAAATATTTTGAATAAGACGAGCTGGTTTGACCAGATGCCAAAAAAGTCAAACGAACTATAAATTGGGACGGAGGGAGTAGAGTCAACAAATAGAGCACTGCCAGGTGAAATTAGTGCAACATTTTACATCATGAATCATATTATGGTTTGGGAGTCAACATCACGCTCATGCAAGAGTAATACTTACCAACTAAAGTGCTCTTTGATTTTTATAAAGAGAAGGATCCGGTGTATCAGTTTGGATAGTCCAGGGTACCTCTATTCCATGACAAGAATGAGGGATCTCCAAGAGTCCTGAAAAGAATCAAATGTGATTTTTTTTTTTTGCTGCAACAATTAGAACTGCAAACTTGTTTTAATTAAAAAATTCAAAAGTTACAACATAATCTAGCATGTTCAAGCCTTGGCAGGTGTCCTACATAGTCATAATACGAGGAAAAATAGGCTCCTAGTATTTGCATCTTGACATTCACAGAACTAAGAACTGTTTTGGCATAATAAGAGAAAGTGTATCGAGTCTGAGAGAAACAATATATCATACCTTGGCTTAATCATGTAGAGAACTACAAAAACAAGTGCAAGGAAAAGGCACAGACCACCTACAATCAGATATGCAATGCCAATGAAATTATTTTTGCCTCCGATCCAAGATGTAGTTGAAAGGACCAATGCTTTTGACCCTCCGAAACTATATGTGTTATAGTTGTTCTGTATAACCACTGTTAGTTGATCATTTGCCATAATATCTGTCTCAATTCTGCCGTAAAGCTTTCTGAAAGTTGGGAGGGCAGCAGTTCTCATCCAAACAATGAGATCTTCTTGCTCACTTAACTAAACATTGACAGATAGAAATCGAAAGAAAATGATTTAAATTAGATCAAAACTAAATAGATGAAATGTTAGTAGTGAAAACAGTAATTGTTGATGATAGATAAATTATCTCATGTACCGGTATGCTCTCATTTAGCTTAGCACCGCCTATAAGATTTCCATTCTGAAAGTTGCTGGGATAAACATCACTGCCAAATTTTTTGCTCTTGTCACTCTGCCAAGCTATATCCTTTTTATTCACTTCAATAGCTTTCTTGTTGACCGAAATTGTATATGTATCATTGAACAAACTCCAAGCAATGAGGCCACATGGAACAATTGGAGCACCATCAGCACTATAACCTTCAGGCTCACAATCTTTTGTCAAGTGTGCAGCATCTTTATACCTCAATTGTTTATCACTGCGGCTTTTCACATACCTTGGAAAAGAATTAACACAATGAAAAATGGTCTGAATGTCAGCAATTCAGCATAATTTCTAGCAACATGACATCATCAAAGTGAATTCATAACAGTTCAATGTCCATGGCTGCCTTCAAATGCAGTAGATATAAAAAGAACTGGAAGCAATGGAGTTTTATGGATAGAGTAAATATACCGTCGATGGTTTTGATAGAAGTCACCAATCTGGTAATATATTTGAATTGGGCTCTTCATATGCTTAGGTACCTAGATGGCATACACCAAACAATTAGTTCAGTAAAATTCTGGTGGATAAAAATATGAAAGATAGCATCTTAACAGCACAAGCAATAAACAAGGGTATACCTTAACACTTACTAACGCAAGTAAATTTAGCTGTCATACTCACAGTTAGAGTTCTTGTGCATGATTTGTCAGTCTTAGAGTTCTGAATGAACCCAACCTTGTCAGCCATAGGCACGCAGTTTGTGTCGTATCTATCTATCAGCTCCACGATCTACATTGTAGTCAAGTTACAGACTAAATAACTGCACTATATTACTAAAATCACAAATCCAAAATGTTTCGTTGTTGAAACATATTTTGATATACCTCTTGTGATGCAGAAAGCGATGCTAGGCCAATTGGCACAAATAGGACGCCGACCAGTAAGAAGGCAGAAATGACCTGTGATCATGAAAGGTGCTCATGAATCCCACAGACAATGCAGGAAACATTTATTCGAAAAGAAAAATAAATAAATAATGGTGGGTGGGCTAGCTAATTACAATAGCTGGAGTTAGCAGTGGTTTGCATGCTGGAAGCTCCTGCTGCGTAAACTTAGAATCTGCACACAAGAAGGGGCTGAGTCTTTATGTACACACTATGCTACACTCACTGTTTTATGCAATTAAATTTTAAATTCTAAAAAAAATCTTCGCATAGCACAGTGTACATTGGAAAGACAAACGAAAGAAAAAGGATTAGGAGGAGGAGGTGGTGGGAGGCGGTAACTACATTTGGGCTTGTTGGATTTCTTCGAGCTGTCCTGCGTTTTGAGTGGATCCATCTGCTGTGTCAATAAAGTTGGAGGTAGAGTTAGCAAATTTGATTTAAGAAGCAGATAAAATCAACTACTACCTAGAAATGATTGGAATTCCCGCGAGTCAAGGAAGTAGGAATTGTCAGTTAGCAAAATTAATTTAAGAAGCAGATAAAATCAACAAGTACTACCTAGAAATGATTGGAATTTCCGTGAGTCAAGGAAGTAGGAATAGTCAAGAGTCAAAACACAAACAAACTGTGTAGAAACCCTGCAAAGCCTAATAGTATTAGTTGACTAAGCTGAAAGGGAAATTTCGGGACCCACCGGACCTGTAACCTGTGGGACAATTGAAAAAAAAAATGTGATAGAGAAAGACCGCGCTTATGATTGGTGCAGCGGTAGAGCCTACCGTCTGTAACCGGAAGGTCCCGGGTTCGAGCCCCAGCCTCTGCATATTATGCGGGTAAGGCCTGGCGCTTAAAGATACCCTTCCCCAGACCCCGCTCAGTGCGGGAAGCCTACGGCACTGGGTATGCCCTTTAAAGACCGCGCTTATGATTTATGATGGCCGCTTCTTTCGCCGCTTTACCTTTGTCCCTGTCTAAGCGACGATTATGCGATGATAATGACATCGACAAACAATCCTACCAATTAGAGGATCACGGGTGTGTACGGCGGTCCCATGAATATCACGACACTTGAACCTAATCGCACACAGGGAACGGAACCCTTGGCTCACATATGCCTCCAGAACTTCAAGGCGACAACAACCAAATTGCGGCTAATCACGTCTCGGTTGGCCTAATCATAGCGATGCGCAAGGGTTGGGCGGAATCAGATCAAGTGCTCACGGGTTAGAAGAGGCAGGGAGGACTAGGGCATCAGGAGCTTACACTGGGAGGCCTTCGATCCCCTGTCTCGATGGAGGAGGCGGAGGAGGCGGTGAGGTCCGGTGGTGGTGGGTTCCGGACTTCCGGTGAATGGTGGAGGAGGGCGGAGAGCGACGGAGAGAGACGACGGCACGCGACGCCACGTGAGGGGCCGCGCCCCGGCTCTGGATTAGACGGACCGGGCTGAGGAGGTGGGCCACAAAAGGCCCAATGGGTTGCAGAACAGCAGGGTCGGGACTACCTGCGTGTGCGTGTGCAGTTTGGCTGCGCAGCAGTAAATTTTGCGGCCCTGTCTCATCGGGTTCTGCTCCCACCACCATCAACCTCTCCAAATTCCCATTTCCCAATGCGTCGCGTCGCCTCATCATCTCTCCTGATTCCCGATGCGTCGATCAGTTCCCTTCCCCCTATGTCCTATTGCTATAAATCTGCGTCTTGCAGCCACGCGATTTTGCCACGGTTCCGGAGCAGAAAAGCTGAGTGAGCTATGGCGGCCAGCGTCATCAAGATCAAGCTCGCCGTGGACAGGACGAGGAACCGCGTCCTGTTCGCCGACGCGGGATCCGACTTCGTCGACGTGCTGCTCAGCTTCCTGACTCTGCCACTCTCCGCCGTGCAGCTTGTCGCGGGCGCGTCGTCGCCCGGCTGCCCCTCGAGCCTCTGCCAGAGCGTGAGCTACCTCAGTGAAAGCAAGTTACTGAAGTTCAATGCGTGCCATGGCATGCTTCTTAGGCCTAAACACCAAGATGAGTTCAGGCATTCATCTCTCTCTCTCTCTCTCTCTCTCTCTCTCTCTCATACTAGTAGCTGAACACATATATAAAGTTATAAACACGCACACTCTGTTACAAAATTGGCACTGAGCCACTGATATAGCTACTACTTCACTATAAAAATAGGGATCGCTGCTGGTGCTGCGCTGCGATAGCCAGGAGCGTACCGAGCCTACAGGGACACGGCTCGGACTGCAGGTGTTGGCAAGTCATGGGAAGAGCTGCGCATCTGTTCAACGGAGCAGATAGCAGGGTGAGGCTCGTCAGGGAGAAACGGCGGTTTGTAATAAGTGATGACTTGGTGACCAAACCCGCATCAACTGGAAGTACACATTTGCTGCTTCAGAGGATCGGTTCTGGTACAATTGGTCGCATCTTTGAGGAGATCGAAGTGTGCGTAGGATGGGCGGAGGTAAGCAATTACTACCTCCATCATTGGTTTTGCACAGCGATTGTATAGTAGCGTCTAAAATTGAAGTGAGGTAACATTTCAGAGTGGTATACACATGTAGGAAGTTAATTCTCTGATCATTGTGCCATTTTCTTTTTGGCATCGATTTTGACTTTCTGTTTTATTTTCCGTTAAATAGGTCGTATCTATGTTGAAGGCTTGTTTGTCGACGTCCAAGAATGTATTCACCGATACCTTTCTACTCAAGGAAGCTGATTGGTGTGTTCGTTCTTCTGTCAAGTTTTTCGCGAACGTGCAATGCACGTATCTATTATATTAATAATGGAGTGTTAAAAGAAGCCACCACGTTCGCCGAGAGGACCAAAAAATTTCCACATTAATCAGAAAAAAGAAAAGCCCTCAACCGTTGGATTTTATGAACATCTAACGGTTTAAATTGATCTAAAGAGTCCATCACAAAGAATAATCTAAGCCGTTGATTTGGTGGGCCTTGATTATAACGGTGGATATATTTGGATCTATATTGGTATATTTAAAACATGTACTATTCCCTTTTAGAAAAGGAAAGAGATATATACGGTGAGTAATCATGGTTAATGCATATCGGATTATGTTGGCATGGTTGTGATACACCGCTTGAAAAAAGCATTTTTAGGCTTATGCAAAAAGACATAATCTTTGTTTTTATACTACTACCCTATGTTCTTTCAGCAGAACACCAACATTGAAGTAGTCGCTAGAAAAACATTTTTAAGGCTTACAACAAAAAAGACATATTCTTAGTTTTCAGCTATTAAATCTGATCTTCCACCAGAAAACACCAGCAGTGAAGTATATAGCTAGCACACAATATGGCTGCTTAATTTAGTCTTTTATGACTAACAATTATTAGAGTGAAATGACTATGTCAGTACATATGTGATACATAGCTTGAAGAAAGCTTTTTTTTAGATTTACAAGTAAAAAAGACATATTCAGGAGGTTCTTCTGTCAAGTTGAGCACTGGTCAAAATATTCCGGTCCCGAAGGATGTTGAAACTGAATTTTCATCGCAGTTTAATATCAAGGTGTTCTACGATAGGCACGAAAAGAAAGTCATGTACGCTGAATGCGAGCATAAGTTTGTGGACCTGCTACTCAGCTTCTTAGTTTACCCGGTGTCCTGCGTGATCAAGAACCTTGGTGGATCTTCTCATCTCGGATGCAGTCTGGACAATCTGTACGGCAGTGCCGTCAATCTACATGAGGATAGATTGCTAGATAGAGACACGTTGCTTGATCCCAGCATTACACCATTCGGAGCTTTTCACCCTAAACAAGCCGTCAAAGGGTGGTTCTGCCTGTGCTCTATGTCTTGCTCGTGCGTGTCCAAGGGCTATACTTGTCCTGCGTGTAGCCCGCAGTTTGTCGACAACGGCACGTACGTCGTAGATGATGATTTACCAGGCGTCGGCCATGCTGGTGATGAAGCACTGGTGGAACAGAAGGAAAGATACGGTGTTGGAGATGGACATTGAAACAGGCAAGCAAGAGGTAATTAAGTTTGATCTGTGCTTGCTTTCTATCATTTTCCTTGAATTAGTACTTGCTAATTGCTATTCGGTGATGGCTAACCAAGCTAGCTTGCATTTGTTGTCCCCGCGCTCGCAGGCTGTCCACCTGCTGAGAGCAGCCTTGACATCGGAGAGGACTCTGACGAACGTGTTCATGAGCACGCTAGAGGACAAGTGCCGGCAGCTTCCCCGGCTCCAGCCGAAGCAGTTTCAGATCTTTGTCAAGCTGCACACTGGCCAGACAATAACACTGTGTGTTGAGGATCATGACACCATTGCCACCGTCAAGCGCAAGATCAATGATAGAGTGGGACTCCAGCCTTCAGAGCCCTATCGCTTGATGTACGGTGGCAAGTATGATCTTCCGGACTCGAGCACAATTGCTGACTGTAACATTGGCAAGGAATCAACCATCCATCTGATTTTGATGTCCCGGCATTATCTCCAATTTTCCATTACTCCATAAAAGTTGTAGGCTTCTTGGTGGCACTTCTGCTTGCACTGTTTGCAACATTCTGTTCTGCGATCGATGATTTTACATGTTTATTCGTACTACTAAATGGGTTGTCTGTTAACCCACAAAAAATGTCTTACATGCGACCCAATTGTATCGCTTAACATTTTTTTTTCTTGACCGTGCATTGCACGCAATTGTAATGTTCAACGTATTACCGGTCTACTCACATCTGTAGATATGTCAATCTCTGATCTGAAAAAATGATTAGTAGTAGCTTTCTGAATCTGTCTCACACCATCCCAACAATTAATCGAAGATGTGCACACATTTATATGACTATCTTTTTTTTTTTATAATAGGCCGAGCTGAGAAGATGGGCTGCAAACAAGAAAAGGCCCAATGGTTGCGGAACAGCAGGAGTACGGAGAACTTGTACCTGCGTGTGCAGTTTGGCTGCGCAAGCGCAACAGGGTTCCGGAACAGTCGGCAGTAGATCGAAACACCGCCGCCGCCATCATGATCAAGGAGCGCAGCGGCGCCCCCGCCGTGATCACGATCAAGCTCGCCGTGGACCGGACGAGGAACCGCGTCCTGTTCGCCGACGCGGGCTCCGACTTTGTCGATGTGCTGCTCAGCTTCCTGACGCTGCCACTCTCCGCCCTGCACTTCGTCGCGGATGAGTCGTCGCCCGGCCTCGGCTGCCTCTCGAGCCTCTGCCAGGGCGTGAGCAACCTCAGGGAAAGCAAGCTACTGAGGTCCGATGCGTGCCACAACATGCTTCTTATGCCTAAACACGACGATGAGTTCAGGCACGCAATCATCTCATCCAACTCTCTATGTCTCAGACACGGGATGACGCCTCTTGAGAAACTCGGGTACGAGTGCGACTGCTACTCTGGGTCTGGGATAGTCGGGAGCCTGCCGATCCAACTGTTGTTCTGCAGGTGTTGGGAGGTCATGGGCAGAGCTGCGCATTTGTTCAGCCGGAGTGAAAGCACGGAGAAGTTCGTCAAGGCGAAACGGCGGTTTGTGATCAGTGATGACTTGGTGATCAAACCTGCATCCACTGGTAGCACACACTTGCTGCTTCAGAGGATGGGTTCTGGTAGAGTTAGTAATACCTTGGAGGTGCTTGAAGTGCGCGTAGGATGGGAGCAGGTAAGCAAGCACTCCCTCTACTCTAGTCACGAAATCGTTGTCTCCTTTGACTATTTAAGGTCTTTAAGTTTTAGCTTTCTTTCACTAGCTAGTACCTTTGTTTCAAAATATAAATCAATTTCTACAGTATCCTAAGTCAAAACTATGTCTAAACTGATAGAAAAGCACAAACATATATGACACCTTACTATTATTATTGTTATTATTATCATCATCATCATCATCCTCCATCGTCATCAAGTATGTTTTCATGATATACAAATTTGGTAAGTTTATTATATTTTAAATAGTTTATACACTTTAGAAATTGATCTATTTTGGGATAGAGTGAGCATTTTCATTAGAATATTATTATAATTTGTAACAAATTAAATATACTACTATGAAAGTATCTTTTACGATAACAACAATGCACATAATTTTTTATGTTTTTAAACTAAATATATTTATAAAACTATATGTGATCAAAATTCTAAATGATTGACCGAATTTTGCCCAACGCAATGCGATTGTAACGGGAAGTGGTATTTAGTATTGGTAAACCAAACACATTTAGTGTTTCTTTATATAAATCCTCTATAGTGCAATTATTATTAGGAAAACATTTTTCTAGAATTTTTTTCCTGAAAGGACGGTTTGCCATAGTTTTATTGAAACCCAATTGTTTCTGTTAATTTCTATTTGACTTGAGTGTTGTCCCGGTAAATAGGTTGTCTCCATGCTGAAGGCTTCTTTCTCATCCAACAATGTATTCACCGATACCTTTCTACGCAAGGAAACTGATCACCCGTGTGTTCCTACTGCGGTCAACCTTAGCATTGGTCAAACCATTCAGCGTCCGAGAGAAGAAAAATCTGATTCTTCACAGCAGCTTAACGTCAAGGTGTTCTACGATTGGCACGAAAAGAAAGTCATGTACGCTGAATGCGAGCAAGAGTTCGTGGACCTGCTCCTCAGTTTCTTGGTTTACCCGGTGGCCTGTGTAATGAAGAACCTCGCTGGAACTCCTCGTATCGGATTCAGTCTGGAAAATCTGTACTGCAGTGCCGTTGATCTACATGCCAATGACATGCTAGCAGGACATGCCAATAGAGAGGCGTTGCTTGACCCCGGAACCTACCCATTCAAACACTCTGCACGAGCCATCAAAGAATGGTTCTGCCTGTGCCGTGCTCCGCCGTGTGGGTGCGCCAGCCGCTGCGGCGGGAGGACTTGTTCTATGTGTGCCCCGCAATTTGCCACCGGCGGCGCATACGTGGTAGATGATGATTTACTTATTTACCAGGCATCGGCAATCGCCGTGATGAAGCACTGGAGAGAAAATGATAAGGTGCTGGAGATGGACATAGCGATAACTAAACAAGAGGTAAGGCTAACCACTGTGGGCTTTCTCAAATCCCACTCCCTATCACTATTCTAACTACACTTCTTTCTGTCTACGGCGCAGCATTTATGTCAAACGGTACCGAACAGTGTTTTAGGGAACTTCTTTAGAGAGTCCCACAGTGGATAGCCTAAGGGAGCTAACGCTGCAGATGGTCTCATTTCATCCTGTTCTTGCTCTCATGCACTGGTTGTCACGGTCATTGATATCTCGCAGGCTGTCGATCTGCTAAGAGCAGCCTTGACCTCGGAGACGGCTCTGACGAACGTGTTCTGGAGCAGGTTGGAAGACAAGCGCCAGCAACTTCCCTTGTCGTCGCTCCAGCCGAGGCGTTTTCAGATCTTTGTCAGGCTGCCCACCGGCAGTACCATCACGCTGGATGTCGAGGACCATGACACCATTGCCAACGTCAAGCGCAAGATCAATGACAAAGCGCGACTCCCGCTTCCAGAGGGCTATCACCTGATGTATGGCATCAATCAGATTGTTCCGGACTCGGGCACCAATGCTGATTGTAACCTTGGCGAGGGATCCACCATCCAATGCGCAGTTTACAGGATCTGATAATAAGCAAATTTATGGCCGCTTGAACTTGGCAAAGTTTCTGCATTTGATGTCCTAGCATTATCTACGTTTTAAGTTGTAAGCTTGATGACGCTTCTGTTTGCACTGTTTGGTTTTACATGTTTTAATTTGTCTTACTAATAAATGAGTTGCCTGTTGCATTGCTTATACTTTCTTGATCGTGCATTGCACGCAATTAATTGGAATACGTATAAACTGTGTACGCACAAATAGTATCTGCAGATATCTCGATCCTTAATCTGACAAAAACGAGTAATACCTTTCTGAATCTGTTGGATTTATATCTAGAATTTTTTGACACCATCCCAACAATTAATCCAAGATGTGCACTAATTTCACATTTATGATTATTAGCAAAAGGAATGAACGTTGGCGCGCGCATATATAATGGCGTCTAGCTAGGATTGCGGATCGGATCACCGGTCGGCGGCGGCCCTCGGGCGGAGGATGCGGCAGCGCTCGGAGACTTTCTGCTGGAGGTAGTAGGGGTGGAGCGGGTGGTCCGGCGCGAGGAAGCCCCAGCGGCGGCCGTTGCGCGTGATGCTGAGCAGCCGCAGCAGCAGCTTCTCCGTCAGGTCGCCGTCCCGGTCCCGCGCCACGCACCGCGCCACCCGCTCGATCCGCCGCTTCTCCTCCACCGACAGCGACGGCGCCGCGCGGTGGTCCATCGCCGCCGACGACGTCTCCATGGATCGATCGATCGGCCGGTTGGCTCGCTGCTGCTGGCAAAGTGGCAACGGAATGGATCCGGTGGAGAGTGGTTTCCAAGTGTTGGTGCGCGTCAGATTTCGTGGCCATTCTATAATTATAGCCCGGCCCTGGAGACAGTGCGGACAGATGGCTCCAGCCCCCAGCCCGTGTCCAACTGTTCGTGCATGCATGCATGCATGGATAGAGACCGCGTGAGAGACGAGGAGCCGTTGGGGTTTGCTTGCGATCCAATTCCTGGGCCAACTTAGTGATTCTGGCCCACCCAAAAAATATCCACCGGCCCAACTCATATGCAAATGGGAACCGTTGGGCCCAGATTAACCGTCGCCTTGCCGAGAAGGTGAGCCCATGGCATTTGCTTGCATGCATTACAAATTAATTTACAATCACTACAAGGTCGTGCGTACAGAGAACAGATTTTCTACCTCGCCCCACGATCACGGATCATGCTGCGGGCGGGTGACTGGCTGAGGCGACCGTTTTTATTTTAGAGGCACCAGCACCAGCAGGAGAACGAGGAAGGCGCGTGCCCGGTTTCTCGGATCTGAGCTGCCTGCTCCTCTGTTCTCGCCGCCTCCTGGTTCCTCCTCACCTCCGCGGCCTCCCTCTTCGCCTCTGCTCGGTGGCTTACCGCTGCCAACTTGTTGGCGAGCCTGTCCTGCTCGCGCGCCCGTTTCCGTTCTATCTTGGCCTGCACTCAAGAGGGAGGTTGCGTCAGATTCTGCAACCTGAATTTCTCTCTTTAGTTCCCTTGAACGAATGTATTACAGCAAATTCATGATGTAAAAGTTTCATTCCTGTCCAGCTGAAAGCATTGGAACATGGAATGGAAGTGCTAACGATACAGAGATCCAGTCCAGTGGGCGCCAGGCAACAGAAAGAATGTTCTGGAGACTAATTAAGTTATGGTGAACAACATTATGTTGCTGCACTCAACAATTGTCAAAAATATTTACGTGAAATAGAAATTTGTTTATATACATGCTATAAATGAAAGTATCTACGGTATCTCTGGCACTTGCCACTAGACCATGAAATGAAGTAGCCGAGAAATTGAAATTTTACCTCTATCCTTTTCATTTCAGCTTCAATTTTCGCTTTCTGGTGATTTTCCCAGGCTTGGATCTTTGCTTCCTCCCTCTGAAACCTGCAACAGTTGAAGATCAGAGAAACAATAGCGTTTGCCCAGCTTCCATACGTTCCGCAGTTCTATAACACACCTGATCTCATCTGAAGACTAGGTTTGCTAAACGTACTTTTCCATGCCTTTAGTGATTAGTGCTTCTATACCAACCCCTCCATTATTAGAATGGTATAAAGTATTCAATCTTTTGTGCTATCTTTAAATCATATTGTACTCTCAAGGTGAACAGATGATGACATTACAATTAAACTAGGATTAAATATACCTTGAAATATACTTTGCCTTCTCGGCCTCCTGCCAATCTGCAGCTCGAGTCTCCCTGTTGATAGCAACAGGGTTATCTGTTGTGGTATTCGTAAGATGCGCAGCGGCTTTCTCTTCTTTGCTTGCCCATGCAGCTATATTGGTCTTGCCTAACCTTTGGCCAAGATCCATAATTTCCTGTCTTGTATTTATTTGAAGCTCCTCTTGGGACATCTCCTTCTTGTTAGAATCAATATTGCTGGCACTGAATTCGGTGGTGCGTTGTGGAGTTGGTGTCCGAGAGGAAGTTGGACTAGATGCAACTATAGGAGTCCCAGTCCGAGATGGCTCCTGGCTGGCAATTGGAGTCATTTCTGTTCCCATGTCTCTCATTGACACAGACCTAACTGCGGGTGCTGGTTCGTCGACAACTGAAGCACCTTGTGCAGATTTAAGTAAATCAGACTGAATGAGACCTGAAAACAGTGCATAAGATGAATCTTCATAACAAGCGCACTGAAATGTACCAATATTCCAATGATGTAGAAATACGCTGATGGATTTTTTTTTTCTCTGAATATTTGTGAGCTTTTAACTGAAGCAACTAGCGTCTAATAAGAGAATGATGTAGTATGCCTGAAATAAGAAATATATCCTTCTGAAAGAGCATTTATCCTGGTAATTATTTTCCAGAAGAAAGTTTATAGTTGGTGGGCAGATTTAGCTAAATTAAACACCTTCAGGTATTTCTTAGAGAAATTAAGGGGTGGTAAATCGATTATAGGCTGCCATGATGAAAGCTGAGCATCAAAACCAGACTTTTCTGCACCAGCAACTCATGATGTTACACTTTACCTGTCCCCAATTCACCCCGCTCCAACGCTTCAAATTTCAGAACCAACTATTGTAAACAATCCTAAACTCAACTCTGCATGCTACATTATAAAGCAACTACTTATAGTCCAGCCTCAAAAGTTCAGGCACACAAGATAGGCAGAAATCAGAAACATGGCCCTCATAAGGACAACAGTTATCACTGCAGTCAGAGCATTATAATGCATCGCGCATTATAAATTGAAGCATAAAAAATCGATAGCAAGGCAACGTTTATGCTTACCATCTGAAATCTTAACCAAGGGTCCACTGGTGGTAGTAGGTACATCTGTGACCACCTTAGCAACGGCTGGTGGGCGGCCTCCATGTTCAGGAAATGCCAATGCCGACTTCTTTGGCACAGTTCCAGTGGCAGGCCCCGCACGGCCCGTCCGGTTTGACGTCGGGCTGGAAATCCACTTCTCTGCGTCGTCCCACTTCGACGGCGTTGGCCGAGAGAATGGTGGCAGTAACGCTGCCACCGCCGCTGACCTCTTCACCGTTGGCGGTCCTGATGAACTGCTCTCGGAGTCGAAGCTGTCGTCGTCCGGAGCTCGGTTTCTTGATCTGTGGCCGCTGTTGCTCGACATCTCGGTGGAGGTGGAGCATTCCAAGCTTCCTGTCGACGCATTCAGTATTCAGTATCAGAGAAGTAGTGCTCAGAAAATGGTAAAGGCTGAATAATACAGCAGTTTGATGACTGGTCATGACGTGAACTTACTCTGGTCATCAAGCTCGCCGGAGTCGTTGGCCTCCGGTGATGTGTCCTCGCCGTTGCGCTGGTGTTTCTCTAGCCCGCGAAGCATTGCGCGTAGCTTAGCTGGAGAGAATCCACCGGACTGGAGCAGAGCAGAGTGAAAGAAGGAATGATTCAGTGAGGCCTCAGGAAGTGAAAATAAGGTGAATTGAGCCGACAAATTACTATGCAGAGTAGAAGTAGAACTGAAGAAAGCTGGAACCACAACAGAACGGACAAGAAGATCCCAGCTTTTTAGTGAAATGTGCTCCGACCTATCCCAATCCCATATTTGCAACAGCCAGCGGTTGAAAGCTACGGCACAGAAAGCACCACCAAAATTAAGAACAGTGCCGAGTAACATCAGATGCAGGACAAGGCTGCAACTTTTCAGCGAAATGCGCGTCAAATTTTAGCCGCACAAGTACCAAAGTGTCAGCCGAATTCGAAAGAATGGAGAAGGAACAAAGCACCCTGCAAGGAATCTGTCCAACGGCAAAAAACCTGAACTTCTCTATCATCGAGTTCGGCAACGACAGGCGTGCCTTCTTTCCGAGAACTAATCATTAAAAAGTCGCACCTCAGGAAACACAAAACAGTATGGAAATCCTCAACCTTTTGTCCAAGAACATCAGGAACCCAAGACGAGCAAGAAGGCGCGAGACGTAGCAAATCGAACGAGACCATCGGGGCGAATGACAAGTCCCACTCAGCCTTGCGAGCACCCAACGCAGTGTGAGGACGAGCACCCAAGCAAGATCCAGAAAACGGCGCACCCAGAAATCAAATTCAGGCGGGGATCGCGGCGAGGTGGGCACCTGACGAGGGAGCGGCTCGTGGATGCGCTCGTAGTCCATCAATGGCGGGCTCTGAGGAAGTGGAGAGGCCAGGTAGAGCGGGAGTTGGGGAGGCCGGGCGTGGAGAAGAGAAGAGGAGAGGAGAGGAGACGGCCGCCGAGACAGGAAGCTTTAAGTGGGGATTGGGGGTCCGTGGACTTGTGATTTTGTGATGTCCAATTGCATTTGCTGGTTATTGTAGTGGTGGTAAGCTTAGTGGCGGTGGGATTTATTAATGCTCCGCTGGGAGATTAGCGGCAGGAGCAATTGCAAGCACAGATTTGGTTGGATCCTTTGGCCCCTAATTCGTGAGACAAAAGAATTCTCTGTTTGTTGTTGCGTGTTTGGACTGTGCAAATGTTCAGTTTTCTTGGGCACGGTATTAGGGGAAAGAAAATGTGCACCTTATTAAGGATGGCATGGTCCAATTATTCAGTTTTTGTGTTTGACTTTGACCCCCCTTTTTTTTGTGAAGAACACGTTAATCCTTCCATCAGCAGGGTAAGATCGCATTCGTAGGAGAAGAGCCTAGCCGAATTGTTTGTGAGGACTTTTGCGAGGCGATCGAATGAAGGTGCCTGCTCCAGCGTCTCGATGCAGGGGAGCAGAGAAGAGAAGCTGAATTTCCCACATCTCGAGCTGTTCACCTTTGCCACTGCAGCAAGCAAACGCACCAGATTACGTGCGCCGCGGTCTGCACGCAGCGACAAATGATCAGCAGAGGCCCTTCTTCGTTACTGAAGGCGTCTTTGAATCGGTGGCTAAAATGATTCAGTACACGTCAGATCGGATGTTTCGGTGTTAACCAGAAGTATTAAATATAGTGTAATTATAAAATTAATTATATGGATAAAGACTAAACGTCGAGACGAATTTATGAAGCTTGATTAATTCATGATTAACAAATATTTACTCCGGTAACACATTTGTTAATTATGGATTAATTAGGTTTAATAAATTCATTTCGTCGTTTAGTTCACATATGTGTTATTAGTTTTATAATTTGACTATATTTAATACTTGTAAGTCTACACTATAAAAAAACGAGTTTTGTAAAAAAAAAATTTATCTAGAAAAGCATAGATATACCCCTCACGCTGGCCCCAATGTACAGTTTAGATAAAGTTGGAAAGTGGTGAAAAGATCCAAAACTCATAGATGCAAAATGTTTTATCCACTTTCTCTTTTTATTTTTCACCTTATTTTATACCAACACCCACGTGTTACTTTTTTTCTCTTAGTTTAACGGAAAAAAATAAGCCAATCAATCAATCAAGTTTCCTTTCTTTAAATCTATTTTCCTTTTTTCTCCCTCGTATGGAGGATCGATCATCTCGCGTGTTGCACGAACATCCGAGGATCCGAACACCCTGAATCGATTTCGCCCTGCAGTAAAAATGGAATCCGGAAATTTTACTTCTGCAAACAACTGTGACAGGAAACGCACGTGTGGCAGTGTACAATCTGAATCTGAGGTGTGGGTTAATCAATTCAATTCCTCGTCCGGGAAAAACTTGTAGATGTTGGCAAAATATTTGTGTCAGGCAGGCAAGTGGCGCACTGACGAGACGAGACGTGACAGGAGGAGCAAAGAGGCACACATGGCATGAGGTTTTCAGCTGGGTACTGGGTTCAGGGCCGCCTTTGGTCCTAGGGCCTGGGCAGGCAAATGCTCATGTCCTATATTTTTTTATACCCCCAAGCTCGTGACTTGTGTCTCCAGAGAAGAAAGATAGGATCACAAGTTTCTTCACGCCAGATCTGCGAATTTCCTTGATTTCATGGACGAAACACGCTGCTTCATGTGAAATTCAGGTGTTGCAGCTTGCCTTTTTCCTGCCTTCCAGATGACTACAGTCTACAGCCGGGTGGAGTGCATATGTATCAGTATCACCAAATGTAATACTAGTACTAGTACTCCATTGCTTTTTTGTGCAAAAGTGAAAAGGGAAACAAGAATCCAGGAACACAAAGCACTCTCCTGGTTGGCTGTTTACTGATACTCAAAAGGCATGCCGTTTCCAGATGACCTTCACCCTTTTGCTCGCCCCTGCCGGCCGGCCGGCTGCCCCCACAAGATCGATGGTGTACGTGTACTATGTGTTAGTGCGTTAGGTCCATGTAATTATGCAATCTATTCTATACATACGAAGACTTTGACCAACGGAGTGCCATACTGACATTACAGGCTTATCAATATCAAGCAAATGTAGCGGTGCGTCGTAGGTTATAGCTCTCTGCTAGCTGGTGTTGGTTGCTTGATCGATTATAGAAGGCGTAATTGTGGCAATCCACTTCGTTGGCACACCAACCGAACAGGGGAAAGGTACAATCACCGTCCAATTAGCAGTTGACAATGGAACAAATTAGGTGCAATCTGATTATTTAACAACAGTACTAGGCTACGCTAGGTGTGCAACGTTAAACGTACAAAGGCCGTGTACATTCCCCTTCTCGTGTGTCCCATGTGTGGTCTTAGCTGAGTCAGGTCGCTTCGTTCGTTCCAAAGTGGAAGTTGAAAACTACCACTAGCGAGTCATCCACTCCTCCGTCTGAGGTACATGCCATCTAATATTTGCTCCGAGTCAACTTTTCAAAAAACAAATATTTGCTCCGAGTCAGACTTCCAGATTTGATTTAGTTCCTTAACCAAAATATGCCAAAGCTACCGGTCATATTAGGTTTGAAAAATCCAACATAAAATATGTTTCGATAGATATGGTATTTTCAAATTTATTATTAGGCAATGTAATATATGTTAACATTTGGAAAGGGATAATATTTAAAGGTAAAGATTTTTTTACTATAGAACGGAGGCAATAAAATGACACGTACTGATTTAGAACGAGTATGGAGTAGAAATATAAGTTTCATTTCTAAGGCTGACTCCAACAGCCACCTCCATCCCCTTCTTTCATCTTCTCTCTCTTTACTATTCTAACTATCCACGCTCACAGCTACAGTGCGTAACAGTACCGCATTTAATTTTGCAGTCTCCATATACAGTCACCGCTGGAGATAGCCTAAGCTGGGGTCAGTGTGTGTGTGAATTGGCTCCTTCAATCAATTAACAAGGAAGTTAATGCGGCGCCGGCTACGAGGGATTAACAGTTTTTTGTGAGCTTGATCCATGCCGGACAGATTCAAAGGGTAGGGGGTGGGGGTAGCAAACAAATTCGAGAAGATGAAGGCCGGCCTGGGCCAGTGGGCCTCTATATTATTTTTCTATTATTGTCCACTGTTTTCTTGCAAGAGCATGCCTCCAAACTGGGGAGCGCAAATAAGCTTTTTTCTTGATGGTGATCTTGCAACTGCTCCAGGATTGTTTCCGCGCGGCTAGATTTGTGCTCTTGCAGCTTGCCGTGTTCTCTATGGACGTTTATTACTAGCAGCCCTTTTGTTTGTTTTTAACTTTGATGAATTGACTGTTTTCTTTTTGAGTTAAATGCACGAGCGGTCCCTAAACTTGTAGAGGGGTGCCACTTAGATCCATGAACTTGCAAACCGTGCTTCTAGCATCCTAAACTTGTTTTATGATGCCGTCTAGATCCATACCCCTTCGTCTTATGTTTTGTTTTTCATATAGCCCCTTAAACTTTTCTTTCTTCCCCTATCTAAACCCTTGTACTCTATACTATGCAACCGGTTGTCGACCTCGTCGTGGACGCGCCCTAGGTGGACCGCGCTGTGGACGCGGCGGATCGTGCGCCGCCGTTGGTCCATGTCGAACACCTTGGACGTTCACTCTTTCACCACAGAGCGCGCCCACCGCGAGAGGTCTAGCCCTTGTCGTGCAGCACCGCGTGCGTGGGCGCCTTCCCCGCTAGCAACTCCAGGAACAGCACGCCGAAGATGTACACGTCGACATTCTAGAAGCCTTGCCGCATGCGAGGACCGGGACAGCCACGATGAGCGAGAAGCCAAGCGTGCAACCAATCATAATGTCAGTGATGGCACCGCCGACGTGGTGGTACCTACCCCACCCGCGTCCGGTGTTCCGGGTGGCAGTGCGGGAGGCTGTGACGACGACGCCAACGGCGGTGAGCACTGGGTCCGTGCGGTGCCCATGCCATATAACCCGCCGAAAGAACGTCGTCCCCTGGTTGCTCAGGTAGCCACGGAGGAGAAAAGCCACCGATAGCTACGATTGATCGAGCATGGGAGGCCGTCGGGCGCTGCATCAGGGATGGAGGGCGTGGGAGGCTATCGGGTGCCGCGTCAGGGACGGAGGGGAGGTGTGACGTGCGTGTCCATCGGCTGTGTGGCTCCAGGTGCCGAGGCAGCATCGGAGGCCAAGCTGGAGGCCGCAGTCGCCGGGTTAGGCGGGGGGGACAGGCTCGCCACGGGCGGAGGTGTGGGGGGCAAGCTCGATGCGGGGCCACAATGGTAGGTGAAGCCTTGGGAGTATTCGTGGACCTAAATGGCATCCATCTACAAGTTTAGGAGCCGCTCATGTATTTAACTCTTTCTTTTTCTCTCGGTTTGCAAAAGGAAATGAAGCAGCATCGGATCGTGGCAGAACCGTTCCTTTGTCGCTTTGAGTAGGGCATAATTTGCGCGGTTCTATTGACGGTACTGGTGTGGTGCCGAGGGTGGATCAACTTTGTTTGTGTGTGGATCATCATCTTTGATGTTCCATGCACAGGCAACGCCACACCGCAGACAAGACAATGCAGGCCCCTGATAAACTGATAATGGAATGGTGGTGCTGCGGCTGATGGTTTTCCGGCTGCCTGCCTGGTTCGCTGCTGGCCCTCCACCACTCCGCCGGGTTCCTTGGGGACCCATATGCAGTTGCTGGTGCCTGGTGCTGCCGAGCCGCCAGCGGGCTCAGCGGCTCAGCCCCCCTGAGAACTGTCCGCGCACGGGCGCGCGACTCGTGCTTCCGGGCCGGCTGCCGCGGCAGGCTGGGCCCGTCGTGGCAAGGCAATCATTCTGTGCCCCGGTTTCTGCCGGCACCCGAGCCAGCACTGACACGTCCTTTTCTTGCTGCTCCGATAACGCTTGCCGGCTTGCAGCTCGACTTGTTGTTTCGTTGAGATAGAGAGAGACTCGTGGCTCTCATGACTGTGCGTCTGTGCCGTCGGTGTTGTATCGTTCAGGCATTGCAATTCATAAGCGCTCACCGAACGTAAGTTGCGATAGGCACCGGCTCGAGAATGGCAGCTGGGTTGGACATGAATAAACACAGCACAACGCCACCTTGGCACCTACTGGTCAGAGTAGAAGCATCTCCTCTAAACACGCTACTCTGATCTCTGGTATAGCCCAGTAGTTATAAAGATGAGAATATGATTGTTCAAATCCCCTCCTCTCTGTTCCCCTCGGCTGTCCTGCGTCCAACCAGCCTGCTCATCTACTTCTCTGAATCTAGTGCCTGCTGTATGTGATCTGATGCGTGCTGTCAAGCTGATTGATCATTAGACAGGGGTGCGTGCTATGTTTGTTCGATAAATAAACCCATCGGTTACATTCCTTACACGTACCCTGTAATAAACTTTCCAGTTGGGCCCTTCTCTCCAGCCCTACATTCGCTGCACGATTAATGGTACTAGAAACAATTCACCGTTGGAATTTGGGATGCTGAAATTGCAAATCTTCTAAAGGTGTTAAAGTCGAATGTGAAGTAGCTAGCCCTCGATCTCTTCTTCACATTTGAAATTGCAAATTTTCTAAAGGTGTTAAAATATGAGATAGAAGAAGAGAAAGAGGAGAATGTGAAGTAGCTAGCCCTCGATCTATTGGCTTTGTATCGGAATCCTCACTACAAGGACACAATCAACATTTGATTTGGCGGAGAACCTTCTGTGTTTACTTAAGTCTAAGTTTCATTGTTCTGCTATGTCTAAAATGACTATATATGTTATCTGGTTTGCATGGCTTAGACATGGTGACTTTAATTGCTTGCGTTTTACTGCCAATAATTACCACCAGAAACTTGGCCCACATCCCTTTTGTCAGCCCACAGTAGTTGAAACCAGCCCAACAAAGGATTCATAGGTGGAATATTTTCTGTTTCTTAAAGGGATGGATAGCATCGCTCTTGAGAAATCACATAAAAATGTACGGTTGTACACGATCGACATTTAGAATTGACGCCGCTATTTTTGTGAGTTCTCACTGGATTAAGTTTTGGCGACCGATCAGATATAGCAGGTACTATATTATTACCTTTATTTCATCTTTGTATAATATTTTTATAAACCCTTTTTTGTTTTAAGAATGAAACAAATTTATGTACATAACTTGTGATCATAATTTTTCAAACAACTTATTAGTGTAACCTTTCTAGAACAAATTTTGTGTATAAGGTTTATCCGAATTCAATCGTCGTGACAACTTTTCAGTATAATTTTGCAAGCAACTTTAAGAATAACATACACATATTTTCTTTGGTTAATACCATTTAATCCGCGAACTTATACACAGAATGATTTTGGCAGCACATCTTTTACATAATGATTTTACGAATAACTTGTACACACAAGTTTCCACTGTTTGACACCGTTTTTGAAAACTTATGCACACAATTCAGCGAGTTACTGCACAAAAGCGTGTAGGTTAAAATATATAAGAGGACATATTTTGTTTATAGCATATAAGAAGAGATGGTAGGCAGGTAAAAATGGGAAAAAGGATCGATCTGCGATCGGTTGCTAGACAGAAAATCAGAGTATACCCAACAAGTTGTGGGAGGAGTTGCAAGTTGCAACGGGCCCTGGTGTAGAAGCTTAAGAAAGACCGCTGTGAGGGAAAACTTTATGATCAGTCCCAGTGAGATTTTTTTTATCAGTGTTTGGACTGGAATCAACCAATTAGGAGCACTAGTTTTATGAACGGCTGCACTGCATCTGTTGAGTGGCTACTGTTGCTGGCGGCTGCACCGTGGCGCAATTGGTGCAATTATTTGACTTGACGAGCACTAGCCTTCCCAGTTCCAAGGCTTTTCTCACTACCCAGTAGCCAGTACCCACCAGCAGGAAGTCGATTTCTCAAAAAAAAAAAAAAAGCAGGCGCAGCAGTGGTAGCTCGGGCACAATAGTAAAAAGCCGCTCCCCTTTGGCTGCAGGGGTAGCTAGGGGCCTGCCGGGCAGCAAGGCGCTTTTGGTGTGTCCCATTGGCTTGTCTGAACAGTGGGGAAACACGAAAGGGCACGCCGCACGTACGCATGGCTCTCGGGCCATGGAGTGGAGAGAGGGAGTGAGTGGTCAACTGATGGGCATTGCAGTTGCAGATCTGTTTCGCGTAGCCCGTGAAGGGCACCGGTACGTGCTTCTCATTCCATACTGCAACTTGTTGCATCGTCCATGGATCGATCTGGATCTGTTACACACACATGCATGAGCTGATCGGCGAGTAGACATCACATACACTGCCTGCTTCTGCTTGGGACTTGACCTGATTTGCAGCTCGATCTATCTGCTACTACGACTTACGACTACGTACGACACGCCGGCCGGCCGCCGGCGAGCAGAGCAGAAGGCGGCGCGCCGGCATGGAGGCAGGCACCGATCGAGCTCTCGAGAGCACTAGAGAGATAGAGCGAGAATGAATGAAGTAGATCGAACACACGATGATGATGACGATGATCACACTACTACCTACTGGCCTTCCCTGATCGAGGACTCCCAGGCAGGCAGCTCGATGGATTCGATGGGGATTAATTCCAGTCGATCCACCGTTATATTAGACGAGTAAAGCTACATGATGGAGCAGGCGTTGACGTCGTCGTCGTTGAACATGTTGCTGACGGGGTCGGCGCCTCGGTGCGGCTCCGGGAGGTGTCCGTGCTTGTCGCCGTTGTAGCCGTGGCGGTAGTAGTTGTAGGTGCGGCGGTAGGACTCCTCGTCGTGGAAGTAGTCCTTGGCGGAGGTGAAGTGCAGCGGCTGGTCCGGGTTGGGCCAGAACTCGGCCTTCTTCCCCGCGCGCCGCACCTCCTTGAGCACCCGGTGCCGGTCCACGTACCCCGTCACCGTCACCTTCTCCATCTCCACCTCCACCTCCACCGAGTCCACGCCCCGCAGCTTCGTCACCGCCTGCTTCACCACGCGCTCGCACCCGGAGCAGCACATCCGAACCTTCAGCTCCACCGTCTGATCAATCCAATCATCAGCTTTCAGTTCATGTCCATGCATGCATGTCTCAATATCTATCCTATCGGGATAAACTAAATACTAAATTAACACTCGAGTTGGATTGTAAATTGGATAAAAGCTCACCAGCAGTAGTAGTTTAATTATTTACAGCACGCCGGGATAAATTACAGTAACAATTCGACTAGTTTAGTTTACTAGTATACACTAGTGTCTCTCGACAACGGCGTTTGCGTTGCAGCAACCGAGGAAAAAGGCTTTTCTTAAACTTTTTCCCCCTCCCTTTCTCGCCCTCTTTTTAGGGCGCGGCGCCTCCGCACGCATGATGGAAGTCTCGCATGCCACAGAGGCCACGCCTAAAGGAAAGAGCTAAAACCTTTGTCACTACACAACACAGACGTCGTACTACATGCAGAATACTGTTACTGTGCTACGTACGGCTGCCTGATCGATAGTAAACGTTCTGGAAATATTGTTGGTGGCGGACAGAGAATAGATCTGAAGATGTCACGTCGCATTCGCATAATAACCAAGTACCTAATAACCAAGTTGCTGTACTTGCATATGCTCTGCCATTTGTTTCGCATGCATGCTACAAGCTTTCTGTTCTGATGCCTGAATCGCCTGATGGAGTGGAGGATGCCTTTGCCTTGCCCGGCGAGAGAACAGATGAGCAAGGCAAGCAAGCAGCATATGCAGAGCTACACAAGCTAGCTAGGTAGCAGGAGAAGAAACGGAGGCAACCAGCACAACGACGCACGCACCTGCAGCGAGAGCGGCCTGCTCCGCCCCATCCTGCGCCCGGCGAAGGGGCCCTCGTGGTAGTGCAGCGTGTTGGCGCTCGTGGGGTGGCTGCTGTAGTAGTAGGCGCCGGCGCGGTGCCCGCTGCGGTGGCCGGCGGAGGGGTAGAAGCAGCAGAGCAGGAAGTGCGACAGCGAAGACGACACCGACATGGCTTGGCTGGCGACCGAGCTGGCTTGGCTCTGCAGGTTCACCGCCGCAGCCTTGGCTCGCCGTGCACGCTGCCTTATGCCTAGCCTGCTGCCTGCGAGCTTCGATGCTGCCGGCGGCAAGGGAAAATGCCTGGGCTTTGCTTGCTTGCGAGCTCGGGTTGGGTGGGGTTGGGCGCCGGGACGCTCGAGTGCCTCTCCTCTATGTGCCTCTGCTGCTGCTTTTATCCTCTCGACGCCGCAGCCGCGCGCGGCGCGGCCTACCCGGCCGCTGCTTGTGAGCTTTAATTTTGGGAGAAGGGAGGGAATGGTATCTTGGAGCGGAGCAGATGGCAGAGCGTGCTCCGTCACCGTGCGTGCTCTGCTTCTTGCCTTTTTCGACCCTCGTATTGATGCTTGAATTGTGGGAGACTGGGAGGGAAAAGGGGGGCCACCTGCTGGCCTGGCCACCCCGGTACGGTACACATGTTCTGCCACCTCAGCCGTGGATTAACACTACCACAACCGCCTACTCTAGTACACTAATCATGGTTTATTTGCTGTTGTCGTTGGGAATTTGAAATGCTCAAAGTTTCAGCTTGATTTTTAAAACAAGAGGTTACGGCCTGTATATGGGATGATGCATGGGTGATGTTTTTGTTTGTTACAGGCAGATGAGCTAGCTCTAGCTGCACAATGATGCTCATGTTTCGAGCTCCTTTCGTGTAATCATGGACGCCAGCACGAGTGAGAGTAATCTATGCCCGCCAGCCCCCATCTGTGCGTGCTCCTGCGATTCAAACGCTCGGCAGAAGAACACTGGTCAGAACTCAGAACCAAGCGTTCTGAATTCATGCATGCTCGGTCGGTTTCAGCTTCTGACCACTCAGTCACACTGCTTGCATTGTTCAAAGTGTACTAGTAGGCAACATGGGAATATCTAAGTGCATATATTCCATTTCTCCTAAATACAACTCTGCTTGCTTAGAGACTAATACTACTGGCAGATCAGCAGCAGCGCCGCAGGCAGGTAGAAAAAGTGTCTGTCTCAAGGAAGGAGGAATATATGTCAGATTTTAGCAGGGAAAAAAGTTTCTGAGAAACATCTTATTCTATCTTCCTCCTAGCTCTACCTTGCAAGCAATGAAACGAGTTCCAAAGCTCATGCCACCCTCAGTGATATTATGCCTTTGTGCTTATTCTGTCCAGGCTTTTCTGCACACGGCGTGCGCTACTATTGCGTACTACGTGGTTCTCTTAACCTAGGCCACAACGGCCACAGGAAATTCTTCCCCCTTGCCTTCTGCGTGCTGACACTACTGTAATTCGATCTTGTATGCCGGTTTCTGAATTCTGCACTTGTGCTGATTCCAGCTCTCGAACCTAGAACCGCATCGATGCCACAATAATGCCTCGCTCGCAAAAGGGTGAATACTCCTACTATCTAGGTACCTAGATACTCTTTTGTTGCACAATAGAGCTGACAAGACGCTGCTGGTAGGGTTTATCTTAGTGACCCATTCAGCATACCATGGATCAGGATTCATCATACCTCTGTGTACAGAACTACAGATTACTCTGTTAGTAAATCATTTGGCTACACAGGGTGTGGGCTAATCCTTAGACCAGGAAATGCGCTACACGTAATCACATTGAGCGTAGTGACAAGTTGACATGCGGCGCCGAGAATTAGTGCCGCCGCAAGAGAAATGAGCTAGCCTTTGTCTGATCAAGGAGCCCTAGCTAGTCCACTCTTAGCTGAAGATATACTACTAGTATTTGAATCCTTATTCCAAGTGAACACTAATCAGACTGTCGTTAAAGAACACAGTGTCTGCCAATAACAGTTAACAATGGATTATCTGGTTGTGATGGGCCCAAACGCCGATTCTTTCGGCAGGAGGCTTGTCCTCATTACGCCCACTAATAAGGAAACTCAAATCAAAAGCTGCTCTTTTTGACCATTAATTGTCATGCTGTCCCGGCCGGTTTGATATTTTTTCAGGCAACCTGTCCTGTCTCACATTGGTTGCCATTTCATGTTTCATCAGCTGGATAGTACTAGTGTCGATTTAGATAACTCGCAGCAGGGCCGCGCTTTTCTCCTTAATCTTTATTAGTGCAAGAATTATGTTTTTGTCAACTTTAAGCACCAGCCATTGGTGCCTAATTGCATACTGCCCACCATATATAATCATTGTGTATCACTCACTTAAAAACTCCCCTTTGAGCCGAGGCAGAGTATGCGCGCTGATCGGCTGGTGATGAGATATTGGGTGTGATCGATGGCCCATGGATTTAACTTGAAATGATGAGAGTTGGATTTCTTTATGGACGTACGAATGGCTCTCTCTGATTAGGAAAGCTGTGGACAGGACTGGATAACATACAGCCTTTGCAGCTGGTCCGGTGATTTTGTGCTCGTAGAGGACCTTGTTTAAGCTCCGGCCCTTTATGTAAAGGAAAAGAGAGAATAAATTTTTGGTTTGGTGCTAGTCATTTGCAAACCAAACAATGCCACTATATTACGGGTCCAATGATGGAAACGTAAATGGATTTAGTAGAACCTGCATTGTGAGGTTATGGTGAAGGCTAGCCCTTATTAATGATGATAAGTTATTGCCAAGGAAAAGGAAGCTAGATTCTGATGTGCAAATGGAGTGATGGTAGAATAATCCAAAATGATTCTGCAATTCTTTACGTAAACAAGTATTCCTTGGGTGATAAAGAACAATCTTGCTTATTTTTTAAAATTGTGGGCATAGGGATAAAGTTAACTAGTTTCTTGGTAAAGTTTTTTCTCCATCCTTTTCCTAATATTCTCTGTTCGGTCCTTTCTACAGTGAGCGAGCTTCCTAAAAGGACGAAAAAATGCCTTACTTTCCCAGTAAGTAATTCAGCCAATGTCTTTTGAGACTCTGAAGGTAACCAAACCACTCTCTGAGGAAAAAAAAAAACAATGCCGGGCGTTGCTGGAATCAGATCTGAACTCAAAGCCAGGTTTGAGAGGAAAAGCTGGCGCTTTTGATGGAACACAAGTACTTGGTTGTGTGTCAGGACTCTGAAGGACTATGACTGAGGAAGAACTGTGTAACTCGAGGAATAAAGTCGATATGTATCCCAAAAGCCGAGAGAGAATGACAGGAACATCGAAAAGCAAGAAATACTCTACATGCTTGCTGCTGAAGTTGCTCTCAGGAAACAGCTGAAGCCTGGAAAAGGTAGTGGTGAAACAAGAGGAGGTGTCACTGCCTCACAGCAGCCTCCAGCCTCTTAGCAAAATACCTCTTGCTGTGAGGTTTCCTTGAGGCCGATGCATTCCAATTCTGAAGAGCACGGTAAGCTTCAGTCTGTCTTCTGGAACACCTTCATGTTCAGTTTCAGTGAATGCTTCAGCTGCCATGTGTCCATGTTCCGAACTGGTACTCTTCTTGTATGTAGGGCACAAGATGTGATTTTTTTTGGTCCCCAGGATATATTGCGCAAATTATGCTGGGAACATTTGAGAGTCGATATTACTACTAGTAGCAATGCTTATTCTTATCTTGAGACGTTGCGGAAATCGTGCAGGTTTAGGTAACCACTTGCGCCATCAGTCGATTCGATGTAAACCAGATAAAAAGATGCAGACGAACAGGTGACCGCACCCGTCGCCAAGTTGCTCGAATATGTGGCAACAAAACGGAAGCTGACACACGACGACTAAGTGACTAATTTCCCACTAAAAACGTATCGCATCCATGCATCTGCTGCAAGATGTCTCCCTAAACACGCCAGCTAGCCTGGTACAAGCTACTCCTAGGGGAGAATGGAATCCAATCCTTATCCACAATTTGGCAGTGGAGGAGGCAAGCACGCACGGCCTGGCCGCCGAGGCCGAGCCGAGCTCCGCCGCGCGCGGCTGCCCGGGCCGATCGACCGAGCACGAGCAGAATGCAGACGGTGGTGGTAACCCGGCCGGGACGGGGAGGGACATGCATGTGGAGAACTCCCGGATAGCTTCGAATTTACAGGATGCCTGCCGGGGCAGCCCGGCCGTGGGATTCCCGGCGCACTGGCCGCGGCGGGGGGCGAGAACCTAATAACACTAGACGCAGCACGCAGCCATGGCGCTTTATCTTTTATGCCTTAGCTTCAGAGTCCGTGGGCGCGATTCCTTGGTGAGGAAGCGGATTTGCTGGTCGAGGAATCTGTTCAGAGAGATCGGAAGAGGACCTCCCTGGACGGGACGGCGGGTAAGCGATGACATGTTGCCATGTTGGGGAAGAAGACGAGCCGATACGATACGACTGCCACGTCATCTCATCCCAAGCCAATGTTTTGCTCTGGATCGGAATTTCAAAAGAAAAATGGCCCAGCACGCATCGGCCATTATATTGGGCCGTGTACTGAGCCTTGATTCACAGGCCCATAGCTATCCACGGCCCATTGGATTGGATGGAGCCCTACCCTTCCAAAAAGGCTTGGCACTCTTGGCCCACAAGGTTGCGGTGGCCCAGCGTACCAGGCCACAAGCGCGATCCATCTGGGTCAGTTGACAAACACAGAAGCAGAAGCCCACCTCCGCTCCGCCGCCGTTCCAGCCAGGCACCGCCTCCGAGTTCCATCCAACTGCCCGTCGGCGCCGACGCCCATCTTCCCCGCCGCCGGCCGCCCACCCTGACCACCGCTACCCGTCGCGCCGTAGGTCGTCGATGGGCCCTCATCAGCCTCCGCCGAGCGAGCGTACAGACACAGGTGCGTCGGCGACTCCTCCCTCTTTCGCTCGCTGCGTGATAGATCCGTTGTTGCTGTTCGTCCCTGTGAATCTGGGACGATACTGGGTGTACCCGACGATCGTTAGACCATCCCTAATGGGATACACTGTTTGACACTGTAGCGCTACCGTAGACAGAGAGGGAATAGTTAGAATAGTGAAAAAATAGTGGATAAGCAATTGGATATTGGCAATGGTTAGGGATATTCTTAGCAGCTTAAGGGAGGCGTAGAAGGGGGGCCGGGCCGCCGGGTGTAGAGGCGTCGCCACCTGCACCTGCAGCTAGCATCATCCTGGTGCAGCGATCGAGCGAACGCAGAGTGAGTGGGGGCGTATGATACGCCGCGTATCTAGCTGTACCTGCAAGCACAGCATGCAGCAGCCTCCTACGCGACGACGCATGCATCTGATGACGCGCCATTAATAATCAATCAATCAATCAATCCTCGGTGCACATCGATCGATCAGGGTTTCATCAGAAGGCAGGTACGTCTCATCAGGCATTCGTTCAGGCTACCACCTGGAGGGCCGGGCACACACAGCGCGCGTCCCAGTCGCATGCACTCCCAGCTGTGATGGCGACGCAGCTAGCGGTAGGCCGTATGGCACTTAGATTAGCTGTTCTGCTCTCCCGCCAGTTCGATCGATTAAGATCATTTATAGGTGGAGGACAGTGCACAGCCCTCTGAGGTTTGAGCTAGCGTTTCAGCGGCAGCCGCGCAGCAGCTGGTACTGAATTGAAGCCCACCCAGATGCGCGCGCGCCACACTGCTCACGGCGTCAGCCCCGTTGCTCTCGTCGTCGTCCTCCGGCTAGCTACCTCTCCGCTCACATGCCTGCTTGCGCGGCGCCGTACATTTACTGCAGAGGCAACATGGCCTGGATAACGACGGGGAGCAGCGTCCGGCGATCGGTCACATGCTTTGCTTGCGCCATGCTAGCTCATGTATGCATGTGAAGCGAAGCGCCGGCCGGCCAAGTAGGCGAGAGATATGGATTCGATCGTCAGTGACAGTGATCCACCACGTACGGCGGCCAAAGGTTGATTTGGAGTTTCGTTGTTGTTCACAAGATTGTGCGTGCAGCTAGCAGCCGTGCAGGCCGCAGAGAAGCTCAGTAGCTCACCGGCCGGCCGCCGATCGACTAGCAGGAAATAAGAAGAAGCTTGAGATGCAAATGCAGCCTAGTAAACGCGTCCTCTCTAGATGGATAATCCATCCAGATCCTGCAGACGCCAGCCTCATCTGATGCCCACCGCATTGCACCAATAACTGAAGGGGGCCAACCAGATTCAGTTTTCATTTACACTAGTTAATTATACGTACTTCTCCAGTTTGCTGCTGCGAGTATATATATATATATATATAAACGCATGCGAGCGACGGAATTGAAGGGGCATGCATGCCACAGGAGAGGAGAGGAGATGCAGTGGACCGCCACCTCCTGGCGGACGATTGCTGCCACCGTGATGCCTGCACAGTGGCGGAGTTATGTGTACAGGAACAGATGAACAGGACGTGACGCGATGCGGTCTTCCTAATGGAGGCAGGTGCCGCAGAAGGCCAATCACTCTGACCACGTACATTGATGTACGTGCAGCCACGTACGACAGCTGGGGGATTGGATCGATCTCCAGCTCCTCTCCGCGGTAAACCAAGCAGCAATGCAGCGGCCGGCAGCCGCCGCAGGGTAAACGCATGCATGGCCGGGAGTGTGCTTGCTTTTTCACGTGATACTGACATGTGGGTCTGATACTGACGCTAATCTCTCCATCGTAGGACCAAAAAAAAGGGGCAGCATGTAATCGGATATTCACAGTGACATATATTCCTGCCATATGATATGGATTGATGGCAATAGCTAGAAATAATGGCAGTCCGCTTCTTTGCAACTACCCTTGGTGCGCTAAGATATTTATCTCCTCCGCCTGTGTTCTTTCCCCCTTTTGCATGGGCTTAGATATTTTCCCCACAGGGATTGTGGGGAATAATTCCCCCTTGACTGTTAATAGCCTATATATTGGTTTGTGGAAGAGTATCGGATCATTCCAACTGGACACTCTATATCAGTTGCAGTATATTTTATTAATCAACTAGACGTACTGAGTGTATGCAAGTCATGAGCTTCTATCTAAACGTCCAAACTTTATCACAGGCTGCTATCTGAATATCTGACTGTTGATGCATGTGACGGGCAACAGGCAGGGTGCGTGCAGAATGCTAACCAACTGCAAGTCTGCAACGGTTTTCGCAGGCATGGGACTGAACGGCCCTCCGCTGGGGCTCACCGAGCTGTTGCCTCGTCTGCTGGTACATATATCTTCTTCTGATATTAATTATCCGGTTTCCTGTGGTACAAGGACATGTATACTCTTCTGAGATTAGTTATCCGGTTTCATATGAGAAAAATTAAATGATCCTGAAACTGCACCAAAATTGTGATATGATTATCTCTAGCTAAAAAGTCAGTTGCGGGGGCTAGCGCTCCCCTGCTAATAGACTTGCTGCACTTGCGACGGTAACTAGTAAGAAAAAAGGTGTTTCGCTGTTCACTTGTTCACATCTTTATTAATTTACGATGCGACTATATATAACTAACTACCTACCTATAGGTTTCGTTTTCGTTTGTTCATTGTATGTGTTTTGGCTTGCCTTTTGATTTTCCTTTAATTTCTTTGGAATTATATCTATATTCTTACTAAAACAACATGGAAATCGAGATTGCTTTTTAACCCCCTCAACTAGTTACTCCTGAAACGGCCCCTGACGATCGATCATCAATCATCAGTACTATGTGTAAATAAACAGAGTTACTGTTATTTATGGTTTGGGCATTCATATAATACATGCATGCATGTGGTAAGGCTGCCCTCACTAGTGTATCCATTGAGGATGCCTAAAACACTGTTCTGCACTGTACACGCACGGTAAATAGAGAGAAGTTTGAAATATGGGCGATTGGATGACACTCTGGTGAGAATAGCCTAATCGAACTGGAACAACAAACAGTTGCTAACTTATGGTTGGCTGTAAGAACTTTTCATTCATTTAAAACCAGATCTGAAGGCAGTTATTGCTTGATTGGGGGAATAAATCCGATCATGCTCGCCATTATTACACTAATCCATCTGTGTAAAAAGCTTATGCGCAGATATATACATAAGTGCTAACGACATTAATGCATTAGACAATGCCATCTGACCAAAGAGCAGTGCTTTTGCAGAAGAACGTTCACATATGTTGATATTATTGATACTCCATCTAGCTACAGTGCAGTCTGGTAAAGTTAGCAAAAATGTTAATGCAGCCGCAATGAAATGACAAGGAGAGGTCCCCTATTAGCTTAACCTTCACCTCCAAGGAGCCATCACACGCCCACACCCTGGCTACCCTACCCACTGATAGGTATCCTCATTGCAAGGACCACCCGAGCATATTTTTATTTCTTCATAGGCAATTCAGATTTTTTCCATACAAAATAACCTACCACAAGTTAGTTTAACCACCTATATTTTTGCCCGGTCCCCCTACACTTACATTATATATTATGTATCTGCATTTGTTGAAACACTGCATGTTTGATCTCGTTATCAATTCCGCCACGCCGCCGCACCCCCCCCCCCCCCCCCCCCCCCGAAACATAATGGGCCTGTATCGATATACTCCGTATTTCCTTAAGAAATGGAAGTGTTAATAATCAGAATTCGAATACAGCCTCTATTTCCTTAAGAAGGGCAGTAATTTATCTACAGGCCGTCGTATATATAGGCCAATCAAAATACTTGCATGCACCCTCACACACTGGCAATCTGGTACTGCACACAAATGCAGCTTCCTGGCATCCTGTGCATCTACAGGACAGAACATATCCACCTCTCATGAGGATATTTAACCATGCGCATGCACCCATACATGCATGATAAGTAGATGATCTGAGCTAGTATATATAGGCAGGACCCAACCCCAAAGGTCTACTAGCTTGGTGTTGAGAGGCTACACCCTCCAAGGCATAATCGGGCATGGTCCATGGCATATGCATATGCCCTAGAAAAACAACAGAAATGTGCCCCCTCTATTGAGCCAAAGTCCAAAGGTACCTATGTTGTATGCATGGGAGGGGGGAGGTGTGTAATCCTAATCAGTATCTTGTCCATGCTTGCATGCCACCATAACGCATGTGCACTGTACCATTCCTTTGCTCCTCTTCCTCTTGCACCCTTCACCGGTCCCTCTCGATCGGTCTCAACGCGCTGGTCCCCTCGCAGATCAATTACTAAATGACACATCACACATGTATAGTTTCCCCTCCCACAACCTCCAGCCATGGCCATGGTGCGCATCACGATGACTTGATCAATCACCAATGGATGCATGATGGCGAGAGATCTTCTGTAGATGAATATGTATGATGCACTCAACTTCTACTTATGTGGTAAAAACTGAAGAGAGACAGATGTGTCTATGGCAAGCTACTAGTGAAGATTCAGGGTGTCAAATGCTATATATGGTATCTCTCACTGATAGATCATCTTGTTTAGCTTGATTTCCTCTTTAAAATTTGCTCTAGTAGTGGGAGCTACGCAAGTGTAGGGGCATGGGCTTGTAAGTATGTGCACGGTATGTGTTGTTCCTTGCAAGCCCTGTTGGGGCCACCACTTGACATACTGGGAAAAGGAAAAGCTGACCAGGCAACAGGCGTGCATGTTGAATAAGATGCAAAAGGAGTTAAGCTGCGCCAGCCAAAAACCGTCTAGCTAGGTTTTCCATGTTGTGCCACACTGACGTAGCAGTGATGCCATGCTTGCAGCAACCGATCCATATTTTGGGAGTAGCCAGTCGCTATATATGATGGTGTGATGGATGATCAACCAGTCAAGATAACTAAGGATGCAGTACAAACGTTTTAATTCCTGGTTGTATTCTCACGGTTATTAGTAGGCAGACATGTCCATGTATCAGACTGATACTGATTTACTGAAGCCTTCCCTGTCAACGGTCACGCATGCATGCACATATGCCTGGTAGTCTGACCATCTATCAGACTGCTTGTACAGTATATGTCGCCGGTGCTATCAATTAATTAAGCCAGGCTTTAATTTACAGATACATATATCAGACTACATATACATGCCTATACATGCGTCCATTTGACCATTTGCATGGAAGACACAAAGGGTGTGTTTAGATGGTTGAAAAAAACACTGTTCCGAACTGAAAAGCACTGTAGAACCACTGTAGCACTTTTCGTTTGTTTGTGGTAAATATTGTCTTACTATGGTCTAACTAGGCTCAAAAGATTCGTCTCGCAAAGTACATCTAAACTGTGCAATTATTTTTTTATTTCATCTACATTTAGTATTCCATACATGTGCCGGCATTTTGATGTGACGGGGAATTTTCTTTTTGCATAGTGAATTTTGGGAGAAAATTTGGATACTAAACAGGGCCAAAGGGCAGAAGAGAAGAGGGCATGCAGGGCAATGGAAATGGTGGAAGGCTAGTCTGGTCTGCTAGCTTCGCTTCTCTTTCTGATGGAGAGCTGCTGGGCTTCCTGCTATGGCCTGCCTGCAAGCCGTAGCTTCCTACCTCATGGAGTCATGGCTGGCCAGGCCAGTAAAAAGGCTGCATCGATCCTTTCATTAATTCTCGCCTGCAACTTTCTCTGCCGCCCGCATTGCATTGCCAGCTTGTTGCTACATGCAGACAATTGTATGAAACAGGCCTACTGATCGATCGGCGTCCCTTTTTTGTGTCTAAAGCGCTACTATTACAGAGTGTTGGAGCCTAGAAGAACTTGTAGCATTTATATACTCCGTATGCCTCTAGCTTGCTTAATATGTTTGATATTTTCCATTTTCGATCAAAGTATGACAAATAAAAAAAAAAACGGAAGCGGTAATATATACCTATCTAGCTGTGTACACATCAACATGTTTAAAAGATCTAAAAGTATACATATATCTATGTCCACCCCTAGCCACAACTCCCCAGTGCACCTAGAGGTGTTTCAACATGAGCGCCTTATGCTGATTTGAGGAGGACCGTCCTACTCCCCCAATTCAAGATTTACTTTGTTACAGTATAAATTCCGTCATTTGATCCTTCTCCTGAACATAACCTTAGCATGAAGTCAGCTATATACGAAGATGCAAATGCAATAAAAACCGGGGTGGGGGGTGGGGGTATCCAGTTGCAGCGGAGTTGCGATATAAATTAGTACATCGCATTGACACTGTCCATTCATGGAAGACTTGTGTGTTGACAATCAAATAGTGGTCATACTGAACAACCATACGCTATCTTGTAGCCAAGTTGTTGATCAACAACTTGGCTTCATGAGTGGGATCGACTCCATTGTAGAATGCTTCGTATCCTGCATAAAGTCAATGGATCTCGATGCGACGACACACAAGTGACAACGCGCATGCATGCTTACTTGCTGGTTGCAGACAACTGATGCCCTGGTCTGCATGGTCCGAGATGGAGGGAGTATGTCTCAATCCATCTTATCTACACAGATCCGTTTTATAATTGTGAAAAGATTTTACGGTGATTGAAAAAATACCCACCTGGTAGGTACTAGGAGATACCATTTTTTTTATTTTAATGTTATTTATGTTTTTTGTAGAATTAAAATATTAAAAAAGATATTGGTACCACTATTTTAATATCGGATCATTCTATGTAGTTCCGTATTGTACCAGTACTATAGTACCGCTATTTTTAAACTGTTAAAGATCGATGGGTCATATTTTTTCCACCACCGTAACACTAGTACTGTTTTTGTGCAACTACCCACATGTTTATCTGGCATCTTTTCTTATCATCATGCGCAAGACTGCACGAGAAGATAATTTCATAGTACTGATTATTATTTGCTCAACCCAGCATCCTTGACAGTCTAATGCATCGCAGCATGCACCATTTGTCAGAGGGGAAAAATATATAGATCGTCGTACGTGGACAGATTACACCGACTGAACGACCTCAGAAAAGGTGCAGCCCCTGTAGCTTGACAGGGAGCACGCGTACGATTTCTGCCGTGCGTACTTTCTCATACGGAGGCCTAATTCCGGGCTATTTAATTCCGACGATCTGAACATTTTGTCACGGACTGGAATTAGATATGGAGTATATTATTATCGTCATTACAGTGGCATTCTATCTGGCGCAACACACCAGCTTCAGTACCGTATCTGCGCAAGGATACATTGCATCACGGCGAGGATGAGGATACTGGCGCGCGGGGGCTTGGACATACTACCTCTGTGGTTAGAGACTAAGATATAGAAATACTACCTCTGTTTTTAAATATTTGTCATCGGCTAGTTTAATTTTGAATTAAAAAGCAACAAATAAAAAACAGAGAAAATTTGTAATACTATGCATGCATGCACCCTTCCACTAACCCCACATTAATATTATTATAAAAAACGATCCTCCTAACCCCACATTAACATTAACATTATTATGAAAAAACAACCCGCGGAAAATAGGTATTCTAAAAAATTTCATTGAAAGGATTAAACATCAACGGAGCTCTTTACTAGTGAAGGGGGTTTTATTTTAATTCATTCCTCATGGTCTCGAGATGTCAAAGAGACTTCTATAGGCTCTTTGGCACATTAATATTATTATATTATTATTAAGATACTATCTGATACAATCTGCTGCAACGGGCACCGTACCCCCGGCCGTCCCGTGCGCTGCATCTCCCTTCACTGCTTTGCTGTCCATGCATGGCATGCATGCTGCACGCCGGTCAACAACGCGCGCGCAGCAGGCCAATCCAACGAGAGCCCGCCGGCGCCGAAGGTTTTTTTTCTTTTTTGCTGGCAGGAGAAACCAAGCGGCAACATGGCAACGGGGTATCGAGATTCCACCATGTTTGACAGCTAGTTCTGATTGGCCTCCGATTAGTGTTTTAATTTTAGGGGAGTTGAGTTAATTCCAGAATCCAGATGCATTTGAACATCTACTGGTAGTTAGTCGACGCTAATAAAGCAGCGGGGTAGCAACTAGGTTAGAACCCTTTACAGTTTGGGATGGAGAAAGTAGCAAGAATAGTAGACAACAATTTATGTAACTACTCCCTCCAGTATCAAAAAAAAAACTAGACGTTTTAGTTTGCATACAGTTAACATATTTTACCTTTGACTATCAATATCTTTTTAAATATTTCAATTCCTATTTTGCAAATGGTATAACCAGACTCGTCTTCAAAAATAGATTCAAAACATTAAGAACTTGGTATTTTCGAATATGTCTACTACTATTAATTTGTGGTAAAAGTAGTGTCTTGGTGACCGTGCGGCTGTCTAAAACGTTCAAATTTTTGATACCGGAGGGAGTATAATTTATGATAAAACTACGCCGACGTCACAGCACAGAGTGAAAGCTGCTAGAGATCCATACAAGCAGTCACACTACGAACTGAGACAAAAAATTAACGGCTTTCCCTGAGCCTAACAGGCCAACTAACCCACAGTGGACCGCCTCCAGTTCTATCTCAGACACACACTCTCACACACACATACACACACACACAAAAAAAAGATATAGCCATGCATATTGGCCAAATGGACATATATACATTGCCATCCCCTTGCCTGCTTTGCCCAGTTAACACCCAACAACATGTGTGTGCATGCACCATATATATAATAATAAGTTAGGAATATTATATGCCGGCGGTCTACCGGTAAGTTAAGTATAGCGGCGGCACATGGCAAATCCTATTGTATGCACCACATGTGCCTGCGTGTGCACATAAAATAGGCGCGGCTCCCCTTCTCAGTTCTCACTCCTGCTGGGCCGGGGCGGGGGGCCAAATCAGAGACCACCAACATGCAGGCAGCAGCCATGCCGATGGCCCGATCGATGCTGACCTGCTGATCCCTCTGCCATAGTGACGATTATCTATCTAGCTGGCCTTGCAGGCGCAGTTGCCAGTAATAAAATTTAAAGCTGATAACTTGAAATAAATTAATCGCGCCAGAGCCAGCACGGACTTATATAATACTACTAGTATTTAAAAATGCCATTACGTACAGATTCACATCGCAAAATATTCTATCTCAGGGTGCATACGTGGCTCACTTCTGATTCGCGGAACCTTTATTTTTCTATATATGATTTTTTTGAGCTTATATATGATTTATTAGGACAGCTAACAGCAACCATGCATCGTACGATCACTGTTCCTCCCGCGACCACCGGCAGGGGGATCGACGCTGCAGATTTGCAACTAGTACGACCATCTGGTTAACGTCGAATTAAATTTACGGTGGAAAATAAATGAACCTGCAGTTTTCAATTCTGAGGCAGCAGCAAAGCCAGAAGCGACTGTGCAGGATGCATCCGGATGGGAACAAGGCAACTAATCAAAAAGATTTTTTTATATCAAGCCAAAGCGTGATCAGATGTGTGTGCGTCATCCTTCTGAAATGGGCCTGCCCAACATTTATTAATATGCCAACGTTAATTAAACACAGCAAAAAATATGTGCCCCTTGCTTCACCTGAAAGTGCAAGGCAACTTGCACTAATCATAATATAGGTTGACTTGTGTCAACCATTTTTAATGTACCCCGAACAAGGGACATATATATAATCAAAAGCGCATTCAACTAAAGTTAGTGAGCAGTTCAAAACTGTCCCGTTCGCGAAATGAGCGATACTTCCTTCGTTAAACAATCCTATCATTTGATATTTTTTCCAAAAAGATCACAATCCTAGCACATGGCATTAACTTTAGTACTTTTCTTAAGGGCATGTGTATTTAATTCTTGGTTTTTTCTTTTTAAGGTGCATGCGTGTTTAATTGCAAGTTTTTTTTAAAGATGTGTCTGCCTGATTAAGTAGGATTGGCCTGTCATTTCTCGTGACTATAAATACCCCCTCCGTCCTGAAATACAATGTTTTCTGCATTTGTCTTGAGTCAATTTTTTTAAGTTTGACTAAGAATATAAAAAAGATAAATAATACTTTTAATGTACAATGACCATTGTTAGAACCATCATGAACTATATTTTCATACATTTGCTTCTTCGGTGTGATATATGTTAATATTTTATTTTAAAAACGAAGTAGTTAGGTGTGTGTGGTGGTGGTGGTGGGGGGGGGGGGTGATGTGGTCATCGAGGTTTAAGCCTTTTTGACTCAACACATCTACCATCACATTTACATATTATATTCATTGACCGAAAGGTATATATGTTGATTTAATTAATCTTATAAATCTACCATTCTCTAGTCCCTTAGGCTAGTGTCACCAGGTAGTGTATCCGTACTATGTACAGTGCGCAATCATTGCTTTTCCACTCTGTGTACAGTACACAAACAATGTTTTTCACACCCATTTCTACTCTCTGGTGACACTAGCCTTAGAAGTACTCATAGAGATATGATATGGTGTGTGCACACGTGTTTTCTTATATGTGATTGTTACATGCGTGTAAGTGAAAGTCTATATGCTTGTTTTGCCAAAAAAAAGCTTGTGGGATTACAATGTGCATGCGTGCATTCATAGGCACGAGAATAATGTCTCTACATTGTATTTTGTTTTTAAAGCCATTCCATCGGTACTGCCAACAACTCAATACACACACATATATTTTCCACTACTTATTGAAATGAAAAATAAACTATCCTTGTCACAGAGGAAAATGAATTATAAGATCTAAGAGCAAATCAAAGTGTACACTACCACCATACTGAAATATAAGTTATTTTTATGTGTGCTCTAAGTCAAACTATCCTAGGTTTGACCTACTATATAGAGAAGGATATGAACATGGGCCACATCTAGGAAGTAAAGTTTGAAATTATATTTGATGAAGGAATTAATTGTGCTCATTTATTACCATAGTATAGCTATTTTTTGTTTTTATCTATAAAACCAATTGAGTTTGTGATAATTTGAATTAGGAGACAAATGAAAACCTTTTATATTTGAGAACGGAGGTAGTATACTAGAAACAATCACAACACGATATATAGAATATGAATGCATGAACTAGAATTACTATACTTGATGCCAATCAGTAGCATGCCTGGTGAAGTTTTGCAGGCAACAACTGGCATTTTGGGGCTCATCTCCTGCCTAACTCACATAAAGGCTCCCCTATGGCATGAGAAGGACAGGCTCACATGAGCTCAACCAGATAATTCATGGGCCCCATCCTCTCACACCCTATCTCTCTCCCCCTTCTTCCCCTTTAAAAAGCAAGCTACTTGTATTGTGCCCACCCTTTCGTCCCTCCTTCCCTCCCTATCTACACCTCTCATGGATACATACACACACAGGCAGAGAGGTCATGCAGCACAAGCATACACACACATGCTTAGCTGCAACAGCACACATAAACACAGTGGCTATAGCTAGGCCAATTACCTTTGGTTGCAAGCCAAAAGTAAGTATCCATCCCCCTTCCCCTTTTCCTTGCCCCCACCAAGAACCTTCATAGTACTGCTGCCACTCATCACATCTCCTAGCCAAGCGCCACTTCCTCCTCCTCCTTCCTCCTCTTGCTCCCCACCCATGTCCTTTCTTTGATCTGAGGCCTGAATAATAGTCCCATAGAGCGCATGCAAGAAGGTAGCTAGCTAGCTAGCACACAACAAATACCCGGCTGCTGCCTCGTCCTCAATTCTTGTTTGTTCAGCTTTATTGTTAGCCACAAAAGAGGAACCAAGAACCAAACCCTGAAATTCGCCAGTTCTAAATTATTCCAATCCTAAGCTAGCCAGTAATATAAAAAAAAATCCCCAAAGTCCTATACTAACTATAGCAACATCACACCGCCACTGTGTTTGCCATCCAGCAGCAAGCACATACCACATAGTATACTACTGGTGGTCAAAGTTGAAGAAGAAGGAGGCAGCTACTAGCCGGGCTGGGCAGGAGAGGAGGAGGCATCATCGGCGCGGCGTGTTATACCGTACCTACCTCGCCTCGCCTCGCCTCGACACGACAGGGCTCGATCTCGATCGCTGGAGATGGAGTTCGCCGCTGGCGGAGGCGGCGAGGAGAGGAGGGCAGCGGTGGAGAAGGAGCACATGTTCGACAAGGTGGTGACGCCGAGCGACGTGGGGAAGCTCAACCGGCTGGTGATCCCGAAGCAGCACGCGGAGAAGTACTTCCCCCTGGACTCGGCGGCGAACGAGAAGGGGCTCCTGCTCAGCTTCGAGGACCGCACCGGGAAGCCCTGGCGCTTCCGCTACTCCTACTGGAACAGCAGCCAGAGCTACGTGATGACCAAGGGGTGGAGCCGCTTCGTCAAGGAGAAGCGCCTCGACGCCGGCGACACCGTCTCCTTCGGCCGCGGCGTCGGCGAGGAGGCGCGGGGCAGGCTCTTCATCGACTGGCGCCGCCGCCCCGACCCGCCCGCCGCCGTGCAGTACCATCGGCTCCCGCTCCCCTCCGTCGTCCCCTACGCGCCGTGGCCGGCTCACGCACACCCGGCCGCCGGCGCCAGGACCACGGTGCTCCACCTGCCGCCCTCGCCCTCCTCGCTCTACGACTCCCACCGACGCCACGTCGTCGGCTACGACGCCTACGGCGGCGGGGCCGGCAGTAGGCAGCTGCTCTTCTACCGGCCGCACCACCAGCAGCAGGCGACGGTGGTGCTGGACTCCGTGCCGGTGCGGATACCCACAACGCCAGGGCAGCACGCCGAGCCGCCTCCTGTGGCGTCATCGGCCTCCAAGCGGGTGCGCCTGTTCGGGGTGAACCTCGAGTGCGCTGCCGGCTCCGAGGAGGCGGAGAACGGCGCCCGGAGGACGACGGCGCCGCCCGCGCAGACCCTGCCGCTGCAGCTGCCATCGCCGCCGTCATCGTCGTCCTCCTCATCCGGGAAAGCGAGGTGCTCCTTGAACCTTGACTTGTGAAGGCGCGCGGAGGTCGTGGTCGTACGATCCACTGCTACAGCATCAGCTACTACTACTACTACTTCTTCTGGCACAGCGCACCGACGACGGCACAAATGGTCGTCGTGGATCGAGATCGAACTATCGAAGTAAACAAAGGCGGCGGCGGCCGGTGGTGCAAAGCATGCAGCTGGAGGGAGCACGACACCCAGCAACAGTCCTCGTAACCCGTATATAGCTCATCTCTCTTAAATTCCTTTAGCAATTCCAGTGTGATTGGAAACAAGAAAATTAAGAACAAAGCAGCAACGGAAAAAAATTACTTCTTGATGGTCAATTTCTTGCTTCTGGATCGGATTGCTTTGATTTCCTTGTGTGCTCTGATTACAACTAGCTGCTCGATCTTCTTCGCGTTGTGCCCCGGCCGAGAGTAATACATGGGAGTATTCCATTAGATTATAGGAGGGGAAACTGATTTATTGCATTCCTTCTGAAAGCTAATTGTGTAGTGTCGCTGCCATGACTGAGCCTAGGAAATAAACATGGTGTGATCCCCACATATGATAACAATTATGTATGGTATGGAGTAGTATATCACATATCTTGAGGTCGATGAGGATGAGAGAGCACAAGTGTGTTTTACTACTGTACTGCATGCATGTTTTGTGCACATGGATTGTTCTTGTTCTTGCTGCTGCTGCTGTGATGTTTGGGCAGGTCAATTGGGGCTCTCCTTCCAAAGCCGTAGGGAGGAGGCAGGCGCCTTTAAAATGTGGGAGCTAGGTAGCCAGCCAAAGCCATGCCAGAGCTCAGCTGCCACTGCCAGCCATGCCTATAGGACAGGCAGTTATGGGAGGAGTGGAGGTCAGATCCTAAATCCTTCTCCTATCCTACTACACAGGCTGCACACACTCTATCTTCGTCATCTACTTCTCTCTCTGCACATCTCTCTCCCTCCCCTTTCCCTCCCTCCCTCTTGCCTCTCTCTCTCTCTCTCTCTCTCTGATCTGCACATACTGTTCCACGTCTTGATTTGGCTTGCGCATTTGTCTGTTGTGCAATTCCTTTCCCTGCTGCTTCTGTTGCTGTTGTTTCTTCTGCACCAGCAGTTCTGTCTGCTATACTGTGTGAAGTGTCTACTATACCTTTCTGCAAGCAAGGATAGAGAGAGAGAGAGAGAGAGAGAAGAGACGGACAAGTGGTGCATTGAAAAGCACACGGGAGATCCTTGCTGCTTGACCCAGTTTTTTCCCTTGATTTTTTTATAAGCCCCCTTGATTCTTTTGGTGTCAGGGAGAAGAATCTCTGCATGTATGTAAGTATGTTGATGCATGCCCACAGCCACAGCCCATTGCGAAATTGCAGGCCACAGTGCATCTAGTAGTGTACGCTGCATACAGCATTGTTGCTGAACGCACAAACAAACTTCACTACTAGCGGGGTACAAGTCACACAAAAGAGTAGATTTGAAGGGCTTCGCTTTGCTACGGTAGTGTAGCCTTGAATCTTGATAATCTGGTCTGACTTCTACTCGTTTAGGACTTTAGGTACACACGTACTGGGGTACTGTGAGCAATGGTACTCCTGCATGAGCAGGCTCTTCTATAGATCAGTGTCACGCATTGTTAGGCTGAGTCCAATAGTGTTCTCCAAACCTCATTCCCTATCACTATTCCAAATACCCTTCTCTCTATCTACATTGTAGCATTTATATCAAACAGTGCAAAACAATGTTTTAGGAAACCACTTTACAGAACACCATTGGACTCAGCCTTAGGCCTTATTACTAATGCAGGGTTAATTAGCTGTTCCATAGATCATGTAAGATTTGCTGATATAGTCTCCCATGTCATATCACAACGAAATGCAGTATATGTACATATAGGAGCAGTTATGGCTTTGTGTGTGTTTTCCTTTAGCGTACTCCATCTTACTACTGTTGAGAGTAATGGGGAAAAAACAACTCTGGCATCAGAAGTAAGGACTTGGGACCATGCATGCATGGGATTAATATTTAATACTTATGTAATTCTTTGAAGTTTTTAGTACTATGAAATGGGATCAAGATATATATATCATATTTTTAATGGTAACTGGAAGCCCACACTAGTGGTCTCAATCATGCATTTTGCATCGTAATTCTAAAGCAGATTGTTTATCATAAAATTTCTAAGGGGACATGTTTTGTTTCTCCAGGAGTCTAGATTTAATCACATATGCATGGTTCTTTTATTCAAAACGACCAGTAGGTTGCCTGGACAAACAAGCAGTATTCTGTAATGCAATTGGCTCTTCTATGGTTGTCACATTATATTACTTTGTTGTTCTCAGTCATTTTTTGCCTTACATCCATATATCAGACATAGCTAGCATTTTATCTAAATGAGGCTAACTTGTTTACAAAGTTTTGTCGACTAATTGACAGTAACTTTCTCTTTGTTCCTAGTATGTGCTAATAGTGAAGAAGACATAAAATTCTTGAGTTGCCCACTACTAGTTGTTTGTTAATAATGTTAATTACGACTTAACAATTGCATTGTGTGAGATATAATCTTGCGATACCTTGCCAATTTGGTATATGTATATATGCACAAAAGTAGAAAGTCCTAGATTACAGCTGTTTTGAGGTACGTACTAGTGCAATAGTCTCTCAAATGTCTTCTGAAAGATAATAAGTATGAATAATGCCCTATGGTAAATTATCAGAATTAGGCTACATATATTCGTAGCCTCGTTTTTTATCCTTATAGCTATTTGCACTTCCTGAACCCTTTTAGATACATATAGATAGAAAGAATAATGTTATGAATATGATGAGTGATTATTTATGTTCATGAGTTCTGGAACAATCTAAGTAACAATGTATATCATATATAGCTAGTATCTTTTCAAGGGGACAAAATAGCTAGAGGCCATGTTTCTGTTAGAATTTTAGTGAGAGTACAATTCTTAATAATCTGAATTGTGTCAATCTATATTTGCTCTCATACTAATGATGCCAATTCCACTAAATAATGACACCATTTTACTTCCACCACTAAACATGGATCAACATCAATTGAAATACTTAACTATTTATAATACTAGCTAGAAATTACGTGGCATGGATAGTAGCTAGTTTTTACAGAAGTTACAATTTATTATAATAAAGTGCACAATATTGTCTGCTTCATGTCTTTTAAAGGTGATGTGTTTTTTATCAGTTTTGTTTATTTGCAGTAAGGATAATTAGAGACTCACACATTTTCATTGAGTAGATCAGCCATAACATATATAGTTCATTTCCCTCCTGTAGACCATCAAGTTATTGTTTTTGATTGATTTACTACCTACAACTTCTGATTCGTGAAGCTTGTGGGTCGTTCATAAATGAACACAATACTCATAGCCAGCGTGCGCCATAAAAAGAAGCAGATACTATTAAGGAAAAAAAACTGCTAAAGTCTATAACGCTACATATGAATATATAATCTATATAATAAAATCAGCTTTTGTTTTATAAAATTGGATCGACATTATTGAAGTATATGTTAGTTGTATATAAGCGTTGGCCTCTTATGAAATATAAAATTAATGCAATCATTTTAAGAGATAGCATTGGGTAATTACATTACAATTACACTAAAATTTAAACAAAAAATCTTTTTTAGCTGTGATAGTCTTAGTGTATCCCTAAAGTTGGACCACAGCGTTGGTGAAAAAAGTTGGAAAGGGTCAAAAGCTGATAGAGGGAAAATGTTTCCACCATTTAGTCTTTTATTACTCACCTCATTTTATATCCATATGCACCTGTTATTTTTTTTGGAATTAATAAAAAAGGAAGGATGTCAATCAATTAGATATTCTTGGTTTTAATTGTTTCTTTTTTCTTGACTCTCCATCTTATTACCCAACCGGTCATCCTATATCACGTGTGTGTTGCACGTACGTCTACGCTTTGTAATAAAGGACTTATCAGGATAGGAGCATTTCTAGGTAAGTATCTAGCAGACCAGACCAATAATATTCATTATATATATAGTTTCTCACCCCCAAACTTATTTGCATGATTTTTTACCAACCTTGAAAAGACACCACGGATTATTAAACAAGAGGTTCTCTACAAATTGGTATGTTAGTTACTGTAAACCAAGCTTAAATTATATATTTGGTTCGTTTAAGGGACTGTTTTATTCGTGACCGTCCTAACGCATGGCAGTACGAGCTTCCGAGCGGCAATACGATTATATTGTTCCATATCTTGCATATCTCTATTTTTCATGGCAACGCATAAGACCTTATTATGTTATATGAAAAATAGAAACGTCCTCTTCATGTGAGTAGGATCTTTCTTCCATCAAGTTTTCAATGAAAGTGAAGTGTGAATATCAGGCGAGTATAGCTACCTAGCTAGCTAGCTGATGTCCACGAGCATGACAACGACTTGCTAATCATCTTCACGTGTTATTTTTGCCTAGCTTTGTGAAAATACAAAAGCTTCATATATGTATGGTGATCGTAAATTGGAGAGTGTTATGTGATTTACTGTACTATTTGAACGTGAGCACACGCTTTGCTTCCCTGGCTTTTTCCTAGTATTTCATTTCATTAGGAAAAGGTTTTGACCAACTATCTCTCTATCAATATAACATTTATATATATATAATAAAATCATGAGTATATATATGTGTGTGTATGTATGTTTTCATGCAAAGCTATCGAAGGTTGAGTAAAAAATAATATATTGACATAGTGATCGTAGTAAGGTCTTGTCCTAGCGAAACAAAACTACACCTTATAACTTCAAATGGAAGGAATATATCTTACTTTAGTATTTAAGCATGGGTGCATCATTCTAAGCGTGCCTTTTACATAGTATTGTATCCGTTCCACAAAACAGGTGATTCTAATATTTAACAAACGTCACACAAAAAGTGCCATATTAGCTTGGAGGTCATGTAGAATCATCTCATTAAATCAGACTAGTTTCTCATCCGCTCATTTTGTGCATGGCCATTAGAAATGACAACTATAGCTAACAGAAGCACCTAAGATCACTTCCTATTGGGTAGGTACCAATGCAATGGTCAAGATAGTTTCCAAGCATTAATTAGGTTGCTATATGTAAGCAAAATGGTGACAAAGATTGAGTTAAGAAACAAAGAGAAGGAAAGTAATGATTTCTCAGAGCATGGATGACAATTTAGCCTGCCGCTAGCATCATGTATGTGCCAAATCATCTACAGTCAACCTAACAGCCTGCTTATACAATAGCTAGTCATTGAGACACTCTATACCAATAATATATGACACCTAATTCTCTCACAAAGCTTGTTGGTTCTCCTGTTTCAGTTGGTTATAAACTAGTAGCCCACTTCACCCCTCTCCCTCTTTCCGATTTTGTTTCTTCAGTGCCAACCCACATAGTGCGATTACATCGGTTTATTATACTTTAGGCCTGTTTGGACCCCATGGGCTAAAGTTTAACACTACACTTTTAGCTACTTGGTGATCCAAATAAGAGTGCTAAAAGATGCTAAAAGTGCAGTGCTAAAGTTTAGCATCCATTAGCCCATAAGCTCCTCAAGGGGTGCTAAAATGAGCTAAAAATGGTCCAAGATGATCACTTTCCACAACCTGCCCTCCCCACCCCGCACTCTCTCTATACCCATGTGCTAAACTTTAATAGGGTGATCCAAACAACCCCTATGTGTTAAACTTTAGCACTAGTTTAGCCTATGGAATCCAAACAGAACCTTTCTCTCACGCAAGAAACCATCTATGCACAAGAATCAAGAAAGGAGAAAGAGGATAGGGTGAGGAAATGAGGAAGGGTATGATATTGTTTCATTTAAAAAGAATCTATTGAGAACACAGTTTCCGCATGTAATACTTAAACGGCATGACAGTTAGTAGCCATATAATTTGGGATTGCTATTTATTAATTTTTCTGATTTTTTTTAAATGACAATCTGTGCGGAACGGAAGTGGATCCTCTGCAGTAACTGCAGCTGAAGTTGAGTCACTGACATGTGGACCCCACGCTCAGCGGGTCCACGAGTCAGAGACACAACTGCAAGGATTGAACTGCAGAGGATCTCATTCTGTGCTACAGATATATTGTAGCAAACTAACAACACGTGTTTGCTTGGGTGAGTTATTTCACATGAAACTGCAGTTCTGTCTATCAATTCTCACAAGAATTATAATCATGTGCCTCGTGCTTGTTTGGTGGAGTCAAACAGTGAATGTATTCCTTCCGTCTTATTTGATAGGCAGTTTAATTTTAACTTTCTAACACTAAGTTTGATCAACCCATCTTATTAAAAAATTATAAAAATATAGGAAAACTCAAATGATAGTTTAATAATTAATATATTGTGTGCTACACTAAATCACATTAATAAAAATGCATTCTAGTTATGCATTTTTAAAATAAAAAATAAATTAAATTTAAGGTAAACAAATCAAACTACCTGTAAATTAGAAATGAGGGATGTATGGCGCTCATCTGGTAGGCATTCGCAAAGGATCCGGCTGCTGGTGGATGATCATGCGCCGTGCTTATTTGCCGGTGTCCTTTTCGCTGCGAGCCATCGCCATACGGTACGGGAGTAGTAGCAGCAGGAGCTAGCGTGGCTGCTGCTTGCATGGACCATCCTACGACCTGGATCGGAGTAGCTAGCTAGAAACATGGGGAGCACGCTGGTGGGCTAGTGGTAGCTACGTGCTGTGGGGCTCACCCTAGCTAGCTACTATATAGGCTCTATAGCTAGCTTAGCTGGGCCAGCGCAACGCAGTGCAAGAGCAAGAACGATCGATCGGTCGCCTTCTTCCTCCATTCCGTCACATATCATGCGTCCGACGACGTACAACCGCCGGAGCCGCCCATCCCGCCCCTGCATGCGATCGACGGCGCACGTACGCAAGCTACCGCCGCCAGCGTGCCGGATGCGCTCCGCCGCCGCCGCGCCGGCCGGCCGGTGTTGATCCACCCACCCATCATGCGCTGCTATCTGAGTTTATCGATGTGATCGAGCGCGCGCCTCCAATCATCTGCAGGTGCAGGCTCACCGTACCGCCGTGACACACTAGTCACGGTATGAGACCATGGTCACCAAGACAGTGAAAATGGCTGTGGAAAACACTATTTACGCACTATATACAAAGTGAAAAAGTAACGATTGCACATTGTATACGGTACAAATGCACTGGCTGATGACCATGGTCTGATAGTACCATCACCGGGCCCTGCGCCTTCCTTTTGATTTGCTAAAAGGTTGGACCACAACACCATAGCTAGCTACTACCTCCATCCATCCATTAATGTATAACACGATTAATTTTTTTTAAACCTTTGATCATTCGTTTTATTTAAAGAAAATTATTCCGGCATGTAGAAATACAATACATACTCAAAATAATCGTATAAAGCAAATCACAATAAAATAAATGATAATTTTTAAATCTTTTTTAAAAGAGACGAATGGTCAGAGTTTTGAAAAAAAACAAAGGAGAAGGAGTACGATAGTTTGAAAGCACTTTATTCTTGGCGACAGTCAAAAGACGGGATTTAGAGCTCCGCAAGAAAGCTGAGCAGGGGCTGTCCGAACGCCGGACCCAAATAGAAAGGCGAAAAGTAAAGGTGATTGGGGTGAAAGAAAGAGCCGTCTTGTATCTTTTTTATCCTTCCACACGCCATGCATCATGTATGTTTATCTCGGGAGTCTTGATCTTCAGTTAAGAACCTAGTTGGTATGGTACTAATTAAGATGTTAGCTACTAGGGGTGTTTGGATCTTATGAATTACGGCAAATTTTTTTGGAGTCTCTACGTAATTATCACGAGACGCCATAGAAAAATAATTTCTTAAAATCCGAAGAAATAATTAGAAATCTCCGACCATCAATTCAACATACTTAAATTAATAGCAAGATATATTCCATTTTTAAATAATTACTCACACCATCCATTCTGATTATCCATCTCTGCAGTTGTGTTGTGTTTGGCTGTATGGTGGCCGAGCAACCGCTGGGAACAAGGGTGACATTGTTAGTCTTCAAGTATGGCACCACATCTATAATCACATTAGAAATTAAACTTATACCAAAATTTCATTCTTTATGATTATAGAAAAAACTAAAACCGTCTTCAGTGGATCATATATATGGGCTACCTACAGTACAAAACGACCACTACAAAAATCTAAAACACTTTCGGCGGCCAAAATCCGCCGAAAATAGGGGTTTTCTAGCCGAAAATACCCTTATTTTCGCCGGTTTTGGACGACCGTCGAAAATTAGTCCCGAAGAATAATTTTCGGCGGCAAGCATAGGCCACCGAAAATAATCTTCTTATTTTCAGCGACCTTTTTTAGCCGCCGGAAATTACTGATTTTTTAGTTAAAAAAATAAGTCACCAAAAATCACAGAATTCATCATCATATAATTGCATCCATACAAGAGAAAACTTGTTTGCATCCTCATCGGCTTTACAAGAAAAAGAATGTAACAAATGAAGAAGAAAGAGTGAGGATTTTGGGTCATTACAGCAGTGCAGAAGCAACGACACTTCCTACAGTGAGAAATTGCCAAGACAACAGATTAGGTATTAGAGAAAAATAGTAGCCAGGGAGGGGATGGCGTTAGTATGGATTCACTTGCCTGTGGTTAAAGATCCGTGGCAATGGAGCGCATACTACAAGAAAAACCAAAAAAGAACATGAACCGATATCAAAATCGTTGCACAAATCACAGCAAATAGAAGATTTGGGGTGAGGAACACTTGCATGTTCACCTTATCCTTGCCGCCGGCCTTCTTGGGCAGCAGCGTCTGGTGGATGTTGGGCAGCACCCTGCCGGCGGCGATGGTGACGGCCCCTACCAGCTTGCTGAGCTCCTCGTCGTTGCGCACCGCGAGCTGGATGTGGCGCGGCACGATCCTCGTCTTCTTGTTGTCGCGCGCCGCGTTGCCCGCCAGCTCCAGCACCTGCAAGCGAAGCAACCGAGGCAGGGTTTAGATCAAACCAAACCACCCGGCGGATTCGACTCGAAAGGGGAGAAGAGAAGCGGCGTGGGGAGAGGAAAGGAAGGGGGAGAGATCCAGGCGTACCTCGGCCGCAAGGTACTTGAGGACGGCGGAGAGGTAGACGAGCGCGTCGGCGGTCTTGAGGTAGCGTGCGACGCGGCCGACGGGGAACTGCAGCCCGGCCTTGGTGGACCGCGTCACCGCCTTGGCACCCTTGGGCTTGCCCCTGCCGCCGCTGGAACTCATGTGGCCTGGCGCCGGGATCGCTGGTTTTAGGGTTACTTAACTTTCGGCGGCCCAACGTGGCCGCCGAAAATAAGGTCTTTGTTTTTGGCGGTTTGGGCTGACCGCCGAAAGTCTTTAGGATTCTTGCAGTGGACACTGTAGTGCTACTGAAGGAGGTCGATGGAATAGTGATAGGCAAGGATGAACATACGATCCAAATTTCCATCTACATTACCAATATATGCTATTATAAAAAAGATAAATAACAAAAACATGTTTCCAGATCACCCATTTCTACCATTATATATAAAAAAATCTCATCAATTTTTAACTCATATGAGTTCTGATAACCAACCCGTACTAAAGCAGATGATTGATGGACTAGTTCCCTCATACAAGGATCCACATAGGGGTGGACTAACTGTTTCTTTGCTTGTGGTAACAGCAAGCAAGGATATATAAAGCCGAAGTTCACACTACCTTCCTCCTGTTGTATCGATCTATATATACTTGCATGCCGATATTTGTGCATTGTCCGGTTGCTTTTCGGTTGGTCTCCATCGCCTTCGATCCTGATAGAGCTCACTCGCTGCCCGTGCAACCTGAGCCCCCGAGAATCCAAACGTGCTCCATGAATTGACACCATTATATTCTTCTAGCGAGAGCAACACGCATGCACATATGTGCAGGTAACATGTACTAATATATGCCTAAAATTATGAAAAATACACGCATGGCTGTTATCGATCCCATCAACCGTTGATTAATTAGTCAAACAAAGCTGCCAGCCCGGCTCGCTTGACTAATAAACTAAAGTAATCAAAGCCCTATCATGCTCACATCACTTGAGAGCAACATATAGAGCGTACCGACGTGTCACCTGTTACCGACACACACGCACGTACTACGCCACACGGGCGCCGTGACGATTGGCCATGCATTGCAACAAGTACGGAGTGTTTAATTACATATCGTACGTATAATATAAATGTTAACCTTATTAGCAAGCACCAATTAAGCTGCAAAGGCCGGCAGCTCAGATCGGACAACGTACACTACACAGGAACGAACAACGATATGATGGGGTAGCTGGTAGTGCAACTGAGCAGGAGCTATTGCATACTGATACTGTGCGGTGCGTATGAAGTGTGACGCGCGTGCCTCGCTTTAACAGCTACGTACATATACAGTGTACTGTACAACAACAGTGTACTGTACATCCTAACAGCTGAACAAATTAAACGCCAGCTGCATAGTAAGGTTACATATGTGCCCCCATTTTCGCCTTTCCATGTCAGAGATGTAGGTCTAGCTACATACAACGCATAGAGGTATGAGGGGAAAATATAATTATTATGAATGGCCGAGAAAATTGAAATATATGAAGTGATTGTGTGGGCAACTGTCACGACTCACAGAGTGGATAAAAGCTAAGAAAGTATTGACATGACAATTTTATTACAGTAGGAATAAATGAGACAAACAATTTTAATTAGTAGAGTCATTAATCTATATGAATTTCTAGATTTGGATACTATGTCTCTCAACATTACGTACTCCTATCATTCAGCGAGAGTTGACGGACTAGTATCTTTTAATTTTGCGAAGAGTGTACATAAGTAATTATTGCATGGCTATGCATTGCATGTGCTGAAGATCATTTTGTACAACACTATACAAGTCATTATAAACTACGCTGGCTAGAGAGGTGATGGCAAATGGCGTACATATATAATGTGAAACCTTGCTATAAAAGGGTAACAATAAAGCTTGGATTACTTCTGATTAAAGAAGAGCAAATTCCCTCAATGCCATCAGAATCCGTAATATCCCCTCCATTGCTATTAGCAAATATGGCTTCTCTTCAATGCCGTGAATATATAATTTGGTCATTTCGTTGCCATAGTTGTCACTTCTGAGAGAAACAGGCGAGCAACCGTGGCCGAGCAGAGATGCCCAAACAGATCGACAATGTCCATGTGCGTAAAGGTTGCAGAGTGACAGCAATGGACCTGCTCCTCCTTGCTTGTCCACCCACTTCTGCTTGCCTCTCTACCTACGCCGTAGGTGATAGATTCCTTGAGAAGTGCGCTTTTGAATTTTAGGACGACCCTCACCATGCAAGGCACCATGGTGTCCGCCGATGGTCGAGCACATGGCGTGTACATGGTGGGGTACTTCTCCACCAGAGGGGCTGCAGCCACCCAACAAGGTTGTGCCACCGCTTCCCCACCTTCTCATGACCGGGATGAGACTCGCCTCCACAATGCCACGAGGAGAGGAATGCACACACAAAGGTAGAGAACTGAGTCGCACTCGACAAGACCTTTAGGGCATCTACCCAAATAAACCCCCCCTTCGATATGGGTGAGCGCGATGCTCCCTACTCGTAGCACCGGGGGGAGGGGGCAGAAGCAAAACCGGACCCTCATTTATCAAATGCACTTTGGTGCAACCTGACAGACAATGACAAGCTTAAGCATGGCGACAACAAACTGGCTATACCTTGGTGTGCAATGTTATGGTGTACAACATATGACAATTGGCGAGTGGCACCAAGAGCATGATCCCTAGCCCCTATCCCACGTGGTGCTCGTTTTCATGTGGGCACGTCAATCGTGGGCATCCGAGTGAGTGTGCTAGGCGGCTAGAACTCGTGCACTCGAGGAACCTTAAAACCTATGGCCGATGTACACATAGAGTTTGCCCTCGCTCCTTTTGTGTGCGTTGATGCTAAAAGACAAGATCTACGCGGTAGGCGGTCATGACAATCACAAGAATGGCTCACTACCCACTCCCGAAAAAGTGAGAGAAGCGCGACGAGTGCGATAGCATGGATACCGTCATGGGTGAGCATATCATCGTCGTTTGTGTTTACCTCACAACGCCATAGGGTGGGTGCCAGCGCAGCACCGAGTGGTTTGACTTGGGGGCACGTGCTTTGAGGAGTGGTTCGAGTGTGTGTCGTCGTCTGCAGCCTTGTTTGGTGCATCAAGAACAGCATGGGCACCCGACGCGATGAGCACGAGGTTAAGCCCTATATGACGGGGCTCAAGGCGGTTGTGGCCTTGGGGCAGTATAAGGAGAGATTACAGGAAGGATACGACAGGTGAGGGGCCAATTCCAACTAAGGCGCAGCAATATTTGCTCAACCACGACAGAGCGAAAAAGTAAAACTTAATTAGGAGAATAAAAAAAATATGGCGTCGAAGGGATGAACGAATATACGAGTACTAACTACATGTTTTCCATTGTCGGCGCAGTGTCGGCGCAGGCTCTCATTCCCTGCTGGGCCTGTGGCGCCATTAACTCCGCTGAGCTGGAGCCGTAAACAGAAGGCTACTTTTTCCACTGATCGGTGGGGCCTCTCTATTTCTGGACCCACGCGACAGTGGCCATTAGGTGAGAAAAATGAGTACCCGCGGTCTGTACGCAAGACAAAACTGGACGCGGCAGCAGGGAGGGCCGGCCAGTGGGGCAGGAGGACAGGAGGCGATGCGATGCGATCTTTGTCAGCACTCGTCTCACGCCACTGCCGCAGCGGTGGTCCAGGGACCGCGTGTCAGTGGGTGAAAATTCAAAAGGCTTCCGTTTCGTTGGCTATCTTTCTCTCTTTCGTTTCCTTTGGTAGGCACGTAGTACAGAAATTCCGTGGATGTGCACCCTGCAGCTGGAGCATCCATCAATAAAAGCTAGCGTCGGGCGTCGATGCCAAATTCAACAGGTGCTGTGTTTTTAGATCCAAACTTTCTTCCAAATTCTACTATGAAAAAAAAGATTTTCCATCACATCAAAAATGCCGGCACATGTATGGAGTACTAAACGTAGATGAAATCAAAAAATAATTGTACAGTTTAGATGTACTTTGCGAGACGAATCTTTTGAGCCTAGTTAGGCCATTTTAGGACAATATTTACCACAAACAAACGAAAAGTGCTACAGTGCGCTACAGTGTCGGATGTGATGTTTTTTGCCAAATTTTGGCAGATTTCACCTGCTTTTCGCCTCCACTTTTTGGATCTAAACACAGCTACGATATACTTGCGTAAGTTAATTGCCCGTTTTAGACGGGCGCCCACGCACGTCTAGAGCCTACTAGGCAATGGACGATTTTTTACGCATAGCTACATCGTACTCCTACTAGGCGATAGACCCAGCCCGCCCGTCTCAGTACGTGCAGGTGCACACCAGCAGGCAGAGCCAAGCAAAGAGACTCTCGAGGCAAGGCCCCAAAGCCCGTTTGCGACATGCACAGGCGCCCGCACGCCCGCCCAGTAGCTGGCTTTTGTATCGTGCGGTGCAGGGGCCGGCAGATCGAGCATGCCTGCAAGCAATCCTGCACCCTGCACGTACGGTCATAAACCATCAATGGCACGACACATACGTGACCGTGGTCCGTGGCCTAGCACGGCCGGGCTACGAGAGAGAGAGCCTGTAGCCCACCAGATAAAGCTACAGCAGATAAAGCTGGGGCGCTGTAGCAGGTGCAGACACGTCACCTGGATGGGACGGCTACTATCATATCACCACCACCTCCGCACCTCGCCGTCGCCGCCGCCCGTTCTGGCCGTGCCTGCTGGGGACCGACCTGCTGTCCCTGTCCTGGACACGGACGTCTCGTCGAAAAGACAGCAACGAAACACCCGATGGAATGGAATGAGAAGAACCGCGGCAGGCTAGGCTGCAAGTGGTGCTGCTAGCCCGGGACGGGCGACGGCGACGGACACCGGCCGGACCGATCCATCGGTGATCGACCTGCTGCTGCTGCTGCTGCTGCTGCTGGGCTGCTGCAAAATGTGTGTCGCCGCTGCCGCCAGCCGTCACTTCAGAGCTGAAACTACTGATGCGGTGATATGCATGCCGGCCGGCGCCACACACACACAAACACAAACGCGATCGCTGCGATCCAAAAGCCAAAAGCTAGTAGGCGTCCTTGCTTCTTCATGCAACACGCGGAGGCGGAATCTTATCGCTTTGTTAGTTTAATTACTGTTCGCGCGAGTGCCGGTAGCTGTGCGTACGTATGTGAGCAGATCGAGGAGGCTGATGAAGTGATGATGAGTGAGAGACTGAGAGGCGCACAAGTTAAGCACAGTGTAAAGCGTCCGTCCAGCATACTACAGCAGATTCCGATCGATCCGCCGTCGTCCATGGACTGATGGAATGGGATGATGACAGCAGGCAGCCCAGACGATCGACAGTTCGATACGCTAGTTAGCTGATGATTCCCATGGACATGACATCGTCCCGGCACTGTGCGCGTACGTGGGTGTGTAATATGGCCGCCGTGCGGTCAAAAAGATTATTGTACGTATATGCCCATGGAGACGCTACAGCAGGGTGGGTGCGTGACAAACATGCACATATATATGTTCTCTTCTCCCTTTTGCCGCAGGGATTTGTTCTTGACACGAGAGAAATCTCATTTTCTATTATCATGATAACAGAAATACAGCAGTTTTTAGGCAGGAAGGGTGCAGGGAAAGAGGGAGGGAGGACACTGACTCATGATCATACTACCGTCAATCCTCCACTATCCAGCAAGCAAGGGACTTGATTCAGGTTTTGCTTTATAATATGATTCAGTAATTTCTGGAATGGTGTATAAAAACGTCGTTGGCGTTTATGTACGTACGGCCATGGGAAACTTCTTCTTCTTCACTTGAGAAATACTGTGTAGGGTTTTTATTTTCTGGTTTCTAGCTACCTTTTCCGACCGAGATTCTGATTATATTTTTCTTCAACCCCTTGCAAAACCATCACTACTAGAAAAAAAGGCTTGCAGTGACGTTTTATTTATATGTAAAAAAAGAGCGAGTTTTTCAAAAATCTTTTTTACTTATAAAGGCATAGGTATACCCCTCACGCTGATCCCACTGCGCAGTTTGAAAAACGTTGAAAAGGGGTGGAAAGGCCTAAAACCCATAGATGTAAAATGTTTCATCCACTTTCTCTCTTTATTTCTCACCTCATTTTATACCCATATCCACCTGTTACTTTCCTTCTCTTGATTTTAATGAGAAAAGAACGATGCTAATCAATCCTGTTACTTTCCTTCTCGGTTTTAATGAGAAAGGAATGACGCTAATCAATCATGTTACTTTTCTTCTCTTGGTTTTAATGAAAAATGAACGACGCTAATCAATCAGGACTCCTTCCTTTTAATTATATTTTTTTTTCTATTGTCTACTTGATTATCTCACAACACGTGCATGTTGCACGTACATCTATGCTAGTTTATGTAATAGACACGTTTTATTTCATATTTACATTAATTTTGGCATGTTTTCGAAAGTGTGTCAGGAGCGACTTCGCAAGCACCGTGTCAGAGCTCATAGAGACAGATTATAAAGTGTATCTATAATTGATAAAAAGATGTTCCATTAAAACGTTATATGCATGTCTATGCATTTTGATACACTTTTATAATACATTTATACAATATGTCTATAGACGTTGTTACATTTTGTAAAATCACTTCAATACGTGTTTAAAAATAGTAAAAACTACTTATTGCTACTAGGTAGGCTTTTTTATGCAATTACAATCGCTAAAAATCGAACCCACGATCTCATACCTCACGTGATGCCTCCTTACCATTAGACTACAATACCACATATGAGTATCCAAGTGATGCACTCTTTTTGTATTTACCGTTAATGAATTTTAACTTTTCAATATCGTGTCAAATAACGTCTTTGTGTGCCTATAAGCACGCTTGTCTAATACGGTTTATAGTGCGTCTTCATGCTATTGACAGTTGAAAGCGTGTCTAAATTCGTGTTATATTAAGATATTTTTAAGATGTATTAAAAAGCATATTTACATGCATATGCATGTTTGTTTGACATGTTTGATATCGTCTCTGGATGCTATTGATGGTTTATAGTGTGGCTAACTACGTGTCATATTGAGATGTTTTAAATAACATGACAACAAGTGTCACTTCATATCTTTCAACACTCTAACCGTGTCTAACATCGTGTCAATTTGAGACATTCTGAAAAACGTGTCAAAAGGCATTTTTATGGCTTTTGTGCAGTGATGTTTTAGCCAGCGTTGCTACCAAAACGTATCTACAAGGCCATTTTCTTGTAGTTCATAGGCTACAATAAAACATAAATGTTAGAAATTTGTATATAAATTCAAGAGCCACAATTAATCAAAATCGCTACTATTATGCAATATAGTATCTCTTATATGTTCATATTTTAACGATAGGATATTTATATACAATTTTTTATCTTATCCATTATAGCAGGCACTAATTGATATTTATATTTTATAATAGCAATTTGGGTAATTATTGTAAAATCTGGGGCCTTTGAAATTATCTTCACGATAGACAATTTATATGTATATTTAAGAATTACTTTAATTCATGGTATATTGAGTAATTTATGTGTAAATTTAAAGGTAATTTATATGCAGATTTAGGGGTTTAGATAAATTGATCTTTCGTAGTAGCAAGCGACGAAAGGATCTTTATTTGAGACGCAAGCGCATACGCCAGTGGCTTGGAATATAGTTGCAGCGCGCACGCACAGGTGCGCGATTAGTTTCCACACGCGGAGCTTTCAGGGTTCTTGCCGCGCTCCAGTCCACACCACACACGCCTGTCCCGGCCGGCCGGCGCCGGAGATAGGAACCGGTCGAGGATCGATTCTTCACTTCAGGGAGATGTCTCCGTGTCATCAACATCCCAGCAAGCATGGCATCGATCTTTAATTTGTCATGCAGCATGCGCGTTATGGCGATGACTGGTGGTGTGGTGCTCATCGATCGTATGGTGAAAATCAGTTCGCCGTGGCAGCTAGAGGCCAAGAGGAGGACGCAATCTCTGCACCTGGAATGGACCATGACTTGTCGTAGAAGCCACACAGAACACACACAGTATGTACGCGCGCGCATGCAGTTGAAGAAATGGACCCTAGCTGACTCATCATCACTCGATCTCACTGATCAGCCGGTCCATGATATATCCTCCCATCGACATCGGTACTTTCACACATGCATGGTGCATGCATGCTCTGGATCGTCAAGTCCAAAAGCAGCGGCCGTGCGTGCGTGCAATGCAAGCTACCGTTTCTAGCTAGAGAGCTGCTGGTCATCAGTCAATCATCATCAGCTGCCTCATCATCCACTGAATAATAAAGCAAGATCCTTCCAGTTCCAGCTAGCTAGCTACATCATACGCTCTCTCTCTCCATCAGCGCACAGTGAATTGATGATACTGGCTCTGTGTGCAGACGGCGATCGATGCAGCAGGCTGCTTCTAGCTCGTTCTCCTCAGACCGTCTCCAACAGAGCGCTTATATGGACTGCCTGTATTACTGTTTGACACTGTAGCGCTACACAGAGAGTGGTGTAGTTAGAATAGTAGAAGAATAGTGATATGCAAGACTTTTACTCCATCGGTTGGAGACGGTCTCAGGTCGCCACAAAAGACAGCAGGAGGAGGAGAAGAAGAATACACGTAGACGGTAGACAGTCGTACTAGCTAGATCGAGTAGCAGTGTGTGTATGTACCAACCCTAGGTAGTAGTACGTACGTAGTGCGTGCGCAGTGGGCCGGGGTATCTCTCTGATCTCCCAAGATCGAAGCTAGCCTGAACAAGAGCACTGCATGCCAGCAGTAGAGCACGGGCACTCACACACTGTGCGCGCAACTAAAACAACCCTGCAAGCGCAACGATATGATCCACTCACTAGTCGCGTACGTACGTGGACACTCGTGGCAGCTGCCCGGCCTGCCGGTGCCGGTGGCGCGGCAGCAGCCAGCGTGCATGCATGCATGCTGCCATCGTGCTGGCGGCCGGCGACGACGGCGACATGCATGATGCATGTGATCGACTGTGACGGATGGGAGAGCAAGCAAGCATGCGTTCGCTGTGCAGTGCAGAGACAGGTCTCTGCTGGCGCTCGATCGATCGGCGTTGCGTGTGTCGCGCGCGGGGCGAGGAGACCGACCTGCACCCCCGGTACGCTGCGCCTGCACTGCTGACTGCTGTAGCGGACACTGTGCCACTCCACGCTGAACAGTAGACGCGGGAGCCTGGACCAGCAAGCAGCCTTTTTCTCCCCGGAGCGTGCTGCTGCGTGCATGACCGTGGGCCCCGCCGGCCGGGTGGGTAGGATTGGAGATCTTCTGCGCCATGGGGTGACTCCGCGGAGACATCCTGCCAACGGCAATAGTACGAGATGTGCATTATCCTCGGGAGCACACTGATGGGCTCTTATTTCGGTCGTTAAAGGCCCAACATCTAGCCCAGCCCATGCGAGGTGCGCGAAGCCCGGTTGTACGAGGCAGCCCAGCGTGGCCGTGTGGACTTCCGGCTTGCTAAAGGGCTAAATAAACCCATCAAGGTTTCACGCGTTTTTTTTTTATTTTTAGATTTTTTTTTTCATTTTTACAAAAATATACACCGGTTGGTAACATTTGCAGGGATGGTCGACCGGCGCCCGGCCAGGGGCCTGGCGCCCGGTGCCCAGGCGCCAGGAATGGGGCCGTCAACGGTCGACCGTCCGTCGGACGGACGGTCGGAGACGACGGACGGAGACGGAGGTGGGCCTGGCGCCCGGAGCCTCGGCGCCAGGGGGCATTAGTTAGGGGGATTAGTCAGGGGGCATTAGTTAGGGGGATTAGTCAGTGTATTAGTTAGTTAGGGTATTATTTAGTTAGTGTATTAGTGTACGTAGTAGTTAGTGTATTAGTGTATGTATTAGTGTAGTAGTAGTTAGTGTATTAGTGTATGTATTAGTGCAGTAGTACGCAGTGTATTAGTGTAGTAGTGCGCAGTTGTAACCCGTTGTAATAACTGGATTTAGTATTTAGTATTAGTATTTAGTTGAATATATATTCTGTTATATTTAGTATTTATTTGTAGTATTTGTTATTAAGTTTTAATAGTAGTATATTGTAGTAATATTTACATCTAGTAGTATTTAGAACTGAAGAGGAGAGAGGATGAGCTAAAGCGCCGACAAGATCTGCTTCGCGAAGCAGAACAACGTGACCTAAAAATACTTATAATTTCAAAATAAACATACGCAAAATAGGAAATAGAAAATGGAGAAAGAAAATAGAGCAAAATAAACTGGGGTCAAAATAAACTAGAGGAGTCCTGGTGAAAGGGTCGAAGCGCTAATTTAGAATGCTAATATAATAGGCAAGGTTGAAGCTAAATGGTTAGAATCTAACGGATCGGATGCACGAGATTAAACCGCGAGATTAGCGATTAAACGTGAGATTAGCGAGCTAATAAATCAAAAAAAAAAAGCGCCTGGCGGGCGCCAGGCCTCTGGCCCTCCGGCCCCGTCGGCCGATGCCAGCGGACGGCGTGGACGGCCCCCTGGCGCCCGGACCCCGGGCGCCGGTCGACCAACTCTGCAAATGTTACCAACCGGTATATATTTTTGTAAAAACGAAAAAAAATCTAAAAAATAAAAAAACGCAGGTTTCACTACCTGCCGGCCCACCATTGGAGCCGCGGACCGGGCCTTGGCATCCTAATTCCAAACCGGCGTCGGCGGCGTTTTTTTTATTTATATATTTATTTTATTTCGTTTTTACAAAAATATATTACGGTTATAAAAATTTACGGGAATGTACCCCTGTCGCCCCGAGGCCGGGCGCCAGGATACCCGCCAGGGTCCTGGCCCGGCCCACCCGCGTCCCTGGCGCCCGGGGTCGGGGCGCCAGGTCCTGGCGCCCGGGGTCGGGGCGCCAGGGGTCGGCCCGCGGCGGGGGGCGGGGGCGGGGGCTGCCGGCGGCCGGGGCGCCCGGCGGCGGGGCGGGCGGCGGCGGGGCGGGGGCCTGGCGCCCGGGGGCGGGGCGGCAGGCCCCCCCTCGGATATATAAGCCGCGCGCTGCCGGGGCGGCACCGTACGCAGCCATTCGCACCTTTCGCTCTCGGTCGCACGCAGAGAAAGCGAGAGAGAAAGGAAAAGGAGAGGAGAGGAGAGGTAGACAGCGAAGCTCTGCAGAAATTTGACGGTAAATATTTTATTGCCTTTGTATTTTGTAAATTTGACAGTCCCATGCCCACTCAGCATTGATGCGGGTACAGGGCGGCAATCCTTTCTCCATGACCGAGCAGTTGGAGGGGTTGACCAGGGCAAATGAAGGTTTTCTTTCCATGATGCAGGCATGGGGGGTATCCTCTCGCATGGAAGTTGCCCCCGTCCAACAGCCACCAGCTCCTCCACACCAAACAGGTAACTCAAACTTTTGTATTACTTACAGTAAAAGGACATGTATTGTTTTATGCCTCATTCTTTGTTTGTGTTACAGCGTCCTCATGGCCATACCCATCGATGGACGCTCCATCCACGTCGTACATGCCGATGGGTCCTCCACCAATGTCGTTTCCACATATGGTTACTGCATCTTTGCAGCCGATGGGTCCTCCTGCGTTCACGCCGATCTATCCACGGGCAACAGGTTTTATTAAATAAGTCTTTGTTTGGTTCTGTGTTTCCAGTCGCACCTAAACTTGTCTTGACGAACGCATAATATTTTTTTCGTAGGATTTAACATGTCTGCTGGCACGGGCCCTTCGCACACACAGAGCATTTATATGGGAACTAACATCAATGACAATGAAGCGTTCTCCTTCTCCGATATTGATAGCGATGGTGGAGGGGACCGGCACGATATCCTTGGAGCATCCCAGTTGGACGGTGCTCCCCTGTTTGCGGCACAGGAGGCCACACATACCCCTCTTGTCCAGCAACGTCCAGAGCGAGTGGCGAGGTCTCCTAACCGTCATACCTACTCCACAGATCACGTGCGTGCGCAACAGAGGGCGAGGCAGTGGCGTCGTAGGGGTGGCTAGCAGGTTTTTTTTTTTGCAATTGGAACTATGGCTTAGATTGTAACAATTCTAATGGACTTTGGACTACGTACGTCTCATTTTAATGGACTTTAGACTATGCATTGCATTGTATGTGTGGATTTTTCACATGAATTATGTGTTTAGTGTTGTATTTGTCATTGCTCTGTGAGGTTACATATATGTTATGCAATATATACTGTCAATATGGATATAATTAGGGGAAACTCTGCCAAAATTTTCAATTTTTCGTTTTTTAATTCGAAATGCCTTTCCATTCAGAATATTCTAAAACCGCGAAATTTTGCTCTCAAAAAAATCGCCGTCATTCCAAAGTAAAAGTGAAGAAAAATCCAAAACGACCTAAATACTGAAAGCAAAGATTTTCGAAAACTAAGAATTCTAATAATTTCGAAAGCTAACAATTCCAAAACTACTTTCAAAAACTAACGATTCCGAACCTCCGAAAACTAACAATTCCGAGAGATTCTGCCTTCAAACAATTCCGAACAATTCTGCCTTCAAACAATTCCGAACAATGCAAGGCTTCGGAACAATGAACAATGCAGATCGTAGGAACAATAACAATAGGCGTCGGAACAATGCAGACCGTCGGAACATTTCGGAACAATGAACAATGCAGACCGTAGAAACAATAACAATGGCGTCGGAACGTCGGAACGCGGCGCAAACGATAACAATGGCAGGCAAACAGCAACAATGCAGGCCCCTGGCGCCCCGGTCTCGGGCGCCAGGCCCTAGCGCTCCGTCCCCGGGCGCCAGGACCCGCCGCGGGCCAGCGCTGGCCCATCCGGGTAAGGTGTATAGATTTGTAAAAGTTTATAACCGTAATATATTTTTATAAAAACGAAATAAAATAAATATATAAATAAATAAAACGCGCGTCGGCGTGCCTCCACCCCCCCCAGGTCGATTCATGTCGAGGCTTCCGGTCCGGGCTCGGGACGCTCCACCCTTTCGGCGTCCTACTTGGTATCGGTGGTACTATGCTGCAGCAAGTCAGGACAGGAATACTTGATGTCAGAGGTCGTATTTCTTACTAATGAGCTCTATTCATTCATCCTCGCAAAGTCCTTAATTAGATATACACACACACACGTACACGCAGCCTAGCTAAAAGAATACGTATATGTAAATAAACTGTAAGACAAAACGAATGAACCAAAAAGAAAAGAAAAGACGCACAGCACGAGCTACATAATTAAGCTAGCTAGCAGTAGCACGCACGACTGACTACAGCTCGACACGACACAACAACACAAATGAATCATCATCTATCAGAGATCGAGCACCACTCTCCATCTACGTACATCGTCGTACATACATTCCATTCACTTTTGGTATATATATGGTGATCTTTGCTTAATCAAATCACTCCGGCCGGCGGGAGGATCAGGATCAGCTAGCTGGCCACCCTGCAGTTGGTCCGTATGGTGCCGCTGGTGCCGGTGAGCACGCCGACGGCGCCCATCTTGACCATGGCGGCGGCGAAGTCGGTCTGGAACGTGTCGGGGCTGTTGGTGTACCCGACGACCTGCGCGGCGGCGGTCGGGTCGGCGAGCAGCGCCTGGTCGGAGGTGAGCAGGCCGCGCTTGGCGACGATGTTGGCGAAGTAGTTGGTGTCGAAGGCGGTGGGCGTGACGGGGTCCATGGCCACGGCGCCGTCGACGGGTGGCCCCCCGGCCGTCTGCGCCGGGCACTGCAGCGCCAGCGACGCCACGTACGCGGGGTCCATGCTCGGGTCCTGCCCCGTGTTGCTGGGCCCGTACGAGTAGAGCCGGCTGGTGAAGGAGCTGCAGTGCGCGCTGCCCACCGTGTGCGCCCCCGACAGCGCCACCATCTCCGCCTGGCTCAGCCCCTTGGCGCCGAACATCTGGTTCAGCTGGCTCACGCTCGCCGTGGGGGGTGGCAGGTTGCCGTTCGTCTCCTGCGCCATCGAGACGTTGCCGTCTCGTCGACCCGCAGGCACCTGGTACGCGTTGCCTCCCACCTGCATGAAGCATGATGCAGCTAGCACACGGTCATCGTCCATTATTCGGTCTGATGAACCAGAGATGCGAACAGAACAGTGTACCGCGCGCGAGGATTGAACGCCCCCACCCTATATTATCCGAGGCCGAGACATCGATCGACGACGCCAGTAGCTACTCCTCTGCAGCCAACTGGGCATCGACAGCGACTAGGCACATGGCTGGAGCGCTGGCGGGCACGGGGGACAAGCCGGTGGCATGTGGATGTGGGGGGTGCCGGCCACATGGGTACAGGTACAGCCTGCGGGCGCGCGACGGATCCACGTAAACAAGGCGCCCACTGCACGAACGTGTCGTGGCGTGCCCCCACCCGGTCGGTTACCGAGGGAGGGAGGCCCTCCCCTTTCCTCTCCGGGGGCCGGGGCTTGCCGGCTTGGCTTGCTGATTGATCTGCCACCCGAGACATGGACGTCAAACCGCCTGCCGTCCATGGTCATGTCGTTTCCGGCTGCCGTCCTTGTCGTGTGAGAGTGAGAGGTTATCAGGGTAGCGTCATGCTCGGTTCCCAGCTGTTAATTTCCCCTTGCCTTTCCTACGCTGCCTGACATGGAACGTCGCTGAGTGACACTAGTCCTGTATCTCACCAGCTGTTGGGTAGCTACTGCCTAGCTTGACCCAATTGCGATTGCGATCAATTAACATGTTTGATGCTACTAATACTACATTATTATCAGTTGACCAAACAGCATCAGTGTTCTTAGTACGGAGCACCGGCATACTACTGAGTACTGACTACCCAGATAGGCAGATACCCCCTAGTTCGTTCTTCGGAAAATCAGAATGTATAGTAGTAGCTGACCAGATAGGACCACACGATTGAGCTGCAACGGTCGTATATATGGCCAACAATAATGTGCTCGGGAAAAAAAAATCGCCCTATGACCCAAGCAACGGCATCTCAAGACTCTGAACTGTAGCGTTCCACGATCAGCTGTTAGTTCGTTCGTCCCCTAATAACACCTGCGCCGCAGGTAAAGTAAACACGGCCCAGCAGCAACTCACAATGACAGTGATGAACCGTTATAGCCAAGACTGAGACAAAAGAAAAATACTCCTCCCCTGCATTGCATTGCATGCAGCTGGCCAGCTGCTGCCTGCAGCTCCTAGTAGTACTAAAACAAAGTGCCCCAAGAGAAGGCTCGGAGGGGAGCCGAGCCGCATCTGCATCTGCATCTGCGCGCCTTGGTTTCTGAACATCCCCTGCACTGAATCACATGCATGGAGAGTCTGCGCGTGGAGATGGGCGCCTAAAAGCTTTGGGGCACGCGCACACACGACACGACTAGCAGGGGAGATGGGCACCGATCGATCGAGGCGCGGCTACGGTGTACCGTCTACGGACACCCATCGTCCATCGACCGGTAGCGGCAACGGGACTGGGCGGCGGACGTGTACCCAAAAGAGGTGCTGCTGCTGCTGCTGCTGCACGGGTCCAGTCCGGTGCCGGCCCGGCCGTGCGTGCGTTGCGTTGGGTTGCTTTGGAACGTAGCATGCATGCCAGCAGGCCGGCCGCACCGGATTCTTCTGTCCGTCCGGTCCGGAATGGAATGGATGCCCGACGCGAAAGGTTTGCGATCACAGCCGGAATAACAAAAAGGAAAGGCTCCAAGCTGGATGCTGGTGGGTGAAACCGTGAGAGGGACCAACCGATAGAGCCACCACCGACGAATCAATCAATCGGCCATGCCTCTTCAATTCCTCCTGCTATCTCTCCAATGTCTTTGTGTGACCGACTGACGAGCTAGCACTAGCAGAAGAGAAGCGGCTGCTGGTAGGTAGCTAGAGCAGCGACTAGCGAGCGAGGAAGGATGACTGATGAGAGGTCGAGGGGAGTAAAAATGTACGTACCAGCGCGAGGGCGTCCCTTGCGGCGAAGGCGAGGACGTCGGCGCAGGAGACGACGCCGAAGCAGGCCTGCTCCAGCCGCGTCTTGGCGCTGTCGATCACCTCGAACCCCCGGAGGCTCGCGTTCGGGGACGCGTCCTTCTCCGCCTGGTTGCCCGGCGTCGAGTCCAGCAGCACCGACGCGTCGCAACCCTGCATTTGCATTGCATTGCATTGCATGCACCAACCAACCAATTACCAAATTAAAACCAGAGCAGAGGAATGAACAACGGATCATCCGTATAAAGTAAAAAAGGGTGAACAACCAATCGGTGAAACTGTTCCAGTTAACTGCATGGGGAGCTGTCAAAATCCCCAACACCCGACAGCACCTGCTGCGGCCGTACGTGCACGGTGCATCTACCCTGCGGTGGGGTGGTCGCTGTATCAGAGAGAAAGGAATGCGGAGGAGGACACGCAAGGTGGACGGCGACAGAGGCAGCAGCTAGGCAGGCAGGATCCACATGCAAGCGAAGCACATCCCCGCCCACGGCCCACTGTGACACACCACGTTCCATGCATTGGATCACTCCAAGCTACCCGCCGCTCGAGGCAACGGACAAACGGATTCTATGCCAGTTGCATCATCGATCCGATCAGTCTACAACCTCTAGTGGTGTGCGGTGCGGTGTGGTAGGTGGTGAAATCGAAGCTATAGCAGAGCATGAGGGGTTGGTTCCAGGTTCCAGCAAAGCATGCATGTACTAGTGAGTACTGACCCTGACGAAGCAGTCGTGGAAGTGGAGGCGCAGCAGGCTGGCGGCCAGGCCTGGGTTCCCGGACACCGCCTTGCTCACCTCCTCCTGCACGATGATCTCCGCCGCCGGGCACAGCGTGTCGTAGAACCCAACCTGCAGCTGCGCCCGCGACCCCGGCGCCGCCGCCGCCAGAAGCAGCAGCACCGCCGACACGACGAGGACGGACACCCGCCGCCGCCGCGCCCCGGGCCCGGCCGCCGCCGTCGCTCTTCCTCGCAATCCCATTCCCATCCCTGGCTGGGTGCCTGGCTGGACGGCGATCATAGACGCTTCAGTGAGAGCCCTGGCTGCTTAAGCTTAACCGCTAATCGATCCGGCGGCCGGCTAGCTCCTGCGACGCGAAAGGTGACCCCTTTAATTCCGGTGTCGCTAGTGCACTTCTCCTCCGGTCGGCTGAGGCCGTTTTATAGGGTGAGCGGTGGCCATCCCATCCAGGCATCCCCAATGGGGGAGGGAGAGCCATTGTTAGTGGAGGGGGAAGACACGGGCCCCCTTTTTTTTTTAAAAAAAAATGGACTGTAAAACTGTATGATTGAAGCGATCAATGCAAGGGCAGCCAAAGAAAGATTGTGATGCATGAGATCTGTGAAAAATGGCATGGTCCAGAAGGCTTTTGGGTTTTCATCTCTGCTGTAGTAGGAGTACTGCATGGGACAGAAGGCCGGACCCATGTACGAGCACGATTGGACCCGTGATGATCAATGTTCGTTTTTTTTTTCCCTTCCACTTCTCTGGCATGGAAGTGGAACGTTCTGGCCACTTCTCTCACCCATGCTCAGATGGACGGGAGTACGGGACGTGTCTGTAGTAGTATCACTGCACGGTTGCTAATCGCTCGCTATCGCTTCAGTTTTGCAGCTTCACCATTGCCACCGTGCCTCCCCGCGTGCGTGCTAAATGCCATCCATGTTCATCGGTTGCCGTTGCGTCCCGTAAGCAAAGAGAGAGGAGCGTCAGCAACCGCGCGCGAAACGCGCAATCAGGCCAGCTAGCCACGCCCACGGCCCACTCCTACGCGTACGACCAACTGAATCTACGGGCACTGAACATGCACTGCATGATTGATCGCCGGCCGGGTTGCTTCATGTTCATGGATCCATTCCATCCCATTGTTTGACTCCTGTCGCTTACAGTTACAGCGCGACAACTGAAAAACAATTTTTTTTTTCTTTTGCCGGTAGCATGGTAGTACGTAGTAGTAGTATAGAAGCAGCATTAGTTTGTTTTATTTGGAGTAGTGAAGCAGTGTGGTTAGTTAGGAGCATTCGTTAGGATTATAAAGACAACTCAAACCAGATTCTGTAGCTCCAGGGAGAGATCGAGAGAGATAAAAGAGGACAGATTCGAGTGCCTTCCACGTCAAGTGGGAGAAAGCTTTCTTCGTTTTTCAGAGGTGAAATGCCACGAGTCCGCCGCGTCTAGATCGCTAGACCGATCCGATCCGTCAGTGCAGAAACTTTACCCCAAAGCCAAAGAGTTTCAGATAAAAAAGGAAACTTTACCCAAAGGAAGCTGGAAGCCTGCAGGTGCAGGGCAGGGCGTGGGGCTTGCTGGTCCATGCAGTTTCTTGCATTGGTAAAGTTACCGAAAGCTGATCTGTGGATGCTCCTCCTCTGAGATCTGAACCACTGTGTGGAGCTGGAACGTTCTTTTTTGTTGCTTCGCGGCGAACCCTCGAATCGTGTTTTTACAGTGCTAGCTGTGACATCACTCGGCTCATCTTATACTGTACAGAGCTCATTTTACTCCCCACCTCTACATCACGGCAAATCTAGTAGTGCTGGGAGAAAATGTTTTTTTGACAGTAAAGTACTGCTGGAAATAGGAGTATGCTTTCTAACTGCTGCTACCTACCATGTAGTAGTCCATATAGTCCAGGGGGACTGCCTGTCCTGAAAGTTGTGCCTGACTGCCTGCACATGCACAAGTCGGGTCGGGGATCCTTGCGATCAATACCCAATCAATTAATCAGTGGATCATGGACTGCTGTCGGTTTGACCTTAATTCCAGGGAGTGGAACCATGTCACAGCAAGCTCACAGCTCAGAGGAAGCTTCAATTCAGACTTGTCTGCTCTCTGATGGAAAAAGGAAGAAAAAAATGCAGCCAGTTTTAATTGTGCCCTCCCTGAGACCGAAGCTTCAGTTCCGCCGTCGTCTCAATTCTTTAGAGCCGAAACGGCATCTTGATAATGGAGTTAATCTGCAACTGTATTAGCAATAATGGTAAAGGGAAAAATAATGAGCTCTGCTCAAGTGCTCATCAGGTCCATCTTTTTACGACGAAATAGATAGCCTTATCGCTTGTGTGTGGGCGTGCTCGTGCTGGATCTGCCAACCATGTCGTTGGTTTGCGCGGTGCAAAGTTGAAAGTTGGATTCGCTTTCGTTGCATCGCATATTGCAAGCTTTTGATGCTTCTTCTTTTGAGCCTCTGCTTTATGGACACACATAAAAGAAATGCTAGAATTTGTAGCCCGAAAAGGCTCCGTCTCAGGCGCTAATCGATCATGCAGACGATGCAGAGTAGCAGCATTTTGGTTGTCCGGCGGTTCGTGCTCAATTGCCATTCAGATAGATCCAAGGCCTGTTAGTTAGGCTTGGCAGGCGAGAGCCACAGGCACCCCCATTGTGCTCGGCACATGACAAAAGTGCGAACGCGAGTTGGCAGCATGCATGCATGGCCAGTCCCACACCTTCAGGCAGCGCCCTAGCAGCGCAGCGTTCGATTATTCTAAGACAGGTTCGGGAACCTGCGAGCCTGAATGCCTTTGGCAACAGCATGCACGCATGCGTCCACCTAGCTTTACACAAGTACGCTTACGCGTATGAGACCATCTCCTTCCATACTTTCTTTTGTGTCACTATTTCAACTAGCGATACCAACTAGCGATACAGTGTCGTTTTATACTATACATAGTCTATATGGACAACCCGTCGGAGGCAGCCCTGTTTGGTATAGCTTATTTGCTGTTTATGATCAAAATAAGCGGAAACTTGCAGCCAAACAAAACGTTTATTTCAGCTTTTTCTGACAGTGTTTTTCCCACAACACCAATTTTTACTAAAAAGCAGAAGTCAGACCAAACCCGCTTATTTTAATCGTGTTTTTCGCTTATTTGTATAGCTAAGGAAAAAAACGCGACCAGAAAAAACTTTACCAAACAGGGCTAGGAATGATTTTTGTTCTGTACCGTCGCTGACGCCTGCCGCTGAGCCAGGTCTTTGCTCTGTACCGTCGCTGACGCCTGCCTGTGAGCACCTGGATCTGAATGCCCCACCCGTCCTGACCACGAACGGGTCAAGTCGCTCTACATAACACAAGAGTCTGTCTATGCATCAACCAGGTGTTACCAGAATTTTTAGCCATTGGATCTGTAATTACAGTGTAACTCCCCCTCCAACCCCATCTTCCCCCCTGACCTCGCTCGCCAGATCCGCCGCCGTGCCCCCTTTTCCGCTGTGCCTCCGCCGCCGCCGGCGCGCACCTGTGTTATTTATCGGTCATAACCGATCATAATGTTCCCATGCTGAAGAATATCCACAGCTGAAACCAAACCATATCTACTTCACAGATGATTCAACGTATGTGTATTACAAACCCAAGGTAAGCTTCCGCCTTGTTATTGGAGTTCTTAACTTCGAAAATAAGAGCGTGGAGGAAATAATATGGCCTCGGCCTTGGTCCAACTGCATGGCTCCATTGCTGATCATACCAAATCTTGGAATGATGGATTCGGCATGCAGAAGTCTATGACGTAGTTGTGTTTGGGGGGCTGTTTTGAGGAGGGGATTGGCTTTGGGATTTTCAAATGAAGTTCTAGTTTGTACTGCTAAACCCTGTGGATTTGGTTGCAAAATGCGAAATCCCTATCAGACGTTTAGTACTTATATTTTGTTTCCTTGTTTTTAACAATTCTGTATCAAATATACTTCTGCTGTTTTGCTGCTTCTGTTCCCGAGAGATGCATTGAGAATCATTGGTGTTAAAATACTCTTAACCATTCTAAATTATTGCGTACAATCCTTTGCTGTTTTGCTGCTTCTGTTCCCGAGAGATGCATTGAGTATCATTGGTGTTAAAATACTCTTAGGCTAAGGCCAGCAGGTAAGGTAAAAGATCAGGTATAGTATAAAATGACACTGTAGCAACACTGTTCACAGAGAGAGGGGTAATTGGAATAGTTGATAGATGGGTGTATACCCTAACTGTTGGCTTCAGCCTTATAATCATTCTAAATTATGTAAGTGCACTTTATTCCCGAGTCCTAATTTTGACTGAAGTTTTTCGAAATAAAATATTAACACCTACAACACTAAATAAATGTAGTATCAATATATATTTCATGGCGAACTCTAAGAAGTTTACTTAGAAAAAAAAAATCGAAAGGGCACTATAAATTGAAACAGAGTAACTACCAGCTTAATTAGTTCCCTGTTCAACAATTCCACCATGCGGTTTTAATCTTTTCCACTTTGGTTATGCAAAATGGAATGGGCGGTTAAGAATTACTGTACTTGTTGTAGATATATATATAAGAATCAGACATATATTTTACATCGAACTAATGTACAGAGATCTTTAAAAAATGCTTCCTATTTTTTTCTGAGGTGCGAGTGTGACCAATGGTTACTCCAAAAATGTTTTGCTTATGTAATGCACTGTTATTAACCGCCTTTTCAAAATACTCGTCACTTTTTACCACTTCATTTGTTATCCTTAGCACTTCATGTTTCATGAAATATCATTTCTAATTTTGCATATACAAACATACTTGCTCTAGGAACACTTAAAAATATTTTAGGGGGATATTTTGGCCATTTCATCCTACAAAAGTGATAAGTCTTGATTTCCATGTATTGGTCAAAGTTTGCAAGGTGAAATAAAGGTTGGTATAGTTGCTACAGAACTCAGCCCATTTGAATAATTGGGCTGTTTGGCCCATCCAATGACTATTCGCTCGGCTGCAACTGCTGATCATACTGTTGCCTTGCCATTCAAGTACCGTCCAGTGTCCACCCCATGAGCTAGATTTTTTGCGGTTCTAAACCATGACACAGTACTCTCTTCAACAAGGGACTCAATTAGTCAAAAAAAAAAAACAACTAGGGACTCAAATTGGTGTCTTTTCAAACTATGTGCATATCATATAGTAGTATATACTACTTAGAATACACGGAGTAATAAACAAACAATATTTTGAGAAGAAAATAAAGCTCAATTGGCCTGTACAGATCTGAATATTCATGGCTACAGAAGAAACTTATTTCAAGGTCTGTTTTTTTGACCGTCAGTGTGAGATGGTTATCAGAGCCAAGACTACTGCAACACAGATTACAGCGGCAACGACCGACAATACAATGCCCCAACAAGAACCGCTCTTCCTCATCCGCTTGCTGAGTATCCTCAGTCTCTTGATCGCACGCTGCATATAATAACAACAAACACAAATAAGAACCAACATGTGTTTAGCACCGTGGCAGCCAGGTTTTAAAACATGGCCAAGATGGAGGAAAGTGCTTAGCAATTTATTAGGCTTTGGCATGTACCTCTAGCTGGGTGGTTGTTTCTTCAACCCCCTCGTCCAAGTCGTCCTGCAACGTTCAAGTAAAGCGAACAAGTGAGAACAAGGTATAATAACTGTATCTAAAGGCAGAAGTTAACCACTGTTGTTAGGATAGGATAGCGACAATGCAAGCTTTCAACTGACACCACTTACAATCAGCCTAGTGTGCAGATCCAGCTCCTCGTTTATCGCCAGCGCAATGTGCTTCGTGCTGGTAACGGTCACCCCCAGCTTCTCCAGTTGATAATCTTGCTCTGCGCCACCATGCATGTACAAGGGGCTAACTTTTTATTACCCATACATACACACACATATTTGACATGTATAAATATAGGAGTAACAAAAAAAACTCGGCCGATTACCTTTGATGACCTTCCTCTGCAAGCTGACGATCTCGCGGTTGTCCATGTCAGCAATGCTGTTTACATCTATCTTGGCGCTGAACATTCAAAGAGATGACGAATTTACTCGAGATTCAGATAACCGCACACGCCCCCGAAGCTCAGTACGCTACGCATGGTGGGTGGGTATAGTAGTAGTAGGAGGAGAGTAATTGGTTCACCTGTCCGAGGAGTACTTGTTCTTCATGGTGAACTGCCCAGCAACCTCGTCAGCCTTGTCACTCAGACCGGAGAGCTTCTCGGTTAGTTTGCTCAACTGTTTCATGCTTCTGCAACGCACATGAAATCATCTTGTTAGTACTACTAGTAATTCGGGAAAAAAATATCTTTTTGTATCAGACTATCAGTTAGTATAACAAAGAGGGGAAATTGGGATGCTAACATCTTTTGCGTTTTGGGGAGATCGGACAGGGCCTCCTTGAGCATGTCGAGCCTGGTGCCGAGGATGGTGACGTTCCGCCGGATCTCGGCCGTCCGGCGCTGCACCTCCCGCGGAAGCGCGGTCTCCCTCTCGGCGATCAGCTTGGCGACTTCGTCCACGAGCCGCTCCGCTTCTTGGAAGCGCTTCGTCCACTGATCCAGCGGCGACGGCGGCAGCGGCGCTGCGTGCACGCACATTGCCGCGTCAGGAAGAATCTGTTAGCGTATTATCGGCATCGGCCCAGGGAAAGACAAGATAGGGTGCTCGCTCACCTCCACGCTGGGGCGGGGCTGTGATGGGAAGAAGTGGTGGACGCGCCATGTCTTCTTGCCTGCTTGTTGGCTCTGCAAATTAAAATCCCGGCGATCGAGTTCCTTGCAACAAGCAGCGAGCAGGGAAACTGCTCCGATCCTCCGTGAGTCACCCGGCGAGAGACAAGGAGAATAGATGATTGGTCATCAACGTGGCGCATCGCGCGGGATCTACTAGCTTTCATGGAGGAAGCAGCGACGAGTACGATTCGATTCGATCGGTTTCCTGGGGGTGTCCGGATCGAACTCCGGTCCGGGTCGGTTCAGATCTATTCGACCTCGGCTCGGCTCGGCTCAACGGCGCCACACCTAGAAACTAGGAAATCAGCACAACACAATAATGCTGTTTGTTATCCAAATCGGCTTTATTGATTGAAACCACACACACACACAAACACAATATATGACACAAGAACTAACATCACAGCATACAATGGCATCACGAGAGCCAACATGAGATCGAAGCAGCATGCAGGATAGATAGCACGACGCAATAAAAGCCAGCGGTTGATGGTGCTACATTCTTCAGTTCAGTTGATTGACGCCGCCGCACTTGGCCCTGACCTGTCCGCTGGTGCCGGTGAGCACCTGGATCTGGCCCATCTTGACAATGGCGGCGGCGAAACCTGCGCTTCCACGGGTAGGTCCCGTCGGCGGCCTGCCAGACCTGCGCGGCGGTGGGCGCGCTGTCCAGCAGCGCCTGGTCGGAGGCGAAGAGGCCGCGGCTGCGGAGGACGCCCCAGTAGTAGAGCGTGTCGAGGGCGTAGGGCGTGTGCGGGTCCATGGGCGCCACGAGGCCCGGGTGGACGCGGCGGCCGGAGCCGGACAGCGATGATGAGGCGGGGCACGCGTGCCGCAGCCGCGCCAGGAACGCGGCGTCCAACTCCAGGCTCGGGTCCGCCGCGCCCGTCCCGCTGAAGTTGTACAGCCGCGCGCTGAGCGCCCTGCAGTGCGCCCGGCCGATGGTGTGCGCGCCTGCCGCCCATGCACCACGTGCCGCACGATCGCCTCCGCCTCCGCCTCCGGGCACGTCGCGCCGTAGAAGTTGAGCTGCAGAGCCCCGTTCCCGTCCCCGGCGCCGGCGCACGTCGTCAGCAGCTGAGACTGAGAGCACAGCAGGTGCACGGCGGCCACCGTGGCCAGCCACCACCACCCCGTCTTGTTGCTGCTGCTCCCCATCGCCATACCCACGGGCTAGCTAGATCTCTGTAGCCGCTCGTTGTGTTTCTATGCTATGCGTGTGATCTGATCACCGACCGACCTTGAGTCCTTGACCGGATACATATATCGCTTTTTCTCTGCGCACAACGCAACCTGCTGTCCGCCCAAGAGATGGAGCAGGGCCTGAGCTGAGATGGAGAGTGCGAGACATCGTGCTGCTAGGCGGCGATTCAATTTGCATGCACCAAGGGTGCATGTGGCTTCACGCATGCATCAACATGTGTGCAGTACCGCATAGTGATGGGCGCGCCAGAACAACTTTTATTTCGTTCCAGTATAGCACGACCAGCAGGTGGTAATGGATACGATATAGCCTGGTGTCCACAATATCACCATGCCCTCCTGAAACAAAAATTGTGTACACTCATAAATAGTAGATTACTAGTTGTGACGGGTCGGAGAGCATGTAATGTGAGGTGATGACCATTTCTTCGGCCTGTTCTTCACTCCGATCCTCTTCTAGATCTAATCGACATCACCGTGGGCCTCGGCGGCAAAGCCCACCATAGATTACACAGAGTGGAGTAGCCCGCCCAACACTGATTACACACAAGCAAAGCCCAGCTCGCGAGACGGTTGCGCGGTTGCGGGGGGTAACCAAGACGGTCGCGACACTCTAATAAACACCCGATCCCCCTGGGCCCTGGCCTTATCCGGAGTGCTCCACCACACCACCGTTCCCTCCCGTGCAACTGCACCGCACGCCGCGGCACCACCGTAGCCTCTGCTCGCTCGCTCACTAGCCAGCCAGCCAGCCAGAATGGTTAGCGAGCAAGTGCCGGCGGCGGAGGTGGAGAACAGCGAGGCGGCGCCGGCACCCAAGGTGGAGCAGCAGAAGGAGGAAGACGAGGCGCCGGTCGTCGAGGACGTCAAGGAGGATGAGGACGATGACGATGACGACGAGGATGAGGACGACGACGATGACGCTGACGAAGGTAGCATGCTCATCATCATCTTCTTCTTCTTCTTCTTCTTCTTCTTCTTCTTCTTCTTCTTCTTCTTCTTCTTCTTCTTCTTCTTCTTCTTCTTCTTCCTCTTCTTCTTCTTCTTCCAGTTCTTGGCCCCTCCCCGTCCCCTGTACGTATGGTGACTCTGTTTAGTCTTGAACTACTATAGTCGAGTCCTCTCGTCTTCTGGCAGTGCTTACCGCATCAAACATGTCTTCAAGGTTTCGTTGTTTGTTTGAGTCGTAGTATCTTCTTGAAATAGATAGATTTTCACCTAATTAACCTACCTGATGATGTTGTTGATGGGGAAACATGCCGTGTCAGGTGAGCTAGGTGCTGAAGTGGCAACCGAGGGCTCCAAGCAGAGCCGGAGCGAGAAGAAGAGCCGCAAGGCCATGATGAAGCTTGGGATGAAGCCCGTCACCGGCGTCACCAGGATAACCATCAAAAGAGCCAAGAACGTACGTAAGCCAGCCCAGCCCAGATGGAGTTCCAAATTCAAATTATGGTGTTCATAATTAATGGTGTATTTGCCCCACCATGCATATATATATAATCGTTATTTTGCCCCTTCATTCAGATACTGTTCGTGGTGTCAAAGCCTGACGTGTTCAAGAGCCCCACGTCAGAGACGTACGTGATATTCGGGGAGGCCAAGATCGAGGACCTGAGCTCCCAGCTGCAGGCCCAGGCGGCGCAGCAGTTCAGGATGCAGGACCTCAGCAAGGTGATGGCCAAGCAGCAGGACGCGGCAGCCGCGGCGCCGGCCGACGAGGAGGAGGAGGTGGACGAGACCGGCATAGAGCCGCGCGACATCGACCTCGTCATGACGCAGGCCAGCGTCTCGCGCGCCAAGGCCGTCAAGGCTCTCAAGGCGCATGACGGCGACATCGTCAGCGCCATCATGGAGCTCACGGCGTGATACTGATACTGCTCTGCCGGTTGCTTCGCTTTGGAGGAGTCAGATCAATCAGATGCATCCTCGACTCGTGTCGTTTTGGAGATTTGCATAAGATGATGATGTTTTTTGTTTGCTCACCATATGAACGGACATAGCATCATGCCAGCTTCCTTCTAGATTGGTGTCATTTTTATTTAAGTTGTTATTAATCGGATTCTCAGTTCAGCATCTTTTTACACGAGCCTCTAGCTGTTGTTTCAATTCGCTCACCAGGTAGCATGTTTTAGTGCAGCAATGTCACTTTTGACTACGTACAATACATTTTTTGCAACACGGCATGTGAGATGCTCTGAATGCATGGCAGGTCGAAACAGAGACCTGCGAAAGAAGTTGAAGCATCACTATAATATATATATATATTATTATAAATTTATTGGACCAATGCACTGTTTTGTAAACACCTTGTAAAATAGACGAATAAGAGGCCGCCTCCAATATCCTATATCAATCTATCCTTTCCTCTATTGCAATTTGCAACTACTATTTGTGACCCCTCAGTACCTCACCAGTAAAATACCTAATAGTAGTAAGCAGCGGCCTCTGACAAAAACAATCCTCTAATTTCACTCCTCAGCTCTGTTTATGGTTTTATTTGCCAGGGCTGAAAAGCACTGAATGTGGTATAAGAATGCTGAATGCCTCCACATCGCCACTACACCCACCAAGGAATCCAATAAAGACTATTTGCCGTCAGGCTTGCCACAGTAATTCCGATTCAAAAGCTCAAGGAGAAGAATGGCAGCAGAGTCCTTGGCCTTTTTCACACTCGGCATTGGCTCTCCAATGCACTCGTCGGTCCATCCACGGTCAGATGTATTTACCCTTACCGCATAAATAAATCTTTTGGCATGGGCAGGGCCACCCTCGCTTACGCACCTGTATTGTGGCATTGGCCATTGTCTTCTCAGGCAGATGTCGTTCAGGGTCTGCCTAGTGAACGTAGAACCATTTTTCTTCTCGCCATCCTTTTCCGTATCTTTCTTTGCTGCAGTTTCCTTTTCCTTCAACACAACAAGCGCATTTCTCGCTGCCAACTTTTGTGCCATCTTCTTCTGTGGGTTCTGGGCTACACCAATCTGAATACCATCAACAAAGACTTCAACGGTTGCTATATTGCCTGCTCGGGATGCTTTGTATTCTAATCCTTCAGCTTGTTGCTGGCAGCGCTCTTGGAGCTCCCTTACAGGGTGCATTGGAAGAGTGTCTGGTGTCACCATTGGATCAAGCAAAGGCTGAAAAACCTGGCATAACAGATTAACAAAAATAAACTTTAGTATTTACACATGAGGACGAACAGAATTTTGTTTCAAGAGACACAAACTATTACCTTCCAGACTATGGAGGTATCATACCCGCTATCCAAGAATATTGAGCCAGCAATAGACTCAAAAATATCTCCAAGAACCTTAGGAGCCTTACAATCACCAAGCCCAAAAGAATTGAAACCTGGTTTCAAAAGCTCCTCCTGGACATCCTTTACAAACTCTCGAATCTTAACAGGATAGAGAGAAAAGGTCAGCATTGATTCCAAAAGGCGGCAACAATTCCAATATAACAAAACTCTAGTTCAACCATTACATTACATTGTATACAGGAGCACAAGATAAGGAAGTTCACTACTGAGCAAGGGATGGCACACCTGTGTCTCCAACGCAGTTGATCCATGGCGAAGATGTATATGAAGCTTATGCTTAACTGCAACCCTTGCAAAGTTCTCATTATTAACAGCTGCAGCTCTCAAGTCAGTCAAGCGGCCAGGAGGTAGGTCAGTATAAGTAAAAAATAAGTGCTTTGTAATGAGATGATCCAACACAGCATCACCAACAAACTCCAAGCGCTGGTAACAGGAAACGCCAGATGATGGCCTCGATGCGTGTGTTATAGCTTCAACAAGTAAGCCTTTATTCTTAAAGTTGAAACCCAATGCACCTTCTAATATGTCAAAATTGATGCTTTTCATTATGCTCTCAGGTATGATATATGGCTTTGAAGGAGGAATCTCTTGAGGATCCAGCTCTGCATGAATACCAATCCATTTCATCAGATGGTTTGCGGCAATTTTCCCTCCTTCTACATAATAGACACCAATAAGTGCTTCCACGACATCTGCTAAAGTTTTGCTTGATAGAACACGATAGCAGCTAGAATCTCCCTCAATTTCACCATCTTCTTGCATGCCATCTGTGTAATCATCATAAGGATCCTTTTGCAATTCACTACTGGGAGTAGATTCCTCATCAAAGATGGTTGGTTCAGAATCTCTTGTTTCTTCATCAAATACAGGTAACACCCCCGGAGCTGCCCATCTTGATGGAGCAAACCGATCTGCTTGGATATAAGATTGGAGGCTTTTATTCAGAGCGTATTGGTACAGGATCATGTTGCTAACCATCTGCTGCCGCATCCTTGTGAGCTGCCCCTCATGCTTTTGAGGATATTTAAGGAAAAGGTATCTAGTTACAACCCATTTCAAGTATGCATCGCCCAGCAGCTCCGCTCTTTCATAGCAGAATGTCTCCTGGCACGATGCAGCAGTCAAAGCTTCTAATATCTGCCACGATTCATAAACACAAAAAAAAAATATTAATCAACAAGCACAATCTCTAGTTTATTTGAGAATATCATTTATCTCTTATGTGATGAACCTAGGTGAATAGAGTACAGGCTTATGGTCTTTCCACATTTTTTTCTGTAAGAGTGTAAGGCAAAACAAACACAATCCTTTGGAAAGATTAGACACTTAAATTTACCCTGCCCATTGTCATGTACGATTTTAGGATTACAAGACATTAATATCAAGTGGACTGAGTACATCTTTGCTAATTTAACCAAAATTTCTTACTAACAGCCACAATCCACCAAGGCTAGGAGCCACGATGAAAGGCATAGAGGTGTATTGTGCACTCTCACTTGGATTTCATAGCCTTTTACATCTCAAAAGAAGATGATGGCGTAACATAGAAAAAATAAATTGTCTCATTCACCAGTAGATTCTACCAGGGGGTGTTAGAATGTCTCCCATAAAACAATGTAGGCTTGAGCGCTGCAGATGTACCTTATTTGCAGGAACCGGATAACCAATTATGTCCTTCAACTGAATTGCAAGAAGCATGCTCTCCACCCTTCTCATTATTGAGGGTAATCTCTGAGCTCCACGAACAAGTGATCCAGGAAGAGGATGCACAAGGCACAGTTCAGGTGGTAAATATACATAGTATGTTTTGTCAAGGTTCTCTGAGAACTCTCCATTGCTAGCTGCAAAATGCCAATAGCATGCAAACCATTATACAAGCATTTTCCCATTGGCAATTGTATTAAGCACTAAGTATTTCTTAATTAAATTAATCTAGGGCTCAATGGGATGCCCTGGATGGAGGCTGAAAGACGAAAACACCAACAAATGGTATAATATTAACTATTAACGCTGAAAAATCTAAATGAAGTCGCACAAGAAAGGAAACAAATAGCTTTACCTTCAGAATTTTCAAACCTAGGAGAAAGTAGATTCTTGCAATATGAAACACCACGTGCCCGTATAAGAGGTTGTTTCTTATAAATTAACTCCACGCCATACCTGAGGGAAAACACACAATAGATCACAATATGCTGCTGTAAAGCTTTTGCCAGACAGGAAAAGCAAAAACAATCATAGCTAAGAGTGGGGTACTCCTTTTGTTTTCAGCATTCAAAACGTTATCTTACTTCTGCTTGTAGTAATCAGCAAACGAGCTATACTCCAAAGGACCCAGGTAGCCTTCTTTTCTCGGGAATGAATTTTCTGCATTCATGTTGTAGCAAATACAGTCCACATAGAACCTCTTTCCTGAGTGGGCGGCAGTTATAACCATTCCAGCAAGATCTTTAGCATCCCAGCACGAATCTGCCATGATCAACTTGCCTTGGTTCTGATAATCACCGAAATGTCCCCTATCACGACCAGGAACTAATCCAGATGCTTTGACAACATCAAATTCAGCAATGGCTCCTCTAATACCATAAGTAGGATGGGCCTTCTGTCCAAATGCAGTTCCATGACGTAATTTCCCAAACCCATATTCCCTCCTATCTCCGCCAAGTGTCCTCTCATTGGTACCTAGATACACATCTGGGCGTGCCCTCTGAAGAGGGTTGTTCCAGGCATCAGAGTTCACAATGCTGTTAACTAGAGTCCAATCTATCTCTCTTAAAACTTCCATACATTTCTCAGTCCCCACAGGAACAAAGAGGTATGCTTTTGCTGGATCCCAAGGTGTTGTTGAGGGATCAACATCAACATCAAGTACTATGCTCATGAGTCTAACATGAAAGCTCTTCAGCAGGACCAGCTGGAATATAAGAGCAGGCATTAGCTACAATAATTAAAACTATGGAAACAAATGTTGGTGCTTCACATTTGCCTAGCAAATCAACCTGACTTTCTGTAATTTCAATTGGCCCACGGAATACGAGAGATGCCTTTGTTATCATCGTCCTGGCAACAAAGAGATCCATCGTCGTCGATAAAACCTAAAAAAACAAAACATTTTAGACTTGGGCATCCTTTTCTCAAGTTGCATAATAACACCAGAAAAAAAAAGGTTACCTCTGCATCCAGCTCATTGCCAAAAATAAGAGCGAAATTTGAAAGTTGTGTAACGAAAGGGTCCTTTGAACTCCCAATGTTTACACAGTTTACAGAATACATATATAACTTAATAAATTGTGAGCTTTGGCAACCAACTCTTCCAGATAAAATCCATTCTCCCTGTGATAAACAAAGGTTAATTAAATGAGACTGCAAGAGACTAATTAGAAACCAGAGTAGCACCAAAAGGTTGCAATGCTACTAACCCGCAGAACTTCAGCAACCCCTTCAGGATAGAATTCTCTATGGCGTGCTGTTCCAGGGAGTGGATCACCTTCATCATTTTGTTCTGTCTTTTCTCCTTCCCCACTTCCTCTATCAGGTAAAAGCATATCTGTGAAGGCGCCCATCTCATGTAGCTTCTTACAAGCAGCTAAACAAACAGCCTGCACAAAAAAAACCAGGAACAATTCAAAATAATGGATAAAATGTAGGTAAAGAAAACTCGAGAAAAATCTGTTCCAATGGACTGTCATTACTTGTTGGGCCAAACGTATTGAACTGCATATTGGGCCTTCAAGCTTCTCGAATGGAGCATTACAAGGCAGTTGAAGCTTGCAAGAATATTCTGTTGACCCCCCTGGCTTCTCATGCTTTTCCATAATAAATTCTGGGCGAAGAATTGAGTACCTGAGTAGAAACAACGATATGACTCAACGGTTTCAAAAAACGATTAAGCTGGTATACTAAAAAAATCACAAGAAGAAATACCTGTCACTCGGCAGCTGTGAGCAGTAAAAGTGTATGAGTCCAACTGCAGAGTTCAAACTGACAACAGCACCTGTTGATTCAACCTGGTAAATAGCATCAGGTGATGTATCAACAGGGCTTAACATAGAAGTACCATCAAGATGACTGAGATCAGTTCTCTCAATAGCTTCTTTTCTCAATGTCTCCTCGCTATTCCGAGCATTTTTCAAGAAAGCTTCATGTGACATATTTCCCCTGGGAAAATCAATTTATAAGTCCATGGATTTAAACAGAGCATATTTCAATGCTTCCAACAATTTTGGTGACACAGGTACCTCTCAAGCATCAATATGTAGTCAGATCCAGGCTTTCTAGCACGACCACGGGACTGAATGTAGGCCAAAACAGTCTTTGCAAGGTCAAAGCGAATGACAACATTGCATTGTCGAATATCAAGTCCTTCCTCTGCAACACTAGTTGCAACTAAGAGTGTAACCTGCAAATATGTAACAGAGTAACATTTTACAAGGGTCAAGTATGAAGTACAGGACACACAAATCAACTCCAACATATACCCCTAAAATACAGCTCAATAAGCATAAGCAGACAGCTATACCAAGTTACTACTATACCTACAACAGATAGATACTTGGAATGAAAAATATAAATGTTGATTTATGCCATGGGTAGAAACACACATGTATATCATGAGTTGCATAGAATCACAGAACGCAGATAGTTAAACCTAGCTAAGCATAAATAGCACTTTAACTCACAAAAGATGAGTGCACCCCACTGAGAAAAATGTTCAGTTATGTCATGAATAGAAACATACACGGCCATCACGAAATTTTGCAATTGTATCCTGCATTTGGCATGACCGCATCTCTTGGTTATTGTTATGACCTATCAAGCTTGCGCACCGTATAAAACCTAATGACGGAAGCTCCGCAAAGACCTACGAGGTCCAAAAGGGAAATATATCAGACAATTCATAAACGGATCAACAGTAATTGACCTCAGAATGTGGAAAAACATGGCCTTTACCTTAGGAAGGACTAATGCTGTAACCACCCGCTCTACAAATATGATAGCACGAAAATCATCAGTGTGTTGATACTTAAGAAGTATTTTGATCAAAGCCTGCACCCTTGGAGTAACTTTCCCATCAGCCACTGCAGCACCAATAACTTCATCTACATGTTCACCTACAGAAACAGCTGGTGCAAAATAAGACGTTAAAAGTGAGTGTGAGATCAGGGGCAAAGCTTCAGGATAAATTAGAGGGGGGCAACACTGGTAATTCAAATGGATTTAGAATATTTATGCATAAACAATCACTAGTATTCCTAAGGAATAATCAAAATTTGGGAGGGGGAATGGCCCCCTTTGGCTTTCAGTATCCTCCACCACTGCGAGACATCTTCAGGTACAATAATGAATAAAAAGGAAACAATATAGGCGCTGATGGTAGAGTGAAGAAAAAGAACTTCATAAGGAAAATATTAAAAACAAAAAAAAGATGACCATGAAAACATTTTACAAGAAAAAAAAAAGATTATTAATACCATGACTGTCAGGTAGCTCCCCCTCCTCAAGTTCATTTGGCTTGTGGTTTCCAGCATTATGCATTTCAACATCATTACTTTCATTTTTCATTGCAGCCCCTTCAGTCAATTGGCAGTGTAACAAATCAACAACTTTTTTCAAATATGACTCTTGAAATTTAACATCAACCTGATAGTTTGCTCTTTCATCATTCTGTAGTGCTGTCAAGAATGACTGTGCAACCTGAAATTATGCAAAAATTGCAGTTAGAAACACAAGACAGTTAGCAATAGACTAGTGCACTTCTAAATGTGAAGCCAGTACCTTATAAGCACACCATTGTCCTAGTTCGCCCAGAGCATAGTTTATGGCTCGCAACTTCTGAATTAAATTAGCCGCACCATCACTTTCTGTACGCTCAGAAACACCATAGATAAGGCGTAGCTCATCTCTAGACCCTGCATCCCTAGCTCCCATGAACTGCCATTTAGTTCTCTTAGAACTAGAAAGTGCAGCCTCTTCAACTGCAGCCTCCATTTGTTTGATTTGTTCATGGAAAGACAAAAGAGTAGCTGCTTTGTCATAGTGGATAATGACTTCCAAAGGCATGGGAACATGCTTCTCCAGCTCTTTCCGATCTTTGATTGTGCATACTACGCAATCCAGTTTACTCTCAAGATTTCGTATCTTGATAGCACAGTCTTCTTGGCTAGTCACTCCTATCCAGAGAGTAGTACAAGGAAGCATCAGAAAAATATACATACAATAGAAAGCCTCTTGTCCCGACAATAAGACAAGAATAGCAAGGAGCATTTAATCTAAATATAAGACAGGAACTCCCAACAATAACGTACATGGAATAGCAAGGAACTCCCAACAATAACGTACATGGAATAGCAAGGAGACACTGAGCAGAGCCATACCCTTTAAGTTAACAGGTGAAGCAGTCATTCCAAACACAGCTGGCCTCTTGTCCTTTGGAGTGGTGTGGTAAAATTCTGACATCACTAGAGAATATGGGTGCTTTTTCACCGCATGATGGCACTCATCTAAAATCAAAAGATGTATGGCATCCATTTTAATAATACTGTGCCTAAGGATGTTCAACAAAATTTGAGCTGTCATAACAAGTACCTGCACAAGACATGGATAAGTAACAGAAACAACAAACATCGTATTGAAACAATAGACTGAAAAGGACAAACAGGTGATTTACTTGCTATACAGTGCAGGTGTTACATCATATCTTATTAAGTGGAAGCAGGCACCTATATAACTTTCAAGGCTAAAATCTGCACTGTGAACCATAAAATAGGAGAGGAGTTTTTCTATAAATCCACTAGTTAGTTGAGAGAAAAAAGGAAAAAAGTTCTAGACCTGGGAGTTAGCAAAATTATAATTTAGGTGCGAATGATCCCTCTGATTGATAATACAACTAGAAGAAGGCAGCATACCTTCTTATTCTAAGCCTAAGAATTTTGTTTCACTTACCAGCCCCAACAAGTCAAGGGATTTCAACATGTCCATATAAACCATGTTAGAACATGCTAGGCGCAAGAAAGCTCAAAAATAATTGAGATACAAATAAGTTAAACATATTGTGTTCCGGAACCATGAGAAGTTAAACATATTGTGTTCCGGAACCATGAGAATTCCTGCTAGATACAACAAAATAACACAATGCAAAAACTGCCGGCTCACAGATTTGGATTATTGGAGGAGAACATGACCTGCAGCCTTGTGTCCGACAGCTCAGTAAGGGCCACGGACAGGGTAGGGAAGACTTGGGGAGATAGGCATGGCGGCCCACCCACCCACCCGAGAGAGAGAGAGAGAGAGAAAGAGAGAGAGAGAGAGAAGGGGGGGGGCGGGGAGAGAGAGAGATGGAGGGGGCGAGAGAGAGTTTGGGAATATGAGGGCTCTTATAAATCCTATATATTTATAGAACAGTTAACATGACAACCATTGATCCAGTCCAAATACATCTACAACCTTCCTAATGTAAACAATTTCCTAAAATTAACAACTTATTGATGGAGTTAACAACATTTTGGCCTGACATTCCCTACATTCCCTGCTAGTGACCTTTCTCCCATGCATCTCGAGGTACGATAGGGAATTTACTTAGCTTGGGCACCCCTCAAATTCAATCGACAAATGTAGGGTTGCATACATGTACTACTCCGGCATAATTTTCCACGCACATACACTTGCTGACATGCTGCATTTTTTTTCTCGAACATTGCAGGAGAGCAGCATGTCATTTCATTAAGAAAGAAAAAGGGCATGCACTTGGGAGATTAGAAAGAACCTTCCAGGCAGAAAAACATTTACACAACTCTACTAGATAGCAAAGAAGAACAGCCACAGCCAGGAGAACTCTAGCATCTAAGGTCCGGAACGCTGCATGTCATCTCAGAAAGAACAAGAAACAAAGCTAAGAGAAAAGGCAGCAACGCTTTATCTCCCCTGCTTCACATCATTTAGTACAAATAAACTAAACCACATCACCAATAATGTAGTCACTTTTAGACATCTATCTAAATAGTTAAATACAAGATCCAAAGCCTAAGCAAACACAATAACAACTGACCTTTTAGTCCCAAACAAGTTGGATAGGCTAGAGATGAAACTCAACATAAGCCATCAGCAAGAAGGGAAAATAAAATTATACAAAAAGGTATAAAAAGCAACAATAACAATAATATTATTAAGAGATCTAAAAGGCTTCTTCATAGTTCAGGCACATAGATTTCCATGCACTTTTATCCATCATCCAAGATAATTCTCTGGCTACACTCCACTCTATCAAGTCATTCTTTTAATTGCAGCCTCTAAACAGACAACAAGCAACAGCAGCAACACCTTTTTTTAGTCTCAAGCAAGTTGGGGTAGGCTAGAGTTGAAACCGAATAAGAGCCGCCAACAAAAGGAGAAAGAGAGAGAAGAGGAAGAGGAAGATGAACAGAGCTTCAAAAAAAAACTGGGCACAAAGTCTATTCAAGGTTCAGGCATGTGAATAGCTGTTTTCCAAGCACTTCTATAAAGACATTGAAGCAGACACAAGATTTATGCAGACACACTCCTTTTCTTATGGGGACATTGATCTGAAGCTCGGGTTCAGTCTGTGTGCTTAACATTTTCTGTTACCCAGCTCTATCTAATGTTCCCTAAGAGCTCTCATATGGGGAAGCCAAGCAGCTGAATATTACAGATAAACATGCTTATATCTTAAGGAAAAATATCGACAAGAAAATGGAAGGAGAAAACACCCTGGTAGGGTTATGTCCACAGTGATCAGTGGGTACAAACTATTACGACAGGAAAAGTAAAGGATAAACTGAGTTTACACATATATATATATTATCCACTGAACTAGTAGAACAAAAAATTACTTCTGTTAGGTGACAGGTGCACTATTTTACTCAAATATATAGAAGAAACGTTCAGAGTAAACATACAGTAATCTTTTTAAAAAAACAATGAGACGTCATGTGAATGTCTTGGCTACCAACCAGTTCAATAGACAACTAGTGGACATGATAGTTTCCTAAGTCGAAGAAAAGTGGCCTAAGCTCAGGTTTTGCTCAGACCTAAGCCTTGAGACGTCATGTGAGTATCTTGGCTACCAACGAAAACTTAGTGGACGAAATAGTTTCCTAAGTCGAAGCATAGTGGCCTAAGAGCAGGTTTTCCTCAGACATAAGCCTTGAAACATTGTATCTGAAGATAGTTTCGAAGTAAAAGAGCAGCAGCGCAAAGGAATTTACCTGTTTTGACTCAAATTCACGCTGCCACTTTCTGGAATCCCAGAAATCCTGCCCCATCTCCCCACAGTAGTGTCCAACCCGATAGCCAGTCCTCTCACGTATCACTTCAGCTTGCTGTGATTCCACCAAGAAAAGTTTAATCGTATCAAAAAGAGAAACACCTTAATTTCAGAGGGCTTTGCTCTTGTATCTGTACCTGATACACAAGAGGCACCTTAGGCACCAAGAAAACAGCAAGCATCTTCTTGTTCTCCTTGAGCATTTTGTCACAAATACTTTTGATGAGCAGCACGGCTATGAGAGTCTTCCCAGCACCAGTTTCAAGGAAAGCAATTGTGTTCCTGCTCTTTGCTTGCTCGAGCACCTCGAGCTGGTACTGCCTCGCCTGCTCCTCTGTGACGGGCTTCTCCTTGTGCGAGGCTCCCGTCCGTTCCGCCTCCGCCGCCTTACTCTCCGCAGCAGCAGGGGATCCATCCTGCGTCCTGGCACGCTTTCCTCCCTGGCGGTCCGCCTCCGCCTCCCACACGCCGTGGCGGAACACCATCTTGCCGCCGCGGTCACGCTCCCAGAAACCCCGGGCGTCGCGTCGGTGGTGGTCGTGGCCGTGGTGGCCATCGCGGTCGCGTTTACGAGGCCTCTCGTGCTCCCGCCTCCCGCTCCCGCGCCGGTCTTCCCAGGCACGAGAGGGAGGCTGCTGCGGCGGCGGCGGGAGCATCGGCCGCCGCCGCCAGTCGTTGCGTGGGCCCCCTGCACCACCCGCACTGAGACGCTGGCGCTTCCAGTCCCCGCCATTGGCCGCGGCGACCGGTGACGGGGACGAGGGCTCCCTCCTGGGCTCCTTCCTGGCCACCACGCCCTGGGCCCTCCGCGGCGCGTCCACCGCAGCCACCACATTGTGAGCGGCCGCGATGGGAGCAGCAACCGGCTCCTGCGGCTGCGGCGGGGCCACGGGTGCGGGCGCGGGAGGAGCAGGAGCAGGAGCAGGAGGCGGCGGCGGCGGCGCGGGCGCGGGCGCGCTCTCGGCGTTGATGCTCTCGAGTATCCGGTCGATCTCGGCGACGAAGCCGTCGTCGGCGCCGCAGTCCATCATGGCGGGCATGAAGCCCGGGTCGAAGTCGGCGGAGGCGGCGAAATCGATGCCGCAGAGCAGGGAAGCGCCGTCCTCGCAGGCGTCGTACCAGTACGCGGCAGCGGCGTGCTCGCCGCCGCCGGCGGCGGCATCGCCCGCCATCTCTCGCCGCGAGGCAGCTGCACACCAACAGAAGCAGGCGACACGACACCTGATAGTTACCTCCACCAATCAATCAGCGGTGCATGGGGAAATACAGAGCAGAGCAGTCCGAATAAGAATCTGAGAGAGGAGGGAGGAGGCGAAGATGAATGTCGCTACTACTTGTGGGCGTCGCGGCGGCGGGCGGGCCGGGAGAGAGAGAGAGAGAGTGGAAGAGAAAGAGGCGGTGATAAACCGTACGAATCACGCAAACCGGTGGGAGGGCGAGGTGTGCGCGCGAGGGAGGGAGTGGAGTGGAAAGGTGGTGGGGGATGGTGATGCGGGGTTCCGATTCCGATATGGGGGCGGGGGCGGCGGAGGAGGGCTCGATTCGATTCGATCGGATTCGACGGTGTATCAACGCTACTCTTTCTCTTCTCTCTCTAGCTCTGAATTTGAGCGAGCCTCTTCTAGTCTCCTCCGTCGCGTGCTCTGCTCTCCCAGCAGCGAGCTCTGGTTTTGCGAGGAAGGAGGGAGGGAGGCGAGGCGAGGGCGAGCCGTCGAGGCCGAGAGAGACTCGACGACGAAACGGACGGGACGGGAGAGAGGGCGAGGAAGGAAAAAGGAAGAAGAGGGCGGAGGGGCAGGTGCAGTCAGGCCAAGCCAGGTGCGGCGCGGTGGACCGGGCCTAGCTAGGGCTTGGAATCGGCGCATGGGCGGGGCGTGCGTGCGGTACGGGTCCAACTGCCCTTGGACTGGCGCGTTTGTTTACCTGTCCTGTCCTGTACTGCGGGCCCAGCGGCAGCGGCGGGGATGCGTGTCCATGGCCCATACGCCATAGCCCATGGGGTAGGGGTGGCGTGGGCCGAGGCCCGTGCCGTGCGTTCTTCAGACCCCGGTGTCATGTCTGTCAGTGCCCGTCCGAAGCCGCGACGAGGCGCCGTCCCGTGTGATCGGGACGAGGTGCGCAGGTTTTGTCTCTGCTGCTGCACGGCACGCATGTACATGCACTCCAAGTTCCAAATTCCAATCGTGGGTGTGTTTAGAACCAAAAATTTCTCCTAAATTTCACTATGAAAAAAAAAATTCCCCGTCACATCAAAATGTCGGCATATGCATGGAGTACTAAATGTAGATGAAATAAAAAAATAATTGCACAGTTTAGATGTACTTTGCGAGACGAATCTTTTGAGCCTAGTTAGGCCATGATAGGACAATATTTACCACAAACAAACGAAACGTGCTACAGTGCTTTTCAGTTCGGAACAGTAATAATTTCAGGGTTCTAAACACACCCCGTCTCAGACTATGTGAACTTGATTTGATAAATGGATTGTCTATACACTTTAGCGATACTGTTTACGGAGAAGAAGATAGTTGGAACAATAGATACACAATGCATTTACACATCCTGCTGCACATAGTCTCATACTATCTCTAATGGGGATATGCAAAATGGATGCATATACACTGTTTGATACTGTAACGCTACCGTAAACAGAAAGAGATAGTTGGAATAGTAGATGAATAGGGATAGAAAGTGTATATGGACATCCCCGTTGGAGATGGTCTCACGCAGGAGGACATGTTGTTTGTTCGTTCTATGTAGCGTAGTGACACTATGTGCAGCAGGATGTGTAAATGCAGTGTGTATTTACTGTTTCAATTACCTTTCTTTTAGTAAACAGTGTCGTTGTGTAAATGCATTGTATATTTACTGTTCCAACTACCTTCTTTTCTATGAACAGTGTCGATGTGTAAATGCATTGTGTATTTACTATTCCAACTACCTTTGTTTCTATGAACAGTTTCGCTACAGTGTATAGACAATCCATTTAACTAATCCACTGCACGTATGGTCTGAGTACTACAAACGCTCCTTTTTCCTTACGCTAAAAAAATAAGCGCTCCTTTTGTAAGAAAAACCGAACGAGAAAATATCTCACTGGAGGTGGAGCAAATGAAACCATACCCGAGCACATGATGAGAACAGTGATGAACAAAAAAAGCTGACACTCTCCCGGGAGAAGAATCTGCCTTTCCATCCCAAATTTACGTTCGTCCGCTGCCGGCGGTACCGCGCAGTGATGAAAGGCTTCCTGCCCTTTCCTTTCCCTTGCTGTATGACAAGTGAGCAATGACACTGTTGTAAGCAGCGTGCCAGTCGCCAGATGGGTAGGAAAGGGTAGCAAATGAGACAAGGGGCCCTCGCCAGCTTGTCAGATCAGCAATGCACTGTGTATCTATGTTTATATGGTGGTTTGTACAGTAATCAACAAACACACCGAAATCGGAATTTCAGAAGCGTGACATTCATCTTTTATGTTTAATTTTAGTTGGTTCAAAACATTCCCTTAAGTAATTGAACCGGTACATTATTCATCTTCACCTAGGTTTAATACCAATTTAGGCCATAAAATCATCTGACTAGTCATTAATTAGCCACATCATGTGTTGACTCATCAATGGTGTGGTACGTTGGTGAGCTACTTCTCTCTTTCTCGTTCATTCTGCGGCTTCGCTTTTTGCCAGCTGCCTCTACTCTCTTGTGGACCATATGTATTATGTCCATCTTCGCTTAACAAATGAATCAGTTCACCTAGTGCCACACTACTTATTGTCACCTCGTCCCGGCTAAGATCGGCTCCAGCTTGTCAAGATTCAGGTCCTCTAAGATGAGCGAGCTCATATGTGACTATGTGAGCAGACAATCATGGCGGTTCTCGGCAACGTGTCCGACATCACCCTACCCACACTGAGAGTAGGTTCTTTGTTTATGTGGAGCAACCCTCATTGTGATGGACAAACTACAAAGGACTCATGGCCGCGTTGAATAACTGGATGTAGCAAATTTTTCAAGTGCCTCTGGAAAGTCGTCGCAGCCGCCTTAAGTTTTGTGCTAAGGCTTGTGTTTGAGTTAAACATATAAAGAAAGAACGACACACTTTTGCAATACTTCATGTATCACCTAAGGCCATGTTTGAGTAACCTCGGATTGAGTTGGTTTGGAGGGATTGGGATGTATTTAAATCCCCGATAGATCAAAATTTCTCTCAAACCCTCTCAAATAATGTATTAACTGTTTATTACGAGATCTATAATAATTGCCAGTGGATGCGATTGTACCCCTAAAGCAGGGAAAAACCGGTTTTGATGGTTGACTTGTCATATTATGACGACCAGCAGGTAGGTGTACATCTGTTAATATTTTCTTTCCCTCATTTCCAATCCTTTTTCAGGCATCCACGGAATCAGGGTGCATACACAAACTTCCATAGCTGTAGATATGTGCATTTCTTGAGGGTTGCGTGCATCTTTTTTTTTAATAAAATTTGAGAGTTGATCATTGATGGCATTTTTTTTCCCGAAGGGAAAATAAAGAGTCGGGCCGCAAATGCAACCACACAGATAAAAGAACGAAGCAACTTATCAAAAAAGAAAAGAACGATGCATCTTTTTGATAGCCTTTTCCATGCATCCAATTCCAAAGAACAAAAGAAAGTGTCACTTCCTCAGTGGGTCAGCGGCGCACGAGCCTGCCCCACTCCTCTCGCACGGCCGCACAGCGGCACAGGCCTCAACGGCAATCCGTCCGTAAGTCTATCCACTGCAGTTGGAGTTTGACGATTTTGGCTGTGTTCAGCACGCTAACTTTGGCACCGTAGGGAATCGAAATACACTGTAGCACTTTTCATTTGTTTGTGGTAAACATTGTCCTACCATGGTCTAACTAGGCTCAAAAGATTCGTCTCGCAAAGTACATCTAAACTGTGCAATTATTTTTTTATTTCATCTACATTTAATACTCCATGCATGTGCCGATATTTTGATGTGATGGAGAATCTTCTTTTTGCACAGTGGATTTTGGGGAGAAATTTGGTGCTCTAAACACAGCCTTTGAAGTAAACGCTGTAGATAAATAGTGATAGAAAATGAAATTGAAAGAATCTCACTGTGGATAGCCTGACATATATACGAACAGTGTTTTTTACATTTACGTCACCAAAAGTAATCCTAGTCTCGCCGCCCCGACACCGCGCCACAAATTTCGTGGCAGACTGGCAGGCGGCAACGTGTTGCCCTTTCGGCATCCTGCACGACGCCGGTCGCGTGTCGTCAGTAGGGTGCTGACCCCGGGGGCCACACCTTGCACCACACGAAACCCCTCCGTAGAAGACTTGACGTGAAAAGCTTCGAAAAAGTCTCTCCCAGGCCCACACCGACTCCCCAGCCTCCACGGCCCGGCCCGGCCCGGCCCGGCACCGGTTTTTAATACGTGCACAGAAACTAGATTCTCGTTCAACACAGCCAGTGACATGTGGGCCCACGGAGACCGCGTCCCACCCGTCAGTTTGATGCCTACAGTGTAATCCAAGCGGTCTCGCGCGGAGATACCCGGGAAAGGATCTAGTGTCGCGGTGGCTGACGTGTGGGACCGAAGCAGATAACCCCCGAGGACGAACCCAGCGCCTCAAATATCCGCGGGCCACCGACGCGCGGGCCCGCCGATCCAAGCACGTTGGCTTCGCTCAAACGGAACGGAACCCCAGCCCCCCAAAACTACTCGCCGGCGTCGGCTGCAGCGGCGGCGGAGGCGATGGACGAGGAAAGGGAGGAGGAGGGGGAGGTGGGGGAGTACAAGCTGCAGAGGATGGTGGGGAAGGGCTCGTTCGCCGAGGTGTTCCGCGCCGCGCACCGCCGCACCGGCGCGCGCGTCGCCGTGAAGGCGATCGACCGCCGCCGCGTCGACAAGCGCGTACACGACGGAATCCTGCAGGAGAGGGAGATCCTCAAGAGCATCGATCACCCCAACATCCTCCGCCTCCTCGACACCATCGACGTACGCACGCAATCCCCCCCTCCTTTAAACCACGGCCGCGACGCCATGAGCGGCGGCCGAACCGCGTGGCACGCTTAGCGGTAGTGACTGACCTTCCGGTCTGGTTTTGTCGCCGCAGACGAAGAAGATGATGTACCTGGTGCTGGAGTACTGCGACGGAGGCGACCTCGATGGGTTTTTGCGCAAGCACGGCCGCCTGCCGGAGGCCACAGCCAAGGACTTGATGCGGCAGCTCGGTATGGCGGGCCTTAATCGTAATTGGGGTTCATTATTGATTGTTTCTGTTTTTGGAAAACAAGGCTTTGGGGGTTACTCTGTTTTTTTTTTTTTTATGCGTAGCGGAAGGGCTGAAGGTGCTGAGGGGGAGGAACATCGTGCACAGGGACCTCAAACCACAGGTTGTATTTTTTATCACTTCAGTCGGTTTTCGTGGTTGGTTTGGAGATTCTAATGGGTCATGGGTGTATCTTGCTCATGATTGTCCTGATTGGTATCTGGGATGGGTGTTTGTCAGATTTGTCAGTTTTGTGTGCAGAGTGCCAACACCAAATGCTACGAGTGTGTCACCGTGTGGAGTTAATTAAAGACATTTACTATCCTTATCAGAAAAAAAACATTTAATATGTCTCTTTGTGCAGGTTCCATAAATAGCCACTAATAAACTTGACTTAAATGCGAATCTCAATTAATTTCAGTCCGATCAAATGACAAAGGGTGTATTTAGAGCCCTGAAAACTGGCACTGTTCCAAACTGAAAAGCACTGTAGCACGTTTTGTTTGTTTGTGGTAAATATTATCCTACCATGGTCTAACTAGGCTCAAAAGATTCGTCTCGTAACGTACATCTAAACTGTGCAATTAGTTTTTGTTTTTACCTGTATTTCATACTCCGGGCATACGTTTTTTGGTACATTTAATGCTTCGATGTGATGGGAATTTTGGAAATTTTGGAGAGAAGTTGGGGTTCTAAACACAGCCAAACCATACATTGGCTGTGTTTAGATCCAAAAAACTTCTCTCAAATTCCACTATGCAAAAAGAAGATTCCCCATCACATCAAAATGCCGGCACATGCATGGAGTACTAAATGTAGATGAAATAAAAAATTAATTGCACAGTTTAGATGTACTTTGCGAGACGAATCTTTTGAGCCTAGTTAGACCATGGTAGGACAATATTTACCATAAACAAACGAAAAATGCTACAGTGTATTTTTCAGCGCTACAGTGCATTTCATCTCTCAAAACTTTGGATCTAAACACAGCCATTATAGGATAGGATCGTTCTGTTCAGCCATGCTAGTATCTGGTGTCCAGTCCACAGATGCATTTAGTGAAAGGACAGGATCCCACATTGTAATTTTCCACATGTTCATTTGATTTGGCTAACTGTGGTTGATTACCTCATGTCTTATGTTTCCGAGATAAATTATTTGTTTACTGATCAAGCTGTGGAACTTGCAGAACCTTCTCCTATCAACCAATGGTGATACCACTGTATTGAAAATCGGTGACTTTGGGTTTGCCAGGTGAGAGCATTACACCCCTCAGTTGCATTTATCCTTATAGAAGTTTCCCCCCTTCTCTACTAAATGGCTCTATCTCATCAGGTTATTTATAGCTGTCAACCTTTTCAGTTTGCAGTGATACAACGTCCATACTTTTTATCCTCACCATAACTGCTTTTCTGAATGCTGTATTTACTCTGTGTTTGCTGTAACCGAGCTATTTGTTGTGATATTTTTGGACTGGTTTTAGGTCTCTGGTGCAAGAAAATTTAGCTGCCACAATGTGTGGGTCGCCATATTATATGGCACCAGAAATTTGGCAAGGGAAGGACTATGATGCAAAGGTTGGGTCATCATCCTTTCATAATATTCATAGATTTAAAATAGGCTTGTAATTAAATCGACTTGAAAAAGTTTTGCAGTCAGACTTGTGGAGTGTTGGAGTCATTCTTTTTCAGCTAGTCACAGGGAAGTTGCCATTTACTGGGAGTACCTCTTTCCAGGTCTGCTACTCTTATAGTCTTATTTTGTAATTGTATAGTTACACATCCAATTGCACATGACTCACGATACATGTGCCTGCCAAAACTGGTGTTTGGTCGTTGTTTGCTGAATACAGCTGCACCAAAACATACTAGCTGCCAATCAACTCAACTTCCCTTCAGAAATTGAAGCTGATTTATGTCCTGATTGCATTGATTTGTGCAAAAGACTCCTACACCGCGATCCAAGTAGGTCTTCTGTTCCATTTTAATTTTTGCCTTTGCAAAGCAGGCATTGTTAACGGCTCTATAATTTGTTTGTTGATCTGTTCCATTTTTACCAATTGGAGAATCATGTTGAATTATACTTTTGGTTTTGCAGAGAAGAGAATAAGTTTTGAAGAATTCTTCAATCACAAGTTTTTTGCAACAACAAGGTCAACCCTTTACTCTAACTAGCATAGATGTACGTGCAACATGTACATGTTTTGAGATAATCAAGCAGACAATAGAAAGGAAAAAAAGAAAAATAAAATTAAAAGGAAGGAGTCCTGATTGATTAGCGTCATTCATTTCTCATTAAAACCAATAGAAAGAAAGTAATAAGTGGGTATGGGTATAAAATGAGGTGAGAAATAAAGAGAAAGTGGATGAAACATTTTGCATCGATGGGTTTTGGGCCTTTCCACCCCTTTTCGACCTTTTTCAAACTGCGCAGTGGGGTCAACGTGAAGGGTATACCTATGCCTTTGTAGGTAAAAAAGATTTTTAGAAAACTCGCTCTTTTATAGTGTAGATTGTAGTGTTGATCCATATAGGATTGCTATATCATCTACTTTACTGCAGTTTTAGGTTAGCAATGCCTAGTGCCCATATTTGCAGCTACCTTAGTTACACTAAGCAAGCAGAGATGTTTACCAGAAAAAAAACTAATGCATTCCCTGCTAGATGTGGCATTGGTCACATCAATTTTAATGATAAAGTGGAGAGAACTAAAAAGAAGACAAGCAGTATTCATAAACATATATGCACTCACTTATATTTTTGTTCTGTCATCTTGTGCACATATGAATTTTACTTAAGAATTATGCTGGTATGAAGCTGCATCTTATTTATTTAATTTTTGATATTTTCCCAGTGATTTTTATTTTTTATAATGCTGCATTTTGTACTTAAACAAATGGCCATAGCAACTGACACATGCAAGTGCAACAGTCTTGAAGTTTTTTTTCTAGATTTTCTCTATGTTTTGGACATAGTTTTTTGCAACCAGCTGCCTTTCCTTGATGTTTTTTTCCCTGTATGTTTGAGTAGTTTCAATTTTTATCATGTCATATTTCCACTGTCTTGAAGCTTGTACTGCATTATCCATTTCCATAAACTCAATATGTGCCACAGCTCTGCAGTCTTTTCTTGATTTTTATGTATGTTTAGAATCGTTTAGTTTTATCATGTTATATGTTCTTCTGTTTTCAAGCTGGCTAGTTATGACGTTTCAGGAAACACAATGAGTCCATTCATGCTGTAGACTTAAGGGATGAATACCAGACAATCACCTCTCCTATTGTCCTAAAAATGAAGCCCGAAAGTGTGGAATTAAAAAATTCAAAAGGTACATTATGCTACATCTTTGAGTCATATTGTGTATGTTCTGGTAAGGATTAACTTTCTATATATATTTTTCAGCATTTGATTCATGGGAGTGGATTGAACGAGAATATGTAGTTGTTCCGGTAAACGGTATTTCCATGGAGATGCCTGCACTTAACAAGTCCACAAAGGATGATACAGATACAAGAACTACCAGCTATGATAGGTACACCGGTGAAGGGTCTGTTCAGAATCAAAACAGAGATTTTATCAATAGAGTTGTTGGTGTACAAAACCGTGGATGTACTCCGGTGCCCATATCCCAATCCCAGGAGTCAGCAACTGTGGATTATAGAAGAGGGAAACCCCCTGATTACATTACAAGGCTTCATACTCTGAATCAATATGTTCTTGTTCTTACAGAACTTGCTCGGGAAAAGGTACTACTACCGTCATTACTATTCTGCCAAATTGCACTGTGAACCTAAACATGATGTTCATCGTCATTCTGTCTTAGCATGGATTTTGCAGTCACTCTCTGAACAAGCCATTGCCAGAACTCTTTTCCTCGGATATGTATCAAACAGAGATTCGATCTTGCAATATTAGTCATTTGCAATTTTCAACATTACAATCCTCCACAAACTGTTTTAAACAATCACAGAAATGACATTCTTCATTTGATGGCTGGGTTACAATAACCTCTTTTTTTCTTATGTGCCATTAGTTTTCTGTGTTATGCTTATGCAGCTTTCTAAAGGCCTGTACCTGGAGGCATTATCAATCGAACTTTTATTGTTAGCTATCTGGAAAGAGGCACTTGATGCATGTAGCTTGCTCATGGATGGATCAGATGATGGCTCTAAATCATCTCGAGAACATTCCCCACCTAAGAGTGACCACTCACCTCTTAATGTGGTGCGGGGGTTCGATTTCACTAGGCCTGTTTCTATCTGTTCCTGGGTTGAAAATGGGTTCATGAAGGCATATGATCGTGCGGAGAAGATATCAGTTCTATTGAGAAAGAGCGAAGGTTAGGAATCCTGATATTGATTAACACTATTTAGTGTTGATTCTTAGTTATAAGTTATAACCAACATTTTTTCCCAGATAACACTGAGATGCCAGACGCAGTAGATGTCATATTCCAAAGTGCTCTGGAATGTGGTAAAAGTGGCGCTGTAAGTACACTATATGTGTTTCTTTGCTGGTTTCTGTGACAACATGTATCTCTTTATGCACATTATGGATGCTACCTTGTTTTTCCATTTCCATGTACACTGTACATAAACTTTGGGCAAAACATATGATTTTGCATTAAGAGAACCATGTAGCTTCAATCCAACGTAATTGTGAATTGATAACCTGAATCGGATGTTTGATCATTGATGTCTATCTGGAAATTGTTCACTAATTACTGCTCGTTCTAGGCATGTTCGGCTAGTATCAATTTTTTTATCAAACACCAGGAGAGCTGTATATCATTTATATTAAGAAGAAAATGTTCGGCTAGCATCACTGGAAATTGTCATCAATAACAAGAATAAATATTCTTATTTTATGTTTCCATGAATAGTGCAAAAATTTCGACAAACAAGTAAACATGGTTGTTACCAGCCAGAACTTTATGGAACTACACTGGTGATAAACCCTGTGATTTCCTGCCAACATCTTCAGTAGAATCTGTTTGATACATATCGATTTTTCTAGTTGGAGAAAAAAGATTGTATTATTATTCACCATGCAAACCCTACATATGCTTTTCATTGACTTTTTTTTACTTACATTTTCAGGCAAATGAAGTTTTGGGACACCAAAGCAGATCGACTGCGCTATACTCAAAGTCTATCATCTTGCTCACATTTATAGTTCAGGAAGCACCTCTGTTGCCACTAAATCCAGCATTTACCCTTTCACTGTCAGATCAGCAACGCATCCATAGGTACATAGCTAATCTGAAGAGCCATCTCTGCAGTGCTCAGGTTGCAGGACAGCAGCAGAGACCAGTTCATAACTAATTTCGAGAACATGTTTGTACAAGGATTGAAAGATTAATTATGTCATTATGTGCATCACAGCGAAGCTTTGTTGTGCTCTGGTGCAGCATTACTGTGTTAGTCATCCACTCATACATGCTGTTTTTGTCTATGAGGTCTTCAGCTCATCTTTTGTCTGGAACTTTTGTAATACGGGAGTAGTTTCAGAATACCATGATATCTTCCCGACTCTTGTATATATAAACACCTATAAGCTGTATGGAGTATGGACGTCCATTGTCAAGTTGAAGTGACCAAGAAATTGTATATATTTGTAAATATTTTATGCGAAACGTGTAATCATGTAAATAGAAAACTCTTTTGGACCTTTCCTCTTTGCATCAAGCTCTGGGGGCTCTGAAGCGATTTATGTTCTGAATTATGATGTATGGAAACTTTTTCGAAAGAAAATCATGTAAAAAGATAGTGCTTTTCCATGGTCGAGTTTTCTGCAATTTCTGTTGCCCTGCGGGTGAGCAAGATGTTCCCAGTTCCCTGTCGTGCTGTTCTTACTTATGGCGTTGGTTGCATACTTCCGCAGCGACTCTGCGCTTCCCTGCATCGCTCCGACTGTGCGCTTCCTAAGGCCCCCTGCATATGGCCAGTTTTTTCCATCAGCATCGCTGTCCTTCCGTCCTTCGAAGGTCCACAGCTGCAACACCAAGCATCAACCGACGTTCACCCGTAAACACACTGTCCTTCCGTCCTTCGAAGGTCCACAGCTGCAACACCAAGCATCAACCGACGTTCTCACCCGGAAACAGAGTAGGACCACAAGAGCTCAGGCCATGCTTTATTATGCGTCTGCATGTTCCACCGTAGCCTTGTAGGCAATTACATAGAGAGCATCTCTCTCAGCTCTCCGGCTCCAAGAGAGCATGCTATAGTACAGCACACTACACAGGTGGAATAACACTAACAATCTCACAGTCGACTGATGCTGATACTACCTATAAAAGGAGTATCAACTGAGTATCAACTTATGTCCGACAAGGAACAGATCGACAGAGGCATGCTCTATCGATTTTATCACGAATTAGTAGAACGGTTTCTAAATGCCATCGCATGCGGGTGAGGCGGAACGCCAGCACCATTTATTCAGGGCAAAGAGCTCATCGCTTCCTCCTGTTTGCTCGCCATTGTCTCAGGACAAACTGGACAGCTTCCTTCAGAGTTACCTTCCGGTCTTCCTTGAAGTTCCATAGCTCCCCCACTGGATAGCTGCCTCTAGATCTGTACTCGTTGGTTTCAAGCAGCGCCTTTGTCACCAATGCATAGACTTCTTCTCCGTGTTCCTCTTTGAGTGCTTGAAGCTTCGCATCATCCTCGATTATTTCCTACACAACATACATAACTTGGTGTCAAATAAGGTCGTATACCCCAAGTCATGTTTGCAAAATTAAACAGAAAAATGAAGGATACAAATGCCACTCCCCTAATGAGCTTACAGGTCAATACCCCTATCTTTTCTGGACATAACTGCAAGTAGTTAAAATTGAAACAGAAGCAAGCTTTTTTTTGAGAGGAGGGATATAAAGTAGCAGCTGCTAATATTCACACGAGATACAGATCTAAAAATTCAGAACAGGGAAAACTAACAGCTTATACTTGACAGGGTAGGATTATCAGTAACCCAGAAGTACAAGCTATAAAGCTAGGGACGTGCATGGAAGTAGATTCATACCATCTCCTTCCCATCAGCCAAGACAACCCTAAAAGGGTGCCAGTCAGGATTTTTTATTTCAGCCTCCCACTTTGAACAAAGAAAGGCAGCAGTAACTTCTGCATCTTCTTCTGAACACTTCTTTCGGCATGCCTTTGAAAATGCTTTCAGATCAAGCTCCCCCACTCTCTTGATTCCTATGTGTGCCTGCCCACCTGAATGATCAAGCAAACCCTGTGGAGCATGGCATAGAACAAATATGAATAAACATTAAATCTGATGGGCAATATTAGTCACACAGATCTCATTAGTGAAACAACACCAACTGAATAAAGCAACACACGTTTTCTAGCTCATTCCGAGCTTCCTGCAATTCGATGTTGCTTTTGCTTTCTTTGATAACCAGGGTTTGGTTAAGTGACTCCATACCATCCAGTTCATCTATCTTTTCTTGCAATGCCTCACTTAGCTCATTAATTTTATTCTTTGACACTGAATCTTCATCACCCGGCATATGCTCCATCACTTTCAGTTTACCTTTCAGCTGCTGTATTTCTAATTCAAGCTTTTGTTTTGCATCCAATTGCTGTTCTAACATCATAATCTTCTTTAACGCAGCACGCTTCTCTCTCTGCAATTTCCATACAGTAAGACTATCATAGGCACATTCTTGAAAACCTAAATTATCATATCACAAAAAAAGGGGACCAAGGTACATACTTTTTGTTCTTCCACAAGCTTCAGCACATTCTCATCAGCTTTCTGTTGCTCCAATGTTGCCAATTTAAGATGACTTGACTTGATAGCATTCTGAATTCAAGCAACAACAGAGAACATAATTTGTATGGTAACTGATAGGACCTAATCATTTGCACTATAGTACCTAGCGCAGGATGTACAGTTACGATACTGAACAAAGAGAAAGTATGGACACGAGAACATGACTAATATGAAGTTTAACTGAAAGGAAATATTATCTACAATGTACAGACTAGTAAGACACTACAGAAATAGACTCTTTCTATTCTTTTAAAGAGGGAAAAAGAATAACAGACAGAAGAAATCACAGACCTTCTGCTTCTCCTGCTCAAGGTTCCTTCTGTCATAATCACTTTTTGCTTCAAGCTCATCAAGCTGCTTGGATCTTGCATTAAGTTCGTTCATTTTTGTCTCAAGGTCAGAACGCAGCTTTTGATTCTCATCGATGATCTTCTGAGAATGCCTGCGAGCTAGTTGCTGCATCTTGCGAATTTCTGGTAATGGTTGTACTTAGTGATGATTGAGCAAATGAAATTTCGCAGGTGCTGAAGATATAAAGCTGAAATACAACTAGACCTGTGAAAAAAGCAAGTAGCAAAAAAAATTAATATAAACCTTCATTGTATGACTGGAGAAGTTGTTCCCTTTGCCCCATCATCTTCTCAAGTGATGCGGTTGTCTCGCTGTATTTGGATTCAAGCTCCTGTAAGTACCTATTCTTCACCTCAATTTGGTTAGCTAAATTAGCCACAAGCCTGTCAGTTTTACGTGCTTCTTCCTTCGCAAGATCATTGACAGATTTCAAGTCACCATTTTTTCTCAAGTGGTCCCCTATTAGTCCGGGAGAATTGTAATCTTCAGCCCGTGCAAGCCATCCATAAAGCTCTGGTCCTTGATTCTTTTTTTGTATCCAGTCCTTTTTACCATATCCACCAGCCGCAAAGTGGCTTTCAAAGGTACGTGCATTTCTGAAACCATTCCAGTCCTTTCCAAACTCAACAATAGCATTTCCTGTATGACCTCTAAAAGTCCACAACGGTATGACCTTCAACGGGCAAAAATGTGATAGTTGCTTCTTCAAAGCATTTCCACTTTCTCCAACTTGGCGGCCATCCTTCCATTCAGTAGGCACATTAACTAGGACGCCCATCCAGGGGCACACAAACTTCTCGTCTCTGTTCTGAAGAGGCTGTGGCTCCACAGGAGTTACTTGTGGCCATGCCTCAGGGGATTTAGCAAGATCATTCTTCAAATGTTTGACAAGCGCACGATGGGTTGCCTTGTCTTTTGCCTGCCGATTAGGTGCTGTACTTACTCCTGAGGCATGTTGAACCAGACTATTTTTGCTGTAATTATTCTTCTTCTTGCTGCTACAGAAGGGACAACTGTAACTCTCTCCATTCTTATTAACCTTTAAATCTCCTGAAAGCAGCCTTGCATAAATTTTGCTTTCATAATCATCAATCTCAGAATCACTGATTTCTGTATCTTCATCAGAACTATGATCCATTTTCAAAAGAGAAAGGAAATACTGATAACCTAACCAGGAAAAAGAAAGGTAAGAGAACATATCACACGGTCTTTTTTCTAAACTAAGTTTACATTTTGAAATACAAATAAGCATGGGATATGGATATACTATCATCCTTTAACATATGCAAATGCGATAGGTCTTCACTGGGCTTTCAAACTCATTAATCCCGAATGGTTAACCCAGCAGCCAGCACTACCATATTTGAAGCAAAAGCATTATATGCTACTCCTAAGTCCTAACCAGCATAGTCTGCTGATTTGGTTGGTTTTAGATGTCACACAGAAGATTTGAGTAGGTTGAACAGCTTGGGCAATATACACCGCTAAGCTGGGTGTGCTTAGTGCATCTATGCTCTTAATATTCTATTCACATATATAGTCTAAGAGCTAGATAAAAAATAGGGGAACATTGCAATTTCTCAGCTCAAAAGTCCAAACCATTTTTTCCTTAAAATTATAGAAGTAGAATGCTAGATCATTTAAGTTTTTCCACCTTTCAAATCCATATGGGTGAGATAAATTATTCAGAAAGGTAAACAGAGTTTCAATTTCAATGAGATTAGTCTGTAGGCGGAGGGGGGTGTGAGGGGATGGGTGGCATGCCAAAATCATCAGCTCAAATGCAATGCAACGAAGGTACGGAAATAAAAGGTCAAGAACAATGATCCTATCCTTTGAAAGAGAGAAAATATAGTGTGGAGTAACATGTTAGTGTACAGGAACAAACAACATGAGCATATAGGCAAGGCAAAGAACAGCATTCCAAGCTTTCAAAATTTCAGGAACAGCGTAGGCCCTGTTTGTTTCCGCTTTCCTGTGAATCGATTCTCTGGAACACATGATTTTCTAAGAATCCACTTTGTGTAGAATCTAAGTGGGTAAACTCAAAGTGTTTGGCAATCTTGATTATGGTCACCTTGGAGGCCGGCTTGGAGGCGGAGGTGGCCCGTCGGCGAGGCCGATCCGGTGTCCCAGCGACGTCAAGGAGACGGAGGCAGGCTGACGGCGTCTTGGAGGCGGAGGGCGGCCGACTTGAGGCGAAGGAGGGCCGGCGGGGAGGCAGCGGCGGCCCGTCTTGGCGGCGGCAGCTTGGAGGCGGAGCTTGGCCGACTTGGGGGCGGAGGAGGGCCGGCGGGGAGGCGGCGGCGGCTCGTCTTGGTGGATCCGACGGCACAGGGAGGCTGGAGGAAGACGGCAGCGCGGAGGAGGACTGGCGGCGAGGAGGAGGCGGAGCGAACAAGCGGCGGCTAGGGAGGCGGGCCAGCAGGGGCGAAGGCGGCCGGCGGGGTTGGAGGCGGCCGCGGGGGTGGAGGCGGAGCGGGAGGAGGAGAAAACGGGGATATATCCGGTGCAATCACAATCACCGTGCAACGTTGAAATTTGTCATTTTCGTACCTAATAGAGCGGGATAAATTTTACCATGAATTTTTATATAGTTATGGAGTAGGCTGAGATATACATTAACGATTTTTTTCAGAATATTTTAAAAAATTTTATAGTAATATTGCACGGTGATTGTACCATAAATTTGATTGCACCGGATATATCTCCGGAGAAAATCGAGCGACGTTGGACGGGAGGCCGGTCTTTTCTTTTTTTTTTTCCGAATACGCCTGCGTATGTCTTTGTACTAAGCATGAAATAAACGCAACGGAAACGCTTGTCACCAAACACCGATTACATAGGCGATTTCTTCCTACTAAAATAACCAAGACATATCGGCGATCTACCTAGATCAAGCCTAAGGCTCCAAGTCTGGCGACGCTGCCCAGAATCCACAGCTCCGCAGTCTCAAAGATGGCTCTCAAAACAGCAGCAGTTGTACTCGCTTGTTCCCCCTGAAGCATCAAGCATTCCGCTGCTTCCAGATCGACCGGCACGTAGCCGGTCAACAGCCCTTGAACTTGCACCATCAGTCAAGCAAACCCGAACAGCCTTGGACGGGAGGTAGACGCAAGCCAACTTTGTCCAGCACACGCGCCAAGACCACTCTAGCAAACAGGGCACGAACATTCCATAAGAGAAGCTTAGTGTTATCCATCAATTGATCACGGCTGGCGGATCAGCCTATCAGGCGATCGCGACTGCGGCACGCCTAAATCTGCGAGGCCTAGCCGGATTGAGCGTCGGGAAGAGTTCCGAGAGCGCTTCCCTATGCCCTGTGGTCAGACTGTTGTGATACACTTCATTGTACTCCTTGACTCGCGGTTTTCACTCGCGGTTGGGGAAAGCGAGAATACATTGCGGCTTGGATAGCTGAAACTTATGCAGAAGCTAGCTTATGGATGGCTGTCCTAAAAAATGCTATTAGCGGTCTTTTGTCTCTTTGTAAATTATATAACGTCTGAACTATTGTCTTCCATGTTACATATATCCGAAATATGTATTTAAGACAATATGTAATAATATATATTTCAGATATATGTATTACATATTGTCTTCCATTGCATCATACTTGAGGGCATATTAACATAACAAAACATTTTCATGTATGCCATAATCTTCATTCCACCCCTCTGTACTTGGAGCAATAATTCCAGTCTGAGGTTCTATTCCTAACCTAGAAGCACGCAGCTTCAAATTTACCATGATCCATATTCAGCTTTGAGGGCATCCCCACCAGTTTTTATGTTGGCCACAACAAGACCATAGGGCTGCCAGTTCGTTCTTCAAAATTGGATGCCACTATGCTAGGTTACCATACCTATTGCTATTAAGGCTATCTGTAACAGGACCCTCCAAAGGGGTTTCTCAAAATACTGTTTTGCACTGTTTGACATAAATGCTGCACTGTAAACAGAGAGAGGGGTAGTTGAAATAGTGATAGGGAGTGAGATTTGAATAGCGCCATTAGAGATGGCCTAAATGCACCTTGTGGTCTGCTGCGGGCAGTGATCTCTTCAAAAACTATCTATATCAACGCTGAATGTGCAAAGGCATCACAATTTGCAGTAAGCCTTGTTCTTGTTGCCCCCTGTTCCATCTACATGTAATTGGAAAGAGCCAACAACTAGCAGACCCACAGTCAACAGTTATATATTTGACATATATACCTGACAATGCAGTTGACAGGTTTGCTTACATCTACCAGGCAGTGCATGGAAACTTCAGAGCAACAAAAAAATTCAGAACAATGCCAGGACATGGTAGATTCAATGTATGGATGAATATAACAATCTCATGATTCCAGCACATCCACATAGAACTTTTTCCATAATCTAACCTTCAACGTATATAAGTGATGCATTTTGATATTGAAAAGAATCTAAAGTAGAGGCGGACCGGTTGAAGCGCCTCAGTTTTCATAATGGGACTAAAATGTGTTTTATTACATCCCAGGGTTTGGTAATCACATTCTTACATCAGAGTGATACAGATCCGTCCTAACAGGTCGGACAACATAGTGGCGCAGCCCTGAAACTAAGCAGCGGAATATAAAACGTAGGCCCAAGATTCCACACGTCATGGTTGGAAAGTAGGTTTTAGACCTTAATCGCTTCCGTACATGGTGACTTCATCGTCTCTGCTGAAAAACATCAACAAAACAAGGGTGAGTATTTACGTACTTAGCAGCCCACCTTCGTCCATACGGAGAAGGGGTATAGCTATATCGACATGCAGAATATATCTTGAGCTCAGGGGGGGTTTTGCAGTAAAACATTTTGTATGCCGGGTTTGAGATAGTTGTCAAGTTTCATATTTTCTGAAAAAGGGTTTTTCCAAAAAAGGTTGCCACTGGACTTGCCGGTCCACACAGCTCAAGGCTTTCCTGCCAACACATTTTCCACACTACTACTGGATTCTATCCCATAGCACCAACATCCACCAAAAACCATTTTGTTCCCAACCCAAACCATTTCCCACCATTTAAGTTTATGAAATAACTGCTAATTGAAGAACCAAGCCATAACCCATCCATACCAGTGGACGCGGACTATTCGAATAGATTTTACTACTCGAAAGAGTTGTACTAATTCCCACAAGTTGGACTCAGCGACACTTACCGCTAAATAAGTATCTGAATTCTAAACTAAGCATTTGCCTTTGTTTCATCACCTGGTAGTGCTTTAGGGATTCGGGCCTCTGAGGCGCACCTTGGTGTCCCTCGGCATCCCCTCGGCACAGAACCCCTTCCCTAGCCCCTTGTGCGCCAACACAGCAGCTACTAGGCTATCCATTCCGGTTTGGACCTAGCCAATGCATCATATAGAACGAGTGGTTGTACTAAAGAGTTAGGCAAGATGAAAATCAATGCGGTCCTTACAGAGCGCAGGTAGAACCATTCCCACTTTCCATGGCTCGAGCATTCACCTACCCGGTCGTCTCCAAGAATCCCGGGACCTGGGGTAACCGCGAGCTGCAGGTTACCCATTCATAGCCTGCCCTTGAATATGGCATATCCCGACCCATGGGTCGTTTGCCAGGTTTTTTCCCCATTTTATTTCAAAAACACACACCTATCCTCGTTCCCAGTACCCATCAAGTTCCACAACCATAATCCCACTTATCGTCAAGATTATGATAAATATGATTAAATGAACGATCCCTCCTATACGCACTATATCTAAGATAGGTTTGGGTGGCTATATAATCGGCGGAGTTACCTTAGCAAGCAAAACATGCATGTTTTATTGTGATTATCAGGCCAAGGGTTGTGTTTGCAAAACGTAGAAAATTTATGCATCAAGTGAGAATTTCAGTGGGCTTGCCGTTCGCTTTGTTGATACACATGACGAATTTGGTAGTGGGGGTATGCCATCTGTCGAATTTGTTGGTATTCCATCTGCTGGGTGCGATGGTGCGCCAACCACTACTCATGCCGAGCCTGTTGCTGGGCACAATGGTGGGTCATCCATATTGCATGCAAGTATAGCGTCTGCTGCATATGTCAGTTGCAGGTTTCGAGCCTCGCATAGGTCTCTGCGATGGGCGTGTCGTTTAGAATCTCCGGTATAACCTACGCGTACAAACAAGGAAAAACACACACACACATCGAAGTATAACATGAGCTCAACCCGATAAAAGGATGTTTGGAATGAGTGGAGATTATTTGGGGATTTGTCGGTGGTGTTTACCAGTGAGGGTGGTTCTGGTAGAGTGCGAGGGGCAACTGGTTAGGCTGCAAACTGCCGGCCACGCTGGCGTATACGGGGCGGGAATTGCGGTAACGGCAGGGGTATGGAAGTGGACGGGCAGGTTGAAAATGAAACCGATGCGATGGCGGCCTCATGATGGCACGGTGGAGAGTTTCTGTGGGAGCGGTGAAAGAGCAGGGGGGCAATGGCGTTATTCACTAGGCACATAAACTTTTGTGGGTCCAGTGTAAAATATTGGTTAAGCGTAGGGCATCGTCATGGTTAATTTATAAAGAAATTTAGGGGTTACTTTAATTGCCGTTCAAAATAGCATGGTGTAATTTTTTACAAAATATAATAGATTCAATGGCTAGTATTACCGGATACTACTCGATAGATGCCAGATGTTTCTGATTTTTATGAAAATTTCTATAATTTTTTTTATAACCTATGTAAAGTGTGTATAGAAGATGTCATATGCGCCACCTCTCGTATTTCTACTATCACCTCCTCCATACTTTGCCCTTGTCCACCTCCCTTGAAAGCCTTATGGTCCACTTGTCAATGGGCCAATTCATTTCTATTTTATTTTTCATTTCGAACCCCTAGTCGAAATAGCCCGGGCGTACATGTTTTGGTGGAAGAAGCATAGGAAGCGAAGAGGGGCACGGCCGGGGAGAAGAATGGCGAAGGCGCAGGTACCACGAGTGCATGCACTCTGTGTTGCATGCCCAAAGGGATGGGGATGTCCATATCCGTTGTCTATCCATATTCATTCACTATTCCAACTATCACTCTCTCTGTTTACAGTAGCGCTCTGTTTACAGTAGCGCTAGTGTTAAACAGTGTCGAACGGTGTATAGGCATGCCATTTACGCATCCTCATTGAGGATAGCGTTATCCCCACTCGCACTAGTACATGTTAGTTAGGGCTCGTTTGGCACAGCTTCTAGGACGGTTTTTCCACCGGTTCCTGTGGCTTCACGTGAAGCCCTGCGAAACATTTTTTTTGGAAATCAAGCCCTGCGAAACATTTTTTTTGAAAATCAGCTTCTCCAGAGAAGCCATAGAGGGAAGGAGCCGTTTTTGCACTGTAGAACCGAAATAAAAAAAAAAGGTTTTTCCAATTTGTTTGCTAAAACCGTTTTCACATAAGCACTGTCAAACGGCTCTTTAATTGCCCTTATTAGTTGTTGCGTTTGTCGCATAGACCCCCTGGTCGCGGCCGGCCTAGCATTGCAGACCGGGGTCCGTCACACACACTGAAGCTGAGTGTGAGTCCTTGCCGCCTTTGCCTTGGACCAGAGGCGAAGAGGGAGAAGGATATGCATGTCGTCATGTGTGGCTGCCTGGTCTGGCTGGCAAAGAGGGAGAAGGATGGAGCTTTTTCACTGGACCAGACCAGAGTAACAGGCCAGAGCAGGCAGAGCTCAGCCCAATTAAAACCGGGTGGTACCGCTTGGTACTTGGATCGGCCTGCATGGCTGGCCGTGTGTGCTGTATGTATCGGTCACCAGATCCCGGCGGCAACCGAAACAAATCTCTCCCATTTATTTCCCGGCCGGGCCGGCCGCCGAATGCGTCCAAGGCCATGCATGCATAAGGGATGGGATGGTCACCCTCGCGCCGCGCAGCCTTGTGAGTACAAGCTCCCCCGTGCCCCGTGTCGGCTGACAGATGCATGAGCATGGTGCATCGCACGGTGAAAAGAAATGGAAGCATATATGCAGCAGCTGACATATATGTCAAATTAAGAAGGTAGCAGCAGCAGGGGAATGTAGTAAAAACATGCATGAAGGATGAGAGCTGGCCTAGCTTTACGTAAAAGATGGATTGGACGTGTGCATTCCCAATCTCCGTCCGTCGATCGTCCTCTACCTCTGCCTCATGCGTATAAATAATCTGCCTGCCTGCCCGTGCGTGCGTGCCAAAGCAGCATGGCAAACGACCGCGACGACAGCTGAGTCGACAGAGAGCGTACGTAGTGCAGGTGCAGCTAGCTAGCAGCGTGCTGCGACCACGCATGCTATGCCTATACGTACGCACGGCAGACACATTCGCTTCTGGCCTTGTGCTTCGACTTCCTTGCATTGGATTGGCCTTAGGGCGACGGTAGCCAGGCTTTATATATTAGCTTGCTACTCGGTCATCGTGTAGTACTCTGCTAGCTAGGGTATTTCCTCTCTCCCTCTCACACAAACATATACATGGGTCTGCAAAGAAAGCCGAGAAGAGATGAAGCGCAGTGAAAACAGATGACACACATATACATCGGGTACTACCGCACTACGTACGTACAGATAGAGTGACCGATCCGATCGAGTGGGGGTACGGTGAAAACATATATGCACATGCACATGCACATGCACGCATGGCATTGGCAGGCAGGGTAATAGTATTAATAAGGTGTACGTGTTGTTTGAGCTAGCAATAAGATGGATCGATCGAGCCGTGAGAGATGGAGACGACGGGAAAAGGCTGGGCGGAGGAAAAGGGTTACCTTGGCTTGGTTGCCTCCAACAAGATCCATCCAGATGAGAAATAAACGGCCCAAGATTTGGCTCATCTCGCTCGCTCAGTCGCTCACCCCACACCCCCAATAATGCGATTGCAATCTGCTGCATGCCGCTGAGGCTGCCTGGTCCAGTGCCCGGCCGGCGAGCGAGCGAGGGAGGGAGGGAGGGAGGGAGGGAGAGGCAGGGCGGGATTGCGTTGCATGCGTCACGTCGATCGCCGCACGCGCCCACATTTCAGCTAGGCAAGGTACCGGCGCCGACGACGTGGCAGATGATGCATGCGTACGTGCCACCGCCATGGCCATGCATCCATCCATGGTTCTAGCTAGCTACGGTAAACATCTGGGTATCACGGACATGCACGGAGCTGCATGCAGCTGCTGCCTAGCTGATGCTTTTGTCATTCGTCAAGGGCATCACGTACGATCGAATTCGCAGCGCGCGTGCCTTAATTTCGTTTCACAAAGACATGATCTGATGAGCGCGCCCGGCCCGGCCCGGCCCGGCCCTGTGATGCGCAGCTAGCTAGCTTTCTCCAATCAGTGCCCAGCATGCATATCCGGCTTTAATTTGCGCCCGAAGCGGCCGCCGCCCGGTCTCCCTCCCAGTAGTCCAGATCGAGCTGCGGAAAACACCAAGCGCGCTGGCCGTTTCCATCCCGGCATGCATGCATCGATATGGAGCACCTGTATGTATGTCGATCGCTCGGCAACGCCGCTGCCGGCCGGCGTCCGGTCCGATCCACCCAAAAGTCTCCGCCCTTTCCGTTTCCGCTCGCCCCTGCCCGCTAGGCCCGCAGATTCTGTGCCGCTTGGTCGTCTTGGCTCCATTATCCGATCATGTCAATTCTCATCATCGTCAGGCGGCCGTCGTCGCATCGCAAGAGCGAGCCGATAATCGCGGCGCCCCAGCCGTACGTGTCACGACTCACGATCGATCTCAAATATAGCTAAGACCAAAGGTCACCAGACACGTCATAGGAAGGTACAAAACACTGTTTGTGCACTGTAGATAAATAGGAAAGTAGTTGAAAATAGTGGATCCACCCCCTTAGATGTCTCCGGTCTAAGGCTAAAACCAACGCCTCCCTCAAATGCCTCCCCTATGCACTATACGTAATTAATTCTGATACGGTAGATAGATAGAAGAGTAGTTGGAACAGTGGCGAGAGGATGGGGATAGAGGAGTCTCTAGGTTCAGCCTAACCAACTGAGGAGAAAGAGAAGAAACGGGACAAGAGGAACTATAATGTGACCGTACGTGCATGCATACGGCGCACAGCTAGCTCATGACATAGCGCGTCGTACGTGATGGACGGTTTGGCCCATGCGGTCATGGGCTTGCTTGCATCCTGTATTCCCTGTTGTGGCACTGCTCAAACACCAGTGTCGATTTCGGTTCATCTATATCTATGCATCCATCGCTGCCTGTATATGGAGTACTAGTAGATTTCGTGCGTGCGCGGATCGGACAATCAGGACATCATACACATATATGTCACAGCCCACAAGCGATCGATGACAATCGTAATGAGCTCACAATCTGCTAGAGTACGTGCTAGCATTAATCAAAGCGATGACCACTGTAGTACTTACTACGCATATGCATTCTGTTCTGGGGGGAAAAAAAATTAAACCACGTATGTATAGCAGTAACCTGGCATTGTTCCTGCTGCATCAGTGTGCAGCATAAGCGCGTATACACACATACATACACATTCGCGCGCGCGCTGTCGTTCTCGTGGGCCTTCTGCTGTGCCATGCTTGCAAACGACGACGGTGCCGCGCAGCAGGTCCTGCTTCGGCGGCATGCCAAAATACACGGTCGTCTACAGGAGTACGAGTATGTGGAACGAAGCAGGCACACCTGTTCGCTTGAGCTTTTTGTGCAGCCAATACAGCACAAACAGGTCTGTGTACAGTGGAAAAAAGGCAAAACAGCATAAGAAGCAGCTCAAAATGAGCACAGCCAGCAGCCCAGCACCCCGTAGGATGGAGAGACCAGAAACCAAATTAAATAAACCCGGCCGCATGCAGCAGATGGAATTCAAACAGAACTGCAGAAGGGTACGTGTCTGAAGGAGGTTACGGGAACGATCGGTTGTAACGAATCATTAATCCTTTCAGCATGTCCTTCCTGGTCGGCGCACGGTGGCCGAGGAGGAGAGGCGGCGTTCCTTTCTCTCCGTCCCTGCACCTGCCAGTCCTGCCTGCCTGGCGAGAGACGGCCGGGGAGGAGAACCCAAGAGAAAAGCTGAGGGCAGAACTGATGTCTCCAAGGGGAGTGGGGAGCAGGGCGCGGCAACGGCAACGCAAAGCCGAAGCGGGCGGAGGCCAAGAGGAGACCCCACGAGCGCTCGCTCACCAGCAAAGCAATAATTCACGTTCAAACCCAAATCGCTCCGCTATCGTCCCCGTCCGGCCTCCCCGCCTTCCATGTTGGCCTACTACACTACACCCACCCCCACACGCGTGAGAAGAGACAACACCTCACTCCCTTTTTTTTCTCAGCCACTTTTAGGCCACCTCCAATAAATCGTCTATATGGTTACGTATAGTACGAAACGGTAAACTACGTTAAGCTCAGTCTTAATCTATAGAACATGGCTGAGCAGCGCTATGGCTTCATTTGGTGTAGAACAAAACTGCATCGGGCTACGCGGTGACTCAAGCAAAAACAGGGAGGGTCCTTGCCCACGCTATATCTAGCGAGTTGATATCCAAAACTTCCACATGGACTTGCGCAGCTTCGACGATTGGGCGAAAGACACGGAGTGGGTGAAGTTCCCTGTTACATATGACTCCTTCAAAATTAAATATCGTACGGTTACAATACTGTTTTGCACTGTAGATAAAGAGATAGTTAGAATAGTGATGGAGTATGAGAGGATGGAGAGCTGCTGGATTCAGCCTAAGGTTATCTCCAATCGGACGTGTATATAGATTGCCTACACACTACAGCGTTAGAGATAAGAGTAGTTGGAACAGTGGATACACGTCCACTTTAGGTTGAATCCAACGGTTCTTCCATATTAGTTCTGCAAAATTTTACACTTTAGACAGAAAAAAGTAATTAGAACAGTCACGGAGAAACCGCTATAGAGAGCCTAGCACCCGTCCTCAGTCTAGTCGCCTACAGTGTCCTCCTTCCTGTTCCATTCCAGATTCCATACAGTGCGGTCTACTGTGCTGCTGCTAATAATACTCCTACTACTACCATTCCTGCTACTAGTGGTAGCACCATATTTATTGCCGTCGCTCGTAGCTCCAGTTGCTGCCCTGCTGGGAGTAGAGCCGAGTTGCTGGGAGGGACGGGGACGAGGAGGTTGCTGCTGTTGCTGTGTTGCAGCCTCCCAACTGCAGCTGTCTGCGTGCTGCCTCAGGGAGAAGGCCTCATTTACTCGTCGCCGCAGTTATTGCTCCTACTAATGGAGAGAATGCAGCTGCAAGGGCCCATCGCCTCTTCCTCCCTGGTACGTTTATCTACAGCTAGAACTAGAAGCTTGCTAGCTGCTTCCTCCCTCCCAGCAATGGAGGAGTGCGAGCAGCTTCCATTTGCAGCAGCAGCCTGTAAATGCGACGGAGTATTATCTCACCTGCACGCTTTCCCTGCCATTTGTTCCTCCTTTGCTCCCTTTGCTTCCTTGATTCCTTCCTTCTCAGTAGCCTAGCAGCTCTGCCGGCAGGCCGGCACGCACGCACGCACCATTCAATGCGTGGCACTGTACTTGCCGCGCGCGAGCTAGCTCCTCCGTTGTAGTATGGCGTTGTTGCCGTTGTACTTTGCTGTTTCCGGCCGGCTCGCTGACGTGCCTTTCTTGCTCTGCTGCTGCCTCCGGCGACGGCATGGCGACGGTGGCGGTAATGGAACAGTGGGCGGACCAGCAGGCGGCGCCCAGCACCAGCAGCGCTGCAATGGCGGCGCCGCAGATGCCCTTCCTGGCGCTGCTCCAGGGCGCCGGCGTCGTGGTGGAGGAGGAGCCACTGGACGGGCGCATCAGGCGGCAGCAAGCCTCCTCCTTCGCGTGCGCCGCTCCCGACCTCGACCTGCTCGAGAGCTGCGTCACGGCGGCTCCGCTGGCGCAGGCGCCACCCAAGGCCGAGAGGCGGAGGAAGCGGCCGAGGCCGCGGACGCGCGCCACGCCGCCGCCGGAGAAGCGCAAGAAGCCGGAGGAGGCCGAGACGCAGCGGATGACGCACATCGCCGTGGAGCGCAACCGGCGCCGCCTCATGAACGACCACCTCGCCTCGCTCCGCTCGCTCATCCCCTCCAGCTACATCCCCCGCGTAAGCCTAAGCCATGCAGGCGTTGCACGGCCATGCAGGCGACGCATTTCCGTTTCCTGACCATGATGAACGTTGGATTGCAGGGCGACCAGGCGACGGTGGTGGGCGGCGCGATCGACTACGTGAAGCAGCTCGAGCAGCAGCTGGTGGCGCTGCAGGCGGCCGCGGCGGCGCGTCGCGGCGGGTCCGGCGCCGTGGTGGCGACGGCGGCGTCGGCCGCGTCGGACGGCGTGTTCGTGTCCCCGCAGTACACGAGCTACTCGGAGGCGGCGGCGCGCGGGCGCGGCGCGGATGTGGAGGCGATGGCCGCGGTGGGCGGCCACGTGCGGGTGCGCGTCGCGGGCAGGCGGTGGCCCGGCCGGCTCGTGCGCGCCGTCGCCGCGCTCGAGGACCTCCGGCTCGCGGTCCTGCACCTCGCCGTCACCTCCGTTGGGCATGACACCGTCGTCTACTGCTTCAACCTCAAGGTCAGCGCGATGTCACGTCGATTCTGCTTCTTGTCATCTGTGCCATGCATCAATGCATACGTACTCCCACTTCAGCCATTATTTGACTGCTGCAAAGTGCAGACCGTACATTTTCCCCTGTTCTTGTTTCTGTTTAAAACTGCATTATGTTGTCCTCTAATTTAACGAACATTTTTGGCGTTGAGGCTGTTGTCACAAGCTCCCACAGTCTCAATTTCAAACTCCATACAGTGTGTATGTTTGTTTTGCACATCCATAACTAACTTGCCTTTTAAAAAAAACTTAGTTTAAACATGGCTTCAGCCTACATGGTGCCGGCCGGGCTGCATTACGTAGTAAAAAAATGCTGTCTTGGGGCCAATTGTAAACGAACTAAGAAATTCAGGGTGCCAATTTTGTAGAAATTTTTCATAAATTGATGAATTTCCGTCTCACCTTTTACGACAATCTGGTCCGTATAGATAGATAAATCCATGCATGTTTTTAATCAAAATTTCGCATTTTCACCTAGAAAAAAGAGTGTTTACATGCACCAAGTACAATCCTACGTATTTTGCCACCAAATTCTTGGGGAGCTAGCAGCCTGGCTGCAGGCTGCGGTGCACTACTGGATGGGGATGCATGCATGGGGATGGGGATGGGGGCATCATCACGATGGTTGCAGAAAGCGAAGTGATTATTTTTTCCTGGCGGAGCGTTGCGTGGGATCTCTCAAAGCGCCAGCACAGTACTGGGGGTCGATCTCGTACGTTTCTGGTACGCGGGGCTTGGGAGTATGTAGATGGACTGTTCGAATACGATGATATTACGATGCGAACCCTGCAGGGTTGGTAGGCGCTGGTTCATTTCATCTGCTGCTGGGCACGCCCGCCACCGCCACCGCCACCGCCAGTGGTCACAGCTAGCCAGATTAATTAGCGCTTACAAACCCCAGCTTTCTTGGCTGTCTTTTTCTCTCTTGTCATTGGAATCCGGATGGACGAGGATGCGATCGAAATCGAAATACATACTACGTACTCACTCACATTTATATATTGGCTGTGTTTAGATCCAAAAAGTGGAGGCGAAAAGCAGGCGAAATCTGTCAAAATTTGGTCAAAAACATCATATCCGACACTGTAGCGCACTGTAGCATTTTTCGTTTGTTTGTGGTAAATATTGTCCTACCATGGTCTAACTAGGCTCCAAAGATTCGTCTCGCAAAGTACATTTAAACTGTACAATTATTTTTTGATTTCATCTACGTTTAGTACTCCATGCATGTGCCGGCATTTTTGATGTGATGGGAAATCTTCTTTTTGCATAGTAGAATTTGGGGGAAAGTTTGGATCTAAACACAGCCATTATTGATTGATGTACACCTCCGATCCTCTCTGTACGTGTGTCTCTGTCGTCGTCCCTGACCTGACCTGACCGGACCTGACCTCCTAAGTAGCTAATATAATAATAAATGGCGGTGTGTGCGTACGTGCAGATGGAGGAGGGGTGCGAGGTGGCTACGGCGGACGAGGTGGCGGCGGTGGTGCACCAGATCTTCGCCTACGCCGGCGCGTGCTGCTGACGGGGCAGCCGAGGAGCACCGAGCCCGTAGCTAGCTGGGGGTGGGGCGTGGGGGAGACGATAAGTCAACATCGCAGAGAGGCCAGGCAGACCTGAGGCAGCGAGGGCGGGCAGAGGCATGTGTATGTAGTATACACGTACGAAGACGACGGAGGGGCCAGCAGCTGTGGGGTGCAGGAGGAGGAGGACGACGCGGACGCCGGACGGACATGCATGCATGGGGACCGTCGGACCGATAAAGAGCATGACGGGTGCGGCCATGGCAACGGCTGCTGCACGGCACGCAGTGGTCCATGCCAATGCCATGCCATTGCCGCGCGCAGGGCGAGCGGGCGGCAGAGGAGACCTCTCCTACTGTTGTTTACTTGGCTGCCACGGCCAGCGCGGAAGGGTGAAGAGAGCATGGCAGCAAGCAAGCAGTACAACAGTGTTGTGTTGGAGTAATTAATTTTTTCCCCCCTTCTTGTCTTTGGAGAGAGCTTGCATTGTGTGGATCCCGTGTGTAGTACGCTGTATAAAAAATCACGCAGGATATTGGTAATTCCACTAGCTAGCTGCTGCTCGTTTCCTTGGCTGCCGGGCTCTGTTGCGTTGCAGTCGCAGCACAGTGTTGCTGTCCTGCGCTACTGCAGCCTGCTTCTGGCTGCTGCGGCGCTTTTGCGTCTCCACAGTCCGTCCACACGTACTGCGCGGTTGTGCGGCCCATCTCTGCCTGCGTCGTCGTCTGCACCTTCTGGCTTCCTCCCTCCCTGCGACTGCGAGCGAGGGGTAAACAGGCTTTGCCTCATCTGGCGTCGTTGCCATGTACTATGTACTCCTCCCTGTCCTCCCTCCTGCATCGGTACCCTGGCCGACGCAGCTGCCCACAGGCTACACTAAAAGTGGCGACCACCGCGGGCGGGGGGGTGCGGCCGGCGAGCCAAGTCGTCAAACAGAGGCGGGGAGTACGGGCCGCCCTATATGATACGATTCGGCCTGGGGGCGTACGTTACGTGGTGAAGTCACCCATGTGTGGTGTGCACGCCTCCGTGGTCATGTCATGTGCCGACGTTTATAGCTAGGCTCCAGGCTACACTACAGAGACCTCAGCTCAAAGAGCTGCTCCGCCTCGTCGCCGCGCTGGGCTCCATCCATCGCCTGATCGGCACGGCGATCCGTGATGAAAACGTGACGTGCCTGCGGTGCCAGAGCCGGGGCTGATGAATAGGGAAAAGGTTCTGGCCGCGGCTGCCGGGGCGCATGCCGTCAACCAGAGACTGCCTGCCCGGGCGGGTCTCTCTAGGTGCCAAGGTCGGGGGGATCATCATTCACCATTCGGCTCTCTCTGGATGTAGTCGAGCATCATGTGAGCGATTTGTGCAGTAATGGCAGCGCTTGCCGGCGATAAGCCGTGGTACGGATCGCGCGGGGACCCTCCTGCCTGGCCTTTTTTCCGTTCGGACGGCGGCAGTGTGATTTTGCCGGCTACTAATTGCTGACTGATTCTGATTGTGGACTACTACACCAACCAACACACGCAGCAGGAAACCACAGATTGCCTCGGGCGTCAGTGATCAGTACGCGCCCCTGACTGGGCACGCGGCACGCCACGACGACTGACTCGCTGACAAGCGTCGTTAAACGGGCTGGGCCGAAACCGAAACCGAAACCCATCTCTCCTCCTCCTTTCCCCGAGTGGAAAATAGCCCACGGGCCGGGCCACTTCGCGAACCCATCCGGCCATCCCAGCACCGCGGCTAGGGTTTCGTCTCCGCCGCGCCGGGAGCGGACGTGGCCGTCAAGTTTTTTTTTCCCCCTCTCTCCCTTCCCTGCGTAACCGCCGCGCTCCTCTACCATAAACCCCCCCCCCCCCCCCCCCCCCCGGCCTCCGCTCGGCTCATCCCCATCCGGCCATCCCCCACCCCACCGCCGGCGACCTGTTCAACCCTCACGCGCACCAAGCTCGCAAAGCCTTCTCGATCCAACAAGCAAAGCCATGGCGAAGGAGGACGCGGCCGTGGAGGCCGGCGACAAGCAGGAGCCCGCGGCGCGTCTGGCGTCCACGTTCGCGGAGCTGGGGATCTGCGAGGAGCTGGTGGAGGCGTGCGACGCCATGGGGTGGAAGGAGCCCACCAGGATCCAGGCCGAGTCCATCCCCCACGCGCTCCAAGGTGGAGTGCTCTCGGTCATCTTCCACTGCACTGCACGCGCCATGTTTTGGTGTGGAGGGTGGGTGATTGCGGCTGCGGGGTTCTCATTTCGGTTTGCTTTTCGCAGGGAAGGACCTGATCGCACTGGCGCAGACTGGTTCGGGGAAGACGGGCGCGTTCGCGCTCCCCATCCTGCAGGACCTGCTCAAGAACCGCGACGCCGATCAGTCGTTCTTCGCCTGCGTCCTCTCGCCAACGAGGTCGGTCTGCTTTCTCAAAAATTTGCTTCATTGGGGGCCGATGTATCAGTGCCTAATTACCTGGTTTGCTCCTGTTTGTGCGACTCAGGGAGCTGGCCATTCAGATTGCGGAGCAGTTTGAGGCGCTCGGATCATCTATTGGTTTGAAATGCTCAGTGGTGAGTGTTATCATTATCAATGCAATTGCACGCGAGTGTGTCTGACAGTTCATTTTGTCCGTCGGTGTGAATGTGGCTGTGGACATGTTGGTTTCAATTGACATTTTATTCTTTTGCTAGCTTGTTGGAGGAGTGGACAGGATGCAGCAAGTGTTATCCATTGGAAAACGTCCACATATTGTGGTGAGTGTTGTAGGCTCCCAAATTCTCGCTACCCTTATAGGCTGTTCCAAGCTAAGGTTTTTTTTTCCCATTTATATAACAAAGGATTTTTTGGATAACTCTGGAGTATGTTTCCAATCTGTGTTGGTTTGGATAAGGGAATATTATGTTAACTTAATTTGATCTTCACATAATGCTTGTGTTCATGTCGGCTAACTTCTTCTCTGTAACATGTTCTTCAAAACTTAGGTTGGAACTCCTGGCCGTCTTTTGGACCATTTGACAGATACAAAAGGTTTTAGCCTTAGGAAAATCAAGTATTTGGTATGTATTCAGTTTTCTTATTACTAGGCACATTCTATTAGTAGCCTTAATGATCTAACTCACCATAACCAAACCTTCTTTTATGTACCTGATAAACAAAACCTTCTTATTATTAGGTATTGGATGAAGCTGATAAATTACTTAATGTGGAGTTCGAGAAATCCCTTGATGACATTCTAAAAGAGATCCCAAAAGACAGGAGAACTTTCCTTTTTTCAGCTACAATGACCAAAAAGGTTTGTGGCTAGTGATGTACTTGATTATCTATGAGATGTAGCTACTTATGGGATCCATATTCCTGACAACTGAAAGCAGTTCGTCAATAGTAATAAGTTCTTACTACGGTGATGTTCACTGCTTCTGTTCATGATCACAATCTTATGACTAATTTTATAAACAGTACCATGTTTTGTTCAACTCACGCACTTTCCTTTCCAATAATTTAGGTAAATAAACTGCAACGTGCTTGTCTCAGGAATCCTGCAAAGGTGACATTCTATCCTTTTAACTTTTTAAGCATGTAATAACAAGCAATACATGGACATCGTGGGTCTACTTTCTTATTCTTTACTTACGACCACAACTTTATTTTTTTCTTGGAAACAGGTTGAAGCATCCTCCAAATATTCTACAGTAGATTCACTTAAACAAGAGTTCTATTTTGTTCCTGCAGATTACAAGGTCAGTTTATTTGGTCCACCTATCTGTGTTGGTGCTGGTGCTGCTACTGCTGCGTAAATGATTTTTTTTGTTTGCATAGACTACTATACACAATTTATTTAACTATTCCGTGTCGTGTGGTATTTGTGTAATTCAAAACTAGTGATATCTTGTTTACCGTTTCTTTTGTCGACGATTGTTGTATTATGTCAACTCACGTTCTAGTTGGCCTGAAATTTTATTTGAGTTATTTGCCTAACACTATTACTTAGAGCCTAGTTATTGATCTTTCACTTACTAGCCTAAAGAAAACATATTATACCGGAGTCTCTACCATTAGCTGCGATGAAGTTATCATGTTGGATGCGATTAACCTAATTATTGAGTTCTAGATTGTTTACCATGTAGCAGAGCACCCTTTTCCCATTAATTTTTCTCTGATCTATCTTTATTCCTGTGAATTTTAGGATTGTTATCTTCTTCACGTTCTGAACGAGAGGCAAGAGAGCATGATCATGATCTTTGTGCGCACCTGTGAATCCACTAGGCTCCTTGCTCTCATGCTAAGGAATCTTGGTCTGAAAGCTATGTCCATCAGTGGTCAAATGAGTCAGGTTTACTTTTCTTTGACTTAAATGTCACATGTAGAAAATTATATGATTATTTCATTCAGTTGCTTAATCATTCTGAGAAGTTGGTTTTCCTTTTAATAATACTCTCAAATAATTATTTTGGTTTGTTTTTCATTATCAGGACAAGAGGTTAGGTGCTTTGAACAGGTTCAAAGCGAAAGATTGCAATATCCTTATTTGCACTGATGTGGCAAGTCGTGGCCTTGACATTCAAGGAGTTGATATGGTCATCAATTATGATATTCCAATGAATTCTAAGGTCTTGCCGTGGGCTAATCAGTGATTCCATTTTCAATAGCTTACTCTCAGATGTTCATATTTGGATTTGTCATGGTATTAAATCTTATGCTGCGCAACATGTAGGATTATGTTCATCGGGTGGGTAGGACTGCACGTGCAGGGCGATCAGGATATGCTGTATCTTTAGTGAATCAATATGAAGCCCAGTGGTTTGTGCTGATTGAGCAGCTACTTGGTAATTGCAGTTTTCATTCTTGCCTCTTTTGATTTTTGTGCAATTGGCGTGCATAAATGGGGATTCCATTTTTCTGGAGCTGCCTCTTATCAACTATGTCTTACAGGCAAGAAAATTGACCAGCGTAAGGTGGACCAAGATGAAGTCATGATACTTAAAGGGCACATATCCGATGCAAAGAGAATTGCACTGACGGTATGTGCTCCTTCGACATCAGTGTTGATTCTTAGTGTAATTTTTGCGCCATTCTTGCTGGTTGCTAGCTGTTACCTGCTGACATCTGCGCAAATGAATAGCTACCTGCTGCCTCCCACATGTTGTTGCGTCTTCACCTATGGTTACAGGACCTGTTCGTGGGAATCACATATATTTGACTATTTGTTTACCCTTGTAGAAATTGAAGGATTCCGGTGGCCACAAGAAGCGGAGAAAGGTTGGAGATGATGACGAAGACGTGGAAGAAGAACAATCTCATCCTAAAAGGTCAAAATCCTTCAAGAAATCAAACCGCAGACGATGAGTGGTAGGTCAATTTATCATGTCCTCAGGCTCTGGAGGTTGGCCTGAGGAGGTAGAATCCGTGTGTACAGCTGCTTGAGTAATGAGTGGTAGGTCAATTTATCATGTCCTCTGCAGTTTTGCCCCCAAACCTGTGGGTTGGCAATGATGCTTGTTAGGCCCAGTTAAGACGTTTTGTCACTATTCCTTGGATTTATGTAAGAGACTAAGAGTCCCCCAATTTTGTCTCCACGAACCCTGTTACTAGAGGAAATCATTTTTACAGAAAGATGAGCAATTTCATCGCTTGGCTTTGCTGCTACTGTCTATTCCCGACAGCCCACCTCCTCCACATGATGTGCCGCCAGCGGCTCATATGTTATTGCGTCCAGTTTCTGGGCCGCGCATTCCGCATCAGCTCATCGCACAAATGGTTTTTGCTGCTGTCCTCAAATGCAGGCACTTTAGAATTGATACGGGAAACAGCAGTCCTGTACTCTTGGACCAATTGTGCTATGAATGGTTCAAAAAGGGCTTTCAGAGTTCAGACGTGATATACAAAAGGATCTCGCAAGGCAATGTATGTGCACAAAGGCTCGGATGATTTAATTGGTAAGCAAGATTACTGAAACCAGAGGAAAAAAAAATTGAAGTAGGCACCGCCTAGTGAGGAAATATAAGGAAATCATAATCTACACAAGGCCATTGGTAAGCCGATCTGCAGGCGCCAGCAAAACAAACTACAAGAGGACCTTTTCCTTCTTCACAAGGATTGGAGGCTCGATATCGATGCCCATGTTAGCAGCGGTGCCAGCGATGATCCTCATAGCGGAGTCGATGCTCTTGCAGTTTAAGTCCGGCAACTTCTCTTGAGCTATTGTACGTACTTGATCTGCCGTTACTTTCCCCACCTTCTGTCGTTGTGGCTCCTTCGAACCTTTTTCGACACCTAAGGATCAGGATTCAGAACACAAGGTAAGGAACCGTTTGTTCACTGAAGTTAAAAACAGAACATATGCTCTTAGAAAGCTGGTTGTCAGGGTTCTTATGTTGGCAGATGCACTTGCAGGTACTGATGCTGTGATGCACTCATTCTTTGCAGCTCATAGACATACTTTAAAATACACAAACATATTTTATGTTCATGAAATAAAGGGAAATGGAGAGCTAGAGTTGAAACACAGTAAAGCAGCAAATGAATATACCTTGTTGCCATTACCAACACCCACCACTGAATCATTGAGCAACTGTCAATACGATTGAGTGGCAATTGCATTCACTTTTATTATACCAACATGCAGCAAGAAGATCATGTGGACTGTCTGAACTACGCTGTATTACATTTGCACAAACTACAAATACCTTTTGCCCATTTCTTGAAATCCACATCCTAAGATGCAGACAACAACGCAAAGGTACCAACCAAGCATATTTATTTCCCTTCTTGTTAATTTGCATCTATAAATTGAGCAGCTCATAAATGCATAAAAAAACTATGAATGGATTCAAGCTAATGCACAGGGTTCACACCTGCAGCCTTGAGGAGCAGGACTGACGCCGGTGGTGTCTTCAACACGAAGGTAAAGCTCTTATCCTGCAAAAAAGCAAAGCAAGACAGTCAGCATTACGACGACCGTAAATCCACATTAGCAAGGATAGGCAGCAGTAGTCTCACATCGAACACGGTGATCTCGACGGGGATGATGTAGCCGGGCTTGTCGGCCGTCTTGGCATTATACTCCTTGCAGAACGCCATAATATTGACACCCTTGGCACCAAGCGCCGGGCCAACGGGCGGCGCCGGCGTCGCCTTGCCGGCCTCCAGGGCCAGCTTTATCATGCCCACCACTGTATTTCAGGAGCACAAAAGTTTAGGCTTAAAAGAACATCATTTCTGATGTCTCAGGAATGGAGAAGACAACGAGGGGTTACGGACCTTTCTTGGGCTTGCCTCCCGGCTTGGGCGGCGCCATGGCCCTGACGGCGAGTGCCCGCCGCGATGGGGCGGCGGTGGGCGCGGGCGCCAGCGGCCGGAGGAAGGAGGTGGGGGCGCCGAGGAACGAGGATGAGAGCTTCTTGGTGAGGGCCGGGGAAGGGCGGCCTTGGAGGGATAAGGAAGTGGTGGCCATGGCTGTGTTCATCGCTAGGGAACGCGGTGGAAGATGGAGCGGGAGATAAGCAGAGGAGCAGTCCAGTCCAGCATGTGTTCTTCCTCCTTCGCCCTCCCTATCTAATCCGATGGATTTAACTTATGAATACGCCTTCTCGGAAGGAAAACGTACAGGAGTCAAATCACTGGTCTTGTTCAGGAGACTGGCAAGACTGGCTTGGAACACGTACTTGGTCAGGGTCAAATCACGAGTCTCGTCTACCTTTGTCAAAGAGACAATGGAAAATTTCTGATGGCTGGGAATTTAACATGAAGATGTTTTTCAACAACCTGAACATTCCAACATATATTAACTTAAGAAGAGAACATAGTTTTTTTTACAAGTGCAAGACGCACAAATGCCCCCATCTGAACATGAACCACACACATAATCTCCCACAAGTGAACCTTTCTATTGCTTATTTTTTACAGATTTATTACAAAACGCAGGTCTGGGTCTCCTTACTTCACGGATCACAGTACCAAAGGTGAAAAGATACACATAACAAGCACCAACAAATGTCTCTATTGAGTCTCGATAACAAAAGTTCCAAAACGAAACTGATCAGCGTAATTCACATTCCCGACATTTACTATTTGCAATCTCACCATTTGGGCCCCAGAAGAGAACAAATCAACAAAGAAGAATCAACAGAGCAACTCAGGCATTCCTCATATTCTATTTTCAATTTTGAAGGAATCGACAACTGTATGCAGTCTGTCCTTCATCTTTTCCCATCTTCTCTCGTTTGCTCCAGTAGTCAATGTGTAAAATTTGCCTGCAGCAACCCATTCACATTCAGAAAATTGTATATGACACTGACCAGTGATGTCATTTGCATAGTTTTCCGGTTATCAGGTCGAGAGGACAACATATCACAAATACAAAATATTAACAGAACATCTTACAGCTATGAAAGATCTGGTGAAAGGAAATACCATTTGCAATTACGATAGCACCAAGTGCATGTCTGGTGTAATTTGGAGCCTGAGCTGTGAACTCAAAAGTGTAGTAAGCTCTCCCATCAACATCATTCTGCGTGATGAAACACACCTTATGAATCTAACAGCATAAGTGTACCAAATATCGCTCTCATGAAGATATAGCAAGACCAATGCCAAACACAGGCTGTGATCAATCCATTCTAACACAAATTGCAAAAGCACTAGCTAGTTTACGGTGGTACCTATACATTCTATCTGGTCATATTGCCATCTGTACTTTCAAGTTGGTAATTTACCGCCTAAGCTTTCGTTCATCAGCATACAACCACGCAAGGAAACACATGCTGTAGGCAGATATTTGCAATCCGTTCATTTAGTGCATATGCTATTTTCAGAGAGTGACTGTTCAGCTTACTTGGTCAAGCTAATAAAAACCTCAGAAAGGTTCAGCAGTGAGCACTGACTACGTTCGTTCAAACAAATCTTTTCTAGTTTTGTCCACTGGTTTGACTGAATTTTGTCAAAGAACCATGCCGTGTCACAAATCATCACTCCCCAATACTCAAATATTTGACATGCACTGGTGTCGATGAATATTAATAGGGATAGTATTTAAGCATTTTTACTTAAAAAAAAAAAGAGTCTGTCGGATTAAGCATGGCGAATTGGAAGGAAGGCACACACCTCTTTTGCCTCGATTAACTTTGTCTTCTGTGTAGACGGTGCTAAAACCTTTTTTATCAAGGCCTCGGCAACCTGGACCATAGGAGTTGATACATCAAAACTGGACCACCTTTTTGTCTAAATAAAACTAGACGAACTATCTATCCCAGTTTATGAATAGGAGAATAGTGAACCTTATCCGGAGGACCAAGGTCACGGATGTCCTCCTTGCTAGTGGGAATGGAGTTGATGCTCACACTCTCCAGAGGCTCTATCACATCTTTGTACACCTTATCTTGCCCTTGCACGGCCACTTCCTGGATATAATCAATATATAACCTCACTTTACATTATCTTATTACTGTATGCAGTAAAAAAAAAAAAGCAACCCATATTGTGTTTCTCTTCATCATCAGTCAAGTAGAAATGTTTCTGACCTCCCATCCGAAAGGGTAGAGGAAGGAGTAACCAGCTTTCTTGTCGACGACAGGCAGGAACCCTTTCTTAGCCTCTGCTGCGACTATACGAGATCAGAATCGCACTCAGAGGCGCAGTATTGACCAAATAAAACAAGGGTACAATTTCACAACGCTCCCAATGACGAGCAGCGCACGCAGCCAAAGCGTGGTACGCTGCATCATGCATGAGGCGAGCAGGCGCCGATAGCAGTCAGTAACTCGAATATATAGACTCACATGCCGCCGGACAAGGCCGGGGAAGGAACGCGGCGGCGCCCGCCACAAGCACCTGCCGCCGCCCGGAGCTCTCCTCCCCTGAAGTCAGGCAGGTCGCACAACCAACAACCCATCAACGCCATGCGGCTAAATAGAGAGGGAGAAACCGAGAAACGATGATGCTCAGGAGCATCGGGGCACGAACCGCTGTCGAGCTGCCGGCAGGCGGCGGATGCGACCGGCGTGGCGGCGCAATGCCGCCCTCGTAGCGCCTGGGCCCCCGGCCGGCGCGCGGCGGCGGAGGTCGGTGCGCGGCGTGGGAGCGGGAGGGACGCGGCGGGCACGGCCGTGGCCATATGGAGAGACGTGGCGTCGGCGTCGGCGTCGGCGGGGAGGATGCCGGCCGGCCGGGACCGGGAGGGCGAGGAGGCTGCAATGCAATGCAAGCGACAAGCGAGCGGAGCCTGCGGACTCGGTGCGCCGAGTAGGATTTCGCCGCTTCGTTTCTGGTCCACACGACAGCGGCGGACACAGTACACGGGGTAGGGTGGGCCTCCTCGACGGGCCGGAGGAGGGCACGCGGGCGGGCCGTGTTCACGTAGGGTCATGCTTTACCTGGGCCGCCATCTCCAAAAAGAAAGTGTATTTTCCGGTCAGAATTGGAGTTCTGAATTCTGATCGAGTCGGCATGTAGTATAGTAGACAAGGCGCGCAGAGTACATGCAAAGCCACCAAAAAAAAAAAAATGTCAAAACAGTAGCTAGCTAGGCCTAGGAGGGGTTGGTTCTGAAGAGGTCGAGGCAGTGGTCCTGGTCCAGGTTCCTGCTCCAGAACTTGGCGTAGTACTCGGCGTAGGTGTAGTCCCTGTAGACGGCGGGCGAGTCGCGGGCGACGAGCTTGGCGGCGGGGCCGATGCGCACGTCGTTGCAGGGGCAGAGGAAGGACGCCACCGACATCCTGGGCCGGTCCGAGTTCACCACCGCGCGGTGCCACACGCTCTGGTACCTGCCGTTGCTCAGCGCCTGCAGGCAGGATTATCATTTAATTAGTATATCAGGATTCAGGCATTCACGGCTTTCAGTTCTTCAGTACCTGCAGCTGGTCGCCGATGTTGATGACCAGCGCGTCGGGTCTGGGGTTGACGGCGATCCAGCTGCCGTCGTGGCGGCGGACCTGGAGGCCGGCCACCTGCTGGTCCATGAGCAGGATGGTGAGCGCGTTGGGGTCGGTGTGCGCGGGGAGCCCGTAGGTGAGCTCCGGCGCCGGGCACCGGGGGTAGAAGTTGACGGCCATGTGCTGCTCCTGCTCGCCCAGCGCCCGCTCCATGTACCCGGCCTCCAGACCAAGGCTCTCGGAGATGGCGCCGTACAGACGGAGCCCCAGCTTCCGGACCGCCACGCAGTAGCTGCTCACCGTCGCCCTGTGCGTGCGTGCGTGCGTGCCAACAAACCAACCAACAGACCACGACTACTGTTAGTGTTTGTTACTACTATCCCGTAGTACGTGCCATGTGATTTGATTGTGATTTCCATGCTGTGATGATTGTGATCGGGGAGGACATGATCACATGATCGATCGATCACATGTGCTATTCCTCTCTATTCTAATGATTCTTATTAACATCATTTAGCCGCAGCCTTTGTCCTCTTGCTGCTGTACTACCCAATCGAGTCTGACTCATCGCGTCTCTTCTGGTCATCTGCCGTCGTGTTGCAGATTAACTATTGGACACACAGTCACCAAATACTTAGATCGCCGCTGGTTAGAGAGGTTTGGCATCATGTGAACTACTCCCTGTAATTAGCAAATTGTGTAGCATACAGACTAGTAGTATGAACTTTAGTTTCGAGACCACCTAGCTAGCTGCTACTGTCTATAGGAGTAGTCGATCCTGAACATGCGTGTTTAGGACTGATGGTGCATAAGTATTTTTATAACCTGAAAACGAGTGGCACCAATAATGTGTGTCCGTGCTTGGTTAATTACTGTAGTTTCTGCATGCACTTCCCTAGGAATTAGGGAAATACTAACAAAAGGCATGAAACATGAGGAGGGAAATAATAAGTAAAGGAGTTAAAACAATCCTATCTCTGTTCTCTCTCTGTGACTCTGTCTTGAAGGAAATAGGACTATTCAGAGTGAGCGACAGTCTTGAAGGAGTACCTGAACGATGGCGGATTCTCCGGCCAGTCCGGCACGTACTGCTGGAGCGGGTGGCAGTGCAGGCGCAGGTAGTCCCGCCAGTTGTGCACGGTCTCCTTTCGCACGTTGAAGCTGGTGGAGAGGCGCATCTTCTTGGCGGGGTCGTCGGAGTAGAGCTTGGCCTTCTCGTCGGCGGGGAGGCGGAAGAAGTCGTAGGCCACGGCCAGCATGGCCCGCGTGAGCTCCGCCGGCACGCCGTGGTTGAGCACCTGGAAGAAGCCGTGGGTGCGGCACGCGTCGCCGACCCTGGCGACGACCGCCGCGCGGTCCGGGTCGGCCAGGTCGATCACGGGGATCTGCGCGTCGGAGACCACCTCGCTGAGGCGCGGCCGCTGCGACTCGGGCCGGACGTAGTTTTCCGGCAGCTCCGCGTGGTCCGCCGTGGAGATGAGCTGGTCCGCCATCGCCCGCGTGGTTGCGCTTGGCTTTGTTGATTAATGGCTTGGCTTCGCTGCTGCGCGCTAGGATTTGGTCTCGGGCCGTCCTGCTGCTCGGTTTCTGGTTCTGCCCCCCGGGCATAAATAGAAGGAGGACAAGCCGCGATCGAGCTCGCCTACGCCGGTCGATGATGACATGATGATGTTGAGCAGCACGGTTAATTGTACCTCGAGCCGATGCCCTCATTTTGAGACGACATGGGGATGGGGGCCGGCGGCAAGATCGGTGCTACCAAGTTGACCGGGTGATCTCGTCATCGCCGGGAGGTCAGGGCAACGTCAGGCGTCTGACGGCAGCAAGCAGGCCGAGCACGCGGTTTGGCTAGTTGGCGCCTACTGTTCACCAGTTCATGGCGTGATGTGCCACTCGTCGCAAGGCGTGTGAAGCTTGGGCTGATGTGAGGAGGCAGGCGGTGTGCCTGCAGAGGCGAATAGGCGATGCACGGCACCTCTGCCGGACAGCCGGAGTCGCCTGCTCACGCACGAGCCATACAGGCATACAGCTACAGCAGGGACTCCCGGACTAGGGACGGAAGTGGAACCCAGCCACACAGCGGAGTTCAAGTTCTTTGTCGTCTGCTCAAGAAATCCTATACTGTATTTCGGTGTCGTACTCGGTCTCGCACGCCGGCCATTCAACAATCAACAGCACGCTGTTTTCTTTTCGCTGGTTTCGCTGTTCATGTGGGTTGCAGTGTTTAGTGTAGAACAACTAATACGCATAAATAAAGCATTCTTCGCTGTGGTCCTCCTTTCTTCTCTCCTCCCAACATACACCGGTTGTTCAGGCCGAAAGCTAGGAGCAGCGGCCTATTATATATATAGTACCGGTTAATGCCAGTAGCATTTGTTCTACCTGATAGTCCATGGGTGCAGCAGCTATCTCTTTCGATCATCAGCCCCATGATCACTAACACACAAAAAATGGCCTTTCAAAACACATTTATACTGGTAACCTTGGCGCACCTATTCAAAAATGCGTTTAATTTAGCATTGACCTAGGGGTCAACTTTTAGCTATCCCCCCGCTCTTGTTGGGACGAGTCTTTGGTGCATCCCCATACTTGCAATGGTAGTGGCTACCAAGAAACCAATAGTATAAAACAGGCCACACAAGTATGTTCATTGATTTAGGGGTTCTCTTATTTATTTGTTCTAAGTAATGTGTGAAGCTCTGCCCCCATTCGTTTCTCCTATAGTTCTAGTCAAAACCAGTGATGACGGCTTAGCCGCTTCAGTATGCATGCACCAAACTACCCAGCAATTTTATTCTTCTATAGTTCTAGTCAACCAGTGATGACGGCTTAGCCGCTTCAGTATGAGGCACTCCTGTGGTCATGCGATAGATTTATTGTCGTTGAATTTTCGTCAGCTCTGGAAGCCGTCAGTGTAGTTTTCGTCTTCCTGTCAAGGCGGCTGCGGTTCTTTTGTAAGTTTGAATTCAAATGACACTCCCTGTCAGCTGGAACTTTCGTTCTAAACCATAGCGCTACGGCTGTCATTTGGCATACAGTTCCTGCTTCGCATCATCCAGACAGTCAAATGAGGAGTTGCCTTCCAGGGGCGGAGACAGCCTCTATAGACTAAAATTTTACACTAAAATTTAGTGCTATTGGTCCCTCCTAATACTAAAATATTCAAAGGTCTGCCTCCGCCACTGGTGCCTTCGGCACTGACATCCAGGAAGCAACCTTACCAAATTTGAACAATTAATAAGGTCCGGGTGACTGCGTCATTGTTTTGAATTCAGGCCCTATATGTCTGCATATAGCCAGTTGACTGTATGGTCAGGCTCACCGACTGTACATTGTCTAAGTTCTAGGAGAAAACGGCGGAACTTACCGTAGAACTTTTGCTTATGGATCGAGGAGCTTGCTAATGGCTTGCCGTAGAACAAATGTAAGGGTAAATGAAAAGAAACAGTTTGCATCGACTTGCAGAGCTGAACGTTATTCTGATAACAATTATAAAGTCCACACCACATGTGTCCCAGCGGTAGGTTTTTGATGTCTGAAGCAGACAGAACCTTTCTAAGCTATGTGCAGCAGGATGTGTAAATGCATTGTGTATCTACTATTCCAACTACCTTTTTTTCTGTGAACAGTGTCGTTACGGTGTATAGTCAATCCATTTATCCAATCCACTGTACATAGTCTAATAGTATTGGAGTCTTGGAGAGGCAGTGCTAGTTCTCTGAAACACCTATGGATTGGCCAGGAGGAAGAAATTAAAGCACAGGAAGGAAGAACCGAGATGGAGGGAGAGGCGAGAAGCCAGGGCACCGAGTGAACGCACCGACGGAATTGCGGCGCGGCCGCGTCGCAGTCGCTGTAGAGTGTAGACGCACACACGCTAACAAGATGGTAAAAAGGAATAAACAAAAAAGAAAAGGGCGGCAGCGTCTTCTCGATCTATCCCCATGTCCACTTTCACCTTTCGGCCAAATTCACGAGCCTGTTCCATCCCCCTGGCTAGATTCAGCCTTAGACACGCCGTCACTGTAGAAATGCCGGCCAGCTAGGGCTGTGTTTAGATCTAAATTTCCCCCCAAATTCTACTATGAAAAAGAAGATTCTCCATCACATTAAAAATGCCGGCACATGCATGGAGTATTAAACGTAGATGAAATCAAAAAATAATTGTACAGTTTAGATGTACTTTGCGAGACGAATCTTTTGAGTCTAGTTAGGCCATGGTAGGACAATATTTACCACAAACAAACGAAAAGTGCTACAGTGCGCTACAGTGTCGGATGTGATGTTTTTGGCCAAATTTTGGCAGATTTCGCCTTCACTTTTTGGATCTAAACACAGTCTAGATCAAAATCAGATAATGCCAGAGCAACGCAGGCCTATGTCGAATAAAAAAGACTGAAAACGTGCGTTTTTTACTTCTACTACAAACCTAGGACAGGACAATTGCATGGTTGGTAGTGGGCGGCCGCGGCCTCCTTGTCGTTGTGGGAGCGGACAGTTGAGGTGTGTGGAGCCGTCTCAGAGACTCAGACAGACGTACTAGTACGCACCTTCGGCGCCCACTCGTGGCACTTGGCACTTGGTGGACAGAAGCTGAGAAGATTCGTGGCGACCTTTGAGGTGAAAACTGAACTGAACGGCGACGACGAGCTCCGGTGGGGTGCATGCATCGAATCGGAATCTGATCCTCAGGCGCTGGCGGAAACCTTCCCGTTCCGGCCCCCACATTGCGTTGCGCCCATGCCGGCGGTGGGTGTGGGACGACAGACAGACAGGTGAACAGACATGGCGATGTGATCACTCCACTCCTCCAGGGGTGGTGAAGGTGCAACGGGGGGAATGGACGGCGGTCTCCGTCGGCCTACAACGCCACCACTTCCACTCATGATCGGAGCTACTGATGTGCTCAGGGCAGCTTTTGCAGCAAAGCTGCATGTGATGCGAGGCCCGTTTCCAGGATAAACGCGTGGTGTTGCCTAACACTGTGTGTGGTTTGCCTGATTGATCCGACGAAAGTCACGTCTGTGGGCATTCGCCTCACACCCCACTTCAACGGGACCTCACCTGCTTGATTTTACAAACCCCACCGCATAACACAGACGTACGTCTTTGTCTGCCACCTCCACGGATCTCCCCACACACAAGTTAATTAATCAATGAAAAAGCAGTCATCTAGCAGCTGATAATTTTTTTAAACAAAGGACAAAAATACGGTCCAATTGGCATAAAAAAATTCTTGCAAAGGACTTTGACGATTGTATTTTTGGCAAAATTGGCTGCTGAACACCGCCCGATTGCGAAATTAGTTGCTGGATATCGCACTTTTTAAAATCATGCTGCATCTTGTCAATTTGCTGGTGGATACTGCCGCGATTATTATATTCATTTTCAGGTGGGAAAGGAAGAGAAAGGCTAGTAAATATCGGTTTTTCCTTTGGCCCCACTTGTCATGTCCTTCTTCCCCCTCCCACTCTACTCCACATACCTCTCGCCCCTTCAACTCCGCTCTCCCCCGCCGCCCTACCTCCAGCACCTTCCTCGTCGTCGGCCACGCACCTCCCTCTCCCCGGCCATGCGCCCTGTCCCCAATCCTCGCCGCTCGCTTGTCGCTCCTCGTCCTATCCCACGTCCGCGCGCCCCCATCGCCGCCGGCAAGCCCACCATGCCCTATCCACCGTCCTTGCTCGCTCGCCCACCCACTGCGCCATGGAGAGCTCGCGTGACAGCTCCACTACCTCTTCCTCTCGTGCCCCATCCTTGTCCTTGGCCTAGCCTCGCTGCCTCAGCCGCTCCCCTTCCCTTCCGTTGGCGTCCTCATCCGCCCTGTCGCCGCCGCTGGCAGCCTCCCTGCGACCGCCTCCCAAGCGTGTCGTCATCGCCACAGGAGCTACCGGAGGTGGTGGCTGGAGAGGATGGACGCGTCGACAGAGGAGGGGACGGGGGCGAGGACGAGTGCAGCGTGGCGGCCTGGAGGTGGCATCTGGGGTTGGGGATGGGAGCGGAGGCCTGGAGGCGCCGGGCCATGGCCAACGGCTGGAGGTGGCGTCTAGATGTGGGGACCGGAGCGATGACCAAGGGGCAGTCGGGCCATGGCCGGTGGCCTAGCGGTGGCGTTTGAAGTCAGGGACACGCCGGCATCCATGGCGGGGAGCGAGAGGAAGAAGGACAAGGCAAGGGCAAAAACGACATTTTCTAGCTTTTTTCTCCCCTTTTCACCTGGAAATGAATATAATAATCGTTACAGTGTCCACCAGCAAATTGGCACGACGGAGGCATGTGCACCAGCAAATTTTGAAAATTGCAATGTCCAGCAGCTAATTTCGCCTTGTATTTCTGTTACAATAATGCGTGCTGCGATGCAGTGACCCATAGATTCAAGCGGACCCTAACAAATTCGTGCTAAGGTTATCTAGTACACGCCTAGTTATATGTTTTTTTTTGTTTAAATTACCTAATAAATTTGTGCGCAATTAATCCCGCTTGTGTTGTGTTACCAGGCTGCTCTTTTGGTTTGGGTTCTGTACTCTGTTTTCACTCTCCTCTTTAATACAATGACACACAATTCTCCTACGTATTCAACAAAAAATATACTTTATAAACTCTAAATTGGATTCGTTCTTTTTTTCTAATTTGCTACTTGCTAGGGGTCAAAGTTCTCATCGTTCTTATAAAAAAAAGATTTTTATTGACTGTTGATGGCTAAACTGGTCAGGTTGCTGACTGTTTCGATGTTGGCTGCCTGAAGTAGCAATCGGATATACACGAATACATACCAGTAGGTGGCTGCCTTCCACGTGTGCATGAGTAGGCACCGGCTTTTTCCGCAATTACGGATATGTATAGCCGGATAGGTTTGGAGCCGCTCTAAATGCTGCCGACTTGATCAGCAATCCGCGTGGAAATTTCTGTCGCGCGGCTGCCGCTGTGGTCGATGCCAAGACCCTAATTCGTCCGAGACACGTACGTCAAAATGAAAAAGGATTGCCACAGTCGTCGTTTTCTGCTGAGCTCGACGACAGGCTGACAACCTTTGACTGCTTTCAGCCTAACAAATATGGTAACGCAGAAAATTGGATCCCAGGTTAATTAGTGTTTGGTGGTTGCTGAAGACGAATGCGAAATGCCATGAATGAATGCCTTGTGCACTGGGGGATCTGCCGCTAGACGAATTCTCGGCTTCAGATTTCCTCAGTGTCTGTCGGCACAGCTAGTAGGTAACTACTGGAGTATAGCTAGGATCGATGGGTCATCAACGATTTACAACCAGATGACTCGTCGGAGCAACTGCAAATTTGTTTCTGAACTTTTTTTCTTGGCGAAAGAAGAACTATGCATAATTCAGAGAGCCAAGCAGGAAACTTCATTCCGTCACTGCTTGTTGAGAGGAGACGAATTGATGCAAGCTTCCGGTTAACGTTACTGAACAAGCATGCGTTTCAACTCCCAGCTGAGATGATATTATTGTTGGCGGTGCTTATGCCGCAAGTTAACACCTGCTGGCTGCTGCCAATTAGTGATTGCATGAGATCATCCCGTATACGTACTCCTACTTAGAATACAAGAACAGAAAGAAATATCAGCTTTAGTTAATTATTATAGGCTAATAATTTAGGCAGCCCACATCAACGCCTAGCTTGTGATAGACATGTTATACCTTATATTTTTATATATACATGCTTGATGACGCAGCGGGTAGCCTCCAGAACGACGTAGATGAGATGTTCTTCTTCTTCTGTACGGTATTCTTTTTTTCCTTTTTGCTGCGAAGCTTTTCCACCGTACATTGGACTATCGGTAGTATTTTTATTGCTGATAAAGACTGTATAGTTAGTAAAGCCAAAATGATGCTCTGTGTGTATGATTGTTGCTTGAGGATCGCAAGGGTAGATGCATGATGCGTGATTATATATGTTCTCCATCACTAAATAGATATTGTTGTCCTCTACGTACAGACAAGAGATGAGTTGAAGTCTCCGTGTTGCGCGCATCGCCGGAGAGAGAGACAATTAAGACAGAGATCAGCCTGCCTGGGATCTTGTATGGCGTCACCAGTACTGTCTCCAACGCGTGAGCTCTGGAATGCTGATGATCAGTGCGCCGTGCGCGAGGCCCAGAAAGAATATGCTAATATATTGAGTGTTAGGATACTCCACATACAAAAAAGTCCACACTGCTGATGCAAGTGTGCTAGTGAAAGACGCGTTGTTGACGACGTCACAGGTTTAGCTTAATTGGCGTCATAATCGTGACGACATGATGCGTTGAGGGAGATGAGAGAGAGGCGATGACAGCGATCAGATTAGGGTCCGTCCGCAACAATCCCACGGGCGGCACAGCCTGTTATATTTAAGGCGAATTTGCCACAGGCCACCGTACTTTGTTGGTATTTCGGAAATAAACAAATAAAAAGAAAAAAAAAAAACCTTATCATCCACCCCGCTCAGCATCCACATGCATCTCAACCATTCCCTCTCGTCATGGCTGTCCCTAGGCAGCTCCCCGCAGCTGATGCCAAGATTTCTTTTCAGGAATTGGAGAACCAGAGAGAAATTATTGAGCAAAGTGTATCCTCTTTGAATCCGCTCCTTTTTGCGTGGAAAGCTTCCTTCTCGGGAGCGGGCACACAAGCCGCCCCACACCAAGACGGGCCCACCCTCTAAACCGAGCACCTCCTATCTGCATTCCATTTCATATGGTTTTGGAGTCTGTTTGGATCATGGCCAAAATTGTGGCATAAATTTGGCTGTGACCAATATAGTTTAAAAATGAACTACATTAATCATGGCCAAATTTTAACCACGAATTTGGCAATCAACCAAACGCACCCTTGGTTCCTTAGCATATTTGTGTTGGGTTATTTATTTTGTGCGTTTATTTACATTATAATCTTTGTACTATAGGTATGGACTGATTCTTCCGATGGAGGGAACGGAGAATTTTGAAATAGTCATCAATTCATGCCTGGGAAACATTTTTTGCGTTAAATAATGCCCTCTAGAAAAATGACAACGATTTTACGGTGCCCATTAACTAAAAATAAATACGACAAGCTTAGAGTGAAAATGGCTCCGTTCCAGATTTTGCCTAACGGCCCAACCCAAAATGACGTCCCGTGTCGGGCTTCGCTCTCTTTCCATGCTGGGCTATGAGGCCCGTTACCTACACAGGGAAAACGTAGGCGTTTCTCTTTGGGCCAGGAAAGATCGTACTACGTAAGCCCTTGATGAACTGGGCCGCAATGCGCCGATCCTTCCATACGCATCATCCAAGGCTCCTAGGGAAATTAAAAGGAAAAAGTCCATCTGACCACCCTTAACTTTGTCTGTAGTTTGATTTTGCACCTCAAAGTACAAAATCAGGAATCTTTGCTCCCGCAACTATTGAAACCAGGTATTTTTACATCCATACGCATCATCCAAGGGTCCACGTGACAGTGGCACAACCATCTTTTTCCTCCATCTTCCTCTCTCGTACCTCACTGTCGCCGCCGTCTTGTCCTTCCTCTCCGCCTGTGCCCCTCCTCACCGCCATTCCCCCGCCACCACCGAGCTCCTCCGCCGCCGCTCGCTGGGCACCCGCTCCTTGGCCTGCACTCGCTGCTACCTTGGCCCGCCGCGCTCCTCCGGCACCCGCGGTCCCACGTCCTCCTCCACCCGCAGCGCAGGCCTCCCACGGCCGCTGTCGTGGCGCTTCCGACGGCCGCCGACCTCCCGCCGCTCTCCCTCCCGGCCGCGGCGGCCACACTTTCGGCGGTGGTTGTGATGCCCCTGGCATCTCAAGATCCATAACACGCAGTTAGAGAGAAGCTAATGATAGATTAAGACTTAATCATGCTTAGAGAAGTAGCAAGAAATATGTGGAGGAGCCACTAAATCAAAATTTTCTACACAAGATACAAGACCACACATTTCGTGGTTAAATAAGTCAACACTCACATGCTTTTGAGCTCAACACCAAATGCCAAACCTCGGATAAGAAAGTAGCCCTAGACCTTTCTGTTTGACAATGTTCAAAAAATCTAAAGACAGGAGGTTTAAAAGATCAAACCCAAAGTTTCTTGATAAGTGCCAGTTGTGATCGTGAGCAAATTTGGACCCTAATAAAACTTTTAGATTCCTTAAGCAACTGAGCTTAGCCCCATTATCAAAGTTGTCGTACACACCGTGGACTACGCTTTTGTTACACTGAGCATTGATCAAAACTATCGTCTACTCCCTCATAATTGCACCCAATTATCTCATGAAAACAAACGGGTCAGCTTAACACAGAATATTTTTCCCAGATCTGAATTTCAGCCCTTCCCAAACTTGAATCTGAAATTACTTTTGATTTCATTATAGCACTTAAAAATCCTCCTTTCTATGAAATGGAATTGAACTTATCACCTTTCAAATGCACCTATTGTGATGCTCCAGCATCTCGAGTGCATTATCATATCTTAATCATGCACTAAGCATCATTTAGCATCTTGTGATTTCATGTAATTAGGCTAGGACTTGTTTGGATGAGATGGAAAGCTTGAAATCTGAATTTTATGCATGTGTTCTGTTAGATTCTTGTTCTTAGATCCAAATCTATTGGGATCTAGGGGAAACTCATATTACCAAACTTGTAGATAATGAGGTTTTGAACAACTTTCATAATTAGGGTTTGGCCAGATAATGAAGGATACATAGGGTTTGGAGTCCTTCTTTGTCAGTGTAGAAAACCAACTCAAATCAGCCTTGTTTAAAAACCCTAAGTTTGCACAAACCTACAACCACTTTCATGCAACACTCCCATTGAATAAGTTGTAGGTAGTGAAATTCTAAGCAAGTTACCCAAAATGCACTTTGGGTTTTTCCTTTTTACAAACAATAAAGGTACCCTGTCCTTACCTAGGGCTGATTTCAAAATTTGAATTTAAACCATATTTACACTTGGATTCTGGAGTTGAGCCTATTGACAAACTTGTAGAGTTCAAAGAGTAGAACATTTCTTCCAATTGGGATTTTTCCAAATTCGGCCTCTAAATACGCCAAAACAGCGAATTACCGAAGGAAGGAAAACACATTTATTTTTTTCCAAAACTTAGGGTCACTGACGGGTGGGCCCGCGATCCGCGTCGCCTTGCACGGCGCGAACCGCGGCGCGGCGCGTGGCCGCCGTACTTACTGTACGACGGCGAGCCGCCGGCCGCGCCCGCCGACCCCGTTAAAAGGGAGCGGGGCCCTCCCCCGTCTAAACCCTAGCCGAACCCTCGCCTCCCGTTCCGTCTCCGCGCCGCCCCGTCCATTTTCCCGCCCGCCGCCATTGCCGGCGACAAGCTCACCTCCGAGCTTGTGCCGCCGCCATCCGGCCTCCCCGAGCCAAACCGACCCCACCACCGCACTCCCCGCTCCGCGCCGCCCTTGCTCCACTAGCTCTAGTCGTCGGACTCCTCTTTCCCGAGGAGATCGAAGTCGCCTCGACGTCGCGCCCGCGCCACCGACGCCGTCGTTCACGTTCGGTGCGCCGCCGTTCCCCGCCGCTCCACGCCTCCTCCGCCGACGAGGATACCCCCACGGTGAAGCCCCAACTCCCGCGCACCTCCGCCACCCCGCGTCGCGGCTCCGGCGAGCCCCGGGCTCGCCGGCGCGCGCCGCGCCGCGCGGCCTCGGCCGACGCGAGGAAGGAGAAGGGGGGCCGGGAAACTTTAGATCCGGCCCCTTGGTTTCTTTGATTTTGCATCCCGGTCCTCGCGCATTTTGAATGAGTCTTGCAGATCTTGCGAGCTAGCCCCTGGAGGCTACGGTTAATTGCGAAAGGGTCCCCGGATCTGGGATTTTTTCCTTTTCTTTTTGGTTTATTTCGGTTTGAACTTTGAAAAATCATAATAAATCCAAATAAAATCCAAAATGGACAAACTCAAGTTCTCTGGACTCCTTGTAAATAGATCTATAGAGTGGGCATGATGTGGATCTGATAATTGACTGTTTTGCCCCTATTTTTAATGCATGCATGTGATTCATGTGTAATTTGGAAACATGAGCTAAATGAACTTCAAATGGAATGGGGTTTGGACAGTAGTATAGTAGTCATGTTATGGCCCTGTGTGAATTTTCTTAGCCCTAGCCTTGCTCATTTACATGATGTTTTTCCATCACCATGATAAATATATGGATTTGTTGTAAAGGGAAGTAGGTGCTATATAAAAGATGCCAAAGTTGAGCCCCTGGTATTTTTACTGTGTTAGGAATGGCATGTTTAGCTCACTGGTCCAGAATGAGGCCATGCGTGTTAGTTTTGCATGGTGATTTGAAAATAGCAAAAGATGCTAGCTAGAAAAAGAAAATAGGAAAAAGGGTACTTAAATGGCTAGGAAAATTGCAGGAAAAATGTGGTGACTCCTACATAATGTTTAGTGTCCAGAAAGTATATACGTGCATGCCTTACCCACTGTTTTGCATTATGTGGTTTATTTTAGTAAAGAAAAATATGGAAAATAGATGTCCTATTAAATGGAAGATTTTTCACTTGAAAAATTTTGTGTGAGTAGTTTATAGCTCATCTTGTTCACTGGTGAAATTTCATGGTTAGAACCCTTTCCTAGAATTAATGATAAATCTGAGAAGGCCTAGGGCTGTCAATTTGTCAGAATTTTTATAAATTCAATATAACTCCTTTGGGGCTAAACTTTAATCAGTAGCTTCTTGCACATAAGTTCTACACCATGTAAAATTTCGAAGTCAATTGGAACAGTGGAGCTATCTAAACTTTGGGGCTTGATTAAATGAGAAAAACGATCACTTATGAGAAAGGGAAACGGTAGCTAGGGTTAGCGAATACTATATCAACATATGCATAGTCAGGATATGCAATCCTTAGTTGTTTCTAGGTGATGGTTTATACGATTTTTTTTAGAAGATAATCCTCACATAATCGCACAAATATGCATTTCATGTAACTTTGCATTCGTTGCACTCATTTGCATATAATGGCATGCATATAGATCACGGGATCGAGGAGCCGACGCAGGAGCAGCCGATAATCGAGGAGCCCAAGGATCAGGAGCCGAACCCGCAGCCGGAAGATCTCCAGCAGGCTGCCGACTTCGCTCCCGACGACACTGACCCTAGCGAGGAAGGTAGGCAGGCCCTACATTCTCCTAGCAAATTATGATTTATGATTACGCATATGCATCAGGTATTGTTTGGAACCTTATTGCATTAGAACCACTGGCCGTCCTGGCCCTAGCACCTATATTAGGTACGTAGGACGAGTTGCCTAGAAATGCTAGGCTCGAGTAGACACGAGTGAATGGTCACTCGTCGCGTAGGGTGACTTTGAAAAAGAAATGGAACACTGGCAGTTTTGCCATAATAGTCTATGATGTTGATGATTAAGTGGAGACCGGGCGGAGATTAAGCTTTACTTTTCGAGGTGTGTGTTGTTGCGGTGTGATGGCTCCGCCCGAGTCGTTTAAGGCCCGTCCGCTGTTCGCCTGCTGGTTGGCATACCATTGCTAAAGTGCTTACCCGGTTAATGGGGCCGGTGAAACCTTACTTGTGCCATCCGGAGAACAGAAACACGTTCCTACCTACTGGTTGAGAGGAAGGTGGCCCGGGGGAGCTTGGTACTCATGACGGGGAGCCCGAGATGTCGGCAGGCTCGTCATGGGGGCACAACCCGAGAGTCAGGTGGGAGTGAATCGAACTCGGGATGGGACGGGTGGAGGAGGGGGACTATATGTGGGAAAGCCGTCGTATGAGTAAGCATATGGGCCCCTGGCATTTTAGTTATTCCCGGGAATTAGAAATCGATTCGAATCGCTGATACTCACCAGGTGTGAGAATGCCAAATATCACTGACGGGCAACGTAGTAATAACTTTAATACCATATGATTATGATTCATGTTTTCGAATATTACATGATTGGTTACTTAATTGATTCTTGGATGCTTCAAGTTTATGTCAATTATCATACTCTAAATGGTTATCTCTTTCTATCATAAGGGGTAGCGGCTGTCAAATCCCGCTACCTTATGTATAATCAACCTTTGATAAAAATCAATGGCTAAGGACCTAGATGATAGTAAGCAAGCTTTGCGTCAGCCGTAAGCCAATGCCATTAAGTCCTCTGAGTAATTAGTACTCAGGGTTTGCCCCCAACTTTTGGTTTTCAGGTATGGAGTTCCTCTTTTGTGCCTGCGTGGGTGGAGGGGCTTGTTACCACCAGGAGTGAGCCGAGTCATGATCTGGCAATGGGGTGGCATCAGTGGGCATGATGTCACTCTCCTACTGCAAGTCTTTTGTTTATCATGAACTGTGATCTTTAATTTCCGCTGCGAGACACTATTTCGAACTCTATTTTATTATGGACCTATGTTGAACCTATTTTATTCAGAACCTGGTTTGTAACTTAAAGTCTTATTACTATCTATTCAAATGCTTGTGATGATGTAACTGTTGTGGCTCCATCGTGAGTCGGATGTGTGTGATGTCGGTTCATCTGGGATTTGGTGCAAATCGAGAGCCGAGGGCTTCTCGACGGACGACCGGGTTTAGTACGGTCTAAGTACACTGTAAGCTAATGGTGACAGGTGTACTTAGCCCGTATTAAATCGGCGGTTCCGCCACAGCTGGTATCAGAGCCGATCATACACAGACAACAGTTGTATCATCATGTTTTGGTTTACAAAACTATTTTTGAAAACCCTTTTCAAGTAGTTTGTAAAAGAGAGTATACGATATGCCCGTATTAAGGATGTTAGTGTTATCCATGTGACATCACTGACATTCTGACCTAGATAGACCTCATATGCATATTCGGCGCTTTGAGAAACAACTTTTCGGCCATAGCTGTCCCCAGTACTAGAGGAATGCTATCGGGTTTTGCGGATTGTTGTGAACTCTGCATTCATGCTGGTAGGCTAGAAATTTTAAGGGGGGTGGTCACCTTTGGTGTGTTTGTGACCATTCTCCTGTTGTGACGCAGCAAGATTCAATTTGCTTGCGTGGGTGCCAGCCCGGTCTAGCAGAGGACCGTACAGATGCGTTGTCCACGCGGCGCAAAATGGCGTGGATGCCACACTATGTGGTAATGTATGAGCATGCATTTTTCTGCAGGTACACTAACTCCGCGCGAAATTAAAAACGATTAGAAAACGACTAGTTGCAATAGAGAGTGCCGTGCATATTGTCACCGAATAACCGATAGTATATACTAGACTAGGATGTGTGATGTGAGACGGTACCAACGGATCATGCATCATGTTCATCGCCTGGGTTACATATGGGGTATTTATAATAAGCCTACAAAAGAAATCACGAACTTAACTCCCTTATCTCCTTCTTTTCAATAGTGCATAAAATATTGTATGAACTCACTCCAAAAAATTTTTAATGCAAAGGCCTTTCTTTTGTGTCCCACAGATGGTTAGGACCAAGCAGACCGCGCGTAAGGCCGTGGGGGGTAGGGGGCGCCCGCTCCCGCCAGTGACCCACACTCCACCCCTGGTAGAGGACGGGCTACTCCACACTCGCTGCCGGGAGGACTGCTCCCTCTCCCGGATCCTGTGCAGGGCCCTGAGGCAGATGGGACGCCGCCCTGTCCCTTCTACTCCGTGCAGACCATGCACGGGCAGGGAAGCTGCTGGGCCCGGGTGGTCCTTCCGCACCCGAACTCCGCGAACCCACACACCATCGTGGTCTATGGGGCGAACGAGGAGGAAGCCTATCTGAAGGCAGTTACGACAGCTATCACTTTTCTGAGCCCCGAGGAGGATGCGGGCCACTCAGACCTGCGTTATCTCCCCACGCAGGAGATGGACGACGAGTGGGTCCGCCGCCACGACATGCTCAAGGCCCGCAACGACACACGACCCTATGCAGCATGTATGGGGTTTGCCAGTGAGATGCACAGGATGTATGACCGCGCTGAGGGCAGGAGCCGTTTCTACTTTCACAGGCACGCGGAGGCGCGTGCTCGAGTGGAGGAGTTGGAGGGTCAGGTGGCTCAGCTACAGCAGCGCCTCGCGGTGTACGAGCCGCCTCCAGCGGAGCAGGACCCTCAGGACAGGGAGTCCTCTGAGCCGATGGAGATGGAGGAGGAGGGAGAGGGCTCCGTCCCCACAGGCCGCTCGGCGACTTAGAGAGGAGTGGTGGTGATGAAGGAGGATGAGGCGTTCTTGTGAATCGTTTAGCACGTTGATAGCGATATTTTGTATTACCCCGCTCCGTGCATTATGTGTGGCTGTACTAAAAACCTTGATGAGATGTGAGAGCTCATTTGTGTACGCCATTTGTGTAATGATGGACACCTTGTTATGTGCCCTTTGACGGTTGGTCGCTGAAACCACCATCCCACTATGTAATGATAAGACCTTAAGTAGTTTTCGAAACTTTTAAATCTCACTCGAAGTCTATCGTACGTTCTTAAATGGCTGGAGTAGGTTGATGTCATATTGCATGATTTCATGTTTTTACAATGCTGTCCGTGATGCTATGATTTTATCAGCGCATCACATTGCAATAAGGTATTGTGAGATTAAAACCCGGTTGACCTCCCTCTTGCAGATGGTGAACACTCGCAATGGGCAACACTCGGGTTCGGAGCCACATGCGAATGGCGCTCCACCCCCACCGGAGTTAGCCACCCTGGTCGTGCAGCAGGCCGAGCTGATCCGCCTGCTCGCCGAGGAACGCCAGGGCCGTGGCCAGCTGCAGCCGCGGGAACCCAGGAACCGAGGCATCTCCTACAAGGACTTCGAGGAGCTGCGACCCCCCGTCTTCACGAAGTGTCCTGAACCTCTGGACGCGGATGATTGGCTCCGCACAATTAGGTCCAAGTTCACACTCCTTCCGGAATTGACCGAGCAGCAGAAGGCGCGGTTTGCCGGGCAGTTGCTGCAAGGACCAGCAGGCGCGTGGCATGCCACGTTCCTCGAAATGCAGCGGGCTGGGCATGAGCCCACCTGGGAGGAGTTTACCCAGGCTTTCCGGGCTCACTATATCTCGGACAGCTTGATGGAGCAGAAGAAGCGGGAATTTCGGGAGCTTAAGCAAGGCAATAAGACTGTGATGCAATATGTGCAGTCTTTCATTCACCTTTCACAGTATGCACCAGAAGACGTGGCAGATGACCCCCGCCGAGCAGCTAGGCTCTTGAACGGCCTTGACCCCACTCTCCAGACACACTTGGGGCGTCGCTACCAGAGCTTCACCGACTTGGTGGACACCGCGCTTGATATGGAGAATCGCCTGCGGGTCGCTAATGAAGATCAGAGGCACAAGCGCCAAGCCAACACATCTGCTGCTGGATCCTCCCAGAAGCAAAAGTCAGCCTATAGGCCCTCACAGCAGTATTATCAGCAGCCCCGTTTCACGGTCCGGCCCAATCAGCCGGGCTGGGTTCACCGGGCGCCACAGCAGCAGCAGCCACAGCAGCAGCAGAGGCTCACCGCCGGCACACAAGCTCCGGCCCCCGCGACACGTGTCCTCGCTCTCCCGGGACCTGGAAACCCTTGCTTTAACTGTGGCAAGGTGGGGCACTTCAGTCGGGATTGCAGGGCACCCCGCAAAATTCAAGGCCCGAATCCAGCAGGCGGCACCCAGCAGGGCAAGCAGAAGGGGCCGGCACAGAAGACGGGTCGGGTGCACTACATCCACCTGGAGCAGATTCCCGCCGGTGTGCTTGTGCTCGCTGGTACGTTCATGATCAACGGTCATCCGACCGTCGTGCTATTTGATTCGGGGGCTACGCATACCTTTATTAGCAAAGCATATGCACAGAAGCATGACATAAAAATGCACAAGTTGAGGGAAAACTACCACATCACTGCCCCAGGGTCTCCTATTGATACCAGTCTAGGGGTCAGGCACTTAAAGCTGGAAATAGGAGCCGAGACATTTATCATCAACCCCGTGGTGCTGCCACACCAGGGGATTGATATTATCTTGGGAATGAATTGGATGACTGAAAACAACGCCGTCCTAGATATTGGCAATAGGACAATACAGTTAAGGTCTAGGGTCAGCGGCAAGGTTATATGGGTACACATGCCAGACATGAAACACATGGTGGCCACAGTAAATGCAACTGAACTCGATGAAATCAAAGAGATTCCTGTAGTATGTGACTTCCCGGACGTATTTCCGGAAGAACTGCCGGGTCTGCCTCCAGATAGGGATGTAGAGTTCCGCATTGACCTCGTCCCTGGTACAGCCCCTGTCTCAAAAAGGCCATACAGAATGGCACCGGATGAACTAAAAGAGCTAAAAATACAACTCCAAGAGCAACTAGATAAGGGTTTCATTCGGCCAAGTTCGTCACCTTGGGGTTGTCCGGCCCTCTTCGTAGAGAAGAAAGATCAGGGAGGTAAAAGGCTCTATGTGGACTACAGGCCGCTAAATGCAGTCACAATCAAAAATAAATATCCAATTTCCACACATTGGCATCCTGTTCGATCAGTTAGCTGGGGCCAAAGTCTTCTCAAAAATTGACTTAAGATCGGGCTATTATCAGATAAAAATCAGAGAAGAAGACATACCAAAAACTGCTTTCTCGACCAGATATGGCTTGTATGAATATCTGGTCATGTCCTTTGGGTTAACCAACGCACCGGCCTTCTTCATGTACATGATGAACTCGGTGTTCATGAACGAGCTCGACAAGTTCGTCGTGGTATTCATTGATGATATATTAATCTACTCCAAAAATGAAAAAGAACACGAAGAACATTTGCGGGTAGTACTCACTAGGCTAAGAGAACACAAGCTCTATGCCAAGTTCAGCAAGTGCGCTTTCTGGTTAAAGGAAGTGGGTTTCCTGGGGCATATTCTGTCAGAAAAGGGAGTAGCGGTTGACCCTAGCAAAGTAAAGGATGTTCTGAACTGGAAGCAGCCGGAAACTGTCACAGAGATTCGGAGTTTTCTTGGTCTAGCGGGCTACTACCGCCGCTTTATCAAGGACTTCTCCAAAATTGCTAAACCAATGACCTCCTTGACTAAGAAAAATGCAAAATTCGTGTGGGGTCCGAAGTGTGAGGATGGGTTCCGGGAATTAAAGAAACTTCTGACAACAGCACCAGTGCTAGCCCAACCGGATGTCACAAAGCCATTTGATGTATATTGTGATGCTTCCGGCCAGGGGCTGGGCTGTGTCCTAATGCAAGAAGAGAGAGTAATCGCTTACGCTTCCCGCCAACTAAGGAAACACGAAGCGAACTACCCAACCCATGATCTTGAGTTAGCCGCAGTTGTACACGCCCTGAAGATATGGAGGCACTATCTGCTGGGCAACACGTGTCATATCTACACTGACCACAAGAGCCTCAAATACATTTTCACACAGCCCGAGTTAAACATGAGGCAAAGACGGTGGTTAGAGTTGATAAAAGACTATGACCTGGAGATTCATTATCACCCCGGAAAGGCGAATGTGGTAGCTGACGCACTAAGCCGTCGGGCTCATTGCAATGTGATTGAAGCTCGGCCCACGGCAAGAGTGATTTGTTGGGAGATGGATGAAATAGAAATGCCAACCGAGCAGCTAGTCGAACTCTATAGCCTCATCATTGAACCGACAATAAAAGACCTAGTCATTGTAGCACAAAAACAAGACCCGGGTATGGCCCACATCCGTGAGGGTATTGATGAAGAGAAGAAGGCTTGCTTCACACTAGATGACCAAGGGGTCCTGTGGTTTAAAAATCGCCTAGTAGTGCCAAAAGATATGGAGTTGCGGAAGAAAATACTCGACGAAGCCCACACCTCCGTGCTTACCATGCATCCAGGCAGTAGTAAGATGTACCAAGACCTGAAACAAAAATTTTGGTGGACTCGCATGAAGCGGGAAATCGCCAAGTATGTGTCAGAATGCGACGTGTGTAAGAGGGTGAAAGCTGACCACTTAAAGCCGGGTGGTATGCTTCAACCCTTGAACATCCCGGCTTGGAAGTGGGAAGATATACACATGGATTTCGTGGTGGGTTTGCCTCGCACTCAGAAGGGTTATGATTCTATATGGGTGATCATTGATCGATTTACCAAGTCCGCACACTTCATACCAGTGAAAACTTGCTACACCGCAGCCACGTATGCCGGGCTGTACATTTCCCGAATAGTATCCCTACACGGTATTCCCGTGACCATCACTTCAGATCGAGGCTCAGTTTTTGTGTCCCGCTTCTGGGAACATCTGCAAACTGCCCTCGGAACAAAACTGATTCGCAGTTCGGCATACCACCCTCAAACCAGTGGCCAAGTCGAAAGAGTAAATCAGATCGTAGAAGACATGCTGAGGGCATGTGCCTTAACTTATTCCACAAAATGGGATGAGTGTTTGCCCTTGGCAGAGTTTGCATACAATAACAGCTACCAGAAGAGCTTGAATATGGCACCTTTCGAGGCCTTATACGGCAGAAGATGTAGAACACCCCTCAACTGGTCTGAACCCGGGGAACGCGTCACCTTTGGCCCTGATTTGGTAACTCAAGCCGAAGAACAAGTAAAATTCATACAAAGTAACCTGAAGAGCGCACAGTCCAGGCAAAAGAGTTACTCGGATAAGAGAAGGAGACCGCTAGTTTTTGAGAAGGGTGATCATGTATACCTTCGAGTGTCGCCCATGAAAGGGGTGCACCGCTTCGGGGTAAAAGGGAAGTTGGCACCACGGTATGTCGGCCCTTTCAAAATCACAGAGAGATGCGGGCCAGTTGCGTATCGGTTGGAATTACCACCACATCTTGCCGCAGTGCACGATGTGTTCCACATTTCACAACTCAAAAAGTGCTTGCGAGTACCTGAAGAGGAGGTTGACACATCACAAATCCAAATCGAACCAGACCTTACCTATGAAGCCCGACCCATCAAAATCCTCGACCAAAAGCAAAGGTCAACACGGCGTAATACTGTCAACTTTTATAAGGTGCAATGGAGTGATCACTCCGAGGAGGAAGCAACGTGGGAAACTGAAGAATATCTACAAAATAAACACCCGGGTTTTCTCCCATCCACTTCAAACCAGTATGTTTAACTAACACTCCTTACATGCTCGTTTACTTAAACTATTCCACCCACATCACATCAAAATCTCGGGACGAGATTCTTTTAAGGGGGGTGGGTTGTGATGCTCCAGCATCTCGAGTGCATTATCATATCTTAATCATGCACTAAGCATCATTTAGCATCTTGTGATTTCATGTAATTAGGCTAGGACTTGTTTGGATGAGATGGAAAGCTTGAAATCTGAATTTTATGCATGTGTTCTGTTAGATTCTTGTTCTTAGATCCAAATCTATTGGGATCTAGGAGAAACTCATATTACCAAACTTGTAGAAAATGAGGTTTTGAACAACTTTCATAATTAGGGTTTGGCCAGATAATGAAGGATACATAGGGTTTGGAGTCCTTCTTTGTCAGTGTAGAAAACCAACTCAAATCAGCCTTGTTTAAAAACCCTAAGTTTGCACAAACCTACAACCACTTTCATGCAACACTCCCATTGAATAAGTTGTAGTTAGTGAAATTCTAAGCAAGTTACCCAAAATGCACTTTGGGTGAAAAGGCTTGGAAATAGGGTTTTTCCTTTTTCCAAACAATAAAGGTACCCTATCCTTACCTAGGGCTGATTTCAAAATTTGAATTTAAACCATATTTACACTTGGATTCTGGAGTTGAGCCTATTGACAAACTTGTAGAGTTCAAAGAGTAGAACATTTCTTCCAATTGGGCTTTTTCCAAATTCGGCATCTAAATACGCCAAAACAGCGAATTACCGAAGGAAGGAAAACACATTTATTTTTTTCCAAAACTTAGGGTCACTGACGGGTGGGCCCGCGATCCGCGTCGCCTTGCACGGCGCGAACCGCGGCGCGGCGCGTGGCCGCCGTACTTACTGTACGACGGCGAGCCGCCGGCCGCGCCCGCCGACCCCGTTAAAAGGGAGCGGGGCCCTCCCCCGTCCAAACCCTAGCCGAACCCTCGCCTCCCGTTCCGTCTCCGCGCCGCCCCGTCCATTTTCCCGCCCGCCGCCATTGCCGGCGACAAGCTCACCTCCGAGCTTGTGCTGCCGCCATCCGGCCTCCCCGAGCCAAACCGACCCCACCACCGCACTCCCCGCTCCGCGCCGCCCTTGCTCCACTAGCTCTAGTTGTCGGACTCCTCTTCCCCGAGGAGATCGAAGTCGCCTCGACGTCGCGCCCGCGCCACCGACGCAGTCGTTCACGTTCGGTGCGCCGCCGTTCCCCGCCGCTCCACGCCTCCTCCGCCGACGAGGATACCCCCACGGTGAAGCCCCAACTCCCGCGCACCTCCGCCACCCCGCGTCGCGGCTCCGGCGAGCCCCAGCTCGCCGGCGCGCGCGCGCCGCGCCGCGCGGCCTCGGCCGACGCGAGGAAGGAGAAGGGGGGCCGGGAAACTTTGGATCCGGCCCCTCGGTTTCTTTGATTTTGCATCCCGGTCCTCGCGCATTTTGAATGAGTCTTGCAGATCTTGCGAGCTAGCCCCTGGAGGCTACGGTTAATTGCGAAAGGGTCCCCGGATCTGGGATTTTTTCCTTTTCTTTTTGGTTTATTTCGGTTTGAACTTTGAAAAATCATAATAAATCCAAATAAAATCCAAAATGGACAAACTCAAGTTCTCTGGACTCCTTGTAAATAGATCTATAGAGTGGGCATGATGTGGATCTGATAATTGACTGTTTTGCCCCTGTTTTTAATGCATGCATGTGATTCATGTGTAATTTGGAAACATGAGCTAAATGAACTTCAAATGGAATGGGGTTTGGACAGTAGTATAGTAGTCATGTTATGACCCTGTGTGAATTTTCTTAGCCCTAGCCTTGCTCATTTACATGATGTTTTTCCATCACCATGATAAATATATGGATTTGTTGTAAAGGGAAGTAGGTGCTATATAAAAGATGCCAAAGTTGAGCCCCTGGTATTTTTACTGTGTTAGGAATGGCATGTTTAGCTCACTGGTCCAGAATGAGGCCATGCGTGTTAGTTTTGCATGGTGATTTGAAAATAGCAAAAGATGCTAGCTAGAAAAAGAAAATAGGAAAAAGGGTACTTAAATGGCTAGGAAAATTTTAGGAAAAATGTGGTGACTCCTACATAATGTTTAGTGTCCAGAAAGTGTATACGTGCATGCCTTACCCACTGTTTTGCATTATGTGGTTTATTTTAGTAAAGAAAAATATGGAAAATAGATGTCCTATTAAATGGAAGATTTTTAACTTGAAAAATTTTGTGTGAGTAGTTTATAGCTCATCTTGTTCACTGGTGAAATTTCATGGTTAGAACCCTTTCCTAGAATTAATGATAAATCTGAGAAGGCCTAGGGCTGTCAATTTGTCAGAATTTTTATAAATTCAATATAACTCCTTTGGGGCTAAACTTTGATCAGTAGTTTCTTGCACATAAGTTCTACACCATGTAAAATTTCGAAGTCAATTGGAACAGTGGAGCTATCTAAACTTTGGGGCTTGATTAAATGAGAAAAACGATCACTTATGAGAAAGGGAAACGGTAGCTAGGGTTAGTGAATACTATATCAACATATGCATAGTCAGGATATGCAATCCTTAGTTGTTTCTAGGTGATGGTTTATACGATTTTTTTAGAAGATAATCCTCACATAATCGCACAACTATGCATTTCATGTAACTTTGCATTCGTTGCACTCATTTGCATATAATGGCATGCATATAGATCACGGGATCGAGGAGCCGACGCAGGAGCAGCCGATAATCGAGGAGCCCAAGGATCAGGAGCCGAACCCGCAGCCGGAAGATCTCCAGCAGGCTGCCGACTTCGCTCCCGACGACACTGACCCTAGCGAGGAAGGTAGGCAGGCCCTACATTCTCCTAGCAAATTATGATTTATGATTACGCATATGCATTAGGTATTGTTTGGAACCTTATTGCATTAGAACCACTGGCCGTCCTGGCCCTAGCACCTATATTAGGTACGTAGGACGAGTTGCCTAGAAATGCTAGGCTCGAGTAGACACGAGTGAATGGTCACTCGTCGCGTAGGGTGACTTTGAAAAAGAAATGGAACACTGGCAGTTTTGCCATGATAGTCTATGATGTTGATGATTAAGTGGAGACCGGGTGGAGATTAAGCTTTACTTTTCGAGGTGTGTGTTGTTGCGGTGTGATGGCTCCGCCCGAGTCGTTTAAGGCCCGTCCGCTGTTCGCCTGCTGGTTGGCATACCATTGCTAAAGTGCTTACCCGGTTAATGGGGCCGGTGAAACCTTACTTGTGCCATCCGGAGAACAGAAACACGTTCCTACCCACTGGTTGAGAGGAAGGTGGCCCGGGGGAGCTTGGTACTCATAACGGGGAGCCCGAGATGTCGGCAGGCTCGTCATAGGGGCACAACCCGGGAGTCAGGTGGGAGTGAATCGAACTTGGGATGGGACGGGTGGAGGAGGGGGACTATATGTGGGAAAGCCGTCGTATGAGTAAGCATATGGGCCCCTGGCATTTTAGTTATTTCCGGGAATTAGAAATCGATTCGAATCGCTGATACTCACCAGGTGTGAGAATGCCAAATATCACTGACGGGCAACGTAGTAATAACTTTAATACCATATGATTATGATTCATGTTTTCGAATATTACATGATTGGTTACTTAATTGATTCTTGGATGCTTCAAGTTTATGTCAATTATCATACTCTAAATGGTTATCTCTTTCTATCATAAGGGGTAGCGGCTGTCAAATCCCGCTACCTTATGTATAATCAACCTTTGATAAAAATCAATGGCTAAGGACCTAGATGATAGTAAGCAAGCTTTGCGTCAGCCGTAAGCCAATGCCATTAAGTCCTCTGAGTAATTAGTACTCAGGGTTTGCCCCCAACTTTTGGTTTTTAGGTATGGAGTTCCTCTTTTGTGCCTGCGTGGGTGTAGGGGCTTGTTACCACCAGGAGTGAGCCGAGTCATGATCTGGCAATGGGGTGGCATCAGTGGACATGATGTCACTCTCCTACTGCAAGTCTTTTGTTTATCATGAACTGTGATCTTTAATTTCCGCTGCGAGACACTATTTCGAACTCTATTTTATTATGGACCTATGTTGAACCTATTTTATTCAGAACCTGGTTTGTAACTTAAAGTCTTATTACTATCTATTCAAATGCCTGTGATAATGTAACTGTTGTGGCTCCATCGTGAGTCGAATGTGTGTGATGTCGGTTCATCTGGGATTTGGTGCAAATCGAGAGCCGAGGGCTTCTCGACGGACGACCGGGTTTAGTACGGTCTAAGTACGCTGTAAGCTAATGGTGACAGGTGTACTTAGCCCGTATTAAATCGGCGGTTCCGCCACACCTATTGTGTAAGTAATTGGACTTCATTTGATACTTCAAAAGTGGGAAACAAAAAAGCCTCTACACAAAGTGAAATTTCTGTTTTACCAAACCTTGGACCACATTTGTATCTATAATTCAAAATCTGTTGGGATTCAGGCCAACTTTATATTATCAAACTTGGAGATAAAGTGCTGGGGAACAACTTTGTTAATTGGGGTGTGATCATATATTGAGTTTTAAAAGGAGTTTATGGTCATTCTCTACCTGCACAGAAAACCAGTCCAAATCTGACCTGTTTAGTAATCTCAATGTTTCTATGACCTACAGCCATTTTCATGCAAATATCAAATTGAAGAAGTTGTAGGTTATGAAATTATAAGCAATGTTGACAAAAGGCACCTTGGGAGATAAAGCCCAGAAATATGAGTTTTGAATTTCCAAAGTAATAAAGGTTCCCTGTCCTAAGTGAAGGCTGCTATATAATTTCATGTAAAAATCATATTTCTACTTAGATTTTGGTGTTGAACCTTTTGACAAACTTGTAGATCTTGAAGAGTAGAACATTTTACCCAATTGGGATTTTGTCAAATTCGGCCTCTAAGTAGTTCAAACAGACGATTTACAGCACTGGTAGAAACACATTTCTCTTTTCTCAGCCCTTTCGGTCACTGACCCGTGGGACCCACCGGTCAGCGCTGCCGCGCTCCCCACGCGCTGAACGCCGCGTGGACGCCGGTGACCGGGCGTCGCACCGCGCCCACGGATCGTGCCCCGGCCGAGCCGCGTCAGCGCCCTTACCTTCACCTGGACGCGAACACGACCCCGTTCACTTGCTTCTCCTCACTCGCCTTGCCGTCTCCCTGCCTCTTCCTGGCACACCGAGCGGAGCCGAAGCTCGGTGAGCTCGCGCTGCCGCCCCTGCAAACCGCCGTTTGCCTAGCCACCACCCCCACCGCAATCGCTTCGAGTCCCTCCACCGAAACCCCAAGCCCTAGGCCGCCGCCATCGGCCCTAGCCCTCTCCCCACACGCGCACGCCGTGGCCACGCCATGGCCTAGCCCGCGGCAAGCTCACTACGCTGATCACCTCGGGCTGCCTCCCCTCTGTCTACCGCGCGCCCCGTCATCGCCTCGCCATCCTCCACCTCTCCCTCAAGCTCTCGTCCTCCGCCATCGCCACCTCGACCCTCTTCCACGTGCGCCGTCACACGCCGCACCGGCCGCCGCCATACTCGCCGTGGAGAGCCCCTTTCGGGCCGACCCCGCGCCACCACGCCACCACCACCGTGTTCCTCGTCACCGCGCGCAACTCAGGCGCCCCTCACCACCCTCGGTCTGCCTTTCCCCCGGTTGAATCGAGCCGCGCCACCGCGCACCGCCGCGCCGTCGCTGCTCTGGTGCACCGCCGCCATCCCGCCTCTACGGTCCACTCCACGCGACGACGTCTACCTCATTGGGTTCCCCGTGGTCGGGAACATCTTCCTCGACCACGTCGGCTCCAACTCCGAGCCTCCTCGCGCGCCACCGCATGCGAGAACGCCGGCCGACGCCGCGCCGTGCCACTGGCGAGAGGTAGAAGAAAGGTGACGTCACTTTTTGCAGATAGAACCCTCCCTTTAAAACTTATTTTTCGACTGTTGACTCTGTCTTGCGAAAACTGTGAAAAACACCCGGGAGGTATTATGGTTTCACATTTTAACCCGAACCTTGCATTTTTGCAGATCTAACCCTGGGTTCTACGGGTTTCATGTGCACTGTTCGCTGAGCCTAGGCCTACTTGCCTGCTACCCCCCTCGAAACTACGGTTATTTATGTTTAGCTCCTGAAACCTAATGTTTTCCATTTAAATGCATTTAATTGAGGTGTGAATTTTGGAAAATCATAACAAATCACAGAAAAAATCTAAAATGGACAAACTCAGTTGCGTTAGACTCCTCTTAAATAGATCTATCGAATGAGTATGATGTGGAAGTATGAAATGTCTGTTTTGCCCTTGGTTTGTTGCATGCACGATTAATTAGGATAAATAACAAAAGTGGGCTAAATGAACTCCAAATGGTATGAAACTTGGACAATGGCTTTCTTGTGGCATTGTAGCACTATGTGAATTTTTGTAGCCGTAGCACTTGCTGTTTAATTACCCTTTTACCATTATAAATGTGTTATGTGCATTTATTTAACTTAGAAATTGGAGGCTACATAGAATATGCTCAAATCGACTCTTTAGCATTTTTCATATACCTTGGGTAGTATAAGTGTCTCACTGGTAAAATATGAGCCCCTGCATGTTAAGTTTTGATGGTAAATTGAAAATGATAAAATGGTGCATGTTTGAAATAATAATTAGAAAAAGTGGTCATAAATGGGTAGGAAAATTCTCAGAAAAATTTGGTAGCTTAATGTTGGTGCATAGAGTCCAGAAAGTATATTCGAGAAGACTAATTACACTGTTCATGTGTACATCTCGAATCCACACAGAATTAATATATGGAAAATAGATGTCCTGTCAAACTTGGGAGTTTTAACTTGCAAATTTTTGTACATGCAGTCCATGATAAGTATAGCTCACTGGTAAAATTTCACCTTCAGATACTATTCTTATAATTTATGAAAATTCTGACAATGTGTAGGGCTGAGAACTTGTTGTAATTTTAATAAAATAATTATAACTCCAATTGGATTAAAATTTTGACAGTAGCTTCGGGTATGTAGGATCGGTATGTCATAAAAGTTTGATCTCATTTAGTTATGTTTTACTACTACAACCTAGGTGTATAAATTAATTCACAAACGAGGATAAATTACCTTAAGTACAAGCATATGCAATATGTAAAACTACTGTACCATGTTAATTATTCATGAAATACCTGCTGCATTCTATCATTCGCATTTCATCTACATCCATTGCAAGCATATACATTTTTGTGCACACGTGTGCTTGATATTCGTGCATTTCATTCATTGCACTATGCATATCATTCATATACAGTGACGCTTATTACAGATACGTGATCGAGAACCAAGTGTGTGGAGCTACATCAATCAACGATGGTCCAAAAGACCAACTAAGACCCACTCACGACTTGGAGGGCCCATTAGTTATGTTTGGGCGGAGGAGTTATACAAGGAATCAAGGGGTTGCCTGGGGCAAAGCCTCACAACCCGGCAAACTAACATTGGCATAGTTTGTTGGTTCTCTTAAAGCAAATCACAGGTAGGCAGGACCATGCTTTACCCAGCAAATATACTTGATGAATGCTTATGCATCTGCATTAGTAGTTGTTTGGAACCAATTGCATTAAACTCCTTGGCCGCCCTGGCCCTAGCACCTATATGTTAGAGTTTGTAGGACGAGTTGCCTAGAATTACTAGGCATGAGTAGACACGAGTGAATGGAGTCATTTGTCGCGTAGGTGTTTTTTTCAAAAGTTACAAGAGATCTCACTATTATGAATCTTACTTAGATTATGTTATGTTTTAAATGGAGACCGGGCGGAGATATGGAAATGTACGATGAGAATTGGAATAATGTGTGGTGGACTCCGCCCGAGTCGCATAAGGCCGGTCGTTGTTCGCCTATTGGTTGACATAACATTGCTAGGGTGCTTATCCGGGATAATGTACCATTGAAAGTCTTACTTGTGCCATCCGAAAAACAGAGACAGACTCCTACTGTGACACCTTGGGGAGCTTGTAGTCGAGGGAGGGCTGACCCGACGTGGCCGTAGTATCGCTCCTAAGGCGGCACAACCTGGGAACAACGGAACGATTGAATCGAACTTGGGATGGGACAAGTGGAGATGGAGGATATATGTGTGGAACGCGATGGCTAGTAAGCATATATCCCTTGGCATTTCTAGTTATTCCCAGGAATATAAAAATTCATTCGAATCGCTGATGCTCACCAGGTGTGAGAATGCCAATACCACTGACGGGCAAAGTAGTAATCCACTTGAATATGTTGTATTATTAATTCATGATTTTGTATATCAACATGTTTGGATGTGTATATTTCGTCTTACTATTCATGGTGCTGCCCATCCACTGGATGGAGGCTGATGGACTTGGGAGGTGCTTTGAGGTCGAGGGAGGGCTGACCCGACATACCGTGGTATCGCTCCTAAGACGGCTACTCCCAAGGGTTGATGGGGGCACTGTGAATCTTGAGACGGAACATGTGTAGAATAGGGGTATATCTTGGATATTATGCAAGTTACTGATGGGTTCTCACGCTTTACTTTTATGCAAGTATTTACTTTATGATATAAATGATCTTCATGGATAATGGATAGGAGCTGTCAAATCCCGCTATCTTATGTCAACATGACCTTGTTTAAAAATCAACAGCTAAGGATCCACATGATTAGTAAGCATGCTTTGCGTCAGCCGTAAGCTCCGTCCATTAAGTCCTACTGAGTAATTAGTACTCAGAGTTTGCCTCTACTTTTGGATTACAGGTACTGGCGACATCTGGATAGCTGTGTTGGAGGTGGTAGTACCGGTGGGCTCGGTGCTACTCGCTTTGATTCCTCTCTTCATGAAGATTACTTAAGTATACTGTTTCCGCTGCGAGATTTTGAAAAACCTTCCGCTATATATATATATACTTTGAATTCGTTTTCGCTATATTTGAACATGTATTTGATTTCATACATTAGTTTATAAATGAAGTCTATTATTCTCTATTTCAACTGCCTGTGATGATGTAATTGTTGTGGCTCCTTCGAGAGTCGGATGTGTTTGATGTCGGTTTCTCTGGGAATGGTGTTATCGAGAGCCCGAAGGACTCTCGACGGACTACTGGGTTTAATCTGGTTTAAGTGCACTGCGAGCCAGATGTGGCAGGTGTGCTTAGTCTGGATTAAGCAGGGCGGTTCCGCCACAGTGGTGTCACTCTCGGACCCGGAGCGCAGGCGGAGGCGGCGGGGACAAGGAGGCGGTGCACGCTTACTTCAACTCGACGGGGTTCGAGCAGTGGCGCAAGATCTACGGGTCGGTGATGAAGGGCGTGAACAAAGTGCAGCTGGACATCCGCGAGCTGCGACGGGGAGCTCGCCGGCGCCGAACGAAGCGGAACAAAGCAAGAGGGAGAGCCACGGCGCCGGCGGCAGAGGCCGCTGCCCCACGCTCCCGTCCTCATCACGCCGCTGCCACTGCGCCCGTCCCCATCGCGGCATGGCACAGCCGGCGGCTCGGGTTGGCGCCGAGGTCGTTGCGGCTGGGGGCGGTGCCGCGGCCGGAGCGGCGGGAGGCGCAGCTCGGGTCGGTGCCAGCGGCGGCGAGGGAGGGGCAGAGGCGGAGAGGCGGAGAGAGAGGATGAGACGGCGTCGACGGTGAGGTACGAGAGGGGGAGAGTGAGGTAAAAGATAGTTGTGCCACTGCCACGTGTCACTTGACAAGTGGGACCCACTGTCACGTCACACAAAACCGCCTTCATATACCGCCCAAGGTGTAAAAATACCCAGTTTCAATAGTTGCGGGAGTAAAGATTCCTGATTTTGTAGCTTGAGGTGCAAAATCGAACTACAGCCAAAGTTAAGGGTGGTTAGATGGACTTTTTCCAAATTAAAAAGGCTCAGAAGACGTGGCAATGAGAGCGACGTGGCAAGTGGTCAGCAAAAGGCGAAATCTATCTCGTTTCCTCCAACGGGAGACCAAAAAGACGGAGGGGAGAGGTGTCAAGAAACTGCCTCGTCTCCTTCCCCGCGCCCCTCTGCCTCGGGCCTCTGCATGGTCGACACGTCGAGCACCCCTGCGTAAACTAGATCAAAGATCTTAAAACCTGAGGAGAATTCCTCTCGCGAGGGCGCTCCGTGCCCTAGCAGTGCCCCCGCGAGTTGACGCGTGGCGTTGTCAAATATGCAAAAAGATCCTCCAATTCTAAGAAATCAACCCGCAGTCCAGGTCAACCCCACGGAATGGAAAACAAGCCTACATACGTTACACAAAGAACCCTACAAAATAATTTATTTCAGTGCGAAGAAGGGAAAAGGTAAAGACTTCATATCGCACGGCCGTATTTTTGTTCCACGGAATGCACACCTCCTTCCACCACTGATTCCACATCCAACCACGAATATTTTTTCTTCACTGTGCTTCAACGAGAAGCTTATCCATTCGTCCCAATCCCTGCTCTCGTGGGCACTTGAGAGGGGATCTCAGCGCCGGCTACCTCCTCTCATCCTCTCGCCCTCCCTCCTCTTGCCGCTCCGCTGCACCTCCTGGCAACCTCTACCTATGCGCGCGATTTCTCCCAGAGCTCTGAGGTTCTGTCGCTCCTGCGCGACGAGACGCGACGACCGGCCTCCTCTTCCACCGCTCCGCTGCACCACGCGGCAGCCTCCACCTCCACGTCGGCTCCTCCTGAGGCATCGCGCGCTCCTGCATGACGAGGCGCCCTTCTGTGCGTCGTCGTTGGCTTCCTCCTCTACTCTTCAAGTCCAATCCAGTCCTTGCATATGCAGGGAAGCTACCGCATTGCTCCATTTCATTCTACGCTGGGCTCGTCTCTGACTAGGTACTCCGTTGTCCTGCTCTCTACTGTTCTTCCCCAACCCCTTCTCTCTCCAGTTCCTCTCCACAATCCATGGCAAAATCGAAGTGATTCCTCTGGTTTTTTGTGTGTGCAGATCTAGGTGGGGGAGGCAGGAGGCAAGCGATTCTCAGTGCCCCAACAACAGATTCCCACCATGCTCTCCCTTGTTTTCAACTCACGCATCTCATGGAGAACCTAATGTTCTTCGTTTTTTTTCTTTTTGATCCCCCTCGACTTTATGATGGCATGGATCCAGGAGTGGAGTGGGAGAAACAAAGGCAAGTGATTCTCTACACCCTAAAAAACAGTCTCGTACCGTGCTCTCCATGTGTTTTAACTCTTACGCATCTCGTGGAGGGAAATCCGATGTTCCTCCGTTTTAATTTGTCACAGATCTAGGGGGAGAAGGGGCACCAAGTGGCTCTAGGAAGAAGACGTCAAAACACAGGTTCGCTCGTTAATCCCTGCGCGCTCGCAAGCACACTGGTTAATCATTTTTTATCTCATTTTTGGTTGTTTGTTTTTCAGGGAGCGGCCACTGTTGGATTCATCCACCCACACCACTGGTTTTGCCTATCTCTGCTTTATTGTCTAATTTTGCATGTTTATTCCCTGTTGCAGTCCATTTTCTATGTTTTTTCTGTGTATTGATGCAAACGGAGATGGGGTGGGAGTGTTATTTTTTCTGTTATGGCACACGAGAGGGGAGTATGGTGCTTGATCCAAGGATGAATCAATGAACAAGCACACAGACAAAATACAATCTGATGAGTGAATTTGTTTAGAGATGCTTGCTGGTGGTTGCTAAAGGTATTTTGGTAGGTATTTTACTGTCATGTGCTACAATGCGGACAACAGCCTCCTAGAATCCACTGCAACCCCCACTTCTATAGCAGTAACAGCAGTAGTGTTGTGCAGCCGATCAGGGCCATTTGTTGATATCCTCCCAAAGTCCCAATCATGGTTTCAAAGACGTCGTCTAGGCGTACAAGAAAAAATCCTAGGCGTCGGGATTGCCTATAGCTAGAAAATGAGGGGAACACCATCGGTACAAAGGAAAATGGTGGGAGACCTACCAGAAAGGCCATGCGCCCACCTCCTCCTCCCCACCAAATTAGGTGGTTATGGTCTATTAGCAGAGGTAGAGCTTTGTTTATATCAATTAAATGTCAGTTAATTTTGGTGTATACTTGCCCGTTACTTCTCATAATTTCTTGTAATCATTTGACCTCTTAATGCTATTAATAACAACAGTTTTGGTACCGCTAGCAAAGTAGTTTCAGTTCATAGGTGTTTTTGTTAGTTGTGTTTAATGTTCAGGGGAGCTGTTTGTTTGTCCAGTAGTTTAGTTAACATTTTGTTGTGTGAATAGGTAAAGCACTGGGTTTTTTTTTTTTGCCAAGCCTCAGCTGTAACTGTAGATTGCAGCTTTTTCAATACAAGTCTACATTTAATAAACCCGTGGTCCGTGATCTGGAGGCATAAAATTAACTAGGAAGGGGGTATGTGATTGTGAGTGTAATTTGGTTTTCAGTTTCATTTGGTGCTACGAAACTTAAATCATTGCACTGGTAGCTCAATGACTTTCTAAACTCTGAAAACGTGCCGATGTCATAACGTATTGGCAATTGGTGCCATCTTGTCTGTTTTACACAGATATATTTTTTATAGCATTTTTTTTGTTTAGAAATTATTAATCTTAACAATCGGTACTAATCAAAGAGAATCCGGTAGGCATAAGTTTTGGATTCATTTAGGCAAAATGCTACTTTAGTTAGCCAAAGTTTTGTTCCTAAATAGGCAATTTTCATGTTTCTAGTAGGAAATTTAATGTTTTGGTTAGGCAAAATCGTTTTTCCAATTAATTAGGCAAAAATGCTTTTTTAGTTATGCAAAGTATTGTTCCTGTCTAAGCAATTTAATGTTTCCAATAAGCAATTTATTTAGGCATGTTTTTTTACTAAATTTGTTGGCATTAGAAACAACTTGTAATGAATATTTAAAATGCTTAACCAATATTATTAAATGCATACTAGATATCATATTAATTTCTTTAAATCTGGTGCTCATGTAGCACTGCTTAGATTATGTTTCGTTACTTGAACTTCTATTTTCTGAACATAAAGAACCTTGCTGAGAATATGCCGCATGATGCTGATCCTTGTCTTGTATGGCAATTTCACCTCCAACCACAAGCTGCTCTGCATGCTATAGCCTACAAAGAAGCCGCACAAAACCAAACTCTTTGTAGCCAAATTTCTGTAGTGTTTGTTTCATTACGTGCTCTTTCTCTTTTTAACATGGCTAATGGCTTGCATTACACGGATGCAACCATACATTGTGATGTACTTAGGTGAGGTTGCCAATGGGTTGATGACGATCCATGCAGGTGAGATGGTATGAACAAAACTAAAACTCTCTTCAAAAAACTCTGTTTTCGCAGACAACATGTAGGTACTGAGTTCTGAGAAAGCATTTCCTTTCCTACTTGTCAATGGTGAACTGTGTGACATCAAACCTGACAATTGTATAGCTATTGCAAGCTTCAGTAATTCATTAGACAATAATATGATATGGAATAGGCAAAACAATATACCTCACAAGGCAATAATATGCATTGTATTTGGTAAAACTTTAGACATCCTAATTTTCATTAAGCATTTCACCTTTTGATTGGCCAGCTTGTACCTGACATACAAGTATACTACTACCAACACTTGTCTAGATATCAAAACTACCAGCACTTGTCTTGATATTAAAGCTAGTTCTTCAGGTTAGCCTGACCTGTTTTTTTTTCTTTCATCTGATATAAAGGTTTTTTTTGCTTCTCATTGCACTGCAAGTCATAATAAAAGAATGTGGGAGGCAGCAGTAAGGCAGGGAACAATGTGCTCTAGATGAATGCAATACATGGATGATCAGGTGTTTCATGACCTCATCAGTGATCATCTACGAGTTGGATGCCCGATGCAAAGCTGCAGTGTTTTTGTTGATTTAGATTCTACCTTTTATGTGGTGATTAAATTGCTGGATAATTTAAACCCAGAATTGCATTTGAGAAAACACATTAGAGACAATAGGGAGGGAAGGGGGATCCATGCGTATGTGTATGGGAACGAGATCCGCTGCCATTGTTGTGGCTGCCTTTGGGTGACTGACATGTGGGCCCCGCGCTCCATGGGCCCACGTGTCAGGCACCGTATGTATGTTGATCTTTTCTGTGCAGTGGCAATTCTAGTTGTTATCGCTGCCTTAATTCTTGTTGGTGACAGCTCCAATAGTAGGCAGTTTTGTCCTTTTTCATCAAGGGAGGCAATGAGCTGTGGAGTTTTGCCGATTCTGGAAGAAATTGGGTTTCTATGGAAATGACGTGAGCCAGCCAGACACTTTATCCAGATTATTTTGCCACTCTAAAAAAAATTAGGCTTCTAGGAAAATGACGGGCTAGTCAGACACCATGTCTAGACTATTTTACCAAAAGTAGAAAGGCTGCAGCGGTTAGATCTAGATATTGCTAATTATGGGTGTGCGTACGGCAAGATCAATTTACGGTCGGCCGTAAATTAGCAACGTCCAAGGGAAAATTCAAGATTTGGATTACTTTTGCACAGAACACCCATTGGCATTGTTTCAGAGACCCCCTTCCTCAGCCCAAACCCTAGCTCCCCACCCCTCATTCCTCTCTCCTTTCAATCCCTTGTCCCCGCCGCCGCTGCAGCCCTTGGCTGCTCGCCGCATTCGCCTCCTGACTCACCCTCGTCGGGGTTGAGCTCTGCGGTCTCCACGGCCGCCGGATGGTGGCCGCCGCCGCCGCGGAGGCGTTCTGACCGCCGGGGCGACGTGGAGGTAGATGAGGGTGATGCCAAGGAGGTAGGCCATTGGGACGGCGAGGACGGAGGTGGCGAGCGCCGTGTCCAACACGGGGCTGCGGGGCCCTGGTCCCTCTTGCAGGAAGGCGAACAGCGGCTTGAGGGTCTCGGCGCAGCCGACGGCCATGCAGAGCGCCACCACGCCCACCTCCGGGAGCTCGACCGTGTCCATAATGCTCTCTGTTGCTCCCTCTCTTCCTCTCGAAAATACTCGGATCGAAGAATACCACGGAGGAGTGGGAGCGACATCGGCATCGGCCTAAGCGCGACCTCGGATACCGGCGACGCTGTAGGCGACCGGGGCTTCCGTAGAGGCCAAGCAGCTGCTAGATCCACGCTGCTCGGGTCCCTTTGCAGGCTTCTTCCTCTTCAATCGCAGAGCACCCGGGCGTCACTGGCCGCGCCTATCTCGGTGTTGCCCAATCACAAGGTGAGGCCCGGGCGCCCAGCCTTCTCTCTCTCCGTTAGATGTGTAGGCCGTGACTGGCTCCTCTCATGTCCAGTATTGATTAAGATTGGTTCATGCATAGTGGTTGTGTGCACCGGCTCCGCGATTGGTGTGTCGTTAAGCACTGGATCAGATTTTTAGAATGCCATTATCCCCCACTGGCTCCTGCTGGATAGTGATGAACTTGTCCCTTTGCTGTGGCATCAGGTGATTGTCTTTCTCGCTTGGATCTATGGTTTTGTTAATGCTTAAGATTTCATTTTTCTCTCATAGAAATAGTCCATCATGTTGATTTCTATAGTGCAGACATTGATTTTATAAGAAAATCTTTCAACACTTATTTGAGTTCAGAATTTGTCATGTTTTAATGTCGCTATTTTTCTTAGGAAAAAAACTTCAAACGATTTCTATAGATGATAGTAACTTTGCCTTGCAGTACAAATTAATTTCTCAGAGTTGTTGCATTTTAGAGTGACTGCATCCAATTCATATCAACATTGTAGTTGACATGTGAAAGCATGCGATTTTTGGGTCATTTGGTTTCTATTAGAGTCTTCTGCACAAGAAGGTACTAGCGCCGGATCTAATGCTAACTAGCTTAATTTGGTTCCCCCTCTTGCAGCAGTTTGCCCAGAATGTGTACTTCTGAAGCTCATTAGATTTGAATAACATGATAGTCTTTGTGTTTCCATGTTAGGAACAGAGGGAATGCACAAAGAACATGAAACCTATCGATTTCATTGACCAACTTAAAAGAGCACAAGTGACCAGTGTAATTGGGATTATCCATGATAAATTAATATGGTTCCTATTTATTATCTACGTACAAACTAAATGTACTTAATATCTCCTGCCACCATGTAGGGCTCCTAGGAGTGGTTGATATCATGCCAATCTGTTTCAACGTCTGATCATATCAATCATTCTGTGCAAACTGCTAACATTTTTATCTTCCTTCTGAACAATTCTGTTGCCTAACAGTATTTGATATAAGCCATGTATGCACGAGGCACGGCACATCGGGCAACAGAGCTAGGAGCAATTCGTCTCTAGCCATGTGACCTAGATGAGAGGCCACTTGCTCAAGTATGTTCTTAGAATTGATTCCAGTTGCAGGGTGAGCATCTGTCCTGGTGCACAATGTTCCTGGACCTCGACGAAACATCTACAGCTTTCCCCCTACATCTAAGAGAACATCGCGATATTAGCATAAGCTTATCGGTTACAGGTGAGTGCATGTAATGTTGATGCCATTCCTTTAACATTTGTTTGTAGAAAAATAACCCATGTTTCCTTATGTATTGGTTCAAGAGACGACCTAGATTTATGCAGAAAGGTCATTACTAAATATCAATAGATTAATGCTTCATAACCAACAGCGGTGCCACCAAATGGTTTGTTAGTTCACTTCTGTAGAATGAAACATTAACACATTAGTGGATTTGGTCCTGCAGTGGAAAAATAATTCAAAAATAAGGAAGTTTCTACATCAGCAAAAAATATGTGGCTTTGATTTTATGATACGTTGTAAAAGGATGACGTACTAGGTATTTACAATGTCTACATCCTTTATGTTGATTTGAGTTCTGCGAAACTGAATTAATGTTCTGCTATTGCTGAAAAGTGTTAGTAGCTTGCTTCTTTTGATACTTAGGAATATAGGATCTCGATTGGCTGACTGTTATTGCAAAAAAAAAAAAAAAAAAAAAAAAAAAAAAAAAAAACGTCCTTGCCAATTTAGAAAGCTCTTGATTCAAGCAAACTCTCTGCAACATTACAATATATGCAAAACTGCAATTGCAAATGCAAATTTTAGGCCTTTGTATTACCATTAAGCCATCGATTCTTATATGCAAAACGGCAGTTGCAAATGTAAATTTTAACTAAATGAAATTTGGTGGCCAGATTAACAAATGTAGGAGTATACAATGGATCTACCTATATTTTGGTCTCAAGCATTCATTTCCTAAAGAATGTTCAGTTCTGTGGTGTAATAAAATATTCAGATTTGTAATTGTTGTTGCAGGCTGTTGAAACTCTTCTTTGGAAGACAAATGTACAGTCAGTAAACGATGAAGATTCATTAATGATACGTGGCTACTATTTTTTGTTGCTTTTTTTTTACATATGCTATTTTCCATGACGCGTGTACATGTAGAACCAAGGTTAATTGAATTCTTAAGCCCTTGGTTTGGAGTAATCGTTAATTGTTGAAAACCTGAAAGCCATAGGTGATAATTTTATGGAAGCCGGTAAATAAATTAGTTCATGATTCCATGTAGATATCAATGTATGAGATTGTTAAACATACAATCCTTGTGGTTTGTCTTACTAAAACAGAAAAACTGATGTACCCTCACTTTCTTTTGTAACCTTTGGTTGTTTGAAGAACAAGTTCCTGGCTGCTAGAGCTTCGCATCACATGCCTAATTCTGACACTGGTGGCCCTTAATCTTGTGCTGGTTATGATGTTAATCGGTGCCCCTTTGTCTTGCACGGCCCCACATTCACCCACGAAGGGCACAACCGTAGCAGGCTGGCGCGCAAGTAGAGAGCTTGCGGCACATGCCTCGCACCCAGGATCCTTTCTGCACCGTGTTATTTTACTATCTTATGGCCCTTGAGAATTATTTGGATGAAGAATTACTTTTTACTTAGCACAGGAGATTTAATGGTAAATGCTATTCGAAGAAGAAATTCATTGCTTGATTCGAATCTGCATGCATGTATATTTTTTAAATCACGAACTGTGATAAGCCAACATCATATTGCATCTCATGAATATGACTGGGTATACGCGCTGTTGATCTCCAGAGCTCGGTTTCTATTTTGTACTTGGATTGGAAGGGCAAGAGAAGGGTGCGAACAATTGTTTATATTGTTTTTGATAAATGTTTCTATTGATCTTTTATACATATGCCTGGTAGAGCGCCCGTGGGCGCTATATTTTTCTATCGGGCGCTATATTGTTCTAGTTAGATTAGAAATCCATCGGCCGGACCTGCAGGAGGCAAAGGGTTTGCCGCCCAATCAACCACACCCACACTCCGCATCGCGCCGGCCACGCGTCCACACTACAAAAACGGCACGCTGCCTGCATGTCAGTTAGCGCCCTTCCCTCCTCTTCGCATCCCTTCGTCTTCGTCCTCTTTGATTTCCCACAGCATGCGGTCTGCAAAGTCGACGATCAGTGAGCGCAGCCATGGCGGCAGTTGCAGGTACAAGAGCAGGACATCAACACACTTTCAGTCAGGTCTGGATCCACAGAAGATTAGATCAGAATCTACAGGGTAAATAATTGAATTTCTGGCGGCACGGGATGCATATGTCTGGCGCATGTGCGTGCCTTCTGCGTCTGCATCCTTGCACGACAGGTTTGTAGTAAAACACAACGCGACTGATGATCTTATCGTTGCCTGCCTTGCGTACGTCTTGAATTCACACCAGAGGTCTAAGATTATTTTTCTAGGCTTGCCATGGTTGCTTGTGCATGGTTGGCTAATTTGTTGGCTAGCCTGACTTGACTGCTGCAGCCTTGTTTGGTGAGCGGTAGTCTCTGCCTGGCAATCCTATGTACAGCTCCGTCTCCACCTCCATCACGTCCTCGCTCTGCTTCGCTTGATCGTCTCCCACGGCGATGGCTGCCGGCGCAGGGGCCAGCAGCAGAGGCGGCGGAGGCTGATTCTTGCACTGCACAAAAACCACCACCAGCAATATATCATATGCATCACCGTGTTGCGAAAATGGTAATAGCATATCTCGATAGGAAGGAATCCATGATGATATGCACATAAGATATCAGAAGGAGACCGAGGTAAAAGTAGCAGCAGTCAGTGCAATCATAAATATCTGATGACCCTCATTGATTTGGTCGTTTCGTTCAAACAGGCATGCGCCGGCTTCATGGCTGAGAATGTTTCACCCGCTATTACCTTTTCACGTAGATCTTCATTGTTCTTGCGCAGTGCCATCTCCTGGTTGATGTTGACACAAGAAATAGACAGAACCACACAGTTAGGAACTACACCTCCCTGCTCATCTCATGTTTTTATCTTACTGTAGGGCAACAAGTTGGCAAGAACTGAGCTACCTTTTCCTTCAGCTTATTGACTTGCTCCTCCAGCAGCTGAGTCTGCCATGTAAGACCACACATATAAAACTGTAACTAAACTGCTTGTGTGCATATGTATGCACAGATTCTTCATCTGTTAAAACTTTACAAACAGTAGGACGAGTAGGGGGTAAATAACTAACCTTTCTTCCCCTGATGCAATGGAGGCTTCTTTCAATTTTGACTTCTAAACTGTGCAGTTCTTCAATTGAGCATTCTTCCAACTTGTCACCCAGGAGTTTTCTGCATCTCAAGGAAAAATAATTCTTGCCGGTACACGTAAAGGACATCAGTATCTTATTGATAGTTAAATAGTGACCTTTTGTAAGCTTCAAGTGCCTCGAGCTTCTTCGCCAGACCCTCAGCATCGGCCTTTACTTGCTGCAATACAAGTCCCGACCAGACAACCTCAAAAAAACACTCCATCAAAACTACCATATGATATATATCTAATCCACTTTTTGTTGGGGTGGGTAAACCCTGGTCACGCCAAACAGAACCAGCCGATACACATGCACTTCCTTCTAGGTTGCAATTCAAATTAAACATTATGTCATTCTACAAAATACATTCAGCAATTTAGCTTGAGGTTCCACAACAAAATTTCTTGATAAAATATCAGCATTCAAAAATAGAAACTAGCTTAAGGATCCACAGAACAGACAAAATCTGTTAATAAAATAGCAACATTCAAAAATCTAAATTACCTTAAGGATCCAAAGAATAGACAAATCTCTTGAAGAAATATCAACGATCAAAATTTTAATTTGCTTAGAGATCCACGGAACAGGAGAAAAATATCTTGATAAAATATGAACATTCAAAATTGGAAAATGACTCCCTAATAAACCTAAGCAACAAGAAATAAATCACCTCAATATCTTGCTGCACTGTCTTGCTGCTGACATTATCCTTTGTGTAGGTTCTATAACGCTCAATTGTTTTCTGCACACTGAAATGGAGATGAATGTGTCAGTACATAAGATAGCGCTAAGAATCCCACAAAATATTATAAATATCTTTAAACATTCAAATACTCGGGTTTATCCCATTCTAAAACATGGAACACCAAATGCATCAAAGATAGCATGGGCACAAACAAAAGTTGAAATTACAGTTTGTGGGTTTTGCATCCATTTGTATGCTTTCACCTGATAACTAGTATTCTAAGCAGTTATTACACATCAAAATGTAATATGTGTTCTCTGCACCAGAGCTCTTTACATCTAGAACATTTTAGCTAGCATGGAGTATAAAGTTTACACCGACACATACAGTCTTATACATGGATACATACGCACAAGTAATTTAGTACTACTAGTGAATAAAGTTCTCATTCGTCAACATTTCATTTAAGTGAAAACTACGAAAATTTCTTGATCTGCTGCATTATTTTATTTACCATACCCTATCCAAATGTGGGCAATATACAGCCCAATTGCTTGAAAAATAAGGTATAGATCAAGCTGGTAGATTTTAGTCGGTTCATAATTAAGGGTCATCTTAGACAATCAAATCCCAATTATTGCACTGGTTTGATTTTGTTCCCACTGTCAGATGAAAAATATCTTGATAATCACTGAAATACTGCAGCCTACCTTACAAAGACTGTTTGGAGTGACAAGGTGACTTAAATGCTGGTATTATCATTTGCATAAAAACAAATGAAATAATTAACATTATGTTTTAACAATCAATTTTTGAAAGTTGGCAAGAAGCAGCTTGGTAGAACTTTAGATACGGAAGCAGAGACACTTTAGCTGACCAGAGCCATCATCCACAACCCAGACCTGGCATCCAAAACTGGAAAATAATGTCTAGGAAATTTATTTTTTTCAGCAAGATTAATATATTTTCTGTAAATGCTCAATGTTGAAAAGTAGATAATTACATCCACAGAATTGGTTATATCTCTTCAAGCTTTATTCCACATGACATTACGATTTTATATTGATGCACATTGTACACTGCCTAGTTATATATGTGGTGTTCATATGATTGGACTTGATTTATACAGTTTCATGCCTTAAAAGTCTGAAAATATGTTTTCCTCAAAAAAAAAAAGTCTGAAAATATGTTGCTTTGACCTCTTAGAGCCAAGAAGGGAGAACCAGAGGGGTACCTTGTCTAGTGATTAGAACTTAATAATTTACTTTAGAAGTATGCTAATTTTTCAACTTTCCATTATGATGGAGCATTTAGCAAGGACAACGATATTTTAATTGAGTGGAATCATCACCAAAAAAAGTTGTGCCAATCATGAACTCCAAAGAAGGTTGGTTACAACATGTTTTTTTTTTATCCTAGTACACCTTTATTTGGGAACCAAGGGCGAGCAGTAATGCACAATGTTGCGGTCATTGATCTAGGTTCACATCCTTACTTTCCTTTCCACATAACTTCTCATATTTTAATAAGAGTAAATTTCACTAGGGGTCAATAAACTTATCTTAGGTCTTCGATTTGGTCCCCGGACTCATAATGTGTACCATTTAGGCCATTAATCTTGTCAAATGATCATATAGGTCCAGATGTTGTCTATACCCCTCTAATTTGCTATCATGGGCAACTAAAATGGCTCTAACATGCAGAGATCACATGCGATCACCATCCATCCTCTTTCCTCACCCTTCCCAATCTCTTTAATGCCAGTGGGCATGACAGACCTCCCTCCGCATCTCCAACATGTAGTGAGTACCTTTGTCCGTGACACCACCACACAAGCCACGGCGTCGAGGGCCTCTCCACTCCCCAGACGCACTTGGGCCCCTCCTTCTCCCATCATGTGTGGCATCACCTCTACCCTGTTTTGCCCGTGCTCATCGCACGTACCAAGAACTACCAAGTTAGCCTCCTTTGAGCCACCGTAGCTCAAGCCGCACATCGGCTTCACCTTAAACCCAATTACCTCATCAGCGTATATAAGTAGGCCTAAGATTTAGGCAATGGGTAATCAAAATTACAATGTATGTTCAAAATTCATAGGATAAAGAAAAAATTTCCCTTGCTAATACATGCATATAGTCCATCTATTTTTTTGTTTGGCTTTTTTAGTTCTAAAGTGAACTAGATAACAACAAACATTTGAGAATGATGTAGTAGTATATGTAAGTTGTTTTTGCAAAAATCATGGGTATTCGCCTGAATACCCATGATCCCTCTAGGGCCTACCCCAATCAAAGTACAATTGCTGTAGGCATCACCTTGATGGCTAGAATTGCAACGCTTCGCTACACTTATACCACCTCCAGAATTGCAACATGTCGCCAAGCACCTGACAGTGAGCACTATGCTCCCCATCTCAAGCCTTAAGGACTAGCATGCTAGGACCACCATGACCTCACACAATTCATACACACACCCTTGTGTCGTGTCCCTCACCAGCTTTGCCCAGAACACAAATGCCAAACCGCATTTTCACACCGTCACACCACCATGACGAACATCTCACCTCTGTCACCTCTTTCCTCACCTTCTTCACTTTTGTCAGCCTCTCATGCACCTTTCCTTGGCCATAACCCCTTCTTCCTCAACTCCGACAGAGCACTGCCATGGCCTCTGGTCGCTAGTAACCCACTTGTTGATGCATCCTATCACCCCGAGCACATAGATAAGTGGAAAGCATGTTTGGATTACATATGTGCCCCGCACAAGCTATCCATGGTGCCAGTTAGAGGTGGGTGGAGAGGTTCTACACCTATATGATACATCTAGCAAGATTAGAAGCCAAAATATTACACCTGCCGAGTACCTGGACCTAATTCAGAACCCGATATAAGTTTAGAGACTCCCTTCCATTCCGTAATATAGATGTTTTTTTTTAGTTTTTTCAAGCAAATTAAGAGAGTCAGGGTCCAATGGCCATTAACCTACGTGTTTTTATATGCACACATTTCTAGTGGGAAGCAATGTTTGTCAAAATTAGTTATATGCCCTCCAATTATAAATGAAACTTGTCATGCCACTCAGTTAGAAATAAACAAGAAAACCACCAAGTTTAAAGGAGCACAAAAAGGGAAAAGCGTTGCAAGGGGAATTTTCGGTAGCCATCCTTTTGGAACCTGAATTAAGAAATAGCTACATTGTAGGATAAAGCTTGAAAGCTTGAACTAGCTGTATTCTAGGATGGTAGGAGTAGGACCTAAGGTACCATGGAAAATAATTGAAAGTCACGTGCAAATTAGCTAGGCGCGGGGCATGGCTAGGATTGGACGACAACTAATTACCTTCATGAGATTCCAGACCAAGATGTGCATTTTTGAAGCTTATGGACCACAATGGAAATGTGAATAAAGATTAGTGACTCACAATGTATTTTTACTCAATATATTCAGAGCAAACCTAATGAACACTAAATTGTTTTACACCAAACTGGCCCAACTTTCTTTAAATTAAAATTTTTGCAAATGGCATCTAAAGTGGATGTATATATGATTTTAAGGGATAAGGATTTGTATCTGATTTGACGTTCAGTTTAGAAAGATATGGAATACAGTCAACCTTGTAGTCACATGAGTCTTGGAAAAAAGTAGGAGATAATGTGTTAAGAGTTAAGCATAGGACACTGGTGTTGATATGTGAATCTTGGAATTAATTTGGTCCTTTCTAGGGTTTACTCTAGGTCTTTTACGTGTTAGCCTATCATAACGGCCTTCTGATCGAGCATGTAGCCATGTCCGATTAGCTTTTTCTTGATGATGCCTAACCGGTTAGTTGCACGGCTTCTGGTTGAAATATTGGTCATTGAACTTCTCTATCTCAAAGAGTGAGTCCACTAGGCACGTGCTTAGAATGTTTCTTGCGCTTCATATACGGGTGTGTTTGTTGGTTTTGGCTACATCAATTTGTATAGGAATAAATCAAATTTCAAATTGACTAAGCACTTGATATGAATATAGCTGTCTAATAATATATCTCAAACTTCGAAGTAAAATTTCATGCAGCAATATTAATGCCAAATTGCCAAGTAAAGTTACACTCCTTAAATCGAAGATCCAAAGAGAACCAGAATCCAACAGGTTCTTTCCCATCTCCTAAAAAGAGGATGGTTATAAAAACCGACTCAAGTAGAGAGGCAGATGTAAGCTACTCCCTGCGTCCCAAATTGTAAGGGGTTCTATCCCTCTACTAGGTTCATTTATTACTCCATGTATATCATACATATAAATGTGGACGGATAAAAAGAGCACTAGAACCCCATATAATTTAGGACGGAGGGAATACTCAAGTAGAGAGGAAGGTGCCATCTGTACAAATCTAACCAATCCTCATGCCTTCCAACACACCAAAACGGCCGAGAAGTTGCTGGCTTGATGCATCGCGCTTGAATGGGACTTTCGTCAGACTACAAGTTCAAGACATCTTGTGGCAGAAAAAGGGTCCTGTTAGTAAAATAATAACTAGTTCGCTACTTTTTTTATATGGATTAGAATATTAACAAATATATAAGTACTAAAAGTTTATCAATATATTTAGTACATAAAATTAATCAAAATAAATTTTCTTGCATGATCTTTCTATGCATGTGTTGTGTACATTTACAAATAAATACACGTTAAATGCAACTCATGTCTTCTGATTATGATAAGCTAAGTTACCATATACGCCCTTCGTCCCAAAATGATAAGTGGTTTTGGCACTAATTTTCTCTGTCTATGAATATATTGAATCTATTCAATTCAAAAGCTAGAACCCTTATATATTGAGATGGAGAGTATAATCTACCATCTATATTCGTGGTTTCCATTGTTCACCTTTGTATTGCATCTTCGTTTGTATTCAGTGTGTGTTTACTAAAAATATTAGCATAATATTAAGCTTTTTTTAATACATGCGTTGTGCGTATGAATCTATATTTCAGGCTTTAATTTTCAAGCATATTTAGCCGTTGGAATTTTTTACCCACATGTTGAGTTGAAAGTATAACACTCATTCTACCTTTTTTTTGTAAATTATCCTTTTGGGTTTTTAAAATGAATTCTAAACTATACTTTCAGTTACTACAAAGACAAACAATCATTCAGTGCGTACAATGTTGAATTTTCTTTTAGCAAGGTAATATGTGTAGTAGTGTTCTTTCTAGAAAAGAGAATGGTTATAATTAGACTAACTGTGAACTTAATTTATTTTTAGAGTATTAATATAAATTGAAATAATTTTGCGATGCCATCGCAGCTATTTGTTTACACGCATGTATAATTGGTTCGCATGGTAGAATATAGCATATGATGTTTTGTACATTATTAGTGCAAAATAGGCTAATTTAGTAATATATACATATAGTCGTACTTAAGGATGTAAGCGGGTATGACTATAGGTCATTTTTTCGCCGGGGGTGGGGGTGGAAGCATACTAGCAGGCCTTGTGACATGTCATTTTATCGCAAGTTGCATCCCTAGTAGGGTAAGATTTTCAGCAAGAACACCTACAATGCTTGAGTATGTGGTGGCGGTAGATTTTACCTACCAAATCATGTTTTTTCTCTATGGGTAATCAATATTGTGCTTCCTCTTAAATGGACACTATGGATCGGAGATATCTCCACTATCAATGGTTAATACAACTAAGAGTTAGAACATGAAACGATATACATGCATGTCATAAAGGGATGATACTTGATGGAGAGATACATATTTTTACATGCAATTATGTCTTTTTTACTATCATTCAAAATTATCCTGTGTGAGATGACTGTCGTGGATCCTTATTTTGTTCCTTTTCAGTATTTATACATATATCCTAAGAATCTAAACACATTTTTGCCCATGTTTCTCTAATCTAAATATGAAGAGTTAAGGTTTGTTATTTGAATCAATTCGTAGAGTAAAAAACAAATAGCATAGGGCTTTGGTGAGTGATAGGGATGTATCTCATCTAAAAAACCTCAAAAGTTTTGCTCCAACTTGGATTATTGAATTCTAGTTTGAGTTAAATGTTCCTTTTGGATCTCATCTCCCATGTTCTCCTGTAAACTTCAAAATTGTTAAGGTTTTGAGGATTATATTGGCGCATATTCATAATAACCCATATACATTTGAGTGTTAGACTTAGCATGAGTACTCTTATTTCTAGGCTTTATTACAAGAACATGAGTACATTCAATGGTTAGTGTGTGTGCACGTGGTACTTTAGATTAGACCTCCAATCTTTAGGCCCCTTTACGCTTATGTAGCATGCTTGTGGTTGTGAGTGTGCATCCGTTCATCTGTTTAGTTATAAAAAACTATATTTTAGAATATTCTATCATCATAGTTACTCAAACATGTATGACTTGAATTAGAATGGACAATGGGGACAAGCTAAGACACTACTGTCTTCACTATTGCAGGCAAGTAATTATCAAAAGGTGGCTGAGTTGCAAAATAAGTAGTTGTGACCAATGATCTATATAACATTTCATCTTGAAATGACTGCTAAAAAACACCTTCACAGGTACACAAGACTACCATAACATGGAAAACAATGGAAGGCCATAAGCGGCATCTAGCGTCTTCTACCCAAATATTGTGACTATTATTATGTTTGTTTTTGCTGTTTTTAAGTTTTCCATCCCTAACCAATTCGTCACTTGACTTGAATGCTTTGTTCATATGGTTTTTGTGACTACTAGCTAGTATGCTCACATTCAGTGTTGGAATTCGAATACACAAGTTAAGGTGACATGTTACGGTCTAGATACCTAGTGGACATCAAGTACGGGTCAGATGTAGATGCTCTGCTACACTTGGGTGGCCTGTCCGGCTGATAGTCAATATGGGCCCTCAACACCCATCAATGCATGGTGTTCTTTGACTGATCGTTAGCAATTGCATCCTATATTAGCCCCATCTAGGTTAGACCTCACCAACAATTACCTATAATTAGGTTATGGAAAAGGTCTACATACCCCCTCACTTTTAAAGGGTAGTCTACTTCACTCCCCCCCCCTCACCTTCAAAACCGGTTGTTTAACCACCTCAACTTTACAAAACCGAACAAATTACCATCTGGGTGGTTCTGCTGGCTTGGCATCAGGTCCACATGTCACGACTTGCTGGACCCCCTGGCTCTTGAGCCGCTATGCATACTGTAGCTCTCCGTCTTGGGCGACCGCGACTTCGACGCGTCCGTGGTGCTGCACACCCAACCTCCCTCGTCCCGCACTAGCGCACGCGAGCATCGCACAGGAGCAGTGACGTAGCAGTGCGGGCACCGCAAAAGAGAGGCACGACAGCGACTACAGATCTAGCCTCACCATCGGCATCGTCCTCTCCGCCTACCTCGACCTCGCTGTCAGTGCCATCCTTGCTAAGTCGCCGCCGGAGATGGTTGAGGTCGTCACTCAAGGAGATCGATGAGGTCGAGGTCCCGTTCATGGCACGCCAAGCAAGGTTGGCTCCTTTGCCTGCTTCTCACCGCCGCCAAGATGAAGGCGATGAAGATGGCTGCTACCGCCATGATGACGCTCTCGCCCGTCTCAAGGATGCCACTATCGGGCTCGCAAACTGTGATGCATCGCTCGCAAACTGTAGGACTACTTTGTTGGGACATTATGCTTGTCTAAAGCCCACAATATGAAGCCTTCTCCAAGTTGAAATAAACAGAGTACAGGTCCTTTTACTCCTTATACCACTCTATAACTTAAGGAGAAAATTACTTCAATGTTTTGATACTTTTATTCCTTGGTTTTTGTCCGACTTCCCCGAAAGCAGGCCAAGGTTCATGACGATACATGTGATTTTTCTGAAACGATGCTTGCTAACCCTTTATCACAGCTTCATAGAAAGGCTCATCAGCTTAACACTCGGTAATTAGAAAGGCTTTTAATATTTCTCATCCTTGAAGATTGGCACTAATATACTTCTCCACTCTTGAGGCATCTTATTCAACCAAAAATATGGTTAGCTAACCAATGTACTTCTCTAGCCTCACCACTAGTACATTGGTTAGCTATACTATAGCTAAACCCTAAAGGCATTTACACATATTGATAGGCCGGGAAACCATCAGGGAATAAAAAATATTATTCCTCACAAACCAATGGTGCACTCATTCTCCCACAAAGGCTAAGGATCACTATTCATAATGTGAGGAAATCACTTCTCATATCCCAAATTCTTTCTCCCTATATATCTCTATATGCCACCATATCTCTAGATGAATTGGAGAATGGGTCATTAAGCTATCCCCTTTTCCCTTAGGTTTGTGGATAGAACTGTTGCCAAGTCACAACTCACAAGTCCTAGCGGACTTCATCGCTGAGTAGACACGACAGCGACTAGGGTGCAAGCAACCAATCCGTGCAAGCATGCAAATAAGCCAGCCAGGCCGCACAATGTCCATCCTTTGGTTAATGAAATTTATGAACATAAGTCCTCCCACTCCTCCACTCAACCCAATAATCAACTGACCAATAAACCCTCTACGATGAATTAATCAATCGCAATCAAGGCATGAGCTCACGTGAAACCCTCGTGTCGTTCTATTATTTGATGCGCAGCAGCCAGCACATCGATCACCGCTCGCACCTCCACGGCTATTCGTGGGAAGCTGCTGCCAGCCCAGTTGACTGCACTTGATTCCAATCGTGAGCTATCTGCTCGTGATGAGGGATGGGCATGGAATGTGTAGCGTCGTGAACTTGTGATTATCCTAGCTGCGCTATGTGCGGATATGGTTGCTGACAGTACCGTTGGTTGTCTTCACGTTGGACTTGGGCTAGGTGAGGAACTCATGGCATCTACGGTCATCAAGGTGTAGCAAAGAGCTTATGACGAACATCACGAGTTCACGACCAATGACATGACGATTGGTAACAGGTTGCTGATGCACAGCATGCTAGCATCGGTGTGGTCGTGTAGAGAACACATGGTGGGTGCGCTGCGGGTGCAGAGCGACATGATGATAAATCCTACATGCAACAATGCACCGAGCACCAGAAGATGGAGCGGTCCAATGTCTCGTGGGCTCGTGCCTTGATTTGTGATTGATAAATTCATCATAGAGGATAATTTTTTGACAACATCATAGGGGATAGTTGGTAAGTTGTGTATACGGCTGAGAGGAGTGGGGGGCTTATGTGCAAAATTTGCATGAACCAGAGGATAGACATCATGTGGCCTGGCTGGCTTGTTGCACGGATCAGACACAACATACCAAAGACTAAGGATATCACCTATAGAGGATCTAGAATGCTCATTTGGATGGAGCATATGGTTCAAACATTACCAAAGTCACACACATTTGCACTTCTCCAATAGGCACGGGAGTCAAGTTGTTGCCATACACCACGAATTGTAAACAACAAACAACATGACAGAATACAAAACCCTTCTATACATTACCAAAGTCACGCACATTAGCACTTCTCCAATAGGCACGGGAGTCAAGTTTTTGCCATATAACATGAATTGCAAACAACAAACAACATGACAGAATACAAAACCCTTCTAATACTCTGAAATCCACAGGTAATAGGAGCCCCTTGCCCTCATAGTATACATCAGCTCCTAAGTCATAGCTAGCTAAATTGGACAAAGCATTCCAAACGAACACTCTGCCCTATGCAATATACCAAGGTATAATCGTAGTTAGTATACCGTGGTCCAAGAATCTGAAGCATTAGCCTCTTGACCACCAAAATTTTCAAAGCCTTATTGATATATTAGCATCCAACCAAGACATATCATAAGTAAAAGCAACATCCACATGAAGGTTGGTGTGGGTAAGGATTGCACTAGCCACATATTCTAATAGATATGGAGGAGGTTGTATGAACATACTAAATTGTCTATGCATGATCTAACCCAAAACTAGCCCTAGCTATCAACAGACCTTATACTACTCGTACATTCATTCTAATTTGCTCGTTTCTAAGAGCTCTAGGTAACTTAAGATTTGTGGTGGTTGTTGTTAATTTTTTTTACAAAGATCAAAGCACATTCCTAGGTAACATAATTCGCTACTTCATCATCTTTAGGAAACTAAAAATAAAAAAAAGGGGCAACTCAAACTAAAACCAAGAAATAATTTGGCCGTGACATTTATGAAATAGTTTAGCTACATGTACAAGGACATCTGCACAAAGTTGGAAGTACATGTATTTTACTTTCGTACACCCTCCAAAAAAAATCTAGTGGAGCCATCGAACAAAAGTGGCACCATACTACGACCTTTGAGCAATAGGCTTGTAGGTGCTAAAAAGGGACTTGGTGTGCAATTTGGTTTTAGAGTACCAAGATTCCATGGAGGACGCTGCCCTAACATATAGTACATCAAACTAGGTCAATTAGTGCTCTAGCTCCGGCAAATGAAGATTGGATTGCCAATTTTGGTGATTTTATGTCGAAGTAACCATCTGACCTCCATTTATGTGCATAAGCAGTTGGATTTGTACTTGAAGGATCCACTGCTACTTAGGAGTAGGACACAAGATTTAGACCTCTTAGGAGGTGGCACAATACCTAGGAATCTTATGTGGTGGGCTTTGGACAAAGTATGTTGCCCTTATCAAGGACATGTACAACAAGGTTATGACTAGTGTTCGAACAGCTGATAGCGACATAGATGATTTCCCTATTAAGATAGGACTACATCAAGGGTCAGCATTGAGCCCTTATCTTTTCGCCTTGGTGACAGATGAGTTCACGAGAGATATACAAGATGATATCCTTTGGTGTATGCTTTTTGTTGACGATGTAGTGCTTGTGGATGCAAGCCGGGAGGGAGTCAATAGGAAGCTAGAGTTGTGGCAATATACCTAGAGTTGAAAGGATTTAGAATTAGTTGGACTAAAACTATGGCGATGTGACTTTGGTGCACCATGAGGATGGAGATGTGAGTTTGGAAGGTCATGTAGTACCTAAGAAGATACTTTTCGATACTTGGGATCGATGTTACATAGAGATGGAGATATTGATGAAGATGTTATCCATAGGAATAAAGCGGGATGGATGAAGTAACGTCAAGCACCTAGAGTTCCATGTGACAAGAGGGCACCATAAAAGCTTTAAGGCAAGTTCTACTTAAAGTCAAGTTCTATATGACGAAAATTGGACCTGCAATGTTATATGGGGTAGAGTGTTAGCCTACTAAAAGGCGACATGTTCAACAGTTAAGTATAGGGGAGATGCGTATGTTGAAATCTGTGGGCATACAAGGTTGGACCGAGTGAGGAATGATGAGATACGTGGTCACGTAAGAGTAGCTCCAATTGAAGAAAAACTTATCCAACATTGGCAAAGGAGACCTTTAGATGCACTAGTGCATAGATACATCGTAAGAAGAGATAATAGTGTGAAGAGAGGCTGAGGCCGAACAAAGCTGACATGGGATCAGGCAATCAAAAGGGACCTGAAAGAATGGGATGTTCTGGAAGAGTTGTGTTTGGATAGAAGCGCGTCTATCCATGTGACGGAATCTTGATTTAGGCTCTACCCCCCTTAGTTCCCAGTTTATTTCCTCCTGCTGGTGACTCTTGTTGGGTTTCAACTCTAGCTTACCCTAACTTGCTTGGAACAGAAGGCTTGGTTGTTGTTGTGGTGGTGGTGGCCCGCATAGCTCAAATACCCAACTTTTTAAAAGATTTTTTTGATGTCCTTGTAAAGTGCACACTCTTAATGCAAGGTATCCACATCAGCAAGCCACATCGCCTACTAACATGCAATTAGTTATCCATTGTGATATGCTAAATGATCAAACCCTATTACCCTTGATTTATTGCAATATTATCTCATCATGTAAGCCAGCCACATGAACAAGCTACATCACCCTCAAAAACATGCATTTAGCTACCAGATCAGCGAGACATATAACCCACTAACATGCATTAAGCATATTCAACCTCTTCATGTAAAAGGCTTTGTTGTTGTTATTGTTTTGACTAGATCTTTGTTGTTATTATTGTTGGTGCACCTCTTCGTGTAAGCTATCCATATCGATAATCCATGTCAACCTCTATGTCGTAGGCTCTGTTTTAAAGCCGCTCGACTAGTCGCAACTAGTCGAGAAGTCGGCTCAGTGGTGATAGTCGCACTTGCTGACTCGACTAGCAGAGTTATTCAGGCGACTAGTTCGACTAGTCAAGACGAGTCCCGACTAGTCGTAGCAAAAAAGTCAAACGACTTATTTTCAATGTTCAAAATAACAAGAGATAACTTGTTAAAACCATGCATGTTGAAGAAAACACGAGTTAAGATGAGATTAAGATCCCAAAATGGGTTCTTTGGGATGGGATTAAGAAAACCTTGTGTGTTTGGGGTGTGATTGCAAAATAGATGGGCCAATAATAGCAGCCCATGTAGCACAATATATCAGGATTAGTTGGCAGATGCATCTTGCATTGTGTAATGGGCTGAGGTTGCATTAGATTCGTCTAAATGTTCAAAGCCCCTTTTTCCCTCTATTTTTTGTGTAATCGCAACATGATATTGTGGTCTAGCATCTAGAAAAAATTAGAAAATATAATCATTGACTTATGTTCGAGTAGTCATGACTAGTTTGACCTGGTCACAACCAGTCTACTTGTTTTTTTTTTTTTTGACCAAAAAGACTGTGGGGGAGGTCCCCACAGTAAAAAGGTTTTTATTATTTAAGGATTAGAGCAACTTACATATCCAGTTCACAACCACCAACAAAAGAAGAACAGGATACAAATGAGGCGAACAATGCCCCAAAAGGGTAGTGAGATTACAGGGAGTCGAGCCATAACAAAGCTAAACTTTTCTTGACTGGCTTCATCCTCAGGCTCTGAAGACGAAACTCTTCTCTGAACCTCAACCAGTCTACTTGTTAGTACCCGCATGACTCGACTCGACTTCTCGACTTAAAAACATTGGTAGTAGGCGCCCAACTGCATTCTAAATAATGTCCCTTCATCAAATGTTGTCCTAACCTTAAATTTAAACATGCCCAAGACATGGGAATAATAATCGATGCAATCCATGTACTATTTTATATACAATATTAGAAGATCCAATTTAGTATCAAAATATTTTTTTGGATTATATGAATAATATTACTATCAAGTTTGTTTATTTAAATACAAAATTCAACACACAAATTTTCACGTCATAAAATTGTGGTTCCTTAAACAACCATCAAATAATACTCTAATACTCTTGCACAACTTTTTGCGTTCCCCACAGACCACCACAGTAATGCGCATAGTGTCCTAGTTCTAGTGGAAATGTGGCATCCGAATGAACCTCCAGCACTAGACGGTGAATCATTAGTCTACACCAAGAATTTAAATAACGAGCTAGATGATTTATCAATGGCCTTTTCTATGGGCACTAAGGCTATTTCCAGTGTATCTTAACATACATATTTAATATGTGTTACGTAAACATATTTAGAGAAAAAAACAATATCTCAAGGGAGATAACACTTGGGCACGAAATCATAGCATTGAAATCTAAAGCGTTTGAGTGGCCCACAATTCATATTGTCACGTATATTTATCATTTAATTATTTTATGGGCACTAAGAAATAATCTATGGTACCACGCACTGAGATTGTTGTATCTTATATAGTATCATATGATATGTCAACTTTGGATATTATGACAAAATAGAATGGATTGGCAATAATCTAAAAGCCTATGGGCTAAGCCAATTTAGTGGCAGCTCAAAAAAAGCTAATCCCTCTATTATCAATTAGAGATCGTTTGACTTTATAGACCTCAACTTTGACCACTTGTTTATTTGAATGTTGTAATTATTACTAGTATTTTGATTTAATTTATCGCATAATATCCGTTAAACATGATTTGAACGTTTGTATTGCTTATAATTTTTTTGAATAAAATGAGTGATCAAAGTTGATATCCAAAAAACCAAACACCTATAATTTGACAGAGAGAGAGTGTGTGTGTGTATTGTTGTAGCAATTTTATTAAGTGATTTTACTTAAAGACATGTCCATGTGATGTGGCTTATTGGTTGGATTCAGAGAATATGATAGATTAGCTATCTCTACCCTCCCTTCGAGGCTCTTAGCTGCTCTTTGATCTATTTTTTGCTTTACCTAATCTAGGACCTCTTTACACACTAGACGCCTAACAAACTCCCTAACAAATCTTGTCCAACTAACTAGTCCATCTTATCTTATCCACTAGCAAACCAACGATAAATCCTAGCATGCTATTGCCGGTTGAGTTTATGCTAATCTTAATCTCAAGGCCAAACCTCTGTCATAACATTTTGCACCCCCAAAGACAACTCATCCTAAAGGTGGAATAATGCTCAAAACCAAGAGGCATGAGTGCTGTTGATGGTGATGGATTCATTCCTCCCACCATAAAGGAAATAATTGGAAACTACCATCATAGTAGAACTCCTAGTAAACCGCCCTCCAACCTTGCCCCACTGTGTACATGAGGGTCCAAAACAGGAAGCCAATTTGAAGACCTAGCTGCCCTTTCTATGCAAGCAGGCCACCTAAGAACCCATAAGGAAACCTCAGTCCAACTCCTTTTAGATGAGGAAGATGGTAGATGGTGCCGCATAGAATATGGCCATAAAATGTTTTAGGTTGCAACTAAGATGAGGTGATAGGCCACTTTCGTATGTGGAGGAAGCACATTCCACAACATAGGAGGTTAATCTCGCTAAAGTGGCCGAGGCAAACTATTAGTGGTGGGCTGGTGGCGATACTCGAAGTCTACTCACATGGCCAGGCTGAGCTCTTTAGTAGGGGAATGGAGAAATAATGTGCAATAGTGAGCATGCCATAGCCAAGCTGCATGAAAATGTCGTTCCACAAGCAACCCTATTGAGCAAAGAAGAGGCTACCTCTAGCGCCTTACGCAACACTTGCGATGCAAAACCACAACAAAACAATGTTCGACTACTAACCATGTTCAAAGCATGAGGTGACTACGGTAGAAGGTGCTACTGTTGGTTCCTGCACCATCAAAGAAGATAGATATGACAGTGGCACGCACGCTTCTACGTCGATGTGATGGTGTCCCTCTACCTCATGGCTGGCGGAGCATCAGATTGGTATTGAATACAGTGTGATCCACAATTGTGGCAACACTACGTAAGTTGTGGAGGAGGGCAGAAATGGATGAAGGCATCATTAGAGACTGCAGAGTGTGAGGATGGGTAGCGTTGGCATCACACGACAAAACACCAAGCGGAACACCATGCGTGTCGCCAAATGGCTCATCTCGCAATATGGCTTTAGCTAGCTCCCATAGTACCGAAGATGGTGCTAGCCTCGGTGAGGGAGACATTGCAATCACCTAGACAAAAGATATTGAGGCAGATGATGCTAGTGCGTGTACATGCCTCTTTGTACGAGTCCCTATACGATACGACCTCTCTTTGTATGAAGTCCCTATAGGATTAAGGGTTTCTCTTTGTAGTTTGAGTCCTTGTAGGATAAGGCCTCATATACCTGTGTATATATTCAGGCACAGAGCCCTCATATTGAATACAAGTGTTATTCATAACAAACTATGCAAAGCCAATTATTTTTAGGGTTAGGTTTTTAAGCATGTTGCACTTGCATGTTGCCTCCCTCTTTTTTCGGATCGGAAGATTGGTAGTTTTCTTTCACCGGTTCTTCTCACTCTCGATCTGATCTACTTTGTCACCGTCTTCTTCACGTTGAAGCATGGCCTTTGTTCTCCTCTGGGTGCTTTTTCTGTGTCTAGAGATCTAATGTCCATGGCTCATTCGTGTCGTGTGGTGTTGCTAGCCCACCACCAAATTTGTCATTGGAGGTTCTTTTTTCGTCGCTTGGCATCCACTTGCATACTACTTTGTCTGCAACTTATTCGCTCATGGCCATGTGTTGTCACATGGATTCTTGCCTACAGCATGTTGTTTGTCTCCTGCTAGCTTTGGCTCTCCACATTGCTAGCTCGACCCTTCCAACTCTTCTCATGGGGCTTGCTTGACTCTTGACTGTCGGGCTCTATTCTCAACGCACGTGCCTCTCTGTTCAGAGCCCGATGGCTCTTCACCTGCACGCCTGGTGGCTCTACATTGACACACTATGGCTTTAGTTCTGCCTTCATGCCCGCACATCTCCTCTTGTGATGCCGCTTTCTTCGACTCCTACGGTGAACATTGGGGTTTCACTTCTATGTTGCCATATGTGCGAATCATGTCTCTAGGAGTTTGACTCCTCCTTCCCTTGAGCCTGCTAGTCTTGTAAGCTCTCTCTATTTTTTTTCATCTTGGTTTAGCATAGGTTTTCTCTCCAAACTCAAGGTTCTTTATCCAACTTGAGTTTGAGCGAGGGTGTTAAAAGGTATACGTCTCTTTGTATGAGTCCCTATAGGACAGAGGCCTCTCTTTGTACGGATCCATGTAGAATTAAATGTTTCTTTTTGCAGTATGAGTCCTTGTAGGATAAGGCTCGTATATCGATGTATATATTCGAGCCTAGAGCGCTCATATTGAATACAAGTGCTATTCATAACAGTGTTGTCACCGTTGACGATGAAGCATGATTGAGTGGTGAAGTTGCAACTAATGGCATCAAGCATGTCAAGAATGCAAACGCAACCAATGCCATCTCCATAGTCGTTGGTGTTTCTAGTGGAAATAATGGTTACAACATAGGATGTCAAGATTGATGCTTCCATAACATAGGTCGATGATGGTGCACCACCAACCGCAATTAGCAATGCAAATGGCAACGGTACTACTATGGTGTTGGGGCAAATGCTTGCAAGGACACGAGTGGTACAAATGTCGTGAACATTGAGGTTGATGGTGCAAGCGATGTTGGAGGCATTGTTGTTGTCGTGGTTGACAATGGGTTTGCGATGACACCACTATCATCATGACTAATTGGACCGACAGCTAAGATGTTAAATCTGCAACAAGTTCGAACAACATCAATGACACCAATGAAGATGATGATGCTGGTGTCATTGGAGACACCAATAACAATGTTAAGATAGAATCGAGCTTCACAATGATCAGAGCGATGGTAGGTGTTAGTCTTGCCCTTGTTGCCTCTGTGTTACCATTACTTCATCTAGGAAGGACACTACATTAGAGGCTATTGGTGGTGAAGAAGCGGAGACTAGTGGTAAAGTGGAAGGTACAAGCCAAGGTGGAAGTAATTGAATACAAAATGATGTGGTTTATTGATTCATATTAGACAACAAGATAGATCAAGTAACTCGCCCTCCCTTGGGGGCTCTAAATTGCTCAGAAAACTCCTTTTCTACTTACCTCATATCCTTATTTGCCTTTGTAGACTAGGGCACTCAAAATTCCCTAACAAATCTCATCCATTAACTAATCTTATCTTATCCGCTAACAAACCAAACAACTAGTCTCAATGTGCGATTGTTGATTGAGATAATGTTTGTCGAAATGAGATAGTTAGGAGTATAACATATACCATTTATGTTTGGAGTCTACAATGATATCCAAATGACCATGTGCGACTACGACGTAGCACCACAACACACTAAGACTATCAACAGTCAGAGAGGTTGGAGCCGCCATAGCATAACACCCTACATCATCTGAGCGCATTGGATGTATTGCCTTGTGGAGAAGTACCCACACTTATCCTAAGCGTTTCAAGGTTGTGGGAAAATCTAGGTGCTATCTGCGTGAACTAGGAATCAAGAGAGAAAAGGCCTTATTCACAAAGGGCCTTCGCAGTCGTGGCCTCATGCAGTATTGGATGCACTATAGCTGAGTTGGAGCACTATTCCACGTCTTCCTTAATGTTCGAGACTATAGGTTATGTCAAGCAAACGTTCACGACCTGGAGCCGCACGCCATTCGTGATGACTATTGCCTCATCCAAGCATTAGTGCAGAAAGAAATAATCTTATCGCGCCCAGCGAGCGAAGCAAGCAGTATACACGGCGTCACCCAGGCCACGGAGCCAGTGGCATTGCCCGCGTGTGTGCAGGTTAGGACTGCCACATGGTGGCCCTAGATCCCACGTATGGAGGGAAGGACCCGGGGACCATTGAGTGCATGACCAGCTACAACCCAGTTTTGACTGTGCTATGCCATACACCTAGGGTATGCCTTCCAGGGCGTTGATAATGCTAATCCTAATCTCTAGGCCAACATGTCTATTATAACACTAGGGCTCCAACCACTTTACACTCATTCAATTAGCTCAATATTAGACATTTAGGGAGTCATTAATTCACGGTTCATTATGGTCAATATTTTCTTTATTCTTTACAAGTTAAACCACTAATCTCTTACTATTTTTCGAATGCAGCTCTCGGTCCGCTTTTAGTAGAACTACTTATGGGTGAGGCGTACAACTGAAGTACTTTTCAACCAAGTGCAATGGAATGTTGGTGCTTCGATGACTTATTAGGAAGAGATAGTAATATTTTTATTTGATTCCACTTGTGAATTGATAATTGGCAATTAGTTTCCTGGTTTTTACTTGTAGGATGAACCAAGTTAATGGCCACACGAATTTCACAGAAAAACACAAGATTCGAGAAAAATTCCCGCAATCCAAAGAGCCGCTAAAGCACTATTCTTGATGGATGAACTCATCATCAAATGAAGATTAAGGTCTCAACCCATGAAGTTGCTTTTCTATTTGGTACACAAACAACATGTATTGTAATAATCTTTCGGTTCTATTATTTGGTTCGAGTGTCCTTGTTGCTAGAAGATAGACTATATATATAGAGTTTTGTTAGTGCATTGCAGCATTGGTGTGTACTTATATTGTGGACTTCCTATTCGTGATGTAGTGTTTGGTAGATTTGGATTTCGTATGTACTAATATTGTCGACTTCTTATTCAATGCGTAGTGTTCTGTTGTATATCTATGTGTTGTTCTCTTAGTAGAAGCCTATAGTGTTATGTTATTGTTATATACTTCTATGTTCCTTGTGTTGTTATTGTAATACTACAAACTCCATTGGATTTGTGGAATGGTTTCCAAGGACCCACTAGGTTTGGGGCTAGGTGGGAATTTTCACCTGAAATGTAGTTTGTGGTAGGGTGTGTTTTGAGTCTTAAGTTTCGAGTGTGGGGTTACAAGAGCTCCACCCAACCGTGACAAGTCACATTGTCATCCCTAACATGAAGGGATTAAATACTAACCTCATCCAGGTCGAGAGTAGGGCATTTCTAGCTGTTAAACGAAAAGTAGACCGCCTCAAGGTTCAAGATTAGGTTTCCCGTCCCTACCATTGTCTCTCCCCTACCATTGTCCCTCCGCATTGTCTCAAGTGGAGATCTGTGTGTAAGAGTCCTAGCCATGTCATGTCACTTAACTTTCATTGTTATCCTCGCCACTAAGCCACATATTGATGCAGAGTAATTTCTAATAGTGCAACTCTGGTGCCAATTCCTATCCGTAAGTGTGTCGTCACCTCCATAGTCTTCCATTAAGGATGGATATACGACAATCGCCTACATTCAAGGGCTCCTATTGCTTCTCTTTTGTCACGACCTTGAGTCCTATTGTGAGCTTAGGAAGAAACGTCGAAAAGGAACAAGTGCTTGTGTGATCAGCGACCAGCATCAAAAGAGGGAGGGAAGGAAACACCACCATAGAGGAACTAGGTGAATTCCCCGCGCGTTGCTGCGGGAATTTGAGGATAATTTCATATGAGCTTTTAATGATTAATTAAGAAAGAAGCAAAATAGCAAGTATATTAGAATTTTAGACTTATTACATTAAGTACATAAATTGCATGTGTAGTAGGTAAACAATATAATTTTATTTTATTTTTTGACAGATGACGATGGTATGATTTTCCTCCTTTGTTGTATGAAATATTTATAGTATTATTTCTAGGTGATAGCTGCTTAATGATATCTGTACACTGACATTTGCCCCCGTTATAGTTACGCAAAACTTTTGGGTGTATACAATCCAGCAGTTATTGCATGAAGATGATTGTACAAAAATGTGACAGTATCCCATAGAATATGAGTTGTGTATGTGTTAGTAGATTGTATATGATGATAAAAAAGAAATATGAAGTTTGTTTGACAACAAAGAATAATATTTCACATGTGAATAATATTTCATATGTGTATGCCATGTGAAAGGCTTAGTATGTATGGAGCCAAAAAAATCGATGAAAAATATAAATTAAGGCACTTTTGGGTTTATGCACGTGTGTATTTATCAACTGAAGGGTTTTGAAAATGGTTGTACGAAAATGTAGACACCATTCTATAGGATATGAGTTATGTATGTGTTAGCAGATTGGATATAAAGGGCGTACCCAGTGCCGTAGGCTTCCCGCACGTGCGGGGTCTGGGGAAGGGTATCTTTAAGCGCCAGGCCTTACCCGCATAATATGCAGAGGCTGGGGCTCGAACCCGGGACCTTCCGGTTACAGACGGTAGGCTCTACCGCTGCACCAGGCCCGCCCTTCTGTTAGCAGATTGGATATGATGATAAAAAATAAAATGTGAAGAATAATACTACACATGTGTATGCAATATGAAAGCTTGGCATGCATGGGGTCATAAAAAATAGATGAAAGATATAAATTAAGGTTTCAGTGGATGGTGACATGGCATGCAAGTTAGTGGGATTTTGAGATGATGTGGCTATGTTGCATGTTGAGAGAAATAGATAGTGGGCTTCACTTATATAGGTTTTATAGATAGAAGAGAAAAACATTGGCAAAATTTTGAGATGTACTGGTACTATACCCACGGATTGACTTTCACCCTCTCTCTTGTTATCGCCCCTCACTCTCTCCTTTATCATGAGGACAACATTCACCAAGTCTTGGCATCATACAGGGGCAAAACCATTGCTCAAACACCTTGCACGATAGCCCAAGATCAATGGCGACACACGAAGGTAATTTTTTCTCACTTGGGATAAATATGACCTTTTTCCAAGTAGACCACTTAGCATACATGCTCAAAATAATTTCTAGATCCAACAATTGCATCAAGGGATATGCAACATCTCACGACCATTTCCACACTACAATTACCTTTGTCCAAACCAAATACAAGCAATGATAAAAGAGAAACATGGTGATGTTCTTGTCCAAGCATATCTAGTGCCCCTAAGTACTCTAATGAGAACCATTAGCTTGAGGTCATGTTTGATGTGACCGATTCTAGCAAGGATATGATCGAAACCCAACTCCTTATTTTGTATGACGCCCAATCCGAGTTAAGTTTGAATTTATTTGTAAGCACGGTTTGGATTGAAAGAGTAGGATGCACTAAATCAGACGCCTAGGTTGCATATGCACTATATATGACTATTCTATCAACGTAAAACTAAGAATATAAGATTTCCAATCCAACTGCTCCCATGCCAAAATACCTTCAGAGTCGACATAATCATAATAGGAGAGCAACCAGAATCTATGGAGTTGTACGTCTATTTTGGTCCCAGTCTATTTTGGTCCCAAATATATTGTCACCCTTGGGTTACCGCTACCCCCTAGGCCATGACTTAGTCTTCTTTTTTGAATATATCAAGTAGCCTGTGTTAGATTAGGTGAGTGATGATGAGAGTATTTGCACAATCTTCCGATAGGTAAGGATAAGTTAATCTGTGGAGGTTTAACGTTAGTGATCTAGCTTCTAATAATAACGATTCAAACCATGAAATTGCTACACAATCGCTCTGTTGGCTAATAACTATGTAATGCTCACCGTTGACCTCACCAAGAAGGCTAACTCTTGTAAACGTGCCGAGGTCACGAATAACGTAATCTAAAATTGCCCAGGTGTAGGGTTTCACAAACCAATCTAGATATCAACCTGTGTGAATGATGAATGATAACAAATGTTGTTAGTGTTTTTTTTAAAAAAAAATCATGCTTGGCTTGGTGGAAAATTATTCGTGTTGACGATGAACCTCGAACTTGATCTCATGAGATTGCTTTAGATTTAAAGAACAATTTTTTATTTCATATAATGTGCTTCCTTCTCATGCAACCAATTTTTTGCGGGACAATGTGAGTTCTTTACGCAATAAATTCTAAGTTCTCATAGTCACATGGTAGAGCAAAATCGATGTATCAATATGTTTAGAATTTTGTTAATCGTGAAGAATGGACATTACCATGTCATCATTAACGTTTTAACGGTGCGACTTGCTACAACTTTGTTAGTTCTAAGATGTCTGAGAGGTTTAGCTCGATCATATAACCACACCCACATCGTTACTACATCTAATGACTCATTTCTTGTGATAAGTTCAAGGTAAATGAAATTTTCAAGATCCATTTTCAATTGTTACATATACCATGATATTGCCTTGTAACTGAGTAAAATTTGGGCATATGTAAATAATGTTTTGCGCAATGATATTATTGATATATATCTTTCAAATGTAATGGTAGAAAAATTAGTTGATGGTATGGCTCCAACTGAGGTTTATGAAACTGAACTCTTGAGGTCAGTGAATAAAAAAATGGTGCTTTAGGAAAGTTTGGCTAACTCCAAATTGAAATACCTTAAAATAAATCTAAATTGTTAGAGAATGAACTTATTGTTGTCCTAGAGCAGCATGCCGTGGAACCTCTTATTCATTATCTTTGTTCTAAGATGATTCTCTTGCTTCTCCCTGATTGTTATGGCAAGTGGGCCAGGCCCTGGCTGCATGAATAGTATTGCGTGAACAATACCGTGAGCAGTACCGCTGTTAGATAAGATTGGTTAGTTAGAGAAGAGATAAGATAGATTTGATTAGATATTTCTTAGGGGTCAAGTTAGGTATTTCTTAGGGGTCAAGTCAGCCCTCTCTATAAAAAAAGAGGCCCTTGTATCAGTTTAGGGTTAAACAGAAAATAGAAAATAGATCATAAAGTGCAGCTCAAAGCCTCCTGAGAGAGGACGAGTCACGGATCTATCTGCTATCCCATCTATCAATACTACCTTGCCAATCTAGCCATAACATCTTTGGTAATCAGAGCCTTCGATCCTCTCACCTCAAATCCCACCCAAATCCCATCCCCAAATCAGCCGATTCTCAACCACGTGCGTCGCAACCGTAGTCATGGGTTACCTGATTGTCTCCGCCGCCCACTTCTAGGAAGGTGTGGATGAGCTCCTCGCTGCCTTTGAGAGGCTTGACTCTATCTTTATGGCGCCGCCGTCCAGCGACATGCTAGCGGCCACGTCCTACCCGCCGTCGCCCGCGACTACCCAGCCGGCGTCGCCCGTGGCGTCCCTCTCCGATCTCCTTGCAAGGCTCGACGCCCTCACCGTGGAGTCGCCGTCCAGCGGCACGCCGCCGCCCGCAACCTGCAAGTAGTCGTCCACGGTCTGCTCGCCAACCGCGACCTTCCAGCCGGCGGTCTGCTCTCCGCACGCGACCGTCCAGCCGTTGTCGGCAATGGCATCTCCTTCGTCGGCCGTGGCCTTCCATTCATCGCCGTGGCCTGTCGCAAGGGCGTGGGATCCGCAGACTCCAGCTGTGTTTTCGCTCACCGGACTAGCAGCACGTTGTGTGGCCATGCCCGTCGCGAGTCGCAGCATGTCGAGTGTTCCCACACGCGCTGACACCCTGTAGCGTTTTCCGCACCAGCCATGGTGCCTTCGCCGGTGCCGCAGGTCTTCCTATGCCTTCCGGCCATCAGCACGTCGCCGCCTGCCGTCTGCTCGCCGTCAACCACGGCTTTCCACTCGTTGTCATCGTCGGACGCAAGGGTGCGGGATATCAAGGGGCGACGCCCACATCCATGGCCAGATCCGCCCACCCCGCTAGCTTGCTCTATCGGATCCACAGCCCGTGTGCTGCTTCCTACGGGACTGTATCCATGGGACCCAGATGGCGCACGCCGTGTCCTCATATGCAGGGAGCCACCAGGGTCATTTGTTATGCTCGAGTCAAGTTTTGGTGTCTTCTCCAATGGTGTTGCACGGTGCTACAACAACAAAATTCAGGGCCTCAAGTTTTGAGCACCATACCAGCTCGAGAATGAGCTGTCTTCGAGGGGTGGTGAAGTGTTATGGCAAGTGGGCCAGGCCCTAGCTGCATGAACAGTACCGCATGAATAGTACCGCGGTTAGATAAGATTGGTTAGTTAAAGAAGAGATAAGATAGATTTGGTTAGATATTTCTTAGGGGTCTTAGGTATTTCTTAGGGGTCAAGTCAGCCCTCTCTATAAAAGAGAAACCCTTGTATCAGTTTAGGGTTAAGCGGAAAATAGATCATAAAGTGCAGCTCAGAGCCTCCTGAGGAAGGGCGAGTCACAGATCTATCTACTATACCATCTATCAATACTACCTCGCCAATCTAGCCATAACATTGTTATACAAAAAAATTGTGTGACTATGGTTCAATTATTTCTATGCCATAACTTGTGAGTGAGCGCCATAGGTGCTAAAAATCAATTTTTACTGCCTGTTACTAGTGTGCCAGATGAGCTGAAATTGTTATCTTCTTTAAATATATTGTGTTATATTGAATTTCACGTTCTTTGTTATTTAAATAGTTTGAAGTAACAACTTTCTTTCAGTTTTCATTTGTCATGGTTTTCTAAGAACACATATTTTATTCGCAAATATAATGATAAAGGAGACGATGTGGTACACCATTATCTACATGGTTTTGAATGGCCCTTGACAAAAACTTGTTGACACTTATGGAATTGTCTCAGGCTTAACCTAAGTTGAGGTTGAATTTGATCGCGGGCCTTGTTCAGACTACAAGAGATGGAGGCACGAAAACGGACGCCTAGGTTGCATACAAACTTTGTTTATGCTATTCTACATATCAACAGAAGTTAACGATATAAGTTTTTCAACCCAACTAGTCCCATGCCAAAAATATACCCAGCGTACATGTGAATCATCAAAACAATACGACACCTAGAATCTATGCGAGTGATGCAACATTTATTTTTTGGCCTGAAGTCCTTGTACTCCTTAGGTTGCTCAGACACCCCCCTTGGCCAACCCTTAGTCGTATTCCATGTCCATATTCAATATCCACCATTATATTAGATGTGTTTTGCTTAAATCATTATCATCGAACAGTTTTTCCACTAAATTGATTTGTGAAACCCCAACTTGTGCAATTTCAGATTGTGTTCTTCGTGTTCTTGCTTGTGTTGCCAATTGCACTTGCATGGATAAGCCCTTTTGCCAAGGTCAATCGTGCACATCACATGATTGATAGCCAACATAGTTGTAGTCTAGTAATTGCAAGGCTCAAATTGATCTTGATTAGAAATCAAGGCATCAATGTCGAGCCTCCACAAATCTACTTATCCTTACCCAGGTCTGATATACTTATCATGGTTTGAGCTCCTTGCCAATGGGTTGTATTGGAAAAGCAACTGCGCTAAAAAGAGGGCTTGCATACTCTCATGCCATGGTGGCCGAAGTATCAAATGACATGTGGATAAGATTTTGGAAAAAAAAATAGATCGACGCCTAGGTCGCCTAAAGGCGATAGGGTGGGTGCTATGGGACAACAACCTTATTACAAGGGACTTCTGTGCTTGAAGGAGGGGGCCTCGAGAACTAAGTAGGTTCGAGGTCCTAGGATTCAACAACATATTAGACAACTAGTACAATGTCGAGCTATAAAATCATGAGACATGGAGATGTTCAACCAAGACCGTTGGGGCACACCACCACCACCTACACTGATGGCCTACAAAGGCCAGGTCATGCAGTCAAGCTCGAAGTCAAGTGAGATGATAATAGGCTAATCGTGTTTTGCAAGGGAGTGCAACACGGAGCAGGTCAATCAGGAGGAGTTTTACACAATGTGGGGTGGCATTTACCTTGACTACATTATTATCGCTACAAGCTTAGGGCCTGCGTGGTGGTGAGTATGCACATGTAAAAAGCATAAAACATCTATGTATCATCACTATATAATTATACTGCATCCTAACTCATGTATAAAAGCCTCCCACCTATCAAGAGACAGAGGCCATATTTTTTCACAGGAGTAATTGTGTTCTTGTAGTGGTCACGCTGATTCTCTAATCTCAGTGTGGGAGTCATGTATCACCGGGTCCCTCATGACGACTGTTTGCGTCACCCCGACAGGTGGGCCGCGTGGTTTGGCTTCAAGCTCAAGGCAGCAGATGGCGTGGAGCTCAAGAAAACCACTCGGGCGGCTGCAGATAAGAATCTGTTAGAGTATTTTTCCTGTAATCTCGGGTTACAGCACCGAAAACCTCTCGGCAAGTAAACTTCCGGAAGATCTGTTGTAACCCTAGCCCCTCAGCCTATATAAGGGGGGCTAGGGACTACAGGGGAACTCTCTAAAACCCTGGTATTCTCAGCAATCACAATCCACCGACCCCCATACAGGACGTAGAGTATTACGCTCAGCAGCGGCCCGAACCTGTCTAAATCTGTGTCCCTGCGTTCTGTACACCATTATCGATCTGCTTGCCACCCCTTGCGATCTCAAAACCATAGCAGGTCCTACCCTGTGGTGGGCCGCCGGGACTAAACCCCGACACTCAGTTTTTCTTCCCGGAACACCTTCACCAATCCCCTTTGGCGCGAGCGCGGCTAAGATTTTTTCCAACACCCCCAAATTCTAAAGGACTGCATTCCTCAGTCATTCCAGGTTTCAAAGTTCAGTTTATGTTTTCTGTTCCATGGTCTGTACTATCAGGGACAAAAAGAACTTAATTATGCAGATAGGTTTCGTTAATAGTAAATATAGCACAAGCAGCACCTATTAATAAGTCATATAATTATAAGGTAGGTAGATGCAGGAAATGAGTGACAGCCCAAATAAATCTGATTAAACGTGGATAAAACCACAGCTAGCAGTAACAGGAGAGAACCACAGACAAACATGGTGAAGGCCACAGTTCGGTGTGAAATTGAAAATCCTTTTTTCTGGGTTGACTACTATGTGACAAAGGCTGTGTTTAGATCCAAAGTTTTGAGGGGTGAAATGCACTGTAGCGCTGAAAAATACACTGTACCATTTTCGTTTGTTTGTGGTAAATATTGTTCTACCATGGCCTAACTAGGCTCAAAAGATTCGTCTCGCAAAGTACATCTAAACTGTGCAATTAATTTTTTATTTCATCTATATTTAGTACTCTATGCATGTGCCGGCATTTTGATGTGATGGGAAATCTTCTTTTTGCATAGTGGAATTTGGGAGAAGTTTTTTGGATCTAAACACAGCCAAATACAAAACAACACATGTACAGTTAAAGGCATAGTACACAATATCGCATGCGTTGGTTTTGTGTCTGAACAGCAAAAGAACTCACCCAGTGCTAGCCGTACTGCAAGGAAGGGCGAAGGCACTGGAAACATCCCCCAGATCGCCCCCATGATTCTATTGAAATGGGTTTAATCGATCCATTATTGGGGGGAAAATACTTTGTCCATGCGGAGAGAGTCTCTAGAAATAGTAGAGGTGAAACAATGTTTCTTCAGGCGGCCGCAGTGCATTTAGATCTTTCATAGCCAATCGAAGCCTGCCTGCGCTACCGTGTACGATACATTTGCCATCTTATCAGCAGGCGGAATTTTCCTATTGGCTAGGTCCGGGGCTATTTGTTTTATCAGAGAAATGAGCTGCGTACATGTACTAACTGTCCTTTCGGCCTGAAACGCCGGTAAAGGCAACGCAAAACGTTGCGAGGAACAGCAAGGAATTAAAACGCACTACACGGCAAAACCAAGGCAAAGATTCTGGGCTGGGCGACGCGAAAACTGAACTTGAGGACTGCCAGCCAGCCAGCCAGCCAGCCAGTGGATGAGCACGAAGAGAGGAGGGGTGGGTGGTGGCTTGTGCACAGTAACAGATATTCGTTCCCCCAGAGGTCCGGCCAAAAGACGAGAGAGAGGGGGTCACGCGGCGGTGGCTACAGGAGTTGCGCAGGGAGCGGGATCCATCCGATTTTGCAGGCTTTCCCTCCCGCGGAAACAGTAAACCAATCCGATCGAGTCCCCAGACACTCCTCCCTCCCATTCACCGCACCGCGGCGGCATCAGCACTCCTCGAATAACAGCAGCAGCAACGCAACGCACAAGGATTGCCGCCGGCCGGAAGAAGAGGGAGAGAGAGAGAGAAAATACCACGAAGACGGGCGGGCGGGTGCGAAAGGGGTAGGTACCTTCCGCTGGCGAATTCGTAGAGCTTGCCGCGCGGGGAGAAGACGACGAGGGCGACCTCGGCGTCGCAGAGGACGGAGAGCTCGAAGGCCTTCTTGAGCAGTCCGTTGCGGCGCTTGGAGAAGGTGACCTGGCGGCTGGTGGGGTTCTCTATCCGCTTCATCTGCGTCTTGCCGCGCACCATCCTGGGCCGGCGGGGCGAATCGATGGAGCAGCCGCCGCGAGGGTCCTGCGGCGGGGGGAGGAGTCGCGGCCGGGGTGCGGGGGTTTGTTATCCGAATTGGGCCGGCGGTGGAGGCAAAAGTGGAAAACCGGAGGGGATCTGAGGAAGGGAAAGGGAGACTCACCAAAAATGGCAAGGGGAGGCCGGTGGTGGTGGTGGGAGAGAGAAGCAAGGAAGAGAGAGAGAGGGGGGGTAGGGTTTGGCCGTAGCCTCCCTTCTCTCTCTTCTCCTCCTCGGCTTTCCTTTTCCGTCTTTGCCGGTGTTGCCGTGAGGTGGGGCGAGGCGCGCAGCGAGAGCGAGCGCAACGAGGCCGCAACGGAAAGAGGAGCGGCGATTCGGGTGGCGCTGCCGTTTCGTTTTGTTTGATGGTCTCGCTCGCTCGCTCAGCCGAGACAGCCACCCCCACCCAAGGCCAAGGGTGGAGGAGACCAGAGCCGAGACTAGTCAGCAGTAGCAGTGAGTATATAATATAATCAATGTCAAGTGGAAAGAAAGCGAAGGCCAGAATTTCCCATCCGAGGAAAATTATCGGCCCCGCCATTGGCCGGGTGCGCACTGTCTGCCTCTTTTCGGGAAGGGGCCGCGTCATTAAGGCCCCGGTCCACTTGCTGGCTCATGCCCTGACCGTGGCTTGCCGCGCCCAAGACGTGTGGCGGGGCGCATCCTTCGAGAGGGAGCCAGAGGAGGTGTGTTTGTGTGGTCTCTTCGCAGTCCAACAAATCGTCGTCATCACTCTGTGTGGAGCGCATGAAGAGCCGAATGCGTCGAGTGAAAGGATTCAACTAACCGGTCAGCCAATCAAAGGAAGAAAATCAGAGAGAAAGAAATACAAAACAAAGTGAGAAAATAAAAAACTGTGAATGAAAACATTTCTTTATGCCATTTTTTTTTGTCATTTCAACTATTCCAATCATTTTCCACCTATGCAACGTGGTCTATACGAGAGGTACAGACGTTTTCATTGTGTGTAAAACAGAATTAAAAACTTGCTCTTTTTTTAGTGTAGGTAGATAGATCAATATTAAAATCTTCCATAAATCTACTAGTTCAAGTTATAGAATTTCGTCCTATAGGGGCACAAATGAACTCGGCCCTGATTTGATCCATAAGAGTTAACTATTGACTGCATGTACATCTAGATGCACCAAAAATTTTATATCTAATAATAGCATACCTATGTTGAGCGGTATCCAAATAGTTCACCGTAGTTCAAACAGATCTAAATTAAAAGCACCCTATATCGTCATCTATGACGACTGGAAGAAGCAAAGAAGGAATAAAAAAAGTTACTCTTCTATCCATGGAATGAAAAAAGCCGGCCGGTAAAAGAAGAATTAAAAGGTAAAGCATCTCTTTCCTCCTTGGGCGAAGGCATCATTTTCCAGTGCTAGTGGCAGTACGGAAGTTTGTCTTACTGAAAATTTCCCATCCTGTCGTTGGCTTTGCATTTTGGTTGGCTGCAACCTTAGAATTTTTCACACCAATCCCACTCCTTCCAACGCTACAAGCACGTGGGTTTGACAAGGATATATCGACTGGTGCTCCCTCCGTCCCAGAAAACAAGTCATTCTGGGATTGTTTTAAGTCAAATTTATTTAAAATTTGACTAATTTTATATGAAAAAGTATAAACGTTTATAATATCAAATGAGTATTGTTAGATTTCTTGTCGCATATATTTTCATTAGGTACCTATTTGGTTTTGTAAATGTCGTTACTTTTTTCTATAAACGTAGTCAAACTTCACAAAGTTTGACTTAGGACAAATTCAGAATGACTTGTTTTCTGGCACGGAGAGAGTACATGACTATATACTACACGAGATATTTTATCGTGGTTGGAAAAGGTAGCCAATGGTACCAGACGGTACCACTCTTTTTTTTTATTTTCAATGACAATTATGCTCTTTATGGAATTTAAATTTCAAAAATGTGGGTACCGATTCCACCATTTTTAGTATCGGATCCTCCTATTTGGTATCGTCTAGTGCCGATACCGTGGTACTGTCTATTTTTTAAACCGTTAGATCTCCTCAGATGGACGGCTTTATTTTTTTTTTCTATCACAATAAAACTGGTAATATTACACATGTGGTTACTGAGTACACATAACGTACTATTCAAGAAAATCAAGCATCTCGTGATGAAGAAAATTGGAGTTTCCTTGCATGGATTTCCTTAATAGCTTTTTTTCCAAACACAATATATGAACAAACACATTGATATAAAAAGCACGCACTCACACTCTATCCTTGTCTTAAAAATTGACGAAATCACTATTGGCACCTTGAGAGCAAGGTTAATAATAGAGCCCATTATAGACCATATGATGTTGTCGTGTCATTATTATAGCCAGCTAAAATCCCATTCATATAATAGCACTCTTTTGGTGTAAGCTGTATATTTAATACATAGCCCACCTCCTTCTCTCACAAAATGTCTTGAAGTCCGTGAGCAGCCCACTTTAAGCTGGTTAAAAGTGAGCAGCACGTTTTTCTTCTCTCTCTATTTCTCTTTCTTCCATGTCACCATAAATCGGACTGGTCATCTCTTGCAGCCCGCCTACATCACCTTGTTATACTTGCTCTAGTGTCAATTGAAACGTCAATTGCCACCAAAAGAAAATCAATTACCACCGAATTCTATTATACTCCAAGGGCTATAAGACTATTATTAAGAGTATGCATGTTTCCACTAGAGGTCCGATTAACATATACTCCAGAGATATTTTGAAAATATTTTTGCTCCATTTTTAGAGTACATGATCGCATTTTGTGGTTGGATACACGCACATCACGCGGGCATTAATTGATAGCTGGTGAAACTCAACCATGGAACCTTTTTTCATAGAAGGGCTCAAAGTGATGTGGATAGTGGATGCCATTATAATTGGATGGCAGCAGGGGACCCTTCCCTTTCATTTGTTGGACAAATACTCCTTAGCATATTGTCGTCATTTTTGAACTGATTGTTCGAGATCAGACTTCCATAGTGAAATGCACACGTACAATGAAATGCTCAGGCCCTGTTTGGAACAAAAAAAAAAGAATATATTCTTTCCTTAGAAACGGGTTAGTGAACATTGTTGCCGGTCAAAAGCCAATGAACATTGGTGTTCTACAACACTACTAATCTCTAAACGTTGGGGTAGTTCCTTACAGAGAAAGATAGATAATCATATCAACTCTCCGATATAAGTTTGAAGATATTTGCTACATTACTCTGAGGGACCGTTAGTTTCTCCAATACGATACAATCATGCATTGCAAAACAGGGTGCAGAATGTTCTAGGCACTACGGTAATTAAATCGCACAACGCGAGGACAACCCAAGAACTATTGCGATAGCCTACAGCACGGTACCAAGCACAAATGAACAAAGCTGAAACAAACTGCCTTAGTATAGTTAGAAGCTTCCAAAAAGGATACTGGCATAAAACCATATTCAAAACATCTCAAGCGCAAGCTCAAAGTTTCTAAGTGTTTGGTTGAAGGGATGGGATGGAATAGTCCCTCTTTACCTAGTGTTTGGTTGGGGGTTAAGGAGGATGGGATGGTCCCCTCCTCCAGATGCGGGACGCCCCCATTCCTTCAAATCGGTCGGACGGGGACATCCCTCTTCGTCCCCGTCGCGTGCCGTCTTCCTCCCGTCGCGTCGTGAGGCGAAGCCGCGGAGGCGAGGCGCGGTGGAGCGAAGGGAAGCACGACGGCGCGGAGGCGAGGCGCGGAGAATGGTGGCGACCCTGGTGCGAGGGGGCATGGCGTAGAGCGGGCGACTTGCCCGCGACGGGGTGCGGCGGCCGCGTGGGTGAAGCGAGGCAAGGGCGGGGGAGCAAAACGGCACGGCGAGGGTCAGCGGCGGCCGCGCGGGAGCGGGTAGAGGCCGGCGCAGCCGCGCGGGCGCGACGAGGTGGGGGCGACCGCGCGGGAGTAGGGAGGGGCGGCGGCGGCCGCGAGGAAGCGGGGAGGGGCGGCGACAGCGAGGCGGGGGTGGCCGCGCAGGAGCGGGGAGGGGAAGCGGTAGCCGGTGCGGGGAGGGGCGGCGGTGGCCGGTGCGGGGAGGGACGGCGTGAGCTTGGTGAGGGACGCGCGAGGGCGAACAGGTGGCGAGATGGCGGCGGATGTGAGGCGGAGGGAGCCAGCGAATTGGAGAAAAAGATGAGAGTGTGGCTAACAATTAGGTCCCACGTCAACAGGATCTAACGGATCCAAAACGCCGTCCATCCCATGCCTCTAAATCCCTACAACCAAAAAAAAAACAGGGATGAATCTATTCTTACCAACCAAACACTAAATGGGACAGTCCCGTCCTAAAAAATCAGAGATGAAACTACCCCATCCCGTCATGTCTCCGAACCAAACACATGCTAACTGACCAGTGGGTACAAGGTTGCATTTGGAGAAGCTTTGGTCTGGTTGGTAGCGCCTACTATGGACGCCCATGGCTGGTTTGCCTTCAATTACTTTAACAGGCAGAGAGCACCTCCTGTTTTTAGCATCCGGATCTGAGCGTGCACCGTACCATTGCGAGTTGATTAATCCAAGAACAACCTGGGTTTTTTGTTTTATAATGGCAAGTGACAATCTGCGGCCTTAATTAATGATAGAGAAAGACAGCGCTACGTGCCTGAATTGATTAGACTAGCTTGTTAGTTTCATATAAACATCTGTGCTTGTAGCCTAATTTTCCTTTTTCAAAGCATAGCTGAAACCAACAACCAAATTTGAACAGCAGATCCTGCGTGCTCAGTCTACGAAATGAACTGCAAATAGAGAAGCAGTTGATTTGGTAAGAAAAAAGTGCAGTAAAAAAAACAACCTAGGATCAACCAATCTATCTATCTATCGCAATCAATCTTTCTTGCAGATACCATCGCAAGGGATAATAAAGTGAGAAAGGAATCGCACAAACACCCAATATATCACCTGGCACGCACTTTAGTTTTCTTTAATCTTCAATTAAAGGAGAGAACTGGCTTTCGCTTGGCCGTTGTTGAGGGACTGATGGCATTAATAAAAAGGGCATTCTTGCAGAATGGGCAATCTACGAGGGGGTGCAACGAGAAAAATCTCATCTGACAGTTGCAGGTGCCAAGTGGACACCGTCACACTGGCTCTTGACGGAGTGACCTCTGCCGTCAGGTTGTCCGGCCGTCTACTACCTCTGAATCAACCCACCCAGGCTCCGCTCCAATGACGGGTAGGGCCCGCAACGGAAACTCGCCTCGAGTCCAACAGGACTCTCCGCGTGGATTTTTTAAATACTGTTTTGTACTGTTTATTTAATATAAATACTATACTGTACATAAATAAAAAAATAATTAGACATAAAAAAATAATTAAAATAGTGTTTAGAGAGCGGAACAGCGAGTCACTCAGCCCCATGTCATCCAGTGCAACAGCGAACCGACCCTTGCCGGGTAAATAAAGCAGGCGTGGGCCCGCGCTTTGATGGAACAGCAGCCCATTGGCCGAACCCGGACGCGTGGGGGCCCACGGGATTGTACGAGGGCTGCGAATCTGTCGGCGTCCTTGGACCACAGACTGTACGGAACGCCACTCCCTGGCTGACACGTGGAGCGCCAGGACAGCCCACTTGTAGAGCATGCTCGCCTGGGGGCGTGGTGCCTACTCCCATAGAAATACTAGGCAGATTCACTGTAGCAACAATAGTACAGCTTTTCAGCATGCGCTGGTGCGCCGTGCGCGTGCGTCTGCACTGGAGCGTCAGATTTCCCACCCCCTCCAGCCCAATTTGGAATATACAGGCATAGGAATAAACCCCGTCACCATCTTATCTCTTCGTGCAAGTTATTCGCTTCAGCGAGCCTCCGCTAAAAAAGAATACAGTATGCATTTATCTATCCACGTAGGGCCTGGTTGTTTCCCTGCGTAATCCTCTGTCCGGTCTTACTGCATGCATTTTTCGGTGTTTGTTTTTCTGTATACGTGCCTTATGCAGACTTAGGCAATACAAAGTGGTTCCATAGGCTGCATTGCTGGAAACTCAAAAATCGAGCGTTTATCTTGTGCAGGCCAACGGAGTGCAGCAGCCTGCACCCGCAATGCAACCTCTATTGAACCGCTTTTTTTTTGTTTCTCACCCCTCCGTCCTCTTCCACTTCCGCTGTCTCCACATGCGCGCGATGTCCGCCCCCACGCGCTCGCCGGTCGTCGCGGCTCGCCCTCCCCACGCACTCCCGGCCGCCGCGGCGTGCGTCGGCCCCCATGTCTCGTCCTCTTCGTCCTGTCCCATGGGGTGCACGGCGGAGGCGGGGCGGTGTCTGCCACGGCCGGAGGCGAAGGCAGAGCGGCAGCGCAGGCGGAGCCTAAGTGGGGGCCGCCGCGGTCGGTGGCGGAGGCGACAGGACGACGCCGCGACTAGACGCCGTCAAGGATGACGAGGAAGAGCGCGGCTACGTGGTGACCGGCGCCGCGGCCTCCTCCCACACGTTGGAGCCCAGATCTTGTCGCCTTCCCCATCCCTCCCTCGCTCGCCCAGATCTCGTGGCTGACGAGCTCGGGGATATGGCGGCAATTCCGGCAGCGGCGGTGAGAGGACAACCTCGAGCAGGGGTAGAGGTGCCATGGGCGGCGGTGGACATGGGCAGGGGGAAAGGGAAAGGGCATGGGGGGACGAAATCGGGGAGGTGTGGGCCTTTACCAGGGTCAGCCCGCCGCCGACGGCCATGGTCAGAGGTGCCATCGGCGGCGGTGGCCATGGGCAGAGGGTATGGGGGGACAAAAATCGACGAAGTGTGCAAGAAAACAAACAAAGACTAACCAGTGCAATAGACCTACGCAGGTAAAACAAACACAGACTACTTAAACCCGGATAAGATATGCAGAGAAAACAAACACTGGCACATTGCATATCTTATGCCTAGATATGTTATGCCTGCATATCGGCTAAGGCAGGCCAACGCTTAGCCAGGGAAACAAACAGACCCAGAGCCAAGCCACATTATCTGATACTCTCTCTATTTCAATTTATAGGTTGTTTGATTTTTTATACCAAATTTGACTTTCTTGTTTTATTTTAAAAAAATCATAATTATCATTTATTGTTGTTGTGATTTAGTTTATTATATAATATATGTATTTTAACAATGACTTGAATTGTTCTACATTTTCATAAATCTTTTTGAATAAAACGAGTTGGTCAATTTTGATATAAAAAATCAAACAACCTATAAATTAATTTGGGACTAGGGATGGCAAAATACCCATCGGGTTTTACGATTCCATACCCGTACCCACGAACAAAAACCATACCCGCTACAATACCCTTACCCATTCGCGGGTATGAAATTGTACCCATATCCGTATCCGCGTGGGTAAAAATACCCGTCAGGTAACCCATACCTGATTAAACACCCACTACACACATGTTTATAATAGCACAAATATAATAAATAATGGTATAGTTAAAATAATAAATCACTAAAATATGAGTAAATAAATTGAAGACAATAATAAATGATATTGAAACATATAAGTTGACCATATCTTTGCTCAACACACACTTATGTTTGCTTAACTATGTTGATATTCAATATATGGTTGGGCCGGGTATAAATTACCCATGGGTACGCTGGTATGGGTAGTTGACGGGGGAGAATACAAAACCCCCAGAGGAAAGAAGCCCAATAAAGGCCTGCACAGGCCCAAATCGAAGGCCTACGGCCTTACCCAACGCACAGCAACCGGAGAAGTGAGCCGATCCGATCCTCGTTCCGTACGCTCGTACGGGACGGAGGCGGCTGACCTTCCCACGGGGCAGCCGACCCTCAGACCAAACGCTCGGGCGAGGCGGAGAGCCCCGACCTATGCCACGACCGACGTTGGGACTCACCGGCGTACGGCCCACGACCAGGCAGCGGAAAGTCCACTCATGGGCCCAGATGACGGGACGACACGCTACCCTCCTGCGCCCACGCCTGCTGCGACGTAACGACGATACGCTGCCACCGACTGCCAAGCGCGTGCCTGCGCGCGTGCTCATTGCGAATGGACGGGCCATCAACCACCTGACGCCACACGTCTGGAACAACCCGCCACGACAGGGCTAGGGGGATGACGCCGGGCTGTGTTTGACCCTCTAAAAGGGGGACACCCGGCAAGGCTTGGTGAGGCCGGCGCAACCAAACAAGCGCAAGAGACAGGACCACCGAGCCCCGCCTCATACGGTCTTACAAGGCAGAAGGCGACCGACCGAACTTCGCCCCTCGTTGGGACACGACGGTGCACGAGGCACCGTTACGGACAGACGAAATGACTCGGCAGCAACGCTCCGTAGCCAGATAATCCGCCACCTAACACCACGCCCGTCTGACGCCAAGAGGTAAAGAAAGGAGGCCAGGACGGACGGGACGGAACACCCTCCCCATGCGGCTCTCTGACTCCGTGAGAATGGAAGCATTCGTGGGTACACCGAACCCCCGGCACGGCTCAGCTACAGGACCGCGGATAGACGACTTCACCACATGTGACAAGGGCGTGTCGGGAACGCATGGATCTCTGGCAGGATTCTTGTAACAAGGGGATCCATGTGTCAGGATCCTTCCCTCATCTCTGTGTATCCTTTCCTCTTCTTTATCCTTCTCCCCTTGAACTGTAAGCTCATCCCTTGAACTATAAAAGGAAGGGAGGCACTCACAGAGAGGAGGATAGCAGGAACACCAGAAAGAGCACAGAGGCCAAGTATCAGGGAGACCCTCTCCACTGCGCTTGCGCCCACTGTAACACCTCCACATACCTCATAATACAAGAAACACACTCCACTGGACGTAGGGATTCATCCCGAACCAGTATAAACCTTCAAGTCTACCGGCTCACCATTCGGAGCGAGTCCGTTCTGACATCCCCACCGAACAACAAATCTACTGCTTGTGTCACCCCGATTCCCGGAACCACGACAGTAGTATGCACCCATACCCGTACCGCGTATCCGACGGGTATAAGATTGTGCCATTAAGGTACCCGCGGGTAGAGAAATCTTTCCATATCCGTCCTTATATCGGGTAAAACCCGTCGGGTACTCGGGTTTTGGGTATCCATTGCCATCTCTATTTGGGACACAGGGAGTAACATGCAATCACGACAAACTATTTGATCTAAACTATACTCATCAATAAGCTACACTGGCACACGATTCATGTGGTTCATTCTTCATTTATTTAGGGAGTAGAGTTTATTTTTTTTACCATCGAGCTGTTTTCAAAGTCCAACGCTAGTCTTTAAAACTCAGTGGGCCCCCACTCCACAAGTATAGACCACATATACCATGTCTCTTTTCTTTATTCAAGCTTCACTTGCTATTGTTCACAATTCTTATCTCAAGCGATCTCATACTTGTTTGCAAGCTTAATAAAATCATATGGCCTTTATTTGTCAATCTCCCATATAGATTATTAATCACATTGCAATACAAGATCCCAGCTCACGGCCTTTAACGAACTAATTAGTTATTTAGGCTATGTTTGGATACACCCAAGTAAGTGTCACCTGCTAGCTGGTTTGGATTCAAATAGTTCTAGCCAATAAAGCAACCGATAGGTGTACAATCTATCGAGCTACCCACAACAAACTATGCAAATGGCTGTGCGTGTGCAAAATTTGCACTATAGCAACGCTGTAACAGGTGTGGAGTTTAAAATGGGCAACGAGATGGATATGTTGTTAGAGATGGCCTTATAAGCAAATAACCGGTTGAATGTAGCTAATGCTAGCTAATATTTAATTAAAAGATAATTCCTAACGGATCTCAATATGGCCTTAATTGTTATGTTACTCGATCGAATCACCAAAACTCTAAGGAGGCTAGATGTACTTTCACATATCTTTATTGGGGAGCATCCAACGACTAATTGCTGTTAGCGCTAAAAAAGTAAAAAGGTCATTTAGAAAGATTCCAAATATCAATAATACAGGTGGTGCCCCTCGTGCTTGGCTATCTTAGGCTGTGTCTAACAACACTCCTTAAATATTATTTCCTATTCTTATTCCAACTACCCCTCTATCTGTCTACTGCAGCATTTATATGAAACAGTGTTTTGAGGCACTCATTCGAAGCACTCCATTAGAGATAGCCTTACACACAAAGCGCGTGATCGGCTGCCTGATTTTTTACTGTGCTGCACCAGTAGCTCGCAGAGAGGATGGCGCAGCACTAGCTGCAGCACGAACTGACGGCTGATAATGGCAACTGATCACGCCTAAACACACATAGACCTTATAACGAATGCTGAATGCATGAGGCTCTCTTCAGCAGCTCCTCCATCTCCCATCTTCCATCTCTATTTCAACTATTTTTCTCTCTGTCTACAGTGCAGCATTTAATTTTGCAGAATCAATATGGAAAAACCGTTGGATTCAGCCTAAGCAAGGATCGATGGATGGGTGAAACGGGTAAGGTCCGCAGTCTACCAAGTAGCTATGGACAAGGTGGAGACGAAATTGAATTATCTTAGTTAAGCACCAGGTGGTTTTCCTTGTGAAAAACGAGATGATTTTTGTGGGTCACATGGTGCGCGCGCGCGGGAGCCCTTGTGATGCACATGCACGTCGTGGCGGGGGCACGGGGCACCATACTGCCACCCGCATACAGCCTCACAGTTTGCGTGCGGCCGGCGCGCAAGCAACGCTGGGTCGCTCGCTGGCTCAGGCGTTGCTTGCTGCTTGCAGCTCTAGCAGGTGCCGAGTGCCGAGCAGGGATATTTTCTCGCCCCGCCCGAACGCGGGACGCCGACGACGCCCACTTGCCACAGCGAGAAAGCGATCGATCCCTGGATAGTACGCTGCCGGCCGGCAGGCTCGCTGCCATCAGATTCAGACCCGTGGACACCGTTCCCATTATCGGCCGGCCAACTTGCTGGCCGGGCATTGCCAAACTTCTGGCACCTCTACCGTTGTACCCTGCGGTGCAAACGCCGCCACCGTACCAGCCCACCAGCCACCAGCCAGAAGGAAGCTACTAGGCTAGACGCCCAGAGTGGTAGCTAAGCTCCGACTGCGTTGTGGCCGTGGATCCGACACGGCTCCGCTAAAGGACGACGACGACGGCGGCGGCGGCGGCGAGAGCGCGCTCGAGCAGGCATCTCCTCCTCTCTCACTCATGGCTCATCACGCGTACGCTTGCAAAGCGATGGGTGGTGGGCGTCGCCGTCGTCTCACCACGCTGCACTGCGCCTAGCTCTCCCCGCGCCGGGGTCCGACTCCGATCCAGACGGGAGAGCGGGGAGGGAGTGCGCGCTGCTTCTGCTTGATTTTGATCGGTTGGTTTCCGTTGCCGTCGTCAGCGCTGGTGGCTAGTGTCAGGCCGGTCGTCAGGCCAATCCCACCCGGCCCTCGCATCGCCGGCGGTCCATCCCATTCCCAGCAGGACCAACGGACCACGCACGGCGACGACTCATTCCGCATTGCTTGCTGGAGGTGTGGCTCGAGTCCTCGACTGCAGTGGGCTGTGGCCGTGGCGTGGGGCGTCCGCGTAATCGGCTGACGACGTAAGCGTCTGTTTGGAACAAAGCAATCCAAAACAAAAAAATTAAAAAAAAACGTAGGAATAAGATGAAGTGAAAAGTGAAAAATTACAGGAATCTAAAACACAGGAATAAAAAATTTAGACTGTTTGGATCGCAGGAATCCATAACATAGGAATCATAGTGTAGGATTAATAGAAATATTGATTATACGAAACATTCACACAAACAAACAACCATAAATCATGAAAAAATTAAAACAATTATTATTTTATCTATTTAAATCTCTTACAGGTCGGCCCTATGCTCTGTACACTGAGTTCATCCACCGCTTAAAGCACGGATGTGCTTTTTATCTGGTCATCGTTCTCATCCATAGCCATTCATATCCACAACGCAAGCAGACTGCAGACTTTCTTGCCCATGGAGTACACGCCATTGCCGCAGGTGGCAGCTGGCAGCTTGAAGGCGGCATGGTTCGGGTGAGCACACGGCAAGAAACCAAGTTCTAATCAGATCTGAAGCTTCTCTCTCTTCGTTTCTCACATGAACAAGGCGAGGCCGCAACAAAAATCTCTCTCCAGGATACAGGCTCGCAGTCAAGAATCGAAGGGAAGTGCTTGTTTTCTGGTTCGCTTGGTACCTCGTATTCCTCCTTTTGGGCTTCTTACCATGGATGAATCGATCTATTGCTTGCACTGCTTGAGTTTTTTGTGTATAAAATTTGCCATGGTGTGAGAGAGGACAGAGGAGAGACACAGAAAAGAGTGGCAGTGGTGAGTGAGCGAGCGCAGGAAGATTTCTCTTGATTCGGAGTGGATGATTTTTTTCCTGTGAAATGCACATATCTCAATTGAACCAGACGCACCCAGTCAATTTCTTTCCAAAGGAACTAGAAACTGTAAAATTCCTACGAAAATCCTTCGATCAGGCCCTAACTCTACTGTAGAGTTACGAGGTTTTATATCCCTATCATACGCCTACGATATCTGCCTGCGTGCCTACTATACGGCCTAGCAAGAAAAAACCAAATCTCCATTACTGTCCCGTCCCAGCCCGCAGCAAATGGGCGTCCTCCCCACTACTACTGTTGTAGGCTAGCCAACCAGCGATACAAAACACTGCAGCCAGCCCAGCCGGTGCCGCACCTACTCTGTACTGTACTCTCGCCCGCTGCTGCACTGCACTGTAGACAATTGCTTCCTGCTTCGGACAGTGATGCATGGTGCACCTGCTGACCTGCCTTGTGCTGTTGTGCATTATGGCGTACTAGAACGCGGCTAAGCAAAGCTGTTCGTGCTACTGGGTACTTTGATCAGGAGTGCATTGGTAGGTATTTTATGACACCACCATGAATGTTTTTTTTTTTTTTGGCCATTGAGCTAAGCTTCCACGTGGCAAGTTCAGGTTTTTTTTTTTTTTTGAGGGGGACGTGGCAAGTTCAGGTAAATTGAGATCACGCAGCAGTGCGTCGGTTGATTGAAGCCGCGGTGCTGTTCTCCGGACGGACGGCCCAGTCTACCCACAAAGACCAAGGCCTGCTCAACCGCTTTCAGGGCTCTGCTAGACGCTACATTGGGCCTATGGACCAGCAGGCCCTGTGGCCTGTTAAAAATCCTTCCACTAGGCCGTGCTCCTTGCGCGCGCGCGCGCTCTCTCTCTCTCGTTCGCTCGCTCTCGACCTGTTCTTATTCGGCCCACCTACTACGGGGAAACACAAAGCTAATTGCTCGCTCAATCAAGCCCCAAGAATCGCAGTGAAAAAGAAAGCCGGAAGAATCAGCCTCGCGTTCTTAATTTCGCAAAGAAAAAGGAGAAAAGATTCACTGTCATAATGAGTACTACGTTTAGAGCATTTATTTTTTTTAAAAAAAATTCCGAACAAGTACGTTTTCTCGGAAAAAAAGGGCGCACGAAAATCATAGCTGAATTTTGCCATGAGAAAGGTTCCCACATGAGATACTGGGACTTTATGCCGCGCGCGAGCGCGGGTGGAATCTGACTGAGCAAATCAAGTCCAAGTTCGTCTCCGTCCTCCAACTCGAATCGAAATATCAAAAAACGAAACAAAAAAAACTCGAATCGAAATCACGCGCGGGCGGGGCGCGGGAGAGAAAGCGGCTGGGCCATCTGCAGATTCCCAAAGCAGAAAAACCGGCGTGGAATAGGAACCTTGGACTTTTCGTGCGCGCATCGGGCCGCGGCCCCAATCGCCCAGCTGGATCACACCGACCCAACGTCTTCGACGCTGGCCGCCACGAAAGCGACGGCCCATCGGTGGGAATCCGATGCTCCGAACCAGACGGCAGCCGCACCCGAGAAGGAAGGAACCGTGTGGTCCCCACCGCGCAGTCTGATGCCATCCCGACGCGCCGGGCCCACAGGCAGCTGCCACAGTGGAGCCCGCTTGTCAGAGGAAAAAGGGAAAAGGAAACGTGGATGGGGGTGGGTGGGGTTAAATGCGAACGGGCGCACGCAGGGGCACATCTCATTCGCGCAATCGCGGAAAAAAGACAAGGAGACCAGCCGGAGTCGAGAGAGAGAGGCCGCCGGCCGCCGCTGCAGTCATGTCGGGGGGAATCGCTCGCGGCCGCCTCGCCGAGGAGCGCAAGGCCTGGCGCAAGAACCACCCGCACGTACGTGCCCCCTTCGATTCCTCTTCTCCCTTGGGTCTGTATCTATCGCTGCAGGCGGGAGCGTCTGATCTGCTCTGCTGCTTTGCTGTCGCAGGGTTTCGTCGCCAAGCCGGAGACGCTGGCCGACGGGACGGTGAACCTGATGATCTGGCACTGCACCATCCCCGGCAAGCAAGGGGTAAGCGAACCGTGCATGAATAGTACCGGATATTGCTCAGGCTCCGAAACCCTAGCTCTGTATAGTCCCTCGCATCCGGTGCTAGATCGGGGCGGTTTTCATGTCCATCACTAGGCTGCCCGCTGTTTGGTCCGATCCCTCGTCCGGTGTGCGCTAGGTTTGTTTATGCAGCGTCCAGCTCTGTCCAGTGTCACTGTGGTTGCGGTTTTCGGGCATGTTTGGATTAGCTGCCCCAAGTCTTAGGATTTTAGATTGGCCACCATTCGACCATGTCTATTGTGGCCTATGCCTTGATTTGGCTGTGTCCAAATCTTAGCTTGGCCACCTAGAGCCGCAATCCAAACATCCCCCAAGGTTCCTACGGTCAGCTGGTGACTTAGTTCGCGTGTTGTATGTTGATGCCATCGGAATTAGAGGGGGCACCGTATTATTTTTGCTTTATTGGATAGGGTTCTTTGATACTATTCGCAGGTTGCTAGAGCAGGGCGCATTTGTTGATGTGATCATGCAGTTTGACTAATGGCATGGCCTAGGTTTAAGTTACGTGTTCCTTATGGCTTCACTGTGTAAAAAAAAGATGGCTTCTTTCCGTGGGTTCAGCTTTTAACACAAACTTCCCCTATAAATCAAGTGCAATGCTGGTTCCGGATGAGATGCTTCAGATGTAGCGCAATGGAACATATCCCGGGGTGGTGGATTACGGAGTATAGTAGATTTTTTAATTGAAAGGATTCTTTGGGTTTAAGCCTCGGCTCTTAAGAGAGTTTGTGGTGGGGATAATACTGTAAATTATGATCATGTCGACTCTTTTGATTATCAAATTACAAGATGCCCAGTAGGAATCGATGAACTATTGAAGTAATATCATATCTGATTCGAGCCACCAACATGCTACAGAAGTATCTTTTCAATGCGCATTTTGTATCTCGACATGTTTAGGGCTTGTTTGATATCAAAGTATTTCTGCAGTTTTGCAACAAAACCATGGTATTGGAGAATACTATGGTTTTTCTGACCCAAAGGTGTTTGGTTAGCTCTTCCAAAACACAGTTTTGAATACCATGGTATAGCCAATACCGTAGTATTTTTGCAGTTTTGGATACTGCACCCAGGACCAAAGTTTTCACTCTGCGCAGCCCTTCTCCGCCCTCGTGCGTCCTTTTGACCCTGCGCACTCCTTGTTCGTCCTCCGTGCCTCCCCGTCCGGCCGCATGCCCCGCCGCCGCGCGCGCTACCCGTCCGGCCGCGCGTCCCCTCCGCCGGCCGCGCTCCTCGTCCGGCCGCGCGTCCCCTCCGCCGGCGGGCTAGATCCGGCCGGGAGGAGGCGCCATCCCCACGCCGCGCCGGGATGGAGAGGGAGATGGCGGCGGGGAGAGGCATGGAGAGGGCAGTGGCGCCCTCCCCGCGCCACGCCGGTGTTCACTCCTACCGGCGGCCTCGCTCCGCCGCGCCGACCCTGCCTCTCGCCACCATCCCCGCTCCTCCGCGCCGACCCCGCTCCTTGCCGCCTCCTATCGCCGGCCCCGCTCTCCCACCGCCATCCACTCCCCCCTGCGCCGAGGAGGCCTGGAGGCGGGGCATCTTCGATAGCCGAAGCGGGGACACGGCGACGATCCGGTGCCCAACCGGACCGAGGTGACGGCGGCGGCGCAGAGCCTAGGAGCGGGGAGGCTGTGGCCAGGTGCGCTGCCGGCGAGAGCAGGAGGATCTCACGCCCGCAAGTCCGTCTCCAGGAGAGGAAGAAAGAAAGGGAGTTAGACGAAAGGGAGGAGGAGACTATGGAACCAAACGGGTCACGGTATCAAAAAATACTACAGTTTTAATGCAGTATGTTGAAACTGTAGTATTCTTGTCACAACCAAAAAATACTACAGTATTCTAAAACCATGGTTTCAAAAACTTTGGTTCCAAACAGGGCCTTAATTGCTACTTCTTTTTTTTATAAGAATGTTCTATTGTTCATTGATTTGATTCTGAATTATCAATTATAGCATACTAGTGAGTTCCTGCCAGCCAGCTTGTAGTGAAACCTGAACTGGTGGCAGCAATTCCAATTTTGACTCATTTACTCTTTGTACCGTTAAGTTTGAGCAAAGAAGATGATACTGTATCTCAGCTTGTTTGATTTACCTTTTTATCTGTATTCAATGATTTAAATTCTTTTGCTTCAAGTTTTAATTGAATTCTTGTGCAAGGCTAGCAATTTGACCAACTTCATTGATTTGAATCTTGTTACTGCTATAACCTTACTGTTGATATAGTATTTCCATGGAAACTGTCTGTAATGAGACAGTACAGCTCTAACCTTCAACTCATCCCATATTTATTTGGTTGGCAGACTGACTGGGAAGGTGGATACTTCCCTCTTACCCTTCATTTCAGTGAGGATTACCCTAGCAAACCTCCCAAGTGCAAGTTCCCTCAGGGTTTCTTCCACCCAAATGTTTATCCCTCGGGAACAGTCTGCCTTTCTATTCTTAACGAGGACAGCGTAAGCTTCACAACCATTTTTTTGGTCTCTTTGATTCTATACTTGATTTCATGGTCTTACTGTTCCACTTTTCTCCTGTCAGGGTTGGAGACCTGCTATTACTGTTAAGCAGATTCTTGTTGGGATTCAGGATTTGCTTGATCAGCCAAATCCTGCTGATCCTGCTCAGACTGATGGCTATCACCTTTTTATCCAGGTTGGTTAAAAGTGATTTACTGCAGCTCTGCTATTGTTTGGGGCATCTGTTTGTCCAAAACCTTACTGCTTGGTAGTTTTGGAGTTCAGATATTCGGTCATTTGTTTCTTACGCTCCATTATTGTTTGCAGGATCCAGCGGAATATAAGAGGCGTGTTAGACTGCAGGCTAAGCAGTATCCTGCCCTGGTATGAGAACATTGCCTGTTGAGGGATCCATGCTGCACATCCGCATAGTTGTTGCTAGCGTCTTGAATGGAAGACCAAATGTGACATGGTGCTTTGAGAAGTGACTAGCATCATTCTGGACCGTGTCTGTTAACGGTGCTATTAACTGTTTCGAGTGCGCGTTTTGTGGGATAATGTCAAAACCTTGCTTTGTCTGCTCTATGTCAAGAACTGCCGTGTTGTCTGACACATCGATATGTTGAGAAACACATCAGTTTGCCTGGAGACTTGCTCAATTTTGGTGTTTCCGTTCTTTTCCCTCTATGCTTCTTGTGTCAACGGAATAGAGTTCATATTTTCTTGAAGCCATTACGTATTTACGTTGCTTCAGATGGCCTTTACGTAGTACTATGTATAAAGCCTACATAATCATACTTGGGTGTCTCCACGGTGCCTAACAGATATCTCTAAAAATGTTCACATCAGGCTTGGCTTTTGTTTATGTTGTTGAGAGTTTGGGGGAGATAAAGGTCGACCAGTTGTTATTTATTCCTGGTTAACCCACACAGTGCATCTCTATCACTGTAGATCCTAATAGGATTTGAGAAAATGTGGTTAATCAATTCATGCGGCATGTTTTCTTTTTTACAAGCGACATGTATACTTTTTTTAAAAGACCATGTATGCTATTGGAGAGTTGATCAAATAGAATTAAGTATTGAAATCATGGCACTGGCTTCCTAAAAATGTTTGATCAAATCTATTCTATTATATATATATATTATAATATTAAAGCAAATAAGATTTTACGTTCTCTCGGTCCATCACGACAGGTGGGATCCGTTTGTCAATAATAAAAAGAGGAGGGTTTTTTTTGCATTACTTTCGTGAATTAGATTTGGACTGCAGGAGGAGTCCACGCGAAAACGGATGCCCATATCACATATGAATTCCATTTTTGACGTTATATGTAAAGATGGAAAGCTAAAATCTTAGCCTTGCACTTTAAAATTCCTTCTCAGTCAGCAGGAATCGTCGAAACAATTTGACGTGAAATTCATTCACAAAATAAATTCGAACTGAATAAGGAGTCCACGTGAAAACGAATGCACATGTCACATACGGACTTCATTTTCAATATTGTATATATTGATGGAAAGCTAAAATCACAACATTTTCAACCCAACTCAAACCATGTTAAAATTAGCTCTCAGTCAGCGGGAATCGACGAAACAATGTGACGTAGAATTTATTCACGAACCAGATTCGGACTGCAAAATGAGTCCACGCTAAAACGGACGCCTAGGTCACATACGGACTCCGTTTTCAACGTTCTGTATATTGATGAAAAGCTAAAATCATAAATTTCCAATCCAATTGAAACCAATTTAAAATTCACTCTCAGTGAATAGAAATCGTCGAAACAATGTGACGTGAAATTTATTCACGAGCCTGATTCAGACTGCAGGAGCTAACATACGCGAAAACAGATGCCTAAGTCACGTACAGACTCCGTATTCGATGTTCTATATAATGCCAGAAATAAAAAAAAACTATATTTCGAACTCAACTGACGCCACCCTAAATTTCGCTCGTAGGCAACAGAAAAATTCGAAACAATAAGAAATAGAATTTATTCGTGAAGCATATTCTTATATGTATTATGTATTGATCTAAAGATGTTTAAAGATTTTTTCTTTCTTTCGTTGCAACGCACGGGCATTTTGCTCAACTGCTCACCATGGATTAGCAAAATTTTCGTCACGCAAAGGTGTTCCTTTTCTGAACCTGTCCTGTCAGCATAATCACCGGCCCCTCTGCCCCTCGGTACAACTGTCATAGCATAACAGAAATGCCTTGGTCGACAATCTGAAGACTGTTTTCTTTTCATCTTTGTCTCCTCTGGCCGCAGCATGGATGATACAGGCAGGTTAATCCTTTACTGTGAGCTTCAGAGCATATAAACCGAAGAATCACTGTCAAGATTTCGGTGGAACGACACAAAGAGGCATGATGATTGTGGCTCTGAGACCTTATTATCTTAAACTAATCGTGTGCTCAATACTACAATAGACAAGCAATGGCACAATGTTTTTTTTTCAGATTTACTGCTCTTCGATCGTCTGGTGTTTGTCTATCTATCAGTCAAATTGTTTTGTGTGTATTTTGTGTCTGTTTTGTTAAATTACTATATATATATACACACAAAAAATACTATATATTGTTACATTGTAATTTTTTGTATTGTGTTATGTAATTTTGATATGTGACTCATGGATTGAATTTCATCAGTCACCAATGTGAAAATATAAAATGTGACTAATATATTGAATTCTATCTGTCATCATAGTAAATGTCTAATGCCTGTAAAGTGTGACCGATGAAAAATTAAAAATTAGTCATCTGATGAAGAAAGACATTTTTTTTTCGTTTAAAGTTTAGTAGTACAGGTTAGCAGAATAACAAAGATATTTGTATCACCAGTGGCAGTAGCCTAGTGTCCCTCCTTTTTTTTTTGTTCTGCGTTCCATTAAGTTCCAACTTCCAACAGACGGAGCACGCACGGGAGCGCGAGTCCAACACCTCTCACGCGGCGCAAGCCAGGTTAGGGTTTAGCCATGGCGGCGGAGGACCAGGCTCCGCGTACCAAGGCTCATCCCGACAAGGCTAAGAAGCGAAAGAAGCCCAAGAAGGACAAGTGGGGCCAGCCTCTGGCCAGCGCAGCCGAGGAGCCGTCGGTGGAGCCGGGGCTAGAGCTCCCGGCGGAGGGAGTTGAGGCGGCGGCACAGTTGGATGCGCCCGCGGCGGCGGCGGCGGAGGCTGGGAGCTATGAGCCCGGCAAGGTTGTGGCGAGCGGCTTGCCCTACACGAACACCGAGGAGGACATCCGGAAGCTGTTCGGGTTCTACGGGCCCCTCCGGTCGGTGCAGCTCTCTCGGTTCCCGGACTCCGGCAACTTCCGCGGCCTCGTCTTCGTCTGCTTCGAGGTCCATACTCCACTGCCACCAGGCCACCGCACTTCCTTCTTTAGACTTTGCATTGCGTCGGTTCTTGCAGCGTTGCTTTTTGTTCCCCTGATGCCGATGCCGTAATTTCGATAGGGATAAGAGTAAGAATCTGTTCAAGTTGGTAACTTGGTATACAGACGAGAAATGGTGTGAGCCTCGCTACTTTGCAACTGGATGTTTTTGTCGTTTGTATGAATTGGTATGCAGCCACGATCGACTAGAATGCTGCTCTGATTGGGACTACCTTTTTAGATGACGAGCTTGATTGTTGATTGTTTCATCTACAAAATGAATAGTGAGCTTCACATTAAAAATTGTGGTATTGGTTTTGTTGCATTCCTGATCCATGGATCCTCTGCCGTAGTTCTTGAGTCCCTGTGCAGCATAGATCTATGTGTGTGTGTGATGACTAATTGGAAGACTGCTGAAGTTTTAGTTTTGTGGCCCTATTAGCCGTATTTCCCATCTGAACCAGTATCATTTCCGTCTTTTTACTGGCGGCAATTTATGAACTTGGTTAGTATTGATCGCGAAAGATGAAGGGATTTCAAAATTTGGATCTTACAACCAGGTTGTAATTTTGTTATTCCTGACAAGTCTGAATGTCTGATTTCATTCCAATTCGTGCAGTCAGACGAAGATGCAGTGAAGTCCCTTGATCTTGATGGATTCAAAATGTAAGGTTGCCAGCACCTGTTAATTTCTCTTGTACTCATCACAGCATGGTGGCCAAAATCCTTTTCTTTTTACTAATATACACCTTGCCTGTACAGTGGCAGCAGACATATGAGGGTTGAAAGATGCAGAATGACTACTGCCTCAAATAGGAAAAGGAAAGCAGAGTTCCAAACTGACCCTGAGAAGTCTGAAGGCTGCCTCTCGGCATATGTTGGCAATCTCTCATGGAATGTTACCGAAAAGGACCTGCGAGCTTTCTTCAAATCATCGAAGATTGCATCCATAAGATTTGCCATCGATAAGAGAACCGGAGGTTCTCGTGGCTTCTGTCATGTTGATTTTCAAGACGACGAGTCGCTCGAGAGAGCCGTAGCAATGAACCAGTCTGAACTGCAGGGCAGGCCTGTGAAAGTAGCGTATTCGGTCAGTAACAGGGGCTGAAGAGTGAAGAGTTTCAGCAGTCAATGTTTAGTACCTAGTGACCTCGTAGTGTTGTGGTTTTGCTCCCTCAGTTTTGGTTGATCTTTCCGTTCTTTGAAAGAAAGATTTTGGAATCGAATACATGGTGCCAACTCTTGCATCAAACATGTGGCAAATGTAATACAGATACTTGGCGGCTGTAGTCCGCATAAGAAATGAAGGATGATGACAGTTGGGCGACAGGTGATATGACTGTATAAAACGAGTTGAAGTAAACCTGCATCTCATGGTTTTTGTCCCTGAATGAATGTTTCCAGGACCACATTGCTCTGATAGAAAAAAAAACCAACCTGCGCCATTTGGAAAACATCCTACAGCTGGTCAATTTGGAAATGCCCCTGATTAAGGCGTGCGTGCGTGCTTGCTTGCAGTCCAGCGCATGAACTGCCTGCCTGCCTGATGTGTGATGTCGTCCTCCGGCGACCGTCGACAGGCTCGTGGTACAGTACTAGTGGCAGCAGGGGGCGGGGGCCAACCTACCTGGGCTGGGACTGCCGGGGCGCTGCTTGCTTGTTGTTGATGCGTGCTTGTGCACGCGGCTGGCCATCATTGCCACTGCGTTGGTCCGATGGGAGCAAAGGAAGGAAGAAACCAAGCAAAGTGCGGCGGTGTGCGGACACGTCATGATGCAGTAGGAGCGCACGGCCGGCAGCCCTCGTTGGTTCCACGAGCAGAGCAGTTCATTGATGTCCTGACCGGCCGTGGTGCGCTGCAGCTCCCCTGCTGGCCCAAGACCGAGAGGCGGCGGCGGAAGCTTTCCAGCGTCCTCCTCGTCCTCCTCCGGGTCCGGGGCCGGCCCCGACGGCCGGAAGAGTCCGAGATTAGCAGGGTAAGCAGCAGCAGGACTTGTTTAGAAATCTACTCACTCGCTATTTCGTTATCTTATCACAAACACACACACACACTCTCTCTCTCTCTCTGATCTCTGATCTCTGATCTCTCTCACAGAGAGAGAGAGGAAGAAAGAAGTAAAGTGCACATGCAGGTGCAGGACCCTGACTGACACGGGCGCTGGTTCCATATTTGGTGGTGGTGTTGACTCGGCTGGCCGGACGGACGGACGGACGCATCCGCATCCACCGAGCTACGTGCTGACAAGATCATGTGGGCAGCAAGGAGGAAGCGCGAGATGCCCGTGACGTTTATTTATGCCTCCCATACCATTCCCACGCGGCTGATTCTTCTGCCACCGCCACGGCACATGATGCTCCCTCCTCCCAGAAGCAGAAGCAGAAGCAGAAGCAGAGTGAAATCTCACGTTGCTCGCGGAGAGCCGGGAATGTTGCTGCGATGCAAAGCGGGCGCCGGGCACCCATGTCGTCTCGCACGCAAACGCTGCACGGCACTGGCGGATCGGGAGCTGGAATCAGTAATGGCCACGCATGTGAGGTGTGGATCTAGCCCGCTGCGTGCTTGATCGACTCGATCGATCGATCGATCGATCGTAAACAAATCGCTCGATCTATCGTCATCGTAGGAGCAGCAGCAGCGGTGCGGTACGTACGTTTGTGTCATTGATTGCCGGCCGGGGCCGGTTGCAGCTAGCTGGAGTAGATCTACATACGCCATTCTTCCATTCCATTCCTGGACCGGGCGCTGTAACAGTAAGCCCTGCTTGGTCGATTAGCTTCGTTCGTTTTCGGCACACGAACGAATTGGCAATTTGGGACCGACTTTTGGTGCTGCTTGGGTTTGCCTCGGGTTCCCGTACGTCCGTGGGGTTGGCTGTCGCGGCATTTGCTGCAGCACGCAGCACGTCCACGTCTGGGCACGCGAGGCCAGCTGGGAGCCTGGCCCCCGACCCGATCGACCCCCCGGCCGGTTCCATTCCATCCATCCATCCATCCATCCATCCATCCGTGCGTCGCGTCCGCCCCCACACCAACACGTTTTAGAGGCCTGGCCGGCCACAGTCGTCCTGGAGTCCTTGGCGGTCACCACGCCAACAACAAAAATGTGGGTTTAGGGCGGATCAACGCCTGTTGGCTCCATCGCCCTCTGCCTTTGCTTGCTCGCGACGAATAATGATACCAAGATCTGAGAGGCGCGCCAAAGAGGAAACGATCAAGATCTGAGATTAAATACGTAGGCACAGGCAGCAGGCCATTATATACGTGTTTTCTGATTTATATTCCCATCAGCTGTGAAGATGCCATCATGTCGCTCGATTCCTTTTGGCTTGTTTTTCCGGGCGCGAATGCTTTGTTTTTTTTTTATATATACATAAGAGATGCGAATGATTTGTTAATGCGTGTGGAAAATATGCAACATCCAACGATGCTAACTTATATGGAACAAGCGACACCCCCTGCACTCCCTCTGTCCCCTAGCACCAGTAGCAAAGCACCAACCACTTGGAGCCGAGATCAAGATCAGAAGATCTGAGACACGTGGAGGACTCCCTCCACTTATCATTAGATCGCATTAATAAACTATTATTACTCCTACTCCGTCTACTATAAATCCTCCCTGCGTGGCCGTCCAAACAAAGAAAACATCAAAAACGATCCTCCTCCGCGGGCCGAACAAAAAGAGCAGCGAGCAGTAGAAATAACTCCCCGACCCCGACGCCGAGTCGAGAGAGAGAGAAAAAGCGCGGGGGCGCGAACAACAGCTCCGCCCGGCACCGCACCCCTATCTATCCATCACCCTCCTTCTCTCTCTCCCCCCATACCCACCCCCACCCCCACCCCGTCGCGTCGCGTCCCCCCGATCCCCCAAATTCCCCATGGATCACCACCACCACCACCACCTCACGCCGCCGTCGCCGATGGAGAACGCGGCGGAGGGGGCGGGGGCATCCTCGAAGCCGCCGACGCCGGCGTCCACGCCCAACGCGCGCCTCGCGCCTGCGCCCTCCGCGCGCGCCTCCGCCACGCCGCCGCGCGCCTCCACGCCCTCCTCCGCGTCCGCGCCCGCCTCCCGCACCGTCTACAGCGACCGCTTCATACCCAGCCGCACCGGATCCAACCTCGCGCTCTTCGACCTCGCGCCCTCGCCCTCCGCCGCGTCCCACTCCCCGCGCGACGCCGCCGACGCCGCCTCATCCGGATCTGCGCAGCACGCCGCGTCCACCTACTGCGCGCTCCTCCGCGCCGCGCTCTTCGGCCCCGACTCGCCCGACAGGCTCGCGTCCTCGGCCGCCGCGTGCTCGTCCTCGTCCTCCTCTACCCCCTCCGCCGCGACTGGGGCGCCGGCGCTCGGCACCCCAGCCACCGGGAACATCTTCAGATTCAAGGCTGAGGTGCCACGGAACGCCAAGAGGGCGCTGTTTTCGGGCGGGGACGACGAGGACGCGCTGTTCCCCGGCATTTTCACCACCAGGGGCGCCGGGCCAAGGAAGATCGCAAGGTCGCCCTACAAGGTGAGAATTCAGGTTCTTGATTTGGTTTCTTGGGCGCCGCCTGTTTCTTGATTTGGTTTCCTGGGGGGCCCCGCGCATCAAAGATTTGATATTTCGCCAATTGCCTTCATGTGCATGACTCCGAATCGCTCATAAGAGTCGGGGTTGGTTTCAAGAACGCAGCGCCAATTTCCTAGTCTCCGCACCGTCATTCTTGGGGTCTTTGCGCTAACTATTTTTCTTGATGATGTCCCCTGTAGGTGCTCGATGCGCCCGCTTTGCAGGACGACTTCTACCTCAACCTAGTCGATTGGTCCTCACACAATGTCCTCGCTGTTGGGTTGGGCAATTGCGTTTACCTGTGGAATGCATGCAGCAGTAAGGTGAACAGCCACGGGCATCCTTACAAGACTGTACGGTTTCTGAGGATTGAAGACGGGTTCTTGACATGCTTATCCCTGTGCAGGTCACCAAGCTATGCGATTTGGGGGTGGATGACAATGTCTGTTCCGTGGGGTGGGCACAGCGCGGCACTCACCTAGCTGTAGGGACAAATCAAGGAACAGTTCAGGTTATGCCTCATTCCTATCTCGAATATCATTCCATCAAGTATCTGATGATACATGGACATATCTTTAGTACAATGCACTGTAAGCATAAAAAAAATTACAGCTTTGCACAGCAATCACATGAAATTTGACAATTGTGCAACACTGCTATCAGCTCAGCAGCAGGCAATCTGCCTTGTAACACCTCTATCTATAGGTCGATTTTTGTTTGTGCTCCAACATCTGTATTCATTTATGCCAAATCTTTTCTCTTGATTGTACTACGATAGACACAAAAACCTACTATATACTTTTATGGAAAACCTTAACCGCAATAAATGCCATTCTCATTTATATTCTCACACCTCAAAGAATGATTTCTATCTTCTGTTTCTTTCTCTTGATTTAGAATCTTTTTTTTAGGGAATCAGTATTTTTTTTTGCACAAATAGTGAAAGATGAATCCTTGTAGCCTTTCGTAATGTTATGTAGAGTTGCCACTTTAAGAATCTCTTGAGGATCTAATTGTCATGTTACATTTTGTCTTATATAGATATGGGATGCAACTCGCTGTAAAAGAATAAGAACGATGGAATGCCATCGCCTGCGTGTAGGTGCTCTCGCATGGAGTTCTTCGTTGCTTTCTTCTGGAAGTCGCGACAAGATCATTCTCCATCACGATATCCGTGCCCAAGAAGATTATGTTAGCAAGCTTATTGGGCATAAATCTGAGGTAATACAATTGTGTTTCCTTATAAAATGCTTTTTTTTTTGTATGCATCATTGCATCAAATCTGATGATTTGTCAAGTATGTCCATACTTCTAGTGAGCTTCATGTTTCTGTTTTGATAAAGTTGGTTTCCTAATTCCGCACACCTTCCAGGTTTGTGGGCTCAAGTGGTCTTATGACAATCGTCAGCTTGCATCTGGTGGCAATGACAACAGAGTAAGATGCCTGTCCATACTATTCTTAAAAAACTCGACCTGCGGGACCTAGCCGGCCCACGTCATTAGTGAAAGAAGAATCAACCTCTCACATAGGCCGAGAAAACCCCCGAACCCCCCTCCCACCCCGTACACAGGACCCGGTCCCCAGGTGAGTCCAGTTCGGCGCACTGCACCGTGCCCTGGCTGGGTCGGGTTCCACCGTGCTTTGAGGAATTGGGAGGGGCGAGGGGATTTTTTTAACCCCAGATCGAAATTCGTTCCCACCGGGACTCGAACTCGAGAGCTGAGGAGTGCCGCTCGGAGCTCCTAACCAACTCGGCTAGAAGTCCTTTGGCCTGTCCATACTATTCTTAGGATTTCACAATGTTATTTCTTCTCCCCATACTAATATTTCCCCCTTGTCCAGCTTTTTGTTTGGAATCCACATTCAGTACAGCCAGTGCTGAAGTATACTCAGCACACGGCAGCTGTCAAAGCTATTGCTTGGTCACCTCATCTCCATGGTCTGCTTGCATCCGGTGGAGGAACTGCAGATAGATGCATACGATTTTGGAATACAACTACAAATACACACTTGAGCTGTGTGGACACTGGTAGTCAGGTAATTTTGAATTTATCAATACCTGCAATCCTAATTTATCTTTCTGCTCATTATTATAAAATAGCAATAATTTTTTTGAAGAGTTTAGAGCATCAGCACATTTGTATTCTAAAGAAATGATCAGAAAAAGATCTAGATTCTATACCATTGAGGTTAACTTACATACTAGCATTTATATGTTTATACCCACATCTGCAAGAGGTCGTACTTCCACTCTGAGAATCCAAACAGAGGAAAACAACAACAAAGCCTTGCAGTCCCTGTCCCAAGCAAGTTGGGTTAGGCTAGTACTAAATTCCAACATGAGCCACCAACAAGACAAAGTAACAGCAAAGAACAAACAAAAAAAAGACTCCCAAGAAATGTCCATCTGCTTTCACTTTTGATTATGTTTTATATGTTCAGGGACATCTCTTGGAGTCTCTCTGTTAAGGCAGGGAATTGTTTGCATAGCATTGGGTGGCAGGTTAGTCAGGTTGGTCTTGTATCCCGGGCAGGGAGATTGGATGTTTGAATACCACGTAGATAGTATTTAAAGGAAGTAGGTGGATGTGGCCCTGGACCTTGTTGGCGCGGCGCTGCGGAGCAATGTTTAGAGCTCAAGGGTGCACCAGTGAGGCAGGGTACAGGAGTCAAGAGGAACTAGATTAATACAATGTAATGCCTGTCCAATCCTAAGCTGCATCCTGGCTATAAGATGCCCAAGCACAGGCAAATATCCCAACTGACTAATGTAATCCTTATAAACTAACTAAACCAGTACTTATCTATAAACGAGCTGATCCAATTCTATCTCTAAGCCGGCGTGGACTGCTGGACAACATCCTGGTGTCGGAATGAATCTGAGGAGCTCTGCAGTAGCTTGCAGAGAATCACTCTAAGAGTGGATCATGTGAAGTGATTCTCATAAATGAAAGGGCTAGGAGCTGAAAAAGTAGCTTCTCCTGATTCAGAAACAACTTCTCCATTGAATTTATCCTATAGAATCGCAAGAGAATCACTTTCAGCTACGTAATCACTTCTCTCAGAGATTTGAGTTTATCCTATAGAATCACAAGAGAATCACTATCAGCTACGTAATCACTTCTCTCAGAGAATCAGAATCAGAGAGACCTCTACCAAACAGGCCAAGTGTTACTGTGAAGGCAGGGAATTTTTTGCGTAGGATTGGGTGTTAGGGTAGTCAGGTCGATCTTATGTCATAGGCAGGGAGATTGGACGCTGCAACCTGCAATACGGTAGATTGTATTTAAAGGAAGTAGATGGATGTGGCCCTCAACCTTGTTGGCGCTGCGCGGTGGAGCAATGGTTGAAGCTCATGGTGCATCAGCGAGACAGAGCACAAGAGTAACTAGATGAATACAATCTGATGCCTGCCCGATCCTTCGCTCCTAGCTGCATCTCGGTTATAAGATGCCTGAGCACAGCCAAATACCTCATCCAACTAATCTAATCCAAACAAACTGACTAATCTACTTACCTGTAAACTAACTGATCCAATTCCATCTCTAAGCCGATGTCGGCTGCTGCACAACGTCCTGGCGTCGGAACTTCTCGTTGCGGCATTTGTGCTCTATCTCCACAGGACTTCTTGTTTGCTTACAAATACTGAGGATGCTAAATGACTTGCAGGTCTGCAATCTTGTCTGGTCAAAGAATGTAAATGAGCTTGTTAGCACCCACGGATACTCTCAGAACCAAATAATTGTTTGGAGATATCCAACAATGTCGAAGGTATGGTGCAAGCTTATTCTGGAGTTGAGGTACACTATGCCTGCTATTGCTTGTATTAACTCGATTCCCTTTTGGTATTTGCAGCTTGCCACTTTGACAGGGCATACATACAGAGTATTGTATTTAGCTATTTCCCCTGATGGACAGGTGAGTCTTGGTGACCTTTTTCCGAGCTCTGTTTGATATACCTAGCATAATTAGTCCTCACTGCCTTTCCACTGCTGATATCAACAGACTATAGTTACTGGTGCTGGTGACGAAACACTCCGGTTTTGGAACGTGTTTCCCTCTCCAAAGTCCCAGGTACTTAAAATCTGCAAATATAATTTCATTTTGTACATTATCCCATTTCTCATATAGCTTCCTAAGTTAGCTTGGTTCATGCTTGTCTTTCAGAGTTCGGACAGTTTAAGTTGCATTGGAGGAACATCATTCGTTAGAAGCTACATCCGGTGACACTGGGAATGCAGTTTCTCTGAGCTATTAAGATTATTGCAGCATATGTTGATGATCATCAACATTGTTCTATTCGCGCCACCCATGCCACCAGGCCATAACCATCAATACTTGCCGATTTTTTTGAGATGGCACGATGCAATGTGATGAACTGGCTTGTGAATCCGGGCATGGCTCTTTTGCTGACAGAATGTACATATTTATGAGAACAATGGCGCTGTAGGAGTGAACATTGCGGAGGCCTTGTATTAGCATCATTCCTTATTCTGATGGATAAGAATACGCCCTCTTGTCTTTGCTCCTTTTGGTAGTCAGACCTCCCCCAGCAGCTGTTTCTTTAGTGTGCTAGCAGTTAACCTATTCGAAACACTTACTAACTCGTGATGACCATTCATTCATCCATGTTGCCATGTTGGTATGGTGTAAAATGAGAATACTTGTTCGAAATTCATTGCATCTGTCTTGGAAAGAGGGGCTGATTTAGCCTGGATTCGTTTGTTTCTTTTCCACTTTGAGATGTATCAGAAATGAGTGTTCATTGTCTAGTGGCCTGAATACCATGAGTGATGTTTGTTTGGTTTTTTTTTTTTTTTTTTTTTTTTTTGGGGGGGGGGTTCAGGCTGTGAAGTGAAGCCTTAAACACTTTGGGGCTCTGGGCCCAGCACTGGTGGCAGTTGCGTCATGCTACCGTGGCATTGCCACTCAATCCTTTGCAATCCATAATTGAAGACAATTGATGGTTCAATCAAATCAGTGGCTATGGTCCCACAGGAACTAGATAAGGCCTGTGCAAACCCAGTCTGAACTCAACCTGATAGGACTGAAGCTTTCACACTGCTAGCACACAACGCACAAGTCACAATCAATTCACAGCTAGCTTTTTCAGCAGAATTTCGTCGGCTGCTTGAGGCCTCTAGGAGGAAAATCACGGTTACTCGCGGAGTTATTGTGAAGATAGCCGATTCTGAAGCCAAAGCACCAGCAATGCTGAACCAATGATTACTCTCTCAGCCATGGTTCCGGTGCGACGTCGCGGTCGGGTTAAGCACGGAACTCTCCTCTTGAAAAGGCAACACGGAAACGGGGTTCATCTGGGTTGGCTGCTAGGTTTCTCAGGTCAGGCTCACTCGTGTCTGAGGTAACCCCTGTAGTACTTTGCAACTGTGGAAGCGACGGCGCAGAGCACAGTGCTCAACGAGATTGCATGGTCAGAGATGGATCCTGAGCGAGTTGAAAAGGTACCGGCTGGGGCGAGGCTTTCTCTCATCACCAGCTGCCAAGTGCCGACTACTCTGAATCCAAGGAACTGGTGTTACCGATCGAGATAGAACCTACGTCTATGATGACTGAGAACGGCCACCCGCTGTCGCCAGAGACGAAGCGGCGATTCAGATTTAGCCGGCTCTGGTTCTGTTGCTATGAAACATGACTGTCAAGTGCCAACGATCAGCCAACAGTACCGGTAATCGATGGGTCACACTCACACTGTGGTCTTGTCACAGCAAAGCTAGGAGGAGGAGAGATGCAGGTGCAGGCTTGCAGGCTTAATTGTTCTTGTGGGCCGACGGGACAAAGGCCCTAGGGGGGAGGAAGTGGCGTGGAAGCCCGGCAAGCGGAGGAAGATGGAAAGGATTTGTTGGAGTTGCAGCATATGCATGGGGATGGAATAGATGGACGGATAATGGGGGTGGCTGTAGGTGGAGCAACCAACCAGGCGATTGGGACCCTTGGCTTGTACTCCCCAACAGACGCCTCCTCTCACGGTCTCACCAACCGAATTATTTCTCCACGATTTCTGGTGTGCCCCTCCCCTCCTCTCCTCTCCCTTCCTTGCAAATGCTCTCTCCGCCATCGTCCACGCACAAGACGCTAATAAAAAGTCTACTAGAAACAGCTATGCACCCACTGAATTTCCTAACCCATCCTACAGCAAGTAGCGGCAGCAGTACACCACCAGGTCAACAAGCGCTCCAAGTCTTCCCCCCTGCGAGATGCTGCTGCAGTGCGGCGATTGTCAAAGCAGCAGGCAAAGACATCTCTGGACGCCGCGCGCCGCATCTTCCTTTTTTTCCTCAGCTGTGACTGACGGATCTGATGAATAATCCAATCCAAGGAACCTGCCTGCCTGCTGCAACCTGCAAGTAACCAACCAAGTACTGCAAGAAGCAGTTGTCGTACGTACCAGATGGAGGGGGACTCTACAGTCTGCACTGCACGCCAACCTTTTGCTAAGGCTAATGCTAATTGCTAAGCCACTACTACGCTACAAAAACCCTCGTGTTCCTTTTTTTTTTTTGCCCTTGGCCTTTGCCTTTTTTTTTTTTTTTTTTTGCTTTCACCAAAGCTTCAGGTCCTACAGCCCAATTCCGTAGAGCACGGTGTGTGTGACGCTGCTTTCGCCTCGCACAGACCGCCATGCGATCCAAAGCCCGGTGCTTTATTCCAGATTTCCCCTTGCCCTGCCGAGCCAGCTACGCTTTGTTTTGTTCCCTCGTCTTTCTCATGCTTTTCAGCATGCGTACGGTGTACTACTAGGAGTAGAGACGTGCGTACGTAGAGGGCTAGGCTGCTTTTTGACAGGTACCCCGTTCGTGTCGTCTACCTGCAGCCTGCACTCTGATGAACATCAGTAGCGAAGCAGGTGTGCGTGTGCCGGGCGAATCGTGGGGAAATGGTGCATCTTCCTTCCTAGTCATGAGATGGTAATCAAATAAGGCAATTGTCCCAGCACCGCTGCCTGCCTGTTGCCCGGCAAATACAGTACGTACTGACAGATCCATTTGGGGCGCAATGCAGGAGTACTCCACGGGCACAGACAGCAGGGAAAGCTCTTGCCATTTGCTTGAGCAGCTTTTCGTTTCGGTAAGGTAAGGTAAAGGCTCCAGCAGTCGCTTGCCATCGGGACGAGCGGAGGACGCGGACTCGTACGCGCTCGTCCGTAGGATTAGACTGCTCCTGCTCGGCTCGACAGTCACGACCCTCCTGGGGAGCGTGGACACTGGACAGACAGGGACGGGGCGTGGAAATATAGGGAAAAGGTTAGCCGATCCACCCGACAGAGAACCCCGTCTGTCAACAGGTTCGTCAGCAGCAGAAGAAGAAGATGTAGCTACAGGTTCAGAGACGAGAAGATGTCATGAACTTGGTACTAATATGTGATGAGCGAGAAGACGACGACTCGAGGCGGTTCCGCGCGCTGGAGGGGCGGCAGTGGTCTCTCTCCATGCAACAGGATCCATGGATCTGTCAATCGTTTTCTGCAGTTTTATTTTATTCAGAGATCATACGACTATTAGACAGAGGAGGTGGAGCAGCTAGCGCTGCTGTAGTAGAGTAATAGCTCTCGATTATTCAGAGGGTCTCTGAGAGGATCGGAAGGCTTCCTAGTTCCTAGTACCTGAGAGCCGCGGCGGCACCGACAGGCAGGCAGGCAGGCAGGCAGGCCGCGGTCGCGACAGCTGTGCGGCCGGGTGGTGCGCGCGGCGTCGCTGTCGAGGAACTCTCTCCAACGTCCTCCAGCCCCCCAGGCCGCCCGAACCACCGCGCGCGCGGCGTCGACTGCCGACGGCACGCGCGCGCCCAGCCGCCACTACTACCCCGCCAGCCCCGGCCCCGGCACCGGGAATATAGCCCTGTACTTGCGGATTGCTTTGCAGACTATCCATCACGCGGCGATCACGACGACCCCGGCCAGACCTGCCCAGTGGTGGTACTGGCACTGGTACTGGTACGGGTACCACACGCCACGGTACAGCACCCGGCCGTAGTGTATGCCACACGTCCCTGTCTCTCACACTGTAGTAGGTAGGGCTACACATGGACCTAGCGACTGCATGCGGACACCCCGGCTCCAGCTCCCTGTTCTTGGAGCTCTGCCCTTTCTTCGATCGTGCGGCTCGCGCGATCCCTGTCAGTAGCAGGAATTAAGCACGGCGGCCTTCGTCTCCGTTGACATGAACCCATCCAACTTTGGAGCGAGGGAACGAGGGAGCTGCAAATGAAACGGCCCGGCCGGTACCAGTCACCGCGCATTGATTAATTAACGCTTGACAGGTTTCCGTGCTCTCAACCACACGCGCGGCGGGGGCGGCTCTGATAAAACGTGCGCGTGACAACACTTATTAAGGCTTGCCGTGCCGTGACGCGCCGCTCGCTCGCCCATTCCGCAGCGTGCACATTAATTCTGCTCAAGAATCTCACCTCACCACAGACGGCTCTCCTTCGTTTGCAGCTCACACTCCATATAGTATGCAACAAGACAAACGGAATGGAGACAAGAAGAAACAACGAGGAGTGGTGGAGGACTGACAAGAGAAGGACGAATGACCTGCAAAAACCATGCAGCGGGTAGGATGATCTCGATCGTGCCAAACGTGTGTGAGTTTCCACCCCTCCATCCGCCGATCGATCGAGCAGAGCAGCGGCCGCTCCTCCTGGTCGTGACGTGGGCCCCGTCGACGTCCACCGATCCAGGTGGCTGCCCGACTGTCCGCAATTACACCTACTGCACGCCGGTTTAGGTTTTGGCCCCGGCCGGCCCAGTGCAGTGGCCACGGGTCACTCGACGCCTCCACCCGTCCGGCCGTAGAATCGTAATTAATTCATGCCGTCACGTGGGCCACCGTAAGCCGACTAGACTTGCACGTCCTGACTCCCCGGCCACAGAGCACATTTCTGTGTTCTCGCGATCTAGCTAGCTTCACTTCACACTTGAAGGCCAACAGTACATTGTACAGTCTATTAAGACTATAATACTCTATCTATCCCTCTCAAATTATACAAGATTTTGAGCTACGAAGAGTCATGCATCATTTTAATATATAAGGTTTTTTTTATATATATTTTTACAATTTGAGAGAGTAAAATACAGCGAGCTACATGATGTAACAATATACCGATGTTTCTCACCATCACTTACATAGGATTACATAGAACCCACCAACAAAACAGGTCCCACGCCTTAAAGATGAGAAAAAAAATTGACTTTAGATAAATCAAGTGCTATAAAATGGAAGGAGTCCATGTATATATATATATATAACAAGATAAGATACGGATCGATTGTGAAGAAACCGTACACGCATGTATGCAGACACGGCTCAGACATTGACTCTGGCAGTCTGGCCGTTGGCATGTTGTGACAGTGGCGGACCTACTAGGCTGCCAAAGTATGGTGAGGCATACCCTAAGCCCAGCCCAAAATACAAAGGCCCACTTAGGGAAAAAAAAAAACTCATACCTGTCTGTGTCCGGATCGCAGACTCCGCTCGTCTTTCCGCTTGCCCCGACACGGATAGGGAGGGGGCGACACCGACGGGCGACGGCGCGCCCTCGTCTCTCCGTGGCTCCGCGCCTCCGGCCATCCGCTGGCGGCCGGCGCCCGGCGACCAGGCTCCCGCCGGCCAGAACCATCCCTCCCCCTCCCTGGTGAGTACCCTGTACCCTAAATCTATCCTGGATCCCCTGGCTTGGCGTGTTCGGTGTTCCCAAAATGAAAACCCTAACCCTACCTGGATTTCCTAGGCTTGAAGTTGAAGACAGTAGGGGACTAGGGAAGTGGGGAGACGAGGCATAGCCTGCAGGCACATCTTGTTCCTAGCGGCCAGCAAGGCAGCGAAGCAGCAATCCGAACCTGGCACTCCAAAGGTTAGGCAATGATCTGATGATTGATTGAAGGATCCCAATCCCCAAAGTAGCTTAGTAGATAAAATTTTCCCCATATTAGTTATGTTGATTATTCATAAGTTATATCATTTATTTGTAGGATTTCTACATCATGAAGAGGGATGGGGATATTGCGTCCCTTTTTCGAAAACATGCAGCAAAGAAGCTTGCTGTTGCAACTTCATCTGTTCCCCCAATTTCAACAACACCTATAGTTGAAGAGAAAATTCAAGGGCAAGAAGAAGACACAGCAGTTGGAGAAGTTGAGAATCCTACGCCAACTCCAACATTAGCTGAAGATGTCCTTCCACCACCGCCACCACCGCCGCCGCAGCCACCGGTTTATGATCTGAATGGGCTTCCACAAGATCTAGGTGAAAGAAATTCAATTGCTAGCTATCCTATTAATGACCAAGATGCAACTAGAAGAGCATATATTAATAGAGGTCCATTCCAACCATATGCACTAATGCACATGATTTTCCATCACATGAAATTGGACAAAGATATCGTCGTTTCAGTCCTATATGGTTTGCTAAATATCATTGGGTTGAATATAGTATCAACAAAGATGCTGCCTTTTGCTTTGTGTGCTACTTGTTCAAAACCAAAAAAACTAAGGGCAAAGCAACATATACATTTATTGCTGGTGGTTTCAGAAATTGGAATGTAGCAGACAAATCACTGATGAAACATGAGAGTTCTAAACCACACAAGGAAGCTCAGAAAATGCTTCTTGACTATATCAATCCTAAAGTTGGTATAGATGATAAAATTGAAACCATCAGTGGTAAAGATCTTCTTCTTTATAGGATCAGATTGAGGTATTCACTAAGATGTTTGAGATTTCTTTTGCATCAAGGATTATCATTCCGTGGACATGATGAAAGTGGAGAGTCTAGCAACAGGGGCAATTTCATTGAACTTTTGAAGTTTCTTGCAGTAAATTCTGAAGAAGTGGATAGGTATGTTCTGAGGTATGCTCCAGGTAATTGCTTGCTAACTAGCCCTAAGATACAAAAGCAGATTATTGAATGTTGTGCATTAGAGACCAGAAAGAAAATAATTGAAGAACTTGGTGAGGAGTACTATGCAATTTTAGCTGATGAGTCTAGTGACATATCACACAAGGAACAGTTAGCTCTTTGCTTGCGTTTTGTTGATCGATTGGGAAAGCCATGTGAGCACTTTATTGGAGTAGTTCATGTTGATGATACTACATCTTTGTCACTTAAGAAAGCAATCGAGAGTAAACTTGTTAGTCATGGGTTGACGATGACTCAAATCCGAGGTCAAGATTATGATGGGGCTAGCAATATGAAAGGAGAGATTAGAGGGTTGAAAACATTGATTATGCAAATTTCACCTTCTGCTTACTATATCCATTGTTTTGCACATCAACTCCAGTTGGTTCTTGTTGCTGTTGCCAAGGGAAATAGTGATTGTGTCTGGTTTTTTGACCAAGTATCTCTCTTGCTAAATATTGTTGGAGTTTCTTGCAAGCGTCATGATATGCTTCGAAATACCAGACTTGAGAACATCATGAAAGTAATTGATTGTGGTGAACTTCAAACTGGGAGTGGATTAAATCAAGAGATGGGGTTGCCTAGGCCCGGTGAGACTACGTGGGGTTCACATTACAAAACTGTATCAAATCTGATTGCTATGTATTCCACAATTCGTGATGTACTCATCTCTCTTGGTAATGATACTTCACTGAAAGGTGATTGGCCAAAAATACATTCCATGGTTGGAGCATTTGAGTCATTTGACTTTGTTTTCAGTGCACACTTGATGTTTATTGTTCTTGGATACACAAATGAATTATCTCAGTGCTTGCAAAGAAGGGAGCAAGATATCATCAATGCAATCTCACTTGTTAATGTTGCAAAGGATAGAATGCAAGAATTAAGGTCATCTAATGGTTGGGATGAATTCTTTCGTAAGGTCATTCTGTTTTGCAATAAATATGGAGTCAAAGTTCCTCTTATGGAAGGTAACTATGTGCCATATGGAAGATTAGCACGATTTGTCCAGAACCAAACTAATGATGATCACTTCAGAAGAGAGGTGTATATTGGAGTCATTGATCAAATTAGTCAAGAGCTTGATCATCGGTTTGATGAGATTAGTATGGAGTTGCTTTCTTGTATGTCAGCCTTTAGTCCAGCGGACTCATTTTCTTTTTTTTTTTGATGCACAAAAGATACGGAGACTTGCTGAGTTTTACCCCAAAGAGATATTTGGCTCCAATTTGCTAATGCTTGAACTGCAACTTAATAACTATATAGATGACATCAGGAAAGATGACAGATTCAATGGCCTTCAAACACTTCTTGACCTCTCAGTTAAGTTAGTTGAAATAAAGAGGGATAAGGTTTATGATTTAGTTTACATGCTTCTAAAAATGGTATTGGTTCTACCTGTGGCGACTGCAAGTGTTGAAAGGGCCTTTTCTGCCATGAAGTTGATCAAAAATAAGTTGAGAAACAAGATGGGGATGATCTTTTAGATGATTGTCTTGTTACATACATTGAAAGAGATATTTTCGATGAATTGGATGAAGATGATATAATGAAGACATTCATGACAATTAGGAAGCGTAGACCTAAAAATTAGTATTTTAATCAACTTTGAACTCTTGCTGTCATGAGTTGTGTAACTTTCTTTTTTGCATATTTGGACTTAATATGTTTGAACCAATTATATTGTAATCCGTGCAACCTTGGTCCTTTTATCGTTGACTTTAAGCAAGACAATATATGCTATTTTGTGCTTGTATACCGAATTGGTCGACATATTTTATCGTTGTTTACCGAATTGTAAATGGAAAATTTTTGTGCGGCATACCCTTTAAAAAAATTCTAGATCCGCCACTGTGTTGTGATTGGGCCCCGTGTTCCGTGCAGGGGAGGCACCCGCCACACCGGCAATGTTCCAAACACTGCGTTGCTGGCCTCATATATGCATGGCCTTATCTTGCTGCTGCGATACAACTAACAAAGCCATGGCTATGGCATTGCCGCTTGTAACTCATGTGTACATGGCGCACTTTCTCATAAGTAGTATGTATTAGTGCTTTCTGTTTGTGGCGTTTGGCAAAGTGCTCGGTAGTTATTAACTCATTGAACCGGGTGCCGTTTGAGTTGTTGCAGTAGTTGCGGCATGCATGTAGATGTATGGAGTCTAGTCTACCGTATACATTTGTTTACATATTACTATTATATATTTGCACACTTTTATATTAAACTCGATAAAAAAGGCAATTAGAACGGGGAGAATATTTTTGATTTGTTTGGCAAATTAATCTATTATTAAGTCAATATTATTCTATTACATATACAGACAGGGGCCATCCACCAACCACCTAAGCATTCTAAGCTCTCTCACCCACTCAAATTTTAAACCCTTATCTACATTAAATTCCAGTCTAATAGTTCTTCATTTTCTTTCTTCCTCATCCATCATTCTTGTTCCTCTAATATTCTTTCTGTGTCACCGTGGACGTGTGAGGAGCTTGACACTTACCCTGTCCAATTGGTCTCCTCCACCACCAAAGGCCAGCGGCTTCCACCACCTCACTGCCCAGTGCCTCATGCACACTACCTCCGTTTTTTTATAAGGAATACCGGCCGGGTCGATTAATTGATTTTTAGTGACCTGACAGCCCTAACGCTTGTGGACGTTAAAAAAAATGTGTGTGCTTGATTTGCCCAACATGATCATCAGCAAGCTATCATGCACGCGAACAATTCTTGTCACAGAGAACATATATGTATTCCAACAAAGATCAGAAGCAGAGCAAGGACGACGACTATGCATGATTGACCAATACTAAACTATTAGAATATTATATTGGTGGATGCATTATTTCAACACAGACAGGTATATATATATATATATATACAGTATGTATGGACGCAAGGGCACGCGTAAGGACCTGAAAAGCAATGCAAGCTAGAGGCGCGCAATATACTAAAGATACAAACCCTAACCAGCAGGCAGCGTGTACGTCATTATCCTTCTGTTACGATATGATCAGACAAAGCAGCTACGGGCAGGAGGGCCCCATCATGGACACGGACGACGACGACTACAGAGCGAGCAGCTGTCAAGCGCACGGCCCAACTAATAATAATAATACCAATATAATACATACGCCTAATCCGATACGATTAACGCCACTGATCCATCTGCTAATGCTTGCTTAAGTAGCCAGCCAGTACCAGCATTCAGCTGCAGCTTAGCAGCAGGCCGGCCGGGGCAGTCCAAACTCTAAAGGCAGCCAATAATGCAGACGACGACCGATGCAACAGCAGCAGACGCCCAATTCCCGGCGCCAACCGCAAGGTTGGTAGAGGCAACCGAAGCTCCCAAAACGCCCACCACCAAGAATATTTCTTGAAACCAACTCCTAATTATTCAAATTACCAAATGGGAAGAAAAAGGGATGCAGGGGATTGGATTGTTTAATTTAATTTAGATGGATTCTGTGCGTGATTATCGAAACCGGCCACAATTGTTTTTTTTTTTTTTGATAGCCGGCCACAACTGTTCTATACAGTTGGTTCATCAGAAAGCGTCTCAATTTCATTTCAAACTGCTTTAATTTGATATATCCATATATGGTGCACAAAAAAGAAGCAATTAGCCTCTTAGCTCGGTATGCCATTTTACACCCGACAAGCTAAGAAAGGTGTGTATGGCCTACTTGCACCTCTATTGTGCATCACACAAATTAAACATGAACATGAAAGGGTTTTTCTTTTTTTGAGGAAGAAGCACGTACGTTAAAGGGTTGAAAACAGCGATTCAGATACTTTATGCATGCACCACTGCACCTTACCTAATTTTTCTTGCTTAGCTCCCAAAGTAGCAGTAGTACAGGTTAAGCTATATATGCATGCATGCCCTAATTAATAAGACGCATGCAGTATAATCTACGGCACCGTATCGTTCACGACTGCAAAGGAGCCGTAAACAGTGATTCAGATACTTTATTCACATATTACCCCACACCTTACCTAATTTTCTCTTCTTTTCCTATTTACCTTCCAGAGAGCAGTCGTACAAGTTAAGTTATATATGCACACTACTTAATTAATAAGCTCAATCTCCTCTTCAAATAGGAGAAATGGAAGGAAACACATGATCCATGTGGAGCTAAGTAAGTACACTTCAATTCTGCACCCTATAGCTATAGCTAGGCAACTCATTGGATTGGTGCAACTCTCTGTAGCTAAGCTAGCTATAGGCTATAGCCAGAGCCCAGGGGCCGGCACCTAATTCCTTTAGTCGTTCCTCTTTGGGCATGCTTAGATTCCAAAGCTTCACCCTCTCTCGTCCTCCTCTCGATCCGGCTCATCTCATCTCCCCCACCAGGCCACCACCTAGGCAGGGCTCCAAACTCCATCATCAGCCTACAGTTGAAAGATGCAACCGCTTTTTCTTAAATTTTCACCCTCCGGCTCCGTCCTCAACATCAGCTAATACAACAGCTAGCTAGCTGCTCTCGGCCGTCTACTACGACTGATCGATGCTCGTCTCGTCTCTGGCCCGCCCGCCGGCCGCCTTTTCCCCTTGCCCTTGCCGTTGCCTCCCTGGCCTGGCTTAGGAACCCTCGAAAAGACGCCTCACCGTCTCCTTTGTGTCCTTGCTAACTAACTCTCCATTAAATCCCTTCTTCCTTCCTCCCGAGTCCCGCCCAGTAGTTGCTTCGATTCTTCTTCTCTTCATAAGCTACCCAGCTAGCTGGCCATCAGCCTGCTGCTGCCCACCATACGCACCCAACGCCCCACGGGCGAGCGAGCGGGAGCACCACCACACCAACCGGCCCGGCCAAGCTAGCAAGAAGGCGCCTCTAGCAGCTAGAGCCACCGCCGCGATTAAAGGCCCGGCCGGGGCGCGGCGGAGGAGAGGATCGTCACTGTGATCTTCGACCATCAATCCATATCCTTCCATCCTTCGATACACATGCAGGGCGGCGGCGGTGATCACGGAGGAGGGAGCCTGGGCATGGACATGGGCGTGGGGTCGTTCGGCGGCGGCGGGGCCGAGTGCTCGTCGTCCTCAGCGACGGCGGCGGCGGCGGCGGCCGCGGCCGCCGCGGCGGAGGCGGAGGCCGAGGAGCGGCAGCTGCTCAAGGGGGAGATCGCGGTGCACCCGCTATGCGAGCAGCTGGTGGCGGCGCACGTGGGGTGCCTGCGCGTGGCGACGCCCATCGACCACCTCCCCCTCATCGACGCGCAGCTGGCGCAGTCCAGCGGACTCCTGCACTCCTACGCCGCCCACCACCGCGCCTTCCTCTCCCCGCACGACAAGCACGACCTCGACTCCTTCCTCGTACGCGCTTGCTTTAATTTGCCTCTCTACTTTCTATAGCCGTCTAGCATAGCCATGCCCATGCATGCATCTAGCCATCAGGTCGTCTTCGTTTCCATTGATGATAGATATCGAGCTGATGGTGATTGGTCGTCCTTCTTCCTCCCATCGATCCTCTGCATATATATATATATGTATATTCACACATGGCTGCTCTTTGTTGTCTGATGCATGGTGGTGAACTGATCGATGCACTGCAGGCGCAGTACCTGATGCTGCTGTGCTCGTTCCGCGAGCAGCTGCAGCAGCACGTCCGGGTGCACGCCGTGGAGGCCGTCATGGCGTGCCGCGAGATCGAGCAGTCCCTGCAGGACCTCACCGGTAAGATATATAACTATACATATATACGCTCTCCTCCAATTGTCTCCTTCAAATTTCTCTTTCCCTTTAATTCGTGGCTGCGGCATTTGCGCGCACCAAATTTAGTATAGGTGTTCTTTTTTCTCAAGATGCATGATTTGCCTATCTGGTCTCGTCCATGGTGCACTTTTTTCTTCTCGATCTCTCGCCGTCCCTGGTAGTTAGTTTGAACGGTACACACGCTCGCTGTTTCTTTAGTTTGTTGACGCCCTCCAAGCGAGCGAGAACAAAGGTAAAATTAGTTGCAGCGTCGGCGTCTTCCATTTCCATGGCCTCTATATATCTCTGTCATAGTCTGTGTGTATGCGCTAGCGTCTTGCGTCTGAAGGTTTCCTCGATCCTCCATGCATATAGGCTTCCTCATCAATCTGTTCAGACGGTTATCGATGAGGACCAAATACTAACTGACAAATTTAGCTTCAGATAACTTAGTATTCACCGAGCGACGGAATAACAATATGCGAAATCAAACAGAATACGTATATAGTACATATACGTACCTACGTAGGTGAGCTGTGTTGAAAGACCGGGATGCTTTATTGGGACTCGGTCGGATGGTGAAGTTGAGGCCCACGTAAAGCCCAACCATACATGGCAAGGACAGGAGAACTACACCCTGCCATCTCTGTTGCTGTTAGAAAGACACTACAAATATGTTTCATATCTTGAGCACAATTTTCGTTTTTTTAATGAGCGTGTTTTTAGGTTGTCAGTGGTTATTGTATTACCCTAGATCATACCTAAGAACAAACCAAATCCCACCATCTCTCTATATATTTCCATGCTAGAGGTATGCATGTACTTGACATGCACGTGGTTATTAATGATCTCGAAATCATGCATGCATGTCTCTTAGCCAAAAGAGTTGGCCCTTGATCAGGGTTTATGCTCTTGTGCATATGACCATTGGATCCATATTCAGATCATGTTTCACGCACAAATATCAATGTTCATCCATGGTGTTATGTATGAGAGCAATGCCCTTATTAAGGGCAAAAACCATGTTCACTCTTGGACAACCCATTAATTTTTTTGGTGGGAAAATGGATTCATCAAAATATACGCCGGCCATTCCGTGGGTGTTTTCATATCACCAATTTTTTCTCAAAGCTAGCTATCAATAGGTTTGGGCGTTTGGCACGCCAAGGATGGTGGTCTCTGCATCCTCATCACCATCGGTTCGAAAATTCGACTAAGAGCAGCAAACTCATAAAACTAGAATTTCTTACCTCTCCAACATAGTATCTGAGGAAAAAAAAAGGTAAAATCAACTCCTTGATACTCATCCATTCATCACCATCGGTCCATCACCACATGAAACTATATGATACCTCTCTTCGTGAGTTTGTGGTCCTCCTCATATAAGCTTTTTTTATGAAGTATATCAGGGGAAAGGCGACGCAATATATACACAACTAAGAGAAAGTTGGTGTTTGGCGCATATATATAGGGAACATATATAGCATGCATTCAGACTTCAATATATGACTCCAAAGTCCTAAGGTCACTCGTATCGTTCTAAAGGCTTTAGGCAATCTCCAGCAGCATCCCTATCCCCTATTCCTTGTTTTAAATTCCACCATGTCTACAGTGTCAAACAGTGTCAGAATCCTCAAAATGAGTATACCGCTGGATTCAGCCTTAGGATCACCATTTTTCTGCACCTCTACGGATCTACGTTCTCCAGGATTTGTGCTATTTTCCATTGTTATTAAGTTGATCTCTAGCTTCACCTCGACACAAAGCAACGAGAGTGATTAATTGTTAGATATCACTCCTAAATTTCCACCGTTTCCCTCAATTTGATAGACTTTTTGAGATGTTCTAGCGCTGCCTGTGATGTTATTATCTCTTGACTTAGCTATGCATTGACAGTAAAAAAAAACTTAGCTGTGCATGCAGTTCAAGGCACCCATCCACGATCTATGCCCCGGGCATGCACTGTCATTCGTTCCTTCTAGAGATTATTAGCTGCAAATTTCCAAAAGCGCCTAGATCTGGCATTACATGTGTTTAATTGGGTAGTACTTTCCAAGTGGCCATGCTCAAAGCCCGTACAACTGTCTAGCTAGGCAGCTGCTAGCTTAGCTGGTTCTCATGCACGTACATTCTGATCGACTCATGCCATGCATGCATGTCTCATCAACGTCCACAGATCTGTCCCGTACATATCTGTGTGGTGTCTTGAGGGTCGATTATGATTTGAGGAATTTAATTTCATGTTAATTTATTTATTATAAAGGTCAATCGATCATTAACGGTACGGTACGGTGGATGTGTGGATGCAGGCGCAACGCTGGAGGAAGGGACGGGGGCGACCATGTCGGAGGACGAGGACGAGCCGCCGCCGCCGATGCTGCTGGAGAGTGCCTTGGACATGGGCTCAGACGGGCACGACATGATGGGCTTCGGCCCGCTCCTGCCCACCGACTCCGAGCGCTCGCTCATGGAGAGGGTCAGGCAGGAGCTCAAGATCGAGCTCAAGCAGGTACGGTGAAAGAACAAAAAAGAAAAAAAGCAAAAAAGCAACCCTATCCTATTTGAGCTGAAGCTGGTGTGCACAAAACTGTATGTACCTGCTGCATGCTTTGAAGTTGATGTGAGGTCATGTCCGGATTCGTTGCAGGGTTTCAAGTCAAGGATAGAAGATGTGAGGGAGGAAATTCTGAGGAAAAGGAGGGCCGGGAAGCTGCCTGGGGACACCACCAGCATCCTCAAGCAATGGTGGCAGCAGCACTCCAAGTGGCCATACCCCACGGTGAGTGCATTGTTGCTATCATGCATGCATGCAAAGAATGCAACCAGCCATCTGCTGCTGATGCTACCATATGCATACTGACGGTGTGTGTGTGTGTGGTCGCCCTTCTTAGCTTAGCTAGCTGTTCTCCATCGCCCACCTTTTGCTGATATACTTGTTGGCGATATTCCTCGCTCGTGGGTCGTGGCACTTAATTATGCGGTTGTTAGTGTGTTCTTGGGCCATGTCCATGTGTGTTCATATCCTGAAGATGGTATCATTTTGAGTGGCTGGTGGTACAGGAGGACGATAAGGCAAAGCTTGTTGAAGAGACTGGCTTGCAGCTGAAACAAATCAACAACTGGTTCATCAACCAGAGGAAGAGAAACTGGCATAACAACTCTCAGACGTCAACCCTCAAATCAAAGCGTAAAAGGTGAGCAATGCTGGCCGCTGATCCAATGATTAGATTAGATGCATTGGATGGATGGATATCTCGTATATATATGTATAGGAGAGTAGTACTAGCTAGCAAACAGCAATATACTGTATTTTATTATCTGTAATTTTTCATACGGTTTCTGATACAGATATGTGCATGTATGTGCAGGTGATGGAGAGAGCCGCTATATGCACAGCACACCCTGACACATATATACCAACACGCTAATCAAACGAAGCTCCACCGTGCAGTTACTCACAAAAATAAGAGGCTCCTCCATCGATTCAAATGTATATCTAGTCATTAGTCAGAGGTGACAGGTTCATGACACACACACACACTAGTCTGACCATTGGCATATTTGTTTGCTGTGATTTTTGAGCTGATGTGCTCAAACCATATTTGATTCTTGTTATGTTGTATAGCCATAGTTTTTGTCTACCAGTGTACGTACATAATCTGAGGATTAATTCATTCCCTCTGCGCATGTATAGTGATCTAACCGTCGTTCATTTATTTGCTACAAGGGAAAAAAAGATATTGCATTCATGTTTGTACTAAGCTGCTGTTATAAGTACTTGTCAAATATGGTGGCTGTCAGTCGCATATATACAGTTGGTGCAAAACCGTATTCAAACGGCTGCTACATGGATAGGATCGGAATCTCTATCGCTGTGGGCCTTGTATCATCAGTTAGGTGTACCAAATTGAAATTGGACTACCGGTGGAGATTAATTGGACGATTAGGCCTAACCAACGCCACAAGACAAATTAAGGCTGGAGCAAGCCAAGGCTCTCATGATAATCCCAAAGTTTCTCCAGCGTATAACGAGCAAGCCTTGTCGCGAGGACGAGACCGATGCTGCCGATTAAGGTCTACAGCTACATAATTAAGGACGCAACTTGTCATATATTCCAATCAATTAATTGCTGGAGCTAGCTACGTCTCAACCAAGGACAACTCCGTTGAGACCTCGCTATCATGGAATCAACCTGATAATTGGTTTACAAGAAAAAAGAAGAAAAAAAACAACGATAAACACAGCTTGAAGGTTGCTGTCCGTGTCCGTCTATTCATCTCGTCCCATGACAATACTATGTATATGAAAGGCACTGCCCCATGCTCCTGGTCATCAGCATTTCATTCCTTCACTCCATTATCAACTGCCGCGAAGTTGTGATTATCATACAGAGAAATCGAACTCAGAGCCACATCATTCATTCAGGTTAACAGGACTCAGACACGCTCCCGTTATCAATCATTTGCTGGAAACAGAGGACCAACAATCTCCACGGACAACGTTATCACCAAATTCAAATACAGACTAATTTCCGACTCTGGCTTGCACGATTCATTGCCATTCCTTATTCACCGAATGACATACTCGACAAAAGATGATCAACACAGGTCGCTGACGACTTCAGCAGAGAAATTCAAAATATTGTTCACTGAATACCACTCAGAGCAGTCACAGAGTCTCAGCATCACCTATAACGCTACAGCAATCCTACTGTTTACATGTTCACAATATTTCCGTTGCTTATCGTAGGCATCTCTCCAATTGTTGTGTGTTCTTCAGTCTTCACTTGCCAGGGTAACCCTGTGGGGGGTAGGAACCTTGTGCCGGGGGATAGGAACCTTGTGGTGGGTAAGAACCAGGCGGAGGATACGCACCACCCTGGGGGTAACCTTGAGCAGGTGGAGGGTATGCACCACCCTGGGGGTAACCTTGAGCTGGAGGGTATGCACTGCCCTGGGGGTAACCAGCTGGCGGATAACCTTGGCCAGGAGGAGGCGGATAGCCACCATAAGGCTGCCCATATGCTGGTTGTGGTGCGTATCCAGCTGGAGGCGGCATAGGCTGATCGATACGTGACATTTGTTGCACCGGAGGCACTGCCATGGGCTGTGGGCCAAACTTCCCATCCCTCTTGTCCATTTCGATTTTGTGCTGTGTCTGCATTTGCATTTCAATGCCATAAGATGGATATTTAAGGGTTTAGGAGATCAATGATTAGTAAGGTTACAAGCAGAAATGGATGTGCATTTACCTGCATACAGGCGCAAACCCTGCAGAAAAGTTGGCATAGGATTATCAGAATTCAGAACTGGGATATTTACTATGGAGATTTGAAAGAATAGAGTTATGGGAGAGCATACGTCCAGTAGACCAAATCAGAGAGACAGTTAAGGATCTGGGAAGCCTCAGAAAGTTCCTCGCTACCAACAATAGCTGCAACTATAGAGAAGATGCAAGCAACTTGTTGAAGGCAGAACATGAAGCCCTGTAGTAAAAGGTGATAATCAATCCGACTGACAACAAATAAAGAACAGGAAGCCCTCAACAGGACCTTGAATTGCACCAGACAGCAAATTTAAGAGGCAAGTGGGGTTACAATGATGCAGTTATCGCACTGAGTTGTCTGTATGTTGAACTCATCTTGCAGCAAGAAGCGGGTTGACGCAACTGAATTGCCAAAGCAAAGAAACACCTGAAAAGAAAGCGCAAGTCCAATTTTAAATCAGGTCTACCTAGGTTATAAGGTACAGAAACAAAAGCATCAGAGGTTATGCGGTGAGAAGTGGAGCTGGCTTTACATCAGAATTGTCCCAGTTGTAAATATAGTCTATTGATTTAGTACCCAAACAAACAAATAAATAAATCTAGCTCAAATTTTCAAGTATAACTGACCCTCCGTGATTATTTAATAGGAACTAATACAGTAATACATGGTGTTTCAAGGCATAACATGAATACATAACTTACACTGAGGTTGAGGTTAGCAAATATGAAATTACAATAAGATCGTCATAAAGTATGGGAACTAAGAGGAACCACCAGCTGACAAATCCGCATGAGAACTATTAGAAAGGTTACACGTGGAATTCATGCACAGGTAAATCATATGTTAATAGTTACACTGAGAAGAAACAGCTGGGTAAAGAAGCGAATTGAATGAGCCTTGTACCTCAGTCGCGAGACAGAACTCTGGGCACCGGCTCTCGCCACACCTTCCACTGCATGGCATATAGCCAGCACAACAGACATATCTACAACACACAGAGGCGCAACAGGGATAATGAGGGGTGTTAAACAAGAAAGTTCCAGCGATAGTCACAGCAAGAAAAAGGAGTGTGCAATACCTTGACATGTCATTATAGAGCGCCCTTTTGCGAAGCATGTACGAGACACACGGTCCACTGAACAGAAACAGGAAACATGCAACAGATTAACAAACCAGAAAAAATGTTGACATTTCCAGATGGTGGCCATGTCTAGCAATGCAAACACATTACAGCCTTGTTTGTTGCACAAGTTAGATGGGCACGGCACGCTAGAGCACCGCAGCACAAAATGATGTAACATATTAGACCCTTCACTCTGAAACACAATGCTATGGGAATGCAGAATGCCAGACAAAATGAAGCCCTCTATATAGTCTGTCGTTTGAACGAGCGCATAGTCTGAAACAAAATTGAAGCCAGGGAACAGAAATTATTGCTCGGGACTCATCAGAAACAAAAGAATCTACCCACTGTTTCAATGCAAATTGGCCCAATTCATTTGGTGCAGCTAAAAAGGAATGCAGGAGGGGGTCATTTCGCTGACCCTGTTTATGATTTATACAGTAACTTGCTTCACCGCTTTAGGTTTGCCGCATCAGCTGCATGAGCAAGTTTGTCGTGATGACACGAATTCCTAGAGATAAGCAGGCAGGCACAATCGATTGTGCATCATCAAAATCCATTTATTGCTTAATTTTTTCCTACAGCACGGTGCATCTAGGAATTCCTAGAGATAATAAGGTGGGTGCTAGTCAATTCGGCATCATCGAAACCCATTTCTCATCCAATTGACCGCCTGCCGCAGACCAAACTGAAATGCACTAGGAATAACCGAGGATATGCTCCTGAAACCTAAAAAGGAGTAGGTGGACGCACGGTTCAGGATCCGCACAGAATCCCCCTCTAAACCCTAGCAGCATCGACGAATCGAGCAGGCAACCATCCGCAGATCTACGAAATGCAAGGGGTCGGGAACTGAAGAAGGAAAAAAGAAACCGCGGAAACGGAGAGCGGGTAGGGTCGATCGATCGCTCACCACCACAGCGCGAAGCAGCAGTCTGCAACAAGACGGAGAAACCCATCGTCAGAGCACGAATTCCCCAAAAGCGGAGATCAATCAGATCAGGGTCAAGGGGGTGGGGGGGAAATGAAGAGGGCGAGGGCGTACAGGGGCAGTCGGCCTGCATGGTGCTCATCATGTCGGTGTGCCAGAGGTTGCGGTAGCTCTGGCGGAGGTGCATCTTCTCGAGGTTCGCCTGCGACGACGCCATCGCCGCCGCCGCTGCCTCCGGGTCCGGCGATCGCCGATCTAGGGCGGAGACTTGGCGGGCGTCGGCTGACTGGGGGACTGGCCGGGGAGGGAGGAAGGGGGGCGCGTAGTGGCGGACACGGTGGTGGGGATTAAAATTGGTTTTGGGCTTTTGCTAAGTGCGGGTGCGGGGTCAAGTCAACATCGCGGAGTCGACTAGCGCCCAGTTTGGATACAGGTACCATCACATCGAATGTTTGAACGCTAGTTTAAACTATTAAATATAGTTTAATTATAAAACTAATTACATAGATGGGACTAAACGGCGAGACGAATTTATTAAACCTAATTAATCTATGATTAGCAAATGTGACGCTACAGTAACCATTCGTTAATCATGGATTAATTAGGTTTAATAAATTCATTTCGTCGTTTAGTCTTCGTATATGTAATTAGTTTTTTAATTAAATCGTATTTAATATTTCTAATTAATATTCGAATATCTGATGTAACACGGGCTAAAGTTTAGTTCCTGTATCCAAACACACCAACCGCGGCGGCGTCGCTGGTTCGCCGTTCGTTTTTAGTAATTTTTTCCCGGGGTTCGTTTGAAGATATTTTAACATTTTAAAGCTTCCAACAACGGCCCTTTTTTTTTCTGATAACATACGATACGATACGATACGATACGACACGCCACGGGGATTAGTGGCGGGCAGCGGCTCGTTGCAAAGCGCGCTGCGAACTGGGCTGGGCCCCGAGGATATTGGGCCGGGCGATTCCGTGAGGAGCCTCCTTGGCACGAGTCCAAACTGGAGGAGGCATGGCAATGGGGAATGATGTTGCAGACGTACGAAGGTGGGTGAGGGATCAAGTTTGTGTGCTACGGAGTGTTGGCCACGTAACGTACGGATCCTTGGCCTTGGGTTGTTCCGTGCATCTGATGTGCCACGGGTGGTGGCGGATCTAGAAAACGTACCAAGGGAAAGCAATCAGGGGATGCATATCATCACATCATGCATGGTACTTCAAGTCTCACCATCTCCCCCGCCGGAACAGGCCGATGATGATATGCTGATCCGCTGCACAACGTAAAAACTGCAGTGCTGAAGCTGAACCTGAGGAGCGACCCAGGAGGTCGCCATCATCATGGATGACGCGCGGGGTTGACCTGCGCGGCGCTCTTGCTTGCTTGCCACTCGCCGAGGAGGCCGGGGAAAACAAATAAACACGGTGACGTACACCATACGTACTACGTCTCACCTGTTCCGGCTTTCCACGTACTGTACAGTTGCCTCACTAATCACTACTACAGGTTAGTTCGTTCAATTGGTAGATAGGTATTGGGAGAGGCTATGGTTGTCTCTGCTTTTGGAGTCGGAGCATGAGGGTGAATCCCATCCAAGCCGTTAATTCAGTTGGCGCCGCGTCAGCGCCCACGTGTGGGAATAACAGTGGTTGGCGGCGGAGCAAATTAAAGAAGCAGCCGCAGCCAGAGAAAAACGGGAACCTGCTCATAAATTCGGACCTCCAGTCGTCGTAATCCCGCGCCATTTATTCCCAGAGAAAAAAAAGGGAATAACAGTGGTTGCTTCACGTTACCATCTCGATCGGAAAAGGAGGTTGTTAAGCAAGCTCTGACGGCCGTAAATGAAAAACCGAGGTGGAAGAGGATAGTAGTGGAGTTGGCTCAGCAGCTCCCCCGTGATCGTATAAAGAAAAAAACTGATGGATGCGATGCGTGTAAAGGAAGGAGGAGAGCAGACGGGCGGATAAAGATGTGACACCATGCGCACTTGGGTTTGGGAAATTCAGGTGCGGCTGACGCGGGCCCTCTGGTCTTATCCTCTTTTATATATCGATTAATATATATACTATCGTCTTCAAATCACATTCTCTGTCACTATTCCAACTACCTCCATTTTTATCTACAGTACAGCATTTATATCAAACAGTACAAAACAGTGTTTTAAAAAACTTATTTAGAAAATTCCATTGGACTCAGCCTCATTCTATTTTGCCTGCCAGATCGAGCTAGCGATCGAGGTCAAATATCTAGCATGCCATACGTCAATTGTTCAGTAGTATATGTATGTTTCTGGTTAATTTTTTGTGCTAGTGAATACGTCCTGGTGTATCTATATCTAGCTAGCTGTATTTAAGGTTCGTTGGCCTGCGCGCGTAAGCTGACATCGTGGACAGTCGGCACGTGGAACCTTCAATTTGTCATGGAGTGTCCAAATCGAGAGAGATATGCATGAATACTACATGCAATGCAACACCATCCCATTCCCACGCGGCGGCGGTGGCAGATTTCGAGCATTTATTCAGCAACAAGGAGGAGGAGGAGGAGGAGGAGGAGAGGCGCGCGCGCGTTCTGATTTCTGAAGCAAACAAACGCGGTTCTTTTCCGCGTGTTTCGAATGTGAATCAGCTTGTTGGTCCTGGGTACGCTGCCTACACGGTGAATGCGTGAAGGAAGGAGGAACAGACAACTCTACGATTCGACGAGTCATCGACTCGAGCCAGGAAATTTCTAATGCAGTCACCTGCAGGGCAGCAGAAACATCTTGGCTGGCTATTCGTTCCCGACGACCACCTCTGGAACGAACGAAACCTCATCACAAGTAGTACCAGCCTACTTGCTCCATGATCGATGTTTGTCAAACAAGAAATGTATCAGCGACGCCGTCATCAAGAGATTCTCACGAGTTTGTTTAACTAATCAGCTCCTGTACGTACCCGCCCTAGTAGTAGTAGTATAATGCACTTAATTAATAGGCATTCCTACTACGCTTACTACCTAAAGACATTAATTAGACACATGCTGCCTTGTTTGCGTTGCACAGGCTTGCAGCGGTGGCTCTGCCTGCCGAACTAGAAAGCCGCCGGGGGTCGGTCAGCAGGGTCATCAGGCCATCGACATCCAGCACGAGTTTTTTATTTGTTCCAGATGCTCGTCTGCAGGTACTCTCCTCTCCTGGTCCTGGGGCCGAGAACGAGGGAAACTGTTGGGACGACTGGGAAGAGCAGTCAGAGATGCGATCCGACCAAACAATGCAGAGCCGGCCGGCGGCGCTCGGCAGAAGAATCCACCCCACGACGCGGGCCGGGTTTTCTTTTCTTCTTCCCTGCATGCAGATGCAGTGCAGGAGGATTAATTCGCTCCGGCGCGTAGTGACGATTGGCGGAAAAGAGGCCGGCCGTTAACGGTTGCCGGGTGGGGGCGGCGGCTCCACATGGCGGGAGGGAGAGCGCAGATGGCGCGCGGGGCATGTGTTGTGATGACCAAGTGGCTGGCGGAGGCGCCTCGCCTGCGGCCTACCCGCCCGGGCGCCGGCCATGAATGAATCTACCATCTGCATCTGCATGGCTTGTGGTCCGATGGATCATTGCCCCGGGCCATGTGGTTTGGGGATTTCGGCAGGGCAGGGACCGGGAGGACGGATGGGCGCCGCGTCGCCACATGGCTTTCCCATTTGTGTGTGTGTTCCCATGCCATCCCATCCCAAAGCACGGGTTCTTTTTCTTTCTCGTGATGGGAAGACTCTCTTCCCTTCTCTGCTGGCAATTATGGTCGCTGGGTTTGATCTTCTAGTGTGCATCGTGAAAAAAAAAAAAAGTCAGAGTAGAACGTTCGGAATCGACAGGTGGAGTAGGACGGGATGTGTGGACAGATGATCCTTCTTCTAGAATCCCGCTAGTCGCCTTCCTTAAACATGATGATGGCAGCCCTACGGTACACGCCTCCCAGAGTTCAGCGCAAGGGTTATGCTCTCTTCTTCTACCAGGAATTGGAAATTTCATCAACATCACTCAAGAGGAAGAGCCGCCGTAATAAGCACAAGGGCATGCGGTTACTGGAGACCTTTTGGCGAACCCGTGACAAATGGATCCGCCCGTTCCCCCGCCCAAGCCCACACCACCCGCAAGCAGCCGGGCGCCCCGGCGGAAGCTTCTCACGCAGCCGCTGACGCAGCTCGCCCGCGGGCGTCGTGGCGACGCACGGCACGGGCTAGCCGCCCGTTGCGCTGCCGTGGACGTGGGGCCACCCCGGGTCAAACCATCACGTCTGACCGACCAGACCACCTCAGCAGCCTCCGCTCAAAACCCCCCCTTCCCCTCCCCTGCTCCCGTGCCCCAAGTCCCCAACTCCACCACTCCTCCTCCCCACGACCCAACGAACCCGCGGCCGCCGCCTCCACGAGTCCACACAGCTCCGCGACGTTGATCGGCGGCCGTGAATCCGTCCCGGGATGGAGAAGCCGAAGCTGCCGCTGCCGCTGGTGCACGGCGACCGGCTGTGGGAGCGGCCGTGGCGGTGGGCCAAGACGGCCTTCTTCCTCGTGGCCATGCTGGCCTCGCTGCTCCTCGTCTGCGCGCCGCCGCTGCTGGTGGTGCTGCTCGACCTGCTGCTCCCGCCCGCGCTGCTCTCCAACTTCCTCCACGCGCAATCCCAGGCGTCGCACACGCACTCCCCGGCGTCGTCCTTCGCCGCCGCGCTCGCCGACCAGGCCGGCGCCTTCCGCTTCGCGTCCTCGCTCGTCGACCTCCCCGCCGTCTCCGCCGCGCGCTCCCTCCTCATCCTCTGCGCCTACACCGCCTTCGGCGGCGGCGCAGCCTACATGTGGGTCGCCGTCGCCTGCAGCGCCGCCTCGCTCGGCTACGTCCTCGCCAAGGCCGTCGCCGTCTTCGGCGCCGCCGCCGAGGAGTGGCGCGGGAAGGGACAGCTCGCCGCAGTGGAGGCCATGTTCCTCATGTCCCTCGCGCTCGCCGCCGCGCACCTCGCCATGGCGTACCGCGCATGCTGCAGGGAGCGCCGCCGCCTGCTCGTCTACAGAATCGACGTCGAAGCTGTGAGTAGTCCCCCTTTCCCACTCCCTCTCTCTCTCCCCTGCTCATCCTGATAAATTTGATCGACACAAAAAAAAAAAAAATTCAATCTTTGTGACCCTGCGCTGAAAAATGGTAAGAAAAAACCACCGAGGGGGGCGTCAAGCTTTGCGATCCCTGCTTTCGCAAGTGACAAACTAGCAAGATTCTGCTGCAGAGTACTCCGTACTAGTAATCCAGTCCAGACAGACACTAGCTTTCCGGAATCCCAAATCCTTCTGTAGACGCGTTCATATTGCGCACATAAAACTGTACTGGTAATAACAACAGACCATTCTTGCGTTTGCCTTGCCCACGGCAACTAGTCAAATCTCAACAGCCCTCTCTTATAATCTGCAGATGAACTGCACCAAGAAATTGTAGTGTAGCTCGCTCCCCTGACTTGGACTTGGACACACATACGGCTCCACGCGTTGGAGTTGGACGTCACAGTAGCAGGTAGCAGACGTCGATCAGGACAGGTCTCGAAGGGCAAGATCCCTAGCTAGTCCCTCCTCTTCTAGAAAACAGCAGCCATCCGTGACATCACAACTGAATATTTTGGCCTTTCACTATCGAGATAGCGCATTGACGGTTCGTTTGCCGTGATAATCGAGGCTGCAAAATCCCAGAGACTTCGTCAGATTCTAGCTGTCATGAAAGTGAACCGACGATTCGGCCGTTCTCACAACTCTTTGACACAATAATTTTCACGACTGCCACACACACAAAAAAAAAAAATAAGAGAGAAAAAAGAACTGCAGTTTATACTAATCCCTGAATTTCCCAACTTTTGCAGGTTAGGCTGAAGGGAGGCCAAACGCCCAAGGCACTGAAGCAATGCCTGGTCTGAGTGACCCTCGCATGCTGCTTGCATTGCAGCTGGGTGGAATGGAACCTGAACAAAGATGCACTGCACGGCAGGGCAGTGCAGGTCCCCCAATTTTGGCTCGAGAAGAAGTTGTGTATACCGATCGACACGTCTGTGCACTCCCTCTCTGTGCCCAGTGAACGTCGTCGTCGTATTATACGTCCGTCTCAAGTCTGTAAATACGTGTGCTTCGGCCTCCTGCAGCCAATTGCGACACAGGATGAGCCGTGCGGCAGATGCTCGTTGGCACCCCTTTGGCCTCCAATTGTGAATACTTGTCACGTGCGGGCAGAGGTGGCGATGGGCATCTATATAAATTTGGTTTCAAGTCTGTCTGGAACTTCAATTCTGATTTAAAACGCGACGGAACACCTGGGTGGAATGGAATTGACTGTTAAATTCAGACGTTGGTTTTCAAAAAGATACAGATATTGTCCTGCGGCCGTTTCTGAAAGTGGTGGTATGATTTGTTATTCTGAAACGATCAGTGTTCTATCATCACGCACAAATCCTACCCCTGAAGAACGAATCTGAGACACTGGTTCGATAGGTTTATTTTGAGCTGTCCAAATCATGATAGGTGTCTCATTGTCAACAAGCGGATGTGCAAAATCCAAATTCAATAGTAACTGGGGCATCGAAGAGAAATTGTGCGGAACGCCTGGCCAGAGTAAGAGCTCGTTAGTGTTGTTATAAGTCGACGTAAAACTTTTATTTCTTTTTTTCGAAGAAAATCTGATGCACGCCCTATGTGTTCGCCATTTTACCGAATTATCTATCGATGGATTTGCCCTAATAAATCCTAACATAGAACTTGAAAGTTGTGCTAATTCCGAAGATCGCTGCCTTTTTGGATCAAAGCAAAATATTCCGACCTCTCCATCCGCATACAGCTCATTGAACACAAGGTTTTGAGCTAAACAAACCATAAGGGAAAAAAAAATCAAAGCCTAGATTTACTATTATTCGCCTATCTATTTTTTGGCGAAAATCCATTGTGCCTTCACAACAAAACGCTGTCCAAAACTGTATGAAGAAAACTTCCTGAAATAGCGTTGAAAACGAATAATATCTCAAAAACAAGATCATTCCACGTGCACCATATAGCCAAATGAGTGACCGCATCTCCCAAAGAGATTAATTTTAGGAAGACATTATTTACCATCAAACCATCGTCTGAGTCTGAATTTAACTATCAAACTGTAAAACTGACTTTATTTGACTATCCAACTATTAAAACCAACCATATTTGGTCCCATAGGTGGTTTCTAGGACGTTTTTTCATTTCCTTTCCATTTTCTTTAAAAAGTAGCCCCTACAAATTCATAACTAATGTATTTTAAATCAAAAAATACATAATTGGTACTATTAAAAAACAATTTACTAGTTAGTATTATAGTTAGAGGTATTTTAATCCTATTTACTACTTCTCCTAGTATTGTTTATACAAATTATCATTTCACACTATTTTAGATCAGGAGAGCAACCAAAGGAATCCAATGGACTATGAGTGCATATAGAAGATAAGTAAGGCGACATAAATCTGACAGATGTAGGCCCCACCCTATATAGATTCTATTTAGGGACAACATGGCTAGAACTTTTGTTTATGTTGGTCACATGATTAGAAATATGTTTCAAATAAGCTAGATATAAGTCATACATCAACCAATCATGCAATCTAAACTAAAGTACAAAACATCAACTTATATAAAATAATGGAGGCCATTATGAGCAATGAAAACTAGGAGGAGTAATAATGAGATCAAAATAACTCTATATAAGTTTATGTCTTTATTCCATACGCCAATTAGCCATTTGTCGAATAAATGATCCATAGATCTTGGTAGAATAGCTATTTGAATAATTCACCAAATAATTTTAGCGCGATAGTAATCAAATAAGAAGTGGTTAATTGTTTTATTACATTTTTATTACATAAAAACAATACTTTGTTTTAGCTTTAGACAGATTATTTTAGCTAAATTATCCTTTATTAAAGTTACACATCTTTAGAGACACCAAAAGAAGATTTTGTCTTTAAGGATAGTTCCAACTTCCAAGTTGGCACTTAGGTTCCCGGACTTAGAAAACCAGGAATCTGAGTCCCTAAACTTGGCTAGGGTGTCATCAGGTCCCAAAACCATTCTATAAAACCGTTTTTCTCTCTCCGGGTGCTGACGTGGCACGCTATCGGGTCTCTAAACTTGGCAAAAGGTGTTATCTGGGTCCCTAAATTTGGTTGGAGGTGTCATCTAGGTTTCAAAACAGTTTATTTTTACATGGCCAAAACAATTTTTTCGATCGAAAAGCGCCGAAATCCTTGCGAAAAGTTTCTATAGATTTCTAAATTTTGAGACAAAAGTCATCATCAAAAGCTGAGTCCTGCTTATCAGAAACATAATAAACAAAAGTCAAACTGAATGTTGTCCATTCTTTTATAAATTCTCTGTGAAACTTTAGGATATGGCTGCCGAAAACTTGTCGTTGTTTCACCTAACACCTTGTACCACCTTTTGCCTCCGTGGAAATCTCCGTTTCAACAGTGGGTCAATAATGACGCACACCTGATGATTAAAATGGGAAATAAAGCAAGCCTTTTCGATGGTCAACACAAGGGGGCAAGTTTTTCCGGTTGCCCAATAATCTTGATGATCTAGAGTGTTGACCAAAGAAAAATGGGTTTGACTCGTTGTTTGCTTCTAGAGAACTGGAAGTCAGACCTCTCCCGAGTGACGTCGTTTTGCGCCAGCAATTCAGATTTCAGAAGGATCCCCCGGCCCAAGAGACTCAAAATCAGGAAGCCTAGAACTTTAGGCCCACACTAGTTGGGCCTATGCAATACCTTATCTATTTCCTTTTTCTATTTTGTGATACTCCATTAGCTTCCTCTATCTTTTTTTTTTTTTTTTTTTTTTTTTTTTTGAGATTGGCTTCCTCTATCATGTGTGCGCAACTAGTGTATTTTCCGAAGTCGCAAGTGTTGGGCTGGTTGAGGAATGTCCCATGGGCTTGGGCTAGGCTAGCTGCCTATAGGATAAGAGATTTTCGTTTTGGTTTTGCGCACTGTAGTATATAGGGGCACATATGTGAGTGGCTCATGCTTGGATCGGGGTGTAGCGGAATTGGGACAACTTCGTCCCAGCATATATTTTCAACTGAACAAAAGATTATGCGTCATTAAAGATTTTTGTCTGCGTAGATTGTGATTGGTCCTTGTACTATTGGTCTAGAAAGTGAAAGAAGCTGATGAGAACAAATTCATCTGAGTGACGTGAACGGTAAAAAAAAAAGGGAAAGGAAAAACGTACGATCAGAGTGGCGACCAAAGGAAAAAGGCAACGATTTGATTCAGAGAGAGTACGTGACAATGCTCATGCTGGTGGGTGGTGGACAAACTGACACTGCGTCATATACTAGTACGAGACGTAGATAATAACTGCGGGAAAGGATCGAAAACTTAGCATCAATATAAGATATGCATCGAAGAAGTTGTCCATGCATCCTGAAAGATGCACACAAGCACCGGTCGCATTGCTCGTCCAAAATCACCGCATCAAAATCTGATCGACGATGGTCGATGTGAATCCGATCGATGGAAAGAAAACAAGTAGGGCGAGGCAACCGCGGGGGGGGGGGGGGGGGGGGGGCATGTATGCAGGTAGGGAGCACACAGTATATATAGAAAGCAGTAGTACTGTACATTGGACAATAAAAAATCGCAAAATCGTCGGGTCGTCTGTGTAGGTGTAGTCAAGCGTCACGCCCAGTGGTTGACTTACGATTAGGATGCTCATCTATCAACAAAGTCGCGCGTATACTATACTATCATCTGCCAATCTGTCAAAGCGTCTTTAATCGCGATCGCAATCATGGGTTGAATTGACAAGTAAGCTAGGCTACCTACTGGCTTCAAATGAGATCTGATCACCGGTGAGTGGAAATGGACGTGAAAAACATTGTTTGCGCACTGTATATAGAGTGAAAAAATAATGATTGCGCACTGTATACGATACAAATGCACGCTCTGGTGACTAAGGTCTACTGTCTGAATCTGATTAGCCGTGGCTATAGCTTTGGACAAGAGAGATGCTAGCTAGTAGGTTGCTATAGCTAGCCGTCGGCAGCCCTAAATAAAGGCTATAGCCTGCCATGCCAGTATGCCACGCGCGCGCGAGAAGCCTGGCGCACGCACGTACGCGACGCGCGCCGTGGTCCGCGCGCATGGGGGCAATGCAAGGGATAGATAGCAACGGGAGATGGCAGCGACGATGGGGGCCGGGGGGGGGGGGGGTACGGTGTAGCGCGAAAGGCGCGGTGCCGGCGAGTGTCCCCGGGGGTCGCACATACATCGTGGCCGCATGAACCGGGGCATGTGAGGCCACTGTCCGTCGGGCTGCCCGTCGCTGCCGCCACACTGTGCGCGCGTGCGTCGTGTAGCTAGCTCCATCCATCTATCTTCCCCGCGCCCCACCACGCCACACCTCCGTCCGACGACGATGGCGACGCCGACGCCGCCCGGCCGGCATCAAGCATCATCTCTCGTTCGCTGGCCTTTTATATCACATCTCCCCATCCTAATACTAGCTGCTAACACGCGTTCGTTCGCTCGTTCGTTGCATGCATATTAGCATTAGCAGCTGGCCTGGCAAGCTGACTGCCATGCTTGCATACTACATATTCATTCATTCATTCATTCATTCATTCATATGTTCTAGTGGTACTGGTACGACCACACGTACCATACCAACGAACTAGCCAGCGGTCGGCTGCCGGTGGTTCCTTTCCTCGGTCTGGTTCGCTACTTTATGCATGCACGCTAGGTACCAGTGGAGTGTATGGCTTCGGTCCGTCTCATCGTACCTGCCGTACGGCGTACGTGTTGTGATTTCTGACAATAACACTGCCAGCAGAGCGTGCGTGGGTGCATAGTGTACCCAGTAGTACGTAGGCATGCGCAGCAGCTCCCAAACAAAACTTATGATTGCGCCGCTGTCTAGCTAATCTGCATGCGCCTCGACCGACGACCGTCAGGTTATTGCCCCTATTCAAATTTGACCAGTAGAGGGGATTGCATCCTCTTCAATCATGTCCATTAATATACCTGTGCAACTGAACAATGCCGCCTAAAGCTAGCTAGCTCCCGGACATCGATTAACCTCCATCCGGCGGTGGCATCCATTCATATTTATGTGCTTCATCTCTACGGAAGACGTACGAGTGATGTATTATGTGTAGTATGTTGTCGCGCTCTGGCCTGCCTCCGATCCCCAGGGCAGCAGCTTGGAAGAAAGTAAATGAAAAATGATGCACAAAGCAAAAGTTCATTGGCATCAGAGAGCGAAACACACTGCTTGATCCATCGCGAGCGCAAGGACACGTATACACAATGATTTGCATAGCCGTGCTGCTGCATGCTGTACTATCTGTAGCATGTACTGGTAATAAAACAAATAAAGCGGCACGCAGCATGCACGTGCAAACGCTGAAGCTCAACCGGGCCACAACGACACGCGTGTGCGTGTCGTATCGTATCGTACGTCAAAGGACCGCGCGCGCGACAAGTACGTAGAGCTGATTATACATATTATTGACTGATCCGTTGGATGTGGCACGTACGTACGTACGAGGCGAGAGCGAGGAGTGCACGTACGCGAGATCGGAGGCACACGGATGCATGGCGTGGTGACTTGCGCTGCTGCACACAGCAGCTGGGCTGCTGGGACCTCCATCTCGATCTATCTCTATCTGCCTTTAATTTGCACAGGATCGGATTCGCGCATGCATGCCATGCGTGCATACATTTCGGCCGAAACTGCCGGCGGTCATGGAGGATATGATCTCCGTCCGGGCGAGCGAGCGGCGAGTCGAGGAGACTCGATCGAGAGCTAGCTAGCAAACACCCACCGCCACCGGCCGGATAGCTAGCATGCAGATGGCCCCGATAGATGGCGCCAGTGGATGCGTACGCGGACGGAAGAGACACGTACGAATAATCAGCGGCCGCCGGGCGCCCGCGGATTCCTCACCACACCGTACCAGTGCATCAGGCCTGTCGTCGTCGCTGCTACTGGTCTGGTGGTGTATGTGGCGTGAGCTAGCCAATAGCGTAGCGGAAAGACGCGCGACGTCGTCGTCGTCGGCGCCGGAAAGAAAACGCGCGACGCCGGCGCGCGCTCCGGTCGCCGTCGCCGGCCCCGCCCCGACTTATTACAGCGCCCACATCAGCCGGCCGGCGGCCTGGACAATCATGCGCGCGTCAGCTCCGATATTTCCTTGCATTGTTGTTGTTGGGTACATAAGTATAGCTGGATCCGAGACCCAAGGAGGGAGCGAGACGACTTTGCTTTGCTCCCTCTCCATCTCCCAGCTTGTGGGGGTGGGCGTGCGAGCGGACCGTTATCAATGGCGTGGAACATTCAGCTACCGCACGCGCGCCGTGGCCAGTAATTCCTTCCGGGCCGGGATCGGAGGAAGGAGGACGACGAAATTAACCATCAATCATTAATAAGGGACGACGACCGACCTATATAAGCTTTCGTGTAATTATTATTGCGTGCGTGGAAGCGCCTGTAGATGTGGACTTCTAATCACCGGCCTGTGTGTAGAGCGCGACCTGTTCTATACCACTCACCTGTGTATGTATATGCATATTTCTACACGTACACCTGTATTATATACTACTCGTACTTGCTTCTAGTAAGCAGGGAACAGCTAGCCACTGTGTTTTATCAGTGCTTGCACTGTTGCGCATCCATGGGTCGTCGATCGTATGTGGACCTTTTGCGAGTTGCGACGACGGAGACTATATATTATTGGATCATCGTACATATATATGTAAAAAGAACCCTTATTTAATTGTGATGGCTACTGTACAATGGATAGGTCGTCTAGGTCCTCTACCTGCATGTCATCGTCATATATACTAAACATATGTACGGTTCGCGAGGGCCCACGTCCACGAGCTGAGGCAAGGGGCGACGGGAGCTAGCTATAGTATGATCGATCGAGATTACATACATGTTATGATACTAGTATATGGGACATATATGTCACATTGCTGCCTTCCTTGCATATTTGTGTACGGCCGCGAGTGCGACTGAAGAGCTAGCATGGCCTCCGTCCGTCTCCGATCCGTGCATATATACGAACAAAAACATGCGACGAGACCGATTCCTCAAAGCATACGCCGCCACGCACAGCGCCAGTTCAAAACAAAGATTCCACCAAGATATACTAACACACAGGTGATGCTATGTATACTATCTTGTTGGCCTGCTATATATAATTTGCCTCTTGAATCTTCGATTCCTCTAGTAATTAGTATTAAGTTATACGTCGGACGTGGCGCTTGTATGTACGTCGTTAATATTCTTCGTGCTTCTTGATCGAGGACTTGTGTCATGGGCGACGCAGGCATGACGCGCGTGCATTGCATTTGCATCGGATGGATGGAATAATAATCAGGGAGAGCTAGCGAGCGAGGCCAGCCTGCCCAACAAGCACGCAGCTCCGATCCATCCACGTGAGTGTAGCAGCGTCTTTTTGTTTTTTCCTCGGGTGGAAAGTGCTGAGCTACTAGTCGTTTGGATTATGCGATCACCAGCTACTGATATTAGGCGGTTTGATGACACTATACTCAAAACAGGCGAAAAGTTTTGTACTACTAAGACAGTGACGGGGCAGGGGAGCCTCCTGGGATTAAACTGATGAACAGTAAACAGAAAATGCTATAGGTATGAACGAACACGCACTACGTACTGGTTGATTAACTTAATTAATTGCATGCAAGATGCCAAAAAAGAGGAAACCAACAAAGGTCCACGTATATGCATGGCTAGCTGGAGCTAAACTTTGTCATTTGGCACTGATAACTTCAATTCCACGGTTTGAATAGTACTTGGGACATTATATCACCGATGATGAATTGCATGCGTTTAGTACTTGGCATTGTTTTGATACAAATCAGTACGTGCTGTTTTGGTTTGGTATCATCGTCAGACTCATTTAATTTACGAAGGTGTATCTCATCGCGCCGTCTTTGAATTTTATGATAGATTTCCCGGTGCAGTGCAACCCAATGTATACGACATCAAGCTTAGGTTTCTGAGTGAGCCATACGAGCTTACCCATGCATGCTTGCCACGTAATATTACAAGGCGTTTTAATTTCTAACATTATTAGACATTTTAATCGATATGTGCAAGACGGAAAAGATGGATTTCATCCAATTATTTTTTTAATTGAAAATTGAACTGGACAGTAAATATGGATACTTCAGTAATTCTAACTGAACCGGATAGTATATATAAATGCCGGTTATACTAAAAACAAAAGGAACCCAAATGAGGCATCACAACACAACCAGACCCCAACCGGTCAAGCAAGCAACGTCAACAAAAAAAAAACACTAATAACGCAACTAAAGCAACCAACAGATGATACCACACGCATCAGGCATCACTCCGTACCACTAAGATCACCCACCATTGTGCATAACCAATGCCGACAACAAACCTTTAATTGGCTAATTGGGTGCAAATTAACTACCCTACCACTAAAAATGCACCACTCTTCTTCATCCTCAGCGATCATCTACTCCAAATTTAGCTACACGTACTCTGACAGTTCATCCGATTCACACACACATGTTGATGTCTGCCAGGTCAGTGTTGTAGTGTTCCAGTTGAGGGTGTTACTACTAGCCCGACCAGCGCTATAGCTACGACACCCAGAACCTCCATCAGCAGCAATCGCGACAGCAGATGATGCACCCGCTGTATACATGTAATAATTAAGCTTCGCGGTTGGTTTCTTGGCTAGGGAGCCAGCATGCATGCTTAGTACTAACAGCCAGCCCGGCCAGACCCAGTGTTAAATAAACTGCACAACGAGTACTGTAGTTGTTCGGTTGTATCTGGTCATATTGTTGTACTGAGATCGCTTATGTACGGTTGACGGGCTTCACTTGTGGCCTAAGTTCATGCACAAGCTCGACTAGTCCTGAGATATATGGTCGATTTCTTTGAAGTAGCTGAGCCAGGACATAAAAGTTCATACATTGCTCAAACCTTGCTTATGTGCTTGGTCAGGTAATTACCAAACATGAAACAACCCACTAGAGTGAGATGGGCTATTTATGCTCGGACAGCCGGTTTTGGCCACCCAACCAAACAACATTGTGCTACTGTGTAGCTGCAAGACTCATAGTAGGGGTAATAATAATCCAGCAAAAACAATCCTGTAGAAGATGTGTAACTAAAGAAGGAGAAGTAAGAAAAGCAATGGAAATGTTGATGGCCCCACAAATAGGCATGGTCCCACCGGTCTTTTTCATGCATAGGCTGTTTTAATAGCAATTAGTTGAAACGGTGGACCACGCTGTTGCACCAGTTGGTGCCAGTCCCTACTTCCGGAATATTTTGTGGGGGTGGCAAACTGTGGGTGCACACATATATGCCTTTTTAAAGTTTATTTTTATTTTTGTACCCAATTCTTCCCGTGTTTTTATAAAGATTCGCCCTCATTTCTTTTATATAGATATTGTGAACCTAGAAAAACAAGTAAAGGGAATATCGAACTTGTAATCTCCCCAAAACATCCTTTATTTCCAAGACAATAAAAAGGTGCAACTATTCTAGACCTGTGGTCAAAATAAATTAAAACCAACTGTAACTTTTTCTATTGTTCCAGTGGCGGCTGTATATGGAGTTTAGTCATGCATATGCTGGATTTATTGGCATGTTTGTGGACGTATTGCACACGTAAAATTTTGTTTTATTTATGCTTTGACCTTTATAAGCTCTAGCCCAAGCTCAATCTTATACTCTCAGAATGGCCAGCTTTTCCCCCACACGGCCAGTTCTAGATAGAATATTTGGATCTTAAGAATGCATGGAGAGTGATCAATATCAATGTAAATGGACCGTGATACTACGTAAGAAAAGAAGCAAGGTACAAGGTGCATGTGCGGGTGTACATCCTCATCATCTAGATTTGGGTCCGATACGGACTCATATGCTTTTGTCTTTATATAATCTTATCTTATTATCAAAAAGCTATATTGTCTTATTAACGAAAAGTAAGGTATAAGGTGTGCAAGAGTAGAACGGTTCGTTGGGATTCTGTGTGATCAGTTAAACACTTAAACTCATCTTACTATTAGTAATTGGAGACTTTTTTAGAGCTTCTACATTAATCCTCAACAAACACGCTAGAAAAAAGATAAATCATAGAAATTCTCATAGAAATAAAAAACATCCAGCCGTCAATCATGTAACTCTGATAATAGTACTAATTAGATCTATCATGTTCTTAAAAAGTTATCCACCATGCCATTATAAAATATTAATTAAAATATCCTCTTGAATTCGCATATAAATTACTCACTATGCCACTGCGGACAATGAACTAAAAAACCCAAAATTGCATATAAATTACCTACCATAAGATTATGAAAGACAATTAGAATAATAACCCCTAATATTACTAAATATTAAATAAATAAAATAACATATTAACTCTAAAGTACAAAAATATGTTGTTAATTATAAAAATTTAAATAACAAAAATAGGCCTATATATGTTTCTAAATTGTTAACTGTTGCTAATATTTGAGTTATGTATCAACATTTAATACATACTCTAACCCGTGTGAGAGCACGGGTTGATGGACTAATTATGACAAATTTCCTAGCATCAGTTTAACTGATGTTTAGGACTTCTGCATCAACTTTTTCTAATGGGTCTTTTGGGTTGTTGAGGCTATTTATATCCTCTAAAGGGCATTGGCTAAGTATTTGGGAGATCCCCAAGAGTGTGAGGTTTTACGAAGTGTTCGTTCCAATTCAACCATATATACAAAAATGAGCTTAGTATTATATACCAAAACTTGAGAAGGCTTTTGTAAGTGTGATTATCACATTGATTGGGCCTAGTTATTGCGCGAGAGTCGATGTCAAGACAAGATACTTATACTCATGGTTGTACCCTCTAACTTGGTGTGGAGTGTCATCTACATTTGGACAGGTACGAGGAGATCCCTACTTACATACTTAGCGTTAACACTCCATAATAAAGACGGTGTCATAGTGATCGAGAGAAACGGTAACGGTGGCCTTGTCTTGATGGCACTTAGCCTTAGCTCTGTATTGTAAATGCTAAAGTTTATGTATTTATATCTTATAAACATTTATATTTTCTAGCTAGTTGATTTATTTGGTTATTGGCTATTGGCCGTCACTTGCCTGAGATAACACTATGGATATGGGTGCAACGGTCGAAATCATTGCATGCACAACTCGCGTTAAATGTAGGATGACTTCTGCGCCCTGGTTGAGATAGAGGAGCCAAGGGGATGGGGAATATGGCCTTCATCCTCGAGCACCATTAGCATGGTTTAACTTTGTCATTCCTAGGGTCCAATCACTCATCTAGGGCCCGAGCATCTATTCTTGATCCTATTGCTCTCCGTGCCATGTGGCACCCCATTGCAGACGTATGGGGCTTAGAACCTCGGTTCCTATATCACCGACACCGTTGATGGCCAAATATTTATGACTTTTATGAGAATTTATAAAATTTATCTTTTTTTATAGTATGTGTCGTGAAGAATAGCCCTTATTTGGAAGCAATGTATTTTCACAGTTCTAATGCAAAACTATGGTTATATGGTACTACTATGGCTTATCAATACTATGGTATTTTTATTGTATTGTAAACCCCATCCTATACTAAAAGTTTTCTGATCGAAATGAGCAAGATATTTAAAACCATCATATGCTACAAGAAGACTAAGAAACCAAACAGGTGTTCAAATACTATGGTTTTAGTGGGGTTAGAAAACAATTATATACTCTGGTATTAAAAGGTTCCTATTAAAAAACTTTATTTCCAAGCAAGCCCTTAATGTGGAGGCTCCTCCAGGTAGTAATAAGATACAAACTAATCTTATGCTTTGTGAGCACGGCAATAGTTCATTGGAAATTAAGTGACTACTTACTAAAATATAAGATATTATGGTTTTTTTTTTCTGAAGTCAAACCTTTCTAAACTTGACTAATTTTAGGGGGGGGGGGGGGGGATAGTATTTGCAACGTCCAGTGGACATATTGTCATGGGATTGATTATGAAATATATGTTGATGTTTTACCTCATTGATGTACTACATGAGGCACTACAAACGTATACGATTTTCTAACAAAATTATTTAAACAAATATTAGTATGTTTATGGCTATATATATCTATTGGATAAAAGAATTATACAAAACAAACAATACAAAAAATGAGCTTAGAGTACAATAAAACGCATATATACAAAATTTCAGAATGTCCTTTTGCCAACTACCAAAAAACACTGAAATTCACAAAATCTATTTCATCGAAGTAAGTGGCGAAATTTTAATCCCTAGTCGTCACTTCAGTGTGGATGAAGTATTTTAGTTTTGTGACTTCCACGGTTTTATTCTCTCTTGCGGTGCTGAACTGTTTGGACTTTGAATCAATTGATCCAAAATGTAACTTACATATGCTTCACAGGAAACAAAACATTGTTTTTTTTTTTTTTTACATGTGAGCTAACATGTCCAAACAATCTAGCGATCGACTCAGACAGTAGAGCTAGGCGAAAGAATATCAGTTGCTAGCTGTCCATTCATTTTTAAATGCGGGGAATCATATTTCATATGATTAATTAAATGACGTCTATGTTTGTCTAATAAGTCACACTATCTCAAATCTAAAAAAAATATATTTACACCTACGAGTTACGACACCAAATAAGTACAGAAACATATTTCACGTACGATTCACTAAAGTTATTGAGATATTGAAATAGCTAGTGGTATAATTTAGAAGAAAAAAAAAACAAATCGCCTGAATGGGTAACTGATTAGCCGTGGGTGACGCAATTACCCCCCTCCCTCACCGCAGATACATACAAATACTGCTACGACTCCACTCGATCGCCAGTCCAGATATTTGGATGTGGGAATCGGGATGCAGCACAGCATCAAGACGACTGCTCGCAGCGGCAGCGCAGAGAAGTAGTAAGCCAGCAAGTAGGAGTAGCAGCGGCAGGGCGGGCGGGGGGACGAAAGCTCGACGCGGCAACCACCACCACCGTACCACTGCACTGCGCCGCACCTCCTCTCGGCTCTCGCTGGAGGACGCGGATCGGAGGCGATCGAGGTCCAGACGACCCCAAACCACCACCACCACCACAGAGAAAGGGAGAGCGAGCAAGAGAAGGTCTCGGCGGCAGCCATGTACGTATGCTTTTTGTGGCGCGGCGTCGCCCCCACCTTTTCCCGGCCCGTTTGCTTGCTTTTCCGCTGCTGCGATGAGATCTTTGGTTTGGTTGGTTTCTTTAAGACTTGGGCGTCCAAATCACCCTGCCCCCGCGCCTTTTGATCCCAATTTCCTCCTTTTCGCTTGCCCTCCCAACACAAAGCAAGATTCTTGCTTCTGCGAGCTAAAGGGGGCCGCCCGCCCGGCCGGAGGAGCCTACTATAGCTATTAGCTAAGCTGAGAGCTGCTGCTATTGTTGCTACTTGCAGCGCATCTCTTTCTCTCCTTTTTTTGACTTGTTAATTGCTTGTGTTTTCCGTGTGTTGCGTGTGTTCTTTTCTCGATCGATCGTATCAGTGCTAGCTGATGGTGGGTAGTAGTGGCGCCATGGATCGATCACTCCTGGCCTCTGCTGACCATACTGTGCGTGCTAATCAATAGAGTACTAACTACCTCCCTCTCTCTCCCCCATGCACTTGTTCTATAGCTATGTCAGGAAAGATTTGGTCGGCCGACCCCTCCCTCTCCCTTCCCTCTGTGTGTGTGTGTGTGTGTGTGTGTGTGAAACACTGAAGTTCTAGCCAGGGCCAGCCACTTTGCACCACAAAAGCGAGTTCTCCTTTTCCTTGTTCCTACTCTTTGTTTTGTGTTTCCTGTGCTGTGCTGTTGTACGCGCGCTTCCTTCCGATCCCAGCCTCGGCGTCTCGATCGGCTGCGTGGTTTGCTGATTCCTGTGTTGTGTTGTGTGCGCGTGCGCGTGCGCTCTCTAAGCGAAGCAACTCAGCAAGCCTTTGCCTTTCTGATCGGTACGGTGGCTGCAGCAGAGATGGCGCACGATCCCAGCCTGGGCTTCGCCGACTACTTCTCGGCGGCCGCGGACGCCACGGCGGCGATGGAGGAGGGCGCGCCGGAGCTGTTCGGCTTGCACGCCGACATGGAGCTGCTCGGCATGCGGGGCCTGGCGGTGCCCATGCCCGGCGCCAGCGCCTCTGCTCACAGCCACAGCCACGGCAGCGCGGGGCCGGACGGCGCCACCATGCGCTTCCTCAGCGCCGTGGGACAGCAGCAGCAGCTGAGCCTGCAGGCGCCGCTGTCGCTGTCGCTGTGCCGGCCGGACGGTGGCGGCGTGGGCGTGGCGTTGGACGACGACCACCACACCGGCGGTGGATTGTCCCGGCACCACCAGCAGCAGCAGCCGGTGCCCGCTGCGGCATGGATGGCGATGCAGCAGCAGCAGCACGAGTACTCGGTGGCGGCGCCGCCGCAGCAGCAACAGCACCCGGGCGCCGCGTGGCACCTGCGCAGCTCCAGGTTCCTCGTCCCGGCGCAGCAGCTGCTGCACGAGTTCTGCAGCCTCCCCGTGGACCAAACCACCAGCAAGCGCGCCAAGCAGGCGGCAAAGCCGTCGTCGCAGCAGCAGCAGCAGGAGGAGGAGGACGCCGCCGGCGAGGGGTCGTCGTCGTCGGCTTCCTGGGCCCCGTCGCCGCAGATCCAGGCCATGGAGGCGCTGGAGCTGCAGCGGCTCAAGGACAAGCTCTACATCATGCTGGAAGAGGTGAGCTGCCTATGAGACCAAACACAAACAGAGACCGAGGCGAGCTCGATCGGTAGCTGATGATAAGCTATAGCTAATCAGCCAGCTAGTCCTGATTGATGGAAATATTAGCTCCATCTGCTTTGGTCCAACACGAATCTGAAGGGGCCGAGAAAAGGGTAACAGCAAAGTACTAGGAGTTCAATTATGGCTGCCGGAAGAGTGCACCTGCGACTAGGGCAGCCAAGGGCCGCTATTCTGGGGCCTCACCCTTCGCTTTTGGAAACCTCTATTCCCCCCCTCCACCGTACCCCTCGCTGAGCTAGGTATCTTCCGTCTATCGTTCTTTCTTTCGACACGGCGCCACGGGTCCCCTACCCTACCCTACCCTATTAGGCGCCCAGCCGGCCGGCCGGCCGGCCGGTCATATACATGCAGGCTGTGTGCTGTGCCGCTGCAGCCTGCAGCATAGCAGACTCCCCCACTCCCCTACACAAACACACAGTCTCTCTGCACGCACTGCACACAGCGCCATGACTCCGCGAGTGCAAGAGCTGCCTTTCTCTCCTGCATCGCTCCACTACCACTTTGCATGCCCATCCCTTGCCATTCAATGCCACGGCTCTCGATCGACGATCGGCTCACGCACAACAAGCGAGTTTTTACTGCTGGTACACTGTGTTCTGAGGAGCAGCTGCACCGGGCATGCAGCCTGCAACTCTGCTCATGTGCATGTGAATTGGACTTTCCAGAGTTTCTTCTAGGGCGACCGTACCACCAGAAGGTCGGTCAGAGAGCTAGCAGCAGGAACAGGAGTTACTAGTAGCACTGGCAGTTGTTACCGTTTCACTGTTACATTGGCCAATGCCCATGCATCCATCCATCACTCGTTCTTCGTTTACTACTGCGTCTACGTACGTTTGTGTAGCTTCTGGTGTTGTTCTGCCAATCTGCCTGCTCTGGTGGTGGTGGTGGGTTATGGACGGTGCTTGCCTTCTGTGTATAGATAGCTAGCAGCATAGGAGTGGAAAAGTCAGTACCATCTGTAAAAATGTCAATTAACAACACCATGTTTCGTCGTTAGTTATAGGATGATATATGGTTGATCGATGGATGGATAATGGCATCATAATATAAATAATTATTTGCAGGTGGACCGGCGGTACCGGCGGTACTGCGAGCAGATGCGAGCGCTGTCGGGCGGGTTCGAGGCGGTGGCCGGCGAGCGCGCGGCGGCGGCGTACACGGCGCTGGCGTCGCGCACCATCTCGCGGCACTTCCGCAGCCTCCGGGACGGCATCGTGGCGCAGCTGCAGGCGGCGCGCAAGGCGCTGGGGGAGAAGGACGTGGCGGTGCCGGGGATGACGCGCGGGGACACGCCGCGCCTCCGGGTGCTGGACCAGTGCATCCGCCAGCAGAAGGCGCTCACCCAGGCGGGCATGTTGGAGAGCCACCCGTGGCGCCCGCAGCGGGGGCTCCCCGAGCGCGCCGTCACCATCCTCCGGGCATGGCTGTTCGAGCACTTCCTGCACCCGTAAGCACTAATCACATGCATGCATCATCGTCGTCGTATACGATTACAAGTAATCCGCTTAATTATTAACTTCCTCGATCGGTAGGATTTATTCCACTAGCTACGTACGGATCGGATCGGATCGGACAGCATTGTTCTTCCCGGACCACAATTTGTCTTTGGCCAACTACAGCGCATCGAATGCTTGCTTGATCATCGATCAATTGGCCATTTGTTTGCCAAATATGTCCACTGGATGCTACTTAAGCTGCTAAGCATAGACGTAATGTCATCTGTCCTCACTGATTCAGTGATGCCAGCCACCCAGCTACCTTAGCTGCTTGCTGGTGTACAGATCGATAACGTAGCCTTTTGTTTTGAGCTGGATCATAAACTTTTTTTTTTCACACAGATTGAATGGTACGGTACAAGAAGAATTGAAGTAGTAGTGTGCATGCATGCTGATAGTACCATATCATTTTGTGTTTTTTTTTTCAGAAAAAATAAATAAGGAACAATCTCAATTACCAAACTAACATTTTGTTCGTACATGTGTCCCGTTCAAAATTATCTCAGGTATCCAAGCGACGTGGATAAGCATATCCTGGCTCGCCAGACGGGCCTCTCACGAAGCCAGGTACGTACTACGTATGCACGACTACTACGCGCGTAGTACACTAGCTAGAATTAAGTTCAGCGAGTATGTAGGATGCAATTTCCAACACTGATGCATCCATGTGTTTCGTTGTTTGCATCGATCGGGAGTTTTCTTGAGAATAATAATACTATAGCATGAATAGCGCGTAGTACATACGTGCTAAATCTATATATGCAATTGCGTGTTTGCTCCCCCTGCCGGCCGGCCCACTGATTCGATCCGCGTCGCGTAGATGACACATCAATTCATTGGTTGCCATGTCATGGTCGCGCCATGTCCTCTTGTGCTCGCAAATGTTTGGATGAAAGATTCTTCGTTCGTGTAGGCATCCACCACCACGCACCACGCATCATCCGCGCGTACCTCTCAGATCACTAGCTACAGCGACGCGATCGATCGATGACATACGATGCATGCATGGTGTGTGTGCCGCAGGTGTCCAACTGGTTCATCAATGCGCGGGTCAGGCTGTGGAAGCCCATGGTGGAGGAGATGTACGTGGAGGAGATGAAGGACGGCAGCATCCAGCATCAGGACGGCGGCGGCGGCGACCACCACCAGCAGCGGAGCGTTGCAGGCCCTAACAACCCTAGCAGCAGCCACGCCTCCGGGGCGCACGAGGAGGCGGGCGACCGTGATGGCCGCGGGGACAACGGCGTGGACCGGAAGCCGACGCGGGCGCAGCTCCTGCACGACGCCGGCTCGCTCGCCTCCGTCGTGAACATCGGCGGCGGCAGCGGCGCCTCGCGCGTGGCCGGCGTCCCGCGCCTCGGCGACAACTTCGGCATAATGGACCACCTCGACTTCGACTCTCCCTACGATCACCAGCAGCAAGGGGGGTTCGGCGGCGTGTCCCTCACGCTGGGCCTGCAGCAGCACGACTCCCACGACGGCGGCGGCGGCGGCGGCGTGAACATCGCGTTCGGCGCGCCGCCGCCGCCGCCCGCCGCGCACCACGGCGCGGGGTACCTGTTCGCGGCGGCCGGCGGGCAGCATCATCAGATGGACGGCCACCACCACCACGTCCAGTTCGGCGCGGGCAGCATCGACGGCGAGGGGCCGCACGGCGGGCAGGAGCACTACCGGAGCCAGCTGGGCGCCGGGTTTCACCTCCTGCGTGACCTGGCCGGGTGAGTGACGGCCGGACGACACATGCATCCATCGATCGGCCTCGAATGAGTTGGGGTGGATGGGGATGTCGCACCGGCCGGCGCCTAGCGGATGCCGGATGGCATGCACGCGACATTTGTTTGGCTTTTTGGTGGCTTTCTGCTGCTTGCCCCGGCCCATGCATGCGGCATATGCCGCTCCCGGTCCCGGCTCGATCGCCGCGCGCCGCCGGCCGGGTTGGCCGAGTCACCATGCATGTAGCGTGTACAGAGTAGCAGCAGCAGCAGCAGCAGAATGCATGCATTTGGGTACGTACGTATTGAGCAGTTTGGACGCGCGCAGGTGCAACTAGTAGCCGGCCGGAACTGTGTGTATGTAGCGATGAACACATGCATTTGCATTTGCATGCCGCTTGATTATTGATTGTTTGTCAAATTGTTGGTCAAGGATTATTCAACAAAACTCGATTTATGCCAGGCGGACATGCATATATATGCTGCTTGTATATTGCTAGCTAGTATTCATCAGTTCTTGATGTATATGTCATGGGTTCATGGCCATATGAATTGTTTACGCCTTGTTTCTACGGATAGAACAGGCCTCTACCGCTCTATGGCCGGTTCCTGTTTGCTCAATCGCTCTTCTTCAGTCTCCTGCAGTCTACAAACATGCGATATGCATCAGAATTTAACGAACCAAAGCTGTTGTGTAGCCTTATGTCAGTTCATGTGCATACGTACGGCGTGTACACTAGTACTTGTCCGGAAGACGTACGTAAAAAGAATCAATAATCGGCGCCTCTTTGACTCGCATAAAGAGTCCATTTCTAGCTTTCAAATTATGTCCCAGGAGAAAGCATATGTGTTTTCAACTTTTAGGAAAGATAAATTTAATTTTTGCATATTTAATCACCTAAAATTTTCTTTTTATCAAGGAGAATGTGCATTTAATTAAAGGATTTTTCCACTATTCGTGGTGTATTTTCTTTTATAAGCTAAGGCACATAATCCCTACATTTAATTATATTATACTCCCTCCATCCTAATTTATAGGTCGTTACACTTTTGACACCAAGTTTAACTTGCTAGCCGTATTTAAAAAATTTCACAATTATCGTTTATTTTCATTATGATTTAGTTTAGCATATATGAATTGATTTTTTATATATATTTACAAATATTTTTAAATAAGATGAATCGGTCAAACTTGGTGCCAAAAAAGTCAAACGACGTATAAATTAGGACAGAGGGAATATGATTTTTTAATCTTGTTGGTTCCCTAACATTTGATTGATGAACATTTTTGGAGTTAAGGTTGTTGTTTAGGTCATTTCTTTTGCCTAATTATATGTCTAAATCTTTTTGGAAATGCACTCTTTTTATGGGGGCAATAAATAACTGGATAACTATATGCAGTAAATCAAATATGAACATATAATTAACAAGTGAGTACCTATCAACAGGTTAGAATAGAAAACTAATATAAAAAGAAGATCGATCGCCAGGCATGCCAAATACACATAAATAGAAGAGAGGTCGATCGCCATCTCTGCCCAGCTATGCATGCCGAATAGTTAATCTTTCGATTGGTTGCTTGCCGCAACACTGCAACTAGCAATCATTAGGGGTGCTTAATAAACAAAACTTTAATTATTTGTTGAGGCCACAATGACGGATTTGTGTAAAAGCTTCGGAGATTTGGTCTGGTAGGATGTCACCATCGTATCTGAAAGTTATAGCGTCACACAACAGGGAGAAGAACAAAAGATGACCATCACAAATGCTGTTATCTTACATAAAAAAAAAACAAATGCTGTTATATCAGAATGAAACACCTTCGCCGTCAGCATCGTGCTTTACATATTCAAGATTCGTCATTGTGCCAGAAGTGGTGCAGATCTCTGACTCTGAGAGAGGATTGCATAGCCGAGCCCTAGCTAGTGCACCAAAACACACAGACACAAGACACTGTGTATCACTGTTTTTTTTTTCTTCTTTCAAAAGAGAGCATCTATATATGTAGTTGTCTCACAAATATAATTGCACAAAGAAAAACAGCGTACCTAGGATACGTGATTGATTGGGGGCAAATCTTTAAGCCAGGCTCTCTCTTGATGTAGAATCTTTTGACAAGCCCGTGTTTGGATGGTCGCATGGCTTTCGGGACCTGGCCAAGCTGATGCAAAAAAAAAGTGACGCCAGGGCAGGGCTCCCTAGGAAGATGAAATCCGTTCCTGAGGAGCCAGGCCGTGCCATCGTGAGTCCAGGTCATGTGACCACATTGACCATTCTACTCAACTTCTATCTGCTTTGCTCCTCTCACCATGTCTTGTCCCTTGCTCTTTGCTGTGCATTTTTTTTTTTATTTGCCTCCCGAAGATGAAGAATAAAAGCAGGTGGTAATGTTACCGCATGAGCATGCAGAGTAACCATATTGATTCTACATCGATTCTACGTATACTTGTAGGCCATGGCCCATAAAAGAAAGTTATAGCTCGTAAAACTTACTACACATTCGACATTTCCGCATATTCTAAATTGTTTTATTTTAATTGCGTCCTTATGTTTAAATACGCTTGGAATGATGGGATAAAATAAAAAAAAATGTGAATTTCTAATTAGAGCGAGTTGATTCGCGGAGCCCGTGGGCCGTGGCGCAGCAGTTGGTGTGCTTCGACGCGGCCCAGCAGTGGACGCCGTCCCCCGGGTCGAGGGGATTCGCGGTGGTGGTGATCCGCGGCGTGCTGCCGCCGCGGCCCGCGGAAGACGAAGACGGCGATGGATGCGGAGTTGCGGACGTCCCTCAACTGCTACCGGCGTGCCGACTACACGGCGTACGCGCGCGGCTGGACCGGCGGCGCAACACCACGGTGAGTCGGTGGTGACCGACTGATGGTCGAGTCTGCGCGGCGCCCACGCCGTGCCGGCCGGCCGGTGGCTCGTCCTGGACCGCGTCGTGTCGTGCTCAAGAATCCCGACACGGGTACGCCTTCGTTCTCCAGTTCACTTCTGTCGTTGTAGATTGTATTTCGTGGTGTGGCGCACTGTTTCTCAACGCCAACCTGACCAGCCGTGGTCACCAATAATGGTCGATCGTATGCCTTGTAAACACGTAGGGGTCGCGTGCACCGCTGTGTAGTACGTCACCGAGGAGGAACTGCCGCAGTGCAGGGTGGTGCCGTCGCCCGCCATGGGGAAAATGACCGGATGATGACCATCGACGTATGTCGGTGTTTGCAGAGACGGCGATCGAGTTCGCCAGGCTTCAAACAACAACTAGCTCATTCGCCGCCGCATCCGCAGCACTCTGCGCAGGGGCAGCAGGAGCGAGAACCAGAGACACGGCAAAGTGGGAGCGATCAAATGGCACAAAGAATGAGCATGGCAGCCAAGCTTGGTGAGATCTCATATATACATATATAGGTCATGGTGCAAAATGTTTTAGGAGATTAACTTACAAATTCCACCAACAACGCGCTAGCTGTCACTGTAAAAGAAAACATATAACCTTTGCAATTAAGTTAGAGAAGGCATCCAAAATTAATAAAAGCAATAAAAGAAAAAACACAAAAAACTCAACTGACGAGGAAAGGAACTGCCCCCACAGCTTTGTGATTAAAGTAGAAGAAACTCAACATTAAGACCGGCCGAGACAAGCCTCTAAGTCCTAGTTTTAGTGGTGAGTGGGATTTTTTTTAAAGAATTTTATCCATAAAGAATCAAGTCTAGGACCTCAAGAAGGTATAAAGTGTGGTCCAGCCACGAGGCTACAAACCCGTTTGTACGCGGTTTGTGCTGATGCAGTGCTTGCAAAGTTGCAATTCAACGGCCTGTGTGTGACATGACGTTCTTGAACAAATGTCTGGGCAGAGCCGGGCCGGGACAAATTACTGTATGCAGCAAGTGGATTAGGTCTGAACGCGACTAATTTTTTACTGCCAAGGACCACGATTTTAATTAGGCCTCGGTATATTCTAGCTTATTATAAAAGGTGATGTGTTAGTTCTGGTACGAAGTTGGGATGGACTGGGCCTTATGTCGAGAGAAAGTTGTGGACTAGCTAGGTGGCAAATGGATCATGGATGGCCTGCTAGGAGTGCTTCGATTTTAATATAATAATAGTATTGGAAAGTACTGACCGTACTTTACGTAAAATTGAAAAGCACTGTTAGTAATTTTGAATAATCATGATATGGAATTTAGATTATTAAATAAAAAACATCAATGAAAGGATAAAATATGAATTGCACATCTTGTACTGGTCCCATCGAAAATTGGTACTGGTCCCACCATAAATTGGTATTGGTCCCACCGTAAATTGGTACTTTTTCATTAATTAATTTTTTTATTAGTACTTTCTATTTTTTAAGTCATTAGATCTTGTTAAATGGATGAATCACATTAATGCCAATCATTCTAAAACTAATGGAAAATAATCCGGCTTTCGACTTTTTCAAAGAAAAAGCCTCACATAGAAACGGAGGGCTTTTATCTATTTTCTCACTCGTTTTAATCTCACTCACTCCATCCCATCTCTCAACATCCATAGTCGTTGCCTAACACTTCACCTATTCTCCTCTATTATTTCTTTCTAAGCAAACACGTTTTTCAAGAAACTCTGCATATGAACTTCAACGTTGTTTCAAGTTGGTTAGTTTCATGAAGAGTTTTTTTTAAGGAGCATTTTTCCCATGTGCCAAAAACACCCATTGTGTAGATTTTGCTATTATACTCAATCTATAACTACCTTCGTATAAGATGGATGAGTAGTATTGCCTGAAGTAACTTGAAAAGGAGAAAACTACAAATATATATTTGAATTCATATAGAGTAACTAGTGAATTTATCTCAGCTTGATAAATATTATTTACAAAGTATATGTATGCGTATTGTGTTAGGAAACGAACAAAGAGATACAGTGTGTAAAGATAAAGAATTCTGGTTGGTTGTAATTAGCAATTGATTATGGCACGTGGGGAAGCATGTTTGATAAGCTATTTCTAAAAACATGCGTGTAAAGGTGCATGTGGAAACCTTTGATGTTCTCTGATGTAAAATTTTTATTCCAATATATGTACACATGTCATTTGAAGGACTTGCATTTTGTGATCATGAGATTTAACTGTTTTTAATAGACTTGCTTTATAAGTAAAAATTCAGGTTACGGCATACAAGTAATCATGAGTATGCCGATAAAGAGTGCCCACTACGTCGTTTTCACATTTTTTTAAAAAATTTTCCCCAAGGAAGAGAACAAAACTCAACAATAGCCGCCTTTTCGGCCGAATGGAACACACGGGTGACCAGTGCGGTGCGCTAACAAAAGGATTTGGAAATGACCCAACCAGGCGACCTGCAGCGAGTCTCGAGTCAGTCCACTTCCACTCCAGGGCTGGCTCCGGCACGCGCATCAACGTACGTGTCCTCCTCCTACCGCGGAGCGGAGGGAGTCCACGGAAATCCGGAGTCCACCTTCCCCGTGCCCGACTCCACACACCACTCGCCTAGTCGCCTATCCTCTTCGTCGCCAGCCGCCCCATCAGCCGGCACGCCTCCACTACCATCTCAATTCTCAATGGCTCTCCTCGTCGTCCTCCTCCTCGGCACCTTCCTCCCGTCCACCGCTCTCGCCACCTTCTCACCGGCCTTCTCCTTCTTCCTCGCCTGCGGCGCCGCCTCCGACATCTCCTTCCCGCACGACAGCCCAGCGCGCAACTTTACCCCGGACACAGACTACCTGACCTCCTCGCACGTCCCGGCGGTGACGAACGCCAACGCCAACAACGCCGCGTCTCCGCTCTACGCCGCCGCGCGCGCCTCAACCTCGCCCTTCTCCTACAGGCTGCCTTTACCCGGCACCACCGCCGGGCAGGGGCAGGCCGCGTTCCTCGTCCTCCGCCTCCACTTCTCCCAGTTCACCACCGCCTCGCAGTCTCCGGTGAACATCTCCTCCGCGCGCTTTACGGTCTCTGTCTTGGACGCCTACACCGTGCTGTCCAGCTTCTCGCCGCCGAGCCCGAGCGCCGCCGCCGTCGTCAAGGAGTTCTTCGTCCCGGCGGGCGGCTCGGGGGATTTCCGCATCACGTTCACGCCGGACGCAGGCGCGGCCGCCTTCGTCAACGCCGTCGAGCTGTTCCCGGCTCCAGCGGAGCTGCTGTGGAACGGCAGCACCCCGGTGGGCGCCGTGACGGCCGCCGACGTGGCCACGTGGGAGCAGCAGGCGCTGGAGACGGTGTACCGCCTCAACGTGGGCGGCCCCGAGGTGACCAAGGAGAACGACACGCTCTGGCGGACGTGGCTCCCCGACGACCCCTTCCTCTTCGGCCCCGCGGGGCTCTCGATGGTGAACAAGACGACCAACGATATCAACTACTCCTACGCCGGTTACGACAATGAGGTGGCGCCGGACGTCGTCTACAAGACACAGCGCGCCGCGAACGTGTCGGCGGCCGGGGTGTCGACGACGCCTCCGCTTTTCAACGTCACCTGGACGTTCCCCGCGGATCCGGGGTCCCATTACCTCGCCCGCCTCCACTTCTGCGACTTTGAGCCGATAAGCGCCGTCGTCGGAGCCGTCATCGTGTTCAACCTCTTCGTCGGGACAGACATTGCCTACCCAGACCTCACGCCGGCGACGCAGATGGAGCAGGTGAACCAGCAGCCCTTTTACCTCGACTACGCGGCCGCCGCGCCCAGCTCCGGAAACCTCACCGTCAGCATCGGCATGTCCAAGAAAGGCAACGGGGAAGGGGGCTTCCTCAACGGGCTGGAGATCATGAAGGTGCGGCCATCGGACTCGAGCTTGTCATCAGGTGGCGGTGGCAGCAAGAGGAGAGTTGTGATCATCGCGCTCTCGGCCGTGCTGGGCGCCTCTGCCCTGGCGTGCGCCGTGCTCTGCTTCTTCTTCTTCTTCTTCGCTGCGCGGAGGAGGCGGCTGGCGCGGCCCGCGCCGGAGGAGAAGGCAGAGAGCAGCAAGGCGCTGCCGCCGTGGTCGTCGCCGTACCCCACAGACCAGGAGGGCTCTTCGGTGTGGGTGGCCGAGCAGTCGAGCCGGTCGGGCGAGGGCACGCTGCAGCGGGTGAGCACGCAGCTGCACATCCCGCTGGAGGAGCTGCGGGCGGCCACGGACAACTTCGCGGAGCGCAACCTGATCGGCGTGGGCGGGTTCGGCAACGTGTACCGCGGCGCGCTCCGGGACGGCACCCGCGTGGCGGTGAAGCGCGCGACGCGCGCGTCGAAGCAGGGCCTGCCCGAGTTCACCACGGAGATCGTGGTGCTGTCCCGCATCCGGCACCGCCACCTGGTGTCCCTCATCGGCTACTGCAACGAGCAGGCGGAGATGATCCTGGTGTACGAGTACATGGAGAAGGGCACGCTGCGGAGCCACCTGTACGGTGGTTCGCCGGGTTCGGGGTCCGAGGCTCAGCAGGAGGAACAGGAAACGCAAGCGCCGGCGCTGTCGTGGAAGCAGCGGCTGGAGATCTGCATCGGCGCCGCCCGGGGTCTGCACTACCTGCACACGGGCTACTCGGAGAACATCATCCACCGCGACGTCAAGTCCACCAACATCCTGCTGGGCGAGGGTTTCATCGCCAAGGTGGCGGACTTCGGGCTGTCGCGCATCGGGCCGTCGTTCGGGGAGACGCACGTGAGCACGGCGGTGAAGGGCAGCTTCGGGTACCTGGACCCGGAGTACTTCAAGACGCAGCAGCTGACGGACCGGTCGGACGTCTACTCCTTCGGCGTGGTGCTGTTCGAGGTGCTGTGCGCGCGGCCGGTGATCGACCAGCAGGCGCCGGAGCGCGACCAGATCAACCTCGCCGAGTGGGCCGTCAAGTGGCAGCAGCGCGGGCAGCTGGACCGGATCGCGGACCCGAGGATCGCGGCGCAGGGGCCCGTGAACGAGAACTCGCTGCGCAAGTTCGCCGAGACGGCGGAGAAGTGCCTGGCGGACTACGGGCAGGACCGGCCGTCCATGGGCGACGTGCTCTGGAACCTCGAGTACTGCCTGCAGCTGCAGGAGACGCACGTGCGCCGGGACGCCTTCGACGACAGCGGCGCCGTGGGCGCGCAGTTCCCCGACGACGTGGTGGTGCCGCGGTGGGTGCCCTCGTCCACCAGCTTCCTGACCCCGGACGACTCGGTCGTCACCGACGTGGGTGCCGCCAACAGCAAGGTCTTCTCACAGCTCAGCGCCGGCGACGGCCGATGAGGATTGGCCGATTGAGGGCACCCAGACGCATTCATCAGAATCAGAACCAAAACACAAATTGTCCTGTCCCTTCCCTTGTGCATCACGGACGGGCAATCCGTGCATGTTTGTTTGTTGTATGCCTGCATGCGGCCAAAACACAAATTGACCAGTGGCTGTCTGTCTGATTGATTGAGCTACTATAATTTAGGTGCTGGTGGTGGTCATGAGCATGTACGATCGTAGTGTTCGCATCGCATGGCAACAAAACCTAGCCAGTGGCCTTTAGCCTTCGTCTCAGCTCTCGAGTGGTCACACCACGCATCCAGGGAGAGGGAGGGTAGTGTGGAACGTGCCAAAGAAAGCTGGCCTGAAGAACTCTCAGTGGGGGACTGCCGGACACCACCACCTCTCGTCCAGTGGTTCTCAGCGTGTGCTCAACGTCAGTCTGATGCTCGCCGACTGTTCTGAATTCTGCCGAGGGTCCCTTCAATTAGGTATCCATGTTCCCCCATCGATCGGTTGGGTCTTGGTCATCAATTATCATCATAGGACTATATCTGAAGGCGCACAACTGGCATGGACAATCTCTGGACTGGATTAAGCGTGGCTGCCGACCTGCCGTGGATGCCAGGGCAAAGAAAGAAGTGTGGAAATCGGAACACGGTTCAGGGTTTGGAGAAAAATTAAAGAAACTTGGCATGATAACGACCCCGCGCGCGCCCCACTGGTCAAAGTACCGTCATCATGCGGGCGTTTAGTGGGCATAATAAATATTCAGAATCTTGGCTTTCTTATGCTTGCAGGGGTTACCATCCGACGACATGGGCAGGGAATACAACAAAGTTTAGACTAGGCATGCTTGTCTAATGCTAAATCTTTGGCATACCAAAGTTTTAGCAATTTTGATTGTATTTGAATCTAAGTAAAAATTTAGTTAAATAATAATTTTTCGTTTCAATGGGTTATTTGGGCTCTAAATAACTCATTAGAATGAGAAATTTGTTTTTAATTAAATTTCAGTCTAAATTTAAACAAAGTAAAAATTGCCAAAATTTTACCATACCAAAGGTTTGGACCTCAACCAAGTAGGCCCACTGTTTCCGGTGCTTGTTTTCGTCTCCCACTAAACCATATTATTATAGTATGCATGTATTCCCGCCAAAAAAATATTATATGCAACCAAAGCAAAACATATGAGATGATTCAAGTAACTAACCTAAAACTAACTGATATACACTTTTGTTCGCGCCTATGGCAAGACCGCAAGAATGGTTAACTGTTAACACCAAGTGAAAAGGCAATTTTTTTAAAAAAAAAATGGAAACGAAGTTTTTGGGCCGAATTATGTGCAAATACTAGTAGTACTTTCCACCCAGCCCATCGTAGAAGCTGGACGCCCACGCGAAGAGCTTGGGGCCCAACAAGAAAACGCGCTCCGTGCTGACCGGCACGGGCGCACGGCCACGCCGCGTAGGCCCCGCCACGCCACCGGAGCGAGTCGTCTCTCCCAAGTCCCAACTCGACGCGCTGAATTGATTCCTCCACTCCGCCCGCGGATCTTAGCTGTCCTCCAATTAATCAAACACCATTTCAAGCATTTCTTCCCCCTCCCACAACTCAACAAATCGCCACCCAAATCCACCACCTCCCCGCCGCCGCCGCCATGGCATCCCCACCTACCTCTTGCCGCCTCTCCCTCCTCCTCGTCGGCGTCCTCTTCTCTGCCGCCGCCGCCACCGCCGCGCGGTTCGCTCCGGTGGACAATCACCTGCTCGCATGCGGCGCGCCGGACCCCGTCGTCCTCCCCGACGGCCGCCGCTTCGTCCCGGACTCCGGCTGCGCCTCCACCCGCCTCCGGTCCTCCTCGCCGACCCCGCCCCTCTCCTCCGTCGCTCCGCCCGGCTCCCCGCCGCCGCCGTCCCCGCTCCACGAGTCCGCGCGGGTCTTCTCTTGCCACGCGTCCTACGACCTCGCCGTCCGCCGCCGCGGGCGCCACATCCTGCGCCTCCACTTCTACCCCTTCGCCCCGGCGCTCTCCGCCTCCCGCTTCCACGTCGGCGCCGGGGGGTTCCTCCTCCTCCACAACTTCACGGCCTCGGCCCCCGTCGTCAAGGAGTTCCTCCTCCCCGTGGACTCCGACGTCCTCGTCCTCACCTTCGTCCCCGAGGCCGGCTCCACCGCCTTCGTCAACGCCATCGAGCTCGTCTCCGCGCCCGAGGAGCTCGTCGGCGACATCGGCACCCTCGTCGCGTCCGGCGGCGCCGCTCAGATCGACGGGCTCTCGGCTCAGGTGTTTGAGACCCTCTACAGGGTCACCGTCGCCGGTCGCAAGGTGACGCCGTTCAACGACACGCTGTGGCGGACGTGGGTTAACGATGGGCAATTCCTCGTCGGCACCGACCCGGCCAGCTACAAGGCATGGTCGTTCAGTGGCCGGATTGCGTATCCCAAGGGTAGCAGGCAGATGACTCGGGAGGTGGCTCCCGACAATGTCTACAGATCAGCGAGGTCGGTGAGGCCAGGGAGCAACGTGACTTGGGGTTTCCCCGTGCCTGCTGGTAACCGGTACCTTGTGCGAATGCACTTCTGCGACACTGTTAGCAAGGCGCTGTATGAGCTCTACTTCAATATCTACATCAATGGTAACCTTGCAGTTAAGGATTTTGATCTCTCCAGCGCCACTGGATTCTTGGCCTATCCTTATTACATCGACTTTGTTGTTGACGTGGAGGATGAGGGGGTGTTGAGATTGGCCATTGGTGGCCTGAATAAGAGCCGATCTGATGAAGTGAGTGGTATCCTTAATGCACTGGAGATAATGAGGATGAACAAGACCAGTGGCGGTATGGATGGGGACTTCCCTATTGCTCTAGACATGGAGTATGTGGTGAGCAAGGGGATCGGAGAATTTGCCCGCTCCCTGCTTTGCGGCTTTGTCTTTGCTGGGTTGTTTGTGGCTTTAGTCATGCTGGTGCTGAGGTTGAGGACCGAATTGAGGAATAATGGTACAGCTTGGTCTTGGAAAGCAATGGACTCCGGCGAAGGGAAATTGGCTAGAGCATATCAGCTTGTGCCCAGCAAGACAGACTATTGAAGGATTCGAGCTGATCATCTTTGAGTGGCAAGCTATGGCTGTTGTATGTATCTAATCGCATAGTACTTCTACTCAGGTGTAAGTATTGTAGTTTTACTATCTCTCGAAAAGGAATTGTAGTTTTACATCTTTACTCCTTTCTTGCTGGAGCTTTGGGTTGTCTTTGCTTTTCTAATGGAGGAAATGCTCATTATGTTGTAAAAGGATTTGACCCTAGATGTGCATGTGCCTGCATTGATGTTACTTCACTTATTCAGTTCATTTTCTGAAATATGCTTGAATGAATGTGTGTGATATTTATAATATGAAATGTGCTGCTGTGGGCTCGTGGCAGTGTAGTCTAACATTATACCTTTATACTCTTAGGAGAATTAAGTGTGACTATAATTAGTTGCCGTGCAGACATTGAATTATAGAAATACGTCAAATAGCTGCAAAAGCAATACCCATCGTACCATTGTAGCATGATTTTGCGCTTGCTGTTTTCTGCTGCTTGTGTTTCACTTTACTCTGAGCCCCATAAGGACATTCTCTTTTAATAAATCTGTTATCCCTCATTGAATAATAGTATCTGACTTCAACTAGCCCTTAAATCTGAATTTCTCCGTCAAAACTGATCTGATCATCTGATGAACGTGTACTTGGTTGCTTAGTGGGTTTGATCCTGCCAGCTTCACCATTTGTACTGTGGGATGCTGAGGCTCAGGACCCTCCTCAAATAATGTCTATTATTTGGTTGATAGGTGCTTCATTTGCCATGTTACTCTTTTGATTCGATGCTTGAACATGCACTCTGAAGATGACTGGCACAATGTAACATAACAAGATGGAATATATTTGATATGATAATAGGTTTGCCTAGTACTGAAAGGGTGTGCAGATTGTGGGGTCTGAGGAAGGGAATTTCTTGGCATCCTTACCTTTCTTTTCTTCTTTTCCTTTTTGCAAGGAGGTTGATTTGTATTTTGACTATTTCCCCATATTTTCCTGCTTACCATGTAGTTGCTCTGATATTATATTAGGTTACCCAAAAGATCTAATTAGAGTAAAGCTAACCTCTAATAAGTTCGAGACTAAAAATTACCTCTCTCTGACGATCTAGCGCTTTTGTAATTGTGGGGTGCTATTGGGTAGTTGCCTACCTGTTTTCATCTCCCAGTATGCTACCGTGCCCCTCCATCCTGCAGAGCTTGTCCTTTTGTTTTAAGTTCCATCTGCTACACAAATCGTCCTTTCCTTTATCTTATTCGATATCCTTATATTTCCATCATTAGTTTTCTGAACTAAAATGGATCTATTATCATGAGCATCTCACCATCCTATGCTGCTTTTCGATGCTCTTTTTCCAGTGTATTCTTGTTTTAAAGGGGTAATTTATAGTACTGTGATGCCTTTTCTTTTTAAATATTTCAATAAATGAGGAAATTTTATTATAATCCTCAGTGATACTACTCCATCTGCTTTTAGCATTTACAGTACATGCTTTTTCTTTATCAAATTTTAGAATGTGTTCCAATGCATTCCTGAAGATGTAGTTAGTAGTTACTATTTGGGTTGGATAATTGAAATGTTTATCTGGCTAATCAACAAGAACCAATCTTCTAAACATCCATGGACATTTAATTTACCGTTTTAAAATTATGTCTCCACTGATGTGATAAACTGTATTAGCTGAACTTTCTGTTCCCGTTCTCGTGTGAGTGCACTTGTTTATTGTTTTTCATCTGAATCTGTCTGTAGTTTTGTGCTCCTCACTTCTTTTGCTTCTTCGGCTCTTAAAGTTGTTTTTAATCATTAAACTAGACACTGTTATGTATGGTTCACGTTCTTGAAACTCTTGAAAATCACAGTACTCAGTAACCAATAAACTAGACACTGTTATGTAGGTTCACGTACTGATTCAGATCTGGGTTGACTAGTGATAGATGGGATAGCACTAGAGCAGGAACTGACTAGTTGCCCTCTCTCTATAGGCTCTGACTGCCTTTTATGTTTCTTCTTGCTTTGAGCTTTGCCGATCAAGCTACAACCGTACAAGTCATCCTCTAATGGCTACTAGCATCTAACAGATAGACCTAACAGATTGATCTACTAGCTAACTAACTAAAGATAAGGCTAAAAATGTACGCATAAGTAGTAACTAATTGCGGAACTTGTCGTGCATTGCCATGCTGCTGCTAATCTTGTGCATATGCTGCACCTGCCTGGTTGTGCGCCACCGTGCAAGCCCACGAGGCAATAACAGATTGTCTTGATTATAAGATTGTATTATTGTATTGGTCACATGGCGGTTAACATTTGTTGTGATGATTACTTTTAGCTCAAAAAAAACCCCACATATTTGGTCGGTTGGAGTATTCTCTTGTTGAATTTTGTTGTTCTTCCTCCATTTAATAGTTAATTACATATTTGAGATATATGCTGGGTGCACTGTGACCTGTTTTGCACGTTGTCCTCAACCCTCGTATTCTCATAAGTCACCTCATCTATATAGTCCAAGGCTCCAAAGCCCAAATACAGATTGGATCAGCCCATGCCAACGTGACTGTCCTGTCTTGCTCAACTAGCCCTGAGCCGTTAGTCATGGCCCATTGTCATAATCATCTGGTAGTGTCATAGCGGTGTGATAATGCAACTCTAATCCTGTAAAGAACCTAACCTGCCTAGGGAAGGGACTTTATTTATTTAGTTTGTTTTTATAGCAGTATCATTGTTGACAATTTACTGCCTGTATCCCAGTTGAGGTGAGCTCATGTAACATCTTTACTTTTAGGGTTCTTCATGCCATGACTAGCCCAATTGAAATGGTATTTTCCTACATAAACAGAAAATCCTTGCTCTGTGTGGTATCAAGATAGCCAGATTTAAACTGTACGCTAATATGAATTTGAAGCATACCCTTTTAGAAAAGAAAATTTCTTGGAAGAGTTGTTTTATTTTGATTCATCATGTAAGACAACTTGCAGCTTTTTATTTTAATTGCTGTCGACCGGATTTTATTAGCTACTAGGTCAACCGGCATATGACCGGCGTTTCTTGTTTCAAAGTTACACTCATAGCATGCCGCACTTGCACGATATATAGGAGGGTGTAGTTGTACCAGTTAACAACCGCTGGTTGACAAGGCATGCTGATTACTAATGTCTACTTCAAGCTTGTCTTTTGAAAATATCTGAAAACGGAGCAGGAACCGTGTCTTACCATTTTCAAACACATAATTATTTAACTAAAGTCCACCACAAGGTCAAGACCTTTCAGTTACCTTCTGGTAATCAGCTAGTGCCAGTATTGTGTTGATTTATTATGTTGCGGTTTTGACTTGCATGTCTAGTTTATAGGGACATTTATTGGGTGAAAGGTTGACTTGAATTTGGTTTCCTATTCTACTGTCATGGTTTCTTGTCACGCGTTGTAACTAAAATTTTGTCAAAACAATCCAATTCCAACTTTAGAACTCAACAGCTGTACTAAACTACTACTTTTCTGCCTAATTTAATAACCAATAATTCGTTTCTTTATTTGTGATAATATGTTTGTAATGATTTAGCCTTTCGTTACAAAGAGATGCCGGCATCAGTTCAATGTATGGGCATTCTTGGGGCCATATATACTTGTCGGTATTATGATGCAAAGTGCTTTGAGTAAAGTGACGGATACAACAAATCCTAGAAAGATATAACCTGGTGGGGGCACCATGTACCCCGGTGTTCCACAAAAGGATTACCAGAATGTGCCTGTTCAAAGGCATGGTCGGCTCTTACTTATGCACAGCTGCTGTCTAATGTTGACATCAAGTGTTGGGAACAAGATCTTTGGTAAAATCCAATGTAGGGCAGAGGCCTCCTTGCGCCAATTATTTTACCACCTTTACCAATACATGCAAAGTTGTTCCTGCTCCCGCTTCGGCAATTTAACAACTCTGTGTTGTGAGCCTCTCGATTTTTCAGGCATTCATGTTCCTCTACAAAAAGGCTCTATTATGCTGGAGCACGAAATGGCATCATTGTTGAATCGTTGTACACTTTGGCCTTCTTAGATGCTTGTTGCATCCGAAAGCGCTATGGAAAATTTCTGTGCAAATCTCTTTGTTCTGAAATATAGAAGGGGAATACACCTTTTATTTCTCCTTTTTCTATTTGTGATCACTATGCCCGACCATTTGTAAAAAGAGAAAATTGGCACCCAAAAACTTTTGAGCTGTTCTTTTTCACTTGCGCGTAACAGCTGAGGTTCTTTTTCCGAGTGGCTGTGGCCCATAGAACTGTTGGCTTTACTTTTAACAGCTTGAGCTGCCAATTCCCTGCACTGCATCGGGCAGAATAAAATCAACATGTCAAATTGCTTTCCTAAGCATGAAAAGTCAGGCATGTGCTACGTCAATTGCTTCACTAGGTAACGTACATGATCGAACTGATGCATCGTGTATACTTTCTTTTTTTTCTTTTTGACATTTCATCTGTGCTTTATTTTTCTCTTTCTCCTCCCATCTGCTGATGTCCCTCTGGACACTATAGTGTATATCTTTACTTCCTAATCTGATACAAGTTCTTTTGCTCATAATTGGACGGCAGCAGCTCTCCTACCTTCTCTTCTAGCTGCATCTACACAACCTCCCATATGCATCTAGATTACTTGACCATGTGCTCGTGATCCATCATCAGTGATGGTGCTGTCTAGAATGTGTGCCATGCCATGCATATACTATTAGCAATTTTCATGTCAAACATAAACATCCAGTGGTGTTCATGTACGTCTCCAGGACATTAATATACATTGGCATACTACGTCAGATCTATTATGCACTAATAATTTTCATGCATTTAAGTAGATCTCTTTTATCTTCCCAATTAGTCTTGACTTCATGAACAATGTTCTTTCAAGCAAGTTACTACTTTATGTAATTTTCAGTAGTTATGTTGTTTTGCCCTAAACTGGACACTTTCGACGGCGCAGCAGCTCTCCTACCCTCACTCGCAGCTGCATCTACGCCCTATCCCATATGCGTCTAAATTACTGCTTGGCCTTGTGCCCGTGATGGTACGGTCAAGAATCTGTGCCATGGACGTACGTATATATACTGCCAACATGAAGCATCCAGTGATGTTCATCATACATCTTTAGGAGGACATACATTTAAGTAGCTTTCGTTCCTCGGACACCAAAGGGGTGGTGGCGCAGTTGGCTAGCGCGTAGGTCTCATAGCTGTTGAGTTATCCTGAGGTCGAGAGTTCGAGCCTCTCTCACCCCATATTTATATGGCCAAGTGATGATGAAATGCTCCTATGACACATGGGTCGTCACGCTTGTCTGCCCCATGCAGATGACACGGAGCCCTTGCTGAGCTTGGTCCTTTTTTTTTCCTTATTATCCGTTTTTTCCTTATTCACTTTTCCTCCAAAAGAAAACACATTCTAATTACCTTGCTGAGCTTGGTCCTTTTTTTTTTCCTTATTATCATTTTTTCCTTATTCACTTTTCCTCCAAAAGAAAACACGTTCTAATTCCTATATAGGAAAAAATGTTGCTACCTCCATCCTAAATAGTAAAGGGTTATACGGCCTTTTTTTTAATGTTTATATAGATGCTAATAAATGAAGAGACATAAATAGAAAATTGTATGAATCTATAATCTCCTTATAATTTGGGACGGAAAAAGCACATATCTATTTTTGGTCTATTTTTCATGCATTTAAGTAGCTCTCTTGTCTCGTTTCTTTTTCATTCTCTTCCCCAATAGTTATAACTTCATGAACACTGTTCTTTTCAAGCAAGTTATCTTAATACTGCAGTATCCAGTGCTTATGTTCTTTTCCCCTGAACAATTCTACTCCCACCCACATGCATACATCTAAATAAACTACACCGACTTCACCATGTTCAATACTAATGCCGTCTAGGATTATGCAGCTACTAGCGAGGAGCATCGATGCTGAACCTGTCGCTTGGCAGCAGCACCCAAGCGGAGACAGAACCGCACGAGTGGAACCTGAGCCTAGAACGGAGGGCTGGTATGTCCGTGTGTCGTTACTGCAAGATGATGCATGGTACACAGACAGCCTCCCTTGTTCAAGGAATCAAGGGTCTCAAAAACTTTTGTGCCTGGAGTCCTGGACCGTGCGTGCTCTTGATCCTTGAACCGTATTCTATTGCCCACTAATACCATGCATGATAATCCAAGCATCTGCTTCCCTGCCTCGTCGCCTGACACACGTCCCCTGCTCCATGATTTGAACGCTGCAGGTTGATGCCGCGTGCTTGGCCTGGCCCCATTCCGAGATTGGACAACGTGAGATGGTGCTCAGATTTTCCTTCTTTTCCCAGCAACTTGTGGGGATCTGCAACGTGAGGAGAGGACCACACCTGCTGTTCATGCGTAGCTGCTCTGTCTTTATGCTGATGCAAATGAGGGAAATGGGCTCACCCACGAATAAACCCATGAGAAAATATCATATATTCATCGGTTCGTCGTCCGTGGACAAGGCCGCTTGCTTTCCATTTCCAATCCTGCAGCTGAATGCGAGATCGCTGTGGATTTCGGCTGCTTGACACGGTAACGCTCATTGCTATTGCTGGTGTTCGCAGCTCTGAATTTGGATGGACATCAGTACCGTTCATATCAATGATCTATCACCCGTTGATCCGGCGGAAAGGTGCAGCCTGCCCGGGCCGGAACACGACGTCGTCCGGCTGGGGAACGGGAGAGGTGGCCGTGCCGCGGCAACCTTGTCGCGCGTTTTTGTCAGGATTATCTCAACCACCCGACTGACCTCACCAATCATGTTTGATCTTCTTCTCTTGGCAACATAAGTTTGTCTTTGACAGGCCCGGGCACTTTCAATTTAGTTGCCGGATTGGATTCGATGTTGGGATGTTTGTCGTTTTGCCTAATTAATCTGGTATGAAATGACTCGCCAACGTTGCCTTTGTATTCTTGACGCCTGTTTGTAGGCCTTGCCTCGACCGCAGATAGTTGTGCCTTCTGAAAATTCTGTTTATCTTTTCTTAGAATAATAGTATCTGTTTATTTGTTGACACGTTTCTAACCGTGAAACCTGACTGTTTGAGTTCATCCGTCTATAATTGTTTTCAAAGCAGAAAAGTGGCAAATTTATTTATGTGATATTTCTGAAAATTTCATTTCCCTACTAGGATCATTTTGTTTTTCTTACTGGAATATTATTTCATTATATCAAAAGTTAATAAATTTGAAAAAAATACTATTTAATCTACTGGAAATGATTTTCAGTAATTTTGTTTCTTTACTAGAGCATTTAATATTTATAATAGACTAGAATATTATAGTTTATAATATTTTTGAAGGACAAGGGGCTAGAGTAGCCGCTATGATCAGATGGCTGGTGATTTCATCAATATTAGAATAGGCTACCTTAGTTTCTCATATAGGAGTATGATCATAAGGTTAGCGTGTGCATGCCTACTGGAACAACTTTTCTAGACAACTCTTTTTTTTCCTCTGATTTTCGCTAGCACTTCCTTATGTGAACCACCTATAGGTATAAATAAATCTTCTTGGCAAAGCTTAAAAGGAAAAAGCATGGCTAGCTATTGTCATCAGCAATGACTATTTGGTGTATGGTGAGCAAAACTATTTAATGGGCTCCTCCAATTGCTCATTTTAAGGTGTCAAGTTTGTCTGTCAAGGTGCTCTAATGGAGTTTTTATTTGTGCGTGTGTGTGGACGTAGACATATGAATATGTCATCCAATGAGATGAATGGATAACTCGTGGATATATACGAATAAATCCTGTAAGTACCTTGTATGCTTGTATTTGTCCAAATTTCGTCCGTGTACAGCGACCTGATCATCGGAACCCGATAGGTTTCTCACGGGACAAGACTTGAACCCGTGTTGCCATGACAGCGAAAAGCGTAAACCCCCAAAAAAGAAACAAATAAAATGGCAGACAGGCGCTACCGGGGGGTAACATGGACATTGCGCCAAATGCCACAGTGACGAGGGGGCGCCTATATCTGTGCGTGGCCATGCCGTGCCCGCCCGCCCGCCCGCCTCAGCGGTCAGCGCGCACGCACACGCACTGCTCTCTCCTCACCACATCGCCCGTGCGCCCCGCCGCCTCGTTTCTCTACCGCGCGCCAGCTCTCATGGAGGCCGCCGCCTCGCTGCAACACCTCGGCGACAGCTTCTCCTGCGGGTGGCTCAAGCGCGGTGTGCAGGCGCCGTCGTTCGAGCGCCTCGTCGGGGCCGCCGCCGCCGACCTGGGGCATTCCTTCGGCAGCTCCAGGTCCTTCATCGACATGGACCCCGCGGAGCTCTTCTCCATGAGGTGGACCACGACGTCGTCGTCGGCGCCGGAGCCGCCGGAGAGCGACTTCGACTTCGTCCTGCCCGGCGGGGGCAGTGACCCCCCGTCCCCGGTGCTGGTCAGCGCGAGCCGGATCATCCGCGACGGCCGCCTCCTCCCGAGTGAGCCCGTCGTCTGCCGCTCCGGGCTCCAAGAACCGGCCGTCGCCGACCTGCCACCCGGCGCGCCGTGGTCGTCGCTGCCCTCGTCGCCGATGTTCCACTCGGCCCAGAGCACGCCGGCGTCGCCGAGCTCGTGCGCCGCAGCCGGGATCAGGAGGAGGCGTAGCCGGGCGCCGTCGTGGAAGATACTGCTGCAGTACCTCCGGTTCCTGATGCCGCTGTGCCGGAAGGTGAGGGCCATGCGGCGGTTCTCGGCGCCCAGGCCCAGGGTCGCGCCGGCGAGCCCCGCGCGCGCGTCGTCGTCCACGTCGAGCATCGACTGGTGCCACGGCAATGCCGACACCGCCGTCCGCGACGCCATCCTCTACTGCAAGAAGTCGTCTAGCAGCGTATGTCCTCCGTGACTCCACCTGCCAGCACACCACCGATCGGTTCGAACCCAACCCAGCATGCGTTTTCCTGACACCATTTCTGCGTACATTTTCAGGGACAGGATGCATAAAACAACACCGCAACAGCACATCGCACACATGCACTGGGATATGAGGTCACGACTCACGAGAGTGTCATCTCAGCTCAGGTTCCTTGTTTGTATCCTCGGCCCTCCGACATGATGTCTTGGCATCTACTACTATACCCACACAGAATTACAGTGTACTACGACATATTTAATTTCACCGCCGTGTGAATGACTCGTGTACAGCTCAATTAATCAATTAATAGCAGACGGTCGTCTGGAGTGGACAGTCCTTACTCGTCGTCTTCCTTGCTCGTTTGTCTTTGCTGATGAGCTCATCATCTCGCTCCTCCATGGAATTCACCTCGTACTTGTGGGGGCCATTATTCCGTCCATTGATTCTTTTAGAAGGAGGGGGATAACAGATTACGGCGACCGAAAGCATCTCATTTGCTGGCTCAAATCACGCGGCTTCCTTTTGGGGCGTAAGCGTAATCGCATCCTCTAACCAAATCCGCGGAAGCAAAGAAATCTGCAATTTTATATGGTTGACCCGGCGCTCGTTTAACACGTTGTGTTTGGCGCTTCTGATAGGGCCGGATATGATACAAACCGTTAATTTGATTGCTTGGATGCGTTTGGCCGGCCCAACAGATGGAGTTGCAGTTGAAGAGAGACTGCTAGTATGCCTCGGCAAGGGCCGCCCTTGTGAACTTTGAACAGAGTTCAGAAAGACGTCGTACAGAATTGGACAGTAAACTAGTCCTGAAAATGTGTCTCCATCTCAATATTAGCCTGTATATATATCCTATAAACAATCAGAAGGACGAATCGTACTCGTTTACAAATAAGGCTCAACTCTGACCCTGCAAGCACAAGCAATGACGCACCATACGCACTTAATAGAAAATCGCCGGCAGACTTGGTCTGAAACAAAAGAAAATTTCCCCCACAAAAATTTCAATCAAATGAAGCTTCCGTATCCGTACACAGGCCACGCAATCAATCAGCTGGGAAAGGGAGAGGGAGAGAGGTCAGGTCTACGGGCTCGCCTGAGCGCGCCATTAGGATTTGAGACGACGGACGATTTGCCTTGTAATAAGAAATGGTGGAGGACGTTGTTGGGGGGTCGCTCAATTTTCCCACCAACCAGAGAGAAACTTAGGAGATGAATAGAAATTTGGTACTAACTGCTATTTAGGTTGTGGGGAATGTCCCGAAGCTAGAGGGAGAGTGACGATGGGCTCCGCCGCTCTGCGCTCGTCGGGCGCCGGCGTCCGTCGTCAGTGGCATCAACTGTGCACGAAAGCAACTCTGCGGACGTTGTCATGCCATCTCCATCACGGCCCGCATCACCTCCTTGCTCGATCCACCCTTGTCAAACGACGGCAAAAGTTAGCAACAATCTCTGTGCACGCATGTTCTGTCATTAATCTACTCTATATAATTGTTAAGCAGAGGGCGAGTCCTACTGTAAACGACGACGATCGAAAGGGACCTCCGGGGTTAGGAGCACCACGCATCAGATATTCAGATGATCATGCATACATGGCTGCAGCTGCACACATGGTACTAGCTGCTACCTGCTATGATCGGCAAGGCAAACAAAACGCATGCATCTGGGCATATGGCCACGGCGTGCGTGCGTGCCGAATCACTGCATGCGTTTCAAAATTCGAACGAACTGGTCCATATCATGCATGCATGCATGCATGCCGCTGGTTCTGTACGCCGGTTCTTGTGGACTACTCCTCGTCCGATCGATCAGGATTCAGGACCAGCAAGGCAGCAAATAATGATCGTCCGGCGGGACGCTGGAGGTACGAGCTAATGATCTCCAGAATCTGGCCCCTGTCCCTGCGCGGCTGGGCGGCAGCGGCCACGGCTGATCGACCGGCGCGCCGAGGAAATCTGATCTGATCGCGCCATGGAATTCGCTGGTGGGCGGAGGCGAAATCCGAGTGTTTTTGTCACGTCGCGGGCGCGTGATCGCAGCTATAGCTACGTACGAGACGGGGGTCGGGCAACGGCAACGGCATCGTCGGCACGGGCCCCGGCCGCCTACATGCGCGGGCGTTGGGGCGTCGCCGGGACCAGGCGGTGTCCTCGCTAGCTGGCGCGGACAAGTAGGGCGACGCCCAGGCCACCTGCGCGGCCCCGCACGTCGCGTCCTGCCTTGCTCGTGTCGCAAGGCAGCGGCGAGCGGCACCGCCGGCTCTGATCTGATGGATCCACGTCCCGAAGCAACAGCTAGCTCATCGGCCTGCTTGCTGGCCGCTTCCTAGAAACTCACACGCACACATAGTTGGAGGGATCGAGCCCATGCACGCGCGCGGGCGCGGAGCAGTAGTGGAGTGGTTGTTGACAAGGAAGGCCGGCGTTGAGCTGTGTTAGGTGCCACTGTTACTGTTGTCGTACGTATCCAGTGCAATCCAATCTTGCACTCGATCGCTGCCTCTTTCAGTGCTTGTCACTCACGAGGTGTTCCTGGTCCATGGTCTTCGATCCCATTTCCCATCCTCTCGCTGCTGCCAAAGACTTGCACAATACACACGCTGCCGGCGTGTACCCGTGCGCCGGCCGGCCGGCCGACGAGCCTAGTCTGTGGTGGCCGGCCGGCCGGCCGGGAACGTTGAGCTCTCGGATAAATAAAATAATAAATAAAACTCAAGCTGCTCGCAGCCACAACTGTCGTGCAGGTGCAGCAGCAAGCTGGGTTGGTTCGATCGAGCTCTCATCATGGCCTCGCCCGGCCCGGCCGGTCCGGTCCGGGAGTCGGGACACGGCGGCGGTCGCCGTCAGTCCCACGTGAAGGGCACATTGGCAGCAAGGGCGACGCTCAGACCAGGGGGCCGCGCGGTGCGGCGGCGGAAGGGGACGGAGAGGCGCGTCGTGCTTGTGCGGCGGAGGAGAGACGCCGTCGCTGCAGCCTGCAGCCTAGCTGCGCGCCAGGCCAAGGGGCGGGGCGGGGCGGGGGGATCCGCGTGCCGGGCTGTAGCTGCTCGCGGACAAGACGGCGCTTTAATGCCCGCGTTGGCGTCGCCTGCGCACGTCCGCCTCGCGCTCCCGGCCCTCCAACAACGACGGCCCGCCGGCATGCTCCAGTCCACGGATTCTCACCGGTTTTTTCACCAGGTCTTGGCAACACAGCACAATAGAGGTGCAAATTTGCAAATAAAAACTAGACTGGGCTTAAAGAAACAGAGTATCAATAGGTGGCATACATAGTACCATTTACAAACCACGTGAACATATAGCTAAGCGGATAGTTTTTTTTTTTCTAAATACGAGGAGAGCTGCGCTTCGTTATACTAAGAGAAGAGTCAAAACAGAGTATAGGACACATACAGGCCAAAGGAGCAGCCCGTCAACACAAGTCAAAGATGTAGTATTTTTATGAACAAATATAATATACTTACTGGCGTTATGTTTATATATTTAATCTTAATGTTTTGGTTCTTTGTGCTTCTGGTACCATAGTCCTTGTTTATCCAAAATTACGGTTTTGTGTTTTAAATATAGATAAATAAAATACTAGAAATATAAACGAATAATGGCGAGCACGTCTCAAATACGTGCGTGCGAGAACCCTAATTTGGTCTCCAAAAACAAAAAACAAAAAAATTAGAATGTAGCGCTAATATGTATATTGTACATTTAAATATTTTGGCACTGATTTCATTTTTTTTATTTACAATGAATTGCTTATGAATCTTAAATCATGTTTTTATTGTATTTAGAAGTTGCAACTCTAACATCTAGCCTAGCTATATCCAGATTATATGTCCATTGGATATGCCATGTCCGAACAAACTATCTAAATCAATATCCTGCATCTCAAAATAATATCTAAAGCCCAAAGTAGGTTGGGCCGAAATACCCTTGCATGGCACATTTGGGTCGTGTTGGAGCTGGGCCGGGACTCGGGCACATCGCGGTCACGCTCACGCCGTTGTGTGCCAGTGCACGTCGTCGAATTATCTTGCGGTAGAAGAAAAATTCACCTATTTTTCAATGTTTGAGATTCGTGCAGGCATCCACGACCATTGGATCCTCATCTAAACCCTAAACCCTAAACCCTACCCCTCTCTCTCTCCCCATCCACCTCTCACCTCCCTCCGACGCCCGGTCCCCCCGCGCCGCCTCCGCCGCCCGGCCGCCCCGCGCGCGCCGCCTCACCACCTCTGTCGCGCCGTGCCGCCTCCGCCGCCGCCCTAAGCTCCTGCTGCGCCGCTGCCCAGGGTGCGCCGCCGCGTGCTGCCACCGCTAGGGCCTCCGCCGCGGGGGCCGCTGCCGCGCGCAGCCTGGCCACCGCCGGACATTGCTGCTTGGGTTCCGCCACCGCGCTCGAGGATCTACTGATTCAACATTTTTCCCGCACTGATTCAACATTTCATCCACACTGATTCAACATTTCACCTTTACTGATTCAACATTCTATGTATAAATTGTTGAATTAGTATTCGTAAAATGTTGGAATTGGACAAATGAAATGTTGAATTAGATATTTGCAATTGTTGAATGTGTTTTTTTAGACAAGCAATTGTTGAATATGTGACCGAAAAAAAACAGAAAAAAGCTGTTATTGGATCTTCGTGGACTTTTTATTTCGACTATTATTTTATCTTCCGGTAGACAGAGGTACGTCATGGCTTCATCCCAGGCAGCATACGCCCGCCAACGAGGACAGGTAGGCAGCGACGACAACGCGCGCACGCACGGGCGCACAAGTCAAAGCCTGCATATATGGCGAATGGCCGCAGGCATCGCTGGCTCGCCGTCGCCGTTTCCTTTGACTCCAGCCTCCAGCTCAAACCGTCAAACGGCCGTGTATCACCGAGGCCGCGAGCCGCAAACCAGGCCGCACCCGGCTGATCCAGGCCTGGCATCCAACGGCCAACCGCCGGATTGGATTGGAAGACCGAAGAACCCACTCAAAATCCTCGGACTGTTGGCTTCTGTGCCCTTCTAGAACTCGAGATCAAAGCCAAGTCTGCTACGTACCAGCGTCTTGTGCTTACAAGTTGGTTGCAGCACAGCTCATGACAGCCGATCGATATGATTCTGAGGAGCCAAAAGAAAATGGGTGGTTAATCGTCATTATATTGGGTCCGGATCGGAGCATGTGGTCGCCACTCACACATCCCTTTTTAGAGCCCGTTTGGCAGGGCTCCGGCTTCTCCAAAAATGGCTTCAGCTCAGGCTTCATTGGTGGAGCAGCTTTTTTGATGAAGCCAAAGCTGTTTTTAGAAACTGTTTGGCAAAACAGCTTATTACTCTATTTCAAAATACTCATATGGCCTAATTGTCTACACTGCCCCTCTAGGTACGTTGTGCATGTTGGGCTGCTCTGCTGTACGCTACAACTCTGCATCAAAAGGAATCAAATTGCTATCGATCTTGCCGCACATGCGTATTGTTCTTGACGCCAGTTGCTATAATACACGCGGCTGTTCTGCCGGACTTTTGCATAATGCGCGGCCAGCTGCAACGTGGGGGTGAATGTGCTAGTGTGCGACCGCTGCTAGTTACGGTCTGCTAGTTGCTGCCGTAGACCTGCTGATGTGCTCAGGTCAAACAAGCTTTGTAGAATGAATGAACATGGTGCATTTATTTTGCTTGATAGTGCCGCGGCAGGAGCCAGGGTCCAATGGCAACAGTACGTAATTCTTTGTAAAAGGGCGTCGGCATTTGTTACGAGAACAGCGGAGCCGAGAGAAGCCTCCTTTTTGCGGCTTCGTTGGCGCAGTGTATTCTGGTTTCCGGCTCCGCCCGAGTTCTACGGAAGAAGCTGTTCTGGTTTTGCTGTTTGGCATCGAAACGTAGTGAAGCCGAAGCTGAAGCCGAGGCAAAAGCCCTGCCAAACAGGGCCTTAATAAACAGCGTGCTGCTTCTGCTTTGCTCTCGCAAGCAGAAACCACGGCAACGTACGACAGCAAAACCTTCCCCCCGGTCCCCGGCCGGGAACGAAACGACGAAGCTGCCGGGAACCGGAATGGATGGCATGGAGGGATGCACACAGCTCAGCCTTGTGTGAACATAATCCGACACTAATCTAGCAGCATCAATTCATTAAAAGCAGATGTCCAAAAATAAATTCATAGTAAAAAGCAGTGTGAGTCTGACCCCCCGCCACCGCCACACAAAGATGTTTTCTCCCGATCCAACGAATATATGGTCAGAGTTTAATTAGAAGCGAAAAGGAGGCCTAATCAAACACATCAACTAAACTATCCAGTATGAGCAGCTAACACCACTACTACCATACCACCACTTGCAGTGACGAGACGGCACCGCTATAAAAAGGCCACTAGTCAGCGTGCTTCTACGACACAACCACAAACAGAGCTTCCAACCAAGATCATCACAAACTTCAGCTTCAGAGAGGCCAGGCCACCTTCGTTCTCCTCGAAGCTCGACGAAGATGGCCGGCTATGCTGCCGCCGCCGCTGCCAATGTTCAGTGGAGAAGTGGCGGAGGATCAGGTTCAGTCGGAGAGAGCGCCAGGCACATGCCGAGGCGTGGGCAGATCAAAGCGAGGATAGCGTCGGCTGCTGTGCATTCCGTCGCCTCGGTGCTCCTCAGAGCCATCCACAGCACCCACATCCTTGCCAGGAACCCTTTCTGAGAATGGGTGGGTGGGGGATGAGCTCTGTTTTTGATCAAATCAGTCTGGGCGTCAGAGAGCAGTAGTGACTAGATGAAACAAATGTGCATTTCTCTTCTTCTTTTGTAAACGGAAACAAAAATCAGGCATATCATTTGTGTTCCTGAACGTATCGTTGTTGTCTACAAACTACAGATGTCAATCGCCGAGTGACCAACGGTTAGTGGGTTACTGGGTTATACCCATTCTGACAGTTATATGTCATGTTGGCCCTGCAATGGGGAATCATCGTCTGCCTCTCGCCCTCTCTGAAAAGTTCCTTGCGGTACAGGTTGCACAGGGCTTTGCCTTCGCGCCGGCTGAGACCGTGTTCTTGAACCAGTTGCCCTGGAACCTAGGAGTAAGTCTGCACCTTGCTCTACTGCCACTGACCATTTCTGATTTCGCATGTCTGAACTGCAAAACACATATACCAATGCAGAATCATGACAGTCAAGTACTGTAGGAGTTTACATAATAACCGACCAGACACAAATTGCACGAGTGAAATCAGTTAGCTGCTGAATCTCATAGAACTGTAGGGCATTCATGAGTGCTAATATGTACTCCCTCTGTTTTCTTTTATATGACGCCGAAGACAGTTCATCTTCTATTGATTTCTTGTCTTAACAACATACAAATAAAAACGGAGGTAGTAATAATGAAACAAATAGGCATTCGCTTATACTGATATAGAGTAAATGATATCACGAATCCACTACTGTACTTATTTGGGATTAAGGGACGCACCAAATTTGTACAAGAAAGACGAAGGGTGTATTTCCGTCGAATTAAAAAAAAAATAGTGCGGAGCAACAACGGTTTATTCAGCCTTCGAAGTTGCAGAGCGAAAGTTAGCCAAAGTTAAAATACACATGCCTTTAAATAAAAAATTGGCAATTTTAGCTAGTGCAGCTATGCCATGATACGGAGTTATTTAACTGTTTAGCCCAAATTACCAGGATGGTCTACCGCCGGTGGGCCCAAAGAAAAGCACGAACTGGGCTGTTGCTGTGGCCCATGGATGCTTTGCAACAATCTAACAAATATGACGAGATGAGTCTCGTGTACGGAAAAATATTAGAGGACGTCATGTGGGGAATCATTTATTGGATCCAAATCCAAAGAACGTTCGATATGGTCTAGTTTAGCAATCTTCAGGTTGGAATAAATTGAAAGGACTGAGCTGAGTTAAATCCATGGTAGATTAAAATCTCTTTCGAATGGAATTACGGAGAAACAACAGGCTACAGGCATGGTCGAATTCGTGATGGACTCATGCGTCATGTGTGCCAAACCTGACCTCATGGAGGGTCAGATCGGTTTACCAAACAATGTCCGTTACGAGCCTCTACATTTTATTCCATCACGATGCAAAACAGCAAATATCATTTATTCAGATACTCTTTTTTTTTGACACTTTATTCAGATACTCTTGTTCACTCATCAGAGTCGGAGTCACAGATCGGGGCGCATGAAATGAAACGGATCCTGATCGATCGATTCGCTCCACTCCTTGCCTGGAGTACATGTACATGACAAGTGCATGAATCCTCTCACTTATTGCGCAGACAAACACAAGGCAAGAAATGATGAGTGAGTCCATGAATATCGCATCGAAAGCCACCAAAAACATTTCACAAGACAAGCAGGGCGATGGCTTGCACTTCTCACCTTCCTCACGGCGCCCCACACTGCTCTTCACTTGGCCTTGCAAGGCAACTCATCGCTGGCGGCGACAGCAGTGAGGTTCGCGGTGGGAGGGGGGCTTATGTGCTGGCGGTGCTAGAGGCTGTTGGCGGCACAACGAAAGCAGCAGGAACCACCGAAACTAGACAGCAGAGGACTGCAGGTGGACGGTGGAGGTGACGGGGGAAAAGGAGACGAAGACATATTCGAGGCAGCGAGGTAGGTTCATGGCCTGGGACGGTGGTAGAGGCGGCGGAAGCCGTCGGCGCCAAGGGAGGCGGTGGCCGTGGGGGCAAGGAGGCTCCGGCGGTGTGGGTGAGGGAGGGACGCGAGGTCGGCGAGGCGATGTGTCTCACTCTTCGCTACCGCGCGTTAACATTCTCTTTTGGATAATGGGATAGGGGAGGTGTATTTCTTTATTATTATTTTATTTATTCCTCTACCAAATATAATGCAATGAGTCTCGTGTATAGAAAAAAAGTACATGTGGAGATTAAAAAAATGTGTGGAACATGTTTTTCATTAAGAAAAAGAGAGTAAAACCAAAGTACAAAGCCAAAGACGCTGCAAGGCCACCAAATGGTCGCTAAAAGACAGAATGACATATAAAGAAAACACATAATGACATGGAACGACCAAGAATCAGACTATAGCAGCCTCTTACTCGGTAAGAGAGGAATCATTTATTGGTCCAAATCTAAAGGATGCTCGATAAGGCCTAATTTGGCAATCTTTAGATTGGGATGAATTGGAGAGTGCGGTGGCTTTAATTAAGTCCACGGTACATCAAAATCTTTCCAAATCCCTCGTAATCCAATTCAACATCTGTTGCCAAAGCCTAGAATGAAATTGCGGAGAAACAACAGGATACAGGCATGGTCGAATTCGTGATGGCCTCACGCGTGATGTGTGCCAAACTTGTGACCTCATGGAGGGTCAGATCTATTTGGTAAGGAACAATGTCCGTTACGAGTCTCTTCATTTCTTCTATTGCCCTTTTCTTTTTAAAAAAATAAAATTGCATCATTCTACTCCGTAGCACTGAGCATCTTTTTTTTTCAGATCCTCTTGTTCACTCAGAGTCAGAGTTACAGATCGGGGTGCATGAAACGAAACGGATCCTGATCGGTTCGCTGAATCGCTGCACACCTTGGCTTGCATGGACATGTGCTTGAATCCTGTTACTTATTGCGCAGACAAACACAAGGCAAGAAATGATGAGCGAGTCCATGAATATCGCATCGAAAGCCACCAAAAACGTTTCACAAAGACAAGCAGGGGTGATGGCTTGCACTCCTCTCCTTCCTCACGGCGCCCCGCACTGCTCTGCACTTGGCCTTGCAAGGCAACTCATCAAAACCTGCTCCTGAGTCCTGCCATAGAAACAGAACCTCGGTGCAACAGGTCCTTGGGCCTCTGTCAGTGCAAACCCCGGCTCAGGGTCCACTGCAGTGGCGTTCGGTGTAGGACGGCGCCGTGAACCAGGCCCACGCATTCAGCCGGTTCATCAGCACAGCAGGTTTGTGGCCGCGGGAGCGTTCGTGAAATTAAAGGCAGGAGGAAGGGCAAACCCGTAATTCTCGGCCTCCTGCCTGCTCGATATAAACTCCACCGTTTCCGCAATGGTCACCTAAATCCGCTCGGGAGTCGGGACAGGGAGAGAGGGAGGCACCACGCATCCGACGCTCGCGGGAACGAAGCAGCTAGCAATGGCGACGGGGAGATCCCTACGCCCCGTAATCCATCCGTCCTCCCCTAGCGTTTCTTTGGTTCCAATCATTCAATCGATGTGGTTTGCCGATCATATGCATTCACTGAATGATTCAATAAGCGGCGTACGTTCTTGTTTGTTGTCGATATATGTCGCAGGCGGTGGCTCTGTGCGCGGCGGTGGCTCTGTGCGCGGCGGCGCTGCTGGCGTCGTGCGCCGGCGCCGGCGCGTCCTCCAGGGCGGCGGGGTGCCGGAAGCACGTCGCCAAGGTGACGGAGTACGGCGCGGTCGGGGACGGGAAGAGGCTCAACACGGCGGCCTTCGCCAAGGCGGTGGCGGACCTGTCGGAGCGCGCGCGCGACGGCGGCGCCGCGCTGGTGGTGCCCAAGGGGAAGTGGCTCACGGGGCCCTTCAACCTCACCAGCCACTTCACCCTCTACCTCGACGAGGGCGCCGAGATCCTCGCGTCCCAGGTCAGGAAGGCATCCTCTTCTCGCCATCATTTCCCCTAGCCTGCCGCATACTGGACGAGACGAGCAACGGAACCGCCCTCCCGTGTAACGGAGCATTACGGCTCGTGAATCGTGATCATGCAGTAATTTTCTATGACATGTGGGGCCCGACAACACCGCTCACGTGGCCTCGTCACGGGACAATAGTCCGTTTGCGTAGGTCGGTCTCTTTTTTTTCGCTAGGGACAATGGCTTTTGGCTCGAGGGCCCTGAACCCGGCTGAACACTTCTTTTCTAAGCAAGCCACTGCCGATCCCTGCCGATCAGTACCTCTATCTGTGTATGCCAAAGTGTCCTTGCACTCTGAATTTTCTTTTTCAGATATGTTACTTGCACAAGCGCCATTTCCGTGATGAATTGCACGATTCCATCATCATGGCTCCTCTTCTCTGCTTCGTTGCATGGCCCTGGTGAGAATTTCTATGGCAGAATCCATATCCTGCAGATCTGAATAGAAGCCTAGATGCCATGGAAACCTTTGTAGCGTACCATCCATTGAGATTCCAGGACCTTTCAGGGAAACAGAAATCTATTTCTGCCTTACTGAAGTACTGTAGTCTGCGTGAGAAGGAAATGGAAATTCAGAAGTGTATCATTGATCGATAATCCAATATAGTAGGAGTATTTTAGAACAAAAGGTGGTACTGTGATAAACTTTATTGTCTATCAAGGTGGCGCTTAAATATGTACCTCCAAGGACTTGGCTGGGCTTTGATTGAAACCCGACTATGTACTTTGCAGTGGTTGCAGCACCCAAAGGAAAAGGTGGTTCCTATTGAATACTTGTAGTACTACTTCAGTCCTCCAAAAAAAATTCTGGCTTTGCGTGTAGACAAGAACTAGTCTAGATATGTAGCTAGAATTGTATCCTTTTTGAGACGGAGGCAGCCCCGCTTTTGATCAATTAATCGATATGATTTGCTTTGATGTCTTGCCAATTGTGACTTGGTGGGGCTGAAAGTAAGAGGTGACACTGTTTTATTACAGCTTTTTGTATAATAAATGCAAGTTACTGAAAAAAAAAACATTTGCTCTATTGGGATGTTTCGAATTGTTAGTACCAGAAATGCTTGTTCTGTTTGTTCTGCTATTATCTGTTATTCATCTTGCTTGTACAAAGATCTGGAGTGCTGCTGGACTATCTGCTTAAGCCGATTATTCATCTATGTTCTTCAGGACATGAAAGATTGGCCCCTCATAGCACCCCTGCCTTCTTACGGGAGAGGGAGGGACGAGCCAGGCCCAAGATACAGCAATTTCATTGCAGGATCCAATCTCACAGACGTCATCATCACTGGTAAATATGCCGCCACCACCTCCTACCTGCATGCTACATCAAGATCTATCAGGGAGCAGCTGCAGAAATCTCATGACAAGCACAACATTTCAGGTAAAAATGGGACTATCAATGGGCAGGGGCAAGTCTGGTGGGACAAGTACCACGCCAAAGAGCTCAAGTTCACCCGCGGCTACCTTCTAGAGCTCCTCTACTCTGACAACATCATCATCTCCAATGTCACCTTCGTCGACTCGCCGTCATGGAACCTCCACCCTACCTACTGCACGTATGGCTCTGAACTCTGAACTCAAGTCACCCCATCACACATGGCTCTAATAACTTAACCAGGTATTTTGGTGTTGCTGGTGAATCTTACTTGCCGTTGTTTTGTGCAGCAATGTGACCATCAGTGGCGTCACCGTTCTCGCGCCAGTGCATTCGCCTAACACCGACGGCATTGACCCAGGTTGATTTGTTCGTCAATGTTCATCTGGCACGGAGAGAAAGCGTCCGTTCTGATTGAATCTGGTCTGGCCGCCTTGCGTTGCCTGTGTGCAGATTCTTCCTCTCATGTCAAGATCGAGGACTGCTACATCGTCTCCGGCGACGACTGCATCGCCGTGAAAAGCGGCTGGGACGAGTACGGCATCAAGTTCAACATGCCGAGCCAGCACATCGTCATCAAGAGGCTCACCTGCATCTCCCCCACGAGCGCCATGATCGCGCTGGGCAGCGAGATGTCCGGCGGCATCCGCGACGTGCGCGCCGAGGACAACGTCGCCATCAACACGGAGTCGGCCGTCAGGGTCAAGTCCGGCGTGGGGAGGGGCGGCTTCGTCAAGGACATCTTCGTCCGCGGCCTCAGCCTCCACACCATGAAGTGGGTGTTCTGGATGACCGGCAACTACGGCCAGCACCCGGACAACTCGTCCGACCCCAACGCGATGCCCGAAGTCACTGGCATCAACTACAGCGACGTGTTCGCTGAGAACGTCACCATGGCCGGCAGGATGGAGGGCATCCCCAACGACCCCTACACCGGGATCTGCATATCCAACGTGACCGCGCGCCTTGCGCCGGACGCCAAGAAGCTGCAATGGAACTGTACCGACGTCAAGGGGGTCACCTCTGACGTGGATCCCAAGCCGTGTCCGGAGCTCGGGGCGGAGGGCAAGCCCTGCGCTTTCCCGGAGGAAGAGCTCGTCATCGGACCACCTGAGTTGCCAAAGTGTAGCTACTGAGGTAGGTTGCGCGCCAGAAGAGGACATATATAGTTCAGTGATAGTCTAGAAAAGCAGTGGGAGAGCTGCAGACGATGGAATAACATGGTTGGTTCTATATAGAAAATCTTGTGATTTCTCGATGTTGTATCCACCGTACCTATCTACATAGCCCGGGAGCAGGTGGTCATTGTCATTGGCTCATGGACAAGCACTGAAGCACAGAGAGGAGACACCGGTTGTCTCCTGATACGCGCATGCTGACGATGATGCAGGAGTATAAAACGACTGTTATAAACTATAAAGCATGGCTCAACCAGGGTGCTAATTCTTGTGTCACAGCTGCAGTTATAAAGCAATTGTAGTGTGTCTTGGACGAATTCGGAAACATGAGTGAGCGGCCTTTAAGCTGTGATTTTTGTTTTTTGGTTCCTAAACATTCTACTATTCAGTTGTTGCTATCATTTGCATGCATGATTTTTTTACTTGAGGTTTTAGATGAACTTGTCAAATTAGTTAAAAGAGACCAATTGGCATGAATTTGAAAAAAAAAACAGCAGCTGGGATATGATGTATGATGATCCCCTGGTTTACCCGGCCGATAGGTTCAACTACTCACTCAGATAGAAGCCTCATGACCTCATCGTACAATTCTTGTTGCTCTTCCTCCAGCTTGTGGCGACAGAGAGGGCAGACAGCGTTACGACGAAGCCACTGGAAGATGCATTCCTGGTGGAAGGCGTGGGAGCAGGGCATGGCTCTGAGCTTCTCCTCCTTGGCCGCGTCCGCGTGTAGATCCCGAAGGCAGATGGCACACACACTCCCCACCACCTGAGCCGTGGTCGTTGGTGACCTCCTTCAGGCAGGTGCAGGAGCGCGCTCGTCGTTGCCGGCCGGATGAGCAGCGGCGCGCCGGAGCTGGAGGGCTCGGTAAAAGGCTACGCTCGGCAACACGGAATCGTCATCATCGTCGGCGATGCGAGCTGCCAGCGGAGGCGCCATGACATCGATCACCGGCTGCCAGGTGGTATGCCTCTGGCCATCACGGACGTACGAGCCTGCTGCCTCCATTCGTTGGGGAGTAGATAAGTATTCATCTAGGGTAGGGACACCATAGATGTGCATGTACGACCCCATTGGAGGGGGAGAAGCAAGCAAGCAGCTTGTTGATCTAGGGCAGACGGACGATGTACGAGGGCCAGCCAAAGCAAAGCGGATGGGTGAAGTGAAGGGCGGGATCGGTGGTGGATTGGATTGGATCTCAAACCCTCTCCAGGTGCCTTGTTATACTTTTATAGGCGGCGGTAGATTGGTCGGAATCGGACAGAGTCAGCGATAGGGCCCGTGCATGGCTGCACACGGTCGCCAAATGCGGTTTCTTCGGTGTATCGTGTCCGTCTCGGTTAAGTATTTCTACAGGCAGAGGCAGTCTGCAGATGCCATTTCGTTTCGTTATTCAAGGCGCAATCTGATGACCCCAGTCCAACAGAGCACAAGCAATTAAGCAAAGCCCATCGCCCACACGGTGTGGATAATCATGTGATGACAAAACTGGAGTACCATGTGCTGTCACCACATGATATCTGATAATCAGCTGGCTGATGCTCCTAAGAAGGCTGATAATCAGGCTGACGTGCTGTGTGTTGTTCAGTTCAGCGAAGTGGATGCGCCTTTAAATTAGTTTGGCTGCTTAGATACACCAGTTGCTGAACTGGTAGACAACAACATCGAATTTCTAAAACAAACTCTGCAAAACGATTACAATTCACAAGCAGAGCAGTGGAAGCTCACTGTGCGAATCCATGGGTTCCTATCATCACCGTCTTCCTCCCTTGCCCTTGCCCTTGGTCAAGAAGTGGTGGCGCTTCAACCTCTTCTTTCGGATCACCACGTCCGGCTTGATGTTCTCTGAGAACGGCATGCCGAGGAGGGCGAGCAGGCGGAAGGCCTCGTTGTCTGTCTGGGCGGTGGTGACGATGCTCACGTCCATGCCATTCTTCTTCCCGCCCACCTCGTAAGGGATCTCCGGGAACACGCCCTGATCACGGAGGCCAAGGCTGTAGTTGCCGTGCCCGTCGAAGCTGTTGGGGTTGACACCGAGGAAGTCCATGGTCCTAGGGAGCCCAAGGTTGATGAGCCTATCCAGGAAGTTGTACATTATCTACAGCCAAGGACACCAAATTGAGCCCACACCAATCAAACAAGTTAATAATTAAGCTTTTTCAAATTGCCAGGAATTCTGAATTCATGCAGCAATCCGTCAATTGTGACTTGTGGGTGCATGAATTCATCTCTGGGAGGTCCGTCGAATGAACAACAACGGGGCTCACCCTGCCGCGGAGGGTGACTGCGATACCGATGGTGTTTCCCTCACGGATCTTGAAGCTGGCCACGGACTTCCTGGCCTTGGTCTTGACCGGCCACTGCCCGGTGACATTGGCGAGGTCCTTCATGGCGGCCTCCAGCCCCTTGGAGTTGCCCGCCTCCGCGCCCAGACCGCAGTTCACCACAATCTTCTCGAGCTTGGGCACCTAGTCCAACCGACCGCACACACCTCAAAAGTCAAAATCCGACCGCGCGCACGAATCCCTCTGGGAACGGCGGCGGGACACTAGCTACGCCTACGTGAGAAATGGCGGTGGAGAGTAGGGTCGAGCACCTGGTGGACATTGGTGTAGCCGAACTCCTCGGTGATGAGCGGGACGACCTTCTCGTCGTACACGGTCTTGAGACGGTGCACCTTCTGGGCCTCGGAGGGGTCGACGAGCACGATGCCGGAGGGTGAGGTGGGCGGCGGCGTGGGCTTGGGCGGCGCCTCGGTCGCGGCGGAGGCGACGACGCGGAGAGCTCGGCGCGGAGGCGCGGGGGGGAGGAGCAGGCAGCGGCGCGCGGCGGAGGACGAGGCGGTCGTGGCTACGGGGAAGCGGGTGCCCGAGGAGGGCAGGGTCACGGCCGTGGCTGCCATCTGAGCGGAGCGGCGGTGCGCGGAGGCGGAGCCGAGCGAGGCGGGCGCGCGGCCTTATGCCATGGATGAGGGAGGAAGATGGGTGCAGCGGGATAAGGCGTTGGCCGTTGGCTGTGTGCTGGCCAATCCAGTGTTGCTGCGCTGGGCCTTCTGTAACCGTTTTCTGGATTTCGGGCCCATTGAACGGCCAGAGAAGACCAAGGCCCATTGAGCTGGCAGAGAAATCTTAGGCTCATGAAGCCCGGTATATGTGTAGACTGTCAAGGCCCATCACTACGGCCCCAACTCTACGCCGAAAGGAAATACTGTAAAAAAAAAAAAAACTTCGAGCTTAAGACAGTCAGCAGTCAGCACCAATGTTTATTAATATATGTAGCTTATTAAAGAAATGCCAACAGGGTGGAGCGACAATCAGCCGCAAACTCTGAGAGCCCGTGCGATCAGATCAAGGAGATGTCGTCCCATGTTGAGCGTTGAAGAGTATCACGATGAGGATCCTGGTCACATGCATATGCCTGCCAAAGCATGTAACGTAATTTAACAGCATGTCGCCTCCACCGCCAGTTTCTTAAATGAAGCAATCGCCGCAACACGATCCTCAGTGTCCCAGCCCATCTCCCAAATGTATTGTCTTCAAGTCGTCGCCGATCAGTTCAGGGGCTCACTTGCCATATGTTCCATTCCACCGGCGACTAGCAACAGCACGATCACTGTTCAGGCGATGGTCAGCAATGCCATGGCGCTGGTCGGCTGTGGAGAGGCATCTGCTCATGCAAAGAGCCCTCTGACTGTTGACAGTGTCTGTCAACACTAGTACTATAGTTGTCAAGCGCGCCATCAAACATTCAAACCCAGTGGAACAACCCTTGTTCCTTTGTCTGATGATGAGACGAACACACAAAGACATTTGGAATAATTTCTCAGAGCAGGGAAGAAAAAAAATATATACACGAAAAAAAGGAGGGCCACGGTCAGCAGCACGACATCGCTGTACTGTACAGTCCGTTCGGAAAACACTATCCGCACTAGCAGCACCGGCAGTGTGGTCCACCGTCCCGTCGCGATCACGCGCCTCACACTGATCCATGCATGAGCTGCCACCTGTAACAAAATTACTAGCTCCTCTGCTCTTCTATTGTTGACAGGAAGAAGACACACAACCACACCCCAGACGGTATATGTCTACGTCAAAACGCTAGAAGATGTGAAAGATCTAATGCGGAAGTTCTAGTAGAAGATAAAAAAAGAAAACAGTGGAATGCACTGCTTCAGTTCAGGTGTACAGAAGGGCGGCTCTTATTGGATGGCATCAGAGGTCCCTTTCCTCTTGATCCTCTTCTTGATCTCCTTCTCCAGCTCCTCGGTCCCTCCCACCTCCTTCAGCTCCTGCAAAATCAATGCCATCTTGAATCAGAATCCATGGCATGAATAGCTGGATTATAAATTGTTCAGGTTCCAAACCGACCTTTGGCCCGAGGAACAGGCCGTAGGGCACGCCCTCGAACTTGTCCATGTGATGTATCTGCAGGCAGGCAGGCAGGCAACAGCAGTTAGGGGAGGCAGATCGATCCCGGCAGAAGATGGGGGCAGAGAAAGGCGGCCGGCCGGACCTGATGGGCGGCGGCGACGCGCCGGAAGTATGGCACGTTCTCGATGGGCCCCACGGGGAAGCGGCGGTGGACGAGGCCGTCGTGCACGAACATGTACGCCATCCCGAACAGCGTGATGCCCAGCCCCTGCATGCAGATTTTTGGAAGCGAAACGCCGTCAGACAGGGTCACTGATGGGTCAGGCGAGCCTCAGGAGGACATGAGCAGAGCAGAGGGCGGCCGGCGTGCATGTGAGGGTTAGGTGTGACCGTTGGCGTCTTGATTGCCATCGCGTTCGCGTCGCACGCGACAGCAGCACACGCCGCCGCGCCTAACCAGATCGCGTGCGTGAAGGGGGCTCCTCCTTCTTTTTCTTTTATCCCACCCATGTTCCATGTACATACAGTATGATGATTTGTTTAATCTTAGCAGGGGAAACCGTGTGCCTGAATGATGGTGGTGCTCGTCTTCTTTTTTGACCGCCGCGTCAGCTTCACTAGGCGGGCGGCCGCCGGCCGTGGCCGCGGACGTGGATGTGGTGATGCAGATGCTTGGTCAAATTCTAATGTTTCTACTGATGATGAGACCCACCCAGGAGCCAGGCGTGGAGGTAAAGAGGAAGACGACGACTCACCGCGCCGAAGCAGAGGCCCGGGACGAGTCCGCGGTTGAAGAATCCGTAGGCGAGGAGGGACATGGCGGGGACGGCGTTGACGATGGCGAAGACGTCGTTGAGCTCGAAGGGCCCGTCGCGGGGGCGGTGGTGGGACTCGTGCATGTGCCACAGCGACGCGTGCCACAGCGCCCGGTGCGCCCACCGCGCCCAGAACTCCATCCCCACCTGCGCATAGATGCAGCCAACCAACCAAGCAAGCAGCAAATGACTACAGTAAGACGTAGGTCGCGGGGCCGGTGTTCTCTCTGTTTTTTCACATGGCGTTATCGGTCGTCATCGCCACTCACCGCGGCGCCCACCGAAAGCGCGAAGGTGCCCACCATCTCCGTCACCGGGATCTCGCCTCCCTGCAGCAAGATCGACGAGAGGAGAGGAGAGTTTCGTCATTCACGATCCATCCATTAGCGGCCGCACGGCATGGCACAAAAGAATCGACAGGCGACAGGGTGGCAGTAGGTTACCTCCATTTGCCAGGCGAAGCGGTAGTAGACGGCGGCGGCGGCCATGGACGTGATCCCGAGGCTGGACATCACGGCCGCCACCAGGTACGTCCGCCGCTCCGACTGCTTCCGCGCCGCGCGCTCCGCCACCGCCAGCCGCGCGGCGGCCTGCTCCTCCAAGGCCTCCGCCGCCGCGTCGTCCGACGACGACGCCCGCACGCAGCGCAGGCGCAGGCGCACCGGGAGAGGCGCTGCGACGAGCGGTGCCAGGCGCGGCCCCGCGGCCGGACGGGCGCTCCGGGCGCGGGACGCGGCGAGAGGGAATGGCGCGGCCACCAGCCTGGCGACGGCCATGCTAGCGCCGGTGGCTGCCTGGGTGGGGCAGTGGATACTGACGACAGAGGCCGCTCGCTGGTTGTGCGCCGGCGGACCCCGGCCAGAGTAGTTTTGGGGCGTGGGTGTACGTGCGGGCGGTCGGCCTGAGGGATGTGCGAAGAGCGAACGCAACTGCCGAGGCGAAGGACAAACAAGTGGGGCGGAGTCGTCGCCGCAGGCAGTGGCAGTCAACTGCTCCTACTTGCGGGCGTGGAAATCCGGGACGTGCGCCGCGCCGGAGCGGCAGCTGCAGCCGGCGAGCCTGCCTTTTTATACTGGGAATCCAGCCAGCGAGCAAGGAGGAGGGGAGGAGGAGACGCGGACGCCACGCACGGCACGGCGGCGGCAGGGCACGTCTGGTCACTCGGTCGGTCCACGACCGCGACACGAGGAGAGCTGCTGTGCCTGTGTGCGAGCTGACTCGGCTCTCCTGCCTTTGACAGGTCTCCGGTCCCGCGTATTTTAGGAAGGCATCTAGTATGTTTCTGACTGCTGTAGACAATGTACAACAGCACCAGCAGGGTGGTATGGTATTCTCTGTCGGTCAGTGAAAGACTCGCCGGAGTCGTCGCTCGTCAGGTTACGGATGAGCAACGGCGCGTCCGCGCGTGTGACCCCCCCGCGGCTGCGTTTCGATCGGCCGCCCGGCGAGGGCCATTGGAGGAGCCGAGCCGAGGGCGACGCCGCGAGGGGCCATGGCATCCCGTCCGGCTAGGGTAGGAGTAGGAGTAGGTGCTGGCAGTGGAAAAGGACAGCGCGGGCACATGCCGCCGCGCCTCACCACGTGGCGGGAACGGGGGGAGCCTGCCCTGTCCCGGCGCGCGCACCACGGCACTGCCTAGTGCCTGCACGCGGGCTGCGGCCCCCGCGAGCCATCAGCGGCAGCCCGCCGCCAGCCGACCTGCCCTGCCGCCGGCCATATCCGCCGTTCCTTCCTTCACACCTATCGTCTCGTCCCCGTCCTCTGCCTCTGCCATCTTCCACACTCCCCCGCAGAACAGTGTGTGTCTACTGTCTTCTTCCGTTCCGATCCTCCGGCCGCCCAAACTGTTCATCACCGCAAGAACAGCTCTACGCTCGAGCTTCACGTACGAGAGGAGTGAGTGAGATCACAGCTAGCAGCCGAGAGCGCATCGATCTCAGTCGTCTATTGTAACATTCCTGCGTCTAATAAAAGAATTGCACTCCATAGTATATATATATTCCTGGCTCGTGAACGGCGCCACCCGTATCCAGCAGGCGGGGGTGAATTATTCTACTGCCGTCGTCTGCTCTCAGAATGCGTTCTCGTACTACTAGACTCGTAGTACGTGTGTTATCTTATTATCATTAGTGGTGGCCGCTTCTTTTCATTTCTTGGCGGTGGCGCTGCAGAGTCCGAGACGATGGAGAGAGGCGAGGTAGGAGGACGTGCGTGCGTGCGTGTCCAGACAGGGGTCCTCGGCTGCTAGGGTGCTCGGCCGGGCCGCCCCACTAGCCGGCCGTCCCACTTGCCGACCGACGGCCACGCTTCCCTCCCTCGTGTGAATGGTCATGGATCATATATATATATGGCGAATATACAAGCAGCGAGCGAGGACGAGGAAGACGACGACCCACCGTACCCGGGCGGCCGGGCCGGGGGTTCACGCGGCGGGCGCAGCGCACTGCGCCGTCGAGCTCCCTCGTCCGGACACCTGGTGACCCATGCATGCGATGCGAGACAGGGTGATAGTGGTGGTGAGAGCCATCGAGCGGCGAGTGCCTTGGTGCATGGTGGAAGGCGACGGCGACGCGGGGTTTGGCGCGCCGGTAGGTGTAGGTGACGGGATCGAGAGGGAGGTCGACCAGCTAGCAGGCCCCCGGTGGTGGCCGGCGATATGATGCCTGCCTGACGCGCCGCCTTTGCTCGGGATCGCTGACACGTGGAGTAGCTCGCCTGCGGTGAAGTGCAGTGCGCGCAGGGATAACGAATTCGATAGGCCCACGTACCAACTCATCCCGTTTCCTGGTCCAGACGGCGACCGGTGGTGCATACAATTTTCTCGAGCAGGAAAACCGAGTCGCCCATTTTGCATACCAGCATCTCATTTTCCACGGCTCTCACGCTATATATGAATACACATAATTTGCTAAACTGTCTAACTGATTGTTTGATTTTTTAAAATATACATATACAATCATTTCCGCGATCTATTGAACCCAGTCTTGTAACTTTGGGAGCGACCTTTAAACAAAAGATGTTCTTGAGTCACGAGTCGTCCACTGGGCCAGTCACCTAATTAAACCTCTCTAAAAATTTTCCAAAGGACTTTATATATAGTTCGCTTGTTCTGAGACCGACTCCAGTGATTTGTGCATCAAGTTAATTATCTGCTTTGCATACTTTTGACACTGCGTACTCCTATGAAACGATCCCCTCAACTCAGTCTAAGCCGCCGGCGACGTGGCACCGTGTGGGTGCACGAGGCCGTGCGTCCTCCGGGTGGACTGACCTGTACCATGTCGGCATGTCGTCCGGTCATCGGCGGTATCATTGTAACCCGCCACGTCGAGGATGAGCCTCGGCAACGATGGAAGGAAGGGGGAGGATGGAAAGCCTTCGACGATGACTGGGTGAGTGAGTGGGCTTTGGGGGGGAATATTTTGCGACCGATGATGACTGAATGATTGACTGTGGAAACACCACTACGAGTCTACGACTGCTTGTACTGGCTGCCTCGTTGCGCAGCGAACGAAGAAGATATTTTCCCCTTGGCTGGTCGGTCTCCAAGTCCAAAGTCAATGGAGTGGGCGCCGCTTGGAAGATCGATGGATTTCCCATGACGAAAGCGTGCTCGAATGGTCTCAACTCTGAAAGTTTCAGCCCATGTCTTGGCAGCCGTGGACATTCAGAACGGAGATATCACTGAGCAACTCATCTGTTCCAGGATCACTGAGATCCAGGACGATTCTCCTTGACACTTGACAGCGCATCTGTTCCTCAACTTTTGCCGAGGACATAGCTCCCGACCTCCCGTGCACGTATCCGCTGATTACTGGTGAATGGAATTACGCGGAGAAGAAAGTTTTTTTTTTCTTTTTGAGCACAAGAAGAAAGATAAGGCACACAAAGTTACACGAGACGAAACCACGGGCCCAAGATGACCCACGAGAGCCGAACGTGTATAACAGGCCGCGAGAAAGAGAGCCCAACCAACAACGAACAGGGGAAATGGAGAAAGAAGCCCACCACCCAAAGGCATCTTCAGGCCCAGAAGGCCGGTCGCCGCAATCGGCCAGGCGCGAATCTCGAGGCAAAAACCCACGGCCTCAAATTGCTCTTCCCCGCGCAGCTAGGGTTTCCCTCTCCGCCACCACCCCCTTCCTCCGGCCACTCAGGCGAGAGCGCGGCGGTTGCTCGGCGGCGGCGAAGGCCGCGACGGTCCAGCGCAGAGCGGGTGCCATGGCTACCCCCGAGGCGCCGTCATGCTACGTAGGGATCGCGAGGCAGTCCGCCGCCTTCCGCCTTATGAAGCAAATGGTACGTATAGTTAATATCTCTCTCTTGGCACTGCGTCCTCTGGCACGGCATCACCAGGTTGTGTAGACTAGAATTCTAGAAACGGCAGTGGCCTTGAGTCGTCTCCACGAGGATCGTACAAGGCTACAACGATCATTACATTTACTCATCCTGCTGTGGCACATACTGTTGTTTTAGGGATGGGAAGAAGGTGAAGGCCTTGGCAAAGACAAACAGGGCATAAAGGGCCATGTTAGGGTGAAAAACAAGCAGGACACACTAGGTACACTCTTTTCTTCAACTCCTCACAAGGGTTTCGAAATTTAACTTAGTAGATAACCTGAACAGCTGAGTTTGCTGATGCAAGCCTCCCATTTGTATGCAGGTGTCGGTGTAGATAGCCCTCATAACAAATGGGTCTACGATACCACCCAATTTGACAACATTTTGAAGAAGCTGAAAGTGGTATGACACGTAAAAATCATCTTTCAGCTGCACCAATGACATTTCAATTTGCAATGTCTAATAGCTGTTTTCATATTCTTGTGGTTTGGTGGCTGTTTCTTTCTGCAAGGGCAGCAATCAGCTAATCCTATTCAACAAGGTATACCTTGCACATTTGTTTGATATTCCTATTTGCTAATGTTCCCATTAATTATACTCCCCCGTTTTTTTCTTCCAGAAGTTGCAGTTGTAAGCGATTCACCTGACATCACACCAAAGAAAGAGAAACCAGCAAATGATGATGTTCCTAAAGTTACTCGCCCTCAAGGAAGGTTGGTTTTGGCCTCATTTTAGGCACTTCGATTCCTCAACTTATTTGATTCTTTCCTTTACATGATAACCTCATTTTCTTTCAGATACAAGAAAAGAGAGAGGGGAAAAAGTGTGAGCTCTTATTCAGCAATAGATCTTCAAGGCATACTTGTGAGTGATTTTTTATCTCTCTGTTTCTTTATTAAAAAAATCTGGCTTTTGTCCATGGGCATTTGTTTCTTGTGCTCGCAGATTTGAGATTGTGTTAAGTCAACCATCCTAAACTTTAGTTACAAATAACTTTCTATTTGTTAGGTTTGGATATTTGAAAGTGATACAATTCGATTTATATTAAAATGTGGCTTTGTAAATTTATACTTTTGTAATGCTATAAATGTACTGTAACAAAAAACAACTAGTCAAATTTGTGTATTTGGTGACCATGCTGATGTCCAAAAATGTCACTTATTTGTGACTGGAGGGAGTGCTCAAACTACAGTTCTTCTGAATTAGAATTTTGCCTTGGGCTCTTTGCGCAGGTACGTAAAAGTAATGATGATTGCCAAGTGGATCAAAAAGCTGAACCGACATGCTTTGATGAACCTGATCCCATGATCTGCCCAGACGCAGGTCAGCAGTTTATTGTGTCTTTTTGCTGTCTTTTTACCTGGCTTTATTAGTTTATTATGTTTTGCCAGCATTTAGTCCATTAATTCCTTGTTGACCAGAGGTGCTTTTATTTTTGGTACTACAAATAATAAGTTGTTGCTGGATTACTTTCTAGGTGTAAAAAAAATCTCTTAAAAAATTAGTGCTCCAACTATGACAGGGACCAGGGTATGTGCATTAGAGATTATAGACCTTGAAACCTGTGTGCTTGAAATTAAATCAGCTTGTTTATGTGATCATTCTTTTTATTAGTTCTTTTCATCCAAAAATATAAGTATGATTATCAAGCAATATAACTATTGTACTTATATTTCATTTATTGGACTGTAGTCTTGTCCTTGTTTCAAATGATAGCTGTTGTGTCAGCATGTGGGCCATTATAGGCTTATTATCGAGCTACTGAATGAGAACAAAATGTATGTTTGTTTGCCTCTTACACTGACGTCTTCTCTAATGGTCTTCCTAATGTACTGGTTTCATTGAGGTTTTAGTAACTATCTTCTTTTATAAGTGATATAAGCGGTATAAGTATGGTACTTGTGTTTTTGTTTACCGGACAGTATTCTTGTCATTATTTGAAATAATATCTATTGTGTCAGCATCTGGGCTGTTATAAAGCTCCTGAATCGAAAAAAAATGTTTTTGTTGTCCACTTACATTTATATTCTCTAATGGTCTTCATCATGTACTAACTTTTTTGAGATTATAGTAACTAGCTTTGCCAACTCTTTGCTGGTTCAGTATCTCAAGCTGAAGATGTGAACTGGTGGGGGCACAAATCTGGTTTTGTGTCTGGAGGGTTTCTAGGAGCAACATCTCGTAAAAATAAATCTTCAAAAAAAGACTCTGCTAATGTCCGCCAGACATTTGCGGAGGAAGATCAGGAAAATCTATACAATCTTGTTCAGGTTGGTATCCACTGCACACCCATGATGTCTGGAACTAGATGCTTAGTGTTCCTAAGTTGTTAATATATCTATGGCCTGTAATTTACTGCAGGATAAAGCTACTTCTGGAAAGCAAGGTCTTGGCATCAAGAACCTGCCAATGAAAGTTAATGGCCATCGTTGGAAGGGAAACAAAACTTCATTTGGTGACAGTGATGAAGATAATTCAGCTCAGTCTGATGAATATTCAGACATCGAAGAGAATGACAATGAAGAAGAACCTGTCAGTGTCGCTGCATCGATAAACACAGAGAAGAACGCAGAAAAAGAATTGCCTGAGGAAGTTAGACCGAAACCCAAGGTCAAGAAACTTTGCAAAAGAATACTTCGTCAGGTATAGCCTCCATCTTTATGTGTGGGTGATGTGGTCTGGACATCTGGTATACGATGTTGCCTTACTCTTGTTCTTTCCAGACCCCATCCCAGTCTATGAAATTGAAGGAACTTAAGGTAGCTGTTGAAGAACATTCAAACGCCGTATTTTCAAGCTTCTCTTGTAGACGTGAAGCTCTGTTATTTTTGAAGAAGAAGGTATGTGTAGATATCATTACCCCTCATTTGTCAGTAGGTATGAATTACGGTTATGGCCATTCTTTTTGGTGCCTATTTTTCTAAAGTACAGCTAGGAATTTCTTGTGTAACTTTTTTCTCCACCATGGCTGAACCCAAATTTCATTATCTGTAAGCAACGAAATTTAAAATTCTTGCACACAGTGTTGACAGCACCTACTTTAGCACACAGTGCTGCTGAATCCAACCTGCCAAAAAAGGTCAAGGCGTCTTCGCCCTCACAGTTAACAAATACCTTAGTACCTCCTTGTGTGATGGTACATCATGTTTGGAACGAAGAATGCTGCATCCTATTCTCATGCGTTCAAGGAATAGTTATTTTCTGATATGTTGCAAGATATATTCTCAACCAGACAACCACATCCTGTCAGGGCCTAGGGAGGTCCAAGGGGGGGCTGCGGCAGGCAGCAGCCCCGGGCCCTCAGGGTTGGTTAGATAAGGCTAATTAGAGATAAGAATAGAATTAGAGATAAGATATAGATCTATTGCTTAGGGGTCAAGTAAGAGAAATTTACTTCCTTGTCCAAAAAAAAGTGCTGGTTCCTTCCTTGGCCTAAAAAAATTTTTCCGTTCCTTGGCCCTAAAATTTCACCCGGTTCCTTCAATGACATTTCCATCCATTTTGTTACATTTTCCATCCATAGCTAGAGGGAAAAGACAATTTTACCCCTGGTCCCACCTGTCATAAGCACCTCTTTCCCCTCTCTTTCTCCACGCGCTTCTCCACCGCGACGACGGCGACGAGGATGGGCCCCCTCCACCGCCTCCGCTTCCGCACCCGCCGACGCCTCTCTGGTCCCGCCGGCGCCTCGTCCGTCACTCCCGACGACCGCCGCCTCATCACCGTCTCCACCGGCCGCCGCTCCCTCATTGCTATTTCCCCTGGCAGCCGTCTCCATCGGCCGCCGCCGCCTCGTCCCCGTCCACCCCGACCGCCACTACCTCATCCGCGTCTTCCTTCACGCCCGCCTCTCTGTTCCTCCTCCGCCGCGCCGCCGAGCTGCCGCGCCGCTTGGCTGAGCTTCGCGGCTGCTGCGCCCCATAGCGGCGCCCTGGTTGAGCTTCCTGGCCACCGCCCCATGGCGAGAGGCCTCACCCCACGGCGGCGCCCTGTGCGAGTTCCACATCAGCCTCGCACCATGGCGGGAAGGAGAAGGGCGACGGCCAGGGTGAGGGCGCAGGGCGAGGTCAGCGCGGCGCTCGGCCATGGCATGTCGCCTGCGGAGGAGGAGGAGGCGCGTCCTCGCACTGGAGAAGGGGAGATTCCAGAGGAGGGCGGAGGGGACAATGTCGGGGCTGCGCGGAGGCCGCACGCGGCGAGGCAGGTGCGGAAGCGGAGGCGGAGGCGGTGGAGGCGGCCCGTGCTTGTCGCCGTCGTTGCGGTGGAGAAACGCGTGGAGAAAGAGAGGGGAAAGATGTGCTTATGACAGGTGGGACCAGGGGCAAAATTGTCTTTTCCCTCTATCTTTGGATGGAAAATGTAACAAAATGGATGGAAATGTCATAGAAGGAACCGGGTGAAATTTTAGTTCCAAGAAAGGAACGAAATTTTTTTTAGGCCAAGGAACCAACCCTTTTCTTTTGGGCCAAGCTAGTAAATTTCTCGTCAAGTAACCCTCTATATAAGGAGAGGGATTGTATCAATTGAAGTTAATCAAGAATTAAGACTGTCTCCGACGGCTTGCCTATATAGATTGCTAAACACTATTTCAACTATCTCCCTCTGTGTTTACAGCGGTACAGCGTGTAGTCGGTCCATTTAGACGCTCCATTGGAGGCCGTCTAAAAGGAAACCCTCCTTGCCCGGCTATGGGCAGAGGCCCCCGGCCGGAGTTCCAGGCTTCCAGCCCCCCACGGCACCCCATCTACTGTTCATCCGCAGGTACTGTTCATGCGTGAACAGTGCCGCGCCCATCCCAAAATTCCTCACCAATCCATCCAATTCCGTCACCAGACTAGCAACCGCACATCCTGTCATCAAGTGCATGAGGTCCAGCATATTGATACTGTTGTATGTCACTCACTGTTGATTTCCCTTTCGTCTAGTCTGACAATTCTGTCCTGCAGCTCCAAGGAAGCAGAAAATTCAACGTGGATGGCAAGAAAGTACATCTTGTCTCGTGAAGGCGAAAGCAAATATGGAATCTTTGGGTGGTGGTCCACAGTGCGTTGTCGAGGTGTCAGCGCTCATATTTGTTGTTGCTCGAGATTTGTAACAGATTCAGAAGCACATTGAGCTCTGTATTATAGATAATGAATCAAATCCTTCCGCTGATGCGGAGGTAGAATTTTGCAGGGAAAAAAAAGGGGGTGCGGTGCAATATTGCTAATCTGTGTATTTGCAGTACAGTTGATGAGTTGATGTATCACGAAAATAACGAAATGTTGTCGTTGGCATGAGACAGAAGCTGCAGAACTACATAAATCGGACGTGATTGTGCTATTTATGCTACAGGTTTGCTCTCAAACTGTCTTGCACGTTGCATCGTCGTCTAGCTGTCCTGATAGTTGTTTGTTGGCCCGGCCTCTAGCTAAGACAATTGTTCACTCCCGCGGTCCCGCCGAAGTCGAGGAAGGAGATGAGAAAGCAACACAAGAACAAACTATTGGTTCAGCTGAAGAGCAAACTATTTGTTCACCCGAGCTGCAGTAGCACCAGCTGCCTGCTCGAACACACGCAGACTCGGCTGTGGGGATAAGTTTTGCAGTGATGTAGAACATCAGTAGTACAACTTGCACTGAATAGTAAAAATGCCGTGTTGTACATGGCCAAATGTGATACTCCATGAAGTTGCGATTCATGATTCATGACTAGAAATCGAGCAAGAGCTGCCTGATTAATCCATTATTATTGTGCACATCAAATCCAACATTCCACACGTTCAGAGGATCGTCACTTTAGTACATCAAAACAAACGATTCATCCGTTTCACCATAAAAAAAATACATGGTTGTAATCCAAACTCCTACGGAACACTTAAATCTTGGTACTTTCTATTAATAAAAAACTAAAATTAATTAGAGTAGCCGGATTGAACCACGTAAATCAGCAAGCCGGCTGAACTGAAGGTGAAGGCGTACTCGCACTCTCCGCAGCCCCGCAGGAAAACGTGATTCTACAAATCTGCTTCATCCTTCACATGGCGTACTTTCGTCAGTAGGCGGCGGGCGCGTCCCACGCCACTGGGGAGTCAAGCCGGGGATAAGCGCGAAGCCGAGCCGCAACATGGCCGCGCCGGCGACGCCGAGGCCGTCGCTGATCCTCTCGCGTGCTTCCTCGCACTCCCACTCCCAACCCAGCGCCGGCGGTCTCACCTCCGACCGCGCCGCCGCATCCCACCGCCGGCGCGGCGACTTCGTTTTCGTCGTCAACCCCTCCGGTAGGCCCCCCGCCGCATCCCTCTTCCCCTCCTGTCCCGCTTGACTCCGCGCACTTAAACGGACTTCCCCTTCGCGCCTACTCTGTTGCGGCGCAGGCGCCAATGGTCGCACGGGAAAGCAGTGGAAGCAGCTGCTCCCACACCTCCGCACCCGCCTCGCCGACCAGTGCAACGTAAGCCGTCATCCATGGCTTTCAGATCGCTAGCTGGTGACTTCCCACCCTGGATTTGCAGTTGCCATCTGAAACCCGCGTTTGGTCTCAGATCCGGTGGCAATTAGGCGGTCTCGCTCTCACAGAATGTTTCATTTGTTGTTTGGTGTTGGCTGATCAGATTTGCGAGTGCATCACTTCGGGCCCGTCCCATGCCATAGATGTCACAAGGGAGGTGCGTGCGTGTTCCCTTGTCAAATACGGAGTCGGCGGAGCCACTTGGCAACTGTTTATTCTAAGCATTAGTGACAGTTCACTTACTGTAGGCGATAAAGGATGGGGCTGATGCCGTGATCGCTGTTGGAGGTGATGGTACGCTTCATGAGGTATTCATGTGTGTGGACTGTTTGCACAACCATACTACAAACAGTTTAAACTTTCAGTAGTTGATACTGGGAGGGCATCAACTTATATAATTGAGGATATTATTTTTAGGTGGTGAATGGCTTCTTTTGGAAAGGAAGTCCAGTTCGAGCTCTTGATCGAGGGCCTGACCATTCAACAGCGCTTGGTGTGAGTGCCCATACGTCCTGCACTTTTGGCTTTTAGATATTTATTAAACTATAAGAGTTTTCTGAGTTGTTTGATCTATACATTGGGGCGTGTTCAGTAGTGAAGTGTGCTATTGCTCTCTGACAGCTCATTCCACTTGGAACTGGCTCAGATTTTGCCCGGACATTTGGCTGGTATGTTTGTTTCCTTTCCTCCGTGGTCTACATATCTACATCATGGTTATTTCTTAATCACTATTTCCTTAAATCTCTGTTTTTGTTTTTGAAACCAGGACAAATGATCCTTGTGATGCCATTGATCGGATTGTGAGAGGTTCTTTTCTTGATGCCTTTTTCTTTTATTGTGTTTGAATTGCAATGTATGTCTTTAATGTAATGCATTAACATTGAGGTTCTTCCCCTAGCACCTAGTAGGACTAGTAAAGTTCATACTATGCTGTTAACAGAACACAGTGGTATTTGAGGAAAATAACAAAACAAAGTGATTCAGTATTATGTGTCCTGTATTACTGATTGCGGTACTATTAGTTCAAAAGAGATCGGTAAACTTCTCACCAGCAAACAAACAAATCATATGTCTTCGCTGTTCCCTTGTTCATCTTTCGTTGACACTTGGGGAACTTAGGGTGGGTTATGTAATATGATGCTAGTTTACTCGATGGATTTTTATTCTCTAAATCTGAGAGCACAAATGAATCTTTTCCGCAGGAGTAACATCAAAACTAGACATAGGCGTGATGGAGGGTCCAAACAGAGAACCGCACTTCTTTGTTAATGTTGCTGATATCCATTTGTAAGTGAAACGTAGCCATATAAATATGTACTTCAGTGGATGATTTGAAGAGAACAAAAAAGGATATACCTGCAGGAGTGCTAAGGCGGGCTATTTTGCTTCTATGTATAAGAGATTTGGCAACTTATGCTATGTATTTGGAGCTTTAAGAGCCTTTTGGGGACATAATAATAGAGATATGAGAATAAAGGTGAGGTTGATTTAGATAATAATAAAACCTTTTGCATGCTTTCATGTGTTCATTTGCTCATTCTAATCCTTCAAATGCACATGTTAGGTTAATGGGGGAGAATGGAGAACTGTCCATAAAGTCACTGCCCTATGCATAGGAAACGCTAAGTACTTTGGTGGTGGTATGAAGATAACTCCAACAGCTGATCCGTTTAGTGGCAACCTTGAGGTAGATACATGATCGGCGTTTATTTTTAAACCTTTCATTGAATGTTAAGATATTGTAGCCTTTATAAATTCTTATATGGTTCTTTATAGGTTGTTGTTCTTCAAGATTTCAAATGGTACGATTTTCTTCTGAAGCTTCACAGGCTGTACGGAGGCACACATCTATCAGTGAATGGTGTGTCGTCAATAAGGTAAACATAAACCTTGAATATCATCATGAAGGTTCGTTGCTTTGAGGAAGTAAGCATAGTGAGCATATAAATAAGGAAATGATCCAGTGCCTTCTCTAGAAAACAATATGCTGCGTGCAGTGTCACTTTGTGTCTTCAATTAAGGTAAACAAATTTGAAACACATCATGTGGTACTGCAGGTAACATATTGCTTTTTATGATACGAAGGAAGGTAGTATAATAGCTTTCTTGAAGCGGTCCCAACTAGAAAATCGTAAAGTGGAAGGTTTTAAGTATTTTGTTCTTGAAATGCTAAGGTCACCAAGGACAAGGAGTACTATGCCTTCTAGCTTCATGCACTGATATCCTCCAGTGGTCTGGAACATCTACACCTATAGGTTTATGTGATGTATACTGCAACCTATAGGTCAGATCATCTGACAAAGTTCATGGCACAACTGTTAGCATTCCTCGTTGGTAACACTACCTTAGCACATCTGGTGGAAGTATGACTTGTTGAGAGAGGTTTACTGGAATCTTAATTGTTTTCCTTTTGAACTAGGTTCTTAGTGATTTGAACTTTGAAGTCTTTTAAAGAAAGCGCAGCACTTGCAGGCTATTTATGTAGCCTTTTAAGGATTTGAAGCCTTTTAAAACTAAGTTTGTTTATCCGTTTATTTATCCTCTAGTAGCTACTGGTCCATCTTCATCCAAGTGACATCATTGTTTTTGCAGGGTTCTGTCAATTGAAGTGGCAGAGGTGACGGCTAGCGGTGACATCTTTGTGCAATCTGATGGGGAGCATTTCGGCTTCCTGCCTACCAAATTTTCAGTTCTTCCTGGTGCAGTTGATTTCTTCTGCTAGATTACCGTGCTCTTTCTTCTTGCTCCTCTTGGACCGAGAGGAAGATGCTTGATTCAAGTTCAGATCACTGTTTCGAAATGATTTGGTAATCAAGTCTCCTGCCATTACATGAAACAAATCCTGCCGTGCTGTAGCACTCCGACATGTAAGTACTGCACTAATGCAGCAGCCAGCAGCCAGCACACCACACAGCACAGGATGCGGAGTCCATGCATTCAGCGAGTAGCCGTAAAATATGGGGAGGACAGGCGTACGAATGTATTTTACTGTTGGATTATTCTGGCAGCAACGTAAAAGTTCACAGCGACTCGGGCAGGCCGCAGGCGTGTACCATATGACAATAATACTTGCTTGCAAGGACCACGATCAGCTGTCATTTAAGTATAAGTTTATGTATTCCCAACTTGCGGTACATGTCCTACGACGGATCGGCGTGGCAGCACAAGTCGCTACATCGGCCATATTGATGTCCTTTTTAGGACTACTTTGCTCCGTTTTTTTGAGAGAGACTGTTACCTCTATTTTTCAAGTTTTAATACCGTTGACTTCTAGATATAACCACTCGTTTTATTTTGTCTTGACTTAGACGTAAGTGTAACAAGCATGATAATTAAGGAAGGAGCGAGAGAAAAGCAAACAAGGAATTAAAAAAACGAGACGTGAATGATTGATGTATTTCCTTTCTCATTAATTGCAAAATTAGGAAAGTACATTGGATATGGTACAAAATAAGGTGAGAGGGTGGAAATATATTTTTTCTATATGTTTTAGACCCTTCCAACTCTTTCCAACTTGAGCAGTGGGGCCAACGTGAGGATACACTGGGGTCATCGTAGGTAAAAAGGATTTTTCTTAAAACTCACTCTTTTATGCAGTGGGGCCAACGCGAGGGATACACTGGGATGGTAAAAAGGATTTTTCCTAAAACTCACTCTTTTATATTGTAGATAGATAGATAAAGGTATCTAAGAAGAATGGTAAAATATTGTGTCTAAAAGCAATTGTGTTAAGGCTGTGTTTGGTTTGGGTCCAAATTTGGGATCAACATTAAGGCTTCCTATTTTATAAACGAAGGGGATTCTTTTTCTTAAAAAAAACTTGTTGTCCTTTTTTGTTTTTTTACTTCACGTCTCCTAAATATTATGCGTCTAAATTACTTGAAGTTCCCAATGGACGTTCAAATTTAAAAAAACGCTATGTTTTCTTTTGTTTCAGGGGTTAGGTTTCGCATTTTGTGGCCATACAATACCAGATATGAAGAGCGTCGGCGTAGGGTAGCCGGACTGCCGTTTCCTCTTCTTCTTTTTTAAGTTAGAAATAAAAAGAAAAAAGAAAGCAATTTTGCATCGGGGAGTGAGGTTGATTGACAGATAATTGAGCAAATGGGTAGGAAAAATTTCTGAAGTGCAAGATTTTTTTTGACAGTTCAAAAACATAGAAAAAACGTAGGAGTGAATTTTTTTTTTCCACATTCTAAAGAGCCCTAAAAAATACCCAGCAGAACAACCAGCTTTCTGGGCTGGGCCAAAAGCTTTGCCCAATATATACCCAGCAGAAACAACGAACTTTTGGCCCAGCCCAAAAAAAGCTTTCTTTTTTTTTTGACACTCAGAAAAAGCTTTCGGAAAAGGGTAAACCTTGAGAAACCCTCGATCGCTCCTTACTCCACTCCGGTCCCTCCACTCCAGCATGTGGCGTCAGCGAGCTCGTGCTCTCCTCCGCGCGGGCGCGCCCTTTCTCCGGTCACTTCCGCCGCCTCCGCCGCCCCGTCCTACCCGAACCCTAACCAGAGTCCCACCTCCGCACCCTCTGTCCCGCTTCATCTCCTCCGCCCCGGATCCCATCCCCGATGCCTCCGCAACCGCCGCCGCCGCCGCGGCAGATCCCTCTCACGAAGCCGCCTCTTCCCCGACCGAGGCTGCCCCAGATGACATCTTGGCCTCACAGGGCGGCGGCGCTGACGCCGTAGCCGACGAGGAGGAGGTCGCCCGCGTCTGCGCCGCCGTCGAGGCCGCTCCCGAGGATAAGATCGACTCCACCCTCGCCGACATGGGGGTGGACTTCAACGAGCCGTTCCTTGCTGCCGTCCTCCTTGCTGCCAAGCAATGCTCCTCTAAGAAGCTCGTTTCTCTTGGCACCTTTGCCGCGAAGAACAACCGCACGGCCAAGAGCCTCTCGAGTCTTGAGATCCTCGTGAGGAAGGTAGCTGCTTCTGATGAGATCGACAAGACGGCAGCGTTCATGCTCTGGGATTGGGTTAAGAAATTTGGTTCTGTGCCGGGATCAGTGAGCACACCATTGTTGAATAAAATGATCTCGATATTTTGGAAGGTTAGGGAGGGGAAGGCAGCGCTGGAGGTGTTTGGCAAGTTCGACGAGTTTGGTTGTACTCCGGACAGCTTCAGCTATTACGTGGTGATTAGAGCGGCTGCAGAGCCAGGAACTGTCCGCGCTGCTTGTGAAGCTTGTGAGAAGATGATTGCCTCTGGCTGCTTCCCTTATTCTGATAGGGTTGGCAAGATACTGATTTCCCTTTGCAAAGTGAGTGTGAAGAATGTGGGGGCAAAGAAGGTGAAGTTGGTAGCACATTCATTATATCTAACAGCAAAGGAGAAGAAGATTCAGATCCCAAAACCAGCCCTGGATTCCCTTGTTTGTGCCTTGGCGAGGAATAGGAAGACCATCGGTGCTGCTGTGGAGCTGCTGGAAGAGTACCAAGGGGAGTCTCTTAAGAATGCAGGCAATACATTTGCCACAGTTATACGTTGTCTGTGTCGGAAAAACAAACTGAAGGATGCGAAAGCACTGTTGATGAGGATGGTAAATGCTGGCCCAGCTCCTGGTAAAGCAGAATTCGATTCTGTCATCACGGCCTTGTCAGAAAACGGAGAAATGGAAAATATGGAGGACGCAAGAGGTTTGATGCGAGTGATGGAGAGCCAAGGGGTCAGTCCTGATATCTGTACTTACAGTGTGCTCATGAGTGCCTATGCAAAGGGGGGCATGATCCCTGAAGCCCATGCTCTACTTCGTGCAGCTCAGAAATTCATAACGCCTACCACCTCCAAGCCAACAACAGATCCATAAGGTGCATTTTCACTATAAGGGGTAATTTTGTAGGCCCGATTCCTTGACGATATGAATACAGATGTTTGCAAAAAATCATCTATAATCCATGTATCTATAATCAATTCATCTTGCTGCCTTTCCTTCAGCATCTGAAATGTATCAGTGTGTCATCCCTAAGACTAACATAAACCTTGAATAACATCATGATGGTTCATTAGAAGCAAGCATATCAAGCATATGAATAACTGAATGATTCAGTGTCTTCTCTAAAAAGCAATATGCTGCCTGTAGTGTCACTTTGTTTGTCTTGATTAAGGTAAAGGAATTGAAGACACCCAAAGTGGCATTATAGGTAATATATTGCTTTTTATGCTGAGAAGGATGGTAGTGGGATAGTGTTCTTTGAAAAAGTTCCAGTTATAAAAATCCTGAAGTGGAACTATGACTTACGGGTACAATGCCTTCTGGCTTCATGCACTAATATCTTCTAGTGGTTGGAAACTTTTAGGTATAAGTTTTTTTTTTTTTGGTAAAGTATACTGTAACATATAGGTCAGGCCTTCTGGCAACGTTCATAACAGTGGCGTCCCCCAAAATTTGGTGGCCCTGTGCATATTTACTATTGAGGCCTAACTTGGCAAACCAAAACAAAAAATCAGCAATATAAATTGATGAATTACATTATAAAACATAGTGGTATGGTCAGTATTGTACCTGGTACATAATGTTCGCTTAAAAACATCATCCTCTTAGTGTTCTTTGAAATGAATTCTTCAATGATATATCCATATTCAATCTTTTCTAGCATGTCACTCTCAAGTGCTATTACAGCCAATGCATTAAGCCCTTCTTGTTTTATTGTAGAACGCGGGTAGGTTTTCATCAGCTTCACCGCTCAGCTGAAGCAACGGTCACATGAATTGTCAATAGAACTCTATATGCAACAGTTGTATTGGGAAAGTAATTACGCCGCTTTAGAAAATCTAGAATTTCAAAAGGGACCATATTTTCTTGTGGAAAAATGAAATCTTGAAGTAAATTCAACTCCATATACAGGTCATTTGCATCAATATCAGACTGTCCTTCTCTTCTAAGTGCACATATACACAGACAACAACAAAAAAATTATACATACGCATGAGCATATACACAGACAACAAAAAAATTATACAATAATTAATCATTTAATCTATTAACGCATTATTGTGATTATGCATACACTTTGACAAAAGAAATAAATATGTTGCAAAATGGAAATTTACCTAGCTTTACTGCTGCTTCTTGGTGTAGTGGTCTCCTGATCTAGTGATCTGATCGCTTGGACTTGGTGCCTTGGTGGCTCGATCTCGATCACACAGAGACACAATGGCGCACTGCCTTGCCTGCCGCCTGGGATGCCGATCAATCAGACACGCGAGGGCTCAAGGATGAGCGATTGAGTGACGAATCACGATGGAGTGCGGCGCCGCGGCGGAGGCGATGAGCGGATGAGCCAATTGCGTCGTGCTCGTGCCGTCGTCGCCCGGCCGGGGCCGGAGCTAGATTTTTCTCGGAAACTTACGCCATCACGCGTAATTGGGAGACACAAACCGCTGCGCGGGATGTCATGCGATTCTTTGTGGTGGGATTGCAAGTAGGCTGTTGTTGTTGGGCCAAATAACTCTCTTGGGTTGTGTTTTTAGTAGAAATATTACCTCTTATGAATGTATTTATATATAGGTTTAAAAATAATTTGGGGGCCTCTTGGTTTTGGGGGCCCTGTGCGGTCACACAGCCCGCACAGGCCCATGGACGCCCCTGGTTCATAATAATGAAAATAGAATCTGTTAGCATTCTCGTTAGCTTCCAAACATCCGATGTGACGGGAGCTAAAATTTAGACCGGACGTCGAAACCGAGCCTAAAGACCAAGTGCGTTAAATACGGAGTATCGTTTAGAAGCTACCAATCCATCTTCCTCTAAGTGACAACATTGCTTTTGCATTGAACCAATTGAAGTAACAGGAGCATCTGGGCCCGAAATTTCCTGGTGCAGCTGATTTCTTCTGCTAGATGGCTGTTGTCTTTCTTCCTGAGTGACTGACGACAGAAATGGTAATCAAGTTGCTCCATTCATTTCATGCAGTGTACATGACTTACATGAGACAAGTTCTGCCGTGCTCAGCACTCCAACCAACCTGGGTTTTCACAGTGGTCGTATCGAATATAGAATAACTAGCTGACGTGAAGGCGAGAGAAAAATAAAAATAGTAATTTATCTTAGTTTTTTTAAAGAAAAAAGTTCATTTTTGACCCCTCTCCTCTTCCATTTGTCTAACTTTAGCTTTCAATTTTCATTTTAGCCAAACCAGACACCTCAACTCACAGAACCGGTTAAACTTGGCACCTAGGATGATTTTAAGTGGCATACAGCTGACGTGGAGAGCGGTTTTGACCTTTGCCACCTCTGTGCTAATGTGGATGGGGGCCCACATGTCGGATGCCTCCCCCTTCTCTACGGCTTCCTCCGACGGCTGTTGCCTCCTCCGCCGCCGGTCGCCGCCCCCTTCTCCGCCCTCAGCGCTAATGTGGATGGGGGCCCACATGTCGGACACCCCCCCCCCCCCTTCTCTACGGCTTCCTCCGACGGCTGTTGCCTCCTCCGCCGCCGGTCGCCGCCCCCTTCTCCGCCCTCAGCGCTAATGTGGATGGGGGCCCACATGTCGGACACCTCCCCCTTCTCTACGGCTTCCTCCGACGGCTGTTGCCCCCTTCGCCGCCGGTCGCCGCCCCCTTCTCCGCCCCTCGATCCATCCCGCTGTCCCGAAGATGCTCCCGCGCGGCGCTGCTCCGCTCCTGCCCCAGCGATGCGCTGCTCCGCCCCTGGCCCGCCGACGCTGCACTGCCCCGTCGGAGCCGCCCTACCCAGCGCGGTGCTGCTCCACCCCGACCGAGCAGATTGAAGCGTTGCGGCCATGCTAGCGGGAGGAGGAGGAGATCGCCGGCGCGGGAGGACGAGGAGGCGTGGGTCGACTCGAAAGGAGGAGGCGCAGGTCGCCACCGCCTAGAGCTCATCCCTTCTCCACCTCGTGCCGCTGCCTGGAGCTACTGCTCGTCCTCCTTGGGGAGGAAGGAGGGTGCGACGGTGCATGGCAAGGGGAGGCGCGGCGAGATCAGATAGGAGCTCAACTGGGGCGCTGTAGCAGCGGTGGCCGGCCGCACTGCTCCGAGGGCCTCGGCGGCAGAGTGGAGGGAAGGGACAAGGTAGTGGATTGAGAAAAGGATAGGGAAGACATTGAGTGTATGACAGGTGGGACCGTTTCACATCAGCGTTTAGGTGGCAAAAACCACTATGGGTGTGTTTAGAACCCTGAAAACTGGCACTGTTCCAAACTGAAAAGCACTGTAGCATGTTTTGTTTGTTTGTGATAAATATTATTCTACCATGGTCTAACTAGGCTCAAAAGATTCGTCTCGTAACGTACATCTAAACTGTGCAATTAGTTTTTGTTTTTACCTGCATTTCATACTCCGGACATGCGTTTTTTGGTACATTTAATGCTTCGATGTGATGGGAATTTTGAAAATTTTGGAGAGAAATTGGGGTTCTAAACACAGCCTATCTGCGTCAGCAAAAATCGGTCAAAACCGTTTAAGGTGACAAGTTTAACCGGTTCTGTTAGTTGAGATGTCCGATTTGGTCAAAATAAAAGTTGATGACTAAAGTTGGTCAAACGGACGCAACGCATGTGATTACTGCGTTGGTAGACCAGCCGTAGAATTTGAATCGGTACCATGCGGCAATAATACTGTTTGGCTGTTGCCCAACAAGCTAGAGCCTAGAGGAGGACCATTGTACTGCGTTATTAGCTGTAGTTTAAGCATAAAGTTAATGTAGGCTGTGTTTAGATCCGCTGAAATTGGGACTGAAATGCACTGTAGCGCTGAAAAATACAATGTAGCATTTTTCGTTTGTTTGTAGTAAATATTGTTCTACTATGGCTTAACTAGGCTCAAAAGATTCATCACGCAAAATACATCTTAACTGTGCAATTAATTTTTTATTTCATCTACATTTAGTACTCCATGTATGTGCCGGCATTTTGATGTCATGGGCAATTTTCTTTTTTATAGTGAAATTTGAAAAAAAAGTTTGGATGTAAACAGGGCCGTACTCCCATTGCAGTGCTCATGTACGGATCCGCATGGCAGAAGCCGCTGGTACCAACCCACAGCACGCATCTCTTGTTTGTTCTGCCTGTATGGCACTGCAGCAACTAGCCAACTACTGTCCAGTGTCCATCTTGTAAACTCGCTGCGTTTTGTTTTGTACCGTGTGTATGGATCATGGAACAGTAATCTAAAGTCCGTGGTAGTAGCGCTGACTTATTACGGGTTTCCCGTCGTTTCCGTCGCCTCTGAATATATCTGATAGCAGTAAGCGACAAACTTGCCCAAGCAAGAACTCACTCTCCTTTGTTGCGAAGTGATTCCCGAGCAGCAGAATCTTTGGTGGTTGGTTGATATATTCTGGTCATGCTCATACGCAAGGGATAATGTCTGTTGCTTGAGAAACGAAAAATGTTGAGAGGTCCTGGTAGGGAAAAGCAGGCGCCCCTCTCTGCCCCCTGATGCCATGGCACCAAAAGCTTTAAGCTCCTTTTACCCTGGGCTGACCTGGCAGACTTTATTCTCAATGGTAGAGTATTACCTCTGAATCCCTTTGACCGCCGCAACCTCTGGTGGTGTGACTGGTGAGTGTGTGAAGTTTGAGAGAAGACGGGGATTTGGTTTTGAATGGCCAGATATGACGACGGTAGAGAGATTGGGAAATGGTTGTGGACGAGGACCATGGCGGAGATCCTCGTCCACAGACTGAAACGAACGTGCAGGCCGGGCCAGTTGGTTCCATGTGATTTCGCAGCAGGTAAAGAAAGACACCATCCGTCAAAAGGCTAAGCTGAGCTCTCTGTGCGATGGCATCCGTTGCCCAAAGCCATGGCCTGGGGCCTGGGCGATGCGTTTGGGTGCCTAGGGGAGGCGGCACGGCATGCAGCGCCGAGTCAAACGAGCAACGCACGCAGCATCCGCGTCGGACCGGTCTTCCTTCCTGTACAGCTGCTAGTGCTACAGCCAGTTGGTTGGCAGTTCAGAGTGATGATGAGAGTGTGGATTAGCTGCTGCACTGCACTGTCAGGTTCACCGAGACCGAGAGGCATGGAATGGAGCCGGAAGCCTCTCCACCTGAAACAAACAGGCGTGCGTGACTGATGAGAAAACAAGAAGACCCTTCTTCAGTTGAAGCGACAAGCAGGCCGTACCATCCACCGCGCGCGAGCGATGTACTGCAATTTGCTGGACGCCCGGGCTGTCTGTGACTGTGTCTGTGCGTGAGGTGAGCCCGGCCGGCGTCGCCAGCGCCAGGCGTGTCCCCGTGCCGCCGAGCTGTCACGGCGCCGTCTGACAGCCCACGCAAATCTTGGCATTAACCACACCACATCGCCTACATACTATCCTTGATCCTTCCTGGCACAAAGCCTCTCCGGTGTCTATCTGCCATAGCAGCTGTGTGGCTGAATGGATTACAGTACAGGAACCAGAAGATGAAGGCTCTCCAACACTTGTCATGTCAGCCTGCGGCCGCACAACACACCTGCTATGGACGATGGATCCTGATTTTTTAATCAGTACACCCAACAATACTCGTATATAGTAGCAGCAGCATTGTCTGTAGTCTTTGCTCCTGGACAGTTCACCGACTTTAAATGCCAGCCGTATGACACGTTTAGCATAATAAATTCCATCGCGGGCAGAAAGCTAAAGCTTCGATTCCTTTCTCAAAATCGGAAGCCGATGATATACGTATACAATCACAATCACAATCACAAGGAGGACACGGCATCATTTCCATTGTCTGTCTGTCTATCACGATGGGGGAATGGGGATAGATAACAAGCGTCATGAGCTAATCAGTGCACGGGACCTTTTCCAAAAGCACCAAAGCACGCTCCTGATTGGCAGCACAATTATTTTTGCAGAAAAAAAAAGGGTTTGCTGCTCAATCTTCTTGGCTCTCTCTCTTTTAATCCTGAGTCCTGACGAGCCCATCCAATGGGGAGATTCATCGAATAGAACTATGGAAGAGGAGCTTTCACAAGTTCCTTTTTTTTTATAAAATAAAAAAGAGATCGAATTTCAGTGGCGCTCGCACTCACCAAAGGATTCAAAGGAAGGACCTGGCAGTAACACACCATACTGCCACTGGGCCAGCATGGCCTCCGGGCCCACCTGTCATAAGAAGCGCGGCCGATAAAGCAACCCCATGCCAACGGCCACCGCAGCACGCGGCCTCGCACCCCAACACACAAAAACGCTAGACCCACCCACCAAAGCCTCCCCTACACCACCCCCTTCGCCTTCATCGGCATCGAGCGTCTTCATCATACTCTACATGCGTATGTAAAGCAGCAGCGGCAGGCAAGAATCCAAAGCGACCTACTATCCCTCTCTCTCCTCCCTCGCGGCGGCCTCGCCTCTCTGTTTCGCCAGCCTCGGCGCGGAGATGGCGGCGTGGAGGAGGCTGCTGGCGGATGCGCCGCCGGGGCACCGCCACCGGCAGGGCGGCGCGGCGCCGTCGGAGTGGAACGACATCAACGCCTGGCTGTCGCAGCCGACGCAGGTCTTCGGCCTCCGCCTCTGGGTGCTCATCGGCATCGCCGTCGGCGCCGCCATCGTCCTCGTCCTCCTCCTCATCTTCGTCTGCCTCTCCCGCCGCCGCCGACGCCGCGACGACGTGCTCGCCGCCGCCAACCTCTACCCCGCCGCCGACACCAAGCTGCTCAAGCAGCACCTGCAGCAGGCCACTCCCACCAAGGACATCCAGGAGATCGTGCGCCGACAGCAGCACCAGATGACGCCGCCGCCGCAGGCGCAGCCCGCGGTGCAGCTCGCCAAAGCGGAGCCGCAGACGCCGCCGCCGCCCGCGCGGAAGGCGCCGGGGAGCGGCGTGTCGGCCACGACGAGCGGGGGGAGCGAGCGCGACGGGGCCACGCCCAGGAGCGTCGGCAGCGCCGCGGGGATGCCGGAGGTGTCGCACCTCGGCTGGGGTCACTGGTTCACGCTCCGTGAGCTAGAGCAGGCCACGGACGGGCTCGCCGAGGAGAATGTGATCGGGGAGGGCGGCTACGGGATCGTGTACAGGGGCACCTTGCACGACTCCACCATGATCGCCGTCAAGAACCTGCTCAACAATAGGTAACTTGGCAGTGCCAGCCGGTGCCTTCTCCCCTTCTTTCGTCCAAAGTTGTTTGCCGGTTTTGCTCATTCCAATTTTAACGGGGTGCTCACCACCAATCTGTTGTCTTTCGATTCATGCTGGTCTGGATTTCGGGTTTTGTTTGTCCCCGAACATTGTGATCGGGCTGAATTAGGATCTGGGGCCGTCGCCTCCATATTTGCATTTGAGATGTTGAAACTTGAAAGGGGAAGCGAGTCTCCCCTGTTGCTTGATTTCATTTGGAACTTGCAACGGAAGACAACAATAAACTCTCTCCATCTCTCTCTCTGCTGGTTCTTTCCCGAAATAACATAGCTGAGTTGGATTAAAACAGACGGTACTGTCGCACGACTATAATTGTATTCTAGCATTACCAATTGAAGGAATACAGTACTCCCTATTCACCTGGTTTTGCTCAGATTTTGTGTCTTGCAAGTTTGCTCCTCTTGAAGATGCTTTGCTGACGAAAGGTTGGTTTGTGTGGGGTGGGGCTCAACAACTTTCAAATCGCTGTAATTATGACATCTCTTTCTGTGTGCCCACGTCCATTCGATTCTCCTCGATTTCTGTGACACGAATTTGAATACTCCACTGTTTTCTAGGATTAGGTTGCCGTTTCATTCTTCCTCACCCATTTTCATTCTGCTTTCTGAAAAAAAAAAAACTAAATTTTCTGCTTCTCCAGGGGCCAGGCTGAGAAGGAGTTCAAGGTGGAGGTCGAAGCAATCGGTCGTGTTCGGCACAAGAATCTCGTTAGGTTGCTTGGCTACTGCGTAGAGGGTGCTTACAGGTAGGATGCAATATCTTCTTCAGTCTGACGCCCACTTATCCCAATAAGATTCTCAAAGATGGAAGCTTTATTCGTTATCACTGCATGTGCTTGGACAGGATGCTTGTGTATGAGTATGTGGACAATGGTAATCTTGACCAGTGGCTTCATGGTGATGTTGGCGGAGTGAGCCCATTAACATGGGACATCAGGATGAACATTATGCTTGCAACTGCTAAAGGGTAATGCTTCTGTTCCTTAATTTGACAGCTGTTGTATACTTCTAATGCGTGTGAATGAAATAGTGAGCAAACATAGGACGTAACCATTTAGATTTTAGAAAGCGTCAGGTGCAAGCAGCGTTGGCATGATTAGCTATTCTGTTACGGGTCACGCGTCTTGGTTGGGGTAATGGAGCCTAGTTAAGGTGACAGTTCGTTGTCGACGGAATTCTGGTGCTTCACTATACAAGTCTGTTAGAATCTATTACTTGGCATGCACATATTCCCCTTTTAGAAGTTGAAGAAAGAGACAACCCATTGTAACATATAGCAGATATGCAAAAACAATGCTTTTCCCTGTTATGCATATTACTCTTTTGATTATCATTCTGAAAACAATTCCTATACCGTTTAAATAAAGGTGTAATTTCTCAGACAATGCATGTGCATATCTTTAGTGGTTCTTTCTTTTTTGCTTCCTGTTGCCAGCTTGCTTTATTTTTATCAAAGCACCAGGGTCGTGCCATTCGTCCATAGGCAATGTAACGCTAATTATGAATGCTTATGCTGCATCTTGATATTCTGCTTACTGGTCAAAATCCAAACTCAAGCATCATGTGCATTAGCAAGCATCTTTGCCTGGAAGCAATATTGGCTTTGCCTAAACAGCCACATTATTTTTTCAAAAATGATCCATATGATAGTGAAATATCTGAAACTGACATCCAACATCTACATACCCAGGCTGGCCTATCTTCACGAGGGGCTGGAACCAAAGGTTGTCCACCGTGACATCAAAGCTAGCAACATTCTTCTTGACCAGCAGTGGAATGCTAAAGTATCAGATTTTGGCCTCGCAAAGCTATTGTGCTCAGAGAAAAGTTATGTTACAACCCGTGTTATGGGAACCTTTGGGTTAGTAGTGAGATTCCTTCCATCCGTATTTCTACTCGATTTACTGCATTTTGAAATTTTCTGAATTATTGGTACTGTTGCAGTTATGTGGCACCAGAGTATGCCAGCACCGGAATGTTGAACGAGAGGAGTGATGTATATAGCTTTGGTGTACTTATAATGGAGATCATCACTGGTAGATCTCCTGTAGATTATACAAGAGCAGCTGGAGAGGTTAGCTTTAGTTGCCATCCTTTTGTTTTTCCAGAATATCAAGATCTGGCAAAGCTGAATCCTACCATGTCTGTGCAGGTGAACTTGGTTGAGTGGCTCAAGACCATGGTCGCCGAGAGGAAAGCAGAGGAAGTAGTTGACCCTAAGATGGCTGAAAAGCCTTCTCCCAAAACACTGAAGCGCGCACTTCTGGTTGCGCTTCGCTGCGTCGATCCTGATGCCAATAAGAGGCCTAAAATGGGGCATGTAATTCACATGCTCGAAATGGATGATCTCCTATTCCGAGATGTATGCCTGATACACCCGTAGCCAATTTTTTTTCGGCCTCTCATTCACTGAACAGCGTGGTACTCACATTGCCAATTACAATGGTATGTACAGGATAAGAAGCCGGGAAGGGATGCTCATGCTCAGAGTTCAGACAGATTCAGCTCCAAGGAGGATGGAAGCTTCAGCAAGCGGGAGAACCATCGGTACAGATGATGAACAACACGACACTAAACCCAAATATGAAGCTGTATGGATTGGCACTAGAGAGTAGCGATATTAACCATGTTCCCATTACATTCTTTCCCCTCTCGTTTAATCGCATTGCTTTCTGGTTGTACGTATTATATAGTATACATGCGAGCATCATTCTATCATGACACTTGATAGAGTACTTGAATCACACACACAGGCGTAGTAGCATGGTGCTGCAACTAACATGCCTGCAGCCAAGACTTGCGCATTTTTAAGGTGAGGGATCCGGCAAATTCAAGTACGTTTTTGTCTGCTCCAGACCAGTCGTCCACTCCTCCTTTCTGCTTTACTGCACTGGGAGAATAGTAGCTGCTGATCCCCTCTTCTTCTAGCTTACTGGTTTGCTTTGCTGCCTGCACATGAGGTCACATGCCATGTACCACACTTTCATTCGCTCACTCTGCATCTGAGGAGGCTTTGTTTGATTATCAGGGCCGCCATTAACAGGCCTCGTGCTGATGCTTGGAGCTTTTATTATATATGTTACTTTTGGCAAATGCCTCTATACAGTATGCTCGCATCTGGTGATCAGTCTGGTAGCATTTGGGTCAGTTCTTGTCCCTTCGGCTTGTCTTGATCTGCAGTTTGTTTGAGTACAGTTTTTTATCATTTTTAACCGCGCACCAGCTCTGGATCTGGAAGCGCTTTTATATCATGGCACACCCTGACCACTGGCAGAGCTGATTAACTGGAGGTGGTTAGATCCTACCCTGATCACGTGAGCAACAGATGAGAAACTTGGAGAGCTTCCGTCTGTGGCGCGATGGTTTACTGTAGAACGTGCCGTGCTGCTGGCCTGTTGATTTTTTTTTTTTTTTTTGACAAACTGGCCTGTTGAATTGGCAGCAGAGAATTCGTTTTCAACGGCTATCTTGGACTGGAGAGTCGATGTACATTGTACAGTTGAGTTCATAAATAAATGTTATGCGGGAGAGCGAGATGTATAAAATCATCAATGTGCAGCAGAGTCATGGATGGGTCCAAAAACAACGGTCTGAAAAGATGACCGAATCGAGAACGAGGGCAAATTTCAGCATGGCGACAGGCTGCTCCTGGAATCGCTGGGCTGGCCGCCACTGGGACGTGATCCTGACGTGCTCGTTCCTTTCATTCATTTAATCCTGGGATAACGAAGGCGGCCTGTGCTAAGCCAGAATGATTATGATTAATTAACACGGGACGCGCCTCTGAGAGTCGCGGATATGCCAACGTGGCCGTGGCCACACTCGCGTCACCTACACAAATCAAAGGCGGAGCCGACAGCAATAGTACACGCACGCAGACGCAGCCGACGTGGTCCGGTCCGTGTCCGTGGCTCCATCCGTCTAGTAGCGACCTGTGACCGCTCCCGTGACCTGACTGCGAGCGAGCGAGCATGAGCTGAGCTGAGCTGTTGGGGTGGGACGGGTCTTGGACATGGACCCTGCCGTCTTTGCAGCATCCCAAACGACACGAGGCCTACCTGTGAGATGATACAGATACGTAGCTGGTAGTCTGGTACACGTACACGAGCAACGGCGGCAGCGCCAGCCACACCATGGAGATGGAGCCTAGCTCATCCGGGCTCCAGCCCACTCGGTGTCACGTTGCGGTTGGTTTGGTTGGTGTCTTCCTCTGCAGCTGGCAATGGCATCCGCATCTGGACAGCTCGAACGGGCAACGGCGACCGGAGCATGCGCAACAGACAGAAGCGGACGCAGCTGGAGAGCAGAGGAGCCGCCAACTGCCGTGCGCGCCCCGGCTGCCCCGACGGACGAGACGACGGCGACGCGCACGCAGGCCTCGCCGTCGCCGTCGCCGAGCGGACAAAACAAGCCAGCACAGCCATGGAAAGGATGGCCGGCCCCGCCCTCAGACTCCCGGCCCGGCCCGGGAGGGAGAGACGGATAAGGAAGGGAAACAAAAGGCGACGCGCGTGACCACGGCTTGCCTGGCCGGGCGCGGCATCATCTAGCACTTGAGCCGCAGTTAGTTGCATAATCTTTCTCTTTTTTGGGAGTAAACAACAGTAGCATAATCTGACAGGCGAAGACAGGGATTATCGTCACAGGGGGCAATCGTCACCGTCAGCCTTCCAAAAAGCTTCTGACACGGCGCAACTATCATTAAGGGACCATGGCTGCGATGCACGACCAAAAGCACACAGCTGGCTAGGGCATACAGCGTACAGTAGCAGCGTGGGCACATTCATATCTTTTTTTGGCAGAGAACGAAAAAGAGGCTGCAGTACAGTAGTAGTGCCATCTGAAATGTCACGCACTGACTGAGGTGGTTATGTACATAAGCACATTCACGCATGTAGCAAAGCGCAAAGCCATAAGGGATTAGCCTTTTGGACGATACGTACGTGCTTCACCGCTTCAGCTGCCATGCCGGCGCATACATGTCGCATGATACTCAAGAGAGAAGAGATGCAGGGGGACGGCAGCCACCACCACCACACCAGCCGTCCTTCAGCTTCTTGCGTCTGAATGGCTCCCAACGTCGCCGACGACGGGTCCCCTGGGCTGTTTGTTGCTGTTCTCTGGAGCGAGGTTGTCCGCGGCAGCTCTCTTTGGCCTCAGCTGGGGTTCAGGAAAGGAGTAGGATTTATAAGATTATTAGAATGTAGGTGATGCGGTTCATATAGCCTTGTCTCGTTACCACCTCACCTTCTCCTCGGATTTCCGATAGAAGTGATTCAGCAGGATGTTCCTGGGCTCCGTTGTTATCACTGCATGCAATTCCATTCCAGGGTCATGAGTAAAGCGCTAGAAATACAACAAAGCATGCTGTCCATAATGCAGAGTAGAGAAAGGAACTGATGACAATTTTAGTGGGAGTGGGTCAGTGCCCCCAGAGGAATCATAATTTATGAAAAGGATAAAATAGGTAGGAGTTATTGAAGAACGTGGTCTATTGTGAAGTATGGGCATATCTATAAACTAATGCAGTGGCATGACAAGTAAGAGGATTTCTTTTTTCTTTTTTTTAAAAAAAGAGAGAGACAATTGCCAGCTATATAGTTAAAGAATGGTAACGATGTGTTCAGTATATCTCCACATATTCGAATAAACTTTTCAAATAGAGAATTCCATAGAGAAAGAAAGCAAGTATAGAATGTGCCAACTACTTTAAATGAATCAGCCCCATATGCAACTGATGAACCAATGAAGTGAATGTAATGCGCAGAGTATTTAATAAGTAAACTACTTTAATGAATCAGCCCCATATGCAACTGATGAACCAATGAAGTGAATGTAAACCAAGAACGTCTGTGCAGAGTATTTAATACGTAAACTAATCACCAGAAGTTTGTGGCCGAAGTCCAGACACTAGTTCAGGGTTAACTTAAGTATCCTTCAAATGATTTAAACTGTTCACAAATAACATCCAAAAAATGTCGTCGGCTCCAGACAAAGGCAAAATCATATATTATTTCTTTTTTAAACTTTTCCGGCAGGTGGCAAATAGAAGAAACTAAAAAAAATCGCTGACAACATGTAGGATCAGCTGCGCCAAAAGCTCCGAATGCAACAAGGACTCCTTGTGGTTTGGCCTAACCTGGTAAGTGTTCAGGACCCAAGAAAATCCGCAACAACGGGGAAGGCATGTTACAAAAACTGACAACCAGAGTGTTTAGGCAAAAATCCTAATCAGTCTGATCATTAGGCTACTATTTCTAGTTAGTAGTAAATTAGTCTAGTTTCTCACAAGGCCATCCCAGCTCTAGAACTTAGTGCATTTTCAACTGGAAGGTCCCAATGGTTCAATTTTACTGAGAACGTCTTAAAGACTTCACTTTTAGGTCTATTTTGATGGATGCATTTAACTGATGTCAGGGTTCATTCTGAACACCAACATCCCTGATCCTTGAAGCACTACTGAACTTAAAATTTTCTTCCTCTTTCTCGAGCTCCAAGTACAATAACAACAACAAAGCCTTTTAGTCCCAAGCAAGTTGAGATTTTCTCATGCTCCAAGTCCAAGACTAAAATAATTTTTGAGATTAAGTAGATATCATTACAAGTGACCCAAGCGGCGTACATGACGGAACAAAAGGCAACCCAACCCAGCCGTAATATATGCAAGCTACATATGGGCATGCCAGATGCTGAGAGCCTGAGAGAAATCAAGGGGGATAATCAGCTATGGTGTAAATCTCAACTCTGCTGAACTACTGTATTTGATTTCGAATGCTTAGTATACAGCAATCTGAATTAGAATATTAAATGAATTTACTTTTTGACACAACTAAATGTATCAGTATTAATGTGTTAATAGCCAGCGTGTTTCAGACTTTCAGTAGAATTAGAAACAGGCCTTCAGAATCTTGAATTTCTGAAATAATACAGGGACTCTTTCCTAAGCGAAATCTTGAAGGTTTAACTTTGAGACTGGAAGTTTGCAACAAATACAGAAGGTTATACGAAATCGCATAGTCAAAGTTGGTACTTGGTAGCCTGGTACTGCTAGTACCTGCAACTGGTAAACTGGCCATCAAGGAAAGTATTGTATTGTTGTGTTACATGGACACGACAGCTACTGCTGAATTGTTTACCATATCGGTATTAGCTACTGATTACCAGAAACAGTGAGGAAGTTGTTAGGAATAAACATGACATTGTCGCGGGTGTGAGTGCGCCATGGGCGCGTGTGTGCAAGCGCATTGTGCGCTGGGTGTGGGTGTGGGTGCGCGTCGGGCGTGTAGGGCCAGCGCCATGGGCGCGGAGCGGCATGCGGAGCGCGAGCTGGTCGCGTAGTTGGATCGCACGCGAAGAAGCGGTCGTGACCGTGTCAGGAGGATCCAAGGACGCGAGGCGAAGCGGGTGCGCGCGGTTTGAGCGCGAGAGGATGAGCCGGTGCACGGGAACGCGGCGACTCCGTCGAAGGCTTCCGGCCATGGCGGAGAGGCGCACGCGGAGGACCGTTGTACAAGGTTCGTTGGAGTCGTTGGGGCTGTGCACGTGGAAGGAGGAGCAACGAGGATGCTCGAGCACCAGAGATTCGCGGAGGATTGGGCCTGTGCCGTTGGAACGTGATCACGACGCACGCGGTCAAGAAGGCCGGCAATGGCGGATCATGGCGAGAGCGGTGTGCGTGCGTGTGTGGGGCTATAAGAGCCCATGTAAACCCTCCATTGAAGCTGCCCCGATGTGAATTGAGTGCCAAGACACAAGGCCAAGGCTTTGGCCACGGCGTTCATCCGAATTGATCGAGTTTGCTGTTCATCTTCTTCCTCGCGACGGCGTTCGAGCCGGCGAGTCCGAGCGTCCGCGAGAGAGTGCGTGAGATAGAGAGGGAGTTGCGCGAGCTAAAGGGCCAACAGAAGTTACACATGAGTTTGGTAAACACAGCAGAGGGTGGTGTTTGTGCAGGACAAGGTGTTCAGAGCTTCTGTCAGTGTGGCTGATATCACCATCTATGACTTGCATACAAGTTGTACCCCAGGCCCAAAATCTTATGGCTAAACTTACTCCATTATTTGAAGCAAAGAGTGTCACCTACCTACAGAACTTTAGTTCATAGTGAACAGTTCAGGAAACCTATTTTGCAATGTAGAGCATACAAAGTACTGCAGTAACAGAAACAAGGGATTCTCGACCGAAATGTAGATATACAGTTGCATAACATCGATTACATGCAACTGTATAATGAGGAAATCAGAAAGGAATGATCTGAAGAAGGAAGCGGCAGACGATCATTGGCTCAAGGACATGGAAAGGGGTTACCTTGATTGGGAGGCGGATCTGTCCTGTGAGTCGCAATGTATGTGGTTGGTGTGACATTCTGATGAGAGTCACATGGAAAGGAAAATGGAACAAACATTAGCTCCAGCTAAGGTGAATATATATCTTTCGTAATATATGTTGCTATATCATGAAGTTCTGACATTATAAAGAAGGAAATTTAGTTGACCTAGCATTAGCATCAAATGAACCGAACTAGCATGAGTCCATCAGTACCACATCAACCGAATCTTCTCAGGGCAGCCATGAGAAAACCAAGACCTACACTGCACGTCTGGACATTGGGTAGAAAGTCCCCTCAAATCGAGCAAGCCTTGGGCAGTTGAACTGAAACCAAACATCTAGACCAGATTTGTCCAGCCACCCATACCACGATTCCAGCGAGAGAGAGAAAAAAACTAACAATACGGTCACCGATTGCTGGCTTCCTGCCTGAAGGCAGCAGCCAGTAGAAGGGGAAAAACTTCGCCTTGCGGTGACACCGCCAGGACCAGAAGAAACACCAACGCGGTCTAGCAAACGTTTTCAACGCTTGTGCAAGCTCATCAGGATACATGGAGGCAAGCAGTACAGTGCAACAGACAGAGGCCAGATCGCCAAGAAGGGAAAGTGCTGACCGACCGAGGGCTGGGCGGAGGGGTCGGCCGGGACAAGCTGGCTGAAGTTGTGCGGGTTGTAAGACGGCCATCCGCCCAGAGGGCTCCCCATCTCCGTGCCGCCGCCGCCTTCTTGTGTTTCTCCTTAGCCTGGAATCGGCGCGCCGTCCGGCCGTCCCTGACCGACTCCGGCGATGCTCCTCCCTCCCTGCAGGTCTCTCTCTCTCTTCCGCCGGTGGCTACCACTTTCCTTTTTTCCTGTTCCCAGGAAATTTCGAGACACAAACTCACAAAGTGGGCTACTGCGATGTGGACTACTGGGCCGCGATGAGGCCCAGGTTGTTCCTCTCTCTCTCTCTGTCCAGGCGATAGATGGATCGCGATTAGGCCCAACGCCGCCCGGTATTGGGTCGTAACATCAGCGTGGCCCACATCCTTTCTGTCGAGCCCCCTGGTCTGTCAAGTGTCAACTCTGACAGCGGTTGGTTCAAAAAAAAAAAAAAAAAAACTCTGACGGCGGTTGGTTAGCGTTATTTAAATAACGCCCGGCCGTAGGCGCCCCGCCCACAGGCGTTTTTTGGCCACATAGGGGCTGGGACACCCTTTCTTCTCCTTTCTCTTTCCCTCCTCCTCGCTCGTTTCGATGCCGCGCCGTCACTGGGAAGAGAGAGGCCGGCAGCCTCCCCGCACCGCGTAGAGGAGGAAGGGGAAGAGGAGGAGGAGGAGGTGAGGGCGCGGGAGAGGGAGAGGTAGGGCGCGGCGGCCGGAGAGGGAGAGAAGCAGGGAGGTGAGGCGCTGTAGAGGGAGAGAAGAAGAAGAAAGGAGGGAGAAGAAAGAAGGTTTTTCTCCTTGGAGTTGAGGTATATTTTCTCGAACTAATCTTAGCAGTAGTTTACATAGTATTAGTATTAATTGATAGTAGAAATAGTATTATTTGTTCATAATAGATGTAGTACTGTTAGTGTTAGGTATACCATTTGTATTTGTATTAGGGTTAGATAATTTTAGGTATAGTTGAATAATATTGTTAACAGACGTGCATTTTGAATAATTTAGTGAGTATTTAGCGTTGGAGATGGTAATGTTATTAGTTTCATAATTTTGAATACAAAAGTGCTCGGATATGCATTGAATATTGTTTTGGTTTTTGCATTTGGTCAGACATGTCAGATAAAACATATTTTCAGATATTCTACGGTCAAGGAGAGATACGTTATGGTCAATTTGGAGTAGATGTCACAGGGTTTCCGTCGGTAACAAAAGGGATTGATAGACCAAGTGAAAGGTCATTTCGTTCATTGTATAATTGGTTGATGAAGTGTCTAATGTTGAATCACGATGAATGGGAATTAACGATATCAGCGGTGAGCACCAGAATGGATTCTCCTGTATACTGAAAATTAGTTCCAATACTAAGTACCAGAGTATGGAAGGCATTTGTTGAGAGTACCACACAACGTGGTTTACCTCTTATTATGTTTGTGCAAGCAGAGGAGAAGGTGAATGCTGGAACAGAAAACCCACAGAGGTCCGATAAGGCCACAATTCATGAAGAAGTAGTGGAAAACAATGAAAAAAATGTAAACGAAGTGGGCGTAGATATTGATGAGGAGGGTGAAACAAGTGAAGCGGTGCGGGAGGCAAGGGGTAAGGTAGACGAAGGTGAAGAAATTTCAAGTTTGGTTGAACAGATTCAGCGGGAGGATACCGAGGCCGATGTCGCTGTGGACGAAGATTCAAATGATGAAGATGATACATTGAACCAGGTTCCAAGTCAATTGGCCAATTATGATCACTCACAACTTGTAGTGAATGAAGGTGAAACGGTGCCATGAGAATACAGTGATAATGAAGTATCAGTGGGAGCTATTTATCACAGCAAGAAGGAAATGAAAGAGGCCGTTCAAAGATGGGCGGCTAAGTGCCTGCAGAAGGAGTACAGTGCTGTCAAGAGCAATCCAAGAGTGTATGTAGTGAAGTGCGTAATAGATGACTGTCCTTTTAGGGTGCATGCGTATTTGGAAAAGTATGAAACCTTTTGGACTGTTTCAAGAATTGAACACCATACATGCATCCTTCAAGAGCTGGGGAGTCAGCACCGTAACTTGACAGCTGATTTTGTGGCCACGCATATGTACTCGAAGATTGTAAACAATCCAGGATATGAGCCGAAGCAAATAATAAATAGCATAGAGGATGACTTCCAGTATAAAATAAGTTACATCAAAGCTTTTAGAATAAAACAGAAGGCTTAAATGAGATGAGGAACCTATGAGTCATCGTACCACAACCTCCCACAGCTGCTCAGCACACTCTGCAGCCAAAAACCAGGCAGTTGCTTTGAGATTAAGCACTACACTTTGCCTCAGTTCCACGTGACCATTCAATGCCTCAGCCTCAAGACCACCTACAAATACATACCCTTTCCGCGCCTCATTCAACTCAAGAACACAACACATAACCTCCGACACCAAGCAATGGCGGAGCTAGGAGAAAGGGGGCGAGGGCGAAGAGGGAGGGGTCCAGACTGGTATGCCCATCCATTGGACGAGTTCCCACTAGAGGGAATAGACACGTTTGTTGGAGGACGCAAGCTTAGGCCTTACGACGATCGCACTGAGCCCTGGCCTAAGTGCAAATGTGGTGAGTATTGTGTTGTGCAGGTCTTTGATGAGTTTGTCCATGGTGGCCGTCGGTTCTACGGGTGCCCTTTTGGCTATGTGAGTGCTAATGTCCCTCACTCCTCGTTTAGTTACAACAAAATGTCCGCCTTTGTCTACAATTATTTCTTCTTGCAGAACTCCCATGGCATGGGAAACTGCCACTTCACGAAATGGGTGGATCCCCCAACTACGACCATGTCGACAACTACATCGGCCACCTCAAAAACAAGATCCATGAGCTCGAGTGCAAAGTCAAAGCTCTGGAAGACGAGGATGAAAAAAACGCCCTGATGGTTGGACTCGAAGATGATCCAAGATGCCCTGGCCCGTTCTGCGAGTGCCCATACCACCCGCGGCCAAGTTGGCCTCCCAACTCCCCGCCCTCAGGAGGTGCAGGCTACCCCGATCCTGGGGGCCCCTCTGGCGGTGCAGGCTACTACGATCCTGAAGGCCCATCGCAGTACTGTTACAACCAGTTCGTCTAGATAACTCGTTTGTGTTATTAGGTTTCCGGCTTTTAAAATTACCTAAGGCACACCGTTGACGTGCCATCGTAATTGTGTCCATTTTTTTTTGAGTAAAATGCACCACAAGTCCATTAACTTTTTGCACTGTGTCGGTTACGTCCATCAACTTTCAAATTGCTTTTTCAGGTACATTAACTTTTCAAGTGGTTCACCGCAGGTCCATACCCCTTCATTTTATGTTTTATTTTCCATTTAGCCCCCTGAAATTCTTTTCACCATATCAAATCTGCCCTTCTTCCTCTCCTGCCACGCCGCTGCCTCCCCACCGTCCTGTGTCGACTGCCTCCGCACTGCCCGTCGCTTCCGCTACTGCCCTGCGCCGTCGCCTCCACCGCCTCCCTGGCTGCTCCTCCTTCCCGCCATGCTTCCTTGGCCAGGCCCCTCAATGGCTCGCTGCTCGGCTACAAGGCACGCGAGTGCGCGCCACGGCGCCAGCCGTCGGGGTAGCTGCATTGGCCAGAGGGGTGACGACGTGACGGCGCGGGCGGGGGAGCGTGACCCCCGGCGACTTGATGGCGCCGCAGGGGCATGCGGGCGCGGCGTCACTTGTGGACACGAACCCCTCCGAAGCGCAAGCGCACAGGCACGCGCGCGTCCACAGTGAGCAGCACGACGCCCATGGCCTGCTCGGCGGCGAGCTGCCTGGTCTATGCTTCTGTACGCACGCCCTGCCCCCGCATGATGGAGGAGCTCCTCGTGTGCCATGCCGGGTTGCCGAGGCCAGGGGTGTCGTGCCGCAGGCTGCGCATTGTTGTGCTGCTGCCATCGCTGCCCGTGGCAGCAGTGTCCATACGGCGGTGCTTCTCGCGACCGGCGTGCCTAATCCTGGCCCTTGTGTGTCAAGTCGAACCTCTACGCCCATTCCTTGTCGGCGTCGAGCTTGCGCCTATCTGGCACGGTGTACACGAGCAGGGGGCTCCTTGGTCTCCATATAGGCAAACGTCCGGATGCCGTGGCCCCCGTGCCACAGCACGCCGAGCAGTTTCCCACGGTGACCCGCCTCACATCGCAGTGCAGCTCCCAGTCCTCCATCGGCAAGATGCGCACGCAGGGCCGTCGTGCCCATGTAGTCCGTCATTGTCGTCAGGAGGAGCTCCCTGTGCACGAAGTGCAGCTTCTCCTTGAAGAACGTGGCGCGCTCGCCTGTGAGGTCCAGCGACATGGCCCACTCGCCGTCTCGGATCACCCAGTACGTGGCGCCGCTGACGCTGGCGAGCCCGCTGGACCAGAGACAGCAGCTCAACCGGGGTGGCGCCGGCACCGCCCTCCACGACGTGTGCAGCGACATGGGCGCCTCCTGCGCGACATGGGCGGTGATGGCAGCAGCACCGGCTCCAAATGCGTCGGCGGGAGGCCAGGCACGGCGAGGCTGGTCGGCCTGGTCCGCAGCGCGACGACAACGACGCGCAGCCTGTGGTGCGGCGCCCCCGGCCTCGGCAGCCCAACATGGCGCAGGAGGAGCTTCTCCATCATGCGGGGGCAGGGTGTGCACACAGACGCGTAGGCCAGGCAGCTCGTCGCGGAGCAGGCCGCGGACGCCGTGCTCCTCGCCGTGAACGCGCGCGTGCTTGTAGGCCAGGCAGGAGGACGAAGGGCAGATTTGACATGGGGAAAAGAATTTCAAGGGGCTAAATGGGAAATAAAACATAAAACAAAGAGGTATGGACTTGCGGTGAACCTCTTAAAAAGTTAATGGACTTGAAAATGCATTTCGAAAGTTGATGGACCTAACCGGCACAGTGCAAAAAGTTAATGGACCTGTGGTGCATTTTACTCTTTTTTTTTTCTATCATTCACGCATGTAGTTGAGTCTTCATTTTTTTCTCACAAATGTAGCCTATTTCTGCACGTTGTGTTGTTCAATGTACCTGCCGCCGGGTTTCGATTTCATATATCATCTATGTGGTTTAAATCTTTCTAATTACTAAACTTGTGTTTGCTATATTTTTGTATTTTCAAATTTAACGTTCACCTACGCTCTCTATGTCAAAAAATAAACAGTTTCTTTTCAATAAATGTTCAATCCGACTATCGATTCCAAATCACATCTTTCCAAGAAAATGTCAATAAGGATCCCAAAAACAATAAAAATGCTCTTAAAAAACACCTTGCTAAAATAACGCCCCTCCAATGGACGTTATTGCCCACCCAACGAGAGTTTTTTAAATAACGCCCCGCCAAGGAGCTTTATTTAAAAAACGTCCCACCACAAAGTGTTTTTTAAAAAAACGCTTTTTCGCAAAGCATTTTGTTGCCAGGGCCAACCAGCCGACCATCCCGCAGGTGCCACGTCGATATAACGCCCTCCCATCCAGCGTTTTTAAAAAAACGCTCTCTGGTACGGCGTTATAAGTCTACATTTGCAAATTTTTAAAACCTTGATTTATTTCTGCAAAAAAGAAATTAAAAAATAAAAAAATAAAAAAAATTCCTGTTGGGCGGCGGCGGCGCGCCGGCGATCTGTGTGGATGCATTGCATGGTGGCCAGCGATCTTTGCCGTCGTCTGATAGGATGATCAACACGACTGCCTGTCAAACTGGGAGATAATTAAGATCCATCAAGGACATGCATGCATGGTTAGTAGTATCTCAGTCTCAGAGAGACTGAGTCTCCACTAACCGGTGGTGGTGGCGGTGCTGTACGTTGGCCCATATATACAGCCATGCCAAGTATTTGTCCAAATGGAGCATGTAACCCATGTTATTACGCCGAAAGCCGATCGAGCAAGAAAGATCGACGACGACGCTCGGGTAGACGAAGTCGTACTTGCAATTGCAAACAAGGGAGGCTGACCTGTCGTCGACTCTGAACTCCTCGTCTCATTACCACATCGACGCACAAGCAATCACCAAAAAAAGGCCAAAAGCTGCCTATATTGATCACACAGTTCACAAGCTGAGCGACTCTAATCTACATATATATATATATATATATATATATATATATATATATATATATATATATATATTACGTTGAGCTGTGACAGCAATGCAACTTATCGTAAGATCTAAACCTGGCTTGCAAATAAAAGCTCGTTCATTCTTCTGGACTTCTGGGGCAGGGGGATTTAACTATTGACTACTTTTTACAGATGACACCTAATACTGACATTGACATGGAAAAATTTGTTGTCACTCACCTCGTAAAAATGGCGGCAAAATCTGTTGTCACTCACCTCGTACATGCGGGAAAAGATTAGATAAGGGGCGTATATTGTGGATTTCCATTTCCGAACGACACCCACTTGCAAACAAATATCTCCCATCTTCCTAGTGAATATGAATGCACTTTTCTGTTGTACTAGTTTAGTATATGCAAGCTGATCAGGTTGGATCAGGGTTAACCTTTCCGATTTTTAGACAAATCCCGGGGTCATCCGATATCGGAATTCCGACCGAAATTCCGCCGAATTCCGGATTTTCCGAACGGATTGGGTTTTCAAATTTGAAAAACGGAATTCCGAAAATTCCGGACGGAATTCTGCTACTTTTCGGCGGAATTCCGCTATTTTCCGGCGGAATTCCGGACTTTTCGGTAGAAAACGTCATTTTTTGACTAGAAAATGCTCCAAACATATGAAGAATTAAATAATTTGATAGAATATTATTTGTATCTATTGTATATTACAATGTACAATGCATATTAAATATATTACACACAAATTATTCATAACAAATGCATATTGACACATGAAATCACAAATAAAATGCATGAAAACTAAATTTATCACAATAACATAAGTACATAGTTACAATACATATCATAATATAAGTTTACAATACATAAATTGCATAGTCCATATAAAAGCCCAAATTCAATCTAATAAACAATGTCTATGTATATCACGTAGTACTTAATAAGTAATGATACTTAATAAGTAATGAAGATATGATGAAAATGCAAGAATAAATAAAGGAGACCTCTCATTCCATTCAAAAGGTATATTCTTTCAACCCATTGATAGTACGGATACTAAAAAGCTATAAATCCTACCTCATTAGACTACAAATAACCTTGTTTTTCAGCTAAAATGCAATTTTAGCCTAGCAAATGATTTAGATTTGAGTGTGTTCTAGCCCTATTTGCTTAGAAAAGCACCTAGTTTTTTATCATATTTTTTTCCATTTTTTTACAAATTTTTTTGAATTTTTCAAATTCAAAACGGAAAATACCGAAAAATTCCGAAATTCCATTTCCCGGCTACCGGCGGAAACGGAATTTTTTCTGGTTTTCTGGCGGTACACCGCCGGAAAGTTTTTCCCAGGTTGGATAGCAATGGCTACTAGCTAATGCATGGATCCGGTAACATATATAAAAAAGTATTAAAGGACACGACTTCTACAACCATGCGTGCGTGTGCATGCAGCATTATGCTGATAGGATAATATATATAGCACGGAGGCATACCCCTATAAAAAACATAAAACTATTGCACAACCCGGCTTTTGACTCTCGACACATACTAATTTGTTTCCAAATCTGTTGAGGGCCAGGCCATCTTGAGACCTACCTTGTCTGCTTGTAGCTACCTAGGTTTCGCGACCTAATAACCTCCAGATTATATATAATCTAATCTAATTAAACAAGAAATATGTAGCTATGGTGGATCAGATCATGATGCTGCATTGCAATGTTAGACTATGTTCACCAGCTCGCCTATCCCATCCCGCCCATCCACTGTTCCAACTACCCTTTTCTCTGTCTACAGTGCGCGTACAGTGTTTGTGCTTTCTATTTGAGCCTACTGGTGAGCTCAGCCTTACGTTTGTTAACCTACACCATGTTCATGTCACTCTTTTTCAGACTGAAAGTTGGCGTGCGTGTTGTTTTAATATCTTGACCTAATTTTTCCTCGTACGCCGGATTTAAGCTACAAAATTAATCGTGATGGACGAAGGATACGCCTAGCTTTAACCAGCCGAGAAAACTCTTTGAACCCCAACTTTGTCAATGAAAAAAAGGTTTCGTTTCAACAACTTTTATTAAATTCATTCTATGGGACCAAGGTTTCTAAGGCTGAATCCAACAATTCCCCCATCTTTCATCCACTATTTCAACTACCCATTTTTCTGTCTACAGTGCTGTAACAGTGCGGCATTTAATTTTAGAGGATCCATATAGGGGAGCCGCTAGAGTTAGCCTAGCCCCGAAGAGGTGGAACCGCCACTGAACTTCTATTAATTAGTAATAATCCTCAAATGTAATTTTTCCGAAACACATTCACGCTGGCCTGTTTGGAATGGAGGATTCTTTCTCCATTCTTGCATTTTTTTCTCAGTGAAATTTCTGTACGATTCCTACGGAATTCCTGCATTCTAAATTAGGCTCTTTTAACTTGGTGGCTCGACCGCGAAAAGGAAGCATACATACATGGTGGGTCGTGACATATGCTCCGATTCACTGTAATTATTTATAGAATGCATGTGTGGTTATTACCTATACAGGGTATCGTCGACGCATAACTTATTTCTTGTTTCGACCTGTGAAGCTGGGCACGCACGTTGCTTTCTTGGCCTAGACTTTCCTCATCTGTAAAAATTATTCGGCACTCGGTCGATGAGCTGCTTAACCACCATCGATCTCGACAGAATTCGGTAAAGCAGGTGCATCAGATGCTAAACAAATTCAACGGAGCAGCTATAGCTGGTCGTCTGTTTTCTTCATTCATAGATTTCATAACAGCTACTAATTGGTTCATCGTCATCAGCAACTAATAATATAGTGTCAGCAACTAACATTGCCCCTTCTTGTAACAAAAAGGCAATTGTCTGCAAATGACAGCAAATAAGGGTCCGGTGTCAGATGTCTCCTATACTAAAACCGGCAGCATGCACTTGTGCATACAGATGGACATTCAGGTTCACCTACGAAATCGGGCGGAGTGTTTTTTTAATCAGGTTTTACAAACTAGTACAAGAACACTGCTTGGACAAACAGTAATAAAACAGTTCTGATTCGGGTTAGTTTTTTTCACGGAGATGAAACAATTCAATATTTATTTTTTGACCAGCAAAATGGCCGTACGTTGCAATGGGAGAAAAAAATTCTTAAACACATTTAGATCAAATACATATAAGAATGAGTCTCGTTCGACCTTTTTCTGTTGATTACGAGCGAGTTGTAAGGTGCTACCAATATTTTGAAATACATATATAGAACATAAAAAACGGAGTCATTTGTGATCCGGGCGTCCGTTTTCGTGTGGGCTCCGACCGCAATCCGAATCGTGCTCACGAATAAATTTCATATCATTTTGTTTCAATGATTCCATTGATTGCCAGCGAATTTTACAGTAATGTTAGTTGGGTAGAAAATATTATCATTTTATTTTTCCATCGATACATAGAATGTAAAAAACGGAGTCTGTATGCCACTGGAGTGTCCATTTTCGTGTGGGCTCTGCCTGCAGTCCGAATCAGGTTCATAAATAAATTTCACGTCATATTGTTTTGATGATTACCATTGACTGCAAGTGAATTTTACGGTGATGTAAGTTGAGTTGGAAAGACTATTACTTTAGCTTTCCATCGATATTGTCGAAAACGGAGTCAGTATGCAACCGGAGCGTCCATTTTCGCGTGGGCTAGTCTTGCTCTCTGAATTGGAGCTGCGCGTGTATGGCCTGTTTCGGTGATTTCCGTACACTGCAAGAGAATTTTTCGGTGATATCAATTGGATTGGTTATCATTTTAGCTTTCCATAGATATATAGAACATCGAAAACGGAGTCTGTATGCAACCGAAGCGTCCGTTTTCGCGTGAGCTGTTCCTGCAGTCCGAATTGGAGTCACACGTGTATGGCCGGTCCGACATGTCATATATTTGAGATGACGGATCAAAAAACTTTATTCTCTTCAATATTAGCACATAATGTTACTTTGCTCAGGAGGTTGTTCTGCAAAACAGAATTCCGACGGCGAACCATCTCATCAAACAAGGGTGGCCCAACTGGAAAGTTTACCCGCTTAGGCTGAATCTAGTGGAGACCGCAAAAGACGACTGCAAAATTTAATGCGGTACTGTTTGCAACTGTAGCTGTGAGTGTAGATAGTTGGAATAGTGATGAGAGAGAATATGGAGGAAGGGGGATGGAGGTGGGGTTGGATTCAGCCTTAGCCATCACATGGATCACTGTCATCACCGGGGGAGGCTCTCCCACCATTTTTCTCAGTAGCGATATGGAAACTATAGCGAAAGTGCGGTGAAGAGGTAGGATAGATGTGCGGCGACAGTCCAGGCGGGCTAGCCCTAGACATCACCTGCCGTCGGCACATGCCCGCCTGGACTGTCGCCGCAGCCCTAGACATCACCTGCCGTCGGCACATGCCCGCCTGGACTGTCGCCGCACATCTATCCTACCTAGGGATGAAAATGATTTGAAACGGTCAGGGGATACGAAAGCGGGGGGTTTTTCCATATTTATGAAATGAATAATAACAAATACGATCCAAAATGACTATAAATTTATTAATTAAAAATAAAAATTTTTATGCTTTTGTAAAACAGAAACAATTGGGAACGGTAGTATAAATTCGGAACGTGCTGTTTTCACCCTAGCTAGGCGTAGCAAGAGGTTACTTGAGGGTAGCTGTATTGGCCTATCGTGTGTTGCGATTGGGATGAGTAATGTGGCTCATAAGTCATATATTGCATTTCAGGCCGTTTGTATACCGGGGTGGCAGGGTCTATTACTTAAAATTTCTAGACTAAAACTGAATATGATCTGTTTTTTTAATATCGAGTTTTGTGGTCATCCCTTTTTATACAGCATAATAGTGATTTTAAAGATATGATATTATTGATTTTTTTGGAGACGAGAGTTTTGAATATCAGAATATGTGTTGTATTATTTTAAAAAAAAACCGATGCATTGGTATGAGAGTATGAGACTATATGATGACACGAAAAGGGTGCCCCTTTTTCCCCTGACGTTACCGCAGCATCTACCTGTACCAGCCATATATTCCAACAAGTTCGTCCGCGTGCACCGCCAACAATGTCACCGCCGTATGCCCCGCCCCCAAATTCAGGCACCCGGCAGAATATGCCGCCACCGGCTGCATCGTCCTCGGCCCAATTTCAGGGGCAAGTGCTACCAACACCGAGGGGAATTCTCAGAGAATCATTCAGATCAGCGCTCAACAAGTAATCCCCACTATGTTTAAAAAAATGATTAGCACTAGTGATCTGGTCCTTTTCACGTGTGCGGTGTGCTGGCTCCTTTTGTTACTAAGCACAATGCTGATCGATGATCATATCCGATCTACTCGCTGAATCATGCCAGCAGAATACTAATACAACCATCACTTGCTTCTCGCAAGGAGTGTGTGCTATAATTTGTCTTCATTCACAAATGTTCCACCAAACTATATTGGAAATATCCACCGCTTTAGATAGATTGACAATACAATATTAATATTACTAGCTTCATTCATTATGAAAAGTACTTTCTAACATACGTCTCTTATCGTATTAAATAAGTAGTTTATCAACCTATGCAACTACACTTGCTAGAATATTATCAAATATAAGTAAGCATTATAGAAGTCTGTGAATACATTTTGTACTTTTGAGCATGCTCTCTCTCTCTCTCTCTAAATTACCTATCTTTGAGCATTATTTCCTTATGTGTAAATGTGTATTTGCTAATATGGTACCAACTAAATATTTCGTATTATGTATTGGTAATGATAAGCTAATGACATACTATATACTACCTCTATTCATAAATGTATGACACAATTGTTTTTTTTTTCAAAACTTTAATCCTTCGTCTTATTCATTTTTTTAAAAAACATGTGAAAATATAATCATACTCAAAAACTACATTTGGTGATAAATAAAATAACAATAATATTAGCGCTAACTTATTATTTTTTAAAAAGACATACGAATACGATCAAAGTTCAAAAAAAAGTCAACCACATCATATATTTGTGAACAGAGGGATTATGTTTTACCATTTGTAGTCAGATTTTTTTTCATCTGTGTCACACTTCCACGCATCTTATTTTCAGAATTACAATACTATAGAAAATATGTATTTATCGCCCATACATGTATATCTACTTGGTGTGCATGGTGACACGCAATGTATGTTTACTTAGAATTTATATACTATTGATGGAAAAAGTGGATATTAGAAACATGTATGCATGTGTATTTTGTACTCATTTTGTTTTCTTATGTTAGCCAATGTTAAAAGTAATCTAGATATAGATTTGAGGAGATATTTTTCTTATTCGTGATGAAGGCGATTAAGTTAAGAGCTACTTACATTAACTATTATAATGGAAATCATTTTTATGATAGCATTTGTTTGTAATTTATATACAAATTTGGACTTAATTTAAATAATCTTTTGTCATGTAGAGTGGATAATTTAAATACAAATATATGGATTACTTTAATAATAAATTATAATGGCAAAGTGAGTAACTTAAATGCAACTTTAGGAGTTGTTCATAATTTAAATGCAACATTATAAGGTTACTTGAAACCATTGTTCATAATGGAGAGGACGTTTTTTTTTTTTTTGGAAAATAGACTATATTTGATGGATGAATTAACACATTTTTCCTAATTTTCTGAGAATTTATGAAAATCATATTTTTTTTTCAAACAAGTTTTGTGAGAAATCATGTGGATGTTCCTGCTGGAGGCTCCAGTTATTAGTAAATAGTAAAAATATAACTCCATGGACACAATAGTCAAAGTCTATAAAAGTTCAAATTATTGTGCGTAATAGCTTTCGTAATCTTGATTTTAAATATGAATATAATTACTTTCGAAACACACACAGACACATAAATGCATAAGGACGCGCGGATATGAGGCAGAGTTCATCAATTCTTGAAAGTTAGTATCTGGGATATTGCAATATTTCAAACCTTCCTTAGAAAGATTCTTCTGATATTTTTTGTTGATTTGATTTCGGATGACTTGGGATTGGCTGTACAGCTGTAGGACCCTTTAATTTGATGCAGCTGGATCAACGTACTTGATCTGTTTTTGTTTGTATAACGCTGAATAATGCAAAATTGACTTGATGAGTGTCAAAGCTGAGTAATGCAAAATTGACTTGATGAGCGTCAAAGATAAAAAAAAATGGAGGGAGTACTGATGAGTGATAACGCAGTAGCTTTGAGATCGGGAAGCTCGTAGTACTCCTACCCAGTACAATACTAGTGGTACCCATCGCCCATTCGTCCTTGCCTACAGTTGGAAAAAACAAGAGAGCGCAAGTGGTGGCGTATCGTGGTTCTTTCGTACAGTATATGCCCAGGTAGAAACAAAGACCGTTGAATTGTTGATGTCAAAGAAAAAAAAGAAACAAAGGCTGCTAATTTCCTTGTCTGACGTGCAGTGAAGGACGATAATATAAAAAAATCGAAACGTTAAATGTAGAAAAAGATTTCGTCGTCGTTGTTCCATCCAGTTGATGTGGAGGGAAGAAGGGGAACACAGCCAGCGCCCAGCTGCAGACTGCAGTGCACAGTGCATGGCCAATTGGCATTCAGTCATTTTTTGACAATATAATCGGATTGCCGTTCCTCGGCGATTACCTGTTCCCATATTTTTTCGTCAGTATAATCGGATCTCCGACCATTTGGAGCGATTGCAGTATAACTGGGATGAAATCATGCCAAGGTAGTGGCTTTGAAATGAAAAGTAAATGCAGCGACTGCCGAGTTTTCTTTGCTCCATTCAGATAAGAAAATGGCTGTCAATGTACGCGATTTCTAAGCACAGAGTCGTCTGCGCACGCATCCAAGAAGCCGTTCCCCAATTGAGAGCTAGTCACCGGGGGGGCTCATGGAGCAGAGCGCTAAGAAAAACGAGGTGGTGTTGATAAGGCGTATCTTGCCATGTTGGGGTTGCCAGACAGGGAAGCTCCGATCCCCCATGACTGTATGATGAGCAGGACGCCAGTGGGATGAAGGTGCCGTCACGCTGCTGATCTGTTCTGGCAACAGGGTGCAGCTGGGGAGCACAGCATGGTGGCCTCCTGAACTGATGGCCCCTTGTCCCGGACGCAGTATCCGTCTGTTGTGTTAATTAACCGGCAACGCATCCTTCAGTTTCAGCTTTCCAAATCACCCACCCACCGAGGCGAGTCCATGGAGGGAGGCGTGCAAGCATCTTCTCATCCCATAAGCCGGGGTCACACCCTGCCAACAGAGGCAGCGGCCTCACGAGTCCACCACCGGCGGGGCGGTGTCCCAGCTCCCCGCCGCGTCGGCGTCGACATGGACACCCAAGGCCAAGGGGCCAGGGCGACGGCATGCGGCGTCCGAGCTGGACGAGTTGCCGTTACAGACGGGTGCTGTCTGTCAGGAGAGGCAGAGCGCGCAATGCAACGGAATCGGAAAGGCAGCCCGACGCGAAGCCAAAACGGCAGGCGCACCACCGTAATAAAAGAAAAAATGTATACATAACCCCCTAACCTTTGGGCAGTGGTCTATTTTACCTTCTGAACTTCAAAACTGGATATTTAATCCTCTAAATTTTGCAAAACCGGATAAAATACCCCTAAAGCGTTTTTGAGGGTGGTTTTGCTACATTGACACGGAAAAAGTATACATAACCCTCCAATCTTTAGGTAGTGGTCTACTTCACCCCCTGAACTTCAAATATAATATTTAACCCCTTTAAAGTTCGCAAAACTAAATAAAACAACCCTAGGGCGGTTTTACTACAGTGGCACGCCAGGGCCCATATGTCAGTCCTCTCTCCTTTTTTCTCTCCCGTTTTGCTCCTCTCCTCCTTCGGAGTCTAGCGGCCGCCACATCTCATCTGCTTCGTGGTCGGGTGCCGCCGTGCCTCCACCTCGCTTGCGACCGGGCGCCAAAACGCCCCCTGCCTCCCATGCAGCTATCGCGGCCCCTGCTCCGCGTGCCACCCGCTCACCGCGGCCTCTGCACTGCGGCTGTGAGCAAGATAGAGGCACGGCGGCGCTCGATCTCGGAGGAGATAGGGTGCGGCAGCCGCGAGACCGTAGAGGAGGGGAGCAGAACGAGAGAGAAGAAGAGGAGAGGAGACTAACATGTGGGCCCCACGCCACGTGTCACCTGACATATGGGCCCTAGCGTGCGACTGTAGTAAAACCTCCCTCAAAACCGCCAAGTGGGTGTTTTATCTGGTTGTTACAAACTTTGCGGGGTTAAATATCCAGTTTTGAAATTCAGGGGGTGAAGTATACCATTGCCCAAAGATTGGGGGTTATGTATACTTTTTCCCATGCCAATGTAACAAAACCTTTTCAGGGGGTGTTTTATCCGGTTTTGCAAACTTTAGGAGATTAAATATCCGGTTTTAAAATTCAGGGAGTAAAGTAGACCACCACCCAAAATTGGGGGGGTTATTTATACTTTTTCCCATCCATAATAAAAGGAGGAGGAGGCCCGAGCCGGCGGGGCGGGCGTTCCAGGCCAGGCCGAGCCGAGCCAAAGCCAAGCAAAGCACTCACTCCAGCTCCAGTCCCGTCCCCCTGCCTTCCGTCCCGGCGGACCCCGGCCGAGAAGAGAGCTCCCTCCGACCGCCGATGCCCAGCCATGAGGCCTGCTGCGGCACCATGTTCTGGGTCTACCTCATGTCCTGCTTCGGCCTCGTCATGTTCGCCGGCCTCATGTCGGGCCTCACCCTCGGGCTCATGTCGCTCAGCCTCGTCGACCTCGAGGTGCTCGCAAAGGCCGGGACGCCCAAGGACAAGCTCAACGCCGGTACGGTAGCCTTTGTTACCATCATCAATCCGCTGCGGCGAGGCGACTAGCTGCTAGTAGCAGTTCTTGGTTGGTTCTGTTCTATCTAATCGAATCCGTGTCTCCTTGGCGAGCAGCGAGGATCCTGCCCGTCGTGAAGAACCAGCACCTGCTCCTCTGCACGCTTCTCATCGGCAACTCGCTCGCCATGGAGGCGCTGCCCATCTTCCTCGACACGCTCGTGCCCTCCTACATCGCCGTCCTCATCTCCGTCACGCTCATCCTCGCCTTCGGGGAGGTGCTTGCTCCGCCTCCGCCTCCGCCTCGGCCTTTCCCTCCCCCTCCATAAATTTCTCCCCTTTGCTTTGCTGAGCCACTGCTGATTTGGATGCCTCCGCAGATCATGCCGCAAGCCATCTGCACGCGCTACGGCCTCAGCGTGGGGGCCAAGGCCGCGCCCGTCGTCCGGGTGCTGCTCATCCTCTTCTTCCCCGTCGCCTACCCGATCAGCAAGGTAAGCGGCGCTGTACCTTACCGGCGGCTGATTTCTTGTCCCTCGTGTTTGTAAGGATTACCCAGGGGATTGGAGCCTTGTGCTTTGTGGATGTCCGACTCAATTTGGGATGAGACACCACAAGTGGGCGGCCGCACGATTAGCATGTAGATCGATCACTTGCTGCTTCCTTATTTAATTTGCCAACGGAAAGGGATTATCGTTCCATGCTCGTCGAGTCATCCAAATCACACGGGGTCTCTCTTCTTTTATAAATTGGTTCCTGGACGCTGACCATTAAGGCACTAATTTAACATAGTGTTCGCCCAATGGCACGATCACAAGTAATTGGAACCGCCAAGCAAGAACTGCTGTCCTCATCTCGGTGCTGCCAAACTAAATAAATGGAGGCGTCTAAATGTGGCTGGCTCGGCTCATTTAGGGGCAAAGAAAAATTCCCGTTATAGAATACTTTAGTCACTTTTCATTAGCCTGACTGTTATCAATTAGCAACTCAACAAGATTAATTACACATCTGAATATCTGATTGTTAAGAAATTGCCATAATTTGCAATTCTATTAAGCGTCACGAACATATCTTTGACCAAATCAAAAGAAAGAAGGCAACAAACTGCTTATTTTTGGTTGTACATGTATGTAAACCCTTTGCCTGTTTCTTATTTGATTCATGTAATTCTCTTTGTTTAGTTGTTGGACTGGCTACTGGGAAAGGGCCATTTCGCACTGATGAGAAGAGCTGAGCTGAAGACGCTAGTTGATATGCACGGCAATGAGGTTGCTAGTTGCTACACACTTCTCTTCAAAGGCTTCATGTCCCGTTTAAACGTTTTGTTTTCCTGCATTCATGTTGTGCTAATTGCTTTGTTTATCTCTAATAACCTTTTTCATTATGTTGTTGCCCTTACTATGAGTTAACAAGGGCAAATGCCCAAACGATTGTGATTTTACATTCCTATATATATGGGATCAATATTATATTTTTTTTGCTGTTTAATTTTATCACTCTCGATGACTAAACAACAAGATTGGGCTACCATCTAACTATGTGTTTTGTTACTTTGTTGTTAGGCTGGAAAAGGTGGAGAGCTGACTCATGATGAAACCACTATCATTACAGGAGCGTTGGAGCTGACTCAAAAGATTGCAAAAGATGCCATGACTCCTATATCTGAAACATTCTCACTTGACATAAATGATAAGCTGGACTTGTATGAATCTTTCAGATTAGAGTATTTGCACGCTCTCTGTAGGACTCATATGCAATTGTTACAACCTTTTCCCTCTCTGTAGGTATACGATGGGTAATATAATGACCAAAGGGCATAGTCGTGTTCCTATATACTCTGGGAGTCCAAGCAATATAATTGGGCTTATACTGGTGCGTGAGCTAAATTGTTTACACTTTTGAATAACATCAATCGCCAGCCTGCTCTTTTTCATTGTCCTTTTTTCCCAGGAGAATCATTAGTGTTGGAGAAACGGACAATCTAGTTTGGGATCCTCATTTCCCATGGGGATTGGAGGGGGAAAACGAACTATTTTTTCTTAATGCCCTCCCTCAAATCCACATAGGAAATGAGGTTACCAAACTAACCCTTAAAATTTTTCATTATTTGTTAACCAACAGTGAAAATGCATCTCGTTTCAGGTAAAAAACTTGATTACCTGCCGGGCTGAGGATCAAGTGCCCGTTCGAAATGTTACTATCAGAAAAATTCCAAGGTATCATCTAACCAGCTGGTAGCTCTAGGAGGCAACCATACATTCTTTATTTCTTTCTGATTTGTGCAATCTTTGTTTTGACATTCATTGCCTGCAATATATTTTTCATAAGGTTTGATTGGGATAAATTTGGTTCATATCTTTCTGCTTAGTATTGTGGATTGATTGTCTTCTAATTTCCATAAAATCTTGCCACTGTTCTGTATATCAGGGTGGCTGATGATCTTCCTCTCTATGACATTCTAAATGAGTTCCAGAAAGGTCACAGCCACATGGCTGTGGTAGTTAAACGAACAAAGGAAGCAGGGTCATCCACTGAAAAGCAAAAGAGCACTACTACAGATTATAAAATAAATTCCAAAGATGCTCATACTGATGGTATATGCTTTTTAATTTTTTTTCTAGTAATTTGTCTGCAGTGATTAAGCTTCGTTCTTTAATTGTTGTTTTTGTGTACACACTAGTACCATTAACCTTTGCTCATGGCATTTCCTGGAAATGTCTGTGATTTGCCTTTGACTAATCAGTTGAAAGTACTTTCAGGTTCATCCCCTTCGTATGTTAGCACTGCTGGAAGTCGTAGAAACAACATAGAGAAGCATGGGGATGGGCGCTCATACAATAAGAAAACAGAAAGGAAACGGGAAAACATTCTTGATTTTAACACCGATCCACTGCCAAGCTATTCATTGGATGAGGAAGCAGTTGGAATAATCACGATGGAAGATGTCATGGAAGAATTGCTACAGGTTGGGCATATTCTTCTAAGTATTAAAACAAGTTCCTATTGGTTTGCAACTAGTATTTATATTGCTTACAGCATAATATTTCTATCATGCTTTCAAAACTAATGCCCTTAGATCACCAGCCACACCTTCCTTCGTGAAATGGTGGTCTGTTTGTGCTGAAGTTTTGAGAGGGCAAATTCAGGATGGCTTTCATCCCATCGTCTTGCTTGATGCTTGGTTCCTTTGGATTCACCACAACCATTATGTTTTTGATGGGAGCTCACCAGATGTGCTGGAGTCTTGGCCCGTGGAGGAAATGAGGCTGGGTGTAGCTGGTGCTAAAGGCATTAGGCTACTGACTGGTCGGTGACTGGGGAGGTTTAGCCCTTGCTTGGTAGTGGTCTAGGTCGTCTTTTTTTGGGTGGGTGTGTGCGCTTTATAATTCTTGGGGTTGTTTACCCCCTTCATCTTAGATACGCAGCCCTCCTGCACGTTCGAGAAAAAAAAACTGTTCTCCATCTTAGCCATTTGAAACATCATTTGTATCTGCATCATTTTAGCCATCTTAGGTGCTATTCAGTTAGGAGAGAAACTAGGAAAAAACATAGTTGCACTTGAACCATAGTAATATGTTTGACTTCTCTTAGATATTGTGAACTGACATGACTCTTTGCAGGAAGAGATCTACGATGAAACTGATGAGTATGTTGATGTACATAACAAGTAAGTATTTCACTAACTGCTGCTTATTCTGAAACAGTCAATCTAAGTCTACGCCAGGACTCATGTTTTCCTTGTTTTACAGGATCAGGATAAACATGTTACCTCCAGGCAAATCACTGTCACCTGCTATATCTCCTGGCGGTGGACCTCTATCCCAGGGGCTTCGGAGGACTCCTATGGCATCTCCACTCTCACCGTACCACCATGGTGGTTCTGTCTTCCGTTCCCCAGCTTCAAACCAGGGTCAGTCACCTGGAACTTTACCGACAATAGTCTCCTCTGGAGCCTCACCTGCTCAACAAACACCTGAGCGAAGTTCACCAAACTCAACTCAGGTGAGCATCCATTTTCGTGTTAGGACTCACTAGACCGCGGGGTAGTGTTGTGTGAACCATTGTTGCTCGTGAATTTGAAATTTTGGATAAGGAGTCTTGAAAGCAATAATTTCGCCACCACGCTCATTGTTGTGCTTTTTTTTTAATTTCTTGGTAGGTTTCAAGAAATTCCAACGGTGACCATAAAAAGGATGCTGAGAGCTAACGGGGCAGAAGATCGTTATGTCGGCTGAAGGTTTGATATATATGAAGATGGAATGATCAGATTATGATGTTGCTACAGTATAGGGTTAAGCTGCGAATATAGTAGCACAGCTTACTTGTGTGTGTGGCTATAGGTCCTTATTTGTTGATTGCTTGCCTGTACATATATATGCTTCAGCATCTGGACCTCAGAGCATGGCCAAATTCGCTATGTATTGTAGAGTTCTTCCTAGGGACTCCTTTTTGTCGTGTTGTGATCCGGGGGGAAAAAACTCTAGCTCATATACTTAAGAAAAAATCAGCTGGTTTTGGGATCCCATTAATCATCTCAGCTCGATTGGCAGTGTTTATTCTCGGGCTCAGACGACAATAATTGAGATTGCCATTACGCTGGCTGAACACTCCAGGCGTACTCTTGATCTCAATTAGCTAGGTTGGCTTTGTGCATAATACCAGGTTTTTGGGTCAATGGTTGGTGTGTCAGCATCAACAACAGAATGATCAAAGTATATATTCCACCAGGCTGCTGCTGGCTCCTGGTCCTCCGCTACATGTCTGCTATATTATTTGTGCCCAGACAAGCAGCAACGCAAAATCCCCCACCAAGTAGCGAATACTAGGTAGGTATGATCCTCTGAGACTGATGAGAGGTTATAGCTGAGTGATACTGGGCACGATGTGAGACTAAACATGGAAAGAGGATGCGCATGAACGAGCTACTACCGCTGTTGACAGTGCGATGAAGAGAAACTGGCATGGCGAGCTGTCCACTTCACAAAGCGATCGAGAGACGCAATCGGTTGGGCCGACCGGGCGACTTGCATTGTGTTGGTGTGGAAAATCTTTGAGAGAGAAAAAAGGGCAGGTGGTGCTGGTGCAGAGAAATGAAATTTCAGTGGTACTGAAAAAGAGCAGAGCGGACCACCACGCGCACGGACGACGACTAGCTGTGTGAATCTGTGATGCTGAAGGTGATGATAGCTCACGGAGGCGAGATCATCAAACGAACAGACCGATCTAGATGGCACCAAGTACCCTAGTTGTCCTTCGTTCCAAGTAGCAGTCTTCGATTCAACGGGTGCAGCGCGGTGACCGGCTGCACGCAGGGAGCGCTGCGGCGGTTCCGCGTCCTGAACGAGCCTATCTATATCAATATATCACCCAGTCGGTCGCGTCGCGTCTCCCGGCACCCATCCATCTTCTAGACTCCCTAATCTCCCTATAGGCTAAGTAGACTTGTATCGCACGCGCACAAAGCGGAACGCCTCTCGCCTTCTAGATTTTACAGATTCCAGCGTGTCGCCTCTCGCCTGCCTGCCTGCCTGCCGTGTATCGCGCGTCCAATCCATCACCTTCCCATTCACCACGCCCCGTCCAAGTCGTCGCGCGCATTCCATCACCGCCACCAATTCTTATACTACTACTACCATAGAGTACGCAGCAGCGGCTCCAGCTCCAGCTCCAGCTCCAGCTCCCCCACCGCCCAAACGCACAGCTCCACACGCGCCTGCATCCACCCGCCCGCTCGATCGGCCGGCCGGCCGGCGGACGACTGCGCGGCGCGGGAACGCGAGGGTCGTGGCCACCGGATCGGAGGGCAGTATAGCAGGATCATCCGAGATTAGAGTGAGAGTAGCCATCGTCGTCATGCTGCAGGCCAGCTCGGAGCGGCCGGCGGCGGGCGGGCTGCTGTGGGTGCCGGGGATGAGCCCCGCGGGGCCGGCGGACGCGGGGTTGTCGGCGAGGGCGCAGGAGATCGCGCGGCGCCGGGAGGAGATGCTGGGGATGCTGCACGACCTGCCCGAGTCCGAGTACGAGCTCTCGCTCACCGACCTCGTCGAGAAGCAGGCCGCCGCCGCCGGGGCCGACGGCGAGGAGGCCGCTGCTGCTACTACGGCCGCCGCGATCGCGCCGCCGGCCGTCAGGCAGCGGGCGCCGGCGGCGGGGAGGACGGAGCGCAGGGCGTCGGCGCGGCGGCGGGACAGCGGGAGCCTCGGCGGCGGGAGCAGCTTCCGCAGCAGCAGCGACGGCGTCCTGCTCAACTTCTACATGCCCCGCTCGCTCACACGCAGCTTCACCGCGCCGCGGCCCAGCCGGACGCCCTCCATCTCCGGCCGCCGGACACCCAGCGTCGCCTCCGAGTGCAACAAGAGGTACATCAACAACCGATCATCTGATTCTGATCCCCATAAAGCTGCCTACCCACGTATGAGTATGACTGGCTGGATCGAGCAGTTTGATTCCAGAATTTCATAGCATGGAAGATAAATTCGTAGTACCTACTAGTAGCTTTTAAAAAATGACAAAAATTAATCCTCAAATTAATCTTGCTTGCTCCAGTTTCAGTCTTTTTTTGTTTTTACCTTTGGTAAATAATCATATAGCGTAGCGTAGGGCCCCATCAAATCCACGCGTTGAAAGTTGACACAGAGCCAAGGGACGGAGCCAAGCTGAGCAATCCAAAGCCGGCACGGCATTTCCAAGGAAACACACCTTGCTAGTCGTCTATACTTACAAATGGTCGTAGTCGTAGCTGAGGTGCAGCCAGTGCGTGTATACACATCTTTAGTTTAAGTATCACTATCTAAAAATGTTTAAGTATCCTATGCCGACTAATAATTTATTCCATCCCAATCCATTATGAATCCAAGTATCGGCACTCAGTTACGCATTAGTAGTAGCTAACTAGCAGCGTATGATCATGAGTGTAATCATGCATGTAGTATCAAGTAGCTAGGCACGGAAGAAGGCTGATAGAGAATTAAGGTCTGTGTGATTGCGAAAGGGACGACTCCTAAAGCACAGATGGTTACCACGCAACCACATGTTGGAACACGTCTCCGTCTCACTTAAAACTCACTGAACCAGTCCATAGGGCCGTGCACTCTTGACTCTTGTCTGGTAACCACGTACAGTCAACTGCGTGGCCGTGCCTCGATGTATCATATCATCTTCTTGCTGTTTCTGTGATGATTAACTGTAATAACCGACGCGCTGTGCGGTTGTTGTTGGTGGTGCAGGGAGCGGGACCCGGACGCCGAAACCGTCAGGTGCTGGTCGCTGCTGTGGGATCGGCGGTGGCGCAAGTCCAGCCGGCCGGACCCGGGCGCGCCGCACGGCGAGTCCGCCATACGCGCCGCGTCGGCCGCCATCCTCAAGGCGGCAAAACACTCGGACAAAGCCTGAGCCGTCGTCTGTTGCCGGCCGCGTTACTGGCTTTGCAGCACTGTAAATGGGCTTTTTGTGTGATATATACTGATGCGTTTTGCTTCACTAGTATAGAAGATTGGGCACAGTACTTTTGCAGTTACTGTGCAGCTTGTCAGACGAAGCAGGGAGCAGTGTGGTTGATAATACTGAACTGCTGATACAAATTAGAAGTAAGGACGACCTCCATTTCCTTCATGACTTGATGCAACAAACTTTCAGCTGCAAAAACGCAGTGTCTGCAGAGCTTACTTCTTTCAGGCCATGTATCAGTAACACACACACACGACTCAAATGGATCCTGTGCCACTGAAAAAAGAAGTCCAATTCTTCGCGAATTTAACGAAGCATCACAAATTTCGGATTCAACGGCATTGGCATCCACCTATTCTACCCAAAAACCTTGGAACATAGATTTCTCTACACAACAACACCGCTAATACATACACCAGACAAGAAGGCATCTATGCTTTTGACACAAACAATGAACAAAGGAGAAGAAAAAAAACCCAATCATACACGGATGACGGATGGACTTGGGGAGCCCTTATTTGCCACCAGTCCTCATGTCTTATTGCGGAAATCTGTCTGTAGCTAATCAACGTCTCTCAGCTGGAACCCTGTATCGACTGGGTATGGGAAAGGTTTCATGCTCAATGTTTACCTGATGAAACATAGAAGGCACATTAGAAGTTAGACGATACTTACATTCGAAATCTTTATCCAAGACTTCAGTGTCTTAATGGCCTTCCCGGACCGCTGCGTCTCTTGTGCTAGTGCAACACCCTCATGTAAATTCTTGACTTTACCACTGACAAGAAGAGAGGCCGCAGCATTCAGAACCTGCATAGCAAACAGAAATTAATCTAAGCTTATACACAGCAGTGCACCATTACAAGTGCAGTTCAATTCGACCACTTTCAATCATTTTGCTAATTTCAAGCAGGTACTTCATGACACGATTTTGTACAAAAGAAAATGATAATCAAAACACCAAATTTCCATTGGCTAGGTTACTTAATAAGATGTTTGGGTATAGGACATTGTGAATCCATCAAGAAATATGAAGCAATTTCTTTAGGAACTATACAATGCACAGGAACTGGAAATAGATAGCTAGGGCTGACTTACAAGGGCATCTGCAATCGATCCCTTCTGACCAGCAAGAACATCCTGGAGAACTTTTGCGTTAAATGCTGGATCACCTCCTTTCAGATCTTCCAATGCGCAGCGAGGAATGCCAAAATCCACTAGATTGTAATGCATAGAGAAGAGAAAACATTAGATCAAAGAATTAGTATGCCCATTGCAATATACTTCCAGATTTCAGGAGAAATGTAAGGAATACTATATACATGGATCGAAGAGTATTTTTTCAATCTTCCCTGGAGTAACATCAAGGATGTATCCAGAACCTGCAGCAATAAAAAATAGCCTTTTGTCAAACACACAATATACCAGTTGACCAAGATACAAAGGCAATTTCTTGAGTAAGCACAGCCACTTGTAGCAGAACAGCAGCACCAACAGAATGAAACCATTTGGAGGTGTGCATACCAAGCGGGCTTATTTCATCCAAACCCTTTGAATGTACGACCAATGCTCTCTTCATTCCAAATTTCTGAGCAGCCTTAGCCATCTTGGTAACCTATTGCAAAAAAAAAAAAAAAAAAAAAAAAAAAAACCTACACTTTAGATCAATGAGCATTGCATTGGGTTAATAGTAAATTAGTAACCATACGGATTTTTTCAAAGGATTATTTATTTTTTTAAGAAAAGCGATATTATATTAGTGTTCAAGGAAGTATCAGTAATATTTGCTTGCAATGGAGTAAAACTGAAAAAAAATATTTATCGAAAAGATAGACTCAGTTTAATGGATTGACCGAAGCTTCCAACCACCTTAATTTGATGCTCATTTTTATAATGATAATCATGTAACACACAAGCATGAAGCTGTCAATTTGGAAATGGTACACTCACAGATATACTGTGCTTGCTTGTATAATTTGCATAGTACTACAGGAAATGATCAGAATGAATATATACTTACTATGTCCTCGTGATAAACACCAATAACAGCATAAGGCACCCTTGCTGGATTCAATAGAGGGCCAAGGATATTGAAAACTGTCTTTATTTTAAGCTTCTTCCGCACAGGTCTCACAATTTTCATCGCAGGATGATAATTCGCAGACATCATGAATCCAACACCCACCTCATTGACACACCGTTTAATGCCCTTGCAATAGGAAAGAGTAACCGTGTTAGCTATTAGCCCCACGATCCCTCGATTATAGAATCAAAGGTAGGTAGGTAGGTATGTTGTAGTTGACCACTTAAGAGTAAGTTAAACTAGTGTAATTCAAAAGTTTGACAAACTGAAGCTTTATTAGAGGCATAGAACCTTATTTTCAATTAACAGACCTTCATTATTCTAGACACAGGTTATGTGATAGATATCTCTACTACCTATTAAGGTTCTAAGGAATCCTTCACGCGTTCTGTCCGCGGTCCGCTCGTGGCCTCGCCTCGCCTTGCCTCCGCTCAACACCCCCGGTGGGCTCCTGACAGGCAGACCTCGCCCCCACGCCCCACAAACCGCGCACAACATCACGATCCACATTCTGCGATCGCACATCCCTCGCCCACACGCCCGCCGCTGTCGCGGTCTCGCGGAGCTCTCCCTAAGCCTCGCCCACCTTCCTATCCCCGTGCCCAAGACCTCCCTCACCTGTTCTCGCTCGCGCCGTCACGCGTCGCGCGCCGACGCCCTACCCCGTGCCGCCTTCATCTTCGTTTCGCTCATGTGCGCCGTTGTCGCTTTAGGTCACCCATGCCCTAGCCCGTAATCTTCATCTTCGGCTCCTTCGTTCCAGGTCACGACTTCACGACGGCACCCACGTCTACTGTTGCCTCGAAAACTATAGACAGCTGCCCTCGTCAACTGTCGTGCTCCCGGTCGCGGAACAGCTCGTCGTCGGCGTCCCGGATCCTCTGATTGGCGGTGTCGCCACGGTGCTGGGACAGCTGCTCGCAGCCCACGCCGTCGTGCTCTCCCGGTCGCGGAACAGCTCGTCATCGGTGTCGCGACGTCGTCGGCGTCCCAGATCCTCTGATTGGCGGTGTCGCCACGGTGCTGGGACAGCGGCTCGCAACCCACGTCGTCGTGCTCCTTGGCTCCGCGGTCGGTGGTGGCGTCGCGGTCGCGGTGCTCTTCCTATCCCGCGCGTCGTCATCCTTCCAGGCGGCGCCCTCCAACCCAAGCTCTGTGGCGCGCTGCTCCACCACGCCTGGTGGGTGCGAAGATCAGGAACGTCCAGGTTTATATTTTTTTATTTTCCATGGGCCAAGTAGACAGTTACTCCACTTTATTTCCCCTCTCTCTGCAACTATCATTGTTGCAGTACAAATTTTTTTTGCTTCACCAAATCTCAACAAGATAGTTAAATATAAATCTTTAGACTTTTGGTTTGTCAATAGTGATTGTAGCTCTCTGAATTTCAAGGGCAAGGGTGACCTTTACTGGACGACAGCACGCCTTCCACAGCATCTATGCATGCGCATAACAAGAGAAGGCTGTTTCTTTTTTGTTTTTTCAATTCTTCGGTCATTTCCAGCGATATCGTTTGTTTGTCTATTGTTGTGCCGTGGGAACCAACTTTGATTTGGTTTCTCCCCGTTTATGGCGTTCGGTCCATGCAATAACAAGGGCCATAGATCTTTTGCCGAAATCTATGACTAAACATGGAAATGTTCAAGAAAGAAAATAGTTGATCTGATTAGAATCCTGGACTCTAGAGATATGCACCTGGTGTTTGGTATGCTAGCTTTGGGGTAGAATTATGATTTGGTTTTGTTCATTTTAGTAACACCAAAATACATACTCATGTGATGTGATTTTTTGAAAATGATTAACTGCTTCTAATGCATTTTTCCTTAATTGCTATGACTTATCTGAAATGACTTCTTCATTGGTGGCTACACATCTTGTATTTGAATTTTTTTAAAAAATTTTTTGGTCTAAACACATGTATCATTGCATGATGACCGGCTAGCTGAGCCATGGTATGTTGCTTGTATGTTCATTTGTTTTATTTTTTTATCACATAGCCAACCTTAATTATGAAATGAAAAGGATATTTTTAGTCTGTAGGTCATCAATTTCTTGTTTGCACCCTAAAAATATCTCCATTGTTTAGCAAAATCGTGAATATATTTAACATTTAATGTACCAAAATCTTGTTCCACTTTGAACTTAGTTATGCTAACTGCGAATTGAGAAAATATGTTACCTATTTGTTGAACCATATATGCTATGTATTATTCTCCACTTTGTAATGCAAAAAAATTTATATAAATGCACTTGCATCTTTGCTCATTACATAGTGACTTAAAATGGAGTTTATTTTATTACAAAAAAACTACATCTAAGAGATTAATGATATGCTTTGTAACCTGAGACGGAGTTGTATAACTTGTAATCGGGTACATGTATGGCCTTAATATTATTGTGAAAATGCTTTGCAAGTGTTAGTACCTTGCTATTATGCATGCGAGTCTTTTTTGTGTGAGGGGGGGGGGGGAGCGAGAGTGTGTTACCATGATTAGGTGTAAAGTCAAAATACAACTATTATTCCCATTGTTATCCCGATTGATAAATTAAATTATACCCTGTACATGATGCTTGCCATTACCATTGATAATCACTTAACCGACCATCATCTTGGTTGCAGATGGCTTCTTTGAAATAATTTGAGGGTTGCACTTCATTTGAGAACCTAAACGATACTACCATCACATGTAAAATTAATCATCTATTGTCTATAAATGACTTGTGTGATATTTCATGATTGTGTATTCATATGCTTTAGATGTAGACACCATTAGCAATGTCAGTGGGCCCACAACATACTGTGTGCAGCCGCCGCTCAAGGACCCCAGAGAACGTAAGAGGCAACGAGAGAGGGACCGTTACTCACAACTATCTAGCAATCAAAAAGATGAATTATTGAGAAAGCGCTGTGAAGCTCGTCAACGAAAGAAAGTTGTAGCTACCCATGTAAATGCAGAACACCATGGTCAAACAAAATTTGAGCTATCTTTACAAAAGGGACTACAACACATACCAAGTACATCAGGTATAAAGTCCCCACATATCAACATAGTACATACAAATCTTTAGGTTTCGATGTGATGCGGTAAACTTTTGGTGGTTCAACCACATACAGATGGAGACGTCTCATTTGATAAGGAAAACATGGTATATCCAAGCCATCAAGACATCACTATAGGTACATGTTCTAAGCTCATATATTTCGCCAGATGGAATTTTCTAAGTTTTCTCATTTTCCAATAACATAATATGGTGTGTTAATCCATTCTAGGAAAGGATTATGTTCACATACAACAATTAACAACTGAGCAGATTGAAGCTAGACATGCAAATGGTAGAGCACGTTATGCAAATCTAACACCCAGGCAGAGACAGGCAATACGTGATCGCCAGAGGCTGCGTTATGCAAACATGACATCCGAGCAGAAACAAGCAAAAAGAAATAGTGAAAAAACGCGTCGTGTGTTGCGACGTAATACTTTGGGTAAGGAATCAATTGCAATGGTGAATCCTACGTATAACTCATCAGATTCGGAATGAAAGATAGTTTCATAGTCAAGTTCTCAAGTTATTTAGAAACTTAGAACCTACTAAATTAATTAAATATTACCTATGGTGATTTAGGCTCTTATATAAACAGTAGCCTATATGTATAACAGAAGACTTGGTCTCATTTTAATTTACCATTGTATCTTTGGTTTTCAATTTTGGAGTCATTTGAGCATTCCATGATGTTAAATTTTAGATTGTGCTTATGTTACTTGTTGAAAAAATTTGTTATCGGCTTACATTTTTAATGTACTTGCTATGTACCCAGTATTGATAAACACAATATGTTGCTAGGACCGGTTATATTGTAGTGTCTGGTCATCGCAAAACACCATGTTTATGGTGCTCCATGTATGCCGCGTTGAATTTTTTTTCCTTCCCGTAGCAACGCACGGGCACGGACCTAGTAAACTCATAAGTCAGGAACACGAGCCTATACGCATCAAGCATGTTATCAAACTGGGCATAGATGGGAGAAAAATAACCGCCAATTTGAAAAAACTAAAACATCAAGAAAGCTGTCCTGATGATCAAACAAGCAAAGATATATATATATAAGCCACAGTAGGAAATCTCAGGATAAATATTCTCTTAATCTACGAAATTGAATTGAACATAAGATGGGATGACACCCGATCTATAAAAAAATGTTGAGATATGTGGAAAGGAATTCATAAGTATGACTACTTCGAATCACACAAGTTTACCAGTACACGTTGGTTCGACTATAATAGTGCATTCTAATCCACATAAATCAATGAATGGACACTAACATTTCAAGTGAGTCTGCTTTTATAATAAGGGCCTGTTTAGCAAGGCTCCGGCTCCTCTGAAGAAGCTGGAGCCATTCTGAAAACCGTTTGGAAAATGGCTTCTTCTGTTATTTTAAGAATAGCTGAATGAGGGAAATGTCCATAGTGCCCTTGTTTTTTGGCTTGGAGAAAAATAAACATAGCAGCATCAAATTTTGCATAAATATTTAAAATCTATTGAAAATTAATTATCTTCCCTTCTTTAATCATCCTTATCCATTTGGCTCCGACACAGCCACACACTCCTCCCTCTCTCACCCGCCGGCTCCCTCTCGCCGGCCTGCGCGGCGGTGTGGCTCTCTCTCTCTCTCTCTCTCTCTCTCTCTCTCTCTCTCTCTCTCTCTCTACCGCCGGCTTGCGCGGCGCCTGGTGCCGCGGCGTGGCTCACCGGCATGTGTCTCCTTTCTCTCACACACATGTACTCTCTCACTTGCCGACCAGCGCGGCGCCTGTCGCGGCGGCGTGGCCCACCGGTGCCCAGAGCGTGGCGTGTGCCCTGCACAGCGGCGGCGGCACGGCCTGCTTGGCCCGTTCGTGCTTGCACGGGAGGAGAAGAGAAGGGGTAGAGAAGGAAGCGTGGTGCGGGAGCCAGTAGAAGCCACGTTTTGGGGCTCCGGCGCCCAAGCAGCTCCGCAGGAGGAACCGTTTTTTGCGCCATTTGGTATGGCTTCACCAAGAGCCGGAGCCCGAGTTGTTGGAGGAGCCCTGACAAAGGGAGGGGGCCTAATAAGCATGTTTAGGAAAAATAAAAAAAAAATAAAGGCATGTCCCAATCTATATATCAATCATCCTATAGTCATCACACAGCCTATTCTTTTGAGAAAGGGGCGCTTGCTGCCTTCATTTGGGTAGTCAGATCTGAAGTTTAGTTTTCCATACCACTGATGTGGTTGGTAACATGGCACAAGGCGCAGTGCCCCAGCAGTTCAGGGACATTAATAAATACGGATGGCTAGTTTGGATACCTCAATTTCCATGGGGATTAGGGAAATGAAGGGGATTGAGGAAAAAAATTATTAGTTCATTTCTCCCTCAATCCCACCCATCAACCCCCTTCCGTTCCGGATCGGGTGTTCCCAAACTAGCCCTGGGTAGAAAAATCAAAGGACACTAGAAAGCACTGCATTAATATGTTCCATGATTCTACCCCGGTCCCATTTTTTGGCGCACCAGCCGAGTTGCCATCATGGTACTAGAATTCTAACAGACGATAATAGCTGATGAAGAAATATGTGGCAGTACCTCGGGTCCAAGGTCGATGTTGACCCCCAGCGCCTCCAGCACATCGGCGCTACCGCACGCCGAGGAGCTCGCCCTACTTCCTTGCTGCACAAAGGAGCAGGCAACGCATCACCGCCAGCGTCTAAACCCCGCATTCGACAACCCCCAAAAGCGCAAAACACGGTACCTTAGCGACCTTGGCGCCGGCCGCGGCGGCGAGGATGGTGGAACCGGTGGAGATGTTGACGGTGTCCGCGCCGTCGCCGCCGGTCCCGACAATGTCGACAGCGTCATCGAGCCCGTCGACCCGGACGCAGCAGCTCAGCATTGCCTTCGCTAGCCCCACGATCTGAACAAAGTGGATAGCAAGAGATCAATCGGCGTCCGTTGAAACCCAATCCGTTCCTGTAACGAGATTGGCGGCGTCCCCCCACAAAAAAACACACACCTCCTCGTAGGTCTCGCCCTTGGCCCTGAGGAGGACGAGGAAGGCGGCGATGCGCGCCTCGTTCTCCTCCTCCAGCAGCAGCCGCAGCGTCGCCTCCGCCTCCTCCTCCGAGAAGTCGGCCCCGCTGATCAGCGCCTCCAGCACCTTGTCGAAGGAGGCGATGCGTGTGGTGACCGGCGCGGCGGGGGGCTGCACGGCGACGCGGGCGGGCGGCGGGAGGCGGCGCGCGGGGAGGGGCCGCGCCTGGGCACGACGCCCGCGGAGGAGCAGGGACGGCGCGGCGGGGGCGAGGGGTTTGGGGGTGGCGAGCTTGAGCGACGCGGCCGCCATTGGTGCCCGTGCGCGCGGTGGGGATTCGGTCGTGGACTGAGGACACGAGGGGGTCATGGACTGTGTATATACGCGCTGCGCAAAATGGGGGGGGTACGGCTTTGCAACGGGCCATCGGAAGAGGACTCCTGTGCAGCGGGCCACTCGCCTCACCACCCACAAGGACAAGGCCACACTACACTGCCGACCACCAACGCCGTGTCTTCTCCTTCATAAAACATTCAGTTTGTCTTTTTAAATTGGTTTTTTCTTTTTAATCGCTCGGTTCCAAACTATGAATCGTTTTGCTTATTTTTACACTAACTCGTCTTATTTTTAAAAATAAATTATTACTTATTTTAAAAAACGTCCTACACACGTTCTTAAAAAAAAATTATTTTTATTGTGATTTAGTTTATCATATTCTTTGAGGGGATCAAAACGCCATACACAAACACAGCCTACTGACACACTTAAACCCTACGAGAAGAGATTGGCCCATATATATCTTAAACTGACAGAGATACGTCATAGGAAGAGATATGCTGTGTTACTCTATTGTTATCCATCACATATTCACATCTGGTTAGAGGATCTAGAATTACCACATTAATAGAAACAAAATAGAACATATTCAGTGATAAACTAGCGTTTTTACGCTAGATTTCATGCCAAATCCAATTAATATATATCTAAAGTTGGAATAAAAAAACTATAAGTAGGAAACTAGTAACCTGATTTGCAAAGCAAAATGTGTAAGATGAAAAGTCAATGTCTACTATAAATAGCTAAAATTGAAAAAAAAAACATCTACACAAAGAACCTATGCAAACATGGCTTGGATAGTGCTGTTTTGGCTGTAAGTAGGCTAAGGTAATGTTTTCATTTTGAAATATTTATTGAACCACTGCCTTTTTTATTTTGTGCTTCGTAAAGCATTGTGTTGTGCTCTTATTTATTTGTTGCAGCTGTAGGCCACCAACACTATTTTTGAACCATGTGAATCTCAAATGATAGTCATGCCTTGCGGCATTATTTGCACAGGCAACATCGCTAGTTGAATGAACAGTTAGCTATCCCCTCCATTGCAAATTACAATGGGTATTTTTCCTTATTTTCTCCGTATATGTGTTGTAAAAATGTTTGACGGTGAATCTAAACACATATGTGAAATATTATATGTATCTATTCAAACGTGTTACAACCCTTGTCATTTAAGGCGGAAAGTGTACAAATGAACGGCAACAGTGAGTCAGTGAAGTTCGACTTCCACGGCAACTTGGAACTTGGTCATACTACTGGGTTCTTCTGTTTCGGCCACGTTTTCTTTACAACCTTTGCATGTACATTCCAGCAAACACGGGCCCCAACTCGCTCTTCACGTTTTGCGATAATGACATGACGAGATTTTGATCTGTTGCATTCTCGCATCTCACGTGCGTCATTTTTCTATCTGAGACAGGCATCTCACGTGGTCGGTGGTTCCACGAGCACAGATCTCGCATCACCTTGTGGTAGTGCCAGTTAAGGTGGATCAGCTGTTGGATTGAACGGACACGGGCTACAAAATCAAATTTGTCTAGGATACCCCGCGGCTGGCAAATTTGTCCACCCTGTAGTTGTGCACAAACGAATCCATCTCCGTAGAAAAATTATGCAGCATCAGCCTACCAGGGACATCATCCGTCGCAGGTCAAGATTTCCTTGCTGAAAAGCACCAACAGATGTCTTTCGATGTTTACTTCTATGCAAAAGCACGTATGTACATTACATGTGCATTGAGATTCGAGGAAGAGAGCAACAGTATGCAAACCTGCGCTGTGAAAAGCATGTTACACGACTACACGAGGGTATACTACCTCACTACCTCACATCATCACATGCCATCGTATCTTACAGATACCATCCACACTGCTAAACGTGATCGTCCCTATATCAGAAAAAAAAAACCAAAATTGGGCACTCAAAACAGAGAGAGGAAATTGGAAACGAACCGAACCAAAGGACAATGGCAGGTCAGATCATTTTTACAGTCCCCAGCGTCGCTAATCTAGCCACCTAGTGACTCCATCTTCTTCACTTGCTGCTGCGAGGATCTCAATGCAGACGTCCAATACAGCCTACATAAAAAAAATCCAGTAAGCTGGGAACCGAGTATTCAACTGATAAAGAGTAAGACAGAGCAACGATTTAACTGTTCAATTCACCACCTCCCAGGGGTCAAGGGTAATATATAGTCTATTAGTAAGAACTTATCTTATATTCCTTTGTTCAGAATAGCAATTAGAAAGGTGCATACCGAAGAATTTCTGCAATTGATAAGCTTGCTACCCTCCTGCAAGGAACCATCCATCATCCAGCTCTCCCAAACATCAAAAGAATGGCTTGCAAAGACAAACTCTGTCTTCCTATTAATCTGTCAATGTATTCAGATATAAATCTTTATAAGAACATCAGCAAACATGGGCACCAAGCAAAAAGCTGCTTCTATTTCCCAAAAAAAATTGCTCCAACATAATATATTTTCGAAACTACAGAGTCGCATAATTAAAAACAGAGGCTTGGGAAAAGAAAATATAAAAATGGCACCAGCAGGGCACAGGAGGCGGATCCTCTTTGCAGTTTACACATTAGAGTAATTGCCCTTCTTGCACACTGATAACATAAAAAACCTATACAATAGAAATAGATGGTTCTAAATTTCCAAGGTAGAAACTTGTGGGACCAAGTGTTACAAGGCATTATTACTGACAGAGAACAAAACAGGGTGAAGGTCAATTGAAAATGTGGACAAGTAGGTGGCTGAGTCAATAAACTAGGTGTTGAGGCATGTGTTGTAAGCTTTTTTTTTTTTTGTCTTTTCTTTTACCTGACATTAGTATTTTTTTTTATTACAGTTCATGTCAAGAGATAATAGAGCATGTTGTTGTGATTATGTAATATCAGCTTTCCTACTAGTGTCATATATTTCAAAGCAATATAGCACCCAACATCTCACCATCTACAGCCCATTAGTGCCCAAACAACGAAGAGTCAGCACCAAACCTCCCTAGGTCCGGCACTGCTAAAGTGAATAGCAAGTGGTGCGCTGTTTATGGCAGGCCCAGGGTGCCTTTGTAACATTTTAGATATTAGATTTGATCAGATTGAGTTTTTATATATTCCATTAATTCTAGAGATAGGCTTCTTAAAAGTCAAGCAATACCATCTAAACAAGGATGGCCTTGTTTCACCTCTCATTAATCAAGAAATAGATCAAGAATTCATATCCCCCTCTCTATCCCTGGCTCCCTGCCCTTATGGTGCGGCCGCTGTTCATCAGCATTCAGCAGGGCCTCACTGCTTGGGTTCAGGGCCATCTAAAGTATGTCTACCACACTCAGTTTTTTTGTTACTTCTTTCTACTGGTAAAATAGAATAATTACTAGACTACCAGTCAAGTGGCCATGGATTTGGAAAGAGGGCTTCTACCTGTAGTAGTTTACCACCAGCAACAAAGGATCGCAGCCCCATAGTATCCTGAGAAAGTACGTCTTATCAGTGCCTGCGCATAAAACCGAAGCAAGCATGGAACAGGAGGGAGGGGAGGGTGGCTATAACCATACCTTGTTTTTGAAAGTAACTAGGAACTGAGCAGCAGGGTCCCTGCTTGTGGCATTTGATACAACATCAAGAATCCAGCCACCACCACCAACTCCTCTCTGTCTTGCAACGTGGTACCCTGCATTATCTCTTGCTCTCAAAGCTACAACAAAACCATCTTTTAGTTTATCTGGGTACTTTCTACTCAGTACTACAGGGACCTTCTTCTCAGATGTTATTTCCATGGGGGATTCAGCAAGAGATTTCTGCTTGTATTTTGAGTCCTCAGGAGAGGCAAACCGTGAGCTGGAACTTACGACCTGGTCCCTGCTACTCATTGCGGTGTCATCATCTCTCCGTGAGGAATAATTACTGTCACTCTCTAAAGCAGACAAGTCATCCGGTTTCTGTTGAGACCTGCGGTGAGCAGGCCTCTTTTTCCCTTTCTTTCCAGAACGGCTACGCCTTACTTCAGATCGGGAGCCAATGTTTACAGATTTTCCGGAAGCCTGAGGCTCTTTATGGTGTGATGTGGCTCTTTTCTTTTCATACTCCAGCGTTAAGTGGCTCTCATCTATTTCAGCATCAAAGTTCTGCGACTGGGTATCTTTTGCCTGTGTGTCAAGATGATCATCTTCATTTCCAGCTTCACTTATTTCTTCATCTTCATCAGAAACTGCACTACTTGGAAGAACACCATCAAAGAAAAATGACTGTAGCATAGTGATCGCTTTCTCTCTTATTTCCATCCACACTTCTTCGCTGTAGTCTGCACTCCGTGGAAGAATTAAAACATTTGGCATCTCCCGCACCTGTAGACAATAAGGACTGGCCATCACTTTGCTGAACAAAATGCAATGCGATCATAAAAGTATAAAAAGGACGCCAGTCTATTTGTCCTTGTCTGTGTGAACAACAGATAATATAGGACACTCAAATAACGGAACAACATTTCTCTAGCCTTTTGTTCAGAGAGGACCTTAGCTATAAAGTCGTCAGCCAGTATGTAACATTACAAATATAAAGAGAGTGATTTCAGACAAATTTATGCATCCTAAATGACCGTTTACAAATACTGTTTAATCGTATTTTGCTTCTAATTTGCATACCCATGCTTCCATCCACTGTGGACCTTCAGCACCATCCAATGCGCAACCAGCTATGGTACCATCAATCAAGAGCTGTTTGAGTGCACAATCATCTATAAGCTGGCAACTGCCAGTATTGACTATGAAAGCCCCTGCAGGACTCAAAAACATGCAATGGCAGGATGTTATTATTTAACTAAATAAAAGAAAGGGTATGTACCATTTCAGACTGCAAGAAGCAATGTACTAGCTAAAGAAGAAGAGGCTTACCAGGTTTTATGTGCTGGAGGCAGTCGGCATTAAGTATATGGATGGTGTCATTTGTTAATGCGCAATGCAGCGAAACAACGTCACTTGCTGCTAATAAATCATTGAGAGTGTCCATTCTCCTTGCTGCAGAGGGGAAAACAATGGAAGGGCGCTTTGCTTTCCCATTTGCCTTCAACGGATGTGTATAAGAAGTAGTAAGAATATTAAAAGCAGTATACAATCTTGTTCAAAATCAGAACAAAAGGATGATAAATGTAACTCATATTCTAAGTACCATGATTCCTACTAGGCTCGAAGGAATAATAATAACAACTCGAAATCAGAAGAATAGAGGCGTAGGAAGGTGCAGATCCAGTACCACGTATCGCGGATCGAAGTAGAGCACGCTCATCCGGAACGCGAGGCTTCGAGTGGCGAGGCAGCGGGCGGCGGCGGAGCGGCCAATGATGCCGAGCACGAGGCCTCTGCAGCGGCGCATGCCGCGGCACATGGGCTGGACGGAGCCGAGCCATCCCGCGGCGACGGCGGCGGGGGCGGAGGCGGCGTGGCGCGAGAGGAGGTGTGTCCGGCGGAGCAGGCCGAGGATGAGCGCCATGACGGTGTCGGCGACCTCCTCTGCGCGGTTGGCGTCGACGTGGAGGAGGCGAAGGCCGAGGTCAGCGGCGGCGGCGGCGTCCGCGGCGCGGTCGGAGGAGCCGAGGCAGAGCAGGAGCTGCCAGGGGCGGAGGCGGCGCTGGGCGGCGCGCGGGAGGAAGGCAAGGGAGGGGAGCAGCACGGCGGCGGCGGCCTCGAGGCGGCCGGAGGCGAGGGCGGAGAGCGGCACGTGCTCCACCGCGGCCACGCCCGCCAGCGCCTCCTGCTCCAGCGAGGGGTCGTCGAGGCAGTTGAGGGACACCACCAGCGGCTCCGGCTGCTGCTGCCCCCCGCCGCCGCCGGGCGCCGGCGAATGGGCCATCCTGGAGGTCGGATCGGGGAGCGGGGGCGGGGGTTTGGGCGGAGGACTCTCCGGCGCCGGACCGGACGGGGCTGCCTTTGCTTGCTGCTTTGTTTGGGTTGTGTTGCAAGTTTGGAGGAGGAGGTGGGCCCCGTGGGTGGAGAGGGTCCCACCGGTCACGAGGAGGGTGTTGCAAGCCGTCGGATCTCTCCTCTCCTCTCGTGATGCGGAGGTGAACGGCGGCTCAACTGTCCGCTGACATTCTCTAACGAATGTTCGTCAGCCTAGCACCGTGCTGCTGATGCGGCATGCATGCGCGCGAAAGATCTCAGCAGCAGTGAGGGCGCCCGGCGGCCAATTCGCGGAGAGGTCCACCGCCACCGCGGTAGGCGGGGGCGGTGGCGGAGCAAGCCACAGGACCGAGGCGGAAATGGTAGGTGTTGGGTCACAGGTGCACTATCTTTTTCCACGCAGGTAAAGAGGATAGCAACCTGCCATCCGAAATACTATACGTTAACCCTGTGCAACCCAAAAAACTCACCTGATCCAATCCATCGATGGCGTTCAATACGTACATGTGTCTGTGGTCAACACAGCGTATCCAAAGCACATCAAGCATGCATTCCAGATTTCCATTGCTCTTGTGATCCACAGCAACTGCGGAGAACGTATTACATTTGTCACTTTGCAACATCTCAAAGGCATGCATGAAATCATGAATGCTACCAGCAGGAGACGACAAAAAGTGTGCTGCAGTATGGGCTCCAATCTTCTTGCTGCAAATTCTGTCTCCACATGCTCTCTCGCTCCCTCTGTCCCCCTCTAAAAAATACTAATACAAGAAGATTTGTCTAGTTGCCTTGAGATACTATCAAGATTCTTTCATCAACTAGGAGTGTGATGTCAATTGTTCGGTAACAGAACTCCTCATGTTTACCTTACCTATTCCGCTGGCACTGGTATCCCATGAACATCTGGGTTCAGAACTGCTTCGGACGCAAACAAGATGGGAGAAGACAAGACTATCAGTATGTCGAATGGCTGCAACTGCAGGTGCGCTAGTAGAGCCAGTAATGAAGTACTGCGGATGGCACCCACCGACAGATGAGCTTACTCACCAGAAACTGGAGGATGGACAAGTTGTTGCTGAAGCAAATTAGGTGCAACTAGAAGAAAAGAAAATGCCCGTCCATCACGCAAGCTCGCAGGGCACCCATTGTTTCACTTTCGTGCTTAGCTCACTAGGGACCGAGGCAGACCATTCGCCCAGGTCTGGAAGAGGCCCCGTCAGAGCAACATAATTTACACTCTCTTTCTCCGAAAGTCTCTTCCAGTTTAGCTGCAATTCACCATCATTTCGTTTCAGTAAAACGTCATTGAGCGAGCAATTGGGATGGTAATGCTCCATATTCCATAAGCATAACCATCTTAAACAAGGGGCAAGAAAACCGGCATCCAATGCTAATAATCCCCTTATTCTACAAACCTTTGGAGTGCAGTTTCTATATCTTTAAAATTTGCCAAAGTTCAGGATAGGCTACCACACGAAGTTTAGGTTTTTCACACGTTTGCAAAAACAGATTCCTAAGATTGCATGTTTACCCATAAGGCGATAAGTGTACAAAGGAAAAATACAAGCTACTTCAATTTGGAAATTTCTGGTTAAAAATATTCTATCGCCAAGGAGTAGAGTAAAAGTTGAAAAATAAATAGCTGTAGTATTTGAGGTGTGAATTTGCATATGACTGATGAATTGTCTCATACCTGCCCAGGAAATGCAGAACATAGTGCTTTAACTGTAGCATTTTGAACCCAGGACGATGCAAGAGATTCTTCAGCGTCTGCTCCACCACAATTTACCATAATTCGACCATCTGGCATTAGCTTTTTTGCAATTTGCAACCAAGTTTCAACCTGTATTCGGTTCATTAAAAAAGTTTCAGCCTGTTCCAAGGTTGAAATGAAGCCATCACAGAGTAAAAACTATGGTAGGATATATAAAGTTCCATCTAACTATCATCTAGGAATCTAGTCTAAAACAGAGCTACATATTCTTTCATAAATACATTATAAAACTCAACTTAATTTTGTGACACAATATAGGATTGGAAATAATTCTCAAAGCTGAGATATCCTAATCATCACTGGATCCAAAGCAATAAGAAAAGAAATGACAGATGGGAAAGGATATTATATATTTACTTCTTGTAGCTGAGGTATGATCTTTCCATCACAAAACAAATCTACAACAATTCCTACAGACATGACAAGATATTGTCAGAAAACATTAAAAGGTCAAGAAGTAGCATTCTAACATTGAAGGAGGACCAGACTTCAAGTTAATCACAGATAAATAATTTTATGTACTCAAAAGGTAGGCAGTGATTCGTCAAAAAAAAATAGGCAGTGCAAGTGTAAAACATGTATTCCATTCGCATTAGGTTAGTTGTTCACCAGCAAATCCTCCTTCAACTGTAGCTGATGGAGAAAGCGCGTCACCAACGTGCACAGAAAGTGAACCACCTGATTCTGTGGCTTTCTCTAAATCAGACATACCAAAATAATCCCTTGACAATTCAATTATCTGTCATGATGCAATATCAGCCTCTAATGAAAACTGGGTGCATGAAAAGCATATGCATGAAGCAAATTAGATAAGGCTGAGAATATAAGTTTAGCATAGCCAAGAATAGGTATCATTCACTGATCAGCATGATTGAAACTGGTAAAATAATCAGGAATTCTAAGCGTAATAAGAAAAAGTGACCAATGAGAAGCGTTGTCACCATAGGATCAATCTCCCAGCCAATAAGTTGTAACCAAGGCCAAAACTTTAGCATCAGATGTGCTGCAGTCCCAGCACCCTGAAATGAATGGGGAAATGAGACAGTCATTAGGCACAGACGATTCATAAGATTGAACAGCAGAGTATGAAAATAAGTAGGTATGCTTTTTGCCTAAAGAAACCACTTATTGAGCTTATGGACAGTGTAATGTAATGTACTCATGTAAAATCTGGTTAGAAAAGGTGAATCATCCTCAGAAAATACAGAAAGCATTCCTTCCTCCTTTCCCCCTATGCATGCTAGGATTTTTGCCTAATGCACAGTAGCTTTGCGTGAAACATGAACTATGATGGATAGGAAAAAGAAGATGCTAATTTCCTAATGCACGAAGTGATTTACCAAACCTAGAAGTGCAACAGGACCCAGTGGAATAATAGCTGGCAGGCTCACAAACTCGTCCTGCATGAAGCAAAGGAAGAAGAAGCTAAGCATCAGCGTTCAACAGCAGTTCCAAGGTTTTACATAAAAGGAACACAAGCTGAAGAGTTAAGAAAACATATAAATTCATCCACTGAGAAATCTCTCACAAGATTTCACATGAGACAAGGCCTGAACCTAGAAATTCCTCACAAGTTTTTAAACTGTATGATAAAGTGATCAGTGTCAAACAACTGATGATAAACACGTCGTCAAGTACCAAACTACTATGCCTATATGCGCTCAAAAATGTTGACCAGTAATGTAGAAAATGGAATAGTAATCTGTTAGTGGATGGTGGTGCATAATTAGTCTTAATTTTCAGGTAGTTTTTTTAGATAAAGGAAGCTTTATTTCAAGACGAAATAATGTTCCGGCTTTCCACGTAGGTTTAGATGACTAGTTAGTCAAGTGTGCTGCATACCCAATACGAGTTGGTCCAAACAGTCGTCTTGGGGAGAATGCTGTGGATATTCTCTGCACGACACAGCCAAACACAGAGCCCCAAATTAAATGATCAGCAAACATAAGCAGGTTCAATTCGTGGCTGTCAAATTGAGCAGGCGTAGGCAAAGTAACCACCGGACCACCCCATACGTACTGTTGTGGTCCAGGACGAGGTATCGCGCGGCGGGCGAGTCGATGACCATGATGATCTCGTTGAAGTCGCTGCGGTTGGCAGCGAGCAGGTTGAAATCCTCCGGTCGCTCTTGCGGAGCTTGCTCCTCGGTGGCTGGGGGAGTGGGAGGGGCCGAGAGCTCGCCGCCGCCCCCGCCCGGCGCGCAGTAGAGCCGCGAAGTGCGTGGTAGACAGCGATGGGGCTGGCGCTTGGAGTGGACGCGGCCGCCGCGGTAGTGCCGGTGGAGGAGCTGGCCGCGGAGCGGGGAGGCGGTTACGGGCGTGACGGTGGCCATTGTTGAGTGGATTGAGAGTGCGCACAGCGGGATTGGGTATTTGGGTTGCGAAATCCGTTTGGTTTAGCCGTTGATCGCCCGACGGGTATGTGCCATGGGCTTTCTACCGCCCTATTGATGTCGAACAGAACAGAAGCCTGGTACGCAAGCCTGGTGGCCTGTTTGTTTGGGCTTGGGCTTACGGGACGTGTCACTCCGGCCTGCAAAAGTATATTTTATTATTATCAGTTTTTCTGGTCACCTTTCTAAAAAAAAAACAGTTTTCTCGTCGAACTCGAATAGAAGACTATATGACCCCTCAACTCTTAAACACGTTTAAATAACCTTTTGAACAGGTAAGCAGTGGTTTTTACAGTAATTTTAAGCCATGTTAGATTTTAAATTTGAAAAAAATATTTTAAACACTAGATATGGTTGATAAAAAAAAAGTATTCAAGCTTCTAAAAATTCAGGTGAAAAATCTAATTATATGTTTGACACAAGAAATTCAAAGAAAAATGTTTGGGCTAATGAAGACATTTTCATGAGCTCAAAAGATTTTTTTTGGGGGGTTTTCATGTTCCAAACCGTTTCTATATTTTTCTAAGAAATTTGGTTGTTTCAAGTGTTTCTAGTTCAAACTTTTATCTAATGTTTACCTGGTTTTATTTTAAAACACAAAAATTTAGCTCAAAAATCACTACTAAAAAGTATAACTACTTTTACTCTAGAAAAAGAGGGTATTTGGACACAAAGGGCTAGGACTTAGCCACTAGCCAACCAACTCATTATAGCTATTAGCTAATTAGAGCCAATATGAAATAACTGGATGCTAATTTGTGCTATTTTTATCCAAAACAAGGTAAAAAAAACGGTGATGGCGGTAGTTCTTTGGAATGGTTTGGCTATAATGGGGGATGGGCCCATGAAACTTCAACTATTGTTGTAGTTTTTGTGTTGAGTTCTTTCGTCTGTTGTGATGCTGGCATCTCAAAAAGCTTAACACGCAGTTAGAGACAAGCTAATACTGAATTAGGACTTAATGATGCTTAGAAAGTAACAAGGACTAGCTAGAGAAATCACTAAATCAAAATTTTTCTAGGAGAATACGAAACTCTACGTGGTTTGGTTATTTAAATCGCCACCCACAAACTTTTAGGCAAAACACCAAATACAAATGTCGTAGTTCGGGATGATATCTTTGACTTTGATATTATTACCATCTTTGAAATCATATGTTATGAGGTTTAATAGTCGATGCCAAATCAAACCGGAAGTTCCTTGGAAGGTGCCAATTGTGATCCTGAACAAATTTGGACCCTAATAAAACTTTTAGAATCATTAAGCAACTGAGCTCAGCCCCATTATCAAAGTTGTCGTACATACCGTGAACTCCGCTTTTGTTACACTGAGCATGGTTTAAAAACTGTCTTAAACTATTTTAAAATTTGACCCCTAATGCCTCATGAAATCAGCCCCAAGCTAGTCTATACTTGGAAAATTCCAAGTCTGAAATTCAGCTTATCCCATATTTGAATCTGAAATTACTTTTGATTTCACTATACAACTTCAGAATCTTCCTTTGTATGAAGTGAAATTAAACATATTTCCTTTCAAATGCACCTAGAGTGGAAGTGTTTGGACTTCATTTGAGTATTCAAAAGTTTGAAATAATAAAGACCCTAATTAAATTAAAGCTGCAGTTTTACCAAACCTTCGGCAATGTTTGTGCTTATAATTCAAAATCTGTGATGATCCAAGCCAGACTTTATATACCAAACTTGTATATAATTCTATTAGGAACAACTTTGGTAATTGGAGTGTTAACATGCACTGTGATTTGGATAGTGTTTTGGGTCCTTTTCTGCCAATACAGGAAATCTGTCCAAACCTGACCTGTGTAGTCAATTCAAATTTCCTTGGTCTTACGACCATAATCTCGAAATGGTTATATCGAGGAAGATGTAGCACATAAAATTCTTAATAATATTGGTATAAAACTCTTTGTATGAAAATGATCATAAGGTGGACTTTTAGAATTTCTAAAGTGATAGGTTCTGTTGGTCAAATATGGGTCAGTTGTTTAAATTCAAATTTAAACCATATTTTTGTATAGAACGTGGCATGAGTGTCTATAAAGAAATTGTAGAGCTCGGAGAGTACAACCATTCATCCAATTGGTGTTTTCCCAAATTCGGACTGTAAGTTGATCAAAATGCTGAATTTCAAAAGAGTCTCCAACTAGTCAAACTGAGTTTCTCCTTTTTTTCCCTCCATTTTTTCCAAGCACGTGCCTATGACATGCGGGCCCCACCTGTCGGGTCCCTCGGATCCCCGTGGGACGGCAGCAGCTGTGGGCCCCACTGCTTCCCTCGCCCGTGCACTCGGTCCATGGACCACCCTCTCTTTCCATCCTCACCAGGCCTACCTGTCATCGGCTCACGGTCCACGGACCCGGTCCACGCACCGCGGCCCTCCCTTTTTCCCCGCTCGCCCGCGCCCACGCGGCGAACGCCGCCTGCCACCGGTCGGCCGAGGCCGCCCCGACCGCGCTGCCTTGCCCTTCCTCTTGAACGTGGACGCAACCTCGGCCTCATTCACCAATCCACTCTCGCTCCCAGCTCCCTCACTCACCCCTGCCCCTCCTGCTCACGCAGAGACGACGCGCCGAGCCGCCATGGCCGTCTCGCGGCGAGCTCCTGCTCCGGCCGCCTCGGGCCTCCAATGCTCAATCCCCGTAGCGCCCCGGCCTCGCCTCATCCTCCTCCGCCAAAACTCCAAGACCTAGAGCCTCGCCATCGGCCCTAGGCCCTCTTCAATCGCGCCGCCCGCCTTGGCCAACGCCATGAACCCTGTCGCGGCAAACTCGCGCCTCCGCCGCCTCGGGCTGCCTCTGCCCCGTCCTACGCGCGTCCCGCGCTCGCCTCAAGCTCCTCGGTCGCCGCCATCGGCCTAGCACCTACCTCCACGCGCGGCCGCCATGAACGCCGCCGCGCCACAACGCTCGCCGTGGAGGACCCCCTCCGAGCTATCCCCGTGCCTCCACGACTTCCCCCTCAGCTTCGCCACGACTCCGCGCAACTCACGCGCCCGACACTGGCTCCCTCCCTCGCCGAAGTCACGAGATTGAACCGCCGCCGCCGCGCCCGCGCGCACCATCGCCGTCCAATTCACCGCCTCCGCGCCCCTCGTCCTCTCCACCTCCAGCAACGAGAGATGGGGGGGAAAGAAGCCCCACTGCCGGGCGCACCTCGCCGGAGCCCGTCGGCTCCAAGTGCGCGGCCCACGCCGCCGGCGGAGCGCCGACGTCCCCTCCCCTGCGCTCGGCCGAAAGGGGAAAGAGTTTGAAGAAGCTACTTTTCCAGAAATCCCCCTGCAGTTATAATTTATTAGTTCACTATTAACCGTGTCTTGTAAAAATTACGAATAGCCCCTATAAAGTTTGAGATTTGAGCACTTGAACCCAAGCCAAACGTTTTTATGAATCTAACCCTAGGTTTTTTCCTTTTCAGTACACCGGTTGGCTGAGTCTAGGGATATTTAGTTGCTACCCCTTGTTGTCTAGGTTTAATTGCACAGCAGTCCAATTCGGGGGGATATTTGGCATATAAACTTTGAAATGCTCTAGAAATTAGTAGAAAAATCATAAAATGTGAAACTTGCTTTGTTTGATTGCTTATGAATAGATCTATGCAGTGGACTAGGCCTCCCTATGTGAAATGACTGTTTTGCCCTTACTTGTATGCATGCATTGTTTTAGTATTTAATTATCAAAAGTGGGCTAGACGGACTCCAAAAATCGTGAAACTTTGGCTGTGTACTTAGTATGCCATGTATGATCACCTGTATTTTTGTTTGCCATATCACTCATTGTCAACTACATATTTACTCACATGCTTGCTAGTTAGGGTATTTTATAAATATGAGGGTGCATGCTTTATAAAAGTTGATCCAATAAATCCATAGAAATTATGCGGTGTTTATTTGGTCCAGCTAAGTCTATAAATAAAGTTCCATGTGTATTGCTTGCTGCTTGCTATGTGATTTAAAAAGATGACAAATGCTATGGTAACCTAATCAGTAAAATAGAAAAGCGCCATTTTATATGTTCTAAATATTCCACCAAAATTTAGGGGGCTAGGTTACTATAAGAATATGCTTGAATGAAGTTTCAGGAGTTTTGGCTGCTATTCCCTGAGAGGTATACAAGTATTTAAATAGTGCAAAAGGTGACGAAAATAGAAATGGAAGGCTAGTATGTACTCAGAAGTGACTTTGTGATTTTCTATGTACTCCATACGGGTATTTAATGGGTTACTTCATAGTATAGCACCTAATGCCTGCTTACATCTTGTAGTTGGATAACTAAACAACTAAGTACTAGCTAAAATAATTAGTATGCCCCTTCTTAGTTAAGGTAACAATAATATACATACTATGATTAGTCATTATAAGAGGCTAAGCTTAATATCATGCTTCGTAATACATGTGTGTACAAAGTGAACCAAAGATGACACTACCACACTTTCTTTTTGAGCAATAACTTGACTAGTGCAAATGGGATTGTTTAAATGCATATTTACTTTGGATGCACGAAAGTGCTACTATCAATATGCTAAGAGTGATGTATTAAACTAGTAATCCATTGCATGTGTAAATATATGATTGACTAGTACTTCGCTTGCATGTAGTGTGAAACGAGGCAACTCAACTAAATACTTGATCATGTAATAAATTATATCTTGCCATGTGAACGCCTGATTTCATAGCTGAATGATTGTTCTAGATGCATACGGTCACTTCTTGTTAAATAGTTGTCAATCACCTTTCTGGCCATGAAGTGATTGTTCACCCGTATGCTTGATATTCATGCATCCCATACATTGCATCATGAGTATCATTCATGTAGCAACGCTTATTGCAGATACGTGATCAAGAAACAAGTGCGTGGAGCTACATCAAGCAACGGTGGTCCAAAAGACCAACTAAGGCCCACTCACAACCTGGAGAGCCCATCAGTCGTGTGCTTGGAAGGAGGAGTTGTCCAAAGAATCAAGGGGTTGCCTGGGGCAAAGCCTCACAACCCGGCAAACTAACATTAGCTTAGTTTGTTGGTTTTCTTAAAGTAAAGCAAAGGTAGGCAGGACCATGATTTATCCCAACTAAAATAATCTTGTTCGATGATTACGCATCTGCATTAGGAGTTGATTGGAAACATCTGCATTAGATTTCCCGGCCGCCCTGGCCCTAGCACCTATACATAGAGTTCGTAGGACGAGTATGCCTAGTAATGCTAGGTACGAGTAGACACGAGTGAATGGAGTCACTCGTCGCGTAGGTGATATTTCAAAATCTCAGAAATCTTACTACGATACAACTTATGATTATTATGTTGATGTTAAATGGAGACCGGGCGGAGCGTAAGTTACTTTTGGGGTGTGCGTTGTTGTTCTCCGGCTCCGCCCGAGTCGCATAAGGCCCGTTCGCTGTTCACCTGCTGATCGACACAACATTGCTAAGAGTGCTTATCCGGGAAATGGGACCGGTGAAAGTCTTACCGGCCCCGTCCTACTATTCATGGTGCTGCCCATCCACTGATAGGGGCCGATGGACTTGGAAGGTGCTTTGAAGTCGAGGGAGGGCTGACCCGACGTACCGTGGTATCGCTCCTGAGACGGCTACTACCAAGGGTTAGGTGGGGGCGCTGTGAATCTTGGGACGGGACAGGTGGAGATGGGGGGTATATGTGAGGAACGCGATGGCCAGTAAGCATATATCCCTTGGCATTTTTAGTTATTCCCGGGAATTAGAAATCGATTCGAATCGCTGATGCTCACCAGGTGTGTGAGAGTGTCGAATATCACTGACGGGCAACGTAGTAATAACTTAAATACTTTATACTTATATTCATGTTTTTCAATACAACATGCTTGGATGTGTATGATCCGTCCCACTATTCATGGTGCTCGGACTTGGGAGGTGCTTTGAGGTCAAGGGAGGGCTGACCCGACGTACCGTGGTATCGCTCCTGAGACGGCTACTCCCAGGGGTTAAGTATATACTATTATGCAAGCTATTGATGGGTAAAGTATATACTATTATGCAAGCTATTGATGGATATTCATGCTTTACTTTCATGCAAGTATTTACTTTATAATGTAACTGATCTCTATGGATTTAAGGGATAGCAGCTGTCAAATCCTGCTATCTTCTCTTAACACTCTGTTGATTAAAACCAATGGCTAAGGATCCATCTGACTAGTAAGCTATGCTTTGCGTCAGCCGTAAGCCCTGTCCATTAAGTCCTACTGAGTAATTAGTACTTAGGGTTTGCCCCCACTTTTGGATTACAGGTGCGGATGACATCTGGACAACTGTGTTGAAGGTGGTAGTACCGGTGGGCTCGGTGCTACACGCCTCGTTCGTCTCTACGTAAAGACTGCGTAAGTATCATGTTTCCGCTGCGAGATGTTTTGAAAACGCTTCCGATATATATATACTCTGAATTCGCTTCCGCTTTATTTGAACATGTATTTGATTTCATATATTTGGTTTGTAAATTAAGTCTATTATTCTCTATTTCAACTGTCTGTGATGATGTAATTGTTGTGGCTCCTTCGAGAGTCGGATGTGTTTGATGTCGGTTCCTCGGGAAATGGTGTCATCGAGAGTCCAAAGGACTCTCGACGGACTACCGGGTTTAGTCTGGCCTAAGTGCACTGCGAGCCAGTGGTGGCAGGTGTGCTTAGTCTGGATTAAGCAGGGCGGTTCCGTCACATCTGTGTGCGAGAGAGATAACTTAGTATAACTTGTGATCTTGTTTTCGCTGACTAAAACCAGATACCCTTAAAAAAAATCAAATACCTAGTCAGCCATGCTATTTTATGATTTGTACCGTAGTTTTATTTAAGAAAACATACCTGTAGCGTGACTGCGTGAGACGAGCCAAAATTCTTGCGTCTCTAGTTCTCTGTCACGCACTCACGGTGGCCTCGAGTCCAAGTTGTTTGTCGAACGGGTAATGGCACCAATTGGAGTTAACGAAACCAGAATGGTGTCAGCGGAAAAATGGCAACATACGTACTAGTAGTTTCCTGTAACTGCCAACCGTGCCGTGGTTATTACAGTACATGAAACGGCCTCCTCCTCTGAATTTAGCCTATCTCCAACTACGTTCCTCATCAGATCTCATCTCACTCTATACGTCATGTCAACTATAATGCAAAATAGTGTCAAATAGTGCCGCTACAGTGTTTAAAGAACTATTTTGAGGTCTTCCATTGAAGAGAGCCTCATGCATGTCAGCATGTGATTCCTACCGGCCTTTGGATGTACACGCACGCGTGCAGACTTAGAGGCGAGCCGCGACGTCAGACGAACAAACAAGCGGAATTCCTTGCAATCGCCGGCAAATATGCCGCGAATCGATGTACCACCGGTCGCGAGCACGTTCGGCCTTGGCGCGCACCTCTCGTTCCTCCGCCGACGCAGTATCCATCACCTGGCTCCCGCCGGTCGTCGCGGTCGGTAAAAAAGAAAAAGCTAGCCAGGCGGTTCATCGGCCAGTACCAGTAGAGTCGTCTCGTCGTTGTCTCGCTTTTGCATTGCATCCTACCGACGAGCAGCGCCGCGAAGATCACGGCATTCGTTTCGCGTCTTTCTCCCTACCACCACCACCCTCCAAATTAACAACGCCATCGTCGCGGACCTGGATTAATATTCTTCTCTTCTCCTGCCGCCTCCATCTCCTGTTCTTACGTGTGCTCAATCAGTCATCAGTGAGTGGTGGCGCAGTACGCAACCGAACACTAGCAGGCAGTCTATGGCACAATGCGCAAGTCACGGAACAACTGTTCTTACGTGCGATCAATCGTCAATCAATCTGTACGAAACGCAAGGAGCTCGCGAGAATGGGGGGCACAGGTTTTCTGGCCACGGCACAGAAAGCCACGCGTGCAAGTCATGCACTACTCCAGTAGTACAGTAGTACTTCGGACAGCAACAATTCCCGAGGCCGGAAATTAGCTTAACGACGGCTGACCGTGTTTGTTGTTCAACGTGTCCGCGCCACTGTGTGGATCGGACTCGAACGTTTGCTGGCTCGCGGCTGCGGCCGTGCCCGCGACCGGGAGACGTGGCGGCGCGAGCGCGACCGCGTGTCCGCCGGCGAAGAGCTCCTCCCAGACGTCGGCGAAGGCGCGGAGGATGAGGTGGTGGTGGCAGGCGGAGTTGAGCGCCAGGAACCGCCGCAGCAGCTCCCGCAGCTCCGCGCCGCCGGTGATGCCGTTCGCCACGACCATCTGCGCCATCGACCGCCGGAAGTCGCCCAGCGGGTCCTCCGACTCCGTCACCACCGCCACGCTCTCCGAGTCCAGGTCCACCCGCCCGACGCTCCAGCTGTCGTCTGCCGTCGCGTGCCGCCGCCGCCGCGGCCTTGTCCTTGTGCTGCTCCTGCTCGCCTCGCCGCCGCAGTCCTCCCCATCACGTTCCCGGACGCCCAGCGCGCGCACGCCGCGCTCCAGCTCCCGAAGCTGCCGCAGCAGCGAGTCCACGCTCGGCGTGCCCTCGGCGCTCGCCTCCGCGGCGTCGGCCGCCTTGGCTTCCGTTGGAGCGGCGGCTCTCGTCGGCGTCGCCGTGACAGAGGGGATGCTGACGGCCGCGCGGGGCACGGTGGAGACCGAGCTGGCGCCGCCGCAGCCGCACATGAAGCCGCGCGGGGGCGCCTTCTTCTTCCTCTTCTTCGTCTTACTGGCGGGTAGTTCCCCGGCAGCCCCGCGCGGCCGAGTCGTCGTTTTCATGCCCTGTTAGTTGGCCCTCACCCTCGGCACCGGCGGCGGCGGCGGCCCCAGCTAGAACAAGTGCGCCGTGCGGTGAGGTGACTAGCTAGCTCTGTAGCTAGGCTGCAGCTCAGCTAGTGGGGATCGAGCTGTGGGCAGGAGAGGGAGCAGCTTTAAAAGAAGGGCGTGGTGAAATTTAATTGAAATAGAGGAGCATTGCGGCATTGGTGTTATTGATCATTCCCATGGTGGGAGTGGGATCCAGTTAAGTAGAGAGATGGCGGCGCTAATGTATAAAATTCCAAGCGATTCGGCCACTTGATCGATAGATGAACTGAAAATTAGTATCCGGCTAGCGGTTGCTTGGCGGTCAACGTCGGTTTTGGTTTGATTACCAGCGGTAATAATTGGGGCAAATTAATAACAAGCCACTGCACAGTGTCATCAGGCATCAGCTCGTGAATAGTGACCATGATCATCTACCATAACCCTAGCCGCAGTGTTTAATTCTTCTTCAAGGGCGACGATCGACGGTGTCTTTGTTTGCACCTGCAAGCCAAGACACTACTGGCATGAAATGCGAGCACGGTACGTATCTCGTCCCTGACTTTGCGCCGCGTGCCGCTATAGTACTCTGCATCGAGCAGCCCGTATATGACAGAGGAGTAGAAGACATGATGAGACATCGGCCAAGGGAAGATCCAGATCCAATAAACAAACAAAACAAATGTCAACACGATTTGACAGGAGATTTGGATGGGCCTAAACCAGAGTTTTGTTACCTACTAGTATTATTAGTATACATTTTTTTGGGATCCAAGCTTCGATGAGATGGCTTTGAAGGAACAGTGTCCTGGGCCCCGGACATTTGTTTGTCTGCTTGCTTTCCTGCCCCGTGCAATGCATTGGGTGACACGTTCCGGTCACGCTAGGCCGTGAAGTAAAGCGCCACACGCCGCGCGGGGCGCCCATCATGCCATGCATGCGCGTTCGATCAGCCATCCGCACACCGCAGTAGGTTACCAAACGTAGCACATATATCGCGCGCCCTTACTAGCTCCTCCGAATCTAATCAGATCGATCCAATAATCAGATGAATGGATCATCATCAGTGAGCGAGTAGGTACGGTCTAACCGCGGATTGATTGTTAACTCAAATCGTTGGGGAGATTAGAGACGACAACCCAAATATAAGGATCCGTGAAGTGAAGGCTTCATCAGTAGAATGATATGATGCGACACGACATGCAGGCAGGCATGATGCCAAAGCAAGCAGCGGGTGTAGCTGTAGTATAGGTACTGTATTAGCCAACAGCTAGCAAACTTTTCATAGCTTGGCATCGTCTCGGGCGACAGTACGTCGTGCATTTCCCATATACTGTATTGGGGCGAGCTTTTCTGTGTCCTGCCTAAGCTGTCTTGAGGTCGTCTCAACGATGCGTTCATGGTGGCCTGCCTTATGCAGCAACTGGTGCGCGGATAGAATGATGGCGAGCACCGAGCTAGCAGGTCTCGTGCTCACGAGCTCATCGCCGGCCGGGCGCGGCTACCGGCTAGTCGAAGAGCGACTCCGTGGCCTCCGTCTGGATGATCTCTGCCTCGTCTTCGGCCAGTGGATGCCGCGTGGCAGCTGCGCCACCTTTCCTTCGGCAGCTGCTGGGCCGTTCTGGGCCGCAGACCTGCTAGGACTCGTGTGGGCTGGGCTTGACATTGTCGCGTTCCTGTGGAAGAACGCGCTCCCGCAAGGCCCGCGCCCAACTGCGCCTGCCGTCTCCTCGGCGTACGTCCACCTCCACTGTCCCAACAAAGTTCAGCGGAAACCGGGTGCCCGCGCCTCTCTATGCTCCATATCAGCGATCTCGCCTCTGATGTTATATGTGATTCAGTTCAAGGCACCCCGATCGCCTCTGTCTGCAATGGCCGTTGGGCCTCAAAGGCCGAGGATCCTGTTCAACACTTCCTCGCAATACACTTCCAGGGCAGGGATCCTCGAAGAATGAGCTGCGGACCTAAAACTCAAATTTCATGAGGAACACATGTCAGGGTGGTCCTAACCCTAACCCCTTGGATGCGCTGTGTTTCTTTGTCAAGATATAGATCGGTGTTGCCTTTTTTTATTTTCTTTTAGAGAGACTGTACATACATGCTTCCGTAATGTGCTTCTTCTCTCTAGCCAAGCACAACCATATTCAGTTCAGGAGGTGGCGACAGCAAAGAAATGCACAGGAGCAGCCGCAACAGTGTCTAAGGCTGTTGTCACCAGAGTGGCTATTTGGGATGCCTAAAGCATTGTTTTGCATTATACGTGTATGTAGACAGAGAAGAGTTTGAATTATAGGTGGTTGGATAAACGTTCTGGTGAGAATAGCCTAATTATAAATCTCGTGCCAAGGTTGTCCTTTTCACATTGCTTCTTTTGAGTTCATTGCTGTCGTTAACGACAAAAACAACCACATTGGCACTTGAGTTGGTGTTTTACACTGTTGGTTCATAAGGCTCTCGATTCGTTATTACATGATTTCCAAAATAAAGCAAATCAGTTTAACCATAAAATTCCTTACAATTTTTTTAGGGAAATAAATCTATCCGTTTGTGATTTATTTGATATTATCTGATTTTGTTTTCAATAAAACTATAGTAAACATTAATATCTAACTTCGAGTGCTTTGAACCAGATTTTCATTTATAGCTATACGGCCCTTAAGACCAATGGGCCCAATTGAAAATGTTAAGGTTACTATGCCCTATATGCAGTCTCTGTCCGATGTGAGAGAAAGTGGGAAGACACCATAGGGCTTTGTTCCCGCCAACATCAGCGTCGCCATCCCTGCAAGTGAGTGAGCCATTCCTTTCGAATCACTCGGTGAGGTTCCCGACTAGCAAATCTGCCTAAATCTCGGTGTCTCCTCACATCCCCCCAAATGCTCCTCCATTCAGGCCGTCTGAAAGAAACGCATGATCCAGAACAAGGAGTGGATCGGCAGTGGTGCTGCGGTTGGTTTTGTGATTCAGCCAACTCTGGATTGAAGACTAGCTAGACACTGCTCTAGAGAGATGAGAGGTCGTCTCTATAGTCTCTACACTCTAAAGCAAAGCAAGGTGCCATCGTAGGCCCTCTTTGGGAGGTGATGAGTGGGCGAGAATCGGAGGGCAGCGATCAACCATACTTGGGCTGGGCTCTATCTAGACTAGAGCCTAGAGCACCGCATGGTAAGTAGATAATAAGCAGGAGGAGGCCCAGGGTGGTTAGGTTAGGTTTCTATGGGTCCATCCAAGCTGAACCTTGCTCTCATTTTCACTGACATCATCTCTTCTCTCCTATCGACGAAACCAATCCATCTTTTTGGTGGATTGAATAGATGAATGCTTGATCGACAGACCAGGGAGGGATACATATGCAAGATGCACATGGATCGGCAGTTCGGCACTTCAGCATAATAATGCATTCATCCTCGGCGTCCTGCTTGGTCCTTCCTTTATTTCAGGGGGGTCAGGCAGGGTGACACCGGACGGCTCATCCTACTTGAAAAGCACACGCATCACGCATGCAGAGAGAGAGAGAGAGAGAGAGAGAGAGAGAGAGAGAGAGAGAGAGAGAGAGAGAGAAGGCTATCACGCAAAAGGGTTTTGGGCTTTTGGCCGCTATTTCCTATGCGTATCTGAACCAAGAATCGGGAGGATGTGAGCGGTAGCTTCTTCCAGGAACGACAGGGTAAAAAGCGCGCCATTCGCCACAGTGAGATCTAGTTGCAGGCTGTGAATGAAATGTTGAATGATGGATCGAACGCCTCGCGTAGTCACGTCCCTGTCGACCGAGTTGACTTGCCCCGTCTCCACCACCCCCGCGTGACGCCAACACGCACGCGCGCGGGCAGGCACCAGGCAGTCAGGCAGGCACACACTCGCCCGCTGAAAAAGAGTACACGGGGACAGGGAGCAGCCGAGCAGAGCAGCAGCAGTTCTACTTCTACCGGCCGGCGGCCTGTCCCGCTGCCGACTCGGCCTCGGTGCATGCACGCATCCGCACTTCAGCAGTAGGGCCTCGGCGGCGGCGTGCACGACCAGCCGGCAGCCGGCGACCGCCGCGGCGCGCGTGGAACTCACACCATTCTCGTGGAAGAAAACACGATGCGCCGGCGCGAGGGGCGGAGGAGTGGACGTCAAATCCCACTGGCCTGGGTCTCGCCAAGCCGACCAACCACCTCGTCTGCCGTTTTGACATTCCGGCACACTGCCTGCCTGCCCCGCCCATGCGCATGCGCCCCAGCGATGATGCTGTGGGCAGCGACGGCGACGAGACGAGGCGAGGCTCTGTGGTGTTCAATTCAAGCGGAGTCCAGGGCAATCCTTTCTCCCCAGACCGACGTGACTCGTGCGTCAACCGCGCGCACTTGGCTTATGCCCAACCCAAAGCACGATCACCAGGTGTAATAGAAGGGAAAACAACGCATACAAAATTCGATCATCATCCATCCACGGATCGAGTAAAAAAAAAACATTTGGTTTGGTCCACGCTAGCTTCCCCTGCACCTCGATCTTGATTTGGTCCAGCGGTCAGCAGATTGATCAGAGCCCGTGAAGCCATCTAAACGGCATGACTTCATTACTACTTTATTTCATTTTAAAAAATAAATGCTCGAAATATCATACACTAGTCGTGGATTGCTTTATATAATAACTTTAAAAATAATTGAGCAGGGCGTATCTGTCATCTGCTACTATAAAAAGATCCTTTGTGTTCGTGGTGGTGACAAAAAAATGATACTATTCTTTTCCTGTTCCGAACTGTTGTGCGGATAGTCAAAAGAAAAGAACAGTCACACGATAACTCTGTTCTTTTTTGTATAATAGAAGAATGGAGCGTGCCGTGACGTATTAGCCTAGCATCCGCCCACGTTTTCTTATTCAAATAATTGTACGGCCATACTAAAATTCCTTGGAGTCCACATGTTATATTTGACAAATTTAACCATAGCATTTAGCACGATAAGGCCTTTGCTTTCAAGGTTCTAGCTTCAGAACTCACGTAAACTACGGAGCAAAATAGAACATGGGTCTTGAGATTGCCTCCTGTAACCTAGCCCAATTGGTTTGAAGCCCCACTTTGAAATGTGCTAAGGTTATAGTAGTTTGGTCAAGTCACTACTGGTTGTTTTGTCACAGCTAGCAGTGTAGCATGCAAGATTAGTTTTTTTTTTTTCTACTTGGTGCCACACTACCACACGACAATGGTTTAGAAAAAAAGTATGGAAAAGGTTCTGCGAGGTTAATCAAATTGTGGAAAACAATTTCGGACACGTTTGGCGGAGCTCATAGCTAGGCTGATTCTAGGAGGGAGCTTGGCCAAACTGTATATTACAAAGCATCATCCTCTTAATGCTTATTATCCAAACAATGTGAATCATGCTCCTCGGCAGAATAGTTCTGTCCATGCTCCAATAGAAAATACTTGACACTGTCGCCTTTTTTAATAGAATTAGAGAGGTATACAGCCTACTACTATTTTTCTATTAAAATATCATTGTAGCATTTAATGAATATATGAAACTATGGGAATATGTTGAAATACAATTCTACACGAACCAACAATCAAAGTTTACAAAACTCAACAAGATTTTTCATCAAAACGTACGCAAGTACTCCTTCCGTTCTTTTTTTATTTGACGCCCTCTAATTCAAAAATGAACCGGTCAGCGATAAATATTCGAAAATGAAAGTAGTGGTACAATAGCATTTAACATAAATATTTTATTATCGAAAAAACTATTCTTGGAAAATAGGCTTTTTCATAAGGGCACACACGCACCATGGCGCACACAAGGACACCCCCGAGACCCAACAAGGAAAAGGAGAAAACAAGAAGCTGGATTTGCACGAATGTCTTTCCCTTGAGTACTCAGAGAGAGATAATCACCTTTTTTCAGAATTCCTAGATCACACAACTAACGGAGCTTCAAAGTCCGGTTTAACTTTTGGAGATCACCAATCACGAATCTTCAAAAGGGCGTAGTCAGGATACGATGTTGGATGATGCATGTGACTTAAACCGGTCACCAGATCGCGAATAAAGCTTTGACATTAAGCTTTAAGAAATCAAGAATGCTTTACTATAGATGATCCTGATTTAACAGTGCGATATAAGAATGTGGGGGCGTTGAAGAAAACTGGTGGTGGCTGTTGGTAAACTCGGCAGGTTACGTGTACCTACGCTAGTTTTGCAAGTAGCCGGTTGCACACGCCAAAGGTCCTGGTTCGTCCGGTCTTGGTCCAAAGATGACAAAACTTGGGCGAGGAAATGAACGAAATGAAATCTACTCCAGTATAGTACGGAGTATATAAAATGGACAGTCAGCAAATTTAATTAATCGCAGTATCTATCAATTATCATGGAAAGGAAAGGACGAAAACCCTTTGCGTGCGTGCGTGCGTGCATGGGGGCATATGATGGCCCCTGCTCCAGTTGAAAATGGCTTCTCCACTCCAAGATGGGGGTTTCATCATTCACCGATGATGGTGACGAGGGCGGCCAAAACCAATGTTCTTCGCCGCCGGAGCTCATCAGTCATTAATGCCATGGCGATGTGATAATTCCGTTGTTTACGTGTCCAATAGCATTCGAAACTAGATGATCGGATTTGAATGGCACCGCATGGATACATACATCAGCTTCAAAGAGAAACATCAGCGTTCTTAATAATGGTTCTTAAAGAAACAAAGAGCGGTGACACGTACCTGTTGATGATGGCCTTGCAGACGACACTGTCGCCAACAGGAGACAAAAGAGAGATGCATGGCATGACGCCGTGCCCGACCGACTGCCCGCGTGATGATGGCTGAAGCCTTCAAGAATACGGCGGCCGGAGACGTGCGGCCGACCCTATCACCGCCGGCGGTGCTGACCGCTGAGCAGTGGTGGCTGTCCGGCGGCCGTGGCCCGTGGGGAATAGAACCCTGTGCGTCCGTCGTACAAAAAAAGAAACGGGAAGGGAAGCATTCGAACCATCCCCAGATTCTGAAATCTTCGCCCCGCCGGAGCGGGCGGCCCCGGATTCTGGTCCCCAGAAGCATCCATGGCGCAAGCATCCAGCAAGCCGCGGAAGGGGAAGCCGGCGGAATCATGCGCCGTAGTACTAGGTTCCAACGGTCTCTCTCGCGCGCATGCACGCTGACACCGACGCGACAATTCAGGCTCTAGCTCTCGGGGGTAGTTTTTTGCCTTTCTGAAAGAAAAAGGACAGGTTTCACCCGAGAATGGAGGGAGGGGTCAGATAGCAATGGTGGCAACTGTGTGCGTTGGAGTGGAGATGGAGGCAGCCCATGGAGGAGGAGGAGCCCGGACGAAATGATGAGCGAGCGATACGCTCCGGCGCATGGGAGGAGGCGTGGAAAATGATTGGGGGGCGGGGCGGCCGCGTGGGGCGGACGTGGACTGCTCCCCCTTTTGGCCCCCGCCAGATCGGAAAGAACGGTCAGGTCAGGTCACAGCGCAGCACACGGCACAGCGATAGATGGCCGAAGAGAAGACACAGTAACAGAGGCACACAGCTGATCGAGGTGGAGACCTGCCATCCGCCGCCACTAGCAACTGTAGTGTGTACCGCAGCCACTGTTGGCTGCGCTTGACACCAACGCCACCTCTCCGTCCTCGGCCGCTTGCCGCGCCTATTTTAGTGGCGCCTACCGCTTGCCAATTCCCTCTGCCTCCTCTCTCCGCGTCGTTGCGTTGCGTGTGGCGGCACGCTCGAGCTCGGCCGCCTAAACTTTCCTGCGGCTTCGCTCCACTCCTCACTGTCCCTGCTGCTCCCCCATCATCCAGTGCCGGCGCCGCTCGTGTTCGTGGTCGTCTTCTCTTCTCTTTCTCTCCCCGCGTGGCCTGCCGAGCGACAGACATGTCCAAGGTGAGGATGATCTAGTCCTCTGATTCCGTGGATGCTATCGCTGCTCACACATTGCCTTCCTCTTCTTCCTCGATGATGAGCCTGTACGTGCAGAAGATCGTGGTGAAGCTGGACATGCATGACAACAAGGACAAGCAGAAGGCCCTCAAGGCCGTCTCCGTGCTCGTCGGTACGCACTGCGCGCTGGCTTTGCTCTGCTCTGCTCTGTTTTGTTCTGTTCCGTTCACAGGCGAGGCGATCGACACACGCCGTACCGTACGTCTCCATCGCCTCTCTATCTGACCGGCTGACTAATCAACCTGCTGGTGCACGCGCGCGCCAGGCATCGACTCCATCTCGGTGGACATGGCGGCGCACAAGATGACGGTGATCGGCACGGTGGACCCGGTGGACTTGGTCAGCAAGCTGCGCAGCAAGTCCTGGGCCGTCCACATCGACTCCGTCGGCCCCGCCAAGGAGCCCGAGAAGAAGGAGGACAAGAAGGACGGCGGCGGGGACAAGAAGGAAGGCGGCGGCGGCGGCGGCGACGGCAAGAAGGAGGAGGGAGGGGACGGCGCCAAGAAGGACGGCGGCGAGGGCAAGAAGGAGGAGGGCGGCGACGGCGCCAAGAAGGCGGACGATGAGGCCAAGAAGGACGGCGACGGCAAGAAGGAGGAGGGCGGCAAGAAGGACGGGGACGGCAAGAAGGAGGAAGGCGGCGGCGGCGAGAAGAAGCCCGCCGCCGTGGCCCCGATGCCGTTCCCGATGCACCACATGCCGCCGCCGCCGCCGTACATGAACATGATCACCGCGGCGGACTACATGAACCAGTACCGCCCGCCGCCGCCGGCCGCGTACCACCACCACCCGTACGCGGCAGCGCCGCCGCCGCCGCCGCCGCCCCAGTACTACTACGTCCGGAACATGAGCATGGAGGAGAACCCCAACTCCTGCGCCATCTGCTGATCCAAGCACGCAGCGCAAACCCCTTCGTTGAGTTCGTTCCATTGTCCATCGATCGATCGCGCTGCTGCATGAGCTAGCGAGCAGACACGCGACCGTAATGTACGTGTTAATTCCGCATCCATCCACATCCATGACCATGTGTACAGCCATCCACTCCACTGTCCTACTGTACGTATATTATGTGAGGAGAGAAGCCAAACAAATCAAACTAGTTTTGCGAGTCGAAACTACCAGCTCGTCCTGCGAATTATATTATATTGATATGGACGTAAATATGCACTACTAGTAACTGAAACTTTTTGTGGGTGCTGGCCTGTATGTAGTGGCGTAGCGCCTGCATCTGCATCACCTTTGTCTGTGAAGCCAAGAGCGAGATCAATGAGAGACAGACAGTGATGGTCTGTACTACAGTCCTGGAAGGAAAGGAAGAATATGCATGAATGTATGCGGTCGGTGCATGATGATAGGTGGGCGGGTGAGTGATAGATGCACGCTACGACGCATGTGGTCGATGCTCAAAGTTCAAGCTCCGCCTCTTGCTCGATCATTGTCGCCACAATAATCAGAGAAATCTTGGCATCTTGTTTTGTCAGGCACCCGCAGATGTAGCGAGATGCATGTGTTTCGTACTGCTGCAGGTGGTGTACAGATTGTTATGTTGATTTTGGTCCAGAGTAGTATAGTACATTACAGTAGTGTTTCTTTTCACAAGGAAGAAAAAAAAACTCTTCGTACTACCAGATATGAACATTAGGAGGTGGTGGATTGTATTGTAGCCTGAGGGAATCGCATGAATCAAGATCATGGCCGCCATGGGACAAGCTGGACGCACCACACGTTGTTCCTCGCTCGCTTCGCATGCATGATTTAGTACGATCAAACTAGAAATAATTTTTCGCTGCACGTGCTGTTTGAATTCAAAGGAACACTGTCGGTGACTCCGAGGCTCCGTTAGTCCACGCCGCTACGCAGTACAAACGTGCCATGCTGGAGTTGGCTCTGCGCCCTCCTTCCACTGCTTTTACGCTAAAAGGAAACACACTGTGTTTTCCTGTAGAGTCTGAACCATATATACCACACTATCACGCAGAGGCATCTGAACCATCTGCTCATATTTATGTTTTTTTTTTCCCGAGCATTCATGTGCTTATATCAATTCTCTGTCAAGGGAATAAGAATGTAGCAGGTTGGTAAACCAGGACAAAATGAAAAGGGATCATGACGCTGGGCTGCTGGAGCAGCAATTCAGCAAGCAAGAAGCACGCACGCACGACGCATCTATTTTTTTTTTCGGGAACATGTCGTCAGAGTCTATCGCGGCGAGGGGTTTGCGTTCGACACGCCTCTGTCCTGATCCTGGCTGTGCAGGCGCAGCGTCAGGCTCAGGCTACCTTTACCTAGATCACTTACTCTAATCCACCACCATTACGACGCGCCCTGAAAGAAGAAGACGACGGCGACAGAACAGATCGTCCCGCCGGCATCCATGGCCGCAAACAAAGTGAAGTCTACTAATAAGAGGAAGAAACGGCGGCCATCTAAGGAACAACCCTGCACAATCGCCTGGCCATTCTGTCGTGCGTTACCACCAAACTTTTGGCACTGAACCCGATCCATAATGCGTCGTGGATCATTAGTCGGCCAGCACTCCATTGCAGGCTGGTTTTTAGAACCTAGTAGCTCGATTGCTGATCATCCACGACTGAAAAAAGCCAAGGGTTGCCCAAAAGCAGAGTTCTTTTTGTGATCTCAAGCCAGCCAGAGCCACCACTTGCAGGCTGTCTGTCTGTCTGCCGCGGCCTACAACCGCGAATTGTTGATGAGGCGGCAGCAAAGGCAAATCATGACGCGATCACCAGGGCTCAGAAAAGGCGGATGCCTATATTGACCTCCAACCTGACGAGAGTTGTTTAGCAGAGTAGCCGCTGTGGCCGTGTGACGTCGCGTTTGCGTCCGCGTCGGCAGCCTGCATCTGCATCTGCATGTGCAGCGGCAGCCTCCCTTCTCCCTCTCGCCGTTGTCGTCAAATTTTTCAGTGCCGGTGACTCGGATGATGCCGACGCCTCCGCGCCGCCCCCTGACGACAGCCGGTCTCCCGGCACCGGCAGCCCCTTGGATCGCCAAAAGGGATTCTTTCTTCTCCGTCAGAAACTCCACTGGCCATTCCATCGGCGAGTCATGGCTGCCTGCCTGCACCGGCTCCGGACGCGACGAAAACCTGCTGGTTTCGTGTGCTTGGTCCTGTTCTGCGTCTGGCACGCGAAAATGAACTTGTCTTCCTCGTTTTCCCGTCCGGGTCGTCACCTGGCGTCAGAAACGGAGGAGAGCCCCGGAGAAACTGACCTCTGCTAGCTGCCTGCGCGGTGGTCGGTGGCGACGGCGACGGCTCGCTACCTGTTGCGGTTTTTACTAGCCGCGCCCTGCCCTGCCTACTCTCGCTGTCACGCCACGCAGATTGGTGAGAGCTGCACGCAGCCTACCCGTGCGGCCGTCAGCCAGCCATGCCGCGTCCAAAAATTCTGAAAACGAAACGCCAGCGAAGAACACTGTCACTTGAGGTTACTGTCCAACCGAGGTTCAGTTTCAGACGGGGGCGTTTTATTACAGTACAGACTGCACTGCAGCGGGTTTCAAGATTTTTCCGCGCACGCACGTCGTTGCCTCGATCGATGGCTTGTCAGGCGGCTGTAGACGATATCATGGAGGATATATGGCCAATGGAAAGCTCGCTTTTTCTTCGCCGGAAATCAGTGTCAGGGATCGTCGGATCGTCGGGTGATTGTACTGACTGGTGACCACTGACGAATAGCTACGAAAGAAGCTACTGTTCCTGCTATTAATCTTGTTCCGCAACCACCATCTCCAGCCTTTCGGATCGCTATCATTGCGCTCCAGCCATTTGCGAAATGCTGCCATCCACGCAGCGTCAGATTCGATGCGACACGCACAGCATTTTCAGAAAGGCAAAGGCCAGCGAGCGCAAGAGCTTCACTACATTCCGGTTGGAATTAGGAACACTGTCGTGTGTCTGCAGCCCACTCGTGTTTTTCCTAACACAGTCCACGCATTGGCGCATGAGTCTGTATCCGTCCATGCATCTTCCATCTCATTCTTACCCAGCTTTGTCATTCAGCTTCTCCGTCCCTAAGTGCCGTTTGATTTTAGGTGGATTTTGGCAATTCAGATTCTGTTCACTATCTCCAAATATGAAGTCTAGGTTGGGTTTTGGGATCCTACTCACAAGGTCACAAAATTCTAGGTAAGTTGTTTGGACCAATATCTGATTTGGTGAATGAGATTATAAAATCTCTTGTAAACCAAATATGGCATAAGTCTTAGCTAACCCTCCTAGTTTGGACGCCCATGCTACCCGCTGCCACCGTCGTCACTATGTACTTACCCTTGCCCGTTTCTTTGGCACTCCCTGAAAAACCCCACCTGAAAGGCTTAAACCATACTGTAACTCACTAGAGTTAGAGTTATACTAGTCTAACTCACACAGGTTAGAGGTTATATGTATTATGTGTTATATTACAACATATTAAGATCCATTTTTATACTTAGTTTTTTATAATAGCATATCTTACTACTTTAGATGTATGCTTGATTATCGATTATGTAATCTTTGATACAATTGCAAAAGTAGATAATTTAATATAAATTTGAGGGTCTATTTTTATACTATCGATCATGAGAGTGAAGGTGAACAGTTTAGATATAAATTAGAGGGGTTATTTGGTATATCCATCATAATAGCAAATGCGAGCAATTAGGTAAAAATTTATGGTGTTATTTCATATTTTTTTTCATAATGGCAAAATGAGTAATTAATATGTAGTTATGAGTGTTACTTAATATTATTTTCATAATGGCAGATGTGGGTAATTATATAGAAAACAAATTTAATGCCTATTAAAATTTCAATCTGCTAATTGATGATAGGATGTTTTTGATTGTAAGAATTTCTATGATTTTTTTCTTTTTAGCGCATCTTCTTAATATTAATAAATAGGAAAGAAATCTCTAATTAGTAATAGGAAGATTAGGCATAAAATATCTGTTTCATAGAAATGTTTCTAGCATCTTTATGAAAAAAAAGTTACGGGATCATTTAGTAGGATAAATTTGTAAATGAGAAAAAAAACTACCAAAAAATAGAGGGTAAATTTGAAAATGGAAAAAAATCTGCCAAAAAAAAGAAGAGATTTGCTTTCGTTGAGAGTTGAACTCACAACCTTTTCTAATGGGAGAAGTAAGTAATTATTATTGTAAGAATTTCTAAGATTTTATCTTTTTTGAACTATCCAAATGGCATCTTCTGAGTCATATTGCAGTATTTAGTTTTAGGGGGTGTTTGGATCCAGTGGCTAAAATTTAGTCCACGTAACATTAGATGTTTCGGTGCTAATTAGGAGTATTAAATATAGTCTAATTATAAAACTAATTACACGGATGACGTCGAGAGAAATTTATTAAGCCTAATAAGTCAATGATTAGCAAATGTTTACTGTAGTATCACATTTACTAATCATGGATTAATGAGACTTAATAAATTCATCTCGTTGTTTAGTCCTCATATGTTTAATTAGTTTTATAATTAGACTATGTTTAATACTTGTAATTAGTGTCCAAACATCTAATGTGACGAGAGATAAAATTTAGTTCGGGGATCCAAACACCCCCTTAATCTAAAATGGTATTGTGCTTCCTAATGCGACCATAAACTTGGCCTATATCTTAAGTGTCCGAGTGGATGGCCAAGGAATTGGCCTTATTCTAAAATTTTACATAAACATTATGTTTAGTCATTTAGGGTATCATAATGTTGAAATTAAGTTACAGCAAAACATATGATATTGAATTTAAATTGTTTATTTAAATAACACGAATAGTCAAATTCATTTGGATGTGATGTGCTGTTAGATTATTCATGACATATATTTTATAATAAATATTGTGAGTTTTTTTTGTAAATGTGGTAAAACTAGAGAAAACTAGAATGATTTGTCTTTTGGATGGAGAGGATAGCAATTATACCTGAAAAACTCTAAGTGCACTAACATCCTTGAGTGCCCCAGAGAGAGAGGTATTGTCTCGCCCTCAAGGCTGAGTTGGATTCAATGTGAGGGAAAAGAATAGAAAAAGGAAAAGAATAGAAAAAAAAATATAGATAAAGATGGGACAAGATGAAAAAGAAGAGGGAAATGAGCCCCCTTCCACCAGGCACCACTGCCTCCATTGAGTCCAGACGTGACGATTTCCATAATAAATAGCATGTTCATCAGGTCTTCCAAGGTTCGGTGGTTCACCAAATTGATTCACGCTGTCACGGTGATTAACTGATACATTTACTACTTATTACTACCCAATAGGTTACAAAACTCTATTTGTCATGCACTAGCTCAACCAACAACTATCCGACATCGTACAGAGTTCGTCCTACTCCTAACCTACCGAAGGAGAGCGAAAGCAGAGGGGAAGATTAGAGGCGCAGCGACAGAGGCCCTGACTTGGGCTTCTGCGTTGGAAGCGACAACATGGGCTGTAGTCACTCGCCCTGGTCGCATTCAGCAATGAGCATATCGGGCTGCTTGCATTTGCAGAACGCAATTGCAATGCATGGGGACTCTAGTACTCATCAGTTGGCTACATTTAGTCTTGCAATCTCTGCTCGAGGGTCCAAAACTTTTGATGATTCATGCATAAGTGGCAGCGGCGGCAGAGCTCTGCAGGATGCATCCCAGGTTCAGGCGTAGAGTCCTCAAAATTGCAAAAGTTGCCCCGCCACTCATTTTTCGTATCCATAATTCATCGTTTTCTTAACAAAAAGAAGGCACACTCAATCCTGGTGACAACCAAAGCATTCAGGATACCTATTTGACATCCCATTGCAATGCTAATAACATCTCAGGGAGGGCCTCTTCATCCATGTATTGTGTGCAGTTGCGCTCATTAAGGAGCTCTCGTTTACAAGAGATTTTGACTGCTAACGTGGTACCAGTAAAAAAAAAAAACCATACAGTACCAAGCATGTGCTGTCACCCGAAGGGATGGTCTATCTGGATGTAGCCTCGGAAGATACACGGGTGTCCGTTGGTATCACTTTGCCTGTTTCTTACTAGCATCAGATTCAGCTTTCCACACTATATCTTTCAGTTCCGATGAGAAATTCTTGTAGAACTGAATGCAATTCCAATGAAATCATGTTAATTATTTAAAATTAGTATAAGAAAGAGACTGTTTGAGAAGTGGTTCGTTTGGGAACGTACACTGTGGAACTCCAATGTGTCTCCTCCGGTTTTACGAAGCTCAACCATGTGAAGTGATGGAGCAACCTCAAACACCTGCAGATGAATTGAATAGGTATGTGAGGGAACAACTCATACGGCAGAATGATTTATATATGTGCTCAATATTGCTTCCTTGGTTTCTGAAAACAGAAGTTAATGCTATATATTAATTAAAAAGGGAAGCCCTAGCTGGTGCAGTCAAACGGTGAGAATATAAACTCCGATGTCACAACTCTGAATATAGTGTCTGTACCTCTGTTGCTACAGACAAGTGACCTTTTCTTCCAGATTTGTCGCCTTTCAATTTCATCTGGAGGATAAAAAAAGAAAGGCACATGCAAATAGTAAATGTTCTAAATTGCAACACAAACTCTCAAGAAACCTGTTAGTACACATATTATTTGCCATTGATAGCAAATGCCACACACCTTATAATTTTGTTTCCGCACGTTAAAACCAAGTGGTCCACAGGCGTCCTCTATTTTAGTCATAATCTCCTGTGCTGTACACTGAGATGTGAAAGATGTTTCCCTCTTCACCATTCCCTATTTAGGAAATAGGTGCATTAGCTAGGAATCAAGAAAAACGTGCACTGAAAGTACCCAGTTTTTTCCTCCAACATAATTGCAACTAATATCCAATACACTCCAAACATGAGGATATAGTGGATTACCATCATCTCCTTTTCAAACAAATTTCCAAGGTTGAAGCCCTGTGACCTCGAAATAAGAGCAAATGCATTCATGGATTCTGGCTTTTCTCTTTTCTCTGCCACAAGACGGTCCTAAAACATAAAAATGAAAGTTAACCATCAAGGACAGTAAAAAATAGGTTAACCATTAAGTGGAGCCGTGTATGTATAACAACTAATTATTGGTTAACTAAGATGTTCAGCAACATATTTTAAGGGACGACCAATATGCATTATTTTAAAAACATTCAAGTCTTTTATACTGAGGGCACCTCTTTGTAAATTTATGTCCTATTTAACCCGGAAAAGTTACTCCGTCTAATGTGCCATCATGTTGCATCCTGCCGTATATATTCTCAATTGGCCTTCCAAAACAAAAGGAGGAATAAAAAGTATCACCTTACAGCTACTGTGATTGATAATGTGAACATAAATAGAACATGAACGTTGAAATTTTTTTTGGATATTTTCAAGACAATATTAACTTCAAAATGAATCTTTAGTTTGTATAATACCTCTGAATCGTTAAATGCAGCATCAACATCATCAAGGCTAACGTCTTCGCCTTGTTCAAAATGTGGTGGCTTATAGTCTTTTTTGAACCATTCATCTTGCAAAATTTCAGCAATTGTTATCCTCTGCAAGAACAAAGCCCCCATTTGTCAAATATTGATGACAGTGGGACTTCTAATAAATAAGCTATGCAAATGGAAGAAATCACAGGAGAGGCAGTGATCTCCAGGTTACAATACAGCTGATAAATGAACAGACTAGCAGATATGGATTGAAAAGGAACATTCCCAATTCACACTTACCGTATCAGGATTAGGATTGAGAATGCGCTTAATGAATTTTTTCGCGCCGGGAGAAAACCATGGCGGGCAAGAAACATTTGCTTGGCAGATCTGCAAAAAGAATTGAAAGAAAAGTTATTCAGCATTACCCCTGAATTTCACAGGGAAACCAAGATTCAAATTTTATATTGCCCAAACTTACCAGTTTGTACAGTCTCATCAGATTGGCATCATCAAAGGGTAAATATCCGGCCATAAGAACAAATAAAATTATGCCACAGGACCATACATCAGCAGCCATGCCATCATAACCTTTATCAGCAAGCACCTGCAGGAAGAGTCCGATGCTTACACATCTTGGAGCACATTAATCACAGAAGGTAGTAACAGAATAAGCAGATAACTAATGAATGGTGAGACATTCACCTCAGGCGCCACATAGTTTGGAGTTCCACAAGCAGTATGCAGAAGCCCATCCTCCTGTAAAAAAAACTCAGAAGAGTTAATGTAGATTCTTATCTGAACCCTTCCATGTCTCCAAGCATGGAAGAAGCTAAGCAAGTTAAAGTCAATTGACCCAAAGAATGCTGTAGAACCTAAAAAAAAGCATGGGAGGTCTTCCCATGTGCTTGCAAAAAAAAAAAAAAAAAAAAAAAGCTGTAGAACCTAAAACGCATCGCCTTCAGATAGAAATAAACAAAAAAGCTTAGGCTGTGCTTGGTAGAGATTTTTTTAGGTACAGCTGCAGCTGATGCTGCAGGCCCAACGCTATGGATTAACTGTTGTCTGCTGCAGCTTCGGAATCTCTACCGATCAGACCCTAAGCTATTGAACACGTAAAATTCATGTTTCTAGCTACTGACTAGAGATCATACTTTTGTTTGCGGTGCAAACGCACTCAGGCCGAAGTCTGAAACTTTAAGAGCTCCATGGGAATCAAGAAGCAGGTTCTCTGGCTGCAAAATGCATTCATGACATGAGTTAAAAACAGCATACGCATCCGTGGTTTGACACAGGAGAATGAGAGTAGGATAATTGGTCAAACCTTCAAATCTCTATGGTACACTCCTCGGCTATGGCAATAATCAACTGCGTTTATAAGTTGATGGAAGTATCTCCTAGCTTCATCTTCTCCTAGCCTTCCAGAATTGACCTAAAGCATCATGAGCATGTGACGAGTGAGTTAATACCTCAACATTCATATGGGCAACCAAATTATCTTGCCCTGACTACCTAAATACATGCTGGGGGTCTAAGAACTAAAGAGCCTACTTAAAAGCAACGTCCACAAAGTAAAGAGTAACGGTATCAGGGACTGAAAGTATTGAGAGCCTTACGATCTTATCAAATAGCTCGCCTCCATCAACAAATTCAAGAACCATGTATATCTTGGTTTTACTCGCCATAACCTATCAAATGCGCACATAATGGTGAGATGAAAAAGGCAACAAAACTTATAGTATTGTTATCCCTTCTCCAAAAAACGAAAATTATATATACCTCATGCAACTGAACCACGTTGGGGTGTTTGATTAGCTTCATAGTCGAAATCTCCCGTTTGATCTGAAACAAGTGGAAGACGTAGGTAGCATTATTGAGTGTTCACGTTCTGACGGTAAACAGAGAACGGTTCACGCAACTTGAAAGCAGATGCCTGATGGTGTCATATTGCCATATTGGTATTTCATCACAAGGATGTTAGGTTTTTTTCTTTTTTTTTTTGTGTGTGTGTGTGTGTGAAAAAGGGGCAACCTTTCCTGACAAAATCCCCTTTTATTTAGGATAGTTGGACAATAGTTTTATTTTATCTTCGTTCAGTGAAATTGTATCCAGAGAACATTACTAGGTCGATCCTTTTTTTTTTTTTTTTTTTTGCGATCGTCGTGCGAAGACAATTTGGCGATAGCAAGGTCACCTACGGTTTTTTTTGGTTTCTATATAATCGGAATTCGACCTCGCTTCCTATACAAATCGCCACAGCGATCATCAAAAGCAGAAGCAAAGCTGGGACACCGAGGCGCACGGTTTTCCTTCCCCCATCACAAACAATCCCGAGAGAAGAGAATCTCTTCCACGACAGAGACGTCCCGTCGCTAGGATACGAATATAATAAATAATAGAGAGATCTTTCCATGGCAGGTGGAGGTGCAGGTGCAGGTGCAGTGCTTTTTATCAATTTCCTGGACCCGAGGTTCATTGGATTGGAGCGGATTGCAAAGCGGCGGGGATTGGGAGAGCAGAGGGGGATGGATGGAATCGCAAGGAGGCAGCGAGAGGCAGAGGTACCTGCTCGACCATCTTGTGGCGTAGGACGTGGTTCCGGTCGAGCACCTTGATGGCGCGGACGGCGCCGGTGCGGGAGTCGCGCGCGTGCTTGACCTTGGCGAAGCTGCCCTCCCCGAGCGTCTTGCCGAGCTCGTAGGGCCCCACCCGCGTCTTCCTCCCGGCAGCCCCCGCCGCGGGCTCCGCCATCCTCCGATCGGCCGGGCTCCTCTCGGACATGGAGGGAGGGAGGGAGGGAGGGAGAGGGAGGCAGGCGCGACGAGGCGCCGCGGCTGGGGCCGGGGTGGTGGTTGGAGGCCGGGGGGTACCGCGCGGCGCTGGGGTGGGGTGGATGGATAGATTTGCTCTGGCCTCACGGCCTCCGCTGCCTGCGCGCGTGCGCGTTTATAAACCGCGGCGCTGGTGGGCCCGGCCCGGTCCGGTCCGTTGGGGGAAGCGCGTGCGGTGAGACGGACGCTGGCGGCGATGCGGTGGACTGTGGTGGTGCCGTGCAGTGCGCCAGTGCCTCGTGTGTCGTCTTGTGCTTATCTCGAAGCGGCCTGATCTGATCCTGCCGTGCCCGGGCCGGACGGCGCAGGGGATGGGAGGCGAAGGTAACGGCCGAGTAACGGAATCGTGGCGTTCCGCGCGCAGCTTCCAGGAAGGAGCGCCGTACGGACCGTACACCAATCATGCGGCCGTCGAAAAGGACGCGGACCTCCTCGCTCCTCTCAGACCATGGGCAGTCAGCGAAAATAGGCGTGAAAAATACTGTTCGCGTACTGTATACAGAGTGAAAAAATAATAATTACGTACTGTACACGGTACAAAATACACGCTTTGGTTACTATGATTTCAGGTCAATCTGGTCCCGCAGCCGCGCCAGAAGCAGAAGCCTCGTCAAGTCTCGTTGTGCTTGCATTTTGGATGCAAAAATGTGGCCGGCCGAAGAGCCTCCTCCGACTCCCATCTCTTTTTACCGGCCGTAGTGCCCTCGATAGGCGTCATCAGCGCGCGCGGTCACCGCCGTGGGATCCCCGCTGTCGATCCACAGCGAGTGGCTCCACGGCCACCATGCATGTTTCTTCGGGGCCTACCATGGAGTGCTCTGGTCGCGCTCCAACGTCGACCGCCGCCTCGATCGGCTAGCTAGCTGCCTAGCTCTACACGCAAACGCCGGTCCCAGCAGCAGCCATCTGTAGTGCAGCCACACGACCGTCCCCGGGTGTGGATGGGCACCTTTGTCTCGCGCTCGTCGTCCGTCGATTGCGCCCCGCCGCCGCCCAGGGATCCATCAGCACATGCATTGCACGCTCACTAATTAACACGTACTACTACTACTACTACACGTAGAGCACCTCGCCCTGATCGTGCCACGCCCCGCGCCGGCGCCTGCAGATCGACCACACACCGGCTATCATTATTATTGATTGGTCGCCAGCTAGTCACACACACACGGCAGGCTCGCGATTGCGACCCATGTCATCGAGTGGACAGGACTCGTGAGACGTTTTTATCTTGAATGCAGCGGCCAGGCCAGCGGGCGATGGCCTGGGTGGGGGCGCCTGAATTATGGCGATTGCCGACAGGGACGACCTGCATGCATGCCGCCCTGGAGTGGAGCTACCGAGAGCTCCACGTGTAACGTGTGGCAACGCATGCTTGTCCTCTTGCAAGACACACGCTCGGTTCCACGCGCATCCCTTTCAACTACAGTACCTCACAAGTCACAACCGATGTGCAGACTGCAGATCGCCACAGCTGATAGACCGATACTAGTATGTGCGAAGAGCTACGTATTTTTTGCGACTGCCTGAACTTCAGGTAAACAAAAATTTTGAAGCAGACATTTTTTTTTGAGATAACGGGTTGGATTTATTTATATGGTAATATTACATCCACCCTTGGAAGAGATCCTGAACAGAAATAAAATTACATTGAAGAGCTATTGAGGTCCACTTGAGCATCTACATCGTCTCCGGTTGGATTCGAAGCGGCTCGATGTCTTTCTCCACCATTGCCTGGTGTGGAAAAACACCGAAACCGAAGGTTCAAACCGATCCCCATGTCAACGAAGAAATTGTAGGTTTTTGAAAAGGCCCGAGTAGCACAAAGACCAAATCGATGTGCCGTTGAAACGATGAACGCCCAGGCAAACGCCAATCGACCAAATCTTCGTTGCAAGTATGGAAATCTGGCGCCTCGCTCGTCGGTGGTGCCCGAACCCAACCGAACAACAGTAGAAAACCCAAAAAAAGGATTGAAAACTCCAATCCAAACGTGAACACGGCACGACACCTGGCCCCGGGCACGGCCCATATAAAGCACGGCACGACACGGGCTGCAGCGGGCCCGTACATTGCCTTGGGCCTTGTGAGCGGCTCGCCGACCCCCAATCAGCTCCTTCGCTCCCATTCCCCACCGAACCAAATCGGCCCAATAGAAACGGATCCATAGCTTTTCCCAATAGAAACCTGTCCAGTGGTCCAGCTCCCTGCTCTCCCCCTCTCGTCCGCCGCCGCCGCCGCCGCCGCCGCACGCCACGATGCTCGACATCAATCTCTTCCGCACCGACAAGGGCGGCAACCCGGACCTCATCCGGGAATCCCAGCGCAGGCGCTCGGCCCCCGTCGAGCTCGTCGACGAGGTCATCGCCCTCGACAAAGCATGGCGCGAGAGTAAGTCTCCCCTCGTCGCACTTGCCTTAACCTCTTCGAATCCTTCGAGATCCCCGGCCGGCCAGCCGGTCTCTGACCCCAGGGGTTTGTCCTCGTCTCTGCTGCAGGGCAGTTCGAGCTGGACAAGATCCGCCAGGAGCTCAACGCCACCAGCAAGAAGATCGGCAAGCTCAAGGCCGTACGTTCTCCCGTCTCGATCTGCGATGCGCTCGCTGGTCCCTTCTCCTTGTCGCCGGTCTTGGGTTTTGCCGTGATGGCGGAGTCTTTTTTCTTTGCAGAGCAAACAAGAAGAGGAAGCGAAGAAGCTCATGGAGAGCACGGATGAGATTAAGAAGAGGTTGGCAGCCAAGGAAGTCGAGGTGGGGGAGGCCAAGACCACCCTCGACGCCAAGCTTACAACGATTGGCAACATTGTGCACGACTCAGTGCCCGTCAGCGACGACGAGGTTTGCTGCCTGGAGATTTAGTTGGCGCTTGTTCTAGCAATCTCCTTTTTTTCGCTGATGAAGAAATGACTTCCAGCAACTGTTTTATATAGATTGTCATGTGCCAATTGACCTGTTAGTGGTTGTCAGTATTGGGATCCTAAGTAGGATATTTTTTCTTTCTCCAAGCAGTAATGCAGTATCAAGTGATAGTCTTGGGATACTATGAGATTTTTTATTTTCTTTTTAAAAGATCGTGAGACACAAACAAATATATTTGCCAAAAGATAATCAAACTTAGAGGTAACAATTCAGTATATAAACTGACGAGTTTGACTTCATACATGAACACAGACACATACAGATAGTTCTGATTATTTCTTAATCCAAATATTATCTACCATGCAACATTTAGTTGGAGCCGCACTGCAGCAAGGAACAACTAAATACCTAAGTACCTAACTATTATGTTATCACAAATTATCAGTATTTAAAAGTGCATCTATGGATCCTGCTATCTGTATCATGATACTATGATGCTCCTACCCGAAAATAATTCATGGACCCACACGTGTCATTCAATCACTGTAGATACACGATAGTGTGATGTATACTGATACTGACAGTCATACTGTGAGTCCCACCCTAACCTAATTCTCACTCGCACCCTTTGGTAGTTTGGTTAATGAAATTTTACTTGTGGTTTGGTCCCACTACATTATGAAGATAAGGGAAAACATTTCATTACTTCGATACGATGAAATTGGTCATGAACGTCCCTATTCTGGTTCAATCTAGAAATTGTAAATGGCCCCTCAGAATTCCACTTAGTTGCTATAAATCTCAGCTGAACTGATTTAGAGCTGCTTTGTGCAGGCAAACAATGCAATTGTACGTACATGGGGAGAGAAGAGAGTGGAGGAAAATTTGAAGAATCACGTGGATCTTTGCAGGATGCTTGACATAGCCGCATTGGAGAAGGGTATATGCTCTTAACTCCTCTATGTTTAACTGCTTTCTTCCTACTTCTAACTGCCAATATCGCTTATTTAAATCTGTCAAAAGTTACAGACCCATCACTTGCACTTCTTTTCCTTCGGATTTGGAGTACCTTACTTATTTTGTATTTTTAACCTTGCTGCCATTCTGGTATGCCTGCATGTGATTCTGTAGCTCAAAATGCCTTATTAGAGAATGTGAAATACCGTACATGTTATACTAATCATTTGGAAGATGACAGCTCTACTAACTGAACTCCATGAGTCTTACCTGTTTCTGACTAAGGATATGTCTGTAGCTCGGTAGGTTTAATCATTTGCATCCATCCATGCCATACTTGTGGCCAGTGTAAGCTGTGCTATGTCTTCTTGTCTTAGAACTTTTATCTGCTGGTTGTTGGTGATGTAAGTGAGCTTACATGATCTGTTGTTTCTGGAAGGTGAAAGGTTTCCCCTGTAATCATCTGCCTATTTTGTCTTGAACTTTGAACCATCCAAGCATCTAACAGAAAAGGAATCACATTAGATTTATATCCACTATGCAAGTAGAAAGCCATAATTTCTTTGGTGTTTTGTTTCTCTTATTTTCAAGGGTGCCTCTCACAATCTGTTTCCTTTTTTTTTTTTTTTTGCAGGTGCTGATGTGGCTGGTGGTAGGGGTTACTACTTGAAGGATGAAGGTGTTCTCCTGAACCTGGCATTGATAAATTTCGGGTTAGCTTTCCTGAGAAAACGAGGCTTTAAGCCAATGCAGACTCCCTTCTTCATGAGAAAGGAAACTATGGGAAAATGTGCCCAGTTGGCACAATTTGATGAGGAGCTTTATAAGGTAAGAGCAAATGAAATGTTCCCTTTGCCTGCATTTGTGTATGTTATACTTTATCCTTTCAATTCTAAAGCCAATCCATGCTATGACTGTTACAATGTTGCAACATTTGTACTTTCACAGACGCTTAAGCTATGTGCTTTGATAAGAGAATATTTTATTAGCAGCACATGACCTTTAATTGCATTTACCAGGTAACAGGTGATGGTGAAGACAAGTATCTTATTGCCACATCTGAACAGCCATTGTGCGCTTACCATTTAGGTGATCGAATTTATCCTGCTGAACTACCAATAAAGTGAGTAAAATTTTAACTCTCACTAGTTTGCCTTTGGTTGGCGTGCGCTAGTAAATCTGATGGTAAGTGAATTATATGTATGTATAGATATGCTGGGTACTCCACCTGCTTCCGGAAAGAAGCTGGTTCGCATGGAAGGGACACAGCTGGCATCTTCAGAGTTCATCAGTTTGAAAAGATTGAGCAGTTCTGTGTTACAAGCCCAAATGGCAATGAATCCTGGGAGATGCATGAAGAGATGATTAAAAATTCTGAAGATTTCTACAAGGAGGTGAGCGTTGGTGTTTTCTGAGCCTTGAACACGTTTTTTCATCTTGGACTGCCGTCTTAACAATGCTGCAGGTTTTGTGAGCTTGTCTAAACATTGCTGTCATGCTCATCTTGCAGATTGGCCTACCATACCAGGTTGTCTCCATTGTCTCTGGTGCTCTTAACGATGCTGCAGCTAAAAAATATGACTTGGAGGCATGGTTCCCTGCATCAAAAACCTACAGAGAATTAGTGTCCTGTTCAAACTGCACTGATTTTCAATCGAGGAGGCTTGGGATTGGTTATGGACAAAAGAAGGTTAGGTTCTGTCTCGTTTGATTCTTGTAGACGCTTAATTGATCTAATTCACCGGATCAAATTGTTTGACCAATTATACACTTTAATGCATGGGAAAAATCACAGAATGATGAGCAGTCCAAGCAGTTCGTTCATATGCTGAACTCTACCTTGACTGCCACTGAAAGGACTCTTTGCTGTATTCTGGAGAACTTCCAAAGGGATGATGGTGTTGAAGTGCCGAAGGCACTGCAGCCTTACATGGGTGGAATCGAGTTCCTTCCCTTCAAGCAACCTTTGGATGCCAAACAGGCTGGTGATTCCAAATCAAACAAGTCCAAATCAAAGGTCTTTATCTGCTTCTTATTGCCCCTTTCCAAAAACAGTGTTTGAATCCGTATTTTTATCTGATTTTTTTGGCCCCTTTCCTGACAGGGTAATGCTGCCTGATCTGAAACTTGCAAGTTGGACAACTTAGGGATGCTGTGCGTCCTTATGTTAATTTTTGGGCCTATCAGTATTTGTAGCATGACCATCTGGTCTCTCGGTTAGCACATCATTTGATCGATATACTCACACATTGATACTAGATATGATACCTTGCCATCTGGAATATTTGAGCACCGACATCCCCACCCCCATGCTGTTTATCGCTTTCCAACAAAACTATGATTTCTCTCCGGTAGCATACTCCATATGATACTGGGTAATGTTTGTAGTCCGTCGGTGCCGGTTTGCTTGTGTACTGTTTTCATTTTCCCCTTTTTGGGGTGATGGTAGTTTGGCGTGTTTCTGATCGATTCTGAAAGTGCGTCTTGTTTTGGTGCTGTTATGGCTCGGAAACATTGCCTTGGATTCTCTTGGATACGCATACATTTCTCTTGGACTCTAGCATTGCCTTGGATTTGCGGAAATTTTTTTATTTTTATATTTATTTAATTCGTTTTTTGCAGAAATAAATTGGTGTTCAAAGAATTTGCAAATCTATACTTATCCCGCCGGTCCGCGCGGCGTTTTTTAAAAACCGCCAATCCAACCGGCGGTTTTTAAATATAGCCAATTGACGCGACTATAGGATGGCAGTGCGGCATACGCGGACAGAAGGTGGGGTCCACCTGAAAAAACGCCGGGGGAGGCGGCGGTTTTTAAAAAATCCGCCGATTGGGCTGGCGGTTTTTAAAAACCGCCGGATGGACTGGCGGTTTTTAAAAACCGCCGGATGGACTGGCGGTTTTAGACCCATATGGTCCCGTCGTCTCCTTCTTTCTCTTCTCTTCTGCTTCTCTTCTTCTTCTTCCTCCGTCGACGCTCGGGCACCGCCGCCGCCGTAGGAGAGGTGAGGGAGCGGGGGTGGAGGAGGAGCGGGAGAGGCGCGCCGTGCGCAGGTGAGGAGGAGAAGAGGAGCGCTTCCCGCGCAGGAGAGGAGCGGCGCCGCGCAGTGAGGGAGAAGAGGAGGAAGAGAGAGGAGAAGAGGAGGAAGAAGGTAAATTCTTTCTTAGAAAATTTTACAGTAATGTTCCATTTCAACTCCAATTAACCATAAGCGTGCAGTTGTTTATGGTTTATGTAGTATTAGTAATAGTTTAGGTAATATTAGTGGTATCTTATGTAATATTAGCACTAGAGTAGTTTAATTTAGTAGTATTTTATGTAATATTACTGTAATTTCGAGTGGATGGTTTAGGAAATAGGTTTAGGTTTAGATGGAATATTCAATAATTATAATCTATCGAAAAATTAATTTTAAATTAATTGTATGATATGCAAAGAAATGCAGTGACATATGTACTAAGTATTTTTGTTGGCACTGTCGCATTTGGTCAGGTATGTCAGAAAAAACATACTTCCAGATATACTTCGGTGAAGGAGAGATACGTTACGGTCAATTTGGGGTAGATTTGAGTGGGTTCAGGTCAGTGACAAAAGGGCTTGACAGAGCAACTGAGAGGTCATTCCGTTCGGTGTATAACTGGTTCATGAAGTGTTTCAAATTGGATGATAATGAATGTGAATTGCGCATATCAGCAGTAACAACCAGGAGCTCATCGTCTGTTTATTGGGAATTAGTTTCAATAGATAATACTGCCTTCTGGAAGAGGTTTGTTGATGTTAGCCTGCGGCGTGGGTTACCTCTGGTTCTTTTCGTGCAAGCATACGAGAAGGTGATTGTTGAAGCACAAACCACACATGTCTATGATGAGGCCACAATAGTTGAACAAGTGGTAGAAAACAATGTCAATGAGGTTAATGAGATAGGCGATGATGACCAAGCTGAAGGAAGCCAACCCGTTCGGGAGCCAAGGGGTGAGGTAGATGAGGGTGAACACATTCCAGGTTTGGTTGAACAGATGCAGCGGGAGGACACCGAGGGAGATGTACGTGGTGATGAAGATTCAGATAATGACGATGATAGGCCGGTGCAAGTTCCAAGTCAATGGAACAACTATGATCACTCTGAACTGTTGGTGAATGAAGGTGAAACAGTGCCATGGGAGTACAGTGAGAATGAAGTATCTGTGGGTGATATTTACCATAGCAAGATAGAACTGAAAGAGGCTGTGCAAAGATGGGCGGCCAAAAGCTTGAAGAAAGAGTTCAGGGTTGTGAAGAGTAGCCCGCAAGTGTATGATGTGAAGTGCATACGAGATGATTGTCCTTTTAGGGTCCATGCATATATGGGAAAGTATGATACTTTCTGGTCAGTTTCAAGAATTGAACATCATACATGCATCCTTGAAGAGCTAGAAGTTCAGCACCGTAACTTGACAGCTGATTTTGTGGCTCAACATATGTACTCAAAGATAGTAAATAATCCAGGATATGAGCCTAAGTCAATAATCAACAGCATTGATGATGACTTCCAATACAAAATAAGTTACAGCAAAGCTTACAGGGCGAAACAGAAGGCGTTGGAAATGAGATGGGGAACGTATGAAGCATCCTACCACAACCTCCCACGTGTGCTGCACACACTATGTCAGCGTAATCCCGGTAGTTACTTTGAGATCAAGCACTATAATTTGCCTGAAGACCCCACAAAGCGCGTTCTTCAGCGTGCTTTCTTTGTATTGGCGGTGTGCATCAATGCATTCCAGTACTGCCGCCCAGTGCTATGCATCGACGGAACCTTCCTAACAGGGAGGTACAAGGGCACCATGTTGACTGCCATTGCGGCAGATGGTAATAATCAGGTTCTCCCGCTTGCTTTTGCGTTTGTTGAGAGTGAGAACGGGGACAGCTGGTACTGGTTTTTAGAGAGGATCAAGTCATGTATTGTTCAGGATCGGCAATATGTGTGTGTCATTCATGATCGCCACAAAGGCATTATACAAGCAGTGCAAGATTTACAGGAAGGATCTGTACAACGTCAACGAACACCGAAGTGGGTTGATTTGAAGAGTCGATGGTGCATGAGACATATGGGAGTAAATTTTCAGAGTCAGTTCAAGAGTAAGAAACTAACCACTCTTTTTAAGAGGCTTTGCAGTCAGAATCAAGAAAGGAAATTCAATGTTCTGTGGAAAAAGCTCGATGAGCTCACGAACAAGCAGGCTGCCGAACTAAGACGCAGGGGTGTGAATGCAGAACATGAAGAGCCAATTGCAATGGAAGACGTGGGTCTTGACGGTCCGAATGTGCGACGGAGGCCTGGTCGTTCGATCAAGTCGTTTTCTGAGTGGATTGAGCATGAGCCGAAGGAGAAGTGGTCTCTGTTGCATGATGAAGGAGGTGCTCGTTATGGTATTATGACCACGAACCTTGCAGAGGTGTACAACTGGGTCCTACGTGGCAGCAGAAGTATGCCACTGGTTGGGATTGTGGAATTTTATATATACCGCACAACACAATATTTTCGGGAACGCTATCCTAAAGCTGAGAAGGTGTTTCTGGACCACGGCCTCATATATGGCCAGAAATTCTCTGAGTATATGGAAAAAGCAAACAAATAAGCCGCAGGTCACCGTGTCAGGAACATGGGTGTCGCTGAGCATCGATTCGTGGTTCTTTGTCGGGACAAAGGACGGAGAGGAGGAAATCATGAGAGACACGTGCAAAAATGTGTCTTGTACAATAACCATTGTGTCTGTAGCTGCCACAAGCCGAGGTTATACCATAGGCCCTGTACACATGTCATTGCTGCGTGTGGAGAGGCTGGAGGTTTGAATGCCCGTATGTTTGTGTCGCCCTATTTCATGAAGGATGCAATCTATCACACCTGGAAGTCCGAGATATATGGGTTCGCCATGGCCGGAAATTTCACCAGTACTCCAGATGGTGCCCCTGATTTCATTCCCAATCCCCATCCAGACATGAAACAACAGATTGGCCGACGTAAAACCCGTCGCATTCGTAACAACATGGATGACGCCGAAGCTGGCCCACGAGTTGTCATTGGCTCCAGATGCAATGAGTTCGGACACTCGTACAAGAAATGTAATAGTACAGCTCAAGGAACCACAGGGAACATACCTGAGACAGGATCATCGAGCCAAGGTCAACGCAATCGGGGTCGAACCGATGAAGTCATTTAATGTCATTTAGTTGGTGCCATGTATTTGAATAACATGACGTGTAAGTCATGTTAATTATAACTATGTAACTGTTGTCTTAATCGTGTATTGTAATAGCTCGTGGATTTCAAATTATAACTTTGTAACCCATGATCTTAATTATAACTTTGTAACTGTTGTCTTAATCATGTATTGTAATAGCTTCTGCCCGTTTCAATCGTGGATTTTAATAGCTCGTGGTTTTTAATATCTTCTGTTAATTTTCTGCTAGTTCTATGCGATGTTATGCTCATTTTTATGCAATATTTTGTTGATATTTTTGTTAAATGTCTTATAGTTTTAACGAGGACTAACGATTTCAATCATTCTGTAGCGATGGCTGCCCCACAGGGTTACGTGACCCCCCAGCTGCTCGATGCAGCTACGGACATGAAGCATCGGTCGTACTTCAGTGTTGTTTTGGGTTGTTCGCTTGGACACTTCCGTGCACGGGTACCGATGGAGACGATGGCTTTGGACCATCGCTGGGTACCGAGGTTCGCTTCACGTTCTTTTTTATGTTTTTTGGATATATTGAATTGCATCGAAATATATACAATGGTGCACTAACCCGGCTTTTATTTAGGTTACGTGCTTCAGGCCTGCTCCCCCTTGCTCGGTTGGTTGAGGGAGACCGACCACGTTTCAGCTACGACTTCTCCCTCCTGGCAGCACTAGTGGACAGATGGAGATCGGAGACACACACTTTCCACCTCACTGTGGGCGAGATGGCGCCTACGTTGCAGGACGTGTCGTACCTGCTTGGGTTGCCGTTGAGGGGCGATGCCATGGGCCCCACGGACGTCGGGCAAGGCTGGCGAGAGGACTTGCTGGCTCGGTTCGGTCCTGTGCAGCGTAGCGGCACCGCACCGCCCTACAGGGAGTTCGCACCGACGCACACAGGCGGACCACCAAAGTGGTGGATCATTCAGTTCAAGGTGACAATTAGTACGACACAAATGACACCGCTACGTTCGAAGTTTCTAATCTCATAGTTCTAACCTAATTTTAACCTTTTACAGGCGGACGACATTGGAGTTGGTGCGACAGAGTACGAGATTGCCAGGCACTTGGAGGCCTACGTGTTGTGGTTGATGGGCTGGGTGATGTTTTGCAGCTCCGCCGGCAGCTTTGTGCCGAAGCACCTACTGCCTTTCGCACGTTACGTCGCCGACGCTCCACTGGAGGCGATCCCACAGTTCAGCTGGGGCTCCGCTGTCCTAGCGGCGACATATCGTGGCTTGTGCACGGGTTGTTTGAAGAGTTCCGGAGCGGAGCCCATCTTCGGGGGGTGTCCGCTACTTCTGCAGCTCTGGGCTCACGAGAGGTTTCAGATTGGTCGGCCCGCGGTTCTACACATGCCATACCAGGGGTACCCGATGGACGACGTCGACGGCCCGACAATGGGCTCTCTGTGGTGCGACCAACGAGTATGTGCCTTGATCATCTTTTACTTAATTCATGTGTTTGTCTAGTTATCTGCATTAACATTAAAATTGAATGCTTCCCAGTTCGCGTACGCTCACGTGCAGACTAGGAAGTCTTACCCTGACTTCGTAGGCCAGTTCGACGTCCTCCGTGACGATGAGGTTCGGTGGGAGCCTTATTCTCAGGAGGCAGTCGACAGCCGCGCACCTGAGGGCCTGTCACCGCTGTGCGTACGCGACGCAGAGTACTGGAGGACACGCAGCCCACTGGTGTTCGACATCTACGTCGAGGAACACGCCGTGCACCGCGTGCTCCGTCAGTTCGGGCTGTTCCAGGAGATTGTCGTGCCTACGAGCCTTCTACCTCCACACGCGCACAGGTTCGTGATGACGACATGTTCTTACGATTTGTTCATTTTCAATATTTCACAAGGTAATTCGATTAACACAACTAAATTTGAATTGCAGGTTCACTAGACAGGGTCAGTCCGTTGGTCAGTTTTGGACACCCCGTCTAGCCGAGTTCGTGGCCAGGTGGACCACGGCCTTGGATGACGTCGTTATGGAGGGTAGGCCACACGACGATGCTGCCTGGGGTCACTACCTCCGGTGGTACCTACCTAGGACACGAGTTCGCGTCCTATCGACGCCACAGGAGTTACCCCGACGGGCACCGGACGTCACCGACAGTTACCCTACACAGCGAGACCAGGGGGCGTCTCTAGCGGTAAGTTTCTTTACTGAGTTAAACACATCCAAGTTGTACTTACTTACAAACTAATGCAAACTTCATGAAACAGCACGACGTTGTCAGACAGATCCAGGCGGAGGCCATGGCGTGCAGTCGAGCTTCCCTAACCATGACCCCACAACAGCACATGGCGGCCTACGACAAGATTGCTGAGTTGTGCAGAAGGGTTACTAGGTCGTTGTCGTGCCGTGACGACGACGTTGCTTTCCCACTGCAGCCGCCGATGTTCCGTGCACCTGCACCGACCCCACCACCAGCACGTCCTGCTCCCGCACAGACTACGCCGATGACGTACCCGCCGCCAGGTATTTCTTGTACATGAAATATTCATGTAAGCAGGAGTTAGAAAAATATTCATGTGAATGTTACAGGTACCCAGTACGGGACCCACGCAGGACCGTCGACACGTCCCCCTCCGTACTACCAGGACGCCTTTGCCGCAGGGACGTCGTCACGTCCACCTCCCTACTACCAGGACCCCTTTGCTGCGGGGTCGTCACGGGCTCGTCCCATTGACTGGGGTACGTGGCTTCGCAACGGTGCGCGTGAATAATATTCATACTCTGTCATATGAATTCATGCGTTTTTTTTCTGCAGGATATGGCGCTGGCACAACCCCAGAGGATAGCTACGGAGCTGCCCAGGCGGCACCCAGTCCACAAGGAGTAGCAGAGCAGATGGCGCAGTCCTTGTTCGCCTCGCCTACACAGGAAGAGCTTGGTTACTCACAGCTACACGACGCGCCCCCTCGGGCCACTCAGCAGTCAGAGGACCAGGAGGCAGTGCACGATAGTCCCCCTCCCCGACGTACGAGACAGCCACGCGACCCCTTCAGTCACGGGTCACGCCACACTTGGGCTGCCCAGAGAGCGGCACGTAGGAGCAAGAGGGGTCGTAGCTAGTGTGTTGTCATAGGCTGTGTGGACATGCATGAGTTTGATGTGACTGTACATTATGGACCAGTACTTTTGCATTTATGTGCATCGGTTTCTTTTGCATTGGATTCGCTTTAGTCGGGCATCGGATTCCTTTCGTTTGTGCCACCTTTATGATGCTGAGGGTCGTCCCCATCATCATGTCCTCCCACGAGCTTTGCCATGGACCCGGTCCATAGCACGATGTCCTCGGCTATAAATTACGACAACCAGTACTTTTGCATTTATGTGCATCCGTTGTTTCTCATATTAAATCTATCAGTATATGACGCCTTTCAGATTCTAAATATAGCCAACTCAGATACTCATTAGCCACAGCAGATGGATGTGATGCATCGTTGCCCGGTAGCCTTTTCAGGGTTTAGGCAGCACCCTTTTCAGATGGATGTGATGCAACATTGGCCGATAGGCTTTTCAGATACTACTCAATAGCCTTTTCAGATGGAAGTGATGGAACATTGCCCGATAGCCTTTTCAGATAGTACTAAGTAGCCTTTTCAGATGGAAGTGATGGAACATTACCCGATAGCCTTTTCAGATAGTACTCAGTAGCCTTTTTAGATGGAAGTGATGCAGCATTGCCTGCTAGCCTTTTCAGATGTATCAAGAACATTTCAATACACATGTGAGGTGAGCTGAGCACGACTATAAATACACATGCAGGCTTGCACATACTACACAAACAACAAATGGCAGCACCAGCTGGGAGAGGTCGTGGCCGTGGGAGGAGGGGAAACCCACCTCACCACTTTGTCTGGGAAGGATCCTTTGGGCCTGAAGAGTATGAGCCACCACTAGAGCAGTTCCCTCTAGAGGGAATTCACACTTTCATGGGTGCACGACGACTTAGGCCTTACGATGACCGGAGGGAGGAGTGGCCAAAGTGTGCCCATGGGGAGCACTGTGTTGTGCAAGTGTTCGATTCATGGATAGATGGTGGCCGTCGGTTCTATCGCTGCCCCAATGGCTATGTATGCGTAACTATTACCGTCCATTTTATTCAATTTTCAGAGTTCCTAACATTACTTGCTTTTTGCAGGACTACTATGACATGAGAAACTGTCGCTTTGCTAAGTGGGTTGATCCTCCAAACCATCAACACATTGAGGAGTACATCAGTTACCTCAAGGACCGGATCCATGAGCTCGAGGGCAAGGTTAAGTCACTGGAAGAAGATGAGGACAAGAAGACACCTTTGGTTGTAAGCCTAGAGGATAACCCGTTGTGTCCAGATCCATTCTGCAAGTGCCCATACCACCCGAGAAGTGACTGGCCCCCTAAGTCACCACCATCTGGGGGGCATGGGTTCTACGAGGAAGGAGGATCCTCACATTTTCCATCCGCACATTATGCTTAGACATTGAGCAGAATGTGGTCTATCCCTTACCCAGCTTCTAAATTCCCTAAGGCGTGTATGCATAGAGCTGCTTAGGCACTATCACAACATGCCAACCGCAAAATTGTGGTAGGTTGTCTAGGTCATAGTCATTGGTTATTGCATGTTGAAGATGTACCGTAGTAGTAGAATCAACTATGCCAAAAACCATGTACTATGTTGTGGTTATTATCTGCAAAACTTTAAGCTGGGTTTAATTTCATGTGTTACTTTCCCCTCACTTTATTGTGACTTTTTTACATAAATACTGCATCTTCTCGTATCAACCAAAAGCTCAAACCATATCCTGAGATGGCACTGAGAAAAGAGTAAACTGTGAAATTTATGTCATGAAAAAAACTAGAATTATTCTTCTATAAAAAAATTGAAAAAATATAAAATAATTTTTATTCTTATCTTTCAGCATCAACCAAATGACTGGAAAAAGCCAGCCGGCCTATAAACAAATTAAAAAATATAAAACATTTAAAAAAATGCTGGGAAAAAAATAAAGCCGGGCCATCCGGCTTTATTTAAATATAGCCGAATGGCCCGGCGGTTTTTAATCCCGCCGACACTGCGCAGCTCTAATGGCGGGAAATGAAAAACCGCCGGACCAAACGGCGGTTTTTAAATACCGCCGACCCATTCGGCGATTTTTAAAAACCGCCGGGCCATCCGGCGGAACGTTGCCAGGAGGCGGGCCGTGAGCCGCCACGTCATTATATCGCCGGGCGGCCCGGCGGTTTTTAAAAACCGCCAATTGGGCCGGCGGTATACGGCTACTTTTGCAAATTTATGAAATACCGAATTATTTTTGCAAAAAACGATTTAAATAAATATAAAAATAAAAAAATTACTGGATTTGCGTTGCGTTGCGTGGGACATGGGTTACATGCGACGCGAGGGGCGCTACCACGTACTAGCCTAGAATCAAGCACTGAATACAGCTGGCTCTGCCTTTTCACCGCTCAACATGTTGTAGGCCCCACTCCTACAGACTGGAGGTTTGCCATATACATTGGAGATGCCCTGAAGCAAGGAGAATCGGAGGTGCCCATTCCTATAGTATGCGTCATGTTGCTTGCTAGTACCAAAATCAGTGCAGGGATATGCTGCGGTTGCTATATCACCAAAATTCAGAGCAGTGGTAGCAGCCGAGCGGCAAGCAGCAAGAGGAGCAGGTTGCACACGATCGTGTAACGTGTCGGCGAGTCCTTGGCGGTCAACTTTCACGGCCGGTCGTCGGCCATGGCCACGGAAAGGGAAAGCGAGGTCAACTAGGCGCCGTATGGTGGCTTTCTGGGATGCGGGGCGGGGTGGCACCGGCCCTGGCACAACACGCGCCCGGATGGATGCATCGTGCTCATGCATGCGCCTCCTCCGTGATCGCAGCTCGCAGGCCGCGCGCGCGCGGGTCATCGGAACTCGAAACCGGAGCGGCTTCCATTTGGAGTATGCATCGGGACTCGCAGGCCGCCCCCCTTGCCGCTTCCGTCGCTAGCAGCTAGCTAGCTCTGGCTACTCTAGTTGCGAGGGTGTCACCATTCCAAGGAAGCAGGGGACCGGCCTGCTGTGCTGGCACAACAAACATGGGAAAATCCATCATCCATTGCTGCTGCACTTGCAGAGACTAGAGAAGGTAGGTGACGCAGACAATGTCCTAGCTCAAGGCAGCCTTGATGGAGGAGATGAACATGAACGATGGCCATGAGCAAGCACTGATAGGCGCTAGCCCTGGTCTGGTGGTGGTGTCAAGTGGATGATAAATAATATAGTGTGCAAGTGGGGGCTCTTTTTTGAGCTGCTCATCAGATTCCTCCTACATGCTGATGGAGACTGACCGCCCCTCTTCTCTGACCAAGCTTTGACGGACTGGCTGAGAGAGATGGAAATCGATGCCCATTCTGATGCTGATGATCAAACCGGGCGGGCAGCAGTTTCGTCCAAATCCTTCCATGATCCGACCTCCGACAGTCGAATTCCGGGTCCTCAATTGGCATTGCATGATTGACGACGACGGCGATCAACGACTGTTTGCTGATGATGTGGGGACACGTAGCCATCATGCCTGCGTCTGCTAGACGCTCATCACTCCTAGGGTGTGTTTAGATGGTTGAAAAAAACACTGTTCCAAACTGAAAAGCACTGTAGAATTACTGTAGCACTTTTCGTTTGTTTGTGGTAAATATTGTCCTACTATGGCCTAACTAGGCTCAAAAGATTCGTCTCGCAAAGTACATCTAAACTGTACAATTATTTTTTTATTTCATCTACATTTAGTATTCCATGCATGTGCCGACATTTTGATGTGACGGAAAATTTTCTTTTTCATAGTGAATTTTGAGAGAAAATTGGGGTACTAAACAGGGCCCTACTACCATGCATCACCGGTAATTGATCCTCTCCTCGCTCTCGCCGTCCGGTAGGTCCGGCCACCTGCCTAGCTAGCCTGTCATCATGCTCTGTCTACACTAGAGTGGCCAAGGCGTCCATTACAAGGTTGTCACCGTTGGATTGGATACGCATACGACGATACAACTTAAAACCAACGAGCAACGGAAACACTTGCCTTCGCCTCCTCGTGACGACTGACGACATTCAGCTAGGGTACACGAACCAATGATACTAGGTGTGTAGGCACTAGAAACGCTGCCTTCTTGTCATCCAAATTAAACTCGTGCTGCGCAGTTTTCACAGACTTGGGATTAATAATTAATTAATACCCACACAAATTTCAAATACCACCACGAACGAAATCTCGTGTCCTCTCTGACACTGAAGGTACCGGCCGGTGAATGATCGCAAATCATGCGCGGGGATTTCGTATGTACAATACAGTATTCAAAAATGGAAACCCCGGCCCTGCCGCCTTCCTAATAATGTTCCTCAAACACATCCCAACAAGCACGTCAACCACCAGATGTGAATCGAACGAATCCTCTGAGAAATCACGCAATACTTCTTCTTCTTCGTGTATTTGCTTGCTACTCCTTGCAAACCGTTGTTCCGATTCGCATTCCGACAAGAACAAGGGGATAGAAAACAAATGAAGGAGGAGGAGGAAGAAGAAATGTACAGCAGCCGGGGGCAACTGCACAGTTGCACCTGCACCCATGGGAAAACTTGCCTGGCGCCCCAGGCAGTCATCCAAACAGCCCCGCGCCGAGGATCATCTCACTCATCTGTTGTCCGGGAGCACGGCGGCGGGAAGCTGGTGGTCGCGGCGGAGCCACCGTGACGCGCCGGAGGCGAAGAGCGAGAGCCAGGCGAGGAGCGGCGTGCCGAGGAGGACGAGGCCGACGGGCACCATCCACAGCTGCTGGTGCGCGGGGTGGAACGCCACGGCCCACCACACGAGCACGCCGGCGCCCGCCAGCCCCACCCCCGCCACGCCCGCCGCCGCCGCCCACCGCGCCGCCCTCGGCTCCGCCGACCGCTGCTCCTCCAGGTCCAGGTGCAGGTCCATGGCGACGTGCCCGCGGCCAGGGCCAGGGCCAGGCCCGCTCCCCACGCCGCCGCCGCCCGCCGCCTGCTTGTTGTCACGCTGCGCCATCGTGGTCGCGACGACAACGACACGGGCTGCCCCCCGAACGAGACGAGGCCGGCGGTCCGAGAGACAGAGACTCCGAGTGAGTGAATATACGAGGGAGTTGAGAGCGGAGCGGGAGTGGAGTACGTGGGGGAAGGGCAGGCAGGGGAGGGGTCATGTGGCCGGGGGGTTATCTGGTGCTGGCCTTGGTCGACGCGCGCGCACGGGGGTTTTAATTTGTTTTACTGCCTGCCCTGCCCCCAACTGTTTCCATTCCACGTCGGAGCAACAAGCTGATCCTAGCTTGTTGACCCCAAGAGGGCAAGAGCACGGCTGCAGCGGGTGCACCGGCCGCTTGTCGCATCGTGCCGTGCGCGTGGGATCATAGATGTCATGGGCATGGCAGTCCATGCTGTGTTGGTGCGCTTGACTTGAGCGGTGGTGCAAGGGGCGCATGGAATGGTGGATAGATGGAAGGGTCCGTGCTATTTTGTGACGCGACGGCGGTGCATGGTTGGTTTCTTTTTCTTGGCTTCCTACTAGTTCATTCATTCCTTGTACTGGGGGTACTCTTTCTGTAGGCAAGAGTCTGCATTTCTCGACGTGGTTAGCGAGTACGTACGATAGATTGGAGATTATTTACCAGATTACTTTGAAGGCCCCAGCAGTACAGTTGTAGTGTTGCGTGTGTTGTTACATAGGAGTATGATCGACTTTGGAGTGTCCATCCATCATCAGTAGTTATGCTACACTGCCACTATTATTGAACCTTACTATATATATATATATATATACTGTATGAGATTAGGAGTAGGATAAACACAGATACGGCTGACCGCTTGACGTCCCTCTGTCTAGCTAGCCTCCAAATAAACTCGCAAGGTTCAGCCGTCAGCAGAAACCGAAGCCCGTCGTCTCCGGACTCCGGCCATTCTGCCGAGACCCCAGGGCCCGGGGGAATATTTTGCTCTAGGTCGCCGAACCACCACTGACGCCGACCTCTGTGTTGCGTTGCGTTACACCTGTTCACAGGCAAGACTAGATAGGAGCCCCATCTGCTTGCCCAAAGCTGATCGGAGTAGACGACGCCCGTGTGTCCTGTGCTTTGGCCGCTGTCCACCGTTTACCGCTTCTACCACGGCTGTAGTAGTGTGGTCCAATGTTTTTGTCTGGCGGCCAGGCGCAATCTCTGAAACACAAAGTGGAACACAGAAGGTGCAACAGCACGCTGGCCCGGCGAATATTTCAGCTCAAAACTCTCAATCGATGTGACACAAGACGAGATGCTTTCTGGCGTTTTTTTTCCCCACACGGAGCCCTGGATTGGATGTCAGTCAGGCGGCCAGGCTTGAGCCTCATCTATACGGCGCGGAGTCCCGGACAACTTTCCTAAAATTTCTAGACATAGATAAAGAGGGAAGAGAAAAAAGAAAAGAGTGGTAGAAGACAGCTCCAGACGTATTACTCCTAGATCAGCTAGGTATTAATCTTATTAAATCTGTCACTGACAGTCAGCCTAATCGACGGAACCTTAAACCTCGCACCGATTCCTCCGTGGCAATAATTACGGTGCTGCTCACTGTCACCGCCTGCGCACGAACTGACGAATTACAAGAAACTGTAACCTGACAATCACCTTTCTGCAGCTATCAGCAAGGCGATTATTCTGGCGTACAGGTCCAGCGGAAGAAAGAAACAGAGGGGACCGAGATTTTTTTCTTTTTCAATGAAAGATGTCATTGCAAGTAACATCTAACATGCAAAGTTCCCACCGCAACTCGCCAACTCCGCTGCTAAAATCACAATCCTAAAGCATTTCGAACCATATGCTACCAGCCTACCACTCCTACTTGGTATTCTACGTGCTTTTTGTAAAGTCAGTCAAGATCGAGGCAGTGAAAGCTCACCCAAAGGGTTTCTCTTCTCCACGTTATTGTGCACTTTGCTGGGTTCTTCTAGTCGATCATGTTGAAAGCACAACTGATCTGCGCCTCCTCTCTTGTGGTTGCGGCAGATATGGTTAGCGTGAAATCACCGGAGCATCTGCTCGGGGCTGGCTGAACCATCACCTGTGGCAGCTCCCGCATGATTTTAGATACCTGGAAATAGTCAGATATCAGTTTGCCTGACATGCTGGAATTCACAGGGGAAATATGAGACTCCAAATGATATTGCCACACCTTGATTTCCCTCGCAATCACAGCAAATCAAAATAAAAGCAATCCACCGTACACTTACAATAACAGTGATAAAATCTCGATGTATCAGCAGCATGTGAAATGTCCTAATCAGGAGAGGAGCTGGACTATTAAAGAAATAGTCTCAGGTGCCACTTGCATATCATAATTGGACAATTGGTACATTGTATCAGGCGAATGACAAAAATCATGGTCTGATTTTGGCATTACACGGGGACGGACAGACATCCCAAGGGTAAATAAATAAAAGAAGTATAAGCAGGCTCAACTTGAGTTAAAGCTTAACACTATAGAACACAATTTTTCACCTAATCCGAGTTCTGTTTCTCCTCGATGCTTGATTGGCTGAGAATAAAGACGCCAAGAATGATAAGGCTGGCGCCTGCAAACCACTGCACAAGCACGTCCCCGTGTCAAAAAAAAAGTTGTGTTCAAAGCATTAGAAAGTAGTAATCTCTAAACAATCATACCAACTAACGGAAAGAAATAAGCAAACATGTTGTAAGAATTAATGAAGAATTGAAATGCGTTAAATCTTTCCAGTCAATTTGTCAATACAGATCATGTGGAATAAAGATCTCAAAGGATCATGTTGTATATCAAAAGTGCGTGAGCAATGAACCACATTTTGTAGGCAGTTGTTCAAGCTATGGTTCTAGTCTTCTAGATCATCTTTGCTGCCTACAAATAACTGTTCCAGTGTGCTATTTTCTTGTACATATTGGTTATACATCTCGAGATACCACTGTTTAAAAGAGGATACTAAAGTGAAAATCTTTTTTCAATCGTATGACTCATCACATCAGCAATAATTGAACGCTTTCTTCGACTAACTGGAAGAAAAGATTTAAAGAACAATTTACCAAGGTTAAACTAAGGGAATAGACCAGCCAAACATGTTGAAATGTGACACGATGGCATTTGATTATATTCTATATCCTCCTAGGGTTTGCTGTACATTCTTCTCTATTTTTAGCTCCTCAAGGATGCGCCGACTCCTATACTATGGTAGAAGCAATTTCGGATGTAAATTTTATTCAAAAGCGGAAATTAGAAATCTAGGAGAGAGATCATGTATAGTTCACTTCTCTTTATGATGAGTTGGTGACCCTCAGGACGCAACACAGAAAACAAAAAAATCCTCATGTTACCTTAGAAGGCAGGGGCTCATGAAACAGGAAATACCCTGCAAGCCCAGACGAGATGAAGTTGGCGGCAAAGTTTGTGACTGTTGCCTGGAGGGACGACAAAGCTTTTAGGCTATTGACATAGCACCCCCACATTGTCACGTTGAAAAGTATCACCATGCCATATTTGAGGAGCTGTGTTAGATAAGATCAGAGTAAGTGACAGTATGAGCTGTGTCATGATGGAGCGAACTGAAAGTATTGGCATATTACTAAGAAAGAGCTACTTTTGTGTTTTCATTTGATAAAAGATGCATATATTTTGTTTTCCCTTTCTCCAGATGCATGGTATTTTCATATCTTATCTAAGAAAAAACATTTTGCGACAGAGGACTTAAATGTTACTTCAAATTAATTTAATAAATGTGTGGTTGTTACAGCTAGTGAGGTAATTACAGCTAGTCAGGGATCGGACCCCTGGGGTAATTACAGCTAGTGAGGTCTTCTTCACAAGTTGGTGTCAATACTCTAGCGCATCACAAAAATCGACCGAATTCCCTTTTGAAATGCGTCTGTGTTCATTATGAACAGAGAGGGTCAAAATCTACAGTCAAGTTATCTGATAGTACAAACTCATTGGCTAGCTCGAAGCTCCCAAGCCTCCCAAAAGGGAATCTCAAATCGTATAGGGTGAGCAAGAGGTAGAGGGAGAGGACGAGAGAGCAGGAGGGGTAGGTTGGTGGCGCTGTACCAGAGAAGCGAAGAACTTGGCGGAGATGGCGGCGAGCGCGGCGTTGAAACCCGCCGCCAGGGCCCAGCCGTATCCGCCGCTATTCGCCATCCCTGACCTCGACCTTACCGGAGATCCGCTCCGCGCCTCCGCCTACTGGTGTGGTGTGCTTGGAAAAAGGAACGCTGACCGGAGAAGGGCCGGCGGAAGACGGGAAACTCTACTGGGCCGAGGAGGCCCAAACGTCGAGCTTGCCCCCGCGGTACATGGGCCCTTCCTAGCACACACGCTGGTCCTGAGTGCCCTCGTCGGCGAGGGCGGTTCCCCGAGGTGGGCGTCGTGCCGTCGTTGTCCCCACGAGGCCACGACGGCCGCCCTGGTGGGCGAAGCTGATGCGGATGCACGGTCGGCGGCGTTTCCCTAGGCACCTGATCCACTGCGACCTGCAGGTACGCGAACTGGGGTTCTTTCCGCTCCTAAACTTGGACCCTCGATTGCCTTCATCACCTCAACAGGTAGGAAAATTCTATGAATTCCAGGAGGCATAATGCATTTGATTTAGAGCTCGTTTAGATCAACTAAAAATTGATGTGCTACTGACCATTAGCTAGCATTAGTTGTAACTAATTTATGCTAATAGCTTGTACGCATATTACCTAAACTCAAATATTAGCTCCGCCTGTTTAGATGTTAAACCAACTAATTTTTACTAGCTGACGATTAGTTTGCGTATACCTAAATAAACCCTTGTCAGTACATGTGCACTATTCACCACCCCCAATGCTAGAACATTTCTTTTTCCTCTAAGAAAGATCGAGAATACCACTAAGGGTGGGCATGGATGCACCCAACTAATTGTTAGATGTTTAAATTTAGTTGGTATAGATCTAGATAGTCTATCTAATAGACCACCTAAAAGGTGTGCACTCTATTAACATCTACTACTGTCCTAAGTTACACAAATTTACCAAGTTTATATAAAAGAATTATCTAATTTTATGGTGAGAGTTGAATAAATATAATTTATTTCATCATAAAAATAGCATTAATTCTCTATAATTTATGTGGTGTTATATACATATATATTTGGATTATACTGTGAGATGCATAGCATAGTATTCAGAATGCATATTGTGCATGGAAACTCTTAGGGCCTGTTTGGAACGCAGGAATTTCACAGGAATTGTGCAGGAATTTCACAGGAATCAGTTCAGTTTCACAGGAAAAACGCAGGAACGGGGAAATTTTTCCGCGTTCCAAACAGGGCCTAAGCAATTTTCTTGCTTGACGTATTCAAAGATATATTTACCTTCCAAACTAGTGTGGTGTTCGTTATTCTACTACGTCTACATGCCTTCCAGCTGGGGGTGGAACTTGGAAGCCATGCATGCATTGACAATCCAGAAGTCCGTAGTGCTATGCATGTTAGATCACATCAACGAAAAATAAATCACATATATGCCTGAATGCCATGCATCTCTTATGACTCTGCACAGAGATTGACAGATGAAAATTACAATCACATTTGTTGAGAACCATACAATTAAAAGGGAAGAAGTAGAAGGGAGAAAAAGAGAGAACCAACTTTCAGGTATATAACCATATAATATATCACATGCACCATCCCATGCATGCATCCGCGCCACATCGTGCACACGCTCATTTCTCGAACACACAGAGTCCAAAGTCGCCGTCGCCGCCGGCCGGTCCGAGCAGGCCTGTCCACCTCTCCGCCTCCTCCCTGCCGTCGCTGTTGAGGAACAGCAACGCGGCCATGTCATCATCCTCTCCATGGTCCAGCTGCGTGCCCGCATTATTGGCAGCCGCCGCCTCCAAGCTGCCGCCGGCGCCGGCAGCGGCGCATTCCGCGGGGCTCAGCTGTGACGCGACGAACTTGTCGAGCGCCCTCCAGTCCGTGGCCACCTCATCAGCGCGCGCCTTCTTGCCCCGCCTGCCGCCGTCGTCGGCGCCGTCCACCTCGTCGGCTGACGCTTGGCTCTTGTTCGGCGCGAGCTGCGCCGACGGGCTCTCGAGCTGCGGCAGCTCGACCAGGTGGCTGGAGTACTGCAGCAACGCGGCGGCGCCGTCCAGCTCGGCCTCCTGCTTGAAGCGCGCGCTCTTATTGGAGTGCCGCCTCATCTGCGCGTACGCGGCGTCGGGGTCCACGAACGCCGCTGCGTCTGCGGCCGCCGCACCCATGGCCATGGCGTTGACCTCGCGGTAGGAGTAGCTGGAGTCCCATGCCATTGCCATGGTCCTTGCCGGGTATGCTGTTCTCTTCTTGAACGCCCGGCACACCACCCAGCCTTCTTCCTGCGGCACGCGTAATAAATTAGCTTGTTAATGTAATCGCGTAGGTACGGTGAAGTGGCCGGGATTTGCAATAATATAGTAATAAAAGAAAAAATAGATAATCAGAATTTTATTTGCCTCTACTTATCTCCACTGTTTGTGATAGTAGTGGAGGGATGAAAAATGACTGACCAGTACTTTTAACTTATTGATGAGCACCAGTAGTAGCTAGTTGCATACAGCTCGCAAACAATGGCGCGTGCAAGAACGTTCACACTGAGAAACCCTAACTAGTTACATGCACGCGCATGCATTTGTATAGGGAAAGCTTTCGTGAGTGGTGAGGTCAGGAGACTAACTGAGTGAATGGATGAGAGCCTGCCTGCCTGCCTAACTTTATTCACGAGAATAGAAGTGTATGGAAGTTTCAAGGGTCAAGTCTCAGAAAAGGGAGACTTATCATCTGAGAGCTATATAGGAAGTATAATTTGCTTGCTACTGATGCTGTATGGTCCACTAGATAGTACTGGTGTTGACACGCATCTTGGACTCGGTAGAATTGTAGTGCGCTGCGCACTACTTTAAAGATCTCTTGGTCTCTGTAACTGAGACATTGAGCCTTATCATATTATTAACTGCCCGATGCATCACTAAACCAGGAGGTTTACAACTCAAGATGGTTATAGATAAGCCAAACCAAGACGGTACTAGTAGCTAGTGTAGAGCATAAGATCTTGAAGTGAAGTATCAACGGTGTCCAGGCTACTCAATTAATTTGAAGACACAGGAGTATGCTTATTATTAGTGCAAATCTCTTAAGGTAAAATAAGGTATGTAGATAGCTGATGAGACTAGGAGGGAGATTATGGAACTTGCCTGTGGCGGCGCATTCTCGTCTGTCTCGAGCCGGTACTCATGCATGATCCAGTCGGTCTTCTGGCCGTTGGGTGCTCTGCCCTTGTAGAAGACGAGCGTCTTCCTCATGCCGATGAGGCGGGTCTTGTCGTGCACCGCCTTGTCCCTCCCCGTCGCCTTCCAGAAGCCGGCCATGGTGGCCCTGTTGGTCCGCGTCCCCGTCGGGTACTTGCGGTCCTTGTAGCTGAAGAAGTACCAGTCGTTCTGCTCCTCGTACCCGATCCCGCAATGCTCTGTTGGTAATTTGGTTTTGCAATCGTCGATAGGTAGAAGATCAAGATCAATCATCCACACAACCTGATGAATTGTGAAGTAAACCATCAAGGAAGGTATCTGTAGTGTATAGACGATGTATGTACCTTGGAGATCCCATGGCTCGATGCGGTAGAGATCGATGTCGCGAATGACGTCGAGGTCGATCTTCTGGGAGGCCACCTTCTTCCTGAGGTAGTAGCCGACGAGCTCCTCGTCAGTGGGGTGGAACCTGAAGCCAGGGGGCACGCAGGATTCCATGGAGTCCATATGATCACCTCCACCACCACCAGCAGCAGCAGCAGCACCTGCGCATCAGATTCAGCGACGCCTCAGGCCTCAGCCCCTCCTAAATAAATAGCCATCCTCCCACCCAAATGATATAGCTCGCGAGTAGCGGCACGCGACTGCACTAGGTAGTAATAAAGAAAGAAAACAGCAAGTGCTTGCATCGAATCCTCTGCAGTTTTTTAGTGGAAAGGCCGGCCGGCCGGCCAGGGGAAACAGACGACAGCGAGTGCTTGCAGGAGTGAACAGTGCTCCTGCTTTGGCTGGGAGAGGAAGGATATACTACTACTATTTACACTGAATGAAATGAGTAGCATGCAGTACTCTATGGCCCGGTTTAGATCCAAATTCTTCTCCCAAATTCCACTATGCAAAAAAAAGATTCCCCATCACATCAAAATGCCGGCACATGCATGGAGTAATAAATGTAGATGAAATAAAAAATTAATTGCACAGTTTAGATGTATTTTGCGAGACGAATCTTTTGAGCCTAGTTAGGCCATATGAAGACAATATTTACCACAAACAAACGAAAAGTGCTACAGTGTATTTTTCAGCGCTACAGTGCATTTCAGTCCCAATTTCAGCGGATCTAAACACAGCCTATACCGGGCAGACAGACAGACAGACCAGACTGAAGGGCCAGTGCGAATGTGCGGTGGAGTGTACTAGTGTGTATGGGTTTCAGTGCAGCCATGCCTGCTGGAGTGCTGGTAGTATAGTGTACTCCCTAGTTCGTAGTAGTAGAGTATATGATCAGCAGGGCAAGGGTACGGCAAAGCCTGAGCAGGGGAGGCAGCAGGGACAAATGTAGGGAAGCTACAGGCCTCCGAATGATAGTGTCGACTGTGGAATCAGAGGCATGTGGGCTATAGTCAGCAAAGAATTATAGCGTCACTGCAGCCGCAGGATGCATGGTCTGGCTGGCTGGCTGGCCTGCCTCTCTGGTCTGGTGCAACTTGCAGTCAGGAAGTGCATTTGAGTGTACGTACGAGATTGTGGTCTCTTGATGCCTGAAGTTAGCTAGAGATTAATTAGAACTATATATATATATACACACACGTGTATAATGTTCAATGCGTACATCCATGATCCATGCTCAGCTACTTAGGATCGGAGCTATTCTTACGTATGTGCTCTCATTCTCATGCATGGTCACCATAACGCTCTCATGAATTAACCGTTCGCGCAATGCCAAGAAAAAACTGCTTCTGTGAATTTCTGGGATTAACATTTCCCAAGGATTTTCCATTTTTCCACATTTTTTCAAGGAAAAATAAACTATTTTCACCTTAATTCTCCAAAATCCCTTAAAAAAAATAGAGTTGGAGGGTAAAAATTAAAGAAAACTACTAGTTAGAAAAGCTGATGCCATTCGCTGGTCTTTGCCGGCTGGAGGTGGCGCATGCATGCACGCGCTTGCATGCCTGCCGCCCGCCGCGCCGGGCCGGGGCGTCTTGGTTTATAAAAAAACAAAAAACATTAGGATAAGTGGGGCTGGTAGTGGGACAAAACTCAAGAGAAATAGAAACGTGATGAAGGAAGGAAGGAAGGGACGGCCCTTTTCTTGGATCAGGCCTGCCAAAAAAGCTACTGCTAATCCGCCGAGGCAACAGAGGAGGAGGAGAGGGCCGGCCGGCCGGCCGGGAGGAGCCGCAAAAGCTAGCTAAGAGTAGGCAGCCAGCCGGGGCCGGGGCCGGGGCACACTGCATGCATGCGACTCTCGGTCGTTGCCATGCCGTGTGGCTGCGCCTGCGCCGCCTCTGACCGCGCTGTCTCTTTGTCGATGGATTCCACGGCAGGAATTGAAGGAGAGCGAGCGCCCTATATTTGCTGTGGTTCTCTATAGCTGCTAGGAAGAGGAGCATCTTGTGTGGCAGGGGCATGGAGATGGAGGCAGGGCAGCTACCTGCTCCACCGCCGTGTAGTCTAGCAAGAGGATGATAGGTCTAAAGCAAGGTCCAGGGGTCCGCGCCATGGGGAGTAAATCATTTTTGATGTTTCCACTTTGGCCGCTTGTGGTGGGGGTGCATGCATATGACTGCGTGAGAGGGAGAGATGCAAACTTTCCCTTCAGTCATCACTAGTGGATCTCCCCTTCCATATTTCCTGCCCCACTAGAGAAATCATAAGAGATCGGTGAAAAGGATTCTCTCTATTTGCCATATTATCCTTATTAATCGTCTACTGCTCTATATGTATATGTCATTTCCTTCCTCTTATATTAACAAAAAAAAAAAACACCCGGTTCCTCCTAAGCTGGGTCTTATTTTAGGAGAAACTATATACCCCAGCTATACTTGAAGGGAAATAATACCGGGAGTACAAAAAAATGAGCCAGGAAATAATGCAATGATTTGTTCTACTTGTGTTCCTCAAAATTTTTACTACACATATATGGATCCTCTATCTTGCAATGAAATCAAAAGTGCATCTACCTCGCAATAATTTTATTAGATTTGAATTTATGAAAAAGAATTGTGTTGGTAAAAAATTTTCCATTTGTGTGACCATGTCCGTGTCTTAAAAAAGTTACTCCCTTTAATTTGGTTCCTAATTACTAGGCACGATCACCAAAATGTTTTGAGCAATATTTTCTATTAGAATATATAAATAAACATCTTACACCTTTATGAAAGTAAGTTTCAAGGTAAATACATACATATGACATGACCTTCAATATTCTAAACTATTTTAAAAGTTATTTATAGTCAAATATTTAAAAGTTTGGCTCAAACGTTGTCCAGAATGCATGTCAAGTATCTATCTAGGAACTGAAGGGAGTAGTAAGGTAGAGATCAGACTGAAGGTTATGTATAGATATGAATGGTTGGAACCAATAATGCAGATGGTGAATCCTAGCTAGCTTAAAAGTTCCATTAAGAAAATGATGGTATGGTTCACAAATTGCAATTTCCACCTCAGCGAAAAGGGTTTACATATGCGGCAGGGGAGCTAGGTAGGAAGATGGTGGTCCTAGCTATGTAGAATGTCTGTTGGGAGCCACCTGTTGCGGTTTAACTCATTCCCAATGATATGCATATAGTCCATATTCTCCTAGGGTCATATATTTTCTGTTCATATGCGTTGCATTAATTATAACATATATTTCTACACACATAATCGCTATTTTACTTGTACGAAACAGCACATATAATGAAATAGCGCATTTTTCTTTGAAACATGAAGGTGTGTTCAAATACTACTGTATAAGTCAGGTACAAGGAGCTTAAATTTGTGCACAAGATGATCATGTAGGCAAACAGTATCGTTTTTTGGGGCCATTAGAATGTGACCTCAAGTAATAGCCACCTTAATTAAGAGTTAAGATTATATCGATGCTTGGCCACCAATATAATGGAAATAAATAAGTGGAGATGGCAAGGCAAATATTTCTGATTGCACTTAACCATTCATTTATCTTTTGGTGAAAAGTAAAAGAAAGCTGGTAAATGAATAGGTATGATCATTATAAATGCCTTTCCAGAGAGAGATGAAAATATGATTGTACATGTGCTCAATCAGATGGAAGTTCACACACGCACGCATTCTCATTGTTTTCACAAATAAACTTTGGCTTCACCAAATAAAAGGTTTTATATTTACCTATTATTGTTTTCGCAATAGGATGCTGAAGAAAAAATATTGGAGTAAAAAAATGAGGAGAACGCAGGGCTTCAAGGTAGCTGCAAACATTTAGACCGAGTTAAGCATTATTTATACATACTGCAGCACTGCTCGCATCAATCTAACCACAATCTTATTTTTTTTTTTAGAACAAAAGCTCTGGATTCATATGCATGCATATAAGATAACTAAGTACAACAGTACGATTTTCTTTAGTTACTGTCGCACTGAAAGTATAAACATATCCTTGGTTGGTTTTTACTAAAGTGCATTAAAGATTTTCTTCTCTCTTACTGTGCATCTTCTTATTTTTCTTCATTGATTCATGGGGAAAACATGTATGATGCTGCCTTGATCGGTGGATATATATAAGTGAATTAGGCTCTGACGGGTACGGTATGTATGTGGATTCTTGGCAATCGATCAAATAGGCTGGTGAAGAGGAAAATAGGGTGCCTCTACCTTCAGATAATACTAGCCCGGCTGTGTTAGTTTTGATCCAAGCAGAGAGGAAAAGAAGAGATCAAACAAAACCAGATCAAAACTAAACGGCCGAGCTTCCTAATTAATAGATCAAGATAAACACGGCGCCGGATTGATCTTCCGGCCAGGTCGATCATGCATAACCAGTACATGCAAGGAATTCTAAGCCTTGAAACTCACCTCAGATAGATAGGATCGGCGATCCTCTACTGATCTATACACTGGCTGCTAGCCTGCAGCCGCCGAGCTCTTGTCAGAGAAAGTGTATGTATGCGTTCTTGATCTCTCGGAATATTGAAGCTAGCTCGCAGCTTATGTTTGGAAGAATAAATAGCTTGAGGAGGAGAGGAGAGTGAATGAAGGAGAAAGGAGGGGGGAGAAGGTGGCGAGTATAAAAAAGGGACGGGGTCGCTCTCCTTTCCGTCGCGCGTGGGCGAGGAGGAATGAAGGCCTCTGGGCCCACGTGGGCCCGTCTGGTGACATCACGGCTTCTTCTTCTTCTTCTTTGGTACTCTTCTTTCATTCCCCTTTCCCCTCTCTCTGGCTTCTCCATGGTCCATGCATGTACTGCAGTACAGTCACTGACAAAAGAAACCTTGATAGCAGTAGCCTGCCTTGGATCGAGCCTGATGTATACTGGGCATCTTGCAGATGGTGTTTACATTGCTAAAGCGAAGCCTAATTTAGCTATCAGTAGCCACCAGTTCGCTAGCTACTTGCAAGCCACGTTTAATCTAGCTAGGGCTCTACTGCGTATACATATAACGTCGATCCCAGCTTGCATAGGTATGTACTTTGTTGTGCATGTCTATTGTTATGCTTCATCTAAGATTTCATTACTTGATCTCTCTCTATCAATGCGCTATGGTATTTAACTATGAGTTCCTCACATTGTTTTCGAAGAACTAGTATATCATTCATAATTTTAACTGACATTGACTAGATACAAGAGATAAGATCTCATAGGAGAAACATAACCACCTGTTTTTAATCAATCGGCAATGTAATTAAGGGCAGTGTAAATTAGGTTCTGCAATATTTTCTTCCGAAGGGAAATGGGGGGCATGGATGCATGATTGTGAAAATGCTTTTCAACTATGGCTAAGTCTGTTTTTGTTGCAATCAAGTGTGTGGTCTTACAAACGGTACCACGCTGTGCTTTCAGCTGTTTATAGAGAGGACCATGCTGCCTGGATGACAGATGAACCAATTACACTCAGCCGAGCTGCAGGCCCCGTACAGTTGTCCAGGTATCATGATGGATCCACTGTATCATTGCACTAGCTATGTTTCTGTTGAATGAACTCACACAGCTTGATCAGTCATCTGCAATCGATCATATTATTTTGATTAATAATGTGATATAAGCATCAAGATATTTTGACTAATTAGTAATATACTGTTGATTATTATCTGATACATATAAAATACATATACCAACCTGGCAACGTCAATTAAAAGGCAGCGATGTGGCATCAACTCGCGACAGACACTGAAAATTTCTTCTCTGCTGTGCTTGTCATGCAATAATACAGACCGGCAGGCGGACCTCATTCTTTGATTATCATTTTGTGTCCAACCTTGAAATTTGTGCTGTCAGCCTTAGAGCATGCACCAAACTGATGAGGGACTAATTGCATCTGTTAGCCTTAGCCATTAGCATTTCATCGATTATATTTCCAGAAGCATGATCAGTGCGAATTATGATGTCGATAACACACTGAGGGCGTAGGCATGCATTACAAAACATGCTGTGCAAAGCATGATGCCACCTACTACCACTGTTAGGGGCAACAACAAATCCTTGTTTGACAAGAGTGAATCAAATTTGGGAACCCTCACATAATTCCGGTTCTCATTGCTTGCTATCTAGCTGCTGATCAAAGTACTCATGATCAAAGAAAAGATATTTACAACAATGATGCAGTGAAAATTGTGAAAGCGAAAGGAATTCGCGCGCGTATATATTACTTTGCACGCTTCTGTCTGATTTTTATCTCCTTAATTATTTACTAATCTGTATAGCTAGGTTTGCTAATATGGACAGTGCCACAAGTTTCTATGTCCTCTGACTAACTTTGCACTAGAATGCAACTATATAACTAACGGTATCATGAGATGAGCTGAGCTGAGTCAAGGAAATCTACAGAGTAGCTAGCGTTGATTTTTAGCAATCATTATAAACATGTTCCAATTCTCAACAATATGTGTACGCCTCATATATATTGATGATAAAGCTAGCGGCAAAAGGATCGGATGGTCAAATTCTTGAGGGTAAGGTAGGGCACGCATATATATCTAGAGATCTTTTCTTTTTGTTCAAGCAAAGAAAGTTCAATAAAGGTGTGCCTTTCTTAGTAATAAAACCTACCTTTTCCCGCGCGCCTCAAAATAAAATCAAGTTAACAAGACTAGGGTTCAGGTACTAGCAAGTACACACATATATATGAGTCGCCATAGTGTTAAGTATTTTAATTTAGTTCTCGTGCGACCAGTCCATTACCTTGTCTTTTATTTAAACAGGAATAGCATTGAGTTCATTACAAGCTAGAAAAATCAAAAATGGGTTTAATTAGACATTCTGCGCCCGGCTGCCCTGTACTTGCTTGTCAAAACAAAGCACTTGCTTGTTGAACAACTACTCATTAATTCTAGTCATGTGTGCCTTGTCTTTTCTATGCAATTAAAATTTATAGTATGTTTGGTGTGTACTTAGCTTGGGACTAACAAACCATGCATAGTACTCACATAGAGAAACAGGAGCCGGCAGGGAGTAGCTGAGAAAAAACAGTATTCAATTAGCGTCGTCAGTGCAAGAAAACAATGATGCGCTTTTGGGTTTAGGGACCATATGCACATGTGTCTAGATGCAACAGAAACCTCATCAAGGAGGCCTACTAAAAAGATTATGGACACAGGGCCCCGCCGGTTTGCGCAGCAATTTGCTTGGCCTCCATCCGGCATCATGTTTCTCGCGGGCGAGTGGACTATAATAATTCCGCGCATACTACCGGCCCCTCTCTTTCTTCTCTGTTCTCTTCTTCTGTTCATCATCAGATCACTGCCCCTGCTACTGCTAGAACGGAACAGCAACGCCTGCGCTGCATGCTTTGAGATGGATGGATGGGATCAGCATTCAGCAGCAGCAAGCCGGGTCAAACAGACACGAGATGAGCTAAGCCAACAGGCCTGCATGCTATAGCCGCTAATGATCGCGCAGGCTCGGAAACGATCTCACGCGCGCTGATCCCGAGGGAGGACGAGGGGCCTGTCAACCTGCTCGCGCGTCGCCATCGGCGACATTCCCTGCCACGCTAGCTGAATGCGCCCGGCCGGCTGGCCGCTTTTGCTCCCTGGGCGACACGTTTTCAGAGCCCCTGTTCAGCCTCGCTATCGTCCCTCCTAAGACAGGGTTCACCAATTGGCCTAAAATAGGTGCCTAAATATTATACGGGCACTGTAGACAGAGAGATAGTTGGAATAGTGGATAGACGGATTGGATGGGCTCACTGGTAAACCCAGTCTAAGACGCTGTTAATTAATTCTCGGCTGTGTGTGTGGTGGACTGGTGGTAGAGCCCCCATCTTCTTTATTTGGGCCAGCAGGATTAGTGGTGCAGCATTATATTAGGAAACAGGATTAGCCTCGGACGCACGCTCGCTTTTCATGTTCCCGGCACTTTGTGTGTGCTCATTTGCCTGCATTATGCTTGCTGCCTGATCCATGCATGTAGGCCAGATATTTCTGCGCTCGGAACGGCCTGCTATGCTGCTGTACAGCCATGACTATACTGTTGAGAACCAAAAACGGCCCCCCATGAATTACGACCATTTCACCCTTCTATGCCTTATTTAATAGTACTATTTTAATTTAGCTAACCACTGACAAGCTAGAGGAAGAATTAATGTGCAGTGACACACATTAACCGGCAGATCATTCAGAGAAATTTTGGTGGAACTGACGAGGGCCTTACGAACGAATTAATTTTCTAACTATATCGCTAGCTAGCTAGCTAAGCTAGCTATAGTATCATATTGCTCAGCATATACTCTACTAGGATCTAGAGACCATACGCACCATGTTCTCTGGAGCCTGGACCATCCATCCGCCGTTTATTCCCTCAGACGAATGAAGTACACCACAAACTCAGCATAGCGATCTCCCTGCAGCTAGCTACACACACATCACATGAGACTATGGGATCGAGTATGAAATGAACTCGTCGCCGTCGGTCCATGTGACTGCCACCGTACGCAGCAGCCGATCACCACATACTCCATAAAGCGCTGCGCTTTTCCACCTGTCACTGCACACTTAGCTTGGTGGCGTCCGTCCTCCCTTTTCCCATCGATCTGTGATGAACGAAACGGAGGAATAACAGGAACAGCAGACCGGCCGGACGATGGATCGATGGATCGGAAAGCTGTAACGGCACGCCATGTTCCTGGTGCTGCATGCGCGCGTCAAGAAGGAAGGAAGGCCGCTGATGACTTGGCCTCTCGTCCGCCAAGCGGCATCTCCCGCTCCCGGAAAAGCGCACTTAACAATAACAGGATAAGCTTAGGCGGCTGTTACGCTAGCTTGTGCCGTACAGGTCTGCAAAAATACACGCCGTGTGTGGCCACCGATTGGTCCTCCAGGTATATATATAGTACTAATAATCATGGTAGCTAGTATACTCCAGCTGGTAGTGATGACTGATGAGCGAGGCCTCTAGAACTAGGTAGCTCGATCTAGCTGCTTCCGCCATCTTCGTACCGGTACCGGTACTTTAATAACCTATATATCTTTCCCTGAAATCTAGCTAACAAGTACGCACGTATATTGTAGTATACGACTCGATCTGCTGCATGTATATAGATCTAGTATGATGCAGACGTGTTCATCGGAGAGGCAAAACGGCTGGGACGACGGTGGTGCAATGCAAGCAAGTAGCCAAGTTGCAGCACTGAATTGGGCGCTGGATCTGTCTGATCGGGCGCCGACAGGACCCTACCACGAGCAGCTTATTAGCTGAGACGTCGACGATGGAAGCTCTCGGCAACCTCTGAATCTCGACACGTACGTAGCCGCTGCCGTGCAGGTGATGGCTGTGTGTGTCTGCTGTCAGGCCAGGGATCGGAGGCAGCAGAGACGATCGATCGATCGAGAGGCTTTACGTACAAGATACACCACGTAGCTAGCGTCCTCTTGTACTCGACGGCGTTTAGGGATACGAGGATCTCCACTACAAGGTTGTACGTAATACGATCGAGCTCCTTCTGACAGTCGGTTATGTACCCACATGTGTGGCATGCATGGCAACAGCTAGCAATCACGAACACGGGCACGATAAGCTTCGCCACGGGGACGACGGGCGACGACGACATGTGGTGGTGCTACCATCCACAGCTAGCTATAGCTAGCTTGCTCACAATGTGTGTCGTCGTTGATGCACTGCATGATCATGTACGCAGAGATTCAGAAAGCGGTGCTGCATATACCGAATGGTCGATCGAGTAGTAGTGGATCGGAAACAGTACTGTTTTTTTTTCTGCCGCCTTCTCGACTCTCGTCGCGCCAAAAGCGTCCAGATTTTTTTTCCATGGAAAGTGTGTTTCACACACAGCGCGTGCAGCTTGCATTCACCAGCAGCAGGACACGCGTTCGGGTTCGGTCATGCATCTGCGTAGCTGCTGAACTGAAGCTGATTGCCTCTACAAACTCTGGGCCGCGCGGGGAGGGACCGAGATAGAGAGACAGAGGGCATGCAGCAAAGTCAAAAGCGGAACAGAACTTTCGGATGGACGCGCACAGGGTTTATCTTTTCGTTTTTACTGTAGCAAAATTTCGGTTTGACCAAAAAATTTTGACTTTCATATTTTTGAACCTAGAACCGAAAAATACCGGTTTTCGGACCAAAATTTGCTTCTCGGTATGGTCCGGATTCCAATCCGGAAAGATAAACCCTGGACGCGCGGCGGAGGCTGCTTTTCCGGTGATGTGACGGGCACTGCAATGGATGCTGTTTTTTCTGCTCCATTCGATCCATCGGTACTTGATCGCGCAGCTGGAGGAAGGAGGAGGGAGAGATGTGTGATAAGCATGCATGAAATGAAAGGAAAGCTCTGTGGCCGCCGTGAACATTATGGCAATGCATTTCGTTCGGAAACAGTACTCGAGTGGTGATGTTGTGTGTGCGTTGCATGTCGTCTCGGGCTCTAGCTAGCAGGGTCGCTTTCCGGCCGGTTCCCTTTATAATTTCATTGGCGGGCCGGCCGGCCGGCGCGGCGGCGCCGTGCTGCATGCATGCGTATCTCCGATGAGACGTTACCACTGCTCGGTGGATTAACCGGCTGGTGACCAGATGTGAATATCATACCGTGCGGCCATATATGGGCTAGCTAATAACTAACCGTCGCTGTCAGATGAGTTACTTTCGACTGTACTGCGCTTTCTATCATTACTAGCTTGTAGCAGTATGTAGTTAACCACTCATAGCAAATTAAAGCCTCTGATCTTTATCAACATCATAGCAGTTGTTATATATTTTAGCTCCTGCCCTGGTGGCCGTCTGGCTCTTTTCCTTTCACAGGCGGTACGGTGCTCTAGATCGACTTGAAATGAGAGACAAACAGACTGCGAGTCATTGTTACTGCACTCCGTATGCAGCAAGACGTACGAAATCCCCCCACCTACTCCCAGCATATATACAGTAGTACGTACATGGCATGACCCCCAACTTTGTTGGAGCCATTGAACTGTATGTGCCCAGGTCTCCAGAGCTCGAGACATCATCCATATGCATGCAAGATCGAGCTTGCCATTGTGCCTTCTGCCAAACTAAAACGAGTGGTACATACATTATCAGCGTAGTGCCGGCCGTATGCATGTACGCGGCAGCAGCAAAGTGGGGCGGTGCAGCAGTGCGGATGGTGGGGACGGCGGCTGGATCGTCCATGGATCGGCTGGCCGCGCCGCCGCCCATCCGCCTCCCCTTCATGCCGTGCATGCCTCCCCTGGGTCGAACGGACCGAAAGTTGGAGAAAGAGACCCCCGGCCGTGGGGATCGATCGGATGGATAGTATTAACCGGCCGGGCGGCCGGCCGGCCCATCCGCCCGCCCAATCATGAGAGCTCCCCGCGCGCTCTGGGCAATGGGCATCATTAGCCCAGCCGGCCACGACCCCAACGTTCCCCAACGGAGTGCGCGCGACGCGACACGCAGTCCGGCCGGCCCGCGCGCCGCCCACCACCACCGCCGTGTGCCTGGCCGCGCCTATCGATCGTTCGTTTCCCCACTCTGCGTCGCGGGCTCTCCATCGCCGGCCGTCGGCGGCCGCAGCCCACACCATAGCGGCATAGCCACAGCCAGCGTGCGGCGTGCCCCCCGGCCGGGCCGCCCGCGCACCAGCCGGCGCGCGGAGCTGAGGATCGGAGATAACGCGCCGCTCGCCAGTTGCTTAGCATTAGCAAATTTAAATTTTATATCTCGATAACTAGCCACTGCGCTTGATGCGCAGGCCGGCCGGCTCGATCGATCGGTGGCTATCTCTGCCGGGGCCGGCCGTATCGATCTCGATCGCCTGCTGGATCGGATGTATGGGCCGGCCGGGAAGCCACCGCCGCTCCCTCCTCGATCGAGCGATCGCCTTGCTTGGCCGTGGTATAGATTCTTTCATCGATCCTCTCGGAAACTGACAGACACAGCAGGTTATTGTGTGTGCGTCTTGCAACAGGTCGTTTTCGTTTGGTGAGGGAAAAGGCATCCGCAAACAGCATATGGTAACATGTGTGAGATCGAGACGCGAGGGATCCAGCATCCTTGGCGTAAGCGGCAAAAAGGCTATAGAGCTAGCTAGCTAGCTACCGACCTAGCATTGCAATGCGCCAACAATGCACCATGCGATCCGCCACGGTAAAGCCTAGCTACCACTAACGACATACAGGAGCTTCTTCTGGTACGTGCGACGACACAGTGTACTGTATCTGAGTACTATGCCTGCAGTAACAGTACACAGTGCATGTGTAAACTAGATAGCTCCCCTTGAAGGAAAAGGCTGTTTTGCCTTTCTTTTTTTCTTTTTTTTTTTTTTGACTGTCAACGGGGGGGAGCGAGCTCCCCACCTAGGATGTATTAGTATTGGCCCAAAACGGCCCGCAGCATAAGGTTACATTTTGTCCGAACCGGGGGAACAAGCCCCCTGAAAACACCGTTTTCAGCCACGGCAAAGCTACAAACCACAAAGATTACTTACAAAACCCCTAACACAACACCAGAGGGCCATTGCCGAGAAAGTATCCTGCACCAGGCATCTCCAATCACCCGCTCCTCTCGCTTAAACCTGCAGACCCACAACCGCACGTCCTTCTTGCATTCAGATAGGAGCGTGTACAGCGACTGCTCTTCCCCCCTGAAGACGAGTTCATTCCGGCGTTTCCACAGGCGCCAACAACACAGCTGGATGAACGCATTGTAACGCAGCGCCGGGACATGGGACGGGCAAGGCATTGCGTGCAGCTCTCGCACACTCGCAGGCAGCACATGCGCCAAGTTGATTGCCCTCCAGAAAGACACGGCGAAGGGGCATTCGAGGAAGATATGGGTTGTGGTCTCTGGGACCCCCGGGCAGAGTTCACAGTCGGCCGAGGCCACAACATTTTTGCGCACCAGGTTCGCCCGGCACTGGATTCTTTCCTGCATGAGCAACCAAGTGAAGAATTGCACCCTGGGGGGCGCCCCGCTGCCCCAAACAAACTTTGTCTCAGGGTTGGGAGTTCGCTGGGCATCACGGAGCACTCGATAAAGGGCACCCGTGCGTAGCTTACCACCAGCGGCTGCAAATGGCGACTGACGCACATCCGGTTCTTCAGTCAAGCACACAGCGGTGAGAGCTTCCTCCAGCTGGTTCAGCTCCGCATTCGCCTGAATAGAGAGACGCGGCACAAGTGTGTGCCGCACCCCCCGGGCAAGAACATCACGGACACTCGCACTGGGACGGCGACAGTGACTGAAGAGAGCAGGGAAACGAGAGGCAAGGTCATCACCACCAAGCCAAGCATCATTCCAAAAGTCCGTTGCCACACCATCACCAACCACCGAGGAGGTGATTGCTTGAAACAGGGGCAGCAGAGCCCGCAGCACACTCCAGTGTCCCCCCGGCATCCCACCTTCCAGAGTGGCAAGACAGATATTGCCCCGTGCCCAGGATGCCCAAGAGGAATCCTTCGCAGTATGTAAGCGGTACAGGAGCTTCAACAACAAGCATGTGTTCTGAAGCGCCAAGTCTTTAACACCCAGTCCACCCATTGATTTGTCATCACAGACACGATCCCACGCCACCAGACATTGGGCACCAGCAGCTGTATCTTCACCACTCCAGAGGAAGCCGCGGCGGCGGCGATCTACTTGAGTAACCACACCCGGCGGGAGAGGCAAAGCACACATGAGATAAACCATCTGGGTGCTCAGCACTGCATTGACCAGAACAGCTCTGCCCATGGGATTCAAAACTGAAGCTTGCCATCCTGCAAGACGCCGGTCCACCTTAGCAATGTAGGGGTCGAACGAGGAGAGGCACAGTTTAGAGACTGACAGCGGTAGGCCCAAATACGTTTGCGGGAATCCCTCCAACCTGCAGCCCATCACTGACACACATTGATCAACCACTGAGCTATCCATGTGGATGGGCACCATTGTGCTTTTTGAGTAGTTGATACATAGACCAGTGGCAGCAGCAAATGAGTCCAGAATCTCTCTGAGCCGGCGTACCCCCTGCACCTCTCCACGCAGGAGAATCAAGGTGTCATCGGCATATTGCAACACCGGGCAGTGCGCTTGGTCTATAACGGGGTGGAGCACACCAGAGTCTCTCTGGATTAGTGCCTGTAGCACATCAGCGACAAGAAGGAACAGGTATGGCGACAGCGGGTCTCCTTGCCGCAGGCCACGCTTGCACTGAATCCAGGGGCCTGGGCACCCATTCACCAAGACAGCGGTTTTCGATGAGCTGAGAAGACAAAGCATCCAAGTGCACCAGACGTCACTGAAGCCTCGAGCTCTCAAGATTGTGAACAGCCCATCCCAACTAATTGAATCAAAAGCTTTCGCAAAGTCCAGCTTTAGCACAACAGTCGGGGCTTTCTTTTTGTGGCAGAATTGAACCAACTCGAGTGCATAGACAAAGTTCTCCGTGATGGACCGCCCACGAATAAACCCAGTTTGATCGACATCCACCAAGCGGTCGATCTGTTTCTGCAACCTAGTAGTGAGCATTTTGGCGATGATCTTCACACAGCAGTTTTGCAGACTAATGGGTCTGAATGAGCCGACTGCACAGGCACCAGGGGCCTTGGGGAGGAGGACAATGAAAGACCTGTTCACCCTTTCCAACTGGACAGATTGATTCTGGAATGCAAAGCAGAACCGTTCAAACTCAGCAACAACAGTTTCCCAGCAAGCTTGGTAGAAACTCGGGCCAAAACCGTCAGGTCCAGGGGCACTGCATTTATTCATCATTTTCACAGCTTGCTTGGCTTCTGAGATTGTTAGAGGCGCAGTCAACTCCTCGGTCGGGGCTTCCCTGTCTTGATACAGATCAAACACATCAAAACTCCAGACTGAAGCAGCAGGAACGCCAAGGAGGGCTTTGTAGTGGTTTGTCAGGGCAGCAGTCTTGTCTTCATGACTGAAACGGGCACAACCATCCACCTCTATGCACTTAATCTGGTTCGAACGCAAGTGCACCGTGGCATGAGCATGATGGAAAGCTGTGTTGGCGTCCCCCTCACGGACGGCACGTTGTTTACTGCGTTGCTTCCAATACGCTGCCCTCTCTTGGATTGCTTGATCAAGGCGCAAGGCGCAGAGATTGCGGACCTGCAGTTCAGAAGCAGACAGAGCGCGGTGCTCTTCGTAGTGATCAAAAAGCTGTATCAAGAATTTGCAATTCGGGATGATAGTTGGTGGCGCCCTGTTACGCCGAGCCCAGACCTTTGCCGCTGCCCGCACACCTTTCAGACATGCAGCAAGCTGGCCAGCAGCATCCGCAATGAGAGGAGCATCGTGCCAAGCTGGGGAGACCGCCGGGAGGAAGGAGATATTTTTGAGCCAGGCATTTTCGAACCTGAAGAGTTGAGATTTCGGCACAGCGGTGGAAACCGTTAGCTTGAGAGGTTTGTGGTCAGAGGTGGGACGAGGGAGAGTGGTAAGAAAGGTTGAGGGGAAGGCGGAGGTTTGTGCCAGGTTGACGAACACCCGATCTATGCGTGAGAGAGTAGGCACAGCGCGTTTACTAGACCAGGTATAAAGAGCATCTAGGAGAGGGATTTCAAGGACGCCCAGAGCGTCCAGGGTGGAGTTGAACTCTCTGCATAGCCTCACATCCACCGCGTCGTTATTTTTGTCCCGCACGCCCCGGATCAAATTGAAATCCCCCAAAAGGAACCAAGCACCTTGAACGTAGCTTGGCAGCTCAAGCAGACCAGCAAGGAAGTCCGAGGAGTCCCTGTGATCAGCAGGCGCATACACATTCGTAACAGAGATCACTTGATCCGAGATGGAGGAGGATAGAATGACAGACAGAGTGTGACCCCGAGACATACACGATTGCAAATGGAACAAGCGCGGGTCCCAGGCAACAAGCATGCCACCACGAGCGCCAGACGCTCCAGTAAACAGGAAGGAATCCGCAAAGGGGTGCGGCAGGAAGGTTTTGGATTTAAAGTTGTCAACAGAACGTAGTTTTGTCTCCTGGAGGCAAATTATAGAGGGAGAGGCAGAGTTCAATGCATCACGAACCACATTGCATTTCGCCGAGTCGCCCAGACCACGCACATTCCAAGACACAAACACAAGGTTCTTACAAGCTTTTGACATAGAGAACAGAGAACAACGCCGCGCTAAGGGACCTGGGAAGGCCCAGCGCAACAGCGACTGCAGAGTCGCACAACGGCGGCCAAGAGCCAAGCTTCAGGGAGCACGGGCAGCACAGCCTCAAGCTACAAATACTACGACAAATTGTAATACATACAAGCTAGCGCGCGATCGATGGACGCCGTGCGTGCTTGTAAAGCTGTAATTACTAATTACTAAACTGTGTAACGTCTGCTGAAAATGCATGTGTAGTGTCACTGCTGATTTGCTGAGAGCAAGAGCTAGACAGGTAGATATTTTTGTTTCCTTTTTGGCTCAACATAGCAGTGTCGTCTCTCTGCCGGCAGCCCGGCACGACGCATGGATTTATTTGGCGGCACGCAAGCATCAGATAACTTATAGTGTGTGATGTGCACCTATATACATACAAGAGCCAGAAATGTCTGATATCTCGTTATCTAAAAAAATGTATGATAGCTAGCTAGTGCGTGGAGAGGTGAACGGCAAGGGATAGATGATGAAATGAAACGCCCAGCAAGTGACAAATTAACAAGCCGGCAGAGATCTATCATATCATATAGCTTAGCTAGCAGGGTTGCCATCCACAGGAGAGTATTAGCAGTAGTACTATTGTTTTTGGTCCTACGTGGAGGAAAGGCGGGCGGCCATGGAGTTTGGTGAAGCGAAAGGGACGGCACAGCTAGCGCGTACTACATACTACTGGTCATCCAGAAAAAGTGCAAAAGGGTTGGTGATGTAGGATAGCTTTTGATAGATGGATAGATAATATCGGATAGATACTTGCGCCACACTCTTACCACTTCTGGTACATGTGATGTGAGCATCAAGCTTCTTCTTCTTCTTCCTTCCCTACTAGCTTCTTCCCTTTCCCGATCTCTCTTCCACGCTCATTCACAATCGTGGCCTTCGCGCTGTATGTACATTGCTGCAGGCAGTCGATCATGCAGTGTGATCTCTGCATGAAGTGCATACATGCAGGCATGCAGCATGTGGCCGCTCGATCCTTCCATGCTATCATTGCTCGCCTCCACTCCATTCCACTCCAGGGTATGGGACATGGGAGCTAGCTAGCGCCATGGTTGCCTCTCGGTCGGTCGAAAGCTCGCTCGAGCATGGCAATCAGTTGCCAAACGACCATTGCCATGGCAATGTTTCATGCACGCATGCACGCGCGCAGTGGTAGTCACATCGTCAACCAAAGCAACCAATTTACTGAATATTCCTGAAAGCAAAAAAAAAAAAAGGAGGAAAAAGCTGCTAGGGCGTGATCTATCAAACCGCCGTCGTCGATCTATCGACACAGCTTCTTCATGAGCTGAGCAATCTTCTTCCTTGAATCATGCATGTGTGTGTAGGCAGATGTGGCATGTGCATCCGTGTGTACCATCGATGCATCTCGTGGACTAATAACCGGCGGAATGATCGATCCTCCTCCAATCCATCCACCGTCTGTCTCATGCATGCTTGGCGAGACGAGCAGACTGATGACCGAGACGAAATGATACGGCACAGATCGAAAAGCACACACGACGCGTCGACGGCAGCAGCTACAGCTCTTGCTGCTCATTGAGCTCAAACGGCTCTCGCCTTGTTGCTTGGGCTAAAGGCAGACAAGTGGATCGCTACCCGTCCAATATATGCAGTTGCGTTCACAATGCAGTATATGCATGCAGTGAATGCGATATGTACAGGCCATGGCACACCGGGCTCTGCACCTCCACGCACTTGGTGGCCGGCCGGTGTGGCTTTGATGTCTGCAAAGGCCACTGTCAAATTCAGGCTTCTGAGCTGCGCATGGGCAGTGGCCGCGGCAGGCGCGCACACGAGCGCCCGCTTTCCGATCGACGCTCCTCCGCGTCGGAGACGTCCGTTCTACATCATTTCCGAGCAGTGGGTCTTGTCGATCGGCGGTGATGTGGAGACTGAAGTGCATGCGCACAGAGATCGGCCGGCCGGCCGGTCGATCTGCATATGCTTGATTCACACCTAGCAATGCAATAATCTATGCCGCCCTTTTCTCTGCTGTATAACTCGATCGATGGCTAGGTATAGCTGGTTTTCAACAACTCATGCGACCAATCTTTTCTTACACATGCATGCGTAGATATTTACATGCTGCGCCTTCTTTTTTTACCTTTCCCGGTTCTCTTGCACCTATGATCTGCATGCATTCACACGGGCGGGCAGCTGCCGTGGTGAAAAGCGCCCGGCCGGCGGGCCGGCAGCCTCTCCATTGCAGCCCACTACTCCGATGTGCTGACAGTGCTGCTCCTGGGGCGATCGATCGATCTATCCTGCTCTGCACCTGCCCTGCGCTTGTTGCATAGCAGCTACGATCCACCTACCATTCGTCTCCCTGACTCTTCCATCCGGTAATTATTGTCCCCTAGCTACTGAGTGACTGTGAGCGTTCTGATTTCTGCATTGACGCGTATGTATGTATGTATGCCCTGCTCTGCCCCTTTTCTACAATCCTTTCACAGCTCGCTTCTGTCTACCATGCATGCCTTTGAGCGATTCGCTGTTTTGTTCATGTGCAGAAAAAAGAAGGCTTTTTTTTTTTTTTTGAGAAACAAAAAAAGAAGGCTATGTAAGATGCAGGCATATGGTAGTGCAAGTGCGATGGGTACACTAGTAGTAGTAAATAAAAATGCGGGGACTAAAATGGCGGGCCTTTAGTCGGCCTTTTTGCTTTTTCGCCTCACGTAGTTGAGCTTTGCTTGTTGGGCCGGGCCAAGTGTGGTGTCTGTGTACCTGCCGTCTTCCCAAAAGGCTTGTTGGGCCTAGAGCCCACTTCGGATGACATGGAAGAGAAGGATTTGTAGCAGCCTAGCAGTACGGTAACGAGGTGGCAGAAGGAAATTGCAAACCTGCTGATCCTCTGTATCTAAAGTTTGTGCTTGTGCGAGCAGTATGAGCATGAGCACCGACAACAGAAAATAGTTACGGAGCAGGACTCAGGACTGTGTGCCAATGCCATTCATGACTGAAAAGTCTGAAACGATCGCCGTCAGTCGTCGGGCTGCTGTACGCCGAAGAAGCCGCATCCCATGTGGTGGATGTGGGCTAATTTCCCCGGCAAGGAATGACGATCGGCTGCAGGAGCAGGAAGCAGTAGTGGGTGGGCCGGGTCACGCACGCGACAGGAGTCAATGGCAGCAGTAATTTCTGGGTGGTGGAATAGCTAGCTGCCTAGCTCTATTCGTGAGCCGCATGCCAGTGGTACATATGTATGTGTTGGTACAGATGCCATATCAAGGTATGTCACGAGGCCGCCGATGGATCTCTGATCTCACCGTCCCGCCACGTGAGTGAGGAAGGGTGGAGGACGGTAGCTATACAACATCGATCTCAAGCCTGCAGGAATCGTCCGTCCGTTCCAGGTGCCAATGCTGTCGTGTTCCTGTATGGCCGGCGGTCTGCGCTGCAGCCTGCATGAAGCAGCAGGGGCATTTTTGCATTGGCCTGGAACGACAGCGGGCCGTCGGCGTCCCATAAGAATGGCCGTCGAGCTGAGGGAGGCGGGCGTGCAGGTGCATCCATTCCGCAATCTGCCGAGGATCCAAGCAAGCGGAAGCGGAAGCCGGCGATGGAACCGAGTGAGGCGGCCCACCTCGCGCTCAACGTACGGCGCGGCAGTCGGCAGCGAGCGAGCAAGCGAGCACGTCTTTACAAAAGTGGCGATGTGACCGGCACCACGGCCCCGCCAGCTGATGAGCTGAGCATAGAATATTCCACACTCGCGACTTGGGAAACGGAGGGAGGAGGGGAGCCACGCACGCACGCATCAGGTGGTGTCGTGGACTCCGCCCGCGGACCAGACGGCCCCTCCATGTGCCGTGCCGGCGGACGCTCCGCTCTGTGCGGGAGCGGGACGGCGGTGCTGCTTTGTTCCTAGAGAGCCACGCGGGCCCCGCTGCATGCATGGTCCCCACACGGTTTCTCCTTCTCCCCCCCCGCACACCAAAGCCGCTTTCCCAACAGGCCAACCGTGAGCCGCATGCACGCATGAGCCGCGCGCTCCCGTCCCGCACCGCCCCCGGTCTCGCCTCGCGTCGGCCGGACCCGGACCTAAGGGGCGCATGCACACAAGGCATGGCACGGCAGCAGGGCACGTGCCATGTGATGTGTCGTTGCGCTACTCGTGCTCCAGCACGCACAGGCACAGCTCAGCAGCACCGCAGAGCAGCAGCGTGGCTTTAACTTGCCGGCCAAGAAAAAACAGGTCTCCTCCTCCGATCCGTTCCATCGTGCTTATCCTCCCAAGTCCATCTGGACGCTACATTCAAATTCTCCGTTTTATTTAGTTATTACCAGCGGGAGATCGACCTGCAAAGTTCTATTATGGCCACGGGCATATCGAATCAGTGCCTTTCTCCGTATCTGCGATTCTGCGTGCGGGGTGTGTGTGTGTGTGTGTGTGTGTTTACTTGCATTCTTTGGGAATCGAACAAAAGGACCTGATACTTCGATCAATCACCAAAGCTAAAGGTTAAAGCACTAGCACCTCCCGTATGCGCCGCGTGCATGATCCAAAGGATCCACGCAGCCACACAAGGGAAGGCAGGCACACGCTGCAACAAACCGTGCACCATCTAGCTTGTACGATGATGGCAAGGAAGCGTGATAGCTGGCACGTCCCAAAGATAGGCCATGCATGCATGCATGACTCAGCGTCCGTCGCCGCCGTCGTCCGGTGGGTCCATCAGAAGCCGCAGTTCCGTACAGCCAATCTCGCTCGTACAGAAGATTTGTTGGATCGGAGCCCGCGTGGATGCGTGTCTTAATTGCGCTGCAAGCTAGACAAAGCCAAAGCAGCAGGCCGCGCCCGCCCGGCCGGGCTGCACGTACGAGGATGATACCGCCGAACTCTGGGCTCTGGCACTGGCACGGCGTGGCGCTGCAGTGCAGCTCATAACAGACCAAGATCCGTCCACAGGCTGGCTGGCCGGCTGGCCGGGGACTGTCGATCGGGTGGCGCGTAGCGAGGCCCAGGCGAGCGCACCGAGGAAGCAATAGACGGGACGAGGCCGGGGGATGGATGGCATCCTGATCGTGCCTGCCGAGAGGAAATAGCGAGCGGCGCGGCGGCAAAGGCCTCACCAAACGGCGATTAAATACCCGGGCTTAAAAGCGCCCGCCCGCCCGCCCGCGTCCGCGCGACCCAGGCACCCCCCCGGTACCATTTTCCACTCGATCGATCCCACCGCCACCGCCGTCGCGTTTCCTCGCTAGCTGCACCGCCGACGCCGCGCCGCCACCTCGCTCGCTCGCTCGCTCGCTCGCTCTCTCGTCCGTCCGTCCGTCCCCCCGAGCCGTACGTGTGTCGGCCGCGCCAAAGCCCAAAGCCAGCCAGCCTGCGGTATGAACGGCGTCGGCGACGCGCACGCGGCCGCGATGATGCACCACCACCACCAGCAGCAGGCGCGAGGGGTGCACCAGCTGGGGGTGTCGCTGCCGATGGCGACGCCGTTCGCGCCCGAGCCGCCGGCGGGGGCCAAGCCCACCACCAGGGCGCCGGGGCTGCCACCGACACCGCCGCCGCAGCCGCAGGCCCAGCGGTGCGCCGACGCGGGCGCCATGGAGGTGGACCCCGCGGGCCTGCCGCCGCGCAAGGCGCACCGGCGCTCCCGCAGCGACGTCCCGTTCGGGTACTTCGCGGCGCCGGGGGCGCAGCAGCTCCAGCTCCCGCACCCGCTCCCGCCGCCCAAGGTGGAGGCCGGGTGGGGCGGCCACGGCCACGCCGACGCCGACGACTTCTTCAACGCCTACCTCAACCTGGAGGGCCTCGACGGGCTCAACTCCTCCGACGAGCGCCACGATGACGGGGACAGCCGCGGGAGCAGCATGAAGGCCGACAGCAGCGAGAACGAGTCGGAGGAGGGCGCCGCCGCCGACAGCCGCGCGGGGGCCGGCGGGGTCCACCACCTCTGGGCCGACGACAGGCGGGACGGGCTCAAGAGGAGCGCCGGCGCCGCGGGGGAACCGGCCGCCGGGACCATGGCGCGCCACGCCAGGAGCCTCTCCATGGACAGCCTCATCGGGAAGCTCAACTTCTCGGCCGGCGCCGGCGCCGGCGGCGTCGTGCCGGGGCCCAACAGGTTCAGCCTCGAGTTCGGAAGCGGCGAGTTCACACCCGTCGAGATGAAGAAGATCATGGCGGACGAGAAGCTGGCCGAGATGGCGCTCGCCGACCCCAAGCGCGTCAAGAGGTAACCAACCAACCAACTCCTGACACCACCACTCGAATTCTTCAGCTCCCTCCATTAATTCCGCTCTTAGGATCCATCGAGATTGCAATGTGCTACGTACGAAACTAGGAAATGGTTCAACAATGTGATCGCTCGTTTGCAGGGTGCTGGCCAACCGGCAGTCGGCGGCGCGGTCCAAGGAGCGCAAGATGCGCTACATTGCGGAGCTGGAGCAGAAGGTGCAGATCCTGCAGACGGAGGCCACCACTCTCTCCGCCCAGCTCACGCTCCTTCAGGTACCCACCGGCCACCACCCCTAAGATGCCGCCGCCACTGCTTGATTTCCTAGATGCACCTTGCAGTGATAGAGTTCGTTCGTGCTGATCGCATCACACCCTTTTTTTCTCCCCTCCTCTGTTACAGCGCGACTCGGCGGGGATTGCGACGCAGAACAATGAGCTCAAGTTCCGGCTGCAGGCCATGGAGCAGCAGGCGCAGCTGCGCGACGGTGCGTCCCCTCATCCATCTCACACCGTCTTGTTCCTTGCTGTGTTCGTCAACGTCCGATGTGCTAGGCACATAGTCTTGGCCTCTTGGATAAGTTGGCGGAAGAAACTAATGTCTCATCATCGAGGTTGACGTTGACATGTTGGCATCTCCCTCCCAGTTCGTGTGCCCACGGCGCTGAATTGTGGGTAGGCAAGCCCGTGCTCGCATTTGGAGGCAGCCGGGTTGGTGGTTGGTGGTTGGCCTTTGCCTTTTATACAATATAAAATCCTGCTTCCTTCCCTCGCGCAATACCGGTAGTCGTTAGCATGTAGGATGTGCTAACCATCATCTGAGAACCAAGATTTGCTTGTGTTTTGTTTAATCACACCCTTTCTTCAGATATAATGTGGTTCCTCTGCTGATGTTAGTGTCTAGCATGTAGGAGTATGTATGCGCTTTATAAAATTGCAGACAGGCTAACATATCATCATGTGCTTGCAAAGAACGTATGTCAGCTATAGAGTTTAGCTGGTCGCAACGTGCTAGTCAATGGATTAATTAATCTATTGTTTGGATGTTAATCATCGCAGTTAATTGTCTTCTCTTGAACAGCACTGAATGAGGCACTGACAGCCGAGGTCCAACGCCTGAAACTCGCGACTGCAGAGCTTGGCGATTCCTGCTCGTCCAACAATCTAGCCCAGCAGATGCAACTCAACGCCCAGGACCAGATGTTTCAACTGCATCAGCATCAGCATCAGCATCAGCAGCAGGCGACGCCAATACCGTTTTACCAGCTGCAGCAGGCACAGCAGAATGGCACGGGGAAGAACCATGAATCGAAGGAATGATGATGTCAAAGGCATTGTCAGGGACTGCTGCAGGGGGCAGAAAAGAAGAAAAGAAAAACGGTTTAGATGAACTGAAAGCATTCGATTTCCTAACTCATTTGTTTTAAATGTCGTTAATAATCACCGTGTATTTTTCCAGGTGATGAACCTGCTTGTACTTCTTTATGTTTATTTATTATTCTTTGGATGATACAGTTGTTTTGAGTTACCAAACTGATCAAGTTGTAGCCGATTAATATTCTTTTGTCATCGATGCAAACATAATCTTTTTTTTTTTTTAAATGCACGTGAGCTTTGTATTAAGGAGAAGAAAGTCTCGAAAGTTCAGAGATTATCTCATGCCAAACATGCACAAAACAACAGAGATAATCAAAGCTCATACGACGAAAGGTTACACGAACAAGTTGAAATATTCACAATGAAAGTCAATTCAGTTTAAGCTACCCAACAGAATCCTCAACCATAGGCTCCTCACTATCACCATCTGAATCACATTCCTCGCTCCCTTCATCCGTCTCGGCGTCAGACATTGGTTGGTCATTTCCAACGCCACTTCTTGACATTTGCTTCCTGAATTCAGGATCAACAATTTCAATCATGGCACTAAGAACACGATGACGATTGGTTATTTTGGAACCGGCATGTTCAACATTACTTTGACTCCCAGAAGCCTGGCCTTCCGAGTTCACCAAAGTTAGCAAAGCATCAGCTGCATCGCCATCCTGCCCTGCATCATCGCCAGCTTCTTCCAAGCTCCTAGGAGATTCGTTCTCCCCATGGACAGATGGAGCTGTATCGACTGCCCAGCTGCCAGCAACTTCTGAGGTCAACAGATCAGCTGTTGCAACAGCTCCAGCATGTGTGTCCTCCCTTTTGATCTCAGAGCAATCATCCTCATGTTTTTCCTTAGAACAGTGGCCGGTTCCATCTTTGGGGATGGGATCAGGATCCATATTTGCTTGTGGCTGCCCTCCATCTTTGAGCAATGTGGTAGGTTCATCGTTTTCTTGAAGCTGCACTTCATCCTCTATTGGCATAGTCTCCCCTCCCATATCATCACATCTTTGATCATCACAACCCACATTGCCAGCTTGGCTTTCTGTCTCAGGAACTTGCTCAGTATCTGATACCTCTCTCTCAGGGGCTGTAGATACAGTATTGCCGTGAAAATCAGACCTTAACCTCCCTGGCCTTTCTGGACTGGTGCACTCTAGACCTTGAGTGCCGCCTCCTTCAGCAGTACCACCATCTTGCTGCTCGGTCATGTTGGCATCTTCATCACTGGAACTATCTTCACTTAACTGGGTATTCTCTGCCGAAGCACTTGAAGTTCCAACAGTATTTTTTGAGCAGTCGTCTGGCTTCATACAGGCATCATCAGTTGCTACGGTGGTTCGTGGCTCTTTATTGAGATCCACATTCATCAAGCTGCTCTCATAGTTCTCTTCGTCCTCCAAAGTTCTCTGCATAGCTTTCAGCTGTTCCTGCTGTTTCGCAAACAGAGAAGAGATTTCTTCTGTAGTTGAATAAAAAGCACGCAGCTGAGTCTCTCTGCAACAAGCAACATTGGGGGAAAAGAAAAGAATTACACATAACTTGTAATGCACAAACTTGGGATTCTTATTTTGTTTTATATAAAACTGAAACAGAACTATTACCGTAGAATAATTCGTTCTCTAGCTCCTTGATACCTCTGTTTCTCAATCGATAGATCTCTAATCGTTGCAGCTATTTCAAGCTCAAGAGCCGAGACCTTTGCCCATGCTTCTTCCCGGGCAGCCTGCTAACATAAGGATCCGCATTATCAGCTTGTAAGTAAAGAGGACAGCCTTCTATACATGTTCATTTGACTGGGACATTTCTTCTACCTTCTCGTTTTCAAGTTCTTTCTTCAGTTTTCTCAGATCAGTTTCCAGAGTATCCGATTTCTGCAATTGCATGCGTGCGGAAGGGGGGGTAAGATATTGTTGGCAACCAAAAGACAATCAATTAAAAAAAACACTTTATTTACTTGAAGTCTACCATGCAACTGCTTGTACCTTCCGGTTGCTGGCCGATACTAGCTGCTCATCCTGAAGCTGAGCTTCCAGGTCTCTTACTTTTTTCTCAGATGTTACAAGATTCTCTCGAGCATCTTCCTGGATAAGATTAGAGAACAGATACTTGTAGTGCAGCAATGGAATGAAAGAATTTGAAGCAATCATTGTCAAATGGCATACCAGCTTGGACCTCAACGTTTCCACAAGTAAACGAGTTTCTTTTTCTGATTCCTGAAAAGCAAAGTTGAAGGTTATAAAATATATTATGTAAAGTAAAAATATGAGTTCCAGACCAGACTATAATTGGAGAAAGATATATAACCTGAAGCTTGTTAATAACTTCTTTCTGTTCCCTTTGCTGTCTAAGGTAAGACTCTGCCTGTCTCTTACTCTCTTCTTGAGCCTCAATTTGCACTTTATGTAGTGCAGATTTTAAGTCATGTGCAGCCTTATCACGCTCCTCTCTTCTTAAGTTCCGCTCCTCACTTAGCTGTCCTTCAAGTTCACAGATAATTGCTTTCTGGCTGGAGACGTTTCAAAGGTTAAAGATATGATGTGATGGTAAATTAAGCATGGAGAGAGACGAACAAAGTTCTATGTATTGTTGTCAAATTGCAAGATATTGATTTCATGGCAATGCAGAATACCTCGAAATTATCTCATCGGCATCAGCACGTGATTGCTTAGATGCACAGAGTCTTTCTTCAAGATCTTTTACGGAATTCTGTAACTCTGTATTTGATGTACTGAGTGTTTCTATTTGCTTTTGTTTCTCCTCAAGATGTAACCGAAGAGTGTCAATTTGATCAAGATAAGAACGTGATGCAGTTTCTCTCAACTCCTCAAGTTCCTACATCACCAGATTGTAAGACCTCAATTGCACGGAAAGGTAATGAGATGGTACTGAGTACAAGATTCAAGTAAGTAGAAACCTAATCCATGTCAGCAAAAGAGAAGTTTAAACGCAAAGGGAACATGTATATCCTTTTGCAGAATGTAGATAAACAGGCATTAACTTCACTAAATATAAGATTACTTTATCAAGGGTACATGGACCATTTAACAAACAATAGTGGAATGTCAGCATCAAGTAGGCAGGAGAAATATAACACTGAAACGTAAGCAAAAGCAGAAAAAAACACCATGTTAAGAACAGGAGAGGGATATAGAGGAAATATGTAACCTTTCCATGCTGCGCTTGAATGCTTTTTATTTCAGCTCTCAAAGTCTCAATTGTCATAACATGTGCCTCAAGTCGTTCCCTGAGATCCTGCATTCGTTTATAATGCTTATAAGGTTAGCAAATCACGACGACACAAAACTATTGTCAGTTTGTCACATTGAAGGGTCCAACTTACAGCATTTGATTTTTCTAGACTCCGGACATCATCTAGTGAAATAGGACCATCAGGAGAACCAATACCAAGACCCTTTAGCCTCTTGCTCCCAGAATCATCACCATCTTCAGGATCAAACAAAAATATCAGTGCATATATATATATATATATATATATATATATATATATATATATATATATATATATATTAAAAATGGTAACATAGTTGTGATCACCAAGCAATAAGATAGCTAACTCCTCACCTGACTTCCTTTTATGAATGGTAATATCATTCTCTCCACTTTTGGGTGTACGAACTTCCCGGTAGACAAATACATAGGAAGCATCTACAAAAGCAACATGCATACTGAATTGAAGAATTGCAGCATCAAACACAAGAGAAACAGATACCACATTATACAGAAACATTATGATGGATTGAGCATAGAGAACGGAATAGTAGTACACAGGTACTAGCAAATGAATAACTACCCCTAGCGAACCTAGTATGAACGAATCAGATAATTGTAATTGGAATGAACAGGGGATCTTACCATCGTGAGCAGGTGATATAAATGATATAATGTTTCCATGATGCAGCTTGACTGATGCATTTTTCTTGATCCTTTTGAAGTTGATGTATGTGCCATTTGAGCTGCAGAACTGCCAGAGATTAGTTTTGAAAAAGAATTGAAGAAAAGGAAACAAAACTGACAGGCACGGGAAGATCCAGAAGACGAAAACCTTGTGTCCTCGAGGAAAACAGGCACATGATCCTTGCGGTTCGGCTCCTCTGGTACAGTCTCCTTGTATATCTTGCAATGCCTCCCGCTTATCTGCGGGGCCAAAAGCTGGAAGCGATGCTCAACACAGCGCCCTAGCCAGTGCTCATCAGCACTCAAAAGAATGTTGACTCCCTTCAGTTGATTCAAAGGCATCCAATCAGATGGGTAGGTGATGAAAATATGGCTCGAAATTACAATGTTAGCAGGCACAAGCGCATAACATCAAATAGTAGACCATGAATTTCCCAAGCCATGGATTGAAACGTACAGTATACTAATAACAACAACAGGAAGTCTGCGCTTTATCCAAGTACAAAGAAGCTTACTACATTCAGTAATTGGTGAAGCCAGTGCAGAATTAATAAGCTAGCAGTGGAGTTAACTAATAAAGCACATTCTTGTTTGAACCCACAACACATTGAGAAGCAATGCAGGCAGATACAGAGACAGGGACACGGGCAATGCTTGGGGTTCTAGGGTTAGGGTTTAATACGGGAGTGGAGGGGGCAGGGGACCTGGGGCCTGAGGCGGGCCTTCTTGGATATGGCGGTGAGGACGGCCCAGACGCCGGCCTCCGTATCCAGGATAGGCTGGTCGGCGAACTTGCGCGCCACCGCGCGCATCTCGGCGGGGGTAACTTTGGGCAGCGCGGGCGCGGAGCTGGCGGCCCCGTCCTTGTCCGCCGTCTGGGGCGTCACCATGACCTCGTTGGACGGGTCCGGCGCCATTGCGCGCGCGCAGCGGACCACGCCTCCGGGGTGCGCTGAGCACCGTGGCTGGCGGGGGAGGGAGGGAGAGGGAGGCCCGGGCCGCGGGGAGAGGAACTGCCGAAGCCGAACTGGCGGGTGGGGGGGATGGGAACCCTGCTCGAGTGGGCGGTGCGGAGTGGAGTCCGTGGCGTGGCGGGTGCTGCCGAGTTCGCGGGGCGCGGGGTATAAATTATGGGGATTTGCGCGGGTGATGGTCGGGGACGGATGGGCCGTTGGATGGGAATCGAACGGGATGCAATTCCAACCCAGGAAGAGGGCGGGGCCGGTTCCTGGTACCTGTAGCGTGTCGAGGAAGGAGCCGCGCTAGATGGGTGGGCCGAGTAGGTGGTGGACCGAAATGTCCTGGGATCACGGAAGGTCGAGCGTCGATGGGCTTGGGTTGGGCTTCAGTTGCGAACTGGCATCTTGCTGGGCCAAATTTTCTCATGGATCTATGCATAAATTCAGTGGAAATATAAAGGAAAAGGTCCATTCGACATCCTTCAACTGTGTCCGTCGTCCGATATTGCACCCCGAACCTTAAAACCAGAAATCCTACCACCCTCAACTCTCAAAACCGGTTGATTTTGCCCCTCAAATGGTATTGGAGGTGGTCCCTGTAGGTGGCCCCCGCCACCTTCCCCCTTTTCTCCCTCGCGCACGTCGCCCCACTCGGTCCCGATCCGCCGCCGCCGGCTCGGTCCCGATTCGTGCCGCCGAGGCCTCCGTTGGGCTTCTCCACCGACTCCGGGCGGATCCGCGGCGGCCGCCTCTTCGTCGCCACCCGCCTTCTCCCGTCGCTGCGTTGAGCTGTTGGTCCCCTTCTTCACCTCCGCGCAGACCGCCTCCGCCACCTCCGCGCTGGCCCTTCTTCCTCTCTGCCGGCCCCTTCTCCACCGCCTCCAGCCAGCGATGATGACCGGCACCTCCTCGTCATCGGGACCTTGGAGCCACCGGACTGGATCCGGATCCGGCTTCTCTCTCTTGCTTTGCTTTGCGTCGCTCGCGCCGGTGAGCTTCTCACCGCCTGCTCGCCTTCACCGCCATGGAGGCGAAGCGGGGAAAGGCGCAGCTGGCCGACGCGCATGCCGAGGCCTCTGCCTCGGCTTCGAGGCCTGTTGCACGCGCCGAGGCCGACGCAGGGGCTGACCCCATCGACGCCGTCGGGAGATATAGGCGAGGGCGGAGGCAACTCCTCCACCATCGGCTGACCCCCTCTACCTCCACCGGTGGACGCGGACTGCGCCTTCCTCCACCGTCGGCAGCCGCGCGCTGCACCCCACTCCTCTGCGTGTGATGACGGCCACGCCACGCTGCTATGACGTCTCCGGCGCTGTCCCGGATGTCGTCGCGTGGCTCATCCGCCTTCTTCATCGGGAACGCCAGCATCTGCGGGACCGCGCTGCCGCCGCCACCCTACGCGGCGTGCTCATCCCACCATCGCCCACCTCCCACGTGGCGCGCTCGCCCCGCGACCACCGCTCACCTCGTCGCCCCTGAGCTTCTACACAGGGGAGCTCCTGCATAGCGCGACGCGCGGAGGACCCCCCCTCCCCCCCGGGAGAGCGGCGGCGAGGGAGCGACGGCGAGGGAGGGCGGAGGTGGAGAGGCGAAGGAGGAGGAGGAGACGACGGCCCACTGCCATGTGGGGCCCAGTGCCACGTGTCATCAGATAGGTGGGACCTACTGCCACGTCACACAAAACCGCCTCCATATACCACCCAAGGTGCAAATCCAGCCGGTTTCAATAGTTGAGGAGTGTAAGATTCATGGTTTTGCAGTTTGAGGTGCAAAATCAGACAGCGGCCAAAGTTAAGGGAGGTCAGATGGACTTTTTCCAAATATAAAAGCTCCACCAGTTTGAGGAGAAGTTATTTTACTGTAAAAGGTACCCTAGAAAAAAGATTGGAATGGAAATAGTTGGCTCTATTTTGTGATTCTCGCTTTACACATGCATAAAATCTTTTGGATCGAGTTTAATCTATGAGAGGAGGGCACGAAAGGTAAGGAAAGACATTGTCTTTTTTTTTAGAACAAGGAAAATCATCCGCACCCTCAGACATCAACGCACCTAGAAGCCAGAAGGCTCTCTACGACAACCAATGGGTATGTTATATACAACCAGTACTCTCTGTTTTTTTTGGCAATTTCAGGCGAACTTCTTGATAGACCTGGGCATCCACCGGGCCGGGCCGGGTTCGGGTCGGGTCAAAGCCAACCCGGCGTCTTCATGTGCTGGCCCGTGCCCGACCCGACCTGAGCTTTCGGCTGAGTTTCACTGCCCGAACCCACCCGCCGCCTGGCCCGACGGCCCGCGGGTTGGCCCGGTGACCCGAGCTCACGGCGTGGAGGTGGTGAAGAGCGTCGGGGAAGACAGAGCGGAGGTGGTGGAGCGGGGGCGGGTCCAGTGGAGACGGAGCAAGGCGACGCGGAGCGGGTGGAGTCGTGGAGAGGAGATGAGCAGGGGGCCGCCGGCAGCGGATCCGGCCTGGAACTGGAAGTGAGGCAACACTAGCAAATGGATGAGGAAGATGAATGAGGAAACAGGAGGGAGCGAGGATGGGAGTCGAGAGCTAGGGCTGGGAGGTGAAGGGGAGATGGATCTGGGCAGGGGCGTCACCTGCTTGATGGCCGAAGGTGAGATGCAGACCGGAGAGGAGAGATACGGTGGCTGCTCGGCTTCTCTGCATGCGGACTGCGGAGACGAAGCGGAACGAGAAGAATCACGGGAGGAGAAGAATCACGTGAGTCTTCAGATTTTTTCTTGGAGGTGGACGTGAGTCTTCAGATGGCAAAAGGGTTAAAAGGAATGGGCTGGCCGATTGGGCCATGGAGGTTTCTTGCTGGGCTATATTCTAGCTTGCTGGACTACATAGGCTGCATCCTAGTGAACATGTTTCTCTTTTTTATTTATTTCTTCGGGCCATCGGGCTGGCCCGTGGATTAAAAATTTGGCCCGCTCCCGACCCAACTTTTACACCGAGCAAAAAATAGCGGCCTGCACCCGCCCATCACATCAGTCGGGTCAGGTTGGGTCGAGTTTTTTCGGATGGGTTGGGTCGGGTTGGTTGGGTCGGGCGGCCCATGCCCAGATCTATTTCTTGAGTTGGTGGAGCTGGTAATTACTAGCTCCGAAACATTGTGTAGTTGGGACCGTGTGGATCTGGGTGAATCATTTTATTTCCATTATTCTAGGAAAAATAAAGATTTTGAAGCCATCGATGTTTAGCTAGTCTGCAAATTGCAGCTGCGCGCTAGAGGTGAAACTGAAATCTTGCCGGCCTTAGACTCGGCGGTACGTAGTAGACACGACCAGCTTTCATTTTCGGCATTTGGCACACGATAGCCAACGACCGGTCACCTGTGAGGTTTTGTTTTAATATTTTTCTTTGACTGCGGAACCTCAGTCCTCAGTCAGTGAGAAAGATATGGCAAAGGGCGCCCCGGGCGCGCATCATTCGGTAAGCAAGCACGTCTATGACCATCAGGTATTCAGGTGTACCGAATAATAGCCGACCAAAAGGCACGCCAGCTCCAAGAGACCAAGCGCACAGCAGACAGCTCGCGGTGCTCCGACTGCTCCCTATCGCCCATTGACTCCTCTCTGCGGTGCCCGTGCTCGGTGGCGCCAATTTTGATTTTTGAGCTCTGATCTAATTTATTTTCATAAATAATTTTTTTTAAATCATTTGCATTTTTTATTTTTTTTGCGGCGTCACGAACTGTGGCGCCGCAGCAGCATTTTGCGGCGCCACGGTTGATAGCACCGCAATATTTACCACGTAGAAATCGTTCGGAGTGGTCTACAGTGGCCTGCCACGTCATTTTCGCGGTCAAAAGCTTGCGGCGCTACTGTTTGTGGCGCTGTGGCGCCATGCAGTGTGGCGTCGCAGCTTCTTTCTCTTTGAAAAATCGTATTTTTTTTATATAACGTCAGATTGAGATGATCTTTATATAAAAATTGTAGCACTCGACGAGATCTACAACTTTTTAGTTTTGAGTTTTTTATTTGAGGTCGTTTAGAAAGTCTAAAAATTCATTATAAATCGATCTGTATTGTACGCAATCTCTGTTAAGCAAAATTATATTTTTTATACGTGACACTGGATGAAAATAATCTTTATATGAACATTCTAGCACTCAACGAGATCTACAATTTTGTAGTTTTGGGTTTTTTCATTTGAAGTCATCTAGACGATCGAAAAATTCGTTATAAATCTAGCCGTAATCTGCGCGTTTGTTATTGTTTTTCTTAGCCTTTTTTATTCTTTTTTCCATTGAACACCCAAATAAAACATATTGAACCATTAGATATTAACAACGTTATTTCTTCCGGTTATTAAAATCATATTTTACTATAATATTTTTATATTGTTAGATGTGTCATCAAAGCTAATGAAAAGAGCATAATATATATTTATATTATTATTACTATACGATAATGTCTACGTATTCAAATGACATCAATTTTTTGCGCGTTTGCATATATCGATTCCATATATCGCCTTGTTCCTATCATTGTTACTGAACATCTATGGTTGGATATTAGCGTTCAGATTTATTATTTCATATAATCATACATTTTTAAAATGAATTCACTGTCCATTATTCCAACGTTACAAAAAGCTTATCATATCAAGTGCTAATATTTAAATCTGCCGCGCGTCGTTTATATTATAAGTAAAATGGTTTTAAGAGCATTTAAATAATTCTAAATAAAAAAACTTAAAACTACAAAGTTATAGATCTAGTTAGAATTTACAATTTTCATATAGAAACATTTTCATTTGACGTGACATGTAAAAATATTTTTAAAAAATAAAAAACGCACAGATTACAGTTAGATTTATAACGAATTTTTCGATCGTCTAGATGACTTCAAATGAAAAAAACCCCAAAATTACAAAATTGTAGATCTCGTTGAGTGCTAAAACGTTCATATAAAGATCATTTTCATCCGGTGTCACGTATAAAAAATATAATTTTTCTTAACAGAGATTGCGTACAATACAGATCGATTTATAATGAATTTTTAGACATTCTAAACGATCTCAAATGAAAAAAACTCAAAGCTACAAAGTTGTAGATCTCGTCGAGAACTACAATTTTTATATAAAGATCATCTCAATCCAACGTCATATAAAAAAGATACGATTTTTCAAAGAGGAAGAGGCTGCGATGGCGCCGCAGTACACGGCGCCATGAACAGTGGCGCCGCAAATTTTTGACCGCGAAAATGACGTGGCAGGTCACTGCAGACCACCCCGGACGGTTCCTATGTGGCAAATATTGCGGCTCCATCAACCGTGGCGCCGCAAAGTGCTCCGCAGAAAAAGTCAAAAGTGCAAATAGTTTCTAAAAATAGTCATTTGTAAAAATAAATTAGGCTAAGGGTTAAAATGCAAAATTTGTGCGCTCCGTGCATGCTCCGGCTAGCTGCGCACATGGAGTCCAACGCCATGAGAGAGAGCAGATGCTATCGGCGTGCAACGGTACAGTAGCCAGCCAGGACGGTAGTATACTAGTATGGGCACCTACCCAGCACGTACGTGGCGCGAGCGGCGTCGTAGTTGGCAGGCAGCCAGGTAACCATTTCACTCATGCGTGGCACGCGTCGTCTTCCACGGCGTTGAATGGCGTCCATTTCCGTGGCAGCCCGTAGGCGCACGCAACGGGCAACTCGGCGTGCCGCGCCCCGGCCGGCTGCCATCCCATGACCGTGACCCAACCAGCCGCAGAAATGGCGGCCCCCCGCGGGTGGCAAACTGGCCGCTCCGGCTCGCCTCGGCCTCGGCGGCGGCCACCAGTCCACCACACCACCAGCTCCCTCCCGCCTAGGAAAAGTTCACGCGGCGGGGGCAGATCCCCAACCCGGAAAGCCACGCACTTGCCTTTTCTGCGCCATCATTCTGTGTCTGCCTGTCTACATCCCCCAGCCCCCGCTGACCCGACCCCCCCAAAAGCCAAGCGTTTCGTTTCGCCTCGATTTCACGTGTAGATGATGCCGCCGGCGCTGCCCTGTGGCCACCCAACTGGAATTCCTAATCCTCCCCCCCGACCTGATCGAGTTCGTGGCAACGTCAAGGCAGCCGACGCGAGACACGAAAATAAGATGACGGGCGGTCGACGTACGAGGGAGGGAGGGGAGCCTGCGTGGCTGCGTGCCGCGCGAGGGCGGCCAACCGCTTGGGTGCTTGAGACTGCTTGCTTGTGGTAGTGGTGTGGTACGGGTACCGTCCGCGCCGCGCCCAGCCCCATAACGCACGCCACCCACCGCTACCTACTCGCTACTCCTTTCCTTTACTTGGACCGTGCTTGCCAGCCAGCCTGCCTGCCTGCCAGTTTAACGGCTGCTTAAACTAAACTACCAGCAGCGGCCACCCCCGCGCCGCCGACGAGGTGGTGTCTGGTGGGCTGCCTGCTGGCTTGCTGCTAATGCTGCTGCTCCTGCCGCGTGCGGTGGCACTGGCACAGCGCGACCTCCTGTCCCGATGACGCGCCCCTCCCGGGCCGCGGCGGCGGCGGCGGCGGCGGCGGCGCTCCTCCTCCTCCTGCTGCTGCGGCTGCATTGCGCGGGCGCGGCCACGGACGCCGAGCGCCGGATCCTGCTGGACTTCAAGGCGGCGGTGACGGCGGACCCGGGGGGCGCGCTGGCGTCGTGGACGGCCGCGGGCGACCCCTGCGCCTTCGTGGGGGTCACCTGCGGCGGCCCTTCCTCCTCGGGCCCCGTGCAGCGCCTCCGCATCCACGGCGCGGGGCTGGCGGGCGCGCTGTCGCCCTCGCTCGCGCGCCTCCCCGCGCTCGAGTCCCTCTCCCTCTTCGGCAACCGCTTCTCCGGCGGCGTGCCGCCCGCCTTCACCGCGCTCGCGCCCACGCTCCGCAAGCTCAACCTCAGCCGCAACGCGCTGTCCGGCGAGATCCCGGACTTCCTCGGCGCGTTCCCGCTGCTCCGCCTCCTCGACCTCTCTTACAACGCATTCACCGGCGGGATCCCGCCGGGGCTCTTCGACACCTGCCCCCGACTCCGCTACGTCTCGCTCGCGCACAACGACCTCGACGGGCCCGTCCCGCCGGGCATTGCGGGATGCGAGCGGCTCGCGGGCTTCGACTTCTCGTACAACCGCCTCTCCGGGGAGCTCCCCGACCGGGTCTGCGCGCCGCCGGAGATGAGCTACGTCTCCGTCCGGAGCAACGCCCTCACCGGCGATTTGGCCAGCAAGGTCGCCTCCTGCGCCAGCATCGACCTCTTCGACGTCGGCAGCAACAACTTCTCCGGGCCCCCGCCCTTCGCGCTCCTCGCCGCGGTCAACATCACCTACTTCAACGTCTCGTCCAACGCCTTCGACGGCGAAATCCCCAGCATCGCGGCCTGCGGCGGCAGGTTCTTGACCTTCGACGCGTCCGGCAACCGGCTCACTGGCCCGGTGCCCGACACCGTCGCCAACTGCCGCAGCCTGAGGGTTTTGGATTTGGGGGCCAACGCTCTTGCTGGGCCTGTGCCGCCTGTGATCGGGACCTTGCGCTCACTCTCCACGCTCCGGCTCGCGGGCAATGCGGGCATCTCCGGTTCGATCCCGCCCGAGCTTGGAGGGATGGAGATGCTCGTCACGCTCGACCTCGCGGGCCTTGCTCTCACGGGAGAGATTCCAGCCTCCCTCAGCCGCTGCCAGTTCTTGCTTGAGCTGTAAGTGGCCCTCTTCATTTTCATCTACTGTAATTAGTGCTCTTACTAACACTGCTGTACAGTAACTCACATTTAGTGTACTGATGAGTACTGACTAGCTACATTATTAAACCAACATATTTAGGAATCTGTCTGGCAACAAACTGCAAGGCGCGATACCGGGCACGCTGAACAACTTGACTTACCTCAAGATGCTTGATCTTCACAGCAACCAGCTTGACGGGGGCATTCCCACAACGCTTGGCAACCTCACAAACCTTGATCTCCTAGACCTCTCCAAGAATCAACTGACTGGGCCGATCCCTCCAGAGCTCGGGAACCTACTCAAGCTGACGCATTTCAATGTGTCCTACAATAACCTCACTGGCATGATCCCTTCCACACCAGTCCTCCAGAATTTTGACTGCAGCGCGTACACAGGCAACCCGTTTCTCTGTGGACAGTGCAGCGGCTCTCCGTTGAACAGTCTCTGTGGGAGTGGGAGCAATGGGGGGCGGCGTAAACGGTTGGGTGTGCCTGTCATAATTGCCATTGTTGCTGCAGCACTCATACTTATCGGGATATGCATCGTTTGCGCCTTGAACATCAAGGCTTATACACACAGGAGTAGAGATGAGGAAGAAACGAAGGAAGAGGAAGAGGTTCTGGTGTCTGAGAGCACACCCCCAATTGCATCTCCAGGATCAAACGCAATCATCGGAAAATTGGTGCTTTTCAGCAAGAGCCTGCCCTCGAGGTATGAAGATTGGGAAACTGGAACCAAGGCACTACTTGATAAGGACTGTCTCATTGGTGGTGGGTCAATTGGTACTGTGTACAAAGCCACATTTGAAAATGGCCTATCCATCGCTGTGAAGAAGCTGGAGACACTAGGGAGGGTGAGAGACCAGGATGAGTTTGAGCACGAGATGAATCAGCTTGGTAATCTCAGCCACCCCAATCTGGTTGCTTTCCAGGGTTACTACTGGTCGTCCTCAATGCAGTTGCTCCTGTCTGAATATATGGCCAACGGAAGCTTGTACGACCACCTCCACGGGAACCGTCCTTATGCTAGCTTTGAGGGCAGCAGTAGAGGCGGTGGAGGCGAGCTATTCTGGGAACGGAGGTTCAGCATCGCACTTGATGCGGCACGGGCGCTTGCCTACCTTCACCATGACTGCCGGCCACAGATCCTTCATCTCAACATCAAGTCCTCCAACATAATGTTAGATGGGAAATATGAAGCTAAGCTGGCAGATTATGGATTGGGGAAGCTGTTACCAATTCTGGGAAGCGTTGAGTTGAGTAGAATTCACACCGCCATCGGGTATATTGCACCGGAGCTAGCATCTCCGAGTTTGAGATATAGCGATAAGAGTGATGTATTTAGCTTTGGGGTGGTTTTGCTTGAGATTGTGACGGGGCGGAAACCAGTAGACAGCCCTGGGGTGGCTACAGCGGTGGTTCTGCGTGATTATGTAAGAGATATATTGGAGGATGGAACTACATCGGATTGCTTTGATCGGAGCCTAAGGGGATTTGTTGAAGCCGAGTTGGTTCAAGTGCTCAAGTTGGGTTTGGTATGCACTTCCAACACACCATCAAGCCGACCTAGCATGGCAGAGGTGGTACAGTTCTTGGAGTCCATAAGAACTAGTTCTTGATCTGCTGTCAGAAATCAGAATATAGTAGATTAATAGGAGGTTAACAGGAGGAAAGGCGTTTATGATTTTTCAACATATGAAGATCATATTCTTTTTTTAATTCTTTACTGTGACCCAGTGTCATATGTAAATTGTATTTAGATTGTTGCTGAATAAGTGATTATTTTGGTCAAAATACCAAATCCATGTTTATGATTTCATCCTTGTTGTTTTCAGTTCCTGTAGCTCTCTTTCTAACCAAGAAAAAAATGCAAATGCAAGAGCAGCCGCTGACATCTGAGGAATTTCCTTCCTTTATGGTCAGAGCAAAAGAGGAATTGGTACTGCCGAATTGTGTTTCTAGCTTGCAGATACAGAAAAGGAACAGTTGAACAAGAGCATTGTGGTGCAGGAGCAGCTCATCTAACCCACAAGTTCTCTCCTACATATATCAGCAGTGCAGGCAGGATCTGCAACAACACAATTACACAACACAAATTTTCATCTCCAGACCAAATATCTCAAAAATGGATGCAGAGCTTGAACTGCCTGAATTCAACCCTCGGGAACGTGTCAAGCAGCTGATTTCTGTCCCGTTTCTGTGGGAGGTGAAGCCCGGCGCACCAAAAAGGGACTGGGAGATTTCCAAGCCAGTACCAGTAGTGTTTGCATGTCCATCCCCAACCCCGACAAAGCTTGTTGTGAGTGTGCCATTCCAGTGGGAAGAAAAGCCTGGGAAGCCTCTACAGGAAGCATCTCCCTTCCATGTGCTCCCTGACCATTGCGGCTTTTCTGCATCTTCCCGGTCACTGAACCCTTTTGCACTCGAAAGCGAGGAGGAATACTCGCTTGGTTTTGAGCTGGAAGCGTTTGGTTTTCCAGACAGCAACGACGCCTCTGGTGCTGCGGCATGGGCAGATGGCACATCAGGTCGTCGTGACGCTTGGTTCTCGCTTTCAGAGTCGGAAGATTACAGCCACTCCAGTGGCGATACTTCAGCCCAGGAGTTGCAGTTTCCCCAGGCACCTTCAGAGAAGAGCTGGGAGGTGGCCAACGACGAGGACCAGCTGACCAATCCTTGGAGCCCTCCGAGGAGCGCCGTGACGACGTTGGAGGAGCTTATGGTGCTCAGCCGGAGACTGAGGCGCGGACAAGGGCTGCCGATCGATGCCGGGAAGAAAAGCATCTCCTCCGTGGTAACTCTCTACACTTCACATGCAACTTTGTTTTGTTTATACCTGCTTCAGTAAATCTGGAACGACACTGAAACATCATTATTAAATAAATCAGAGGCAGGCCTGCGAATCTGTAAAGTTAGTTAGCATGAATCAGTTAAAAATACAAAAAGTATCACGTCACTGCAGCATATTCAGACAAACAAATTCATATCATATCGTTATGGGCATGGGACCATTACATCTGTAATTCTGTATTGCCATTGGGGCAACAGGCAAGCCACGGACGCTTCTTCTTATTGGCAAGAAGAAGTATTTTTATATTGTAAGTTGTATGATGCAGACACCACAACTGCTCTCGTTATTGACAGTGCTTTGTCCCTGCTCTTGCTCTGTCTGGCGTTTCAGGAGCTCATCAAGAAGTTCTTAATCGTGTGTTCTTAGCTGCATTGCTCCGGGCTTGCTGCACATGGCCAAACGGTACAGAGTGCATGTGAGACCATAATGGAGGAAGCATGGCAAAGTGGTGTGTTGGAGGGTAGAAAGCCTAGCTGTCCGGTGACGGTGTTGTACTGTCTCGTGAAAATCTTGCTCTCCGCGTTTGAACGGAGTGCATGAGAAACACTGGTTTTTCTTTGCGCAAAAATTTGTAAGAAAATATTGTTCTGTGTGTTTGAACGGCGAGTATTGAATGTTTACTCAGTAATCACAAATCAGTGAACTTTCTAATAGCATATCATTGGCCATTTGGCCATTTATTGGAATTAAACCCATGAACTCAGGGTACACAAAGTATTAACTGTATGCATAAAAAGGCAGAGATAATCCATGGAGATGGAAATACATACATATAAATGAAAAACAAAGGCGATGTTTGGTTAAGTATAAAGACGAGGGACAGTTTTGGTGCTAAAAAAGTTCATGGGTACACAAAAGTCTTTAACTGTATGCATAAAAAGGCAGAGATAATCCGTATAGATGGAAATACATAAATATAAATGAAAAACAATGGTGATGTTTCGTGAAGTAAAAAATATGTGGGACAGTTTTGGCGATAAAAAAGTTTGAGCTAATATGAAAAACAATGGTGATGTTTTGTGAAGTAAAAAAAAAGTGGGACAGTTTTGGCGATAAAAAAGTTTGAGCTAATATGTCAAAAACAATGGTGATATTTTGTGAAGTAGAAAAAAGTGGGACAGCTTTAGTAATAAAAAACATTGAGCTAATACATTGAGCTAATATGTCAAAAATTCAAAAACAATGGTGATATTTTGTGAAGTAAAAAAAAAATGGGACAGCTTTAGTGATAAAAAACATTGAGCTAATATGTCAAAAATTCGCTAGAAGGAGGGCTTGAACCTCCGACCTTATGGTTAACAGCCATACGCTCTAACCAACTGAGCTATTCCAGCTTTTGTGCAATAGCTGGATATATTATCTATAAAACACTATATTAACTTAATTTTTTTTGCAAGGCTAGTTTGGGGCCAATTTCCCAAATTGGGGAAATGAGGTTACCAAAATAGTTCTTTCTTGTTCCATTCTGCTGGCGAGCAAAACTACTGTTGAATAGAAAATTCGAGATATCCACATCGTTGTCGCAAAATCTATGAACGCACTGTGGCATGCCAATGGTGCTACCCAAATACCCCAGGCGGCGCCCCAGCCAGCATAGAGAACAAAACTGCTACTGAATGGAAGAATTCGAGATCTGCACATCGCTGCCGCAAAATCAAGATTTCTGAACGCACCATGGCCAATTCTGCTACCCAGTGCAATACCACAGCATAGCTAACAAAACTGCTACCTGAATGGAATGTCCACATCGCTGTCGCAAAAGCTAGATTCCTGAACGCACCATGTCCAATGCTGCCAGTGCAATACCCCCAGCAGGAGAGAAGGTCCAAGCACGCGCGCTGCGCATGTGCGTCCTGAAAGGAAAACTCACAAATCGCCAAATGCCACTACCTCCGGCCAATTCTTCTCCAGCTAGACCGTTTAATAGCCGCACCAACTTTGGATCACGAGCCAGCTTCAGCCAGAACCAGAACCAGCTGATACTATCATAATCATACTCTACATGGGAAGTCATCGCAACCACCCCCTCCGCAGTCCTTACCGTCCGATGGATAAGACAAATGGTAAAGCCAAAGGACGATGGCCCAATGCCAATGCCATGCCAACAAGCTGTCATCCAGCAAACATTGTTCGCCACACCACACAAATGGTGGTACAAACAAAACGCTTACCATCGATGGGGAGAACAGCACGTTAACATCTTGTGTCCATGGTCATCGCAAGAACAGAGCCACGGGGCGAACAGCACGTTACCGCACTTCTAACCACCTGGATGGATGGATGGATGCATTCTTGTGTCCATGGTCATCACAACTCACAAGAACAGAGCTTTACGGAAAAAAAAAATTGCAAGAACAGAGCAAATACATCTGAGTTCTGAGAATAAAAATTGTACATTTGAGCACAGGTACCAAAATCCCTATCTAGCTTCCCAAATCGTGTTGGCAATAATGATACAAAACCAAGGCCCATCAGTGCCTTACTCTATGGACAAACCCCTTGTATGCTACCTTGATGACATGTACAGTATGTACAACTGAAAATTTCAACCAAAAGAATGCTATACGGAGAGCTCCACGACTGGCCAAAATTTCATCCCTTTGTGTTCCCATATCGCCCCAAAAAGGGATTGGTGTAATTGTTTCTCCAATGCCTCCATGGCATGTGCAAAGAGTCGATGCACAAATAAATCACCGTCAGTCAAAAGAATGGTGTAGTTACGCAGCGTTAGAGCGATCGATTGTGAGCTTCAAGCATAACTGCTTTATCCTGTAAAGGAAGCTGAAATATAATCAGACATGTAATAAAAAAAAGAATATTTATTGATATAATACTGAATGAACAAATGGGGTTGGCTCTGCTATTTAAAAAATCATATATATTGATAGATATTTTAACTAAACATCCCAGTTTTTATTGAAGGAGAAAACTACTTTTCAGATCTGTATACATATGGAAAAGGACTGGAACAGCTTACAAGGTACTTCAATTCATGCACAAAACAGAAACACAAATGTGAAACTTCAACTAGTAGTTTGTATTGGATATCTCTTCAAAACCTGACCTATCTAGATTCTAGATCATGAAATTTGAACACAGGCCTTATGCCTTTACCACTCCAACCACTAATGTCCATAAGCAAAACTTTGAATAAAATCAACAAATAGGGTGGGTACCAATTAGCAAAACATACCTCATTCTGCATACTGTTTTCTGTGGGGAACCAACGCATAAGGATACCAAGGTGCATTACCACAGGGATTAGTTTGAAAATGAGAGGAGTTGTTACCTGCAACAATGAACTAAAAAGTGAGATATGCACACCTCATTTAAGGCCCACAATCAGACAAAAAGGTACTCACCAAGCTAAGGGCAGTTGTTCCCAGTAATAGCAGATACATTTTCCCCTGAAAAAAATAACAAAATGTAACCATTCATGTGTGGCAACCTGGAGTTGCTATTCTCAATACAAACATATGCTTAAAAGAAAACACATGAATGAAATGAGAGTAATTCACCCCAACAAGATGAAGATGGGAGGCACGGCTCAAAAGCACAAAAGCAAACTCTCCTATCTGAGCTAAGGATAGCCCAACCTTTGGTCAGATAAGAAGGAAAAAGGGTGAGAATACATTTCAATATCGCAGAAATAGTGATGAAGAACCACTAAGTAACAGATACTTACAACAAAAGCTGTTCTGATGCTGTATCCAAATGCCTTTACGACAACAGTTACGACTATAGTCTTTACTATTATAACCAGTATAACAGCTGCCAGTAATATATCAACATGATTCCACAAGAACTTAACATGTATGAGCATTCCAATGCTTGCAAGGAAGAGTGCGGCAAATAAATTACGAATGGCTTCCACCTTAAATTAAAAAAGAGAACAGTTAGTTATAGATAGTTCAGCTTTACAGAAATGGAATGTCCATATCCAATTATCAAAGCATGGTAAACTGAGATCAGTTGATTGCTAGTAATGTCAAATAGTTGCACAAAAAGTACAAGGTTAACTGAATGTAGCATAGCACCTGCTCCAAAGTATGATGAGCAAAATCTGTGGTGGATATCATAACACCAGCAAGAAATGACCCCAATTCAAGACTCAATCCAAAATAATCACTGCACTGGCAAAAACAAATATACAAAACATCAGCCATCTACATATTAATGCAGTAATTGTACGGATGCTGGTGGAACTTGGAAAACTCAGGAGAAAAATAGAAAGACAACAAAAGCAGTTATCCTTCTTGTGTTGGATTAAGAAGGAAAGGGTTTAAAAATGCTGTGATTTAGGAGGCTGGACATTCTGGAATCACAGGAATAGATGTGTTTTTTTCTTATGGAATTTCTCCTTTCTTGTCGGTTGCCCAGCAGTTCTTCAAGGAGAAGCTGTAGCTTAGGTGTTTTGCCGGAGCCTAAAAGTTGCAGGAATTATTTGGGGTCGGTAGAGGAAGTGATGTGTGAGCTGTGGTCAGGTCGTTGCTTTGTCTATGAAATAGATGTCTAGTTAATGTTCTTCATGGACAACCTCTTCTTACCTCCTTTAGTCCTTTGTGAGGTAGATAGGTTGTCTTGTATGGGGATTCTCCCCCCTGTTTCTTTCTTCTCTACTTAATGTAAGGATGCACAGCTAACCATAAACTAGCATAGGTTTATCTCCCAAATTGTATCATGCACAACGAATAAATTTGTGGGGAAAAATGAAACTCCTCACAATGCTGAGGTTATTATTCAACTCCTGCTTTTAGTTGTTTTGGTACCAACAATGAACAACTACTGAACTTGTGATGTCAACATAGCAGATAAGGCACAGAAACAATAACAGAAAATGCTTCAAGAAATGAAAAAGAAATTACCCAAGCTAGCAGCAAGCAAAAGGCAACAGAGGCCAACTGGTAGAGTTCATTTGTCTGCATATATTAAAAGAATATTAGCAAGTGGGTGGGTGGGGGGGGGGGGCGGGTTCATCACAAAATGTTCATCAGGAAATTAAAATTTTAAATATATCTTATCATGTGGACAACATATATTTTAGAGAAAAGGTCTCCCCTGTCTTATTTAATTTGTGAAAAACTAAATAAAACACAAACAAGTCTACACTCAGTTTTCGCTTCACTTATTCAGTACATGCTCATCAACAGTAAAGGAAATACATGATGTTTTGCCAAAATAAACAAAAAAAAAAAAACAAGTTCTGCAGAACATAAAGGATTTGCATTTCTTGTAACAAGCCAAAGTTGATTATTTAGTTTTGAAAAATATTATCTTCAGTAACCTCTTCTGCCACAAGAGAAGAACGGAAAGAAAAGAAAAGACTGAGCCGTCAGAAGCATCATTAAGGTCCTATGCAAATAAAAGCCAAACTCAAAGCCAGAACAGGAACAAGCCATATGGCCTAACCTGTGAAGATAACTGGATCATCAGTTTCAGAAATCGGGGAACAATTGACCACGTCATCATATATGTAACAGCTATAAATATGGACAGCACAAGCAGCCTGCACATGCAAAACATTATGTTTGGCATTACTCAAGAGTCAAGTCGTAAAGAAAAGTTTTAAGATATATTTTTATGACATGTTAATTTAGATTTTCATAATCACCACAATATTCTTACAGTTTCGCCATTGACATCACTCCTCCAAAAATGCCACTAGCACCACCAAGAACAGGAAGGAGAGCAAACAGCAGCCCAACCGCACAATCCTGGAGTAAGGGAAACACAAAGTCACAAACGCCATCACTGAATCTTAACTGACAGCAGTTACATCTTAATAGCCCATGGAACCTGCTTGCAATAAAGGGAGCGCTTACCAAGAAACTTTCACAGCTTACATACCAAGCGAATATTAAATTTACCATGTCTTAAATGTTGATAAAAATATTTTATTAGGCTTGTCCTCAGTGTATTTTCTTTAAGCTTTATAGCATGATAGATAGAACAATCCAATATCCAAATAAGAGGGAGGTTTAACCTGACTACCGAGTTAAAGATTCACTCAAAACTAATGGAAGTGCCAAAAAGGGAACTAAAGATAGAACTAGTATCAGATCAGGTACTTTGAATTTTTTTGGGCCAAGAAGGGAGGCAACCATTTTTATCAGGACCAAGGAATTGTCTCTTAATGATTTTGACTAATAATTTCTTACATAAAATTGATACCTTTTCCAATTTATAGCATTTTTCCAGGTCATAACCAGTAGATGACAATAAAAGGGGGCAGAAAAAGGGGGCAGCCCTGGGGAACCAATAGATGACAAAATATATGAAAAATTGGATGGGAATCCTCACCTGAAGTATAAGCGTTCCAATCGTAACTTGACCATGAAGCGTGTTTGTACTACCTTTTTCCACTAAAAACTTGGAAACCTGGGAGAATGGTAATAAATCAAAGATCCTCATAATTCTTAACTAGTACGTGAACAGCAATTTGCCAGACTATTCATACAATTGAAACATGGCCAAAAAGTAGACTACCTACTCCATCTCCAGTTCAAATGCCCATCCAACCAAATTGTAACAGTAAATGGGCAATTAATAAGTATTCGGAGTGATAGACACCATGAACAAATATACTTACCACTGCAGTGGATGACATAGATAAGAAGGCACCAACAAACACTCCTTCAGATGATTTAGCACCACACAACTGGGAAATTTGCAAAATTACTTTCAGTTGAGCAGTGTTTTAATAAAAGTGCAACATGCATCGAAACAACAAAAAAAGGCAATTTAAAGCTTGGAAGGTGCATATACCGCAGCAGTGAAGCCACACAAGAACATGAACAGAGCAATCTGAAGCAGACCTCCAAGAACAGCAACAGCACCAACCACTTTCAACTGATAGAAATGACAGACACAGTAAGAAAACCCTTTGACAAGAATATGTCAGAAACTCAAAATCGTTACGAATAATGGGGGCTGACTCGAATGATTGTATTGAGGCCCACTATATAGAGTACATGAGAGACAAAAGAAAGAAACCCTAGGGCTAGGAGACTACACTAATACCCTTGACTATTATACAACAACAAAGCCTTTTAGTCCCAAATTGAGGTAGGCTAGAGTTGAAATCCTTAACTATTACACCCTACAAAAATTACTTAGGGAAGAGATATATTGGCTGAAGACAATATCCTTCGATTTTTTTAGTACCTTAGCCAGTGAAAATTCGAGACCAAGAGCGAAAAGAAGAAACACTACACCAAAATGAGCAAAAGTCTCCACCTGTAGTTGAAAAAAATAACTTTAATAAGTATGCAACTTCAATTAAGTGCATAGCATAGAAGGCCAAACAAAATTAATCTTCTGGTGAGTATGATTTTATAGGAAGAACCATGCTTCTTTAAGATTAACCTAAGTATGAGCGTGAGCCTTGCGTACATAAAAGATGTTCTTCCAAATATCCATACTGAAACTTTTGTGGACATAGTTAATAGAAAAGTTGCTCAAATGAATTGTAGAAAAATGAAATTACAGCAGAAGAGGGAGAAAAGCAAGAAAGAAAATGGGACAGAATTGCAATTTGTAAGCTGTTAATGATCATGTTACCTGCACCATCTCACTGATAAAGTTCAACCCCCCAGGTCCAACTAGAGAACCAGCAAGTAGGTAGCCAACAATAACCTGGAAAAATAACATATATCATGCCTGCCAAAGATGTAAGCAGTTAAATACAAAAATATTTCAGGATTACTGACCGGCTGCCCCATACAAGAGAATATGATACCGCCACCAGTAGCTGAAACAATTATAACCACCAGATCTTTAATCAATCTGCATTGAGAAATTTTATACAATGGGGCTTTAGCAGATAACATATGGCACAGGCGCTAAAAGTATGTGGGGAGCGGGAAGCAGCTGACCTTATATCTAATTGAAGAGTCGGATACTTTGTTTTACGATTCGACATCACAAAAACATTATCCTGCACAAAGTTTACGCCTTCAGTTAGTGAAAACCAAAATAATCACTAAAGTTCTTTAGAAAAAAAAAACTGAGTTATTAAGTAAATTTGCACACCTCTTTATCTATCACAGTTTCCAAATCGTCAGAGGTCTCATCCTGACCTCCAAACATGTCACCTATTTGGAAAGGTTTGGGGGAACTGCACAAGAACCGTTGCGTAAGTTAGAAATTTGATATGGTAGGGTGTCAAAGAATAACAAAAAAATAGTAATTTTTTATAGCTGACGTAGTTCAAATTGTGGCCATACTTTGTGTGCTGTGAATCATTCTTCTTCTTGTCATGTGTAATGACAGCTACGGTCTCCAGAACAGCCTGAGCAAAAGAAACAAAAGATTCTTTTTATCTAGCAAATAACATTGAAAGAAACAAATCTAGCAGCGAAAAAGAATGCTTTCTCCTTTTTTCATGTTAATTTTTTTTCTTAAAAAGGTACATGGTGTGCCGTTTTCGGTCATTGCAACACAAAAGTTAAATATTTGCAGAGTAAACTAGATAACACAACACAAGAAGCAAAGATATACCCAAATGATTTAATGGGAGGATGGGAAAAGATCACATACATCAAGTTACTTCAACACAACAGCAAACTTACAAAATATAAAGTTTCTTAGGCATGAAAACATAAATTCACAGCTACATCTAATTTGACATCCACATCCATACAACAAAGGAGCAAGTGCCATCGAACTATCTTGATAAGATGAGCTAAAAATCTTGTGATTAGCAAGGGCGTCATTCATGTACACGTAAGCTTATGAAAATAACTGTTGTACAAATGGTTATTTTTAAATGTCTGTCTGTCTCAATAATCCCATCAAGAAAACAGATTCCTAGTATCCCGATACATTGGGCACTACTATGACTAAGCTTCCCCGCAACAATATCATGCCATATTTGTTCGCTAAAATTACCCATCATCAGTTCAGCTCTTGTAGGTGACAATGTGAGGCAATGAGTAGACGAGCATGAGGTTCCTTCACCATTTGTGCCCTTTTTCGAAAAGGACCCATCTTATCTTACTAAATAATACTATATATAAGTGTTACACAGCATGCAAGCAACTATGCCTATGCAAGAGGAAAGTCACACCTACTTGATGATCCGATACGCTGTTGTTGAAGCTGCTCTTGTCAGGAGCTGCAAGAAAAGGAGGAAGAAAAACAAAGCACCATTCAAATACGAGCCGCGGCTAGCTAATACAGCAGCGATTCATTAGAGCGAGCAGGCAGGGCAGGTGCAGATCCAGATTCGTAGTACCGTCGGGCGTGTCGCTGTCGGAGAACTCCTTGTCCAGCACGCGCCCGAACATCTCGGCGATGCTGCCGTCCCCGGAGGCGTTGCGCGTGCCGTTGGTGACGAGCGTGCCGTAGAACTTCTCCCGCATCTCCTTGTCGGGCCTGGCGGCGGCCGCCGGCGCGAGGGCGAGCGCGACGGCCACGGCGAAGGCCGCCGCGAGCCGCCGGCGGGGCGCGGGCCCCGCTGCGGCGGCGGCCATCGGATCGGGGGCGGCGCGCGCGGCGGGAGAGGGAGTCGGCGGAGGAGGGGGGGAGCGAGATTTGCGGGTGGCGCGTCGGGGTCGGCGATTTTATTTCTGCTGCCGCGGGCGCGCGGGGAGGTGGGGTGGTGTGGTGGAGGGACTGGGAGTCGTCGTCTCGTCCGACCGATCGCGAGCGCGGGGCGGGGCGGCGGCAGCGGTGGCCGGTGGGTGGGAGAGGTGTCGCGTCGCGGTCGCGGCCCGGTCCCGGTGGTTAACTGGTCGGAGAGCCTTGGCAGTTTGGCATCGGCACGGCGGGACGGGAGGGAGCAGCAAGAAGAGCAAAAGGCCCCGCAGGTCGGTGTGGTTCCGGTTCCATTCCGACTGACGGCTTTCCAGTTGCTTTTTGCACCAGGTCAACTGCATTTGCATCTGATGATCGTGCTGCTGTCCGTGTGGTTTCAGGCTCGCCGTGACCTGATCACAGCCACAGCGTGAGACGGGATCCACCGGCACGTACACTGCGAGCCCGTGCGATGCATCCTCTACCATGCGATGCGACTGATGAAATGATACCGTCAGAGAGCATGACAAGATCAAACACCATCCCCCACATGGCGGTCATCTGTGAGCACGATAGGTTCCACATGGCTTTGGCGCGCAGAATAATCCGTGTGGCGCGCGTTGGTCTTCGCCGTCTTGGTCTTGGTCGCTTCCCAGTTCAGCCTATCTGCATCTGCAACTGCAACCAGTTCTTGCTAAAGCAAGTAGGCCAAGCAACCTTCCCGTGACTTTCTCCAAGCACAGCATCAGCATAGATACATATATGCCGTGTAGAAATGTGCGCACCGCGTACCCGTAGCCGTAGTATCGTCTTTCCTGGACGCTGGCGCCCCTCTGAAAGAAGATGCAGTTTGACCACAGGCCAGCGCGTGCGCAGGACACTGCATGCGTCTCGAAACGATATATGAAGGCCTCCTTGAGCCCTGTGTTGATTCCACCAGAGATTAATTAGTTATTCCAGGCAGAATAGACAATTGCCGGCTGCCGCCCGGTCGGTTCAGACTTCAGAAATTTGATGCATGGGTGTTTATATTAGTTAATGGAAATAAACTACTGAACTCGTCAACGAGCAAAGTCAGAAAAATCCTGAAGAGTAGGTGAGATCATACGCTAATGCACGGTTTGGTCATCCATCTCGCAAGAGAGAGCTCTGAAAGGGTAACTGCTCGTACAAAAAACTCCTTGTCAGACGACGACTTCTCTTTGGAGCGAGTGAAATTACCATCCAACCTGATGATGAAACCAGAATCCTATCTAGTGCACTAGAAGCTAGAGTTGGGTTGGGAGGGTCAGGGAAATCGCGCTCCATGCGCGTGTGAATGCATGCTCCAAAATGCCATCTTTTCTGCACGCGCGAACCCGAACAAAGTATTGCTGGTAAGTATCACCAACTTGACACCAAATTGTCTCAATTTAAAGATTTATATTACCGTAAACAGAATGGAGTTTGAAAATTTAAAAAGTTAGATGGAGCTTAATTTTTTTTTTAAAAAATGTGATGAGTATGCTGCTTGAGGTGGCCCGAAAGTGGTGGTGGTCCGTTCTCCATTTGCTTGGTTACGTACGTCTGCATTGCACTAGCTGTTGTGATTCTGTGAGGACTAGGGTGTTTGGATCCAGAAACTAAACTTTAATCCATATCACATCGAATGTTTAGAGACTAATTAAAAGTATTAAATATAGTTTAATTAAAAAACTAAGTACACAGACGAGAACTAAACGACGAGACGATTTGCTAATCATAGATTAATTAAGCTTAATAAATTCGTAGTTCTAATCTGTGTAATTAGTTTTCTAATTAAACTATATTTATACTTCAAATTAGCGTCAAACATCCGATGTGACGGCGCTAAAATTTAGCCCTAGCATCCAAACGTGGCTGGGGGAGCAGTCGGAGCACTGAAAAGATTAGGCATAAAGCCTAGTGTAGCGTGTAGTGTACAGTGACGACGACCACACCTCAAGGCAGGCAGCACGCCAGCACCGCGTTGCCGCAGGTTTGCAGCTAGGCGTCGGTGGCAATTGGTCCGATCCACCAGGCGACTCGTATCGGGTGGATATGGCACGAATCCACCAGGGCGATCCAGGCATCCAGCCTAGTTCGTGGGCCCAATAGGTCCATTTGTGGACCGACCGAGCGCGCCGGACGTGTTGTGGGCCGCAGCCTTGTGTGGAAACAACAAGGCTGTTCAGCGGGCCCAATATAGATGTAAGGTCGCGTACGTAGCTCTTATTCGGCCCAACGGCCGCACGAAGCACAAGGCCGGGCCAACGGATGCAAGTCCGGAACCTTCTTCTAGAAAAAGACCCATTTTCCCCTCGAAACAAATAAAAAGACTTCAATTTCCCCTTTTTTTTGGAAGGGCGTTCTGGACTTTTGCTCTTCCGTCTTTATACCATCCCTCGTCTCACTGACCCGAGCAGAGCCCATCCGGCCATCCCAACTCCACCTCTTTTCCCTGCGCCGCCAGCGAGGGCGACGCCGGCCGCGACGGGGCTCCGACCGACCGCGGCGTCGGCGGGAACCCGGGGTCCGCTCCATCTCCGGTACGCTCTCTCTCTTTCTCTCCCCCTAGGACCGCTAGGACCGCTACTGTCTAGTTCGTGGAGTCGCGAAGGGTACGGTCGAGATCCGACTTAATCTGGGAATTGTGACGGATGTATGGCGTTTCTCGGTAGATCTGCATCTAGGAGGAGTTTCAACCCGAAATTGAACTTGTTCGAGAGTATAGATAGCCGTAGATCTGGATAGAGAAGTCATTTTAATTTCTGCCTACCAAGTTTTGAAAGGACGCATGAGCACGATCCCCCTGGCATGGTGCTTTGCCTACTTCCGGTGTTTTTGCGTGTAGGTCTTCTCCTATTTTTGGTAATATAAGATGCTTTACTTAGTTTACGTGAATCTGGACTGTCGCATCGGAAATGGGCAATGAGAGCTCGAACTGCTCTGCTGCGAGCTTTCTGCGTACGTAATTTCAGTCAGCGTCGTTACGTACCATCTAGTCAAGTGTTATATCTGTCAAACTCGTTATATCTGTCAAACTCGGGATTTTGCTATTAGCTGTTTGCCTGTTCACACAATCACACTAGACTAGAACATATATCACTGCACCTTTGGTTGCTTATTAGGACACATCACCTTGGTGGGTTGTTTTTGCTTGCTTACTTTCAGTATAATTTTTTTTACTCAAATCTTGCTGATGAGATTTTGGTACTAGATGACTGGCAGCACTGTACTTAGTAATCCTGTATCTCTAATACCTTGCATTGCTTGGAAATTGCTTTCTGAAATGCTGCTGCTTTCGAGTCCAATGTATACTTAATAGTTACAATGCAGTACGGTGCTGGTTGGGAGGTCGCTCCTTTTTTATCTTTTTTTGTTGTTGAAAAGCATTCGTTAGCTGTTTAGCTACTTAAGATGAGAGCCACTCTTGAAATCTCACTCCTCACTCATGTGATCGTGTCTAAAAGGTTGTCTTTGTTGTATAGAGTTATAGGGTGCTTGTGGTAACGGATGTGTTTGATAGATAAATTGTTGTGGGGCACACTAGTTGTGAAACTTTAGATATTTCTTTTCATTCTTTGCGGTAATGTAGTACTCACATTTATGTTGTTAAAAGACAGAACTTTGAACCGTCCTTGGTTATGTGTCATCAAACATCATTAGGAAGTAAGAATTGGTCGTTGCCTTGCCTTGGGTCATTAATCTTTTTATATTGTCGATTCTTGCATGCAAATGCTGTTTCTATTTGGCCTAGGTTTGCCACTCCATAGCTGCACTTTCAGTCTACACTTGGATATAAAATTGCTACCTAGAGTTAGTTCCGTTCCATCTGGTTTATGTCTCTTTCAGTCTTTTGAGTTTTAATGTTCTATAGTACTAATACGTTGTTAACGTTCATTTTTTGTTTGATTACCTATCATGCTGGTTCCGCAATGGGTTCCTATGATCCAGATTCATTGATGAACGACACACTGTTTTGACAGTAATGCTTATTTGTGCAATGTATGACATACGGAACTAGACACGTTCACAACTGTGGAAGATGTTGATCTCTATGTTCGTCTTATCTTCCTATACAAAGTCACAGCTCTATGTTCAGCCCTCTAGAAAATATCGCAGTGATTTCAAAACAACACTTGTAATTTCCCTGTCTGCCATGTTGCATTTGCTGCTAAGTTTCAAGATTTGTCATGTTAACCTTGAAACAAGCAAATACTGCTAGGTCTCAGCCTCTCAGGCTACTATATTGAGTTACCATGCACTAGATATAGATTTCTAAAGCTTTTTGCCATGCAACCTCCTTTTCATGATAGTGCCAATCTTTTTTTAGTTGTGTTATAATTATGCCAGGATACTGTCATATTTATATGTGGTCAAATACTTCGGCCCCTTTTATGATATACCGCATCAACAAACTTTCTATTCCACTTATCTAGGGTAAATAAATTGAATTGAAACACCTTATAAAAAAAAATCCGGTGCTGTTTAGAATTTTTGTGTATACAACTCAGGTTATCTATATATATGCTTGTTCTGTTTTATATGGTGTATTGGCTTAGATTTGACAAATGCATCTTTTTGATTTATAGATTGCTTCTGACGGGTGAAAATGGCGGATGAACTACGTTCTACATCTGTGATCCAGAAGGTCCATGGGCAGTCTGTGCCGTTGAGCAGAATCTCTTCTTACTCTGCCATGAATAACCCTGTATTCAACAATGCCTATTCTGCTTACAATGTGCCTCAAAGGTCATACCATGGGATGAATGCAACTGTTGGACTTTCATCTGTCATGGCACCATCCCCTATCTTTGCTTCTGCGCCCAAAGAGAAAGGTTTCTCTGGATTTATGATTGACTTCCTGATGGGTGGAGTTTCTGCTGCTGTCTCCAAGACCGCTGCTGCTCCGATTGAGCGTGTCAAGCTTTTGATTCAGAACCAGGATGAAATGCTTAAGAGTGGCAGGCTTTCTGAACCATACAAGGGTATTGGGGACTGCTTTACCCGGACGATGAAAGATGAGGGTGTTGTTGCACTGTGGAGAGGAAACACAGCTAATGTCATCCGATACTTCCCCACCCAGGTAACCCATCCAGCAGCCCTTATTATCTGCTGTTATTCAGTAATAATTCATGTTTGCATTAGCTAAAACTAAATGTTCCTTCTTGCTTCAGGCATTGAACTTTGCCTTCAAGGATCACTTCAAGCGCATGTTCAACTTTAAGAAGGACAAGGATGGGTACTGGAAGTGGTTTGCTGGAAACCTGGCTTCTGGAGGAGCTGCTGGTGCTTGCTCTCTGTTCTTTGTTTATTCTCTGGATTATGCCCGTACTCGTTTGGCCAATGATGCCAAAGCTGCGAAGAAGGGTGGTGAGAGGCAGTTCAATGGGCTTGTTGATGTTTACCGCAAGACCCTTGCCAGTGATGGTATCCGTGGTCTCTACCGTGGATTCAACATCTCTTGTGTGGGTATCATTGTGTACCGTGGTCTGTACTTTGGAATGTACGACTCACTCAAGCCAGTGCTTCTTGTTGGTACCCTACAGGTCAGTAACTCGTAAACCTTGTTTGGGTGGTTATTCCTAATATTTGTGGTGCCCTGCATTGAATTGCTGCTGCTGATCACACTTTTCTGTCATAATCTTTTCCTAGTAATCATGACATAAGTTCTGATTGACTTGCAGCTGTTTCCCTTTTTTCTTGAAATACAACTGATTTTTTTGCTGGAATTCAGTGTAACGTTTAGGCATGTTTTGCTGCTGTGTTCTGCAGGACAACTTCCTTGCCAGCTTCTTGCTTGGTTGGGGTATAACAATTGGTGCTGGTCTTGCCTCATACCCCATTGACACCGTCCGCCGTCGCATGATGATGACATCTGGTGAGACTGTCAAGTACAACAGCTCCTTGGATGCTTTCAAGCAGATTGTCGCAAAGGAGGGTACCAAGTCCCTCTTCAAGGGTGCTGGCGCAAACATCCTCCGTGCCGTCGCTGGTGCTGGTGTCCTTGCTGGGTATGACAAGCTCCAGGTGATCGTCTTCGGCAAGAAGTACGGCTCTGGCGGCGGCTAAGAGTAGATGATGATGATGAACAACAAACAAGATGCTTTAGGTGCCTTTGAATAACGTACTTATGGACCGTGGACACCATTTTTAAATTTAGCACTCGCAGAGGTTGGCGACTTCTCTTGTCGCGTGGTTGACACCGCTTCTCTTTTTGCGTCAGAGATTGGAAATAAGTTAAGTTAGAAATTGCAGTCTTGCAGACCTTAAATGCTGGTAGACGTTTTGTCCACTGCAAGCGTTCCCATGCTATAGTCCTTGCGATGGAGGTTTTGCTTGTATCCGTTCCATCTGGTTTTGCGTGTGCAAAGGATTGCTTGAATGTGAACTAGGTTTAACAATCACAGCTCCCTTTGTTTGATAAAGGCATGTATTGTGTGATCTGTTGCTGCAATTTTGTGATCTGTGGCCCATCAGCAGGTTGAGTAACTAGTGGGTGTCATCGGCCGGTTGAGTAACTAGTGTTTGTCGAACGTATTCGTGGAGCTCTGCGGCGGGCGTATAATCTAACGTTATTCGTGAAGTTCGGAGGCAAGCGTGTGATCTAGCCGATGGGTATTCAAAACTACAACTACAATGTGTTTAGAATTTCAAAGGATAAAGAAGAAGCTACTTTGCTAATACAATTACTCCTTCCATCCTAAATTACAAGGGTTCTAAACCTCAATTGAATTCATTCATTCCTCCATATGTGGATAAAGAAGAAGCTACATTGCTAATACAATTACTCCTTCCATCATAAATTACAAGGGGTGCTAAACCTCAATTGAATTCATTCGTTCCTTCGTATGTGTGTAAGGTATGACTAGATTCATCGGCATCCACATAAATATGAACAAATAAAAAAAAAGCTAGAATCCATTGCAATTTGAGACAGATGAAGCATATAATAATAACAATAAGGGCATGTACAAATGCATCATTACTTATAGAGGTGCTTAAAAAGAGAGAAATGCTAAGCACCACCTAAAATGCAAAGGAGGTGTTTATATATGTCCAACCATCTCATTAGCACTCATTAAGCATCAATGCTTAAGTAAGCACATCATACACCTTTTAAGCATTTGGAGTTAGAAAATAAACCGATTTTTATTGCTAACCACCTTCTTTAAGCACCCATTGTGCCTGTCCTAATATCCATTAAAAAACAATAATCTCAACAGCTTTGAAGAGCGGAGCGGGCACTCGCTCTCTGCGGCATGCGAATTGATGATAACTGGCGGCCCATATTAGATACGGCCCAGCCCATGGTAGACCAACTTGGACGGGGAAAACCTAGCCTGTAGCATTCGTACGTACTTCTATATCGCTGCCCCCCTGACGCTCCCAGAGTCCCAGGCCAGCCGCCGCATCTCGACTCTCTTCTAGTCGCCGCTCCTCCGGCGAGCCCCCTTCAACGTGGGGAACCGCTGTTGGTGTTGGCGAGCCCCTTTCACCAGCGGGGGGCGGCTGGCGGTGACCTCCTCCGTTGGTGCTTCGGGTCAGCAAGTAAGATCTGAATCCCCGGTGCTATGGTAATTGCTAGGTCTTGCTCCCGCTCCCATTCTTCTGGAGATTACAGGTCTGCCATAGAGTGACTATAGCTTAGGCGAAGACTAGTGTCGGTGCAATATTTTGCTTCTTTAACTTACTTGCTGCCTGAATATCTTGCGCTGTTCGCATCCTTCGATTACTTGTCGTTGATCTAAGCTTGCTATGCACCTCAAGTCACCAAGTTCCATGACTGAACTCACTCCACTAGTACTAATGTGTTATATTTCGTATATAATCGATAGGGTTAAAACATATGTAGTCATTTCCCTGCGTCAACTTTTATTTTTTGGAAAATGGCGAATCCCACTGGATAATACAATTACCCATAGCCGTGCATCACTTCTTTAGTTTTGGTCCTGTTGATCTGTGCTTTCTTTTGATTTTTTAGGATTTAGTATGCTAAAGAAATATTTTTATTCGCATGTTCCTTATAACTGTTTTGACAAAAAAAAAAAAAAAAGACATACGTTCAGGCACCGACTGGCATGCGGATGTTACAATAACAACTACGTTATTCCCATTACCGTGGGAATACTAACTGTAATGTATGAATACTTTTGAATTCTTATGGGATTTAAGAAGAGAAGGGAGAAAATGATACCGAATCTTACACACAGATGGTGTGAGATCTTGTCTTTTGCCGTTTTGCTTAAAGTAGGGAGAAGAAAGATGACTTCTTGGTTGGGCAGGGACATAGGAGAATAAAGCCGCGTGTGAGGGACATTAGATGAAAGTCATCTTTTAATTATTTGACCTATGAGGACATATGCCCGTCCATTGTTTGAGATGTTCCTGGATGATGTGACATTCTCATCGTTCTTGCTTAGGCTCAAACTTGTTACTAAATAAAGTCATGTGCTAATGCTATTGTGCTTTGTTTGCCATGTTGTATTGAAATGTGTACTTCGATGTAACTATTTGAATTTTGATGTTTATGTCCAACACTTAGCATCATAGATGCACCAGGGCCAGGAGTACTTATTATATTTGCACGTGCTTCTGCCCCTTTTATGATATCCCACTCATATGTTTTTCTGTTCCTCGCAGGTAGGAGGACATCAATTGAAACAAAAATATAATGTCATGCTTTTGGTTGATATTAGAGTATCCATGTACCCACTTTAGGCCATCTATATGTACCCTCTGTTAGTATAGTTGCTTGTTTTGTAGATTTGCATGTTGTTTGAAATTTTGGGTGTCAAGGTTTTCTTTTTTGTTATTATTACTTTGACGCACCTGGTACATGCTGTTATTTTTGTATATGTAGTGTATTCTGTATTCTTGTTGCTACTTGGTTGGCTGATTTGTTTTTGGTCTAACCCAAACCTCCTTTGCCATTGTTTGCCAGGTTGCTTCTGGTCCGTGAAAAATGGAGCTTGAACTACGTTCTCCATCTGGGATCCAGAGGGTGAATGGGCAGTCTGTGTTGTTGAGCAGAATCTCTTCTTATTCTGCCATGCACAACCCTGTATTCAGTAGCGTGCATTCTTCTTACAATGTGCCCCTGAGGTCATACCATGGGGTGAATGCAACTGTTGGGCTCCCATCGGTCATGACATCGTCTCCTGTTTTTGCTTCTGCCCCAAAAGAGAAAGGCTTTTCTGGTTTTATGATTGACTTTCTGATGGGTGGAGTTTCTGCTGCTGTGTCCAAGACCGCTGCTGCTCCCATTGAGCGTGTCAAGCTGTTGATTCAGAACCAGGATGAAATGATCAAGACTGGTAGGCTTTCTGAACCATACAAGGGTATTGGTGACTGCTTTGCCCGTACAATGAAAGATGAGGGTGTCATCTCACTGTGGAGAGGAAACACAGCTAATGTCATCCGTTACTTCCCCACACAGGTGCCAGATCCTATCATATTCTACCCTTACTTTCCAATGTTTTATGTTCATCATCATCGCTGTTCATTAGTTTGCGTTACCTAAAGTCCTAAACATAAGCATTCTGTCCTGCTTCAGGCATTGAACTTTGCCTTCAAGGACCACTTCAAGCGCATGTTCAACTTCAAAAAAGACAAGGATGGGTACTGGAAGTGGTTCGCTGGTAATCTGGCTTCTGGAGGAGCTGCTGGTGCTTGCTCGCTTTTCTTTGTTTATTCTCTGGATTATGCTCGTACACGTTTGGCAAATGATGCTAAATCTGCGAAGAAGGGTGGTGAGAGGCAGTTCAATGGGCTCGTAGATGTTTACCGCAAGACCCTTGCCAGTGATGGTATCCGTGGTCTCTACCGTGGATTCAACATCTCTTGTGTGGGAATCATTGTGTACCGTGGTCTTTACTTTGGAATGTATGACTCCCTCAAGCCAGTGCTTCTTGTTGGTACCCTACAGGTTAGTAACTCTAACCTTGTTTGTGTTATTTCATTGGGTGGTTAATTCCCTAATATTTTGGGTGCTGTGCGTTGAATTGCTGAATTGCTACTGCTGATTCCATTTTTAGTGCGCTGATGGATTTGCAGTTGTTTCCATTTTCCCTGAAATACAATGGGATATTTTTTTAGGGGGTTTGTTTAGTCATGTGTGCTGCTGTGTTGTGCAGGACAACTTCCTTGCTAGTTTCTTGCTCGGTTGGGGTATAACAATTGGTGCCGGTCTTGCCTCGTACCCCATTGACACTGTTCGGCGTCGCATGATGATGACGTCTGGTGAGGCGGTCAAGTACAACAGCTCCTTGGATGCTTTCAAGCACATTGTCGCAAAGGAGGGCACCAAGTCCCTCTTCAAGGGTGCCGGCGCGAACATCCTCCGTGCTGTTGCTGGGGCTGGTGTCCTTGCTGGGTACGACAAGCTCCAGGTGATCGTCTTTGGCAAGAAGTACGGGTCCGGGGGCGGCTAAGAGTAGAGATGATGGTGAAAAAGTTAATGACAGGATGGATGCTTTAGCTTATGTGGACCATGGACACCCTTAAAATTTAGGCATTGCAGAGATTCGTGGCTGGTTTTGCTATGCGGTCATTGATGCCGTGGTGCGTCTTGTTTCGGAAGTCTGAAATAAGCGACTGAGCTGGAAATTGCAAACGTTAAATGCATGCTTGGTTTCGTGTCCGTCTCTGTTGTGTCTTTTACCTGTGTCGTCTTTTTCGCTGGATGATCGCTGCTCGTGAGGGATATCATCTTAAATTTAGACGGCGACACGAACCGTGAAGGGATGGATCAAGGAGATAAATGTCGTGCTGAGTGTTAAGGACACTTCGGTTTGGTCTGGAATTCTCCCGCGTGATTTGTGGGGGTGGTGCCGTCGGTGCAGAAGATGAAGATGCGAGGCCGCTCGCCGCTGCCATGAGTTGGACGGACGGACGACTCGTCACCTACCTCTCGCTGGCAGCCCTCGGCGTTGGAGCATCCAATCGTGATGGCGACTCAGCTTGAGCATCACGGGCCTCGTGGTAAGTAATTCTTCTCTAATCTCATCTCCGAAAGAGGCATGCACCAGTTGTTCATGTCCCCTTGGATACCAATCCAACGGCCGGCGGCGATCCCTGGGTGTCGGTGTTCGTTGGAACTTGGAAGAGGCGCCGGCGGCAGAGAGCCCGCAGGAGGAGGAATACATCTTTCAGTGCGGTCTACGGTCTAATTATTTATTGTTGGCACGGAAACAATAATAAGGGCCATGTCCGTCCTCTCCTTTGCTCAGCCTTGCAGAGAATCTTCGAAACGCCTCCCCCACCTTGGCACCTTATCCGTCGGCGCGTCGCCCTTTTCATGTGGTGGTGGTGGCCTGTCGCCTCGGCAATGCGATCTGCTCATCTGTCTGCCCATGGATGGACTGCAAGTCAGGAGCCAGATAGACGCAACGGTCGTTTCAGCTCCGCACCACGCTTGCAGATCTGTGAACGAAGATTAGAGCCAGCAAAAAGTGCAATCACGTGTGCTCTTGTAGCAAACCTCTGGACTGTACAAAATAAAATGGCAGGCAGAAGGGACCCGAGCCGAGCGCGCCCAAATGGCGAGACGGGCCCCGGATGGCCTCGTCTCATCCGGTGGCCGCCAACGCTGTCCAGCCTATCAGCATGTGTGCGCGCGAGACGAGACGTCCCAAGCCCGGAGCCAAACCAAAAGGAACCTCACCAACCAACCTCGCAAGCCATAGTTAATTAGCCAGTGTGGCCTGTGACAGCCTAGCAGCTTATCACTCTAGCTTTACCACTCGTCTTGCTAAACTAGAGGACAAGACAGGAGCTAGCTCGCTGTCATCAGGATTCAGGGCCATGGCAGCGATGCAGCAGGGGCGGCGGCAGCTCTTGGCGGCGGCGACGGCGCTTCTGGCCTGCCTCCTGCTGCTGCTGCCGTCGGCGGCGCTCGGGCGCAACATCACGGCGATCCTGGACGGGTACAAGGAGTACAAGCTGTACAACAAGTACCTGTCGGAGACGAAGGTGTGCGACGAGATCAACTCGCGGCAGTCGACGTCCATGACCATCCTGGTGCTGTCCAACGACGCCATGACGACGCTGTCCAAGGACGCCGGCGGCTCGCTCCCCGCCATCAAGAACGCGCTCCGCCTCCACTCCGTGCTCGACTACTACGACCGCAAGAAGGTGAAGAAGTACGGCGACGAGAGCGCCGCCACGCTGTACCAGGCCACGGGCGACGCCGCCAGCACCACCGGCAACGTCAAGGTGGTGGACCAGGACGACAAGAACTACGGCTTCTCCGCCGCCACGCCCGGCGCCAGGATCTGCACCGTCACAAAAGAGGTGGAGACGCACCCTTTCAAGTTCGCCATCCTCGAGGTCACGGCGCCCATCGAGTTCGACGGCCTCTTCGACGTCCCCTCCACCGACAACCTCACAAGGCTCCTGGAGCGGGCCGGGTGCAAGGTGTTCGCGGCGCTCGTGGCCAGCTCCGGCGTGCTCAAGACGTACGAAGGCGCCATGGACACGGGGCTCACCCTGTTCGCGCCCAACGACGACGCGTTCCAGGCGAAGGGCGCGCCCGACGTCAAGAACATGTCCGGCGCCGACCTCGTGAAGCTGCTCGAGTACCACGCGCTGCCGGCCTACAACCCCAAGACGTCGCTCAAGGCCGTCAAGGCCGGGGCGCCGCTCCGCACGCTGGCGACCACCAAGGCCGGGAAGGACGACATCACCGTGGTCGCCAAGGGCGACGACGTCTCACTCGACACCGGGAAGAGCAAGTCCCGCGTGGCCGACACCGTCGTCGACAGCGTCCCATTCTGCCTGCTCACGGTGGACAGCCTCCTCGTGCCGTCGGAGCTCTACGTCGGCGCGCCGGAGGCGGCGCCGGCGCCGGCACCCGCCGAGGCGCCGCGGAGCTCCGCGACGCAGGCGGCGGACGCGGACGCTCCCTCGGTGTCCTCGGACCATGCCGATCACGCGGACCACAAGACAAGTAAGAAGACATCCTCAGCCGTCGCGTCGCGGCCAATCGGCGGCGCGTTCGCCGCCGTCTGCTCCGTCGCGCTGGCGTCCCTGTTGTGATGGAATGGGTGCGAGCAGATACTCCGTTTCCCCGTGATCTTTCCTCGGAGCGTCCTGTTTGGATTTGGCCCGTTGGTGGTTGATTGAATTCGTTCCCTGCCTGCTGCATCTCCGTGTAATTTGAGCAAATACTGTACATTTTGTCCCCTTTTCTGTTCACGGTAGTTTCAGAACAAAACTGTCTGGTTGCGGTTGCAGAGCAGCTGTGCTGTGCCATTTTCGCACACATTCCAGATCCTGAGATCCAGTCCTGTTCCTTTTCCAGGCAAAATGATTCCTCCAATGCAAGGAGAAGTCAAACGACAAGAACAGATCTGGGAGCAAAGTGTGTTTTTTTTTACTGAACCGGATCTGAAAACTTTCACTGGCCTGGCCCCCAAGTGCAAGACTGCAAGTGGAGTGAGGGTGCATTTGTGCAGCTCCTTTGCGCAGAGTTCGGAGCTGAGCACGTGAGATTTGCCCTTGAGACCGAGAGGCCCGTCAGGAGGCGGCCAGCCCAGCTGCGTGAGCACGGGAAGTGCAGCCCAGGCGCGGCGTGGCGGCCCAGCGCGGGCGCGGGGCGGCCCCTGCGGTGGCATGCTAGGGTTTGCACACATATGGCGGCGACACGGACAGGGTGCGCGACTGCGCGGGGCGGCGGCGCCATCGTGATCGAGGCGCGGCCAGCAAGATGCGGCGCGGGGTGTGCGTGAAGCACGCCGGCAGGCACCACAGTCCGGTGACCATAGCCGCACCAGGCCAATGAAAGTATACGATGTGAATGTGATGTACATACAATACGCAAATGATTGCACCTCCACCCCCGATGGAAATGCGTAGGACAGTTCAGCTACCGATGTGACGGTGAGTTGGTGCAGAATAAATTCCCCAGCAGATGCATGTCACGGAGGCGCTTCTTGGGTCCGGTGCTACTATAGTGCTGTAGGAGCAGGAACCGCAGTAGATGGGGTCATGGCGAACGTGGAGCTGCAAGACAGCAAGAGCCTGCTTCTTGGGGTCCGGTGCTGCTGCAGAAGCAAGAACCACAAGAAAACAGAGGGGAAAGCAGTGACTTGGATGGACGAGCGAGCAGGGAGTGCGTCCTCCCTCAGCAATAGAGGAGCACAGGAACCAACTCCTTGCTGCAAGACTCCGATCCTCCGAGGGATTCAGGAAGGGACGAACTCGAGTGGCAAAGACAGAGACGTGTATTGTGCGGGGGCAAGTCTGAAGGGTGGGCGGCGGCTAGCCAGAATGTTAGGGTTCACGGTTTGCTTGCGCTGCATGCTGGGCTGGGCCGAATTTGTTAGTCTAAGTCAAGTTGAATTGCTAAGGGCAAGCGGGTATATATTATCCATGGACAGTTTCTCAAAAAGGAAAAAAAAACCCATAGGTATGGGTAGTATATACCCGTATCCATACCCGCTATACCCGATGGGTAGAGGTTATCACCAAATAATAGAAGAGTCCATTCTATATGTGCCATTAAAAAAAGATTACAATCCCATATGTACCATTAGAAAAGTTTTGCGCCGTCACCATTAGATAACTTTTCTCTGGACTCCAATGCCACTGCCGTCTCTTTTGAGGGCTTTTTTGAAATGCAGGAATTTCACGGGAATCAGTTCAATTTCATAGTAAAAACGCAGAAACGGGGCAATTTTCCCACGTTCTAAACAGGGCCTGAGTGTTATGGGAGCTAACAGAGAGGTGAAATGTCCATTTTACCCTTCTTCATATTTTCCCCAACCGCCACCACTGTGTTCCAGGAAGAGGACGGCGAGGGCCACCGCGGGATCCGCCCGCGCCCATCCGCCCGCTGCCTCACCCGTCGCCCACGCCCGTCCGCCCGCGGCCTCGCCCGTCGCCCGGGCCCGTCCACCCGCAGCGAGGCCATGCCGCCGCGGGTCTCCCGGGTGCTTGCCGGTTGCCGTGCCTATCCGCCAACGGCGAGGCCGAGCTACTGTCCGCTCGGGTGCTAGGATATCACCGCCGCGTGGCGCAGCACCGTCACCCAGCTCGAGCGCGAGCGCGCGGAAGGGCGCCGGGGAGTGCCGGCGCGAGTGGAAGGGCGAGGGCGAGCGCACGGAATGCCCGCGGGCGAGCGCCGACGCAGGCGGAAGGGCGCGGACGAACGCGCGGGAGGCCCGCGGCAGCTCCGCCTCGCTGCCGGCGGGCGGGCGAGCGCGTGGGAGGCCCGCGACGGCTCGGGCGCTGCCGCTATCGCGCCTCGCCGCCGCACCCGCCTGCCGCGCCTCGCCGCAGCGCGATGCCCCTGCCACCGTGCCCGCTGCCGCCGGCCCGTATGGATTTCTCTATGGAAGGGGTGGAGTATGGATTGGGTAGAATTGACATTTCACCAAGCATTTTTCACTATTAGTGGGTCCAATCTGTTAGTTAATGGGACGGATACGACGGGAGTGGCTCTAGTGTGCCAAAAAACTTTGAGCCGATGGCTGAGAAGGTACAAAACTTTTATGACAGTACATATGAGATTGCCAACTTTTTTTAGTGGCATGGATGGAACACTCGTAATACCGCCGGCCGCCAAGCCTCGCATCCAAACACGCGCTTAGACTGAGTCCAGCAGCCAGCGCATATCCCCGTCTATCCGCTATTCCAACTACCCTTCGCTCTGTAAACAGTGTCGGTACAGCGTCGTTTTGTACTATACCCACCCTTCTACCCGGAACGCTGGACTCGGTCTTACTGAATCTCGGTCCGACGCGGCGCCTCCACTGCCCGCCAAGCCACCTTGTCGTGCCGCCCCTCCGCCATCCGCCATCCGCCATCCGCCACCGCTCCCACCCGCCCTCCACTAATCATGCTTCTCCGCCTCGCCGCCCGGCCCCGCTGCCGGTACAGCCCACCGGAGGTGCCCTCACCGTCCTGCCCCACCGCCAGGCCTTCCCTTTAAGGCCGCCAGCCATGGATGAACCGCAACAGGTTCTAACCCTAACCCTTCCTTTTCCTCTACGACGGACTTCTTCCTCTCCGATAGCACGGCGACAAAAGGGGGCGCCGCAACGCGCGCTTCGTATAAGAATCGGCTCATGAGATCTGGAGACCACATCTACGCAATTCGTTTCCGAGCCGGGAACCTACTCTTCCAGTCCTCCGCCCGACTTCTTGTGTATATTACTGTAGGGCCCGTGCCCATCGTCTCGCTGCCCACCGAAGGCCAGCGTCGGATCGGACCAGCCATCTTGATCAATCGCAAAGAACTATTGCGCTACGACATGGCGCTGCCGGCGTTGATGGAGGAGCTTGTGGAAGAGATCCTCCTCTGTCTCCCGCCGGATGAGCCGGCGCATCTTATCCGTGCCACCCACGTCTGCAAGGCCTAGCGCGGCATCCTCTCTGATGGTGGATTCCGCCGCCGCTACTGCAGGTTCCACCGAGCCCTACCCCTGCTGGGCTACATCCGCCGCCCCAACCTGTACGCAGGCGGGCTCCAATTTGTTACAGCAGCCAATGCTGCTGCTTTCTCCCCGCTGCCATTGCCTGGGCCTGGCGGCAGGAACTCCCATGCCCTCGACTGTCGACACGGCCGAGTGCTTATCTATGTCTCTAGTGCTAGTGCTAGTAGTGCCGCTGCCGCACCAGGGCTCATCGTTTGGGACCCAATCAACGGCATCCAGGAACCGTTGAGCATGCCCCCCGCTTATGATCAGCTGAACTCACTTTCTTTCGCTGGGGCTGTGTTGTGCGCCTTGCATCTAGATGGCTGTGGCCACCTTGACTGCCATGGTGGTCCGTTCCTTTTGGTCTTTGTAGGGACGTGTGCCACTGTTGGCAGCGCAGTGCATGCCACATACACCTAGGTGAGCGTGTACTTGTCAGAGACTGGTGCGTGGAGCACCGCTGATACCTCTAGTACTGATAACAACCATTGCGGTTACTTGCCTAAGTTCAGACCCAGCCTTCTCATCGGAGGCGCTCTCTACTTCACCCTTGCAAGCGACAATGTGATTGGGATCCTTAGGTACAACTTAGCAGCCGATGGTGGGCATGGACAGCGGCGGCTATCTGTAATCGACAACACACCAAAATTGTTTGATGGGGATTCTATTCCCATAGATATTGATGGAGAGCTAGGGTTTCTCGAATTCTCACCACACAATTGCATATATACATGGTCATGGCAGCAGCAAGCTGATCATGCTGCTGCTAATGGTGGAGTCGAAGGATGGGTGCGGCAAAATGATGCTGTGGAGCTTGAGACATTGATCCACACACGTCGTCACGCACTATACTGGCATTACCCAAATGACACGATTCGCTTTGCAGAGGGAACAAATATTGTTTTTATCAGCATGAATAATAGCATAGACAAGGGAGTTTTCACACTCGACCTCAAGTCAAGGCAGGTGAGGAAGATCGCCGAAACATCGGACGCCAGAATCTTACCTTACATGAACTTCTACACCCCTGCAGGTAGGTACCACGACACTACTTGTTTATTCCGTGTTTCTTTAACTTCCGCACCTTATTTCATCACATGCATGCAATGTTCCCCTTGCCGTACATGATCCACACAAATTTGTTCAAACATATATACATAGCACATATATATAACAAGTAGTAGTACTTCAATTAGTAGCTACTAGCTAGAATGCATAGCATAAATGTACGAGTAATGTTTCCCATGATTCGTGAATCAAACTAGCAGAAGCTCACTAGAACTTTGAACGCAGTCAGTGAGTTACGTGTCTTCAAACCTAGCTAATGGAGGCCTACTATGCTAGACTACTGTCATGGGTAGTCAGAGGCCGTATGGCCTGAATTAACAATACAGTATGCCCAGTAAAGCTAGGTTAATTTAGAGATAAGATAGTCCTTGGTTAGTGGTCAAAAGCAAGCCTTTCTATATAAAGAGATAATATCATTCTCTCTGTTCTTGTGGTGCTGCTGCCACCTATTAGCGAGGTCATGCTGCTTGGGTCAAGGCCTCAAGGGCTATATAGTTCTCTATTCGCTAAAACAACTTCAATATGTTTTGAGTGGTCATGATCCATGAATATTCAATTAGATGAGGTAACAAAATTTGATAATGATGCATAATGTTTCCAAGTGTAAGAGAAATTATGGAACCTAAGTCTTGCAATCTCATAGTAACCTTGATAGCTATTGTTTCTTTTTATTTATTCAAAATTTTAAGGATAATTCTTAAAATTTGTACTGCTAAAAAAACCTTGAATTTGCTAGGTATCTATAGGAATTTAATGATATATAATTCTTTACTCACTTTGTGTGCACAAATACCAAACTTGTTCTTATAATCATCTAGAAGTACATATCTCAGATATGTGCAAACATCAATCAAGATATACCATGGTTGTAATTTTCTGAATCATATCTTTGCAGATCTTGCTAAGCTCAAACTGTCACCGCCATGATGATGCAACTCCATCCATCATAGCGTGCTAGTATTGGTTTCTTGAAGATTATGGGGAGTTAAAAGAGCAGGTCATCATGGTCATTGGCCAATTAATGTCTAGTTTTAAGTTGTCATGTTTAAGTATGAAAAGAGTTGGTCATCGTGGTGTCATACTCTCTCTAGCGTTTAAAACCAGGTTACCAGGCAGTTTATGTATCAAACTGGGAAATATCATTACCAATTAGCATATTTCTTCTTGCAATCTTTTAATGTGCCCAAGATATGTGTTTCTATTTTACATATGTGCCTATGTGTGTGAATGCTCATTTCATGTTTGCCAAGAGCAACTCAGCCCACAATGAACTGATAGATTGAATCTTCTATTATGTTGAGCAATAAATCTTTAGTAAAATTCCTATTTGAAACAATGAATCTTCTCATATGGGAATTGGTAACAAGACAATTTCAATCTTTCAACGGTTATCGCACTGAACCAGCTGGTTTCTTGGTAGCAGTTTCAACTTTTCATGGCACATCGCGTGCCTGGAAGTCTGGAACTGAATGCATTTGAATTTTTGTTCAGTTTTGTACTTTTAGTAGACAAGGTTGTCTATACGATGTACTCCCTCTATCTCAAAATATAGTTCTTTTTAGCCTATTTTTCACCTATCTATATTTGAATGAATGTTAATGAATCTAGACATATATATTAATTACATTAATGGAATAAGTAATGAATGTATCCAAGTCCTATCAAGAAATATGTTTTGGGACAGGTGGAGTATGTAAATTAACTAAAGAAGAATACATGAAACAGACCTGGAAGTTGAAACCAAATGCTGTCGTGTTGTTATCGCTTAAGTAGTTGCGACTGGGAACTACATTTACATGAATACACAAATTAGTGTAGAATCTATAGGTGGCATGTCCTGTCCTATAAACTTGTGCATTTGTTTGGACACTGTGCTCACATCCAGCAACATCAGAGATCCAATCCATATTAAATTACGCCCTCCGGTCACAAATATATGACGTGGTTGATTTAGCAATTCTACTTTGAAGTTTTATCTTATTCAAATAACATAGATGTATGTGCAACACGCACGTGTTACGAGTTGGGCAATAGGCAGGGAGAAAAGAAAAAGGAATTAAAAAGAAGACATGTTTTATCTCATTGATTCTATTAAGACAATAAAGTATCACGAGTATGGATGCAATGCGGAGTGAAAAAATAAAAGATCAAATGGTGTAAATATTTTTCTTCCACTGGTTTTGGACATTGGGACTATCATAGGTAAAAATGATTTTCTAAACTCATATTACAGAAAAAGCGAGTTTTCTCAAAATATTTTTTTTATCTATGATGGTCCCACTGAACATCTCACACTGAACCCAAGGGTTGGACCGCTTTGCGCTTATTTTTTTTCACCACGCTGTGAGATCTATCCGCCCGCCGTACCCACGTTGCCTCTTCGCTCGGTGATTGCACCACGCTTTGCTATCTCGGATACCCTCTAAGTATCCATGCACTTTTTCATGTCATCAAAAATCCTAATGTGTTATGTTACTTATTGAGAACGAAACTCAAATGAAATTCCACTAAAAATCCTACGTGCACGATTGGATGGCTTGATCCAGCAGCGCAGCACATTCGATCCATTTTTCCCATGAGGCTGATGCTCTCACTAGCATAGCCTATCTGCAAGGTCGGTTCCACGGTTTTGCGTCTGCGTCTGCGTCTGCGTCTAAAGGTGTGTACGGCAGATACTTGGGCCTTCTGATGTATGCATCGAACGGCGTGGAGTGATTTGAGTCTATGGGAAAGAACCCGTGACTCCGAAACGAGCGCTCTCTCAGAACACCGGCTCCTCTCGCACGGTGCCTGCTTGGTGGCTTTGAGATCTTTGGGAATATGGCCATTTGTGCCAGTTCTAGAACAAAATTCTCGAACACCGTGCACGTGACAGCATGGTGGCAACGAGATACTTCTCGGCAAAGGTATCAGTGTGACAGTGTCCCACAGCACCTCTAGGGCTGGAAAATCTATGGTGGTATCATTTCAGCAAATTAAAATATACTTTCCTGGCACACCAAAAACTTGAGTGCAGAAGCACCCAATAGCGTTTATGTGTTGTCCTCACAGGATCCCTCACATCCGAACACACATGACAACTACAAAAAGACAAAGCTCTATTGGGATGATTAGGGCCGCCGCCCTCTCCTATGACATGTCCTCCGAAAAAAGAACCGGTGCTTCTCAAAAACAAAACAAAACACAAAAACTGGAGTAACCATTGTTCAGAGATCCTCTGGGCCATGAACATCCTGGAGTGAGCAGAAGCCTGTGTCATACCGCGCATCAAAACACCCTGCGTCTGCACAGTTTTATCTTATCCTGGTGTCAAACCAACAAAACATTGCAATCCATTCAGAAATACCTTCACAAGCAACAGATCGGATGTATCCTTCACCGGAGAAATCTTGAACGGGGAACATTAGTTCCAATCGCTTTCTCAAAGAACTATTAAAAATAACAAAAGCATTAGAGCTTGCATTCAAGGAAAATGAACAAAACTTAGTACTGAGACATCATATGGCCAGAGTAGTTTGCTTACTCTAATAGCTGCCCCAGCTTTAGTTTCAAGTTGAAGGGACTTTCACACCATCAACTTCCTGTAAATGGCAATGAAGTAATGAACCCAACATTCGTAACAGCATTCAAGACTCAACAAATAATTCGATTTATGCACTCCTATATTAACGCTACACACAAAAGAGTATCATAAAAATCCAGACAGGTGGTGCACCTTGGCGTTTGGAATAATTTCCATGTTAAGATTATCAGTTTGCACAAGTCGCTTGATAGCTTTAAGGCTCACCCACCTAAGAGCAAGAACTATTAGAGGATGATGGTTTCTCTTTGATAAAAGGAAGATAGGTCCGGTTTCTTACAAGTTGTTTGTACACAATATCTTAAAGTTCTCAATTGATTCGAATTCCTTCACCTAGATACAGAAATACAAGAGAAGTATAAAAGTTCATGTTAGGCAGAAAGCTCTTACTACAAAATGCTGATTGTAAGGAAAATGGGCCCTAAGCCTCGTGCTTAGTTCCCATATGTGATTTTGGTGATTGAACTGACAACACGTGCTATGGGACTAATATTTGTGTGCAAGTGTTTTTGTCTAAAAGTCCTAGGGTGAAATCGGTGGACTTGGGGTACAAACACCTCAAAGGAGGATCTTAAAGATTCAAGAAAAGACCCAAACCGCCATCAAGTTGCAAGCGAGGTCCTAACTCGGCGGTCCCGCTGGCCGGTCAGCGGGCCGGTTTTTTGGCTCAAGAACAGAAAAAAAGCATACATCGGACAGTCCGGTGGTGCAGCACCGGATAGTCCGGTGCCTACAAGGAGCCAAGCCAAAAGCTGAAGAACCGGTGCAAATTTCCATGCACCGGACAGTCTGGTGGCTCACCACCGGACGATATAGACCGAGAAGGACGGAGCGAAGTCCGGGACAAAACCCACCACCGGACAGTCCGATGGCTCACCACCGGACAGTCCGACGGTGCCAGCGGACGATATAGACCGAGGACAATTCAAGTTGAAGACCCAGCGCTACAACGCACCGGACAGTCCGGTGGCTCACCGTCGGACAGTCCGGTGGTGCCACCGAACAGTTCGGTCGCTCCAACGGTCACATTGTCAGAGCAACGGTCGACTCGAAGAGGGGGCAGATTACACTGTCCGGTGGGTACGCAGAAAAGTTGAAAAAGCCCCCAACGGCTAGTTTTGGAGGTGAGGCCTACATATACCCCCTTGGCCGGCTTTCCCAGTGTGGTTGGAGTATCCTGAGCTAGCACAAGTGTTGATACACATCCTCCATGCCCATTTGAAATGTAGCAACTACATTTGTGAGCCCAACCACCATATGAGCAAATAGACACATCCCAGCATAGCGAGAGCGTGTTAGCATCTTGGCTTAGGCCTATTTGTCTAGTATCCGTGCCTGCGTGCACGACCTTGTATCAAGTGCGGCTGTAAGTGTGATGCTCCGGCATCTCAAGTGCATAATCATTCATCATACATGCAACATTCATCATAATGCATCATACAATGACATGCATTTGAGCCCTAGTTCAAATTTAGTCGAGGTGCAAGTTGTTGAAACCTGTTTTCTGCTGATACGTCTCTGTGATTGTGCCTATAACTTTGATTCTATTTAGATATAGGTGAAACTCATATTGACAAACTTGTAGATAATATAAGGATGAACAACTTTGGTAATTGGTGTTATGACATGCATGAAGGTTTGCATAGAGTTTTGGGGCTTTTTCTGTCTGTATGTGTTTTCTGCCCAAACTTGATTTGTTTAGTAATTTCAAATTTAAACAGGTCTACAGCCATAATCTTGCAAAACTCCAATTTAAGAAGTTGTAGATAATTAAATTCTGAACAACATTGGTATAAAACTTCTTTTGTGAAACTATCTAGAAAATAGACTTTTAGAATTTCTAAGCTGGAAGGTTCTGTTGGTCAAACCTTGGTCAGCAGGTTAAATTCAAATTTAAACCACATTTTTGAATATAACATGGTATTCAAGTTTATAAGGGAAATGTAGGGTAACAAATTTAGAACATTTCATCCAATTGGGGTATTTTCAAATCTGGCCTTTAACTCGCTCAAAAACGCGAAGTACAAACATAGGTCTTGGCAGTCAAAGTGGGTTTTTCAATTTCTGGATTTTCTTTTTCCTTTTCTCTCACTGACAAATGGGGCCCACGCGGCCGTTTCCCGCCTCGGCCGGATGACGACATCCGCCCGTGGGGCCCTCAATCCCGCGCCTCGGTGCACCGGGTCCTTTGGACCATTACCTCCGCCCCTCACCCGGTCCCACCTGTCAGCGGCCCGTGGTCCATGGACCCATTCCACCCCGCGCCCCACCGTCCCCCTCCTCCTCTCCCTCGCGCGCACGCGGCGCTCGCGTCCTGCCCGCGCCGCGCGTGGCCGCGCCGCGCGTGGCCGCGCCACGGCCGGCCGAGGGCCACGCCCTGCCCCTCTCCAGCTCCCTTCAAAGCGAAGGAAGCGGACGTACTTGGACGCCATCCCGGCCCCGTTCGCACTCGTCACCCTGCCCCTCTCGCTCTCCCGCAGCCTCTCCTTCCCCAAGCGCAGAGCACCATCACCATTGGCGCCGAGTTCGAGCTCGTTGTGCCGGCCTCCTCGACACGTCCCCGCAGCCGAGACCACCGCCATCACCTCCTCCGTGTCGTAGCGCACCCATAGGGCTTGACCTCGTCGTCATTCGCCCTCCCGCTGCGGAGATCGACCTCGCCTCGCCGTCCTCGCCACGCCGCGGCCGAGCCGGTTCGAGCTCACCGCCCTCACCGCCTCAAGCCGCCTCGAGCCCGCCGACGAGCGCCTCGCGCTCGCCTCGCCGTCCTCCACCACCCGGGGTAAACCTCGTTCACCCTCGGTGCCTCCAACCACCCTTTCCGCGAATGCACCCCACGGCGACCATCGCCGCCGGCGCCTCGCCGTGGACAGCCACCTCCCGACCCTCCCCATGCCTCTAGGCCACCGCCATCGCCTTCGCCTCGCCCCCGCGCACCTACCGCGCTAACCCTCGCCGCCGTTTCCCTCCTCCTTCGCTGGATTCGCGCCGCGCCGTGGCCCGCAGGTTCACCGCTGCCGCACTGCCTCTCCTGTCCACCCCGCGCACCTAGATCTTGGGGAAAACAATCCCTGAGGCCGAGCCCACCCTCCAGAGCCCTCTCGGCTCCAAGAAGCCGCCCCCACGCGCCGGCGACGCCGCGCGAACGCGAGCCGCGCCGCGCGTGCATCGGACGTCGAGAGGTAGAAGAAGAAGACTTCATTTTGCATTTGAGCCCCTCTGAATTCTGCATATTAATTAACTATTCATTGTGTCTTCCGAAACTTGCAGGTTAGACCCTAGATCTATTAGGATCTCACATTTTAACCCGAGCCTTTACATTTTTCAGATCTAACCCCGAGTTTTAGGAGATTCTCATGCACTGTGCACTGAGTCAGGATAATCTTCTGTTCTAGCCCCTGAGGTATACGGTTAATTACGTTCTAGCCCCCAGATTCAAATGTTTTCCATTTAAATGCATTTAATTTAGCTGTGAACTTTAGAAATTCATAACAATTCATAGAAAAATCCAAAATGGACAAACTCAGTGGCTATGGACTCCTCTTGAGTAGATCTACAGGATAGGTATGATGTGGATGTGTGAAAAGTCTATTTTGCTCCTGGTTTAGTGCATGCATGGTGTAGGTTGATAAATGGTAAAAGTGGACCAAATGAACTCCAAAAATTATGAAACTTGGACAGTAGCTTTGTTATGGCATCTAGGTACTGTGTGATTTTTGGTAGCCCTAGCATTGACTGGTTAATTACTGTTTTGCCCTTATGTATGTGATTTGTGTGTTTAATTAACTTGGAAAATGAAGGCTATATGAAAGATGCTCAAATATGACCTCTGGTATTTTTCATGTACTTTATATAGTATGGGTAGCTTGCGGGTAAAGTTTGAGACGTTGCATGTGAAGTTTGAATGGTGTTTTGAAAATAATAAAGTGTCACATGCTTAACTAAATAATAGGAAAAAGTGTATTTAAACTGGTAGGAAAATTTTGGGAAAAATCTAGTAGCGTTATGGAGTATGTTGCTGCATGTGGTAAAAATTTGAGATCGATTGGAGTTTTCTAACTATATGAACTTATGAGTGCATTTTATTCATAAAGGTAGCGTGTCCATTAATTTGCATGTATATGTTTAACTTTAAGAGACAACTTCCTTTCATTTGATAGGGACTGTGTACACATATAGAACAATTATTCCTAATAACTTCAAAGATAAAATGTGGTAATGGTTTGTACGATTTCTTAGTGATGGGTTGTATGATTTCTTAGGGAAGTTGTTAGATTTTCTTGTTATGGGATGTGTTAAACTGAGAGCACTCGCATCCATCCTTCACATACGGCTTGATCATGCATTACATTTCATTGACACCTCATGCATACCTTTGCAATCCGTTGCACTCATGATTGCCCTATGTCATGCATATAACCTGTATCATATGCATGTATTTGCATTCTCTTGCACTCACTTGCATTCTGTCATACATATAGACCCCGCGTGCAAGGAGTTATCAACGCAGGAGAAACCAATAATCAAGGAACCAGGTGACAGGCTATATCCGGAGCCAGAAGACGAAGGGTCGCTGATTAAATCCGTCCCTGCTTCAAGGGGTTGCCTGGGGCAAAGCCTGACAACCCGGCAAACTAACTTAGTTTAGTTTGTTGGCTTTCTTAAAAGTAATCAAAGGTAGGCAGGACCATGCTCTACCCAGCAAATATATTTGATGAATGCTTACGCATCTGCATTAGGAGTTGTTTGGAACCAACTGCATTAGACTTCTTGGCCGCCCTGGCCCTAGCACCTATATATTAGTTCGTAGGACGAGTTGCCTAGTAATGCTAGGTACGAGTAGACATGAGTGAATGGAGTCACTCGTCGGGTAGGTGCTTTCAAAACAAAAATCTTATGGAAGATTATCATATGCTATGTTTGAAACAGAGACCGGGCGGAGTTATGGGAATATTATGAAAAATGATGTGGCAAGGTATGGTGGACTCCGCCCGAGTCATATAAGGCCCGTCCGTTGTTCGCCTATTGGTCGGCATAATATTGCTAAGGTGCTTATCCGGGATAATGGACCGGTGAAAGTCTTACTTGTGCCATCCGAAGAACAGAGACTTGTTCCTACCATAGAACTGGGGACGCTTACCTCATGGGAGGGCTGGACCCGACGAACCGAGGTAACGCTCCATGGGGGCTAAACTCAGGGAAGTGGCGGGTTGGAATCAAACTTGGGATGGGACAAGTGGAGATGGGGGCTATATGTGGAAACGCGATGGCTAATAAGCATATACCCCTGGCATTTTTAGTTGTTCCCGGGAATTAACAAATCGATTCGAATCGCTGATGCTCACCAGGTGTGAGAATGCCAATGCCTTTGACGTCCGAACGTAGTAATAATTTAAATACTTTATGCTTATAATTATGTTTCTCTATTACAACATGCTTGGATGTATATGATCCGTTCCCTTATTCCTGGTGATGCCCGTCCACTAGTAAGAGGACGATGGACTTGGGAGATGCTTTGGAGTCGAGGGAGGGCTGACCAGACGTACCGTGGTATCGCTCCTGAGACGGCTACTCCCAGGGGTGTGATGGAAGTGCTATGAATCTTGGAACGGGACATGTGTTTGTGTTTTACTTTCTGCAAGTATTTACTTTATGATATAAATGATCTTCATGATTAATGAATAGCAGCTGTCAAATCCTGCTATCTTATGTCAACACGACTTGGTTTAAGAATCAACAGCTAAGGATCCACATGATTAGTAAGCATATTTTGCGTCAGCCGTAAGCCCCGTCCATTAAGTCCTACTGAGTAATTAGTACTCAGGGTTTGCCCCCACTTTTGAATTACAGGTACTGATGACAGCTGGATAACTATGTTGGAGGTGGTAGAACCGGTGGGCTCGGTGCTACTCGCCTTGTTTATCTCTACTTGAAGACTAGTTGAGTTTTATTTCCGCTATGAGATGTTTTGAACGCTTCCGCTATATGTATCTATACATGTATATTTTGACATCGCTTCCGCTATATTTGAACATGTATTTGACTATTTATCTTCGGTTTGTAAACTAAGTCTACTTATTCTCTACTTCAACTGTTTGTGATGATGTAATCTGTTGTGGCTCTTTCGAGGGTTGAATGTATGTGATGTCGGTATCCTCGGGCGATGGTTACATCGAGTGCCCTTTGGGTAGCTCGACGGACTACCGGGTTTAGTCCGGCCTAAGTGCACTGTGAGCCAGAGGTGGCAGGTGTGCTTAGTCTGGATTAAGTAGGGCGGTTCCGCCATAGCAAGTCTTGCGAAACCCTCCGGAGTGTGGAGTGGCCGCCACCATCTTGTGAGAGGGAGGAAGGCCCTCGGCTAGTTGGCCGAAGCTTCTCATAGTGGAGACGGCGGGGTAGCTCCGCGAGAAGGACTCGGAAGACCCCAGCGACCTATCCATCCTCTACCCTTGCGTGGGCGAGGCCGTGGTATGGGAGGACCACGCGAGAGATAGGTTCGGGTGGGTGTGTACTGAGGATATCCGGAGACCCGACCGGGGTTGCTTGACTTCCGCGGAAATCACATTGCCAACCTCCACCCTTGCAAAGGGCGATGCCGTATTCCTTTGAGGACTATGCGAGTGCAAAGCGCTTAGTGGAGCGCCAACGAGGAGCAGGGGGTAGAGACTGTGAGTCTCCCCAAACCTCGAAAAAAAATCTCCGTGTCTTCACCGTGTGCCATCATCGTCATCGTCTACGGGAGTTTGCATTCTCTATCTCATCTGCTTAGCTTCCGCATTTACATTCTTGTAATTGTGTGCTTACTTTCCTAGACTAGCTTGATAAGTTAGTTTCTAGGTGGAACTAGGTTGCAAGACTTGGCTACGGTAGAAATAACAACACTTAGCAAAACCTCAGTGCACTTAGCTAGTTTTATTTGCATAGGTTTTGCTTAGTAGTTGTAGTTTTTAGTGAGCCTTGTTTTTAGAAAACCTAATTCATCCCCCTCTTAGGCATCGGTCCTACCTTCACTGATGAAATCATGGCACAGATTATCAAACTAAAGTTATACAGAAACAGCAACATACATGCTCTTCAGTAACTTGACCTATCTCCAAAAGCTGCATAAATATTATAGAATGAATCAGCATCACCTTATGCTAGAATCGTAGAATCAACAAGAAATAAGCATGAAGGCCTGTTTAAATACAAGGCTCCATCTTCCAAGTACTATCAATGGCTCAAAGCCTCTCTTCGATGTCAAAACCAACAATAAATGTGACAGTAAATAGCAGTGTACCAAAAAAAAATCCATGTTGAGAAATTTGACAAAACTAGCAATGTACTAAGAAATTATCCATGTCGAGGAACAAATGTGACAATAAACTAGCAGAGCACCAAAAAATTATTTATGTTGAGGAATGGGCAAGAAGCGTACCTGGACTCTTCCTTCATAAGAGATTAGGGTACTACCTTTAATATCTGGCAGTGTCTTCGGAGTAACCTGAAATAAATATAGTGCTTGAGTTATATGTTGCACAAACTTAACAGGAGCATAAACAGACTATTCTTGCATACCTCCATGCAGTACTCATTCTGGTTATTGATCAAATGGTTGAGAATTTCTGTGCTGGTTAAGGATACAATTTTCAATTCAAGGCACATGGTGATATTAAGTATTAAAACAGTAAATAAATTGCTCATTTGAATACTTATATCAACAGTAGCACCCAAGTTGTCTGAGTCTGAAATGAAAATATACTCCTTGCCCCGACATAGGATTAGGAAACAAATTAACAAATGTATTGTAATAAAGAAACAGAGCAAAATTTCAGTTAAATCGATCCATGTACTATATTAGTCCCTAAGAAATCCGTTCAAGTTGCACTGTTATTTTTGCCTACCTGAGCGAGTAACATATCAAGCTTCCCACTGTTGTTCAGTGAGGCGAACACATTGCCATCGCCTGGAAAATACCTTTACATAAAAAATAACAATGATCAGATTGGATCATTGCATTTTTGCAGATAAAACACAGTGGGTATGGTTCCAACTATATCTAAAAGCAAGTTTAGATTTCATAGGGAGTAGTCACTGAAACATATTGCGACTTTCTATTAAGAGAGAAAACTAACCAGCCATCCTTCCCAGTTTTCCCTTTGCTTGGAAGGGGCAAGAAATCGTGAATAGAAATGATAGGGAATAGCCTATGTAGAAGAGAATTCAAATTATCAGCCAGCGCTGCTTGTCATGCGAAAAAGGCCACATAATTAAATAAATGAAGCAAAGTATAAAAAAAAATCAAGCCTCGAACCTGGTTGAAAGTGTGAATTTCAATGTTGGAGTTGGAACATTTCTCAACAATCTTCAGGGAAAAGAAAAGAAAGTGGCAAGCATATTAGTACACTGCTAAGAGGTCATTAAATTTATTAAGACAAAAGCAAAGGAAAAACACAACCTTCTGTGTGTCATCGCTGCTATTGGCATCGTCCATCAGAAGCAATAGTACATTGCAACCAAAATTCTTGTTCAAAGACTGCAGACATATACAACTTATAAGGCACATACCAGTACCACAACCAGTCAGTAAAAATAAGGTTAACAACGAATACCTCAATTTGAATAATTGCAGTATCAAGGAATGTGAGCCCATTGCGAACTTCAAGGACAGACCTTCAAGGCAGACAAATGTTAGTTGTGTTAACTGCTTCAGTTGATAGCAACTCAAAGATGAAGCAAGAGCCATAACATCTGAAGGACAGAATGCCAAAAAAATCAAATGACCTATAAATTGGGATAGAAGGAGTAGCACTAACTGGATTTTGATTTAAACTGTCTACAACGGCATCTTTCAAATTTCATCCTAAAAGAAATATTCCCTACCCCTAAACAGATTCCACAATTTCATGTCAAAATCATCTCCAACGATGCACTCTATACTTTCCTATATTTTATTATTAAAAAAACAACCTCTTTTTTCCACCTACCCCGACTCTCTTCCTCTCCCTCCACCGACAGGCTTCTCCCCCATGACCTGCCAACGCCGCCTCCTTTCGCTGGGCCCCCGTGGGACCGCTCCACGCTTCTCGCTGCCTTTGCCTCCACGCCACTGCATTACCGATGTGCCATGCCTCCTTTCTGAGCCCAGCCGTCGGCGCCATCCCTCCTTGCCGCGCAGATCCGGCCGCCTATTCTTGGATCCGCCATTGGAGCTTGCAGGCCGTGCCACCTCCGGGCACTCCGCATGTACCATCGCCTCATCGTGTAGCTCCACTCTACGCACGCACTATGCGCGACCGTTGCCTCCACCGGGTCCCACGAGCGGTTAGGGGGCGACTGTACCCCCATGCAGGCCGCAGTTGGAGCGCATACCAGGTGTATGCTCCTCAAATTTTGAAGACAGTCATATGGGTGCAAGCCGCAACGCAATACTTTAGGGTAAAGTCTATTTTTAGACCTCGTACTTGTTATGGTTGTCTGATTTATAACCTAGAGCCGCAAAACCAGACAAACTACATACGCGAACTATCAAAACCGTTTAAATTCCAACCCTACACCCATCGCACAACTGTTTTGTCCTGGTTTCTTTGACGTGGCACTATGGGGCCCACACGTCAGCCATTTCTCCAATTCTTCTCTCTTCACACGTAAAGGGCGCTCGGGGGCCGATAGGCGGCAGCCGTGCACGCCCATCGAACCAGAGTTCGCACGCCGCGTTCCGAGCCTCGACGCTGTGCTCGATTGCGATACAGCGGAAGGCTTCCTCCACCGCGTCATCGCTACTCGCCGCTGCGCCCAAGCCACTGAGCCCGCGCTGCCGCGGCTCGCCTACGCACTCACCTGACCACTGCTCCCTCTACTCTCTCCCTTCGCACGCTCCCCCACTTAGAGCCCGCTGCCTTTCCCTAGCTCCCTCTGTTCGCCATGGCCGAAGCTCCTTGAGCTTGGTCTCCGGCCACCTCCATGCACAGTGCCCCAAGCCCGCACTATGCGGGACCGCGTAGCGCGCCTCGTTTCCCTCCTCGAGGCCTCTTCCGACCGGGCGCATGCAACGCCGTTAGCCGGCCTCACTCTTTCCCCGACCGCATTGCAAGGTAGAAGATAACAAGAGAGCTGGGACCACTTGTCAGTGTTGATTTGTGGGCCTATAGTGCCACATCAGCAAAAATTGTCTCCAAAAACCGCTTAAGGGCTTATTTAGCAAAACTCAAAAACCCCTTCAATTCCGATCGGAAATGGTTGATCCAAACAAGCCCTAAGGGGGTATTGTACAAGCCCTAAGTGGGTATTATGTCCGATTTTAGATAGGAGGTTGGAGGTGTTTTGTGTCAGATTTTGTGTTTGTAGGTTGTATATTAGACAACCATAACAAGTATATATTTTACAACGGATGTGGTTTCACGTAGTCCAAAATTTCTTTGTCCTATGTTCTGAATTCTGATGATAGATGATCTGGATTTCGAATCCTATTAGCTTGATCGGTAATTTACGGAGTACTAACTTTGTATGCAGAGGCAACAAAATAATCATCAAATTGCAAGGCACACAGGCACAACTTCGTGGAGTAGCTATTCACACAGTATCAACACATCCTCAAAAAGATTTGCTTGTGATCATGTTGTTAGGTAGACAGACCCTTTAGCAAATGCAACCGGCACAACATATTCAGGTTATGATAGAGAAACAGTAATGAATTCATTGGCATGACGCTAAAAACATGGCTTCTCTAATTTAACTCAGTTATAAGCTGAAACCAGGTGTTCGCCTTCTCCAGGATCGGAGCGCGTGCAGGCCACGGCGGCCTGAGGTGTTCGTCCGGGACCGGGACGCCGTGGGGCGCGACGACAGCGTCGCGTTCGACATCGCCGAGCCGCCCGTGCGCATGCCGCCCGACAGCCCGCTCGCGCCGCAGTGGTACCGCCTCCAGGGTGCCGGTGGCAAGATGGTGGCCAGCTGCGAGGTCATGCTCGCCGTCTGGGTGGCGGAGGCGGACGAGGCGTTCTCGGACGCGTGGCACGCTGAAGCCGCCGCGGCCAGAACACGCGGCCCAAGGTGTACGTGAGGCCGAAGCTTTGGTACCTCCGCGTACTCGCGTAGGCGTGCTCGATCGAGGCTCAGGACGTCATGCCGCCCGGTACCGGCGCCATTGCGGGCAAAGGCCGGCACGCCGAGATCTTCGCCAAGGTGCAAGTCGGCGGCATGGTGCTTAGGACTAGGCCTTGCACGGCGCGGAGCCCGACGAGCCTGGCGTGGAACGAGGAGCTGGTGTTCGCCGTAGCAGAGCCGTTCGGCGACCCGGCGCGCGGTGCTCATCATCGAGGCCCCGCGTGCACCTCGGGAAGGACGAGATGGTCGGGCGCGCCTTGCTGCCGCTCATGCTCTTCGAGAAGCGCCTAGATCGCCGCCCGATCCAGTCGCAGTGGTTCAGCCTGGCCTGGATCCCTTCGGCTTCGGGCGCCCGGAGGAGGCCGTCTTCGCCGGCCGCGTGAACCTCCGCGCGTGCCTCTAGGGCGCGTACCACGTCATCGAGGACAAGCGCCCGCCGAACGGCGTGCTGGAGGTCGGCGTCCTCTCGGCGCGCAGGGCCGGGGCTCACCCCGATGAAGACGGTCGATGGCCGGGGCATCACCGACGCGTAGTGCGTCGCCAAGTACGGGTAGAAGTAGGTGTGCACGCGCACCGTCGTCGGCTCGTGCAGCAGCTCGCGGTGAAACGAGCAGTACACGTGGGAGGTTTACGACCCCTGCATGGTGCTGACGCTCGCCGTGTTCGACAACTGCTACCTCGGCACCGCCACCGGCGTCGTCAAGGACCAAATTAAAAGGATCGGCAAGGTCAGGATCCGTCTCTCGACGCTGGAGATGGACAAGGTGTCCACTGCCGGTCTGCCGCGCACCCGCTCGTCGTCCTGCACCCGTCCGACCTGCGCAAGAACGGCGAGCTCAGCCTGGCCGTGCGCCTCTCAGATCACCTGCCTCTCCCTCGGCAGCGTCGTCTACCTCTACGGCCAGCCACTCCTCCCCAAGATGCACTACACCCACCCATTCACCATGAGTCGCCACCACCAAGGCCGGCAAAGAGGACATGGGGTCGCCAAGGGCGACGACGTCTCCCTCGACACCGGCAAGAGCAAGTCCCGCGTTGCCGACACCGTCGTCGACACAGCGTCCCCTTCTGCCTGCTCACGGTGGACAGCCGGAGCTCTACGTCGGCGCCCCAAGCTCCATACCGCTGCCGGCAACAGCTCCTGTCCTGGTACGACAAAGGCGCGGTCCGGCGGTCGGCACGGCCGCATGGACATTGGACGCGACGAGAAGGGCTCCAGAGCAGAGCCAGAACAGGCTGACGTCTTGATCGCTCCCCTGCCTGGAACTCGTACCATTTAGGAACTGAAAATATGATATATAACAATGTAAAAAAAAGTACTGTCCGAAAAATATACGATATGTCGTCCCAATGTGAAAAAAGTAACACAATTGGGAGGAAGAGGCGGATACGAATGACACGTTTGATCTGATATCATATGCACAAAAATACACAATACCCTATGACAAGTATTTACAAGCTAGGTGTATATGTATGTTTGGTACACTTTTGGCATTTGGAATCCCCATATTAGATGCAATCACCCACCACATGAGATGCACTACATGGTTAGGCATATGCATAGAGGCCCTTATACAATATGATATATACAAATACAACACATATACACACACAGCTACAACAATGCATGTTAAAATACAAGAAGATTAAATCAGTCTTTGTTACGAGAGGACCGTTCCTTCTTTTGACCACCAAGAATTCGGGAAATCTGCAGTCCTCTACTGAACGCTTGATTAAATAGCATCCGTGTCTGGAATTCGGACACAAAGGGAAACCATGCCAATATAGTGATGGGCGTAAAGAGAAGCACCCCCATGATTATCTCATAGGCCCATGCAAGGGCACAAACAGATCCCCATAATCCTACCCGTCGAGCAAGAGGCCTACAAGCTTGTGCAATCTGCAAAAATGAAACCATAAACAATAAACCAGCAGCAAACATAGACATAGTACTAGTATTATAAGTTTATAACAGATACGCAATTGAACCACAGGAAAGCAAGAGAGATGCACCAATAGCATACCCCATCCGGTGGGCAAGAATGCCAGAAAGCACACAAATATGTCTCGCAAGCTCATATGGAGAAATACTATCAAGACAATCAAAATAGCAGTGAAAGCAACAAATATAGTTTTTACTGGCCTAGCCCCCCAAGGGTGGATTTGTGCAGCTGCTTTGCAAAGAGCTATAAATTGGACGCAACCGAGCACGTGGGATTTGTCCTTGGAGACGGATCATTTGCTGCCGCTGTCAAACCTTGCCGGGTTTTACAGTGCAGACTACAGAGGCAGAGGCAGGTAGGGTAGGGTAGGGATCACAGGCAGCGAAGTCCTCCCAGGCCGGCTCCACACCGCCACCGGCACAGCTCCTGTCTTGGTACGACAAAGGCGCGGTCCGACGGTCGGCGCGGCCGCATGGAGGCGACGACGAGGGCTCCAGAGCAGAGCCAGAACTGGCTGACACTTGATCGCTGCCTGGAACTCGTTATCATTTTGGAACTGAAAATACGAAAACAATGTACAAAAAAATTACGGTCCGAAAAATATACAAAGCCGTGGAAGCGTGAAAAAGGAACACACATGGGAGGAAGAGGCGGATACAAATGACACGTTTGATCTGATATCATATCCACAAAAATACACAATACCCTATGACAATTATTTACAAGCTAGGTGTATATGTATGTTTGGTAAACTTTGGCATTTGGAACCCCCATATTAGATGTAATCATCCACCACATGAGATGTACATGGGTTAGGCATATGCATAGAGGCCCTTATACAATACGATATAATACAACACATACACACACACGCAGTTACAACAATGCATGTTAAAACACAAGAAGATTAAATCAGTCTTTGTTACGAGAGGACCGTTCCTTCTTTTGACCACCAAGAATTCGAGAAATCTGTAGTCCCCTGCTGAACGCTTGATTAAATAGCATCCGTGTCTGGAATTCGGACACAAAGGGAAACCATGCCAATATGGTAATTGGCGTAAAGAGAAGCACCCCCATGATTATCTCATAGGCCCGTGCGAGGGCACGAACAGATCCCCATAATCCTACCCGTCGAGCAAGAGGCCTACAAGCTTGTGCAATCTGAAAAATGAAACCGTAAATAATAAATCAGCAGCAAACATAGTACTAGCATTATAATATATAAGTTTATAATGGATACACAATTGAACCACATGAAAGCAAGAGAAAGACGCACCAATAGCATACCCCATCCGGTGGGCAAGAATGCCAGAAAGCACACAAATATGTCTCGCAAGCTCATATGGAGAAATACTATCAAGACAATCAAAATAGCAGTGAAAGCAACAAATATAGAAAACTTGATCAGACGGAAGAATAGCTGGAAATTTGCACTAAATCTCCGCCTTCCCACAGACACCGTCTGCAAAGAGCATATGAAATTTAGAAAAGAAACTAGAAAAATATGATAATGTCTACCAGAGCAGTCATGCTAAGAACAATGCAAAATATGATCCATATTTACCTTCATAACAAACAGAACCACCACAATTACAAGCCAGGAAATTAAATATACCTATAAGAAACAAAATTGTAAAAAAAAATGTTCCACACAGCTAATTACACAATCAAATATAGCTTTGAAAACAACAAGATGTTCAATCTGAAACCTTACCAAGATACTTTTGTCGCCTGTGATACGTAAGTGGTAAACCAGGCCATACTGGTATATGAAAAAACGCACAGCCAAAATTATCTCAACAAGAAGTCCTATTGTTCCTGAATATTTTAGATGCTCCTGCTCCACTTCCCACCAAGATTCCCAGCTCTTGTCTGGTGACACACCAATCCCACCACGATTGCTTATCCACTTATTCCAATCAGACCAATCATCAACAATTTTTGCCCACTCAAATCCCGAGGGGTTGAATAGAAAGGGTGCAAATAGCCATGTCAACGCCAGGAACCACATAGAGACAGTAATAAAAATATAAGCAACGGTTGAGCGATAAGATTGACCAAATAGTTGGTATATGATGAGCAGAATTATCAGCTCAATCCCTTTAATAAAGTGGCTGCGAGAGTAAAGTCTATAATTCTCTGCAAACTTAGCATGAAAGACGACAAATCCCCTGCCGGTACCTCTGTACTGAGCACCTCCATGAAGCAACATTCTTCCATAGTAGTGAGTCTTGGTGCCAAGGGAAAATGTGAAAAACACAGTGGCCAATTGCAAGTTCATCATGATAAATTCACTTAGTGCCTTACCAAACCCTTTTTCAAGACCAATTTCCATCACCATAGGAAGAGCCATCAGAAAACCAAGCTGAATAAGAGATTGTGAGGCAAGAGCGGCTTGAAGAGAACGATTATGAGCGAATCTTCCCTGTGATAGCCCCTCTTCAAGTCCACTCAGGGCAAGATAAAGGCGCCCATACAGAAATACATAAACTGTGACAACCGTCAACTAAGAGAAAGAGTAAAATGTGTTAAAAACGTACTTATGCATATTGATATATTTTTCTAATGGATTGGGGTCAAAACAAACTGATCATACCAGTGTACTGAAATAAAACCCCACTGTAGTAAAGTAGCACGAAAGCATTCTGAAAAAATCAAAGCGGTGACCAAGCCGGTAGATATCACGACTAAGAGTCTGCTCACCATTTCCATTTGCTACTTTAGCCTCAAACTTAGAGATCTGATTTAGTCCAACGTCTCTGCCCTTACCAACTTGCACATATTCATGGTGTGTTACATTGCCTCCACGAAGAGTTGAGTTGTAGCCTAAAATGGTGAGGACGTTAAGATCAGAGAAATCTTACACTCTTACAGTGCACTACTCATATCTATCTCATGATATGTTATCTCTTACAAATGTTCTTTTAAGTCCACGAGTACCCTGTTGCTTAAGGTTACGGGGGAAAAACAAAACACATTCTACTGGCATTGCAGAAATTAAAATGTAAAAAAAGTTCCTATATGCCATGGAGGACTTAAGCTTAGGCATGTCACGGATTGAATCAAACCTGCAAAAATATCTTCACTTAAGTTGATACTCTTTGATGCCTTACTGACACCACCCCTTGTCAGATGGAAAAGCCTATCAAATACGTCAGGATGCCCGTAGTGGAATCGGACCCTATTGAAAAACCATTAATAATTTTAGATGCAATCTTCATGAGTTGAATTTAAGATTATGAGAATTCCTATGTACTATTGCAACTACAGAAAGTGTACACAATGTATTGAAAAAGGTGACTCTCATTTTAATCCTACTAGGACCTGGAGATGTGTGTTCAAGGATTGTAATATTCATAACATTATATGCAATAAACACATTGAATTTTTTCACTATGCATATATTGTTGTGGAATAATCGAGAAGGAGAAGATCTCACTTCAGAGGGTTTGCAAGGAGACGCTGCCCAATAGTTACAAAACTATGCTCCTGATTTGACATGAACCATGCAAGGGAAGACACACTGCATTATCAAAGACAAAAGAAGTGTGAGATTATGCAAAGAACAAAGCCATCAATCTCAATAGTCCAAGTAATCAACCTTCCAGTAAAAATATGCTCTCTAACTCCAAGTATAGATGGACGCCGCAATCCATGCTCCGTAAGGAATTCTTGGAGTAGGTTTCTCATTTTAAGAGCTTCTTCCATATAGTTATCCTACAAAAATAACATAACAAGTTTATATGAGATTTGAATTCAGATCTTCTCAAAACAAAAACATAGACATGATGGGAAACACCTGGTTCATATCTATGGTCTGCAAGCCTTCACCACGTGTGAAAATTAATGCATGATTCTGATTTTCGGGCTTTCCTTCTCCCAACATTGCAGGGCCTGGAAGTTTTATCCGATAGATGACCTTGGAAATATAAAGATATATTTTATGAACAATGCTATAGGCTTTCCATAGGATTGATGGCTGATGGCGTAAGGATTTGAGACTAACATTACAGATTGATTTTGCAAATGTGTGTACAGTTAGCAGACATGATATGGGTCTTATTACCTGATCAAGATTTTGAACTGGATCTGCAGATTCAGAATCCTTAGTTAGAGCAACTTTTACCAAAGTAGAATAATAAACTGTCTCCATTTTCTTGTCTCCTACACTTTCTTCCACCTCATCAATATATGCCACACGGAGAGAAGAGTAGCTGTGAGAAGTGCAACCCTAGCAATGAGTATTTCATTAATAGTCAATATTAGATCGTATTTAGTTAAATGTTAGAATCATTTACTTCCTCATTAGCTGCAATATGTCTTGGGCACTAGAAAGAGCAGCACGCTTATCATTTCCATATTGCTGGCATGAAACCACATAGGTGAACTTCATATCGGCCAATGCTTCACATTGAGCAAATAAGGACCTCTGTATCTTCCATTGTTCATCATTTACCGACTCAGCTGCTTTGTACCCTTCCATGAGATCTGAAGAGTTGGGTATGTTTTGTTTAGTGGTTTTGGGCAAACAAGAACAAATATGTCAACGCAACAAACAGAGAACTGTAGTACACTCATAACCCAACTGTTAACTGAATTAACCAGAAGTTCAGCACAATAGCACTTCAGTATAATAATAATAACAATAATACTCCCTCCGTCTCAATTTATAGGTCATTTGACTTTTTTGACACCAAGGTTGACCAACTCGTCATATTAAAAAATTTTGCAAAAATATGGAAAATTCAAGTCATAGTTAAAGTATATTATATGCTAAACTAAATTACAATGAAAATAAATGATAAGTATGAATTTTTTTGAATAAGACGAGAAAGTCAAATTTGATGTCAAAAAAGTCAAACGACCTATAAATTGAGACGGACATGGTATATTAACTTCACGTTTTTCTTTCAAAAAAAGTAGTACCTTCACGTTTGGCCATGTCTAGAAATGCTTCAAGTATCAAAGCTTTCCGGTAGTACATCATGCCTCTAACTGTTTCAGAAGTCAGAACAATCAGATAATTTAACATTACAAGATTCATTTGAAAGGGAAATGATAGAAGTATTTGAGTTCTCCTGTGTATTCTCCTATGTATTCAGGTATGTATTTGAGTTCAACAAATATTGTTAATCAGTAGTACCTGTTCGAGTTAGTGTTTGACCTCTGTATGAAGCCCATAGACGAAGCTCCTCCATAAGTTCCTCACTCTCTTTAAGTTCTTCCTGCCAGCCAACCCTTTCTTGAAAGTTTTTCCATTCATCTACAAATATAGGCATACCATGACAAAGTAAACACCATATGTTCCAGAGCACACTTCATTGTTGCTACAGGAGTTGTGTTTTAACCTGGATAAATTTTTTGCAGGTAGAATAGTGTGGAAACTCCATCTTCATTTTCTTCCTCAAGTTCTTTTATAGAGAAAAGAACAGTTTCATTGTAATAAGGGGTCATCACACTGCAGATAGAGACAAAATATTTATAGGTATATGAACAACAAGCTTGTGACAGGTGAAAAATGAGCCAACAAAAGAGGATAAAAAACTTAAAAGAGTAAAGGAAAAATGTAGTTAAATAGCTTCTTTTTTCAACATTGATAAGATATAGTACTAAAGTATTTCTGTAAATTTACCACAACTAAAAAAAGTAGTGCCTGCAGGAAAGACATTTAAATTAACAAAGTAGCTGCTTGAGAAGACCCTGAGAGATGATTGTCGCAAGAACACTGGACATATGAGACAGTTTAGAATTAGAAGTGATATGACTTACGAAAACGAGAGCATATTTCGGACTTTGGGTGCATCAGGCATATCCATAAATAAGGAGTTGGTGAAAAAGGTGAGACGCCTTCTGGCTTCTAGATTTGAAGGAACATCCATAGCAGATTCTTTCACAGTAAGGAGCAGTTCCAACCTTTCTATCTGGGGTGAGACAGATCATAGAAGCAACAAAGCAATTAAACACCTTCCACTTATCCATGAACACTGCACCGAGAAGTCGGCGCGTATTCACCAGGTTGCAAATTTTAATTACTGCTTATTAATAACCTTTTCTAGCCAAGCATCTGTGGCTGTGACTTGTAAGGGAAACTTGATAGCACCAGATGGTTGAAACAACTGATACTCTTGATCCCATGTGGTTGTCCCCTCATGTCTTCGATATGAACCTCCATGGCTTGACTCCAAAACACTGCCATGTTGGGATAAAATAATTAGCGACAGAAAAGACAGAATCCTACCCCGACTTGCTTGGATATAAAGGCTTTGTTGTTGCTGCTGATGTAGAAAGCCAGGATTGAAGAAAGCACAAGACAGATATCGGCATCATGATTTCCATTTTATATATCTAATAATTGCCCACACATTTGCTCATGTATTTGGAGGGATTGCAAAATGCATGAATTCAGTATTCCTAAAACCCTGTTTTAACATAAACCATAAGCTTCTAGAACAATGGATCATAGCCAAAGAGAAGTCATAATTAGCAATATTACAGTGGTAGGGAGACAAAAGGCTGCTTTGATTGTTTTCAGGTGCTTGTTGAATCTATGGCACACAGCCCCTCCTTGTTTAAGCTTTTGGGTGATATGAGTGATGCGTGAAATGCAACATTGCAAATAATTTAACAGCAGTAGCTATATATGAGTACTGCCTGAAATGGTAGTTGTCCACAGGATGTGCTAAAAAATAGCAAGTTAGCAGTTAACTAACTCAAGTTCCTCATACTTTGGATATATACTCTTACCTAAGCTGGTCCTCAAATATGTCTCTTGTTACAACCTCTAGCATATCTTGAAAAATCTTTATTACAGCGCTTCTATCTTTCTCATCATTCTCCTTCTGATGTCATAAAAAGGGAGAGGATTAAGATGATCAGACCAGTGGAATCTAGCAAATATACATGAAGTAAAAACATAATCAAAAGTACAAGCATACAGCTACTACATTATTATGACCAGTATTCCAAAAATCAACACCAGCTTGGAACATTATAAGACATCAGAGCACAATATCAAACATGATCTGTCGGTGCATCCCATAACTGTCTGTTTTGAAAAACATACACAGATGTTTTTCAAAGAGTTTCCACAGTTTACATGATATGCTTCAACAGTTACACAACAAATGGTAATACCCTTTCTAGTACCCTTTGGGAACAGAGTGACAGATCGACACGAACATGGACATCTAGTGGCTACTTAGATCGATAGCTAGTTTTTTTTTCCCTAACAAAAGTATATAGGTTATACATACCAAGTACTTTACCAACTCAACAAACTTGTTATAGAGATCTGGTAGGGCATGCATGTTCAAATCTGTAATAACTTTGTCCTCAGAGATACATTTTTCAACTTCTTCAAATATCTTGTTTATGACCCTGTAAGCAACATAAATAAAACAACATCACACAATCTACCCTTTTTACAGTTACTTCTTTAGAGTTTAATAGTTGAAATACAAGAGTGACCTTTTCTCCTGTTCGCCCTGTACAAGATCACTGATGATATTTTTAAATGATGCATAACATTCCTCAATTGCACACTTGAAATAATAATCGTTTTCAAGCCTCTTTTTCAGATCTCGGTCTTTGCCATTGCTATCTTTAGCCATGTCAACTGCTATGGGGATCTGAAATTCACAATGCTAACAACAAGTCAACTCTTTTTAACTCACAAATAAAATACAAATGGACATGGTATCTACCATGGTACAATATAAAGAATAACCCCCACCAAAATAAAATAAAAGGCAGACAATAACCTTGCTGGCAAGTAAAAATGGAGGCCACTGCACGACGCCAAGGGACTGATCAGACACATACGGAACAAGTAGCAACTCCTTCTCCCTATATAAAAAAATGTCGCTTTTAACTTAAGGGCTGGAGAGTAAATTTATCCATACAATCCAATTACCTGTTGTTTATAAGGTCTTCTTCTCGAAAGCTGGTGACAATTTCATTCCACATTTGTGCAAATCTTGCTGCTATATTCTCCTTGTCCACATGTTCCATCTTAGTAACAAAATATCCCACCAAAATTAGAAATCAAGCCATTTGATGTTTGAAATATATAGAGAGTACAAAAGGGCACCTCTCTGAAACGATTGCGTAAGTAAGACCTTAGACCTTTCTTCCTTTTTGCGTCAGATGTTTCAACAGGAATTAGACACGAGTTAAAGGCTAAAGGTATCGAATCAAAGCGAGATCGCAGCATCCCCAGTGTGCGAATCTGTGTCATCCAGAAACAGAAAATGAAATGTTTGTTTTGCATCAAATGTTTCAACCGAAATTAGACATACATAAAAAGGCTAATGGTATTGAATAAGAAAGATCACCGCATTCCAAATGTGTGAATCTGTCTCACCAGAAAATGAAAGGTAGGTGTGACAAAACTCTTTCTAAAGATCTTTTGAAGCTCATAAAATGGTTACGTATTCAGAAAACACCAAATCTAATTCAGCGTCGTCTATCACTTTCTAAAGATCTTTTGAGGTACTCATGACTCCTGAACTTGTTTAGCATATTTCATTTCCATATTTAGTTAAACCAGCGGCATGAAATTCTTAATCCAGATTAGTCAAACACTTCCTAAGGATTTACTTCACATGTTATTCCAAGATTCTAATCAATCTACTTCATCTATTCACCAGTAGCCAACAGCTGTGTATGAATCTAATTTGTATTGAAACAAAATAAATTGTTGCTACTTCCTGGTATTGGTTTGCTTAAAAAAAACTTGCTAGCATTTGAGAACAAATCATTTTTTCCACAATTTGTATGTAGACAAAAGTCAATAAAAATACCTCTCCGAGGCGTTGGAAAGCACCATAAATTCCTCCAAGCAGAGTGGAGAAGATTGTATACCAAATTTGTGTATCCATGAAATAGACCTATAAAGCAAATGGAAGTGCAAAAAAAAAAATCAATGTAGTCCTCCCACACCACTCCACATAATAAACATTTACTTGTTAGGAGACAGACAATTGAAATTCCTATGTTCAGGATAAAACAATGTGCATAATCATAATAAGGACAAGGTCCTACCAGAATTATTGGGGCCCAAAGTGCAATTACAACACCAATGTTGCTCTTTTCTGCACAATAAACCTTGGGATTGGTACAAAGAAATGGACAACGAATATCGTTTGCAAATCATATATACCTCTTGGGAAAAACTCATGCCACTTGAAAGTATGTATAGGCGTCTTCATGATATCCCTGGTGGGCTCAACAAGAGGCTTGATCTATAGGAACAAACAAAACATTGAGTTGGAGACATAATTAATTCAAAACATGTTTATTTGGAATAATAAATAACATTTATTTCAATTTTCTCTTGTTGGCTCACACTAAAAAATTCATTGCTAGATATGAACATGGAATTGGCTAGCATGCATTTATTGGCAATTCATGCACATGCAGGGGGGAGAGCACATATTTTATATGCATGTGGAGACAGGCGAGTGAGGTTGAATAATTGTATAGCTTGGGACTAAAAGGCTTAGTTGTTGTTGTTGAAACTTAACCAAGGTCCAAGGATGCTGCACCCCTAACCAAACCAGACTTCAGCTACACACTACCTCATTATGAAATAGTTTTGTTTATTAAAAATATAGAAAATGTTTAATTTTAATATAGCATGTTTCACCTTAAGACAATGAAAGTAAACTTCATTCTCATCATGTGAATCTTCAAAAGTGATCAATAATAATTAATACTCCTAGTAGATATACTGTATGAAAATGAAAACAGATGGCTCCAATTCGCCTGCACTCACATGTTTGGCTACACAGACACAGGCAATTACAATGGTGTTGACTTTGCTGAATTGACAATTGTTGAAATAAAAAAAATGTACAGAACTACCTCTACATAGTAGCTAAACGCAAACTTTGTCAGGAGAAGAGCAATCCAGAACATGGTATACCTACAAACATGAATCAGGATCACAGTGTTAAACTAAAAGATAATCAACTGATATGCATCTTTCTAATTCAAACGGTGTTGGCTAAATAGTTTGCATTCATGCACATGTGTGCACGAGATCATGTTTTCTTACATGAAAAGTGAGAAAGCACTTTCATGCATCCCCCTACCAACAAAAAGACGAGGCTGCATGGATTACACACAACATTAGTTCATAATAATGTTTAACTATATGTCTATATATAAGTAATAAAAAACTTATACATTAGTCCTGAGGTATAAACCAACAAGTAGAACAGTGTTAATTAGCCAAAACTAAATCACACCAAAAGGCATAATCTGGAATACAAAAATTTACTGCAGGTGAAAAGGTCTACAATTTTTTTTGTATTCATCATCTTGGCTGCTACTTTCTCCATTTGAAATTAGCATGCATATTTCGTTTTGTTACAATAATTTCTTCATTAATCATGATTTTGTAACACAAAATTACAGCCATTAGATTTATATTGAAAAAGATGTACTTATAATTATGAGTTTTGCAACACAGATTGACATATCCATAGAGCAATTCTCTATCAATGTCAACTAAAGAAACGAATATGCCTACAAATTTCAAGCAAGGGGAGCCTGGGAGTATATCTCTTTTGTTCGCAGCATTTCCCTGCATTTTTCAAAGAGGCTGTTTTCACGATTTGAACCCGTGACCTCCCGGTCACAAGGCATACCACTGCGCCAAGGCTACCTTTCTTCTTTCTAAAACATATGACCGGAAGAAAAATGGCAAATGAAACATTTATGCTTACACCTTATGAAAAGATATTTGAGTGAATTGCATACCAGGTCCCTAAACTTATTCCGCGGTACCATCCAGGTCCATGAAGTGTCAAAGTGATTATCTAGGTCCTTTAACCTTTCAAGTGGTTCTTTTTAGTGTAAATCTAAGTCCACAATTGGACCTCAGTGAAATAAAAAATGTAAAGTTCATGGACTAGATGATCACCTAGAAAAGTTAATGGACCTAGATGATCGCTTTGAGACTTCATGGACCTGGATGGTACCGCGGAATAAGTTTAGGGACCTACGGTATAATTCCCTCAAGATATTTTATTAAAGGCTCAAATATAATATTAGACCAAAACATAGATATTTTTCTCTAGAACATAAGGATAACTGATGTCATCTTACTACGAGACAAAAAAGCAGTTCAAATACAAAGCTTTGGGTCAAGACAGTATTAATAAAACCAGATACATAAAGTGAAATGACAATTCAGAATTAAGGAATATGTAGTACAATTTACCAGAATTTCAAGTTTACCTGAGACCACCACATGATCAACCTCACGAGCTTGAAGTCTGAACTTTCAAGTTTCCGGCGTAGAAATGGGAGAAGAAAAAGAATAGCAGCAAGCATACTGGGTGACAAATATATGACTACTGAAAGGACAAATAGTGGCGGGTGGTTTCGACCATTTCCGAACCAGTTTTTAATGGCTCTTATAATTCCAGTCGGATTTTCCCAGGTGTAAGCATATGTAACTGGCAGTAGTACCACCCACAAGGCCGCCATTGTTAACTTTAAAACATATCTCAACTTAACTGCAAATTCCATTGTTCTCCTGGCCTTCCAGTTAAATATAATATCAAGTGTAGCTGTAAATAACAAAGAATCATTCAAATTAAGATGAGCTTGGACAGATTGATAATTATGACATGATGGTACAGCAAGTTTATGTTGAATGAAAGATATTATTACTTCACAACTAACTTGGGCAAATAAAAAGTTGTACTTTACTTTATAGCAAATGTCCATGTTTGTATCTTACTAGTGTAAGTTTGTTGTTAATTTGAAGGTTTAAAAATATAAAGCAAAAATGCTGTAACACTAAGATCTTAATCTAAGCAAGGGTGTTTTCAAATGTGTGGGTACATGGATATGAGAACCAATAACAATGGATTTTTAATATAATATGGCATGGCATAAACGCCTATCATCCCATGTGATCTTTTATTTGATTCCCATGTTGGCCCAAATACCAGAGAGGGAGCCTCTCTGCACCCCCCAAAAGGTGAGATTCCCTCACTATTTAATTGGGTTCCACTCTCCCCCACTACCAATGTGGGAATAATCCAACATCCCACTCATATGGACAAGGCAAAGCACACATAATATGCCAAACTGTTAGAAAGGAATAGGGAAATGTAACCCGTACTAAGCAAAATAGAATGTTTTATCCAAAGAAGGTTTCAAAAACAATAAAAGTAGGGAACATAAAGACACTTTTACAAATTAATGTCAAAATTTCCTTACCTTGTCCAAGATTTAGTATAGCAGAAGTGATAAATATACTCAAAATCTGCTTGAATACCGCATAATCAAAAACACTTGCTACTGAGCCTCCATTCCATGCAAGAATTATCATAACCTGTGTTAAAATATAAAAACTTAGATTGAGAACCTGAAATAATAGTTTAACTATATTGCATCCATCAAAGGATGTAAAGCGCCTTCCTGTAGAGCATTATTTAAAAATTGCACTTAACTGTTCAAATATTCAAATTATGCAGCACATGATTATTGCAAAAAAAGATGAATAAAATAAGTACATTACCTGGAGAGCTAAAATGAAGAAGCTCCACAATCTATCAAAACTTCTGAATATGTGCCAAAATGAACGTAGCTCGACAAAGTTGACCTTCCCTTTCTGTTTGCTTATTCTTGTGCTCTGAACAACTCGTTACATTAAATGTTGCGAACCCAACAAAAATACGAGCATACCATGAACATATATTCTAAAAGTATAAATAAAAACGTAACACAACTCACCTCATTTCTTTCATCAGATAAATTTACAGGTTGATAAAAGAAGTCAGCATCAGCTCGCATAGGCCAACCCAGCCGAAAGCAGTCAGCAGACCTGTAATTTAACAATATAAAATCTAGAGAAAGAGCCAACAAACATATAAAGAACTAGTACCAGAAGTATTCATTAAGATCATCATAGTTTCTCCACTCAGAATTATTTCCTTGATCTCTTTTGCTCCTTTCAGCTTCCTGAAAGTTGTAATGAAAAACTAAAATTCAACACGGAGAAGCATAAAGCTCAAGTGAGGTGATTGAATAACGGTTGAGAGTAAAAAAACCTTTTCTATGGTATGGTAAATTGGTGTAACAACTTTCCTCAGAAACGCTTCTTTCTCACCGCCATAGGCTGGCTTCACATATTCACCCGTCAAGGCACTCACATTTCCAGCTAACATACCATACATTTCAAATGCCATCTATGACAATAATTAGAATTGTCAGCATCATCCTTAGTACATAATTAATGTTCAAGCCAAGCACTTACAAAACAAATGTGTAAGTGTAACTAATTACATGTTTTAAGAACAAATTTGTAGCCTTCTTAATGCAGCTACTGAACCCTATGAGTATTCCCATGGATCTTCATCCAATACTAAGGTTTCACACAAAACGCTATAGGATCTATTATGTCTTCACATAACATACCATACAGTTAATATAGATAGCGCCAAAGTTTTAAAAACAGTTATGTTTCAATTGAATGTATTTACCATCTTACTAACATCAATGAACTCATATAATTGATGTTGGTCAAGTTGCTAGAAGTAAGTTATTCATTCTTAGGAACTTCTCTTAAAACTGTGCAAATGCTAGGCAAAATAGAGTATTGATTTTAATATTCCTATTGTTTAACAAAGGAAAATTGATTAATGTAATGGAGTTCTTATGCGTTCAGATCGTACATGGTGATATATGTAACAAATGCATTCCGGCATAAATCGCAAGTTTGCAGCTTCACCCCAAATAAGAAGGTACAGACCCATGTACAGTAATTTTCGTTGTTGCATCTCCTGTTGAATTGTTGGCAACCTGTTATCATATAAAACACAACAAAGAATAAACACTTAGAACTAGGAAGGCATCAAGCATATGTTTTCCATTTACAGCAGATTTTTCTTCCCTTTTTTTAATAAAAGTACTACTTTGGTTCTTCAACTTTGGTGTCTGTTCCAGTATAGACTTTCTATGCTTATTTTCCTATTTTTGATCAAGACAACATGGTTAGGACAGATAAAAACAACTAAGGCTCAACAACACCTATTGGTATTTGTTTGTTGATATACTTTGAAAGAACCTTCGTTATGTGTTAGAATGAGTTAACTTTTGTGAAGTTAGACTTGTAGAGCACATTCCAAAGCATCAAAATCTAAGCTCCCTATTTAAAAAAGATATGTGCATTATCTCAGCTCACTATTCATCAATCCATGCAAGATACAAACACATAAGCACATCAGATGTGTGCATTATTTCCCTAAAAATATTGCATCCTTGCTTGGTTATGGAGATTCAGTTAATGAAGCAGAGGTTAAAATATTACATAATAAAACAATCCATCTCCCAAGTACAAGTTCTCTAAGCATAGGTTATGGTCTGACTGGGGCTAATTATCCTGTCACACTTGGTGTCTTGGTCTGATTGGGGCTAATTATCCTGTCATACTTGGTGTCTGTACTTTTTGGGCAAGACCGCCACCAGAACCATTGTGTTTTTTTATGGAGCAGCACCTGGCATGACATGAGCTCTGCTGCTTGCTAAAGAAGTGCAGCTATGGGTGTTATGAAAGATGGTGTTTTGTGGTCATCCTTTTCATTTTATTCAGGTGTGATTGTAATCTTTAATTTTAGGCGTGTGTGTACCTAGGTTTCTAATTTAGTATAACTAGTCCATCAACCCGTGCTCTCGCACGGGTTAGATTTTTAGAAGCATATATATATGTCTATTTTTATTATTTAATTTTTTATAACAATTTATTTTTGTTGTTTAGAGTTTAGATGTTATTAAATTTTATCTGCAGTATATATGAGGTGTTTGTTTTAAAGTATATTTGAGATTTTAAATCATCTTTTATAATGGCATGGTGGATTTAATTCATCTTTTATAGTGGCATAGTGGGTAATTCATAGTAAAATTTAGGAATTATTTAATTCATATTTCATAATGGCATGGTGGGTAATTTATATGTAAATATAAAGGTTATTTTAATTCACTGTTTATAACGGGATGATGGGTAATTTATATGTAAATTTAGGGGGGTTATTTTAATTCTTATTTCATAATGGCATGGTGAGTAATTTATATGAAAATTTAGTAGGTTACTTTAAAAGTCTTTCATAATGGCATATTGGGTAATTTTAGAAAATATAATAGATCTAATGGCTAGTATTATTGGTCACTACTTGATGGATGACCAGATGTTTTTTTATTTTTGTGGGAATTTCGAAGATTTATCTTTTTTTTTTCTAGCACACTTTGCAATTCGTGCTACTTTTGTGACTTCTAATTAGTAATAGTAAGATGTTACGTAGCTCTCGTGTCTTTTTGAGGAAAAGAAGGCTAAAATGAGATATGCCACTGGATATTGTTTGCCATATTGCACAGATTAGAAACCATACTACAGTGACGAAATGATGATTCAGCAAATTGTTTGCCCTTGCACATTGTAAATTTGGCTTCAAAAGAATCACTGCTTTTTCTTTTCAACTCCCCCCAACAACATATAAATGGGAAAATTCCCTTCATAAGGAAATGTATTGTCATGTCCAGGGTCTTTTGGTCAGCTTTCTTATTCTTTTCTTTCCTACTATGTTGAATAGAGCCGGTTGTATCTTAGTCACCTTAATCTGTCCTACGGTCGATGGTATTGTAAGCCCTTTTGGCTGGGTTGCAAATGCAAACAAACAAATCAAGCAATGCAAGTACAGACGACCAGCAAGATGGTAAAAACAAGTTAAGACAATCACCAAAGGCTGCTCTTGCGACCAAGATATTTGCACCACTTCTTGTAGTTCTTAAACAATCTTTTCATCACATCGGTCAGCACGTTGTCATCCAACTGCATCGAGAATCATGAAAAGTGAAATGGTAGGTTTCAGTGAAAATAAAAAAGAATATCAACAGGAAGAAAATAAGATAAATGTTGTGGAACATATAGAAGAAGAAAAGTGAGGAATTTTAAATCAGATCAACCTAGAGGCTGAATATTTATAGAAGAAAGAAAACCTTGGATTGTTGATCAGTCTTTGGATTTCTTCGTATATGTATGTTAGCAAGAAGTAAAATCAAATGCTCTCTCTGATTTGAAACACTATCTGTCTGCATGTGAATATGTTGATAAGATATTAAAGAATAGAAAGTGAATCGGTTAAAGCCAGCATAAACCATATAAATCATAAAAAAATCATACAATAGCCAATTATAGATTGCCTTTCCTGAAATCCAAACATAGCTTGCAGCCAATCCAAGAGGTCCTCATTAACTTTATGCTCATAATTTTTAGGCCATGGAAGACCTCTGGTATTGCGAAGAGCAGCAGCAGCAGCTTGGATCTTAGAGGTTGTCAAAACAAAAGGTACTTCATTTGGACATCCTTAAGTCAACAGGTACACATAACTGCATTAAAGAAGAAAAGGTAGGAAAAAGAAACCTCAGGAAATTTCATGATTGCCTGATTGCCACTGTCTGGATCAAGAGGGAGAATGTTAAAGGGGAGATAGATCTTTGTCTTCTCTTTAACCTTATCAGCAGCTTCCAAGATCTAAACACATACAAAATCTGTAATGGCGATCACTTGCGTAGATGCAATATCTATATGACTTATTATTGAACTGCAGAAACAGAGAAGGAAAGTAAATAAGCCGGTTGGTTTCTTGATTATACCTCATGGTCAACTTCAACCGCATGCTGTTGAGTAACTGCTTTTAAAACTTCAAATAGAACAGCAGCAGTCTGGTAGGCTTTGGTTAGTTGGGCACTGTATGGAATGAGGTAAATCCTTCAACAACAACATTGACAAATAAGGAGAATACGGAATTGAAAGGAACTATAGGTGTGCATACCGATCCACTTGGTCAGAAACATTCTGTAGTGCTTGAATATATTTCTTGTAGTAGTGATGATAGAAGGTCTGTATTTCTCGTGCGTCACTCTTTTGTCCCCTTCCCGCCAAGGTTGGCTCATTCTCCTAACAGAGCAAATAATCAGGAGGTAGCAAGCTGTATATACATAAATGTTCCTTTTTTTTCCTTTACAAGCAACTATATGGTGGGCTCAACGTCAAATGAATTTTCGCTTTGTAAAGTTAAAACCAGGCATTATTGCCACTTCCACATTTTCTGATGAGAAGGAATTTCAAGTGACTATTATCAATTCAAGACAAGATTACGGAAATGGTGCCTATTACAAGCATGTAATAGAATTGTATACTGAGGATATGTCAATGACGAAATATAACAGTGTTGGAGGGCAATGAAGCATATAGGCAGATGCAGAAGCAGAACTAAAAGGCAAATTTCTTTTAGGAAAACTGGAAGCCAAATTAAAGGACAGAAATACAGAGAGGCAACTCAGTAGCGTATATGTTAGACAATTGCAGAACAAACACTGAAAACAACAGTCACTGACTAGAAGTGCTATTTGAAACCCATACCCTCTCAAGCCGTTGTAAAAGAGCTGTCTTGAACTGTCGGACACCACGACCGCTTGAAGTCGGGTCTAACCTGTGTGCCTTTTCGAATGCGTAGAAGCGGCCTATCAATTGTTGCAGATATGCACATTAAATATGACTGAAAATGGTGTTGAGTAGGATCACATTTCTAACCATATGTTCGTTTATGACTTATGAGAGGAACAGTCGAACAGAGTGAGATGCTAGTTAGCTTACAGAGATAAGCGACGCGCGGGTTGGCTGCCTCAACCTCATTGGCAACACGGAGGATAGGTGCAACCTCAACAAGTGACGACGGCACCACCTCACTGTCAAACATGGGCTCACCAAGGTTCACAGCCGTCTGCGTCCTCAGGATGCGGCGAGGACCTGGCTGCTGCATCGGGCCGCCCCGAGACAGCGTCCGTGACAAGGACGTCATCGCGATGGTTTCCGGTCACCACCCTAAACCTGGAGGTGAGTAGATCTTTCCAAAAAAAAAAAAGAAGAAGAAGAGGAAAAGACGTGAATTCAAAATTCAGCATGTGGAATGGTTCCAGTAACACTATATACCTGGTAGCTAGAGATGTAGGGAGCACCTTGCTACGGTCGCCAGTCGTGCACAGCGATTTAGCGCATAAGACGAATCAAGCTGGGCATTAGGAAGCTAGCCCATGCCTGAAAATCCTGAACCCAGCCCAGAGCTTTCGGTGGCATGTGCAGGAGCGTATTGAGAAGCTGAACCTGGCAATGTTAGAGTAGTCGCCGATTAATGAAGCAGTTGTCCACAGAAGTCACCAGCCCTCCAAGACCTTTAAAAAAAACACTACTAGGTTGCTAGAAGCTTCTAGAACTGAGGGTCGTCGCAGAACACGATCGAGGCAACCCGTCAGACGTGAGTTGCTTGTCCTCGGGTCCTGGTAACGCGCACGGCAGAGAGCTAGGAACCAGAGCGGGAAGGCTTCTAGTCTAGAACCTTCTGGAACAACCTTGTAGTAGTAGTAGTAGTAGGGTACTACGAAAGCAAAATAAGGGGACGAAGCGAGAGAGGGGCAGGGAGCGGTTTCGTACCTCGCGCACGGCGGCGACACGGGAAATTTCCCCGCCCTGGTACGGTACTCGATCGTGAGCTAGTCCGATCCCGCCGCGAGGACGAGAGTGCCGGAGCGTGCGAGAGCCTCGGCCGCGGCGAAACCGCGCGCGTCGAGAGAACCAGCGACGGAAGCTTGTGGTGGAGGTTGATCGTGGGTCGTGGCGAGGAGGCGAATGAAGCGGCCGGGGTCGTCGTTGGGGACGAGGAGGAGACGGGAGGTTTTTGAGTGAGAGTTGGGAAGGAGGGGGAGGGAGAGGCGAGAGAGAGAGAGCGCGCTTTGGGAGGGAAGTGGGAAGACGACACCGGCCGCGAAACCAAAGGGCCGGGCCGGCCGATGATGCGACGATGACCCGGACCCGGACCTGATGCTCCATTTTACCACCGTCCGTGCCCCTGACACTGGACCTGGACCTGGAGGTGAGGTGGTGGAGGACGTCGACGATTGATGAGGGCCGAGGGCCGGGGCCGTGGACCGGTGGGTGCGTGCGGCGGTTTCGGCGGAGGAGCTGCTCAGATCATCGCATCAAAAGCCGGGTCACTTGGCGTCGTCGCCAAGCATCATCGCTAGCGGCCGGCCGGGGCGCCTCGCCTCGCGGCCTCCGCGATCTCTGACAGACAGACAGCCACGCCCACGTTAGTGGTACAGTGATACATATCTGCAACCTCTTCACCGACGACCCAAACTAACCATCGGGTACGTACTGATGACAAGGTTATTATTCGTATCGTAACACCCGCTCGCTGGAGATGTAGGGTAGCCTGATCATCCGATCGTACGTCTTTGATTGAGAGGAACACACAGCTAAAGGACGGACGGATGACACGCACAGGGAGAGAGGTGAAAGTGAGACGCTGGACAGCGATGCGATCTGCAGGGCGTACGTCCACGCTAGCTAGGGAACGGATCTGTCTGTTGTCTCTGCACACTGCATACGTACAGCTGCGCCATCATCATGCATCACAAGTGTCGTGACGAGTGAGAGCGCCCGGCCGATCGAAAGCTACCGATATGATTTCTGGACTACTAATTTGGCACGCAAGTTTCGGGCCAGTTAGGAATCGCCAACGACTTCTACTAGTATATACTCTATGTACGAGCAGTAAGTACCGCCTGCTATGTAATGCATGCCAACGACAGCAAGACCCAATGCAAAGCTTCTTCTTCCCCCTGCAGGAGAGTATCACTAATAATGCGTGACAACGAGCGGCGTCAGAAAAATGGTGTCATCAGGCAGTCCATCCTCTGCCAAGATACTATTATCCTCAGAGTAATTAACAGCGATCCTCTTGTTCCAGAAAAATGGCGGGGTTGATCTTGATTATATTCGGAGACGGCTGCCGTTGCATCTTCTATTTGCATTGGCCAACTTTGTCACAAAGACCGTCCGGAGACTTTTTTTTTTCTATTGCATTATTGCTCTTTTATAGATGGAGAAGCCCCCTGCTACCTCGCCCCACACCTTCCTGCGCTGGTCAGGAGGAAAAATAGATCGGTAATGTAGGAATTGACTAACGGCACCTGGATCAAGCCCTTGAGAAGGAAAATCACTACGACCGTGCAAATTGAGGAATTTGTTGCCCTCTGGATCAGGATTCATCAGATCCGCCTACATCCGGACGTTGAAGACACCATTACTTGGAAATGTACACCAGAGGGGGTCTACTCCTCCAGGTCTGCATACAAAGCCCAGTTCATAGGCTCATATGGCAGCTACAACTTCAGCCGCATCTGGTGCGCCAAAGCGGAACCTAAATGTAAAGTCTTTGCCTGGATTCTCATCCGTAACAAGATCCTCACGGCGGATAACCTTGCGCGGCGTGGTTGGCCACATCATACGTTCTGCACCCTTTGCAATGGACCCATGGAATCTAGGCTCCACTTGTGCCTGACTTGTCCCTTCGCTCAAGAGGTTTGGAGCCGCGTTCTTAGTTGGGAGAATATGTCCCTGCCGCAGCACGCCGCCCCAATGCATGCCAGCAGCCTAAGGGAGTGGTGGGAGAGAGCGGAGGCCCTTTTTTCCATAAGCCGTAGAAGGGAGTTCAACGGAATTGCCATCTACACTATGTGGAATATATGGAAAGAGCGAAATCGTAGAATTTTTGAGCACCACTCGCGGTCTCCGCTTCAAGTTGCAGAGACTGTTAAGGACTTTTTTTCTCTTTAGGGGCGCTTCGAGCTCTGTCAGAGTGTTGTAGGGGCCTCCGTATACTGCGTGTAATCTTCCGTTTGAGAGTTTATCCCTAGACCCTTAACCTTGTGTATATATACTATTTTTCTCTTAATTGAAAGGCAGAGCTCCTGCTGTTCCGTTCAAAAAAAATAATGTAGATATAAATGAAGATTTTGCTGCATTGAAGAGAATTACGTTGAGGAGTGATACAGGCATCTAGCCTGATATGCGTGACTTTTCCGGTCTTTTTCCTGCTGAATTATTTCTGATCACGCATCAGATGCTGTTCCTTTAATTTCTGGGGTAATATGAAGCACTGGAATCAACCACCGGTAGGGTCACGATCAGGTCGCTTTTCCTGATCCAATCAGATCGCTTCGGTTGTCAGCGCGGAAGAATGTGCATCTCCTTCATCCGATGCATGCTAAATCCATCTTAGGGCGCCTCCAACAGGAGGCTAGGAGGCCAGCGAAGAAGTTCCCGCGTCCGACGTGTGAGGAGAGAGAGGACTCGTTAGCGCCGAACAAATAGACTGCCGATTTCACGTGGTTCAAGGAAACTAGAGAAAGACAGGTGGGACCAGAGTATCTCAAAGCAAGAGAGAGATTACAAGATAATCATTTTCTTTTCTGCTGTTGCCACCTCAGCTGGCGACGTCGCCAGCTACCATTGTGGACGCCCTTAGCTTGCTCGGATGGATAAAAGTAACCACGCTATATAGCTTCCGCGACGCATCTCGAGAGTCCACTCACTCCTGGTTCCTAGAGCAGTACTTTTTAATTTCACCGGGGAATAATGGAATGGATCGGAGCACCATCATTCTTTAACCAAAAAAACGAATCTCGAGGGCTGCAATAATTTTAACATGTTAATAGATAAGCTAGCATGTATTAGTACCGTCATTACAAATTTACCATGCTTGGTATTAGGATCGTATCAATCGGCAGCTTACGTAACGCTTCAGGCATAGCGCACACTAGCTCCGATCCTCCGTATATATATAGGGGCTAGATCGTCAGAATGCTCGCATCCTTCCAAACAGTTGATCGCACAAAACAACAGATACTTATCCACAAGCGTTTCCTTTTCCTGGTACTGGCCCTGTTTAGTACACCAAATTTCTTCCAAAATTCACTAAGCAAAAAGAAGATTTCCCGTCACATCAAAATGCCGGCACATGCATGGAATACTAAATGTAGATGAAATAAAAAAATAATTGCACAGTTTAGATGTACTTTGCGAGACGAATCTTTTGAGCCTAGTTAGGCCATAGTAGGACAATATTTACCACAAACAAACGAAAAGTGCTACAGTAGTTCTACAGTGCTTTTCAGTTCGTAACAGTGTTTTTTTCAACCATGGGTGTGTTTAGATGGTTGAAAAAAACACTGTTCCGAACTGAAAAACACTGTAGAACCACTGTAGCACTTTTCGTTTGTTTGTGGTAAATATTGTCCTACTATGGCCTAACTAGGCTTAAAAGATTCGTCTCGCAAAGTATATCTAAACTGTACAATTATTTTTTTATTTCATCTACATTTAGTATTCCATGCATGTGCCGGCATTTTGATGTGACGGGGAATTTTCTTTTTGCATAGTAAATTTTGGAAGAAAATTTGGGTACTAAACACACCCCATCTAAACACACCCACTCTTGAGTCCTGAAAAAGATCGAATCAAACAGCTAGCGTGTATCCAGTATCCACTGCAGACTGCACCGGCCAACGGGCAATCAGTCAGCTAGACTGCGGCTGTCGGGTACGTTTTGTATGTACGTATACGACACGCACGCACACCACTTGGTGCCGCGCAGCGCGCAAAATTCAATAATCGTGACTGCAACACCACTTAGCGGTTTCGTCTCTACGGGCACTAATATGCATACGGCCACGACTTGGCCGCTCCATGTACAGTCCATACACCACGATATATATGATGTCACAATCACGGTCCTGGCCTCGCCGCGAAAGAATTGAAGAAAGAGCTAACGACAGATTCTACGCTCCCTCCTTCAGCCATTGTTCGGTTACGAGAAATTTCCAAAGAAATTGGTGGAGATTTAAATAAGAAAATGATTAAATCCTTTCCAAAACCAGTGCAACCGAACAAGGCCTCAACGCTTGTATACCAGCCCGTGAGATTGACTTGGCACTGTTCGTGTACAAGAACACAATAATATGGTAGTAGAGTCCACCAAATCTTAAACCAACAAGCAGGCTCAATTCGATCCAACACGTAGGACGCTGTGCTATAAAATAAGGCAACGACTCGGCCTCAAGCACCTCCCATTTCGACAAAAGATAGAATTGAAGAAAGCTAGCCCAGAAATGTATGTTGTTCCGTTCCGACTGACACCAGCAGGAGGTCCCGCCGCCACTGCAAAAGCGGCGCGGCCTGCTTTGCTAAAGCCAAAGCCCAGGGGATGAGGATGATCGGATGAGGAGACGGCGGCGGCCAAGACGCTCAGGCTAAACCCAACGGTTCCCCCATCCTCCCATCCCCTATCACTATTTCAACCACCTATCTCTCTGTCTACAGTGCTGTAACAGTATCACAATTAATTTTAAAGGATGGATTTGAGGAAGCCTTTAGTTTCACCCAGTACGTGACCCACGGAACCCAAGCAATACGCCGCTGCCATGCCCGTGTGCGTTTTTCGGGTGCTGGCAACGTACTGCAAGGATAGATAGGCAAAGCTCAGCTTCAGTGCATCCCTCGGCAGCTCGACGCGACGTGAAAGCTACGAGAAAGCGGCGCGGCGTCTCCTGGCCGGTCCCGCGCTCTCCGGCTAGGGGAGACAGAACCGATCGTTCGCGTGGTGCCGCTCGTGTTCGTGGGTGGGACGTGAGGTCGTGAACGTGAGTGACCAGCCGCCTGCTGGCCAACGCTCCGTACGTCCGGCAACGGCCAAATCAGCTCCTCCTTGCCCATGCTGTGGAGTGGAAAATGCGGAATTCGTCGTCCCAGCTGACGCAGACGTCCGCGCCACGCGTCGAGAGACGTCCGACCTCACAGGACCTCACAGTTGGCCCGGTTGAGCGCCGATTGACGGCGTTTCTAGCGCCCCGATGTCCGTGCGATGGATCCAAATTTCATTGGACGCTCCTTCTACAACATTTGAAAAATAGTACGCAAAACATTGAAAATCAACTTCTATAATTTTGAGAAAAATCCCACCACACCAGCTCATGTTTTACACAACATTGAAAACAACGGCAAAAGATCCGTGCAACATCAAAAATACATGTCTAGAGCATTGAAAAATAACATACGCAACACTCTAATTCAATAAATCCGATGAAAACATATAATCCCATAAAACATCTAAAATCACAAGTTGCAACATGCCTCGCCTATCAGTTCGGGGTCCTTCCTCGCGTTTCTCCTCACCGGTGCCATCGGAGGAGGAGGACCCGGCAGGGCCAGATCCGGCACTGGGACCAGACCGGATGAGCGCTGCTACTGGAGGCGCAGTGGCGTGTGCTGCACCTGCTGGACCTCGCCCACAGCGGAGGAGCAACGGCGCAAGGCCAGACATGGCAGTAGAGTGGACCGTGGGGACAGGCGCGGCGGCGGAGCAGAGCGGGGACATGCGCCGCGACGCGGATGCCGGAGTGGCGCAACGCAAAAGGGTGGCGCGGAGGCCGGGATGGTTGCGGTGGCGGAGCAGAAGGGCGGAGCGAGGTGTCCGATTTTTTTCCATCGGACGTCCTACTTCAAGCGTTTATCAATTTGTAAGCATTTAGAGCAAAGTACCTGCTGCTCATGGATTACTACCAGTATAATGTAGAGAAAATTCCTTATTTGCCATCAGAAAAATTTGGTGTGCCTTGTCTGCCATCGAAAAAATTTCTCTTCTCTATCTACCATCCATTTAGATTTTAGTTCCATTTAGTTCCCTATCTGCCATCCACTTCATTTTTCGGTTCCCTATCTACCAATTCCGTCCACACCCATGATGGCGTCCGTGCTCCCCACCGTCATTGAAAAATAGCAGAGGCGCAGTGGCGGATCGGAGGCCCGTGTCCACAGCTCGGCGCAGGCTCGTGCCCGTGTCGCCGCCGGTCCTCGCCCAGGCCTTGCTCTTCTTCCTCCTCTCCCTGCTCATGCTTCGCGTTGCTACCGCTCACGCCTCGCGGACCCCGGGTGCTGCAATGGCGCCGGCGCCAACCCCTTGCGTGCGGAGGAGGAGACGGCGGGCCTAGGTGTGGGAGGGAGGCAGGCAGCGGCGGCGCATGGCGGGGACGGCGAGCCGCGGCGCCCGAGTCGCGACGGTGAGTGGCGGGGCGAGTGCCACGAAGAGTGGCATGGGAAAGGATGGAATGGCTCCATTCCTAATGGTTCCATCCCGTATTTGGTTTAAGAATGGAGCGGCTCTGTTTCTGCGTTTGGTTGGAGGAATGGGAATGAAATGATTCCGACTCCGTTTAACACCGTTAACTGTGGGGTCCGTATGTCATAGGAACAATAGTCCACCCCTACCCCTCTCTTTCCTGTCCATGGCCGCGGCTCCAGGTCCCATCTCCGGCGCCCTCTCGGTCGCGCGCCGCCGAGAGCCACAGCCTCCGGCCGCCTTGATTCCACCCGCCGCCACCCACCTTGCATCCGGCCGCCGCCGCCCGCTCCGTCTCCGGCCGCCTCGTCTCTGTGCGCCGATGCGAGATTCGCCACCACCCGCTCCGTCCCCACCTGCAGCCTCGCCCGCCATCCGCGCCTGGCGTGGTGGCTCCTCCCCGTCCGCGGCCGCGCGCCTCCCCGCTGCAGCCTGGCCTTGCCCGCCGGCGGTGCCTCCCCTGCTAGCGGCGTTGCCCCACGGCCGCGCCTTCCAGCCACGCCACGGCCCGGCCACGCCTGCCTGCGGCGCCTCCCCCGGCGGCGGCGTCCGCTCCTCCCTGCCACGCCGTGGCCCGGTGGCCCGCCGGCCTTGCCGCCTCGCCGCGCTATGAGAAAGGCCGAAGGAGGGAGAAGACGGAGCAGACGCCGCTCAAGTGGGATGGGCGTGTCCGGCTCTTTTTTTGGATGGGCGTGTCCCGGAATCTGGAAGAATATGCTCTTTCGGGAGCGGTTCCATCCCACGGTTCCTCAACCAAACACTACTGAGGACGGAGCCGCTCTATCCCATTCCCATCCATCCCACGAACCAAACGCATCTGAAGAGAATGGCGGTGAGAAGAGAAGGACAACGCACGGTAGACGGAAGTGGATGGCGGTGGATGGAGTGGTGAATAAGGAACCAAAAGTCCAAGTGGACGACAGATAGGAAAGAGATAACTTTTCGATGGCAGCTAAGTAATTTTAGAGTGTATGGTTAGATGAATGGCGCCAACCATCGTGTCCGGTTTTCCGTTTCTCTCTCGAGGTACGGTGGTGATCCTGATTTTTGTTTTTCTTTTAAATCCAAGCGTCACGATCTTGTCCAGTCGACGAGTCGGGCTCACTGATTAATGAACGCAACCGATGTGAAGACGAGACCCCACACCACACCCAGAGAAAGATGGCTGGCTCGATCGATCGACCCATCATGATTCATCACTCGGAATAATAATGGCATACTAGTCTGACGAGCCATGTTTACTTAGTGAAGGGGGTTTGCTCGCTCCTTGCTGAGTGCTGCAGAGACAGACACAGACACCTAAAAAAAAAAGCCGAGGACCAGATTAGAACAATCATTGACCATATCTGCATCCACCTTTTTCCTTTGGAGCTACTAGTCATGTTCAATCAGCTAAGGCAGTTTAAAGTTTGTGTGATGAAGATACTAGAGAAGACAAAAGGGGACTACTCTCGCTAAGGCAGTTTAAAGCGGAGGATGACGATGATCTGCTTCATGTTCTGGAAAAAAAGAGGAGGAGAGGTAGGCCGCAATGGCAGTCTGCTGGCTGCTGGTGCGCCGGGCCGCCGGTAAAGAACTGAAAGCGCCTTTTCTGTCAGCACAATCTGAAGCTGCCAGAACAATGCCGTGGTGGTTACGGAGATTCACTTCAGACTAAGAAGATAGATTCAGAGTATGATATCTTTGCATCGCTAGTGGTTGTCCTTTAGACAGGGGACGAAGGGATTATCCTCGGGTTATCATCGGATTACTCCAGTGTCCAGTTGGGGTCCGTCGAGAGGTAGGCCTTGCCTTTGCCTGGGTACTCCATGACAAGGCCAAAAATGCAAGAAAAATGTACCTGTGGACTGAGCCCACGAGGCCCATTATTCGGTTCCAAATCCGAGCCCAATAATTAACAAGGCCCAATCACACGCGTGCATCAAAGGGAAGTATAAATATAACAGTACTGTACCATGTAATGGTGGTGAATGTCATTTATCAGCACAACCGTGGTAACGTATTTTTGCAAACTTCAATTTACAACATGGTCGTCGAGACGATGATGAGAGCAGAAAACACAAACGCAAAGGAAATCACACCGGTAATGAAAAAGTGGCAGGGGTATGAAGAACTGCATTCTTCTCTGCCAAGTTATTCTGCCTGCTAATAATGAATGGAGCCTAAAACGAATGCTGAATCCAAGGCACAAATTCCTTCTTCAGCAGTCAAATTAAACCGAGCAGAAGAGCTCGACGATCATTCAGACCATGTCGCTGATGAGCAGGACGTGGTTGGTGCGGTGCCTCTCCACGAACATCTTGGACGCCCCGGCCACCGTCTTCCTCCACGTCTGCAAATAAAGTATTATCCAGCATTATATTAGCCAACAATATAATGCTTCCGCGAGAAGACGCAAAGAAAAAAAAAAGTTACTACTAGTATACCCGCTCCAGCGCGGCGAGGAGGATGCCGATCCCGGCGGCGTCATCGAGGCGCGCGCGGCGAGGCTGGGCCTTCCGCGAGGAGGCCGCCGCCGCGGTGGTGGTGGGCAGGAGCAGCCCGGCCCTCCAGTCGGCGGACCCGCCGATGCTCCGCCGCCTCTTGGGCGCCGCCAGCCCATCCGTCCCCGCCGCCGCGTCGGACGAGTCCCGCGCGGAGAGCCCCGATGCGACGCGCCGGGACGAGCGCTTGCGGCGCAGCGCGAGGCTGCGGCGGGGCGGGGTGACGGGGCGGCGCGCGTCCGGGTCGGCGAACTTGCGCAGGAGCTCGTCCGAGGACGCCTTCGCCACGTGCTGCACCGACACCGCGCTCTGATTCGGCGGCGTCGCCATCGAGGAGGAAGACCGGCGGTGGTTGGAGAATGGAGAGCGGGGATTTGATGGGATGCGGGGAGGAGGAGGAGAGCGGGAGATCGCGGCGGGATTTAAATGCCGGGTTTTGGTGGGGGCAGAGGTGGAATATAGCCGTTGGGGAGCGCGGGTGCGGGGCGGGTGGATCTCACGTGCCAAGCCACGTTGACGCGGCAGGGCAGGGCAGGTCCACTTCCCCTCCACTCGCCCCTGCCGGGTCCGGCCTGTGCCGTGGGTGGACTCGTGTTTTATTTCTCCTGTCCCGTCCCGTGACCAAAAAACGGCCGGAAATCGTCTGCCAGCACATGAGGATTCAGGCCGTTAGATGCGATCACTGTCGCTCGTGACGACGGACAGCGATGGCACGAATGGTGGTACTGGTACAGTAATTGTGATGGTGATTGCTGAATGCTGAGCAGTGATCTGCTCCAGAATTGTTTCCTTGTAGTAGTACCAGATTCTCACTTTTTCCGTTGCAGGCAGCGCTCAAGGGTAAGGTTTCAGTTATAGGAATGTTGCGTATTGGTACTTTTTTTTTTTTTGGGGGGTTGTCTATCTCCTGTTTGAGCCTCCTTTCGTGCAGCGCACTGGTGAAATGGTTTCTCATCAGCAGCCAAAACTTCGTGCAGGCATACATTTTAGCTGTCGGTTCAAGAGTGAGCCATGGGATCGCAAGACTACATCATTGCTACTGCTGCCAGTAGCTGGCTAAGGGACCTGACATGCACGGAGTGCAGTTATACAAGTACGGGTTACTAACATGATGACGAGCAATGAGCTCGGCTCAGATTTTAGTCCCAAATTAAGATAAACAGATTGCGCGATTGCATACAGCCATACAGGTAGCCAGAAGAAGGGCACGCAAAAAGTTGTTGCTCTGCATAACAGAAAAAATCTGAAGTAGCCAGGATGCGCTTGCACTCGTTGGGAGCTTGGCTCCAATAGCCAGCAATTATAAGAAGTTTTCTAAGCAGTTAAGTACATGGTAAACCTGGTTTCTCTCAGAAGGAGAATAATGGAGCCCAAGCACTGCATCCAACAGATAGCAGCGTGAAACACAACTGCAGTTATCCATGAGTTCAGCTACGAACATATGAGCAAATGCAGAGTTTTTTTTTTTTAATTGCTGAGCAAATGCAGAGTTGTTCGGCTCAAGCAAGAAATGACAGCATAGACAGTATATACTCCATCCGGTCAATATTCAATGTCGTTAGGACACGACGTTTCTTCACAATTTGCGCAGGTAGTCCCGACAGGAGGTAGTATATACAACTGAAAACTGGAAACTGAAAAGCTTATTGGCTACCCTAAAACCGACCTCCTAAGATTTCGCACCGCCAAAGGCCAAACCCACAATCCAGGTAATGACTGATCCCATAACCCAGAGCACAAGAAGGAATACAATGAGACCTGCCAGGATAGTCAGGATAGGCGGGCCATCTGGAGAACTTGAGCTATCACCGGAGCTGGTCCGTTTTGCACCAGTGATAGGTGAATCTCTGCCTGAAGCTGAAGCAAACAGAGATTGCCCTTTGTGCTCTGTCCATAAGCTTATTGCATTGTCAAACCCATGGAAACTTCTTGCTGAAGGATTGCAATGCCTGCAGCGCAAAATAGCGCATGAGATTGGTACCTCTGAGAATATAATGAGTGTTCCACGCCAATATGGATATGCAAGTTGCAGTGCACAAGTTTTGTGATCATGTTCCGTACATGGAAACCTTCTGCACATAATGGTTCGCTCAATCAACTTCCATGTCATTATTCAAATAGCTACCTCAAACATGTGTATACACTGCATCAATGCACATGAAAATGGACACATGATACCTCAACCTCTCTTTGCCACAGACGTGTAACTCCCACCATCAAATGAGTTATTTCCTCACTAGAATGTTGTAGTGCTATGTGTTGTTTAACATATAATAAGTCTAATCACAGAGATGCTTCTTTCCTATTTGCATAATTTGTGCAAAGTCACAAGTCCATATACTTATTCGAGTGGGGGAATACGGACAAGGGGTACTTCAGATCACACTGAATCCCGGCAAAATTCCCCTTTGTTTACGAACAAGTGCGGGGATCTGAACTGGGAGCATTAGAGAAGCTAAATGACAGCTGAAATTTGATCTTAAATCTGCCCCGTGTTTGACATCAATACAGCATGGAGTATGGTTGTCCCATGTATAATCTATGCAGTTCCCACACACACACACACATATACACACTACACCTTTATAAACTGAATGGCAGAATCACATCATTCTAGCACTAACACATCAGTACAGTTTTCTAAAGAAATGGAGCACAAAAGCGGGCAATTTTCAAAAGGGGGTGAGCATATCTTATGCGTTTTTCAGGTTATTTCAGTAGCGCCAACATCATGTATAAATCAGTCCCCCTTTTCTTCTCTGGAGCTTTCGTGTTAAAAATTCTCCCACAGTAATTGAATTTAATCATGCAATCAGGTTAACAAGTCAGACTGCAACAGCTAAAATTCAAGCAAGGCGAGAAATTTTTTCCAGCTAATGCCAACATTCCAACAAAATCGTGCCGTGCGATAAGGTAAGTAGGGAACGCGCGCACCTGCAGCCACGGAGGGCGACGCCGGCGGTTCTGTGCGGAGCCACGGAGGCTGCGAAGGCGTTCGGCGGAAGCCGGCGAGGACATGGCCGGAGAGTCTGGAGAAACGGAAGGGTCGCGGTGAGGTGGGGGGGTATGGTGGCCATGGCGAGAGGCGGAGGGGAATGGAGGAGAGCACTAGCTGCGGACAGCGGGGGAACTGGATCTGCTTGTCGCGTTCTTGTCAGTTTACTGGTGGTCGTCTACTCATCTGTAGCCACACAATGACACAAATATGTGAAATACAGAACCCGAGAGACTGCGTTCAGCAGATTTGTTGAACATGTTGAGTTGTTACCGTCAAATTTCCATCTGCCAAATGCTTCATTTTACTTTAGTGTTGGACTTGAAAATTGGTAGTTATGCCCGTTTGGTGCAAGAATTATCACGATTGTTGCAGGAAGTCAGGAACTAAAATGCAAAGCTTCCCAAACACACACTTAAAAGCCATGCACATTCGACAAAGAACCAAATGTCACGAGGCCATTCACTTTCTTTACCGGAATGTTTATATGTTGATTTGACAGTACAATATGAAAATTTAGAAAATATATTTGCATTCACATTTCTTTTGTTAGTGACTCGATCAGCTGCCACAAGGTGAACACCGTAATGTTGATATCCTAATCTCTGATGCTCCTATTTTTGATCTGCATATCCGTTACAGTCGAACACAGTAGGTGACAAAGTCACAAAACACATCTGATAAACGAATCAGTAACTGACAAACGACTCATGAGCTTCTATTTGGAACGAATTAACAACTACACACGGTCCAGCCTCAGTTTCATCAGCTTTGGTTACAAGTTACAACAACTGCATCGAAACAGTCGAACATCTAATTGGCAAAACCTCAGGCCATCATACATCTAATAAGTCTGGCACACGTACATCCTTCTGAGGTAGCTCTCCATGACCCCTATGGGTTCATAGAGTTCACCGATGAAAGCTTTAAATACGTGCCACTCTACATGCTACATTGAAGTCTTTCACATTTCTTAGAATCAGAGCATATTCAGGCATCAAAGCTTGTTGAGAAACTCAATGTGCTGCATTCCAGGTTCCTCAGATTGACCTGCATTAGCATACAGAGGTATTTTTCTTACCAACTAATCTCATTATATCCAAAAAATAGAAATACTAAAGATTAAAAAAATAAAGGGTAAACCCTGTCTAAACTTCCATCAAAGAAAAATAGGAACATGATTTTTAGCCTGCTTCTTCCTCTTTTTTTTCAATATGATTTGTAAAATGCTAAATTTAACAAATGCCCAAGAATTTTTTGCATGTTCCTTACTGGATTACCAAGATAACAAAAGGGGCCTACTGGTACTCAACTACTCATGCCTACAAAGAACATACCATCACAGCAACTGCACTCTCAGAGAACCTTGGAATGGAGATTAGCCTCACTTTCTGTTTTTCTGGCCCTGGAAAACAAGGAGGGTAAGTTGGGTTCTCAAACAACATTATGAAGCTGTACATGGAGTACTACCTTCCAATAATCGAGTTTCATATTTATCTTGATTCCCAACAAAGTAGACATGTGGGCAACTTTCAACAAGGAAAGGGTCCTTGTCTGTGTATGGGTAACATCCTGAATGAAAAAGGATATATATGTTAGGAGGGTCTTCTATCTTTGGACCATACAATTACCATAAGTGACCATCAAACCGATTGTGGGTTCACATACAAATAAATGGGTAACAATAATGCTAATTTTTAACCCAGCTATCTTGACAGTTGACATGCCAATTTGGGCTAGAGGCCAAGAGTTACCTAGGCTGTTTGGAGCCGTAGGAGCAAGATGGCGCCATCTCAGTGTTCTTTCCATGAATTCCAGTTTGTCTTTGGCGTCAGAGTACTTGTAGAGGTCATCTATGTTCTGGCCAGACGTACCAAGAAACCTACATATATAACTTTCCTGCATCAAAACCTCCAAGTTGTTAAATATCGAGGCAAATCAAAGCTGACACTCACTGGACACTGTCAAGGTCGAATTGATGGGGATTTGAACATGACGAAAAAGTATTGTAGGTGGATGCCCCAGAAAAAAGGCATCTGTGCAAAGGCTGCAGTTGAGGAAGGGATGAGTTAGCCATGTATGGATAGAATGCACATTTGAGTGCTACTAGAAGAAATCAAGTATTTATACACATCAACACCCACCTGCTGGGGCAAAGAAAAATTTGCCGGATCGTGACACCCAGGCATAATATCTACAGGCAACGATGCCACAAGCTGCAGAGAACATGGATTACATAAAGTTCAATGTAGGAGACCAGAACAGTCTCAAAGACTAAATTTGATGAAAGCAGAGGCAATAATTTTAACCTGGGTAAGCATTATATCCAGTTCCTTGATGGGTTCCGCTATCCTGGATTGATCTTTTGATGCTACAGTCTGGCATATTGAAACCAATTGGTTAGTAGGACGTACCAAAGCAACACGATAAGTGCCACAGGAAATATATGATATGTGAATGCCATTACCTGACCATTGACAAACCTTGGTGAAATATGCACTGAATTCCCAACAACAACAACACGCACTATATTTGATGCCATGATTTGCTCCTGAGTGATTTCCGAAAATGATTAACCATATTAGTGTATATTGAGTATAATAGAGTTACACATTACATAGACAAATAGCATACATTATCATCACCCAGATGCCCTGTGACATGGTCAATAAGAAGTTGGAATTGCAGAGGATTGAATGTGTCGCTTCCTACACTTAACCCTGACACGAACACCACATACTTGTCTTCACCTGTAACCAAAGTAAATACAGTTTCAGAGCAATTCACTCATCGTTAAATTTGGGAGAAAATGATGAAAATTGAACAGATGATGATATGGAGAATATTACATGCGCTAGACAATGCAGTTTGGGGAGGAAGACCAGCCTCAAGAACGTCTTCAACAAGAAAGTTGCCAGCGCTAGTTTCCTTCCCATGAAGAGCTACCACAACCCCTGCAAATGAGTGGTGATTGAGTATGATTTCCAGGAAACCAGTTTTGGGAGGCAGAGGCATCAAAATACAGAAATAAGTCATGGTTGCATTGTTTTTACTATTCAGTTTTCAGTGAAAGCACCAGATTTGTTCCTCTATATCTTACCAGTCACAAATGCTGCTGGAGGTATGGCTCCTGCAAGTGTAACTCTTCCGCTTTCATCTTCCAAAATGAGATGATCATCAGGATGCATGAAATTATGCGGTTTGACAAGAGGAATTGCAGACCTCTGGCAAAAAAAAGAAAAGATTAATGCAGGCATTTCTCAGGTTATTAGGGGCAGCGACCATACTTGGGCACATAGAACTAACTTTAACGTTGTATTACCTCCTTTGAGTATTCGTCGAGAATGGAAGGCTTCAGTTTCATGTGCTTATATAAAGTCCCAACAATTATGCAATCCTTTCCTTCTTCGAGTCCTAACACTGTCGTGACTGCAATGTATGAAAAATCCAGATTTTTAAATCTTGCTGACAAGGAGGGGCATAAGATTGCACGTTCATACAGACCACCCAATGCTAAGAAAGCCATTTAATTATTACTAGCACAAGAGCAAATGAAATTCACAGAAGCTACGCTCATCTACCAATGAACACCTCTGCAGCCCACTAGTTATGCCACAAAATTCTGTAGTAGACCAAACCACGTGATAGAGCAACTCATAAACCCCTCCCCGATACAACACCAAGCACACTCAAGGGACCCTGTTTAGCACGGCAGGCTTCTTCTGCATGCAATTTCACGCCTCCAACACCAATTACATTAAGCCAAAGCCTCCAGAAAATCATCAAAACCTCACTGGTTGGGGGGGAAAAAGTGTCACAAACCAGCAGGAACCCAGATTTACCACCGAACAAGGGAATGCGAGAGAGGTCAGAGGGTACTGCGGACCAGGGAGGTGCGGCTTCCAGGAGGGGACGAGGGCGTGGAGGAGGTTCCGCATGTGGTGGAGGCGCGTGAAGTAGATGTGGCTGTACTGCTGCCCCTGGTACTTCTCACCCTGGATAGCGTACCTCTCATCCTGCAGTTCCCCCCAATGCGCGGCGCTCGCTCAGCCGAGACCGAAATCAAATCAAATGTGATCGACGATGGTGGATGATGGTGGCGGCACTTACGAGGTTGCTGTAGGCGGCCTGCTTCCTCTCCATCGGCTTTGGCACCGGCATCGGCGGCGGTGGCGGCGAGGGTGGCACGTGGTGAGCCTGGGGGGCAGGCCAGCAGGCTGGGGTTTCGGCTCTGGAGTGGTTGGTTGGTTTCGCGATTTCTCTCCCCTTCTCTTCTCCCGCCCGCGCCCAAATTTTATCCGCCAAAATCGTCGACCGGCCGTCGGCAGGGCACCAACGGCGGCCGCGGTGGGAGGGGGATGGCTGTTGCTCGAGCTAGGTCTGGGCTGGAAAGCGAAGTTCATGGCCCACCGGTGGGAAGGAAGCCCATTGGCCCAGCCTGGTAAGAGGATCCCTCCCTTCTCCGATTCCTCCTCTACCTCTGCTCCCCGGCGGCGGCTGAGGCCTACTGTACTGTACGTCGCCATAAAAGTACGGGGCTGTACGAGGATCCTTAGATTGACGTCGTATTACTCTCGCACGCACAATCGTGAATTCCACCCATCTTCTCAGAAGAAAAGAAGAAACACTACTCGAATGTCTTCGTTGCCGGTGGATACAAACGGTGAGTTTACAATTACTGTCGTCACAATTACTTATTCAACTTGTGCCTGGCGTTGGCTTCTGAGTTTTTTAATAATATAATACTAGAAAGTTTCTTGACAGATACTGCAGGAAGTAGCGGATGGGCAGAGCTGTTGCAGGACGTCCTGATGGATATATTTGCCCTTCTGGAGATACCCGACCTTCTGTGTGCGGCGTCTGTTTGTTCCTCCTAGAATGCCGCATACCCTGCTGTTCGTAGCGTCGGGCACTACAGGCGGCAGCCACAGACACCTTGCCTCATCTACACCTCTGAATCTGCTGCCGGCGAGAATGTTACTTGCCTCTACAGCCTTGCAGAAAAGAGGACCTACAGATTAACTCACCTGGATCCACTCATTCATAAAAGGTATCTGATTGGGTCCTCGCATGGGTGGTTAGTTACCGCTGATGAGCGGTCTGAGATGCATCTTGTCAATCCAGTCACAGGTGAACAGATTGCTCTCCCATCGGTGATCACCATTGAGCATGTGACACCTGTTTTTGATGATTCGGGTGCGCTCTGCAAGTACCAGTACTCACAACACACTCCACGATCAGTTAGTCGCCGATCCTTAACACTTGACCTTGGGGTGCTGCGGGACATTCTACAATGCAAGGCACTTTTATTCTATGATACATCTGCATGAAGTTATATTGTGGTGTTACTCCATAATCCATTTGGGCAGCTATCGTTTACTAGGCTAGGGGATGAGAAGTGGACCTGGCTACCAGCACGTACAGAAGTTGATGACTGCATCTACATGGATGGTCTCTTATATGCTGTTACATCATTTGGCGAGATTGTCGCATTTGATCTTATCGGGACTAGGGCCGTTACAAAGGTAATTATGGACAGGATATATTGTAGTTGTAATGTAGAAAGGGTCTACATTGTTGAGGCTCCATGGGGAGATCTGCTGCAGGTTTGGAGACCAGAAGTTTGGATAGATGACGATAAGGATGAGCATGGGCACAGTGCGTGTGGTGACCGTGCTTTATTTGGGAACAATACTGTGACGATGAAAATATATAAAATCTGCATTGCGACCAAGCAACTGGTAGAAATAAATAGCTTGGATGACCATGTTTTATTTCTCGGTCATAACCAATCACTCTGTTCCCGTGCTGAGGAATATCCGCAGTTGAAACCAAATCATGTCTACTTCACAGATGATGCGGCGTGCGTTTCTTCCAAATCCAGGCTTGGCTACCATTTTGTTATTGGAGCTCTTAATTTCGAAAATAAGAGTGTGGAGGAAATAATATTGCCTCAGCCTTGGTCCAACTGCCCAGCTCCTTTGCTGGTAACACCAAATCCTGGAAAGATGGATTCGGCATGCCAAAGCCTTCGTATTTGAGTGTTTGGTCTGTTTTGAAGAGGGGATTGGTTTTGAGATTTTAACAGATCTAGTTCGTACTGGCAAATCCTGTGAACTTGATCGCAAAATGCCAAAAAAATCCCCTGCCTATTAGACCATTGGTTTTTTGTATTTCATTCACTTTGTCTGTTAAAAACAATAGTTGAATATATATGAAGTGTTAATGCTACAAAACCCAGTCCATTTGAATAACTGGGCTGATTGGCCCATTCCATACCTCTTCGCTGGGCTGCATCGCTGATGATCCCGTTGCCTACATTTCAAGCACTGTCGAATGGACCCGTGAGCTAATTTTTTTTTTTCGGTTCTACCATACCATGTCACGGCACTCTCTTCAGCTACTTATATAGGAAACCATGCAGTTTTAATTAACCATGCCAATATCAAGCCAATCGAGAAAATGAATCGACATGTATAGTAGCCAGCTAAATAATAGTCAAAATGTAAAAGAAGCCGTATTTTATTTGGAACGGAGGGGCCGATGAGAACAGGCGGTGAGTTGTAATAAAGTTGGATCGGCTAGAGCTTGTACAAGGTCTTCGTCGTTAAAAGCGGACGATAAAAACGTTGCGTCCCCATTCCCCAGCAGCAAACAGTCTTGATCTATACGGTGCACTAGTATTGGATTGTTTTTCTTTGAGCGAAGCACGTGTTTGACGTGTACTCCGCAGTTTTGTTGACGGACGGACGGACGGCGATGTTTTGCCGCTATTGGCTATTTGGCTGATGCAGAGGCAAATCATGTGGATGGACCGCCGGTGGGCACGCGGGTCACGCGTGACGCACGAGGAGAGGGATTTCGTGGAGTGATGGGCTGGTGCATTGCATCCAATTTTTACACGCGCGCGTTTCATCAGGGGTAAAATAAAATCGCGATCCGACGGGGAGGTAGACGGGAATTCGGTGGCTCAACCGCGCAGGCCGTGACAGGCTGCTGTCAGTGTCAAATCAAAAGCAGCGCGATTGGCCTGACAAACAAAGCATATATATGCTCATCATCTAAAAAAAAAAAAATTAAAGCATATGCTGTCGTGCTTCTTTTTGCGATGCTGGCGCTTACGTGGATGGATAACGCCCGCCCGGCTTCCCCAGACAGGGGATGTTTATATTTATTTGATTAATATATAAAAAATGCTGCCTAATGCATGGCCTGGCCCCGCGGCCGCCCTCCTCTTCTCACAAGTCACAATCCACGGCTGCTGATGACATGCATTCACTTTGACAGCAGCATATCACCGGCGAGCGACTAGGCAAGAGCAAGGACGACGAGGAAGGCTACCACTACCAGCGGTGAAATGCCGCCGTGTGCATTGCATTGCATCCCACAACCCAGACACGTCCTCTCACCTCAGCCAAAGCTTGCCGGCCGTTGGTCCAAGGCTTGGATCGATTCCATGTGCACGCAGAGACAACCGCATGCAGCTCTATCTCTCTCTGTGTACTTGTTGATTGGTTAGACCATCCCTAAGGGAGTGGGTATATGGAATGGATATAACATTGTTTGACACTGTAGCGCTGCTGTAGACAGAGAGGAGGGTAGTTAGAACAGTGGATAGAAAAAGTTTTTTAGACAATGGTTGGAGATAGCCTTACTAGCCTCGTCGGTCTTGTTTACACACACTCTCTGTCTCTGACTTGAAGCAGAGCAAACAACGGTTCATGTCGTTCCTCCATTCCATTTCCATCCACAGGTCGCACAAGGACACGGAGGGAGCGACTGTATCTGTATGGGACGGACGCGGACGCTGCACCCGGTTTGGCGGGCCCTCTACCCATTCCAGATCTGGCTGGCTGGCTGTACCCACCGCCCGCGACAGGACGCGGAAAGCGACCCGCCACACCACGCGCGCCGTGCAATGCACACACTTGCGTTTTCGATCTCCTATGTAATAAACCCCGCCAAAAATCTTCTCCGTCCTTGACCTCCAGCGAGCCGACGAGGGACCTGCCTGAATGAAGGCCGTCCAATACCATACCTGACCCACGCGCGACAAGGACGGACAGATATTCAGTCCTCCTGCATCGGCATGATTCTAGTAGGATTTTACCGGCAACACCCCAAACGGTGAAGAAGCTCTACCGACCGATCAATCGAACTGACTGACCATCATCAGCAATCAGCCGCATGATATTCATCTCTCCATTTTATTTTTTTTTTGATGCATGGAGTGGTGGGAGATCGTCTCCGGAGTAGAGATGGCAATGGGTACCCGAAACCCGGGTACCCGATGGGTTTTACCCGATACAAAGACGGGTATGGGATGACTTCTCTACCCACGGATATGTTAATGGGCGCAATCATGTACCCGTCGGGTACACGGGTGCGGGTATGGGTATAGCCTATCCATACCCGCGTACCCATGGGTAATTTATACCCGCCTCAACTATGTCTTTATTCTACATAATTAAGCAAACATAAGTGTGTATTGGCAAAAAATATGATCAACTTGCATGTTTCAATATTATTTATTATTGTCTTCAATTTATTTACTCATATTTAGTGATTTATTATTTTAATTGTGCCATTATTTATTACTCCCTCCGTCCACAAAAGAATGAAATCCTGGCTTTGTCCTAAGTCAAACTTTCGTAACTTTGACCAAATTTATATCAAAATATATTAAAAGTTATGCTACCAATTTAGTATCATTAGATTCGTGTTGAAATGTATTTTCATATCATACATAATTGATATCATAAATGTTATTACATTTCTATATAAATTTAGTCAAAGTTACGATAGTTTGACTTAAGACAAACTCAGGATTTCATTCTTTTGTGGACGGAGGGAGTACATTTGTGCTATTTAAACAAGCCTTTAGTGGGTATTTAATCGGGTATGGGTTACCCGACGGGTTTTTTTACCCACGCGGGTACGGGTATGGGTAAAAGTTCATACCCGCTCATGGGTATGGGTATCATAGCAGGTATGATTTTTGTTCGCGGATACGGGTATGGAATGGTAATACCCGACGGATTTTTACCCGTTGCCATACCTGCTCCGGAGTTGGGACACGCAGTGGATGTGTAGTAGGGCCGGTACCAGCACACTGCTGTCTGCGCGTACAACTTTGCTGTCAGGAAAGGAGGGAGATCAGCTTCGTGAATTTGGTTCGTTGCATAACGATATATAAATACTGGCGAACGAACCGAACCATGGAGTGCCGTGTAGCGTGCACGAGAGACCTCCAGAATCTGCCATTATTCGAGAGCGAGCTGGAGAAGGGGTTTCTTGCTCGCATCTGAAACGAACGGGAACTTCTTCAGAGAGGCAATCGTGCCCCGGAAATTCCCGAGGCGGGGACGAACGAGACCCACAGATAGTGGGGCGGGAAGCATCTGCTACTGCGCACGCTAGTAGGACCGGGATAATAAATCATCATCATCAGATAAGCAGGCTGGCCGGCCTGCTTTAAGTTTAGAGATGGGTAGGGAAAATTCCCACGCATATATCCATAACACTAACGTCAAGAATCAATCGTCGTCGCGTCTTGATGATATCCAGATAAGCGTGTCGTTCTGAGAAGGAAGAAAGTGGAGAAAAGATAAGCGTGTCGTGACGCCCCGTGCAGTTTACATGCTACTCGTAGAGCAGGTAAAACTCCAGAACGAAATCGTGCAGAGTAGTCAGTCACACGCACGTACAGAGCCAGAGCGAGACGTTCAGGCAAGCCCGTCAGGCACAGTGCCTCGAGGGCGACCTCCCAGCCAGTCCCACTTGCTGCTGCCTACTATGCCCCTGCCTTCTTGTTCATTTGCAGAGAGAGGGAGATGGTGATGGTCTGATGGCCCGGCAAAGCAACGCAGCAACTGCTTGATCCGATCGATTGCTGTGAAAACGACGACGGCCAATAATAAATCTATATATATACACGCGCGCGCCGTAGTTGGAGCCAACTGCGCTGTCATTCTGTCAAATACTGCCTCCCTCCCGAGCAGTGAGTGCGGTCTGTGATCGTCGCTTTAATTTGGCTCTTGCCGAACTCAACTTGCTGATCGTTCAGTGGTGCGCTGATGAGCTCTACTCTGCGTCAGCTTCAGAGTTGGGACAGGAAAAAGGGTTAGCAGAATCAGGCCAATGATGGTTTGAGCGATCGAGCATGACAGTTGCAAACTCCGCCATGATTGAGCTGGAATTCTACACCAGCAGCCAGTGGTCGCTCTCTAATCCTGCATTGAGAGATTTCGATATTTAACACCGAATTTGCACGTCTCACCGAATTTGACACCCAATTCGCACCACTTTTAAAATTTGACACCGGCACGCGAACTTCTTTGATTTGGGCAACTCACACTCTCCAGTCCACGTGAATAGACCGTTCTGCCCTCACTTCTCCCTCTGCCGCGCTGCCTCTCCTTCACCGCGCCATCCTCCTCCTCGTCTGCCGGCAGAGGAAGCCCCGCGAGCGGCGGGCCCCCCGTGCCCGCCTCCTCGGCTCCTCGCCGGCGCACGCATCACACCTCCCCGTGCTCGGCTCCCCACTGGCGGGAGCTTCCCTGCGCCCGCCCTGCTCACCGGCTCGCGGAGGTCCGGCGGGCGGCACCCTCCTTCCGCTCGAGTGTCTGCGGCGGCGCACGGTGCTGCAGTGCAGGGCGAGGCGGGCGAGCAGCGGCTCGGGTGAGGCGAGCGAGCGGGCCGCGGCGCGGCGGCTCAGGTGAGGCCAGCGAGCGGGCGGCGTGTCTGCGGCGGCGCACGGTGCTGCAGTGCAGGGCGAGGCGGGCGAGCAGCGGCTCGGGTGAGGCGAGCGAGCGGGCCGCGGCGCGGCGGCTCAGGTGAGGCCAGCGAGCGGGCGGCGGCAGGGCGGCTCGGGTGAGGCCGACGAGCAGGTGGCGGCGCGGCGGCTCGGGTGAGGCCAGCGAGCGGGCGGCGGCGGGGCGGCTCGGGTGAGGCCAGCGAGCGGGCGGCGGCGCGGCGGCTCGGATGAGGCCAGAGAGCGGGCGGCGGCGCGGCGGCTCGGATGAGGCCAGAGAGCAGGTGGCGGCGCGGCGGATCGGATGAGGCCAGCGAGCGGGCGGCGACGGGGCAGCGTCGATGGAGGTGAGCAGCAGCGCCGGTGGACGGCCAGCGCACAACGGGTGGTGGCCAGCAGGGGTAAATGTGAGAAATAAAGAAAGAAAATAAGAAGAGTCCCCCCAAACGAAGAAGTTTGCAGCTTTGATGTCAAATATCGAAAGGTATGCGAATTGAGTGTCAAATATAGCGATGCTTACAAATTCGGTGTCAAATATCGAAATCTCTCGTCATTCTGCTGCCAACTGCCATACATAGTACATGTCAACCTGGGCATTTATGACCTGCGTGCGTATTGTGTTGCACACAGCAATATCGTCGCCACGACGATCGAGCTCCGCTGCTGTCAGCGTGCCACACTTGGAACGACGACGGAATCGGATGCAATGCAATCACCCCCATTACTACGTGAGACCCCCATTGACAAGGTTTTTTTTTTTTTTTTTGATAAGGGCCATCGACCAAGTTGGGCTCAACACTAGAACACCCATGCCTCCACGCTGCAATCTGCATGACGGGAGCTGGGAGCTCGTCTATCTTATATCTTTTTTAAAGGCAAAATAAGACGATCCTCAAGAATCCTTAAATTTACCTCGCACGTGTACTAGTACGTATGTATCGTCGTGAGTTTTGACTTGCCGTCCGTCCAGGAATGGACATTTCTCTTTTCTCGCCCATCTCGTGCCGTGCATCACGCTGCGCTTCCATTCCGTTCTTCCGCCATGTGGGCCTCGAGGGCCGACCCCCACGTTAACGCTGCCATGTGCTCGCTGACCCGCTGCTGCTTCTTCAAGCCCAAAAAATCATCATCGCAAATAATTTCTCCCTCTCTGTCCCGATCATCATGTGGCTGAGAATGCGTTCAGCTCAAATCCCCTATTCCCCTCCCTCTGCTAAATGCGTTTTATCCAACCAAATCAAGTTTCGCAAATAGTACTTACATACAACACGCGAATCAATCTGAACGGCACCGACCGCGCAGATTGGTTGGCTTCAGAGACACCCGCAGCGCCTACTGGATCTGCCGATGACAGTGGGGTCCCAGCGCCAGTGGGCCATCCCTGTCGGGGACCCAGGCTGGGTTGACGGCCGGGCCCGTGTTACCTTTCTTTTTCGGTTTCGGTGTCGTTCGGTACGGCATCGGGCATGGACGCTATCAACGCCACAGTGCTGCTGCTGCTACTGTGTCGCGGCTCAAGCAAGCCAAGCTCTTGCACTCTTCCTGTTTGCACCCTGGGGAAATCCTCAGCTGCAACTTGGCCCTCAAGGTGGTGGAGTCGAAGCTTTGCTCGGCCGGCGACATCTGTAATTCCAATACAGCACGCCGACAGCAAAACTTGCTTGCTGCCTTCAGCAGAGGGGAAAGGGGAGCGCCTTTCTTCGTGATTGGGGTATAGCAATAAACAAATGATTAATAAACGGTTCAGCTGCACAAGCCTTCCAATCCAATTCTCCAGACGTCCCAAATGGCAATTTCATACAGTGCAGCTTCCATGAACGGAAGAGGAAATCACACAAGACACATGCATATACTACTACATACACGAATACAATCAGCTGAGCTTTGACTTTCTTCTAAATAAAGAAAAAAAAAGGGGATTAAACAAAATTAGCTCCAAGGCGAGACACTCTAACTTCGATTCGTGCTGGATAAAGAAAGAGTAACCCCAAGCGCTTTTACAAAAAAACGAACTGTACCTGTCGCTGAACTCGAATACGACCAGCACTCGCAAATCGTTTCTGACCCCGGTATCACCTCACCGCCTCCGGCTCCGACTCCAAGTCCGGCAAAAACAAAACCCGCTGCTGGTTTCTGTCGGTGTGCAAATACTCCAGGACTCCGGGGTCCCCGCCGAAAAAAAACACGTCCCCACACAGCGGCGTCGCACCTACCCCTCCGCCTCCCGGCGTCCGCCTATAAAAGCCGGCTCGCCCCCTCCCGCTCCTCTCTTCTCCCCGTCTCCATTTTTTTCCTCCCACCGATTTTGCGTTTAGGCCCCTCAGGAAGCTGCGATTTCGTGTCCGGTCCGCCGCCCCCGTCCTGCGGCCCGCCTTGCTCCGACCGAGCGCGCCGACCGGCGGGAGCCCCCTGCGACGCCGCTCGCTCCGCGGGTGCGCTTCTCGGCTCCGCCCCGTCTCTTCCTGCACAAATCTCGCCTTTTTTGGTTCGGATTTGGCTTGCCGGCGTCCGACTCGGTGTTTCTCGTCGGTATCGGCTTTGTTTTCGCCGATTTGCGGCTGGATTTGGTGGGTTCGGGCTGCCAGGCTCGGATCTCGTGCTCAACTAGTGTCAGGTGCCCTCAGCCTGGGGATTTCCTGCCGGAGGAGGAGGCTTTTCAAAGGAGCTAGCTGCCTTTGTGACGAGCTCCTCCAGCTCGGACCTCTCTAAGGGGGTTCAGCGTGCGCGGCTGAGAGAGATAGTTGCTGTAGTCTGGCGATCTCGTTTATTGCGTGGGTCTTTGGTTAGATTTCGTGTACCTTTAAGCAAAGCTTGGGTGTCAAGTCTCGTGGTGGGAGCCCTCAGGCTCGAGATTTCCTCCCTCGAGACGCCCAAGGCGCCTCCCGCCGACCTGTGGAAGGAATTCTCCTGCCATCCTCAAGGTTTCCACTTCCTCCTTGGCAAAGCTAGATTTTTTTTTCCTTACTGATTGTCTTGCCTTTGATTGCTGATCAAGTATTTGTTGTCAAATGGCAGGTTGCTGATTTCCTCGCCCCAACAAGCCAAGTAAGGGGCTTTCTTCCTCTTCTTCTTCTTTTGGAAGAGGAGGAGCTCTTCCTGTTCCTCAAGTCTGCCCGCCGCCGCGTCTATTTATTGTCCATTTGCATCCCAGAGATTCACAATTGTGTGAGACTGGGAACCCTTGAATTGGTTTCGGTAAGGTGTTCTAGGAATGGGGAACCAATGCCCAAATGGGACTCTTGGAAGCGACTACTACAATCGCCCCGTTTCTAGGTTCGCTGATGGATGCCTCGAGGAGGATCGCTTCTGTGACCTGAAGAAGTTTGACAAGCCATGGCCTGAGGTCAACTCATTTAAGCCCACTGCTGCTGGTATTTTGAAGCGTGGATTGGATCCGACGTCTATCACTGTCCTTGAAAGGAAGACGCCAGACCTAAGGGAGCATTATATCATTGGCCGGAGGCTTGGTCAAGGGCAGTTTGGCACAACATACCTCTGCACTGAGATCAGTACAGGGTCTGAGTACGCATGCAAGACTATCCCAAAGCGCAAGCTCATCACCAAGGAGGATGTCGAGGATGTGCACCGTGAGATCCAGATAATGCACCATCTGTCAGGCCACAAGAATGTTGTTGCAATCAAGGATGTTTACGAGGATGGGCAGGCGGTGCACATCGTGATGGAGCTCTGCGCTGGTGGGGAGCTCTTTGATCGGATTCAGGAGAAGGGACATTACAGCGAGCAGAAAGCTGCGGAGCTTATTAGAATCATTGTTAGCATTGTGGCTATGTGCCATTCGCTGGGGGTTATGCACCGTGATCTAAAGCCAGAAAATTTTCTCCTTTTGGACAAAGAAGATGATCTGTCAATAAAAGCAATTGACTTTGGTCTATCTGTGTTCTTCAAGCCAGGTATGATAGCAAATCTGATGCGTGGCAAGGCATTCTTTATTGTTATTTTAAGTGACAGATTAATGCCGTAATGTTTACCTATTTGCTGTACAAGACTTGTAGCTAGATGTAGTGGTGTCCGATTATCATCCGCTAGCATCCCTGAGTCTTGACTCCTTGAGCAACAAGCTAGTTTGTAATGAACTGCCTATGCATTTTGATTCGAACTTATCTGAAATTCATTCATTTATTTGATTTAGTAATGCTTCTGCTTGTTATAAGGATTTATATAGTATAAATAAATTATGATGTGCTATTCCCTTTGTTCATCAATGCTTGATTATCAGATTCGGTTCATCTTGATCAGTTTTGCATTCTATAGGGTTTCTGATGGGTTTACAATCTAAAACTTGACTTTCGTTATATCTAAAACTGCAGGCCAGGTTTTCACTGAGTTGGTTGGAAGTCCATATTACGTTGCTCCTGAGGTACTACACAAACGTTATGGGCCAGAAGCCGATGTGTGGTCAGCTGGAGTGATACTCTATGTATTGCTTAGTGGGGTGCCACCGTTTTGGGCAGGTAACTCTTATATCCTCGGGCTTAATGTTCAGTCATTCATGTCAACTGCATTTGAGTTGCTAATAAATATGATTTGTTCTACCAGAGACACAACAAGGTATATTTGATGCTGTCCTGAAGGGGCACATTGATTTTGACTCGGATCCATGGCCTAAGATATCTGAAAGTGCAAAGAATCTTATAAGAAAGATGCTCTGCCCTTGTCCTTCAGAGCGTCTGAAAGCCCATGAAGTACTACGTAAGTATATCTTTAGTCTTGCCTACGTTTCACTCAGTTCAATGGCCTTCTGTTTTGTTGTCTAGCTATTAGCTTATTTCTAGAAAAGATTACGTTCCTCGAACTGTTCCAGGAATCACATTAGTTCTATACTGATGAAACTGAATATTATATATGCATGCCAGGCCATCCTTGGATATGTGAAAATGGAGTAGCCACTGATCAAGCTCTTGATCCCAGTGTTCTCTCTCGGCTCAAACAATTCTCTGCAATGAACAAGTTAAAGAAGTTGGCTCTCAGAGTGAGTACTTTTATCTACTTCATTACCACATTTACATTTCAATGAAGATCATGTGTGCTGGATTGAACTTCCTACGAGCCTTTTGTTATGCCATGCCGTTTGTGCGTTTTGGATCCTGAAATGTTTAAACTTTTGGCTGCATATGTATTCATCCACTTCTGCATACATGTTTCAGTTGACACTATAGCTCACATGTTTAATGCTGCCATGAATGCACTTAGTTGCTTCCATATGAGCTACTGCTGATCATGAATTCAGTTTTGTTTTACCTTTTACCATATATTCTGCAACCTATCAGTTATGGCATTAAGTTTTCTGACATTTTATATGCCTCCAGGTGATAGCTGAACGGCTTTCTGAGGAGGAGATTGCTGGGTTAAGACAGATGTTCAAGGCAGTGGATGTAAAAAATAGAGGTGTAATTACTTTTGGTGAGCTTAGAGAAGGTTTAAGGAGATATGGTACTGAATTGGAGGATAGAGAGATTAATGATATAATGGATGTGGTAAGGAATATTTTCTTATTTACCACGTGACCTTCAGTCATCATGCCACAATGCCATTGTTTCAGCACAGAAAAATACCTAAACAGCACATTTATTGGATAGTAGTAATGCTTCTGTTTTTAGATGATATCTGCCGGTGCCGTGCATCTGTTTTTAGATGATATCTGCTCAATTTGGTTGCTTTAGCTAAAGTTCTTTAATCTTTTTGCAGGCTGATAAAGATAATAATGTGACGATCAATTACGAAGAATTTATAGCTGCAACTGTGCCTCTTAACAAAATAGAACGCGAAGAACACCTGATGGCAGCTTTCACTTACTTTGACAAAGATGGAAGTGGTTATATCACAGTTGATAAGCTTCAACAAGCTTGTGGAGAACATAACATGGACGACACTTTCCTTGAAGAGATTATCTTAGAAGTTGACCAAAACAATGTAAGTGGGCCGCCTTACTTGAATTGAAATACTAATGCTTAGCACAAGCGCACAATGCTTGGGGTACCTAAATATGTCAACATCGTTCTAGGCCTTTGGGTCATGTGGGGTTGCATTTTAGGGAAGCATTTCAATGGTTCCTTATCCTGAATGACATTTTACTTATAGAATAAACATCTTTGGTGGTTGAGCATCAACCACATAGCCACACACCTAACTCACGGCTGTCGATTTCAGCAACCATAAAAGATTAACAAACACACACTTTGTGACAGCACAGCTATTTGCCAATCTCCTGATTGGTCTTGAATTTACTAGCAAGAATTTCTCGTATGACAGAAGTTTTCTATGGTTGCCGATTTTTAACTTTGACCTGAAAAGTAATAGCCGGTATATTAATGAATTTACATGGCCTTGGTAACATAGGCAGACAACCATGTGGCAGCTATTATGACTAAACAGTGCCCATGTTTTTATTCAACTGTTCAACTAACACGCGCGCTGATCTTCCTTGTATTTGATTTTTCTAGGATGGTCAAATCGACTACGCGGAATTCGTAGCCATGATGCAAGGCAACAAAGTTGGACTTGGGTGGCAGCCTATGGAAACCACTTTGAATGTAACCTTGAGGGATGCACCTCAAGTACACTGATGCACTCGCCATGTACAGATTTTGTTCTCCTCTCTTATTCATCATTTCTCCACGACCCAAATTCGGGCTGTGATGACATGTACGAGAAGAGAGCAAATCAATTCATTTAGTAGTATTTATACCAAATAAGTGTGTGGGCTGGCGAGTAGTATAGTTTGTCACGAGACACTAGTAGTATGGGTAACATATAGTAGCGGTATATTGGTTCATGTGTAGCAGAAGCGATTCAAAAATACCAAAAGAGATGCGTTCGGTTTGTTCTTTGTTTCGTTCTGCTACAGGATATGTCAAGAAAGGTTCTGTTTCCTGAGATTGATACTTGTTACTCCGTTTTACCAGTCAAATGAAGCAGCCTTCTTGTGTCGTCATAAAGGCGATCGTTTTGTGTCGTCAGGGTTACGGTTGCGTATGTTCAGGCTGCACGCCGTGTTTGGGGGGCTCATGAGCCAAACCATGTGCTGAAGCAGCCAGAACTGCAAAACGCGGAGCCGCATGCCCGCATGAGATGTTTCTGTCTGCTAAACGGCCAGTTGTCAGCAGATGAACCAAAGCGCGATTCGCCTACCGGAAACCGTGGGCTATTGCCGCACTACGCTGGCGCCACCCCAGACACGGTTGTTGCCGTTCCAGAAATGCAGAATAGTAGACAGGCAGGCGCAGCAGGGCTAAGCGTTTGTGGACATGTAATCAATTTCATTTGGCTCGTCTTGTAGCGTGTTTGCTGTATGACAGTGTATGGCTGATTGGCCAATGTATTGATCGATCTATTCTACTAGTTGTACGTAGATTATGGAATCTGACGGAACCTGTACGAAGCAGAGGGCCCGAGCCAAGTCAAGTGGTCTCCGACGACACCCGGGACTCGTAAGCAGCAGCGATCTCCTGCGACACAAGAGCAGTGCTCTGCAGGTTAGTGTCTGAACATCCGCTGGATCTCGGTTCGTGTTTTATACCGTTGATGAAAGTCTGAAGCAACTTGCCTTGACGTCTCCGTCTTTGGACAAAACACACCTCGACGTCACGGCGCCGCCGCCGCCGAGACACCACCCGACCTCGCACAGGAAGTCGCCGTCCCCGTGCTCTTTGAACGTGCTCCACAGCTGCTTCGGCAGCGTCACGACGCCGCCCGCGTCTCTCAGCAGCGTGCGGCTTGGTCCGACGACGGGTGACAGCTCCGCGAATTTACCCTGGTGAGTTCATCACTCACCGGCTCATCAGCCAACTAGTAAAAAATTTGTGTCAGGAGCCGTGGCTCTACTCTTTTGTGCTCACCTTCTCGGGGTCCAGCTCGTCGGAGAACCTCGCGGCCGCGGCGGCCGCGCTCTCCCACGTCCCCAGCACCTCGGACGCGTCGAGCCTCTCGCCGGCCGCGAACGCGGCCTCCCTGACGGCGCACCCGCCGAGCTGCTCGCCGTTGCGGAACGGGCCGTACCACTGCTCGGAGAACACCTTGATGCCGCGCAGGCGGGGCTCCCTGCCGAGCGCGACGGTCTGCACCACCCTGACCCTGCTGCTGACGACGTCGTCGGCGCAGCCGCCCGGCGGGCGCACGACGCAGTGCTCGACCTCGAGCACGGGAGCGGGGCCCCTGGGCCAGGCGGCGACGTAGGACCCCGCGGCGGCGTACGCGAAGGCGGCGGCGGAGGCGGCGTGGCGCCGGTGGGAGGTGTGCACGGTGGCGGCGTCGGCCTCGCAGCCCACGGTGGGGAGCAGGCGGACGAGGCGGTAGTGCAGCGCGCACGGCGCGGCCGGGTCCGCCAGCGTGGGGCACTGCGTCTGCCAGTCCAGCACCCGCACGCCCCACTCGCGGTACGCCGCCGGGACCATGCTCTCCGGCAGCTCCACCGCCTCGCCCGACGCCGTGAAGTCCGCGCCGAAGCCGTCCCACTCGCCCGACACCCGCGCCGCGAACTCCGCCCACTTGTTGCTGTTATCTGCATGCGCGTTCCATGCCGCATCTTATATACAGTACTACTTCATTGGAGGGTGTGCCGGCCGTTATGGACGTGATGTTCCGCTAGATTATACTACGGTATTGCCAGCCAACTATGAGACCTTTGCTACATATGACGCCGTGGGACTTGAGTGTCACACAAGATTGCAACAAGATTGCAAGAAGCCAAGAACGGATAAAAGATGGGACGGGCAGGATGAACGGGCAACCTGGGCGCGCGCCTGCGTCTGTGGCCGCGGTGCTGCTGGAGGTCTCGGGAGAGACGACACGCAGTCCCGTTGTCGCCGTCCGCCGCGATCGAGCCGGAGCCGGCGAGCAAGACGACGGCGGAAAGGGCGCCGCGCACGGGGCCGGCGGGAGGAGCAGGAGCCGGTGGTGGTGGTGGTGGTGGGCGTCGGGGAGGGGCAGCGGGAGGAGGAGTTGCGTGGAGAGAAGCGGCATTATGGATCGATGGCCTTTGCTTTTTCCACGGTGCTGGGGATTGAATATTCTTGGTGGCGCGTAGTACGAATTACACCTCAAATCAAAATTAAAAAGGCGGCTAGGGATAAAACGTATGTGGGTCACGTGTGGTCCGGAGGAGGCAGCCAGAGCGAGTGGTCACCGCGAATTGGGCCTTCGCTTCGATGTGAACGTTTAGGCCCATCCCATCCCGGGCCGCCAACTCGCCATGAAACGATTCCTTCACACCGTTCTCCTTTATGTGTACGTTGTGGGGCTCGACAATTGCTGGTTCGGTACACGTCATTCAATTCATGTGCCAGGTTCATTCGTAGCAAGTGCGAGGGGCCTGTTATCAAAAAAAAAAAAAAAAAAGTGCGAGGGGCCTTGGATGGAGCTCCTTCCATTCTAAAAACCTCTGTCCAGGACTCCAGGTGCTCGCTTTGCCACCCCACCTCATCGATCGAGTGATCTTCAGTTGGCCTACCGGCAGACAAAGGCCCCTTGCACTCTTTAAAATGAAAAAAGGAGTGATCAGCTGTGACACGAAAAAAAAAAAAACGAATCCTTTTGTAGCTCGTCATTTATTGGCAAAAATCGAAAAGGTCAATATGAAGGAGGAAAAAGAAATAATAGTAACGTGGTCCCGGGCATCTAGCATTCTACCCGCAATGGTTGGACATACAATCGCGATTCATAATGGAAAGGAACATATACCTATTTACATAACAAATCCTATGGTATCCGATGTCAAATCTTGATCAGCTCCTCGCTCGCCTGCCTCCTTCACCCCCGTTGTCCCCGTTGTGGCTTTCCTGACGCCTAAGGTTGGTGGGGTCACAGTAACCTTCGACATCTTCTAAACAAAACAAACATTTGACGAGCTAGAACAAAAGGTTAGTTTAATGTCCACCTTGAGGCAAGGGTGTGCCCTTAGGGCAAGCTTGGATTGGCTAAAACTACAACCAGCTAACTAAATATTAGCTCATGTCTATTTGAATACATAGGCTAATAGATGCTTCGATTTCTAGAAAAACGTCTTTATTTGTTTTAATAGCAAGAAGAGAGAAAGGATAGCTATTGTAGGTATGGAGCGCAAAAGTGACTTTTCCTATCCATTAGCTACCAAAACTGGCTCCATGTAACTAGCTAAGGTCTTGTTTGGGTAATTTCGGATTGGAGTGGTTTGGAGGAATTGGGGTGTATTTAAATCCCCACGATAGATCAAAATTTTTCTCAATGCCTCTCAATCCACCTCGATCCCCTCTCAATCTGAGGTTACCGAAACTAGCGATAATGGAATTCGAAAATGATATTGGTCTACAAGATTTATCCTGACCATTTTTCTCCACTACTCGCACATACTCACTCTATTTCAAAATATAATGGGTATTTTATTTGGGCTGTGTTTAGATCCAAAAAGTGGAGGCGAAAAGCAGGCGAAATCTGCCAAAATTTGGCCAAAAACATCACATCCGACACTGTAGCGCACTGTAGCACTTTTCGTTTGTTTGTGGTAAATATTGTCCTACCATGGCCTAACTAGGCTCAAAAGATTCGTCTGGCAAAGTACATCTAAACTGTACAATTATTTTTTGATTTCATCTACGTTTAGTACTCCATACATGTGCCGGCATTTTTGATGTGATGGGAAATCTTCTTTTTGCATAGTAGAATTTGGGGGAAAGTTTGGATCTAAACACAGCCTTGATTGGGAAGACTGTGACCAACAATTACTCTATTAAAATACTCTCCATTGCACATTTTCTTGGTTATCATAAGGCTTTGACTAACCATTAGCCTATCAAGATATATTTTTTTATGACACGAAATTGTTATTGCTATATATATCCGTATTAAGTGCTTCCTTATGATTATAGGTATTGTACTAGTGAGGCAATTGTTAGTTAATGCGTTTTATATATTTGGGAGTGGGAGAGTATGGTTTTTATGATACAAGATTGATGTTACTATCGATTGGAATTCGTATAAGCACTACGGTTTACGACTTTGATAACACGAATGATGTATTAGTGCCTTGTACTAACAAAAATAAATGTCTTGGGATAGTAGGTGTATATATTTTGAATTTTGGGATGGAGGGGTACATCACTCAAACAATGCATCGGCAGTGTTGGAATGTGGCCTCTCAGTTTCACATTCCCACGATATTTTTACATGGCCGCAGTGGTTGAATGTTGCTTCTCAGTTTCGCACTCCCACGATATTTTTACATGGTTCTGAAAAGCGTAGTATGTACATAATCAACCGACCTAAATTTTACGGCATTACCGTTGAAATCCTTGGGATTGGAATGGACTCAGTGGAACTAAAAAAGATTGGCCATCCAGTTACTAGACAGCGGCGGCGGCTGACGATGAGAGAATTCCCATCCATTTCTCAGAAATAACCGGCGGCGGCGGCGGTAGATTGCAGTAGGCCTGCTCTGCTCATGACGGCGTGGCAGTTTGGCAGAAAAAGTTCAGGAACCGGCAGCCCTGTCGGCGACGACGGAAGCGGACGAGGAGGATGAGGCCTCCTCCATAGCCGCCTCGCACTTGCGGCAGCGCTTGGCCGCGTCGTCGTCGACGACGAGGACGCGGCGGCAGGAAGGGCAGGAGGAGTGCGCGGCGAGCCAGGTGTCGACGCAGGCGACGTGGAAGCCGTGGCCGCAGTGCGGCAGCACGCGGATCTCCTCCCTGGGCGCGAACTCGGACAGGCAGATGGCGCACTCCGCCAGGGCTGGCTTCTCCTCCCCGCCCGCCGCCGCCGCCACGGCGTCCTCGTAGGCGAGCGTGGGCAGCGCCCTGAGCGCCTTCTTCCTGAGCCCCTTGGCCGCGGCGGCGGCGGCGGCGGAGGAGGGCGCGGTGCCGCCGCGGCGGGCGCGCGCGCACCGTGCGACGGAGGCCAGCCCCACGACGCAGATGAGCGCGCAGAGGAGCGCGGCGAGGATGACGACGACGTCGGAGTCGACGGCCAGAGGGCTCGGCGGCTCCGCGGCCGGGAGGGTGGGGTACTGGCCGGAGTTGGTCTGCAGCAGGCGCCGCGCCATCGCCGGCGACGCCATTGGCTGGCTGGGTGGCCGGATCAGGCCGCGGCGTGGCTGGCGGGGGAGCGGACGATCGACGAGGGAAAGGGATCGCGGGGGACGGGGAGGACACGAGATCTCCACTACACAGTGGCAGCGGTAGTTAATGGAAGCTTTCGGCTTCTCAGCTGGGAGTTGGGACGCTGGGAGTTGGGTTGGGTTGGGTGTGCAAGAGCAGAGAAGAGGAAGAGGACAGAAGAGGAGAGGGCGAGCGCGCGGGGCAATCGGCAATGGCATAGCGCCGAGGCAAGGCAGGTGTCACGGGGCCCGGCCGGCCGCACAACTTGACGACCTCGGCCCGCGCCCGCCACGGCATCGGTGGCCAGGGCATCGCCACGCGACGGCACGGCACCCCGCGCGCATTGGGGACTCCGCCGTGCGGGTGCCGGTGAGGTGCGGTGCAGGGCAACCCCGGCCGTAGGGCGTCGTAGGCCTTTGCGGGCGGGTCGGGGCCGCGCCACCGCGACAGGGGGAGGTGGTAGTGGTAGTGGTAGTGTGGTGGTCAGTGGCCTGATGGATAGATAGATAGATACACGGACGGCTGGGGTTCGCTTCGCGGTGGTGGGACGGCGTGGGGTTTTCGGCAACCATGTCACGTCCGCTCGGCTCCTAGCCCTAGGTCTCGGTTCCCCGTGCTCGTGCAGTCGTAGACTCGTAGCGGCAGATGTTCCAATCCAAATCATCCGTCCGATCGTGGACATCCAAATCATCCGTCCGATCGTGGACAGCAGGCGTGGCAACTCGGGAGCTCGAAGTTTCGGCCAGCAGGTGCAGTGCAGGTGGCGGACCCATCGTTTGAGCGACCACAGTTCCAAGAACTTTTTCTGACGCGCGCGCCACGGTATCCATGCGGCCGCACCTACGGGGCCCACATAGGTCAGTGAGGGGAGCCGCGGCGCATTGCGACGAGTGCATTGGATCTAACTTCTCTAAAAAAAAAAGATAAAATTACCCATATATCACATATAAAACATTAGATAACAATTCTATTAATCTAAATAGTCAAAACTAAATCGATAAACCAATTCAGTTCACCATTCATAAAGAGAAGAAATAAACCTCAATTAGAACCAATTCAGTTCATCATTCATAGAGAGAAGAAATAAACCTCAATTAGAAAACAAAAACTACTCTTTTGACGCCTGCAATCCCCCTACGGTGCTCGGTGCTGCCCGTCACAATGCTATCACGCGACGGCATGGGCGCAGGCTGACAGCGACGACCGACGGGCAAGGGGGCGCGGCCGCACGGGAGCAACATGATGGGGGACAAGCACCTTCGTAAAACTGGGTTGGACCGACATCTTGAGATCCACGCTTGAATCCGGATGAACAAGTTCCACCGTAAAAAACCTAACCACACCTGAGATACGCTCAATTCGCTGCTGGGCAAAATACTAAAGATGGGTTCTTTGATTAACGGGGCTACGAGGCCTAGGTCCGCCCTGCAGGTAACTGGTTGTCAGCAGCAGTCAGCTTGCATGCATCGGGAAAAGGTATAGGGTGGCTTCGCTCAAAAACATCATTCGATCCGAAGGTTCCGAGGGGAAGGAAGAAAAGGAGTTGTTTTCCTGATTGTGAGAGCCCCAAAGCTGAGCAGGCGCAAACTCCAGAACTATAGCTAGGCGTCTTCGTGTAATCACGCAGGCCGCAGTATAAAAGTTCACAGCATCCCGTAAACTGCACTGCCTTTTCTAGGCCAATCTTTTGTGAGCTTTCCTGGGCAAATAATGATGATGCTACGCAAGGTACAGATGCTGATGCAGCAGTAAATTCGTAAGATAAAAAGCAAAGGGCAGATCTTGCCAGGGGAAAAATTAAAGCAAAGAAAAAAGTTATTCTCATCACCAAGTCGAGATCCCACATCACAAGGTTTCGTTGCATGGTCACTGATCGCTACTCTTTACATGTGGTCCCAAAGAATCCTGAGTGCAAGGAGTGTGATCCTGCCAAAAGGCCAAACCTGTTCAGTCTAACATGTCACATGTGAAGCACTTTAGCACCAAGCCTTGATGGGAACCACAGACAAGTATTATTCACTATCTTAACGATAGTTACAGATGCAAATGCACCACTGAATATTCAGTCTAACATGTCACATGTGAAGCACTTTAGCACCAAGCCTTGATGGGAACCACAGACAAGTATTATTCACTATCTTAACGATAGTTACAGATGCAAATGCACCACTGAATATCCTAGAGCAATTCCCAGCTAAAACTTCACCAAAAATGGATTTAGTCCAAAAGATGAAGGTTCCTGGTAGTATTGTTACCAAATGCAAAATTTAGTCAGCTCCGGAATGATTACAGTGATCATCATGTTACATGGTCATTGAAACTTCCTGGCATCAAGCCGTCAACTGGGAAACTGGATGGCTACCGACACAATCTCAGTTTACTAGATTTATAAAACGGGGTAAACCCAGCAAAGACAGTCTAATCACTTAAGATGTATGACGGCACAGATTTGCTCAAATGTCACTAATGTACTCTAAAAGAGATTCAACCTCCTGTCTCAGGGCAGCAATTTTCTGCCGCTGCAGAACAATCCTGTTCTCAACATCCTGCCCGCGCAGTTTCTTCTCAAAGCAGTCAACAACGGTCGAATGCCTTGTCATGAGCTTCTCCTGCATCTCTCTCTCCTTTGTGATCAGGTCATCTACCTGCATCACCACCCAAAGCTCAGTAACTAAAAATGGAAGATTTGCAATTAATGTAAATGCAGAAAGGATACATGGGAAAGTAATAACTAACCTTTGGCCATATCTGATAAGACTGGGGAGATGACTGTAGAGACGTCAACAGCGGCTTCAGATCTTTCGATAGCTCTTTAAACTGCGCATCAGCAGCTTTACGAGCTGCCTTGCAAATCTGAATGTCTCCAGTCCTAGACAAATCTCGCAACGAGGCCTCCAGTTTGTCATGAACTGCTAAGCATTGCTCAAAGATACCCTGGATTTTCTGAACAGTCGCTTGCACCTGTACCATAAGGGCATGAAATAGCCAGCAGAAATAAGCACTGCTGAAAATAATGGCCAGTTTCTACAAGATCAAAATAACAGAAGCTTGTGCTGCAGTAATTTAAGACCATTTATCCAAAACTCTGGCCAATCATGGCATCCTCAAGCATGGATTTGCTGAACTATCACTAATGTACTCTAAAATTCATTCATATTAATAAATGAGTTGCAATGGTTAGATTAAGCCCTCCATGTTGTCAATTCTATCATTTTAGCCTAATCCTGCATCATGGGCTCCAATGCAACATCCAAACACGTTAATGGAAGAAGAATAGTATTATTATTTGAGGACTTCATGCACCTATCATATAACAAAAACATGTGATAATAAAAGAAGACAAAAAAAATGGCAAAAGAAATATTCACAGGCCTATAAAACAGTTTCCAGCAAGCACATCAACTCTCAAGATGCTCCGTATATATGTATGGTACCTCATCCCATTGCAGCTTGGCCAAATAAGAAGGAGAGCTCTTGGATATTGACATATCAGTGCGCATGTAAACAATGCAGGCCCCAAAAAGGAGGAAGAACCCAGTAATCAGCATCAATGGCTCTCTGAGCAAGGATATATTGTTGAATTTGTAGTAAACCTGCATATTGCAAATGAGTCATCAAATAAATTCTCTAATTTGTGTATCAACAAACAAACAATTTAACTCACTAGAAAAAGCACAAGCCTTTCATACAACAGGTTTTAGTGCTGCTATGTGCGTAGTAGACCTACAGTTCATTTGTTAATTATTTATTACTTGAATTAACATTTCAGCAAGGATTATCCTTTTTCATGAAACCATTATCCAAGCAAATCACTCAATAATAAATCTGACAATAAACCTGGAAATACAAATTATGCTCTGGAATAACATCAGGCTTCTCCAAGACAACAACTGGCCTTCCAACAATGTCAAGGTGTGAATACTTCACCTGCACCACAAATCACTGCTGTTAGAAACAATGAATTGGATCAGTTATTTAGCTCACTCCATCATACAGTGAGAAAGCACCTCCTGCCATTGCTTGGTTGGAAAGGGAGCTGAAACTTCGATATCCTTTGACCCTTCAGGCAGAACAACCTGACCAACAATGAAGATGCTTACAAGGAGGGAAAAGACAAGTAACTTAATCACTACAAGGAGGCATGGAATGTTAAAAATTAATAGCACAATAATACTCGGTCATTATTCAACTATTCATATTCCTATGGAAGGCTCAGACAACAAGCTAACAACACAAAATAAAGGTGGCAATTTAGAATAAATACCAAACATTAATTGTCATATAATCTGCAGGTTATGGAAAGTAAGTTTAAATTAGTGAAATGGAATTACTTGTTTGATACATGTTCACACCATACCTTAACGATAAGTTTTTCAATTAGGATTTCCTCCATTGGAGAGCCGAATGTGATATTGAGAAACCTCTTTCCATCAGAATAGAAAACAAAGTCTTGAAGTGGTAAACCGTAACCAACAGTGAAGGTTGTTTGCCACCCACCAAACAATGGAAACCTTGGTTCAATTTCCAGTTGGGTCTGAAATACAAAAGCTTGATCTATGAAACACTGAAACTATTCTGAAAGCAAAGTTGAAACCTTGATGACTGGGATAGCTCACAGGATTACCTTCTTAGAATCACTCCACAGATGGGATGTTGAAATATTACCAATCTCATCTCTGTAATAAATAGAGTGGGCCCTTGGAGGCAGTCTTGCAATAAGATGCCTAAAAGATGAAACACCTCTTACATAAGGTCTAGATTGATAATCGATCCTGCAAAGGGGGCAGATAATTAGTTACTTCTGGAAAAAAAAAGTTGACTCTCCAGTTACAAAGTTAACCTACTTTAAAACAGCAATCAGAACTCAGAGGAAGGAGAATAACCTGGAAAATTCACCCTTGAGTCTGGCACCACCATGGGCAATGTTGTAGTGTTCTGTAATCTGTACATTTCCCCAGTGAGATATCTCAATCTCCCTTATAACTTCCTTTGCAACTGCAAAAGGATTGTTGTTCTCAAAGTGCACAATCACAGGCAAGTAGGAAAATGGGGGGAGATCTTCAAATGGTCCATATCTCAGTTCTGAATCCACAAGTTTTGCTTTTGGATGCTTTGTGTATGATTCAACCCTTCCGCCAGGCAATCTGATAGTAAGTGTCTGTACCTTAACAGGGTAAGGTGACAGATAGTGAGCACTATCCTGATAGACAACAAGCTGGGCTTCAGCTTGAGTGATTTCTTCTGGGAATGGTTGAACAGAGTGCGTAAATACAGTTAGGACTTCTAGGTGTAGAGTTTTGCCCTTTTCCAGAGGTTTAGGCAACAACGCTGAAAAGAACATTAGCTCTGGGGGAGCTCCAGAAGGCTGCACAACTTCAACCGGCAAAACAGTACTTGGACCCTTCACTTTTCCTTCAGTACGAAAAGCTCTTATAGCTGCCAAGTTCTTGGCTTGGATATTGGGAAAAGCCAGTAAAACTTGCGATACAGGATCCTGTCCAGCATTTTCAACCTAAAGAAAATGGGAACTATGTAAAATTTACTGTGACAGCAGGATTCCAACATATCACACATGCATGAGCAAGGCCATATTTCACCTAGACGTAAGCACTTGCAAGACAGATGTTATTCTTATATTTGCATAACAGAAGCAGAAAATAGACATGGTTCGGATATGGGATAGGGATGCCGTATACACAATGGCAGAATTCAACAAGCATCACTAGAATTTGGTTTATAAAACAAACATGCAGCTGATTCCTGGGGCAGGGAATTGGGCGTATCAAAATTTTGACAACAGAAATGTAGGCAGCGGTTGAAACAGGACAACCCGCTTCAATATGCACAAGGTGCATGCCTATGCATAAACCTGAGTTCAACAAGCAATCAAGCATCATCCAACGAAAATTGGCTTGGGAAAAATAAGCTGGGCAAATTTCGCGGGACAGATAATAAGTCATATTTAAATTTTTAGACATCGGTGAATAACCCTGTAGCCATAAATTAATGCAGGATTTACTCTGTGAAACTGCTAGCTTCGTCGACACATAGCAGCATTTATAATCAAGCTGACGAAGCAGGCAGGCAATATTAACATACTTCAAGTTACTACAAGTTGGAGAGTTCAACAGTCTGGAACAATTCATAAAACCACGGGAGAAACAAAGCCGAGCAGCAAACCTTGAGGGAAGTGACGGCGCGGACGATGTGCGAAGTCAGATCAACCTGCGACGAGAGAGAACCCCGCACACCGTTAGATCCGATGGAGTTGAGGCGGGAGAGAGAAGGGAGCTGCGCTCCGAGATCTGGAGAGGAGCGAGGAGTGCACTGACCCTCCGATCTGCCCTGGAGATGACGAGATCGGCGCGAGCTGGGGAGGCGAGGGCGCCGGCGACGACGACGAGGAAGAGGAGGAGCGGGGTGGCGCGGCGGAGAGGCGGCAGCGCGGTCGCCATCTTCCCGCGGCCAGATCGCGGAGGCTTCGCGGCGAGATGCGAGGGGCAGCAGCTTTAAACCCTCGGCCGTGTCCGCCCGCGAGGAGAGGAGAGGAGAGGAGAGGCTGCGGCCGGCCGGGTCAAGTCGTTTCGGGGGTTTTGTCCGGTTTTGCTATGATCTACAGGCCTGTCTCTGCAATCTTGCCCGTCCGGCGCGCTGGGTGGCTCTCACTCGGGGACTGGTTTTCGGACAGAGCTGTAGTGGGATCTTGGAGAAAACTAAAAAACAAAACAAAAAGAAGTCTCCATTCTGAGTGGCATTGATTGTTTCTCTATAATCTAGCCAATTTTAATACCAACATAGGTGGGTAAGTAACTTAAAATGGTGTGTATACTATACTAAAAAGGCTGAAATTAATCTAAAATAAACATCATTTGACTCGCTTGTGGATTAGTGTGATCTTCTCAAACTAGGGCGATTATTGGCCACTTGAAGGATACATACTGAATCATCTTATTTAAAGAGGTAAACAAACAGAATTTGGTAGCCTCCTAATCAAACCTGGAGTTCTATTTAACCACAAATCAAAACTATCTACCTCTGTGTTGCGATCAAGAAAAAATATCATCCACAATCCTTCTATTTGAGAGTTAGTGCCGCCCCCCCCCCCCCATCCTCCACCCTAAAAGAGTGTCGGCTCTAACAGTTCATGCGGTGAGCGAGTTGTGGCTTCTGTTAGCCTATGTAGTCCAAGTGCGTCAATTCGGATAGCAAGACTTCTTCTGCATTGGCTGATTGGATTATAATACCAGTAATAGAATTTTCTGCTCAAAATCCACCATCGCGTGAGATATAGTAGAAATCCACTGACCTCGTCTCCTTCTCATGAGGTCACCACCCCATCCAAACTTTACACTGTTAGGAGTAGGTATGCGTGACGTAGCCTAAAAATGAAATGTTATCTATAAAATATAATTCATATTTAAATATTTTTATAAACATGTAAGGCAGAATAGAAACTTAATTTTTTCATTATCAGAAGGAATGGTAGTACTAAGTTTTTAATTTAAATTTAAAAAAATCTTAGTATAATTTTTTGGCCATAGAGACAGCAGGCTCTACCCGCCCCCTTCTTGTCTCCGCCCGACTTGGTCTTCCAAGTTCCATCACTAACTCCACAGTACTACTACCGGGCGTACTCCTATCACCAACTCAAACCACTTCTCCCTCACACAACGTCGAGCCGCCAAACTCGTGCTGGCGTCGCTGGCTCACCCCTTCTCTCTCGCCCACCCCCCTCTGCACATGCCCGATCGCCGCCGCCGCCACCCTACTCTAGGTGCCATGGTCCTCGTCGGGACCTCCGCCAGGCCTTTTCCGACCACCAGGTATGCCCACAGCCCACCCTTGGTTCCTACTGAGCCGAACCAAGCACCATAGCGTAACGTGAACTATCTGTATTTGGATCTGATCTTGTTGCAAGGTATACATTATTATGCTTACAAACTTTTTTTTGGGAAAAAATTGGGCGTACGTGTCTACACCCACTTCCTATACCGGCAGGTCCGCCCGTGGTGGCTGGAGGAGGAAGGCAGAGATGAAGAGTGAAGTTAGAGTTTGTTCATATCTGAGTGTGCAAGGCGCCCAAGCCGACCAACTTGTTGTGTTCTCTTGATCAATTAAATAGGGTTTAAGCACTCGCCGATCTGTGAAAATTCTAATTTTTTTTTCTAATACTAGCATAGATGTACGTGCAACATGCACGTGTTGTGAGATGATTGATCCGGCAATAGGAAGGAGAAAAAGGAAAATAGAATTAAAGGAAGAAAACCTGATTGATTGGCTCATTCCTTTCTCATTAAAACCAATAGAAGGAAAATAACACGTTGGTGTGGGTATAAAATGAGGTGAGAAATAAAGAGAAAAAATGGATGAAACATTTTGCATCTATGGGTTTTAGGCCTTTCCACCCATTTCCAACATTTTCCAAACTGCACAGTGGGGCCAGCGTGAGGGGTATACCTATGACTTTCTAGGTAAAAAAGATTTTTAAAAAACTCGCTCTTTTATAGTGTAGATAGATAGATGTAGAGTGGGCGTTCAAACTAGACCTGGGCATTCGCCGGGCCGGGCCGGGTTCGGGTCGGGTCGAAGCCGACCCGAGGTTTCCATGGGTTGGCCCGCGCCCGACCCGACCCGATCGTCGGGCTGGATTTCGTGGCCCGAGCCCGCCCGCAGCCTGACCCGAAGGCCCGCGGGCCAGCCCGACGTGCCGACGCGGATGGCTTTGGCGGTGGCACGACGCGGAGGTGACGCAGAGGTGGATGAAGCCGAGCAGTGTGCCGTTGGAGCCCGACGTGGACGGCTTCGGCGGCGGCGCGACGCGGAGGTGGTGGAGCAGGTGACACAGAGGAGGTGGAGAGAAGCCGAGCAGGGAGCCGCTAGCCGTGGCTCCTGGCCTCCTGCGCGAGTGTGGAGTGGGGACTAGGGAGGCAGGCCAGAGGAGTAAGACGGAGACAGGCAGACCACGGCGGGTGAGGAAGAAGATGGCGGCGACGGATCCGATGGCGGCTGGAGGGGCGCGACCGCGTGAGGAAGAGATTCGGCTGGCGGCTGGCGGGGCGGCGGCGCGTCTGGCGTTTGCGGGAGGAAGAGGGTGTTAGGGTTAGGGAAGGGGAGGCGCTCTGCTGGGCCAAGCCGGGAGGGAAGGGGAGCTGCGCCGCGGGGCCAGGCCGGGAGGGAAGGAGAGGTGCGCTGCTGGGCCAGGCCGGGAGGGAAGGGGAGGTGTTGGGCCAAGCCGGGACGGGAGGGGAGGTGCTGGGCCAGGCTGGGAGGGCCGAGGTGTTGGGCTTGCAGGTTGTTTTGTCAGGTCATCGGGCCGGCCCGCGGGCTAAAATTTCAGCCTGAGCCCGACCCGAAATTTTCACCGGGCTGGGATTTTTGGCCCGTGCCCGCCCGCTGAGCTGACCGGGTCGGGTCGGACTATTTTCGGACGGGTTGGGTCGGGTCTGTCGGGTCGGGCGGCCCATGCCCAGGTCTAGTTCAAACTCTCTAATTTAGTAGTTGCTTCATTGTTCAAGTTGTATGGAAAGAAGGAATTCGTTCTAGTTGTATTGTTATGGCAAAATGCCTATTTGGAAATTCTTGGCTTTTTTCACCGCCAGGGGAGTCTAATTCCATAGTTGCTCCATCATTTAAGTCACGTCCAAAGAATAAAATTAGAGTAATGTATTGGCAAAACGCCTATGCAAACATGTGGTGTGAAGGGGAAATATTTATCTAGGGTTGCAGCAGCATGAAATGAGCTCAACAAAATAGGAACTCTTAAAATAAATAGATATGGAAACTTGCCCGTGCCAGTGGCTGGGTGATAGCCACACAGTGCGAGCACATCTCGTCTCTCTTTCCCATAGTTATAGTAATTAGATTATACTAGCAAATGTGCACTTGTGTTGCAACGGGAGAAGGCTACCAATACATATATATTATTCACACCATATTGTCCTTTTTATGATTATCTAAATCCAGCTTAATGATTAACCGTCTTGCATTTTTTAGCAATGGTTATTTGATAGATTTATTAAGTGAAGTGCTTTCTGCAAATTTGCTGATATAGGCCAGGCTAGCTCACTTAGCTTAGTAGACTGCGGTGTAGAATTTGTAACTCTAGACATGTCACTCTCCTCCCATCTTGAATGATGAATGGCATAAGAGCAGTGGATTGTTAAGTGCAATATAGACCAACAAAGATAGGTTGTGGGGGCGTGGATCAAGATTCTTGGCATGAATAAGCATGGGTGGTTTGATTTAAGCATTGCACACCATGAGCTTTGCTCACTTTGTTTTGGAGGAGGATAGCAAGGAACTGGGGACAAGGAAAGTTGTATGCATTCTGGCTGTATGTTTTTGGATGCACAGTCATCCACACCTTTTTTTTTTTTTGAGGGAAAGTCATCCACGCCTCTAAGGGGCGGAGGGCCCGGTATGGCGCTCGCCATACCTTGGCCCAGCCCAGCTCCTATTACCCTTTGATTTTCGGCCCACGAACTGCCCTCCAACCACCAGACTCGCGTCGCTCACTGACTCTTCGGCCTTCGTTGCCGAGCGGAGGCGCCGCCGTCCGTCGCCCTCCCCGGCTCCCCTCCGTCCTCCGAGGCTCCAATCCAAGCCCCCGCGGCGCCGCCGGTCCGCTCGGCCTCCGCCCTCCGCCCTCCGCCGGTCTGCCCCTCCAGCAAGGCGGCTGCCTCCCGCGCCGACGGCCGTCGCCCGTTGGCCTCCCGGGCGGCGTGACGCCCTCCTGCGCCGCCGCAGCCTCCCACGCAGCCCTCCGCTCCGGCCTCCTCCCTCCGCCGGTACGCCCCTCTGGCAAGGCGGCAAGTCGCCGCGGCTGCCTCCCGCGCCGACGTCGCTGCCTCCCTCTCCACGCTCCTCTGGTGCAACCGCGGGCCTTCCGCCAACATGTACGCCCCGCTCCTCCCTTCCTCCGTAATTTTGCGTGAGCTGTGCAATTGCAGATCCCATCCCTCTAAATTTGCATTGTCGTTTATTTGTGTGGATGGCGCACACAATGCAGGATTGTCTTGTTAATGTTTCTTTGCTGTCATAGGGTTACAGTTTTGTTATTACTTTCGAACCAGTGCTCAGTGCTAATGGTGTTGTTACGGCTGTCATATACAGAGTCCAGAGCTTACTATTTTATCTGAGAAGGTAGAGAGAATGCTAAGATAGAAATACTTTTGTACAACAGCATGTGGGATGCTGATTGGAGATAGGACATAGAACAACTCGGGTGGTCAATTTGATCTGTTAAAAAATGTTAGACTTTGGCATGGAAGAGCCTTGGTTAAACTGGCATTGGTGGAGCCGCCCGACTGCCACACCTAAATTTTTGGGCGTCCTCCGCCATCATGACGAAGACAATGAGGATTCATTCACTGTTTGTGCATGTATGAGCGTGATTAATTCTACTTGCTTGAATTCAGTTGCCAGAAAGGTAAGGAAACAGCCAAGGAGTCCTGTACCATCAGCCAAGGAGACAGGTGTATTAAACCTTGCTTATTTAGTTGAGGAGTCCGCATGTGTGTTGACATGATTGGATACGTAAATATTATTAATTTAGGGATTGGAGATAGAACATTTTACGTATTGAAAGATTCCTAAAGTTTTGCCTCGCCCTGTTTCCTCTCATATTATTTTCTCTCTGATGACGATGGTTGTTACAAATCACAATTTCCCTCTCCTCTGCGATTTCTTGTCAGATTCGGTTCATACTTTGCTTTGGGGACCCACACGTACAGGAGGAAACTTGGTTGACTCTCAGGGAAAGTGGAAGGTGGGCCTACTGTATGATGGGGGCCACGTGTCATTAAGGGAAAAGGGCAGACCAGGAAACATTACCTGCTTTAATACTAGGTAGAGATAGAGTTTGTATATAGTGTTTGGTTGTAAACTCGTAATATCAGTCTGTATGCTTGTTGTCCTCAGAATTCACAGATATAGAATTTTTTTTCTTGTTTTGCATCTAACTCTGCAATGGATGTTAACTTGTGCTCAATGGAACTGTTTTTAATTTGTCACGACATTTTTGCTTCACAGATTCAAAATGGGTACTTATATCAGGAATCGCTCAGACGATGAATTCTCAGTTGCCGGTGAGAAGCCAGAGGTCGAATTTATAGATTTCCAAAACGATGAGAGTCTTCAGGATTATGCATTTGAAGATGGCCCTGTAGTTATTACAGCCCCTTTCCCTTTTGATGATGGAAAACCTAAATCTGTAATTGTTGGAGAAACAGCGGCTGATACCATATGCATTGAGAATACCTCTCCTGAACCTGTAAATCTGTGGAGTGTAAGAATATTCTCTTCAAACCCAGAAGACAGCTATGTGTTATCAATGATGAGACCGCCGCAAAATGATGCTGACGAGGAGGCAAAACATGCTTTTCTTGGCTTAACCTCTGTGGAAGACCGTACACTCTTGCCTGGTCAAACCCTTACAATTTGGCTTTCTTGTACACCAAAAGATATCGGTTTGCATACATCAATTGTGCATGTTGATATCGGCGATGAGAAGATTGAGCGTGTAGCTTTTCTGTTGGCAGATGATAATGTCTCCAAGGCCTTATTTGCTGATAAACCTTATTCCAGGAAACGTGCTCAAACTAAGAAATTTGATCCTTCTCCAATTGTGCCAGGTTGCCGTCCAACTTGGCAGCACACTCAAGGGTTCAAACATAAGCTTCCTCAGTTTGCAATACCTGCAGACATCCGTGAACTCATTGAAAGTAAACAGAGACCTGATGTCCTATTTGAAGAGTTGAGCATGATAAATTATGCACAATTTTTCAGCACTCTTTTAGTCATGGAAGAACTCAATTTGGAGGTATTTCAGTCCTGTAATTCTCTTAAATTTAAGCTTTTCCCTGGTTTGCTAACTTTAAATGCCTATTTTGCAGGAGGAGATGAGAACATATGACATGGAGGGTGTCTCAATGAGAAGGAGGGGTATGAACTTTTTGTCTCTTGAGGTCCCTGGTTTGGCCGAAAGAAGGCCATCACTAGTCCAAGGAGATTTTATAGTTGCTAGATATGCTGGGAATGATGCTCGACCATACCAAGTTAGTCCCCTTCCCTTGACACTTTCTCAGTTTGGTTTGCGGCCACAACTTGCCACGCCACAAGTTGGGTGTGCCGCAATTTCTTAGGCATGCATTTGGTTCACACCATAACTACGGCGCACAAAACTTTCTTAGCTATATGCCCCACATGTCATAGAGCCATTTTATTGCTAAACTTTGGCACAAGCGAGGCTCCTAATTTTACGGTTGCACTTTTTGTGGCTGCCACACTTTGCCTAACCTTAGTTGTGGCAAAGTTAGGCATCATCTATTTATTGGGCATTAATGGGTTCTTATGCTCTCATGGTTTGTTCTCCAGGGTTTCATTCACAAGGTTGAAGCTGATGAGATATTTTTACGATTTGACAACCAATTCCACCTCAATCACCGTGACAGGAACAAGTACCATGTTAGCTTCACGTACAATAGAGTGAACATGAGAAGGCTCTACAAGGCGATTCATGATGCAGAATTTTTGGGACCTGGAGTTTTATTTCCCCGCCAATCACCTTGTAGATCTGTGAGAAGCTGGCCTTTTAAGCCTTTGAATCCACACATAAATACTGAGCAAACTGATGCGGTTGCGAAGATACTTGGTTGCAGAGGTGCTCCACCATATGTGATATATGGACCCCCAGGAACTGGCAAGACCATGACCATTATAGAGGCCGTTTTGCAGCTTTATACAGCCAAGAAGAGGGCAAATATTCTCATCTGTGCTGCTTCTAATACTGCAGCTGACCATATACTGGAAAAGCTCCTTCATGCTAGCTATCTGATCCGCCCAAATGATATCTTTAGGCTGAATGCTCAGAGCCGTCAATATGAGGATGTCAATGCTGATTTCATCCGGTTTTGCTTCTTTGAAGATCGAATATTTAAGTGTCCTCCGTTGCAAGCATTGCTGCAGTACAAGATAGTTATATCGACCTACACAAGTTCATATCTGCTGCAGGCTGAGGGCATTCGCAGAGGGCATTTTTCACACATTTTCTTGGATGAGGCTGGTCAAGCCTCTGAACCAGAGGCAATGGTCCCTTTGTCAGGGTTTTGTGGACGAGACACTGTGGTTGTATTAGCAGGAGATCCAATGCAGTTAGGGCCAGTTGTTTATTGTAAGCAAGCGGAGAAGGATGGTCTAGGAACATCATATCTGCAAAGGCTGCTCTATGACTTCGAGCAGTACCGAACATGGGATCCTAACTATGTGACCAAGTTAGTGAGGAATTATCGGTGCCATCCTGCTATCCTACAGCTACCATCCGAGCTTTTCTATGGGGGTGAATTGATTGCTTGTAAAGAAGATGAAGTATCATCTATTTATGATTGCATTGGCCTTCCTAACACGTCATTCCCTGTTCTTTTTGTTGGAATTCAAGGATGCGATGAGAGGGAAGGCACCAATCCGTCATGGTTCAATAGGATTGAAGTTAGTAAAGTAGTAAGTATCATCAGGAACCTGACAAGGGGTGGTGATGTTGGTGAATCTGATATAGGAGTTATTACTCCATATCGCCAGCAAGTTGCCAAGATAAAGAAAGCCCTAGAGGCATTTGAAATGCCCGATTTGAAAGTTGGAAGTGTTGAACAATTCCAGGGCCAAGAGAGGGAAGTGATAATCATCTCTACAGTCAGGTCGACTGTAAAGCATAATGAGTTTGATAAATTCTTTAACCTGGGATTCTTGAGCAACCATAGAAGGTTTAATGTTGCTATCACTCGTGCAAAATCATTGCTCATCATCGTTGGAAACCCTTACATTATCACCAAGGTATTATCTGTCATTCATCTTGTCTAGTCAATATCATGCACTGTTATGTACCTGTTGTCAAACTAACAACTGTAACTGTAGGATCGACACTGGGATAGGCTCCTGCGGTACTGTGCTGACAATGGCTCTTATCAAGGATGCCCTCTTCCACCACCAGAGTCTCATTCTTATTCAGATGAAACCAGATTCTTCTCCAATTTGGATGAAGACCAAGGTGGACCTGCTGGGTGGGACGGCAACCAAGAAGAAGCTACCAACTACAACTACAGCAGTGAACCATCTCACTTTGGTTTGAGGTGTGATGATGGCACTCAACCTGCTTCTGAGAATCGAGTATTGTTGTCTGAGGAGTTGTGTGACGATGATAACCAGCCACTCAATGGCCCGAAAGCAGACCTTGAGGAGATACCAAAGCAGTGTGTCGAGGAAGGGGCTGCTGCACAGGGAGATATGCAGCCCGACCAGTTATCAGCAAATGACAGTCAGCTCCAGGACGCATACCCGGCAAAGTACAGCTTCCCTCCGGGTTGGTGTGACGTTTCGAGCATCCCAGCAACAGGCTGGGGCGATTGATCAGACCTGCAATAACCCGTTGAAGGGGCCATTTGCAGAATAACAGAGGCTGATGACCTTGTGAGACTAACATCCTGGTCCCTTGCATCCAGCATTCATTCAGCTCACTGTTGAACAGTTGCTGTGAGTGAACTGTACCTATGTGTTTAGGGCTTTAGGCCGTTGTATACCTGATGCTGGCAACATGAGAGGACCTGGTGTCCTGTGCTAACTTGTTTTACTGCATCCAATATGGTGTGGTTAATTACCTGGTGTCATTCAGTGTGTGCTTATGGTGTTAGTGCCACTTCAGCAGCTTGGTGTCTTGGTGGTTAATGCTGAGGTACTCGACGGGGGAATGTTTTGGGCCAAGGTGCAATCCATCTCGCACATTTTTTGTGCTGCCTGATGAATGGACGCTGGATGCGCTCTTTCACAGTCGCAGGGCATAGAACTTTCTCGGCCTACTCATCTTCTTGGCCCAGGACTCAACACTTTATGCAAATCTCCTGCTCTATGAGGTGCTGCTTAAGGCTCCTTTTTCCGTTCTATTTGGATGCCAAACTTTTTTTTTTGTCTCGTCATTTTACTTCAATCTGCACTTCTGGCCTTTGCTTCGTGTGCAGGTTAGTGTGGGTATAAGTTTAGTTGCATATCAGTACGATAAGTAACAATATGATTTTCATTTTAGAAGGAGCAAGTTAGGGAATTCATTTTAGACGAAAAAGATGATGCTGAACTGTTTCTAGTACATGTCCTTACAATTCTTTTGTCTCTTGGCATTTACTATTTTAGTTAAATTGTGTGATTGATAAAGTGATGTGCTTTGTTTGGTTAGTACCTCAACAGAATTAGTCTTGGCCTTTTGTATTTACAAGTTACAATCCCTAAAATTTAGTAGATGCAGTTCAATGAAAAATGTTGCATACAATTGGCTCCAAGAAGAATTTCAATTTATTTACGCGTTAGCCAACAGCCCAACACATCAGTTAACCGTGCTGGTTGCCTCCTACTTACGTGTAGAAGTACTTGTGTTGATTGACCTCTTGGGAATTTTGTTTGAAACGTAGAATTTTGTTGTCTAGTTTGTGCTGAGCCAATGCCAGTTTCTTCAACAGCTACTAACAATTGAGTAACTGTTGTCACTTGAAACATGTCAGTCCAATTAACCCGTATTGAGCTTCTGAAATGAAAAGGGGCTAAGACCAGATGTTTCTGGAGTGGGCTGCTACTTGATTAGCTGCTTTGAGCGTTGATTTTTCATGTGTAGGTGCAACTGCAGGATTAGTTGGGTCTTAATATGCGAGAATTCGTAAGGATGGTTTGACTTGTCAACATGCTAAGCTTGCTCTTCATCGGATTCCACCTTGAGCAACAATTTGGGTTTGGTATGCTTCTTATTGGCACTAGTCGGTTCACTTGGTGTGAATTAAGCAATCATGGATGTTTCCTTTCATGTCCTGCCTTTGTGTTGCAACAACCTAGTTTGCTTGTTGGTACTCTGCTGTCTACTCACTTCAGTTTTCTGAACTGTGCATTGGCGCAAGTACTTGATACTGTATCTGTTTTAGTACGGAGTAACCACTGTACATCTGCTGGTGCGTGTTCGACTGTTCGGTGCCTTGTTTGGGTTCTTCAGAGCTCTGAATCACTCCAACTCCATCTGTCTTCAGGGCTCAGCTTGCCTTGTCTCGAGCAAGTCAGAGAATCCCGAGCGCATCAGAACAGGCCACTGTTAAGTGAAATCCATAAATCTCAACGCTAGTGCACTGGTAAAGTGGTACCTCCACGTTGGTGATGCTCATCCTCATCTCATCTGCAACAGACCATGTGGAATGGAATGCCAACAAAACAAACACCATCGCTTGCCTTGGTTCAGAACTGCAGCGTCAACCTCTCGGGCCGGCCTCCACCTGCTCCGGATCAGGCTCTCTTCCCGTTCCAGTCCCAGCCGCGCCGCGCCGCACCTCGCCGACGCCGGCCATATCGAGGTAGTGGCAGAGTGCGCGCCGAGTGCGAGTTCTGAGGGCTGGTAGAGGACCGTACCCGGGATTACATCCGATCCGATCCTGGGCGTTCGCGCCGCCTTCGGTCGGTCGGTCGGTCGGTCGGTGGGCGCCTGGGCGGTGGCTCTGCGCGGAGGCGGTGCGTGCGAGACGAGGCGGCCGCCCCCTACTGCTGGAGCTCGGCTAGTTTTCCGTAACCTCCCAAAGCGCGAGCCCGCCATGAGCGTGGGGGTCACCCAGATCAGCGCCTCCACCGCCGCGGCCGCGCACGCGCTCTGCTTCGCCGGCCTTGCTGCCGGCCACGCACTCGCTGGCCGCGGCGCGCTCATCTCCAACCCCGCGCTCGCCCTCCGCCTCCTCGTGGTACTTCCCGCCCCCTTGCGTCGCCTCTTCCGATCCTTTCCTCTCTCTCCCGATCCGAACTGAGCATTTTCTCCCCCTTCTCTTAGGTCTGTGAAGCGCCCGTTGTCATCGTAGTGTTCAGCTACCTCCGGCGTGATCCCAAAAGCTGCTCGGTACGGTGCGCGTGCAACCTGTTCGATCAATCGTCTCTTCACACTTTTTTTTTGGTTCAGCGATGGGGGTGATCGGTTTCTCTTTGCTTTCAGTTTTTCAAGGCTGCTGTGAGAGGATTGATCGGCTTGCCCATAGGTTGGCTCTATATCTTAGATTGCAATTCTACTTTGAGAATGGCGGAGCTCTTGGGATAGTACGATGATGTGTGGATATGAATCCCAAAACGAACAGCTCCATGCTGGAGACCTGAACCAATAGTTAGTTAGTACTACCAGCTGGTTGGATTAACAGTCAAAATTCTGGTTCCCTCTGTCAAACCGCTACGAGCTATCTAGGTTCTGCTTATTTTTCCTCTTTTGGTTTCTTTGATCTCACTGTAAACATTTTTCCCACCACATGTCAGGAGCATTGCTTAATGCATTTGGAGCGATCGTTCTTGGTGCACCCGTTGGAATCAAGTAAGCGTAGATTCAGGGAGGATTTGGCCTATCTTTTACTCGATGAGTAGGGACCACGACTATGATTGGTGTTATTAATGCTTTGTTCATCTGCTATTTAATGAAGTACACAGTGATATTTCAATTTACAGGAACTAACAGTTCCTTATTTGTTTTTTAATAAGAGTTCCTTATCTGATTGAATTGTGCATTTGCAGGTACTGGATGGTTACTATTTATTGGTCACTTCTGATGTCCCTATTCACGGTAAGTGCCATTTTTTGCTTATTTACCGGTGCTATTCACGGTAAGTGCCGTTTTTTGCTTATTTACCGGTGCTAAACTGAGCACTTGACACTTGAGTAGAACAATACTGGACAAGCAGTAATGTCTTGTGACGATACTCCTATACCCCTATGTTAGACTTTGTATTTACTGCACTGCAGCAATTAAGGCAGGGGAAACTAATCTACTACCTTTCAGTTTGTTCCCGCAGCATGTGTTTTCGGAGCTTCCAAGATTGATTGGCAGAATGTACTTTCTCACTCCATGTATGTTCCTGACTCGTAAACGTTTGTGTGGTAGAGGGTCATCCAATGGAGATATGTCTTTCCCTTTGTGATGTCCAGCAACTGTGGCATGATAGTTTATTATGTATTTTTACATTTCAGTTATTTCACGCCAACTGAAGTTGACAACTACATGATCTCTGCACCTTGTCATGGAGCTGTGCTAGGAGCATGGCTCGGTGCTTGGCCTATGCCCCTTGACTGGGAGAGACCTTGGCAGGTAAATATCATCTTTGAATCTCAAGCAGTGTGTCGCCAATTCCTAGGCGTGGGAAAGCTGGATCGTATGGATATATTTGTGCATACTCGGTAGTTAATATGCCACTTAATAGCTAGCTCTATGGAACATACTCATGTGTATGACCCAACTGGGGTAAGGCATTAAAATAGGAGCATTACCTGCCCAATCTGTATATTTCCATGGGAATTGGGTGCTTTATGATCCCTGACCAATTTTTTTGAGAGATACGACATGAAATTCATTGGTTCATCTGAGGTGTTGTTGCATATTTCTGCTTTTGAACCACTCGGTATCGTAATTTCTTTATATCGCCTATCATATATATGACTTTCAGTTAAGTATTTAGTGTCACTAATGATAATTCCTTTGCTAGGCCTTATGTCTGATTGCTACTATACTATTTATTCTATCTTTCATAGGAATGGCCAATTTGTGTCACTTATGGTGCAATTGCTGGACGTTTGGTTGGAATGGCAGTGTCGTTGGTCCTAATAGCTGTTCACAAGAGAAGTAGAAGTGTTCGTGCAAAAACCGACTAGGCTGAGTGCTGCCGTGGTTCTCTCACCTTTTTTCCTGATTAGATATCAATACTAATCCAGATTCCTGCAGTGTACAACTTTTCTTTCCACATATCAATGTATTTTTTTTATTAGCCTTCTTGTTATAGTGTGACTACCGATGGCTCTCAAATTTTGAGTAGTTTCGTTCAGGCTGCATTGTTAGCTCTTCCAGAGAGCCCCTTTTGCAGCTGTACATTGTTTTCTTGAATTAATGTGATGATAAGGGTCGTTGTTTATCTCTTCCTATAGAGAAGAGGGAGGTTTATGTAGTTCGATGTTGTGAAATGCTTTTTGCATGCATGTTTCTTTAGAGAGGATCTGCTGCACGAAGTTATCCGCTTTATTGTTGTTATTTGAATAAACGGAATTTCCCTATGGTGTCAATATTTGCTCCTATGTGCTTTGCTATACAGATGAAAAAACGCAATACATGCTGAACAAAGTTCATTTCAATCACCGAATGCTGAATGAAAAGTCAGCATCGGCGATATCAATATCCACGGCATTGGACGGGGCCACCCTCCTTCCCTCGGGGTCTAGCCTGTGCATCCGATGCTGGTCGGCCACCGGGTACATGTCCCCGAGCTCCTGCTCCCGCCCCGGCGACGACGGTGCGCTGTGGGGGTCCTCCGACCTCCCCCTGTACTTGTGCAGCAGGTGCACCGGCGAGTTGCCCCGGCTCGGCGACGTCGCTCGGCTCTGGCTCGGTGTCGTGTCGGTGCTCATCAAGCCCTCGAAGGCCGATGTCTCCCGCTGCTTCACCTTCTCCTTGGCCGCTTTGCGCCATTTCATCACCGCCTTCGCCGTCTGCTCCTCGAAGATGGTCTTCTTCATGTGCGAGCCCATCTGCGCACATGAGATCGAGTTTGGATGTGACCCCATGCTCCTGAATCTCTTTCACTCAAAAAGAGTTGTGTGGAGGTTCCACTTCCACAGATAGATGATGATAGTTCTTTTTACCTGAGTGACAAGTGCATAGAGCGGGAAGGTGCTGTAGCTGCAGAGGACCTGAAGAGCCACCCCCACCACAACTTTCATGATGCTCAATCCCAGATTGTCGTGGTAGCATTCTTTCAAGCCTGGGGTGAGCTGCGGGAGCAACGGCCAAGAAGCAGTTAGCCTCTGCAGCAGGTCAATGTGTCTCTAGCGAATGGACGAGAGACGACAGGGAGAGAAAAAAAAAAGGAAAAGGGATAGATACCAATGTCCAAACGAAATGTGCCATCTGGAACGCATTCTGGAAGAGCGTCAGGTGTATGAGGAAGAGGACCCAGTCAGGGCGGTTGAACCAGAAGAACTTGTTGCTGGGCTCCACAATGGGCGCGCCCTTGATGACGCTTGCCTTGTCCTGTATCTCCTTGGCCATCTCCATGATCACAACCTCTAGCTTGGCGCCAACTAACAGCAGGATCTGAAAGACACACACCACGTCCGTGCCTGTTCAGACTCCAAAAAAAGGGGCCATCTCTACAACAGGCTCTTTATTAGTTTGCTACTTTGCTACTACTGTCGTCGGCAGAGAAGGCCGGGGTAGAGTGGTCACACTTACAACGAGCGGGACAAAGGAGATCCAGATGAGCGTGCCGAGCCCTGCATATATGAGATTTTTTTTTTCCAATGGCGATTATTACAAAGACAAACAGAAATTAAGAGCTCAAATTAAAGCGTGTGGTTGGACAGCTAGGGGCCAGGAATGGCAATGGGGGCAAGGCAAACTACAAGGTCCGTACCGTGGATGTCGAGGAAGAGGATGAAGATGGCGACAAACCACAACGGGAGGCTGCAAGAAAATTAAACCAGCCAAATTAAATGCGTCGAGTTCATCGCAAACAACGGAGAGCGTGACGCACGCACGCAGAAGCAGCCACGGAAGATGCGGGCGGGCACGAACCTGATGCCGACGACGACTTTGAAGTCGTCCTCCAACGACCGCTTGATGTATTTCTGGAAATCGAACTTGGCGTTGGGCGACAGGTGAGCCTGCAGAGACAGAAGAAGACACCGTCAGTTCGTACCCAACTCTATCGTCAGAATATATATATCGTACGGCAGAACGGAGCTTAACGACTGCACTGCAGTTGGGGAGAGAGAGGGAGATGTTGAGTACAGTACATACGTTGATGAAGCCTTGGCGCATGGTCAGGTAGTCCACCTTGGTCACCGACCCAAAGAACTGCCTGAAGAAGGCCACCTGCAGGCAGAGGACATTCAGAGAACGGAGGTTAATTAGATGCAGGAAATAATAAAGAACTGACAATGGCAGTGTCCAGAGCTCAAGTGCATGCATGCGTGCAGTGCAGTGATCGGTAGACGATCGATGACTCACTATCCATCTGAGTCCAGGCGTGCTCGACAGCCCCAGATGGCGCTTCACGAACGACGTTTGGTGAGTGAAACGGAACCGCGAAGGATCTGCATCAAGAAACTCATCACGTGTAAGATTCTTCAGGTCATGCATACCTCAACCTCAAGAGGGAGATCGATCGATGCTTTCGCACAGCTGACATGGCTCTTACCGGTTGCGAACTGATACTCGAGTGAGGTGGTCTCTGATTCCCATTTCTTCCACCTCCTCATCTGCACGCGACGACAACATTCTTAAGATGTGATTACTGCTCGTATTAATTTGTCAAGCTGCAACGAAATCACAGTGCTTGGCGATCGTGCTTATTACTTTGAGGCGCCCTAGAGCCATGGTGGCCACGCTGTAAACGACATGGAACACGGCGAGCACAAAGATGAAAATATGCAGCTGGTGGACGCCGTTGGTGGAGATGAGGGACACCTTGTTCTGCAGAAACAAGCTAGCAAATCAGCAAGAAGCGTTGCTATTTATTGATCTCACGGCCTCATCGTCTTCGTCGTCGCACCGGCCGGCTGCAATGCTGTGTTGTGCCCTCACCCCTCACCTCGTCTTTAGTGGTGCAGTAGTCCTCCGTCGGCGCGCCGCCGGCCAAGAATCGGCGGTGGCCGAATTCTTCTCCAGGGTACCAGCTGAGGAGCCTCCGGCGGCCATTGGCGCTGCCTGTGCCGTCGCCGCCTTTCGGTGTGCAGGGTAGCATGATGCTGCCGGCCTTGGCGGGGATGCATATCTTGGAGATGGGCGTTTGCCCCACGGCGAGCAGCAGGGAGATGAAGCCCATCAGCATCAGCTCTGCAGGCAATAATCGAGCGCCCAGAACACACACTAGGGTAAGAATCAGCCGCAGCCCGCAGGGAAAAGCAAAAGAGGCCAGCATGCAGCATCCGGCCGGCACAGGAACGGGCTTAAGATTTCGTGTTTTGAATTACGATTAACATAGTTCTATTGTGATATAATAATAACATATATATATACTAGTACTGCTACACACGAGTCTACATGACCTTCTGGACATACAAAACAATCTAAAACTAGCTTGTTTCCCCTTTATTTTTTCCTCCCACTGAGGTTAGCACTGTATCATTGATGAGATGGGGCAGGTCTTTGTTTTAGCGCCGCGCGGGTAGAGGCAGGTAGTGTTGTGTAGTCAGAGAGCTGATGAGGGAGAATATGAAGAAGGAATATGGGTGATGGAGCAAGCCCACCGTCCGTAAACGTACCTGCTTTGATCTTCTCCAGCGCCTCCCGCATGGCCTTCTTCTGCCGCGTGTGGAACCACTGCGTGCATGTACACAGACACATATCAACAAGCTCTGGTGCTATAGCTGCTGGTCGAGATGGAGAGCGGCCCATGGCAAATGAAAAACGAGCTAGTATGTATCGACCAGCATGCATGGTGGAACTTACGTGTCCGAGCTTGTGGAGGCCGTGCTCCATGGCGACGGAGACGAGGACGATGACGGCGCACACGAGCGCCACCGCCCACGTCGGCGTGGACGGCAGGTCCCGGCCTCCCTCGCCCCCCGCCATTACTTCCCTCGCTCTTATTAGTAATAACGCCAACTAATTACAAGCACTGACCACCACCACCACCACCACCGAGCTGAGCTAGCTCGCCTCTCCCGGTGGCCGGGGTGGCGTAGTAGGCCGTAGGCGAGCGGGAATAATGTTTTGTGGCAGCCAAGTGGGAGCGGCGTTTTTAAGGGCGCGCCGGCGCGATGGGCATCGATCGGCGGCCGCGTCAAAGCGCGTCGTGGCCGGCCAGCGGCGGGGCGCGGTACGGTGCCAACAGCCGCCCGCAGATCGGAAGGGAAGGGAAGGGAAGGGAAGGGAAGCGCTGCGCTGACTGGTTTATGTCCCGCGATTTTGGCTATAGCTCCAGGCCTCCGCACCGTATAGGAAACTAGTATGTTTTGTAGCGCTAGCTTGGGGCTGGGAGTGGGGTGGTTGGCGGGCCTGCTCGATCGGCAGCCTACGCGAGCTGCTTTGCTCTTGCTCGTATATTCACACATAGTATAGTGGAGTGCTCGGCCGGCCGGGCCCCCCGGTGGTTGTGGTATTTCTTGTTGTTGCAGCTGGCTGGCAGCAAGGGAGGCACCGATCGAGAAAAATAGCGTGAAAAATAGCAAGGCCAGGACGCCAACGCAGACGGGGTAAAAAGGCGACCGATGTTGGGTTCTTGTGTTGTTGTTATGCATGGGAGGGAGGGCCAGAGAGGGGACGGCGGGGGGGCGATGGCGACCGATGGATCCATGGTGTTTGGTTTCCGTCGATCCATCCATCGATAAATCATCCGGCCACGTGGACTTCGTGTCCGTGCGTGCATGTACGTACGGTGCGCGCACGGTTAGTTGACGAGTCGACACGCACGCGGGTGGCACGCTGAGTAAGCGCTTAATTACTCGATATCGCCCGATCGAGGAAAATCGCAGGTGTAATGTAATCCGCCTCCATCGGTGGTGCATCAGCGAGCTATCGGATGGGACGGAGCCACGTCGCCGGCGACGACCTACTGTAGCTCTGACGAGTCAAGTCATCGAGCGCGCGACATTCATGAACCCGCCCGGGGCCGTACCGTACGCACGTACTACGTCAACAGCGAGGAGACGGACTTGTTGGCTCGGTCGCCCGCCCGGGGCCTGTGCTCTACTGGTGATGTCCAGTGTGCAGCCCTCAGCATCAGCAAATAATGCCCCAAAAAATATCTACGATCGAGACGACAGATCTGTCTCTGGTCGCCGATGCTTCCGGGTGTGCGTGCGTGTGAATGCGCCGGCGCGGACAGGACAGGACCACGCCGCCGTCGAGCTCCGACCTCCGATCCGGCCGATCGATATGAATCCATTCGCGTGCTCCTGCGCGCCCACCCTGAAGATTGGTGGAGACTGGAGTCAACGGCGGCCGGGCCTAGCTGCTGATGGGTTTACTTCGGGGGCCCGGTAGGCACGCATTGATTCTCCGTGTCTCCGTGCTTATCCATGGAAACCGGCAATTGGCCCTTGCCGAGTTGACCTCTCCGGGCATGGAAACGGCGAGATGATAGATTCCATCGATTGCGAAGCTCGAGCATCGCTCGTAATGGGGAGGCAGGGACTGCGCGCCTACTGCGACGGCGAAGGGCGCCGGCCGGAGCGGGCCCTTTCTTTCTGGAATAACTGGGCTGGGTTGGGCTGCATGGTGCTCGTGTGGAGGCGTGTGGGCTGAAATGGGAGCCCAAAGAGAAAAATGAGGAATCCCCCCTGGGGTCGACACGTGGGGCCTCACGCGGCGCCGTGCATGGCTGTTGAGCAACGGCCGCCGTTTCCACCGTGGCCGGCGGCGGCGCCGGCTACCGCGTCACCACTCACCAGACCCAGATTGCGTCTTCTTTCGCTACTCTCCTGGAGGCTGCAGGTGTAGCCAACGGCCAACTTTTGGGGAAAAAAAAAAAAAGAAACTCGTCTCCTTTCGATCGTTTCTTCACGCAAAAAAAAAAAAAAAAAGAAAAAAGAAAAAAAATCATTCACTGCCACTGCCAGGTAAAAAATCCATCTCTGATTGCTGCCATATCTTTTCTCCTCCTAGTGTCTCGTAATGTTCATTTGCTGCTGCATGTTTCTGTCAGGCATCGAGATGAGGTTCTGGTCCCTGCTCACCGTGGCATGGCTGCCAGTTCTGCAGGTCCTCCTCGTAGGCCTGCTAGGAGCTCTTCTCGCATCAAGTCGTTTTGACGTTCTCACGTCCGATGCTTGGAGGAACATCAACAAGGTAACGCCGTACCTTGTATCAGTTGGTAATAATACACTCACTGAGCCTGCTGGATATTCTCCTACTAGTTGCCTTTTTCTTGTTTGTTTCGCATGCAGATTGTTTACATTGTCTTCGTCCCATCGCTAGTCTTCTCTAGCTTGTCGACTACCGTCACGCTCAAGGACATCGTCTCCTGGTTCGAACTCACTTACACACACGAGCTTTGCAAAGCCTGATGAGTATTTTGGGATTTGATTGACTGTTTCCCAACATGCATGATGCTTTAAGGTGGTTCATGCCAGTGAACATGAGCATCATATTTCTCATAGGAGCAGTTCTAGGATGGAGTTATGGACGTCTGTCAAGGCCTTCAGACCGGGAGAACAGCTTCAGGGACTAATCATTGCTTGTTGCTCATCAGGCAAGATATATAGTCAACATGCATATTCTCTTGAGAGAATGTAGATTTTTTTGGTGATCATTGCCATCGTCATATAGGGTTTATGTGTCTATTGCTAACATTGCAAGATATATATACATTTTCAGGTAACTGGGGCTCCATCCCCTTGATGATTGTTCCAGCTATTTGCAATGAGGAGGGCAGCCCCTTTGGAGATGCGGGCACCTGCAACTCTCTTGGTCTCTCCTACGTGTCCTTATCAATGGCGGTAAGATCATCTTCTCCTTGATGCCTCTCTCAAAGTCCAAGAAAGGTTAGTGTGGGCTCAGAAGGTTAGCTCCTCACGCAGCTCGGAAATTTCTTCATTTGAACGCACAGCTACAGTACCATGAAGAGGTCAGCTCAACTGTACAAGGCAAAATGTAGGAATCACACTCAGACTGACACGACCAAATAGCATCTCAGACGACAAGACGCAACTGGTGATAATGTGCCCTTTCTTCCGCTTACTTCCGAAAATTGTCCCGACGGTGGCGGAAGCGACTTGGTAAGTGAAATGTTTCATTGGCCTAGTTGCTCAGAAAAGATATGCACGTGCACAAGCCCTAAATTATTCTTTGAATTTGGTCGGCAGATTAGTTTTCCCTTGCCTACAAATGATATTAGAGCTAGCTTCTTCTTCAGTTACTACTTGAGAAGAGCAAAGGGTTTGCTGTTAGAAATACTGAAAGAATTGTGGTCACCTCCAAGTGTAGCTGCGGTATGACATGCTTTTCACTACCATAGTACTACCATGTTATTACAGAAAATGAACAGCAAAATTCGGAACTGGCTGCTCTGCTAGTATCATTGTGTAATGCTATTGGCCTATTGTGGTAGGTCGTGGGATTCAGTGTCGGTGCAATAGAAAAGGTGAAATCACTTGTTACTGAAGAAGGTTCTACTCTTCGGGTAATCCAAGATTCTACTAAATTACTAGGGTGAGTGTGATCGCCAACACTACCTTCATTATTTCTTAATTCTCTTCTTAGAGATAACTAATAAATAAACTTTGGGACAGAGACGCTGCAATTCCATGCACGGTGCTGATCCTCGGTGGAAATCTAACCAAAGGTACAGCTAATTGCCATGACCACACATGCAGTATCATGCCATCCGTTCTTCACGTTTCCAAATTTCAATGTTGAATTACTGGGTGTGCGAGCAGGTATAGGCAAGACGTCGATCAAGCCCATTGTAGTCATATCAATAATTGTCATTCGTTTCGTTCTCCTCCCTACCTGCGGAATCAGCATTGTCACAGCAGCCACCAAGCTTGGGTTCCTACCAGAATCTCCCCTGTACCGCTACATTCTCCTGCTGCAGTCCACGGTTCCTCCGGCCATGAGCATTGGTACTGCAAATTCTATCTCCCCCCATACATGTCAGTACCAGAGAGGGCCTTGTATCATGTCTCAGTATCAGGTGATGATTTCTTCTTTCTCCGGTGTAGGCACAATAGCCCAGCTGTTTGACGTGGGCGAAGAGTAGGGGTGTAAACGGTACGGATATTATCCGTCCGTATTCGAGTCCGGATCCGTTTAGAAAGGTTGAGATCCGACCGTATCCGAGTCCGGACATTCAATATCCGATCCGTATTCGATTTATATCCGTATCCGAATAATTAAAGTTGGATATATGATGTCGATGTCCATCTAAATCTTATCCGACACCAACTCTTAATATCCGTATCCGATCCGAATTCGAAGAAAAAATATGAAAACAAATACGGTATTGACAGTATCCGTCCGTATCCGATCCGATTACACCCCTAGCGAAGAGGAGTGCATCATCTTCCTATGGACGCACCTGGTTGCCGCCCTGGCTCTAACGCTTTGGTCGACAGTGTTCATGTCACTCGTGATGTGAGCTACCAATACTGAATCCGGCGAAATGGAGATACGATGACAGACAAATAAGGAACATGAAATGTATCAGCGACGTTTTAAGAGATGTAAACACCAGCAAGACTTGGCCATTCAAAATAAAGTTTGGTTTCCATATGCATGAATGCATCGTTACACAAAAAATTCTTTCACATGGACATACAACAGCTCTTTCACATATATAGTGCTATAATTCACGGTTGCAAGTAACATTCAGAAACTAACCATCCATATGTTGGTTCTATAGTACAAAACCCTAGAGTCCCTGACCATGTGGCTAGTGTCGCAAATCGTAAATCAATAATGTTGAATTAAAGAATGGGCTGGTCAAAGAGGTGTAAAGAGGCTGAGAAAGCACTAATGTTACCGTTACAGTTCAGCTGTACATTTCATATGAGGGTGAGTTGCAGCTTTGGGCGGTGAGGCTGAGGCTCAACTACTTCCATATGAATCCTTACAGTCTGCAGGACAGCATAGCTGATGTTTGTTCCAGGCTTGGTTACTCTCTGGTGCACCTCGTCAACTACCCAATCGCCACCCTTGTCTCCTCTCGGAGTAAGGTAGATGGGCCCTTCTATGCCAAACCTGATTAAAAAAAAGGCAATAAAAACAACGAATGCATCACAATGAATTCCACAGCAGAAAAGGTAAATAAATAGCCCAGCAAGAGGGAGAAGAGGGGGATGAGAGAACACCATACTTTGGGACGAAGACTATGAAACCATTTGCCTTGACCTTTACTATCCTAGCTTCAGTGTCAGTTGGTCTGCACAGTAACAGCAGTCAGAACTCAGAACTCAGGAAACAATCATGTATGCAGTCCTAAAAGGCTTACAAATTTCAAGCCATTACTTTTTGGTCCCATCCTTCACAAATTCACATGCTTTCTAATTTCTAAGCTACCACACGCTTGTCATTTACAATCAAGATATGTACCTTGTCCTGAAATATATGAGGGTGTGGAGTTCAACTGATGCTCTGCTTGCCATCTGGGCATTCCGATGTCTGTAATTCAAGTCTGACATGATAACATCATCAGTACCGAATAAAACACTCATAAAAATAATTGCTCAAGTGTTACATTAGATTTCTTACTGTCCGCAATGCCTGTAAGCTGTGGGCCATCCTGAAAGATTGGTGGGAGCTTTGCAATATCTAGAGCTGCAGCTAGCAACCTATGAACAACAACATCTGCAACGAAATAATATATAATCAAATCATCGTCACAACTCAATATGCGTCGCCATGCTTCTACAGACTACAGCCAAGAGCTGCACGATCAACAAAATTATCAAGTATCATAGGCTGTATACTACAGATTTCAAGTGCAGGAGTGCTAGACCATCACTGTGTGAAGGCACTCCACACAAGGCTAAAAAGTTATCCATGTGGTACACTTCCGTGGAAGGAAATTCATCAGATCCAAAATCACAATCATAGGGTATATCTAATACTATGACAGGTGGATTCAATACCAAGCTAATATGTCCCTTGCCATTAATTCCATTTCCTTTTCAACATTTATAACAACAACAACAACAACAAACCTTTTAATCCCAAGCAAATTGGGGTAGGCTAGAGTTGAAACCCAAACCAAACCGCTAGAAACGAGAAAAGTTCTTTTTTTTTTTTTTGAAAGGTCACTTTCAACAAGAAAACAAGAGTTTTAAAAGATTTTTTTTTTTGAGAAGCACATAGAAGAGCCTAGTCAGGCTCGGTACGTGGATAGCTGCTTTCCAAGCAGCTCTATCCAAGGCTAACTCTCTCACTATATTCCAATCTCTTAGGTCTCTCTTAGCTGCCTCCTCCCATGTCAATTTTGGCCTGCCCCTGCCTCTCTTCACATCATTGTTTCGCTTTATGATGCCGCTATGCACTGGTGCCTCTGAAGGTCTTCGTTGCACGTGACCAAACCATCTTAGTCGGTGTTCATCCACTAGTACTACATCATCAGCAAACAGCATACACCACGGGATATCTCCTTGTATATCCCTAGTGACCTCATCCATCACCAAAGCGAAAAGATAAGGGCTCAAAGCTGATCCTTGATGTAATCCTATGTTAATTGGAAAGTCACTTGTGTCACCGTCAGTTGTTCGAACACTAGTCACAACCTTGTTGTACATGTCCTTAATGAGGGTCACATACTTTGTTGGGACTTTATGCTTCTCCAAAGCCCACCACATAACATTCCTTGGTATCTTATCATAAGCCTTCTCCAAGTCTATGAAAACCATGTGTAGGACCTTCTTCTGCTCCCTGTACCGCTCCATAACTTGTCTTAAAAGGAAAATTGCTTCTATGGTCGATCTCCCCGGCATGAACCCAAATTGGTTCATGGAAATACACGTCAAACTTCTCAAGCGAGGCTCTAAAACTCTCTCCCACAGCTTCATCGTGTGGCTCATCAGCTTGATCCCTCTGTAGTTAGTGCAACTTTGAATACTCCCTTGTTTTTGTAGATTGGCATTAATGTACTTCTCCTCCACTCTTCGGGCATCTTGTTCGATCGTAAAATCTGGTTGAAAAGCTTTGTCAGCCAAACAATGGCTATATCTCCTAGGCATCTCCACACCTCGATTGGGATTGCATCAGGGCCCACTGCCTTGCCCCCTTTCATCCGTTTTATGGCTTCTCTAACCTCGGTCTCTTGGATCCTACGCACAAAGTGTCTGTTGGCATCATCAAAGGAGTCGTCCAGCTGAATGGACGTGCTCTCACTCTCCCCATTGAACAGGTTGTCAAAGTACTTGCGCCACCTTAGTTTGATGTCCTCCTCCTCCATCAAGCTTTTTCAACATTTATAGATATAATATAAAGTATGCATACAGGCTTCCTGTACTATGGTTTCTTATTCCAGATCCATAACAATACCAACACAGAATGCAATCACGATACCTACACTAACACCAACTTGTCTTTTTTTTTCTGCCAATATTGTACTTTGGATTCAGCTAAGGATCATTATGGAGGTGAAACAAATTCCCATCAAAGGGAAAGAGTATCATCGATGACAGCCATCACTGATTGTGGCAACAACAAAAAAAAGTTAGTTTAGGTTCGAGTCCAGACCCCATCCTAAAAGGCTAATCAGCTAGAAAGACCGGGCAGAGAAAATGGCGAAGTTCAGGCCTTGAATGGCTTCAGGTTTTCAATTATAATCAACCCATCTAATCTGTTTATTTTCATGCATCAGAGCATCTACGGATGGAAAACAAACCTGCATATCTGCGAATGGGTGAAGTGAAATGAGTGTAAAGAGAAGCTGCAAGCCCGTAATGGTAATACTCAGAAAAGGTCAAATCTCCACTGCAAAAATAAACAGCCTGTGTGTTGCAACAGGCGAAGTTATATGGATTCTTTGATTAGTAAATTAATATATATAGGGACTACATTTCAGTAATCATACCTGTGTCATGCATCTAGTCGCCAAAATTCTGATAAGCTTATTGAAGTATGGGTCATTGCTCTGCATGTAATGCAGTGATAAAGGGTTACCATAAGAGTCTATTATCATCTGAAATGTAGCATCCAGATAGTAAAGTAACAAAACTTGGTCTCACCTTTGCATTGTCAAGTGATTCAGCTAATGCCTTTGAGGATGAGACATCCAGATTTAGACCAACAGAGGTGGCGGTACGGAGTAATGGCTCTAGCATCTCCTTTGTTGGGCTAGGATGGCGCCTGTTACCAACAAAATAAAAATGAAAAGTTGCAAGTTTAGAAAAGGTCAGGACTCAGGAGGTAAAAAGTGGTAAAGTTGCTCCTAGAAGCAATCAGACATTCAAACAAGCCCATGGCTGAGAACGCTACTAAAGGTTAATTTGCATGATGACATGGACATTGGAGATCAACAGATTAGCAGCAAAAACAGAATGCAGATAAACAGATAAATAGTGCCCATGATCAACGAATTTTTCATGTCTAGTTGTCTACCAACAATAATCGAATTACTGCTTTACATCAAAATGATGTTTTTAGACCAGATTGTCTTCTAGCCCAGTCACATATGGTCAACAAATCTTTTGAACCAGTGGGATGAAAGTCGGGAAGGAGTTAATAGGAAGCTAGAGCTGTGGCGACGGACCCTAGAGTCGAAAGGCTTTAGAATTAGTAGGACGAAGACTGAGTATATGAGATGTGACTTTGGTACTCCCAGACATGAGGATGGAGATGTGAGTTTGGAAGTCATGTAGTACCTAAGAAGGATACTTTTCGATACTTGAGATCGATGTTATAGAGAGATGGAGAAATTGATGAAGATGTCAGCCATAGGATTAAAGTGGGATGGATGAAGTGGCGTCAAGCATCTAGAGTTCTATGTGACAAGAAGGTACCACAAAAGCTTAAAGGCAAGTTCTAGGGTGCGTTTGGTTGGAAGGATTTCCTGGGATAGAGCCGTTCCATCCCAATTTGTAGGTTGTTTGGTTCATAGACATTGGGATGGAGCCATCCCTGACCGGGAATATTCCGCAAAGATGCGGAACGAGCGCATCCCAGAAATTCGGCTGGATACGCTCTCCCTCGTCCACGGCGTTCCTCTCCGTCTTCTTCCTCCTTGGCTCCTCTCCCGTCGACCTTCTTCTCTGCGAGAAGTGGTGGGCTGCCGGGCCGGCGAGGAAGACGCGGGCAGCAGGCGAGGCGCAAGTGGCGGGCGAGGCATGGCGGCGAGGCCGCGGCGGAGTGGGAGGCGCGGCCGGCAGGCCAGGTCGCCGAGGGCGAGGACTGGACAGGGTGGGGGTCGCGGAGGGCGAGGACGGGGGCACGGGGCAGGGCGGGGAGGCTGCGGCTGCGCACGGAGGCGAAGCCGGCGGAGGTGGAGCTTGCCTTCAGCCCCGCCCGCCGCCCGCCTTCTCTCCTAGATCCGCCGCCGTCTCCTCCCCTCGAAGATGGGCGCCGGCGCAGAGGTGGCGACGAGGATGGGAGACAACGCAGAGGCGGCGACTAGGATGGACGCCGGCGCCGGCGTAGAGACAGCAACGAGGAAGGGCGCGGGTCCCGGCGGTGACGAGGACAAGTGCGGCGGTGGGATGGTGGCTGCGCGACGAGGGAGATGGTCTGGGAGAGAAGGGTTGTTTGTATGACAGATGGGTCCCACTATTAACGGTGTTAAATGGAGTTGTAACTGCTAGATTCTCATCCTCCAACCAAACGAAAAAATGCAGCCATTCTATTCTCTAACCAAACATGAGAGTGGAGCCATTGTATCCTAGGATCTGGGAATGGAACCGTTCCATCCCACCATGTCTACCAACCAAACGCTACCCTATAGGACGGCAATTAGACCTGCAATGCTATATGGGGCAGAGTGTTGGACTACTAAAAGGCGACATGTTCAACAGTTAAGTGTAGCAAAGATGCGTATGTTGCGTTGGATCTGTGGGCATACAAGGTTGGACCGAGTGAAGAATGATGAAATATGAGAGCGGCTAGGAGTAGCTCCAATTGAAGAAAAACTTATCCAACGTCGACTGAGATGAGTTGGACATGTTCAAAGGAGACCGTTAGATGCACCAGTGCATAGAGGCATCGTAAGACGAGACAATAATGTGAAGAGAGGCAGGGGCCGACCAAAGCTAACTTGGGATGAGGCAATCAAAAGGGACCTAAAAGAATGGGATGTTTCGGAGGAGTTGTTTTTGGATAGAAGTGCATGGAAAAAGGCTATCCATGTGCCGGAATCTTAATTTAGGTTTTACCCCTCTAGTCCCCCGATTGTTTCCTCCTGTTTCCTCCTGCTGGTGACTCATGTTGGGTTTCAACTCTAGCCTACCCCAACTTGCTTGGGATTGAAAGGCTTGGTGGTGGTGGTGGTGGTTGTTAGTTTTAAATTTTAAAAAACAAAAGCAGTACACAGACTTGAACCTGTTCATGTGATTGCTAAAATATTTGTATTGACACTGAGTGCAAAAACAATATATTTATGCAACATAATTCTTGCATAAATATTCATGTTTACAAGCAGCATGAATGCATCACCATGCCAAAGCAGATCATTTCCGCGTGTACCAAGACTCTTTTATAGAAATACATCCTTAAGGTCTGTTGCATTTATATAAAATTTTGGCATCCTACCTCATTGCTTTAGAGTTTAGACCAACTTGTGATGTTGGCAGTTGTATGATTCATCTTCTTGTTCAGGATTAAAAAACAAGTCACAGATAAGAAGCGAGAAATGGCAAACACTCACCCAACTCCATTCATTTTAATGGACACAGTGTGGTATATGTTCAGAAAGGCTTCCTTATAAGTTACATGTACCTTGGGATGTGCAAAACTTTAACCTGATCTGAATGTAACAATATAAAAAACTAACAAATTTATACCTTAGCAACGAGCATAAGGGGAAGTGCTTCAAAATCTTCTCAGCAACAGAAATATTCGCAGCCAACATAAACTCTTCAATCATTTGATTTGCCTCGCGGATTTGATACATCCCTATTGGATTTGATTAACTATGTAAGTACTTCACCTTTATGGACGCAAATTCTGAAATATAACACCAATAAGATGCAGAGAACTTCATACCGATGTCAAGAGGATCATGAGTTTCACTATCAATCTCAAATTTTACTTCTGCAGAAGCAAGAGTCAGAGCCCCTCTTTCACAACGTCGTTGTCGCATGATCTACATAAGCAACCAAAATATAAATCGGTAAGGTGATATTTTTTGTACTAAATACTACTCCGTAGATGGTAACAAACATACACCAATTACAGTATGATAAGAGTAGATGCAATAACTGACCTTTGCCAATGAATTTAAGTTCCTCAAGTCTACAGTTAGTGGATCAACTAAACGGCTGAAAAATAAGCAAAAGAAAACAATCAAGTTCACTGATACCATTTGACTTATTAGATCAACTTGAGTTTGACTTTATTAGATCAACTTTTTTGAATTTCATGTATAGTGATGTTATGAAAAGGTGCACTGCAGAAGGCACCTGTCATCCATTCTTGCTTGAGCTTCAACATAAGACATTGCAGCACAAGATTTGATAACACTCTTTGTATATCTTGTGGATATGATATCAGCATCAGGAGTCATTTCCTGTAAACATAATGTTCCAAATACCAATACACCAACACACCAGTATCAGAGGTGATGCTACTTATAAAATCTTGGTTCAGAATAGTACTAGTACCATGGGGCAGCAAACACCATAAGTAATATTGTATCATAAGACAAAAAGGAAAAGGCACAAAGTATATTGCACAAATCAACATAAGGTGCATGAACTAACAATAAGTGAGAGCTGAACTATAGGGGAAAGCATGAAAGTCATTTGCAGGTCCTGCAGAGGTAACAAAATACAAGATGTACAGCCTGAGTTCATAGGACTAGGTGGAGGGCACTGTGGAGTGTAGACATATATTCCATATGACAAATATATTATAGATACAAGACAAGAAAAGGTAACGCCTAAACCAGACTACCCTATGCAATGAATATCTAACAAGTGGGAAACCAAAAAACAAAATGTCATTAATTAGACTTACCCAGATAACAGAGAATGCCAACCTTTCAACATCAGCACGAAGTGAACAAACATCTGGAAACCAAAATAAGATATCATTAGTCAACTCTGAAACTACAAACTGACAGTTTTCCCCAATTAAAACAGCAATATTTTGTTTGAGTTAATTCAGTATGGTACTATGCTTGCCACATAAGGATCATTAACACCTTCAGTGAGGGGTTTTGGAAGCATATCAATCCGCTGCCCAACAAGATAAACAGAGGTGCCCCTTTGTGCAGCTTCATCATCAAGAGGGGTACCAGGGTGAACAAAGTTAGTGACATCAGCAATATCTGGTCAGCCCAAGTCAAGAAAATGCATTCTGTCTATCAGTAGCACAAAGTGAACAAACACGACAAATCACCTGTCAAGGAACACAGGCTGTGACACAAGGCCAGAAGTAAATTGGTTGAAGGGTACAGACATACAACATACTAGCATAGATGATCACATATTGTGCAATAGACTGTTTGATAGCACTTTTAACAGTCTCATGCAGATGTGTGTACGCTGCATTTTTAGGATAATAAAATTGCATTCTTTGCATATTGATCAAATTCCATTTCATTACTAAGCAATAATTTTTTAAGTAAATATTAACTCAAAAGGTCACCAAGGGAGAAAACACAAGATAACTTGATCCTAAAGACTAAATAGAAGATTTACAGCGGAAACTGATAAAGGATACGGACTCCAACTTCAAAATTCCCATTTGGAAGTAGTGTGCAATGTAGTGCATCATCAATATCTCGACAACCTATATAGCAGTTGAAGCATAAGGCTTGATCCAGCTACATAAAATAGCGATATGTTGTGTATCCTGATTAAATTACCTGGTGGGTCCACACTAAAGACTCTCACATGGCGCAAGTCTTGTCTATTAGGATTACTCAAATCTTCAAGTGATAATGTCCAAGGTAAAGGTGGCAAACAAGCAAGTACTTGTGTAGAGAAAGGCCTCGTGTTGATATCATTCTCTATCAAGACAACCTGCTTCATGCATACACATCACTTAGAATGTTGCCATCAAGAATATTCTCTTACATGCAAGTATTTTTAAGGTAAATTGCAACTGCACTTGATGCAACTGTAACTTTAAGTATGCTTGCCTCTGTTTCAGTTTCTTTGTCACCAATATCTCCAATGGTTCGTACATAGTGTCCTGATGGATATCGAGACAAAACATCCCATGAATCAACCGCAACAATAATTCTTTTGTTCAAAAGATTCTCAAGCTGCCTGGTTTGAATTCGAATCTTAGGAATTCTTCGATCTTTTGAAACAAATAAAGCATGTGCAACACCCCCACTACCAGCAGGCATGGGCATCGGCTCCAAGGACCCACAGTACCTGCAGAACACCAGAACCTTACGATGTCATCTAGAGATCAAGGACCACAGTTAGAAACCTTATTCAGCACGCGTAGAGACTCACGAATTCCAATTTCGCTTGATTATACCGACAACACGTCCAATTGGACGACTAGAGACAGAAGGAGCTGATGGTCCAACTGTTGATTGTGTGGAACTGGTGTTACGAGGAGCATCATCAGCACTATTAGGGGCCAGATGGACATCTTCTTCTTCTTCTGAAAAAAATGGCAGCATTCACCAAATAAGAAAATAAAATGGGATGTGTTTCATCTTGTTCTTTCAGTACTGAGAAAATACCATCATCATCTGCTATAAATGACTTTGACTCATGCCATTGATCTTGTGGCAACAGCTCAACAGCAACTATATCACCATCAAAGGCCCTGTTCATATTTGAGCGGCCATGGATAACAATCTCATCGCCAATGCTCTCGCTTCCAACGTAAGCTTCAAATGGATTGTAACGATTAACTCGAAGCTTCCCTTGATGGTAGATTCCACACCGGAGACCAGATGTAACTTCTGACATTGGTTTGTGCTGTAATAATACCAAGCGATAAATGTCAATATGTCATCAAGAAAGCAGCTTCGAATGAGGTATAGTTATCAGCTTATCATACCTCATTGTAGATTACTTTCTTCTTGGATGGTCTATGATCTTCTACATCTTCCATGGTAACATCTCCACTAGTTGGAACCACCACCAAATCAAGCAAACCAGGCTGCGCAAGCGATCTTACATATGACTCAACTGGAACATGAAACATTTTTATTGAGGTTGTGGCTACCATAAAATCCTTTTTTCAGTATATTTGAAAAAGATTGGAGCTATAAATTAGTCATAGCATGCTAGTCCACCTGTCTCAGCATTAAGGCCTTCTTCAATAGCTTTCCTTTTGTTATCTCTGTCATTTGTAATCAGCAGAACTTTCGCGCTCTCACCAAGATGGCTTTGGTACCAACGAGCAGCAACACGAATTGCTGAATCAGGAAACTATCAATGGCTGAAAACAGATACAACTGTCCTACATATGACAGAACATGCGTGGAATCACATAACAAGGTTAGCAGAATCATCCATACCTCTGTCATTACGATCATTAGAGCTTTCCCCAACCATGTCTTTCACATAAGTATCCCTGTTTTTTGAACAAATGAGAAACTTATAATTGCAGAGGAAAGAGAAGACTGCTGCCAAGATGCAAGTTCTGATATATAAACAGCTTACATAATGTACAAGGAAGTACATGCATTTAGATTTGTAGATTGCCCCATTGTTACTTGTCAGTCAATTAGATCCTAAAAATATTGAGAATGTAACTTGATAGTTGCTGTTTTATTGCCAACACACATCACTGTGATTGATATGGAAGCCTTATTGCCTTTTTGCAAGGGACATAGACACAGATACACATTGACAATCTTGCATCATGAAAGCTGAGCGCTCTCAGACCATGGGCATTTACCGATGGCAATTTAATTCTTTCCAGGAAACTATTTGACAAGTAATTGTGAAGTCATGGTGCTTAAAGATATTTCATCAATACAGTCATGCTGAAAGTGTAAAAAATGGGGGTCCAACACTCATGTTGCATGCAAAAGGAGCATGTGGCGGCTTGAAGCAAACATCATTTGAACAAAGTCTCCAAAAAGGTAGCATCAACTTCACCTAATTTAAGGAACTCCTCAGCACTGACACTGACAAAATATGTCCACAATATCACAGGACCCAGGTGATCTTAGCTTAACCCTTGTTTTTCCAATGCTAGCAACTCGAATAACTACCCCAGCAGCTTTATAAGAACTATTCTACTGACTACAAAATTGAACCTGTAACTTTTTGGTAGACTACCGTGTGTCAGGACACCATGGTAGAATACGGACCCACCTGTGCTGCTCGTTGGCGAAAACATAGAACCTCCGTGCTTTGTTGGTGCACAGTGCCTTGATCCTGTTAAAAACCGCAAGGTTCTTATTCTTCACCTCGTCCAGCACCACTGAGAGCAGGACGACATCCTCAATCGCCGGATTCTCCAGCAAATCGATCTGCCGCAACATTTCAACTCATTATCCCTCCGCGCCCTCGACCTAAACCGCACAAGGAGGCTAAGAAGGAGACAGAGGAGCGCTTCGGTTACCTGGTGGAGCACGACGTTGGTGTCGACGACGAGGATGGCTGCCGCGGCGGCGTCTAGCTTGCGCTCCGCAGCGGCATCGCAGGCGGAGCAGGGGACGAAGCCGCAGTAGACGTCGTCGCGGAGGTAGTGCTCCCTGACGACCTGCGGAGAGGGCACGACAGCGTCAGGTAGGGTTTGGCGGAGCACCTCGAGAGGCGGTGGCGTTGCCGAGTTGTGACCTTTTGGATGCGGCCTTGCTTCGTCTTCTTCACGAAGGACTTGCTCTGCAGCATGGTGGCTAGGTCTAAGGCGTACCGCGAGGCGGCGGCGGCGAGGAGCGTGCAGGAGACGTGTACAGCGGCGGTGAGGAAAGCGGCGGAGCGGCAATGAAAAGACGTCCGTCGGCCGTCGGGGTTTAATTTGGGAATAATTTGGCCTGGTGCGAGTTCTGGCCTTCTGGGGAATGAGGACTTCTGGGCCATCTGGGCTTGGATTCGACAGTTCGACTCCGTCCGCGAAATGCGTCGGTTCCATATGCTTCGTGCCAAAGCCCATTGCCAGAATACTATTTCCGGGGCATGTTTGTGGAACACGAAAATTTTTCTCCGTTCTTAGTTTTTTGCAAAATTTATGTGAAATTTCTATGTTCCAAATGGTTCAGTCTCTTTCAATAGGCAACAAAAGAATAGGCGTCGGTTCCAAATGGTTTTCGGTGGCACCAATGGTCTTTCCTTTTTTTTTCCTACCGATGATCATATAGCTATAACCATCCACATAACACTATAACATTATTTTTCATGTATTTTGAACACATCCTAATGGGCTCCTCTCCTCAACATGACGGAGGTGGGACATCTTGAAATTAATGAAGTTAGTACAATCACACCATTGTCAATGAGCACCTTAATCTGCCAAAGAAAGAACACTCAGCCCAAATAATATATAATCACACGTGATGAGTCTCTGGGGAGCAAGTCCCATTGAAAATTTTAACTATTTAAGCTCCACTGCTTTTGCATTTTTTTATGTTTTTGTATTTATCTAGGCCAAACATTATTACCATTATGTGTTTTCTATAATAATAGTGATCAGCTTAAATAAAACTATATACGGTAATTATTTCAAGTTGTATCATGAAAAAAAAAAGTGAATGTACATCTCTTTAATTCATATATAAACTATATACGATGGTCGCACCAAAACTTAGATTGCATTGGACATGTTGCCTATATAATAGCCCTTTAATTCATATATAAACTATTCACGTTTGTCATTACCAGTGGTGAATCTACATCTAAACTAATAATAATAAAGAAGTAGTCCTTTGTATGTTTCTAAATTTTCATACCACCGTTAAATCAATCTACCGACTTTTAGCATATATGTCTTATATTATGACACTAACCCGTACGAGAGTATGGGGTAATTGACTAGATGTTGCAGAGAATTGGAGATGATCAGTGGCATGTGTAGCTTTTATCCTCTTCTAATTTTTGAACATCTGTTCCAACTTGTGTGGGGGTGGATGGGGGACGACTATGACAAAAGATGATTTTAATAGTACAAAAATATAAAATGGCTTAAATACATGGCTGAAAACGGAAAAATCGCGCAAGGTTACGACCCCAGGGAAAACAAGTGGCTAGCAAGTTGTCATAGAAGGAAGATGAGTAGATGACGACAGCACCATTTCTGAAATATGGCCGCCATCCGCTAACTGCTAACATGAGAAAACCAACACTGGAGTGGAGGACGGCGAGCAATCACACAAACCAGCGCATGCACATGCACCTTAGCCTGTCCTTCATGTACAAAAATACTGATCACTCGATGAAACATATCTGCCTACTTCTGAATACTGATGGCCCCCAAGACACGGATCACACGCGACACACAAAAAAGGCCGTCGTCCCGATCAATCGAAATGACAAAGAAGATTAGCCTAGCCCCCAAGCTGCAAGCCCCCGTGCTAGTAGCTGCGACCCACACAGGCTCCGGTAGCACGCGGGGACAAAGAGACGAAGCAGAGCGTGGATGGAGATATTTGCCGCGCTCCCTACTACTGCCTCGCAACTCGCAAGCCGACCACACATGGGATTATCGCCCGGCGCAACGGGTGGCTGCGGCGCACGCAATCGCCTTATCCTACGCCCCGCGGCCCCCGGCCGTCCCGAGGCCACAAGCACAGGCAGTGATCCCGGCGCCTCCTCGCTCGTGGTCCTCGGCCACGACGACCCCGCCACAGCGCATATATACAGAGCACCACCGCGCCGGCTCGGTTCCGTCTGGCCACCAGGCAGAGCATCGATCGGCGTTCACCACCAGCGGCGCGCCATGGCCACCCACGCTGCTCTCGCCGCCTCGCGCATCCCCACCAGCGCCCGCCTGCACAGCAGGGCGGCGGCGTCCCGGCAGGTACGTACGTTGGCGTGCGGCCGGGTCGAGTTCGTCGGCGAACATTTCCATCTTTCTCACGACGGATGCATGCGCACTGGCTGATGAACGCCGGCCGGCTGGTCTGATGTGGTCTCGCTAATGTGCGTGCGCAGAGGGTGGACTTCAGCGACTTCTCCGGGCTCAGGCCGGGATCATGCTGCGTCAGCACCGCCGCGAGGGAGGCGTCCTTCTCCGACGTGCTTGGTGCGCAGCTCGTCGCCAAGGTACGTGCATCGAGATCACACGTTCATGTGTATATGTGCTTTTTTTGTAGCGTAAGGAAATAATCTAGTGCCAGTTTAGTAGAAATTAGATGCACTCGGATACTGGGGGAGGTTGTGGCCTCTCTGCTCTGACAAGGCCCAGGGCTCGTTTTCTTCTTTATTAGAAAGGCTTGTTGCTGTTTGCTTTCATGCAAATCCCCAGTGATGTAAACCTGTTATTCGCTTTCTATAAAAGTAGATATACCTTTTCAAATAAAAAGAAAGGAAGAAAATAGTAGCCAGACACAGACCATGGAACAGGTGAACTATCCGAAGTTAAGTCAAATTCACCATATACGTCATGCGGTCTAGCTTGCAAAACATTGTAGATTCTGCAGACAGAGTAGAGTTTGAAGAAAGTGGGATAGGAGGCTTGATTAGCCTTTTGTGTATAGTTGCCGGCTCTTATCAGTTCTTTTGATGAAAGAGAATTAAGAGTAGATCCAAGCAAGGGTAGCACTGCTAGATTTATTATGGGTACTCACAAGGTGTAGCTCTGCTAGATTAATCATGGGTGTGATGATCCACATATACAGCTTACAATCCAAATTAGTCCTTTTAAAATTTATAAACTACTAACTAGTGTATATATAGTGTGTTCTCCTAATACGACATATCAGTGGTATCGTAATACATTTCGGTTATCTTCTGTATGAGTGACAGCTTGATCTGTTCATCTGCTGAAGAATCGCGTGGGGATATTGTTGTGTCAACGGATGGTTAACAAAAAACCCTGTAATCACAGAATCGTAGCAGAGCCCAAATTAAGTACTCTAATTAACCATGGCTCAGATATTGAACAACCCACACATGAGTATAACGACACGCCTGTCATGCTAGTTGTGTTCGCATAACCATGTATAGAATAGAATCGGACAGTGAGGATGTTCCGTCCCAGTTTTGACTTGAACATACAGATTCTGGGTTCATTCAGGTTACATGGATATGTATATGCCACTGACTGCACGCGGTCCTGAATTTCTGCTTGTTATTAGTTGGTTAGTTAGTAACATATCATCTTCTGAATTCCTGATCAATAAATAACCTGTGACGGCATGCATGCAGGCCAGCGGAGAGAACGCGGTGAGGGCGCCCGCTGAGGCGAAGCTGAAGGTGGCGATCAACGGGTTCGGCCGCATCGGCCGGAACTTCCTCCGGTGCTGGCACGGCCGTGAGGACTCCCCGATCGACGTCGTGGTCGTCAACGACAGCGGGGGCGTCAAGAACGTACGTGACGCGACGCCATTTCAACCGAACGAGACCGCGCCCGTCCTCGAGACTAGCTCTTGCTTGTTGCCGCGATCGATCGAACTCTGACGACAGAAGAAACTCTTTTTAATATAATTTCAGGCGTCTCACCTTCTCAAGTACGACTCGATGCTCGGCACCTTCAAGGCCGACGTCAAGATCGTCGACGACACGACCATCAGCGTGGACGGCAAGCCCATCATGGTCGTCTCCAGCAGGGACCCCCTCAAGCTCCCATGGGCTGAGCTTGGCATCGACATTGTCATCGAGGTACGTACGTACACAGGCACATGACATTACGTCATTGCCTCCGATGCAAAGTGGCCATTACATACATGATCAAGCTTATCATACTCTGCTCAACCATGACATGTGATGTGAAGGGTACCGGAGTCTTCGTCGACGGCCCCGGCGCCGGGAAGCACATCCAGGCCGGCGCGAAGAAGGTCATCATCACCGCTCCTGCGAAGGGCGCCGACATCCCGACCTACGTCGTCGGTGTCAACGAGGGCGACTACTCCCACAGCGTGGCCAACATTATCAGGTACTGCATATAAAGGTCCAGTGCTTTTGAACCACGTACACACGGCTCTGCATCCCCATCCTGCAGGGGTGTCCATATATATATATATATATATATATATATATATATATATATATATATATATATATATATACATGCATATTCATTCGCATGTATGGAACTGATCTGTTGTTGCTTGCATTGCAGCAACGCTTCCTGCACGACCAACTGCCTCGCGCCATTCGTCAAGGTCTTGGACGAGGAGTTCGGTGAGTACTCATCCGTAGTGCTCTGTTCCCTAGCTAGCTGACCATTACTACGTTACAGTACTGGGATGGTCTCCATGTACACTGACTCCTCTAATTAATACGACGATGCAGGGATCGTGAAGGGCACCATGACGACGACGCACTCGTACACCGGTGACCAGAGGCTGCTGGACGCGTCCCACCGCGACCTGCGGCGGGCCCGCGCGGCGGCGCTGAACATCGTGCCGACGAGCACCGGCGCGGCCAAGGCCGTGGCGCTGGTGCTGCCGCAGCTCAAGGGGAAGCTGAACGGCATCGCGCTGCGGGTGCCGACCCCGAACGTGTCGGTGGTGGACCTGGTGATCAACACGGAGAAGAAGGGCATCACGGCGGACGACGTGAACGCCGCGTTCCGCAAGGCCGCGGGCGGCCCGCTCAAGGGCGTCCTCGACGTCTGCGACGCGCCGCTCGTGTCCGTCGACTTCCGCTGCTCCGACGTGTCCTCCACCATCGACTCCTCGCTCACCATGGTCATGGGCGACGACATGGTCAAGGTCGTCGCATGGTACGACAACGAGTGGGGCTACAGGTGAGACTGAGATCGTCTATATCGAATTGAATGAAGCTGCTACTAGAATAATCGAACAACAAATTAAAAAGGATCGGCTTCCGCTAGCTGATGATCTTGTTCGCTGCCTAAAATTCTGAACGCGTGTGCTTATGCAGCCAACGTGTGGTCGACCTGGCGCACCTGGTGGCCGCCAAGTGGCCCGGCGCGGCGACGGCCGGCAGCGGCGACCCTCTGGAGGACTTCTGCGAGGAAAACCCCGCGACCAAAGAGTGCAAGGTGTACGAAGCATGAGGTTCTTGTAGGCCTGGCAGCTAGCTGGGGCCGTTCCGTTCAGAAGCCGATGTAATGAGACACATACTGCTACTGCTGCTGTGTAGTAAATTACGCTCGATCAGGGGCAGGATAATTTTATTCCGGTGTTGTTCGATAGAGAATATACTACAGGTTGGTTTGCCGAGAGAGACATATATAGCATCACAGTCACAGATGGACCGTTTTCCTGTGAGGTGTAATCACTGAACTCGCAGAGACTGCAAAAATTCGTTTTCTGTTGGGTTTTTGGTGCTGCTGTTCTATGCTTCAATTTGTGGCCGGCGGGGCGTGTTCGTTCCGTCGTGACGTCTCAAATGGTGACTGGTGATACCGTGTCGACTGTCGACCTTTTATGATCTGGGTTTAATCACTTCGCTTGTGGCAAAACGCATTCTCGGGAACGAAAACGGATTGCGGCAACTTGTTGAACATGCCGCAATCACAAGTCAACTTCAGTTTCTATTTCTACTACTCGGCAAAAAAAAAAAAAAAAAAACTCGATGGAAAGCCGTGAACAGACGATAAGAACGCACCAGGTGACCTAATCAATCCCTGAGCTTGCCATCAAACGAAGACGCCATGCTGCGTCGGCGCGGCAGCGGCACTGATCTCAATTGGGCGTCGAAAAAACCCAGTGCGACGCACGCGCTTGCCGCCGCCCACCGGCAACGGCAACCCGGCAGAAAGAGAGCGAGGCGCTTGCCCATAACTTTCGATCTCGAGCCACCAGCGCATCATTCATGATGAAACAAAAAAGTCAGTGAAAAAATTAGTGTTTTTTGGTAAATGGTGACGAAATTCAGTGGTTGTTTTTGTTTTTGTGAGGCTTATACCTAGGGATGAAACTGAAAATGGAAATTTTACGTTTATTTGGGCTCGCTTTTGGTATTTCTCATACCTGGAATATTTGATAAAATAGAAATGAAGATAATTTTAGTATCTTCCCGCTGTATATATGAAATTTCTAGGATTTTGCCAATAATTACCACCGGCCAAATTACTGTTCTCCCTTCCTATGCAACTCCACCAAGTTAAACCACTCAAACATAGTATGTTTTTAATCTCAAGAAACCCTCTCCATCAATGTATAATGAAAATCATGTACTCCCTCTAGTTTTAAAAAATGGATGGTTTGCGTGCAATCAACGTAGTTTAGCCTTAGGTATTTAAAAATACCTTTTCAAATATTTTGATTCACATTTTGAAATTGGCATGATTAGATTCGTCTTCAATAATACTATATTAGTTTCAAAACATTACACACTTATATTTCGAATCTATGTACTATGATTAATCAATGGTTAAAGTGATGTTTTGGTGACCATGTCGATGTCTGAAACATCCATTATTTTGATACTAGAGGGATTATCAATTTTGACCCAAAATTAGTCATAAACATACTTATAGTGTCCAAAAGTTATGTCAATTTTTAGTAGTCGAAATCCCTACCTAATATTGTGGTAATGGTCTAATTCTTTTATTTATTTATATAATACTGATTTCGTACTTGTTTTTTGGCAATACCAAATTAAATTTATTTTTTCACAAGAAACTAACATAGAACTACAAATGATTTTAGGTCTTTTCTAATTGTTTAGTATCTATTTGTAATAATGATTGATTTAGGTAAAGTAAAATTCGAGGCGGTCCATACCGAAAAGTCAAGGACCCAAGCCCACCGGCCAAGCCTCCCCGAGTCAGCACCACGTCTCGGGCTGCCCGCCTTCGTCCCGGTCTGGCTCGGTGCCTCCCCCACCACCACACCTCTGCATCGACGACGACTCCTTCGCTCGCTCGACAGCAAAGCGGCGTCCTTCCTCCACCACCGTTCCCTCCCTCACGAACAGCGGCGACGGTTCCCCGGTAAGGTTCTCCGTGCTCGCCCATGCCAGTCTCCTCGATCTGATCCTATCGAAGCAAATCCTCTCCAGAAATTCCTCTTTTTAGCCGCAAGCCGCAGCCATTGAGCAATAATAGCAACGTCTGTTTCGACTTTTCATGCGCTAGTTCCTTCCATTAATTGCAGCCTCATCCGTCTCTCTTAATTAATTGCGCTAACTAATTTCTCCGATAGCGTTGCTTTACACCCTCTTTCTGTAATTTTTTTAACGGTGAAAATTCCTTCTGGTACCTCGAATGCAAATTAATCGTGATGTTTTCTTCCTTCTGGCTTTGATCGTAGAACCAGAGATCTGCATTTTTCAGATGGACTGTAGCCAATGCAATCTTATTCTTTCCATTGCAGATTGACTTGAGGAGACATGAATGGAAGCGTGCAGCCGGGGACCCCGCCGGACAGCCCCTCGATGAACGCCGGCGCTGGCAAGCCGCCGCGCCACCACCTCACCTCGATTCGCCACTGCGCTAGCAGCATGCGCATCGCCGCCGCCGCGTCATCCGACTACGTGAGCATCCGCAGCCCAACAACTCGTTACGGGGAGGAATCCCTCGCTTCGCACGCGCGATTAAAAGGCTTTTATGCCCGCGCCCCGCGGCCGTTGTTCGTGCACCGCAGGGCCTGGATTTGGGGACGCTCAGCTTGATCTCACCCACGGACGTCCGGCCTGGGTTCCTGCCCGTGTTCCGATCGGGGAGCTGCGCTGAGACTGGGCCCAAATCCTATATGGAGGACGAGCACGTCTGTGTGGACAACCTCATCGAGCACCTCGGGGGGCGCGCCGCCGGCATCCCTGCCCCGGGCGCCTTCTACGGGGTGAGTTCTCGTTGGCATGACAGGTTCCATTCACGTAAGTATGGGGATGGTGGTGTACGTACATATGCAGTTGACCTTTAATTTCTCTTCTTGAACGGGCAAGCTGGTGGTGAACTGGTGATGATATAGTCAGTCTGAATGCCTGATGGGGTTACTTTTATGGTAATCATTGTAAAAAAAGGACTTAGCTTAATAATCCTACAAAAGAAGAAGACCTGTTGGGAACTACAGGTTTTCTTGGTGCTTATGATGTTTGCACAATGGCAGTTGCTTCATTTCTGTTTCCATGTTTCGTAAAAGGAAGTGTGCCTATGTGCCATTATCAAAGTGCAGCAAGAACTATCCAGGGGCTGAATTGTAGTGCCATTTGCTTACAGGTATTTGATGGGCATGGCGGTACTGATGCAGCATGTTTTGTTCGAAAGAACATACTCAAATTCATTGTTGAAGATATACATTTCCCCAGTAACATTGAGAATGCAATAAGGGGTGCATTTGTGAAGGCTGATCATGCACTAGCAGATTCACATTCCCTTGACAACAGTTCTGGAACGACTGCACTGACAGCCCTTATATTTGGCAGGTGAATTTGTATGCTATTTCATAAAAAAACGCTTCTTTTGTTGAATCCATTCATAAAAAAATTGCTTGATGATTGTCTTGCGAATCTGTGGTCTCCAATAAGTGCTGGGATCTGTTTGTCTAGAAAATGTACAATGAACGTGTGAAATCAGCATCTCTTGCTTGTCATATTTCAGATCAACTTTGTGTTCCATAAAGATTTCATAAAGATTAACTGTTACCATCCTTGTCACTGAGTAAATCGATTGAAGAACTGACATATTTCTTTTCAAAGTTTATCAGAAGTATGATCACTGTTCTAAAAGCTGATGACGCTACAAGTACAACACGTGTTTATTTTATTTTTTTCTCCAAACCTTTCATAACGTCTTTATTTAGTTCTATTCTTTTGGATCTTCGGCTAACTTTTCCGTGTAACTACACTGCAGGACCCTGTTTGTTGCGAATGCAGGTGATTGTCGAGCTGTTTTAGGGAAAAGAGGTAGAGCAGTGGAACTATCAAGAGACCATAAACCCAACTGCAAGAGTGAGAAGATTAGAATTGAAAAGCTAGGCGGTACTGTTTTTGATGGCTATCTTAATGGTCAGCTAGCAGTAGCAAGGGCACTTGGAGATTGGCACATGAAAGGCCCGAAAGGCTCAATTAGCCCTCTGAGTGCAGAACCTGAGCTGCAGGAGATTGTACTTTCTGAAGAAGATGAATTCTTGATAATAGGGTGTGATGGGCTTTGGGACGTGATGACCAGTCAGTGCGCTGTGACAATCGTAAGGAAAGAACTGATGCAGCATAACGACCCAGAGAGATGCTCAAGCGAGCTAGTTCAGGAAGCACTGAAACGGGATAGTTGTGATAACTTGACTGTAGTGGTTATATGTTTCTCATCCAATCCACCCCCTCAAATCGAGATCCCAAGATACAGAGTACGAAGAAGCATTTCCTTGGAAGGGCTGCATTTACTCAGAGGAGCTCTGGACAGTAATGCCTGATCTCAGACCATTCTTCTACTAGCTGTTTCTTGTTTCTGCATAAAATTTTGATCGAATAAGTCCTATATATCTACAATTTTCCTGAGAGGTTTTAGGCTAACCATTGGCAGAGTTGAGGTATAATTTATCTGTATCGGCGGGCAAAATTTATTGTCAACAATCATTTTTTCCTGCTGCATAATAAAGGTGCAATTGTCACATAGTTGATCAGATGTCCCATGCTGCTCCTTTCAGAAAACACATATCGCCGTAGCGTTGGATTTCTACTTAGCTCAGCTGATAAGACATGGGAAGTTCCTCATTCGTTAACCGATCATCCCTGCTATTGTATTCTTATGACACTGCTCCCCTCGTTTATTAAAGCTTTAACCCCAGCAAAGAGGATGTAAATATAGATACGCAATTGGAGATATGTGCATCTGATTTTAGATATGCTATTAGAGTTAGTCAGGTGGCTCTTTGTTGAAAGGTGAAAAACAAATATAGCTGAGATGTCTTTAACTTTTCTCTTGTCCGAGTTTTATCTGTTATAAGTCTATATTGGTCCCAGTTGGGTGGTTGGATCAATGTTTTGCTAATTTGCTTAGATAACAATCAACCAAAGGGAGCATGGTGACCGACCTGATTTCCAATCAGATGCTTCCATGACAGGATAAACTTCACCTTTTAGGCTGTATATGACTACGCAGCTACTACTAACTCTGACTAATGAACCATGTGTTTCCTTGTGCCCCGAAAAAAAGGGGAAAAAAAAATCTACCAGTGGCTATCCCCTCAATATCAATTGATGCAAAAAGCCAAAAACTCTGTAACGGGACGCAGTTGGTCACCATGGTTTTATGTTGACTCACCAACCCAAGGATGCCTGGTCAGAAACAATGAAATTAAGACCACTGGAAATGCAGTACTATGCATAAAAATTGTACTATCAGAATGGCTTGTGTTTTATTCCAGCTAGACTAGACACCGGTTTGGTAGATTACCATGACAGCACTTTGCATTGTGACTGCTATTCTTCTCTTCCACTTCTGCGCAAGCTGAAGCGTAGATTGCCGGCTGGCACTTGCAAATCATGCACGCAGCAGTGAAGACTGAAGAAGATAACCTTTCGCATGCTGCACCAGGACAAGTGGACAATGGACACGGGGGTCGTTGACAGTGAAGCCTGTGGCGTAGACCGCCTCGCGGTCTCGCCGAGTGGATGGTTAGGATGGATGTGTGGCTTTGCCGTCGCCCGTGGCCGTCGGCACGCGCTGCAGTACAAGTGTACAACTGAAAGTCGCCACAGTACACGCTGTGGCCTCGCGGCCCTGGCCTGAAGTACAAGCCACCAAGCGCAGCTCTTTTGCATGTGTACTGCTGCTAGTACTACTGCAGCGAGGGAGCGTTGCTGAATCAGTACACCTGTGGCTGCCGCCGAGTGCCTACAAATAGGCCACCGGTGCTTCCTGACTCGCCAAGCCATGGCCATGTGCCCATGTTAGCTCAAGCTCAAGCATTTCCTTTCTAGGATAGGATAGGATCAAGGTTAGTTTCTTGGCTGTAGCAGCAGCAGTGGAAGGGGCATGCAGAGGAGCAGGAGGCTTTGTTGGAAGCCGACTCTGCTTTCCTCGCCCGCTCTCCTGTGCCTGCCTCTTCCATTCCTTCTGCTACGCTATATATGCTCGCAGGTGACGGAGCTCAGAAGTCAGAAGACGCAATCCAGGTACTGCATTGTTGCTTCTCAGACATTTCTGAATCTTTAGCAGGTGGAATGGCATGTAGAGCTCCAGTATTACAGATGTATGCAACTACCGCTGTTATTCTGTTAAAATGGTTTGGGGGCAACAATGTGCAAGTAGTATAATGCCTACCAGCAGGTGGGGCTGCATTCTCAAACTTTGCAATCGAAAATCCTTTCCCTTTTTTAAAAGAAAAAAAAATGAAATGCAAGTGCGTGGAAGGACATCAATTAGCAGTTCATTTTCATTTCGCCCCATCCAGCTGCTTCATCTTACAGGGAGTCAGAATGTGCAAATGATTCACTAGCAGTATACTCTGTACTTATAGTTTCATCCATTTACTTCTATAACCTTGCCGCATTTTGTTTAGACCATATCCATGTTCTGAAGTCTGAACACCTGACAGGGAGAAAACGCAGCTTCCTCTTGAACTACCGATCCAGTTTCTCAAGACTGCAAAGGCAACCGCATGGACATAATAGTCAAGGAAGGGGGAAAATTTAAACAACTAGTTATATGATCATAGATACTGTACTATTGCTGAACATCTTCATGCATCTAAATAAATAAAATACTAGTAGTAGTAGTATATTGCCGAAGAACAACATGTCGTCTTGGTCACCTGCAATTGCGCGGTACAGTCCAGAAAGCCGAATGTTTCTCGTCGCGCGGCAGCGCCACAAACCTCCTCCAGTCTTGGAGCATGGCGTTGAGGTCGCTGATCTTGCGTCTCAGTCCGATGCAGCAGTTGGCGTGCATGGTGCAGACCCTGCTCATGTTGCGGCTGGGCTCGCAGAGGCCGCCAAAGAGGTCGGTGCTGAGGAACTTGATCCTGACGCCGAGCTCTGCGACGTAGGGGTCGCGCTTGATGGCGTTGAGCACGTCCTGGTCGTGCAGCCCCGGGTGGCGCTCCCTCGCCGCGTACCAGAACCTGTACAGCTCGATGGTCTCCGTGTTGGAGCGCACGTACGCGAACCCGCCGTTGGGCGCGTTGCTCAGGTCGTCCGGGTCGCCGGTGAAGTGGTCACACGCGATCTGGAAGTCGCCGTCCGGGTAGAAGTGCGGCACCGGGTTCCTGAACCACACGATGTCCGTGTCCTGACGATGAAACATGCAGAGTTCAGAACTGATAATGCGTGTACATTGTGCAACAGTGCAGGTCACCGTGCGAAAAGTTTGTGCTACTATTAGAATAGAACGTACTTAATTACCGTGAACACGAAGCTGAAGCCTTTCTCTAGAACCTGCCTGAGGAAATCGATCCTCCTCCACATCATCTTGAGGTAGCCGTCGGTCATGAAGTTCTTCTGCCCGGAGAAGTCGACACCGGCGGTGACGAGGGCGAAGCAGTGGCGGTGTATCCGCCGGCAGCGCGCGTGCGCCGTGGTGTCCAGCGACACGATGATGAGGTGGTCCTGGAGCTCCCTGGTGCTCTCGCCGGTCCGGAAGCTCTCCAGGAAGACGTCCAGCACGGAGCCGGGCTCCGACCACGCCGAGTTCAGCGTCGTCAGGATCACCGTGTCGTTGGGCATCGCGGCCGCCCTCAGGACGCGCTCCAGCCTCGCGTCCTCGCTGTCCTGCTCATGCTCCTGCGTGCAGCAAGCGCAAGCGCGTCAGGCAGGCAGTTATGAATTATGATCTGCCGAGACGGGTAGCCTCCCTCTGTTCACGCGCCATTCCATTGTTGCACAAAGCAACGACAATGGCGTCAACATCACCATGCATGTTGAAATAACATGGGCAAATGGCATGTCGGCTACATATAGAAGTACTGTGGAATTTTTTTGCATGCTTCGACTGGAAGGTAAGGCTTAATTTCCAGAAAAACGCGAGGCTGACGCTGACTAGTACATACTCTATAGAGCCATCTTACTAAGTCAAGAGCTACTCCTCCTAAATAAAAGAAAACAAAGTAAAAGTGCAGAGGAAAGGTACTCCTCCATGATATACTCCAGGGAGTAGTAAATCTTCAACTAGTCCTAGTGGTTTATACTGCGGGGAGGGAATTGTGATAAGCACTTCATCGGTTCACCATGTCTTGTGATCTGATCAGCAAAAATATCTAGCATTGAGTTGCGCTTGTGCAGTCGATCAATTAGACGTTTGGACTGCATTTCTCTTTTTTTTTTTCGTTTTCTTTTGGAGCAAAAATAATCTGTCAAATATGAATCTAATCAAATCGAGGTCGTCTAAGAACTAGAAACGAAGAAGATCAGAACAAGCGGGCTGCTAGCTTTTCGGCTGGCCATGCCCCGTTGCCGAGTAATGCAACTGAAACACTGAACCGTACCACCGTATTTCTTGCAAAATGGAGAGGCAGTTCTCCAATGCAACTTGAAAAACTGAATCGTACTACCATTTCTTGCAGAATGGAGGAATTTGCAGTCGTGTGACGTAGTACTCACCAGTTCCACGTCGCCGCGCGGGTCGCCAAGCCACCATGGCACGGCGGCGGCGACGACACCAGGCCGCAGGAGCACGTCCGCCGGCGGCGCTACGGCGTGGTACAGCACGAGGCACGGGAGCGCGACGGCCGCCAGGAACAGCACCGCCTTGACCGCCCTCCTCGCCTCCGCACCGGCGACGCCTCCTCCAGGACCCTGCTGGTCATCAGGAGAGGCGCCGGCGCCGGCGTCGTCGTCCGTGGCGGCGCACTTCACCGGCAGTAGTGGAAGCGGCGCGGCCATTTGTGCCCGAGGAAACGCAGGAAATTAGGCCAAGATCCGGGCTGGTGCCAATTCGCGCGGGTTCGTCGGCATGGTGGTGTGCCAATATGGCAGTATGGCACGGGCCGGGCGTGTAATATGGGAGGGAGTACTGGAGTAGGAGTACGAGATTGCGCGTCGTCGACTCCTGGTGGCGCATGGATGCGTCCACCTTTACTTCACCACAGATCTGTGTGTGCTAGTATAGGAGAACGAATGACGGTTCCAAATGCCGAACTTTGCGTTACACTGAGCTGATGAAGAAAATTAGCAGCGCCGGTACGGTGCCGTGGGCCGACTGAACATGCATCGTGGGCTGAATGAGACAATTTTTACATGTGGACGAGATATTTTACCAAGATCCACCTTTACATGTAGATGCTATGCACAATCGGATGAAATAAGCTGTACTAGATCTTTTTTATATAGAAAGCTAAACAATTTGAAATCTGCTACATTGTGTTAAAAACATGTTTGAAATTAGGACCGGAAAATATCATCGTCGTGGCAGTCAGAGGTAACTAGTGCGTGCTACATTATTTTTTTTAAAAAAAATGTTTATTCAGGCCATAGAGAAGATTGTCTGGCGACCAATATGCAATGACAAGTATTAGATTCATTGACAAACTGCATATAATAATAATAAAAATATCCAAAATGATGATAAAAAATATTGAATTATACCGGGAAGAATCGCGTCGCAGGGCAATACTCGGTTCGTTGCCATATTATGTGCTGATGAGGAGGGATGAGGATCCGATCCATCGGTGTTGACAGCCCTTGTTGCCCGGGCGCCCGCACCTGATTAGGGCGGCCTGCTGGTTTTTTGTTGGACGATACACTGAGCGCGTGCGACGGCGGTGCGAACTGGGGGAGGGAGGGGTCGTATGGTGTGTATGGACATACTTGGTCAGAGAGACAGGGGGTACGAAGAGATAGAGATGAACACAACACCCTTTTCTGTTATTCTGTTGTATAAATATATAAACGGGACGCCTCCCACGTCGTCTATCTTCTACCAGCGCGCACCGAGGTTTTGGCCACGGGAGAGGGTTTTGCCGCGCAAGGATGGCCTCCTCCATGGAGGACACCCAGCGTCTTGACCAGATCAAGACTGAATCCGTTGATTTGGTTGGTGGATTGCAAACTCAATCTTTCTATTTTCGATTCGATCGAATTTATTGATTCGCTCAGATCTAGTGCCGTGTGTTCTTCATTTGTGCAGTCTAATTATGTATCCACTACTGCTTTGCAGGAGAACATCCCTATGGATGAGGTGTTCGACATACTCAGATGCACTCCCAAGGGCCTTACCACCGAAGAGGGGCAGTCACGCATCAGCATATTTGGCCCCAACAAACTAGAGGAGAAAAAGGTAAAGATGCTTTCTTGTTCTGTTTTTTTTTTTTGTTGCGTAATCCGATCATCTAGATCTGAAAAGAAAAAAAGATATGCATCACTGGTTGTTTGTTATACAGGAGAGCAATGTGTTGAAGTTTTTAGGGTTTATGTGGAACCCGCTGTCGTGGGTGATGGAGATGGCTGCTATCATGGCCATCGCGCTCGCCAACGGAGGCGGCAAGCCCCCGGACTGGCAAGATTTCGTCGGCATCGTGTGCCTCCTCCTGCTCAACTCCAGCATCTCCTTCTTCGAGGAGCACAACGCCGGCAGCGCCGCCAAGGCGCTCATGGCAAACCTCGCGCCCAAGACTAAGGTGCTCCGTGACGGCCGCTGGAGCGAGGAGGACGCCGCTATCCTCGCCGGGCGACGTCATCAGCATCAAGCTCGGCGACATCATCCCGGCCGACGCCCGCCTGCTCGAGGGCGATCCGCTGAAGATCGACCAGTCGGCGCTCACCGGCGAGTGCCTCCCGGTCACCAAGAGCCCCGGCAACAGCGTCTACTCGGGATCCACGTGCAAGCAGGGCGAGATCGAGGCCGTCGTCATCGCCACCGGCGTGCACACCTTCTTTGGGAAGGCGGCGCACCTCGTCGACAGCACCAACCACGTCGGCCACTTCCAGAAGGTGCTCAGATCCATTGGCAACTTCTGCATCGCCACCATCGCCATCGGCATATTCGTCGAGGTCATCGTCATGTACGCCGTCCAGCACCGCCGGTACCGCGACGGCATCGACAACCTCCTGGTGCTTCTGATCGGCGGCATCCCCATCGCCATGCCAACGGTGCTCTCCGTCACCATGGCGATCGGCTCCCACAGCCTGTCGTTGAAGGGCGCCATCACCAAGCGCATGACCGCCATCGAGGAGATGGCCGGCATGGACGTGCTCTGCAGCGACAAGACCGGCACGCTCACACTGAACAAGCTCAGCGTCGACCGCAATCTCATTGAGATCTTTGCACCGGGCGTTGAAAAAAAACGATGTTGTCTTGTTCGCCGCCAGGGCATCGAGGGTCGAGAACCAGGACGCCATCGACGCCGCCATGGTTGGCATGCTGGATGATCCCTGGGAGGCCAGGGAAGGCATCGAGGAGGTGCACTTCCTCCCCTTCAACCCCGTCGACAAGCGAACTGCCCTAACCTACATTGACCTCGCCGACGGCAGCTGGCATCGTGTTAGCAAGGGTGCTCCGGAACAGGTTCGTTGCCATGCCTTCCTCGTCACCGTCATCGTATATATTTCTTCTTTTCATGCATGGATTGCATTGTGTCGATGTTATTACTTATTTGGAATGTATCTGTATGACTTTAGATCTTGGCCCTCTGCAACTGTGGAGATAACATCAAGAACACGGTTCACATTGTGATCGACAAGTACGCCCAGCGTGGCCTTCGGTCTCTCGCAGTAGCAAGACAGGCATGATTTATTTTCAGAACACACAGTAGTAGTCGATTACTACTCGATATCTGTGTTTGTTTTGCTTGTGTCCCAATAATGTTTATCTTGCTTTCCTACAGAAAGTGCCAGAGAAGAACAAAGAAAGCCCTGGAGACCCTTGGCAATTCGTCGGCCTGCTCCCTCTCCTTGACCCGCCGAGGAAAGACAGTTCAGACACCATCAAGCAAGCCCTAAACCTCGGTGTCAACGTGAAGATGATCACCGGTACATTTCTGCCTTTCATGATCACCGGTACCCTGCATGACTGAGAAGTTGTTCAGGCTGACATGAGTCTTCCATGGTGGCACCCTTCCCCTGCAGGTGATCAGCTCGCCATTGCCAAGGAAACCGGCAGACGGCTAGGGATGGGCACCAACATGTACCCGTCGTCATCTCTGCTTGGGAAGAACAAAGATGAAGCCACTGCCTCGATCCCTTTGGACGAGTTGATCGAGAAGGCTGACGGCTTTGCCGGCGTCTTCCCAGGTGAGCATGCGGCATGCATTGCACACAGGCACTTCACTGCACTTGTATTTGCTTGGATGGTTTACTCAGTCTGAAGGTACTGTATTTTTTTTTTTATCAGAGCACAAGTATGAGATCGTCAAGAAGCTGCAGGAGATGAAGCACATTTGCGGAATGACCGGAGATGGTGTGAACGACGCGCCTGCGTTGAAGAAGGCGGATATCGGAATCGCCGTTGCTGGTTCTACTGATGCAGCAAGGAGTGCATCTGATATTGTGCTTACTCAAGAAGGACTCAGCGTCATCATCAGTGCAGTGCTCACCAGCAGGGCCATCTTCCAGAGGATGAAGAATTACACTGTAGGCATTCCTTTTATAACAAAAGTCGCTCTTTGCAAGAATGAGCTAAAAGATTATAATTCTGACTGTAGCTCCTTCTGTTTCCTATCTATACAGATATATGCGGTGTCGATAACTATTCGTATCGTGGTAAGTTATTTTTTCCTCTGAGGCCTTGCAAGAATCCACATATCACACCGTTATACTCGTTTGAAATTCCTTATCTGTTGTCTGTGTGCAGCTTGGCTTCCTGTTGATTGCACTGATCTGGAAATTTGATTTCTCACCGTTCATGATTCTGGTCATTGCCATTCTGAACGATGGTAGGCTCACTTTGCACAGCTTGAGAGGATGTTAGGAATACCAATTGTATCTAATATTTATATGATGATTTTTGTTGCTGTATGATTCCAGGCACTATCATGACTATCTCAAAGGACAGAGTAAAGCCATCCCCACAGCCTGATAGCTGGAAGCTGAATGAGATATTTGCCACGGGCATCGTGTACGGAACCTACATGGCAGTCATGACTGTGGTATTCTTCTGGGCCATGAGGAGCACCGACTTCTTCTCGGTAAGTAAAGTATTTTGTCATCTTCATTCATGATCAATCAATTGATCCAGATTACTAAGTATTGATCACGCAAACATGCTGCTGTTGCAATGCAGAACACATTCCACGTGAGATCGCTGCGTGGCAGCGACGAGGAGATGATGTCGGCCCTGTACCTGCAAGTGAGCATCATCAGCCAGGCCCTCATCTTCGTGACGCGGTCGCGCGGCTGGTGCTTCACCGACCGCCCCGGCTTCCTGCTGTCCGTAGCGTTCGTCGTGGCGCAGATCGTAAGGCTTCCTCGAATCCTTGCGCTTGATGATCATGCTGCTGCTGCTGGCTAACCATGCATGCGATTCCTGAAACAAAAACTAAACTGCCCCGTGGTGTCTGCAGTTGGCCACTGCGATGGCAGCGTTCCTCAGCCTCCCGTTCGCGCGCACCAAAGGGATCGGGTTGCGGTGGGCCGGCGTCATCTGGCTCTACAGCCTCGTCACCTTCGTCCCCCCTCGACCTGTTCAAGTTCGCCATCCGCTACGTGCTCAGCGGCAGGGCCTGGAACAACCTCCTGCAGAACAAGGTACTGTACTTACATTGGCGGCGGCGGCCTCTGCGTTGTTGGTTCCATTTCTTCAGCTCAGCTCATGCGTGTTTCTGTGTTGTTTCCCTGCAGACGGCCTTCACGACGAAGAAGAACTACGGGCGGGAGGAGCGGGAGGCGCAGTGGGCGACGACGCAGCGCAGCCTCCACGGCCTGCCGGCGCCGCTCCATGCCGCCGACCACAGCCTTGAGAGCGGCAGCCGCGCGGAGCTCTCAGAGATCGCCGAGCAGGCCAGTTGGCGAGCGGAGGTCGCAAGGTTCCGTGAGCAGAGCACGTTGAGGGGTGTCGACATCAACGAGGCCGCCGTACTACTCCATGTAAAAACGGCAAGGCACGGCCGGCCGGGCGTCGCTTCGTCGTACTCGTTGCGCATTTTCAGGAGCGGTACACCAAGTGCACGTCCTCGTCTCTACTGTAGCCTGTGCTGAAGGCTACTACGTGCATTACTAGGCTAGGTTCTAGGTAGTCGCCTCGCTAGGCAGCTGGTTACATTGTTTATTTGTATTTTCTTGGTATGTCCGAGTATGTCACTTTTAGAAGTAAAAGACTAGCGCATTCACCGTACCTTTGGTTAATCTTAGCATCATTAACGTTCAGCAGGCCTTGCACCGTACCACCGCATACATATATATACGGTGCGCGCTGGTTCCTGTACCATTGCCATTGCCCAATTTTTTGTCGAATACGCAGGAGAACTGCGCATCTTTGTATTAAGAAAAAAAATTCGGATCGATTACAACGCGGTTAGCCGCAAAACGAGGAAAAAGGAAAGAAGGTGAAAATCTCACAGCACAAACAACCTAAACGCAGCACCGCTGACAAGCTAGACAAAGACGATCTCGCCTAGAAGCTTGGCGCCTTCGGAGTACCAGAGCTCTGCTAGCTCTCGAATGGTTCTTAGAACCTCCGGCGACGAGCTCTTCACGCCCTGGAAACATCTTTGGTTACGCTCCTTCCAAAGACACCAAGATACCAGGCCGACGATCGTGTGCCCTCCTCGTCTCGTTGCTGCAGGCCACGCCGCCCTCAATGTTTCCCACCAATGCAACAAGGTGCCACTGTTGCTTGGTAGCACAAGGACGCCACACTTGGACAGAACAACAATCCAAATGGCCCTCGAGAAGCTGCAGGAGACTAGCAGGTGGTCTATGGACTCAGGCAGAGCGTCACACAGGAAACAGACGTCTCTCGCGTCCAAGCCATGGCGACGACGCCTGTCAGCAGTCCAAAGTCTTCTCCTGAACGCCAACCAGAGGAAGATTTTTACCCGTAGCGGCAGCCAAGTTTGCCAGATTAGCCTGTGGCCCGGGAATTCCTGCGCCCAGTGGTGCAACGCCAGGTACGCGGACTTGGCCGAGTACTTTCCATCTGCCGTCCAACGCCAAACTACTTGATCTTCAACGTTCTCCTGCAATGAGACTCTTGCTAGCCTGCCCCACACCCCAATGTACTCCTCGATCACGGCAACTGTGAGGCCACCGATGATCCCTCTGATCCACCTTGCGTCCGTCAAGCCATCCGCAACCGTGAGGCTCTTCAAGTCGCGCCTCGACACCGCGCTGGCGAGCACCGGCGTTAGAGCACAAAGTGCTTGCCCGTCCAATCATCTGTCCAACCAGAACAAGGTCTTCCTACCATTGCCGACCTTGACCAGAATGGACGCGTCGAAGAGCTGGCGCACCTTGGCCGCAACTCGCACTGGCAGGCCCGCCCAGACACGCTCCTCGTCTGTCCGCTGTAACCATAGCCAGCGCGCCTGCAGCGCGATGCTGAAGAGCTTGAGGTCAGGGATGCCTAGCCCTCCGAGCGGCTTGGGCCTCGCGATAACTGGCCAGGAAACCAAGCACCTTCCTTTCACTGACTGATCGCCCCCTGCCCACAGAAAACGCCTGCACATAGCATCGATTTCCTCCTTGGCCCAGATCGGCAAACTGTTCCCCATCATCGCGAAAATAGGCATGGCCATCAGTACTGATTTCACCCAAACTAGCCTGCCACTTCTGGCCATTAGAGGGCCATGGCACGCCGGGAGTCTCCTCTGCACTACCTCGACCACCCTGTGCACCTCCACCCTCGGCAAAGGCCCAGAGCTCAGGGGAAAGCCAAGGTAGCGGATGGGGAAGTCCGCAACCCGGCATTCTAGCACCTGTGCGATCGCCGCCGTGGTGTCCTCATCCACCCCGATCGGCGTAATGGAGCACTTAGCCAAATTAGCCACCAGGCCCGAGGCGTCGCCGAACGCCCGCAGTATCCGCTTCACCGCCAAAGCTTCAGCTGTCGAGGCGTCGAAGAAGAGGACGATGTCATCGGCATAGGGACTGCAGTGGTACTTGACCCGCGGAATGTCAGGTCCAGAAAGAACCCCACGGCGCACTGCCTCATCGAAAAGCCGATTCAGTGCATCAACCGCCAAGATGAAAAGCATTGGCGAGAGTGAGTCGCCCTGACGGACTCCTCTCCTGTGCTTGATACTCCTCCCGGGCTGACCGTTAAGAAGAACACGAGACGCAGCCGACGACAGAAGAACAGAGACCCAATTTTGCCACCGCACGCTGAACCCGTGGGCCTCGAGGACCTCGAACAGGAACGCCCAAGACAGTGTGTCAAACGCCTTGGAAATGTCGATCTTTAGCAGAATTCTGCTCTTCTTCCTCCTACGGTATTCTCTCGCCAAGCTTTGCACGAATTTGTAGCTATCGTGCAGCGTGCGACCACGGATGAACGCCGTCTAGTTGCACGACACGAGCTGCGGCAGCCGCGGTGCAAGGCGGCTAGCGAGCAGTTTAGAGACAAGCTTGCCAAAGCTGTGCACCATTGCAATCGGCCTAAAGTCCGCCGGGTGCTCTGCTCCAACTGTCTTTGGCAGGAGGACAATTAGCCCGTTGTTGAGGGACTCAAATCCCCTGCAGTTTCCGAGGTAGAACGCATGCAGTGCGGCCAGAACGTCTTCCTTGATGATCGGCCAAGCCGCCTTGTAGAAAGCTCCGGTGAAGCCATCCGGCCCTGGCGCCCTATCAGCTGGCAGATCCCTGATCGCCTCCCAAACCTCCGGTTCGGTGAACGGTCCGTCGATGAGGGAGAGGTCAATAGGCACAAACCCAATACTCACGAGGTTCAGGCGATACGTCCTCGGAGGAGCCAAGGCGAAAATGCCTTTGAAGTGATCATACACCATACGCTCCATGTCCTCCTGCGACGTGGCCGTCGCATTGTCTCCGATTAGACGGGGGACGGAAATTTTCTTTCTGCGCCCCCTGGCAATAAGGTGGAAGTAGCGCGTGTTTGCATCCCCCTCCGCGATGAGCCTCACCCTCGCCCGCTGCCTCGCCATGGTTCTGACCAGCGACGACAGCCCGAGACAGCGGCTCTTGAGCACAGAACGCAGCTCGGCCTCCGCGGCGGACAACACCCTCACGTCCAGTGCTTGGTCCAGCTTGAAAATCACCTCCCTAGCCACCGCAAGCTGATCTCTGATAACCCCGACCTTGGTAGCAGCCCAACCTTGAAGCACCCTGATGAGATTCCGAAACAATTTGTCCAGCCTAAGAGACGGGCTCAATCCCGTCTCCTGGCAGCTCCAGCCTTGCGAGACAACTTCCTGGAAGCCCTCTATCGAAGGCCAAAAGCATTCAAAGTGAAACCACGGCTTACGCGTGAAGCAAATGTTAGTTTGTAGCAACAGAGGCGTGTGGTCAGAGGCATCAGACGAGAGAGCCTGCAAGAACGCGTTAGGGAAGCGCTCTTCCCACGCCACGTTCACCAGCACCCGATCGAGACGCTCCAACGTGGGGGACTCCCTCTCGTTGCTCCAAGTGTACGCTTGGCCGTGAAAATGAACGTCTAGGAGCTCGAGCTCCGCGACGCATCTCCTAAACAAGCGCATCGCCCTTTGATTGACCCGCTCATTGCTCTTGTCTGCCATGTTTAAAATGAGATTGAAGTCGCCGAGTACCGCCCACGATCCTGGGCACTCGCAACGTACTGCTTCTAGCTCCTCCAAGAAGAGCTCCTTCTGCAGCTGCTCTTGGGGGCCATACACCGTGGTGAGCCACCAAGAATCGCCTCCAGCGCCGGAATTCACTTTGACAGTTACGGAGAAGCAGCCAACCAGCACATCACAAATCGAGACGTTAGGCGCACGCGCCGCCACCAGGATGCCGCCCCTCACCCCGTTGGCTGGGAGACACGCATAGTCAACGAACTGCATTCCAAGCATCGAAGCGACCAGCCACTGGCTCACGGAGCCGAGCTTAGTTTCTTGGATACAAACGATGTCCGCTCTCAGGCTGTCCACTAGGGTGCGTACATTATCTCTACGAGCCCTCGAGTTGAGCCCGCGCACGTTCCAACACACGATCTTGACGTTGTCCATGACCCTAACACAACCAGAACGGCGGACCGGAGTAGCCTAGGCTACCACCGCCGTACGCCGGAGCTCGGGGCTCGACAGCGGCAACAGCTCTCTTATTGTTTTGATTTGATGTGCACCTCTTCAAGACCCTTGTGATAGATGTTGTTGTAACTCTTCAAAGATGACGCAGAGAAGGCAGCCGCTTCAGCCTCGTACCCCAACTTTTGCATCACTATCACCTCTCCTCGCTTGGCCACCGGAACGTGAGCTAGCTTCTTGGCGGCCAGTCGTTTGCTTCGGAGCCGAGCTTCAAGCCTTGCAGGCTGATCAGCTCTGGCCGGGGTTGCGAGCACCGGCACCTCTAGCAGCGCCTGAGGCACCACCTGTACCGAGGCAAGGAAACCGTCTACGCCTGCAAGTGTGCCCCATCAACCTGAATCACCTCGTGGCTTGCAACCGGAGAACTCATCCCGGCCATTTGCACGGGCGGTTCATCAACGGCCATGTCGCCAGCACCTCCGCCAGTGTCCTCAGGATCACGCACTGCTACCGGCATGCAAGCGGGCAGGAGAGCCGTCACGACACCACTGTCATGAACATGGGCAAGCGCGTCAGGCCACCCAGCCGTCCCGTGAAACACGGTGGGCATGGTCACCTCGCATGCGCCTGTGGCGTCGCATGCGCCTGTGGCGTCGCATGTGTCCTGGCGTTGGCAGGCCCCGGAACCCACCCGCCCCGGCCCAGCGGAATCCCGGCCGCTTTCTAGGCCGGCCAGCGAGCGCATCGCCGGGCACTTTGACAAAGCAGCCTCCAGCCCGACTTCTAGGAGTACGGGGTCTTCCCACCTTTCATCTTCTTTCTATGTCCCAACGCTATAAGTGGCAATCAAGCCCACCTCCCAGCAGTCCACCGAGCACGAGAAAGCGCTCAGGCTCCGCCCATGCCCCGGCGAAGCAGCAGCCTTTGACCCAACTTCGCCCGTCGCCGGACAGCCAACCCGCTCGCAACGCTTAGCGCCGAACGCGGAAGACCCGTGAAGAAGCCGCCCGGCTACGTCAGCCCTACTGAGCCGTAGCTTGGCCCCAGCATCGGGCGCGCCGCCGCAAGCTTGAGCCGGCTCGACCGTCTCGCAGGCTCCGCCTCGGCTCGATCCGGCACCGCCGCCGCGTACACCGCCTCTGGCACCATCGACAACACCCCGGGCACAGGTAAAGCCGTGGACCTCCGGCCCCGCGCCGCCGGGTGGACAAGGGTCAAAGTCCAAATTATTGATGGCATGTGTGAATTGTGATGTGTCAAGTGAAGCAACAAAACAAGAAGCAAGTGCGAGAGAGAAAATGTAATAATATATAACGAGCGTGGCTGAGATGAACCAAAACTGCATGCTCGCTCGTTGCGCCCGCCAGCAGTCCTCGAGGGCGGTGGCGGCGCGCCAGATATATAGACTAGGACGAAAGGCGCGCTGACGCCGCGCCCCTTGTGGAGGCCTGTTCTTAATTGGGTTGAAGAGACTTGTTGGAAACGGATCGTGTATTGTACCGGGCTTTTGTTACTCAGCTTCTGTATTTTGTTGAACTGTTTATATGCACCTATCAGTTTTTGTATACATCTGAAATATGTAAAGAACTTAGGTCCAACAACTATGAGCTAGTAGCCATTAAGACAACCAAATCAGTTCAATGCAACAAACTGAAATTGATTGTGTTGAACTCACCTAAACACACCAAGTTATTCCCAATCAGAAACATACCAAGTTATTTCCAATAGAGACATACATATTTGCATGGTTCTATCAAAGGGAAAACAGATATTCGAAAAGAGAATGCTTACCCATGAGAAGTGATGGCCCCCAATAATCTCTCCTAGAAGAATAAAAATGTTCAGACCTCAAAGAACTAAAGAAGTACCTGCCAATGTGAAATTCAGGCGATGCCTGGAGACATGAATAGACAGTGAATTTAATCATCTATGTATAAATCTACCACTGGTAGTTTAGATTACTAACTCGGACCAAACAATATCAAAAGACCATATTCTCATTGATCAATTCAATGTGACAAAATTGGAATAAGGCGTCGGATTCTACATAGACAGAGCATCTCAATTAGTACAGGCAGGGTGTATTCAGACTAAGATAAAGTAAACCAGACCAAACACATAAAAATTAGAAGAAAATGCATTGAACGGTAGAGTGATTTCCCCCGGAAAGATGAAAGCATTTCATTGCCCGTGTAGCATATTAGAGGGATAGAGAGGCAAGAGGTGGTGAACCGATGAAAGCCATGAAGTACCTACTGCCACGTTTGGGGATTCCAGAGCTTACGCAGGGAGAGATGCTGCCACGACGGGGTCATTGTGGTAAGAGGACTGCTGGCGTCATCATCCATATGTGGAGGAGTGATGTCAGCGTGGGCCTAGAGCACAGTACGACGGGCCTGCGGTGGCTGGGAAGAACTCACAGGTGATGAGCCATGGCCGCTTTTGCTCGAACACCGGCGCAGCAGCAGTGAGGAGGCCAAGTCGACGACACCGAGCGCTCGGCGACCTCCGCCAAGCATGGCGCCGCGTCGTCCGAGCGCCGCTCGAACACCGCAACCCAGAGCCACCTCTTGGCCTCCAGCAGGCGGTGCATAGCAAACTCCCGGTGGCGGCCCCACCGCTCCACGCCGGGGTTCAGCTGGGCGCTCAGTGCTTGCGCGTCCTCCGACACCTCGCCCAGGTAGTGAAGCCCCAGTGTGCGGAGGCCGGTGCTCACGTCCCCCCTCCCCCCGCGCTTCGGCATACGTGGCCGCGCACCGCTGGAGCAACTCGTCTGTGGAGAGCTGGTCGAGGATGAGCCTGAGCTCCCACGCCGCGGGCACCGGGATCCTCGGCAGTGCCGGTGCCGGCGCCGGCGCCGGCGCGGAGCCGCCGACCATGGCGGGAGGATAGGCCGCGAGGAAGATGTGCGTCGGTCGTGACGGGGAGGAGGCACACCAGGCTCCGCAGAGAGGAGGCCGGCGAGACAGGGCGCGTCTGCCGGCGCTGAGGGAGGCAGGGCGGGGCGGCATCCATTGCCAAGATCCGCTCGCCATGGCACGGATTCGGCCCGAGGAGGCGTGAGGAGCCGGACCGCGGAGGAGCTAGCCGGGGCGGGGAGGAGGCGCGCTGGGCGCCGCAGAGAGCAGGGCGGCGAGGAGATGCGTCGGCCGTGGTGGGGACGATTGGCGCACAACGCAAGAAGGAATGGTGCGGATGAACAGGCCACACGCGGGGCGCAATGGCCGGGATTCGGGATGTGGGGCGCGGCGGCAGTCATGGCCGGGATTCGTGGAAGCGGCCGCGGCCGCGGCGGCCCGGCGGAGCGGAGGAAGCGGCGGCGACGGCGCGGAGCCACGCGGAGGGGAAACGGCCGGCGCAGAGGAACCGCGCGAGGAGGAGAGGCGGCCGGGCGGCCGGCGCGTGGAGCAGCAGGAGCCGCGCGAGGAGAGGCGCGCGTCGCCCGCGGACGGGGAGACGGCGTGCGGGGGAGAAGGAAGGCGGCGTCTCTGTGGGCAAGGAAGAACGGCTGACCACGTTTTTCTTGGAAGGCACGGGGTATATCGTCTCGGAGCCAGAGGTGCATCTCCGCGTGAAGTACACGCGAGCGCGCGATTGGCTGCATCGGGGAGGAGGAGCCACGCGTCAGACGGCAGTATGGAGAGGGCGCGAGCCGGAGGACGTCTGAGGAGGCGTGTAGTCTCCCACGGATATAGAGTTACCTATACCTATACCTATACCTATACCTATACCTATACCTATACCTATGCCCCGAGCGAGCGCGATGAGAGTGACGGTGAGTACTGGGCAACATGGCGCTTGGGGATGCATGCGGCATCGAGCTAGGGGTACGCGCGGTCGCCCCACTCGGCCACTACGGTGAGCGCGTTGCATGTATGTGCATGCGGCGAAGATAAGATCACACGCACGGAGTACACATATGGGGCTAGCTACGTACCAGGCATTGGAAGGAGCTCCATTGTTGTTGCTTGGATTTGGATCTCCTCCGAAACAAGCACGGGTGCCCTGCCAGGCCAGCTTATATAGAAACGATCGAGCGCGGGCCAGCGATGGCGGCCACTGCACGAGAAGCGAGACGTGACGCAAGCAACAGGAGCGGCGTAGTCCACGTGGGGCCCCGCGTGCGTCCACGAGCATGCAGCGAGGTGCGTACGTGGATAGACGACCGCGCCGCGCTGTCGACCATGCACCATGCAGCAAGCGCGGAGCGAGCGTTCCAGAGCTGGCGACGCCTGTGGCTGTGACGGTCGAGCGTTCCCGGCCGTGTGCTGTTTCAGTTTGTTCCTCTCAAGCTAACTAGCTAAGCGCAGGTGTTTGTGACTTGATCGCGCGCGTGCATGCGGTTTCAGACTTCAAAGTTATGATGATGATCGATGGAGGTGTCGACGGAAAACGTACATGCATGCATGCTGTCGGTACCTAGTTTTTCTCTTTTTCCTTCTCTTTCTGCAGGGAATTATATCGATCCGCAGGAAAATAATTCTTTCACAAAGTAATAAAGTAGTACTAGTAGTCTGCATTTGTCAGATAAAAAGGCTCTGCTGATTGCTGATCCGATCTTCGTCGGCGAAAGCAGCTGTGTGGATCACTCCGGTACGTTTCAGATAAAAGTGCACGTCCTCTGTGGATTACTATTACTAATCCATGTAAAACGGCAAGGCACGGCCGGCCGGCCGGGCGTCGCTTCGTACTCGTTGCGCATGCATTTCCAGGAGCGGTACACCAAGTGCACGTCCTCGTCTCTGCTGTAGCCCGTTGAAGGCTACATTACTATGTGTTTAGGTACTAGGAAGTCGCCTCGCTGAAGGCAGCAGCTGGCTACATTGCTTATTATATATATGTATTTTCTTGGTATGTCCGATTATGTCACTTCAGAGTAGAGACTAGCATGCCTCATATTGTGCTTGTGATTTCTCGTTTCATCATGCATTTAACTCCTATTTGCCCCTTGAATCGGGTAACACGAGTACCAACATACTCGTATCCACCTTCATAAAATTAATCCGGCCCACATCAGGCCACCAAGCAATGCAACCATATAGTCGACATGTACTAGAAAAACGTTCTAAGTTCATAAGTACAAGAAAGTATTATAGCTCATTCTAGATTTAAAATACAATAGCCTATCCTTAATACAAACATTCTAATACCACCGATCACAAATATATGACGTGATTGATTTTTTTTATAATTTAATCCTTCATCTTATTTAAAAGATTCGTTCAAACATGTGAAAAATATGAATCATACTCAAAACTACATTATGTGATAAATCAAATGATAACAAAATAAATGATAGCTTTTTAATTTTTTTTGAGTAAGACGAACAATCAAAATTTAGGAAAAAAAAGTCAACTGGGTCATATGCATTTGTGAACGTAGTAGGAGTATTCCTTAACAAAAACAATAGCCTGTCCTCAAAAATAAAATATTCTAATTTTACAAGTTAGCGAAATAATAATAAAAAGACCAGAAATAAAAAAATGGAAAAGAAAAAACAATGGAAAAACAGAAGCGGGAAAAAAGGGACCCAAGGTAATAAATAGCGGATAGTGGGATTGTAGCGGATTGATGTCTCTATAGCGGATAGCAGATAGCGGGCGCTAAGTTCCAATAGCGAAGTTTAAAGATTACTAATAAAATTATTAATATATGTCATAAAACATGCCTTTTGAACACACAAAAGCAAAGAAAACTAACAGATAAATATATGTATATTTTTTATAATAAATAGATATATATAAATAAATTCAAAAATAGACATATAATGCATTTATATAAGATATAAGTTTAAAATTTTTAAATTAATATAAAAGACATTATGTTACATTTATAGTCACATCATATTCTTTGTAAAATAGTGCTATGGAATTGCGGACACTCAATTAGAGTTGCGGGCAGTAGAGCTAAACACATGAGCTATGGTTTAGTTGTTAAATTAGCGCGCTATAGCGGCCTGCTAAATGCTATTGCGGTCCGCTATTGCGGATCCTACGTCAAATAGCGGCGGCTAAATTCTAACGCGCTATTCTCAGGGTGCTACGCCATAGCCGTAGCGGTAAGGGCCGCTCGAACGTTATTTAGTACCTTGAAGGACCAACACGTAAACTGAACAGCCGGAAGAAAGATTAAAAAAACAGCCACGTGTGGTGTGGCGGGCTACAGGCCAACAAAAAGAGCAAACGAATACCCCCTCGAATCGATCATCGGCGTAGGAGAGTACTAACAATCATTCACCTTCAGCAGGACTTGCCCCACCGCATATATACACGGGCGGTGCGCGCTGGTTCCTGTACCATTGCCATTCCCCAGATTATTGATGGCATATATATGTGAATTGTGATGTGTCAAGTGAAGCAATAACAAGAAGCAAGTGTGAGGGAGACGTACGGCGTAGATGACCTGAGATGAGCCAGAACTGCATGCTCGTTGCGCCCGCCACCAGTCCTCACGGCGGCGATATATAGATGCCGCCGGCCGGACCACTTGACTTCGAGGATCGTCGGATGCCGAGCGAGCGCGATGAGAGTGACGGTGATGATGGTGAGCAGGTAGTAGAGGTGGGCAACATCGCGCTTGGGGATGCAGCAGACAGCAGTAGAGACAGAGCGCCACGTCCCCTGTGCATGCGGTCGCCCCCACTCGCCACTCCGTCTACGTCTTGTCCTTGTACGGGCATGGCCAGGGCAGCGGGGTACGGCGAGGGTGCTGTGCGCCCGGCTGGTAGAGTGGTAGGCGGTAGGCCAGCGGGGGCGCCTGAAACTCGGCACTACGGGCCGGGATGGACGACATCTGCGCCAACATGTTGCCGAAGCACGCTTGGGCACCAGCCTCAGGGGCGTTCTTCAAAATTTGGCGGGCCCCGTGCATATTAGCAAAAGGGCCTAACTTGCATATACAAAAAAAAAAAAGGACATGTTGATGAATTACATGGCTAGAATTCCTCGACTATTTGCTTCTTTCATGCTTTTGATGATCAGAATTATATTTTCTAACAAGATTTGAAGAAGACATGACTTCCTGGTTGTGGTCTTTGACAAAAAAAAAAAAAGATTCGGAAATTGGAATTTACTACTGCTTTACTGCTCCGGAATTTACCGTCGTACCACTTCCTGGTGGTGGTCTTTGGTCTGTCTGCTTTTGCTTTCTGGTCGGTGGTCGCCTGATGGCTTGATGGCTGACGTGCAATTTACCTTGTCGTCTGACTGGAGACATGATCACTTATTAGTGCACAGCGATCACGCACGCCTGCCTTCCCTAATGCCGATTGCCGAGGGCCTGAGGATGAGCCACGACGGAGTGCACTGGCGAGGGTGGAGGCGATGACGAGTCTGGTAGCCGCCGAAGGCACCGATCACCAAATCAGCGAATCTACTGCATGCCCGGCGCTGGGGATTAATTTTTTCTCGCCAACTCCCATCGGCAGGTTGCACGTATAACTCAGAGATGACCCGCCGGAAGGGAGATTGGCATGTGAGCTATTCGTTCTGGTGGAAGCAGGTTGTTTTTGGCCAAATAACTTTTTTGTGCTGTGTTTTTAGTAGGAATATTAATGTACATATGTATGAACCTTAAGTTAATTTGGGGGCCTTTGGATTTTAGGGGCCCTGTGCAATCGCGACGCCCCTGACCAGCCTCGACGTGAGCTAGGTGAGTCAGCGTGTAAGTCCACCGTCTTGAGAGATTTCGCACAGGGCCATGGATGCTCCCTTCACATTTTACCTCATTTTGACCAAAATGAGGTCCATTGGCCCCAATCAACCCCTTCTCCCCCGCTGTCTCGCCTCTTCTCCCTCGAGTGCCGCCGCTGCTCGTCGCCTCCATTGGGCTTCGGGTTCGGTGTTGAGCGTTCGGGGTCGGGGTTGTAGGCCCTAGGTGGCTGGTCGGTCGAGGGTTGATTGCGGTTGGACGGGCGGCTGAGATCGGCGGCGAGGACGCCGCCGGTCCGGCAGTGGAGAATGGTGGTTGGGGAGGGCCAGCGGCGGGGGTGGCGACAACGAACATTTGGTATTTGTTTCATATTTTTATAATAAAAAATTGGTTTATTGTGATTTTTAGAGATTAAGCAAGGTTTTGTTGTTTCTTTTAGAGAAAAAACTGCCAACGGAAACTGCTTTCAGCATGCATGGCCAAGGGGTTTTGTCTGTTTGGTTAATTTATGAGTCCTAGTTACCTGGTTTTGTATTTTAAGGTGGAAAATCGGATGATTGATAGTTCGAGATTCTAAAATAGACTTTTTCTTATATTAAAAAGTGAAGAAGCGCAAAGTAAAATACCACTTAGTGCGATTCACAGAAACACAAATGTATACAGATGAAGATGAAAAGAAAAATCTAAGAGCAAAGACTGAAACTTAATAAATAGGATTGCTAGCTCGGGTTATCCAGAGTTACAGAGGTGTATTTTTTGTAGTGTGTGAATGGCATAATGTCCGGGGCTTGTATTCCAAATTGTATGTTTGTGATGTTTTGGTCACCTGAAAATGGCATTGTGAAAATTTGAATAAAAAAAAAACGTCAAACTTGGTATTGAAAAATTGAAACGAGAAAATATTCTGTAGAACGTAGGGAGTAACTTTTTAAAAAATAAAATAAAATAGATGGTTAAAGTTGTGGACAAATTAACGGCCACAAATACTCCATTTGAGAAGCGAGGACAGAAAACAACGCACGTGGAGTCTCGTGGGCTCACTGAAGCGCAAGTGCATGGACGGGTCCGCTGGTCCGTCGCTTGTTCGTGTTGCCGGGCAAAACAGTGGTAATAAATTGAAATTCGCCAGCTGTTCGCGTTCCAACAGGCACAGGAGTTTGAGCAAGCAACAGGCAAGTCCTTTTTGCTGCGTGCAGCCTTAAATGCAAGTACAGCTAGCTGCCTAGCCTTGGAATCTCTCCTGTGCTAGGTCGTAGGTGAATGAGGTCATGGGGTAGCCTTTTGCTCCGGGAAAAAAGGTCCCTCCCAACCAGAGAAATAACAGATACAATAATAGGAACAAAAAAATGGTTTGACCAAGCAGACGGGGACTAGCTGGCCATCACGCGTGTTTTTTTTTTATTTTGTTGATCTTCCTAATTATTGAAACTCAGTCAGCATTGCGTATTCGGCCATGCATAAAATAACAGATTGTCTTTACTAATGCTAATGCCTTTGCTTCATGAGTAAGTTCTTTATATAGCATTGAAACATATAGCGATCTCTTTATTCCTATCCAAAATTTTGTCAGCAATCTCTTTGTTAGTCTTTTCTTCGTTGCCATTAATTTAGATTTTTTAGGCCACGTTTGGTCTGATAGTTGGCCAGTCCTACCAGTCAACATGCCCATTGATAGGAGCACTGCATGGCAAAGCAAATGCTCATAATTTGAGATGGTCTAATGGCAAATGAAAAATCAACGCGGAAGGGCGTCAATAAAAAAAAAAAAAAGGGAAACACGACCCACCACCACACTCAAAATTGATCCAAAGCTTTAAGTGGGGTAGGCACTGACGCTTGCCAATATGCGTGAAGTAATGGAGAGTGCTCGCCCCTGCTTGTTGTTGAAACTAAATCGATTTTTAGTACCGTGCATTAGTAAAGGTTTAAAAGGACAAAAGATCTACCCCTTAGGACTCAAATTTAGGACATTCAAATGATTAGGAAAGGGCCACAAATCGAACCCCATGATAATGGGCATCATCACATTCTGTTGGTAAGTTTATATACCATCGGTTCTGGCATATATAGAAGAACCACACGCGGTGTCTTGTGAGCAGAGTGAAGGACACATGCAATTGACGCATGGCTAATAATTTTATCCGTTAGTGGCTATATAGCTATTGTGTCACATATAGTCAAATAAAAAAACTACTCGTATAATAGTTTGTTGTTGGTACGTAACATGTACTGCTTGGCTCACTTTTTTCTCACCATATGTCTTGGAGCTCGTGTTTCAACTCGGTACAAGTTAGTAGCTTACTTATCTTATCTATCTTCTATCTACTCACTAATATGACGTGGCACCTTTTGAACTTTGTCCATGTTACTTTGTAATACTAAGAAAAAGTGGGGACAAAGTTCAAAAGCCGGAGACGGGGAAGGAGGGTATTGGCGGGAGAGCTCGACGCCACGAAGGTTAGCGGTGGAGGGTAGCGGCGACGGGCCGCTGGAGCCGAGTGGGGATGCGTCGGAAGCGGGAGAGCTCGGCTGGCGGCGCAGGGCTCGAACGAGAGGAAGGGGGCGACAAGGCGAGTGCTTGGGCAAGGGAGGAAGAAGAGATGGGGAAAAGGGAGTGGATAAAAAGAATATCAACCAACTGTTGGAAGTTGATCCAATGGCCGATATGGTTGAGTGATGGATGAAAATACAAAATATCAGTCAGTTGACAAAGACACACCCATATTTAAAATATATTAATTGTGTAATATTTTGAAACTATTGAATATGGATCTCGTCATAATAATTTTGAAATATAAATTAAAATATATTTATTCTTTTGATACTTTGTAAACTGAGATGATCATGGCGAGAATTTCCCAACGGATAGCATGATAATCAGCCTGCGAGGAGCTAGGGGCAGCCCGTGTACCCTGCCTCCTTTTTGCTGCGTGCAGCATTAACTGCAAGCACATAACTATAGGTGCCGAGCTCTGCAGTAGGAGGATGGGTAGCACGTTAGCTTTCTGCTTTCAAATCCGTAAAGAAAAGGCCACTCAAATCAGGAAAACGACAAATATAACAAAACGCAACAAAAAGAGTAAGGTCCAACCGAGGAGGCGAGGACTAGCTGGTCATCCTCATCCCTCGTGCTGTCTGGTCTTTCTAATTATCGATTGAAACTCAGCCAGTCTTGTGTATTACGGGCATGCATAAAATAACGGATTTTTTTTTTACTAATGCCGCTGCCTTACTCGATATGTAGTAGGCCTGTAAAACAAAAACTCAAGACTTGACCTACCCGTGTTTGGCTCGTCGTAGGCCTTGATTCAAGATTAACTAGCTCACATTCTAAACGTTCTTTAACGTGAGCTCGAGAATGAAAAGCTCTAGTAAGGTCGTGGCGTCGTACATTACTACCGGCATGCCATGACTTTGTGAGGCGCATACACGTATGTATTTTAATTTTCTTCTTTTAAATAATTGCATTGTCCAAACTCACAAGTACCTACAATTAAAATAGCATCCAATTGTGGGGATCATTTAGGGATGAAAATGGTATGAGTAATAGCTAGATCCGATTCGATTTGGTGGATTACGTGGATACCGGGAAGACTGGAAGAGCATATATGTCGATATTGATAAATCAAATTTGATTTGGTCTCACATGTCGGTGGTTCTCTTGGTGCAGTGCGGACTGACTCTTGTTTTCACTGGCATTCTCTAGCTACGATGCAGGCTTCAACTTCTACAGCGCACGACCAACAGTGTTTGTTGCAGCTCCCATTGTGCTCTGGGATTGGTGGTGATGGCGAAAGCCTTGCCCGTCCTTTGGGCTGATGATGGCGACGCCTTCGGGCACCGTTCACTTCCTTGGAAGCATCATTGTTATACCCCTTTTCCCCTTTGTTCAGTGTGTTTTCCAGGGTGCAAACCCTGACCCTAGGGTCGGGCCGTGGCGGCGTCTGTGGCGTCGCGATCCTTTTTGAAGGCGTCACTTTGATTCATGCACTTTGCCAAGGTCTGGTGTGTCTTGCGGCGAACTGCTGGGGCCGCCGATGAGTTTTGTGAGGAGTGTAAGCGTGGTTTGGCTTGCGTTGATGTCCCAATCCAATCGGCTGGCGTTTGTTTTTTCCTGTTTGAGTTTTTTTTGGTTTGATGTGGTGCGTGTTGATGTCCTAATCCAACCGCACCGTGTTGTTTGTTGTACCATCCAGTCTGGACATCTCCTTTTTAATATATATAATCGGCAAGCTTCGCGTGGTTTGTTTAAAAAAATTCAGTCATATATGAATACATAGTAGATTATGGTATTACCAAAATCCATTAGACATGGACTATCAGATGCTTAAACACCGATTATCCAGATATTTATAATAGAATTATATGACTATTTTAAAAATACATTTCCTTCTTACTACTTCCAAAAATTGTAAACCGGCGAAGTTCGAAGGAGAAACAGTTGCCTAGCGGTGATGAGTGAGGAATAATAGTTACTGTGACTCAAAGTCTTTTTGCTGGCAACATCCTCGGTAAAACACTTTGTATATGCATGTACATTTCATTTTTTTTTCTGCCTTTCTACTGCAAAATGTGCCATGGACAAGATCGCTAAAACTGTAATTCGTACATAAAGACAGCATTGAGTATCCCTCTCCAGCAACTTAACATTAATACGGAGTATATATAAACCCATCGTACAGGAAGCAAAAAAAACATAGTAAAAACTCACCATCCGAAAAACAGTGTTTTTTTACCACAAGCGAGCGGAGTGGTTGATGGTCAGCGTCGCTTTTTACACACACTCGGTCCAGGGCCCAGGGGTAGAGGTTCTTTCTCCCGTTTGCCTTGCCCGCCGCCCCGACTCCAAGAACTCCTCTTAGCATCGCCGTGTTTGCCTCTCCCGCCCCCAACCCCAAGATCTCCTCTTTACCATCGCCGTGCGGACCGGAGACCGAGGATGCTGAGGCTGAAGCTCCGTATGGGGCGACGCAGTCATCCGCTGCCTGCGTACCCGTCCGCCGGCGGCCGCCTCGCTCCATCAGCGACCCCGACCTCGGTCGCTCAGCCGCTGCCGGCGTACCCGTCCGCCGGTGGCCGCCAAACTCCATCAGTGACCCCGGCCTCGGTCGCTCATCAGCTGCCGGCGTACCCGTCCGCCGGCGGCCGTCTCACGCCATCAGCGACCCCGACCTCGGGTCCGACCCCCAACCCCACCTCGGCGTCGCCGACGACGCAACTGCGTGCTTATCGCCGGCCACCCTACCGGTTCGCTCGCGGCGGTCTAGTTACGCCGGTGCCGGCCCTCACCTCGGCGTCCCCAACCCTCGCCGGCGCAAGCTCGGCGTACTCGTCCGTCCGAGGCCGTGTCACTCTGCTGGCGCCGACACCGACACCGACACCGACACCAAAGCCAGTCGCTTCACCGTCCGCTAGCTGCATGGGGCGACACTGTCATCCGCTGCCGGCGTACCCGTCCGCCGGCGGCCGCCTCACTCCATCAGCGACCCCGGCCTCGGTCGCTCATCTGCTGCCAGCGTACCCGTCCGCCGGCGGCCGCCTCACTCCATCAGCGACCCCGGCCTCGGTCGCTCATCTGCTGCCGGCGTACCCATGCGCCGGCGGCCGCCTCACTCCATCAGCGACCCCGACCTCGGTCGCTCATCCGCTGCCGGCGTACCCGTCCGCCGGCGGCCGCCTCACTCCAGCAGCGACCCCGACATCGGTCGCTTCTCCGTCCCCCAACCCCGCCTCCGCGTCGCTGACGACGCAAGAGCGTGCTCATCCCCAAGCACCCTACCGGTTCGCTCGCAGCCGTCTGGTTGCGCCAGTGTCGACCCGGACCTCGGCGTCCCCAACCCTCGCCGGTGCAAGCTCGGCGTACTCGTCCGCCCGCGGCCGTGTCACTCCGCTGGCGCCGACACCGACACCTAGCCCAATCCCTTCACCGTCCGCTAGCTCCGTCTCGCCGACGTCGACGCTGGTATATGTTTCTTCCTAATATAATACGCACAGCATGCATGTAGCTTAGTTTAGGACTTTGGTTTGTACATTCAGTTATTAATATATTTGCCACTAGTTAAGGACTCTAAATTCTGATAATTTATATGGTTTCAAATAAATTTCAGATAAAAAGGAGATTTGTTTCAAGTGCTCCTCATTTAGATGTTGAGTTAGCTTTCCCTTCTCCACCGGATGATTTGCTGTGTGCTCCAAAGAGGTCAGTAGAAACCAGGCCATTTACTGTTGGGATTGGTGAGGGGCAAAATCTTCAAGACACAATAGACAGAGACATCATTTCTATTCAAAAACACTTGGATGTTGCAGTCCTTCAATCGATATTTGAGAATCATGTTAGAATTGCTCTTGTGAGGAGGGGTTTGTTATGGGAGCATCCAATCATTGAGGAAGAAACTCGTGTGCTGAAATTAACATATGAGTTAATACTTGGTGCATCCCCTAAGTTTCTAACCACCTATCATCTTATGGTGCACCTTTTAGAGATGCCTATGCCATATTGGAACCACTTTCTCAACCATCTGAGCCATTCTAGAACGGTGGTAATTAATGATTGGTCTCCTAGGTTCTCTAGCACCCTAACAATGTCCATGTATGATCACGGGGTGAAATACCCACGTGATGACATTTTGTATTGTAAGGGAGAGAGTGACGGCTCTTTTGGTATGAACAAAGCAAGCGTTGCTACTATTTTATGGAAGGGTAAACAAGTAGTGCATTGTGAGATTTACCATGAATTGCCATGTGGGTCATCAGTGGAAGCAGAAATAAAAGCAATGTTTCTTCAACTCAAAAGTGATGTCTTGTTAGGCTATCTCCAACCCCATACAGACAACTATGATGTGTATAGGGTGATGAAGGGTGAACTTCAGGAAATAGAAGGTCTACATGATTTATGTCAGTTACTCAGAGGCATGAGAGCACAGTATAAGGGTTTGATGCCTCGTTGGGTGCCACGTGAAGAGTTGAGTTTTGTTGATGGGCTAATGAGGGAAGCCAAATTTAAAATATCACCTGAGGCCAGAAACAACATATTTGCTACCTATGCGGTGATCGATAAATGGTCAAGGGAGCTTAGTGGAGAGCCAATTTTTGACCTTCGAGGAAAACAACCATCCGGTAATTTGTTTAATTAATCTTTGTCTATACTTTGGGTGATGAAGTTTTCACATTGTCGATGCTTGTATGCAAATGATGTTTTCTTTTCCTTAGGCTTGCTACTCATGAGTTTTATATACCAATATGTTATTAACGTTTATGTATGCATTGAATGCTCTGTATGCTACGATGGAACATAATACTACATACAGATTGCCGAAGCTTATTATTATGTAGCCTTTTTCTTGAGTATTTATTATTTAAATGTCAAACTTTTTAAATTGTATTATTAGTACCTTGCTGCACCAGGATATACCGATTTGACATGCTACTAAGTTATCACACATTAGACCATCCCAACCCATTGCCTAAAAGTCTTGTCTATCCACTATTCCTCCACTGTATATTCCAACTACTCTCTTTCACTATTTCAACTACCTCTCTTTGTTTATAGTAGCGCTGCATTGTATAGTTAATACATATAGGCATTCCATTGGGGATAGCCTTACCAGAGCTTCTTATGACACAGAATATTTTCTCTTCATGATTACTTTAATGCCAATTTTAGGCGTGCTATGATTATCTCAATGCACCAGGATATATAGTTATATTAGGTAATACCCCACGCGTTGCAGCAGGAGTTCTTAGACTAATTTTTATAGTGAAATTTAAAAGTAGACATATTAATGTGATTGTAAAGAACATTTTTGATGAATTTATACTTGATAGCATGTAATATTGGTTGAGAGAGAAACTCTTAAGTGATTTGATTCATCGTGTGTTTGTATCTTGTCTATAGGAATTTTGTAGTATGGTACTCGTATGAATATATAGTTGCATGCCTAGATGTTATTAACCAGAAAAAATCGATAAAAGACATCAATAGATGGGCTTAGTGATGGTGACAAAAACTTCTAACTTCTAAATTAGTGGACTCATAAATGACGTTGATAGCAAATGTTAAGATAAATAGAGTTAATGATAGCCAGTGAGCTTCACTTATATAATTTATATAGATTTACACGTGGTTAAGTACTCATGTATTTTTTATGATACCCTGTTAGTAAAACTTTCTGTTCCACTTGACTCAGGAAAAATCAATTGGAGTGAAATATTATTAAATGCCTTTGTGTTGTTTAGAATTTTTATGCATGATATATATATATATGCATTTTCATTTTGTATGGCGTATTGACTTACAATCTGATCCAAATGTGTTTCTTATGAATATTGTAGTGAGACCGCCTAAAGGAAAGATCCCTGTATTTCAGAAAAAGTATTACATGGAGGTAGAAGAGGAAGGAAAAGTGGATGCTGTATTTCACATTTTCTATGCACTCAAACCTGTCAGAATTCATATCGTGACAAAAAATTTCAAGGCTCAACTTCCACCAAAGATGAGGATAGATACCAGGATTGCTATATACTATCTGTTCATACCCTTGATCTGAGTCCATATAATAAGTCACCTGACCTAACCATTGTGCTTGACACGGGGGTGCCTTCTGAGTCCTACTCAGCTGAAAATTCCTTCGTAGTGCTTCTCTGTACTCACGAAGAGAGAAGAGAGGTTGAGAAATCTGGCATCGAAGAGTTTGGGCCAATCACTTTTGCTGCTTTCCATCAGTGATTAAAGGTACAGCAATACTAGACCGATTTTAGTCCCTTAATTTATTTGAATCATTGATCGACTTTACATCTTACTTTGATTTATGATCTGTTCTGATTCTTCTAGATCTAGCGTCGGATGAAGTCCTCTATTCTGATTTGTCTACTATACAGCCCGCAGAAGCTGCATCAACATAAGAGATGGCAAGTTCCTGTAAGAAGCAAGTCCAAGTTTCCAATGTACTCTTTGTACAATTGTGATGTCTTTTGAGTAGCGTGTAGTGCCAGTCAACAGGAAGCCAAACTTGATCTTGTCGATGACGGAGGTGGCTGTGTGGAGCGAATGTGCATGCACTCTATTGTTTGATGTCAAGACCAGTACTCTGTTGTTGGATGACATTTACTGTGATAGATCTGGACGATGCGAGGCTTATTTCGGTTCTTTTTTCGCACCACAGTAGGCCACACTATGCAGGTTTCTCCGGTGAGGCTCAATGGTCACCGCAAAAAAACTAGAGAAAATTCATGGGTTTTACTATTCGTCCACGAATCTCTTCTCTAGCTAATATTAATGCGTCTTCCACCCTATATGTGGGTAATTGCGAGGATTAGGTCCCTTCTGTTCAGGTGCTCTTATTCAACGTGCGGGCACCGCTACTTGCTCACCGTGTTCTTCCTCCTCTTGCCCTTGCCCCGTGCGTCGCCTCCCACCCCTGTCTCGCGTGCCACCTGTGGCCGGCAAACGCCTCTCCGCTTCGCTCACCACCCACCGTCACCGGTGTATCGCCGCTAGGGTTCAATTTTTCGGTCGGATTTCGCCGAAATTTTGGTAAATTTTTCGTTTTCGGTAGTAGATAGGATTCGGTTTTCGGAATTTTTCGAGATTTTTCGGTTTAAAATTCAAAAAATCAACATAAATTATTTTCTGGATTTTTCGGATTTTCCGACCGGAGTTCGGTGCTTTTCGACCGGAAAATACGTTTTGACCATGTAAAAATAGAAAATTCAACACTATTTATTATTATTTATATATATAACATTGAAAGGACAAAATATACAGTTAAACATAATTTGAACACAAATATTCATTCAAGTTTCATAAACTATAGGTATTCCTTATGAATGACACAACAAATTTATATAGATTCATAAGACCAAACTTTAAAAAATCCATACAAACTCTTAACAGTCATGCATTGCCATGTTACTAGAAGTACATAATTTTGACTTGTTTATTGGAGTTTATACTTAAATTTGTCCATAAATTATCATTCAAGTCGATTAAATCATAATCTCACTCAGGAAGTTCACACCATATTTATATGATCCATATGAAATAGAAGTCCACACTTTAAATATGTCAATATCAAGTCTATACATATCCTTATTAAGAATAGAAGTACGTGTCAATTGTAATAAAGCACTACATGATACATATGGACATTGTTTATTATATTGAACTTGTACTTTCATATGAACTATGCAATTCATGTACTATAAACTTCTATTATGGTCTATGGATTTTAACTATGATCTTATACTATTGTGATAGATTTAAGATTTATGTATTTTTTGTGTGATTTTATGTGGCATACGTAGGGTTGTATGCATTTTAATGAATAATTTTATGTAAAATGTATTTGATATATATTGTAAATTGGGATATGCAAAAATACAAATAAATCCATATCAAAATTTTTAATTGTTTAACCGTTTTACATCATTTATTGTTGGAAAATAGCATTTTTCGGTCAGAAACACCGGTTTTCCGGTCGGAAAGTCCGAAATTCTGACAAAAAAAAAAAATGAAATTTCGGTTTTTAAATTCAAATTGCCTTTTCGGTCGGAAAATTTGGAATTCGCGAAATTTCGAGCGAAATTTCATTTTCGGCCGTCACCGGGATTTTAGTTTCAACCGAAATGGTAAACCCTGATCGCCGCCCACCCCAAACCTAGGGGCCGCCTCGCCCCCGCCGCCGCTGGCCCTTTCTGACCGCCATCCCAGCTGTCCGACCAGCAGTGCCCTCGTCACCGGTCTCAGCGACCGTCTCGACCGCCGGCCTTCGCTGGTCCGGCTGCCGTCTACAGCCCTCCTCTTTATCGTCGGGGGTGGAGGAAAAGTTCGTCACCGCCGGCACCCAACCCTAAACCCTAATCCGGCGATGAGGTCGCCCTAGCCATCCACCGCCGCTCGCACGCGCCGGCGACCTCGCCGACGCTCGCTCCGCCCCTTCCCTCCCTAACCCCGAACCCAAATCTGGAGAGGTCGCCACCGCCTGCCACCCACGCTCCCCTCTCTCTTCAACGCTCCCACCCGTTTGACCCCTCCCGCACCGCTCCCCTCTCTCTTTGGCGCCATGTGTCGGCCATTGAGGGCGTGCACTGCTTCCCCTAGCTACGCGCGCATCGGTTCTGGCATATATAGAAGAACCACACGCGGTGTCTTGTGAGCAGAGTGAAGGACACATGCAATTGACGCATGGCTAATAATTTTATCCGTTAGTGGCTATATAGCTATTGTGTCACATATAGTCAAATAAAAAAACTACTCGTATAATAGTTTGTTGTTGGTACGTAACATGTACTGCTTGGCTCACTTTTTTCTCACCATATGTCTTGGAGCTCGTGTTTCAACTCGGTACAAGTTAGTAGCTTACTTATCTTATCTATCTTCTATCTACTCACTAATATGACGTGGCACCTTTTGAACTTTGTCCATGTTACTTTGTAATACTAAGAAAAAGTGGGGACAAAGTTCAAAAGCCAGAGACGGGGAAGGAGGGTATTGGCGGGAGAGCTCGACGCCACGAAGGTTAGCGGTGGAGGGTAGCGGCGATGGGCCGCTGGAGCCGAGTGGGGATGCGTCGGAAGCGGGAGAGCTCGGCTGGCGGCGCAGGGCTCGAACGAGAGGAAGGGGGCGACAAGGCGAGTGCTTGGGCAAGGGAGGAAGAAGAGATGGGGAAAAGGGAGTGGATAAAAAGAATATCAACCAACTGTTGGAAGTTGATCCAATGGCCGATATGGTTGAGTGATGGATGAAAATACAAAATATCAGTCAGTTGACAAAGACACACCCATATTTAAAATATATTAATTGTGTAATATTTTGAAACTATTGAATATGGATCTCGTCATAATAATTTTGAAATATAATTAAAATATATTTATTCTTTTGATACTTTGTAAACTGAGATGATCATGGCGAGAATTTCCCAACGGATAGCATGATAATCAGCCTGCGAGGAGCTAGGGGCAGCCCGTGTACCCTGCCTCCTTTTTGCTGCGTGCAGCATTAACTGCAAGCACATAGCTATAGGTGCCTAGCTCTGCAGTAGGAGGATGGGTAGCACGTTAGCTTTCTGCTTTCAAATCCGTAAAGAAAAGGCCACTCAAATCAGGAAAACGACAAATATAACAAAACGCAACAAAAAGAGTAAGGTCCAACCGAGGAGGCGAGGACTAGCTGGTCATCCTCATCCCTCGTGCTGTCTGGTCTTTCTAATTATCGATTGAAACTCAGCCAGTCTTGTGTATTACGGGCATGCATAAAATAACGGATTTTTTTTTACTAATGCCGCTGCCTTACTCGATATGTAGTAGGCCTGTAAAACAAAAACTCAAGACTTGACCTACCCGTGTTTGGCTCGTCGTAGGCCTTGATTCAAGATTAACTAGCTCACATTCTAAACGTTCTTTAACGTGAGCTCGAGAATGAAAAGCTCTAGTAAGGTCGTGGCGTCGTACATTACTACCGGCATGCCATGACTTTGTGAGGCGCATACACGTATGTATTTTAATTTTCTTCTTTTAAATAATTGCATTGTCCAAACTCACAAGTACCTACAATTAAAATAGCATCCAATTGTGGGGATCATTTAGGGATGAAAATGGTATGAGTAATAGCTAGATCCGATTCGATTTGGTGGATTACGTGGATACCGGGAAGACTGGAAGAGCATATATGTCGATATTGATAAATCAAATTTGATTTGGTCTCACATGTCGGTGGTTCTCTTGGTGCAGTGCGGACTGACTCTTGTTTTCACTGGCATTCTCTAGCTACGATGCAGGCTTCAACTTCTACAGCGCACGACCAACAGTGTTTGTTGCAGCTCCCATTGTGCTCTGGGATTGGTGGTGATGGCGAAAGCCTTGCCCGTCCTTTGGGCTGATGATGGCGACGCCTTCGGGCACCGTTCACTTCCTTGGAAGCATCATTGTTATACCCCTTTTCCCCTTTGTTCAGTGTGTTTTCCAGGGTGCAAACCCTGACCCTAGGGTCGGGCCGTGGCGGCGTCTGTGGCGTCGCGATCCTTTTTGAAGGCGTCACTTTGATTCATGCACTTTGCCAAGGTCTGGTGTGTCTTGCGGCGAACTGCTGGGGCCGCCGATGAGTTTTGTGAGGAGTGTAAGCGTGGTTTGGCTTGCGTTGATGTCCCAATCCAATCGGCTGGCGTTTGTTTTTTCCTGTTTGAGTTTTTTTTGGTTTGATGTGGTGCGTGTTGATGTCCTAATCCAACCGCACCGTGTTGTTTGTTGTACCATCCAGTCTGGACATCTCCTTTTTAATATATATAATCGGCAAGCTTCGCGTGGTTTGTTTAAAAAAATTCAGTCATATATGAATACATAGTAGATTATGGTATTACCAAAATCCATTAGACATGGACTATCAGATGCTTAAACACCGATTATCCAGATATTTATAATAGAATTATATGACTATTTTAAAAATACATTTCCTTCTTACTACTTCCAGAAATTGTAAACCGGCGAAGTTCGAAGGAGAAACAGTTGCCTAGCGGTGATGAGTGAGGAATAATAGTTACTGTGACTCAAAGTCTTTTTGCTGGCAACATCCTCGGTAAAACACTTTGTATATGCATGTACATTTCATTTTTTTTTTCTGCCTTTCTACTGCAAAATGTGCCATGGACAAGATCGCTAAAACTGTAATTCGTACATAAAGACAGCATTGAGTATCCCTCTCCAGCAACTTAACATTAATACGGAGTATATATAAACCCATCGTACAGGAAGCAAAAAAAAACATAGTAAAAACTCACCATCCGAAAAACAGTGTTTTTTTACCACAAGCGAGCGGAGTGGTTGATGGTCAGCGTCGCTTTTTACACACACTCGGTCCAGGGCCCAGGGGTAGAGGTTCTTTCTCCCGTTTGCCTCGCCCGCCGCCCCGACTCCAAGAACTCCTCTTAGCATCGCCGTGTTTGCCTCTCCCGCCCCCAACCCCAAGATCTCCTCTTTACCATCGCCGTGCGGACCGGAGACCGAGGATGCTGAGGCTGAAGCTCCGTATGGGGCGACGCAGTCATCCGCTGCCGGCGTACCCGTCCGCCGGCGGCCGCCTCGCTCCATCAGCGACCCCGACCTCGGTCGCTCAGCCGCTGCCGGCGTACCCGTCCGCCGGTGGCCGCCAAACTCCATCAGTGACCCCGGCCTCGGTCGCTCATCAGCTGCCGGCGTACCCGTCCGCCGGCGGCCGTCTCACGCCATCAGCGACCCCGACCTCGGGTCCGTCCCCCAACCCCACCTCGGCGTCGCCGACGACGCAACTGCGTGCTTATCGCCGGCCACCCTACCGGTTCGCTCGCGGCGGTCTAGTTACGCCGGTGCCGGCCCTCACCTCGGCGTCCCCAACCCTCGCCGGCGCAAGCTCGGCGTACTCGTCCGTCCGAGGCCGTGTCACTCCGCTGGCGCCGACACCGACACCGACACCGACACCAAAGCCAGTCGCTTCACCGTCCGCTAGCTGCATGGGGCGACACTGTCATCCGCTGCCGGCGTACCCGTCCGCCGGCGGCCGCCTCACTCCATCAGCGACCCCGGCCTCGGTCGCTCATCTGCTGCCAGCGTACCCGTCCGCCGGCGGCCGCCTCACTCCATCAGCGACCCCGGCCTCGGTCGCTCATCTGCTGCCGGCGTACCCATGCGCCGGCGGCCGCCTCACTCCATCAGCGACCCCGACCTCGGTCGCTCATCCGCTGCCGGCGTACCCGTCCGCCGGCGGCCGCCTCACTCCAGCAGCGACCCCGACATCGGTCGCTTCTCCGTCCCCCAACCCCGCCTCCGCGTCGCCGACGACGCAAGAGTGTGCTCATCCCCAAGCACCCTACCGGTTCGCTCGCAGCCGTCTGGTTGCGCCAGTGTCGACCCGGACCTCGGCGTCCCCAACCCTCGCCGGTGCAAGCTCGGCGTACTCGTCCGCCCGCGGCCGTGTCACTCCGCTGGCGCCGACACCGACACCTAGCCCAATCCCTTCACCGTCCGCTAGCTCCGTCTCGCCGACGTCGACGCTGGTATATGTTTCTTCCTAATATAATACGCACAGCATGCATGTAGCTTAGTTTAGGACTTTGGTTTGTACATTCAGTTATTAATATATTTGCCACTAGTTAAGGACTCTAAATTCTGATAATTTATATGGTTTCAAATAAATTTCAGATAAAAAGGAGATTTGTTTCAAGTGCTCCTCATTTAGATGTTGAGTTAGCTTTCCCTTCTCCACCGGATGATTTGCTGTGTGCTCCAAAGAGGTCAGTAGAAACCAGGCCATTTACTGTTGGGATTGGTGAGGGGCAAAATCTTCAAGACACAATAGACAGAGACATCATTTCTATTCAAAAACACTTGGATGTTGCAGTCCTTCAATCGATATTTGAGAATCATGTTAGAATTGCTCTTGTGAGGAGGGGTTTGTTATGGGAGCATCCAATCATTGAGGAAGAAACTCGTGTGCTGAAATTAACATATGAGTTAATACTTGGTGCATCCCCTAAGTTTCTAACCACCTATCATCTTATGGTGCACCTTTTAGAGATGCCTATGCCATATTGGAACCACTTTCTCAACCATCTGAGCCATTCTAGAACGGTGGTAATTAATGATTGGTCTCCTAGGTTCTCTAGCACCCTAACAATGTCCATGTATGATCACGGGGTGAAATACCCACGTGATGACATTTTGTATTGTAAGGGAGAGAGTGACGGCTCTTTTGGTATGAACAAAGCAAGCGTTGCTACTATTTTATGGAAGGGTAAACAAGTAGTGCATTGTGAGATTTACCATGAATTGCCATGTGGGTCATCAGTGGAAGCAGAAATAAAAGCAATGTTTCTTCAACTCAAAAGTGATGTCTTGTTAGGCTATCTCCAACCCCATACAGACAACTATGATGTGTATAGGGTGATGAAGGGTGAACTTCAGGAAATAGAAGGTCTACATGATTTATGTCAGTTACTCAGAGGCATGAGAGCACAGTATAAGGGTTTGATGCCTCGTTGGGTGCCACGTGAAGAGTTGAGTTTTGTTGATGGGCTAATGAGGGAAGCCAAATTTAAAATATCACCTGAGGCCAGAAACAACATATTTGCTACCTATGCGGTGATCGATAAATGGTCAAGGGAGCTTAGTGGAGAGCCAATTTTTGACCTTCGAGGAAAACAACCATCCGGTAATTTGTTTAATTAATCTTTGTCTATACTTTGGGTGATGAAGTTTTCACATTGTCGATGCTTGTATGCAAATGATGTTTTCTTTTCCTTAGGCTTGCTACTCATGAGTTTTATATACCAATATGTTATTAACGTTTATGTATGCATTGAATGCTCTGTATGCTACGATGGAACATAATACTACATACAGATTGCCGAAGCTTATTATTATGTAGCCTTTTTCTTGAGTATTTATTATTTAAATGTCAAACTTTTTAAATTGTATTATTAGTACCTTGCTGCACCAGGATATACCGATTTGACATGCTACTAAGTTATCACACATTAGACCATCCCAACCCATTGCCTAAAAGTCTTGTCTATCCACTATTCCTCCACTGTATATTCCAACTACTCTCTTTCACTATTTCAACTACCTCTCTTTGTTTATAGTAGCGCTGCATTGTATAGTTAATACATATAGGCATTCCATTGGGGATAGCCTTACCAGAGCTTCTTATGACACAGAATATTTTCTCTTCATGATTACTTTAATGCCAATTTTAGGCGTGCTATGATTATCTCAATGCACCAGGATATATAGTTATATTAGGTAATACCCCGCGCGTTGCAGCAGGAGTTCTTAGACTAATTTTTATAGTGAAATTTAAAAGTAGACATATTAATGTGATTGTAAAGAACATTTTTGATGAATTTATACTTGATAGCATGTAATATTGGTTGAGAGAGAAACTCTTAAGTGATTTGATTCATCGTGTGTTTGTATCTTGTCTATAGGAATTTTGTAGTATGGTACTCGTATGAATATATAGTTGCATGCCTAGATGTTATTAACCAGAAAAAATCGATAAAAGACATCAATAGATGGGCTTAGTGATGGTGACAAAAACTTCTAACTTCTAAATTAGTGGACTCATAAATGACGTTGATAGCAAATGTTAAGATAAATAGAGTTAATGATAGCCAGTGAGCTTCACTTATATAATTTATATAGATTTACACGTGGTTAAGTACTCATGTATTTTTTATGATACCCTGTTAGTAAAACTTTCTGTTCCACTTGACTCAGGAAAAATCAATTGGAGTGAAATATTATTAAATGCCTTTGTGTTGTTTAGAATTTTTATGCATGATATATATATATATATATATATATATATATATATATATATATATATATATATATGCATTTTCATTTTGTATGGCGTATTGACTTACAATCTGATCCAAATGTGTTTCTTATGAATATTGTAGTGAGACCGCCTAAAGGAAAGATCCCTGTATTTCAGAAAAAGTATTACATGGAGGTAGAAGAGGAAGGAAAAGTGGATGCTGTATTTCACATTTTCTATGCACTCAAACCTGTCAGAATTCATATCGTGACAAAAAATTTCAAGGCTCAACTTCCACCAAAGATGAGGATAGATACCAGGATTGCTATATACTATCTGTTCATACCCTTGATCTGAGTCCATATAATAAGTCACCTGGCCTAACCATTGTGCTTGACACGGGGGTGCCTTCTGAGTCCTACTCAGCTGAAAATTCCTTCGTAGTGCTTCTCTGTACTCACGAAGAGAGAAGAGAGGTTGAGAAATCTGGCATCGAAGAGTTTGGGCCAATCACTTTTGCTGCTTTCCATCAGTGATTAAAGGTACAGCAATACTAGACCGATTTTAGTCCGTTAATTTATTTGAATCATTGATCGACTTTACATCTTACTTTGATTTATGATCTGTTCTGATTCTTCTAGATCTAGCGTCGGATGAAGTCCTCTATTCTGATTTGTCTACTATACAGCCCGCAGAAGCTGCATCAACATAAGAGATGGCAAGTTCCTGTAAGAAGCAAGTCCAAGTTTCCAATGTACTCTTTGTACAATTGTGATGTCTTTTGAGTAGCGTGTAGTGCCAGTCAACAGGAAGCCAAACTTGATCTTGTCGATGACGGAGGTGGCTGTGTGGAGCGAATGTGCATGCACTCTATTGTTTGATGTCAAGACCAGTACTCTGTTGTTGGATGACATTTACTGTGATAGATCTGGACGATGCGAGGCTTATTTCGGTTTTTTTTTTCGCACCACAGTAGGCCACACTATGCAGGTTTCTCCGGTGAGGCTCAATGGTCACCGCAAAAAAACTAGAGAAAATTCATGGGTTTTACTATTCGTCCACGAATCTCTTCTCTAGCTAATATTAATGCGTCTTCCACCCTATATGTGGGTAATTGCGAGGATTAGGTCCCTTCTGTTCAGGTGCTCTTATTCAACGTGCGGGCACCGCTACTTGCTCACCGTGTTCTTCCTCCTCTTGCCCCTGCCCCGTGCGTCGCCTCCCACCCCTGTCTCGCGTGCCACCTGTGGCCGGCAAACGCCTCTCCGCTTCGCTCACCACCCACCGTCACCGGTGTATCGCCGCTAGGGTTCAATTTTTCGGTCGGATTTCGCCGAAATTTTGGTAAATTTTTTGTTTTCGGTAGTAGATAGGATTCGGTTTTCGGAATTTTTCGAGATTTTTCGGTTTAAAATTCAAAAAATCAACATAAATTATTTTCTGGATTTTTTGGATTTTCCGACCGGAGTTCGGTGCTTTTCGACCGGAAAATACGTTTTGACCATGTAAAAATAGAAAATTCAACACTATTTATTATTATATATATATAACATTGAAAGGACATAATATACAGTTAAACATAATTTGAACACAAATATTCATTCAAGTTTCATAAACTATAGGTATTCTTTATGAATGACACAACAAATTTATATAGATTCATAAGACCAAACTTTAAAAAATCCATACAAACTCTTAACAGTCATGCATTGCCATGTTACTAGAAGTACATAATTTTGACTTGTTTATTGGAGTTTATACTTAAATTTGTCCATAAATTATCATTCAAGTCGATTAAATCATAATCTCACACAGGAAGTTCACACCATATTTATATGATCCATATGAAATAGAAGTCCACACTTTAAATATGTCAATATCAAGTCTATACATATCCTTATTAAGAATAGAAGTACGTGTCAATTGTAATAAAGCACTACATGATACATATGGACATTGTTTATTATATTGAACTTGTACTTTCATATGAACTATGCAATTTATGTACTATAAACTTCTATTATGGTCTATGGATTTTAACTATGATCTTATACTATTGTGATAGATTTAAGATTTATGTATTTTTTGTGTGATTTCATGTGGCATACGTAGGGTTGTATGCATTTTAATGAATAATTTATGTAAAATGTATTTGATATATATTGTAAATTGGGATATGCAAAAATACAAATAAATCCATATCAAAATTTTTAATTGTTTAACCGTTTTACATCATTTATTGTTGGAAAATAGCATTTTTCGGTCAGAAACACCGGTTTTCCGGTCGGAAAGTCCGAAATTCTGACAAAAAAAAAATGAAATTTCGGTTTTTAAATTCAAATTGCCTTTTCGGTCGAAAAATTTGGAATTCGCGAAATTTCGAGCGAAATTTCATTTTCGGCCGTCACCGGGATTTTAGTTTCAACCGAAATGGTAAACCCTGATCGCCGCCCACCCCAAACCTAGGGGCCGCCTCGCCCCCGCCGCCGCTGGCCCTTTCTGACCGCCATCCCAGCTGTCCGACCAGCAGTGCCCTCGCCACCGGTCTCAGCGACCGTCTCGACCGCCGGCCTTCGCTGGTCCGGCTGCCGTCTACAGCCCTCCTCTTTATCGTCGGGGGTGGAGGAAAAGTTCGTCACCGCCGGCACCCAACCCTGAACCCTAATCCGGCGATGAGGTCGCCCTAGCCATCCACCGCCGCTCGCACGCGCCGGCGACCTCGCCGACGCTCGCTCCGCCCCTTCCCTCCCTAACCCCGAACCCAAATCCGGAGAGGTCGCCACCGCCCGCCGCCCACGCTCCCCTCTCTCTTCAACGCTCCCACCCGTTTGACCCCTCCCGCACCGCTCCCCTCTCTCTTTGGCGCCATGTGTCGGCCATTGAGGGCGTGCACTGCTTCCCCTAGCTACGCGCGCATCGGTTCTGGCATATATAGAAGAACCACACGCGGTGTCTTGTGAGCAGAGTGAAGGACACATGCAATTGACGCATGGCTAATAATTTTATCCGTTAGTGGCTATATAGCTACTGTGTCACATATAGTCAAATAAAAAAACTACTCGTATAATAGTTTGTTTTTGGTACGTAACATGTAGTGCTTGGCTCACTTTTTTCTCACCATATGTCTTGGAGCTCGTGTTTCAACACGGTACAAGTTAGTAGCTTACTTATCTTATCTATCTTCTATCTACTCACTAATATGACGTGGCACCTTTTGAACTTTGTCCATGTTACTTTGTAATACTAAGAAAAAGTGGGGACAAAGTTCAAAAGCCGGAGACGGGGAAGGAGGGTATTGGCGGGAGAGCTCGACGCCACGAAGGTTAGCGGTGGAGGGTAGCGGCGACGGGCCGCTGGAGCCGAGTGGGGATGCGTCGGAAGCGGGAGAGCTCGGCTGGCGGCGCAGGGCTCGAACGAGAGGAAGGGGGCGACAAGGCGAGTGCTTGGGCAAGGGAGGAAGAAGAGATGGGGAAAAGGGAGTGGATAAAAAGAATATCAACCAACTGTTGGAGGTTGATCCAATGGCCGATATGGTTGAGTGATGGATGAAAATACAAAATATCAGTCAGTTGACAAAGACACACCCATATTTAAAATATATTAATTGTGTAATATTTTGAAACTATTGAATATGGATCTCGTCATAATAATTTTGAAATATAAATTAAAATATATTTATTCTTTTGATACTTTGTAAACTGAGATGATCATGGCGAGAATTTCCCAACGGATAGCATGATAATCAGCCTGCGAGGAGCTAGGGGCAGCCCGTGTACCCTGCCTCCTTTTTGCTGCGTGCAGCATTAACTGCAAGCACATAGCTATAGGTGCCTAGCTCTGCAGTAGGAGGATGGGTAGCACGTTAGCTTTCTGCTTTCAAATCCGTAAAGAAAAGGCCACTCAAATCAGGAAAACGACAAATATAACAAAACGCAACAAAAAGAGTAAGGTCCAACCGAGGAGGCGAGGACTAGCTGGTCATCCTCATCCCTCGTGCTGTCTGGTCTTTCTAATTATCGATTGAAACTCAGCCAGTCTTGTGTATTACGGGCATGCATAAAATAACGGGTTTTTTTTTACTAATGCCGCTGCCTTACTCGATATGTAGTAGGCCTGTAAAACAAAAACTCAAGACTTGACCTACCCGTGTTTGGCTCGTCGTAGGCCTTGATTCAAGATTAACTAGCTCACATTCTAAACGTTCTTTAACGTGAGCTCGAGCATGAAAAGCTCTAGTAAGGTCGTGGCGTCGTACATTACTACCGGCATGCCATGACTTTGTGAGGCGCATACACGTATGTATTTTAATTTTCTTCTTTTAAATAATTGCATTGTCCAAACTCACAAGTACCTACAATTAAAATAGCATCCAATTGTGGGGATCATTTAGGGATGAAAATGGTATGAGTAATAGCTAGATCCGATTCGATTTGGTGGATTACGTGGATACCGGGAAGACTGGAAGAGCATATATGTCGATATTGATAAATCAAATTTGATTTGGTCTCACATGTCGGTGGTTCTCTTGGTGCAGTGCGGACTGACTCTTGTTTTCACTGGCATTCTCTAGCTACGATGCAGGCTTCAACTTCTACAGCGCACGACCAACAGTGTTTGTTGCAGCTCCCATTGTGCACTGGGATTGGTGGTGATGGCGAAAGCCTTGCCCGTCCTTTGGACTGATGATGGCGACGCCTTCGGGCACTGTTCACTTCCTTGGAAGCATCATTGTTATACCCCTTTTCCCCTTTGTTCAGTGTGTTTTCCAGGGTGCAAACCCTGACCCTAGGGTCGGGCCGTGGCGGCGTCTGTGGCGTCGCGATCCTTTTTGAAGGCGTCACTTTGATTCATGCACTTTGCCAAGGTCTGGTGTGTCTTGCGGCGAACTGCTGGGGCCGCCGATGAGTTTTGTGAGGAGTGTAAGCGTGGTTTGGCTTGCGTTGATGTCCCAATCCAATCGGCTGGCGTTTGTTTTTTCCTGTTTGAGTTTTTGTTGGTTTGATGTGGTGCGTGTTGATGTCCTAATCCAACCGCACCGTGTTGTTTGTTGTACCATCCAGTCTGGACATCTCCTTTTTAATATATATAATCGGCAAGCTTCGCGTGGTTTGTTTAAAAAAATTCAGTCATATATGAATACATAGTAGATTATGGTATTACCAAAATCCATTAGACATGGACTATCAGATGCTTAAACACCGATTATCCAGATATTTATAATAGAATTATATGACTATTTTAAAAATACATTTCCTTCTTACTACTTCCAGAAATTGTAAACCGGCGAAGTTCGAAGGAGAAACAGTTGCCTAGCGGTGATGAGTGAGGAATAATAGTTACTGTGACTCAAAGTCTTTTTGCTGGCAACATCCTCGGTAAAACACTTTGTATATGCATGTACATTTCATTTTTTTTCTGCCTTTCTACTGCAAAATGTGCCATGGACAAGATCGCTAAAACTGTAATTCGTACATAAAGACAGCATTGAGTATCCCTCTCCAGCAACTTAACATTAATACGGAGTATATATAAACCCATCGTACAGGAAGCAAAAAAAACATAGTAAAAACTCACCATCCGAAAAACAGTGTTTTTTTACCACAAGCGAGCGGAGTGGTTGATGGTCAGCGTCGCTTTTTACACACACTCGGTCCAGGGCCCAGGGGTAGAGGTTCTTTCTCCCGTTTGCCTCGCCCGCCGCCCCGACTCCAAGAACTCCTCTTAGCATCGCCGTGTTTGCCTCTCCCGCCCCCAACCCCAAGATCTCCTCTTTACCATCGCCGTGCGGACCGGAGACCGAGGATGCTGAGGCTGAAGCTCCGTATGGGGCGACGCAGTCATCCGCTGCCGGCGTACCCGTCCGCCGGCGGCCGCCTCGCTCCATCAGCGACCCCGACCTCGGTCGCTCAGCCGCTGCCGGCGTACCCGTCCGCCGGTGGCCGCCAAACTCCATCAGTGACCCCGGCCTCGGTCGCTCATCAGCTGCCGGCGTACCCGTCCGCCGGCGGCCGTCTCACGCCATCAGCGACCCCGACCTCGGGTCCGTCCCCCAACCCCACCTCGGCGTCGCCGACGACGCAACTGCGTGCTTATCGCCGGCCACCCTACCGGTTCGCTCGCGGCGGTCTAGTTACGCCGGTGCCGGCCCTCACCTCGGCGTCCCCAACCCTCGCCGGCGCAAGCTCGGCGTACTCGTCCGTCCGAGGCCGTGTCACTCCGCTGGTGCCGACACCGACACCGACACCAAAGCCAGTCGCTTCACCGTCCGCTAGCTGCATGGGGCGACACTGTCATCCGCTGCCGGCGTACCCGTCCGCCGGCGGCCGCCTCACTCCATCAGCGACCCCGGCCTCGGTCGCTCATCTGCTGCCAGCGTACCCGTCCGCCGGCGGCCGCCTCACTCCATCAGCGACCCCGGCCTCGGTCGCTCATCTGCTGCCGGCGTACCCATGCGCCGGCGGCCGCCTCACTCCATCAGCGACCCCGACCTCGGTCGCTCATCCGCTGCCGGCGTACCCGTCCGCCGGCGGCCGCCTCACTCCAGCAGCGACCCCGACATCGGTCGCTTCTCCGTCCCCCAACCCCGCCTCCGCGTCGCCGACGACGCAAGAGCGTGCTCATCCCCAAGCACCCTACCGGTTCGCTCGCAGCCGTCTGGTTGCGCCAGTGTCGACCCGGACCTCGGCGTCCCCAACCCTCGCCGGTGCAAGCTCGGCGTACTCGTCCGCCCGCGGCCGTGTCACTCCGCTGGCGCCGACACCGACACCTAGCCCAATCCCTTCACCGTCCGCTAGCTCCGTCTCGCCGACGTCGACGCTGGTATATGTTTCTTCCTAATATAATACGCACAGCATGCATGAAGCTTAGTTTAGGACTTTGGTTTGTACATTCAGTTATTAATATATTTGCCACTAGTTAAGGACTCTAAATTCTGATAATTTATATGGTTTCAAATAAATTTCAGATAAAAAGGAGATTTGTTTCAAGTGCTCCTCATTTAGATGTTGAGTTAGCTTTCCCTTCTCCACCGGATGATTTGCTGTGTGCTCCAAAGAGGTCAGTAGAAACCAGGCCATTTACTGTTGGGATTGGTGAGGGGCAAAATCTTCAAGACACAATAGACAGAGACATCATTTCTATTCAAAAACACTTGGATGTTGCAGTCCTTCAATCGATATTTGAGAATCATGTTAGAATTGCTCTTGTGAGGAGGGGTTTGTTATGGGAGCATCCAATCATTGAGGAAGAAACTCGTGTGCTGAAATTAACATATGAGTTAATACTTGGTGCATCCCCTAAGTTTCTAACCACCTATCATCTTATGGTGCACCTTTTAGAGATGCCTATGCCATATTGGAACCACTTTCTCAACCATCTGAGCCATTCTAGAACGGTGGTAATTAATGATTGGTCTCCTAGGTTCTCTAGCACCCTAACAATGTCCATGTATGATCACGGGGTGAAATACCCACGTGATGACATTTTGTATTGTAAGGGAGAGAGTGACGGCTCTTTTGGTATGAACAAAGCAAGCGTTGCTACTATTTTATGGAAGGGTAAACAAGTAGTGCATTGTGAGATTTACCATGAATTGCCATGTGGGTCATCAGTGGAAGCAGAAATAAAAGCAATGTTTCTTCAACTCAAAAGTGATGTCTTGTTAGGCTATCTCCAACCCCATACAGACAACTATGATGTGTATAGGGTGATGAAGGGTGAACTTCAGGAAATAGAAGGTCTACATGATTTATGTCAGTTACTCAGAGGCATGAGAGCACAGTATAAGGGTTTGATGCCTCGTTGGGTGCCACGTGAAGAGTTGAGTTTTGTTGATGGGCTAATGAGGGAAGCCAAATTTAAAATATCACCTGAGGCCAGAAACAACATATTTGCTACCTATGCGGTGATCGATAAATGGTCAAGGGAGCTTAGTGGAGAGCCAATTTTTGACCTTCGGGGAAAACAACCATCCGGTAATTTGTTTAATTAATCTTTGTCTATACTTTGGGTGATGAAGTTTTCACATTGTCGATGCTTGTATGCAAATGATGTTTTCTTTTCCTTAGGCTTGCTACTCATGAGTTTTATATACCAATATGTTATTAACGTTTATGTATGCATTGAATGCTCTGTATGCTACGATGGAACATAATACTACATACAGATTGCCGAAGCTTATTATTATGTAGCCTTTTTCTTGAGTATTTATTATTTAAATGTCAAACTTTTTAAATTGCATTATTAGTACCTTGCTGCACCAGGATATACCGATTTGACATGCTACTAAGTTATCACACATTAGACCATCCCAACCCATTGCCTAAAAGTCTTGTCTATCCACTATTCCTCCACTGTATATTCCAACTACTCTCTTTCACTATTTCAACTACCTCTCTTTGTTTATAGTAGCGCTGCATTGTATAGTTAATACATATAGGCATTCCATTGGGGATAGCCTTACCAGAGCTTCTTATGACACAGAATATTTTCTCTTCATGATTACTTTAATGCCAATTTTAGGCGTGCTATGATTATCTCAATGCACCAGGATATATAGTTATATTAGGTAATACCCCGCGCGTTGCAGCAGGAGTTCTTAGACTAATTTTTATAGTGAAATTTAAAAGTAGACATATTAATGTGATTGTAAAGAACATTTTTGATGAATTTATACTTGATAGCATGTAATATTGGTTGAGAGAGAAACTCTTAAGTGATTTGATTCATCGTGTGTTTGTATCTTGTCTATAGGAATTTTGTAGTATGGTACTCGTATGAATATATAGTTGCATGCCTAGATGTTATTAACCAGAAAAAATCGATAAAAGACATCAATAGATGGGCTTAGTGATGGTGACAAAAACTTCTAACTTCTAAATTAGTGGACTCATAAATGACGTTGATAGCAAATGTTAAGATAAATAGAGTTAATGATAGCCAGTGAGCTTCACTTATATAATTTATATAGATTTACACGTGGTTAAGTACTCATGTATTTTTTATGATACCCTGTTAGTAAAACTTTCTGTTCCACTTGACTCAGGAAAAATCAATTGGAGTGAAATATTATTAAATGCCTTTGTGTTGTTTAGAATTTTTATGCATGATATATATATATGCATTTTCATTTTGTATGGCGTATTGACTTACAATCTGATCCAAATGTGTTTCTTATGAATATTGTAGTGAGACCGCCTAAAGGAAAGATCCCTGTATTTCAGAAAAAGTATTACATGGAGGTAGAAGAGGAAGGAAAAGTGGATGCTGTATTTCACATTTTCTATGCACTCAAACCTGTCAGAATTCATATCGTGACAAAAAATTTCAAGGCTCAACTTCCACCAAAGATGAGGATAGATACCAGGATTGCTATATACTATCTGTTCATACCCTTGATCTAGTCCATATAATAAGTCACCTGACCTAACCATTGTGCTTGACACGGGGGTGCCTTCTGAGTCCTACTCAGCTGAAAATTCCTTCGTAGTGCTTCTCTGTACTCACGAAGAGAGAAGAGAGGTTGAGAAATCTGGCATCGAAGAGTTTGGGCCAATCACTTTTGCTGCTTTCCATCAGTGATTAAAGGTACAGCAATACTAGACCGATTTTAGTCCGTTAATTTATTTGAATCATTGATCGACTTTACATCTTACTTTGATTTATGATCTGTTCTGATTCTTCTAGATCTAGCGTCGGATGAAGTCCTCTATTCTGATTTGTCTACTATACAGCCCGCAGAAGCTGCATCAACATAAGAGATGGCAAGTTCCTGTAAGAAGCAAGTCCAAGTTTCCAATGTACTCTTTGTACAATTGTGATGTCTTTTGAGTAGCGTGTAGTGCCAGTCAACAGGAAGCCAAACTTGATCTTGTCGATGACGGAGGTGGCTGTGTGGAGCGAATGTGCATGCACTCTATTGTTTGATGTCAAGACCAGTACTCTGTTGTTGGATGACATTTACTGTGATAGATCTGGACGATGCGAGGCTTATTTCGGTTTTTTTTTTCGCACCACAGTAGGCCACACTATGCAGGTTTCTCCGGTGAGGCTCAATGGTCACCGCAAAAAAACTAGAGAAAATTCATGGGTTTTACTATTCGTCCACGAATCTCTTCTCTAGCTAATATTAATGCGTCTTCCACCCTATATGTGGGTAATTGCGAGGATTAGGTCCCTTCTGTTCAGGTGCTCTTATTCAACGTGCGGGCACCGCTACTTGCTCACCGTGTTCTTCCTCCTCTTGCCCCTGCCCCGTGCGTCGCCTCCCACCCCTGTCTCGCGTGCCACCTGTGGCCGGCAAACGCCTCTCCGCTTCGCTCACCACCCACCGTCACCGGTGTATCGCCGCTAGGGTTCAATTTTTCGGTCGGATTTCGCCGAAATTTTGGTAAATTTTTTGTTTTCGGTAGTAGATAGGATTCGGTTTTCGGAATTTTTCGAGATTTTTCGGTTTAAAATTCAAAAAATCAACATAAATTATTTTCTGGATTTTTTGGATTTTCCGACCGGAGTTCGGTGCTTTTCGACCGGAAAATACGTTTTGACCATGTAAAAATAGAAAATTCAACACTATTTATTATTATTTATATATATAACATTGAAAGGACATAATATACAGTTAAACATAATTTGAACACAAATATTCATTCAAGTTTCATAAACTATAGGTATTCTTTATGAATGACACAACAAATTTATATAGATTCATAAGACCAAACTTTAAAAAATCCATACAAACTCTTAACAGTCATGCATTGCCATGTTACTAGAAGTACATAATTTTGACTTGTTTATTGGAGTTTATACTTAAATTTGTCCATAAATTATCATTCAAGTCGATTAAATCATAATCTCACACAGGAAGTTCACACCATATTTATATGATCCATATGAAATAGAAGTCCACACTTTAAATATGTCAATATTAAGTCTATACATATCCTTATTAAGAATAGAAGTACGTGTCAATTGTAATAAAGCACTACATGATACATATGGACATTGTTTATTATATTGAACTTGTACTTTCATATGAACTATGCAATTTATGTACTATAAACTTCTATTATGGTCTATGGATTTTAACTATGATCTTATACTATTGTGATAGATTTAAGATTTATGTAATTTTTGTGTGATTTCATGTGGCGTACGTAGGGTTGTATGCATTTTAATGAATAATTTATGTAAAATGTATTTGATATATATTGTAAATTGGGATATGCAAAAATACAAATAAATCCATATCAAAATTTTTAATTGTTTAACCGTTTTACATCATTTATTGTTGGAAAATAGCATTTTTCGGTCAGAAACACCGGTTTTCCGGTCGGAAAGTCCGAAATTCTGACAAAAAAATGAAATTTCGGTTTTTAAATTCAAATTGCCTTTTCGGTCGGAAAATTTGGAATTCGCGAAATTTCGAGCGAAATTTCATTTTCGGCCGTCACCGGGATTTTAGTTTCAACCGAAATGGTAAACCCTGATCGCCGCCCACCCCAAACCTAGGGGCCGCCTCGCCCCCGCCGCCGCTGGCCCTTTCTGACCGCCATCCCAGCTGTCCGACCAGCAGTGCCCTCGCCACCGGTCTCAGCGACCGTCTCGACCGCCGGCCTTCGCTGGTCCGGCTGCCGTCTACAGCCCTCCTCTTTATCGTCGGGGGTGGAGGAAAAGTTCGTCACCGCCGGCACCCAACCCTGAACCCTAATCCGGCGATGAGGTCGCCCTAGCCATCCACCGCCGCTCGCACGCGCCGGCGACCTCGCCGACGCTCGCTCCGCCCCTTCCCTCCCTAACCCCGAACCCAAATCCGGAGAGGTCGCCACCGCCCGCCGCCCACGCTCCCCTCTCTCTTCAACTCTCCCACCCGTTTGACCCCTCCCGCACCGCTCCCCTCTATCTTTGGCGCCATGTGTCGGCCATTGAGGGCGTGCACTGCTTCCCCTAGCTACGCGCGCATCGGTTCTGGCATATATAGAAGAACCACACGCGGTGTCTTGTGAGCAGAGTGAAGGACACATGCAATTGACGCATGGCTAATAATTTTATCCGTTAGTGGCTATATAGCTATTGTGTCACATATAGTCAAATAAAAAAACTACTCGTATAATAGTTTGTTGTTGGTACGTAACATGTACTGCTTGGTTCACTTTTTTCTCACCATATGTCTTGGAGCTCGTGTTTCAACTCGGTACAAGTTAGTAGCTTACTTATCTTATCTATCTTCTATCTACTCACTAATATGACGTGGCACCTTTTGAACTTTGTCCATGTTACTTTGTAATACTAAGAAAAAGTGGGGACAAAGTTCAAAAGCCGGAGACGGGGAAGGAGGGTATTGGCGGGAGAGCTCGACGCCACGAAGGTTAGCGGTGGAGGGTAGCGGCGACGGGCCGCTGGAGCCGAGTGGGGATGCGTCGGAAGCGGGAGAGCTCGGCTGGCGGCGCAGGGCTCGAACGAGAGGAAGGGGGCGACAAGGCGAGTGCTTGGGCAAGGGAGGAAGAAGAGATGGGGAAAAGGGAGTGGATAAAAAGAATATCAACCAACTGTTGGAGGTTGATCCAATGGCCGATATGGTTGAGTGATGGATGAAAATACAAAATATCAGTCAGTTGACAAAGACACACCCATATTTAAAATATATTAATTGTGTAATATTTTGAAACTATTGAATATGGATCTCGTCATAATAATTTTGAAATATAAATTAAAATATATTTATTCTTTTGATACTTTGTAAACTGAGATGATCATGGCGAGAATTTCCCAACGGATAGCATGATAATCAGCCTGCGAGGAGCTAGGGGCAGCCCGTGTACCCTGCCTCCTTTTTGCTGCGTGCAGCATTAACTGCAAGCACATAGCTATAGGTGCCTAGCTCTGCAGTAGGAGGATGGGTAGCACGTTAGCTTTCTGCTTTCAAATCCGTAAAGAAAAGGCCACTCAAATCAGGAAAACGACAAATATAACAAAACGCAACAAAAAGAGTAAGGTCCAACCGAGGAGGCGAGGACTAGCTGGTCATCCTCATCCCTCGTGCTGTCTGGTCTTTCTAATTATCGATTGAAACTCAGCCAGTCTTGTGTATTAAGGGCATGCATAAAATAACGGGTTTTTTTTTTACTAATGCCGCTGCCTTACTCGATATGTAGTAGGCCTGTAAAACAAAAACTCAAGACTTGACCTACCCGTGTTTGGCTCGTCGTAGGCCTTGATTCAAGATTAACTAGCTCACATTCTAAACGTTCTTTAACGTGAGCTCGAGAATGAAAAGCTCTAGTAAGGTCGTGGCGTCGTACATTACTACCGGCATGCCATGACTTTGTGAGGCGCATACACGTATGTATTTTAATTTTCTTCTTTTAAATAATTGCATTGTCCAAACTCACAAGTACCTACAATTAAAATAGCATCCAATTGTGGGGATCATTTAGGGATGAAAATGGTATGAGTAATAGCTAGATCCGATTCGATTTGGTGGATTACGTGGATACCGGGAAGACTGGAAGAGCATATATGTCGATATTGATAAATCAAATTTGATTTGGTCTCACATGTCGGTGGTTTTCTTGGTGCAGTGCGGACTGACTCTTGTTTTCACTGGCATTCTCGAGCTACGATGCAGGCTTCAACTTCTACAGCGCATGACCAACAGTGTTTGTTGCAGCTCCCATTGTGCACTAGGATTGGTGGTGATGGCGAAAGCCTTGCCCGTCCTTTGGGCTGATGATGGCGACGCCTTCGGGCACTGTTCACTTCCTTGGAAGCATCATTGTTATACCCCTTTTCCCCTTTGTTCAGTGTGTTTTCCAGGGTGCAAACCCTGACCCTAGGGTCGGGCCGTGGCGGCGTCTGTGGCGTCGCGATCCTTTTTGAAGGCGTCACTTTGATTCATGCACTTTGCCAAGGTCTGGTGTGTCTTGCGGCGAACTGCTGGGGCCGCCGATGAGTTTTGTGAGGAGTGTAAGCGTGGTTTGGCTTGTGTTGATGTCCCAATCCAATCGGCTGGCGTTTGTTTTTTCCTGTTTGAGTTTTTGTTGGTTTGATGTGGTGCGTGTTGATGTCCCAATCCAACCGCACCGTGTTGTTTGTTGTACCATCCAGTCTGGACATCTCCTTTTTAATATATATAATCGGCAAGCTTCGCGTGGTTTGTTTAAAAAAATTCAGTCATATATGAATACATAGTAGATTATGGTATTACCAAAATCCATTAGACATGGACTATCAGATGCTTAAACACCGATTATCCAGATATTTATAATAGAATTATATGACTATTTTAAAAATACATTTCCTTCTTACTACTTCCAGAAATTGTAAACCGGCGAAGTTCGAAGGAGAAACAGTTGCCTAGCGGTGATGAGTGAGGAATAATAGTTACTGTGACTCAAAGTCTTTTTGCTGGCAACATCCTCGGTAAAACACTTTGTATATGCATGTACATTTCATTTTTTTTTTTCTGCCTTTCTACTGCAAAATGTGCCATGGACAAGATCGCTAAAACTGTAATTCGTACATAAAGACAGCATTGAGTATCCCTCTCCAGCAACTTAACATTAATACGGAGTATATATAAACCCATCGTACAGGAAGCAAAAAAAACATAGTAAAAACTCACCATCCGAAAAACAGTGTTTTTTTACCACAAGCGAGCGGAGTGGTTGATGGTCAGCGTCGCTTTTTACACACACTCGGTCCAGGGCCCAGGGGTAGAGGTTCTTTCTCCCGTTTGCCTCGCCCGCCGCCCCGACTCCAAGAACTCCTCTTAGCATCGCCGTGTTTGCCTCTCCCGCCCCCAACCCCAAGATCTCCTCTTTACCATCGCCGTGCGGACCGGAGACCGAGGATGCTGAGGCTGAAGCTCCGTATGGGGCGACGCAGTCATCCGCTGCCGGCGTACCCGTCCGCCGGCGGCCGCCTCGCTCCATCAGCGACCCCGACCTCGGTCGCTCAGCCGCTGCCGGCGTACCCGTCCGCCGGTGGCCGCCAAACTCCATCAGTGACCCCGGCCTCGGTCGCTCATCAGCTGCCGGCGTACCCGTCCGCCGGCGGCCGTCTCACGCCATCAGCGACCCCGACCTCGGGTCCGTCCCCCAACCCCACCTCGGCGTCGCCGACGACGCAACTGCGTGCTTATCGCCGGCCACCCTACCGGTTCGCTCGCGGCGGTCTAGTTACGCCGGTGCCGGCCCTCACCTCGGCGTCCCCAACCCTCGCCGGCGCAAGCTCGGCGTACTCGTCCGTCCGAGGCCGTGTCACTCCGCTGGCGCCGACACCGACACCGACACCGACACCAAAGCCAGTCGCTTCACCGTCCGCTAGCTGCATGGGGCGACACTGTCATCCGCTGCCGGCGTACCCGTCCGCCGGCGGCCGCCTCACTCCATCAGCGACCCCGGCCTCGGTCGCTCATCTGCTGCCAGCGTACCCGTCCGCCGGCGGCCGCCTCACTCCATCAGCGACCCCGGCCTCGGTCGCTCATCCGCTGCCGGCGTACCCATGCGCCGGCGGCCGCCTCACTCCATCAGCGACCCCGACCTCGGTCGCTCATCCGCTGCCGGCGTACCCGTCCGCCGGCGGCCGCCTCACTCCAGCAGCGACCCCGACATCGGTCGCTTCTCCGTCCCCCAACCCCGCCTCCGCGTCGCCGACGACGCAAGAGCGTGCTCATCCCCAAGCACCCTACCGGTTCGCTCGCAGCCGTCTGGTTGCGCCAGTGTCGACCCGGACCTCGGCGTCCCCAACCCTCGCCGGTGCAAGCTCGGCGTACTCGTCCGCCCGCGGCCGTGTCACTCCGCTGGCGCCGACACCGACACCTAGCCCAATCCCTTCACCGTCCGCTAGCTCCGTCTCGCCGACGTCGACGCTGGTATATGTTTCTTCCTAATATAATACGCACAGCATGCATGTAGCTTAGTTTAGGACTTTGGTTTGTACATTCAGTTATTAATATATTTGCCACTAGTTAAGGACTCTAAATTCTGATAATTTATATGGTTTCAAATAAATTTCAGATAAAAAGGAGATTTGTTTCAAGTGCTCCTCATTTAGATGTTGAGTTAGCTTTCCCTTCTGCACCGGATGATTTGCTGTGTGCTCCAAAGAGGTCAGTAGAAACCAGGCCATTTACTGTTGGGATTGGTGAGGGGCAAAATCTTCAAGACACAATAGACAGAGACATCATTTCTATTCAAAAACACTTGGATGTTGCAGTCCTTCAATCGATATTTGAGAATCATGTTAGAATTGCTCTTGTGAGGAGGGGTTTGTTATGGGAGCATCCAATCATTGAGGAAGAAACTCGTGTGCTGAAATTAACATATGAGTTAATACTTGGTGCATCCTCTAAGTTTCTAACCACCTATCATCTTATGGTGCACCTTTTAGAGATGCCTATGCCATATTGGAACCACTTTCTCAACCATCTGAGCCATTCTAGAACGGTGGTAATTAATGATTGGTCTCCTAGGTTCTCTAGCACCCTAACAATGTCCATGTATGATCACGGGGTGAAATACCCACGTGATGACATTTTGTATTGTAAGGGAGAGAGTGACGGCTCTTTTGGTATGAACAAAGCAAGCGTTGCAACTATTTTATGGAAGGGTAAACAAGTAGTGCATTGTGAGATTTACCATGAATTGCCATGTGGGTCATCAGTGGAAGCAGAAATAAAAGCAATGTTTCTTCAACTCAAAAGTGATGTCTTGTTAGGCTATCTCCAACCCCATACAGACAACTATGATGTGTATAGGGTGATGAAGGGTGAACTTCAGGAAATAGAAGGTCTACATGATTTATGTCAGTTACTCAGAGGCATGAGAGCACAGTATAAGGGTTTGATGCCTCGTTGGGTGCCACGTGAAGAGTTGAGTTTTGTTGATGGGCTAATGAGGGAAGCCAAATTTAAAATATCACCTGAGGCCAGAAACAACATATTTGCTACCTATGCGGTGATCGATAAATGGTCAAGGGAGCTTAGTGGAGAGCCAATTTTTGACCTTCGAGGAAAACAACCATCCGGTAATTTGTTTAATTAATCTTTGTCTATACTTTGGGTGATGAAGTTTTCACATTGTCGATGCTTGTATGCAAATGATGTTTTCTTTTCCTTAGGCTTGCTACTCATGAGTTTTATATACCAATATGTTATTAACGTTTATGTATGCATTGAATGCTCTGTATGCTACGATGGAACATAATACTACATACAGATTGCCGAAGCTTATTATTATGTAGCCTTTTTCTTGAGTATTTATTATTTAAATGTCAAACTTTTTAAATTGTATTATTAGTACCTTGCTGCACCAGGATATACCGATTTGACATGCTACTAAGTTATCACACATTAGACCATCCCAACCCATTGCCTAAAAGTCTTGTCTATCCACTATTCCTCCACTGTATATTCCAACTACTCTCTTTCACTATTTCAACTACCTCTCTTTGTTTATAGTAGCGCTGCATTGTATAGTTAATACATATAGGCATTCCATTGGGGATAGCCTTACCAGAGCTTCTTATGACACAGAATATTTTCTCTTCATGATTACTTTAATGCCAATTTTAGGCGTGCTATGATTATCTCAATGCACCAGGATATATAGTTATATTAGGTAATACCCCGCGCGTTGCAGCAGGAGTTCTTAGACTAATTTTTATAGTGAAATTTAAAAGTAGACATATTAATGTGATTGTAAAGAACATTTTTGATGAATTTATACTTGATAGCATGTAATATTGGTTGAGAGAGAAACTCTTAAGTGATTTGATTCATCGTGTGTTTGTATCTTGTCTATAGGAATTTTGTAGTATGGTACTCGTATGAATATATAGTTGCATGCCTAGATGTTATTAACCAGAAAAAATCGATAAAAGACATCAATAGATGGGCTTAGTGATGGTGACAAAAACTTCTAACTTCTAAATTAGTGGACTCATAAATGACGTTGATAGCAAATGTTAAGATAAATAGAGTTAATGATAGCCAGTGAGCTTCACTTATATAATTTATATAGATTTACACGTGGTTAAGTACTCATGTATTTTTTATGATACCCTGTTAGTAAAACTTTCTGTTCCACTTGACTCAGGAAAAATCAATTGGAGTGAAATATTATTAAATGCCTTTGTGTTGTTTAGAATTTTTATGCATGATATATATATATATGCATTTTCATTTTGTATGGCGTATTGACTTACAATCTGATCCAAATGTGTTTCTTATGAATATTGTAGTGAGACCGCCTAAAGGAAAGATCCCTGTATTTCAGAAAAAGTATTACATGGAGGTAGAAGAGGAAGGAAAAGTGGATGCTGTATTTCACATTTTCTATGCACTCAAACCTGTCAGAATTCATATCGTGACAAAAAATTTCAAGGCTCAACTTCCACCAAAGATGAGGATAGATACCAGGATTGCTATATACTATCTGTTCATACCCTTGATCTGAGTCCATATAATAAGTCACCTGACCTAACCATTGTGCTTGACACGGGGGTGCCTTCTGAGTCCTACTCAGCTGAAAATTCCTTCGCAGTGCTTCTCTGTACTCACGAAGAGAGAAGAGAGGTTGAGAAATCTGGCATCGAAGAGTTTGGGCCAATCACTTTTGCTGCTTTCCATCAGTGATTAAAGGTACAGCAATACTAGACCGATTTTAGTCCCTTAATTTATTTGAATCATTGATCGACTTTACATCTTACTTTGATTTATGATCTGTTCTGATTCTTCTAGATCTAGTGTCGGATGAAGTCCTCTATTCTGATTTGTCTACTATACAGCCCGCAGAAGCTGCATCAACATAAGAGATGGCAAGTTCCTGTAAGAAGCAAGTCCAAGTTTCCAATGTACTCTTTGTACAATTGTGATGTCTTTTGAGTAGCGTGTAGTGCCAGTCAACAGGAAGCCAAACTTGATCTTGTCGATGACGGAGGTGGCTGTGTGGAGCGAATGTGCATGCACTCTATTGTTTGATGTCAAGACCAGTACTCTGTTGTTGGATGACATTTACTGTGATAGATCTGGACGATGCGAGGCTTATTTCGGTTCTTTTTTCGCACCACAGTAGGCCACACTATGCAGGTTTCTCCGGTGAGGCTCAATGGTCACCGCAAAAAAACTAGAGAAAATTCATGGGTTTTACTATTCGTCCACGAATCTCTTCTCTAGCTAATATTAATGCGTCTTCCACCCTATATGTGGGTAATTGCGAGGATTAGGTCCCTTCTGTTCAGGTGCTCTTATTCAACGTGCGGGCACCGCTACTTGCTCACCGTGTTCTTCCTCCTCTTACCCCTGCCCCGTGCGTCGCCTCCCACCCCTGTCTCGCGTGCCACCTGTGGCCGGCAAACGCCTCTCCGCTTCGCTCACCACCCACCGTCACCGGTGTATCGCCGCTAGGGTTCAATTTTTCGGTCGGATTTCGCCGAAATTTTGGTAAATTTTTCGTTTTCGGTAGTAGATAGGATTCGGTTTTCGGAATTTTTCGAGATTTTTCGGTTTAAAATTCAAAAAATCAACATAAATTATTTTCTGGATTTTTCGGATTTTCCGACCGGAGTTCGGTGCTTTTCGACCGGAAAATACGTTTTGACCATGTAAAAATAGAAAATTCAACACTATTTATTATTATTTATATATATAACATTGAAAGGACATAATATACAGTTAAACATAATTTGAACACAAATATTCATTCAAGTTTCATAAACTATAGGTATTCTTTATGAATGACACAACAAATTTATATAGATTCATAAGACCAAACTTTAAAAAATCCATACAAACTCTTAACAGTCATGCATTGCCATGTTACTAGAAGTACATAATTTTGACTTGTTTATTGGAGTTTATACTTAAATTTGTCCATAAATTATCATTCAAGTCGATTAAATCATAATCTCACACAGGAAGTTCACACCATATTTATATGATCCATATGAAATAGAAGTCCACACTTTAAATATGTCAATATCAAGTCTATACATATCCTTATTAAGAATAGAAGTACGTGTCAATTGTAATAAAGCACTACATGATACATATGGACATTGTTTATTATATTGAACTTGTACATTCATATGAACTATGCAATTTATGTACTATAAACTTCTATTATGGTCTATGGATTTTAACTATGATCTTATACTATTGTGATAGATTTAAGATTTATGTATTTTTTGTGTGATTTCATGTGGCATACGTAGGGTTGTATGCATTTTAATGAATAATTTATGTAAAATGTATTTGATATATATTGTAAATTGGGATATGCAAAAATACAAATAAATCCATATCAAAATTTTTAATTGTTTAACCGTTTTACATCATTTATTGTTGGAAAATAGCATTTTTCGGTCAGAAACACCGGTTTTCCGGTCGGAAAGTCCGAAATTCTGACAAAAAAAAAAAATGAAATTTCGGTTTTTAAATTCAAATTGCCTTTTCGGTCAGAAAATTTGGAATTCGCGAAATTTCGAGCGAAATTTCATTTTCGGCCGTCACCGGGATTTTAGTTTCAACCGAAATGGTAAACCCTGATCGCCGCCCACCCCAAACCTAGGGGCCGCCTCGCCCCCGCCGTCGCTGGCCCTTTCTGACCGCCATCCCAGCTGTCCGACCAGCAGTGCCCTCGCCACCGGTCTCAGCGACCGTCTCGACCGCCGGCCTTCGTTGGTCCGGCTACCGTCTACAGCCCTCCTCTTTATCGTCGGGGGTGGAGGAAAAGTTCGTCACCGCCGGCACCCAACCCTGAACCCTAATCCGGCGATGAGGTCGCCCTAGCCATCCACCGCCGCTCGCACGCGCCGGCGACCTCGCCAACGCTCGCTCCGCCCCTTCCCTCCCTAACCCCGAACCCAAATCCGGAGAGGTCGCCACCGCCCGCCGCCCACGCTCCCCTCTCTCTTCAACGCTCCCACCCGTTTGACCCCTCCCGCACCGCTCCCCTCTCTCTTTGGCGCCATGTGTCGGCCATTGAGGGCGTGCACTGCTTCCCCTAGCTACGCGCGCATCAAATAGTAATTTCGCCTGTGTTGTCGCCCTCAGTAGGAGATTCTTCATCCGTCGCTCGGGTTATAAGCCATAAGCAAGCCAGCCCAAAAACCTTACTATTCTAAATACATATTGGCTCAACAAAAATACGTGATGCTGCATTATATAATATACTAGGTGAATACCCCGCGCGTTGCCGTGGTAATTTGAAAATGATTTTGGATCAGCACATGATACTTAATGAAGGATACAACATGACTGCAAATGAGGAAATAGAAGTCACGTCCTTTGAAATAGAGGCTTAGTATATCAAGTATAAATATATTAAGTATAAATACTGTATACTTGTACTAAGAAAACAATGTTTTTTTGTCGCAGCAATTATGACTGAAATCATGGCGGTATTGCCCATGTGGGAAACATTAGCAACGATTGTTGTTGGTGATGTCTGCACTAAGCACTATGAGAATTTGCCCATGGTAGTTAAATAAACTTTTGCGTTTGTACAAAACACGTATCTTAGGAGAACTAAGCAAGGAGTTATGAAGAGGATCCAACGAAAAATACTTGTGTATATTGTTAGCATATAAGATAGTAATATACTTGATGGAGATAAAAAAAAAGAAATAGCCATATAATGAATATAAACGGGAAAAACAATGGAACCCTGTAGCCACAGGGTATTGCCGTGCAGGACCTTCTCAGTCTCACCCTCCACGCAGACCTCCTCATGTAGGACCTTGGTTCTTACCCTTCCCACGTCCGCCGACACCTCTGCACTGGACCTTCTCAGCCTCCCGTCCCTGCTGCATGCTAAGTTTTGATTAGCGGACAGAGGAGGGTAGCAGCAGGGACACCTCGGTTTGCTTCTCTTTCATGGCTCAATTCTTCCTCCGTGATTGCTGGCTTCATCAGCGCGAAGTAGATCGATCTGCGTGGGGAAGGCTGGATCCGTGCAGCCGTGCAGGGGAAGGCTGGATCCATGCGATGCAAGCAGTTTTCAAATTGAGTCAGGTGGCGATGAAGTCCCTTTGCCGGCGGCGTCCCCTTGCCTGCGGTCTCAATTCTCCAGTAACGGCACTGCTGCTTGTCTTGCTAAGCACCTCCATGGAGCCTTGTGTGTGGCCATGGAGGGCACCACCTCCTACAACGTATCGACGCCGGCGGGATGAGTTCTGGTACCAGTCAACCACTGGCTAGTAGTCTGAGGCCTGAGGGTAAGGATCGAGCGATTTAATCATGCCTCCATAGATCCTAAGATGCTTCTTATATATACACGTTGGTAATGGGGAGGTAATGGGTGAACATAAGTATGCTTAGTGGGGATTAAAGGCTCAGTGGGTAATGGTTTCACCGTTTCAGGATGCGGGGAATATAATGAGAACCGGCGGCTGCATGCAGACTGCAGAGAACGGCAGTTGCGCTAGGCCTGGGCAGGCGGAGAAGGAAAGGTCTCGGCTGGTTGTTGGGCTGCCTGAGGTGACGTGGACATGCTGCATATTGAAGTCAGGAAAGAAAAAACCGTAAATCCAGTCGGTTGGAGGATAAAACAATCGAGTCTGCCACGCTCGTACTGTCGTATGCTGGAGCAGCAAGGACCACAAATCAAACCTTCGTCTTACCAGCGCATCCCCGGCCCTGCCAGGTGCCAGGATCAGCCTGCCTCTTGGTCTTAGGGGGTCGGTGTCCCGTCCTCTGCAGCTTGCTATCCGCGGCGGGCGCCCATCCACCGGGCACCGGCAGCGTGCGACATACCAGATCGACGTCGACGACCGGGACGGAGAGAAGCACACCGACGGCGATGACCGGGATAGAGAGAAGCACACCGACATAGGCTAGAGAGAGACGGCGAGAGAACGAGTGTCATTAGAGTCCAAACCAGCTTCATTGACCATGTGAAGCAAAACTGGCCACGTTGTGGCCATCTGCGGGTCCTGGATTTACTACGTCGAGCAAAAATGGCCATGTGGGCTCTAGAAAGAAACTTCTAGGGAGAGATGGTGCGGCCGGCCGTGGTGAATCGTGAGTTTTCCTTTTATAACAGCCGACGTGAGTCATTTCAGAAAAAATGGACAAAGTGAAATAAAAAATTAACATAAAAATACGCAGCTATTGCACGGCCGGCCCGTGTGTTAAGCCTTCGGCACGGCTGGCCAGCTCCAACACGGCCAGGGCTAGCGGCCCATGACGTCTTCCCGCCTTTGTAGGCTTATTTTTAAAATACGTTGACTTTTTTTATCTATTGAGCACCGGCCTCACTAACGATGCAGAGAAAAAAAGCAACACAATACAAAGGTTTGCCGCCTGAATGCTCTTTGGGCACAAATAGTCATCTAGACATCCAATCCATTAGGCTAATTGTTACAGGGTTTACCAGACTGTAGCCCCATTATCTCGATCAAAACAGAACACCAAACAATTAGGTATATTAAAACTGTACACCTAATAACACTCTGTGCATGTGCAGTTTTTCATTCTGCGGTTGCTTGATCTTGGTTGCTCAAGATAGAAAACGAAATCATCTCATAGCTAATACACTTGATGGTCAATCTAGTATTGATTATTTACTCCACACCATAATTGCATTCCTGTTGGATAATTTGATGACCTGCAATATATTGGCAACAAAAAAAAAGGAACAAATAGTTAGTGAACATGTAGTACAACTAAGAATATCATATTTGTATTCTTGATGGATGTGTATAAGCAAATTCTGAGCGGAAAAGAATCCTTGAGAATAAGCTTGTATACCTAATTACCTAGAGCAATAAAAAAGAAAATAAAAAATGGCTGATACATTGCCTAATGGAGTGTATAGTTGTCTAATGAAGAACCAAATTATTGCATAATTTTCTTTGTAGGATGTAGCATTGCATAATGAAGAGCCATTTTATTGCCTAGTGAAGTACAATATTTTTGCCTAATTCAATAGCATGTTATTGCCTAACGTACTGCACTATTTTGCCTAATTCAGAACTAGCAACAAAAAAAAAAGGAATTATAAATGCATAATGATAAATTGTGAAGCAAATGAGCCGTTACTCAAGTAGAACTGCAGTAAAACAAAATAAGCTCCAGTCAAACACCTACAGCTGCCAAACCCTAGTGAACAAGCAGAGAAGCTAGCATAAAAAAGAACAATTAAAACTAAGTCAATCGCTAGCTCCATATACCATAACCCAATTAGCAAAATGATCAGCATTGGAATGTCCATGGTTGATATGCATGCTGGTCATCATTGTATCAACTGTAGCATAAAACTGACATACACAAACTTGAAAATTCACAACAATTGACTCTACGAAGCTGTAACTGAACTGCATGCACAAAAACATAGAGCCAAAAACCACGGTATAAACAAGCTAAGGATTTCTCATTGCGTCATGATCAGGACATTTCACTCTAGATGAACTCACCTCACCAAAAAAATTTTTCAGAAAAATGACTACTCTACAGCAGACACAAATTAGCAAAATCAGGAGCGGTCTGAGGGAAAGTCTTCTTGCAAAATGTGTGGTCACATGATCGGTCGGGCGACGTGACTCGTCCGCAGTGGCTGGGAAGCTAAGCGTGCAGTGCGGTGTCGCGGCGGCAGTGGCGTCGCGGCGTGCTTTGGCCGGACGTGGGCAGCGCAGGGGTGTGCCGGGGCTGGTCCAGAGTGAGGTGACGGGTCGGGACTGTCCACTTGCCTTCAATTCGGTGGTTAGGGGTTGGGACGGACGGCGAGTGTCGTCGGGGCGCGCCGCCGTGGGCATTGCCCGGCGGGCGGAGGAGAAGGACGGAGCTGACGGGTGGGGCTCGGTTGTCAGCGTGAGGAGGAGGAGGAGGAGACGCACGACGCGGACGGGCGAAGGGGAAGCAGGCCGCGTCCGATGGGCCGGTGCAGCGGGAGGGGAGACCGGGCTGGCGGCCCAGGCGGTGGGGCGGGGAGGGCGTGGGCCGAAGGGGCGGAGCAGGCCGCGTGGGGGGAGGGGGAAGGCGAAGCGGGCCGCGGGGAAGAGGAAGGCCGAGCGGGCCGGGCCGGTGGATTTGGGCCTGTTTCCCTTTTTCTTTTCTTTTCTTTTCTTCTCTTTTATTTTAGATTTTCTGGATTTTTCTTTTGGGGTTTTTGGAAGGAATTTGAGTGAGTGGCTTTTGGGTAATGTGGACAGGGAGGGGACAAGGCATTTTGGAAACAAAATATTAAAGGTAGTTTTAAAGATATATTACGATTTGGTTGTTTTGTTTATACGATTTTCCAGGGTGTGAATTTTAGGGCGTTACACCTATAATCTCACAACAGTAGAGGAAACCAGCAATTCAAATATCAATTTGACCAATTGACAACAGCAGCACGAGCAGCAGAACAAATAATTATATTTGGTCGACAAAACACCAGCAGACAAGTATCAGAAGGGATTGGCTTACAACATATGCTAACCAAACCCTAGATAAATTCTTTCGCCCGCGGTCACGACGTACCACGATCAGAAGATGGGTATCCCAGCAGAAATTAGATGCACACCAAGCAGCAACAACTCGATCACGCACTCCACACAATCTTTGAAGGATCAGCAAGAGGCAGATGAGAGGAACACCCTCTTGTTCTTCGCAGGAGAAACCCTAGACGAAAAGTCACGGCAAAATAATATCTAAAACCTATCTAATCTAATGGAGGCTACTGAGGATATCAGCTAGGGACGTCCTAGCAACCCTAGACGCGTTCGAGATGGACTCTCACATGATACATGGACCAATGTCCCAAATTGGTGGCGCAACACCGAGGACAGATTCTGTCGGTCAACTTGCGACGCGATTTCCCGTCTACTCGGAAGCCCAACAGACTTGAAACCGATGCCATGGAAAAGGTTATATTTTTATCTTTCCAAGCATATATGGATCACTAAAAAGGGAGCCCGCTTGTGGCTTGGGCGATGATTTTAGTGCACGTTGGTTCTGCAGGCCAAGGTGACCGACTCTGAGATGCATTGGACCTCCAACTTGACCTTAAACGCCCTTTTTGCTTCATGCCTTGCCCTTGCTGGCACTATAAAAAAATAGTGATTTTTCGTCGGCCAAAATAATTTCGTAAATTTACCGACGAAATTAAATGTCTTAAATTCATCGGTTCCACGCACCGACGAGAACATAATTAAATTCGTCGGCCCCGTACCATGGCCGAAAAAAAACCTACCTATGTCTCAGAGACTGCTCGTTTGCCAAAGCGCGGCGCATCGCGGCGCGGAGAAAACACTGTGCACGCGTTATTTTTTAATCTATGTTACTGTTGGAATCCGCGCCGAGACGCGACGCCCCGCTGAACCGAGCGCTCTCTCAGCCCAGCCCACTATTCTACTGGGACCATCCCCAACCCTATCGGGGATAGCCTAACCGTACCCCCACGCACACGCACCCTCGCACGCTCAACCCTCCACCCACGCACGCAGCCGCCGCCGCCGCCGCCGCCCACGGCTCCCCCCACCGCATGCTGCTCCCGCCGGCCACCGGCGCCATTCCCGGCGGACTGGCGCCGCGGCCCCGCGCCGTCCCCTCCGCCCTACGCCGCCGCTCCGGGCCCCGCGCCGCCCGGCCTCCCGTCGGCGGCCACCCCCGCCGCCCTGTCCCCGACCCTCGGCGCCCGCCTCCCCGGCCCTCGATCTGGCGCCGCCTGGCCACCCGCAGCGCCGGCCAAGGCCCCAAGCCGCCGGCCGAGGCCCAGCGCCGCCCGGCCTCCGCGGCTCAGCCCCTCGCCGCCGGCCGCGGATCTGCGCCGCCTGGCCTCCCGCACCGCCGGCCAAGACCCCAAGCCGACGGCCGAGGCCCCGCGCCTCCCGGCCTCCGCCCACCACGCTCCAAGCTGCCGCTCCTCCGATTCTTCCTAGACGGGAGGGATTCGACGGCACTGCCACCACGTTCCAAGCTGTCGCTCCTCCTCAAATGGTGACCAGGTGGAGCCCGAAGAGCCCCGGCCTGAAGATCCTGTGGATCTGGACCCTGGGCACCGCCGCAAGTAAGAAGTAACCAATCCGTCGTACCTATTTCCCCCTTCGAATTTGTCGCCTATCTATCGTGAACCGAAGCCCTCACCCGCTGATTACTTGCTGATTTGCACGCAGTTGTGGTAGGCAGCATCGTCCAGATGCGTGTCAACGGTGTGCAGAAGATCCTTCGCGAGGAGGAGGAAGCTGCTGCTTCAGCCTCCAGCGAGCGCGTCCTGAAGGTACAAGTAGCATGCGCGATCTGGTACTGGATATCTGGAGAATCTCTCTGTTCTGTAGTTACATATGAGCCTTGATTGTGGTTAGTTTTGTCAGGCACCGGATAAATTGTGTCTCAACTATTTCACAAGCATCTAAGAAGAATGAGTACATCCAATTAGGCAATTACTACTGAACGTATGAACGAATCAGAAATCACACAGGTCAGTTGCCCTAAGATCGATCTCCTCGCCATGCCAACGTGATTTGTACATCCAATTACTACTCAACGTCTGAACCGGTTTGTTTTCTGCAAATACAGATCTTCTCTCAGTTACACCCTTACAGGTAGTCGATTGGAGCAGCAAAGGGAGCAATAGGACTATAGGAGCCTAGGAGGCACCAGTGCCTCCACACAAAGGTGATCCATTATTGCAATTACCTGTTCACATTAAGGGACAAATGGTTAGGACTTCCAATGCAGATTCAGGTCTGACCATAAGTTGTACAGAAAATATAAAAATTCCTCCTAAAATGTCTACCCTATTAGCTGGTCTGAACCATTTATGACTGTAATTGCTGTCTCACGCCAGTTCTCAATTTTACTGAAGGAAATTTCATAGAGACTAGCAATTAAAGCAATGCAAAATAAAATAATACAGACGAGCAAGTTTCCTAACTATTTTAACATATTTTCGAGATTTAGCTGCCGACTTGCCATTTTCTCATATTTTGACCACATTTGCTGCAGTATTGTATGCATCCAACTATTTAGTTTGCTTCCAAAATTGAGACTTGATTAGTATTTGACTTGTTAGAAACGTGGTATTTTTATGCAGACTCTCAGGTTGTTCAACGTGTTATTGGCAGATTGATGTTGCTTCATCTTGTCAGACGCTTTGGCTGGTGGGCTGATGGGCAGGCGTTAAGGTTTGCGCATATGATCAGCAGCAAAGCAATACCTGTTTCACATTTCATTTTATATTTTCTTGTAATTAGCTCTCCTGCAATGTTGAAGTTATATATGCATGCCTAGAAATTGCAGCATTGGTCGATTTGCTATGTTAAACCCTTTCTTGTAGACCTGTACTATCATATGGTGAGTTTGGAAATGTTTGTCCAGTGGAAATACGTAGTACTAAAGAACAAGCTGAGTTTAATAGACTACGAAAAGTTGATCATTAAATTTATTGCAATGCACAAGCTTAAGAATCAAGAGCAATAGTTTTTTTTTTGTAGGTTTTTGTGTAGGTCATTATTCTCTCAGTCAGGACACGTTAAGAATGAAATGTCTCATGCCTTTCTCATGCTAGTATACCCTCTTTCTCATGCCTTTCTCTGTTTGGCTGCTACCTGTTTAAGTATGCTTTGCCTCACATCTTGAGTTCTTGACTTGTGCTTGTCCATGGACATGAACTGCTCTGCTGCTAGACTGCTACTGCTTTGTGTTTGGCTGTTTGCTTGTTTGTGGCATACTGCTACGCTGCTATGAGCTAGGCTGTGTTTATGTGCTAGACTGCTAGTGCTTAGCGGCAGCTGCAGTGCTTAGTATAGGGCTAATTCTTGTGCAGTGCGCCAGTGCCTTTGTGTGATACTGTAAATAATTCAGCAGCAGCACCACCAAAGCCATGCCATTTGCGCCTTTGTCCATGTGTCCTCTGCCCCGAATCTTGATGACCGATCATTTGGTTAATGGTTACTTGGTTAGTTTATTGATCTGTGACTATTAATTACACCATTAGTGTGTGACAGCATTAACTGTGATTGTAGTATACCCAAACTGTGCTTTTTTACTCGTATCTCCGTCAATGACTGATTAATGCTTTTTTAAATTTGTACAGGTAAATGAGAACTTGTGTAGATATCAGATCGAACAAGCACAAGAAGCCTATGCAGATGGCCAGAGATCAGTATGATGATACTCCTACTTAGTTTCATAATTTTGTCATGCACACCTGAGAATGTATATGCTTGAATCTTGTTTATATTCCTCTCATTTTTACGAGATGTTGATTTGAAGAATGTATGTAACTCCGATGATGTATAAGTTCTCTAGGATTTTTTTTATTTTCTATGATGTATTGGACTATTTGAGTACTGCATTATTTTTTTAATTAAAAAATTGGAAATTCGTCGGCCAAGCATGGCCCACGAAAATAAATGACATGGCAACTAATGATTTATCTGTCCACCGTGGCACTAATTTCGTCGGTCTGTATGAAGCCAACGAAAATAATGTAAATTTGTGGGTGCATCTTAAATTCGTGGGCAAGTCCACGAAAATAATGTAAATTCGTGGGGGCATGAAAATAATGTAAATTCTCGGGGGCCCATGAAATTACTTCTATAATTTCGTTCGACTTTGTTTCGGCAAATAAAAAGGTATTTTCATGGGTTTTAGCTTATTTTTGTTGGTTTTTGGTCTAGAAAAAATAGTCGTTTCTTGTAGTGTGGTTCTTAAAGGCTTCATGATCCTCTCCAGTGTCATTTCCAGGCTGCTTCTCTTGGATATTCATTGCATAGTCCAACACATATATATCTTCTTGCCTTTATATCTTCTTCTTTCTTGAGCAATGTTGCATCTCCAAAACGTATTTTTGATGACAGACCGGCATGAGTAAACAATGTATCATTCTTTATGTATTTTTCATCAAATCGAAATTCACCAAATGGAAGACCAGCACAAAAACTTTAAGTAGAATTAATTTGAGGAGCCATGGTTTCATCATCCTCCTTTCCTCGAAACAAAGTCGTCATCGGCTTTGGTATATTTTCACATGCCTCATATATAGTAGAGATTATCTCAACAATCTTTGTAGGAATTATGCCTTCACGGTCTTTTGTACTAGCAGAAATTTCAAAGACGGTCGCATTGATTTTACAAACAGTGGAGACCTTAGGTGGATAATCTTGACTCGCAAGTGCCACAATCACTAAAACATCATTGACACTTAGAGTCACGATAGGTCTGGGAATATTTCCATCACACAAGTCTACAACTACCTTCGTAAGTGGCAGCAGAGATAGGTCAAGGTCTCTAAGCTGAGATAGTTTGGCCCTCACTAGGACGATGACAACTTCATGATAGTGCTTGAGGAAGAGCACTACAATGGGCGTGTACAGGTCTGTGATGAGTTGACTTGCTATTTAGCTTACTTATATGCATGCTTTCGTCTAACATACATACATTTTATTGTATATATGGGCTTGCTTTGAACTCTAACATGGTTTCTAATTGTTGCATAGCAGGCACACCCTAAGGATGTTGAGTTCCTGAATAAGCCTATTGAGAACTATCATAAGATGCTGACGATTTTTGGCAGTGGTTTGGCAACAGGCAAGTATGCAATGGGGTCCAATGAGCCTTTGGGTTGGCCAACTGAGTTTACTGATAGCTCTATCAAGGCTGAGTTGTTTGGTGAGGAGACATCTACTATGGTTGAAACCGAGGTGTGCAAGGGCTAGGGAGAGGGAAGTGTGTCTGCCTCGGATAGGAAGAGGAAGAGGACTATGCTAAGTGAGTTTGACACTGCTGTGCTAACCAACATGACTGAAGATGTTAACAATGTTGCCTCAAGCCATCCGTGAGACCCAAGCCTGAAGATGTCTACCCTGAGGTGTACAAGTCTGTCATGGACATGCCTGGATTTACTAAGGAGTCCCTGATGGTTGCTTTCTCTCATCTGGTTGACAACAAGGCTCATGTGATTGCATTTCTTGGGATGAGTGACTCTCACCATGTGTTGTGGCTGAGGACCTTCTTGGCCATGCACTACTATGTGAATTGAGCTGCCTACCATGTGTGCTGGTTGATCCTTTTTTTGGTGCTGCTGAAGCTAGACTGATGCAGTGAGACAATGGAAGCATGGACTGCTCTTGTGATGGTCGACTCAGGATGGACTTTTGTAGATCATTTGGGTAGTTGGGCTGACAATCTAACCTTGATAGATTAGCTACTGTTAGTTAACAGTGGGCCGGGTACCGGTATCCTTCCTAGGATACTAACTTCTAAACTACTATGACATCATAGGCTATGTCAGTTATTTTTTGAGGGTGCATGTGTGCCTTTGTGGCAAAATTAAACTTGTGATTGTCCATGAATCAATCAGCTAACTTTGATCTCGATGCTCTATATATTGAACCTAGCATATGACTTTGTTGAACTGGTATCCATCCATCAGTATAATTCTGTTATGTTTAGTTTGGACATGTATGTTCTTTCCATGATTAATTCCTTTGTTTCCTTTAAACTCCTACCTTCATTGTGGTTTTGGTTCTGGGAAATGAAATGGTATGCTGTGCACTGTGGTGGGCAAACAGGGGTGTTCCACCTAAGGCTTGCCATGCACAAGTGAAATGTTTGTCTGATATGATGCTCACATAGTCACGTGTAACTAGAAATTTATTTTGTTGTAATCCACAAAGTTGTTAAATTACTATGTTCATAGATCGGTCTGTACAACAGCTGAGGAAAAAATACAAAAAAGGAGTGGTACTCTTAGCAAACTAAGGTAGCGTTTGGTTGGGAGGCGAAGTAGGATGGGATGGCACAATCCCTGATTTTAGAGGCTGGACGGTGCTGATTTATCCCATCTCATTGTTTGGTTGAAGGGATGGGATGATTCCGTTCCTTGTTTGGTTGGAGGCATGAGAACAAAATAGAATGAGAGATTGATATGTGGCTCCCATCAGTCAGCCTCTCATCCACCTTCTTCTTCCCCCGACTCCACCTCCACTCAGGTGGTGGCCGACTCCATTTCCGCTCCACCTTCGCTGGCAGCCGCCTTGCACCCCTCCTCCTCCTCCTCCGGCGACGGCCGCCCTGCCCCTCCTCCTCCGACGGCGACCGTCCTGCGCCGCGCCTCTCATCCTCCTCCAGCTACGGTAGGGCGTCGTGGAGGTGGGGTAGGGTGGTGGGAAGGCGAGGCAGCGGGGGGGGGGGGGGGGGAGGGAGGCGGAGCAGTGCAGCGGCGAGGTGGCGCGACGGAGGTGAGACGGGTCGGCGGGGAGGCGTCACGGAGGTGGCTAGGCTGGGGCAGCCGCGAGGCGGGGCGGTGGGGAGGTGAGGCAGCGGCGGGGTCGAGGTAGCGGCGACGGCGGCAAGGGCAGGGCGGCGGCAGAGGCGGCAAGGGCAGGACGGTGGCGGCGAGGCCACAACGGCGGGGCTGCGTGGCCTCGAGGAGGAGCGAGTGTGCATTCAGCCTACCAAACATGACATACTTGCACCAGCACATGCAATTTGCCCATTTACCAGCTAACCGAACAACATCTCTATTCAACTTGGCTATGGTCAGTCGTACAAACCAAACAAGCCTGCCTGCATGCAAACGCCATGGCTAGCTATGGCCTGGCTCCGATCTACAACCTGGCCTAGGTTGGTGCAGGCAACCAATCACGCCTTGCCATCCTCCCCATTCCCGTTGTAACGTAAAGTTGATTAGCGGACAACAAGGAGCGGCAGGTGGGACACCTCGATTTTTTTTTCTTTCATGGACTCTCTACTTCCTCCGTCCTTCCCAATGACCGGCGTGGTTGCTGGCTGGACTTGCCGAAGCACATCGATCTCCGTGGGGAAGGTCGGATCCATGCAGGAGAAGGTTGGATCCATGTGATGCCGACAGTTTTCAAGTTGCGTCCAGAGCCGACGATGTTCCGTTGCCGGCGGCGTCCCCTTGCTAGCAGTCCCCAAGCGCGGCATCACGGCTCCGTCTTGCTAAGCATCTCTATGGTATGCTGACTTCCGAAGTAAACAGACTTCCGAAGCACGAATCTTTAAACATATCACAACAATAGAAAAGTCGAAGACAACGCACAAACAAGTATGTTTTGGTGCCAAAAACCTATATTCAGAGTTTCAGACAATAGGCAAAGGATACAAATAACGTTTCCTCTGAAACGAATGACGCGGGAAGATTGCTGAGCGGGACAAATATGCACGTCCGGCGGGACCGGCTTTGGGAGAGGCGGAGGAGAGACGACGCTATGCGAGTTGGAGCGGCAGCAGCGGCGCTGTGCATACTGTCTGCATAGGAGTGCTTCAAGATGTGTGTTGTCGTTGTGGGATTTGGTGGGCTCGTGGCGTGGGCCACCCAACGGGTTCGCGGCTCAACCCACGCCACTTGCAAGTCTATTCGCCTTGCAATGTAATCCTTCCACATTCTTTTTGCTGTATCATCTTGCATATCATTTTCATAAGTTGTTAAATGCTGGCGCATCATTACTATATTGATCATCTCCTTCTGGTACATGCTGCATGTTATTTTGATTGATGTCTTCAGCACTATCACGGGCCAATGACATATCCCTGTTGTGTAGCCTTATGAAATTATGAGTTACACAACAAGCTACATCCATATCAACCTGTGTGTCGATGTTGTATAATGATGCAGCTTTGAGTATGGGATAACTCATTTTTAATATACCAATAATTCTCTCTGTATGGTTTCGAAGATGAGCATGTCAAGGTTGAATAATTCTTTGTGATTTTGTGGTTTGTCCTGCTCTTTCTTGTTTTTGTAAATGATATCTAGTTCCATGGTATGGTGCAAGAAATTCCAGTGTATTAGCATAGCCTACATCTGCAAGATAGAATTTACCAGCAGGGACACTAAATCCATGGTTAAGTGCATCTTGGAGAACTCTAACGTCAGAAGCTGACCCCTCCCAACGAGCTACACATGCACAAACTTTAGATCAAAATCACATGCAACCATCATGTTTTGAACCATCATGTTTTGTGGTAGACCTTGTTTTCTGTTTCTATATAGCTCTTGTTGTGTGAGAGGAATAGTCATAGGGATATGAGTGCCATTTATGGCGCCAATACAATTCTGCATATATATAGATATTTGTTCCATGCTTAGTATCAAAACCAGAGATAGAAATATTATTCCCATGATAACAATAATAAGTGATTACGTGGAAGTATGGAGCAAATTTTGGTTGCCTTAGGATATGATGTGGGTGTAGAGAAGGTAACTGAATATAGTTGCACGTGAGTTGTGTAAGTGCATTGAGCACTGCTCTGAAGTGACGACTAATTATTTCTCCACTATGCTGGAATTGATCTTGCAAAGTCCGATTGCTTGCATTCTTTGATACTGCGTAAAGGAATATACATAATTTCTCTTCCACGGAGAGATACTTTGAATCTATGAGTAGGTTATTTTCGCGCAATCTTTGAACCAGAGCTTGAAAAAACTCTCTTTTGATATGGAATCACCTTTTGCATAGCTCCTGATGTCCTGTTAGAGCTTCATAAATACATGTAGCTCCACTTCGGACAGAGTTGTGTATTGCTTTCTTTTGGGATGATTCGGATGGTCCACCTTCTTCTAATGTTGGAAGGACAAAGAAAATGAGCTCATCTTCATTTTGTGATCGGCGGAGATAGTTTGGATCCATAGAAAGAATTGAACTTGGGAAATGGTTGCTGAAAGAAATGAACTCTGGAAATGGTTGCTGGTTGTTGTAGTTGGCTGTAGTTTGTACAAGAATGGGCAAGTATCGTGCTGTATGGTAGCACTACTAGAATTCTTTTAGAGAGATTGGTGTTTATACCCCTGGTAGCAACTTCAATTGTGTTTTTACCCTCGTTTTTAAAACTTTGTGATTGTACCCCTGCGTTTTCAAAACAAAGACTCGGTTTACCACTGTTTCTAATCTTGTTAGATACATCTGGACTAAACCATTTAAAACAAATAGAAAAAACATTCGGGGAAGTAGACTATAATGCCCCTTATTCTTCCACCCATAACCCACTGGAGTTCCGCTGGTGAAAATCTAGGCGCGGCATGGCCTGGGCAAGCTGCAGCATGGGGAGACTCGGCAGCGGCGGCACAGTTGCCTAGGCGCGACCCAGCAGCGTCGGCGCAAGTAGGGTTATTATCCCAAACCATTAAAAAAATGGAGGCTAAATTGTATGGGCACGATGGTCTTTTGGCACCGGAATTAATATTGTTAAAAAAAGTTAACTAAATAGGGGTAAACTCTATCTTCGATCTGAAAACATAGAGGTAAATTGACAAAGTTAAAAAAGTGAGGGCAAAATTACTATTAGACCTTAAAGAGAAGGTATAAACGCCAAAACCCTAATTCTTTATATAGCAAACGATGGGAACCAAACCAATTAGCCTGTAACAGCTGCAAAGTCAGAATTACACGATGCAAGCAAGCAACGGCTACTTTGACTGAAAGATGTGAAGATTCAAAAAAAAATTCCTACGATCCAAACGGTCTAAATTTTCCATTCTTATGTTTTATGATCCTGTATTTTCTACTTTTCATTTTTTTCTATTTCTGTGGTTTTTTTATTTCTTACATTTTCCAAACGAGCCGGCTTGATACGCACGGCTACTCTGCGGCGACGTCGCTTCGATGGGCTTCCGCCTTCCGGTTTGGTCGGCCCAACAGCACGTCGGCACCCCACACTGTAGACCGTAGCCCACCCCAACCCCAACTTCCCTATTTACCTTTCTCAACACGGCAACACCCCAACCCCTCGTCTGGCGGCGCTAGGGCGACACTGGCCGCGGCGTCGGGCGGAACACTACGTTCCACTCTATCTACTCAGCCCCCTCCCCTCGCTCTGGTATGCACTCTGCCCAAGCCTCCCCTGCCCAGTTCGTGAATCTACGAGGTATCGGTCGAGGTCAATGTTTCTGAGATGGATGTATGACGTTTCCCGATAGATCTGTCTCTGGGAGAAGTTTTAACTGAGAAAGTGGACTTCATCGATAGTTTAGAGGGCGTAGATCTGGATGGTTTTAATCTGGAAAATAGTATATGGATGCATAAATACGACCTCTTGATACTATGTTTTCTACCTCTGGTATTTTCGCGTCTACGTCTTCACTAATTGGTTGCGTGCTTTATTTAGAGGTTAGTGTATGTGAATCTGGAACTTTCACGTCGAAAGTAGAAAACGAGAACTGAAACTGCTCTCTGTTGTGACATATAGTCTAGTGTGTATCTATTAAACTCGAAATCTTGCTACTAGCTGTAGCTGTCTTCTAAAGATTTGTGGATGTATCACTGCACTTTGGCTGGTTATTAAGAGATGTTTTCATCACCTCATTGTAGGAAGATCATTAATTACCATAATTGACTGTTTTGTTTGCCTGCTTTCAGTCGGACTGTAATAGTTTTTTTACTCAATGTTGTTGCTGTCACTGATGAGATTTTAGGACAACCAGCAATGTACCTGGTTATCGCGGAGTGATACACATAATGTAACATATGTATACGGTGCACAGAAAGAAGGCGATGGAAAATGACAAAGCAAAGGACAGATCAGCTAGCAATGGATTCGATCCTTGGAATCCTCCCTGCGAACCGCGCCCTGCTAAGCCTGCCGATCTCGACTTAGATTCCTATCTCAAATTGGTCACAGAGGTATGTTAACTTACCACCTTTATGATATTCCTCTTCTGTTATCTTTAATTAGTTGATTATATATCTTTTGACACATTGTCTTCCTCAGTGGTCAAAACGAAGAAAAGCTATTATTGCTACCTCCAGAGCAACACATGTATTCATCCCTGACCGCACTCCTCAGGTTGTTATCTTCAGTCATACAATCGAATTTTAAACTCATCTAGTTATAATAATATTTCGTTCCTGCTCTACTTGTAAACATTTAATTTTTCTATCGCAATATTTGTTTGCTGCACGTTGCGTCAATCTTTTTTCTTGCTCTTTAAATCTTCGTTCATATAATCAAATCTGGAACTCATCTGATTATAATAATATTTGTTCCTGCTCTACTAAATGTTTTTGCGTTTCTATTGCAATATCTGCTGTTTGCCACACATTGCATCAGCCTTTTTGTTTGCTCTTTTACTTGTATACCTTATTGACTTTCACCCTTTTCAATGTGAATGGATCCATCAGCGTGCGAATACTGCATTTTACGATGTATGTGACCTCGTGTTTCCCATCCTGGAGAAGGATAGCGTCCCGCGTTTACTTCGCTTTTTGAAGGAGGATGGGCGTGGTATGTGTTGGAATCTTGTCATCACTTCAGAAACATTGAACCAAATGGTTGTTTTCAACGCCCTGCGATGTGCCAAAGTTGTCTTGGAGGGTCAAGCTGTGGAACTCAGCCCACATCGCGCGAATCCTAATTGCATGAACCAATATGGGTACTTCCCCTTACATGAAGCCGCTGAAAGGTTCTCTGTTGAAATGATCAAGTTGCTCCTCAACCATGGTGCACTAACCAATTTACGCACGTCTGGCCATCTAGTCGTTGAGGGCCTACTTCCACTCCATGTGGCTGTTGAGAACACTTGCATGCATAAGTATCTTGAAGACAATCTGTTTCCTAACGTGGACCATCCGGACTATCCAAATAAGGTGGACGACAACTATATATACAAGCTGATCCATCTTCTCTGCCTTCCTGAGATGGTTTGTCTATCGACCCTCCCTACATAAAATAATATTTTTCCTGCATCAAAAACTATAGAAAGTAATCGATTGTCTTGTCATACTCGAACCACTAATTTGATAATGCTTAGTGATTGTGCATCCTAACATCTCCCAAGACATGAAGGAGTTTCCATGTGTTACATTTTTATATGCACATGCGATTGGACCTGTTTTTACTTTTTAATCAAGAATTAACTTAATTGGAAATTTTAAGAGCATATTAAATATTAACAACTCTAAACATTAGTGCGCAGATGATAAAGTTGAGTGTTGGCTAGGACATTTCCATATTATAAATATGTAAAAGTAAAGACCTAAAAACAGTTAGATTGTACTTTTTGGTTGTTTTGCAGAAGATCTTCTTGGATACAACCAGACTGCTTGCAGGAAAAACAGAGAATCTACTTGATGAGATCTGGAATTATGTAAAGGATTGTAAAGTTGTCCAGGCAGCAGTTCTGCTGATGGCAGCGCAAAAACATATCCGTGGAAGATCTTCCTGCAAGACAAATGGTGATGATAAGTTAGATGGTTTCACTACAATCATTAATCGCATCCATCACTCAATGAACTTAGAATTGTCGATGTGTCAAAACGAAGAGAAACCACAACAGCTGCATTTGAAGATTAAAGTTATGTTATCTTCATTGCTGCTTGTTAATATAATTTTTCAAACTGGTGCTACCATTGAAGAATATATCCGGGATCATCGTGAGGTACCCTCTCTTCCTGATGTATTGTACTTGCTATACCTATAGTCAGTTCTGTTACCACATAAATTGAAGTTATCCCACTGCTACAGAAAAGAAATTGGATAAAATATATAACAGATAATATACAAACAAGAACCGATCTGATCAAATAAATTGGGTTGATAAGTAGTCCCCTCCTGGTAGAAAGCAAAACTCCCAAATGGAACAAGAATTTCATGTATCTAGCCAGGTACCCATTATGTGTAAGAAACTACATGGTGCATATCCTTTTTTTCACATGCAATGACAACCTAATAATCAAAGGAAAAAGGATCAATATGTTTTTCCTCGTGTCCTAGACATCAATGTAGTCCCTTTTCTTTTTGCTTCTCTACTTTCATGTTTTTTTCACACAGGCATCACATGTGGAGGTCCTTGGACAAGTTTCATCAATTCTCAAGTCTTATGGATTTAATCCCACTGGAGAAGACATCGACATCAAGAATCTGTACCTTCCCTTCTTGCTTCCCTTTTGTGCTGCTTCAATCATTATATAGCTTTGTATGAAATATGCAACTGGTATGCTTGTTTAATTATTTCTTCTATTTGTTGTTGAAGCTGCCCCTATAAGTTTCGAATGCGCAACGAAGAGCTATTTGACAAATATGGTATGGGTTTGGTTTTCTTTGTCCTGAGTTATCTGTTCATACTTTGATAACATGAACCCTGTTTTATTTGCCTCGGGAAACAGATAGCTTGCTTGAAGTCAAGGCAACTACAGGTGTACCTGATGTGCTTGCTGTTGCTGCAGGGAAAAAGGTTAAGGCGCATTTCTTAAATTACTGCATTTCAGTTCTTGTTTCATACAAACTATACAAAGTATTCCTTTTGCATTGCTTTCTTGCTTTTTAAGCTTGTTTTAGGGCACTGGAAACTATTATGGCCTGTTGCAATCAACTTTAAATTTAAGTGTTTTATTGTCTCAAGGCGTTCCTTTTTAATATGTATCCAAATTTTGTTATAGGAGGGCATCATTGATAAAAATGTCCTTAGGTCTTCATGTTGTCAAGACTTATTTTGAGGGGTGGAGGGGTCTTAGTTGTAGCTTATGTTAATGCTATTTGCAGACTGTTACTTTCTGAGTTTTTGATCTTATAAGTTGTAAATCAAGAAATAACACTGCTGTTTGCAGGCTTATAGCTTATGCTGCTCTAATGATGTAGACCTGCAACACTGAACTATTTGTAGTTTATGTTGTTAATAGTGATTTAGAACTGTAAACCCTTTACATCTGGCATCCATGTCCATCTTGTTTACCTGACAGGTATGTTTAACTTCTCAGAAAATTAAAAAGGAAAAAAGTTCAAATTACTCCCCCAACCTATGGATGATATCCAGATAACCCCATAAAGCAGTTTTGGGTTTCACTTGGTCCAATCTACCCCTTGATAAGAATTGTCATGTTTTGTTTCTTTGCGCACAAGTTGAAACTTACGTTCAATTTTTGTGGGGTGATAGGGGGCGTCATAACTTATTAATGATATTTTAGTTATGCCATCTTTTGGGTTACAATAACAACAACAACCAAGCCTTTCAGTCCCAAGCAAGTTAGGGTAGGCTAGAGTCGAAACCCAACAAAAGTCACCAGCAGGAGGAAACAAACGGGAAACTTGGAGGGTGGGGGGCGGGGGTAAAGCCTAAATGTAAGTTTCAGGCCTGATTGGCACTGCTCCAGGTTCCAGCTCCAGCGAGGAGCTCAAGTTTGTAATATAAATTAAAATAGTTTTAAAAACAAATTTTAATCTATAGTAGAAATAAAATGACATATCCACATGTCTTCTTAAAGGTCACAACTCCAGCTCCACGATTTTTTGGAGTTCCTAATGGCCTGCTCCACCAACTCTATAATTTTTTCTGGAGCTGGAGTGGTCCCAAACAGACCCTGTACCAAGTTTCTGCCTTGCCCTGGCTTGCATATTGCTGGTTCAGCAGCCTACCATATTGCTTAAGCATACTAGTCAAGTACTACAGTTTAGTGACATTTCACCCAACTAAAAAAACAATATTACAAGTAACTTAAGTAATACTTTATCAGTGACGCAAATATCATGAACCGTCTCAAGTCGATGTAGCTCACTGGGTATGCTGAAATATGTGTGAATGTTTTGGATTACTTCAATTCAGGTGAAAATCAATGGGTAGGACCGTAGGAGGGACTTGTGTATATTTCAACTGCTATCTAAATCTGCATTTGCCATATGACACAGGATGTGGGAAACAAACTGACTAAAAGATACAAGCACAAATACACATGGCTAAGTTTCTTCCCGTATTGGCGATCTGTTTTAGCATCTCGATTTCCTGTGAAGGTGTATCCAGGCCAAGCAAGAGTCGATACTAAGCGTGTGCTAAATCTTTGGGACCTCGGTAGATCTCAGAGTTACTCAACGGACAAAGTATCACCAATTCCTAATGGCATTGGCGTTTTGGGAAGAATTTCACAACCTGGAAGATCTCGGAGTTACTCAACGGACAAAGTATCACCAATTCCTAATGCCATTGGCGTTTTGGGAAGAATTTCACAACCTGGAAATTATCAACCCAGAAGGCACTTTGGTATTGCATTGTCTATCCTGAAGGTGTTAAGGAAAGCTTGAGTACAACAAAGGTGTGCCATGTACTCTGTTATTCTTTTTCATAAGTTCCTGAATGTGAAATCCAAACAACCGTAGGAATATCTTTTGCTGCGATGATGCATAATACAAGGGAACAAATAGATGGTGTCCCAGTAGAACTTTGCCATATGGATCTATCAACGATTGCACATATGATGTTTAAGCTTGGAAATTTATGACAGATGCCCGCTACAAATCCTCATACGTGTTTTTGTTAATGCAGGTACCGGGAAATTTCTACAAATCAATGTTCCCGTGGTATTCAGTTCAGTTATTTGGTGCAACTTCATCCAAGAGTACAACTTCATCCAAGATTCAACTAGCTTTTTTTGTGGATAACTGATGCTAGCTAATTAGTACCATAAGAATTATCATCTTAACGTTGTGTCGCTTAGCATCTTACCTAGCACTGAATGGCCCGATGCGTCATGGCTGGCGTGTCCTGCCTGAACCTTCGTGTGAATAACGAACATTGTGTGCCGAAAATGTAACTGCAAACAGGAATCTGTTCTAGTGCTGTATGAAACTGGAACTCGTCGTGCTTGAGTCGTTTGGCTGAACAAAGCTTGCTGCTAATTTGCGAGTGCTATATACAGTATGCTGAATACTATCGCTTCATTGTCTAGATAGGATTATGCACTATGTCGGGACATGGATTCGGTGACTTGCCTTAAGGCTTAAGCGGTCTCTAACCGTTTCTCATTCTCTGTCTCAAACTCCACTCTGCGCAACGCTAAATCGTGCTAAATCACTAAAACGGGACAACTATTGGATTCAGTTTAAGCAGGTCACCCCGTAACATGCACAAGAAGACAAATGAAAGCACTGTAGTACGTCAAATGTACTGTTGAATTCAGATCCAACGGTCTGGGAAAGTTACCACCGCACTGAATCCCGATCGCGCTATATGCAGAACAGAGGATTTCCAAAGACATTTACACGTTCATGTTAAATATTCCGTCCCCTAAAATGTATTGCGCCGCAATGGTATCGTGTATCCTGTACCCGATCAGTCGCACTTGCAAATCGAGCTATTTAATTTTTTCATTATAACTTTTTTATTATAACAGATGACGACTTTCCGTTTCCTATTTTTATTGTCGTCTTTACGTATTTATCATTGGAGAAAGACGATTTTTTACACATTTATCATTTTTTTCTAACGTGGCACGCCATCGTGGCCGTTTTGCTAACGCGTCATGCCACGTGAGATTGCCAACGTGGTAAAGTCTGGTTAAATGACCTCCATGCCCCTTTCCTTCTACCTCTTTGCTCCTCGCCTACTACGAACGCAGCAGCCGCCGACCACGCGCACGCCGGCCACGCGCCCGCCCACGCGCCCGCCCTCAACCACCGACCACGTGCCCGCCGCCTCCGCGCCCACCCGCCGCCGGCCGAACACGCGGAGCAATCACAAGACTCCTACAACCACTGCCACGAGTTCAGCCTCCGGAGGAAGGACCCCGGCTCGTGCTAGAGCAGGGACGTGAGCTTCAGCACCGGCGGCGGCCCGTTCGCCTGCCAGGACATGTCGGAGGATGAGGCATGCTCGTCCACGTTCGCCTGCAGGTCGTCCTTCTCGACGTTCGTGGCCAACGCGGCCCTGTCCTGCTCATCCGCCTCTGGGTTCTCGTTCGGCGGGGTCTGCGCGACCCCATGGCGTTCCCATCACCGGTGGCCTCGATGCCGAGCTTCTTGTTCTTCTGCTCGCAAGAGTGCGGCGAGCCCGAGCCGCCTTTGGTGGGCGAGAACCCTACTGGGATTGGCGCGGGGCTGGTAGTGGCGGCGTGGCGTTGTGGGGGCATGGTGCGCGGGACCGATGACGGCACGGGGAGCCGACGGGGCATGGCGTGGTGGTCGCGCGACGATGCGGGGCGACAACAGCACCGGCGGCAGCGCGGGCGTGGCGGCACTTGCGGCCTCGCATCGCAGGCGCGCGACGGAAAGGGACACAGGAAGAAGAAAGCATGATGAGAGTGAAGACAGGTGGATCCCACATGTCATAGAGTCAGTGAGTTAGAGATAGAGAGGCATTGTGCCATTGCCACGTTATCAAACCTACTTGGCGTGACACGTCAGCAAAACTGATCACGGTGGCGTGTCACGTCAGAAAAATATTAATTCTGTAATCGTCTATTTTCAATGGCAAATTGTAAAGGCGTTCGTAAAAATGGCAAACGCCATCTTTTATAATGTCAAAAATTTTATTTTAATAAAGACAAAAAAAAAATAGCCCTTGCAAATCGGCGTGCGCACGCCCCGCCCGGCCTCGCGCTCCCCCAGCCGCTCCCGCGCGCCGCCCACGCCCTCTGCCGCCGCCGCCTGTAGTCCCATGCGCCGCCAGCCGCCGGCCCGCGCGCCGCCCTCCGCCGTCCACCTACCCGCACTGCTGCAGCACCCCCGCTTGCTGCTGCTTGCGCGCACCACCGCAGCTCGCCTACGAGTGCCTCCGTGCCTAGCCGCCGTCGCATGCGCGCATCATCGCCGCCACAGCCCGCTCCGCCTGTGCGCGCCCGCCGCCGCCTGCGCACTCCATTGCTACCGCGGCCTGCGCGTCCGTCCTCCACCGGTGCTGCTGCCGCTGCTCGCCTTCGCCGCTTGTACGCGCGCCCGTACCACCGCCGTCGCCTGCGTGCGGCCGTACTGCCGCCGCCTACATGCGTCACCGCCGCCACGTTCTGCTGTTGTCCGGCGCTTGGAGCTGCAACCTCGGATCCTCCGTGAATGGATCTTGGGGACGCACGAAAGAGTCCCGGCCTCTGCTTGGACGTGCGAGGAAGGGAGTTGTGGTTGGGGAGGTGCTCGAGGGAAGGAAGATTTGCCGGACGCGGACACGCGATGCCGCCCCGCACAGGAAGGAAGACAGGACCTGGATTTTACGGGAGAATATAACGGACACCGCTGCAGGGGTACCGGGGGCCAAAAACCGGTATCGTACTGGTGCAGGACGTTTTGCGGTGTGCCGCTGCGCACTTTTTTTTTTTTTTTTTTGAAAACGGAAGCATACTTATCACTTCATTGTCCTACCCCAACGAAGAACAGAATAGCAGGGCGTGTGGGCATCTCCGGCGCGGCCTATCAGTAGCAAAAGATGACAAAAGATGACCGGCGAGCTCACCGCTGCCACGACGTGCAGGCCACCACTGCTACCGCTGCCATGGGCGAGCGAGTCGATTGCCGATGCGGTCACGGGGGCTTCCTCTACCACTGCTGCCATGGGCGTCCGGGTCCCTCTGCCACCGCCGGCGTGGGTGAGCACACTGCCGACGCCAGCGCCTGCCGCCCCTTCCACTCCATTTAGGATGTAGATATTGGAGTATGCAATTTGGAATTTGGATATGTTTAGATTTCCCATTTGCTCACCTTTGCTATTTCAAAACATACAAATCCGCTTTGTACAAGTTGATGACACGTCGTGAAGAAGTGGATTTAGAAATTTCCGAGGAGCCTAGTACATGCCTTTAGTAATATAGAGTTTCGTGTAAGAGATAAAAGACTACTATACTCTAATTAAGACTTCGCGTCACATGTATATGCTTTAATCATTTATATAATGCATTGTCAATTGATATTTATTGATAAAATCAACTGTATGTGTGAAAATTCTTTCTACGCGTGTGTACAATATATGGTTTATGCTTAAAATTGGGTATTGGGGTGTGACAAAGTAAGGATTCTCGGAGCATGGGTTTCTGAAGCCGAGCAGGGGTCATTGGAGGGGACTTGGGCTAGGGATAGAGGTGAAAGGCAACGGGTTGGGCTGTTGCCGTGGGGTAAATAAGAAGATATTTGGTGATGGATCTGAATCATTCGATGGAGATTCAACAGATTATATATGGAGAAAATTCCTTATCTGACATCAAAAGAAAACAGTGTTTTTTATCTGCCATTGGAAAGTTCTTTGTTCCCTATCCGCCATCCATTCTAACTTTCTTTTCCCTATCTACCATTCTCGTCCATTTCACAGTTAGCAGCCGTTAAATGGTATTGGAAAAGGCAATTTTACCCTTGTTTGTGGCAAGGCACGGTGTACCTTTAGAGCCTCTATCCAACGTTCAAATAAGATCGGACGGCTGCAACATTTTCTGATATATTCTATTCACCATGTCGCACATCTCTCCCACCTGAACCCGCGCTCTCACCCGCGGCCGGCGGCGTCGTTCTACCCGCGGTGGCACCCATCCCAGCGGTTGTGCTTCCTCCACGACGCCTCCCCTCACGCCGGCGACCAAGGCGTGGAGCCCGTCGACCGCATCGTCAACCTCACGGGCAGCTGGGCAGGGACTCCGCCCGCAGCCAAAGGCGTGGAAGCTACCAGTGTGGCCGGCGCCGCTTGTACCAGCAGGCGGCGTCGGCGGCCGCCGGGGCGGGGCGTGCGGGACCGGCGACCACACAGGCAAGCTGGGCAGGGGCCGGTGGCACGGCGAGCGGGCGCTGGCGCTGGCGTAGCAAGCGAACGAGGCCAGCGGCGGTGACGGCCACTGTAACATTCCGAAAATTAGCACCGGGATTTTTCTCTAAATCCCTCTCTAATTCAAATTTCGAAAACCGTGTTTGTTGATTTGAGTACATTTATGAGCTCAACAAAAAAATCTCCAACTAATCTTCACCAAAGTCCTCACCCAAAATATTCCACAAAATTCCCTCCAAAATTCCAAAGTCATAAATCAAAAAGAAAAAGGAAAAATCCCTTTTCTCCCCTTGGGCCGCCGCCCCTCTCGCCCCGGCCCATCTTCTCCTTCCCTCCACCGCCCAGCCCGCTCCGCCTCTCCCAGCCGCAGGCCCGCCTCCTACCTCGGCCCGCTCCATTTCTTCCCCCGCCGGCCCATCCCTCCCTTTCTCCCCCTTGGGCCGCCGCTCCGCCCCGGCCCAGCTCCTCCTCCACCGCTTCCCCGTCGTGGCCGGATCGCCTCCCTCGCCTCGTCCTCCTCCTCCGGCACGCGCCACGCGCGCGCAGGGGCCGCACGCCGCCCGGCCCCGCCTCCGGCCCCACGCTCCCCGCCGCTTCTCGCCACCATTAGCCGCGCCTCCTCCTCCTTTCACCGACCAAGCAGGCCCCGCCTCCAACGCCCCCCTTGTCCTCTTTCCCGACGCCACGCGACGCCGCGCGTGCTTCGCGTGCGCGAAAAGCCGCCGCCGCGTCGCCGGTCCCCTCCACCCCCTTCCTCCGGCTATAAGTAGCCCCGAGGCCGCCGTCGCTCTCCGCCCCTCCTCGCGCCTCGCCCGCTCTCACTCGGCGTACGCGCCTCCCCCCTTTCTCCCCTCTCCGCGGCGCGCCGCCGCGCTGCCGCGACGCCGAGCCCCGCTCCGGCGACCCTGCCCCCCCACGCCCCACCACTCCCCGATTCGCTCTACCCCGAGCCCTCCCCCCCCGCCTCGGCCCTCTCCGCCACCGCGGCGCTCCACCGCCTCCCTCTCCACCATCGCCGCCGCGCGCCCCCGAGCCACCCCGCTGTGGAGACCCCCCCGCCGGCCATCCTATCACCTCCACGATACCCCTATCGCGTCCGTCTCGATGATCTCCACCTAGTGGCGCCGGTCTCATCGCCGGAACCGCCACCGGCGGTGAGAACGGCCGGCGGACCGCCGTCAACCGCCGCCATCCTCAGTTCGACCCGAGCCGAACCGCCGCCGTCACCCCCCTCCCGACACCGTCTCCCCCCTGTACCTCTGCCACATGGGCCCGGCCAGTGCGCCGTCACTCCGCGCGCGCGCCGCATGGGCCGCCGGGCGACGCGCCGCGCGCCCGCGTCGGGCCGCGCTCAGGCCGCGCGCCCCGCCGCGCGTTTTCGGCCGGACCGGGCCGAAAACGACCCCCGGCCCAAGTTGAAGTTCTCCGCGGAAAAATCCGAGAAAAGTCTAAATATCACCCCCAAACTTCCAGAAAAGTCTAAAACTACCCCCTAGCCACGGTATACCCCGTATCTCCTCCGTTCGAACTCCGATTTGGGTGATTCTTGCGCCTAAATTCATCTAAAATCAAACTCTACCCCTCCATACACTCCACATAGCCAACTTGTCCGAGTAAAAATCCTGTTCCATCACCATGCGGCCGCCACCCCGTCGCTTCTGTTTCCGCGGTAGCCGTCCGGTCCCGTTTCCTTGGCGTTACCGCAACCACCGCTACCGTAAGCGTCAGCATGGTTGGCAAATTCCAGTTTCACCCGTTGTTTCCTACACTATGCCAGCACCACCCCCACTGGTAAAGTCCCTCCACCAGAATCCCCAAATAAACTCCACCTATCCTGAACATCCTGCTATAGCAGTTGAGCTCATATTGTACTCCGTTGTATGTATGTTTGCCTTGCTTGTACGCGTAGGATATACCGGAGATTATAAAGGACACGCCCATGGCAGAAGCCTACGCAAGACTGGAAGCCTGCAGCCGGCAGATACAACAGACGCTGTACCAGCATGCGCAATGGATGGCCCACCATCGTGCCCAGCGGCAGGCTCGCCATGAGCAATGGTTGGCGTACCATCGCGCCCAGCAAATCGAGTACCAGCAGATCCGTCAGAGGGCATATCCCCACCACCGGGATCAACACCTGTATCAACAAAGCGAACGGCAAGCCCACTGGACTCCCCACTTGATGCATAAAATTCCTATGCTTTGCAAATATAACCCTTGGCGTGATAATCATCATAAAACTTGCATGTTTTGCTTGCTAAGGTAACTCCACCAATTATATAGCCACCGAGGCCTATTTTAGACATAGTGCGCATAGGTGGGATCGCTCACTTAATGATATTCTTGATGATAAGTTGGGATTATAATTGTGGAACATGTTGGATAGAGGATAAAGTGGGTGTGTGTGGTTTTAAAATAAAATGGGGAAGAACCTCGGCAAACGATCTTCGGGTCGGGATACGCCATTTTAAAGAGCAGGGTATGAACGGGTAACTTGCAGCTCGCGGTTACCCCAGGTCCCGTGATTCTTGGAGATGATCGGGATGGTGGATGCTCGCGGTGTCGAGCAGTGGAAAGTTGGGGAATGGTTCTACCTGCGCTCTGTAAGGACCGCGTTGATTTTCATCTTGTCTAACTCTTTAGTACAACCACTCGCTCTGTATGAGGCATTGGTTAGGCCCGAGCCGGAATGGATAACCTAGTAGCTGCCGTGTTGGCGCACAAGGGGCTAGGGAAGGGGATGGAGTGTCATGGTAGTACCGAGGGGTACTGGGATGACTCGGTTGCCCGAATCCCTAAAGCACTGCTAGGCCATGAAGTGATGGCAACGGTTTAGTTTGGAATTCGGATGCTTATTTGGCCGTAAGTGTCGCTGAGTCCAACTTGTGGGAATTAGTACAACCTCTTATCAGAGTAAAACCTATTCGAATAGTCCAAGTCCACTGGTATGGATGAGTTACGGCTTGATTCTTCAATTAGCAGTTTTTATCAACTAAAATGGTGATGAATGGTTGGGATCGGGAAGAAAGGGATTTCTTTTGGTGGATGATGTGGTTTTGGGTTGGCGGTGTAAGAATTATGTGATGGGATTGGAAACTCCTTTATAAGAAAAATGTGGATTTCAGGAAATATAAAACTTTTCAACTATCCTAAAAATTTTACTGCAAAAATCCTCCTGAGCTCCAGATATACCCTGCATGTAGATATAGTTATACCCCTTCTCCGTATGGATGAAGGTGGGCTGCTGAGTATGTATATACTCACCCTTGCTTTGTTGATGTTTTTTCAGTGAAGGTGAGGAATCTACCGTGGAAGGATAAGGGTTACGACCTGCTTCCCAACTGTGATGTGTGGGAATGTGGGCCTACGTTTAAATTCCGCTGCTTAGTTTTTTTCAGGGCTGCGCCCTTGTGTTATCCGACCCGTTAGGGCGGATCTGTATCACTTTGATGTAATAATGTGATTACCAAGTACTGGGATGGTAATAAAGCATATTTTAGTCCCATTGTGGAAGATGGGGCGCTTCAGCCACACTGGCTAGCCGGAGGAGGAGGAGGCAAGACGGCGGGTGACGCAGAGGGAAAGGACTCCGGCAGGGGAGAGGCGCCCACGACGACTTGGGCAGGCTGCACCCTGACGGCGAGGACGACGCGGACACCGAGAAAGAGGAGCTGGAGCCGTCGTCATCGGAGAGGGACTAGGAGGAGTTTGAGAAGGAGGATGTTGGAGAGGAGGATGGAGCAGAGGCGTGCTCAGGCTGGTGGGACTTGGGAGAGGAAGAAGAAAGGGTAAATTTGTCATTTCACCCCCACTTAACTGCAAGTGATGTTAGTTTGGATGTAAAATGGTAGATAGGGAAAAGAAAGTTAGAGTGGACGGCGGATAAGGAACAAAGAACTTTCCAATGGCAAATAAGGAACACCGTTTTTCTTCGATGGCGGATAAAAGAATTTTCTCTTATACATGTGCAATATAGACCGATGGGATTCACATGTTTTTTCATAGATTTTCTATTGAGCCTTTGTTTTGTTTTGGATTCTAAGGCTGGCCTCGTGTTTGTTTTGCCTGTTGTTGGCCGGTGCTAGTAGCGTATGTGGTTTTTCTCCTTGCTTTAGGTACTCGGGTTTAGTTTCTTGAGTGTGGTCATTGTAGCAGTTGTTGTTCTTGAGTTGTGTGGTTATGGTCGTTGTAAAACTCTCTTTTTTTTAATGAAAAATGTGCTCTGCACGTTTAAAAAAAAACTTTACTCTGGCTACAGTGCACTGCAGTGTGTCTTATTTTGCTGTCCCATTTGCAGATACTAGTGCCATTAGCCTGAGGTCTTAAAACTCGGTTTCCAATCCTTGGGTCAACCAAACATAGCTGGAAACTGATTCTACTCGAACCCATTTTCAGGGATGCAAAGAGGATAGATGGCCAAGCTCTCCCAATCGAGAAAAAATAACTGGACTGGTATTACATATGGGGCCGAATGTGTATACAGGCCGAGAGCCGCACCAACCCCAGGCGAAAATTGTAACGCGCGCACTAACTGACTCACTGACTCAAGTCATATCAACGCGTGCACGCACACGTGTTAATTCGATGGGTCAACGGTGGACAAGGATAGGTCAAGGCTGATCCGGCTCGCCATCGACGACGTCGTCGGACTGCTCCTGGTGGTGTCCAGCGATAGTGACAGCGAGAGCGAGCAGCCGTAGCAGTCATCATCTCCGGCGGAGGCCACGGATGACGACGACGGCGGATTGGCGGCGTCTTTGCCCGGTGGTGTCGTCGTCTTGTGGCTGCACGGGAGGCGTGCTTCGCCGCGGCTTGTCGTGGCAGCGCCGCGATTGGTGAGACCAGCCGCGCCGACCATCTACATGCATGCAAAACATTTCGTTAGCGCTGATTGAGTGATTGTCATAGTCAATGAAGCCAGTGATACTGATGTCAAGTTGAACTGCTGAAGCCACATAGAAATCTACTTTATGATGAAGCAGTGCGGCAAAAATGTGATAACAAAAGTAAGGTACCTGCTAGTTCTTGTCCGTTTGTGCAAAATAAAGCAATTTCTTAAGTGCTAAGGCTGAGTGTAGTGTAAACGATTGTGCATTTGCATTTTAGACAATCGGCCAGATTGGATAGCAGTTTATGCAAATGCATGCTGTGAAAACGAACAAGGTGCAAAATAGAGGTGGAATGGGATACCGCTACACCCAGCAAAAGGTAATGGTAGAGTAGGCCTGACTATGAGGCTTGTCACTTCAAAACTCCGCCTTTTTGTTTTTCCGACAATATACAGAACATAAAAAACGGAGTCCATATACGATATGGGTATCCGTTTTCACGAAGGTTGCTCCGGCCGTCTGAATCGAGTTCTCAAATAAATTGTAGACCATATATTGTCTTGACGATTTCCGTTAACTGTAAACGAATTTTAGAGTGATGTCAATTGGGTTGGAAAGATTGTTATTTTAGCTAGAACGTCGAAAATGAAATCCGTATGTGATTTGGACGTCTGTTTTCGCGTAGGCTACTCCTTCACTCCGGCTCGCCAATAAATTCCACGTCATACTGTTTCAAAGTTTTCCGTTGACCGAGATCAAATTTAAAGTGGTTTCAGTTGTGTTGGAAATGTTATTATTTTAGCTTTCCATCGATATACAGAACATCGAAAATGAAGTCCGTATGCGATTTGGGTTGGAAAGCTTATTATTTTAGCTTTTTATCGATACACAGAACATTGAAAATGGAGCCCGTATGCAATTTAGATGTTCGTTTTCTGTGATGCGGATTATCGGATACAGAACGGAGAGGGGCTAGATCCACATGTCACGATACACGTAAAACCTTATTTGCTAGATATAGAGATAAGCCGCCATATGAGCACCCCGCTAGAGACAGTTTTAGACAATCTAGCGTCAAAAACCTAGATTCAGAGTTTCTGGCAAATTGTCAAAGGATACAAATAACACTTCCTCTGAAACGAACGATGCGGGAAGATAGCCGAACGGGACAAATATGCACGTCCGGCGGGACCGGCTTGGCAGAGGCGGAGGAGCGCCGACGAGCGGAGGAGAGACGCTACGCTATGCGAGTTGGAGCGGCGGCAGAGACTCTGCTTCAAGATGTGTGCTGTCGTTGTGGGATTTGGTGGGCCCGTGGCGCGGGCTACCCAACGGGTTCGCGGCTCAACCTGCGATATTGGGCTTGATACGCACGGCTGCTCTGCGGCGACGTCGCTTCGATGGGCTTCCGCCTTCCGGTTTGGTCGGCCCAACAGCACGCCGGCACCCCACACTGTAGACCGTGGCCCACCCCAACCCCAACTGCCCTATTCACCTTTCTCAACACCACACCCCTCATCTGGCGGCGCTAGGGCGACACCGGCTGCGGCGTCGGGCGGAACACCGTGTTCCGCTCTATCTACTCAGCCCCCTCCCCTCGCTCTGGTATGCACTCTGCCCAAGCCGCCCCTGCCCCGCTCGTGAATTTGCGAGGTATCGGTCGAGGTCAATGTTTCTGAGATGGATGTATGACGTTTCCCGGTAGATCTGTCTCTGGGAGAAGTTTAACTAAGAAAGTGGACTTCATCGATAGTTTAGAGGGCGTAGATCTGGATGGTTTTAATCTGGAAAATAGTATATGGATGCATAAATACGACCTCTTGATACTATGTTTTCTACCTCTGGTATTTTCGCGTCTACGTCTTCACTAATTGGTTGCGTGCTTTATTTAGAGGTTAGTGTATGTGAATCTGGAACTGTACGTCGAAAGTAGAAAACGAGAACTGAAACTGCTCTCTGTTGTGACATATAGTCTAGTGTGTATCTATTAAACTCGAAATCTTGCTACTAGCTGTAGCTGTCTTCTAAAGATTTGTGGATGTATCACTGCACTTTGGCTGGTTATTAAGAGATGTTTTCATCACCTCATTGTAGGAAGATCATTAATTACCATAATTGACTGTTCTGTTTGCCTGCTTTCAGTCGGACTGTAATAGTTTTTTTACTCAATGTTGTTGCTGTCACTGATGAGATTTTAGGACAACCAGCAATGTACCTGGTTATCGCGGAGTGAAACTTTCATGTTAAGGAGACATGAATAACGATTATTGATCTTTGATGATACACATAATGCTGTAACATATGCACGAACCATCTGTAACGTATACACATAACGATATATCTGATAATCCAGATATATCAGAGTGGCAGTTCCTTCTGTTTTCCACTCTCATCTGTTCATATGCACGTACCATTTTCTGTTTTCGAGCAACTCTTTTTGAGTGTGGCGAATTTTATAAGGCTTGTGATTCTGAAGCTGGGATAAGTTTTAGATTACTTCCTGAACCAAGTCTAGGCTCATGCTGATGCAATGTGCCCAGGGCATTTGTCGCAGGCTTTATCTAAGTTGCAATCTATCTACTAGTTGCCTTTAATTTTGCTTGCTATCCAATACCCTCTTTGATTCCTAATTCCTTACATGTGATCTGTCCCAAGGTGACCTTAGCTGAATAAAAATGTTTACTGTTAGGCGATCTCCATGCTTGCCACAGTAGAACCTTGTGTACCTCGGCCTAGTCTGTGAATGAAGTATGCCTAGCCCAAATTCTCAAAAAAGTGTAAAATTAATCAAGATATGGAATTGACATTGAGCATGATTTATGATTTCAGGTTAAACCTTTTCTTCCTGATAATAAACTGGAATTTGCGGTGCTATCTGCAACAATGTATACGGTGCACAGAAAGAAGGCGATGGAAAATGACAAAGCAAAGGACAGCTCAGCTAGCAATGGATTCGATCCTTGGGATCCTCCCTGCGAATTTGCGGTGCTATCTGCAACAATGTATACAGTGCACAGATGATAAAGTTGAGTGTTGGCTAGGACATTTGCATGCTTATAAATTTCTACAAGTAAAGACCTAAAAACAGTTAGATTGTACTTTTTGGTTGTTTTGCAGAAGATCTTCTTGGATACAACTAGACTGCTTGCAGGAAAAACAGAGAATCTACTTGATGAGATCTGGAATTATGTAAAGGATGGTAAAGTTGTCCAGGCAGCAGTTCTGCTGATGGCAGCGCAAAAACATATCCGTGGAAGATCTTCCTGCAAGACAAATGGTGATGATAAGTTAGATGGTTTCACTACAATCATTAATCGCATCCATCACTCAATGAACTTAGAATTGTCTATGTGTCAAAACGAAGAGAAACCACAACAGCTGCATTTGAAGATTAAAGTTATGTTATCTTCATTGCTGCTTGTTAATATAATTTTTCAAACTGGTGCTACCATTGAAGAATATATCCGGGATCATCGTGAGGTACCCTCTCTTTCTGATGTATTGTACTTGCTATACCTATAGTCTATTCTGTTACCACATAAATTGAAGTTATCCCACTGCTACAGAAAAGAAATTGGATAAAATATATAACAGATAATATACAAACAAGAACCGATCCGATCAAATAAATTGGGTTGATAAGTAGTCCCCTCCTGGTAGAAAGCAAAACTCCCAAATGGAACAAGAATTTCATGTATCTAGCCAGGTACCCATTATGTGTAAGAAACTACATGGTGCATATCCTTTTTTTCACATGCAATGACAACCTAATAATCAAAGGAAAAAGGATCGATATGTTTTTCCTCATGTCCTAGACATCAATGTAGTCCCTTTTCTTTTTGCTTCTCTACTTTCATGTTTTTTTCACCCAGGCGTCACATGTGGAGGTCCTTGGACAAGTTTCATCAATTCTCAAGTCTTATGGGTTTAATCCCACTGGAGAAGACATCGACATCAAGAATCTGTACCTTCCCTTCTTGCTTTCCTTTTGTGCTGCTTCAATCATTATATAGCTTTGTATGAAATATGCAACTGGTATGCTTGTTTAATTATTTCTTCTATTTGTTGTTGAAGCTGCCCCTATAAGTTTCGAATGCGCAACGGAGAGCTATTTGACAAATATGGTATGGGTTTGGTTTTCTTTGTCCTGAGTTATCCGTTCATACTTTGATAACATGAACCCTGTTTTATTTGCCTCGGGAAACAGATAGCTTGCTTGAAGTCAAGGCAACTACAGGTGTACCTGATGTGCTTGCTGTTGCTGCAGGGAAAAAAGTTAAGGCGCATTTCTTAAATTACTGCATTTCAGTTCTTGTTTCATACAAACTATACAAAGTATTCCTTTTGCATTGCTTTCTTGCTTTTTAAGCTTGTTTTAGGGCACTGGAAACTATTATGGCCTGTTGCAATCAACTTTAAATTTAAGTGTTTTATTGTCTCAAGGCGTTCCCTTTTAATATGTATCCAAATTTTGTTATAGTAGGGCATCATTGATAAAAATGTCCTTAGGTCTTCATGTTGTCAAGACTTATTTTGAGGGGTGGAGGGGTCTTAGTTGTAGCTTATGTTAATGCTATTTGCAGAACTGTTACTTTCTGAGTTTTTGATCTTATAAGTTGTAAATCAAGAAATAACACTGCTGTTTGCAGGCTTATAGCTTATGCTGCTCTAATGATGTAGACCTGCAACACTGAACTATTTGTAGTTTATGTTGTTAAATAGTGATTTAGAACTGTAAACCCTTTACATCTGGCATCCATGTCCATCTTGTTTACCTGACAGGTATGTTTAACTTCTCAGAAAATTAAAAAGGAAAAAAGTCCAAATTACTCCCCCAACCTATGGATGATATCCAGATAACCCCATAAAGCAATTTTGGGTTTCACTTGGTCCAATCTACCCCTTGATAAGAATTGTCATTTTTTGTTTCTTTGCGCACAAGTTGAAACTTACGTTCAATTTTTGTGGGGTGATAGGGGGCGTCATAACTTATTAATGATATTTTTGTTATGCCATCTTTTGGGTTACAATATCAACAACAACAACCAAGCCTTTCAGTCCCAAGCAAGTTGGGGTAGGCTAGAGTTGAAACGCAACAAAAGTCACCAGCAGGAGGAAACAAACGGGAAACTTGGGGGGTGGGGGTGGGGGGCGGGGGTAAAGCCTAAATGTAAGTTTCAGGCCTGATTGGCACTGCTCCAGGTTCCAGCTCCAGCGAGGAGCTCAAGTTTGTAATATAAATTAAAATAGTTTTTAAAAACAAATTTTAATCTATAGTAGAAATAAAATGACATATCCACATGTCTTCTTAAAGGTCACAACTCCAGCTCCACGATTTTTTGGAGTTCCTAATGACCTGCTCCACCAACTCTATAATTTTTTCTGGAGCTGGAGTGGTCCCAAACAGACCCTGTACCAAGTTTCTGCCTTGCCCTGGCTTGCATATTGCTGGTTCAGCAGCCTACCATATTGCTTAAGCATGCTAGTCAAGTACTACAGTTTAGTGACATTTCACCCAACTAAAAAAACAATATTACAAGTAACTTAAGTAATACTTTATCAGTGACGCAAATATCATGAACCGTCTCAAGTCGATGTAGCTCACTGGGTATGCTGAAATATGTGTGGATGTTTTGGATTACTTCAATTCAGGTGAAAATCAATGGGTAGGACCGTAGGAGGGACTTGTGTATATTTCAACTGCTATCTAAATCTGCATTTGCCATATGACACAGGATGTGGGAAACAAACTGATTAAAAGATACAAGCACAAATACACATGGCTAAGTTTCTTCCCGTATTGGCGATCTGTTTTAGCATCTCGATTTCCTGTGAAGGTGTATCCAGGCCAAGCAAGAGTCGATACTAAGCGTGTGCTAAATCTTTGGGACCTCGGTAGATCTCAGAGTTACTCAACGGATAAAGTATCACCAATTCCTAATGGCATTGGCGTTTTGGGAAGAATTTCACAACCTGGAAATTATCAACCCAGAAGGCACTTTGGTATTGCATTGTCTATCCTGAAGGTGTTAAGGAAAGCTTGAGTACAACAAAGGTGTGCCATGTACTCTGTTATTCTTTTTCATAAGTTCCTGAATGTGAAATCCAAACAGCCAAAGTAATATCTTTTGCTGCGATGCTGCATAATACAAGGGAACAAATAGATGGTGCCCCAGTAGAACTTTACCATATGGATCTATCAACGGTTGCACGTATGATGTTTAAGCTTGGAAATTTATGACAGATGCCCGCTACAAATCCTCATACGTGTTTTTGTTAATGCAGGTGCCGGGAAATTTCTCCAAATCAATGTTCCCGTGGTATTCAGTTCAGTTATTTGGTGCAACTTCATCCAAGAGTACAACTTCATCCAAGATTGAACTCGCTTTTTTGTGAATAACTGACGCTAGCTAATTAGTACCATAAGAATTATCATCTTAACGTTGTGTCGCTTAGCATCTAACCTAGCACTGAATGGCCTGTTGCGTCATGGCTGGCATGCCCTGCCTGAACCTTCGTGTGAAGAAGGAACATTGTGTGCCGAAAATGCAACTGTAAACAGGAATCTGTTCGTGCTGTATGAAACTGGAACTTCGCGTGCTTGAGTCTTTTGGCTGAACAAAGCTTGCTGCTAATTTGCGAGTGCTATATACAGTATGCTGAATACTATCGCTTCATTGTCTATAGGATTATGCGCTATGTCGGGAAATGGATTCAGTGACTTGCCTTAAGCCGGTCTCTAACCGTTTCTCATTCTCTGTCTCAAACTCTACTCTGTCTATGGCGCTAAATCACTGAAATGGGACAACCGTTGGATTGGGTTTAAGCTGGTCGCCCCGTGACATGCACAAGAAGGAAAGCACTGTAGTACGTCAAATGTACTGTTTACAAAGTTCGGTTGGCCTTTAGCCAGCGATGTGTACGAAGATCTACCTGTTGAACTCAGATCCAACGGTCTGGGAAAGTCACCACCACACTGAATCCCAATCGCGCTGTATGCAGACGAACAGAGGATGTGTAGCCTAAGGCTGTTTTCAAGAGTTTTGTATAGGCTGCGATACTGCAGCGTTACTAGAGAGGTGATTGGAATCGTAGTGATAGGCAAATCCATTTGAACAATCTGCTGGAGATGGTCTAAGTCTGTCCGCAATGGTGTCTTTTAAATTTTAGGAAAAAGTCTGTTTTTGACCATCCAACTATCGCAATAGTCCGGTTTTTGTCGTCCAATTACAAAATCAGGTATCTTTAACGACCATGGTTTCACCCCTCGGCTCCGCACCACGCTGGACCGCCATCCTAGTCAGATTGCCACGTCGGTGGGCCCACCTGGCTGGTTAAAGGTTGGAAATGAATGCCCGTGTGAAGAGTCCCCTTCCCCATTTTGGATCTCACCCACCCCTACGAAACCCTACCCGCCGCCGGCGAGTATTGGAGAGTGCGGCGAAGGTGGTCGTCCCGGATTGGAGCGGTGGCAGCGCAAGGTCGAAGTGAGGAAGCGGCTCAAGGCAGACGGAAGCAGGCAGCGCCGCATCGCCATGGCTAGTGTTGAGAGCTCGAGCTCATGCGGCTATGGCGGAAGCCGAGTTGACGGGAACTCATCCGCTCCCATACCGTACAGGCAAGGTACCCTAGATTACTCGCCCTTCCATCAACCCTCTTAAGGAGACACGGAGATTTAACGTGGTTCATCACTAAGGACTTGTCATCAAAGACAAATCCGAGCTGGGCACCAAGACTCTTCCGATCACCGTCTTGTGCTCGCCATCATGGCTCCCAGCAAGCAAAGGCTAAGTACCACCAAGCTACTAAGGTTTTGCCATCGCCACCGTCTCTCTTGGTCACAAGGCACCGGAGGATCACTACGAAGTTTGAAGGGTCTCTTCGTCCCCACACAATGTGGCTTGACTACAACCAAGACTTCCATAGCTCACATAGGAGCTATAATCAAGAAGAGCTCGCAACTCATTCTCTCAAAGCTCTAAACTAGTTTGGATTAAGCAATAAGCACTAAGCACTATTTTGGTGGTTGGAGTGGAGATATGCTTGGAATACTCCTCTACACTTGATGTGGTCTTCAGTACGTAGCTCTAACACACTTCAAAAGGTAGCGTGGGGTGGCTTATATAACTTCCAAATACGAACTAGCCGTTAGTCAAAAGATTGCTAGGAAGTAGACTGTATGGTACGATCCATACATTTTGGCATACACCAGACCATACGGTCCGTTGTACTAGCCATTACTCTAAAGGTCCAAAGTATATGACGGTTTCTGAATACCACCCGGTCCATGTATTTCCTCAGCTGCTACAGATTCCACACCTTCGGCCAAAATCGTCAGATGTTTAGTACGGTATCACAAACCATACCATCCGGTCTATTGTATCCTTCTTCGCTCCAATCTTCACACCTTCGGCCAAAACGATCCCTTAGTATGGTCTTACTTTCGTCCATGTTTTCTTGGTCAATTGAACCGTCTTATGTTCCATTCATTTCTTGTAAGTCGTGCCATCCGGTTTTCATATTTTTGCCAGGCTTCCAATTCTTCACCCCTTCGGGAAATATGGTCCGGCCGATGGTCCAGAGTAAAATCATACCTTCCAGTCCTCACAAATGTTGTGAGATTCCTTCGGGCCTAAGCACCCCCGTTAGGGTGGCCCTCCAGGCCGTTCCTTTGGCTTTTCTTCTCTTCATCCCTTAGACCTAACCACACAAAAATGTGCATCTAGCAAAATTTATTAATTCAATTGTTGTTTGTCAGTCAATCACTAAAACACAATAATAGAAATATGGCATAAGAGTCATTTTCCTTACAGGGGTCAGCTTGATCGGGCCTATACATGGTTGCGTTGATAAAGAAATAATACTACGACAGCCACCACCACACGAGGAAGATGTGTTTATATTGTCAGTTGATTTCACATAGAGTATTAGGACTGCTCCGTTTGTTGCTTGATTTTAGTGACAATTGGCAAGCCCCCATTTGTCTTTTGTGAACATCCAATGAAAATTATACCATATATCTTTATCTCTTTTGTTTGTCCACGTCTCACATAAATAAAAAAGAGTAAAATGCACCGGAGGCCCCTTAACTTGTCCGGTGGTGTCATTTAGGTCCACCACCTTTGAAACTGCAGGTTTGAGTCCCTAACCTTTGTAAGTTGTTCACCGTAGGTCCATACCCCTTCGTTCTATCTTTCCTTTTACATTTAGACCCCTCAAATTTCTCCCTCCCTCTCATCCATGCCCTTCTTCCTCCTATCTCTCCCTCGCGCCTGGCCCCGACGACATCCCCACGGTTGTTCTTCGCCCGTCGGTCGCGACACCGCCATCCCCACGGTCGTGCCTCCCGTGCGTGACCGCCGGTCGCGCAGGTCGGGGAGGCTGAAGCCCGTGCGGGACCGAGCCGTGCCGCGGCCACGCTTGCCTCCGCCAGGGCTGGGCCCGCCTACCACGTCGGTCGCCGGCGCACGGCCAGTCCGAGCCGGCCCGGCCTCGTCTCTCCTACCCGATGAAAAGAAGAACGAGAGGAGGAGGAGCGCCAGGGGCTGGCCGCGGGGCTGGCCGTCCATGACCGCTCCGGTGGCGGCAAGCATGCGCTACGAGCGGCCTCCTCCTCGCCCCCGGGGCCTCCTCCATGCCAGCTTAGGCCCCCGTGGCCTCCTCTTCCACGTGGCCACCGGCCGTCGCGGGCTCCTCCTCCGCAGGGGAGCTCAACGACGCGGGCGCACGGGACAGGGGTTCCTCCTCCTCCGCAGGGGAGCTCGACGACGCGGATGTCATCGTGGGGGAGTGCCTCCCAGTGCACGGCCATGAAGGCAGGGCAGGTGGGCACGGACGCATAGGAGGCGGGGGACGACGCGTCCCGCCGGAGGTGCGCGAGGTGTGGCCTGGCGGCGGCAAAGGCGGCCGCGGCGTCGATGGGGGTGGCCGTGGCGTTGGGCCGCGGCAGGAGGAGCAGGGATGAGAAGAGGAGGACGAAGGTGAAGTATCCGGCGGCGGTGGCGAGCTGGCCCGCGCGCACCAGGTGCCTCTTGCGCGGAGCCGACGCCGGCATCGCGGGCGGCGTGTGGGCGAAGGGTTCTAGAAGGCGGCCGTGGTGGGAGAGGCCCCGCCGGGGGAGAGCACCGCTGCCGAGGTAGAGATAGGAGGAAGAAGGCCATGGATGAGAGGGAGAAAGAAATTTGAGGGGTCTAAATGTAAAAGGAAACATAAAATGAAGGGGTATGGACCTGCGGTGAACAACTTACAAAGGTTAGGGACCCAAACCTGCAGTTTCAAAGGTGGTGGACCTAAATGACACCGCCGGACAAGTTAAGGGGCCTCCGGTGCATTTTACTCAATAAAAAAAGGCTTTAGTTGCTTCCCGTTGCAACGCACATACTAGTAAGACTAAACATTAATATTCAGTTGTGTTTATGAATTTTTGTTGTGTACACATTTGCTCACCTTTGCTATCTCGAAACATACAGATCTGCTTTGTACAAGTTGATGACGCGTTGTGAAGAAGTGGATATAGATGTTTCTGAGGAGTCTAGGGGTCTGATTGGATTGAGGCCATAGTTGGTCAGGCTAAACTTTGGCCAAATTTGACCGTATTTGAATTTTGAGAAATATTTGGTGAAATAGAAAATTTCTTGTTCGTATGTCTTATTTAGCACTTAAATAAATCCTACAAATAAAAAAATTATCATTTAACTAAATATTTTTTAAAATTCAAACATAGTCAAATTTGGCCAAACTTTGGCCTCGATCCAATCAGGCCGTAGATGTACATGCCTCTAGTAATAGAGTTCCGCTAAAGGAGATAAAAGTCTGCTATACTCTGATTAAGACCTTTGTGTCACGTATATGCTTTAACCGTTTATATAATGCGTTGTCAATTGATATTCATTGATAAAGTCGACCGTATGTGTGAAAGTTCTTTCTATGCGCGTATACAATATATGTTTGTGCTTAAAATTGGGTATTGGGTGTGACAAAGCAAGGATTCTTGGAGCATGGGTTTCTGAAGCTGAGCAGGGGTCACCGTAAGCGACTTTGGGCTACGGACTGAGGTGAAAGGCAACGGGTTTGGCTGTTGCCGTGGGGTAAATAAGAAGATATTTGGTGATGGATCTGAACTATTGGATGGAGATTCAACAGATGATATATATGTAATATAGACCAACGGGATTCACATGTTTTTCATAGATTTTCTCGTAGGCCTCTGTTTTGTTTCAGATTCTAAGGCTGGCCTCACCGGTCTCTCCGTCCCACTTTCTATCTTACTTTATATTTCAAACTTTATTTTGACTACAGTGCATCTACAGTATGCCCTATTTTGCACTGTCCCATTTGCAGATACTAGTGCCATTAGCCTGAGATCTTGAAACTCGGTTTCCAATTCTTGGGTCAACCAAACAGACGTGGGAACTGATTCTACTCGAATCCATTTTCAGGGATGCAAAGAGGATTAGATCACCAAGCTCTCCCAAAAGAGAAAAAAAAAACTTGACTGGTATTACATATGGGGCCGAATGTGTATATAGGCCGAGAGCCGCACCAACCCCAGGCGAAAATTGTAACGGGCGCTACACCAAGAAGCCAGCCGCAAGGCCCAAGCTATTCCACTCACTGACTCACGTCACATCAACGCGTGCACGCACACAGGTTAATTCGATGGCTCAACGGTGGACAAGGATAGGTCAAGGCTGATCCGGCTCCCCGTCGACGACGACGTCGGCGAGAGCAGGCTGCCCTCGTCGCCGCTGCGGTTGCTTCTGGTGGTGGCCAGGGCTAGGGACAGCGAGAGCGAGCAGCCGTAGTAGTCATCATCTCCGGCGGAGGCCACCGATGACGACGACGGCGGATTAGCGGCGTCTTTGCCCGGCGGTGTCGTCGTCCCGAGGCTGCAGGGGAGGCGTGCTTCGCCGCGGCTTGTCGTGGCAGCGCTGCGATTGGTGAGACCAGCCTTAGCGCCGACCATCTGCATGCAGATGCAAACCATTTCGTAATATTGATGTCAAGTTGAACTGCTGAAGCCACATGGAAATCTACTGTATGATGAAGCAATGCGGCAAAAATGTGATAACAAAAGTAAGGTACCTGCTAGTTCTTGTCTGTTTGTGCGAAATAAAGCAATTTCATAAGTGGTAAGGTTGAGTGAAGCAGTTTGTGTAAACGATCGGCAAGATGATAGATTGGGCAACAGTTTATGTAAATACAATACTGTAAAAGCGAACAAGGCGTAAAATAGAGGTGGAATGGGATACCACTACACCCAGCCAGGTTTTCCTTTCCGGGCCGGAATTCCGTTTCCGAACCGAACTGAAAAGGGAATTTCGGTCCGGAAAACGGTGTTTTTCGGTTTCTAACCCTAAGACATGATAGTCAAATTTTTTGATCGTACCGAAATTTTTGCTATAGTAAAAACGGAAAGGTGAACCCTGCACCCAGCGAAAGGAAAAGGTAGAGTAGGCCTGACTATGAGGGGCCTTTTTGTGCAACTGGAGTTTTAATCTCGGGGAACCGTGAGGGGACAATGCAAAACCCAGACCAGAGAGGCAGAGAGAGAGGAGGATATCAGTGCGTGCGACGCGCCGCGCCCACACACGCGACGCGCGCATCAAACACGCTTTTGCAGTTTGCACTGCTGCTGTGCTGGGTGGGGGCAGCGCTAGCGCAGAGGAACAGGACAGGGGTGCTGAGTGAGCAGTATAGTAGTGCACTGAGACGATCGATGGATCGATCCGTCCATCCATGCGCTTTGTCCCCCTGCCGTGCCGCGCCCTGACCTGACCACTCGCCGATCGATCGATCGGCCAGCCATTGCATGGATATCCATATCCTACCCTAGCCGACGGATGGAGGAGACGACAGTGCAGTGCCATACCTCGAAAGGGTGGTCACGGCTGCTGCTGCTACTGCAGCAGGCGGGGGGAGGTGCCACCACGAAGCCCAAGAATGTGAAGAGCTTGTTGGAAGCAGCGGCGGCGTGTTCGCCGTCGTCTGCAGACTGCTGCTTTATTCCCGCTCCCCGGGGCTCCACCACCACCGCGTCGTCCGCCGCAGCCGCACGACGAGCAGCCACGCCCATGGCCGCTTGCATCATGCGCATGTAGTTGTAGCCACCTGCCGCTGCTGCGAGGGCACGGTACAGCCCCGATGACCCGTCGCCCTCACATATTTCTGCTGCCGCTGCCGCCGGGCCTCGCCCTCGCCATCGCAGCAGGCTCTTGGAGCTCGCGCTCCCCTCCTCCTCCTCCTCACGCCTCATCGTCTCCGTCCTCCTGTATGTATTTGCATTGGAGATTGGTTGCACACCATGCACGTTAACTACGCAAGGTTAGTTTACCAGCACAGCGCATTATTCGATCCATTCTCAAATATTTGTTTGTTGTCCGCTAATTTATTTTTAAATTAAAATTGCGATGAATAAATAAGAATGGAGTAATTATTATTCAAACATTATAAGCATGTCTATAGTACATTTTCTCTCTCTCAAAAAAAAGCGTAGAACAGACTACGACAAAGCACAATCCATTTGGAATAAAAAATACTTGGAGGTTCTTTCCTTTTTTACGGTAAATTAAACAGAGTTTTATATTAATATGTATCCATAAATTCTACTAATAATACATGTATGAGATTATATATGGAAGTAATTAATCAGCGCATACAGTTATTTTTTTCCAGAACTAAATACTTACTCCAAGCTACCGACCCATGATCAAAGTTTCAAAAGTTTAACTACTAAAGTGTGTGAGTGTTTAAAGTAAAATATAAGATCTGAAATGCAAGTGCGGCGTACATTTTGACCACTAGCCTACAGTGCCAACCATAACAGGATCTTCCTTGATATACATAAACAAGTACCAGTACTAACCATAACAGGCAATGCAAACATCATGTCGCTTAGACTGTCTGCGTCTTTCGTGTCAAGAACAAATTATTTCATGATGTGCATGCAGGCAGGCAGGCAGGAATAATATTCGATTGGCTACTGTGCTACCACCTCAAGAACTGAAAAAAAAAATATGGGCGCGTGCCAAAGGAGGTGAGGGTCTAAAAATGTTGTCATTATTCACGACGCGAAATGGCTACCGCTTGACGTGACTGATGAGCAAATATATTGGCATGCAGGAGAATATATAAAAGGATCGGAATTGAAATGAGTAAAAAACAAAAGGCAGTGACCTTTTCAGCTGGGGCTGAAGCAGCATTGCCTCCTTTCTAGGCTTTGGCGGTGGTGGTGGCGAGTGATGGCAGATGCAGCAGGGGGCATCGCACTCATGATCATCGCACTGCCGCGGCTGCTGCTGTGTGTTTGTGCAGACTGGCTGCATATGCATGCCGCCTCCGTATACGTTGTGCTCCTCATCCATCCGGTGCACCTGCATCGTCGTCCCTGTGCATGCTCACAGGACACAGGATTATTATCGGCAAAGGAATAGGAACAACAAGGGTTGTAGCTGTATCACTACTACTACAAAGATATACCACTCGAAGTTTCACAGAGGCAGAGAGCAAGCAGCAGGCACAAAAGCATCGTGCATGACTAGTCGTCGAGAATCCACAGCCGTCGAGAATCGTGCATCCATGCACACATGCATGGATTGCAAGACCAAGAAAGAACATCTTTTTTTTTTTTCATGACTGGTCGTCAGAGACAGCAGCTAGCCTAGCTACACCCCTTATTTCTTCGTTCAGGAGTAGCAAATTATCAAGGAAACAACTTTTTTAGTGGTCTTATTTACTTATGGTTCATCAGAGTAATTATACTGTCATTACCCGTACGTAGCTGTTTTCAGAGGCTCTCTACCGTACTGAGTACCTAACATGTACAGAAGTGAGAAGAAAAGATATGTGATTTCTTTTCAGTTTCCCTTATGTTTTATTAGGGAACAAATTAAAGAAGAGCTGTGCCTGAACAACCTAGGGCAGGAAACTAGGAACATAAGTATAACGAATAAGGAAATATATAGAATGTACTATGCACCTTGCATTCCAAGATCATTCCTCATGTTCCTGTACATCTGCTTCATTCGACGGCATTCAATTCAGGAATCCAGTTAGCAGTGCGGAACTCAGAGAGTAAAGGATGGCAGGGGGGAGAAGGAAATGAAGATCATATATACTGCAAGAGAGAAAGGCTGTGAACCTGCAGATGGCTTTTGACATGAGATATGGTGAGCCCTCCCACTCCCATCAGCTGCAGAACTCGCTTTGGCGTAGCCTCTGCAACCACCACAGGTTCAGTTCAATTCAGAGCACGTACGTAGCATATCACGTGAGCAACACGCGTTCAATCCAGACCGTAGAGATCGATGAAATGAGAGGAAAACAGTAGGAGGAGGAAGAAGAAGAAGATCGCGATGATGATGAAGCTAAGCTCTCAGCCAGGAAAGGCGGCGGCGGTGGCGTGCACATACTGTCCTGGCCTCCGAGCTTGTGTATGGCGTGGACGAAGCAGTGGTGCAGATCGGGCGTCCATCTTAGGCGAGGCACCTTGGACCTGTTGTACTGCCTCACGCCCCCGCTCCTCTCCCTGCTGCCCACCACCGTCGTCGTCCTCACCATGGTCATCTCTACCTCTCGGCTGCTCTAGCTAGCTCCCCCCAATGCAAGAACGAAGAAGACAGCCGACCAGCGTATATCTTCTAATCTATCTGGTTGGATACCCAGCCACTTCACATGCACATGCACGTTTTATGATGCATGCCATCTATCCATCAGCCAGCAGGCAAGGCTATGAAGCTCATATACTAGTAGCAGTAGTGCAACATCTGCCTCTTTCTAATCCTTGCCACTAGAGGGAGGACGGAGGAGATCGAGGGGACAGAGTATAGAGAGAGAGAGAGAGAGAGAGAGACTACCAGCGAGAAGCTAGTGTTAAATTTTGCTGTGTGCTAGTAGGCCACAGGAGAGTGCAGCGTCGGGCAAGAGACAAAAGGTTGGAGACAAATGGGGTGTTTCAGATGCGGTCAGAGCGTATGCCTGGCGTAGGAGGGGATAATTATGAGATTGGGGCAGAGCTGTTGACCCGAGCGGAGATGAAGACAGGCAGCAGCAGAGCATGCCAAGCAGGCTTCCCGCCAGGATGGCCTTCTGACATGCACCTGGCTTGTCCTCCTCGGCTCCTCTCTGCTTGCTGCCTTGCATGCTACCTCTTGCTACCTGTAGACAGACACCAACAACCATTCATTTCAATGCACTGTTTCTTCTTGTTTGCTTGCTTTTTTCTTATAGCATTGTTTCTATTCAGATTTCAGCAATCATCGACCAAGCAAAGCTTGCTTAATGCATTGCATTGCTAACGGCCGGCTGTTCAGTTCAGCAACCTGAAAGTGATAAAACCATGCATGGCATGATGACATGTCTGACTGCAGCATGCATGCAAGCAAGCAACCGGCTTGCTGGATGTGGATGGTGAAGAGATTCGGTAGTGATACGCTACTGGGCTACATTGCATTGCATCTACACAGGAATTGAGTACTACGTATCAGCAGCAAAATAAACATGCATGCATGCCCCCACCCCCAATCAAAACAGCCAAGAAAATAAACCGATAAAATAAGACAGCCAAGAAAAGCTCAATCTTGTCACACCGGCCGTCTCAATGGACATGCGTACGAGAAAATGAGTTGCACATACTGTGTGAGCTGAGTGTGTCGTCGTCGTCGTCTGTGCGTGGCCGTGAAAATTCCTACTGCATCTAGATCTAGCAGCTACCTGATGACCAACCAGGTCACCTATGGCTAGTGTATGCAGTATGCTAGCCCTCGATCGCCGAAGAATAAAGGTGGCCGTAGCTAGTAGGAGTCTGTTTAGTTCGTGGCTTCAAGGATTTGGGCTTTGAATTTAGATTCAAAAGGGGAGTCGGCGGCCTCTATAATGCAAGAAAAAGGGCAATCACAGATTTCTCCTTTTCGTCTCGGGAATACCAAAAGGCTATGAGCCATGCATAATTAAAGTTGTTTTCTTCAAGTAAAAATTGTCACATGATGGCTGGCAGTGTCAACTAGTCTCAAGAGCAGCATGATGATGATGGAGATCATCGATCAGGATCGAGTTACTAACTATAATATCACATTCTTAACTGAGGACTGCAGGTACTGATCGAGGTTAGGTAGCAGTACTACTGCAATTGATCGACTGCAGGCTGCTAGATACAATATATATCATTCTATATATATAAATAAATTTTCTTTCGGATAGATAGCTCTCGATCTCTGACCGAATCCCGGGTACTTAAAGCTAGCCAACATTTTAGGGCACCCGCAGATCAGAGTGGCAGAAGGCAGATCGATCATTAATTAAGCATGCAGATCCAAGGAGAAGGATCCGATCGATCGAGGCCGTAAGTTTCAGAGGGAATTTATTTTTCTGATCACGTCGTGGCAGCAAGACGCAGGAATGCATGACGAAGGAACAATCAGATTAAAGGGAGGGGTATTGAACCTTTCAAACCACTGATGCAGCTGAAGCTCTCATCAGGAGGTCCCCCATATATATATGCATATACGTGCGGGCATGCACGTACGACATGCGAGCGCGGCCGGCCCGTCGATCCGACTGCCAAGATAGATATACATCTAGCTACAATCTTTTTCTGCGCTCATCCATCGCATGCGCCGGTGAAATCCCAGAACCATTTGCACCTAGCATCTCACCGGCTCTCGGGGATCGAAGTGAAAACGCAAGTGAAAAAAATGGAGAATGGTGTTTACCGGCACGCTCGTTTACCGGCCCCACCGTTTAAACGTGTCTAGCATAGATCATGTAAACGGTCGTCTAGGTAAAAAACGCTACCGTTGGTACACTGTAGACAGAGTGGAGGTTAAAATAGATAACGGGAACAGGCGATCTACTGGACTCAGCCTTAGTGAAGTTGAGCTCTCTGTCTCCTACTCTCCTGTGGACCACCTGACATTGGACAAAAATATGAGGAAATATGTGTATGTATAGTTCCCACAAATGGACAACAAGCGTATATTTGTTCACTAAGACCAAGTCCAGCAAATCGTTTATATGGTCTTTTACAGTGCGTAAATGATATTGTAGCTACAGTACTATAGACAGAGTGGAGTTTGAATATAGAAGATGGGATAGAAGGCTCGGCCTAAGTTTATCCAACCCATATAACTTCCACTAGAACTTGAGCTAGCTTATTAGAAGATTCGTAATTTTTCCACGAACTTAAACGAAGACATATTTAATATGAAAAACTTTACGCTTCTATGAAATTTATAGGGCTAGGCTTTGATGAAATCTATTTGAAACCCAAGCACGAATATACTCAGCATCCCAACCAGGGCTTCCTTTTCCGTTGGAGTTGTATTTTTCGTCATAGACTAGAAATGGAAAATAGTCCAAAATTCGCAAATTACAAAAGAAATGGGGCTTTAAGCAAAAAATGGGATTCACATTTTGGTGTTTTCCAGCCGAAAATGTCATTTTGGGCTTGTACAAATAGAAAATTTTAGCGCCATTTGATAGTGTTGTATTGTATATACATATGATCTTGGGAAAGGCATATCACACACGTATACAAGAATTGAATGTGAATTGTCCATACAAATTTTATAAGTCATATATGTCTCTCGCATGAATTACACACCAACAGTGGCGGACCTAATATTTGAACCTAAGGTAGTCATAGCAACAAAAATCAATATAAAATCAAGTAAAAACAATACAAATGGTTGATTTTGTGAGCTTGGAGCACGAAGTGGTTAGGGAAGTAGTGTTTTTGACCAAATTTCAAGGTAGTCGTCGCGGGCCTACCCAGCCTACCTGCTGGGTCCGCCCCTGCACACCAAACACACGTAGGTTGATATGAATATATAGAAGTCCAAACTCCAAACACATATACATACCAACTCCATATATGACCATAGGCCATAACAATAGAGGTCCACGCACATACACCAAATACACATATGTCTATATGAAATAGAAGTCCAAACTCTAACAAACAAGTTCATATCATGTACTTTTATTACTATGGGCATATATATAAGGTCTTGGTCTTTTTATTATCAAGGCTACGGTATATATGGACTTGTTTAAATTTTAGAATGTTCCATATTTGCACGGACAAGAAAACTAGCTTCTCGGTTGAAAAACACCGAAATCTAATAAAAAGAGTCCAGATTTCCATTTTATTAATTTTTAAAATTTTAGGGCGGTTATGTTGGAATTTTGTCAAAAAAAATTCGAAATTCAACGGATTCCCAAGTCCCAACATGATGTAACGGAGGGGATTAGTAGCCGGCACATGTAACATGCTCTGCAGTAGAGAAGGGTGATAAATTAAACTCGTCTACATGCATTGCAAATTAGCCTAGTGTTATATAAAAAAAAACAACGAAAGCGTAAAGTTGGACGACACGTAGCGGCAGAAAAGCGTAAAGAGTTGACAAGATGTGGATGCAGGACGACGACGCACGGGGAGCTGAGGGCATAAAGAATCAGGCAGGGGGCTGGGTTGGGAGGGCAAAGGCATGATGAGCCGTATGATCCGCTTGTGTTTTGGCTTGCATGCAATGATGCCTTGTGCTGGTCTGCTGGGCACTTGAGCTAGCTGCGCCTGCCCTGCACTGCACGCAGGCAGCATGCCTTCTGTAGTAGTGCTGTTCCCTTCGCTGCGCTGCCTGTGCGTGCGCGTGTATGCGCGTCGTTCGTTTGGTTTGGAACACATGAGAATTGAGATGGGAATGGGATGGATGGGCCGCCTCCTCTCCTCTGCATGTCCGTCCGGTCCCAAGCTCCCCCTCTCCTCTCCTCTCCTCTCCTCTCCTCTTGTGCTGCAGTGCAGCTGCAGATCGGTCGGCATGCATGCCGATTAACGGGCGCCTGTAGTGCAGTGCAGTAGCGTCACTGCGCGTGGCATGTGTGTGACACCCCAAGCAAAGCAAAGGCTACAGTAGGGACGGGCAGTGGACATTCACGGTAGGCCATCAGCTAGCGTACTGCTTTCCCCGCTGCCTTTGTTTGTTCTCACGTACGCAGCAGTGACCAAATAATAAAGGTCTTCTTCCGAGCAAGCCATGCAATGATATATACGTACTTCTTCCTTGCATTGCAGCATCGATCAGGATGAATGGGAGGAAGAAGAACGGGGGCCGGGTATCATTCAATTCGTTCGTCAAAGTGGGGCTGTGGATGAGCGTTTTGATTCCCTTGCCTCTACATGTCCCCAATCATAACGTTGACCGGTCCTTATTGGCCACTCTATCTATCGCCTGTGCCCCACTCGACTTGTACGTTATTAGGCCTGGCTTATTAGGAGATGAACGGTCAAAGTAAAGGTAGTTGGACTTGGACCCCCCCCCCCCCCCCCCCCGGCCCCTGTGCTTGCATGCATGGATGATCAAGTGTGGCGATCGAGTAGTAGGAAAGGAAGGAGGTAGTAGCATTGTTGTTGATGCGTGATGATGATGTTCTGGACGTTGACACGCTGAAAGAGAGCGTAGTAGTGGATCAAGCGCATGCAAGAACGTAAGACGACGGCGGCGGCGACGACCGACCGAGCCGGTGGCCGGTGCGCACCGGGGCAGGAATGCAGGATGGGGATGGAGCAAGGAGCATCATGGTCAACTGGCCATGCATGGCACGGGGGCCATGCGGCAGCCTGTGCGGACGGAGCTGAGCCGAGACCACCCGATCGAGAGGAATGGGATCATGGATGAACGCTCCCCGCCCTGCCCTGCATGCCATTCATTCCGTGGTCTGGTCTGCCTTGCCCCCACGGCCATGATTCTGTCCCCTCCCCTCCCCACTTTGGTCGCTCCATCGCTCATCCACGGCACGGCGGATCGGACCTGCTCCCTCCGCCGAATAGCAACAGGCGGTCCCTCCCTCGCTCCAGCTCTAAACTTGGGCACGCACGTCGCCGCGGCACATGTGTTGGCTGCCTTGCCTCCTCAGTCCTCACCTCTGCGCATGCATGCGGCCATGCACGATTGCACATGCCGGCGCGGCGCCCGGCTCGCCGAGCCCCTGCGGCGCTAGTGCAAGGCAAGCAGCGACGCACGTACCGTACCCCTCTTCACCTCCTCCCCCGCTGGCTGCTGCATGATGCCATGCCTCCTCGCCGCGGTCCACGGGCAGGGGCAGCGCGTCCGCGTCGTCGTCATTGCGCTGCGGCGCCCCTGGACGAGCGCCTCTCGCGCACTTCTTCCACGCGCGACCCAACAGGGACGTACAAAACCCCTGCAAAATTAAAACGACGACCTGGGGTAGTAGCAGTACAGGTGACGAGCTGCCTGCCTACCAAGGGGATCCGATGCTAGTTTCGGCTCTCGACTCGCCAGGTTCCAACACATCCCAACTGCGGACACTAGTACAGCAAGACCGTTTGAGGAGCTTCTACTGTCGGGTTCCTGGCTCCAGAGCCCCCGGCGCGCCCCGGGTCAGAGATGCTCTCAAGCACGCCACCCTCTTGCACTTGCAGTGACACAAGTCAAACATGCTACAGCCACGCCACAACAAACACGCCGTTTGCCTGACCGTGGCCCCGTGTGGACCGCGGCTGCACATCAGAGGACGTTGGCAGTGCAAATGCAATAAGATCAACGGGGTAGAACAAGGCAGGGATTTGGTCCAGACCCAAACTGTGCACGTACTGCGTAATAGTAAAAACTAACAGCTCGCAGCTCAGCGGCATGACCGACATATCAGAGACGCATTAAATTGCTATAGAATTAGCCATAGTTAGGGCTTCGATTTTATTTTGCCACACTTGCCGTTAGTTGCGGCGAGATTAGGCAGCATATAATAGAAACAAAGGTCCATCTACATATGCAGGTCCAGAAATGGTGTATTCAAAACTTCAAGGCGTCGTTCAGTCATCGGGTTATAGGACAGCAGGTTTCCTTATTCCATCAAATTGAAACTTGAAGATGCCCATCAAGGAGAAAAAGGGGAGAAGGGATGAAGACAACAGTTAACTTCATGCCAAATTCAACACATGTTTGTTCATACAGCAAACATTCGGGATCCTTGCATAATGCTTCTGCACGCTATGATAACCAGCACACCTGCACATCCAAAATGAATCCAAGCGATTAATAGGACTGAACAGTGACCAGAATTGTACAATCAACACGAGTTCCAGGAAAGGCACTACTGCCATCAGGGGAACAGACAAGACATATCGAAATTGTCCCAAAGGAAACATATAGTAAAACATATGTCCAGACACTGCTTCAGGCCAAATCAAATAATGCATAGGAATAAAACTATCCAAGCCACCTAATAGGCTGATGAGAGATCTTTAGTCCCAGACTCAAATCATCTGACATGGCCCTATGGAGCAAGGCATTCACATGGGAGACAAACAAACGAAAGGGTCCATTAACATCAAAGCCATGATGAAGACTATGGTTTCAGTTTCAAGAAAAAAAAAGGCTTCTATGCCTACTCAGATTGCAGCTCAAAACCAAGAGATGGAACTCCAGATAAGATGTACCGCAACAACATTATATCTCACCCAGACCCCCTAAAGGTGTGTGATTGTTTCATCATACAGCGACAGCTTTGAAAATTGTAGTGGCTGCCAAGTTTCACCTCAGACGGTCACAATGCAACTCCAAGCTAGTATTAACAAAACAATGAACATTGACCAGCCAAAAGGGACTAGTTGTATTACTGCCATTATTATGTCATTTGTTTCATGTTGTCGGTTGGCACAGGCTGCAGATAGAATTATCAGACAAGATGCAGAAAAGCTAACAAGACGTGTACAGTGGAAAGCTTGTGACCATATGATCCAGACCAGATCCAAAGATTCCTTAAATATCACATCCAATGTATTTCAACCTATCATGCATTGGATGCGCCGAGAGTAAAACTGGAGGCTCAAAGCAGCTATAGTTCACGTACGCAGTCTCTATGCCCTGGTTTCCATATCGATTGCTAATGTCAATGAGAACAGTCACTAACATTAGATGCACAGGGTAAAATGCAGATTGAGAGCAGCTACTATTCACAAACCGTAGGGTCTATTGCCCTGGTTTTCATACGTTAATCAGACCAGTAATATTACACCGAACAAACTTGTATCAAGCCATAATCAACACAAGGAAAGCTAAATAGTGAAAGAAATATAGAAGTAATAAATAGTTGCGTGTCACAAATGCAAATAAAATTTACCAGCACTTATAGACTTCACAGGCCACATTATGCTTGTAACTACAGCCCCAATCACAATCAAGAAACAGGTTCAACCAGTGGTTGTGTGGTTCACTACAAAGGTAAAACCTTATGCTTGTTAGCCCTTCTAATGGAAATATCTGTGCATTGTAATACAATACAACAACATATCCTTTTAGTCCCAAGCTAGTTGGGGTATGCTAGAGTTAAAACCCAAAAAGGGAATACAATGCTGACCAATTTGGGGTGAAAGCTCAATTTCCACTACAAGGTTATAGTTTTCACTGCCATTCAGGGATTCCCCAGCCTACTAAAGGGGCAACTGCTGATAGTCAAGGGAAGCCCGGAAGCCCCCCAACAGACTAACAAGGCCGCATGCAGCTGGCTAGCCCTCTACAATGAAAACATGTAAAACACAGCTAATGGATATGTTGCTCATATAGGAAGAGTGGTTGTGGTAACTGGTATATCTTATAGTAGGATCATATGTGGACTTGTTGAGGCACACAGTCAAATTGAGCATCTGCAGCATGTTTGGTTTCAATCACAAGATTGGCAGACTGTATTGTCCTGCTATGAAAAGAAGTGAAAAGAACCAGCAAAACCCTTTGGCCCTAGATGCTCTGCAGCTAGACCCTATCCACTGGCTCTGTCATGCTTGACATATATCGAGGATAAAATATATGAGTATATTTTGTTCCTTGGTGTGGCATGTTTGTACCCCTGAAAACTAGTATATATAGGCTTACCCACCCACCCAAAAGTTGTAAGATTCAGGGAAGAGCTGCCGTAGGCGCTAAGTGGTGCTTTGGTTAAAAATTGCAATAGTCAAATTATGACATGGTAACTCCATTTATTTTTGATACGAGACCTCAATAACTACTATAAACACTGCGGTTAATAGTGCCCCCCACCCCCCCCCCCCCCACACACACACTAACACACTAACACTACCACTACCACCACCTCACTTCCTCTCATGTGATGCGATACAACAGTTGGGGCGACGCCACACCTCAACCCAAGGGTCAAGCTAAATCTGGGTGCCCTGGCTCTGCCTTCCTCACCACTATTACTGCTATCCACCACTGCCTCCTTGCCAACCGTCATCACACATGCACCACCCCACCCACCTCATTCGCGCGACCATCTTCTGGATGTCTATAGGCTGTAATGCTGTAGCCACTAGCCACTAGGAGGATCGAAGGTGCAACAGCTTGGAGGATCTAAACTAGTGGAAAGCTGTGCCACTTCGAAGACCATGCCACACCGCACGCTCTACACATTTTGACCATCAGGAAAAATGCCATGCAAAGAAGCATTCGGCCGCCTCAACCCAGGCTCACTGCCGCCAGTGCATCCCCAGCTAAAATCCTGGGCTTGCATCGAGCACAGTCAGAGGCACAATATAGGTGGGGCCAGCCGCCAGGCGATGGAAAGGCAAGAGATGGGAATGTCAGGCTCCACTATCCTTTAGGTTGCGATGTGCATCGTCTTTCTGAAGTGGTGAACCTGACAGGCTAAAAGTTAAGGGGTAGGAGGGGCTTGATTTCTTAACTTCAATAATTGTTTGTTGGGTTCCATTTACAGTTATAGGATTACAAACAGTTGTAGTTAAAATAAAAATGTCTGCAAGCATTCTTCTGACATTCTCCTTCAAGATGTGCATAATGTTTCATGCTATAAACTATGGTTTTGCAGTGTGCATTCATACAAAGCTGGTGGTAAGAATTATAGATTACTCAGAATCATATCTATTGCTCATCAATCACAGTATGCTTGCACTGACTCGTTGAGCGAAGTGCAAAGCAGATTGCTCAATGCAGTGTGCACTCATACAAAGCTGGTGGTAAGAATTATAGAACACGCAGAATCATATCTATTCCTCATCAATCACAGTATGCTTGCACTGACTCATTGAGCAAAGTGCAAAGCAGATTGCTCAATGGTATCAAACAAAAAAAAAAGTATTATGGTTGTGATTAGTTTCTCCAGAGTTCTCAATGGTATCATACAATTAGAGATGTAGGGTGTAGAACAAAATATTTTATGGATAAAATCAAAATAAAGTGAGTTTTCATAGCAAGTACGGACACATTTAGTGGGATGAAAATTGAAAAGTATTATGGTAGAAATCAAATATATGGCTTTCATAAACAAATAACATAGTTCATTTTAAAATGTACAACACAGGCGTTCCTCTAGTAGGTTCTAAAACGGGAACTGGACAAATTCCTTCAAAGTCAGCAGGCAAAGTCAAATGACATATTTGCCATACAATTTTTTATTAAATTTGATGCTTCACTACAGTTATGTGTTTGCACGCCCATGCAGCTAAACTAAACTGCTGACCAGTAAATTGTCAGCCTTAATCAGACAGCTTCCAATTTCAAAATCAGTTCTATAAAGTATAAACCAAAGCCTAGGCCCCGATAAACAATTGCTATTTCCAACAACTAAAGGAGCTGTAAGCCAGAGTGTGAGGTCTCATTCCAATATAACTGAAAAGATTATTACCAAATTTGAAGACCTAAAAATTCCAGTCGCAGGGCAGAATAATGAGTTCACATTAAGTTTCCTGCCTATTGGACTGGTCTCTGCACGTATTAGCACTATTGTGTACTCATGATTCATGAACATCGCAACTGGAAATATATGAACCTACAAAATTTTCAGCGTGAACATTTGAACTGCAAGAAGCACTGAGCAGCAAGGAAAAATGACATCAAGGCTGTCAATGATTGGAGATGTGCAGATATATCAGTTGCTTGCTTTTCATGTCAAATACTGTTAACATTCACACCAAGCTAGTGTCATGCTCCGTTCAAATCAGAGTCACATTTCTTTGTTTTGCTTTTACCCCCAAAATGATACTTGAAACCAAACCATTTGGTGAGTCGAGTGTTTATAAATTAGCCTAGGTCCACGCAAAAACTGACTAACTATCCGTTCAATGTTGCTTCCCCTGGCAAAAGAGCGCGTCGTTCACGCAATTAAAATTCCTAAGGACCTAAGACAAAATACCGTGTTCACGTACAAATCATGAATTCAATCACAACAGCCGAGCTAAATCCAGACCAAATTCCAAACGGTGTGACGGAGTCGGAGCTCACCTAAATCAACCAGATCGGATCGGAGCTGGATCAGGCGAGCTTGGCGGTGGCTGGAATGAGCCCGATTGAGGCGCCGCCCTTGACCTTGGCCTCCTGGGCCTCGCGGATCTTCTGCATCTGGAGCATCCGCTCCATGACGAGCTCGTACTGGCACTTCTCGTAGGCGTGGCGCTCGGGCTCGCACTTCCAGGGGAGGTAGAACTCGGAGACGCGGCACTTGTTGAGCGGGATGAGGAGGTGCGCGCACTGGTCGCGGTAGGGGAGCGGCACCCGGGCCTCCGCCATCTCCGCCTGCGTTGCGATCTGGGGCTTCGAGGAGCCGAGCTGCACGCCGGCCGCCGCCTCCATCTGTCACCCTTTCCCCTCTCTCGCCGGCGAGGTCGTCTCGTCGATGGACGTGGCGCTGCGGGTTTGGTGTGGATTGTTGGGGGGTGACTGGTGAGATCCAGTCGCTTGGGAAGCCGTATGGGCCTCTCGTAGCTTCTGGGCCTTGGCACTTTACGCTTAGGTTATCTGTATGTTATATTGATGCTCTTACATATATAAAAATGCGATTGATGTGTAAAAAATGGTGTTGTTTTTTTGTTTATCCGATTTCAAATATAAAATAAAACAATACATATTCACGTGAATGAGGATGTCTGTTTATACATGTGTGATCTCTCATGTCACCTTTCTAATATATCCATGATGTTCATGTGAATAAACACAAGGAACACAAAGAAAAAATCAGAATTTATTAAAAATGACGGGTTCCTTGGAGGTTTTGGAACGTGAGTATGAAAGCAAACAAATATTGAAATCCAATAGAATGAAATTTCCTATTTGCTTTGTTGCAGAATACATATTGTATGTGCTGATGGATCAAAACAATGTATATTCATGTGAGGAAGGGAAAAAATGAAATTCAAAACGCAACAATTGTCTATTCATAAACGAGGAGGACAATGTTGTATATGTATACCCATCTTGGATCATAGGAGCACCCATGGTAGAAGATTGGCTCATATATACAAATAACTGTAAGTGTAGCAAAGCTCCTTGGTAGTTGTGGTGTATTGAGTGACAACACGATTAAAGGACTAACTTCTTTGTGAAGTGCCTTGACATATTTTCGCAGGTTGATTAATTATGATCAAATATGAAAGAATGAATTCTCATGTATATCTCTAATGATCAAGCATAAATATTCTCATGTATTGAGAATCAAGAGGTTTCATTGTATACTATTCTCATGTTGACACTAATGGACAAATATTGGATATCAATCCTTACGGAAGGATATTTCGCCAAGGATCAACCCATTACTAAATATACTCATGGATCATCACATTGGCCTTATCATTGTGGCATTTGTTCAATATGACATGGACACTTACATTGCTGATTATCTTGTATGCGTCATGGTGAAAATGGTTATCTCAATGGAATACATTACCTCAAGTGCCGGTTATCACCGGTTCTCTATTCTAGATGCACTTTGAGATTCTTGGTTATCATATTGATTAAAGTGGTATAAAATCTATTTCTTCCATTTGGGCGCCGCTATATTATTTGGACTCTTCACAAATGACTAGTGGCTGATCATGAAGAATCTTTATTGCATATCTCAGCTACAAAGAATTAAAAGCACTCATGAGATCATTTGAGAATGCCTATAGATATTGCAAGTGAAAGTGGATTTCAACTCTACATCAAGCAAACAAGTGCTAAGGTGTCATTGCAAGAAAAGAAAAGAGGCCCCTGATTTATTTGAAGACTACTTGAAGTGGTTCGCGCTCAAGTTCAAAGCTCAAATAGATTTGCTAATTTATTTCTTGAGTATAGGAACCGCCGTACTATCAAGGGGGGTCCAACTTGCAGTGCTCCTAGTGTCATCAAGTTCACAAAGGTCAAATCTTTCACAAAGATCCAATCCACAAAGTCAAACTCTTTTAAATATGCATTCTAAGTGAACCTCGGTTGAGCCTAAGGTCAACCGGCCTGACCTCACTTCAACCGGAATGAGCTCTCTGTTTCAATTTGCAATCCCGGTTGACCATCCCTATTCAACCAGTTCACCTCACTTTAACCGGTTTGGGCTCTCGGGTTACTTCTTAGCCAATCCTGGTTGACCATCCCGGTTGAACCTCTATCAGCAACTTTAACCAGAATGGGCTCTCGGGTTGTATTTCCAGCCAATCCCAGTTGAACCTGCCTACCCCGGTTGAACCTATATTCACCGATTTCGCCTGTAACGGCTAGTTCGGGAGGGGGTGCAATATATACCCCTCATACCCCTTCACTCACAATCTCTTGGCTCAAAAACTAACCTGAGACACTCTTGCAAAGAGCTTTCCTTCTTCAACCTCCCTCTCACTCACTTGAGCTCAAATCCACTCCAATCTTTGAGCGAGTTTGTGAGGATTCAAGAGAGCATTCAAGAAGTCCATCTCCTCTCTCTCTCTCTTGTTCTTTGTGAGCTTTGGTGACCATTGAAGCAATCTTGGTGGATTCATTACTCTTGGGGCTTGTGCTTCTAGACGGCTAGGCGTCGCCCGTGAAGCACTCAACTCTTGTGGGTGATCCGGAAAGTTTGTATTACCCGCTCTTTTGAGCAACTCATAATGGTGATTGAGAAGAAGAGGATAGGGTTGCGAGCCCAAACCCTTGGTGGGTTCCTCAACAACGAGGACGTACGGACACCTTGGTGGTGTGCCTGAACCTCGGGATAAATCCTTATCTTGTGTGCTTGTTTGTATTCTTTGTGTTCTTGTTGTTCTTGGCTCTCTCACCTTGTTTTGGAGAGTTTTGTGTGGATCTCTTGTTTGTGCGGGAATCAAGGCAAGCCCCTTACAGATCTAGAAGGTTGAACATCAAGAAACACTCTCCAACTCGTAGATCCAAGTTTGGTTGGCTAAATTTGTAGATCAATTCAGTTTTTCGTATCCTGTATAACCGGTTTTGTACTGATTTGTTTTATTTTGGTCTTTAAGTTTTAGATCGCCTATTCACTCCCCCCTCTAGACGACATCTCGGTCCTTTCAATAACAATTGAAGATTGCCCATGCATATCATCCAAAAGGACCAGCATTACCTTCCTTGCCAAAAGACTTGTAGCCTAATGGTTGCAGCAGTCTGAGCGGCCCTTGAGATCCTAGGTTCGATTTTTGTTGGGAACGAATTATTTCACGATTTAACGGCTTTGATCATTCAGTGGTAGGCAGTCCTCATAGGGGTAGGGTGTGCATGATAACGGTCATATGTGTGAGCGTCTGCGTTTGTACTACGTTTGTAAAAAAAAAAAAACCCTATGGTCAATTGTTTCGGATAAGGACATACATCTCTATTTTTATTGTAGTTTCTGTTTTTTCTATAGTTACACATATAGAATAAAAAAAAAGTATATGATTGAACCATCCCGAATGGAAACAAATCATGTTACAGTGGATACCATTCGTATCTTTCTTTTGATAATATTTATTTTTCTTCACAGTCTTCTTTTCAATTACATTTTTTGCCCATTAACACTTTGCACCGTTTGCAGCCTGAATAACTCAAAGTCTAACAGCGAGTTTGGATGTTGGTATTGAAGCCCAGAATTCGGAATTGTAAATGGAAAGCCTCAATTCCAATGCTTGGTTGCTCATGGCATTTTTTTTCTATAAACGGTACATGTATTAAACCAAACAACATAGAGTACAAGGCCATACCCATACAGTCAATGCCATCGTCACGTACAAACTCGCGAGTACAAGAACATACGAGGACAACTGACAAGCACAACCCCGTCAGCCGTCGCCCCTGCGCCGCCTCGCCAAACTCCATCGTCCTAGCTGGACTCCGCTACCCGCGCTCCCGCCCTGCCTCGCGAGAATCCGTCGCGGCGCCGCCCCTACCCCCGCCTCGCCGGACTCCGCCGGCTCACCGTCGCCGGACTCAGCCGCCTCCGACCCTTCCTCACCGGGCTCCACTGCCGCCCCCGTCCCCCCTCTTCCCAGAAGCCATGGCGGCCGTCTCCTCCTTTGCCCCCAACAGTCAACTCTGCCTTCTCTTCTTCTCCGTTGCCAGAGAGTCCGCTCTTCCTTTTTCCCGGGCAATGGCAGCTGCTCCTCCTCTTCTCGGCAGCCGGTTCCATACTCTTCTTCCTCAACAGTCCGCGAGTAACAGAGGTGCAATTCGTACACTAAATTCAGTTCCTTGCTTATGCCCATCCAAACATGAATTCGATTTGGTTGCATTCCACAATTCTGAAAGCCAATTCAATGGCCATCCAAACAAAAGAATTGGAATCCAAACGAAGCCTAAAGGGTATTATACCTTTTGATCGCATCTTTTGTTGCGTCTATAGCTCAAACATTCGAAACTAGAGGAACCTAATTGGATTCTTCCTTAATCTTGTGAATACTCTGCTTCCAAGACGAACTCTTATAAACCTTCTCCAAATCATCGGAGTGGTTAGGACAATGAAAAATAAAATACAAGGATGTTGCCTTTAGTGAGAAACGTACGTCATGTGTTTCCAAATATGAGTCATCTCATCATCTTTGTTTGTGGTATGTTTATCGTAAATGCTAGTAAAAACCGTGTTTTGACATTTGCCTGATGTTGCTACTAAAAAGTTTTAAAGAGACAAACAAATGATTAAATAGTTACCTTAGACATGAGTTGATGGCTGGTTTCAAGGAGGGGAGTAAAATGGTATTTAAAATTTATTAGTATAAAACATGATGTCAAATGACATAGCATCACTAAAACATATGTAACATATAATAGATTGATAATCTCTCCAGAAGAAAGATATTAACAAATTAGCTACACGATCATCTATTCATCTCATGCCAGGGTTACGTTTGCACGTGGTTACGTTTGGATGGAACATTGTTCTGTACACATTTTTGTGCCATCTCAAAATTTTAAGTTTAGTCGTTCCAGAACCCAAATTTATTGACCGCTTCAAGCTGTGCAATGAAAAACTTGTTCCACCATTTACTGAACCAATGGACATTGATCGTCCAACACATGAACGGGTCCAAAGCTTCACCCAATAACGATGAACTTGATCATGTTCCTAAAGTTTACGGGGGCGCTGCTTGTAGAGAGCACAGCGTCCTGCTTTTATCTTTAGGGTTCAAATTGTGAAACACTTTATTAGAAATTAAGTCATTTATCATGTTGCAATTTAGCTTTCAATAATTTTTTAGGTGAAAAATCCTTGCAGAGCTAACAAAACAAAAGTAGTATGTTTCATGGAAAGTCTAATGGCCAATGGATCAGATTTCTGGCTTGGAATCCTCCTCAAAAGAGGAAGCATCACAATTGCGCACAGTATAATCATAGTCGATCATCTGGGGAAAGGATCCTCACTTCCATTCAATGCCTTGAATAATCAAAATACAACATATTGGGGAAAATAACAAAACCAACCACACGGATCCAACATAATTGATGCAACTGCAAAATATTTAAGAACGCTAGATGGATCAGATTTCTGGCTTGGAATCCTCCTCCGGAGAGGAAGGATTACACGTGCGCACAGTATAATCATAGTCGATCAGCTGGGGAAAGGATCCTCACTTCCATCGAAGCTCTCAAACCTCAACCGAAAGGGAAGAAAATATCAAAGCGCAGGAGAGGCAAACACATTTGTTTTGATCAGAACATCTGGCTTAGAGCCTTCTCCGTAGAGAAGAACTCGGAAATCGCACAGTATAATCACAGTCGATGATTTGGGGAAAGGATCATCACCTCAAAACAAAACCAAATCGGATCCGCCGCAACGAAATCGAGATGCACGAACCAACGCTGCAACAAACAGAATGAAGAGAAACTGAAAGAGTTCGCAGGGCCAGCCAGAACCGAGATGCGCAAAGCATAGAAGAAACGCAGCCGACACAGGCAGGCGGCGAGAAAAGAGGAGCCATTGCGGCGTGGTTTATATAGAGGGCTCTGTGGCGTGCGAACGGACGGAACCCTAGCTCGAACGGGCGGCAGCGACACCATCTTGGGCCGTTGCGTAAACAACAGCCCAATCTGGCCTGCCAACATTTCTGTCCTTGCTATTGGTCCACGCAGGCCCGCGAGTTCTCCAAGCGAAAAGTCAGCGATGGCCGCGCGAGACCAGGTCATACCACGTCCGTGCATGGCGTTGGCGTGCATGCCGGAGGATCGTGTCGTGTACTCGTGTGTGTGTCTCAATCGTGTGTGGCAGTTGCACGGTTGCACCCTTGCACCTGCATATCGTGGCGGCAACATTAATCCTGAAACAACGAAATGTTGGGCCATCGTACATTCTCTCTCGCTTTCCTCATGGTTAAACCGAAGAAGAAACACAGGACCGTCAAAAAAACACAAACGACGTCGAGAATGAGAACTATTTCATAAATCATACTAGCTTTTTCCATGCCAAACTTTATTTTATCGATGGGATAACAAGCTGCAACAAGAAATCGCCAGAGCAACCTACTGAAAACCTTAAAAACTACTAGCAGTACTATGATGATGATGCTCTAATCCCTATAACGAGGCCTGCAAATTCAGAGCCCGAATTAAACTAATCAAAAGGCAAAATGCGCCGTCATAAACACCGGCGGCGTTCGTTAAACACGGTAATTAAGCAGCCCAAAACTAAATGACTAAACACAATGGCAGCACCTAATCAAAATCTACTGGTGGATCAGCTATGGACAGACGTCGTCAGGTCGTCAGGTCATGTCAGGAGTCAGGAACACACACACAACAGCAGCGGCGGCGCCGGCACACGGCGTTCTCAAAAAACGGACAGCCATGCGCGGCGCGCGCGGATGCAGGCGGCGGCCTTGACAAGACCGGGCTCGACTCCGTCTCCTCCTCCTCCTACTGGCGGCCCAGCGCCTGCAGCGACGCCACGAAGCGGCCGAGGTCTCTGCTCACCACAGCGCTGGACGTGACGGCTCTGTCCTTGGCCACGGCCTCCACAAGCTTGGTCGGCGCCAGGCACCTGCCCGCGGCGGCCAGTCGCTCCTGCACGCGGCCGCGGACGAGCAGCGCGCGCATCTGCTCCTGCGCCACGGATGCCGTCTCCTCCTCCTCCTCCACGCGCCATTGGATTATGCAATGTTAGGCAGTTGTCGAGCAGTCGAGGACATGGAGCGATGATGAGACGGCGGTTGCCGGTTCTGGATGACCACTCACCTCGTTTGAGCCGACGGCGGTGCGCATGAGGGCGAGCACGCCCACCTGGGCCTGCAGGAGCTTGACGTGGCGAGCGGCCTCCTCCAGCATCTCGGCCGTGTTCATCTTGTGCCCTCCGGGGATGAGCCGCGACAGCTCGGCCGTCTTCTCGCTGATCCGCTTGCGGCGCTGCCTCGCCGCCGCGCTCTGCACGGACTGGCACGCGGTGCTCTTGGCGTCGTCCGCGCCGCCGCGCGTGATCACGACCTGCTGCGGGGGCGGCGGAGGCAGCGGCAGTGGCAGCGGCAGCGGCAGCGGCAGAACGAGCTTGTCCAAGAACCCCGGCACCTGGTGGCTGATGCCGCCACCGCCAATGCGCTGCTGGTTCGTTGGCGCGTACCGCGCGTCGTCGGCGCAGGCGGCGCGCGGCTTCTTGGCACAATGCTGGGGCACGAGGAGTGCGGCGGCGGCAGCGTCGTCGTCGACGACGGGCGGCGGGAGGTTGAGGAGGTCGTCGAGCGCGGGGTCGGCCGGGTCGTAGACGAAGCCGAGCAGCGCGTCGGTGACCTCGGGGTGGACGTCCTGGAGGAAGCTGAGGTCGGCGGCGGGGAGGCGGTGGCCGAACAGCGGGGCGGTTGTCGGGTGGAAGCTGAGCGCCATGGTCGGTGTGCTCGCTGAAATCGGGCTGCTGGTGTCTCGCTGCGCTGCGAGTGGGACGATTGAAAGCTCAACTGCCCAGTAGCGCAGCGACAGAGAGTCAAGAGGAGGAGGGGAGGAAGAGGAGGAGGCGGCGACGGCGCGAGGGATTAGTGGGGGGTCTTAACCACGGGGTTAGCAGTAACCGCCCCTTAAAACGAGGGAGGCGGCCACTGTTCTGCTCCTCCTCCTCTCGTCTCGTCGCATGCAATTGTTCTTCTTGTGTGTCTTTGGATTCTCCAAGGGCGGTTATGGGATTCCTCATTCGTAGCTCCCACGTACGGACCCGCCCACATCTTCCTCGTTTCGTGTAACCGCCGCCACGCGTCGCCTTCTCCCATCCCATCCGGCAGGAGCGGCACGCGCCGGCCGTCATGAGCATGGCAGCCCGGTTCGGCTGCGCCGTGTCCTGTGATCTGACTCCATTGCTTCCGCCGGTCATAGCGGGTTCCATGCTTCCAACTGCAGTACATGCTGCCACTAGCAGCTGCGGTAACCGTCCAGCAAAACTCTTCCCTACCAAGCAATGGGTGTTGTTGATGGTACTTTGGTAAACACTTCGATCTAATTCGGTTTCTGAACCTGAGAGCGTCTCCACACCCCGGGCTGATCATCTAGCCGATAAGTGAATTTTGCGATCGGCTGCGTCTGAATTTTTTCAGCGTTTGCAGTTGTTAAGAGAAAAAATGTTCTGTCGCTCATCAGCTAGATAGAAAACCCATGATATCACTTTTGAAAAAGAATTAAAAATGTGTCTAATTTTTTGGACAGGGTACAACGAGGATACCACGAACTCACACACGCCACACTCACACCATACGCGCACACACATGCGCACACGTGTGTAACTTAAACTTAACTCAGGCATACTTTCAAGACAACAAAAGGAAATAAATCTTTGAATGGAACACCCATCAATTCGAGGACTGATGGGCTGGTTGCCCACCGGCAGCACTAACCCGTCGTAGCTGGGCTCCCGTGAATACGAGTGAAGGGGCCGTCGGTCGAACCAAAGCCCACATGTGAAGACGACTGGTGGGCTGCAGCCATGAACATCGCCCGGTGCCTCCTTATCTGTTTACAAACGGCCCGCTCATTGAATCCGCGGCAGTGCGCTGCGCTGTGCGGCTGTGCCGGTCTCAAAACCAAAAGGAAACACAAGAGCGCAAAAAAAAAAAAAAAAAAAAAAAAGTGGCTGTGTCCCCGCCCCCGCGTGACGCCAGCGTTGTACCATGTGACGCACCCAGCAGTAGCACTAGCACCCGCGTGGGCGACCTCGTTTGCTGCCTTGTTCGTCTGTGTGGTCTCCGGCGCTGCTCCGCAAAGACGCGACGGCGACATTGCGGGAGGCCGCCGCGCAAACGCGTCGCACGCACGGCGCCGACGGGCCCGGCCGGCAGCGAGGGCGATGCGCCCGCGGCCTGCCTGTCGCTGCTCGTGTTGTGTGTTGGTTCTTCCATGGTTCGTAGTAGTACCACGCTTCCGATTCCGAAGACGAGACATGGGGAAAACACCGGAGACCGGACGGCGGACCAGCTGATCTGACTGCATGCCGCCGGTCTAGCCAGCTGATCTGACTGTTGACCGCCAAGTACTGTCGCTGCTCTCCCGTTTGAAAGATCACAGTGAGTACGTAGGAGGAGGAGTGCTTTTCGATCTGTATATATATCATCATGCTGGCTGCGCAACGTAACGTCTGCACGTCTGAACAGCTCCCGTTCGTCTGAACGCCATGGACCACTGGGCCGTGTGTTTACATGATGGCCGGCCCGTATGAATGTGCAAGGCCATGCCCATGTAATTTAATGATGATGACGAGCGAGATCGAGGTCGCGTTAATACTTCTGGCCACCATTTGATGATCTTTTTATACAAAAGAACTAACGGAGAGTAAGTAGCAGGGAGTACAAGTATTAAATTAATATTACATTATTAATTATATATACACGTACGCGGTTCCTAGACATGTGATGATCATCGAAGTCCGAGGAGAGCGCATAGATTCCTGGCGCTGGCAGTAGGATCCGGACCCCCTGCGTCGCAACAAAAAAGCCGGCGGGTCGACGCAGCAGCCGCGCTCAGCTCGTACGTCGGCGACATACCTGCCACAGTCGCTGTCCGCGCCACGGCGCCGTTCTCGTCTGGTTTGACCACGCATGCACACCTCAGCTAGCTCGCGTTGCTGCAGTGCAATGCAGCCGGGCAGGTGCTGGCGCTGTCATGTACGAGCGTGTCTACTGTATGTTTCTTGTCAATAAACCAATGAACCATAGTACCATACGATACGCTGTTCTTGTTCTTCTAATCTAAACTAATAAATTGAATTAAACTAAACTAGGGCGCGCCACAACGTACTATTGCCATGCCCATGCGCATACTACAGTACTACTCGTACATAGGAGTACTACTCAGCAGCACATGGGGCGTCGTCACATCAGGACCGATCGATTATTAATTAATTAATTAACAAACTAACTCAGCGTACGTACGAGAGCAGAGCGTGAACGGTGCATGTGATCCATATCGTGTGCAGCTTGCATTGCAGATTTGCAGGACGACGACGAGTGAACTATCGTCGCCCGCCGCGCGGGATGTGCCGGAGCTGGACGGCCGGTGGCAGGTTCCGGCGTGGACACTGCACTGCACCCCCGCTGGTGGTGGGGGATGCGATCATGCGAGCGACTGATCATAGCGAGCGAGCAGCGTCTCGATCATGGGCGACGCCACATTGATGGTACCTGGTGCACTGGCACCAGGGTAAATTATGTTTTTAGCACTAATTACACTGATGTTTACCTTATAATCTTGCTAAATTATGTATTATTTTCAAGCAGTGCACCAGGGTGTTGTGGTGGCTAGCTTCGCCTCTGGTCTCGATGCATGCTGCACCGGCGGCGGCAGTTCCACTTCCACTACCATAGTAATATGATGCCCGATCATTCCAGAAACCACCATTAACGTTCAAGAAAATTCCAGAAACCATGGGATGTTCCGCCACAGGGAAGAAAAGGATCGATGCGCTGCCGCGTGTGGTGTGTTGTGTGGTCGTCATGCGCTGCACAGGTCTCGCGCACGACAACACGTACGTACGCACTGTTCTCATGACAGCGTCGCGCAATATGATGAATTAAGCCAGCACACAATCAACAAATACGGAGTACCGCACGAAGGTTTTAATGAAAACCTCAAACTCTCAAAGTATTTTCGTAAACCCCCTCATGATGCCATTCCGCATGAAATCTTGTTTTGTTAATATATGCCGCTTTGCTATAGGGGGAAACCCTTCCACGTAAAAAAAAAAAAGAAATGCTCCGAATAGAGAGTCTTCTACTTTACTGGCATCCTCTATCTATATATAGAAAAAAGTTTCCATCGCCTCTTTCTTTTTTGTTTGTATTCTAGAGATAAGGAGTTAACCAAAGATTAATCGTGTACAATTGTACATGACATGTGGGGTCATGAGAAATACATAGGTAAAAAAACTCATGTCAAAAAACTGCACCAGTACGAGTATCGATTTGGTATACACATAACGTGGTACAGAAAACAGTAATGCTAGTGGGAAATGAGATATAGATTGAAAATTCCTTTGGAGGAGAAGAATTGGAGATATACTCTATTTGTTAGTGTCCTAATAATCTAGGACCATCCATCACCCATCCACAGCCGTGGACAGCTACCAACTTCGACGACGTTGCTGCTATCCACAGGCCACAGAGGACAGGCGGCAGTCACCGCCCTATTCATTTTTTTTAAGAACGCCCTATTTAATTTCCAAGTCATGCGGGGTTAATTCCAAAACAAAACATAAAACAACGAGTCAAAACACCAACGAGAGACGCATCGCCATGCAAGTCACTGCTGATCATCATTACCGTGAATTTTACCAGAGCTCTACGACGAAATTCCCACCTAATTAAACCAGTACGCGTACTCGACCATCATAATACTACTAGTAATAAACTTTTCAAATAAACAAGGCCTGAACTGCTGCTAACCAAATTAAAGTCAACCAAACTGCCCCCCACGCACGTACATCGCAGCGTAGTACCAACGTAGTAGCAGCAGCTCGCAGAGCAGCGCTGAAATGCATAAGAAACTGCAGGCAATTTGCAGCCCGGAGCCGAAAATTGCCGAGACAATGCACCATACTCATACGTGACCGGTGACCTGACGGGCATTTCCGTGCAAATTTCGTGCGCACAGCGGAGTAAAAAAATCACTAGACCACCATAGAGACGCTTCCCTTGTCCAAACGCAGGGAGTGCCACCATCATCATCTGCATTCATCCTACACGCACGACGAAAGCAGGCGGCAGTCCATCTCATGTGACGCCGGACTGCCGGAGCTGACTTGTCAGGGCAGAGCCGAGCCGGCCCTCGCTCGCTCGGCGCAATTGCTGAATTGCAGTTGGCGACGAGGCCACTTGCTGTCGCGACGTCGCGGAACAGTCCGTCTCCTCTCCACTCCACCGGCCAGATTTTGGTTGGCTAGACCGACCGCGACCGGAGCAGAGTGCAGCAGAGACTTGGACTGGAGACCGACGCGACGCCAGCAGCCAGAGTTTCCAGTGTAAATTGCCCGGACCAACAGTGGACTGACTGGCCAGAGACCGGCAGGAGAGCGGCTCGCCCTCGCTGGAACACGGGCAGCAACCGGCAGGTCGCGTACTTGGTTCGCTGCGGCGACGACTGCTCGGTTCTTTGGTCTGGACTCTGGAGGAGAATAGGAGATGGAGAAAGCCCCATGCAGTTCAGGGTAGGTTCAAGGACGCAAGCCAACACCCGCCGTGACATGGAGACCACGCAATTTGCAGCTTTGTTTGTGTATTATCGGATGGATTCAGTCTGATGATGATTGTTGTTGTCATCCGATCGACCGAAACATGTCAAGTTGCAGCATTCTGCAGGCCAGTCGTCGGGGCTCACACCGGTCAAATTCTAGTGCATTGCAGTTGCAGTTGCAGATGCGGGGACTCACAGTCCCGGGCTCCCGGCGGCAGCCAGAGAAGAGTTGTTTAAGGCCCCCTTTGAAACGCGGGAATTTTTTCTGTTCCTGCGTTTTTTCTGTGTTTTTTAACTGTTTTCTGTGAAATTTCTATATCAATCCTGTGAAATTCATGCGTTCTAAAGAGAGCCTAACTGTTTGCGCGGCAGCGAAATTGTATCCCAACTTCCAGGCTTTGATTCGCTCACCTGCAGACCTGCCTCGCCTCTTTTAGCAGTACCTTTATTTGAAGGTACATGTGTGCGTATCAAGATAATGTACCGCCTGCAGCTACATATATATATGAAGGGTCAGATCTGTCACGTGACTGTCGACTGTTGCCGAATCACTGGATTGCGCTGCTTCCCCATCCCGGCGATCCATTCAGGCACAGGCACTGTGTCACTGTTCGCTGGTAATAGCCTGCCTGGAGACGCAGAGGTGTACAGGAAAGAGATGGGATCACCAAGCAGGGTCTGTGCCTCCTTTTCAGTTAAATTTTGCTCTCTCTCTCTCTCTCTCTCGCCAATGTAATAAGTTTGCTGCTCACGCAATACCTAATGGTCTCATACACTCCGGCCGAATGTAACACAATTTCATCCAGCTAAATGCAATTTCCCTTTTAGCTTGCAAAAAAGAAAATGTTAAGGGTTCTTTTAGATCATCTATCATGAGGACAAAGAGTAATTTAAAAATAGATTGGAGGTTACTTTAGGTTGTCTTCATAGTAGTAGAAGCGTGTAGTTATTCAAAAATATAATAACTGTAATGGCTTATTAAGATTTCGGTCCACCAAATTAATAGCCGGATGTCTTTGATTTCTGTGCGATTTTTTACGGTTTATCTTTAATTTCTATCGTGTGCCTTTAAAAAGAGTATCCAATTGGTAGGTGTGCCCATCAAATCAACACATTGCAGCCACATGTTATATTGCGCTGAGCTGAATCTGAAGCATGGGCTGGAATTGAACCGTCGTGATCACTGATCAGCGCGCCATCCAAATTATTGTTTCCACATCATGAAACGAAATATCTTTGGCACAGGCGGATCGCATTATCAGCTAGCATTAGTAAGAACAAAACAGATTCGACGAGGCATCTGTCTCATTTGCCAAGGAATAAAGGGTCAGCGACGACGATGTCCACAATTCTATTTGGTGCCATTGTAGTTCTAGACAACTTTCCGTGAGTACGCTGCTCGACTGAAAGCTTTCGGCTTGTCGTCCTAGGCTTCTCCATTTGCTCCGCCGCTATAACTTAGATAGCTCCACTCCACTGCACCTGTCATGGTCTCCTCGTCGGTCATGGTGGTCTCTCCTCTCTCGTCTGCGAGAGGCTGATGAGACCAATGGTGAGATCTGACTTCGCACGAAACAGTTGGGCTGGTCATTGCTTTTTAATCTTAATGTTCCTGTCCAAGCCACTCCTTTGGATCGGAGGTTCTAGAGCTTAAAAAACCAGCTGGATGTGCCATTGTTCCTGGAGATTATCTCTTATCGTCATGTCATGGCTTGGAGTATAGGATAGTTCCAAATGACAGCATCTTCACAGCAGTATCCAACCGACCGTAGATAGATGATGTAGATTTTTTTAACAAAACTTACGTACATCAACCATTCTGATAGATCATTTGAAGCCATCCCTTTTTTTTTCATTAAATTATTCACCACAACACCATTACAGATTTTTTTACGGTGTTTGAAAGGAACCCAGTTTCGGACCTATATGTTTTTTTTTGTTGCGGTCCATAAATTTAGTGAGATAATTGGAGAAACTTTTGGTTATGTGCCCATGAAATTTAAGTTTCAATCCGCAAGATTTAAGTTCTAACCCAAACTTTGGTTCTTTTGAATAGATTCCTCCTAAGTTTTAGCTATTAGATTGGAACTAATGAATGGCTACATTTAATTTCATGCATTGTAACAAACCTCGGTAAGTGGTTGTGATGGTGGGGTGGTGAATAATTTAATGACAAAAATTTCACTGTACGCTATCATGGGAGAAAAACATTTCAATTACAAGTTTTAAAGTTGTCAAGTTCGATCCTATCACTATTCGTATATAAAGAAACTAACCAAATTAAACATACCCTTTTCTTCTTGTTTTAGGATTTTTTAGAATAAACTAGGGTGGGTGTGATATGAGTGCTACTAATTAAATGATTAATATTTCTTTTTTTCTAGTGTCTACATGCAGGTTAATTTCCATTTTGATATTATTAATCTCTTATAATAGCATTTATTGTGGGACAAATTTTGAATTTAAAACAACATAACAGGAGCATCCATTGTGTGCTAATACTGTGCAAGCCACATATATACACTATAAAAGAGCAGGTTTTAGGAAAATCTTTTTTACCTACAATGATCTCAGTGGTCTTCATGTTGGCCACACTACGCATGTTGAAAAGAGTTGGAACAGGTTGGAAAGAGTTTAAAACTAATTGAAAAAAAAATTTCCACCCTTTATTTTCTCACGTGTGTGTTGCATGTGCATCTACGGTGATGAATGCATAAGGGATGAGTGTATATTTATATGCTCTAGCAATATGAAAAAAAGTTCCCTTTAAAGGCACATACTCGTGACAGTAAAATTATTTGAAACTATAACAACTACATAAAAATTAAGTATGCAAGTTGTTACTTTAGATAACGTATAGATTTCGACTGAAACCTTATAACATATCCACATTAGTAATTTTATCTAATTTTATGGAAAAAAATATACTTGCACTGGCACCCATATATTCCTTTGATACAAGAAACACCCAACGTGATGGGTGCCATTATGGCCCTGTTTAGATCCAAACTTTTCTTCCAAATTTCACTATGCAAAAAAAAGATTTCCCATCACATCAAAATGCCGGCACATGCATGGAGTACTAAATATAGATGAAATAAAAAATTAATTGCACAGTTTAGATGTACTTTGCAAGACGAATCTTTTGAGCCTAGTTAGACCATAGTAGGACAATATTTACCACAAACAAACGAAAAGTGCTACAGTGTATTTTTCAGCGCTACAGTGCATTTCAGTCCCAATTTCAGCGGATCTAAACACAGCCTATGCGGGGTGAAGCGACAGTTTCTGACTTTGGGGTTCCACCGTTTTCGCAGTTTTCTATGCAAATCTGATGTGAGTAGTATTATTGCTTGACTTAGTCAAATTGGTGATGTTGTACGTACTACTAGTATTTTTCATTTTGACCCAACGAGCTTTGATCCTAATCTTTTGACGGTTATAATTAATTAACGTGGACTTTTGGTCTTTCAAGCGGTAGCTCAGTAATTATATCCATGGTCCAAAGCTGGATCTTCTGGGATTAACACAGTACTAGTATTTTACTAGTTGTCATTAGTGGTGGTTGGGTAGTTGGGTACGCTCGGATCCAGCACCTCGTGTGGTGTGCTTCGTCTACAGTATCTATCGAGTGTCTGGACTCGACTCGCTAGGACTTGACCACAAAAGCCCCGGTCTCGGTCAGTCTAACAGTCAATGCTAAATGGCCGTGCAAGCAGTTCACACGAAACCGCTCTTCGACAGACACAAGGGGCCCACGCCCGGGAGATTCGAATATGCCGGCATGAAGAACCAACTGAAAGGAAGACGATTTTCTATAAAAAGTTTCGTGCGTGCTTCCGATTCCTCTTTTCCTTTGTGTGGTTTGGATTGGAGAACATGCCGGTAAAACAATGGGAATAAATGTTTTCTATGGAGTCCCCATGCATATTCGTCAAATATGCGCCAAAAGGTTAAAATAGAAAGGATATTTCGTTTATCGAGACTCAAAACTGGATGAAAATTTTCTTTTTTCCCAAGTCATTTCTCGACTAAAATATCAAGTTTTTGGCCAGGTATTAATTCGTTGCTCAAAATTCAGCGCCTCGCGATGGAAATCGCTTATATTAATAGGGAAATAGCACGATTCGACATTTTTTAGCCATCAAGAAAATTATACGGACCTGCTATGTTCTAACAAGCAGACATGTTAGAATGTACCCAATTTGGTAGATGAGTTTCAAGGTTTAGCTCCTATATTCCTTCCTTTATATTAACAGGGAAAAATCATAGCCTACATTGTGAATGGCCCAATGAGTAGCAGAGAAAATATCATTCATTTCGGATAAACCTGTTGACCTCTCCAACAACGATTGACACTGGTCATTTGTGCTGCCTCAAAGTAAAAGTAGATTAGACCGCCAAAGGTATCCAGCTTCAATAATTCGGGTCATTCCGGCTAATGCGCAACGTCTCAGCTAGTGCCCTACCATGCAAGCATCCTGTCGATGGACTCGCCACATATGAGTTGTGAATGTGTTGGGGCAGTAGAGTTCGCCGAGGGATGAATGCAGGGAAGGCCGGCCAAGCTTGAGAGCCCCGGCAACGCAATCCACGTGTGTCTCTCACGTGTGTCACGTGTCCGGGACTAAATGCTTTGCTTGGCTATTGTGGCTCCGTTTCTCTTCGAATGATGCAGCGCATATCAGCTACGCGGAAATGCTGCCACATGGTAATAAGGAAGCTGCTACCTATCTAGCCTGATTGTTTAAATTGGAAGGCGCGTGTGTGGCTACTGTTTTACGGAGCTGATTTGCTCCGTAGCCTCCGAAGAGAACGCCCCCTGACTATCACTGCGCTCCTCTTATATGTCTCTATCTATGGATTCTTGGATGGATTCAAATCAACGATAGATCAAAATCTCCGTAAAGATGTAAACATCTACTGAGTTAACAGTCGTGGAGTTCCTACCACTGTTCCTACGATGTATACCAGTGCTAACAAGAAAATAAGAAATGGTGGTGTCGCAATCGATCCATCACTACGGAATCGATCGCGTGGCCAAAATTCATCGGGGAACGGATCGGATGCACGCTCACCACAGGCTCTCCCGCTCTCGACGGGTCATCGCACATCTCATCTGCCGTCTACTCTGCTCTGCCCGCCCGGTGTGGCGCCGAGGTCCTCGTCCTCCTCCTCCACCTAGCGAGCAAAGTGGCAGGCGGGCAGGATCGCTACAGCGCGATGCGCGGCGGGTGTGAAAAATCGTGCCCCGCAGGAGGCGAGGAACGTGCGGTCAATACCCGTGTTTTCACTTCATTTTCCTTGCAAAAACTCTCTCTCTGCCCGCCCACTTGGTTCGGTTCCCAAACGAAACAATTTTGTGTTCCCGCCGCTGGGGCCCCGTCCGACGCGGCTGCCACTGCCCGGTGCCCGCTCTCCCCTATATAAACCTCGGCCACCGTCCGGCAGCTCACGCACCTCGCTTCCCCATCTGCTCGCATCGATCGCAGCCACTGCGACAAGCTAACGCCTTGGCGAGATAAAGATTGATCGGCCCATCTCTGCCACCTAGTAATTGTAATTTGCCCTTGATCCATATGGAGCAGCTCCCCAAGCGCCCGGCCAACTACGTGCCGCTCAGCCCCGTGGGGTTCCTCCCGCGCGCCAATGCCGTCTACGGCGACCGCACGTCCCTCATCTACGGCCGCGTCCGCTTCACCTGGGCTCAGACGTACCACCGCTGCCGCCGCCTCGCGTCCGCGCTCCTCGCGCTCGGCGTCCGCAGGAACGACGTCGTCTCCGTCCTCGCGCCCAACGTGCCGGCCATGTACGAGATGCACTTCGCCGTGCCCATGGCCGGCGCCGTCCTCAACACCATCAACACGCGCCTCGACGCCGGCGCCGTCGCCACCATCCTGCGCCACTCCGAGGCCAAGCTCTTCTTCGTCGACTACGACTACGTGCGCCTGGCCGGCGACGCGCTGCAGATCCTCGTCGCCAAGCATCCCGGCGCCCCCGTCCCGCTCGTCGCCGTCATCGACGACATCGACGCGCCCACGGGGGTCCGCCTCGGCGAGCTCGAGTACGAGGCGCTGGTGGCGCGGGGCGACCCGGACGCCGACCTGCCGCCGCTCCAGGACGAGTGGGACGCCGTCACGCTCAACTACACCTCCGGCACCACGTCCGCGCCCAAGGGCGTGCTCTACAGCCACCGCGGGGCCTACCTCAGCACCACCAGCCTGCTGCTGCAGTGGGGGGTGGGCACCGAGCCCGTCTACCTCTGGACGCTGCCCATGTTCCACTGCAACGGGTGGACCTTCACCTGGGGCATGGCGGCGCGAGGCGGCGCCAACGTCTGCATCCGCGACGCGCGCGCCGCCGACATCTACCGCGCCATCGCGCGCCACCGCGTCACGCACATGTGCTGCGCGCCCGTCGTCTTCGGCATCCTCCTCGAGGGCGACGGCCACGGCGACGGCGCCAGCGGCAAGCGCCTCGACGCGCCCGTCCACGTCCTCACGGGCGGGGCGCCGCCGCCGGCCGCGCTGCTGGAGCGCGTCGAGCGCGTCGGCTTCAAGGTCACGCACGCCTACGGCCTCACCGAGGCCACGGGCCCCGCGCTGGCCTGCGAGTGGCGCGACCAGTGGGACCGCCTCCCGCTCCCGGAGCGCGCGCGCCTCAAGGCCAGGCAGGGCGTCAGCGTCCTCTCCCTGGCCGACGCCGACGTCAAGAATGTAGACACCATGCTCAGCGTGCCGCGCGACGGCAAGACCGTCGGGGAGATCGTCCTCCGCGGCAGCAGCGTCATGAAGGGCTACCTCAACAACCCGGACGCCAACGACAAGGCCTTCAAGGGCGGGTGGTTCCTCACGGGCGACGTCGGCGTCGTGCACCAGGACGGCTACATCGAGATCAAGGACAGGTCCAAGGACGTCATCATCAGCGGCGGGGAGAATATCTGCAGCAAGGAGGTGGAGGAGGTGCTCTTCCGCCACCCGGCGCTGGCGGATGCGGCCGTCGTCGCCATGCCACACCCGCGCTGGGGCGAGACGCCATGCGCCTTCGTCGTGCCCAGGGACCACGCTAAGGCCGCCGCGGCGGGCTTTGAGGACGACGTGCTCGCCTTCTGCAGCAAGCGCATGGCCCGCTTCATGGTGCCCAAGAAGGTGGTGGTGCTCCCCCATGCCCTGCCTAGAAACGCACTGGGAAAGGTCGAGAAGGTCAAGCTCCGGGAGATGGCACGTAAGCTGGCGCCGACCGTGCCGGCGCCGCAGAAGCCGAAGGGAAAGACGACGACAACGACGACGGTCGGAGGGCGCCGGGACGAGCAACCGGTGGCGCATGTCATGGCCGTGTCAAGGCTATAGTAGCACAACACTACAGCATGCAGCTGGTGCTACACACCCTTCTTTTTGGCAAAGCTAGTGCTCCAAAAATAGAATTTGGAGCAACTCGCGCGCCTACTCGTGCCAACGCTCCATGAATAAGAACTGCGTAGTTCTAGTGTTTTGAACTTTTTGTGCAGTGACACTATAGGAGCGGACGAGCAAATCGATCGCTGCACATTTTTTGTTCTTTCTTTTATTTTCCTTCCTTTTTTTTCTCTTTCTGCCTTGATACGTATGTGCACAGTGTAAAATATACGATGTGAAAACGTGAGAGAAATAAAATTTTGTGATATAAATTGCACTTCTGTGTTTCTCTCATTGTGAATCCAGTGGTAGTTTCCCTCAAAACATCCCGTGGTAGATTATCACAGCAGACACAGAGCTTATTTGGAACACAGAAAAAATCTTCTGTTTTTGCATTTTTCTATGGAATTGAACTATTTTCTATAAAATTCGTGCACGATTCCTATGGAATTTTTATGTTCCAAGCAAACCCTCACCCTATGAGCTGCAGCAGCACCAGCGGGCTTGTAGCCCAATGGTACCCCACTTCTTTGGGAGTGACTGTTGAAAAAAATCCTCCTCGTCGGCGAAAGGCAGGGTTCAGAGGGTTTTCTCGATCGGTTAAGTTTAGGGTTCTTCTACCTTAATTACAATGCTGCGGGGACGGTTCTTCCCTCACCGATTGAGTTTTTTTATGAATTGGTTGGGTTCTTCTACCTTAATTACAGTGCCGTAGGGTGGTTCTTCTCCCACCGGTTGAGTTTTTTTATGAACCGCAGCACCAGCGACTAAAAGCATAGGAGAGACAATGCGCTAAATTTTAATCTGGAAATACTATAGAGTAATTTTGCTAACCAAAGTTTATACAGCCGAACATAGATTACATAGTATTAATATTCTATTGAGTTAGAGAACGAACAAAGAGGGAACAGAAATAAGCAATCTTGATTAGGTTCTCAATTTATCTATGAACTTCTAATATTTATATCTGTGAAAATTATAGCTATCCAGGAGCACTATTATTGATGGACTACTCACTAAAAATTAACCACTTTCCTTGAAAAGAGCGCTGATGTACTTGTATGTGCTCGTTGTTTACACCACCACACTGCTAGTGCTTTCCCAAAAAGAACACTGAGCTGATTTTGACAGTCCACCTTGGCACCTTGTATGCTGTATCTCTGTCAGACTTTTACCTGCCAATTTCCAAATCGAGTGCGGTGTACATCTTTCGCTTGCGGTATATAGTTCCAAGCCCCTCCAATTGTACATCATCAGTACATAGTTGTTTAATCTAGCTGCACTTAGTCCTGATCGCCGGCGTCATTTCGGTCGGCCACACAGGATCGGAGAAGCAATCTGCATTAAGAGCGTGTATAACACGGATTAAGTCGACATGGATTAGTGGATAGTAGTGCTATCCATTTGTCCAAAATCAGCGTGCAGTAATGCTCCGTGACATTCACGTCACGTGGGAAGCAGATTTGCATCGGCTCCGCAATCAAGTACGGACTATTATTAGTACTAGCGTTTTGTAAAAGCTGGCAAAATGGCAAGTGACAGACACCACTAAATCCGGTTAACAAGCGAATCTTTATCTACAAAAAGGTTTCCATGCGAATACACTGGAGTGATATGGTTGCGGGGCCAAGGATCTTGATGAGGTAGGATAGGAAGACAAAAGGGTGCGAGATCCATATCGTTTTTTAGGCTTTTGCTAGTATATAATAATCTTCCTCTCGTGCTCATTTTCTCCTCTCCTTATCGCAAACTGCACATGTTTTTTTTTTTGTTTATAACAATAATGCGCGCATGTGAATTATGCAGGGAATTTCTGGTTTGTATGTAAAAGATAGTAATGCATATGCTAGATTAGTTTAATGAGGGTGCATGTGTCTACATAGCACGCAAGCACGGCGTGCTGGAAGAATTGGCGAAGAAAAGAATCACCCGACAGCCGTCGCAATCCAAAGTACTGTGGGACTCAAGTACTAGTTTGCAGTTCAATAATCTGGTCTCAAATAAATAAATCAGAACCTTCTCAACTCGTGCTGTGCTCGTCTTCCAACACGAAATTAGCGTGAAGTATCATCGTCGGGGGGCATGGGCATGCAGCGTGCAGCAAGCCAATCGTCAGCAGGTGTACACGCTGCGTACAGTTCCCGCGTGCCCAACTCATGACGAAACAACGCCGGTTTTGCTCGGAAAAACGTGGAGGCAGTACTGCTGCCCAGTGGCGTCTCGGAGGGATTTGAAGGCCCCGTGCAAAGCAATAATCATGGGCCTAACAGTGTACCAAATTAAAAAAGAGCCAATCTCTTAGGGTTAAATCTTCAATGATACTACTCATAATCAATCTTCTCCGGCACATCCACAAAACATGAATGAAAGAACATGGAAATTTACCTATCGATTGATTGTGAACATAGTTGATTAATAGGTTAGATTAATTGGCTTCAGCTCACCGTCAGGCACAAAGTTACGGCCACAGCTACGGAACCCAAACCGGTGTGCACTTCGTGAATTGGAATAGGCAGGCTACCTTTGGGGGCTAAAGAACACTTTTTTGGTTGTTTTTCTTTTGAGAAAAAACCTCTCGTATGTGAGTACATATATGGACTTCAATTAAATTTAGAGGCTTTTTAATTGTGGGGCTCTTATCGGTCGTGTAGCCCGCATTGGCCAAAAAAAACGCCCTTGCTGCTACCTACCGCAGACCGTAGAAGCGTAGATGGTGAACTGTTTTGCACACCGTGCACCGGCTGTCAGCCGCACGTGTTCTGCCGACTAAGGTTGAGCTTGGAAAACAACGAGGTTCTACAATCTGGCCATCAACTTTTATTGTGGAATTTTAAAAACTAAAGAGCAGTAGAAGCCTTCGCAAGTTGAGAGTTTGTTTGGATCCAAAGCCGGTTTTCGGAAATTGATTTCAAATATAGATGGACTCAAAAGTGCGCCTTAGCGGAGAGGAGAGGGTTGTTCTTCTTGAACCGTGGAACTTTCTTCTAGAAATGCATACGCATGCATGTAAATACGCAGATCTCCGGCCGGCCTAAAACCATTTCCAGCGAAGCGTCTGTGTAGTAGGATGTCTGTATTACCGTTTGACATTATAGCGCTATTGTAACAGAAAAAACAATTAAAATAATAGAGAAATAAAAATAGACAATGCATATGAACATCGCCGCGAGACGTGTAATCTATCTGAGACCGACTGAGCGGGCTCACGCACGACTACTGGTCCGCCGTCCGCGAGAAATAGGACTAGTACTCTGCGCGCGCGGCCAAGTCGCCCCGCCGAATTCTGAGGTGCACCCTGCACGCCGGCCTCACCTTTGTTGCCCGTGGCGGCGACGTGCCGCCGGGAGCGTCCATCGATGCCACCGTGACGTGTGGCCCCGGCCCGCCGGCAGTGCGCGCGCACAGCTTCGGCACGCACGGCCGCACCACGAAAACGAGGTTCTCGTTGAGAGCCCTGTCGGTTTCCGCTGGTAATACAGTGCCCTGCCTGTCTCCGACGGGACAGCGTGCCTCTTTCTCCTGTTGAAATTTGAGTGCCGTCGAAACTCGAAAGCTTCCGCAGGGCAAGTCAGATCCTTAAACGTGTTTTCCTTCCGTATAAAACGATGTGTCTTTCTGTATAGTACTGTAGTACGTACAAACGAGTTTATTTTGAGATCAAAGGGAAGGGGGCATCACTTTTTTTTTTCACAGTACTCATCTGTATATCAATCTGAAATAAGAAGAACGTACAACGACGAGTACATAAAAATATACGTAGGGCAACTGCTCAAGCCAACAGTCAAAAAAAATTGCAACAAAATTGTTTTGTTCCTCCGTAAACAACCATTGCCTCAAGCTTCCATCTTCGCCGCAGGCTCCGAACTGAAGAAGACGACAGGTACCTCTATTGGATCAAAGACATATGCTCCGTAACCCACTTGGATGGTAGCGCGGATGCAGTTTCATGAAAATTGCTGTGCGATTCCGTTTGGCTGGCCGGCCGTACGAGTCGAGTCTGATGAAGAGACTGTTGTTCTTTTACAAAAAGTTTTTTCGAAAACCAAATTGTTTCGTGGGCTGGCTTTGGAACCAAGTGTTGTTGGGCTTTCAAGCGGCAGAGGAATCGGGCCGAATAAGTTGGCTGGGCTCTCGTAGCAGAAAAGATGGCGAGTTGATTACGGACCCAGTGTGCCCATCCTGGACCCAAGGTAAAAGCCCACGCAAAGTTCACGCGCGGGGCGTCGTCTCCTCTCGTCCACTCACGACTCACCTCGCTGACACCCTGCAGTGTGAAAATAATGCTGGAAAACAGCAGGAAAGAAGCTGAGGCTACGTTGCATATCCTCGCTTTATTCCGTAAATCTGTGAATGCCTCGCTTTTCTGGCCCAAAACCGGAGTGATCCACAGCTGCTTTCGCCGACGAAGATCGGATCAGCATTCAGCAGAGCCCTTTATCTGACAAATGCAGACTACTAATTGCATGCTTTATTACTTTGTGAGCGAATTAAATTTCCTGCGGATCGATTCCCTGCAGAAAGAGAAAGGAAAAAAAAAAGGAGAAAACTACCGACAGCATGAATTAATAACAGTTAATGCCTACTAGCCACCGCGACAGATTGCGCGCACACAGATCCAGTTAATGCACAACATGCATGTACGTTTCTCGTCGACACCTCTATCCTCATCCATCAATAACTCTGAAGTCTGAAACCGCATGCACACGCGATGAAGTCGCAAACGCCTGCGCTTAATCAGTTTGAGAAGAACAAACTGAAACAGCGCACACGCGAATAATAATTAACCAAAGGAACCTGGGCATGCATGCAGCTCGCAGTCACAGGCGTCGCCATGCAGCTCTGGAAAAACTGGAACGCTCGATCCGCGCTTGCTGCATGCTCGTCGCGAGCTAAAGCTTAAAAGAAGACGGGACGGCGGCGCGGTAGTCTTTACACGTACGCGCCTCGCTGCACGCTCGTGGACGCACGCGGGGCCCCACGTGGACGACGCCCATGTTGCTTTTCTTCCTTGTAATCCTTGCATACACCTGGTGTGGTGGCTCACTCGCGTCACGTCTCGCATCTCGTGCAGTGGCCGCCATCATGGTTTCTACTATATAATTAAGCTGGGCCGGCCGGGGCACCTACCCGTGCTTGTTTCAGTACACCGCTCTGAGCTAGAGTGATCGATCCCTCTCCTCTGCCGAGCTAGATCGACCGATCAAAGAAGAACTGAAGAAGAAGAAAGAGGAGATCCAATCCAAGCAGCAGCAACAACAACAATGGAGCTCTCCCGCAAGCTCCTGTCGGCCGCCCTCCTCGCCCTGCTGCTGCTCGTGGCCACAGGTGCGTCGTCTCTGCATGTGATATTCTCATCAATTCTCTGCACTGAAGTATTGAGCTGAGCTCTCTCGCCTCACCGCATGCATGCATATGCGTGTCGTATCGAATTGCAGAGGTGGGCGGGCCGGTGGCGGTGGCGGAGGCGCGGACGTGCCAGTCGCAGAGCCACAGGTTCCGGGGCCCCTGCGTGCGCCGCGAGAACTGCGCCAACGTCTGCCGGACCGAGGGCTTCCCCGACGGCAAGTGCCGCGGCTTCCGCCGCCGCTGCTTCTGCCTCACGCACTGCCACTGATGGCTCATATATCCGCTCTAGCTCCATCTATCGGATCCCCCCGAGAGCCCGAGGGACTGCTGCAGATGGAGATGCGTCCGATCCGCGTCGTCTTGATCGATCGATCAGTGCATGCATGAATAATAAGATGATCGAGTGCTTTTTAGTTTTGTTTTGGTGTGTGGTGTGAGAACTAAAGAATATTAATTATGATTTGGTTGTATTTCCTTTATGTTTTGTTATTATATGTTGTTACATCACTGGCGGCGGCGGCGCGGCCGCCGGCGGTAATACGTGTTGAATTCGAATCGGCAGTCGGCCTAGGTCGAGTGGGCCTTTGCTTGCCCCTGCAGCCAGCAGGCATGCATGTGCTCGATCAATGTCGATCTTCTTAGTCGTTTCTGGCTGCGTTGAGATCCAATATTGCAAGAAACGAATTCAAGGTATTGCGCTCATTTCAGCCTGACATTGTGCAAGCATGCAAGCTGTCTAAAGTACTGTAGACATGTTGCCTTTTAATTTGGCTCCTGGTGTGGTGTTCTCTGATGTGTGTGCCACGCTTGTTTTGTTGTGCCGCTCCGACACGCGGAGGGCTGCATGGCATATGCACGCGGATTTTATCGCTTGGCTGTTGCCTGTTGGCACCTGTGCTTTGCTTGAACCCCCCACACGTGTAGTTGCTGGCGAGCCAACAATCACCATTCACCGGGGCAGGGCTTCCAGCGAGCCGGCCCCATCACCGGTTTTGATTCTCAATTAACAGCATCATAATCTCCTGTTTCGATTCTAGCCAGAGGTACTTCCTCAGTCAAAAACCTAAAAATGCAATTCTAACGTAAAGAATGTAATTCAAGATTTAACTGTAGTTTTAGACTGTGTTTTTCTATTCAACACATGCAATGGACTTGTACATGTTCTGCGCGTTCATATCATTAATTAGGCACGTAGATCATTTCTCATAACTATCAGTTTGTCTAAAAATTCTAAGAATAAATATGCTTAATCAGGCACTAGATCATTTTTTATAATTAGTATAAAATAGTGGGATTATACACTTTACGGGGTACTGTAAAAAACAATTTTAATCCACCAAGGCACGAACTGTCGGAGAAACGAGAGAGCTCAAGCGATGGCGTGGCCCGGCGCGTAATTCATCGGGTCCGCCCAGGTGGACCTAATCAGCGTCCACCCACCCCCCGCAGCCTCGCTTCCGCCTTCGGTTCATTTGTCATTTCGGCCCATCCAGCCCATCCTAGACCTAATTTAGCTAGAGTCCAATATCTTACCCTGGTTTGTTTCATTTTTCTGCTCGCATGCGTTGCTGTTTTACAGCCCGTGGTGCAGATTTTATTCTCTTCCGTTGTGACTTTTCTCTGTATTTTCGTTTCGTACGCACGACACTTCCATTTCTATTGCTTTTTCGTTGTCCGTTAGCTCCTTTGCTGCGACCTATTACGTTCCATTCATTCGTCCTATTTTTTCGTTTGATTAGCTCACACATGCTATCGTGCGATGTTTTTCTTTCTTTTTTTCTCGTTCCATTGTGTTGCGTGGTGGTGTTGCCGTCAATCTGATTCTTTTTCTTTTTAATTTTTTTCTTAAAAATATTTATTTTTAAACATTATTTAAATCTTTTATATTTCTTTAATTAATTATTTTTTCTTAGTATGAATATTTGAGAATAATAGTGCAGAGGTGGCTTCCAAGTCTTGTAAATGTTTTCACGACCATCTGGCAAATCTAAAAAAAATGATGGTCGCCTAAAAGGCCATTTAGCCCGTTTAAACACCGTTTAAACGTTAAACAGTGGTTGACCGTTTCAGTTTAATTGGTCATTTGCACCGTTTAAACTAGTTTAAACAACCGTTTGGCACCGAATAATGGCTAAACAGTAGGTGACCGACTGTTTACCGTTTCGGCTAACACCGAAAAAAAAACACATAGGTGAACCAAATTCTCTGTCCATTTGCGCTTTCTTATTGTTTCGATTAGACGTGGTCTGATGTTTGTTGCATTGCTGATTCTTTTTTATGTTCATTTCTATGTGCATTCGTGTGAGTTGTCTTTTCTTTTGGTCTCTTTTTCCGTTCGTTTTGCTTGTGCATTTGTGGAGTTTTTCTAGTATGCATTGATGTTAGCATGACATTTTTTATTTTAGTTCAGTATGTATTTTCATGTGAAGGTATAATGTTTTTTTGGAATAATAGAATATTTTGTATGTGAAGATAGAATATCCTCCTTACAAAGGTAGAATATTTTAGTAGTCAATGTCAAATATTTCTCTAGTATAGATAAATATTTTTATAAAAAATTAGAATATTTTTATTTTGGAAGTAGAATATTACTCTAGTAATACTAGAATATTTCTTTGATTCAAGTAGAATATCGGTTTGTTAGACAATTTTTTTATAAAAATATTTATTTTACTTTTTCTAAATATATTCAAATGCCGTCTTGTTTTGAAGATTTTATTACCAAGAATTTGACAATTCAATTTGAATTTGACTTAGACGTGTTGTTAGCGGCTATAACATTTTTTTTATCTTCAATTTTGTGTAGGATCGACATCGTGATTGCATATGGTAAAACAATGTGGTTTTCCGTTTCGCCTGTCAAAGAGCATGTTTCTTCTCAACGTTCGGCTTATGTTGAATATAAATTAAGCAAATAGTCCCACAAACAAATAAAAAAGGCATGGTAAAACGTTTTATGCTTTGGATTAATCGATAAGTGGATGAAAATTTTGATCAAAATCATTGGCTGATGTGTAGTTACTCTTTATTTTATTGTTTTAATGCTATGAACATTATTCTCATAAAACTATAGCATTTATATATCAAGCCGCAATTATGTTTAAGGTAGAAAAATTATGTAAGAAGTCAAAATATTTGTTTTAAAGGTAGAATATTTAATTCATTAGGGTAGAATATTTTAAATGTGAAAGCAGAATATTTTCATTGAGAAGGCAGAATATGTATTTCTGAACTTAAAATATTTTTTGTGATTATAGAATATTTTTTTTGTCAAGGTAGAACATTTTGTTAGTGTATTTAGAATATTTTTATGATACATATAGAATATCATTTTTCTAAATTAAAATATTTTCATAATTATAAAAACATTTGTCTTTTTAGTGTAAGTGCAATTACCTTTTGAGAGTTTTGGTTATTAATTACAATACAATTAAAGGTACTAATGAAAATGTATGAGCACTTTGCAAGTAATGAAGATCATACAATAAGTGCATGAGAAAGAAAAAGAGACAACCATTTGTCAAATTTTGAGGTGCGAGGAGTCTCCAATGGAAGATCAAAATCATAGCATTTCACATTTTATTCTTGAATTAGGAAACACCGTACTACTAAGAGAGATCAACAAAGGTATCCTCTTGGTGATACTAAAGCTCAAAGTGTCCAAAAATCTATCCAATATTCACCTTCAAATCTTACTCAATTTCTGCTCTCATGTCGGCTGATGCCTCGGTTGAACCAGTCTCCATACTCCCTCAACCGATTTTGGTTCTGGTATGTTTTTCGATTGAAGCCCCGGTTCAACCACGCTGAGAACCTCATCAACCGATTTCAAATCTGAGTGCCTTTTCGGTTGAACCAACTTCGCCCGGTTCAACCGATTTTGTACAGACTAACACTGTAACGGTTATTTTGAGAGGGCCCATATAAATACCCATTTACCCCTCTTTCTAAAGTGCTTCTTCCACCTCAAGACACCTCAGGACATATTTTGAAAGAGCACTCTCTCTTCCACACCTCTCTCCACTCTTGAACTTCCAAATCCTCAAATCTTCGAGTGGATCATGCAAGAACTTGAAAGCTGAATCGCTGCACCTCTTCTCCTCTCTCTCTTGTTCTTGAGCTTTGAGCTTGGTGACACCTTGAGCAGCCATTGTTGGTTTGTTACTCTTGAAACCTGAGTTCCTAGACGGCAAGGCGTCGCCTTAGGCTTCATCCCCTCTTGTGTGTGGTGATGCCAAAGAAAATTTGTATTACCTCAGTTTATGAGAGTTTATAGTAAGTGATCTCATCGTACCTTTGTGGTTGGTGAGGGGAGAATTAGGGTTGAAAGAGACCCGGCTCTTTGTGAGCGGCTCAACGGGGAAGTAGGGCACCCTTGGGTGTGACTGAACCTCGGATTAAATCCTTGTCTTTGTGTGCTTGCTTGTTGTTCTTCGTGTTCTTACTCTGTGTTGCAAGATTTATCCCGATCTATCTTGTGTGCAGGTTTGGTGGTGAGCCCCTTTCAGATCTCCAACCTTAGGCCAAAAGGAAAGTTTTGATTCAAACGAAATCTTCTTTGGTTGCACGGTTTGAGACATCAATTCAGTTTTTTATTTCCGCATCGGTTAAACCAGTCCACTGCGGTTGAACCAACTTTGAGCAGGTTGACCTACATTAGACTAGTTCAACTTTTAGTACTGATTTTAGTTGGATTATTTGTGTAAGAAATTTCAGGTTAGCCTATTCACTCCTCCTCTAGGCTACTTTCATTTAGCTATACTATTTTATTGAAGCTAAAATTTTTCGTTCATAAAGTTTTCTCACTATGATGCTATTTTTAATTATATATAACTGTTTTTTATGTTGATTTATGTATCTATGTTCAAACTTATTTTTATTCTAGAGCTAGGAGGATGAAACTTCTCGCAGATTATATCTACTTTTAGTATTCTATTCAAATTTTTTTCTTCTTCTTTTGGTGCATATTGTCATCATTTTTGTATAGCTGAATTCTTCAAAGGATGATGAGAGATACAGTAAACTATTAAGAAATTAGTGTAATAGCTTTATTAAGGATGTTACTGTAGTGACGTGCGTGATGTTCTCCACACTTCAAACACGAAGGTTTATATATTCAGATGTACTTTGCTGGAATAAACTACGGTAGAATATTGTTTCTGGTTGACGCTGCAATAAACGGAAGCGCAGCAAAGCGAAACAAAAAAATCGTGAAAGAAAAAACTGCGAAGGAAAACAAATCGCAAACGGAAGAGAAGCGCGGGAAAAGACGGAAGAATCGCGAACAGAAAAACGAATCGCCAACTAGGCCGTGAAATGGAATTGGCCCAAAAAAAACAAAAGAGCTACGCACTGGAAGTCTGGAACGTATCGGGCGACGGATGGGTGGGTGGACAGGAAACGCGTCCACCTAGGTGGGAGCGAAGACCCCCCAGCGCGGCGCGGCAGCAGCAACATCTATGGGCCTAATTCTATTAGCTGTCTGGATGGGCCGTGCATGCTGGGCCCTGCGAATGCAAAAGCCAGCTGACATGTAAATGGAACTGTAGAATGTTTTTTGACAAGTAAAAAAATCTACTAGTGACACGTGTCTAGTCAAAAAAAAAAATTAATCTTCGTTCTCCAATATTTATCGCAGAAGCTAAAAAGGATCAAAGAAAAAAAAAATCAGAGAAAATAGTTATTTTAAAGAATTGTTTTGCCACCCGATGACCTGAGACTATCCCAACCCCATTGCCTAAAACCTTTTCTATCCACTATTCTTCTACTATTCCAACTACCCTTCTCTCTGTCTACAGTAGCGCTACAGTGTCAAACAATGTATAGGCAGCACTTTTATCAATCCCCATTGGGGATAGTCTGAGGATCCTCGCAATGTCTCGTCGGGTTCGCATAGGGTTTCAAAGTTCTGGCCTCGGTTCACTGAAGCTACCGTCGCAAACACGAGCGTCTCACACGTGGACGTGGTGCACTTAAATCGTGGTAAGTCTCCCTCCAACAAAAATGTACGGTTTTTTTTTACGAGAACAAAACATGCATTTGGCTATGCATGTGTACACGTATGTACCGAAGTATGGATATATCAGATGATTGCAGTGCTAGAGAAAGCTTAGCGAGCAATGGCTGGCCATTTACGTGACTATAATCGCTCTGTTTTTCACTCTCATTTTTATACCACATGCCATAGCTGATGCATGGGCGATCGAGCTGTGAAGCGGGCCCGCGATACGGATATTCTCCGGGCTCGCTTCGGCACAAGAGCAAGATGCGGCCCACTGGCGCGTGGGACCTGCCGTGAGGCGCGAACGAACGGCTGGCTTTCGGCCACCACGCGCCATGGACCCGTCCTACGAGCCAACGCATCGTCTCGACCGCCAAGTGGGGCCGACCGATCCACCGGCTCAGCGTAGACCCGTTGCACGCCCCCACCGCACCCTCGCCCACCTTCTTCTCCAAGCCTTTCTCCTCACCTCACCTCCCCTCACCTCCCGTTGCATCTCAGTCGCCGCCGCATGTACAAATACGCGACCGAAACGGTCAAGACCCAACCCTAAAACCCCGCCCCTCCGACTCCGCTCCATCCCATGGCGGCCGTGCAGCGCCTTCTCCGGGCAGCCGCCTCCGGTGGTGCGGCGACGGCGGCTGCCAGGAGGTGCATGACTTCACTGGCGTCCGAGCATGCTCCTCCTCCTCCTGCGGCGGCGGCGGCGGCGGCGGGGGAGAGGCTGAGCCGGCGGCCGGCGGCGGAGAGGAACGTGCAGTGGGTGTTCCTGGGCTGCCCAGGTGTGGGGAAGGGCACCTACGCGAGCCGCCTCTCGCGCCTCCTCGGCGTGCCGCACATCGCAACGGGGGACCTCGTCCGCGACGAGCTCGCCTCCACCGGGCCCCTGGCTGCGCAGGTGGGTGTGCCTCTCCTTCGTCCCTCTCCCTCCGGTGTCCAGGTCAGCCCGTCCTACAGTGGGGGCGTGTGATGATCTGGATTTCGTTTTAGTCGTCTGGATCAGCCACTTGCTTGGGCTTAATTAACTGGAGATTTGGGATCCCTTTGGGCTAGCGAGTGCAGATCCGTAGAAAGCGTCGCCAAGTGACTAGTGACTCTTTACTTTTGAACTGGGCAAAGGAGCGATGGTTTCAGATCGAGAGGCAGTGAAATTGTTAACAGATCTGAACAGTACTGATTGAATTTTACTTGCCTGCTGTCTGTGATTGACTCTGCTATGATTCAATCAATTTACCTGGCCTTCAGGCTTAAGCTCAGTCCTGTCGCTACACAGAAAAGTTTTTTATAGGATTTAATTCTGCAAAATTCCTCCGTTTTCCCTCTCTTCCAAAGGGGGCCTTATGCACAAAAATATCTGGTTAGAGTTGTTGAGGGCTTGTAGTTGCTTCCCTGTGCAATAGTGTTCTGCTGGATGACTTGTGCAGTTGTGCCATTTTACACGTTGTTGCTTGCATAATAGCGTTTTTGTTGGAAGAGTGTCGCAATTCACTAGTAGCTGCAAACTTGCAGCTGAACATTAACTTTGTTTATTAACACAAAAACACAAATCAAATGCCCATGAAGATATGAAAGAAATAGTGTTGAATACTATTTTTTTCATCTTACCGTGAAATAGGACTGAAAGCAAAATTAAAACATGATGTCGCACTGAAATAACTTTTTATTCTCTAAACTGGATAGCTCAACATAAACACTCGTGACTAACTTTTCTATTTTGCTCATAGGGTAGAGTGATTTGTAAAATTCATTGTATGACCGTAAATACCTCCAACCTTCACTAAAAAAGATCTCAAGATATATAGAGTAAAAAAATTTTGAAAGCGGTTATCATAAAAAATCTACATCAACTTCATATATTCATGAAAACAAATTTAAGTGAAGTAAAATTTCTTTTCTATGTGATGCAGATTTTTTATGATAACCATTCTCAAATATTAATTATTTTTCTATATAAATTTTGTATCAATGACTCAATGCAGAGATAGATCTTTTGCGTCAATTGGAGGTTTAGTCGTATGACGATTTTACAAATCACTACTCCCTAAGGACAAAAAGCAACTTGGTCATGGGTCTTTATGTTGAGCAGTTCAATTTGGAGAATGGAGTTGAATCCAATGCAACATCCTGTTCTAATTTTGCGTTCAGTCCTAGTTTTACAGCATGATGAAACGAAGTTAAATTCCATTGTTTCCATATATTCATGGGTAGAACTGTGGTTTTTTGTCTTTATACTCAAAATATGGTGCCCCCTACTTTTTACTCTAATTTTGCTGTGCTCAATCCATGCTAGCTACTAGATTGCAAAAACTGGCCTTAGTGCTTCTCTATTCAATACTTACCATAAATGAGTAGATACATATTTCATTGATTGCAAGAATGTATATGTTGTTATATGATTATCCTTTTATATGTTTCACTTTGAAAATGTTTTGAATGTCTTTTTCTTTTTCTTGCAGCTTGCTGAAATTGTTAATCAGGGGAAACTGGTTTCTGATGAAATCATCATCAATCTTTTGTCCAAAAGGCTTAAGAAAGGAGAAGAAGACCAGGGAGAATCAGGATTTATTCTGGATGGTTTCCCACGTACAGTAAAACAAGCGGTGAGAATCTTTTAACATATTGAGAATACTTCCTTTTAGTTTGTTCCTACATATTGAGAATACTTCCTTTTAGTTTGTTCCTACATATTGAGAATACTTCCTTTTAGTTTGTTCCTTTAAGTAGTAATTCAATTCAATGTTCTGATCATTCTTAAATGCGCTCTTGAATGCTTAATGCTTTTTTCTACTTGGTTATGCAATTAGTGATGCAATAAAGACTTACCATCCAATAGTTCACATGTTTCTGCTCCCATTGAACCTGTTCCTTCTAGTATTATTCCTTTTAGTAATAGTCATTGAACTCAATGACCTGGTAACTCTTGGACATTCAGCATTTTCTTGCTGCTTGGCAATGATGTTAGTACCATCCTTATAGTTCATGACTTCACGCGTTCTGTTCCCCTCGAACCAGTGTGGCATTGTGATAATCTGAATTCTTTTTGTTGCCAAATTTTTGCTGCCATTCTGCATCTATAACAAAATATCTACTTTGTGCTTAGTTTTTTAAAGTGTAATGCTTGTCACTGTATGCCTGCTTCTGTAAAGAGCGGCACTGTTGCTTGCAGGAATAGTAGCCTTGTTTCTGATATGGATTTTAGCATTTTTTTTAGGTTTCTTTTCTACTTGAACTCATTGATGCTGGTGTAACATGATGCTATAGTACATGCACTTGATCACTGTGGTCTGAATGATATCTCTTCCTCTCCAGGAAATTCTAGATGGCGTAACAGACATTGATATGGTGGTTAATCTAAAACTGAGAGAAGATGTATTAATAGAGAAGTGCCTTGGGAGAAGGATTTGCGGCCAATGTGGAAAGAACTTCAATTTGGCCTGCATTGATGTCAAGGGTGAAAATGGGTTACCAGCAATTTACATGGCACCATTATTACCCCCAAATAACTGCATGTCAAAGCTTATTACCCGAGCTGATGATACCGAAGAGGTGGTCAAAAATCGGCTTCAGATTTATAATGACATGGTATGGTTCTGTTTTCAGTTCACCAATGCTATATCAGTCATAGTATTCCCAAGTGCTGAATATGCAGTGGTTGATTCATTTTGTTTCTGAAAGGTTTGCATGCAATTTAAGCCCTTGAGATCATTGGTTTTTTGTTGTGCCATTTGCATTATTTGCCTAGGTGAAAACATTCTGTTGTCCGAGATGTTCAAATCTATATAATACATAAGTGTGGTTTCTTTGGCTTGTATGATATACTCCCTCCATCCCAAAGAAATAAGATGCACATGTATTTTAAGAAGTCAATCTTCCTAATCTTTGACCTACAATCAGTCTACAATTTGAAAACCGTACACCACGCCGGTGGTTTCATTCTATTAATTTTGGAAATATATTTCATAATGATCAAATTTCTATTAACACAACTGGTATATTATGAGAGAAATTGTCGGTCGAAGATTATGAGGTTTGACTTTTTTGAAACACATGCACGCTCTGTTTTGGGATGCATGGAGTAAGATCCAGTGTTTCCTTGTTGTCTTGGCATACATTACAGTTGGTTTCTAAAAGATTGTTTGATCCGGTTTCAGCATTACTGTGTTATAACTGGCTTGTTAAACTGTACTTGATTCAGGCGTTGATACTCAACACTTGATTTCCTGACATTTGCAGAGTCAACCTGTGGAAGATTTCTACCGGGGACAGGGGAAGCTCCTGGAATTTGACTTGCCTGGTGGGATCCCTGAATCCTGGCCAAAGCTGCTCCACGTTCTAAACCTTGAAGACCAAGAGGAGTTGAAGTTGGCCGCTGCATAGGCCTCATTGAGCAGACCTTTTACATACTTGGAAAGAACCATACCACATATTGTTTTTAATAATGGAGAAGAGCAAACTTACTCCATAATTTAGTGCCTTTTTGCAGAAGAAATTTTTCATGTCATTCTAGAGTTGTTTTTCACCGGCGTTTTGATGAGCCGGTACTATGTAACGGTGGTGTTAGTTGTAAGTTCTTATTCTGGTCTGGGGGACTGGGACCCAGTTTGGAGTGCATGAAGACATGCACATGCTGTAGTGCTATCCATAACAAACTTGTAATAGATGAGAAACCCATTGCTGTATTGTGCAACATGATAATGATAGACACCTGTTGGGTAACCAGCGTGCTTATGTCAAAGCACTCAAATATTTCACTCGGAATTGCATATTACAGGTGGTGGAATGTGAATTTTGTCGGAGGGTTGCAGTGACTCGATGCGGCCCTACCACGCTAACGTCGTCTAAGCACTGTCCTGTCCACAACACGGCTAAAGGCAAAACATATACAGATACGCTATGGGGCTTCCAAAGGCCATGTAAACCTCAGTTAGGTGAATACCAGTTCAACGAAACAAGCACGTCAGCGGTCAAGCTCAGACAGAAGAACGAACTCGATCGTGCAACTTATACAGATGCAGTGAGTACAATCAATGCTGGTACTTCTCTAGTTTACCCAAGCCTTCAAAGAATGCTGATACAATCAATACAAGCATAAGGAAATACAAAGTTGTTTCGTACATATAAACTATATAAACAAAGGCAGACTCGGTGTAATTTACAAGATACAGAAAAATGGTTACAAAAAAAAACAAAGAAATAACCCAAACATGTCCACTTTGTACGTAAGATGGACCAAAAATTGCATGCAAGGTGAATGCCAGAAATGTCAAGCAGAAAAGTATCCATAGTATGAAAATGTCGGAGACTTGGAGCTCGCTCAAAGAATCTGAACCTTGTATCAACAAATCATCTTACAAGACAACCCTAATCAGAGCATAAAACTTTATCAGAACTTGGGGGGAGACCGGCCTCCAGATGCTCTAAAAGGTCCACTTGACCCGAATGGATCAGCATCATCAAAAGAGTCAAACCGACCAAAATTTCTTGAGCTATTCCCTGTATCGAATCCTGATACATTCTCGCCTTTGGAGCTGCTAATGGAGTCAAACCGACCAAAATTTCTTGAACCATCCCCTGTATCGAATCCTGATAGATTCTCACCTTTGGAGCTGCTAATGGAGTCAAACCTGGAGAAACGACTTTCCTGAGGGAAGAATCCAGTGTCTTGGGATCTGAAAGAATCAAACCTCCCAAAATTATAAGAGGAGCTATCATCATGACTTTCACCGAATTTTGGTGAGAATCCAGATGTGTATGCAGGAGAACTTGGGACAGAATCATCAAAGAATGAACTTCTCTTCTTCCCAAATACACTAGCGCCACTTGGCGAGCCCGCCTCAGACCCAAAGAAAGAGCTATGTGTGCCACCACGATGGTCAGCCTCCTGTATTAAGAAAGTTCATCAGAAACAGGCAAGGGGGAGACATGCACCCACATACCAGAAAAAGAGAAGAAACTGCATAACATACAGTGTTAAGTGCAGTAGAACCCCAAACAGAGTCAGTATCTTGATCATCAAAGTTCCAGGAAGTTTCATCACCAAATTTGTCACCAAAAACAGATTCAGAACCACCATGGTCACTGCATCGAAATAATATAATTGGTGTTATTCACATTTGGGACATAAATACTTGAGCATCTTTTTCTGATACATCTAGGATGCACATAAACCAAAGATAGAAACAAGTACCTGTAGCTTTCTCTTTTGCTGGGAGATGAGTCATGCGCCCCAAAGCGGGAAGGTTTAAATGGACTTCCTGAGGCACTTCTTCCAGCACTACCAGGGCTCCTCACAGATTCATCACCAAAGTCATACCCTATTTCACTTTCAGCCACTTGATCAACACCACTGTAACGTCTTTCATCCTTGATATGGCCATTAGAAGATGCAACAGGGGACATATCGTCCCCATCATCCCAAAGAGATGGTACTTTTGTTTCAGCAGAAACTGGGTTTTCATGTATCGTGCCATTATCCTTAACAATACCAAACCCTGTTATGTCATATGATTTGATCAGGAATACAGTAAGATCAAATTGGAAAGAGAGGAAAAATGGCCAAGTAGAAGACACAAAATTAACAATAGTTCGTGTCAGCAAAATCTATGCACAGTTCCGCACTAGTTATGTCCTAGCTACAGAAGGTTCAAGAGAACAGACTCTGACTGGATATATCAGATGAGAAGGAACCCAAACAAGGAAATGGATAGGAAATGTATTTATGTGCATACCTTTTATTGATAAATTACACTAACCACACAATATATAAGGCATAAAAGTAGTTTACAGGTCTTTAAGACATGACATCTCATCATATCGTCACAGATCAGGTATCAGTATAGCCGTATGAATTTTATGCTTACAACCATTATAAAGGCAGAAACATTTTTGTAAGCAGTAGCATGGCAAACACTGGATTGCAGAACTTTGCACAAAATGCAGAGTGCTCTGATGTTTGAGTAATAATATAGCAGAATGCAATGAAAATATTTAACCTTCATCCTCGAATTTATCCCAGTCTTCATCCCACTCAATGGCTCCCTCTTGTGGTCCAGGTTCCCAACCTAACAAAAAAACATGAAAGCGTCAAAAGATATGTAACTTTATATATATGTAACATGTTCAAAAGCAAGTTGGAGCCTCAGGAATAATGAAATGCATAATTACAGAAAGGTGGAGAGTCAGATACCAGAAGGAAGCTCAACCGACGCGGATGACTTGAATTTCAGTCCAAAGTGCTTGCACCGTTCACTAAGAGCTTTCTCCATCTCTTCTAATTGATGTTGAATTCGATCGGCTCGAACCTAGGAAAGCACCAGCGTTACTGAGATAAATAGAATGACAAAAGTAACTAGCAAAGTTAGAGCATACCTGAAGCAAACCATCAACGCTTCCACCTTGTACCATTTTAATCAATGCATCATGCAGCTCAACTTTTCTCTCCTGAAAGAAAAAAAAGATCAATATACTGCAGCCTAAGACAGAAATCCATCAAGATTCAAGAGAGAAGAGAACAAAAATCAACATGAAGAATGGAATAAAAATGAGAATAATGATAATACTAATACAACACATGAAGAGCAATGTGTTTTCGGAGGAGCAGAGATAGAAAACCTGGACGTCACGAAATGCAGCTTCTTCAACTGCCAATTTGGAAGCTAATTCTGCTACTTGTTTGTACTTCTCTTCATATTTCTTAGCCAAAGATTCCACCTAAATTAAAATCAAAACCTATAGGTTAGCTCACTGGAAAGCAAATAAAATCTCAAATATAAATGTGTGTACCAAAGCATTTAGCACTTAAAAATAGCTAAAAATGAGCAACTATTATGCTGGCCCACATCATGCAAAAAAGCAAGGCCTCTGTACAATAAATCTGTGTGCCTCCAGGCATTTATCATTAAAAAACAGCTCAAAAGGGGGGCAACTATAAGCAGCGCTGTGTACCTCACGTTTATCAGAAGATGCCCTTTCTGTGATCTCATTCAGCCTATTGTCGCACCGACTTTTATACAGGACCTTCAGAATAAAGAAAATGAAGGAAATAAAATAATGAATGATTAAAAACAACTTCTGATCCCAATGTTCAAATACTTAAACCCAAATTGCAAATGTGCATACAAGATCTTGCATCTTTGTGCGGTAGTACTCTAGTTTCTCTCTGGAATCCAGGACCTGCTTCTCCACCTCAACCTTCACAAGAGGAAAGCATTGAATGCATTAAGCACATAAGCAATATCCACCACTACAGAATCAAAAACATAACTGCCATGAAGCACTCAAGCACATATGCAATCTTGCAACAACCTCTTACTGCCAATTGAGAGGGAGTTACCTTGCAACGAACAAAATGTTGCCAAAGCAGCTAACTAAAAGAAATGCTAAGAGATAAGTCTCCAGAAACTATTCTGAGGATGTACTTAATTAATCTGGTATTATGGTATACATGGATTGGAAATTTGTACCGCAAAATAACCATACTTCAGTGGTTGTGTGACTAACAAATGCAATTTGTGACACACGTGCAAAGTGATAAGAGCTAAACATGTACCTAAGGATATTAAGCTCATACATAATTTGTGACGGTTGAAAAAAACAAATATACAGCAGGCCTAGCCCAAAATGCGTTAAAACAGCTCATTCATGGACGCACACTTCCACCCCTGACCCTACCAATTGAAGACACCAATGCATGCAACTCTTTTAATGAATAATGTAGGCTAAAGTAAAGGTGCATCCATTCACTGAATTGACCAACACAGAGTCAGCCTGATTAAAGTGAAAGAGGAGTTATAAAATGATCAACATAGACAATGCAGGATATAAGAATGGACCCGCATACCTTCTTAGGAGCATCTGCCAGATTTTGCCCAGTTGAGTCCACTCCAGTTTTGTCATCTTTGCTTCCTTGAGTCACCACATGATTATCCACACCAGGCATGTGAGATCTTGGTTGCCCTGGCCTGTTAGCACCATCAGTCTGTGAATGCAAATGTGGTGGCAAGGGTGGCCGCACACCACCAGCTGGTGCTCCAGGTGTTCCAGGGCCTCTTTGTGGTAATCCTGACCCGATACAAATTAGCTTGTGAGCAACAACCAACACAGGATGTCATGTTACACTATGGCTATGACATGATAACTCAAAAGTATTACGTTGATTCTGTTGCCACGACGGGCCATTGTATGCTGTTGAAGGCAAGCCTGTAGCTCGTAACAATGCCTCATCATGCCTAAGAGAGTCAGGAAGTGACGGGGGCAGAGGAGTTCCAGCTCGGTGCCTCTCCATTAAATAAAGAGCAATGCAAAACTCTCTAAGAGAAAGCATGCCATCATTATCTTGGTCAGACAAATCCCACACTTGCTTCAAGATCTCTGAAATGGTTAAACGAATAAAACTTGCATTAGCCAATAGCTATGGTATTCCATACTATCGGGCATGTTTAGCACATCACAAAGAAAGAACCGCAGCAACAAAAAGGCTGTAATGCTAACCAGCAACATTAAAAGTATAACACAGTGGAAAGAGTGAGTTTAACACAAAAAATTAAGTAAATGAACAAGCATATCCCACCTCTTGGAAGCCTCCAACTGAGGAACAGAGTGCGAGCTTCTGCGCCAGTTATTTTGCCATCTCTGTCCCTATCAACATCCCCAAAGACTTTCATGTACTTCTGGATGTCGGATTGACTCATTTTCGGCCATTGGGGAGAAGAATTAGAAATCCCAGTAGAAACACCAGTTGCAGCTGGAGTGACAGGTTGAGTCTGTTGAGGTTGACTGCTACCTTGCAAAGAACCAAGCTGTGCAAGATTGGTCAGGTTCTGGGAGCCAGTCGGTGTGGCCATAAAACTGGATGAGCTGGGAATCGAGCTTGTCTGAGGTGAAGGTGCAGAAACGCTTGGCTTTGGCTGTGTGAGAGCAGAGAAGATGTCTGTAGTTGATCCTGAGCTACTGGCAGGGCCATTTCCAGACAGTACCAAAGCCTTTGAATCCTGAGGCGGGACAGCAGTGTTGCTCTGCGGAGGCAATGGTGATGAGGACATTGCTTGTACCTGCTGTCCAGGAGTCATGCCCATTGTGCTAGGTAGTCCTAGGCCAAATCCACCTCGTGGCGTCTGTGAAGGAGCACCTCCTGGCATAGCTTGTGGAATGCCTGCCACTGAGGTAACATTGCCACCTTGCCATCCGACAGATCCTCCCATGCTGCCTCCACCCAGTGGACCTTGATTGGTTCCAGGCACTTGAGCTTGAGCTCCCACCTGAGGTGGCTGCATGAAACCAGTACTTGAAGCGAGCTGTTGATTAAATCCCATGTTATGAGGCTGAGGTTGCATTGCCCTTGGTCCAGCAAATTGAGTTGCCTGCAGAGCACCGCCCTGACTTGCAGCTGGCATCATAGAATTGATCCCTTGGGGTCTTGGAGCAGCGCCAGGGTTCACCTGCGGCATGCTAACCGGAGCAGATGCTGGGATCATACCACCTCCCTGAGGCCTTGGTGTGGCAGCCGGGTTCATCTGAGACGCTCCAACCTGTCCTGGAGTGGGCGCCATCGCAGAACTCACCTGTGGCCTAGGAGCCCCTGCCGCGCCCATCTGTGGAGGAGCCGGCCCCGTGGCTATCTTCGGAGCGGGAATTCTAGCCGCGGCGGGACCATACAGCGCCGACTGCACTATGTCGGGCGTGAGCTGACGCCCGCTCTGCGCCACAGTGACGAGGCGCAGCGCGTTGAAGAACTCCGGGCGGCCGAGGAAGCCGGTCTTGTTCTGATCGGCGTGCATCCATACCTGCCCACATCCGATAAACAAACTCTAGCTCACTCGAATTCGGGGCGAGGGATCTAATATGGTTTGCGGAGATGACACCTAAAATCGGGCGCGGCGCTCAGGTCCGCGAATTGGAGGGAGGGTTTAGGGGGGCGGCGCACCTGGGCGAGGACTTGCTGCGGCAAGTTGGCGCCCTGGAAGAAGGCGACGGCCTCCTGGCCGCTGATGCGGCCGTCCTGGTTCAAATCCGCGCGGCGGAAGTAGGCCTCGAAGGCCTCCGTCCCCGCCATCGCCGGGATCCGAGGATGGACCTCGCCGGCGGAGGTGCTACTTGATGGATCTGCCGCGCCGGTCGGTGGAGATCTCGGGGGAGGGGGAGCGTGTCGCGGCGGGCGGGGCTGCAGGAGCACGAGCCTCTCTTCTCGCTGTCGTGTGTCCGCGACGAGAGGGCAGTGGTTGGGTCACCCTGCCGAGATGCTGAGCGGGCAAACTTCTCGATTGCACCCCTCGAGTTTTGAGTTTTTTCAAAAAAACATAGAGGCTGAATGGAAGTTTGAGTTTTGCCTGCTCCGTTCATAGTTAAAATCGTGACCAAATTTTAACTAAATTTTAACCATAGCTTATGTGTAGTTGAAAAGTGTACTGCATTGACCGCGGTCAAATTTGTACTACTATTTTAGCCACAAACCAAATGGGTCGTTGAGTTTTGCCACCCAAGTCTCAATGGAAAAAAAAATCAGTTCTGACCAGGATTGGCAATTTCATGTAGCTAAGCCAATATGGGTTTGATTGGTTTGATTAAAAATGGTGAATCTAAAATGTGTCATATATTTATACTTGTTTGGTTCTAGGCCAATATCTAGCTAACAACATAGGTCTCGTCCGTTTTGGTTTGGTCTGAAAAATGTTTAGTTTAGTTTTCTTTAGCGCCAAACTAAATAATCACTCCAAGTGATAAGACACTTTTTCAAAATGAATTGTGTTTTTTCCTCACTGGCTTCTATGAGCCACCCACACTAGGAGTTATAGCATGTCCTACTAAGCTTGCCTAACGTCTTTGTTGGGTGCAGCTTTGCCCCAATGTGATCAAATCGGTTTAATGGTTGGTGCGGTCTAATCTAGTAAGCCCAAGTCAATTTTGTCCACTTAAACTCAAGTTTCAACAATATTCTCTCACAGTAGCAAAAAAACTATTTTAATAGCAACAATATTCTCTCACGGTAGCAAAAAAACTCAAGTTTCATTCAATTTGAGATGTTCTCCGGCAGCTCGATGTTGGTTTGGATGTCTAGGGTCCTTTTTTGTGAAAAAATAAAACAATTATTGCCTTTTTGTAATAAAAAAATTACTCATCATGATGTAGATAACAATACATACCACTTTTGTACATAAATATACTTTAGATGATGATGATCTTGTTGTGAGGTTTCTTGTTTCGGTCAACTTTGATGCATGCCATGGCATGGCACATATTGTACAAATCTCTTTGTGTTTGTTTTATTTCTATCTTAATATAAAGATGAAAAAAATAAATACATTGTCCAAGCTAAAGTTTCAATTATTCACATGCCAAATGCACAAAGAGCTTCGACGCAGAGGGGAAGCGTGAGAAAGAAACCATGTACATTTGCCTAAGTTCATCATCAATTGATAAGTATAATAGTTTTTATGCAAGTACTGTGTTTGTACAAAGGTGAAGATAAACATTTTTTTATGAGCCGTGGACTAGGATGAAGTATGAACTACGGAGGACTTGATAAAAAAATAGTCTCATAACAATTTTCATGTCACTAGCGGTATAGCAGACTAGCTATCTCCTAAGACTCTCTCCAACGATATACGTAAAATGAGGAATCTAATACTGTTTGGCACTATTCATAGAAAAGAGTTTAAAATTGAGGAATGGAAATGAGGAAGCTTTTGGAGTCAGCCGAAGGTCTGGTTTGGGTTGATTGAGAGTAATTGAGGTACACCACAATCCTTTCAAACCACTTCAATCCGAAATTATTCAAATTAGGCCTAACCTGAGAACCCTCACCCTCACCCTACACAAACAGGCATACGAGTCAAGATTGAATGACACAAAAAGCACAGCCTTTCTTTATATAATTCACTCTTTTTTCCTTCTTTATGCAATCATCAGGCTAAAATTCACACCCAAACATAGTTACATTTCTCTCTCACTAACATTCGATCACAAATCCGGCAAGCACCCAAAAGGGGTAGGGAAAAAGGCACCCCAAAATGTACACGTGTACTAGTCAGAAGAAGAGACCTATATGAATATGAACCATCAGTCCCCCACGTTGAGGAGCACGTCCCACACCGTCTCGTCCAACAGCTCGTCCAGTATCTCCGTCTCCAACTCCCCTCCCAGCGCGTCGGCGTCGTCGAGGAATGAGCCATGCCAAGCTGACACGCTCAGGTCACGGCCGATCAGCACGTCCACGGAGGCAGAGCTCGACGTCGTGTTGTCGCTTGGAGGTTCCAGCCACACCTGCACGGATTTCCACAGCGCCTCCAGCATCCTCTTGCCACTGGGAGATCTTCTTGGCGCCATGGCGTAACACTTGTCGAACGTGCACAGCGTCGTCGAGGCCCGGACGGCTCCCGGCAGTGCCTCGTTGATCAGATCGAAGAGGAGCCGGTGGTCGATGGTGGCGACGCTGCCATCTGACGATGCCGGAAGGGCCGAGGACGAGGACTCGACTTCCTCCAACACCCACTTGGGGATCGGCTTAGCTTCGCAGGTTCTGCCAGCATTCTGTTTCAGTCCATACATGCCGGCGACGACAAGAACAGCCCTGACGAAAGATTTGATGGGGTGACCCATCTCGTCCATGTCGTCGTCCTGCTCTTCCAGGACAGGATTATTGCTTGTCTCAGCGTGTTCTCCAGTTTGAACTTGTTCTGACAGGATTCCTGGTTCTGCAAGAGGTTCTTTTGATCAGAATTCATGACAAAACATAAATTGCTGAACAATCTATTCAGCGTGTCGTCCTAGGAAAAATCAGAAACAAGAAGCATTTGGCACTATATACTTACCGGCTGAAGCATCTGAGCTCATGTCCTTGGCTGCCGTTCTCAGTGGAGACCGGTGCTCGCTGAAGGAGGCCTCCAATGGCGAGACAGGGCTCGGGTAGCCTCCCCTGCTCATCTCGTCAGGCGGACTGCTGCACCACGACGCCGGGCTCGGGGGCACCTCTGTGGAGTTCTCCTGCAACCAAACAAGCATCACACCATCACCCTCATGCCTTTGCTTGCAATGGCTCTAGGGAAAAAAAGCATCAACCTCAGTGGAGCAAGCTGCCTCACCTGCAGGACGCCAGGGTGTATGAGAACCGATGGGGCGGTGACGAGCGTGCCGATCGGAGGGAGGTCGTCCGGGAACGACTCTTCGGAGGCGTGAAACTTCTTGCCGAACAGCTTCGCCCTGAGCCCCAGGTTCTGCCTCAAGTTGGACACCTTGCCTTTGATGTTGAACGCGTCCTTCCTCCCCTTCCTCTCCTCTGACGGCGGCCTGCTCCCGTGACCTTCCTGTTTGCGCTGCAGCCGTGCTCCGGTCAGCACCCGGGGCTCCTCCGAGAGCAGCTTCACGAAGGTCGTCCCGGACACCGGCGCCGAGAACGACCTCATGAGGTTTCTGGGGGACACTGGCTCAGAGGAGTCCAGTTGGGTCTTGTTTGATCCATATCTGAAGGACCTGGCGTCCGACTCGATCGCGCACTTCTTCTCCTCCTTGCTCCTGATCTTCCCCTTCCTGGGTGCCATGTCGTGCCTCGGCCTGGGCCTCGCCTCCTCGTCGAACGACGTCGAGGTGGCTCTTCTCCGATGAGCGAAGGGTGTCTCCGCGTCAGGCTCCTTTCTCATCACGTTCTTCAGTCTGTCAGAGAGCTGCCTCCTGGCATCTCTGCCGATGTAGTCCATCTGGCTCTGCCCGTTGAATGGCACGTCGCTGCGATACGACCGCGTCGACTCCGACCGTACCAGCGCCGGGTGCAAGTCCCTCTCCCTCGTGACGTTCTCCCTGATGTGGTTGGCGATGTCCCGAGCGATCTGCTTCGGGTCTGCCGGAATAATGTCGCCTCCGGCCCACCGGTCGGCCTTGTCGTCGGAGGACATCTTCCCCTCGAGCTCAATCTTTAGCCTCTTCTTCACCTCCTCGAGGAATGCCTCCATGTTGTTCTCCTTCTTCACCAGCTCCGGCGACCCCAGCGACGACTCCTCGATGTCGTCCATGCTCAGCTCCGGGCAAGGCTTCAGGATGACGATCCTCGTCGGCGACAATGACCTCTCCTCCTCGTGGTAGAACCTCGAGAGTGGCAGCCTTGTGGAACAGGGGTCTGCAGCGCTTGTCAGAGAGAACGTCCGGCTCCCAGAGATCGACGTGCTGCTCTCCTTGCTTCTTCTCCGATGCACATCATCATTGGAGTGCATGTATTTGTTGCCGCTGCTGGCATCTTTCCCCTTGTTGTGCTGGTGTTGGTGCTGGTACCTAAACGGCACGATGTCCGTGCACTTGTCGTCGTCGTCGTCGAGGTTACTCTCCAGTTCGAAACTTCTTGATTGCTCCCACGCCCTGCTCGCCTGCCACGCCTCGAACTCCTTCTTGAACTTCTGCAGCTCCTCCTCCTGTGGGTGCTCTCGCGGCTGCGGCTTACTCCACTCATTGCTCCTCATGCTCGACTGCTCAAACAGATCCCTCTCGTCGTCGTAGGCTCGGATTCCTTGCTTTGGTGCATGCTTGGTCGAGTCCTTGCGTTGCACGAAGGCTACATGCCTGCTGGTTGAGATCATTTCAGAAGGATCTCTTCTTGGCAATGATCTTGGGGTGATTTCTGATCTTCTTTCTTCTGAACGACTGGTGGATTCAGTGGTTGTGTTCTGCGGAGGTGAGTCCATGCCCATCAATCTGGCGATGACACCGGGCCTCTTCTGTCCTTCATTTATTCGGAAGCAAATGTCCTCATGGATCAGCTTCTTGACTGGATTTGAGCTTTGGTTGTGGCCCGATTTTGGGTACTGCCTCGCATTGCGGGAATACTGCTAAAATTCACAAGAATCCTAATCAGATCATAGCAAGTTCTCGCTTATTAGCTCTTGCACAATAAAATGACAGTACAAATTTTGTAAACCAAAGATCGACATTGCTTCTTGTAACAAAAGCACCATTTTTTAAAAAAGAAGTTTAAAATACTAGACGTGCCTTGTGAAGAGTTTGCCAATAGAAAGATGACAAGGAGGCAAAGACTAATAATCAGTAGATGCTGCAACAGTAGATGGGGGTCACGTCTAAATACGGAAAAGCAGATGAAGGTCTACAGCTTAGCACCACTATTGATGCGTTTTCTGTTGTGTCCTCTCACGTAACTGCAATCAGTTACAACTTACAAGTACAACTGGAGCTAACAACGAAGTAGGTGCCTCTCGTCTCTCAGGAATTTTCGAAATGAACTGTTTGTTATGACTAGAGATGTCCTTGTCTGAAATCAGAACAGTTTGCCTGCTCTGGGGACAGAAGATGGAAGGAGTTACTCTGACAGAGCAGTACTGATGAAAAGAAGGGTCAAGACTCACCGGAACATCATCTTGAAAAACGCCGTAGCTGTGGGAAGCCTCCAAGGCGAACTCCATGCTGTTCCTTGGAGCTTCAAATCCTGGAAACATGGATATGACATATGAATATGAGAGTTCTGAATCCGGTCGCTAGAAAGGCGGAGAAATATCAGGAAAAAAAAATCTTCTTGATCAATTCGTTCCATTGTACGGTTATGTTGGCGTCAGAATTACATGTCTAATTCATGAGCAGGGTGGATGACAGAGAGAGATGGATGCCCATGCATCGCCATACCATCTCCCTGCCTCTTGTGCCCCCACTTCCTTGAGGTGCTGGCGTGAGAGAAGTCCAGGTACTGCAGCATGATGGTGCCGGCCACGGAGATCCAGCGTGTGCTTCGATGGCGAGATCAGGGCCTCCGCACGACGAAAGAGATTGACCTTTTTTGTCCTGCAAAAAGCAAGCGCAGGACATCGTGTCAGATTTTGCAGAAATCATGCCATCATCAGTCATCACAACAGAAAAACCACACGATTGCCCGCTCGTCAGTTGTACAAGAATTCGTCAGTTTTAACTGAACCTCGCAATCACAGCAACCGATATCGACAGGCATTTTGACGAGACAAGGGAGGCGCATTTGCAGCCGCCATGAAGTAAAATAAATCATCAAGAGGAGAGGAAGCAGGATCATGCGGGGAAAGAAAACTTTCTTGAATTCATCTTGAAAGAACCATGGAAGCAAGCAGATGACCCATCCATCCAGAATGTCAGGTCGTCAGCAGAATGGAAGACTGAACCCCACCCACGTGCGACCAGATCAGAACGATGGAGAAGAACATAACCAAACCCAAACCCAAACCGGATCAACAGAACAGATCAATCTGCAAGCAGGCGGCAAACGCGAAGGAACACCAACTGAAGAACCAAGGCGAGAACCATACCTACACTCAAGGATCTCCTCCCGGCGCGTCCTTCTCCACACCCGGCCGGCGTGTAGCTCCGGCGACCGGCCGTCGCGTTCGCACAGAGGCAAGCCTTGCCGCAGGAGGCCACAGGAGAGAGGGAGACGGGAGCACGCTTATGGTATGGTGGCACCGGCGCTCGCGCGTAATAATTACAGCCCACGTAGAGAAGGGAAGAACAGCCGGGAAAGCGAAAGCTTCTTCCGGCGGAGCTCGGCTTTCTCCCTCACCCACCCTCCTTTTCGTTTTCCCACGGCCGGCCCTTCCTTTTATCACTCGCGCCATCCTGCCACTGGATTAATTAGGCTGGGCTTTGATCTGTTCTCTGCCTGGCACTGTTTGCATGCACACCCCCTGCCTCAACAGTTTAACCACGGCGAGACCTCCTCATTGCTCGTTAAGTGGTTATTACTGGTACATGGTTAAGATGAACAGACAGACGGTGAACGGTCGGTTACTAGTGCTCCTACTACTTTACCATCAGGGGAAAAAATTAGTTAAAAACGGGAAAGCTTTAAAAGGACGGAGGTGAAAATGGCAAGGTGCCAAGGTCGCACGAGGTCCAGTGAGGAAGATTCTGTGGCGGGAGCCAGGTAAATGAGGCCAGGGAGAGAGATGGCTTTTCGGTGTAGTTTAGGCTCTGGAGACAGCTCGGTTATGCGAGGACTCTAGTTGGAATGTTGGATTTCGTTGATCTTTTCCCCTGCCTGTCACCCACACGCACACGCACACGCACGAGGCAGCTCCATTTGGCGCCGTTTCTGATTCTGATTCTGGTAGCTGCCCGCTGCCCCTCGGGCCGTTCCGGGGCAACGGATCGTAGTCTCCACTCTCGACCTGTGCTGTGCTGGTCACCATCATGTGGGAATCGGATGAGATGCGCCCTCGTTGGATACTTTGTTTTTCCTGTAATAATGGGAGACTAGAATCACCTGTTGCACGCCCCAGTGCGGACCTGCATTAACTAACTGAAAAAAAAAACAGTCTCAATTCGGGTTCCAACAAATTCGTACAAGCTGATATGCATGCCAGCCTTGCTCATCGACAATCATTAGCAGCGGCGGCGGCACGATTCTAACCTAGGGGAAAAAATAACAATAAACGACTTAACGACTGTCTACATAATACCCGTAGTTCCATGTAAGATGTCATGTCACTGCATAATAAAGAAAACGAAACTTGCACACTGCGACGCGTATAGTTTTGCAAAGAGAAACACCCCAAGGTCTTGGTTCGGTTGCACAGGTACTGAAAAGGATCGAAAGTGATTAAATCTTTCACTATTTAAATTTAAACTAGCACAAGATTAAATCTTTTTCAATACGCTTGTAATCAAACAAACACACCGTGGCTCCGGGGCCGGGGTCAGGGGGGGCAGGCTCACCGCACCGGGCCGTTTGCTGGTGCCCGTCCGGCGCGGCCTCGGCACATCAATGCTGCCCCGGCGGGTACACGCCCGTAAGCATTGCCCGGACCGGTGTCGCGCGAGAGCGACGCGTGATGTGTGTGAGATCTCGGCGTGATGGGGAATGCTGATGACGTCCTGCACGCACACGGCATAAGCACATGCGCAGCAGCTTGACCGGACCCGGCCAACAACTGCTGCTGCTTGCTTTTTTTTTTTTTATAAAAAACGTGTCGTGCGGAAGGGTTCGTTAGTTGCCGCAAGCTATCCATCAGAAATGACAGATAACATGGCAAACGAAGCGAGCGCGCTGATCGGATTATCTGCATGCACTATGTGTGTATTATTGGCTGTTCGTAACACGGCGCCATCTCCCTCTACACGTCACAACGAACCGAACTGCCAACTGCAACAGGCACTGAATGGGCGGCCCCAGTGTTCCAAGTGCCAACCACGCAACGGAAAAAAAAAAAGGAACTGATGAATGGTTTAATGGAGCATGTACAGGGAGGGCTGTATCACATTCACTGGGATACGATACGCAGTGCAAGGACCAGCGTCATGCATCGAGGGAGCAGCAGACTCGTGGATGGACAGCAGTGGCTCGCCGGAGCATGCCTGGTGTTGGAACTCTGCAGGACACGAACTGAACATCATTCCTGTACAGGCATAAAAGGGCACAGCGCAAAGCTTTCGGTAGGAGGATCAAAGCCTCCCCTTTCACTCTTCTTAAATCCGGCAAAGTGCTATCAAACGGCGTGCGCGGCCATCATTCCTCGGCGCTAAACTTGCATTGGACGGGAGAGGTCGTGTCCTGGATTAAACTAGCTAAACCAGCGGCCCTCCCGCATGAAGACATCACATGGTGGGGGCTGCCATCGAATCAATACCGTTCAGCTCTCCATGACTCCACCCCCACAGAGAGGGGGAGGGCGCCAAGGTTATAGGCAAGGATGTCCTCTCAGAAAGCCCAAGGTTTCCTCGGAAGCTCAATAGTATGGACGAGTGCAGGCCAGGCTAAAAAAGTGAGCATCTACATATGAGGCTTGTGGTCATGTCAGCTGACAACTGTTTGTTTCTCACACATGACCAGTCAATTTTAGACTCGCTTCATCGGCTACGGCTACACACAAGATCAACAGGCATACCAGCATATTTACTCGGAAGTTCTTCAGTTGCTCCAGCCCCGCCTTACAAGCAAAAATACAAAGGATAATCTGCATCTCTGCATTTATATATTTTGCACGCCCAAGCGTGCATATGTTTAGTCAAAAGATGGAGTATCCTATCTCCTCAGTGTCGAGATTGCCTTGCACTTTCTGCCTTCAAAAATGGTGACAACAAGTTTAAAGTTGCTTTCAGTCATTAGAACTGAAAAACCTCCGCCGAGATGGTCCTGGGGTTCACTTGCCATTTGCTAATCTTACCAAAAACTCACTAGGTTGGCATCTAATGGTGTCTTTCCGCTAGGGCTCAAAGGGGGGACTGGGGCTGGGTGGGTTGTAAAGGGCTGCCATGATCAGTACACCGCACTTTAATTCTGTGCCCACCTCAATCAAAAGATTGTGCCTCTTTGGGTGAAAATTCCCCGTGATCATTCAGATCAACAGCCCCCACAAGAACATGTGTCATGTGAGGTTGCTGGTTGCTTCTAGGATACATGCCCTACTCCACTATTAGGTGTCTTAGCAAATAGCAACAGTGGTCCAAAATGCTGGAAGAAATGCAGAGGGAATTGACAAAACCTTCTTTGTCCACCAAATTGACACCTATGCAGTGCCTCTTTTGTGCAATGTATCATGAGATCAAGAGTCTAATCTATTTATACTCTCTTTTTTTGATAGGTTTCATCATTGTGCATAACCGCCGACGATACAGCAATTTGATTTTCTTTTTCACTACTCTAATCCATCACGATCTAACACTTCAGGGTTTTATTATGGGTTAGACATCCTTTAAAGAAAGATCAAATGTGATGTGACACCTAAGACTGCATGACGTCCTTTGCACTAAACTACCTCACACAAGTCACAGTTCAATTAACTGGTAACATAAGTGACCATACACTCTAATAAAGTCACTCCCTCCGTCCCAAATTGTAAAGGGTTCTAGCCCTCTGCCAGATTCATTCATTACTCCACATATGTGTGTTCAGTATGTGTCTAGATTCATTAACAATCATATGAATGTGGACATATAAAAAGAGGGTCTGAACACTTCATAAGTTGGGACGGAGAGAGTAAATCACAACTCACAGGTGTTGGCTAAAGGTGCATCTGAGACCTTTATCAAGTAAGTCATGTCCACTATTAGTGTCCAACTTGATTGCCAGTTTGGTTACTTGCTCATCTTTCACAGAAAAACGAGAGTAAAAACTACATCAATAATTAACTTACAATGGGGCTGCCAAACCAAGCTGGAGTCATCATGGACCCAAAATACGCAGGCAATAATGGCCTATTAGTAAATTATTTGTGCAATGCATGTGATACTTGTTGTAGAGTCACTACATGCTAAATGCATCCATACAAGCGAGAGCTGTTATGATCATGAAACCTTGGCTCAATGAATGTGAATACATGATTGAAGAGCCACACCCAGAACTAAGAAAAACATGCTTATTCAGATTTAACCATTAGAGGACAGCAACATAGTAATACTTCTGTTTTCATTGGTCAGTAAACTTGGAGAAAAGTATTTCAGGTCTAACACCATAAGACTTGACCATATGTTTTATTACAGGGCATATGGGATAAATAGTTAAAGAAAACTTCTATTTTCATTTTGCATAAAATAGAGATGGTTTATGTGTTATATTATTATCAGACTAAAAAAGCAAACATGTTAGATACGGGGAGGTTAGCAGATCACCTATTCTGCAACAAACTGTTTAATTGGTTGTAGATAGTATCTCTCATCATGTCCCTATTACCAGTGTTTAAGGTAAAAACAGCTGCTCCAGGATGATTCCGCAACCTTGCAACTGCGTGTTACAGGAAAACGAATGAGCACACTAGGTACTTCCAGCTACATATGAAGAGGAATTGGAATAGTAAATTTTAAGTATTGTTGCAGTACAAGAGATGTCGATGAATTTATTGGATGCAAATATAGCGTAGCTTGTTGAACACAACAAGCTTAAACGTGTAAATGAATGCAGCTTCCTCAAATCATATATGAATGGACTGACTGTTAAAGGGCAATCAAAGACATGTTATTTTATACAAGATTTTGCACCACACAGCAAAATCATAATCAGTAGCCTCTGCGAGTTGCAGAATAGGATAGTATGGTACCTCCTGGAATGTCCTGGCCATGCCTAGGAATTGGTATGGTGGCCAACACTGGTATATTAGATTCAATAACTCTCATTACAGCAGGGAAAAATGCTGAACTAAACAACTCCATTTTACCCACTTCATCAATGATGAAGAGATCTGTTTCTTCTTTGACCTGATAACCAATAAAAAATATGAAGTATTATTATGTTTCACATCATGATCAATCGGCAATGAACATTCACAACCTCAGCATGTTCCTTAAGATTTCATAACTCATAACTGTTTACCTGCAGCTCAGGTAATGCAAGTGATTCCAAAGATGCTACATCTACTTTGTATTTCCCAACAGTAGGCCATCTAACAGACTCTGGGCTGAAAAAGACCCAAAAACAAAGATGGTATTTATTCATCAACACATCTAGTCTAAAAGAATTCAACAAGCATACATCAAAGTAGCCTGTGAAAGTAAGCAATGGCAACCATGCATGCCTGTGATAGTTAACATTTATTAGATGGGCAAAGAGGCAACAACAGGTGGACACAGTCACATTTTACCTAACTGGTATGTGCAGGATGGAAGTGTGACAATAGGAACCAGAGACCTACAACTACAAATTCATCCGACAATAGGTGTGTTCCAACTAAAGAGGCATAGAGTTACACATGAGCACATAGTAGTACAATTGGCCTGGAAATGGCATATCAGAGAAGATAAACAATTCTCAATCATCAGCAAATATGGGTTTAAGTAATCCGAGCATGGCTACCACTTGGTGTTGGCGCATTGGAAAGGAAACTTCATTCAAAATTGAGCAGTGATTTTTAACTAGCTGGGAAGCAATCTCAAACTAGTGGTTGGGCTATATGTTTGGATGCACTGATGTAGAGTAATGCAGTAGCCCCTGTCGTTCTCAACGGCTTGAACAATTAATTTTACTCCATACTACTATCAGATAATTTCTGCAGTACTTGCGCATTTGAAAATGCCAACTACCCAGGTGCACAGTGCTAAACAAATAAAATCAGAACAATCGTAATAGTACTGACGCATTCGGCATTTCCAAATTCCAGCTGCACAGATGGCCAGGTGCTCAGTGCTAAAACAGATAATAGAATCAGAGCAAGCATAACAGCAGGGTGAGTCCAACCTGGAAACCTTGGATGAGGAAAGCAGTCCACTACGACCGTCAAGCGTGACAACCTCGAACCCTACCCTTTCCCCACTCTCTCTCACCTCGCCTGCAAACAGGTAGCACACAAAATGTGGTAAAATTCCTGGTCGCCAGTCGCGCAATAGAACGAGCCGGGGTTCGAGAGGGCGAGGCAACGCAGTACGGGTGTAGAAGCCGCGAATGGTGAGGTTCGGGTGGGAGCCCTTGAGGGTTTCGAACACCCGCATGACCAGCGTTGTCTTTCCCACGCCCTGCGGGTACCAAAAGCCTGGGGCGTGAGGGCGTGAGGCGGTTGTTGGGGGAAAGGATGAGGGTTTCGGGGGGCTTACCGGCGGTCCAGTGACGAGGAGGCATCTAGACGGCGCGGCGGCCATGGACCGGCGAGGCAAGCGGCGGCGGGAGCGGACGGCGAGGCGGGAGGCGCCCTGGGCCCTGCGATGTGCGATCCTTCACACACTGTGTAGGAGACGGAAGCGAACCGTTCGCGTGACCATCGCGTGAAGGCGGAAGTTTCTTGTGTGCGCTCCATGGGCTCGATTCCCCTATGGGCTTGGGCCATGTGCGAACCGTTTAATAGCCCAGCCCGATCTCTTATTACCTTTTTGCGATTGATTATACGGAGTAATTGTTTTTTTCTCTTCAAGCGCCTTACTCCTCCCGCAGATTCCAAATGCCCCTCGTTTTCTGATAAAAAATCCTTCTTGGTTATTCTCAAATTGCAAGTAACTCTAGAATTCTTTGATCTTTTATTTTCTACATTTTGGATTGCAAATAAATGCCACCGCTCTCACAAATAAATTACCCATACTTTTAAATGTTAAATGAAAAAGAGCAATAAGGGCGTAGACCTACTTTTTTTGATCTTTGCGTGCATGTTTAAGGTCAGGTTTGGCACATCTCTACATTTCAACTCTAGAATGGAGCTGTTATTTGTAGAGTAAATATCAAATTCGTTTAATTTTTTATTCAAGTTAAAACTAGTAGAAAGTAAATGACTGATCTAAATGTCCTCTACAAACATGTCCTAATACAACATTTTATACATAGAACGAAAAGAAGTATTGTTGACATTTTTACTATACTAAGATATTATCGAACATTCGTCTATAAGGAATACAAGCCTATACTGTGGAGAAGAAAAAAGAGGTGGGGAAAGTTGTAGCACCACGCATGGATATCTATATCTAATATTAAAGCAAATAAGGTTTCACGGTCTCTCGGTCTGTCCTAACAGGTAGGCCCGCCAGCCCCTCCCTTCGTCTGTCCCCTATAGTTTCTCCCGTTTCCGTCCCGCTCCCTTCGTCTGTCCCCTACAATTTCTCCCGTTTCCGTCCCGCTTTCTCACACAAACTTATCCCCAACCTCGATCACCCTTCGCTCGGAGTTAGAGTCCGACCCAATCTCCATTAAACGTATCTTTGATGAAAAAGTGTCAAGGGGAGTTCTTGATCTCGATTTCTTCACAGATATTTCACCTAGCGTTCCTGGCCCTTATAGAGACTATAATTAGTATCGCTTGCTGTTGCTCGTGCCAAGGTTTGTTTCTCATGCCATTTATTTATTCCTTTAATTGTTTTTATTTATGTCAAATTATTTAATTTACACGTTGAAACAATATTAAATTATTAGCGTATAGAGACTTCTGAGTTGACCTTGCCCTTAAAGTGAATCAATCCAAGTAACATACAATCATTTAGCCTATACTATATATATATAGAAAAAATTAACTTTAAGTTCTTTTATTCACATTTATTATGTATATAGAAAAATGTCTACATCACCTCTGACCTACCATGCTTAGTCTACTTAGGCTGAGTCCGGCAGCTAGAGCATATCCTTTTTCTATCCACTGTTCCAACTACCACACTCTCTGTAAACAGTGTCGCTGCAGTGTCGTTTTGTACTATGCACGACCATTTACCCAATCTGCTGGCCTCAGTCTTAACCTCCTTACCTATAAAACTGGATATTCTACCCCTTAATTCTCTAAAACCAATGATAATAGTTGGTTTTAAATATTTGAAGTATCTAAATATCTATTTATTTAATGAGAGGGTTATGCAAACCATCATAAATAGTTTAGGGGTAGAATGGACATATATTTACCGTATCACTGTCCATGTGTAATGTCACTGGCCAAACAATCAATAAAACCACCCTATGAGGTTATTTATACGGTTTTAGATAGCTTAGGTGTAGAATATCCGTTTTATAGATGAAGAGGTTAACGCAATAGGTTAGAAGACGATGTATATTTTTTTCTATATATATACGTAAATAAATTTTAATACGATTTATATCGTTTCTCCGTTGCAACGCACGGGCATTTTTGCTAGTTAAACATAAACCAAGGAATATAAACCACAGTTGCTCCCACCTACATGCTTGCATTTGATTTTTTTTTCCACGAAGAAGGGATGTTATTTCGATACCAAATCTGAAACCTGGATCTCCAAGTCGACTGCGTTGAAAAAATTAAAGTCACACGTAGCATTGTTCGTGCGTCATCGACTCATCGTGTTGCTTATGCTATCACACGCATCTGTATCCCATATATATTCCCGTGTCAGACCCGTAAGAAGAACTCACGGAAAGCCCTTTTCTTTTCCCCCTGAAATAGCTGACCGTTGCTCGCCGTGTGCTCGAAAAAAAGATGGCACGAAACGGAACAGTGACTGTGATGTAAGAATTACCGGAAGCGGGACTCCTCATCGAACTGACAGGTCGGTCACACGGCCTCCTATCCCAAGTATAGAAAACAACCACCCTCACGACCCTGGGAGTACCCACCAATGGGATACGCCCACGGCGCACACGCACCGGGTCCCACACCCCACCAAACGCGCCCGCGGCCGGCCGGGTAGCTTTATCTCTCGTCGCTTCCATGTGGGGCCACGGGTCATGACACGGCGGGCCCCGCAAGAGCGGAGCAGGCCGGAAGGCCCCCCAGGGAAAAAATACCAAACGCACGCAAAGCCACACGCACCCCGACCCCTTCGCAGGCCATCACACCACCACCACCTCCTCCCCCGCCCCCGCCCCCGCCTCGCCGCCGCCGCCGCCGCCGCCGCCGTTGCGGCTTGCCTGGCTCCGATGGCGAAGACCCGAAAGCCGCCGGCCCCTTCCCCGCCGCCGCCCCCCGCAGAAACACCTTCCCCGCAGCGGCGGCGCAAGAAGAAGGGCCGCCCGTCCCTGCTCGACCTCCAGCGCCGCAGCCTCCGCCTGCAGGCCCAAAACCCTAGCCCCGCCTCCTCGCCCTCCCGCAGGGACCCCAATCCCTCAGACGACGACGAGGACGGGGCCGGGAGCGGGCGGCGGCGACAGAAGCGCCTCAAGAGCGTCCTCTCCGGCGTCGTCAAGGTCGGGGGCCTCCCTCTCTGGCGCCAATTTTTCGAAAATTCCGGGGTTTGGGGGGCTCCCCGAGGGGGTTTTGGCCGCGGGACACGCGGCGATGCGGAACCCCAGTGGTTGGATCTGCGGGCATGTGATTTTTTTTTGGAGGGAGCTGGTCTTGTGGTACGGCTCCCCTCCGTGGTGGGGAATCTAGAGGGGATCAGTGGAGCTCTGATAGTGGCGTTTGGGGATTTTTAGCTTCTTGGAGGGCGTTGCTTTTTTTGGGCGGGTTTGGAATTCTTTTTGGTGTCCTCTGGAGTCCGCCCAGTCTAGGGATCTTGACCCTCGTCAGCGCTTTAATCCTTTCCTTTGGAGGGAACAGTACGCGGATCTGACAAGTTTTGACGGATTTGACCTTCTTTTTCTCCCATTGATGGGGTTTGTAAGCACTGTCCGGCTGCGAGAGGCAGGAAAAAAGTCGTCGTTTTCAGTGCGGAGCCCGGGGCTTCCCATTGCATGATGGGATAGCTGGAGATTTTGAGCAGAAATCTTCATGCAATAATGTGTTTGTTGCGGTGGACATCGGTTCTGATTGTTGTTGTTTCGGTTCTTTGATGATGCAGGAGGAGCCGGGGGAGGGAAAGAAGGATGCAGCGAAAGCGACGGGGAAAGGTAAAGACTTGGAGGGAAGCAAAGCATTAGCGTTGAAGTGGTTCAGGGATTTGAATTTTTCGTTGGTTAACGTTCCTTGCGCTTGTGGGAGCAGGGGACGCTGCGTTGGCTGGCGGGCCCACGGGGACTCCCCTCCCAGACAAAAAGTTGCTACTCTTCATCCTCGATAGGCTCCAGAAGTGAGTGCCCTGGCCCCATCCTGATGTAATTCTCGTCCAATAAGGATTGCTTCGGTTACATGTGCTTACCTGTATACTACCTTCACTGCACTGCTCTTAGGAAGGATACTTATGGAGTTTTCTCAGATCCTGTCGACCCAGAGGAGGTGGGTAATGTAGCTGTAGTTCTGTTGTGTTTTCAGATGAGAGCTCCAATGCTAACGCTGCGTTTTTATGTGTTCTTCTTTCAGCTTCCAGACTACCATGAGATTATTGAGCATCCCATGGACTTCTCAACAATTCGTGAGAAGCTGTTGAATGACTCGTATTCGATCTTGGAGCAGTTTGAGGTATGCTGTTAACGTTTGTTTCACTGGTTCTTTTATTTAGGGTGTGCTGGTGTCTCTATTTTGTGTTATCGGCTTTCATTTGATTCTTTGGCTTAACTAATGTTTTCTACGATCCCCTGTGCTGTACTATCGTTTTTTTCTTATCCACTTTGCTGGCTGTAACTAATCTATTGTAATGAACTAGTGTTTAGATGATACCATTTTACCTGTCTAGCTTTCTTAAATCCCTTGCGTGGAACTTGTTACTGATTGTTGGTACTGTTAACAGAACATGGTAACTGTTTGCTTTCTGTATTTTGATGCACCAGAGAGCATGGTAACTGTTTGCTTTCTGTATTTTGATGCACCAGAAAGAAATTCTTTAGTAACTTGAGATACAATACATCTCAATGTTGTCTTCCCATATTTCTCTCTGTTTTCACTCGGGACCAAAGTGGTTCATACTGTATGAGTTAATGTCCTTAATGGAAGGTACTTCTTGGAATGGCATGCAGAGACTTCCTGGGTTGTTATTAAATAAGGCCTGTTTGCTACCAAGGTTTTTAGATGCCATGGTTTAGGAATGCCAATCTACAATTGCTTGTGACACAAATACCATGGTTTAGAAAACTTTGGTCCGGCCTTCAGTATTCAATACTCCAAAATCAGTGCAGTTTTGGCAATACTATGGTATTCAAAACACTTTTCTGCAAATACCAATAAAAAATCTCTTAAGTGTAAAATACCACAGTATTTCCGAATACTATGGTCTTACACCATTGCTGAGAGAAAAAATTCCATTGAACTTTAAGATTTGACTTATTCCAGATCCGGTACAGTCTTAATCCATCAAACTCCTCTCCAGCTTAATCTATACAGTAATAGTAGTCTAGTTAATAATAACCAGTCTGACCTACATGGTTGGGAGCTGTATTTATTGCTCAGGATTATGTTTTGTTCTAACATAGGCTGGATGCCTAGACTGCCAGAACTTATTGCATATTTTGATTTCATGTATGTACGTTATTGAAATATAGGCTTGAGCAGCTATAGAAATGTTTGCTCTCTTAGCTCCAAGCTTCATCTGTTGGCATAGGTTTGCACTGAATGCTTTGTTGCTTTGTTGATTCCATTTTGTGATGCAGAATATATATTGCATGCTGTGGGTTTTTTTTTCCTTTGGGAATGCCGATTGCACGGGATCTTGCCTTATATTTTAAAATTGATATGTTTAATTTTGCACAGCAACATGGAGAAACTTTCCTACACACTGCATGTTATACCAAAGATTATTTGATTGCAAATTTTGTATCAAATCATAATGATGATAATGGAGTGCTGTGCTTCATTACTGTGGATCTTCTCTCGGTATCTTATATTTTTCTGGTTTACAGGATGACGTATTTCTACTTACATCCAATGCCATGTCTTACAATTCAGAGGACACAATCTACTATCGACAGGTGTGCATGTGCATGTGCTGTTTGTTATTGATTATTATACAACCCAACTTGTGGCATGTGCCGCTGTATTATCTAGGCTATGTATGCTCTCTGGTAGCTCTGTTCTTCAGAATATATGTTCTACTTGAAACTTGTTGTAAAAAACAACAACTTGAAACTTGTTTTGACCCAAGTCACAAAGTTCTTGGTACGATGGGTCGAGTAACGAGGTACGATGGGCGTGGATCGATACTTCTAAGTTCCCGCTTACAGGGGGGCTACATCTTCAGAACAATGGATCAGGACCTGGAATGTTAACCAACCATTTTTTGGACGATAGCTTGGGATGAACTGTCCAGGACGAGGATCGCAATCATAACCTTTTAAACTCCTTATTCATCACTCAATAAATAGTTACATGATGATTATATAGCTATTTACTGACTAAGATAGTTTTATAGATTACATGGACTGAATCTTAGAGGATAATGGGCTTCGGCAGGGTTAGAACCTGGGCGAGAAGCCTATTAGGGTGTGAGACTGACAGACTGAGAGAAGAATGATTCTGTCTTCAACACACGCACCGCATAGGCACATAGGCCAGGGCAGCTTCGCTCACACGTGTCGCCGCCGCCGCCCCCACCAAGCTTTTCCCTCATCATGCTGCCGTTGATGCATGGCCTGAGGTCCAAGACGTGCTGTGCTGCTGCCAACAGGGCGCCACCCCAGTCGACTAGCCACCAGCCATGGCCCTACCATGTCACCTGCTATGGAGCTGCCGTGCTGCCCGTCGAGTCGGTCGACAAGTCCCATGTCGTCCCCATTCCTCGATCGGGATGGCATCTTGGGATGTGGAACGCTGGGTCACAGGGTCCCCAGTAACTTCGGTTCTGACTCTTTCTGGCATGCAGATTCCCTCATATTTTGCACAAAAAAAAAAAAGATGTGCCCCTTTTATTTTATTATTATTTAGCAGTTATAATTGGATACCTCTATGAACAATTTGTACTTAGTTACACAACTAGTTCAACTTATTACTAGCGTAATTATCGCTATATACATATTAACTTGGGTACTGTTTTTAACTAATCAATGATGAAGGTCTACTACCAGATTTCATTGAATGCTAATATCACACAAATTAGACTTCACTTTGGTTTTTTTCCTTGGCATGTCTCCACCAACTCCTTAGATGTATTGTTGCAATGCAAAATACACCCACGCATGTAGTCATCTGTTCCTTTTCCCTTAATTTTTCTGTATTGTGGACAAGTTGCCAATAATGTCTTCTTATCGTCTAGCTGTCTATTTACATGAAGTATTAAATAATCTCCGCAGGCACGATCTATTGAAGCTCTTGCCAAAAAGGATTTTGATAACTTGAGGCAACCTAGCGATGAAGAAGAAGAACCCAAGCCACCAGCTCGAAGAGGCAGGCCACCGAAGAATCCCAAGACAGAGGATGATGTGTCACCAGATCTATCCAAAATGAAAACAAACAAACCTGAAGAGAATGCTGATACGTTAAGAAGAAGGACAACTGGAGACAGAACTCGAACTATAAACACCCCGATGAAAGATTCATCCAGTTATCACAGTATGCTTGGTTCTTTTAGTGCAAAAAGAACAGATAAAATTGGTGATTATTCAGGTTAGTTCTAACTTCTACTTGTAATTGCTCATATGTCCTGTACACTGTTAGACTTTTGTATCGTCTTTTCTTTTAGGTTCATCCAAGTGGGGAAAAAAACCTATTAGTAACTTAGAGGATGACCGCCGGAGTACATATGATCAGCATTACTCACGTAATTGCTCTCTGTTTGCTGCCCTGGATGGTGAGAGGAAACTACTTGTTCCAGTAAGCACATCCTGACCAGATACATTTTATTTACAAGAATTCACAAATTTGAATTTTAGGCTGACTTGTAAAACCTGCCAAATTAGCTATAATTGATTGCAATTACTGCATTAAATGAAATTGTTTCGTTCTAGCTGGACTGGAAGTTGCTATGCTAATATTTCTAGTCTTTTTTGTTTTTTTCGTTCTTATTGTATGATCCAGGTAGGGGTTCAGCAGCAACATGCATATGGTAGGAGCTTGGCACGGTTTGCAGCAAAATTGGGCCCAGTTGGCTGGGATATGGCAGCAAATCGTATCAGAAGGGCACTACCAACTGGGACAAATTTTGGCCCAGGATGGGCTGTAGATGGTGAGCCACCTCAAAACCCTCAATGGCTTCCTGGCGCATCCACCAATCCCTCCTCTGAGTCCACTGCTCCACCCAACCTGCCATCCAATAATGATGTACTCCGCCACAAGTCTGGACTGTCTTCAAATGGGGATGTTACCGGTGTGGATCAACTAACTAGAACCCAAACAGTGGCTTCTACATCAACAAGCTTCGATAAGGGCTCTGAAATTGACGGTAAAATAATCAAGCGTGAGAATGGAGTTAACAAGTCTTGTGGTGGTATGGACAGTACTGGACCAGCACCTCCAGCACAGCACCACAGCCAGAGTCGAGAAATCCACTCTAATATCAATGGCTTCACTGCCATGTCAAATGCCATGAGTCAATTCGCTGGACAAGGGTTATTTGGATCAGGCATTCCCATGACACATGCTCAAGTGCTTGGGATGTTTTCTGGAATGAATGGCAAAGCCAACGGCTATATCCATGGGCATCCACTAACTGCTGATAGTCTTAGAACCACACAGAATGGAGATGTTGGAAAGGCAACTGTGAACCCAGTGCAAGGTGCAGGTCATGATCCAAAGATGGTGAACGATAATAATTCTGCTCACCCTAGCTTAAATGCCAGTGTCCAGCCATCGGGTTCCCCACCTACGGGGAAGCTGGCAAATCCGAAGCATCCTGATCTGGCTTTGCAGCTATGAGCACAGCTGTAGTCATTGACTTAGTTTGCCTTAGTACTGTGACGCGGGAGGCAAGAGGCACGAGTTGAATGCCTGCTTCTCCGGGCCCAGTTCTCAGGCATCTGATAGCCGAAACGCTCTTGTAGCTCACCAAGCGCAACGCAGGAGTGTTGAAGATGTAACGAAAGATTGATGGATTTATCGCCAGATAATAACACAAGCGGTGGTTGCAGGAAGCAGAGCAGCTAGGTCCTCCATCCAATAATTTGACCCCCCAGTGAATGTTGTAAAAGGATAGGGTAGCTTGTACAGATTCTAATCTTATTGGAGATGATAATGTCCCACCAGATGAGGCGGCGCCTGTTGTCCAGTTTGTAACATTATAGTAGCGGAGGAAGTATACAAGCAAAAAAAGGCAGTGAATAATTGTGCCTTTTCCCCCTTGGGCGGAGCCACTCGGTTTCCAAATGTATGGGTGTCCGGTTGGTGATAGGATTTCCAGTGTTTGACTAGCTGAGCAACCTCGGTCAAAGCATACTTGAGCGTGACCTGGTGTGGCGCTAACATCTGTTGGTGTTGCTGTTGTCTTGACCCGTTATGTTTCTTGTTTTTTTTAGGTTTATACTCTGGTCTCTGGCTATGTTAAAAAAAGGCTTTTGCAAAGAATTCAACGTTGTGGTGTCATTTTTGTTACAGCAGAGGCCAGTAGTTGGTTTACCTTATTATATATGTTGGGCATGTTTATATCTATCTGTATGGATGTAGTACTATAGATGAATGGATCTGCACCGACACATCGGCGTGAACCTTGCTCACCTGCGAGTGGCACGGCTAAGGACGGAGTTTATGCCCGCGGCCTTGGTAGCGCCGGACCAGTGCTGTCTGCTGTGCTGGAACTGGTATCTCGCAGGACGCGAGCGAGAAAGAAAGACGGAAGGCCATTGGGCAGCTGCCGGAGCAAAATTAATTTCAGCGCACACCAAATTCACCAGGCAGCAGCCATCATCCGATGCCAAGGCCATTGGCCATTTCCATGGGCGTGCCGACACCCGTGGCCAATGGTGCGCTCGGCACGGGGCAGTAAAAAGGGCACGTGAAGGCGCGACGGCAAGCGTGGGTGGGTGGGTGAACGCCCAGCGCCCCTGCCCTGGACTGATGAATCCCTGAACGCCATCATGTTGGCTCGCTCTACCGTCAGTCATTATTCATTGCCTGGAGTATTTTGCCATGCATGGCCGACGGACGGACGGACGGACAGAGCAGTGGGCAGCGGAGTCGAGTCATCGGCAGTACCCATCACTGCACACCGGGGTTGCCCCCAATTACTCCGTCACAGTGACGCTCCGCTCCGCTCTTCTCTCCTCTGCTCCTACCCCTGCTCCAGTTGCTGCAGTACGTGTTGTAGCAGACTAGCAGTGTACCGCCGCAAGGATGGATCATTGGATCGCAGCGCCGCCGGCCATTCAAGCCCCGTTCGTACGCGCGTCCGCCCTGGGAAAACGCTGTCACTCACGTACCCCCGTATCAGATACTTTTATCTCTGGAAAGCTGTACGTCGTCGCCGGCCACTGAAACTGATCGCTGGTGGTCGTTGCTTCATCTTCGACGGACGGACTCTGTCAAAAGTACGTACTGGTGGCCTGGCTGTTTGCGTAGGCAATCACCCCGGGAATCGGGGCCTCACCAAGTCGTGATTGATTTGATTTGTTTTGTTGGGGTGGGGGCTCTGTGAACCATGGCTTCGACCAAAGCAAGGCTGCCGGTGCCGGCCCTGAGTGAGTGATACTAATAACTGAATTATACTGCGATGCATGCCAAGTGGCTAGCAGCGGAGTGGAGTGGTTCACACTTCACTCGCACTGAGTGAGGGCCGGAGTGGAAGCAGCGTTTTGTCTCGGTCTCGGGTTAGGTGAGGCCATGACCATGAGGTTATTAATTAAGCATGTGCCCTCGCCTCGCTAATTAACCTCTCCTAGGACTAGCCAGGAGGAACCTAGGACGATGCAAATAACGTGACGTGACAGCGACACGCGCGCACGCAAGTGGATGCATGATATAGCTAGCTAGCCCGGCCGGGAATTTGTCGCGCATGCATCCATGTGATACATATTGCATCGTGTATATAACTGTAGAGGTGCTGACGACGGATGGATCCTGTGTGGAGCGCTCCGGTCCTGCGTATTGCGTGTGTAAATGAATTGTGTATTTACTATTTTAACTATTCTTTTTCTATGAACAGAGTCGCTACAGTGTGTAAACAATCTATTTATCCAACCCACTGCAGATAGTCTACCTAACCCATGTCCTATCCCTCGTCCCTTCTCCTGCCCGCCGCCGCATCGCGTTTCGGCGCTAAGCTAGCTCCGTGCACCGCATCTTGACCTGAGCGGTGCGTATGCATGCATGCTGGCGTGCGCCAGCCGGCCGGCCGGGCGGGCTCACGTACAGGTACAGCGTCGTCGTCTCTCGCCGTCTGTGCATGCATGCACTTCCTCCTTTGTCCACACACACGCGCGCACTCAACAACCGCCAAATAATAAACTGATCGAGGACATTTGTCTCCTAATTAAAGCTAGACATGTCCACTCCACACAAGCAGGCAGGCAGTCCAAGCCATGCGTATGGTTTTGAGTCGCATTCGCAACAACAATTTCCATCATCCATCCCGGCCCGTGTCCGCACTGCCAATCATGAGGCCGCGGTTTTCTCATCATAGGAGAAAAAACTGACAATTCATTCCTTCCTGCAAACACTCCATTAATACTCACGACAGATTAAGCAAAGAACTGTCCGTTCCGTTCCGCCCGAGCGGCGCTGGTCCCGAATCCCGATGCAATTATAAGGGAGAGGAGTACGTACGTACCATCACTGGCCACTGCGACCGCATGCACGCATGCAACTTTTCCTGGAGCAGCAGGCACTGCCCTGTCCTTGTGTTGTGCCCTTCCTTCCCTCTCGTCTGCCTGCCTCTCCAACTCGTCTCGTCCGGTCGTCCCCCACCTCCATGGATGGCTCCGTCCTCTATTCCATCGTTCCATGCATCAGACTATGTGCGAGGGATTGTCTATACACTGCAGCGACGATGTATACAGAGAAAGATGTAGTTAGAATAGTGAATACACAATGTATTTATACATCTTAGTGCACATAAGGGACTGTTTGGTTGCCGGGCTAGCTAGGCCACGCCAGGACGTGGCCCATGTTTGGCAAAGGACCCAGCTCCCGTAGCCCGGCTCCGGCTGTCCAAGGAGAGGCCTGCGGGGTGGCTCCAGAAGAACGGCCGAATCGGCCGGTCAATCCTGGCCAGGCCTCACTGTGCCAACGATGGCTCGCGCTGGCTCATCTCCCCGCTCGGCTGCTCCTCTTCCTCTCTCGCCTCGACGCCGCCGCCCCACACCTCGTCGTCATCCCCACCGATTGCAGCGCCGCCGCACCACTCCTCTTCTGCGACGACGACCTCCGCCGCTTTCGCTGCCTCGTGCTCCATCTCCCGAGCTCCGCCGCCCCGACAAGCTTTGTCTCCATCGCCTCCGCCAACCCAGAGCATCTAGCTGCTGGCCTCGCCGCGAGGGTAGGAAGCAGGCCTAGAGGGGAGCGGCAGGTGAGGCGACGACGTCCGTGAGGTCCTCCCTCGGCGGACCTTGCCGTCCTCCACCTTCCCCGACGTCCTCCCATGGCGGATCTCGCTGTCCTCCACGACGGCCGGCAGATCTCATGGCTGTCTCCCCCAACGCCGCGGCCCCGTCGCCGTTCTCCGCTGTCCTCGTCCTCCTCCACGCGGTGGTTGCGACACGGAGCTTGGTGGCCGACAGTCCTCCTCCACGCGGTGGTTGCGACATGGAGCTTGGTGGCCGTGGTGTCGGCTGCCGCGGCCGAGTCTTCATCGTCTCCGGTGTCGACGGTGGCAAGGTGGGAAAGTGTGGGAGGGGACGGTGAGCTACCAAACGGGAGCTAGGTTTGGCCGAGCTATGCAGAGATTGCAACCAAACAGAGCCTATTGGAATACAGTAGCCCATAGTGGCCTGGCCATAGCTGGACTGGCGAGGAGAGAGGGCCAGGCTACAGATGATCGAGCAACAAAACAAACCCATAGTCTCACGCATGCCCCGGGCCCCGGCCGGCCCATGCACGGCGAGCATATACGGTGTATATCCATCCCTACGCGGCTACTCCTTATCTGCTTGCCGGCTGGCTGGCCTCGCCTGCCAACTTGATGATGACGATGAGCTATTGAGCGCTAGGGAGGGGTGACCTCGCTGCACTGCGGCCAAATGATGCGACCACGTTGCAGCGCCATCACTACTGCTTTCTGGTTACTACTCTATCATGATGATGGACTCATGCGTGGAGCCATGGTGATGTGTGTGTCCACTGTCCACTCCACTCTGCATCGCCCGGTTGCCTGCCTGTGGCTTCAGGAGTCAGGACACGATGTACAGGTACGGTGTCACTCTGACTCGTGTCCACAGCTCGCCCTGCATTGCATGCACGCCAGACGGACTACTACCAGACCAGTAGCTGGGATAATACTCCTACTGCAGTAGTAGCATCTACGTCTAATTCGAGCGCCCTGCTGGCCTCGCGCGACCGGGGACTTCTTGTCTGAACTGAACTGATCCAAGTGCCCATTATTGACCAGTAGGCGATCGATTCACAGTTGCAGCAAAACGAAAAGGAAAGTGCAGCACATGCATGCGATGCCTATGGGCTCTGTCTGTGATCGGGCAGCTGGTTACATTTTGCTTATTCAGAGCTTTTTTTTTCTACAACCGGCGGATGTACTTGTTTTGTTGTACACACACTAGAAAATGACCCCGCCAGTTCTCTTCGCGTCCACATGCCGTGTTCTCATAACTGTTTCCACAGAAAATGGGCAGTCATTAGTACGTACTACTCCTATATGTCAGAGTGATCGCATCTGATTCAGCATGATCTTCTGTAGAGTACCTGTAGGATCACGATGTCAGAGGGGTTAATGCCTGCTGATGACGCCAAACTGCAGCAGGAGCCATGCGGGCAGGAGTCGGCAGAGCCCCAATGATGGCGTTGTCTCGAGCTGTAGCGAGCAGTTTGTAGACCCTGAGCTGCATACACATATGATCAGGATCGTTTTTGTTTTGTATCCATCAAAGAAAATAGCAGCAATGCATGCATGCGTTCCAGGGAGCACTTGTCCTGACACGGGCCAGCAGCTGGAGACCACGCTCGAGGATAGTATAATAGAATGGGCATTGGACATTTGGAGAGGGAGTACTGCAAGCATGCCTCGTCAGATGGCACCGACAGTGTCCCCTCCTTATTATTCCCCGGATCCACACTGTCATTGCTAACCATATCCATATGCTTCAGCGGGAAGCATTCAGTTTCCCACGAAAGATGCAATCTGCCGGCGTCGCGATTTTCAAGAAATTCCTTCTTTTTTCAGAAACGAACAGAAAGTACACTGAAATTTTCCAACATTTTGAACCTAGCTGCTTTGGACCATCACCCCATTGGGCCTATTCCCCATGAAGAAACATAAGAGCATATTTCAGAAACTGCATAACTGGGTATTCTGAATTATGGTTAGTGATTCCCAAGGATGCACACCTGCTGATCTGCTGAGTTTCGGACCATGCATGCATCAGCATCTGCATGATTGCTACTGGAACAGCAACGGAGCACGTTTAACTGTTCCCACAATAAAAGAAAAGGACCTGATCGGTAGAGCTTCAACTCCGAATTCTTGGAGCCTATTCTATGAGCCATATATCGCTGTGGACAGATTGTTGTGGGGATTTGGCATTTTTGCTAAGCGATCTTTTTTTAGGAGAACTACAGCGGGGCACGATGCTGGCTTGAACTTCATAGTATAAGACGCGTGGTAAATACGCATATTAATTACTACATTAGAACTTACAAGTTGCCGGTACACCATAGCAGATACAATAAGGGCACCGCACAAGCACAACAGAGATGGCAGAAAACACAGTCCCACACTAGTTCTTGGATTTAAACCACTCTCGAGGCTCTAGTTTATCCTATATGGATCTGAGAGTTGGAACTCTGCTCTGCAGGAGTGCAGGGACATAGCACATTCTCATCCCATACTAGCAGAATTCAACATATTTGCTACAATGAGAAGACGACGAATGAGTCACTCGAAAATTCAGCATGAGAGACTGCAGGCCCGTTCGGGCGATCGATGCAGTATTGCAACGCATTTACGATTCAGCATGACTCCGGGTCGACTGCACAAGCCTCCGTATTGATCCGAACAAACCAGACCAGATTTAATCTGCACTGTGGACGACAGTGCGCTATAGCGTAGCACCGGACGTTTACATTGATGTGGCAATTGCTGCTCAAGCAGTCCCTCTCCAGATTCACCTCCCCTAGTTATTCAACGGTGATCGATATGATAAATCTAAGGTTAAATCAGAACTAAACAATCTCTCCCATTGTGGAGATCCACAAAATGGGGGTAATTTTGTTTTTTGAAAAATTTGCTGGGACGGGACGACATGTGAGTCCGGCCGTACAATTTCGTCGTCTCCCTCCCTCCCTCTCACATGGCAGTTCTGCTGTTTTTATTTTCCCTTTTGACACCCATGGCCATGCGGGCCACGGCGGTCCGGCGAACGAATGGCGACTCCAATTTCGTCAGTACCTCGCCGTGCATGCGCTGGAAGCAAAAGGGGCGTCAGATATCTTGTGCTCCTCCAGATCTACCGGTGCGCAAAGAGGCGATGAATGCAACGATTGTAGCACGCGGGACAAGCCAAAGAAATCACTTTCTCACACAGTCGCCCTCTTCCCCCAGCTCGCGGGAAAAGGCAGGACACGGAAAGCAGCCAAGAACCCTCGGGACAAGGGACAAGAGAATGGGCCGCCGGCGTCAGAACAGAACCCACCCACACGCCCAGCGGCAGCCCCCTCCTCCATCCGGTTCAGGTTTCCCGTTCCCCTAGAAACTGACTGCCCTCCGCCAAAAGGCGTAGATAATCGTGGTTGGAACCGAAAGAGGCAAGAAATTAATCTGATAACGCCCTATGGTTTTGGGTTAATCTTGGTTCCCGATTCAGTTTGGGGTAGGGCCGGGGCAAATGCGGGGGCCTCCCCTCCTTCCCGTTCCCACGGGGCATGGCGTCCAGCTCCCACTATGATTTCTTGCCAAATCCCACGCGCCATCGCCTCTTATAAGCAAGCAATCCACCCCCCCCCCCCCCCCTCTGGTCGATTTGCTAGCGGCCGATTATCGACGATAATTGTCGATATCCCAAACCACCCAAAACTGTGCGTGTTTCCTTTCCTGCCCGGTTTGGGCGTGCATTAATAGCCGCTTCCTTGTGATAGTCCTTTCCCTCCCTCCGGCCTCCACCCCTCCCTTCCTCTCGCTCGTCTTGGGAGTGGCAGTCTGGGTGGAGCGGCAACAACAGTTCGTCGTTCGTCCAGCGCCGTTCTGACTGATGGGTTGCTTCGGGTGCTTCGCACCGGAGGCGGACGAGGACCTCAAGCCCTCCAAGCCCGACGATTCATCAGGTCCATTCTCGATTCCCATCCGCAGCGTGTTCAGTTGGGTCGTTTCATGCTTGGATTGCGGCCTGACTTTTTGCTGGGAACTGATGACAGGGGCGGATGCGAGGAGGAAGGTGGCGCCGGATGTGGCAAACGGATACGCGCACAGCTTCACCTTCAAGGATCTGTCTGTGGCTACCGGTTACTTCAACGACGCCAATTTCATCGGAGAAGGGGGGTTTGGGAAGGTGTACAAGGGCAAGATCAGTGGACAGGTGAGCAAAAACTTCATCTTGACAGTTTTTTGTGGTAAAAAAAGATTATTTTTTCCTAATATGTTTTCTTCCTGTGACGTGCAGATGGTGGCAGTGAAGCAGCTCGCTCGAGATGGTGTGCAGGGGAGGAACGAGTTCTTGGTGGAGGTGCTCATGCTGACAGTGCTCAGCCATCCCAATCTTGTCAGCTTGGTCGGGTTCTGCGCGCAGGGGGACGAGAGGCTGCTCGTCTACGAGTACATGCCGTTCGGCAGCCTGGAGAGCCATTTGTTTGGTAACTTGTCCTCAAACTTTCTGTGCTTCTTGTTTGTTCTAGCTAATGGTAATGAGTGCAGGGTATACCTTCTCCAGTTCGTATGTTCAGGGTTCTGACTGTTTTTATTACAAAGACGAATCGAAGTGTTTGGCTATTTTTTTCCGTTTGCATTTCTGATAGTTCTCTGCTTTTGATCCATTGTATGCTTTAGATACAAAGCTGCTCTTGTATTTTATAGTCTGGTATTCCTTCATTTGGGTAATGTGCTTTGGAGCATTTCTTCTTTTGTTAAGCAGTAAAGAAGTGTTTCAAGGGGAAATGGTCACAGGAGCAACAAATTAAAGAAAGCAGTAACTCAATGCGAAATAGCACCAACTCAAAGATTAAAAATCAACACCCTTATATGTTTTTCTTTTTCGGTTCAACAATTCCATGATACTCTTAGCTTTTTATTTGCCACCTAAAAACTTTCTCAGATGATGTTTTAACTTATCTCTGGTAGGAAAACTTCACTGAGACCTGTTTTATGTGCTCTGCCTGTTCAGTTTGTGTTCACTCTCAACTTCTCAAGTCTTAGAAGACATTGTTTTATTTCTAGCCTGGAAATCTAATCAAAATGCAACCAGTTTCATAATGAAATATATATTGTAACACCATTTCTTCCACTTTACTGTTTGCTAGTGTTTCAAAAAGCGCTAGGCGCTAGGCATAATGGTTTTGCGCCCATTGACTTGGTGTGTCTTTGTGTCTCCTAGTTGTTTCTAGGTGTTTGTACTTTATGTGGACGATTAGAATAGTGACACGCTAAATAAAGGTAATTCAACTCGCCAGAACAAAAAAAAAAAATATTATCATTCAGTAATGATTCGTATGATTGGATTTCATCTTTCTCCATCTCTAATTAGTTCCATTTCATGCACACGTAAAGTCCAAAACATCTGTTCAGGGAAACAAAAATATACGGGTACAAAACGCCTATGTGCTTTTTTAAACAGAGCTACATGGTAATGTAATCTAGGCAAAGAGCCAACGATTGTGTCAGTAACCACAAAATAACCTAAAAATACCAATCTGTTCCAGCAATGCTCTAGCCCAGTCTCTGAAAAACAAAGAGAAATGAGGTTTCACCAGTCTGCTCTTTTGTTTCTATAGCATTCTTTATCTCAATCCAGGATGTCTTTTTGGCTCCTTGAATAAGATTTTCTTCTGTACCAGAATCATGAAGAGGAATTGAGTCTTCTATTAAATCTGTCAACCACTGCTGTTAGCCCCTTCCTTTTTTAGAGAGGCTCCTATTTCCCTTCACATCCATATATTTTAGGACTTTTTAGGTCAATGAAAGCTTTATTGAACTCAAGTAAAATATTGAGTTGATACAATTGGCTTGGGATCACTTCCGATCTCTGCATAATAAAGATGCACACGACCTGAAAAAGTAACTAGAAAACAACGGGCATACACTAAAGGCCCTCAATCTGAATATAGGATTGTCACCCATGTGCCCAGGTAAAACAAACTTGGATTATTTGAGCACTTGAACTGCAACTGTATTTTTTTATATCTCCTGCGACGTATAAATCTATGCTTCCTTTCATGATGCCTCTTCTGTTGGTTTGCATCTCTTTTTTCTTAGAAGCAACCAATGTATTTTGCTAGCTGTCAAAACTCAAAATCATGGATGAGAATGCTGCTTGTTTTTTGTGTTATTGTTTATGTTGCAAGCTGTCCAATCAGTGGCCATTTTCTCTTGAAGTGTGTTATGGTAGTGGGACCAGCCAGTCAGAAAAATTTGTTGTTTACTGCTGTTTGTCTATGTCTTACCATTTACAAAGCCGGGGTAATCTCTAGCCTGAAGTGTGGTTCATTTATCTATTTTACTAAGTGAAGAACTATACAAACTTCATAATTTGAGCAATGTTGTTTGATAGTTGTTTAGGTAAACCAGAGAACCACCCATTGTGCAGCACTATTGATTCCAGCAGCCAACGCAAACAATTATAATAATTGTTCAAACTTTCCAAAAAAAAAATGTTTCATCTTACAGTGAGACCTGGAAAACCTTCTTAATTCTAACAGACTGCCAAAATTGTTCAGCCACATAATACCTAAGGCTAGCCAAATTGTCCCCACAGAGAATTATTGAAGTCCTGAGGTTCTCATGGCTTGTCTCATGCGCATGAACATGACATGTTCTTCCTGATGATAGCAGTGCTAGGCATGGGCATCATGTGAACCCTCAATTCCCTTTGTACCTTTTTTTATATGAGTATCTTGGAGCTTTGTATAGCCCATTGTGCTTTTCTATTGATGTGCTTATGGATTGCGGGTGCTGTTGCTTACTAGAAATTCTGAAGTTGCTGATAATGATAACTCATGATCCATTTAAAATTTCCATTGGTGCCATCGAAAGTTTACATTCAACATTTTGCTTTTGTTATTCATTCCATTCACAGAGGTTTCTTTTCACCTTTGAATAGATGTGCCTCTTGGCAAGAATCCACTTGACTGGAATACACGTGTGAGGATAGCTGTTGGAGTAGCAGAAGGGCTCTCTTACCTGCACAATGTAGCGGATCCACCTGTCATTTACCGTGACATGAAAGCTGCTAATATTCTGCTGGGTGAGGACTTCAGCCCGAAGCTCTCTGACTTTGGACTTGCTAAAGTTGGACCCGTTGGTGACAGAACTCATGTCTCCACAAGAGTTATGGGTACCTATGGCTACTGTGCTCCTGACTATGTCCAGAGTGGTAAACTTACCATTAAGTCCGACATATACAGTTTAGGCGTTCTTCTGTTGGAATTGATCACGGGAAGGAGGATTTATGATGCTTCAAGGCCCAAACCAGAGCAGAATTTGTTGACATGGGTAAGTGCCTTAAATATCATAGGAGTTCAAAAAATTTTGATTTACACAGCGCCTTATCGTTCTCTCTGAACATTGCAGTCAAGGCCATTTCTTCATGACAAGAGGAAGTTCTACCGGCTCGCTGATCCGGCTCTGCTGGGCTGCTACCCGCCATCGGCGCTGAACCAGCTGGTTGTGATCAGCATTATGTGCCTCCAAGACCAGCCCCATGTCCGCCCAATCGTCGCTGACGTTGTGATAGGCCTGAAGCACATTGCAAGCCAGCCATACGCCCCTGAACGCACTCCGGCATCTATGAGCTCCCCTGCGAACAGCGGGTCGCCACAGCTTGTCAGGACTCCATCCAGAAAGAGAGGTGGTAGAAGGAGCGCACAGTACGCGTAGCCTAGACTGCATGCACGCCTCGAAGAACAGCCGGATACAATAGTCAAACGAGAACCGCCAGGGTTGGGTTGCTGAAGCTGAAGCCGTCAAATTCCATGTAGTGGGAGCCTTTTTGATTGAAGAAGTGGTCTTGAGGTAGTACCTGCTTGACACTAGTTCTAGTGAGGCCGACGGTAGGAGATGAATTTGACCAATGCCTGTTGCTCTTTCCATGTGCGCTCTATTGCTTTCAGTTTTTTTTTTTGAATTCTGTAGCCAGTGTACATAGGACCATCGGTGCCCTGTGTTAGGGAAAAAAAAAAAAAGAATATGCATCCGTCCGGGTGGAGAAGGGGAGCAGTGCGGTCCATATTGGACTTTGGGATGCCTATCAAGTTGTCAGTAAGTACAGATTTGCCATGGTTTTGTGCATGTTGGGTGTATGTAGGCTGTAGCTGTAATAAAGTAATCCAAAATGGCTTAGTTGAAGAGGAGGCAGAAAAATATATCCATTATCCAACACCTTTGAGCGTTCAGTGCATCATGGTCCCGCCCGGTAACGTGGAACGCTTCAAATCATTGTGGCCGCGTGGTCTCTGGCCCCGGCGATGATGGTCCAGGGCTCCAGGCCACGGAGCGTCGGCCTTGACGTGGCGGAAGGCCGAGCCGGCGATTTGGTCCACCGAGCGCCGCCACGTCATGGGATGCGTGGCCGCCGACGATGTGCCCCCTATAGCTCGCGGTTTTGACACCGTCGACGTACGACCAAGAAGAAGCACACTTTTCCGTCCGGCCCTGTCTGTGGCTTGCTGCTTTGGACGAAACGATGCTAAAACGGACATGGACAGCGACGGCCGGGCAGTTGCGCGGAGCGAGGAGACACGCTCAACGGCCTACCGAACCGGGCGTTCCAGGGCCGGGGCTTGGCCGTGCAGAAAGCGACGGTGGCCACGGCACACGATCTGCTCGGGCCGCGTTGCCGGCCGGCTTCAGAGAAGGAGCGCTGGCGTCAGTGCGCGCGGCGGGAGGGGATTCCGGGAAGCGGAGGAGCAGCTGCCCTGAAAGTGCCAGCCTTCCGTTCCGTCGCCGGCGTTTCCGCCTCGTCACTTTTCTCCCAAAAAGTCTGCATCTGGCGGTAGTCCAAGGCGCCAGGAGCGTCCACCGCTACCTACCAACCAGGATGCTCAGCGCAGGTTTGTTCCACTGACAGCCGGGCCCCTCCAGCTTTGCAAATTCTACAGCGCGAGCCCAGGACCAAGTCCCGGAGCCCCGGAGTCAAGACCGAGTGCAGTTCACACTGCTGTGCTGCTGCCCATGGACATGGACATGGAGCGAGTCCGAGTCCCAGCTCTGTAGACCAAGCCCACGCCAAGACCATACCAGCTGAGAGAGCGAGCGAGCGAGCGCATGTCGTCCGTCTACGCCCCAATTCACTTGGCGCCATCTCGTCTCCTTCCTCGTCTGGGATATCCATGCGTCCTTTCCTTTCCTTCCCCCACCGCGCTGTCCACGTCCCATCTCGTCTCCTCCTCAAGTCATCTCCATTCTCCTGATTGGTAGTAGCGAGAGTAGTGCATCATCCATGAAGTAGAGCACGCACGCGCAGCTAAGCACCACAAAACCGCACGCGCGCTTGCTTGCGAGGAGGAACAGACGCCGCCGGCAGCCACCAATCGGCCTATCAATCGGTACGCCATCCCATGGGGAACTGCTGCGGCTCCCCTGACGCCGCCACCGCCGTGGCGAAACCGCCGAGTCCTCCTATCAAAGGTTCGCCTCTGCCTCGCTCATCGTGCTGTGCTGCGATAGCACCGGTTCAGTCGACCACGCCCCGTGAGCACGCGTGGCCGACGCATGGTTCCGTCCGATCGTACGTGCTGGGGACTGACTGATGATGCGTGCGTGCGTGCGTGTGCAGGGCCGCCGGCGTGGCCGAAGCCGAGCGACGGCGGCGGGGCGCCGGCGCCGGAGAAGGGAGCAGCTGGAGGTGGTCCGCGGCCGGCCGCGGGGCCCGGACGGGTGCTGGAGGCCCCGAGGCTCAGGGAGTTCACGCTCGCGGAGCTGCGCGCGGCCACGCGCGGGTTCAAGCCGGAGATGGTTCTCGGGGAGGGCGGCTTCGGCAGGGTCTACAAGGGATGGGTGGACGAGCGCACGCTCAACCCGGCCAAGAGCAGCACAGGCGTCATCGTCGCCGTCAAGAAGCTCAACCCGGAGAGCGTCCAGGGACTGCAGGAATGGCAGGTGAGCGATCCACCCATTCGCCAATCTGTCCAGCTGCTGCAGTGCTGCTGGCATATGTGATATGTCTTGAGATCACCAGGATCAACCTGCTGCATCATTTCATCTCTGGATGTTTCTGTGCTGAAAAGCATGAATCCTTTTCCCCCGTCTTTGAATCTGCATCATTTCTTATGTGACATTTGTGGAATTGTGGTTCAGTTTGGCAAGCCTTCACGAAACACTGTACAGGTCAACGGTTCTAGTAGTATTTTTTCCTTGCACTGCACCTGCCCCATGAAGTTCCATTTTTCTACTCCTCTTGGTTTCCTCGCTAGATAGATAGGGACTCCCAAATCTATATATCATCATGTCGTCGTTAACGCATTGCATTTGTACGTATATATCTTTGCAATGATTAACACATTAGAGAGAACATGCTGCGCCAATCCATGTGCTAATGCAGTGTCAACGTGACCCGTTGCTTGTCTGATTGGAGGCATGGATTATTTAGTCCTCGTATCCATGTTCATCCACGCCGTACTAATTAATCTATGATTACTCGCGAGTTCATCTGCGTGTTGATTCATCATTCATCCAAGTGGCGTCTCTCATGTGTGCATTCCTTGTTTCTCAAGTGCAGTCGGAGGTCAACTTCTTGGGCAAACTGTCGCATCCCAACCTGGTGAAGCTGCTGGGCTACTGCGGCGAGGACAGGGAGCTGCTCCTGGTCTACGAGTTCATGTCCAAGGGCAGCCTGGAAAACCATCTCTTCAGGAGTAAGCATGCCGTGTCTTCCACCTCTACCAGCATTGGCATTTTACTTTCCAGCGAGTCCAGATTGACAAAACCTTGTCCATTCAGTTTAGCTTCCACACGATTGTCAAAACCAGGCAGCGTTCCCCGGTCACCGATCACCTACCTACCCTAGTTATGGCATTTTGTTTGAAAATGCATGCCTGAATTTTTGTCTGGATGTCAACAAGGCACCTAGAAGCCTAATCTGAAATCTCTTGGCCCAGCTCTAGAAACCTAATCTGACTTTTGGATACACAATAGGCTGCTAGCAGCTGCATCACACACATGCTGATCTGAAAGTTTGACTAGTTTGAACTGGTCGACTGTAGCTGTACTACAATTGCATGTCATGCAAGATGTTCATCGGCAGATTATTGTAGGTTTTCAGCTACGGTATGTGGTGCACACTGTACCAGAGATTGTTTAGTCATCGCTGACTTGTGGGAGCCGAAATCTTTGAGCAGGGGGTGGAAACTTTGAGGCGCTGTCATGGAACCGAAGGCTCAAGATCGCCATTGGCGCGGCACGAGGCCTCGCCTTCCTGCACTCTTCGGAGAAGCAGGTCATCTACCGGGACTTCAAGGCGTCCAACATCCTCCTCGACTCGGTAAGTGCACCGATCCTTCCTAGTCTCTCTCAGCTCACTTCTGCTGCAGTGCAGAAGCTGATCGCTGACACGCGCGTATCTATCTCCAGGATTTCACGGCAAAGCTGTCGGACTTCGGGCTCGCCAAGAACGGACCCTCCGCCGGGAAGTCGCATGTCACCACCCGGATCATCGGCACCTATGGCTACGCCGCGCCGGAGTACGTCGCCACCGGTAGGTTCGCACGTCGTCGTCGGTCGGCAATGTCACGGCCGGCCTGGGCGCTCACATTGACGTCTCGTCGTCTCGCTGATCATGTCGATACGCAGGCCACCTGTACGTGAAGAGCGACGTGTACGGCTTCGGCGTGGTGCTGCTGGAGCTCCTGACGGGGCTGCGCGCGCACGACCTGAACCGGCCAAGCCACCAGTCGAACCTGGTGGAGTGGGCGAAACCCTACCTCTCCGGCTCCGGGAAGCTCAAGAACCTCATGGACCAGCGGATCGACGGGCAGTACCAGACCAAGGCCGCGCTCCGGGCGGCCAGGCTCGCGAGCAAGTGCCTGACCGGCGACCCCAAGAGCCGCCCGTCTATGGACGACGTCGTCGCCGCCCTCGAGGAGGTCGAGGAACTGCAGCAGGCGGCACCGGGGTCCAGGGGCCACCGGGACCTGCCGCCGCGGCCCGGGGCGCGCCGGTCGCCGTATCATGGCTCTTCGAGGCCGTGTTGATGCATCATGATTGCTTGAGCATGCTAGCTGCTGATTAATAACACTTGCTTGCATTCAGCTTCATTCAACTAGCTAGTCGCCACAGATCGAGTTCATTCTTACTCGATCAACCCCTCATTTGCTTGGTGACCACAATGATCACAGTGTACATGTAGATTATGAGTTCTGAAACAAATATACTTGTAGCAAACTCGAGGACAGAATGCACAAAAAGGCTACCTCAAAATGTGAGCATTCCAGTACTGATCTGAACGAAGAAAAAAAAAAAAGAAGGAAGAGAAGAAAAACCATAGTGCTTCAATGTCTTCTAGGAGACTTAGAAAAGTCTCTTGCCTTCTAGATGTCGAATTATTCAGAACATTCAAAACTAACATCCCTTCTGAAAAGGATGGTATGAGAGAATATGAAAACCTATAAAATGTTGGACTTGCATAAATCTGATGCTAACATTGACCTTGAACCAGCAAATTGGCATTTTTGACAGGAGATGAGCTTGATGGCTTCGTTTTGTTGCCCTGTAACCACTCCAGGTGCTCTGTGCTCACAATACCTTCTGCTCTGGGATTTGGGGATCGAAGAAAAAGCAACATTAGATTACATCGGAGCTGCAGGGGAATTTGTAGAATGAAAGGAAATAAATAATTGCTGAAAGAACTAATTTCATTGGTACTTACACTGGTGTCCTGATGAGAAGACATTTCACCATGACCACTGAACCAACGCACGACGGCATGGGCATACTTCTGTTGATCCCACAGCTTGTAATGGTTGGCAAGTTATTACACGTCTAATATTGAAGCAGATACACAACTGTGATGTAACTCGGTTATGACTGCTTAACCTAATCCAAAGCTTCATATCGACAAATTCCTACTGGTTCCACCTGTGGCCTACAATGCTGTACACTAGTTTTGTTTAGATGCAACGAACTAACTCTACTGTTGAAACTGAACTAGAAGTACAAGTCCCATCTAGGATGAGTTGTCTCCTCAAACCAAACGTCCCCCTTAGATCTCCTGCCTTCTAACTGTTGGAGTATTCTCAGGATACCCAAAGGCACCATGGATGATGCAAGAACATGAAAAACTACTTGATGTCTGACTTGCATACAAGATTTGATGCTAAAATTGGCCTTGAACCAACAAAATTGCATTTTGACAGGAGATGAACTTGATGGGTTCGTATCGTTGCCTTGTCATCACTCCAGGTGCTCTCTGCCCAATAGCTTTTTTGCTCTGGGATATGGGGATAAAAGCAGCGTTAGTTTGCAGTGAAACTACAGGGAAATCTAAAAAAATGAGGGAACAATAAATGCTAAAAGAATTGTTTCATGGGTACTTAGTTACTTACACTGGTGAGGATACATTTCATCATGGCCAATAAACCCACACATGATGGCTTCGGTTCTGTTAGACTCCACAGCTTGTAATGTTTGGGGAGTTTTTAAATGCCGAACCAGGCAAATACATCAGAATTTTGCAACAGATCCAGCGGTCCAGCCCCAAAAGAACTTGCAGCTGTGATGTACCTTGGTCATGAGTGCTTAACCTAATCCAAAACTTCTTATCAACAAATTCCTGCTGCGCTTCCAGAACTACAGTACAATGCTGTACACTAGTTTGTTACATGCAACGAACTATCTTTACTGTTAAAAACCACACTAGGAGTACAAAGTCACATCTTCTGTTATCACAAACAAATCACTTAATCCTATGCGCTGACAGGGAACATCAACAATCACTTCCTTTTCAACCACCAAGCAGCAACAGACAGAATTCACTGGGCACTTGGCCATTGGACAATAACACAGGTATAGCTATTTACAGATGCTGCCTTTGCCTATGATCATCACTTAAACCTGAGCGCAATGTCAACACACTCTTTACTTCAAAGAGAAATGGGACCATGGGATGCTGTGTTCTGCATCATGATGGGCTTTGTGCCATTGTCAGGACAAAACAGTTCGACCAAAGGAAGGACCTAGCACTGGCGGGCCACTAGAATTTACCAAGATCCTTACTGTCTGGGCACTCGATGATTTGTACACATCAATACACTCGAGCAGGTCTGCATCGCATGTTAAAAGAACCCACTCAGATTCATCATCCAAGTACTTTAGGTCCACATACATCTCCTGAGCAATGCTGAACCGCTTTAAAATTTCTTCTTTTAGCTTTTCAAATCCCCAACTAGGCTGAAGTCGGAATACACATCTTTCTTCGCCATACATGGCTTTTATTTTGAGAGAATCAGTCTTAGACTTTTGCATACCTGCCGCATTTTCCACTGGTTTTTGTTCACTTAAGAGCATTTGACTCTGAGACCTAGGCAGGGTGACAGGTCTTTCTTCAGCAAACATCTGCAGTTCCACATGGCTCGCAGCTTTCAGTAGTGTGGAGCTCTGATTCTCCTCCATGCAAACTTCTTCCTTCACTGCAAGATGAGGAGAACTGCCACACTGTTGTGCTTTTGAACCACTGGAACAGCCATGGCTGGAATTTGAGCTTTGGCTGCAAGTGGGGGAGAGGGAATTAGAACCAGAAGTATGCGAAGTGAATCTGCCCTCACACTGCCGATCAGGAACCGAAGGTTCCAAGTGACCTTTTTGCTCAGACAATGGATAGGTGGAATCCCCCTCTAAAACTCTTTCTGACCATGTGGTCTTGGTAAAGTTTTCATAGAGCGAACTTAGCTGAACAGTTCCTTCACCACCATGAACTGAATCAATCACCATTTGCAGCTTCTTCAGTGAGTGTCCAACTTTCTTAATCTTCCGTGATGGCCAACGGTTAATTCCATGCTGCCTGCATATTCTCTTCAGTGTAGTGGGGCAAACTGAAACAAATGATTTAAATAGTTAAATGCCGGCACACATTGACCAATCTGCCTTTCTTCTGGGATTGTTGCAAAGAATAATGAAATTTAAATGAAACAATGAATCTGATTGTAAGTGTCCCTCCAGACTGTACACTTAACGCATCTATTTTACATCCTGGCACTCGGCTAACAAGATTACATGGATTGTTTCAGGAATAATGATGATAAGAAAAATCCATTTACACTTAAGTTATGGAAGTAAAGTTATGGGTACTGGAATATTATTAAAATTCAGGAAGTTATGAAAATTCGGGAAGGCCGTCTACATGCTACTGAATATTATTAAAACAGAGAAAGTTGCTTAAACAAGAGGAATAGAACAGAACGGTAGAGGTCTGTGAGTCAGAAGTTACCTCCTAAATTCTTTGCAGCTTCTTTCAGGCTGCCCGCAAAATGCTTGCGGAGCTCTTCCAGGTTAACGGTTTTCTCCATCTTAGTCCGTCTCCTCTCTACTGTTTTATCCAAGTTCGAAGAGCTTGGATCTCTGGGACAAGTTACCTCCTTGATCTCGTATTCTTCATGCTCAAACCCTGAAAAGATGCTACCTTCAGCTTCAGGCCCCAGCACAGATGAGGTATGCCAACCAGGTGTAACACTGAACCCTTCATCCTCTTGCTTGCTGAATCCAAATGGCAGGTCACTAACCGTTTCTTTCACTCCCTTATTTTGAGCACACACAAGGCTTGCTACCCACGAGGATTCCTCAGAAGTTTCCGGCAATGTTGTCCTTGAAGGAGCATCGATGCCACTACAAACCTCATCTAGGTTTTCATGCATAGTCCTGGTATATTCTGGTGGAGTTAGTGCACTTGTTTCAAGTGATCCTTCATCCACCAGCTCTTTCAAGCTGACAACTCGTAGCGTATAGCAGGTTTGCTGAATTGTAATGGACAAAGAATTAAGCATGGCTCTTTGCTCTTCGCTCTCTACACAGTCCACTGGCAGGAAGAATTCCAAGACATAGTCAAGGCTTCCAGTCCTGGTACTCCGCAATCGGATGGCCACTGCAGCCCTTAAGCTGAAAAGCTTTGCATGATGGGAGAGAGGGTATTGGACCTTGCTGTAGGAGGCAATGTTTGGGGAGAAACATGGCTCGTTCGTTCCAAATGCCCCGCCAACAACACCCTCACCTCTGAACAGATGGTGCTCAGAGCAAGCTTCGTGAAAGCCCTTTACTTTCAGGTCACGGACATAGCACGCCTCATCCACAGTAGACACACAGTACTTGATCTTTTCATCGGTGTGTCGGCTTCCCCTCTTTGCCTGGCAGACGCACGGTATCCATGTCTGGGCTAGCGGCAGTTTGTGCGTCTCACAAACAGTTCTGAGGACGTCCATGATCTCCGGTACAACCGCACGGTAAGAGGTATCGGTCACCTAAAACAAGGAGTAAGCCACATCGATCTGTCACTGATAACAACAGCTCGGCATACCACTATGATCTTGATATCATTCAGCTTACCTTTGCACGGGGATCGCTTGAGACATCAGAGCTTCTGAGATCAACCTCCTGCGCATTTGAGGAAACACAAACAATATTACTGAGACAAGAGCATCACCAAATGAAGGGAGGTGAAAAAGACTGATTACTTTCGGGGATTGGCGTGCCCGGTAGTTATCACGTCTGGCATTTCACCTACCGCACACAGCCTGCAGAGCAGTCGCGATTGGGTGGATCAAAACGGAGGAGACGAGGAGGAGGCAGCGGGCAATCCTACCTTGAGAGCGCTGCAGATGTTCTCGATCTCGGCATTGTAGTTGATCTTCTCCGTGGTCATGACGAGCTCGACGACGCCGAGGCACGCCCGGGTGCGGGGCTCGAAGACGGGGAGCGCGACGCTGCCGCGGATGTCGAAGTAGCGCGCGTGGCTGACGCGCGGGTACTCCTCGGTGGAGAAGTAGCGGACGTCGGGCGTCCACTCGGGGACGCGGCCGACGAAGACGCGGCCGGGCAGCCCCAGGCCGGCGCGCGCGGTCTCGTCGGCGGAGAACTGGTACTTCATGGACACCGTCCGGTAGCTGGCGAGGCGCTCGTTGCGGCAGTCCATCCAGAAGGGCTGGCCGCAGGTGGTGAGCACCTGGCGGTCGCCGATGAGCATGGGCACCCAGACCTGCGCCAGCAGCTCCCCGGGCTGCGTCTGCGACAGCGACGCGATGCGCTCCAGCGCGCGCCGCAGCCGCTCCTTCACCGTGGCCTCGACCTCCGGCCCGGGCTGGAAAACCCAGGGCGCCTGGGCGCGGTCGAGCCTCTCCGCCGCGTCGCCGTCCCCGGGCGGCGGCGGCGCGGGCGTGTTGGCCGTGGTGATGGTGCTGCACATGTCGAACAGCGGCGAGAAGCAGGCCCCCGGCGGGGACGCGGCGGCGGCCCCGGGCTGGGAGAAATCGGAGAAATCGAACCCGGGCGCCGCCATGAACAGCTCCTCCATGAGATCCAGGTCGCCCACCGCGACGTCCTCCATGAGGCCGCAGGTCAGCAACCCGTCGTCGTCGCTCTTCGCCGCCTGCTCCATGCCCGCCGGACAAGACATCCAATCCGCAACCACCAGCTCACCGCCGACTGGACTTCAGATTCTCCGCATGCCAGTCGGGTCGGGGGAAAGGATAAAGGAGCACTCAGATGCGAGGACAGCCCAGACCCAGAGCCGGCGGCGCAGCGAAGCGAAGCGAAGAAACCCGGGCCACGAACCGAGAGAAGCCTGGATTAACTGGGCACCGGGAAGGAGAAAAAAAAAAAACAGAAACGATAATATTTTCCGTCAAATACTCCAAGGAATCGAGCACGCAAACGCAAGAGGCGATCTGTTGGGGTTGGGGCGCATGGCTGCCACGGCAGAAACCACTAGTCCGCCACGCTCGCACCACACAAGGCGAGGCGAGTCGGGGACTGGGGGAGGCCGCAGGCGCACAGCTTATAGCTTACGGACGAAACATCCCCATCGCGGAAAGGGAGCAAGGCGCCGAGCCGGGACACACATCGCCATCACGGCCGCAGTGGGGAAAGAAAAGTGGTGGTAGCGGCCACGGCATGCTATGCTATGCCACACGACCATCCATCTTTCAGGGGCGGGGCGGCGGCGGCCGCAGCTTGACCATCCCTTCCCACCAGAGAATGCAAGGAAGAACAAGGAAGGAGGAGAGGACATGGAGGAGATTGGGAAAAAAAGAAGAAGAAGAGGTTTCGACTGCATCAGACGCCATGAACAAACCAACCCACCTCAGTGGCAGTGGCAGGCACGCCGATCTGTCGTCGCAGCAGCAGTGCGCCAATAGAACAGTAGATGCAGCAAGCAGGCTGCTCTTGCCTTCGCGATTCGTTTCCTTCTAGTATTTGACCGATCTCACAGAGCTGACGGTGGAGGAGCGATTCTGTCCATGGCGGGTACTACGGTGGATCAGATGGATTCTGCTGAAAGCCAGGGCCGGGGGTGGTGGAATCGTACTACTTCTTGTGTAGTGCAATCACAGGCGTCCTCTCCTCTCCTCGGAGTGCGCCCTCTCTTTCTGCATCTTTGTTTGTGCCGCCGCACGACGACGACGGAATCAGCAGCACGCACCATCCCCCGGTGGGGACCACGGTGGCGAATTGGCGGGTGGGGTGGGGGCCGGAGGAGGTCAACCGCTTCACGTGGGCCCGCGGAGGGGCAGCGCCGGGATTTCCCTTCGCCAGGATGACGTGGTCAGGCTATCCACATGGTTTTTGAGGAATCCTCGAAACACTGTTTTGTACTGTTTGACATAAATGTTGCACCGTAAATAGAGAAGGAGATAGTTAAAATAATGATAGGGAATGGGATCTGAGGAGATACCCTCAGGAAAATATGCCACATTGCGGCGCGTGGGCCCAAGCGCCGTCGTCGTGCGGTTCTGCTTCTGCAGGCGTCGTGGCCGCGCCGCATCGTTCGGCCTGGCTCTAGTTCGGGGTAGCCTTTGGGATGGGACCTGCCCTGAGGTATCTCCATGATAAATTCTATATGTCCTTGCAAAATTATATTTATAGAGAAATATTTTTTTAAAACAAATCTATATACATGACCTTTAAATTCTTTAAACTAAATAATTTAAAATTATCTATAGTCAAAATTTAAAATATTGACTCAAACGTTGTCTAATATATCGAGTTTTCAGAGTCGGTGGGAGTAATTCATTTTGGAGAACCGCTATGTGAAATTTAGATTTAGCTTGGAAACTGCTCTACAAATACTGCCAAATAAACTCTTATTATTCGGTAGGAGTATTAAATTCACCCCTCCCCATCTTTTCAATTGGAGTACTATAGAACGTACGTTCGATGATCTAAGCAGGCAGAAACGGCTCAGGACCTCTTAACTTGCAAAATATCTTCTTTCAGCTGGGACAATGTTGATGAAGACGCTATTTTTCTTTTCGGTGAATCTTTCGTCATCTCAACGTTGTCTTTTTGCGTGGAATTTTGCAACAGTGCGCATGGAACCAGTGCAGCCGCTAGTTCGTATATATCTTACAGATAGTATCACATCGAGCAATTAGATACTACTAGTTTCAAGGATTGTATATGCACACATACTCGTATACGTGTGCAGTACTGATTGCTACGTCAGCAACTGATATTACATATTTCCCCTCTTGGTTGTCTTGAATCCCGAGACAGGTCCATACATATTTCAAATCTGAAGTAGCTGCAAAATTTATCCGGGGGGAATACAATACAATTAGTAAGAAAGCTGGTTGCTGACTTACCTGATATTGTTTGAAGCGTGGGAACTAAATATACTATCATTGTCTGATGCTGACACAGACATTTACCGTAACATGTTAACATGTTTTAGTACCGAAACTAGCCTTACAAACCATGGTTCAGTGGTAGGTGAAGTAGATACTATCCTAAAAAATTAATGGGTGGTGAGCTAGTACAGCCAAACTCATGTGAAGAAAAGGCGCTCTGGGTTCAGATTTCAGAGCGCGCTTTGGGTACCACTATTTCCACTTGATATTTAACAACCCAAACTGAAGTGCATTGCCATGGGGATTGGTTGGGACTTGGGAGCAAAGTATGCTATCATGGCATCAACTGAATCAGGGAAACACTGGTAGTAAAATACAGGTATATATAGCTGCACTAGAATGCCTTTTGCATCACTTGCAAGCATATTTGACAGTTCAGACAGCTGGTGTTACACTTCCGATCCCCTTTCCTTCCCTGGTGAATAATCCTGATTGTTATCTAAGCACACAGCTGCATTTTCATTTGAGGTTCAACTTGGTCTTTTCCCACTTGAAATTCATTTAATTCCGTTCCTCTAATTGAAAGAAAAGGCATGCTTGGTTGGTCTAGCGTCTGCTAGCTAGCTTGGGGGGCGGGAGAGGATTCTTTCCGGCGATGTGGTCATCATTAGGTTCCACACTTCTCTATCGCATGGACATAATGGTCCAAGATCCAGAGGGAATTTGTTTGTTTTATGGGGACTTGGAATCCATCCACCAGACGTGGCCTGTAGAATGTGGCCGGGGATTGAAGGAGACTTTTGCTGCCGGCTGGAGGAACTAAAGTTCAGAGGGCCGTGCTGATGAGGAGAGGACGACGACGCAAGCAACTGAAGTTGATTAATTTTAGCGGCTGCATCGTCAGCGCTGGTAACGCGATAAGCATGCGTGTCTGTTTAGTCGTTCACGGTAAGCTGTTGCTTGCTAGTTGCTGTTACCAGTAAGCTGTGCGTCTGAATCTCTTGCCAGTTCGGGGGAATTACTGCCACTTGTTTCGCTGGCATTGGATCCCTCAAGGTTGCTGGTTTCGCGTGTGCAGGTGATCAACGGCTGTGCCGCTAAGTCAATGGGACGATATTAGTAAGCTGACGATGATTCGTTCTTCCTCCTTAATAAACAAGGCTCCACCAGTGATACGCGGTTTCGACTTGTTAATGTCTTCAATGAAAAGAAATGGACACCTAAATTAGATTCAAAGAGGACATCGGTGGTTAGGTGCATAGCTGCTCCTCCCACATAACCATTTCAGATAGACTCACTTCCTATATGATTTTAACTTATTGTTTAGACAAGAAACATCTGACTATTGGTTTGGTTTTGGTATGCTCTAATAACATTTGTAATAGCAGTACTCAGAATCTGTTTTGTTTTGTTCTGTTCTTGAAAAAAACTACACTAACATTACAAAACATAATCTAAAGTAACCGCTAAATTCATGTATAACTTATATATAGTTCCATCAATTTGAAAGATACTTCAAAGTAATCCTTGATATTGCATATAAATTACTCATCTTTGTCACTACAAAAGGTTGGCGCGGCAGCACCAGTGGGCGGCACGCAGCTTTGCAATGGCGATCCATACCTCCATCCCTCTCCGTTTGCTAACTGACGACGAGACAACTTGCCAAATTAACTAGTAGTCGTAGACGTGACGTGGAACAAGATCCCAACTTCTCTTCGCTAGCTTGTCTCCAATTTCCTGTAGTACTTCGTTAGACCAAGAGCATGGCATGTTCAGACCTCACCCGACTGATCGATTCAGAGACACAGATTTCACAAAACGTCAGAGTTCATAAAATCACAGAGAATTCAGAAACACGAGACTAGCAAAAAAAAACAGCAGCTGTATCATCATCTATAAAACTCCAAGGCTCACGTCGGTTTGCGCACACCGTACCGGCTATTTGTTAATCCGCGCTAAAATCGCAATTAACTAACAAACAAATCAGCGAGCAATATAATTGCTGACGGCGGCGTGCAGCATCTTAATATATATATTTTTGTATTATTATAACAAACCATCCAACTTGCCGATCCTGCAGAATCAATATATTCTTCGCGCGTTAATCCGGCGGGTCAGTCCACCTGAAAGTACGGCTGGTGCCATGCACGCAGCTCCATCAGTTTCATTCCATCTAATCCATGATGTGGCAGTACAGCGTGCGTGCAAGCGCACTACGCAGCGACGACCAACGATCGACAGAACAGCTGCATCTCCCTCTCTGTTCAGCTATTCTAAGCAAGCACCCTCTCGATCGATCGATCGATCGATCGCCATCAGTGCATGGCTGCAACTAATAATAAAAGCACAGGCGCGCACCGAGCAATGCAATTAAGCTAAACAAGTACTAATCGAGTGGCTCATGGAGCTTGACTGACCGACCCCCTCCATGAATAATCCGTATCCAGGTGCTAAGTTATTACTCCAATGAAGATACGGATCCTGCGCCATGGTGGTGGCCGGAGCAAAGCAATAATGCGATTAAGTTAGCCGCTGGCGTGTCCCCTGTGAGGCGCCACCACACAGCACTGTCCACTGACGCTATGAAAGGGGCACTTGCGATTCTTCGATCGGTTTACTACTACCGCAAGTAGCTACTAGTAAGTAAATAATTAATTGTCGTTTCCAGTGTCGATTATGCCTGCATGATTCAGTTTTTGTTAGCTGGCCGGGTCGTCCTCCTGCCATTCGTCCAAGATTCCTTGCATCGGCTGGCGTCAGCCAATGGATCATCGAGATCCTTCTCGGCCCACTACTACGCATGACAACAAAGTCCGCTCCGATCCATCGGCTAGCTGTGCCAATCACGGTCGTCTGTCTGCCCGTGTGTGGCCTTTGCTTGTTCAATTCCGATCCTATCCAGATCCTGCCTTTGTTAATCTTCTCCTCCGAACACCCGAATTAATTAATAAAAACTATGATGAATATCTGATGCGCTGCTCGCGTTGCTGCTTTTTAATTTGATTAGATTATTAGCTAGTTCGCAGAGGACGATTATTGCTAATCCAGTCATCAGCCGTGGGTGTGCTCGCGTACGGCTTCTATTTGTGAATAGAGATTAAGGTTTGCTCATGTCTTAGTCATGTCATAGGTTCTGAGTTTGCATGATTGGAGTGGAGGATTAATTCGCGATTAGGAAAATCGATGGATCTGGTGTATGGTATGGGTGGCAGTAAGCAGCAGCAGTGCGCAGGTAGTGCCTGCCAAAAACTCCAAAAACTATGGCTCGCGATCCAGCTGCTTTTTTTTTTTTTCTAGTGGACTCGCTCGGTGGAGTGTGGAGGGGATGCGCACAGTCAGCGCACAAGGATGCTTGGCGATGAATTTTGCCGCAGAGATCAGAGGCTCTGCATTACGCCATTACCGTTCTTGTGGGCCGACTGTTCCAAGAAGGCCTTTCTTTGGGCCAGAGGGCACAACTGAGCCCATTTTGATGACTGAAACTCTGAAAGGCATCTCACAATTTTTATACCGTTCCAGTTGATGGTCATCTGCTGCCAAGATTACGACCATGTGCCGTCTCAAAAAGGAAACTTAATTTAATATTTATCACCAGCTAGTTTTTTTTTAAACTATAAGAAGCGCTAGATTAAAATAAATAGAAAGTGTGCTAGTCTCTACTACTATAAAAAGAGAGGTTATGCTGTCTCTAACGGTCGCCTCAAAATGAGAAATCTGGCATTGTTTTGATACAGTTCTGCATAGTAGATAGAGATAAAATGAGTTTCATGTGGATAATACTAGGCGAACACTTCTTCAAGACTATGAAACTCATCTCAACTTGTATTGAGGGTATGGGAATTTCATTTCGTCTGACTATATCTAATCACATGCATTACAGATAAATATTATAGCATATGGAACCGTGAAATAAAATGTGCACTTTGGAAATTCTAAACTATATTAAATGATGTGGCACTTTGAAAACCACGGAGTGAATTTTGCCATTGATGAGAATGGCCTTATTACATTGTACAATTTAATAAGGCTGCAAGTACAAATTATTACAGGATGATGGTGGTACAGAAATGCGACGGAACCATATGTCCTCTTACAAAATATAGAGACTAGCTCAATATGCATGCTAGAGTATTTGTAGCATCATATCAGGGTTCGATGTTGCCGATAATAAGAGGGATTCAGTTTCAGTTTGTCTTCCATGCATGAGTGAAGCAGAGTCCAGTCCCTGCACCGTCGTCGTCTGACCTTACATGCTGGGCTTCGCGCTGAGACGGCTCGCAAGCTTCTGGCCCAGGGACCTGTCGGCCTGCACCCATCGACGACCAAGGCAATCGGAGGTTCAGAAACGAAAGTAAGCATGTGTGAGTGGAGACTGTTGTGTTCTAGGTATTTTCTGACAAGCTGACAAGGTTGATTACCTGAGACCAGTAGGAGAGCCAGATGCTCCTGATCTCGTGGGTGAGGCGGGGGTCGGAGAGCGCATCGATCCATCTCTTGATGAACCGCTCTTGCCTGCAGATGTACATTTAGTCCGATCTATCAGCTAGTAGTAGGGTCGGGATGAAGATGAAGTGAATGTTGTACACGCATCGCATCGCATCGCACCTTGCTGGGTCCATGGCGCCGTACCTCTCCCCGGGCTGCTTGAAGTTGTTCTCCTTGCCAATCACAGCCTTGTCGCGTCGTCCTGTGATGGGCACGGCGGAGGGGATGGGGTACCTCGGCGCGTTCTTGACGGGGTCGTACCTGGACGGGAAGTAGTCGACCTCCTCGTCGCGGTGCATGAAGTTCATGAAGCCGTCGTAGTGGTTGTTGTGGTGCGCGCACTTGGGCGCGTTGGCCGGGAGCAGCAGGTAGTTGGGGCCGAGGCGGTGTCGCTGCGTGTCGGAGTAGGAGAAGATCCTGGTCTGCAGCAGCTTGTCATCGGAGTAGTAGATGCCCGGCACGATGAGGCCCGGGCAGAATGCCAGCTGCTCGTTCTCGGCGAAGAAGTTGTCGATGTTGCGGTTGAGCACCATCCGCCCCACGGGCTGCAGCGGGAACACGTCCTCGGGCCACGTCTTGGTGACGTCCAGCGGGTCGAAGTCGAAGCGGTCCTCCTGCTCCGGGTCCATGGTCTGGATGAGCAGCGTCCACTCGGGGAAGTTGCCCGCGGCGATGGCGTCGTACAGGTCCTTGGTGGCGTGGCTGTGGTTGGCGCCGCCCACGGCGACGGCCTCGTCGTCCAGCAGCGACTTGACGCCGCAGGTGGGGCGCCAGTGGAACTTGACGTAGGTGGGCCTGCCGGCGCGGTTGACGAGCGTGTAGGTGTGCACGCCGGAGCCGTCCATGTGGCGGTAGTCGGCGGGGATGCCCACGTCGTCGAAGAGGAAGGTGAACATGTGGAGGCTCTCCGGGTGGTGGGAGAAGAAGTCGAGGATGCGCCAGTTCTCCTGGATGTGGGTCTTGGGGTTGGGCTTGAGCGCGTGCACCATGTCGGGGAACTTCATGCCGTCGCGGATGAAGAAGACGGGGAAGTTGTTGCCCACCAGGTCCCAGTTGCCCTCCCGGGTGTAGAACTTGACGGCGAACCCGCGAGGGTCGCGCAGCGTCTCGGGGCTCCCGCGCTCGTGGATCACCGTGGAGAAGCGCACGATGACGGGGGTCTGCACGCCGGGCGCGCGCAGGAAGTCGGCGCAGCTCAGGTGGGACACGTCGTGGGTCACCTCGAAGAAGCCCTTGGCGCTGGCGCCGCGGGCGTGCACCACGCGCTCCGGGATGCGCTCCCGGTCGAAGTTGGCCAGCTTCTCAACCAGGTGGTAGTCCTCAAGCAGGATGGGGCCTGATGTCGGGTTCAGTTGATTCCATCAGTAGTTTCTTAGTTTGTTCAAGCTGGTGTTGTGTTGGAGATAAAACTACCGCCGCGCAGCACTAATCCACGCACTACTGAAACGCCAACACAGAGCATGCAAAGCAACTCTGCTAAGCTAGAGCATCAGCGCTTGACTACTGACAGTAAGCCAATACTGGGCTACTGGCTCGTGGGGCACGGTGCTGAATTAAGGCAACACACAGAGAGTACGTACCTCTGGCGCCGACGGTGAGGGAGTTGTCGTTGTTCCATACGGGCGCGCCGGAGTTGGTCGTCCAGTGCGGGCCGTTGAAGGTGCTCGACGGGCGGTACTGCACGCACACGCAGCAGAGAGAGGCATCCATCAATCCATCATCAGCACAGGCAGCGCACGGAGCAGCAGCACGCACAAACAAGCAGAGCAGAGCACTGCTCGTACCTTGTACGGGTCCATGGCGGCGCCGGCGAGGCGAGTCGGAGGATGGGCGGCGTCCGGCGCGTGGGAGCGAGCGAGCCACGTGAGGCCCGGCGACCACACAGCGCCGTCTATATAGCGCGCGCCAACGAGTGAAGCAGAGGGCTAGCTTTGTCGCGCGCGCGCCCGATCTCTCCGCGGTGGCCTGGTGGGGACTGCGGGCTAGCTACGTGTGCCTACACGGCTCCGGATGGGTGGCATGGTGGGGCGGACATGGGCCGCGCCTCATCCACACGCTCCCCGGCGCGCGCCGTCCAGAAAAATGAATTTTTCTGTTTCGGCTGACGGCCGGAAGAGCGAGGGAAGGAGATGGAGCCGTGTGAACACGGCGAGGAGACGGCATTTTCTGCTTAGCCTGCCGCCGATACCGTTCACATTGCCCATCTGGCCTAACCAAGGGTATATGACCGCATGCCACGGCCCCTGGAGTCACCATGTACCTGCGGGCGGTGGGGCTGCTTCGCGACCAAATGTTCCGTATGGGTGTGGCACCACCCGACGTACCACGGATTTTTTTCATTTTCTTCTCCCGGAATGGTTCGGTGTCACGATTCGCGGACGCACGACAAGGGAGGGGCAATGGAATAATAACAGAACGTCGTCACACAAGCATCCACGGCTGCAAAAAAACGTCACCACCAGCAGCAACCATATCCTACAGAGCGACGTCAGGTGGTTAAGGGCATGCTTGTCCAGCTTCGACGAATCTCTCTCCTCCATGCCTGCGAGGCTGCGACGGGAAGTTACAGGAAAAGGGGTATAGCCCCATCACCTCAAAGCCTCAAGGCTTGCGTCCAACTGTTACAGCAAGATGTGCACGCAAGGAAGGTAAAACACTAGTTGACTGAACGGTTAACCAAATTTGGGGACTTCTGCCCACCTCCAGGGTCCAGGCGGTGACAAGATACGAAGGTACACCAGACATCGGTCATGTACATAGCAAGTAAGATCAGAATGTATGTACAACAACCCAAGGTACCAACAACACCAATTTTAACCATGGCACCAGATCCCCCATGTATACGCAAGGTTCTGCCAGTGCACTCGTTTATTCATCCTTAAACACAGAATCTAGATGCCGCCCTCTCAATCTCACCAGGTGTAAAACCAATGAACCATACATGATCTCACAATGCCAACTACAGGTTATAAGGTGGGAGTACGGTTAATCATCGTCATCAGAATCTATTGGCCCAAATTCCCAAGAAGTCGCTCCACTGCAGCATGAACATTGCCTGCGGTGGCGATCAAGGCTCGAAGGTTCTCCTGTGTGTCAAAGAAGCCCATTTCTTGGAGCTGAGCTAGCTGCGTTGCATAGAGTTCTTCTGGAGGCACTGCAAATGTGGACATAAGTACTACTTAGTCAAAGAACAATTCGTATAAATAGCACTAGATCGCTCCGCAGTCAAAGAACAATTCGTATAAATAGCACTAGGTCGCTCCGCAGCATTAATTCCTCCAGAAATAACAAGCTTTGAAATGAATACTAACCATTAGGGGCGTTTGGAACACCTAGGCCGCCACCAGCCCCAAGCCCACTGAACATGTTCATCAAGGTATTCAGGTTGACATTGCCTAGCATTCAAGTTTTTCAATTAGTTAAATAAGCAGAGGGCATATGTAAACACACTTTGAAAGGCAGTCAACTGTCTAAGCAAGTTTAATTCATTTCAAGGCTGCAAAGAATAATGTAAAGCCATCTCCTGGCAAAAAAAAAAAAAAAAAAAAAAAAAGAAAGAAAAAACTGGGGATCCCATTGGCCTAAGATTAGAACAAGACGACGACAACAACAACATAGCCTTTTCCCAAGCAAGTTGGGTAGGCTAGAGTTGAAACCCAAACTAAACCGCTAGAAAGGGGGGGAAGTTTTTTTTTTTTAAGATTTTTGAATAGGTTGCTTTTAATAAGAAAACAAGGGTTTTAAAAGATTTTAGAAAGAAGCACAAGGAAGAGCCTAATCAAGGCTCAGACGCGTGGATAGCTTCTTTCCAAGCAGCTCTATCCAAGGCTAACTCTCTCATTATATTTCCAATCTTTTAGATCTCTCTTAACTGCCTCCTCCTAGGTCAAATTTGGCCAGCCCCTACCTTTCACAAGAAATCAGAAAAAAAAAATACAGGCACCTAGTATGATCATTTGGTTCCAGTCTCCCAGAAGACATTTATTTGTTTTTTTTCTAGTAACTCATCACTTAAGATTATTATTCTCATGTGGAAATGCTCTGGTATTAAAGTCACCTTGGACAGCCATGCTTAAAGCAAGCTTGTGATTTATCAACAGAATGCAAAGAAACAATCAAATACAAATGAATGATCATTCATAATTGTAAATCACAAATAGGTAGGAAGTACATACCTGCACCAGTGCCTGATTGACTACGCTCCCTGAATCAAATGAGAGAAAGAATTCAGGGTAGTGCATAAAGCAATAGTAGAAGCACCAGAATGAATGAAAATTCACAATCTCTTAATTTTTAGCTCAATAAGCATATATCATCTTTTTTTAAAAGAAAAGGCTGAAGGTTAAAAGATAAGATGCTCACTGTCCAGTTTGTTGACCAATTTGTGACATCAAGGACTGCTGGAATGAAATTAATTGCTACAGTAAAAAGAGTGTTTAGTACTTCACACAACTGCATGGTATGCATGTAACTAGGGTGGTATGATTGATCACCTGCAATGTTTCAGGAGATGTCAACTGGCGGAGAAATTCTGGATTCTGAAGCATTTCCCTGAGTTGACCATTTGATTCCATCATATTGCGTACATTTGGGTTGATATTAAGCAGCTGCATTGAGGGAGCATCAAAAGTTCAAAACTCGATGCATATGGTAGGACAAGAAATATGCAGTTATGCAATTTTCGAATACTTTAGAACAGAAGTATAGTTGATGCTCCACACCTGATTCATGGACTCAGGATTGGACATGATGTTCTGCATCATCTGCATCATAGTTGGGTTTTGCAAAACCTGACTCAAGAAGGATGTATCAGAACCACCACCAAGCATACTTCCCAAATCTGCTGAACCCAATCCTCCTAGGCCACCAGGTGTAGGTATAGGTGTAGGTGTAGGTGTAGGTGTAGTACTCCTTGTGTTGCTAGCAGGAGGGGGCCTGGCTGCACCTTGGGCAGAGCCAGCTGTTGATTTCAAGTGTTAGATAGGATAAAGATACACACAAGAACCAAGAAAAATATGGGATATCCAAAACCTACCATTCGGGCTCCATGGATTCGGAAGCGGATTAGTATTTGGAGCTGGAGACCCTGCTGCGGCATCTGGAGCTGTAGTTGGTTCATTTGCACCTGGGTCTCTTGCTTGGTTCGACCCCTGATTTCCTAGAAGTGCTGCAAACGGGTTTGGATTTCGATCACCCTCGCTGCCCATTGTTGTCGCATTCAGAAAAGGCTCTTGGACTGTTTCATACATGCGGCGGAGCATGTTGAATCCTTCTGGAGAAGATTCAATGTTACTCATGGCTCTGTCAGTGTTTCGCATCATCTCCCTCATAAGTTCAGGATTCCTAGCTGCTTCAAAGGTCTGGCGAAGGATACTTGGATCATTGAGGACATGAGCAAGATCCGGGTTGCGATCAATGAGTTCGCGCATTTGAGGATTATTCATTATTATGTTGCGTATTAGATCAGGACTATTCATTAGATTCTGCATGAGTGGCATATTCATTATTTCCCTCATCAAATTGGGGTTCTCAGCTAACTGTTGTTGCATCTGGTCTAATTCTGGGAGGCCAGGTCCAGACAAGCCTAACACTCCATTGTTAGCAGCCCCTATACCTGCAGTGCCCAAACCTTGTAACAAGCCACCCAGACCAGGAGCTGGGGAACTGGCAGGTGCAGTAGTGGAAGTTTCCTGGTTGGCTGCGGGTGCAGCAGATGCTGGTGGTGGTGCAGCACCTCGTACCATGTGAATTGTATGATCTGTCTCCACACCTTCAAAAAGGAAAACAATAAAAGGTTACAAGAGTAAACCAAACCGGAATAAAGGAAAACAGAACTGCTTAATGATTCCAAAATCAGGTGACAGCTTACTAAATCAAATTACGAATCATGCTACCACTTTGCCATACAGAGTGTCTCTGTTTCCATCATCAAAATAACTAAATTTCAGAAAATGCTGATTTTTAATTGGTAAAAACACTGCCTTCTCCATGAAATACCCACAGGTTCTCACCTATTGATATTTAATATTCTACCAAATAATACTAGTTATGAAGCATATGAAAAATTAAAGCAAGTTTCGTGTTCGGCCAGTAGCCAATTCTACCTCAGATTTACCAAATTTTCTGTGTTATGATTTTCAAATATTGTCATGGGGAGCACATCTAGAGACTAGATGTATAAAGATAAGATCTAGATAACTTATAAATATGATCAGGTATTTGCGTGTGCAATAGGTTCAGAGCAAAAAGTTTTGACGGGCATGGATCAAATTTGTAAAACACTAAAAGTTGTCCTATATTTCAGATAAAAGGAACTTTCCATTTCATATAGAATGTTCTCTTTAATGGGAGAGTGACCATGCAGATAAGCCCCCCCCCCCCCCCCCCCCCACCACAACAGAAAGGAAGGATCACGATGACGCCAAAAAAACGCCAAAAAATAACAGCTACAACTTACACGTGGGTCACAATACGGTTGGCGAGAAACATTTGTTACCAACACAATTGAAAATATGGGTAACTCAGAAATGAAAATGATGATCTTTCGTACTTCCTAGTGACCAATCACTAAGGCGCAACATGAAGAGCAAAGTTTCCTCACACCTGCTGATTGTATACTCTAGTACCCTAGCCATGCAACAAAACCTATTTTACGTAGTAAGGACTAAGGCGTAGTATGCACAGGCAGCTCAATACAGCTTGCCAACACTTGCATGGCTTCAACGTATTAAGAACTTGCAGTACTCATAGACTCAATACAGCGTGCTAAAACTCGTGGCTTCAGCATATTAGGAACTAATTCACGCCAAGGCATCAAATCAGTATATATATTTTTCCTTCTATTGCATCTTCACCACCCTGTCTGTACTATCAACCAACGCACAAACTTCCCTGCGCTAACCCTCCTTGTTGCATTGCGTCTACCACGGCGAACTGCGAATGTACGGACTCGTTCGTACCCGTAATCAAGGAACCCAGACTCATGGATATCTCAGCAAAGTATATATCAACAGGCATTGCATCCAACACACCAGCACAAGGTGGAGCGAGGACTACAACATCGCAGCTCCCGCACAGGCCTAAGCAATCAAATCGACCACAGCAGCAGCACAGTAGGCGAATCGAGCAGGGGAAGGACGCACCGTAGCTGGCTAGGGTTTGGTCGTCCTTCAAGATCCGGCCCTTGTAGATCAGCCGCTGCTGCGGCGCCGGCACGTCGCAGCTGTCGGCGACGATCGCTTTGAACGCCCCGACGGTGGCGTCCAGGTCGGCCCGCACGGCGAACTTGGAGCCGTTGGTGCACCGGACGTGCAGCGTCGCCTGCGCGGCCGCGGGCTCGCCGCCGGCGTCGGCGTCCCCTCCGCCCATGGGCCTGGCCCTGCTAGGGTCGATCCGCCGGGGGGAGGGCCGCCTCGCGCCGCGATTCGTGGCCCGGCACGCGTGCGCGCGACGCGACGGAGGAGAGAGTGGGACGGGAGGGGGGCGATGGTGGGCTCGTGGCTTCGGTCCCCCTTCGGCTCGCTCGCTATTTGGAGAGCGTGCGCTGCGCTGGAGGTGTTGGGCTCGTGGCGTGCGTGGGGAGGAGGAAGAAGGAAGGCACACCCAGTCACCCACTCGCCCAGACACGGAACGGGACTTTGGTGGGGAGGCGGACATAACTGCGCGACAGGGATGGATGGATGGCCGTGATTCCTTGCGTGCTCTGCTGTGGGGGCCGCACGGCGTCCCGTCGGTGGGAACGTAGTGTCAGTGCTATGGGTATGCAAGAACACAGGTTGTAGAAGGTTCTGGGCTTACCTGCCATACATTGACTAAACACCCCGCCATTTTTTATCTGAAAATTTTTGGTTTACTAGCGTAGACGAATGTGCGGTGTGCACATCGTGAACCGCGTATCAGTATACACAAAGATGGAGGACGTCGAGGAAAATAAAAACGGTGGCCGGCTAACAATAAGGAGGGAAAGAAAAAAAATAAAGATTCAAAAGGAAAGTACCCATGTGATTTATGTCCTTTTTCCTTAGTTCTAAGACAAAAAAAATACCTGGTATTGAAAACATATCAAAATCAAAATTCACATATTTAATCAGACAATCAATAGGGTTCATTATTTACGATGTGGATAATCGGGGTTCTAGAGACAGCCCTCGAAACGAACACACCCAAAGCTACGAGCTAGGCATATGGTATGCTCTATGGAGCTACGAAAATGTAATGCCCTAAAAATCACTCACACAAAAATCCCCTAAAACTTCCCCAAATTTAAAACTTAATTTAAAATTGGCTCCAAGGTTTATCTAAAAGTAAGCTCAACATCCTTCCAAAAAAACCACAAAATCTTCTTAAAAAGCTTTCTCCTTTCTTTTCCTACTTCCCTTCCCAGCCCAGCCGGCCTAGTCCATCCCTCCTGTCCTTGGCCCAACACCTACCCTCCTGGCCCACGTTCAAAAACAGCAGCGTATACCCCCCTCCAAAAAAAGGGCGTCAAGCAGCCCAGAAAGGTAGCGCCCAGCCGCCCACAACACGGCACCAGTGTGTGCGGTGTGCCCTCCCTGAGCTAAAAAAAAAAAAAAAATTCCGCCCTCCCTACCGCGCCGCCCGCCGCCGGCGCCCCCATGTAATGACGACGCTGCGACGGCGTGGTGACCTGTCGCCCTCGCCCTCTTCCGCGCCATCCATCCTCTCCCGCCTCCGCTCGGCGGCCTCCAGCCTCCTGGTCAGTCGCCGTACCGCCTCTGTGTCACGAACCCTCTGTCAAGCATTTCGTCGATCACTCCGCCGGCGGGGTGCTTCATCGACGCTCTATTTTTTTCCTTTTGCTGACGTCGTCGTGTTGCCACCAGGCGCGGCAGTACAGCTCGAAGAAAGGAGGCGACGGCACTGGTCTGCCGAACGGTGCTGGCTCCTCCCCCGCACCAAGGCCAATCAGGACAGGTGAGCGTATTCTTTTGCCCCCTGTGTAAATCGTATATAGGCCACTTGCATCCTTTTGCTATTGTTGTTCGTCGTCCAATGCCAGGGAGCTTGTTTCCAAATTAGCAGTAGGATACTAGGATATAGTGCTCTTGGAGTCTTGGTCACATTCACTTTGGATAGGTTTTACCCTGTTGAGTAACAGTCGCTCTTTTAATTAATTAAAGGGCGCATGCAAGCTTTGTGATTCGAACGTAGTTTTAGAAGCATGTGCTTGGTGAAGCTAAAATGTTTCAATTCGTGCAGGATTCGTGGACCCTTCGTCATGGAGATATTTTGACTCGAGGGCTGTTGGCATTCACTTGGATGCTATACCCAGGGATATATGGGCGGTTCTAAGAAAGCTCAAGCAACAAGGTGCACTGCTATGCTCTTGACCATTTTTATTTTTCAGCCAAGAGTTTTAACATGTTATAGTCTGATAGTCATCCCATTCATTTTCTTCTTAATGCTCTTTCCATCCATGAATGTAAGGCATACATGCCTTTCAAAATTCAAACTTTGTAACTCTTTAACCAACAAATAGGCTGAATTTTTCAGCCAGACAAAATGCTTACTCTACTTCAGAATATAGGGCCATCTAGCAATCCTTCCAATTCTACAAATATAGTATCAAGGGCAAATAAAAGAATGCAACCCTTAGTATTACATGTCCTTGCAGCTCATGATATTGCATCTTGTTTCACTACAATTCGGGTAGTTGCCACTACCATCTATCTGTGTATATCCTTTGATTCGAAATTCTATGGTTAAGATGAAGGCAGCGAGTGTGATCCTTTTGGAACACTATGTCCCAGTCCCAGCCTTCTTGATTTTCGTTGGATTCCTTGCGAGGGCATTACTTTTCTTATCTAACTCGTGAACCATATCCTCTCTCTGTTCCAAATTATAATGCACTTTAGCTTTGTTGTAAGTTAAGATTTTATAATTTTGACCAAAGGTTTTACAAAAGGATATTAACATACCCAATACCAAATAAATGCACTATTAAGGCAGGTTCCACTGTGGATTTAATTTAATTAATTTGATTTTGGGAACTTTGGTACATTTTTCTATAAACTTAGTCAAAGTTTGAGAAGTTTGACTTAAAACAAAATTAAAGTGACCTATAATTTGGAATAGAGGGAATATTTTATACCAACTGAATGAATATAAGAATGTATGTGGTATTCAATGCAAAAGTTTATTACAGGTTTTGAAGCTTACCTTGTTGGGGGATGTGTGAGAGATTTGCTGCTGAAAAGGGTACCTAAAGATTTTGATGTCATTACCAGTGCAAGTCTCCAACAGGTTTTGGTTCATTCAAGCATCATGGGTGTCCTGAAAATTTTGATGCCATTTTTTTTCCATTGACACAACACCGTTCTTTGCAGCTTAAGCAAAATATATTCAGGAGAAGTATGATTGTAGGCAAACGCTTTCCAATATGTCTTCTTAAAATGCGTGACTCAGTAATCGAGGTTTGTTCTTCATAGAAACATCAACATCATGATCTGATGATTTTTCTAGTAATATCCTCTCACATTATTTTTGTACGTTCTAAAAGGTTTCGAGCTTTCGAACAGTTGGTCGTTATAGGAATAGAAATGATGAGGTAGATTATCTGGAAGAGTTGAATAGATATGATGATAGGGATATTCTTCGCTGGAAGGATTCTATGAGAAGAGATTTCACAATAAACAGGTAATCTTCAAATCAAAACTTTACAGCAATTCTAGTGCTTCAAATACTCAATAAATGCAATTTTTTTGGGGTGAGGTATCGCAGGAATTATTTCATAACAATGTTGAATCCTTGTTTGGCAGTTTATTCTTTAACCCGATGAACTACAAAATTTATGATTACGTGAATGGAGTAAGGGATATGAGAAAAAACAAAGTAACAGTTGCTGAGCTCCATCTTTGTTTATTTAGATTGAATAGTGTCCTAGTTTCCTTTTTTTTTTTTCTTTTTGCTAACTTCTAAAATGAAAATCAGGTGTGCACAGTGATTCCTGCTCATCTTTCTTTCATGGAGGACCCTGGTAGGTGTTACAGGAATGCTCTTATTGATATATCTTTTAATCTTTATCTTGCCTAGTAAAATTTATATATCTGTATATTTCAGCCAGGATTTTACGTGGCTTCAGAATTGCTGCTCGCCTTGGTTTCCAGTTTTCCAGAGAAACTTCTAATGCAATACATGACCATGCTTCGTCTATAGCCAATATTGACAAGGTTTAGTTTCTTGGTACCCCTGAAAGTAAATTAACAAGTGTATGCGTGTTCTCCTATATATTTTTTTTCTTTTGCTTTTGGGCTCATTTGTAGGCAAGGTTGATGATGGAAATGAATTATATGTTGTCGTATGGGGCGGCAGAGCCTTCTGTTAGGTTACTTCAAAAATATGGACTACTTGATATTTTACTGCCTTTCCAGGTACTCCCTCCGTATTATATGACGCAATTTAGGTCATTTTTTGCACTGTTGGGCGACATATAAAAAAACTGGAGGTAGTATTTTTTTAACAAAATTAATCCTGCTGCTAAAAGAGTACTCCCTCCGTTTTTCTTTAAATGATGTTCTGACAGAGAACATTAGCCTTTTTGCACTTGCATTTTTTTGGTCGGAAACATCAGTTATCCGAGAACGGAGGTAGTATATTCCTTGTTGCAGCCCTGTCAATATTTCAGCTCACTCATCTGCATTGAATGGCTACTTGTGTTTTAGGCAGCATATTTGTCTGATCAGATGAAGGGCGGTGCAAGTGACAAAGATTTGATGCTTATGGTGAGTAAATCTGAAAATATTTCACCTTGCTTTAGACTTTAATGTAAAGGACTACATAGGCTTACTGTCCATTTTTAATTGTTTCATCCTTCTGTAAATGGAAACTATGGAAATACTCCATTCTTTTGTGTATACAGACATACAGTGGATAAAGTGTTCTTTTTTTGTAAGCATATGCATATATTGTCTCCAGTAGTGCAATCTTAATTGAAGGGCTTCTTGTATTCTTCTTGACCTACCGTTTGAAACTTTTTTGATTAAAAAAATTTATTATGATCTATAGTTTCTGTATGATTTATGAACAGTATAATATATACTATGTATAAGTAGAGGTGTCATGGGTAGTCAGTTAGACGGTTTCTTTACATTTGCTTAATGTGATACCTAGTGAGGTTAGATGGTATTCTTCACGTTAGTATAATGTGGCAATTGGCTCTTAAGGTAAATATGTCATCTCATGCTGTCGATTTCACATCTGCAGAAACTATTGGCTAATCTTGATAGATTGCTCTCTGCTGACCAGCCATGCCACCAGTCTCTGTGGTAAGAAATTTGAAATGCCTATTTTCTGCATATTCTTTACCACTATACTTAGTTTTTGTTACATGTATGTATGCTTCTGAGGAAATCATGAGTACTAGGTATGCTAACAGGCTAAGCCAGTAATTTATCTTATTTGGCTTTCACCGAACTGGCTCATATAGAGCTTACTGATTCTTTTATTTCTGTAATCTTGCTCTAGATTTCTAGTGACATTGAGTTAAGCCATTTTATTAGGGACAGTTCTAGTAGGTTTGGATGTGTATTATGTAGTCCAGTGGTTGTTCTGACTTCTATCATCTCCTCAAACTCATATTACCAATATCTCCTTGATTCCTAGGCCACAATATTAAGACATGCATGGCTTTGCAGCAGCATCAGACTTTACCATATGTTTCTGTGGAGAATGCTTGTGCGTCTCAAGTACTTACAATTTCCCATGGCAGCCAGGGCACATACACATTTTTTTTTCTAAATTGACATACTGGTATTGTGTACCACTTTTGGTCTGCATTTGAATATTCCTACCAATCCTCTTATTTTCTGAACAGGCAAACTGTTCATTAGCATAACAATCATCATGACTGTTTTTGTCTGCCATGCTCATGGCATTTCTTATTTTTCTGCAGGCTGGCGTTGTTGGTGTTTCACAGCACACTGGTCATTTCTCCTCAAGACACCCTGGTAGTAAGAGCTTTTGCTGCACTGCTGTATTTTGGATCATGGGAAAGAACAATCAAATTTCTGAAAGAAGTTGGAGACAAAGTTTCATTTGTCCCAGAGACTCTGGGGCCTTCTCAGATCAGACTGGACGATCTTATGGAACACATATCACATCTAGCATCACTAATCAAATCTTCAGTACACACATTGACATGTTTAGATGATCTGGAGCAATCACTAGCCAGATTCTCTGAGCCTCCACAATTTTCGGGAGTAGTAAGCATCTCTTTAACATGTGTCACCCCAAGATATGTGCTGCTGTTTAATTGCACCACATTTTCTGTTAATCGGTATTTGCATGCTAGATCATACATAGTAATAATGGTGTTTGTTTCCAGGTGCTCGGGTCCAACAAGGATAAGAAAAGGTTGTTGGAAATATTTGAGGGCCTTGATTCCGACTTAGCTTTATACGACGAGAGAAGAGGGATGCATGGGATCGGTTACTGGTCACTGAAAAATGGGGATCCAGCTGAGGTCCGATTTGTTCTCGGTAAAGTGATCATGGACACCATATGCGATGAGCAACCATGTGATCCTACTGGGGATGAGGATGCTGCTTTAACGATGGAGCCAGCAGCAAATCTTGGTGATGGAAGCTGTCCACTGTCCGCAATGTTTTGAATCATAGTGAAGTCAACCCCTTCTGTTTTCGGTCAATGTGGTGCTGGTGCTGCAATCGACTTGTTCAGGTTTTGCTGGTGCTGCAAGATGACCACAGCGGCAACTCCCACCCGGTGCTTTTCCTTGGAAGGAACTCGCGTGTGCAGCCGTAGCTAAGGTTAGAGAGGTTAGAGAGCCAGCAGGCTGAATATGTCTGTGCCAATGTTGTAAACAGAACGAGTTTTGCACAATGGTTGCATGATTGTAGTCTGAACTAGAAACCCAGGCGCTGCGTTGCCGCGCCTCCCATTTGGACCTGCCAGGCAATAGATAAAATGACCAGTTACGTGTGTTCATATATTACGTGCCTAAGTTATATACACATGCAACATAGAAGCAAGAGGAAATATTTTAGAGAATGAAGCCTGTACTTGTCAAAATGTAATACGAGATGGACATGAAAATTGTATTTTTCAAACTAAAACAACGCCTCGTAGAGTGTCATCAGTGCTAGACAACACATACATCATGGATTCATGGTAAAAGTGGTGAACATACGGAGGACCCAAAAACATTTCATTGACCTAATGCCCTACTATGATTGTCGCTAGTTAGGTCGGTAACTTAGTATCTGAATGGTTACAGCCAAACTTTTGCCGGAGGCAATCATACTCCACGTGATAGCTATTAAACCGCAATGCTGTAGAGTGACCAAAACATATTTGCATTGGAAAAAATTATTCGACGTTCTGTTCATTGGTGTTAGTCTTTAGTCTGACTGTCTCCTAATTTCCGGTGACCGCGTGATCATCTGCTTCTCGTCCAGCAATTTGGGGATCGATCTTCCACCATAGGCATGCAGGCAGAGACGCTACATTGATGTCATGGCTCTGAACTGAAGTGCGGGCTATATACGACGCCTGAGTGCGGAATAACGTCGAACAGGGCATGGGCACACAGCTCGCGGCATTACCACCTGGTGTCGCAGGCTTGCGGCTCTGCGTGCTAGCCACAGCATCGCCGGCGTGGGGGCTGTGCTCGCCTCCGCTGCGGGCAGGAGGAGGAAGCCGATGTCGCCGTCATTGTAGTGGGGGACGTCGTAGAAGGGGAGGTCGGGCTGCACCTCCACGGCGTTTAGCTAGTCAGCCCTGAGACGAAGCCTCCTCGCGTGGGTATCTGTCCTCCGCCGCTGTGCGCAGAGGCGGCCTCCTCGCGTCGCTGCTCACGACCCACTAACCGCCTTGGCCTCGTCCGGACTCGTCCACCACCACACCTTGTCGCACTACCGCCTCTTGGCTCCTCACCTGGGTCTCCGCCGCCATGCTAGGAGGCAGCCTTCTCATGCTGCACCACTGTTGTGCGGAAGAGGAAGATATGTGAGCCGAGCTACTACTGGAGAATCGAGGCAGGCAGTGGGAGCGGTGAGCCAAACAGTGTCGCCGGCTATTCTATGCTCCGCGGCGCCTTGGAGGATTCTAGAGAGATCTGGGGTAGCCAACTGTCCACGGGCCACTGCCTGGAACCAATCCGACGGTTGGAACTTCACGTGAGCCTTTATCGAACGGCCTTGACACCATGATGACGTGGTTGCATGACGTAGGGGGTAAGTGGTGTAGAATTCGTTCTCGTAAAAGATAACTATCCGTCCAGAAATATTAGAGATTCTAAAATTGTCACAAGTCTTACTATCCTAAGTTTGACTAACTTTACGGAGAATGTTAACATGTACTTTGTCTACGACTATGAAGACACATTTTCAAAGAGAATTAATGTTGTTTATTTGATTTCAATATTTCATAAATAATGCTTTTCCTCTATGGACTCTGGCTCAGTAAGATTTTGAACAATTTACACTAGGATAAACCCACGATCCCTTGTATTTCATGACGTGGGCAGCACACAGCAGCAATTAATATCGAGATTGCAATTGGTACATTGGCTAACTCTATAGATCACAAAAAATGCAACCAATCAAGATTCGAACATCATAGCAATTTGCGGCCTCACGTTTCATCTCCAACCATTCACAATCCACTCTTTTTTTTTTTTTTGTGCTCACTGCACGTGTCTCAAGCCGTGGACTACTTGTCTACTTTAGACATCTGCTTTGGATCCCTTCCACTTTGCAGTTTGCACGATTGTAAACACGACAAGAGCCATTAGATGGTAATATGGTATGCGCTCGTACACAGATGATTAAAAACACTCGAGGATCGTATGTGCAATCTATCGCCCCCCGGGTTGCAACCTCTATGCAATAGGCAATGGAAGTGCCATCTAGATGCTGATCAGAAATTTTACAGAAATCATGTAGAAATTTCACAAAAATCACTTTAATTAAAAAAAAAACGTAGAAACATACAAAATTGGGCCTTGAATTGTGTTGTAAACTTGTAGTATACGCCCTGCCTGACGGGGCAAAGGGACGTGGTCAGGTACTCGGTCGTATCTAAATCTCGAAAGCGGAAAGAACCCCTGCTGTGCTGCTGTCGGCGAAGCCTCGGTCGTCGTCCTCGACGGTGCCCCCCACGCCGGAGGCAAGAGATGGATAACGCGGTGCTGCTCCGAGAGTGGTTCGACCGCGTCGACGCTGGCCGCACCGGCAACATCACCGCTCCCCAGCTCCAGGTTCACTCCCAATTCCAGCCTACCCTTACTCCTACTTGCTAGAAGTGCTGATTGGTGACCACTAACGCCTCAATCCCCCGCCAGAGTGCTCTCGCCGTGGGAAACCTCAACATCTCCCTCTCCGTCGTGCAGCAGATGATCAGGTTGACTTCTCCCCACCTTGGCTTTTGTTTCTACACTGAATTTTTTGGGGGGTTGGGTTTTGTCTTCAGCTCAATTGGGACGGGTTTTGGTGCATGCAGGATGTATGACTTCGATGGGAATGGTACCATGAGCTTCGAAGGTTAGCGCTCATTTTTTTTTTCCATATGTGAATGTAGAGCTAACGGATTGGAGCTCAAGTAGTAACTTGCATGGACCTGATACGCTGTATCGTTTTGTTCTTCGTTCTTCAGAGTTTTTGGCTCTTAATAAATTCCTTCAGAAGGTATGTGAGCTCTCTACTGGCATCTATTGCATTTACGAGTTAGGATTTGTCAGTGTCTCGATGATGCATGGATTTATGTAACCAGTGGCGGAGCTTGGCCACAAAACAAGCAGGGGCCAATTTTAGACTAATATCTAATCAAAGACTGTATGAAAGTAAAAATCTCCCAAAACCTAACGAGCTTGTGAAGTAAATAGACTATAAATATTTAGGCTAATGAATCTAGTGATAAATGTGGTGATTGGTGAGAGAATGCAGGCTAGAAATGTGTTTGGCTAACTGCTAAACAATGCAAGAATGCATGAATGCTATCCTGTCCTTGGAATTTTTCTCGAGAGAAGGGGGGCCGGAGCCCACTATGGCCCTAACGTGGCTCCGCCACTGTCTGTAACTTCATTGAATGGTTTACAGTTTATACTGCGTATTTTCTTTCTTTTTGTCTTTATTAATCGTCGATGTTTACTTGAATGTCGTGGAGATCCTCTGTCTGTCTGACGCTGTAGCCTGATCTCTCTCTGTCATTTTCTATAAAAGCCAGCTTTGCTGGATCTTTCCACACAAAGGGGAAACACTGTGCAGTGGTATTATTGAGTAATGGCCTGCGAGAATGCTATTTAAACTTCAATTTTAATAACAAAATGGACCAAGTTGTCGGGAGATTAGACTAGATCAAAAGAATACTACCTCTCCCCATTATGTAAAGTTCCCTTTGTATGAAATTCAAGTGGGGGATCCCCCCGAGTGACCATAAAAAAACAAAATGTACCCAGTGTATTGGTATGACTTAGAGTAACGAATTCATTGAATTTTTAATGCATCCCTACCTGCAAATTCCTGTTTGACTTGCATGTTTTCCTGTTGTTTTTTTGCAGGTGCAAAGTGCCTTCTGCGCCCTAGAAAGGTACTGTATATTTCACGTGTTATAGATATATGGTGCCATGTCTAGCATCCAGAAATCATTGAAGTGCTTACTTAATCTTCTGTCATAGTCCACATTTTTCATAAGTTCTAGTGTCATTTAATTAATGTGCTTCTTAAGAACCTATAAGCAATATACTTAAACTTCTGCCACTGTAGTTAGGAGTTTAGGAAGATGGTAATTCGAAATTAAGGATAAATCATTCTTTTAGCTATAAAACAGGACTGTATAAAGCTAAGTTCCACATTGAGTTTGCAATGCCTTTGCATCGTGCGAAGAAAAGTTAATTCCCTAGCATTTTGGTTCAAAATGCTTCCTGTAGTTTGTTTTCTTCCCTCATTTTTGTTTTGGATGTTCAAAATAAATAAAATGGGACTATATTTACACATCTCTTTGCTGTTTAACATTCCAAAAAAAACTTTTCAACTAAAACTATTATAGGATGGGAGATCTCATGAAGTCATGCCAAGTTATCATCTTCATTCTTCATAGATATGTTTGTGAAATATAAAGTTTCCTGGGCCATATTCCCATACATAGCCACCTCAACAAGATTGCATCCAAAGACAGGACACTTCCTTCCATAGCACCAAAAGGGCAAACTGCTTCTCTGTTCAAGTACTGTTATTATCCTCAGCCGTAGCATTTTTAGTAGGAACAAAAGTGGCACATGTTGCACCATTTTTGTTATTCCTCTTATTTCTTTCACATTGTATGTTTCACATTTTCTCAATATGCTGAATCTATGGTATGCACACATTTATCCTTGTTTAAATTTCTTAGTTTCCTCGTTAACTTCAGGGGACGTGGATTTCTCACTCTTGAGGAAGTGTATGAGGTATAAGATGCATTTTTTGGGTATTGAACAGTTATTCTGCGTATATTCAGCTCTTTTAGTTCCTTATGTCCCCTTTTACTTATATCCATCTTCATTACAGGCATTAATAAAACTCGGTTTCTCATTGGATTCACCTGCTTTCTACACGGTTTGTGAGGTAGTTACTGTTAAGTTGTACTGTAAAATTGTCCTGTGATTCTTGTATTGCTTTAGAGACTAGAGAGTGCATCCTTAAACCCGTTCGAACTTCAATGTTTATACAACAAAGTTATTTATCCTAGGTGCCTTTCCTCGGAACCTGGAGCATCTGGGTACCATGGTTGCTTCTGTTGTAACCTGCAAGTTTGTGTGGTTGGAATGTCAACTTTCCATGTGTGGTTGAAATAAGTCATACTCCCTCCGTTCCAAATTATAGTTGACTTTGGCTTTGTCCTAAGTCAAACACCCTTAACTTTGACCAAGTTTTTTATAAAGATATATTAACATCTGAAATACCAAACAATTGCATTATCGAAACATATTTCATGGTGAATAACTGGATATAATGAAACTTTCCATGTGTGGTTGAAATAAGTCATACTCCCTCCGTTCCAAATTATAGTTGACTTTGGCTTTGTCCTAAGTCAAACACCCTTAACTTTGACCAAGTTTTTTATAAAGATATATTAACATCTGAAATACCAAACAATTGCATTATCGAAACATATTTCATGGTGAATAACTGGATATAATGAAACTAATTTGATATGTTTAAATGTTTGTGCCCCCACCCCCCAAAAGCATGGTCGAAGTTAGATAAGTTTAACTTAGGACAAACCCAAAGTGAACTGTAATTTGGAATGGAGAGAGTACAATTTAGCTGACAACTGAAGCTAAGGGCATAAAGTTAATGCAGATATTGCTGTTTTATTAACTTATAATCAATCTAGCTCTTGCTATATTATTCATTTTCTCCTAGAAGGGGAAAAAGAACAATGCTACTCTAGCACATTTTTCACTGTTTCCATTACTGCATTTATGTCCTACCTACACAGCTTAGACTTGGTAGTGAAGCACCTGTATGTGCAATCGTTTTCTCCATTCAAGTTTTCATATTGTTTAACTGCCTTCAAACATTGTTATTTGTTCCATACCATTCTTGGGTGTTTGTAGAGCTTTGACAAGAGCAAGAAGGGGATGGTTCATTTGGATGAGTTTATATCACTCTGCATTTTTGTGCAGTCAGCTTGGTATGTATCCGTACCTATAGTATTCGTGGGAATGGGTTGTTCTATTCTGTCTGTCTCAAATAATCTGAAGTGTTTTGTAGTCTTTTATTTGGTATATGCTTGCATTTCATTATCTATACTAACCATTATTACAACTTCTCTCTTAATGACAGAGAGTATTTTGTAGGATACTATCCATGATTTGATTTTAAGCAGTGTTTTCCATGTGTTCTATGGTAAAGTGTTAAGGTCGACTATGTACGTTCTTCTCTTTTGTTGTAGTAATTTGTTCAATTCATTCGATACAAGCAAGCAAGGGAGAGTGACTTTGGATTTTAACCAATTCATTTACTGCAGTAAGTTTCTATTTTCTTTGTGTCTATGCTGCTCTATGCCTCTATCAAGCCCTTTCAGTTTACCTTAAAATGTTGGCACAGAGAAAATGATGCGTTGTGTCTTTCTGCATCATTCTGCAGCGGCAAACTGCAGGATATAGCTTCAACATGTCACTAGTCCACGGAGACCATGCAAAAAAGTTAGCAGTGTGAAGCGCAAATGGTTCACCAACCTTCAGTGGATGTACTTATCAAAAAAAAAAAAAAAACTTTAGTGGATGTTATTGCAGTTACAGCAATTGTTTGGCAGAAAAGGGCTCCTGGTGCATACGCAACTTGCTGTACTTGGCTGGCTCCGGCTGTTCCTCAATTTGGATCAAATTTGTTACCATCCAGGGCAGGACTGATCCAGGGGCCAGGGCTATATGCACAGAATAAAACCACCAATTCGTGGCTGTATTTGTATCTATATCAAGTAATCAATACGGGTTGAGGTCGACATCAATCAGAAGAGAAGAGAGGATTTTTTTTTTTCTCCATGCTAATTTGAAACTGCAGGGAGGCAGATCTTTAGGTGATTTCCATTGAGCCATCTGTCGTGCCAAAAACTGGTCTTTTCTCTATTGCCCAGAACCACCGTAGTGCATGCCCTGAAAGGAAGAAGTCCATTTTTCAACCTCCAATTGTCACGTTCATCCGGATTTCAACCTCGATGGCCTTCGTACTGCCAAAACCGTCTGAATTAACCCCTTAGTACTGTAGCAAGTGGTTTTAGGGGCGGTTTTGTTGACGTGGCATGCGGGGCCCACGTTAGTCCACGTCAACTCTATTTTACAACCTCAAACTGTCGCAGTCGTCCATTTTTCAACCCCCAACTATGAAATCGGACAACCGAGGCCCTCGAACTAACCAAACCGGACGAAATACCCTTCTCGGACCATCTTAAAGCGGTATTAGATAGTGGTTTTTAATAATAAAAATTTGTTTAATCTCTATTAAATCATAACTAATATATTTTAAATCAAAAAATGTGAAAAATATATCAAATCTTTTATAAAAAATATAGCCAATCAATTGGTGCTCAACTTTAAGATATTTGGACTAGGATTTTATTCCTACAGCTAAATTTATTTCTCCAAATATAGAATTATAAATAGGAATGAATTAGTTTCAAGTATCTTCAAAAAGAACACCAATAGATAAGTTATGTTTTTAGAAAAATGCTGATATAAATTTCATATTTTTCTAATGTAAAATGAATTACTTATGAATTTTTAGAGATTACAAATGATTTTATTATTTTTAAAATAGAAAACCACCGTCCAATTGAAGGTCGTAAAATGGAACATTATGACATGGGAAGAGAAGAGAAGAGGAAGTGAAGTCTACCTGTCATTGAGAGGGAAGAAAAGGTTAAATTGTTGATGTGGACTGACATGTGGATCCCACGTGCCACGTCGGCAAAACCGTTCTTGAAACCGCTTGCTATATTTTTATAAAAAAATTGATATGTTTTTACATTTTTATTTAAAATAAATTAGTTATGATTTAATAAAGATTAAACAATGTTTTATTATTTACAAAAATAGAAAACCACTGTCTAATACCCACCCACCCACGAATGCACCCATGACCAGCAGGTCAGTCCCTGGCCCACCACACCAGGTCCACCTCAGTACCGCGCACACAACAACTGGAGCCGGGAGGGCCTAGTCGGCTAGTCTCTTCCACACCAACCTACGCAGCTACGCTACGCCCATGGCGACCATCTCTGCAGTCCTTGCCATCTCCTTCCTCCCGTCCCCAGCTCGCTTCGCCGTCGCCGCCACGGCCTCCTCGTCGTCGCGCATCAAGGTACAAGTCCCATCGGTCCTCCCCTCCTCCACCCGATAACCAATGATAAGAGGTGTCTGGTTCGACAATTCCCTGCCGTTATCCGGTTCTGGGTTCTCCCTGCAGAGAGCTGCGCGCTTCAGGTGCTGCGCAGAGCCTTCTTCCCCGAATCAGGAGACCTCAGCCGCTCCTCCCGCCCCGCAGCCGGAGAAACCCGCGAGATCGCCCCCTTCGTCTCTGCTGGGCATTCCCACGAGCACCTGGTCTGCGGGCGTCGCTGGGCTGGGGTTCCTGGAGACTGGCTACCTCACCTACCTCAAGCTCACGGGATCTGAGGCGTTCTGCCCTATCAGCGGAGCAGGCTGCGGCGATGTCCTCGAAAGCGATTACTCCGTTGTCTTTGGTAATCTCCTAGTTCTTGGGGGCATGTTAAGGCCCGTTTGGATGCACCAAACTAATTATTAGCTACACGAAATTAAGGGAAATTAGCTGGTTTGGATGATTGGATCCAAACATGTTTAGCTAGTAAATTAGCTAATATGCGTGCGATTTATTAGCACCAATTAGCTGGTTGGTTGTGCTAATGCTAGTTAATATTTAGCAGCTAATTTTTAGTTGTTCCAAACGGGGCCACATGTATACAAACCGAACAGCATTTAATTCCAATATCTTTTTGTGAACTAATTCTAAGTAGTGGTTGATTCTTATATTTCTTTTCCGAATTAACCATACGAGTTTACTAAAAACAATTTGGTACATAACCACACTTCACAAACACGTAGTGCTATGCCTTTTTTTATCTAATCTAAGCACATAATGATCGTTCTCTCCTTAATTTTACAGGTATACCTCTGCCCTTACTTGGTCTGGTGGCTTATGGTTTGGTTACAACACTTTCTCTGCAAGAAAATGGAAAGGACTTTCTTCCCGGATTGGATGACCTGGATATTCGATTAGTATTGCTTCTGATTGCTACTTCTATGGCGACTGCGAGTGCTTATTTTCTTTACATTCTAAGCACTAAATTTGTTGGGGTATCTTGTTCGTACTGCTTGTTATCAGCATTTCTCTCGTTCTCTCTACTTTTCATCAGAACTAAGGTATGTGTTTACAAAGAAAATAGCATGTTTTTCATTGGAATCTTTAACTGTGTAGTCCAGTTAAGTATCATGTTCAGTATTGTACTTCCAGGATGTCGGGTTTGAACGTATCCAGAAGTTCGCTGGCATTCAGTTAGCTGTAGCTGTCATTGTAGCTCTTGCTTTGACAAACTCATACAGTTCAGCTACTACTCAGTTGAAGGGGTGAGCATCCTTATTGGTTATATACCTATGAGGAACACTAAGCATTTGGTGAATTTGGATAGAATCACTCATCAGCAGTTGTTGCTTTTTTGCTTTATTTTGTTGTTTTTCTGCTTACTAGACTATGCGAATTGCTACATATTTCGTTGTCTTTGATGCCATTGGAAATGACTTTAAAGATCCCCTTAAATTTTATGCAGCACAGACGATTTTGTATTAGAACCATATGAAACAGAGATAACGACCGAATCATCCCCATTTGCTATTGCACTGGCTAGACATTTGCACTCTATAGGTGCTAAGATGTATGGAGCGTTCTGGTGTTCTCATTGCAATGAACAAAAACAGGTACATGTTCTTTCACCTCACTTACTCTAACTAACCGAATACCAATGATTTCACTGCCGTAGAACATTATTTTGTTGTGAGGCATTGTAGATAATAAACTTGCTTGGAACACTATATTCTAGTGCATGTAAGGGGCTGTTTGGATCCCAACGGCAAAATTTTTGCCCCGTCACATCGCATGTTTCGATGCTAGTTTGAAGTATTAAATATAGTTTAATTATAAAACCAATTACACAGATGAGAACTAAACGACGAGACGAATCTATTAAGCCTAATTAATCCATGATTAGCAAATGTGATGCTACAGTAACTAGTCGTTAATTATGCATTAATTAGGCTTAATAAATTCGTCTCGCCGTTTAGTCCTCAACCGTGTAATTAGTTTTTTAATTAAACCATATTTAATACTTGTAACTAGCGTCCGAACATCCGATGTGACACGGGCAAAAATTTTGCCCATGGATCCAAACAGGCCCTAAAAGTTGTAGTATAATGATGATGCAGTATGAACTTGATTTTTGTTGCTGCACTGACCAAAATTCCAAAACGAAAGTGAGCCAAGAACCACTTCTCAAGCTTATTAAATGGCCATGCAGATGTTTGGTCGTGAAGCTATGAAAATTCTAGACTACGTGGAATGTTTTCCAAACGGAGCCGGTAAGGGAAAGAAAATGACTCAAGAATGTTCAGCTGCTGGTCTTCAAGGTTTTCCAACATGGTTCATCAACGGAAAGGTAGTTCCCCGCTATTTAGATGTTTCCATTAAGATACAAATGTGTTCCTTCCGAAGGTCCTGCGATGTCAAAATATATTTTCATGTCTGCAACACCTCTACTTCCGGTTTTGTATGGAGCAAACCGAACGATGGTAAACTTTGGTCACTTTGGGGTTTGCCTCACAGTTGAAACACACCTTCTGGCACTCTGCCTTCAGATTTGATTCTTCCCGTTTGCTTACATATTGATTCTTCATGTTCAGGTTCTGAGCGGTGATCAGGAGCTCGAAGTTCTTGCAGAAGCATCAGGCTTCGTTGCTGACGGCACAGAACAATCCAAGGAAATACTGCAGGATTAATATGATAGCATTCTGAACTGAAGTTGGGAGCTTCCTGAACCGATGTTCTAAATGGAGTGAGTCTTTTGACAGCAATATCCGAAAATGTGCAATTGAGCAGTTCGATCCGAAGGTTGCATAGTCTACTTGACAAATGACAACTAACCACTGTAATCTGTAGCTGCTCTACTTGCTTTCCGAGAAGAGAACACAACCCAAGGCAGCGTGTTGTACAACCATTTTGTAGAGCATAGTTTGTACTATGTGTAATCCTACTGTCTGACCGTACATAATGAACTGATACCACGCAATGTAATAATACGAAAGTACGGTGGGCCCCTAGACCTGCATCATCATTTGATAGCCTCTTGATGTTGAGATTACTCGATGTTTTAAATTAAAACCTGCTGATTATACTCCAGTTCCTAACAAGTCAATCCATGGATAATTCCTATTTGCTGACTGCGGATCCGTGAAGCCCGGTTGGGCACATCGCATGTACTCCTAAAGTTTAGAGTCCGATCCCCTTTTTGTTTATGCAAATTGTGAGCTCTGTAGTCTGTACATCGTCTGAGTGAGATATATGTGGCGTGCCATGCAGGTATGGATTTTGACGAGAGATGATTAATTATTTATTGTAATTAATTAATAATGGAATATAAACATATCGTGTTTCGTTTTGTGTTTAAGACTAGGCTCACCAGTGTGCCTAAAAAAGGGCGTCGCGGCACTGGAAAAAAAAAGAGAACGATGGTTATAATAGTAGATGGGCAGGATTGGATAGACCATAGGCGCCCTGGTGAGCCAGTCTAAGAGCGTTCCCTGCTGCCTCATCGCTTGATGCGTGTAACCGTTCCTCCTTTGTTGTGTAACTGTTGATCTTGGATCCGTTCGGCTGCTCTGTATTCATGACGTTCGCTGGTCTGCAAGAGCGGCTATGGCAAGAATGTAAACATGCGTTCCTGAGTAGGAATGGGATGGATGAAATCAGCTGAAACTGCAAATTTCGGTCGAAATATATGGTCACATACTCACATAATAGTACGTTCCATCCTACAAATGCTGCTCAGGATCAAAAAAATAAAATCAAATCAAATAGCCATTGATACAATGCACTGCATGGCACGGTCGCCGCTTATCTAAATGATGCTCAGTAGATCACCTTCATCTCAAGCAATCGCTTCCGTCGGCGGCTGCGTAATGCTGCTGTCGGCATTGGATCCCGACTGCCGCTGCTCGAACTCCTGCACGAGCTCGGCGTCCACGTTCTCGGCGGGCTCCCACGTCGCCTCCTCAATGTCCACCCACTTGACGAGGTACTCCCATTTGGTGGCCTCCCCTTCCGCCGCCGCCGCCGCCTGCCTCTTGTCAACCACGGCCTCCGCCACGGCATACTCCAGCCCGGCCTCGAAGTCGTTCACCAGGTCCTCCGCCACCCACGCCGCCTTCACCCACTCCCGGTCGCCGCCGTCGCGCCACTCCACCAGGTACTCCCGCCACTTGCCTTCGCCGCGCCCGTCCACCACCTTCTCCACCTCGGCCCACTCGTACACGGCCTTCTCCAGCTCCTTCTCCGCCGCCTCCAGCCCCTGCCGCAGCTGGAACGCCGCCGGGTTTCCCTTGGGCGTCTTGGCCAGCACCTGCTGCACCAGCTCCAGCGGCGTCCGGCCCTGCCCGTCGGGGCCCTCCGGGTCGGCCCCCAGCTCCAGCAGCGCGCGCACGGCCGCCGCGCGCCCGTACCCCGCCGCGATGTGCAGCGGCGTGAGCCCGCCGCCCGCGCGCTCCCGGTGGCCCACGTCCGCCCCGGCCGCGGCCAGCGCGCGCAGGCACTCCTCGGACCCCAGCCCCGCCGCGAAGTGCATCGCCGTGCGCCCCTGCGCGTCCTCCGCGTCCGGGTCCCGCCGCAGCGCCTCGTCCGCCAGCAGCGCGGACAGCGCCTCCGCGTCCGCCTTCTTGGCCGCCGTCCACCACGGCGTCTCGAACTCCGCCACCACGTCCGCGGCGATGGCCTCCGCCGGCACCCACGACGGCTCGTGCCCGTCCTTCCACTCCACCAGGTACTCCGTGGCCACGGCCGTCGTGGCCGAGCCGTCCTCCGCGAACACTGGGTTCTTGACGGTGCGGCTGGAAACGATACGGTCAACCTCGCCGTACGCCTCCTCCTCCTCCTCCTCATCGCGTCCCTTGCCTACTGGCTTGGACTGGTCCTGGAACAGCGCGGCGGCGCTGAGCCGGCGCGCGCGGAGGCGAAGGAGAGACAGGGTGGGGAGGGATGGCGACGGCGTCCTGCTGTGAGGGTGTGGGTTTGGAGGCTTGAGACGGGAGAGCGATGGATGCCGTAGGACGGCCTCCATTGGCGTGTGACCCTGTGGGCTATGGGAGGTGGAGATGGGGGACTGGAGACGCGGGTGGAGCGGGGGAGCGAACACGGCGGTGGCCGATGGTTTTTCGGAAGAAGGGAGGCAGTGGATAAGGCGATGGGGTCATGGATCCTGCGGCGATACGAGCCGTCGATTTTGATATGGACGGTGGCCATGGCGTGGCGGCTCTAGTGTTTATTTTGAGTCCTTGGGCCGCAACCGGACCTTTTCCCAAACATGTTTATAGATTGGGTTCTTGGCCAAGTAGGTTCCTTTCTTGAATCTTTGTTTACATTTGGGAAATTGGGAGATGCTTCACAAAAATTATGAGCGAACTAGTTTAGCTTAAACTTTGTTATTTGCTATTTCTTCAGTGAGGAGCTAGTTTTCATGGTTTGATCCTGCTATGGGTGAGTCTTGGTTTGTTCAGAAACTGGTGGGAATAATTCTTGGTTCAACGGTTCAGTTGCAAACAATTTCCACATATATGGGTCAAAATTGCTTAAACATACATCGTGCCAATATTGTGATTACTAATTCCTCGAAGCTGTTTTCACCTTTTTCAGATAGCATGTACAAAAATCCCAAGCTAGATGTGTTATAAGCAACAAAACATACCCAAATGATAGGTGCATGCAGCAAGGTATGCACACATAGATGGCCATCTTTCCATACTTTCATTCTCCATTCGCATTATGATCTCATAGCTCACAAGACAGAGAAAAAAAAACCAACCATTAGACAAGGCAAACAAAATTGTACAATTCTGGATTACAACGTACTGGATGCTAGTAAGTTGAACAATGTCAAGAGCTATTGTGTAAACTTGCCAGTGATAAAAGGATGCCCAAGTGCTTGCTCCACGGTTATCCTCTTTGCTGGATCTAAGACAAACATCTTGTCAAGAAGATCTTTAAAACTGGACAACATTCTTGGATCTTCTCTATGAACATTTGGAATATAAGAACCGATGCCCTTTGGTTTAATGTTGCAAAGTAACCTCCTCACCTGTTTTTTCGTCACAGGATCCTCGTAAACAACCTGGAAATTCAGGTCCTGGTTGAAGTGTTGCGCCGTGAAGGCACCCCTGCGTAGCATCCGCTTAGTGAAGGGGCCCTTCATCTCCATATGAAGGCGAAGCATCTCATTGTTGGACTTCCCCTTAAACAAGACCTCGCCGGTGCAGAGCTCGTACAGACAGCAGCCGGCCGACCACATGTCCACCGCGTGGTCATAGGGTAGCCCAAGGATCACCTCCGGCGCTCGGTAGAATCGGCTGACGAGGTACGGCGTGACCTCGTTGGCCCCGGCGAGCATGGCGCTGCCGAAATCGCAGAGCTTGAGCACGTTCTTGGCCTCGTTCACCATGACGTTGTCGGGCTTGATGTCGCAGTGCAGGACCCCGAGCTTCTTGAGGTGCGCCAGCGCGACGAGCAGCTGCTTCGAGTAGATCCTCACGGCGGAGAGTTTGAGACCGATGCCAGGGCCGTACTTCCTGAGCACCTCGCGGAGGTTCATGTGGAGGGGCTCGAGGACGAGGCAGAGGTGGTTGCGGTACCTGAAGCTGGAGATGAACCGCACGCAGTGGCGCCGGCCCTCGCGGTCCGCGCCCGTCAGCTTCTCCAGTATCGACGCCTCCTGCTTCCCCGCCCTGTACATGGTATCGTTGCTGCGGATGATCTTGATGGCGACTTCTTCCCCGCCGGCCGCGCGGTCCTTGGCGCGCACCACCCTCGAGAACACGCCCTTCCCGTGCGCTGCCGTGACCTCGTACCGGCCGCCCAGCAGCTCCCCGAGCCGGAACGCGTAGTACCCCTCTGCGTCGTCCCAGCTGTCGGGGTGAACGTCGGGTTTCCGGTCTCCGGCGTCTGAGAGGACCTTGCGGCGCTTAGGGGAGGCGTCGGGCCGGGCGTGGTCGGGGGAGCGGCAGCGCTTGGCTGGATTCGCCGACGGGGACATGGCCACGGCAATGGAAGGGCGAAGTGCGACACAAGACATGATGCTACCTTGCTACGGATACGTCGGCCCGATTTATATCGACGGGCCGGTTCCCGCATCCGAGTAGAATTGGTGGTCGGGTTGTCGTGGGAAGAAAGAGAAGAGACCCCCTGTCGATTCGCGACGCGCTCGGAATCGGACGCAACACGAGAAAGTGAGAAACGGCTCAGGCTCCCCGCTCGACTCGTCTCGTCCGTCACCGACGCGAAGGCGCCACCGAACGAAGTGTCCTTGCCGACCACTTTTTTCTCAACAGTCAGCGCGCGGATTTCCCCCACATGCCGCACGCTTTCCCCTCCCCTCCCCTCCCCTCCCATGTGATGAAGGCGATCGCCCCGCCACCACGGCGCAGCGCAGGTAGGCAAAGGCTAGTGCTAGTGCGAGACCTGCCACCCGTACTAGTCAACCCAGACCAGAGGGACCCCCGCTCCGCAGCCTGACACCGCAGTCGCACCAAACACTCACACGAGCAGACCAGAGGCGGCGCAGCCGGCGACGAGGCAGGCAAGCACGATCCCGCCGATCGCGATGGCCCCGCCGCCAGAGGTGGTGGACGCGCGCAGCGGCTACTGCGCCGCCACGCGCACCTTCCGCAGCAAGCGCGCGGACGTCCCGCTCCCCGCGGATCGGGGCACGGACGTGGTCACGTTCCTCGCGTCCCGCCGCCACGCCGGCGTCGTCGCGCTCGTCGACGCCGCCACGGGCCGCCGGGTCACCTTCCCCGAGCTCTGGCGCTCCGTGGCGGGGGCCGCCGCCGCGCTCGCCGCGCCGCCCCTGTCCCTCCGCAAGGGCCAGGTCGCGCTCATCCTCTCCCCCAACTCCGTCCACTTCCCCGTCGCCGCGCTCGCCGCCATGTCGCTCGGCGCCGTGATCACCACCGCCAACCCGCTCAACACGCCCGCCGAGATCGCCAAGCAGGTGGCCGACGCGCGCCCCGCCATCGCCTTCACCACCCGCGACCTGCTCCCCAAGCTCCCGCGCGGCGCCGCCGGAGACGGCCCTCTCCGCGTCGTGCTGCTCGAGTCGGGCGCCCGCCTCCCCTCCGACGACCCGAGCTCCGTCGTCGCCACCATCGAGGAGATCTCCGCCACGCCGCCCGACCAGGCGGCGCGCCGCAGCAGGGACCGCGTCGTCACGCAGGACGACCCGGCCACGCTGCTCTACTCCTCGGGGACCACGGGGCCCAGCAAGGGCGTCGTCGCCACGCACCGGAGCCTCATCGCCATGGTGCAGATCATCATGACGCGCTTCCGCCTCGAGGGCTCGGACCGGACCGAGACCTTCCTCTGCACCGTGCCCATGTTCCACGTCTACGGCCTCGTCGCCTTCGCCACGGGCCTGCTCGGCTGCGGCGCCACCGTCGTCGTGCTCTCCAAGTACGAGCTCCCCGAGATGCTGCGCGCCATCAACGAGTACGGGGTCACCTACCTGCCGCTCGTGCCGCCCATCCTCGTCGCCATGCTCGCGCACCCCAAGACGCTGCCTCTCGGCCAGCTGCGCAAGGTGCTCTCCGGCGGAGCGCCGCTCAGCAAGGACCTCATCGAGGGCTTTAGGGAGAAATACCCGCAGGTGGAGATCCTTCAAGGGTACGGCTTGACAGAGAGCACGGCCATAGGCGCGTCCACGGACTCTGCCGAGGAAAGCCGACGCTACGGCACGGCTGGGCTGCTGTCGCCCAACACCGAGGCGAAGATCGTCGACCCGGACACCGGCGAGGCGCTGCCGGTGAACCGCACCGGCGAGCTCTGGATCCGGGGGCCATACGTCATGAAAGGTAACAAATTATTGTATACTACTACTTTATTAGTAGTACATACTAGTTGCGCGGGAATCATGTAGGCGCGCGCATTTATTTATTTTAAGGATGTATTATTTCCATGACTTAGCTCTCTTAATTTAAGAAGATAACTGCACATGACTCAGCACGTCTTTGGGCAGGGGTTAAAATACTTAGCATGCTAAGCTTGTTCCTGTTACAATAAGCGTTTTGTTTCGAGATACACATCTGCTGATATTATACTTTTTTTTTATGAAACAGGAGGGACTTGTGTGTCCCTACTGGTTATATATTAATAAATAAAAAAATACAACAAGCTGCTGATATTATACTTAGCTTGATAGAAAACAAATCGATATGATCAAGGGGCAAGATGCATCTTCTGTACATTCCCATGTTGAAGTCCAATTATCTGTGGACACTAACAAGTAAAATCATGTGCCCACTGCCCACATGCATGATGAACTCAGATATTATTAGTTTAGATCTCCATGTTGAAGTCCACTGATCAGTGGATATAAAAAGTAGGAGTATGAGTTACTGCCTGAGTTGTTCATATCAACAATCGAGTTGCTCTTCGTGTTATTCAATATGTTAGCAATGTCTTTGCGTGCTGCACTGTGATCATGTTTAATCCACTATGTCTCCTTGTCGAAGCCTTTGGCCGAGTTTCATCTCTGCAAGTGTAGTTCTGGGACTACGGTTTTAGTAGAGTGGCACCACTATGTACAAGTCAGAAAGGAAGGGGACTCCTTGCTGGCTTCAGTATTTACACAACAAACAAGGTTCCTGTGTATCTAAGTGAATCCCTTTTGTAGCAGGTCACCGATACCTATTCATGCGTCATGCCTCAAGTACAGAGTCAGTCTATACTCTTAGAGTAAATTTTATAGAATGCAGCATCTTAGAGTCACCTGTCAGCAAAGCGGCTAGGTAACTCAGCAATATGCTCGGATTGTGCTATCGAACAGAAGAGGATCATTCTAAATGTTTATTCGTTATGCTTGCTTAACCACCCACTACAGCTTAGTTGGTTAATTAATCAGGGTTCTGCTTTCTGAAAAAGCTAAGCACCAATCAGTGAGAAAAGCACTGTACTAAATAAATAAAAAAATTCAAGTGACGGAACATTTATATACTCTGGATTGGCAGCTGCCCTACATAGATTGTAGTATTTGAATTCCCCTCACAAAACATGTATTACAAGTTTTCATAAATTTGATCAACATACACTGTGATTTCCCATGGATTCATTTTCTACTATATTATCTCTTTCATTTTAGAAGTTACAATTCTAACAAAAACTGGGTATAGACATAGATAGTGCCCTATCACCCTTTAGCAATGTCCATCCGAATTCGATGGATTCCATTTCCATATTACTGGAGTACTTACTTAGAAGAGGTTGGTTAGTAAGCTGCCTTACGAACATGCAATTGTTGATCTTCCCAGAGTACTTCAAGAACACAGAGGCAACACAGGCAACGAAAACACCTGACGGATGGCTAAAGACTGGGGATCTCTGCTACATAGACGAGGATGGGTATCTCTTCGTGGTGGATCGTCTTAAGGAGTTGATCAAATACAAAGGGTATCAGGTGAAGACCACTGACTACATTCTGATATCTCTGTCCTGAGTCTGAACTAATAGGTGTTTCTTGGCATCTGAAATACAACTTGTGCGTCGACAGGTGCCTCCAGCAGAGCTGGAAGCTCTTTTGTTAACACATCCAGAAATAGCAGATGTCGCTGTTATCCCGTAAGTGTCATCCAGATACCAGTATACTCCTTTATGGGATCTTAACTGCCCAGGCTTTCTGAATGGACTGGTGGTTTTGGCAGGTTTCCTGATCGGGAGGTCGGCCAGTTCCCGATGGCCTACGTAGTGAGGAAGAAGGGGAGCAATTTGTCAGAGCGCGAGGTGATGGAGTTTGTGGCGAAACAGGTAAAACATTCTCCTGATTATATAAGATCAGCTTAGCCTCAGAAAAAAAAAACGTAAAACATGAACATCAACCAGGTTCACTGCATATATACTGATATACATGCGCTCATGTGCCTGATCTCAGCAATTTCCCTGACCTGCTGCGCCGCATGTAATGTTCACAGGTGGCGCCTTATAAGAAGGTCAGAAAGGTGGCGTTCGTGACAGAAATTCCCAAGAACGCGTCCGGCAAGATACTGAGGAAGGATCTCATAAAGCTCGCCACATCGAAACTATGAAATGCCAATTAGCCCGAGTTTGTCGTTAACGAGCACTCGAGCAGTAAGCCATTCTCTGCACTGCACCAGACAGACCCCAGTATTGTAGTGTGTTTGTAATGTAACAAAAAATCGCATCGTCGATGTGGCTGTGTACACTGTTCTTGTACTCCAGGATTTGGGAGGTATATGCATCTGTACCTAGCCTTGAATAATCAGCTTTGTGGGAAAATAATTTCCGAGCTGTAGTGTCCTAAATATCACAGGTTTCCTTCAGTATGAGCTCTTTGGAATGCAGAAAAATGAGTGGAGGAGGTTGTGAGAGGGAGAGAGCAAAGATTCCTTTCATTGGATTGAAGTGGATGTTTTATTTTCTCCATTTTGCATGGGAGAGCAATCCATTGCATAGGAAAGAAAACATTCATCGCTCCATTCCAAACACCACGTGGTTTCCGCCCGAGTCGCCTGCGGGACGGAGATAATATTATTCTCTCCGAAATCCAAACGAGCCCTTAGCTTTGTTCTCTGTGGTGTCTGGTGGGCCGTGGCCCATCAAACGAAGTAGAGAGTGGCTGAGCTTCGGGCAGTTGTGTGCCCCTCTCCAAAACGTGTACTATTACAAGCAGAATCTACGAGTACTTTTTCAGTCAAACAAACGGGAAAAAAGAAATTGCACACAAAACTGAGAAGCCCAACGAACAGCCTCGTTCTTTTGGGCTACAGTAGCAGTTGTGACATGATCTATGTTAGCACAGTGGTAGTAGGATTAGCGTGACCCTTTTCCTTTTGTTTATCCGATCACATGTGTTTACCGGGGTTCAGCCGTAGCAGTTGGGCCGTTACGTTTAGTCCACCAGTGACATCTGCTCTTGAAAAAGCATGCGATCGACGGTAGGTGGTCGGCACACAGACACAGCCGGCCGCGTCCGATTCGGCAGCCACACCTGTATGTACCACTCGCCCGCTCCCACGAACTGGCTACTAGATGCGTGCTCTAGAGGTCTCAACAAGGTGACAAGGAATTATTTTGCCGGCTGGTAGCTATAGCGGCGAGGCGTTATTACGTGTGGTGTGTACAAGGAATTATTTTGCCGGCAGGGCAGGCGCTTTCGAGTTTCGACCCTTTTGCTGTTCGATGGGCGGACGGGATCACGCAAACAAATCCCACGGCCCCCAGGTCCCTTTCCCTCAGTCCACGCCGCCGGAATTGGCTCTCGGCTGGGGGCATATACGGCACGCACGCCCGCTGCCTTTTTTTCTCCGATCTGATCTCCGACAGAATAAACGGGTGCGGCTGCTCGCAGCGGTTTAAAGCTCAGCTCCACGGCAGACGTCGACGCAGAGCACCTGTATCTGACAGGTGAACTCGAGGCGCATGCGCAATACGAGGCTGAGGACTTCCATATGGATTTTCTAAACACTGTTTTGCACCGTTTGATATAAATACTGTACTGTACCAAGAAAGAGAAATAGTTAGAATAATATTTAGGGAATGGGGATAGAGAGTCCCATTAGACTCAGCCTAAAAGTTATAAACTTAAATTTATCCATGTCTGGTTATTATACATTAACACTGCTGCTATCTTGAGCAAACAAACTGGTGACTTTGTGTACGTTGATCTACAAAACCTGACAGACTTGATCATTCATCATCAGCATCAACAACAAACTCTTCATCGATTATGGTCGAACACCACCACCCCAGTGGCCCAGTGTAATGTGACAGTGAGTCCCTTGTACACGTTCGGAAGATAGCTAGATTAAAATCTGCTTGGCATGTCGTCGTTCGCAATTGTACCATTTGTATTTATAATTTATATCGTATACAAACTAGTTTATTTAGAAAAATAGTCCTTGGTTGAGGCGCACAGCACAGATTTGTACTAAGAAATAGTGCAGGCTTGTCCGTGTCCGTGCGTGGGACCAGACGCATCATCCGGCAAGTCTATCTAGAGGACAGCTACCACTGACCTGCCTGAACGTGAGCAAGCCGCGGACGACACTGGAGCCTTCTGCGACTCCAGTCTCCATCCAGCGGCTCCCTAGTCCGGCAGTCCCTACAGATAAAATCGACGCCGCCGGGCCGGCCCACTGGTCCTGCCTGTGGCCGAGGCCGACGCGGCGAGCTCGTGTGCAGCCCGCCTCCCCAGAAAGCACGACGTGTCGTCCGAATCGACGCTGTTGTCTTGTTGGGATGGGAGGTGAAATAAAAGAGACCACGGGAGCCGTACGTGGTGTGGTGGAAACGGGGAGAAGGCTGAAGAAGCCGCCGCACGCTGCAGCCGGGGACGGTCCTAGTCGTCCATGCCGAAGCCGCCTGCACCCGTGGTGGCGTCGCGACTCGCCACGAGGCGGACGGCGGACGGCCGCGGCAGCCAGCGCTGCCGTGCGCGCGTGCAGTGCATCGGCCGGCCGGCGTTCGACGACCCACCACCAACCGTCCAAATCGGAGTGGTCGCACCGGTCAATGCAGCGGCGCTGTCGACCAACGCCACGAGTCCACGGCGCGGGGGCCGGGGGGCACGGCGTGAAACGACAATGCAAACCCCGATGGGAGAGCCGTTCGCCGACCTGGTCACCGGCTGGCGCTCCCCTTGTTCGCTAGCGTCACGGGGAGACCAGCAGGGACACCTGTGACGAATTGACACGCTAGCTGCGCGGCTGCGCCAAGCACATACTCGTACACCAGTACCTAGATATCATATGCGCCGTTCAATCTTTGATCCAAGAGTCCAGCTAGCATCTGCGGAAAAACCACGCTGCCGCTGAAAGGAACACGACCTGTGAGGCGTGTTCCCAACATTTATCGTGATCACCTTAGGGCGTCCACAATGGTAGCTGGCGACGTCGCCAGCTGAGGTGGCAACAGCAGAAAAGAAAATGATTATCTTGTAATCTCTCTCTTGCTTTGAGATACTCTGGTCCCACCTGTCTTTCTCTAGTTTCCTTGAACCACGTGAAATCGGCAGTCTATTTGTTCGGCGCTAACGAGTCCTCTCTCTCCTCACACGTCGGACGCGGAAACTTCGTCGCTGGCCTCCTAGCCTCCCGTTGGAGGCGCCCTTATCATGGCACGGCCACAGATTCGTCATGCGTTTTTTTCACCTCAAAATAGTTTTCACGCTTTTCCGGGCAGTGTTGAGGACGGGTTTCATGGTACCAAAAAAAAAGAAAAAAAATGTATTGTAAATGTAGTAGTAGTACATTTATCGTACAATTCCGCATTTTTATGCTGCATGGATACAAAGCCGTGCGGAAACTTTGCAGATAGAGAAGAGAATCTTGGGTTTCTTTTTCTTTTTAGACTATGTGCAGTGAAACGTGTAAAATAATTGTCTATACACTGTAGCATAGAGAGAAAATTGGTTAAAACAGTGTATAGACATGTCATATAGACAATCTGCTGCCCATAGTCTTAAAGTTGAAGGGGCAACAACCCCTGCCTTTTTTTACCAAGGCCAAGATGGCAAAGTCTATGGCACAACCAAAACACAAATACAGACCACAATACATCTCCACCAACAACGGAACACAGGACCAGAAGCCTGAAACAGAAACGGCAGACCCAGCTGAACTACATCTCGGATCACCCTCTGTTTTTCCAAACGGCACTCTTCTATGCTAACACTCATCGACCTAGAACCGATACAACTCACAGCAGGATCACCTCCGTCTTGGGTTTCTTTTTTCGCATTTTAGAATTCGCGAATCGACGGGCCTTGATGTAATCCTGGCATAATGTGATATACACAATGTGCACGGGTATCGTTATTTAAGGGCACATCGATAATCCTGATAAATATTTACCCAACTAAACCACGCACAGCTAGCGGACGCAACACGTTCATTAATAATCGGTCAATGGAGTGGTTAGGCTTTCTGCCTTTGTCAACTGCAATTGAATTTGCCACCCCCATTTCAGTATTGCCCCATTAGCAACGGTTCCTGGACACCAGTACACATGCCACTGTTGTATGTTACCGAAAACCTATGCAAGCGGATCATTACCAACAAACTTGCACACAAGCAAATTACTATTAAAGTCGGTGAACTCGTCTGTTCGTGGGAAAACAGCCTTTTTCGGCAGTTTTAGAAGAAAACTCGCGCTTTCATCCTCCAGCTAGGCCTCTCTGCTACCAGTACTAGTATGGCTAGGCTGATAGCTAGACTGCTGCTGCTACTACGAATTATATTTGCGCAACACAAAGACGAACATAAAGCATAAAACCAACCCCAAATGATTAGTTAGTGCACTAAACATTAAACAAAACAGTCCGTCCTTTTCTGCGCTGCTTCGGTTCTGTGGCCTACATGCATACATGCATGGACATTATCCAAAACTTAATGCCAAGATCGCCTTGTGTTGGATGTGGAGGGAGAATGTATCATATACTAGTATGTATGATGCATGCATGGATGCGCCCATATCATACCGGATAATCGGATGGATGAGCATCGACGAATTATTTTTCAATTAATCTTTCTCTCAGTGTGTGCGTGGAAACTGGAAATTAATGGATGTGTGGTGTGTGCTGGTCGCATGTGTCGAGCGTGTGGTGTGCGAGAAGCCTGCCGTCCATGATAAGCCTGATCCTTTCCTTGCCCTCTGCTCTGATGATTGCTTCCTGATCTCCACATCATGCAAAGGCGGCCACTCCCTCCCGTTGTGTGATTGTGTCTTGTGCCGTCTTTATCCCCCACACCTCCCCACTCAGCTTCAGCTTCATCAGAGTCCCCATCCCTCCACCATCCGCCCGCCGGGCAATTCTTATTCAACTCTCCCCCTTTCTCTGCCGCACGCCCCCTAATTCTCCTTTCCTGTCGCCCCATTTCCTAGTGCTATACTACTGTAGTTAGTGCTCGCTACCTTTTTCACGAGAGGAATTAACGAGACTAGTACATGTATGTAATACCCCGAGTTTTATCCCATCAAAATACACCTCTAAACTCACGCGATTTTCAAACGAATTCAAAATCTTCTCCAAATCCAATCCCAAAAATCAGAAAAATGATGAAATGTACCTGGGCCGAAACCCCCTTTCTTCTTTTCCTTCCCCCACCTTTCGGCCCAGCCCGAACCACCCTTTCTCTCCCTCTTTTCCCTCTCCCCCGAGTTGGGCCGCCCCCGGCCCATCTCCTTCTGGCGGCCCACGGCGCCGTCTTCCTCCTCCTCCCTCCTCTCTGCTCTTTCTCTCTCCCGCTCTCGCCACGCCGGCGCGCGTCGCCGAGCGGCCGCCGTCCTCTCCCCCCTCCCCACCGTACCGGCACGACGAGACCTCGCGCTCACACTCTAGCTTCCCTCGGGCACGCCACCGCCCCGGTCTCGTTGACCTTCTCCCCTTCCCGCCGTCACGGCGCTCCGCGCCACGGCGCGTCACGACGCCGCGGCGTCTGTGGCCACAGCGACCGCGTACGGCGGCGCACACGAGCGCAACCGCCACCCTCCACCTCCCGCATCCACGTCTACACCAAACCGCTCGGCACGACTCCGCGACGCTCTTGGGTCGGTCCCCGGCGACGGAACCGGATCACCGGCGGCGAACCGCCGGTGAACCGCTCCGCCCCCGGCGGCCGGTCCGCAGAAGACCCGGTTCGGCCAGGCCGGACGGGCGTTAACGCCGCCCCCCGTCTCTGTGAGGATGACGGGTGGGGCCGGCCAACGCCGTCCGCGCCGCCGTCCCCTCTCCCCGCGCGGCCAGTGGGCCGGCCTGTTAAGGCCCACGGGCGCGCCGGGGGAGTGGGCCGAGCCGCCCCGGACGGGTGGGTTGGGCTGCGCGCGCCGGTTTCGGCCCGTGTGGCTTTTCCCATTTTCCAAATCGATTTATGAATATTCCAAAATTTGAAATGAGTATATCTTGGTCATTTCAACTCCAAATCAAGTGATTCTTTCACCTAAATTCATATAAAATCATCCTCTATCTATTCATGTAATCCTCTTTCTGTTTTGAGTATGTATACATGTATGTTTACTTGTGTGTTTGTTTTGCGGTAGACGAATCAACTGAAAATCCGCCGGAACCGGAAGTGACCGCTATCGACACCGAGCCCGAGGACTCAATTCCCGAGCTTCGCTGTGACGAAGGGCTTGACGACGGCAAGTTCACTAAACCCCTTGTGGTTGATGCATAAAATACCTAATCTTGCTACACAACCCCCGGCATAGGAGTAAAACCATCAAAAATGTGCACGTTTTGCTAAGCTAAGGTCCACTATATGAAAAGCCTCCTAAACCCTTAGAGTTAGTGCGCATAGGTGGGCTCGCTCATGAATTATACCATTTCATAACTGATGTTTTGGATGGACGGGAAAAGAGTGTGGAGTTTTTGTGAAAAAAAAACATGGGGTAAGACCCCGGCAGACGACTTCGGTTGTCGAAGCCACAATTGGGGGTAGAAACCCTGGGGTGACGTTTTCACGGAAGCCCCGGAGTCCGGCCCCGTTGCAAGGGTCGGACAGGTGAATGACTCAGTTGATGAGTGAATGTGGGAGCTCTACCCTTAAGGACCGAGTTACGTCACATCTCACCTAACCCGCTAGTGCAACCACTCGAGGTTGTATGCGGCAACCCGTGGTCGGAACCTGCTTGGACGAACCAGACCTAGGCCGGTGTGCTGGGATGCATGAGAGACTGGGTGGATGGGCGCGGTTGCATGGCTGCGGTCAGGGGTCAACAGTCGCGTGGCTGCGGGTCTGAGCGACAGGTGGGCCCGTGCTCTCTCATTGTCGAAGTCTGGGGAAGCCTCGCAGCGAAAAAAACCACGATAGGATGGATATGATATGGTCGCTCCTATCATGAAGTCCGAACTTGTGGTGAAAGTGCACACCTCTGATCAGAGTTTAAATTCTATCCGGATAGTCCAGCGTCCATCGGGATGGGCAGGGTTATGGTTTGGTTTCGGAACTAGCATTTTATAAAACTGTGGGTTTGGTTTGGGATAAAAAGAGATGGTTTTGAGGCAGCTGCGGTTGCCGAGGAGATGAGTGTGTGAAAATGTGCCGGCTTGTGTGCCGAGAGCCATGTTGGACCGGCAAGTCCAGTGGCGACCGTTTTACGGAGATAAAACCGTTTTTGGAATAATAAAATATGCCAACTAGTTGTTTCACCCTTGCATAAGCAAAACCCTGTTTTTCGGCAAAACTCCCTGAACTCCAGATATCATCCTGCATATATATATGGTTAGGCCTTTACCCGTCCCTCCGCAAGGAGTGAGGTGGGCTTGCGGAGTACGAAGTACTCACCCTTGCTTATTGTTGTTTTTCAGACGACTTCGACGCTTTCGCAGAAGCGTTCTTCAACTAGGTCGCGCTCTTATCCCCAACCGCCTGTGGAGTTGGGCCGAATAAAGAAGCTTGTTTATCTTCCGCTGTTGTTTTATTTATGTAACCTCTGCGTTGTAAACGTTAAGTCAGACTCTTTATCGCTTGAATAAATGTGTGACTAGCCTCCTGGGACTAGTCTTTGTATCACATTTGGCTTCTGAGAAATCAAGGGCACTTCAGGTGGTATCAGAGCCGTAGGTTGGCCGTAAGACGTAACCATAAGTTGATTTACGCTTCTGAGTCCAAAAGTCTTTTATAAAATTTTCTTGGTGCTTACCCCTCTATTTACTCCTTTCTTGTTCTTTCTCCAGATGGCCCCGGTTGCTCCAGCACTAGCGAAAAACGAGCACGGAGAGACAGACTTTGTGCAGCTCTTGCTCCATTCCACTCGGCTACTCGACCTCCCCAAGGAACCCTACTACAAGATTGTAGAATTCCACAAACCCGACACCATAGGCTGTGCCATAACCGTTTACATAGAAGCCGGTAAGAAACACCCTGGCTTTGCAGTGACTACCCCAGGCCATGACCCACACTTCACCAAGCAAACTGCAGCCCTCAACGCCCTACGCCGCCTTTGCAACGTCTATGAAAAAGAAATTGAACATACCAGCATACGGTTTTTCCCAGCGGAAGACCAAACCACCCCGTTATGGAAAAGACGCCTAATCCCAGTAGTAGAAGCCAGAGTATCCAACAAAAATCCTACCGTGTCTAGCTTAACCAACTTCCTTTACGCCCTAGACACCCACTTCCAAAAGATAGACAAACAACTGTTCAAAACCCACCGTCGAGTGCTAGCCAATGAAATGGAGATAAAGGAACTGAAAGTGCAAAATGCCTCTCTACGCGCTAGACTGGCAGCTACCGAGGACAAGGAAAAAGCAGCTTGGGAAATGGTGCGGAGCACGCGCAACAAGTACAAGGAGAAGATGGAACGCATGGCAAAAAGAAGCAGGACCGAGTCTAAGGAGCCGACGGAGGACAAGGAGGAACACCCAACCAAGAAGACCCGAACTGAGCCCGAGGCACGCCCGAAGGAGAAGGACCAGACGGAGCTGGAACCAGAAGAGTGCCCAGTTGTCGACCTAGAGAGTGCACCTTTAGACTGGAGTGGTTTCCCTCCAGCCAGTGAGGCTTTCTCTAGCGACGAGCTTGATCTCTCGGCTTTCGAGATGCTTCCCCGGGAGGGTCCCCCGTCTGCTTTAGAGACGCTGATAGACCTCCTCGATTAGAGTTATCCATGGTGTCTTGAGGCCTGTCTTGCCTCCATGTATCGCTAGAACGGTTGTTTGAATAAAATAAAAATTTCGAAAACCTCGCAATTCTTGACAACAAAAGAACATTTAATTCCTATCCTAAAAACCACCCTTGTTTACAGATGGCATCTCACAACTCAGGCAATGCTGGCAATGTTGCACCTGAGGTAGTGCCTGAGGGACAAGGTGACAACAACTTGATGGCAGCAGCAGCAGTTCAGAATAACAACAACCCGGCAGCAAATGTTCAGAATAACAACAACCCAGTCCCAGAGGTACAGAATGTGAACCCTCCAGCAGCATCAGAGGGATGGGGTGGAAACAGTGGGGCAGAAAGTCACACCCGGTCCCATACATCACTACCCCCACCACCAAATCCCATGGTGGAACTGACTCAGAACTTGGTCCGCTGCATCGAAGGGATAGCTCAGAGGGGACAGCCACAGGGCAAAGCTCAGAATATGATGGGAGAATTTATGAGGCTGAAGCCAACGCCTTTTGCAGGGTCTCACGATCCCCTTGAGGCTTATGACTGGATCAAGACCATCGAGCGGAAACTCGACGTCATCAACTGTGATGGACCAACCAAAGTTGCCCTGGCCACTCATCAATTCACCGGGGCAGCTCTGGCTTGGTGGGACAGTTACCGCGAAGCCCACAGAGGACAGGTCACTTGGGAGCAGTTTCTAGAAGACTTCCGCAAGTACCACGTTCCAGAAGCTGCAAGGGACCTCAAGGCGGAGGAATTCAGGAAATTGAAGCAGAACACCATGACCATGCAAGAATATATTGAGAAGTTCACCACTCTCTCTCGATATGCACCCGAAGAAGTCAACACTGATCCTAGGAAGTGCAAGTGTTTCATTCGGGGGCTGAATCCTGAGATCAAGTCCATAGTCCATTCCAATGAAGCACCTGACTTCGCAACACTAATCAACCGAGTCATTCAGATAGAAGAAGATAAGCGTGAAGAGAAGAATCAGCTGAAAAGGAAGTTCATGGAGATTAAGACCCAACGCCAGGAACGGCGTTTCCGCCCGAAGGGTTTCGGTGGGCAAGTGCCACGGGGCTCGTACGGTGGACCTCCCAGAAACACCGTTCCGGGTTCCTCGCGCTTTGCTCCAGCCCAAAGCAACTACCAGACCCAGCAAAATGATTTCCGTACCTGCTTCAAGTGTGGCAAGCCGGGACATTTCCAGTTCAACTGCCCCCAGCCAATGCGTCCAGCAGCATCCACCGTTTCCAACTCAGTGAATGGACCAAGGCAGACCAACGTCCCTGGAAGCCGTCCTACTACAAGTACTCAGTCAGGCAAGCCACCCCTGCCACCAGTAAACAAAGCACGCATCAACCATGTGGAAGCACAGGAAGCACAGCAGGCTACTGGAGTGGCACTTGGTGAGTTCCTGGTAAACTCAGTAAGAGCAACTGTTCTTTTTGATTCTGGTGCATCGCATTCATTCATATCATCATCCTTCGTCGAAAAGCACAACATCCCCACCATCCCACTCAAAAAGCCACTCCTAACTCGGACACCCGGGGCCGATATTCCTTGTCGGCTCGGTTGCGTCGGGGTCCAAATTCTTCTGAGAGGGGTAGTGTTTACTGCAAACCTGGTGGTGATCAAGTCCCAGGACATTGATGTCATCCTGGGCATGAATTGGCTGAGCCCTCATCAAGGTGTCATAACCTGCAAAAACAAAACCGTGCACCTAGTACACCCAGATGGAACCAAAGTATTCTTCCATGTCGATAAACCCAGCCGTGACCCCATAAACTTCCACATACAAGCCCAAACCATCCATGATGTACCCATAGCCCGAGAATACCCAGACGTCTTCCCGGATGAGTTACCCGGTATGCCTCCAGACAGGGAAATAGAGTTCATAATCGACCTCTATCCCGGAACTCCACCAATTGCCAAGAGGCCATACAGAATGTCGTCCAAGGAGCTAGTGGAACTAAAGGAACAGCTCAGGGAACTACAAGAGAAGGGTTTTGTCAGGCCCAGTTCTTCGCCATGGGGAGCTCCAGTGCTGTTTGTATCCAAGAAAGATGGGAGTATGAGAATGTGTATAGATTATCGATCCCTGAATGAGGTGACTATCAAAAATAAATACCCTCTTCCACGAATCGATGATCTATTTGATCAGCTAAAGGGAGCAATGTACTTCTCCAAAATAGACTTGAGGTCAGGCTACCATCAGCTCAAAATCAGAGAAGGTGACATATACAAGACTGCTTTCGTTACCAGATATGGCCAGTATGAGTTTACAGTGATGCCCTTTGGACTCACCAATGCCCCCGCTTACTTCATGAATCTCATGAACAAAGTGTTCATGGATGGATTGGACAAATATGTCATAGTCTTTATTGATGACATACTTGTCTATTCCAAGACAATTGAGGAACATGAGGAACATCTCCGAAAGGTACTAGAGACACTAAGGAGTCACCAGCTGTATGCAAAATTCAGCAAATGTGAGTTCTGGTTAGAAAAGATCTCATATTTGGGGCACATTATCACCGCTGAAGGAGTAGCAGTGGATCCCGAAAAGATTAAGGCAGTAATGGAATGGCCGCAACCAACAAATGTGAGTGAAGTCCGAAGCTTCATTGGATTAGCGGGTTTCTACCGCCGATTCATTGGAGGCTTCGCCAAGATTGCTCAGCCCATGACAGCACTTCAGAAAAAGGGCGCTCGGTTTGAATGGACCGAAGCTTGTGAAAAGAGTTTCCAAGAGCTAAAGGCAAAATTGACCTCAACCCCAGTCCTGGTGCTACCTGATATCCACCGAGACTTTGTCATATACTGTGACGCGTCTCGACAAGGGTTGGGCTGTGTGCTCATGCAAGATGACAAAGTAATAGCTTATGCTTCCAGGCAGCTCAAGGACCATGAACAGAATTATCCCACCCACGACCTGGAGCTAGCAGCAGTGGTGCATGCCTTGAAAGTATGGAGACACTATCTGATTGGCAACAAATGTGAAGTGTATACTGACCACAAGAGCCTCAAGTACATATTCACTCAGCCAGATCTGAACTTAAGGCAGCGCAGATGGTTAGAGCTAATCAAGGACTTTGACATGAGCATCCATTACCACCCAGGCAAGGCGAACGTGGTAGCAGATGCCTTAAGCAGGAAGGCTTATGGCAAGGAATGGATTCCGAAGAACAAACACTTGAAGGAGGACTTAATGAAGCTTAACATGCACATTGTACAAGAACCAAAGCAGGGCTTGCTGGCAGTACAACCAACCCTGACAGAGCAAATAAGGGAAGATCAGAAGACAGACGATGAAGTCCAGAAGGCAATTCAACGCATCAGCACCACTCCAACTCCCGAGTTCCGAGTTGATGAAAAGGGCACCTTATGGTTCAAAAATAGGATCTGTGTGCCAAAAACAGGAGTAACCCGGAAAATCATCATGGAGGAGGCCCATAACTCGGCCTATTCCATTCACCCCGGGTCTACTAAGATGTATCTGGACTTGAAGTCGGATTACTGGTGGAGGGGCATGAAAGCAGGTATTGCAAGATATGTGGCACAGTGTGATGTATGCCAGAAGGTAAAAGCAGAACACCAGAAGCCAGCAGGGTTATTGCAACCCCTACCCATCCCGGTGTGGAAATGGGATGAAATAGGTATGGACTTTGTGACGGGATTGCCAAGAACACCAAAAGGAAATAACGCCATATGGGTTATTGTGGACAGACTCACAAAAACCGCTCATTTCCTACCTGTGCGAACTACCCACAATGGTGCAAAGCTGGCCCAACTGTACATTGAAAATGTGGTAAAATTGCATGGGGTACCCAGCAGAATAGTGTCAGATAGAGGTACGCAGTTTACCTCTAGGTTCTGGAAAAGTCTTCAAGAAGCACTGGGCACCAAGTTGGATTTCAGCACAGCATACCACCCACAGACAGATGGTCAAACCGAGAGAGTAAATCAGATCATGGAAGATATGCTGAGAGCATGCGCTCTCACTTATGGTTCTAACTGGGAGGCCAGCCTCCCGTTCGCAGAGTTCTCATACAACAATGGACGCCAAGCCAGCCTAGGGATGGCACCCTTTGAAGCTCTCTATGGAAGAAAGTGTAGGACCCCTCTGATGTGGTCTGAAGTAGGGGAACGGTCCCTAGTGGGCCCAGCTCTGATTAAAGAGGCAGAAGAGAAAGTGGCAGAAGTCCGAGCAAGACTGAAGGAAGCTCAATCCCGACAAAAGAGTTATGCTGACGGCAAGAGACGGGAATTGAGATTCAATATAGGGGACTCAGTATACTTGAAGGTGTCCCCTATCCGTGGAACAAGGAGGTTCCAAGTAAAAGGAAAACTTGCACCTCGTTACATCGGACCCTACAAGATTATCAAGCAAATCGGGAAAGTCGCCTATAGGCTGGACCTACCTGAGTCGATGCGTGACATACACGATGTATTTCACGTGTCTCAGCTCAGAAAATGCCTAAAGGTACCCGAACAACAGGTTAACCTGACCGCTGAAGAACTACAACCGGACCTGATGTACCAAGAGAGACCAGTCAAGATTTTGGATACAGTTACCCGAAGAACACGGAACTCAACCACCAAAATCTGCAGAGTTCTTTGGAATCGGCACGGCGAAGAGGAAGCGACTTGGGAAAGGGAAGATGCTCTCAAGAAGGAACACCCCTATCTCTTCGAAAGCCAACCAAATCTCGAGGACGAGATTTCTTCTAAGAGGGGTAGGTTTGTAATACCCCGAGTTTTATCCCATCAAAATACACCTCTAAACTCACGCGATTTTCAAACGAATTCAAAATCTTCTCCAAATCCAATCCCAAAAATCAGAAAAATGATGAAATGTACCTGGGCCGAAACCCCCTTTCTTCTTTTCCTTCCCCCACCTTTCGGCCCAGCCCGAACCACCCTTTCTCTCCCTCTTTTCCCTCTCCCCCGAGTTGGGCCGCCCCCGGCCCATCTCCTTCTGGCGGCCCACGGCGCCGTCTTCCTCCTCCTCCCTCCTCTCTGCTCTTTCTCTCTCCCGCTCTCGCCACGCCGGCGCGCGTCGCCGAGCGGCCGCCGTCCTCTCCCCCCTCCCCACCGTACCGGCACGACGAGACCTCGCGCTCACACTCTAGCTTCCCTCGGGCACGCCACCGCCCCGGTCTCGTTGACCTTCTCCCCTTCCCGCCGTCACGGCGCTCCGCGCCACGGCGCGTCACGACGCCGCGGCGTCTGTGGCCACAGCGACCGCGTACGGCGGCGCACACGAGCGCAACCGCCACCCTCCACCTCCCGCATCCACGTCTACACCAAACCGCTCGGCACGACTCCGCGACGCTCTTGGGTCGGTCCCCGGCGACGGAACCGGATCACCGGCGGCGAACCGCCGGTGAACCGCTCCGCCCCCGGCGGCCGGTCCGCAGAAGACCCGGTTCGGCCAGGCCGGACGGGCGTTAACGCCGCCCCCCGTCTCTGTGAGGATGACGGGTGGGGCCGGCCAACGCCGTCCGCGCCGCCGTCCCCTCTCCCCGCGCGGCCAGTGGGCCGGCCTGTTAAGGCCCACGGGCGCGCCGGGGGAGTGGGCCGAGCCGCCCCGGACGGGTGGGTTGGGCTGCGCGCGCCGGTTTCGGCCCGTGTGGCTTTTCCCATTTTCCAAATCGATTTATGAATATTCCAAAATTTGAAATGAGTATATCTTGGTCATTTCAACTCCAAATCAAGTGATTCTTTCACCTAAATTCATATAAAATCATCCTCTATCTATTCATGTAATCCTCTTTCTGTTTTGAGTATGTATACATGTATGTTTACTTGTGTGTTTGTTTTGCGGTAGACGAATCAACTGAAAATCCGCCGGAACCGGAAGTGACCGCTATCGACACCGAGCCCGAGGACTCAATTCCCGAGCTTCGCTGTGACGAAGAGCTTGACGACGGCAAGTTCACTAAACCCCTTGTGGTTGATGCATAAAATACCTAATCTTGCTACACAACCCCCGGCATAGGAGTAAAACCATCAAAAATGTGCACGTTTTGCTAAGCTAAGGTCCACTATATGAAAAGCCTCCTAAACCCTTAGAGTTAGTGCGCATAGGTGGGCTCGCTCATGAATTATACCATTTCATAACTGATGTTTTGGATGGACGGGAAAAGAGTGTGGAGTTTTTGTGAAAAAAAAACATGGGGTAAGACCCCGGCAGACGACTTCGGTTGTCGAAGCCACAATTGGGGGTAGAAACCCTGGGGTGACGTTTTCACGGAAGCCCCGGAGTCCGGCCCCGTTGCAAGGGTCGGACAGGTGAATGACTCAGTTGATGAGTGAATGTGGGAGCTCTACCCTTAAGGACCGAGTTACGTCACATCTCACCTAACCCGCTAGTGCAACCACTCGAGGTTGTATGCGGCAACCCGTGGTCGGAACCTGCTTGGACGAACCAGACCTAGGCCGGTGTGCTGGGATGCATGAGAGACTGGGTGGATGGGCGCGGTTGCATGGCTGCGGTCAGGGGTCAACAGTCGCGTGGCTGCGGGTCTGAGCGACAGGTGGGCCCGTGCTCTCTCATTGTCGAAGTCTGGGGAAGCCTCGCAGCGAAAAAAACCACGATAGGATGGATATGATATGGTCGCTCCTATCATGAAGTCCGAACTTGTGGTGAAAGTGCACACCTCTGATCAGAGTTTAAATTCTATCCGGATAGTCCAGCGTCCATCGGGATGGGCAGGGTTATGGTTTGGTTTCGGAACTAGCATTTTATAAAACTGTGGGTTTGGTTTGGGATAAAAAGAGATGGTTTTGAGGCAGCTGCGGTTGCCGAGGAGATGAGTGTGTGAAAATGTGCCGGCTTGTGTGCCGAGAGCCATGTTGGACCGGCAAGTCCAGTGGCGACCGTTTTACGGAGATAAAACCGTTTTTGGAATAATAAAATATGCCAACTAGTTGTTTCACCCTTGCATAAGCAAAACCCTGTTTTTCGGCAAAACCCCCTGAACTCCAGATATCATCCTGCATATATATATGGTTAGGCCTTTACCCGTCCCTCCGCAAGGAGTGAGGTGGGCTTGCGGAGTACGAAGTACTCACCCTTGCTTATTGTTGTTTTTCAGACGACTTCGACGCTTTCGCAGAAGCGTTCTTCAACTAGGTCGCGCTCTTATCCCCAACCGCCTGTGGAGTTGGGCCGAATAAAGAAGCTTGTTTATCTTCCGCTGTTGTTTTATTTATGTAACCTCTGCGTTGTAAACGTTAAGTCAGACTCTTTATCGCTTGAATAAATGTGTGACTAGCCTCCTGGGACTAGTCTTTGTATCACATTTGGCTTCTGAGAAATCAAGGGCACTTCAGGTGGTATCAGAGCCGTAGGTTGGCCGTAAGACGTAACCATAAGTTGATTTACGCTTCTGAGTCCAAAAGTCTTTTATAAAATTTTCTTGGTGCTTACCCCTCTATTTACTCCTTTCTTGTTCTTTCTCCAGATGGCCCCGGTTGCTCCAGCACTAGCGAAAAACGAGCACGGAGAGACAGACTTTGTGCAGCTCTTGCTCCATTCCACTCGGCTACTCGACCTCCCCAAGGAACCCTACTACAAGATTGTAGAATTCCACAAACCCGACACCATAGGCTGTGCCATAACCGTTTACATAGAAGCCGGTAAGAAACACCCTGGCTTTGCAGTGACTACCCCAGGCCATGACCCACACTTCACCAAGCAAACTGCAGCCCTCAACGCCCTACGCCGCCTTTGCAACGTCTATGAAAAAGAAATTGAACATACCAGCATACGGTTTTTCCCAGCGGAAGACCAAACCACCCCGTTATGGAAAAGACGCCTAATCCCAGTAGTAGAAGCCAGAGTATCCAACAAAAATCCTACCGTGTCTAGCTTAACCAACTTCCTTTACGCCCTAGACACCCACTTCCAAAAGATAGACAAACAACTGTTCAAAACCCACCGTCGAGTGCTAGCCAATGAAATGGAGATAAAGGAACTGAAAGTGCAAAATGCCTCTCTACGCGCTAGACTGGCAGCTACCGAGGACAAGGAAAAAGCAGCTTGGGAAATGGTGCGGAGCACGCGCAACAAGTACAAGGAGAAGATGGAACGCATGGCAAAAAGAAGCAGGACCGAGTCTAAGGAGCCGACGGAGGACAAGGAGGAACACCCAACCAAGAAGACCCGAACTGAGCCCGAGGCACGCCCGAAGGAGAAGGACCAGACGGAGCTGGAACCAGAAGAGTGCCCAGTTGTCGACCTAGAGAGTGCACCTTTAGACTGGAGTGGTTTCCCTCCAGCCAGTGAGGCTTTCTCTAGCGACGAGCTTGATCTCTCGGCTTTCGAGATGCTTCCCCGGGAGGGTCCCCCGTCTGCTTTAGAGACGCTGATAGACCTCCTCGATTAGAGTTATCCATGGTGTCTTGAGGCCTGTCTTGCCTCCATGTATCGCTAGAACGGTTGTTTGAATAAAATAAAAATTTCGAAAACCTCGCAATTCTTGACAACAAAAGAACATTTAATTCCTATCCTAAAAACCACCCTTGTTTACAGATGGCATCTCACAACTCAGGCAATGCTGGCAATGTTGCACCTGAGGTAGTGCCTGAGGGACAAGGTGACAACAACTTGATGGCAGCAGCAGCAGTTCAGAATAACAACAACCCGGCAGCAAATGTTCAGAATAACAACAACCCAGTCCCAGAGGTACAGAATGTGAACCCTCCAGCAGCATCAGAGGGATGGGGTGGAAACAGTGGGGCAGAAAGTCACACCCGGTCCCATACATCACTACCCCCACCACCAAATCCCATGGTGGAACTGACTCAGAACTTGGTCCGCTGCATCGAAGGGATAGCTCAGAGGGGACAGCCACAGGGCAGAGCTCAGAATATGATGGGAGAATTTATGAGGCTGAAGCCAACGCCTTTTGCAGGGTCTCACGATCCCCTTGAGGCTTATGACTGGATCAAGACCATCGAGCGGAAACTCGACGTCATCAACTGTGATGGACCAACCAAAGTTGCCCTGGCCACTCATCAATTCACCGGGGCAGCTCTGGCTTGGTGGGACAGTTACCGCGAAGCCCACAGAGGACAGGTCACTTGGGAGCAGTTTCTAGAAGACTTCCGCAAGTACCACGTTCCAGAAGCTGCAAGGGACCTCAAGGCGGAGGAATTCAGGAAATTGAAGCAGAACACCATGACCATGCAAGAATATATTGAGAAGTTCACCACTCTCTCTCGATATGCACCCGAAGAAGTCAACACTGATCCTAGGAAGTGCAAGTGTTTCATTCGGGGGCTGAATCCTGAGATCAAGTCCATAGTCCATTCCAATGAAGCACCTGACTTCGCAACACTAATCAACCGAGTCATTCAGATAGAAGAAGATAAGCGTGAAGAGAAGAATCAGCTGAAAAGGAAGTTCATGGAGATTAAGACCCAACGCCAGGAACGGCGTTTCCGCCCGAAGGGTTTCGGTGGGCAAGTGCCACGGGGCTCGTACGGTGGACCTCCCAGAAACACCGTTCCGGGTTCCTCGCGCTTTGCTCCAGCCCAAAGCAACTACCAGACCCAGCAAAATGATTTCCGTACCTGCTTCAAGTGTGGCAAGCCGGGACATTTCCAGTTCAACTGCCCCCAGCCAATGCGTCCAGCAGCATCCACCGTTTCCAACTCAGTGAATGGACCAAGGCAGACCAACGTCCCTGGAAGCCGTCCTACTACAAGTACTCAGTCAGGCAAGCCACCCCTGCCACCAGTAAACAAAGCACGCATCAACCATGTGGAAGCACAGGAAGCACAGCAGGCTACTGGAGTGGCACTTGGTGAGTTCCTGGTAAACTCAGTAAGAGCAACTGTTCTTTTTGATTCTGGTGCATCGCATTCATTCATATCATCATCCTTCGTCGAAAAGCACAACATCCCCACCATCCCACTCAAAAAGCCACTCCTAACTCGGACACCCGGGGCCGATATTCCTTGTCGGCTCGGTTGCGTCGGGGTCCAAATTCTTCTGAGAGGGGTAGTGTTTACTGCAAACCTGGTGGTGATCAAGTCCCAGGACATTGATGTCATCCTGGGCATGAATTGGCTGAGCCCTCATCAAGGTGTCATAACCTGCAAAAACAAAACCGTGCACCTAGTACACCCAGATGGAACCAAAGTATTCTTCCATGTCGATAAACCCAGCCGTGACCCCATAAACTTCCACATACAAGCCCAAACCATCCATGATGTACCCATAGCCCGAGAATACCCAGACGTCTTCCCGGATGAGTTACCCGGTATGCCTCCAGACAGGGAAATAGAGTTCATAATCGACCTCTATCCCGGAACTCCACCAATTGCCAAGAGGCCATACAGAATGTCGTCCAAGGAGCTAGTGGAACTAAAGGAACAGCTCAGGGAACTACAAGAGAAGGGTTTTGTCAGGCCCAGTTCTTCGCCATGGGGAGCTCCAGTGCTGTTTGTATCCAAGAAAGATGGGAGTATGAGAATGTGTATAGATTATCGATCCCTGAATGAGGTGACTATCAAAAATAAATACCCTCTTCCACGAATCGATGATCTATTTGATCAGCTAAAGGGAGCAATGTACTTCTCCAAAATAGACTTGAGGTCAGGCTACCATCAGCTCAAAATCAGAGAAGGTGACATATACAAGACTGCTTTCGTTACCAGATATGGCCAGTATGAGTTTACAGTGATGCCCTTTGGACTCACCAATGCCCCCGCTTACTTCATGAATCTCATGAACAAAGTGTTCATGGATGGATTGGACAAATATGTCATAGTCTTTATTGATGACATACTTGTCTATTCCAAGACAATTGAGGAACATGAGGAACATCTCCGAAAGGTACTAGAGACACTAAGGAGTCACCAGCTGTATGCAAAATTCAGCAAATGTGAGTTCTGGTTAGAAAAGATCTCATATTTGGGGCACATTATCACCGCTGAAGGAGTAGCAGTGGATCCCGAAAAGATTAAGGCAGTAATGGAATGGCCGCAACCAACAAATGTGAGTGAAGTCCGAAGCTTCATTGGATTAGCGGGTTTCTACCGCCGATTCATTGGAGGCTTCGCCAAGATTGCTCAGCCCATGACAGCACTTCAGAAAAAGGGCGCTCGGTTTGAATGGACCGAAGCTTGTGAAAAGAGTTTCCAAGAGCTAAAGGCAAAATTGACCTCAACCCCAGTCCTGGTGCTACCTGATATCCACCGAGACTTTGTCATATACTGTGACGCGTCTCGACAAGGGTTGGGCTGTGTGCTCATGCAAGATGACAAAGTAATAGCTTATGCTTCCAGGCAGCTCAAGGACCATGAACAGAATTATCCCACCCACGACCTGGAGCTAGCAGCAGTGGTGCATGCCTTGAAAGTATGGAGACACTATCTGATTGGCAACAAATGTGAAGTGTATACTGACCACAAGAGCCTCAAGTACATATTCACTCAGCCAGATCTGAACTTAAGGCAGCGCAGATGGTTAGAGCTAATCAAGGACTTTGACATGAGCATCCATTACCACCCAGGCAAGGCGAACGTGGTAGCAGATGCCTTAAGCAGGAAGGCTTATGGCAAGGAATGGATTCCGAAGAACAAACACTTGAAGGAGGACTTAATGAAGCTTAACATGCACATTGTACAAGAACCAAAGCAGGGCTTGCTGGCAGTACAACCAACCCTGACAGAGCAAATAAGGGAAGATCAGAAGACAGACGATGAAGTCCAGAAGGCAATTCAACGCATCAGCACCACTCCAACTCCCGAGTTCCGAGTTGATGAAAAGGGCACCTTATGGTTCAAAAATAGGATCTGTGTGCCAAAAACAGGAGTAACCCGGAAAATCATCATGGAGGAGGCCCATAACTCGGCCTATTCCATTCACCCCGGGTCTACTAAGATGTATCTGGACTTGAAGTCGGATTACTGGTGGAGGGGCATGAAAGCAGGTATTGCAAGATATGTGGCACAGTGTGATGTATGCCAGAAGGTAAAAGCAGAACACCAGAAGCCAGCAGGGTTATTGCAACCCCTACCCATCCCGGTGTGGAAATGGGATGAAATAGGTATGGACTTTGTGACGGGATTGCCAAGAACACCAAAAGGAAATAACGCCATATGGGTTATTGTGGACAGACTCACAAAAACCGCTCATTTCCTACCTGTGCGAACTACCCACAATGGTGCAAAGCTGGCCCAACTGTACATTGAAAATGTGGTAAAATTGCATGGGGTACCCAGCAGAATAGTGTCAGATAGAGGTACGCAGTTTACCTCTAGGTTCTGGAAAAGTCTTCAAGAAGCACTGGGCACCAAGTTGGATTTCAGCACAGCATACCACCCACAGACAGATGGTCAAACCGAGAGAGTAAATCAGATCATGGAAGATATGCTGAGAGCATGCGCTCTCACTTATGGTTCTAACTGGGAGGCCAGCCTCCCGTTCGCAGAGTTCTCATACAACAATGGACGCCAAGCCAGCCTAGGGATGGCACCCTTTGAAGCTCTCTATGGAAGAAAGTGTAGGACCCCTCTGATGTGGTCTGAAGTAGGGGAACGGTCCCTAGTGGGCCCAGCTCTGATTAAAGAGGCAGAAGAGAAAGTGGCAGAAGTCCGAGCAAGACTGAAGGAAGCTCAATCCCGACAAAAGAGTTATGCTGACGGCAAGAGACGGGAATTGAGATTCAATATAGGGGACTCAGTATACTTGAAGGTGTCCCCTATCCGTGGAACAAGGAGGTTCCAAGTAAAAGGAAAACTTGCACCTCGTTACATCGGACCCTACAAGATTATCAAGCAAATCGGGAAAGTCGCCTATAGGCTGGACCTACCTGAGTCGATGCGTGACATACACGATGTATTTCACGTGTCTCAGCTCAGAAAATGCCTAAAGGTACCCGAACAACAGGTTAACCTGACCGCTGAAGAACTACAACCGGACCTGATGTACCAAGAGAGACCAGTCAAGATTTTGGATACAGTTACCCGAAGAACACGGAACTCAACCACCAAAATCTGCAGAGTTCTTTGGAATCGGCACGGCGAAGAGGAAGCGACTTGGGAAAGGGAAGATGCTCTCAAGAAGGAACACCCCTATCTCTTCGAAAGCCAACCAAATCTCGAGGACGAGATTTCTTCTAAGAGGGGTAGGTTTGTAATACCCCGAGTTTTATCCCATCAAAATACACCTCTAAACTCACGCGATTTTCAAACGAATTCAAAATCTTCTCCAAATCCAATCCCAAAAATCAGAAAAATGATGAAATGTACCTGGGCCGAAACCCCCTTTCTTCTTTTCCTTCCCCCACCTTTCGGCCCAGCCCGAACCACCCTTTCTCTCCCTCTTTTCCCTCTCCCCCGAGTTGGGCCGCCCCCGGCCCATCTCCTTCTGGCGGCCCACGGCGCCGTCTTCCTCCTCCTCCCTCCTCTCTGCTCTTTCTCTCTCCCGCTCTCGCCACGCCGGCGCGCGTCGCCGAGCGGCCGCCGTCCTCTCCCCCCTCCCCACCGTACCGGCACGACGAGACCTCGCGCTCACACTCTAGCTTCCCTCGGGCACGCCACCGCCCCGGTCTCGTTGACCTTCTCCCCTTCCCGCCGTCACGGCGCTCCGCGCCACGGCGCGTCACGACGCCGCAGCGTCTGTGGCCACAGCGACCGCGTACGGCGGCGCACACGAGCGCAACCGCCACCCTCCACCTCCCGCATCCACGTCTACACCAAACCGCTCGGCACGACTCCGCGACGCTCTTGGGTCGGTCCCCGGCGACGGAACCGGATCACCGGCGGCGAACCGCCGGTGAACCGCTCCGCCCCCGGCGGCCGGTCCGCAGAAGACCCGGTTCGGCCAGGCCGGACGGGCGTTAACGCCGCCCCCCGTCTCTGTGAGGATGACGGGTGGGGCCGGCCAACGCCGTCCGCGCCGCCGTCCCCTCTCCCCGCGCGGCCAGTGGGCCGGCCTGTTAAGGCCCACGGGCGCGCCGGGGGAGTGGGCCGAGCCGCCCCGGACGGGTGGGTTGGGCTGCGCGCGCCGGTTTCGGCCCGTGTGGCTTTTCCCATTTTCCAAATCGATTTATGAATATTCCAAAATTTGAAATGAGTATATCTTGGTCATTTCAACTCCAAATCAAGTGATTCTTTCACCTAAATTCATATAAAATCATCCTCTATCTATTCATGTAATCCTCTTTCTGTTTTGAGTATGTATACATGTATGTTTACTTGTGTGTTTGTTTTGCGGTAGACGAATCAACTGAAAATCCGCCGGAACCGGAAGTGACCGCTATCGACACCGAGCCCGAGGACTCAATTCCCGAGCTTCGCTGTGACGAAGAGCTTGACGACGGCAAGTTCACTAAACCCCTTGTGGTTGATGCATAAAATACCTAATCTTGCTACACAACCCCCGGCATAGGAGTAAAACCATCAAAAATGTGCACGTTTTGCTAAGCTAAGGTCCACTATATGAAAAGCCTCCTAAACCCTTAGAGTTAGTGCGCATAGGTGGGCTCGCTCATGAATTATACCATTTCATAACTGATGTTTTGGATGGACGGGAAAAGAGTGTGGAGTTTTTGTGAAAAAAAAACATGGGGTAAGACCCCGGCAGACGACTTCGGTTGTCGAAGCCACAATTGGGGGTAGAAACCCTGGGGTGACGTTTTCACGGAAGCCCCGGAGTCCGGCCCCGTTGCAAGGGTCGGACAGGTGAATGACTCAGTTGATGAGTGAATGTGGGAGCTCTACCCTTAAGGACCGAGTTACGTCACATCTCACCTAACCCGCTAGTGCAACCACTCGAGGTTGTATGCGGCAACCCGTGGTCGGAACCTGCTTGGACGAACCAGACCTAGGCCGGTGTGCTGGGATGCATGAGAGACTGGGTGGATGGGCGCGGTTGCATGGCTGCGGTCAGGGGTCAACAGTCGCGTGGCTGCGGGTCTGAGCGACAGGTGGGCCCGTGCTCTCTCATTGTCGAAGTCTGGGGAAGCCTCGCAGCGAAAAAAACCACGATAGGATGGATATGATATGGTCGCTCCTATCATGAAGTCCGAACTTGTGGTGAAAGTGCACACCTCTGATCAGAGTTTAAATTCTATCCGGATAGTCCAGCGTCCATCGGGATGGGCAGGGTTATGGTTTGGTTTCGGAACTAGCATTTTATAAAACTGTGGGTTTGGTTTGGGATAAAAAGAGATGGTTTTGAGGCAGCTGCGGTTGCCGAGGAGATGAGTGTGTGAAAATGTGCCGGCTTGTGTGCCGAGAGCCATGTTGGACCGGCAAGTCCAGTGGCGACCGTTTTACGGAGATAAAACCGTTTTTGGAATAATAAAATATGCCAACCAGTTGTTTCACCCTTGCATAAGCAAAACCCTGTTTTTCGGCAAAACCCCCTGAACTCCAGATATCATCCTGCATATATATATGGTTAGGCCTTTACCCGTCCCTCCGCAAGGAGTGAGGTGGGCTTGCGGAGTACGAAGTACTCACCCTTGCTTATTGTTGTTTTTCAGACGACTTCGACGCTTTCGCAGAAGCGTTCTTCAACTAGGTCGCGCTCTTATCCCCAACCGCCTGTGGAGTTGGGCCGAATAAAGAAGCTTGTTTATCTTCCGCTGTTGTTTTATTTATGTAACCTCTGCGTTGTAAACGTTAAGTCAGACTCTTTATCGCTTGAATAAATGTGTGACTAGCCTCCTGGGACTAGTCTTTGTATCACATTTGGCTTCTGAGAAATCAAGGGCACTTCAATGTATGACCAGAGCTTTAGCGCTACGCCAATCGTACCAAAAGGCAGCGATACGGTATCGGTATTATGCATACATAAAACCGGCGCTACCAGAGGTTAGGCTAAGTTCAATGAAATTTTCTAAATGGGTTCTCCATAACACAAACACTGTTTTGTACTGTTTGATATAAATACTGTACTATATAAAAAGACAGTTGAAATAGTGATAGAGAATGGGATTTAGAGAATCCATTGGACTGAGCCTTAGGTAGCTACGCCAGGCCTGCTAGCTCGGTGCGTTTCTGAAAGGAAGTGGACTACTGCTATGGCGCTGTGATGATTGGTGCCAATACATGCTTCGATGCTTCCAATAAAGTAGAGGCCAACTCTTTTCTCTGAAGAAAATTGGAAGGAAAAAAAACATGCATGGAACTCAACTGATGATGTGTGCAAGCCACTCTCGATCACTTCTCATGTTTTGTTTGAACATGCTGTTCCTAGTCCAAACATTACGCAAATAAAGGATTCTGCTGCGAAGCCCAGTAACCAGTCGTCGGCAGGCTGTTACTGCAACTATACCATGAGTGTGTTTAGAACCCAAAAAGTTTTCCCAAATTTCACTATACAAAAAAAAGATTCTCCATCACATCAAAATATCGGCATATGTATGGAGTACTAAATGTAGATGAAATAAAAAAATAATTGCACAGTTTAGATGTACTTTGCGAGACGAATCTTTTGAGCCTAGTTAGGCCATGATAGAACAATATTTACTACAAACAAACGAAACGTGCTACAGTGCTTTTTAATTCGGAACAGTACCAATTTCAGGGTTCTAAACACACCCCATGTGATGTGAACGTCAAATTAACCGCAATCCGCAGCGTCAGTCGCCCAGTCGGGCGCACGACGAAATGACAGGAACCCTGTCGATTCTGCGTCAAAAAACTCACAAAAACTCAAAGCGATGACGCACGCGATCGCTACCGGGTTCAAAATCTTGTGCCTCAAGTGTCTCTGATATTTCCCGGCGAAATGTGCAGTCGCCGCCCGGTGCTTGGATTGGATGCATCGAGCCATCGGCGGGTCTGAGCTGGGGAAAAGAAGGCGGCTGCCGGCTAGCTCTGACGAGCACCCGGCGGGCGGACATGGTAATTCTTTTTTCTTTTTCTCCAAAAAGAGTTAATCAACCAGCTTCAACAACCCCCAAAACACATGGTAATGCTGCTGCGATTGTTTGTGCACGAACGCTCAGACCATACGGCACCGCTGCCTCTTCATCTCTTGATATATATCCGGTCCTTCTATTATTGTTGTTGTTGTTACTGCTATTACTACTACTATTATTATTATTATTATTATTATTATTGCGTGTGTGTGATGAAGCAGCTTCTTGAGCAAGTATTGTTTATCAGTGGTTTTAGTTAACTAATGATGGAAAGAGCCAATGATGTAGAAGGGACTCGACATCGGGTGGACCAGAAGCGGAATAAATCCAACGCTCAGCAACAATGGAAGGTCACCGGCCAGCACAAGCTTGGAGACCCACCTGCTGATTATCATTCATTGCCCGCTGATAATCCATTTATCTGACTGATGTTTCTCTGCAATACTACATTTTTGTTTTTATAATATATGCCCGTGTACCTTGTTTGTTTATTTATATTCAGGGTTTGAGGTGATGCAGATATCCTAATACAGTACTATTTTTTATAAAATACTAGTATTTTATAAACTCTATGATTGGTTCCTTGTGATACTTTGATATCCGCAGCCGAACCAATCCATTACCAGTCTTTGCTGACGAAGCTGCGAATCAGTGATGCTCATCTCTTGTTGCTCTTGTGTAGATTAACATCGTCTTTTGGAGTAAATGACAACTTTGACGTGTACCGATGAATTTAGTTAACTGTATAAATGATGGTAGCCAACACTTTTTTCCAAATCAGAGAGAGAAACAAAGTAATAAAAGGATGGCAGCTAGAGTTTAACCAAAAGCACTTTGGACAAGTCGTAGATTTCTTGCTACCTTACTGTTACAAATCGGAGCCTCGTTTTCAGCTTATACGCTAATCTTTACGAGAACACAAATACTAAAAGTTCTCATTATAATGAAAAAAATAGAGTACCATACTGTCATATGGACTAGTTTTGGAGTCGTAGATTTTTTTGGAGTTGTCGCTTCCCCCCAAAAAAAAGGGTTTTATTTGCATTGCTCATATTCATGTTCGAGAAACTGATCCGTATCCTTTTTTTTAATCAAGCAGCTGTAGTACCATTGGTCTTTGAACCATGATCATGGTACTCAGATGGTTTCTTTCTGAAAACTGAAAATCATGGTTTTTAAGTATAATTGTTTCTACTAATATTTTACATTCACCCGTATTGCAAGACTTATAAGTATTTGCACAATAAAATGTTGCAGTGATGATTATGTCTGCTAAAACAGAGTTTCTGTGTGTATAGATGGTCTCTTGTTAACAATGGTCACATGCATAAAATCCCTGTCTCTGCCTCTGAACGCAATGCAAATTGTGCTTGCACACAAGCAGAACAAGTTTCAATCACGGTTTGCCCCCGCGAGGGGCAGCACAGATCCCGTACTCGTACGTAACGTAACGTAACTCTGATGTCCTCGAACATTAGCTGCACACACCCCCACACTCGTAAAGAAAAAGGGAAAGAAGGCTCCGATCCCATCCCATCCCACATGAATTAACGCGAGAGTGACTGATTATTCGCATCGTCCCATGCCCAGATCCAAAGCAGAGAGCGTCAAATACCTGCACAGGAGGAGGAGGAGGAGCACGTGCCGGTACCACTACCATACAATGAGACCATGTTAAACTCTGCATTGATCGGCGCCGCTGTCCGACTGGCTGGTGGATACGGAACGAGGACAACGCCCGGATTTCCACCATCATTCCCTTTAATCCAACACCAGAAAAACGCAGCCAGCATTTAACCTTTGCAATCGCAAAACAAAAGGAGAGCCCGTCCGTCGGCAGGTAGGTCTGCTTGTGTGTACGTTTTCCCCCCCAGGGGCCGTGGCAGCGTGAGCGTGAGAAACGAAACGAAACAACACGAAACGAGAGGGGAAACCCCCACGCCCCCACGCACGTTTGATACCCCCGGCGTGCAAGCGGGCCACGGCTTTTCCACCGCCCGTGCCGCGCGGTTGCACGGGCGGCCGGCCGTGGGCGTGGGCGTGGAGGTGGAGTCGGTGGCCCTCCCGGCGCTCCGATCCCCACGCTTCCGCAGCTGTCCACGGGGCAGGCATCGTTTGCTTGTTCCCACGCGCATGGCATGATGCACACCTCACGCCTACTCGCCCTATATCCACCCTCGTCGACGTGATACTGATACAGGCAGGCGTCACGTACGCATCGCTGCCTGTCGCTCCCGTCGACGTAGCAGCACTAGTTTAATTTATCATTATAACACTAGTGGTATACCTACTTTACAGTTACAGTGAGTTAGGAGGACGCAGGAGCGTGGTTGCTAATGCTGCGAGCTCAGCTCAGCTCGGCTCGGCAAGTGGAGACTGGAGACTCTAGTGTGTGGGGATGGGTCGTCCCTAGTGGTGGTGTGGTGTATAAAAGCAGTCGTGAAGGGTGAAGCCCAAGGCTCGCCTTCCCCCCACTCCCTCTTTCTTTTCCTCCACTGACCCTGAGCAACCATCATCGACCCGAGTACCGACCCACTTCCGCGTGGGGGGCGACGCGATGGCCGTCCCTCTCCCTGTCCGCCCGGCCTCCCTCCTCGTCTGGCTCCTCCTCCTCCTCCTCCTCCTCCCGCTGCTGGCGTCCGCCTGCGACCGCTGCGTGCGCCGCTCCAAGGCCACCTTCCACGCCTCCTCGCTCACCCTCGCCGGTCGGTACACACACACACACACATGCCTCGCTGCTCGCGTGCTCTGTTTCCTTCTTTCTTTGTTTCTTTCGTTGCAGCAGAGGCAGACGTCAGACGGCTCTGCTGACCCTCTCGACTCTCCGGTCGTTGCAGGCGGCTCCTGCGGGTACGGCGCCGAGGCCGCGTCCCTGGGCGCCGGCGCCGGCTTCCTCGCCGCGGCCAGCCCCGCGCTGTACCGCGCCGGCGTCGGCTGCGGCGCCTGCTTCCAGGTGCGGTGCAAGGACCGCGAGCTCTGCGCCGCGGCGGGCGCCAGGGTCGTCGTCACCGACCGCGCCACCACCAACCGCACCGACCTCGTGCTGGGCAACCCCGCGCTCGCCGCCATGGCGCGGCCCGGCATGGCCAGGCGCCTCGCCCAACTCCGCACCGTCGACATCGAGTACAAGAGGTACAAGCGATTGCCTGGTTTTTTTTTTTTTTTTTTTTTTTGGTTTCTTTCTTTCACCAACCGCGCGGGCAACCATGCCTTGTCCTCCGTTGTTCCATTCCCATTTTCCACTCGTACGGTACGGTAGTCGATCGATGGACGGGTATAGTAGATGGTCGCTGCTGATGAGCTAATTCGTGGTCGTATATACATGCAGGGTGCCGTGCGAGTACAAGCACCGGAACCTAACGGTGAGGGTGGAGGAGAGGAGCCGCGCGCCGGGGGAGCTGGCCATCAGGTTCCTCTACCAGGGCGGGCAGACGGACATCGTGGCCGTCGACGTCGCGCAGGTGGGGTCGTCCAACTGGAGGTTCATGACGCGCGACCACGGGCCGGTGTGGAGCACCACCCAGGCGCCGCCGGGGCCGCTCCAGCTCAGGCTCGTCGTCACGGGTGGATACGACGGCAAGTGGGTCTGGGCCGACCGCGAGGTGCTGCCGCGCCGGTGGCGCGCCGGCGAGCTCTACGACACGGGCGTCCAGATCACGGACATCGCCCAGGAGGGGTGCTTCCCCTGCGACACGCACGAGTGGGAGTGAACGGCACAAGAAGCGCCAAGCTTTCGAGCTTTCTCCCCTGTGCAATTAAGCCCTGCACGACACAAGAATAGCAGTAGAGACAGACGACGAGACGGAGACGATTAACAAGCAAGCTAAGCAAACTGACAAGAGTGATGGCACGAGGAGAGCCCGAATCCCTCGGCAACACGTACAACACGTCCTCTTTTCCTTCCTTCCTGGTGTACATGAGCTGCTGACGTGTCGGATAAGTAGCACTAGTAGGCTAGTACCGTCATGGAGGCTGCAAAGAATAACGAAAAACGAGCAGCTAATGGCTTGGTTTGACGGCGCGGCCGCCGTGGACGTGAAAGCGACGACAGCCGCTTCTCGCCGGCGGCCAGGCATGGGCATGGCCATGGCCGACCTCAACTGGCCGGACCACTTGGCGACCTGTGATGTACAGAAACGGTGTGATGATGGACGCATCGGTCCATTTGCTTTACCTTGCTTTCCGTTGCTTGGTGCAGTACGCTGTAATGCTGTCTGTAATGTTATGGTAGGTGCCGGATTTCACAACTCCATCGTTCGGGATCGTGTTGTCCGCCTTCATCTGCGTTGCATTACATCGCTGGCATGCGGGCCTCACGTACGCTGGGCCTGTATGTCAGTGGCAGCGTCACCGTTTTCCCCTTCGTCCATTGGTTTGACTCGTTGGATCGGAGCTAGACGGCTCAGATCGCCGGAAAGGGCCACGCCTTCCTGCCTGACTGAAGCCCTGAACTGAAATCAGATTGTTCTGCACTGCTGAAGAAGGGGCAGATCAATCGTCTATCTGATCTGAGCATTTTTATTTCAGTTTCCAATCGAATGGTTAGGTGATGCGCTGCACATCATGCTTGCAGCCTCAATCAATCGGTCAGCAGCGTCCTGTCCTGATTACCGAGGGAGGGTCCAACACTTGTAGCCGCGCAACGGTGACGGACGGTTTCTTTATCTTCACCCTCTCCTCTTCTCTTCTGATCGATGTCGACCTTAACTTCTGAAATGGCTGCCGATCGAAGCCGGACAGCGCAAGCGCCGTGTGACACAAGTGCCACCGAGACACAGGCGCCGGCCCCGTGGCACAATCTGCTGTCCGTTTTGTTTGTGCCTGCCTGCGTTAGGAATAGGAATCGGGTGCGAGTAGTAGCATACACTTGGCCTTTTGCTGCCCCTCGTAATCATACGGGTTGACGAGTACAAAAAGGAGACTCGAATCTAGTGGTTGCAATTGCAAGCCATCCAAATCAACAACTCAAGTTTTTAATCTGAAGGCAGCCTCGGATGTACTCTCTCTTTTTTAAGAAAAAAAAAATCCACTGCTTACCGTTCTACCACTACCTTGTGTCCTGTCCTCTGCCCTGTAGTTCTGTTCCTAAACGAGCACATCAGCCCTGAGCTATCTGCCGATCGCAGCACCGGTTAGGCCATCAGAAATGGTTGCGGAAAGTCTAAATAGCAATGGGGACAAACCAAGTGCAAGTTCTAGGTGAGCTATCTGCAGAGCACAGAGAATTCGGTCATACAGTATGATGCGATCAGATGTTCATGACAGAATTGGCGCAGGGTCTGGTCGTCACCATGTTAGGTTCAGTGCACCAGAAACGGGCATCTAACTACTATTTCGGTTCTGTTTAGCAGCGCTGGAGTCTCAAGACATCGCAAAGGTCACAGTCAATAGTGCTATGCATATGCATCGGGCATCGGCCTCTTGGTTCTTATCCATTAACCTATAGGGCAGGTTGCAGCGCGGCTATATATCAAACTGGAGGGGAGCAAGTATACATCAGCTTCATCGGTTGATTTCTTTGGGCTGGGGAACACATGGCATTGCAGCCTTGCATCTGGCGTGCAGACTGGTGACCAACCTAAACGGTCTCACCATTGCGGTGGGCTTGGAATTTCGGCAACCTTTCTGACGGTTATTAGGTGATTGATTGATTGCATTTTATTGAAAGTAACAGTTATTAGGTGACTCTTTTATGTCATCGTTCGTTAACGATCAGATATAACTACTCCTACCAGGGTCAGTCAGTAACACAAGTTCCAACAGTCACTTTCTGAAACTTTGTTGGGCAAACAGACAACGAACAACGAAGACACTATTAAGCTTACAACCAATCGAAATTAATTTACCTTTGCTCACTCCGCTTGAAGTTCAGGCTCCCGCCAAAACGTTTATCCATGCGAAACAAAATAAAGTTTCTATATCATTTCTGTTCGTTTTCTGACTTTGGGTATTGTTGCTATGTCTTGAATCCTACGGGCTATTTTCCTCCGACAGTTTATTATTATTTTACCTGATGAAGTGCACTGTTAAATGACTCATGAGACATGACAATGGAAGGAAGGAAACGTCATCTCTGACAATACCAACTCACTACAAAAATCTAAAGATTATACCGAGATAAGTATGATGCTGCTGCAGAGAAATTGCTGATGTTACTTTCAGAAGGATCTGGTGTCATGGTTGAGTCGCCGTTCTCCCCCCTGAAGACGTTTGGTGGCTACTGTGTATGTTAACAAATCAAATCCTGAGAGGAAACCTTTGCGCCAAAATAATCTAGTAGTGACGATCGAGTAAGAAAACCTCAACTTGGCAATCACAATTCTCGTAGTAGAAAACAAAGAAGCATCATCGCAGGCAGCATACCGAACCATGTGGCGTTCTAATCAACGGAACACGACTGAACGTCGGGAGAAGTTTCAGTCCTTGAGTTCAGACTATATATGTTGAAGGTAAACCCCCCGTTCGTCGAGGCGACACATGTGATGTCGTGGTGAAAGCTCAAACATCCAGACATGTCTCTGCTAGTCATCAGATATATGCCATGTGTTTCAGTATCAAACAAACATTGGTTTAGGTGGGTGATATATATATATATATGTTATATAGAGCGTCGTGACAAGTCATCGGCGTACGTGTTCTTGAGATGACATCAGCACGTCGTGGCGTACGTATCATCTTCATGCAGCCAATAAGGCAAGGAAGACGACTCCGGCCGGTGCCGGTGCCGTTCATCGGCACGCAAGTGAGATGCCGGGTTGTTTTCGTGCTGCTGCTACTTCGAGAGCGGCCGTGCTCGGGAATCTTTCGGCTCCGACTTGTCGGAGGCTAGCTGACCTCCTACTCTTCCGTCTGATTTTTCTGTGCTTCTCTCTTGTTAAGCTAAAATGTTTCTTTTGCCAGTTTTGTACAGTCTAGATTTTTTTTTTGAGGGGTTTTGTACAGTCTAGATTCTCTCTTTTCTCCCTCGCTCTCAAACAATAAGCCCAAATACACTTTCGCCTCGTGTATAGATCAACTAGTATATTGTGTTCTGAATTCAAAGCCCACGACTAACCACCAGGTTCCCATCCCATGATTTTCTTCTGGGCCAGCATGTCGTTCTTGAGGAAGCCTTCGATGTAAGCCCTATTAATATAGTTCTCTTTTGGGCCGTCGTAAATGTCCACAGCTCAATCTTGGGCCCACTTCGCGTGCCGCAATCAGAGCGGGCCAGGAATTGGGCTCTCGTGGTCTGATGCGACTGCACAGATGTAAAAAAGGAAACTGCACACCCCGAAGGAAAATTCCGCACAAAAAGAGAAGCATGCATCTCCAATTTCCGTGATTGTGTTATAATATACTCCTATATACGATGTGCCAACTACGGCGCTTTCCGTTTCTGATTAAACTCCCCTCTTCCGGATCTTCACACTGAATTATGCTGCACTGGAATAGTCTAGATGCAGTATCCGCCTCAAGAATCAACATGCTAATGTCAGCTCAGAACTCCATTCTGATTTGTCCTTTTGCAGTTCAAGTTTTAGAAAGCACAGTACACGTCCGTCCCTATCATTCAATGCGGTAAAGGCTTAATTATGTGGCGGCCGCACATGCTTACACTCGTCGTTAGATTTTCTACGATCTGAACATGCTCGCGTCCTACTTCCCTGCACCAAACAGATTCCCCTCCCCCCCCCCCCCCCCGGCCATGCTGAAGGTAGCCGACCAAATCGGCGGCCGGTGGCAATCCAGACAAAAGAATGGGCACATGACACATGTAGATGCAGTCGTCCCGTTCCCAGGAGGAGCTCTTCCTTCCAGTAGTTTTTTTTTTTTTTTGATAATGCTTCCTTCCAGTAGTTGGGTCCGCCTCGTTGAACTACCAGGGATCCACTTCGGAATCCGGTCTCCGATGACGTGCTCTCCTCACGGCCCATGCGTATACGAACCTGGATTCTGAAGTCTCTCTTCTCTCGTGTATATGAATCCGATGGATCATGGATGGGAGCCGGTTCTGAGACTACGTTCATGCACGAAACCTGAGCAGGTCAATATGGCTTCTCTGCGATCGAGAGAGAAGGATACGGCTGGATTTCACGTTGACTGCATCGAGTTGTTAAATGGTCTATAGACGCCTCCAAACTCCAAGGTTCAGAATCCAGATTCCAGATAGGGAGAATTTTCATCCGCTCCTCTCGTTGCATATGCAGTAGCTGCAACTGCAACTGTATACAATGCTCGTTTCGTTTCGTTTCGGATCTTCAACCTGACCTGACTAGTGACTACGAGCTCGTATTTTACACGTGACGGCATCAACGTCGTCAAGCTCGCTCGTATTGGCCGCCGGACCAACTCTGTCTCTGTCGCCCTTCCAGTGACAGGGACGACGGGCGCTGCGGGAAGAAGCGGAGCCCTTTGTAACAGTGGCTGCGCTTTGCACGTCGAGCTGAGGACCAGTAGTCGGAGCAGCCTGAGATAATGAGATGGATTTATGGGCACCATTACCTTTAATCAGAGCACAGTTGTCCTGCATTGAACTCGGGGCCCCGGGCCAATGCGCTGCATCTGATCTGACAGTGAGACCTGTTTATGCCTTTGATTGTCCCTGTGGTAGGTCCTCACGGGGCTCGGATTTCTTTAGTCGCACGCATCGGTGCAGATCGGTGTAGCTACCTATCCGGGGTCCGGACCTGAGGACTGAGGAGTAGTGCCTTGCAGGAATCCCTAAACAAAGATTGCTGGAGCGGCCGTGCCTTGTTATAGTAGTATATGCAGTGGCAGTATACTATGCTTGATCCATACAGATTAGCAGGTGGCCGTTGAGGTTCAGTTATAATCTGCAACCGTCTGCAGAATGCAGATAGCATGTGCGACTGCATCACGGACTAGTACATACAGCGCTCTGCAGAATTTCATCGCCACAAGGAGGGGCATGGAGATGCGGTGGAAGCGAAAGGCGCATCCGAAATCAAGGGAAAGATGGGGACAGGGCAACGAGAGTCGCACTGTCGGAGCAGAGCGGGGGAGAACAGCCAAATACACCGGTCATCAGCTATAGATCTGACGATGACGATCTAGAACGTAAAGCGATCCAACCAAACAAGAGCACAAGGGACAGCACCGGTGGGTTGAGAGATGGGCATGCAACCGTGCAGGCCAATGATGCGGACTCGATGGATCGATCGATCGGATACATAGGTCAGTTCCATTCCATCATCAATCCATGGCGGTATGGCGTCGCAGGCGAGAGCAGGCTGGCAACTCTCAATGATTTTGCGTGAGCCGATCCTGGCCTGCCGTACGGCCCCTCCGGACTGACTGATGGATGGAGGACGATGCGCATTGAACTCGCGGCGAGATGCGGCCATGGATGTGGATGTGATGGGATCGCGCGCTCCTACCGGCACCCGCCGCCTCGACGCGACGCAGTGCGGTTGCGACGGTGCACCCCAAGGAGGGAAGGACGTCGACGTCGACCCCGCGCCGCGCCCGCGGGCACGCCGACGCGCGCGGCCATGACGCCATCGAGAATTGAATGCCCCGGGCCGGGCGTGAGCTGTGCACGAGGTGGGCCGGCGCGCGGGGCCCCAGGCACCGCCGACTGGGTGCACGTGTCCGCGCCACCAGCCAGCCTCCCGCTTCCCAAACAATGCAGCGCGCCCACTCCGCCAGTCATCCAATGCCCGGCCGCCGAGGCCGAGCCAACCCACCCGTGCGGGCCTCCTCTACGAATCATGCGCGATACCCCCTATATAAACGCTCCCTCCCGTTTCCATCACCACCACCAAGGCACCCATCCCGTACCACCGCGACCTCCCGGGGGCGACGACGAAATGGCAGCGGGGTTCCGGCGACGGCTCACGGCGCTCACCGTCCCCACCAGGGCCGCGCTGCTCCGGCGCACGCGGCACAGGAAGCTCTCCTACTCCCGCGTGCGCTGCAACAGCCTGCCGGGCCGGTTCCACCCGGCCGTCGCGGGCCTGCACGAGTCGGCGAGCGCGCTCATCGCCTGGACGGCCGAGGCGCCGCCGGCGCAGGCGGCCAGCCCGGCGTGGCTCGGCGCCGGCGCGGCGCACCTGGGCCGCCTCCTCGCGGGCCTGGCCGGCCTGCTCCACCACCCGCAGGCGCAGGACCCGCTCACCCGGCGCCGGGGCAAGCCCGCGGCGCCCTGGGCCGACCGCCTGCTCGACGACCTCCTCCTCCTCGCCGACGCGCACGCCTGCTTCCGCGACGCCATGCTCGCGCTCAGGCGCCTCCTTGCCGACGCGCACGCCGCGCTCCGCCGCCGCGACGCCGCGCGCCTCGCCGCCGCGGTCCGCGCCAGGCGCCGCTCCGACCGCGACCTCGCGCGCCTCGCCGCCACGCTGCGGTGCCTCTCGCACCGCTCCTCCTCGTCCGCCTCCGCCAGCGCGCCCTCGGACCCCGGCGAGGCCGCCGTGGCCGAGGCCGTCGCGGCCGCCACGTGCTCCGCGGCGGCCGCGTCCGCCGCCATCTTCGCCGGGCTCGCCTCCGCGTCCGCGTCGTCGTCGACGTCCTCGCGCGCAATGCCGTCCCCGCTGGCGGTCTCGCCCGCGAAGGTGGCGGCCGTGCCGGTGTGGTGGGTGGCCGACCTCCTGCGGTGGCGCCGGCGTACGGTGGCCGTCGCCGCCAGCGAGTCCGGGCCCGGGGCGAGATCAGAGGTGCCCCTGGAGGACTGCTGCAGCGAGGAGGAGGAGGAGAGGCAGGCTGCCATGGAACGCCTGCGGAGGCTGGAAGACTGCGTCGTGGCGGCGGAGGACGGCTGCGAGCAGGTTTACCGGGCGCTCGTCGGCGCCAGGGTTTCGCTGCTCAACGTGCTCACGCCGTGCTTTTGATCGAAGCCGGCGCCGCGCTGCTTCTTGGAGGGAACGGAGATAGCAGTACCTTCAAATTTAGCACTCAGGACATATTGGTTTCTAATTAACTCGGGTGATGTTCGTTAGCAATTCCGTTTTTGTAGATTAGGTTGTGTACAAATGTATGTACATGAGGTATGTATAGCATTCGATCGTTCCGAAGTGGAATGAAAATGACAAACGAATGTGTTTTGAAAAAATATCTTCTGAGTAAATCATAATCATACAAAAAAGCTTTGAAACGAGTCCACAATTCAGCATAAGAAAATCGCAATGGAGGTGCAATGACCAGGGATGTACACCGTGCTTCTATCTCTGGCCATGGACTTGTTGCACGCATCGTTGGATGCATGGCTAGCAACGAGAAGAAGCACAGGTCTACCCAGCAGACCAACACAACCACAAAGACATTGAACAACACAACCACAAACATATTGAACAAAATCATCTCGTGACTGCAGCCTTGTCTTGAAAAGATCACGAAAACATTTTTTTTAAGAGACACGAAAACATATTTGACGAAATAGAAGGGTAAGATGGAAGTACCGGTGAGATTAGCGTAAAGGGGGCCAATGTGTTGAGCTTAGGCTGTTTCTAATGGAAATCTCTAGAGGGGTTCTCTAAAACGCTGTTTTGCACTGTTTGACATAAATGCTGCACTGTAGACAGAGAGAGAGGTAGTTGGAATAGTGATAGGGAATGGGATTTGAGGAGTGTTGTTGGAGATAGTCTTATGCACCTTCTTCTTGTTTTATTCACAAGGATTCTCAATCACGAGATGAATCTTTGTTAAGTCGTTTAGGTCGTTAGGCCGGTCAGGCATCACATGGATTTTTGGTCAAAGAATTAAGGTGTTGCAACGGGCCGGATTAATAAAGAGCTTGAATTCTCTTTAGGCTGGCAAGGGTTAGCTATAGCATGTGTAATAAATCAAATTTAGAGCAATGGCATGATAACTGAATTTGACTGGGGAAGCTGAACTGAAGCACTATCAATCGCTCGACGAGACCCCCCGCCGACCCGCAACCGCATACACGAATGAGGCAGAGCAGACGGGCCAGCTATGGAGCAGACGGGCCACCTATGGAGCATGCATTGAGGCCCATTAAGCCGCTAGTTCATCAGCGTGACCAGTAAAAATGCCCGCACGTGGTGTACGTGCATTTTTATAGTATCATTGCATTTTTATAGTATTATTGTTACGTATTACATTTTTATGTTTTTATTTGCGAAAGTTTTATTTTTGAGAAAATATAGGTTTGTGTTTTATTAATTGTTTTGAATGTTTTAGAAAGTTACCACGTGCATTTTTATAGTATCATTGCATTTTTATAGTATTATTGTTACGTATTACATTTTTATGTTTTTATTTGCGAAAGTTTTATTTTTGAGAAAATATAGGTTTGTGTTTTATTAATTGTTTTGAATGTTTTAGAAAGTTAGTTTTATTGCTTTGAATGTTTTAGAAAGTTAGTTTATATTGTATTATGATTTATAGATTAATTATTTTTTGGATGTTTTTCATAGTTATTAAAAGTATACAATATAGGAGTATACTGATAATATATTTTTATCTCATAGATACTTTGATAAGATAATTATAAGTATATTTTTTATCTCAACGCACTTGTATTTAACCACCCTATATCTCCAACGTTAAGATCTAAAGCAAATTAGATATCCGATTGCTAATTATTACATGTCCCCCCCAAAGACCAATATCAGCCCACAACGTTACACGAAAAATCTTAGTGGAAACAGGCATTAAAATTAGAATCACACTTGCAAAGACCAATATCCGATTTGGGGCCCAACTTCAATCCCGGATGACAACCGGCCCAGGTTTTGGTGGCCGGCTCGCCAGGACCGTCCGATTCAATCGGACGGCTCCCGATGGCTCGAGCTGGAACAAAATCGGGTGGCCAAAACCCTAGGACCTCTCACTCCCCCACTTCACTCCCACCCGCAGCGAAACGAGCGTCGCCGTCCGCCGCCCCTTCCTTGTCCTCGTCCGGCCGCCACGAGCGCTGCCGTCCGCCCTCCCTCCTCCCCACCAACCCTCATCGTTCTCCCCCCACCCTGCCCGTCAAGCGGCCGCCTCCTGCAGCTCCTCGTTCCCTGCTGCGCGCTTCTTCTCCTCCACCACCAACCCCGCCCCTCCTCTTCCTCCCTCCCAGCGCTGCTCGTTGGGCTCACCGGCTTGCGCTTCCTCGTCCTCCCGGCGTCTTCGATCCGCTGCTCTCACCCTCCCCCCTTGGCGGCGGCCGGATCCGGGCCCGGCGCGCCCTCCTCCGGCGTCATCTCCTCCCCCCTCGGCGGCGGACAGATTTGGGCCCGGCGTGGCAACCTCATCGGGCCTCGGCGGCGGCCGGATCCGGGCCCGGCGCGCCATCCTCCCCCGTCTCGCGGCGGCGGCGTCGAACCCCGCCATGGCCGGGGCTGGCGCCTCCTCGGGCCGAGGCACACCTGCTGCAATTGCTCGGGTATGTGACTGTTGTGGGTTTTGTTCGGCATATTGATCGATTATGAACATGTAAATAATCGATTCTATGGGCGAGGTGGGATTATGACATGTTATTATCGTGTTTCTTCATTATTTTGTTCATAAGTTGGGCTGTGATGGACCAAATCGGGCTTTGGCTCGGCGATCTTCGGGCGCAGGTACACCATTCATCTAGATCGGGCCTTATTGGGTGATCTGCGGGGTGGGTGGGTATGCGTTGAGTATTGGGTGAGAAAAAATCGAGGTTAGACCATTGCACCCACCCATTGAACGGCAGGAACTGGCGTTCTCGCGTCGTTCCGGCGTGCAACTCGGTTTTGGATGGGCCCGATGGCTTTGTTGTGGGGACGCAGTAGTTCTAGGGATCTAGGTGGGTAAAAATCTGTTGGGTAAAAATTAGTTTTGGTTAAACTCGTTCTTCATAGTATAGATAGGATTTTTTTTAATTAAAGGGCCTCACCCTGGTCTTTTTAACCGGTCAAAAAGACCAACCAGATCACGTCCGAGTTTACAGTGCAGCAGGGAAAACCAGTGAAAAGAACCCACAACCTGACTCTAAGAACAAGTCACACCAGCAACAGCACTGAGATTACTGTAGCACTGCCTATTACGTTCTAACGACCACACCTAAACACCCAAACTTAGCCACGCACTACAAACTGAACAACCGCCACTTCCAATTACACCATCAGATCAGAATAACGCTGGTGTCCGTTCTCCTCTTCAAATTCTCCAAGCAGCTTTCCAGGTCCACCTTCTTCGCCTGTGGGCAAAGCAGGATCCAGTTCGTCACCATCTTCCAGATTAGCACCAAAAGAGTCTCCAAATTTCGCCACGGTTTTGACTAAAAACACATCTGATTTCTTAGTTTCTAGATCCCCCACAATACTGCTGAGCAAAGCATATTATGTACCAAGAATTTTTTATTGCTCAACCACAACTTCTCTACTGAATTAAAATCTATTCCCACCTCAAACCCCAAAATTTCAGATATTATTTTCCAAGTTTGTTGTGCCACCACACAGCCAAAGAACAAATGTTGATAAGTCTCATCCTCTGAACAAAACAAGCAGGATTTATTTTCTACCTTTCTCCTTTTAGCTAAGTTAATCCTAGTCAGAACTTTGTCATTAGCCAGGAGCCACAAGAAGAAGTGCAATCTAAGAGGAATCTTTAAATTCCAAAGACCAGAAACATGAATTCGATGGATACCTCTAAAATTAATAATTTTGTACAGAGACTAGGAGGAATACACTCCAGAGCTGGAGAAGCTCCAGATTAGAGCATCCTCCTCCTTAAAAAAAATGATAGTCCTAGCTAATTGAACAACTTCTAGCCAAATGAGGTACAAATCATTACTAAAGGTCCTCCTAAAAGTGCATTTCAAACACTCTCCATCCCACAACTCAGCAACTGTGGCTGACTTCTCATTAACCAGCACATACAGACCCCAATACTGAATTGCCAAGCTAGAGGATCCCAGCCAATTATCTTCCCAAAATTTAGTCTTATTCCCATTATCAATTTTCCACCTAAAACCCATTTTTGCTGCCCTAGCAGCATACATAAAGCTTCTGAAGAATTGAGAAGCACCACTCTCTTTGGCAGAAAAGAGATTTGGTTTTTCAATACTATATTTGAATTTTACCAACTCTTTCCACATCTTCCCATCCCCATCAATATATCTCTTTACCCAGGAACCTAGGAGACAAATGTTGAGATCCCTAAGGTTAGGCACACCTAAACCTCCATATTCTTTGCACATAGCTACAGACTCTCAGTTTGCCAGATGATACTTCCTATTTTCCTCAACATCATTCCACAAACAATTAGACATATGAGAATTCAGTAGCTTAACAGCCCACTTAGGAAATTTGATAAAAGATAGAAGATAAACTGGGATGCTAGCTAAACAAGCCTTGATTAACACTAGTCTAGCACCGTAAGAAAGAAGTTTTTCTCTCCAACCCGCTATCCTTTTCAACATCTTATTCACTAAAGGTTGTAGATCTTCTCTAGAAAGCTTCTCAAAGTGTAAAGAAACACCTAAATATTTAATGGGAAAACTACCAAGAGGTGTGAAATGCCATGAGCTACCTGATCCTCGACATTAAGAGCAACTATTTCACTCTTATGGAAGTTTATCCTTATACCTGATAACCTTTCAAACCAAACCAAGATGTATTTGATATTAACCAAATGAACATCATCTGTATTAGAAAACAGGATCGTATCATCTGCATACTGTAACGATAGAATACCCTCTTCTCTGAAATCTGACAGAAGACCTCTGATCAGGCCCTCCCTAGCCGCTTTACTTAACATCCTAGTCAAAACATCCACCACCAAATTGGAAAGGAGGGGGGAAATGGGGTCTCCTTGCTTAAGACCTTTACCAGCTTTGAAAAAAGAACTATCCTCCCCATTTAGCACTACTCCTATAGACCCCCCATCACCAGGTTCCTAATCCAGGAGACCCACAACTCACTACAGCCCCTAGACCTGAGCACTTCAAATAGAAAATTCCAGTTTACCCTATCGTAGGCCTTCTCATAATCTAGTTTAAGGATGATCACTTGTTTCTTCTTTTTATGCAAACTATGTACTACTTCATGAGCTATCACCACACTCTGTAGAATGTACCTATTCTTCAAGAAAGCGCTTTGGTTTGGAGCAATTAATCTCTGCAACACTTTTCCAAACCTAAGGGTCAACAATTTGGAAACCAACTTGAAGCTACAATTAATAAGACTAATTGGTCTGAACTGTTTCATAAAAGAAGCATCCTTCACCTTAGGAATCACAGTGATCAAGGCAAAGTTAAGTCTATATATATCTAACTTTCCTTTGAAAAAGACCTCAAACATGGCTACCACATCCTTTTTAATCACATCCCAAAACTTCTGGTAAAACAGAAAAGGAAGTCCATCAGGACCAGGAGCCCCTTCACTCCTTCAGCATAACAGCTGAACACTGCTTCCTTAATTTCAACTTCACTAAAAGGTAGGGTCAAAGAGGCATTTTCCTCCTCTGTCACCTTCTCCCCCTTGCCCCAGAAATCTGAACTTAGAGAGATATTCTCTCTACTCTCAGCAGCAAACAGATCTTTGTAAAAGCTAACAGCTATCTCCATCATTCTATTTTGATCAGAAACTAAGCCTTCAGGACCAACCAAAGCATCTACTCTTTTTTTCCTACTCCTCTGGTTAGCTACAGCTTGGAAATAAGCTGTATTTCTATCTCCTTCTAAAATGTTTCTCTCCCTAGACCTTTGCCTAGCTTTTAGCTCTTCAAGAGCCCAAATTTTGTCTTGATCTGCCGCCACCTCTTTCAATTTCTTATTCTCACCAGGAGATAACATCCTCTCATCAGAAATTTTATCAAAGGTATTATAAATATCTGCTAACTCTTTTTTCTCCTTGTTCAACAGAACCACCCTATTAGCCACCCACCCCCTGGCTAATCTCCTAAACTCCCTAATTCTAAACTGCCATCTATCAATGCTTTTTACAGCATTACAAGAAACAGACCAAGCTTTTTCCACCACCTCCCTAAAATCTTCCCATTCTAACCACCATTTTTCAAACCTAAACTTTTTCTTACCAAAAAACATATTAGTCCCTATCTCAATCAACAGAGGATTATGGTCACTGGGAAACCTATCTAACAAGCTAACTTTAGCAAGAGGAAACACTGCATCCCAACTTGGGGAAACTAGGACCCTATCTAATTTCGCTTTAACTACATATTCCTGATTATTAGTCCAAGTAAAGCACCCATTTGAAGGATCTAGTTCAATCAGAGACCACTTGCTAATGAAACTATTAAAAGCATCAGCCCAGATATGGTTAACTCGACCATTACTTTTCTCATGACTAAACCTTACCAAATTAAAATCCCCACCCAACAGGAGAGGGCCATTCCAGCTACTAGTAACCCGTTCCAATTCCTCTAAAAACTCCACCTATCCCTTCCTCATAGGGGGAACCATAAACAACCACAAGCTTCCAACTGAAGCCTGTTTTTCTGTCAGTTAGAAAAACACTAATAGAGAACCTAAGAATATCTCCTACACAAAAATTCAGAAGATTTGTGTTGGCCCCTACTAAAATACCACCAGCAGAGCCTCTAGCAGGTAGAAAAGACCAGACAAAAGAAACATTACCTTCTAAAATTCTAAGAAACCCAGGGCTAAAACTATCTTTTTTAGTCTCTACAATGCCAACAAAATCAACATGATTATCTTTAATTTTACTAACTAAAGAAGGGATCCTACCAGTTTTTCCAAGACCCCTGATATTCCTTAACAGACCTCTCATTTCTTACACTTCTTCCTATTTTTCCTATCACCTACCTTTGACCATCCTCCATTGTTATCCAACAGTGAAGAGGCAACCTAAGAAAACTCAGGGCGAAGGACTGAGTCTCCACTCAGTACAGAGGATTCTTTATCACTAACACCAACCACATTTCTACCATCAAAGCTACCACAGCTTCCTAACTTACATTTCTGCAAAAAAAAAATCATCATTATCCTTGGCGGCAATCTCACATTGGGTGGCAAGCAGCGTCAGCACGGCCCAAGATGACTCGTCTTGAGTGGGAGGGCCGCTCGTGCTGCATCTGCTCATTTGGGCCCGGACTGCATGCGTCACGAGACCGTAATTCCTATTCATTTTCCGGTAGGACTAAAGTCCATCTATCTTCCAATGTTTGAGATTTGTGCAAACAATCATGACCATTGGATCTACATCTAAACCCTAACTCTTTCTCCCATCTTCCTCCTCCCCATACGCCGGCCTGCCCACCGCCCTGGCCCCGCGCGCCGTCACCACGCCCGCGCCCGCGCCGTCACCACGCCCGCGCCCGCGCCGCCGGGGAGCCCAACGCACGCCCCCCGCGTGCCGCCTCCGAGGCGCTACCGCTGTGGAGCCGCCGCGCGGGCGCCGCCGAGGCGCCGCCACCGACGCGCGTCGCCGGGGAGCCGCTGCGCCCAGCGACCGAGGCGCTGCCGCCGTGGAGCCGTCGCGCGGGCGCTGCCGCGCGCCACCGGGGAGCTACCGCGCAGGCTCCGCCACCGTGTTCTTCGCATGTGCACAACCGCTCACTGTTTCAACATTTCATATACGCTGTTTCAACATTCTACCAATACTAATTCAACATTTCAACTAAACTGATTCAACATTCTATTTATAAATTGTTGAACTAGCATTTGTACATTTGTAAAATATTAAAATTGGTCAAATGAGATGTTGAATTAGGTATTTGCAATTGTTGAATACGTGGCTAAGGTAAAAACAGAAAAAGTTACTATTAGACTTTGTGAGTTTGACTTTGTGAGTTTTTTATTTTGCTAGCTTCACCTTCTTGCGCACGAGTCACGACACGGGACGAGACGCAGCGGTCCGAAACTTCGGAGCACTAGTCCAGTCTCATGCGTTTGGTTGGAGAGATGCAGATACGACACGTGACACGACCACTTGTCGTGGGACCGACGCGGAGCAGATTGACATGGGCGGGGCGGATGGCGTGGCTCAGTCGCACCACACGTACAGTTGTCGGTGAATAATGCATCAGATTAGGACAGCTAAAGTACTGGCTTTGGGCCTTTTTTCTGCAAAATCATATCTCGTCCTTGTTGCTCCGTCATAGTACCACGGAGGAGGAGTACTATCCAAAAAGCCCCCATCCGTGATCCGTGCGTGCCATTTAGGAAAGTGCGGGTAAAGCACCAGCTCCAGACATTTGCCGGTTTTTTTTCCCTTTGGACAATATTATTACGCGTACTATGTAGTACTTTCCGAGCCTAAACGCTCGGATTATATATATACCTGGGCCATGACAACCTCCTCACAGTAATGCCATCGTTGTATTTGGGCCTCAGGCGCCTTGCTACGAGGATCAAAAGCCCGATGTTGTCAGTGGGCCGAGGAAGAGGCGGTACGGGAGAGCACGAGGCGGCAAGACAGACGCGACGGCCGAGAGGGAGAGGAAGAGGAAGAGGACAGACAGCAGTGCTTGTGGAGACCGCCTGAAAACATGGCAGGGCTGTACAACACCATACACAGTGCCGCTGTGGTCACCCGTCACATCCGAGAGTTATTTACCGTGCACCGGAGCCCGTGCCCCCAGGAAGCACCGCCGCGGTCCTGGCACGTCCGGCCGCCGGACCTGTACGCCGCTTCCCCCACTCTTCTGTCCGCCCCTCTACGTGATCCGGCCGGCCTCGGTACCGAGCGAGCGCTCCCCCTGCCGCGCCGGCGCCGGTGGCATCGGCAGCGCCCGCGCACTGATATGGTATGATCCGATGGCCGATGCCTGCCGCGGGGGGAAAACGTGTCCAACCGAGCGCACCGATCGAGCACGCGCCGAGGAGGCAGCAAGGGGATCCATCAATCGGAAAGCGCAAAAAAAAAAAAAAAAAAAAAAAAAAAAAAAAAAAAAAAGCGGCGGCAGCCGCCGCGTTGTCAGCGAATCCCGCGACGATGATGAGCACGAGCACCTGGAGTGGAGCCGCAACCCTTTTTCCGCTTTCCGGAATGGCAGTGGCATCTGCCCGTGCGGCCGGCGGTGAGGCAGCTAGCGAGGCACGCAGCGTTACCTAACTGTTTAGTCATTATTCGGTGCTAAACGGGTTTAAACGACGTAAATGACTAATTAAACAGAAATAATCGATCACTGTTTAGTATTTAAACGGTGTTTAGACGAACAGTGGAGTCACGTCGACTCGACTCGAGGCAGGAGCCACGGCACAAACGACAAGTGGTAGGTGCCGCCCTCGGCCCCTCGCTGTTCGTGTTGGTGAAAGTGAAAGTCGTCTTTTCGAATTATTCCACCAAGGTCAAAAAAAAAACACACATATACTCTCCATCTCTCTGTTTCGGGGCTTGCTATTTCTGTTTCGGGGCTTGCTATTTCGCGAGCGTTCGCCAGCCTTGAATCGCGCGAGCGATGAGACCAGTCCAACCACACGTGCACGCGGTCCCCAGCGACCAAAGCCGACAGTCCTAGGCGGTTCCCCCTCAGCTCCTTTCCCTCGCGTGTACCGTGCGCATGCTGTCATGGTGTCCACTCAAATCAGCTTTCACAGTCCCCCAGCGCCTGCACTCCCATTGGTTCAGCTCCCTATGCTGTATGCGTGGAAACGAAACGTTTTTTAACTTCATTTTCTCTGTGTAGCTTCAGATAAAGGAAGAAAAGAAAAAAATCAGCATAATTTTTTGTGAATAAAATTATGTCAGCATGTGAATAAAATTATATCAGCATAATTTTTTTTGAATAAAATTGTGTCAGCATAATTTTCCGTGAATAAAATAGTGTCAGAAAGTATATGGATTGAAAAGAATAGAGAAAGGAAAAAAAAGAAAAGAAAAAAAAAGAAAGTATGTGAATAAAATTATGTCAGCATAATTTTTCATGAATAAAATTATGTCAGCATGTGAATAAAATTATGTGAGCATAATTTTCCGTAAATAAAATTATGTCAGCATAATTTTTCGTAAATAAAATTATGTCATAAAGTATATGGTTTGAAAAGAATAGAGAAAGGAAAAAGCATGTGAATAAAATTATATCAATATAATTTTCCGTGAATAAAATTGTGTCAGCATAATTTTCCGTAAATAAAATTATGTCATAAAGTATATGGCTTGAAAAGAATAAAGAAAGGAAAAAAAGAAAAGAAAAAAAGAAGGCTTGATGAAAAAAGAAAGAAAAACAGAAACGTGTACAGTCCACATTCGAATAATTTTGCTCCTAGCGAATGATTGCATCACATGGCAACTGGACGAGCGAGCGCTGGTCATCAATATTAACTGCAGTGGGCCCACATCCATTCCGGCCGGTAGATATAGCTTCAGCGTCCGTGGTTATTGGTTGGATCGGTCGTTCTATTCTAGATTAGCGAGCGATCGCGGATTGGATATTGCGGGCCTCGCTAATTGACGAGCGCTCGCTGGATTCGTGGCCAGCAAGCGACTCCTCCACGGCCCCCACGTGGGTCCATATAAGATTTTTATTTTTTATTTTTTTATCATGATAAGTTATGGTTGCATAAAAATATTCGTGATAAAATTATGTTTACATAAAATTATCGTGATAAGTTATGGTTGCATAAATTATTTATGATAAAATTATGCTTGCATAAAGTTATCGTCATAAATTATGGTTACATAAAATATTCATGATTAAATTATGGTTACATAAAATTATCGTGGTAAGTTATGGTTGCATAAAAATATTCGTGATAAAATTATCTTACATAAAGCTATCATGATAAATTATGGTTGCATAAAGTTATTCTAATAAGTTATGATATTTTTTACTAATTAATTAAAAATTATATTATAAAAATAAAAAATAAAAAAAATAATGAGAAAAAGAGTAAAATAAAAGAAATCTCACCTTGCCCACCTTGCTTCTGCGCAGGAACGGATCAATGGCGAGTAGCACACGCCATCACCTGAGGCTTGGGCCCACCTTCCTTTCCGCGCCAGCAGATCGCTCGCTTGGTCGGAGCGGAGCGAGCAATAGCGGAAAAGGAACTGCCCCCTGTTTCTCTGGTATGGTACGTACTACTCACACATTCACAAGCGGGTGCTCCGTGGGGGTGGCGTGGTTCGGTACGTGTCCCTGTCCACGCACATATCTGATGAGGATATTTCCCTTCGTTTTCGCTTAATCATTGACCTCACCTGCCGTGGCTTCCGTGCTAACCGCGTGCTTCTTCCTCTCCTTTGGTGCGGAGTAATCTAATCTAATCGGAATAATCTAATCAGTGAGGAGCGCGTGCATGCTTTAGTTAGCCATAGGGAGTGTGCCTTTTGGTTGGAAGAACGGAAAAAAGAGCTGGATCGGAGCCTCACTATCAGGCTCGTCTCTCCTACGTGGCCGCCGCAGTAGTGGCGGCAGAGGCAACAGATGGAGTGGAGGGCGACGGACATGGTGGACAGTGGACACCCCTGCTACTCCGATCCGTGTCCAATCGCGAGACTGCCTGTGATTGTGAGAGTCTGCGTCGAAATGATGGACGTGGTGTGCAGCACATTAATCTCCATACATGTCGGCGCGCGCGCGTACCATCAGCAAAGAACGTACGTACGTGCCCTCGTAGGCGTATGAGCTTGTTCCTGTACTATGGATTAACCACTTGAAACACATCGTGTTCCTACGTAGTATGTACGTACTAATCATAGTAGGTTTCTGAGCAACTCAATTAGCGCCCACTTGTGTGGAAAAAGATGGGATGCATGTCTAGTTGACAACCGCACTCCAGATGTCATAGCTGCTGTACTCACGTGTTCCTTTCGAAATAATTATTCTCCACACGAATCAGCGCTAGGCAACAGGGTATAAAAGACAAAACACAGGTAGCATCACGCAAGGAAATGAAATTAAGCGCTTAGACTATGCGCAGTGGGTTGGGCAAATGGATTGCCTATACACTGTAGCGACACCGTTCACAGAGAAGGAGTTAGTTGGAATAGTAAATACACAATGCATTTACACATCCTGCTGCACATAGTCTTAGCATATCTAGCCATTTTCACACAGATGTATAGATATCTCTCTCTCTCTGTGTATTCTTTCATGGTAATTAGGTTCAGATCGTGTACTCTTCTGCCCCACGACCACTCCTCTCCCTTGTCAGTAGTCCCTACATATGACACTCGCCTATGTCAGCAATGCCATTACGGCTACCATGAGCTCCTCTAAGCCCGGCCTCTTCAAACCACACCTTTTGTCCTCCTCCTCAAGTGCTGCCTCATCCATGCTCGTAACCATGGCACAATCCGTCAACATCACCATCCTTGTCAGGGCTCGCCTTGACATGACATCCACGTTGCGTATCGCCGCTGGCACCGCATCTTCCGTATCGTGCTTAGCTGCTTAAATCTTTAACACCACAATGACTGCTCACAAGCGCAAGACAACGACCCTATTTAGATACACATGGACCTCACCATCCTCACGTGGCTTCAGGTGACCCTCGCCGAGTCGCCAATGACCTTCTTGATGTGGTGATGGGCGAACAACACGACTCGCTCCATGTGGGCCAAGGATGTCGATTTCTTCCTCATCAACCGCGCGCGCTGGCCGTGCAGTACAACTTGAGCAGGAGCTCCACAATCTCCGACAAGGTGTGTCTGCCGCCGCCTACTATCGTCATCTTAAACTCTCCTATGCACGCCTTGCCTATTGAAGCTCCCATGGAATGTATGGGTCTATCTGAGTGTCAATTCTTTCAGTGAGCAAGGAAGGGTCTCTCTAATGTATATTTGTGTGGTAGCGGACTAGTGGGAGGTGATGGGCTCGATGGAAATGGGAGGAGAAGGACATGATCACATAAGGCCAGCACATGGTGCCATGGATAGTCTTGTCAGGGCAGTAGAGCTGAGAGATGGTAGATGTATATATAGAGCAATAAAGAACGACGGCAACCTAGATGAGAACACATGTGGATCCTTGTACCTTAGGGCTTATTTGGTTTGTAACCAAATTTTAACGATGACCAGATAAATAATTCACAGGTGAGCTGATTTTGTTGTGGTCAAAATGTCGCTATATATGGATTTTGGCTACGGACCAAACTGCCTCTTAATTGACAAAAAATAGGGTTTGTCTACATGCTCCTTGTGGTATAGACGTATAGGTAGCCTCTTAATCAACCATAGACCATCGGGGATAAGCACGCGCTGCAGCTTGCCACAAGTAGCAAGTCAGATCCATACATAACAACAACCATCACCGTACCTGGGGAAAAAAATAAACATCAACAAGGATTCCCATACTCACGCTAGCTATAGTCAATCACGAACGGCTCTGAGTCGCTCTCCCTGAATTCCCAAACGCCGGCGCCCGTCTTCTTGTTATTAATCTGATGGTACGTAGCCACTAGCCACCTTAAGACTATGTGCAGTGAGGTGTGTAAAATGATTGTCTATAGACTGCAGCGCTACTATACATAGAGAGAAAAGTAGTTGGATTAGTGGATAGGCAAACCAAATAGGCAATATGGTGCACATAGGCCCTGTTTGGTTCCTGCGGGCTAGTGCAAAACGGGCTAAATATAGGCTAAAATGGCCAAACACAAGGGCTAAACTTAGGCTAAAGTGCTCAAACTGACTAAAATTTTCTAGCCCCAAAAGAGGAGCTTCTCTGGGCTAAACAACCCCATTTCCCATCCCTGCCCCCGGTGCCCACCCTCTCTCTCCTGCCTACCACCGCAGGCGCGCAGGCGCCATAAGGGCCGGCAGCCGACGCGAGACAGGTGGGCACCGCACGCGGGCGGGGCGGATCCGCGCGTCGCGTGGCCGGATCCGCTCGTCGCCGGGCCGGGGAGGAGGCCGACGTGGAGGCCACCATGGCTGGCGCGGGGAGACGGCAGGCCGCGGCGATCTGGCCGCCGTGGACTCCAAGCTCGACGGCGCGGTGGCCTCCAAGCTCGGCGACGACGAATCGTGGAGGGAAGGAGATGTGAAGGAGGCGACGGCGGGCTTCCGGTCGAGGTGGCGGCAGCGGCGAGCTTCCTCCCCAGGCTTGCTCGCCGGCGGGGCCATGCTCCGCAGCCACGGCGGGGCCAACCTCCCGCGTCGCGGCCGCGCACCGCGGCCGCTGCAACGCCAACCTCCTGCGCCGCGGCCGCGGCGAGGCCGACCTCCCTAGCCGCCGGCGGGGCCGCGCGCCGTGGCCGCCGCGGGGCCGTCTCGCGGAGGGAGAGAGAGCAGGTGCGAAGAGAGAGTGAGAGCAGGTTGAGAGAGGGATGGGAGGAGTATTAGGCTAGGGGTAATGTAGTCATTTTACAACCTAATAAATGGTTTAGCCCAAGATTTAGCCAAAAAACCAAATAGAGATGGACTAAAATTTAGCCCTCCAATTTAGTCCTTTTAATTTAGCCAAGAGAACCAAACAGGACCATAGTCTAACTAAACTACGAACCGCTTTGGAGTTGGGACACATTCGACCATTCCCAGCAGCCCTGCTGTAATCTTCCTCAGCTTCTGCAGGTTATTTATTAATCCTAATATAACTGGGGGGCTGCCAGTGCACGTGAGCACTAGCATAATAGCAGTGGAGTGGAGTTCGTCTATCTGCCCGAGGAAACCTTTTGGTGGCTCTAGTGTAGGCCACCAGGAGAGCATGATGATGATAGGGTGTGTTTAGATCCTTGAAAACTGTCACTGTTCTGAATTGAAAAGTAATGTAGCATTTTTCGTTTTTTTTGGTAAATATTGTCTCACCATGGCCTAACTAGCTCAAAAGATTCATCTCGCAAAGTACATCTAAACTGTGCAATTATTTTTTTATTCCATCTACATTTAGTACTCCATGCATGTGCCGGCATTTTGATGTAATGGAGAATTTTATTTTTCATAGTAGAATTTGAAAAAAAAAATTTGGATCTAAACATGGCCATGATAAGAGATCCATCGCCAGGACGTGATCAGGACGACAACATAGCTGGCGCCTCAGCCGATGATGAGTTGTTAATGAAGTTCGTGCGCGCAAACAATAGTACAGTACTGTAAGTGCTACCGTCTCCTACTCATGACAGTGATAGACGTCAAAAGATAGGCCGCTGATGGGCAGTAAAAACAAAAGCTGCTTCTGCCTGCCTAATCCTCGCTTAAAAAACTAATCCCAGCCGTACATCTAGTGGCCTGCAAGGGCAAGGGACCGGTGCAGTAGGTAAACACGGTGTGCCCGCCCGTGTGCGTGCCAGGTCGGCTTTCCACATAGAGAATTGGGCCGCGTTGTCCTGCACCGCTGGATGGGGCCTGTACCATTGTACTTGCGAGTGGAGAACTGGAGATCCGTGCATTGTTCAAGCGGAGAGCAACCAGCCACCATCCGATCAGGCTAAGTCCAGCAGGCGAGGTAAAAGGCCGGGTATAGTACAAAACGATACTATAACGATACTGTTTACAGAGAAAAGGATAGGTGGAATAGTGGATAGATAGAAGTTTTGTCTTAGCTGCTGGCCTCGGCCTCAGCGTGCGTTCATCAGCAACTGATGACCTGAAAGAAACGGCCTTCTTGACCTGAACGCAGCGCAATTCACTCTTCAGTTGCCTGCAGTGTGGCCGGTGGGTGGTGTGGGAACTGAAGCGCAGAACCCGGTCGATCGCGCTTGCTTTTTGGGTCGATCGGCGAGGCGTACACAGACGGACGGAGACGGTGGATGCTCGTACTAGGTCGTAGAAGCAGACCCCGATGACTGACCTGGCCTGGTCAGCAGGTCAAGCGAGGGTCACCCGGGAGACTTGAAATCTTCCTTCTCCGACCATGCGGTTGACCCGTTAAACACATCACTGTCGTGTGAATCATGGATCAGTCCTTTTTTTTTTTTAGCGTGTGGGTCCTGGAATCCCAAAGGCTGTGTTTAGATCCAAACATTCTCCCAAATTCTACTATGCAAAAAGAAGATTCTCCATCACATCAAAAATGTCGATATATGCATGGAGTACTAAACGTAGATGAAATCAAAAAATAATTGTACAGTTTAGATGTACTTTGCGAGACGAATCTTTTGAGCCTAGTTAGGCCATGGTAGGACAATATTTACCACAAACAAACGAAAAGTGCTACAGTGCGCTACAGTGTCGGATGCGATGTTTTTGGCCAAATTTTGACAGATTTCGCCTGCTTTTCGCCTCCACTTTTTGGATCTAAACACAGCCTAAAGTCCAGTTCGAATAATGCAGGTGTTTTCATATATCAGAGCTACTATTTTTTTGGTGTTCAGACTCTCCACGCTCTTTCCACGGGGTAGTCTAGTCCCCCTGTGTTGATTTGAGCGGTTCCAGTTTTTTTTTTTTTTTTTTTTGCTTTGGAAAAGGAAAGAAAACATTGCGAGCTGTGTTGATTAGGCCTAGAGCAGAGAAAAATAATTGTGCCAGCTACAGCCTACAGGCGTTTCACTTCAGACTTCAGTTCCAGCAGGCATCTCCAGCAATCCAGGCTTCGCTAGCACGCCTCGCTTCAGTTGCAAAACCCACACCAACCGTTTCGCTCACTGATTTGACCGGTTCCTTGGCTCCTCTTCTTTCTTTTTTTTTTCTTTTCCTTTTTCTTCGGGAAAGAGAAAAACGGTAGCTGTAGTAACTACTAAAAGAAATACCATTTCTCAGTGTTAACTCCTACCCAGCATTTCGCTCAGTCCTGTATCAGAGAAAATGGCAGTACCAATTACTGGCGTTCCGCGATGCTCTTGAGCTCTAGCAGGTATTCACAGCTATTCAATCATTTCCCTTTTATTTGAAAGACAATTAAGGTTTTCCTTTTTTTTTGAAAGACAATTCAAGCTTTGCTGGCGCCTCTTCAATGAGTGCTCTGCTTATTATGCATTTCAGTTAGAGAACCAGCAGCAACCGTTCTTTTGACCGAGGAAAAAAGGGCCTAAAAACATTTCAGTTGCAGACAGGCATCTCGCCGATCCAGGAATTGCTCTTCAGTTCCAGCAGGCCAGGCAGGCATTGACCGCACTCCAAACTCTCATTCTTTACCACCGGGAGATGCTCTTCAGTTGCGGGAACGGAAGAACCCATTGCAACCGTCCCCTTTCTCACCGGGAAAAAAGGGCCTCGGCCTCGTCCCGTCTCATCAGCCAAATTTGCTGCGGCGCTAGTTGCCGGGCAGCCGTCGGTTTCATGCCGGGGGTGCCCAGCCCTGTCTACGCTAGCCGTCAGGCGAGGCGATGGCGGTGCCTGTGCGTCGCCGAAAAGTCGTGGCAACGCGGGGACACGGCCGCCGGATGCGCGGGGCTCTGCCGACGCCGGGTTCCGGTTCAGGTTCCGCCATCGCCAACGCGGCGCGCACGGCATCCTGCTCTCGGCTCGCTCGGCCCGCGCGACGTGCCAACGTACCCACGCTGACGCGGCCTTTTCTCTTTCCAATCGGTGCCAGTACAACGCCACCGGACGACGGAGACACCCGTTGACGCCACCGGGGTAGTGTAGCTCGCCAAACTCATGAACAACAGAAATGGAAATTCTCATATCAAAACGAAAAATAAAGAAATGGACTTTTTTTTTTCCTGTTCTTGCCGCCAAATACATCCACAAAGCATGATCAGATCATATGGGGCGAATTTCATGATACTCATTTACCCGATACACATAACATTGGTGCTTTTTTCCCAAAATCACAATCGCAAGAGGAAGAAAAATACAGGAAAAATGTGCTTAGGAGCTAGTGGACCTTTGCGAGGAAAAAGAAAAGTGAAAAACCATTACAGACAAAATATGTGGAATTGATAAGCTATTTCTGCCACGTACCATCTAAACCGTTCGGCGTAATTTTACATGTGTCCCGGTCTATAGGTACTGTAACGCTTGACATGTCGGTTAAACCTAAACCGCTTTCTCGTGTCGGTTAAATCTAAACCAGATATTATAGCTCACTCATGCGCCAATCCGCGCCGCACAGAATGTCTACGTCATTGCTAGCATGATTGTTCACCTTGTATGATTGCACGATACAAAATTACTCCGTTACAACTAGCACATTGGCTCGTTAATTTCAACAACGGCCGTGAACGGTTACGGTTTCAGATACTTACGCTATTACGTCATGTAACTTGGAGAAGTCTAATTCACACGTGTCTGTATCTATCGGTACCGTAACACATAACGCCTTGTTTGTTCGTAACTTACCTTAAGCTAGATACGCGATTCTTTCTCCGTTACTATCGGCATCGTTCGGTCGTGTGGTCGCACAAAACAAAAATTATATCCGTTACCGCTAGCACTTTTGTTCGTTAATTTGAGCAACATATATCGCTGTTACATTTTGAACTATTTATGCCGCACTTTTGATTAACATAACGTAAATTTGCACGTGACCTGATCCATTAACATCGTAATACCGATTTACGTAGCTTTGATTTAAACCATGCATTGCGCGCCATTTGCACACTACGATATTTTTTTCTCAGCTATTGACATTACACTATTTGATTATGAATCCACGACAAGAATTGGGAGTGGAAACTCGTCCAAGAGTAGGATCTTGCTATTGTCTATGGCCATAGGCCAAGATAGCGACGCACCCGGCGCACGCACGCGCGGCAGCTGACGCTTACTGCGGCGGCCAAGAACGGGACGAAACGAAACCAACCCAACCCCAGAGGCCAAAGCCAGAATAAAACCACCCGCACCCCCCTCCCCTTTCTCCCCCTCGGCTACTCTACTCGCCTGCTCGCCAGCCACGCGAACGCAGCAGCCGCGGCGGAAGCCACCCGGCGAGCTCCGATGGGCTGCTGCTGCTCCTTGCTGCGGAAGGCGAAGCACCCGGAGAAGAAGCCTCCGGGGGCGCTCCCCCCGCGCCGCGCCTCCCAGTCGCTGAACCAGAACCAGGCGCAGGCGCCGGCGTCCTCCGCCGCGCACGCCGCCGGCGGCCGCGAGGTGCCGGCCATCAGGGAGTATTCGCTGGCGGAGCTGCGCGCCGCCACGGGCGGCTTCGCGCCGGAGAACATCGTGTCCGAGAGCGGCGAGAAGGCGCCGAATTTCGTGTACAAGGGCCGCCTCCAGGCCACCCGCCGCGCGATCGCCGTCAAGAAATTCCCCAAGATGGCCTGGCCCGATGCCAAGCAGTTCGCGGTACGCCTCGGGTCTCGATTTCTGCACGCGCCCCGATTCGGGATGGAATTCGCTGTACTTAAAAACACCTTGCTTTTTTTTTTTTGGCTCGCAGGAGGAGGCCAAGGGGGTGGGAAAGCTGCGCCACCGCTGGATGGCCAACATGATCGGCTACTGCTGCGACGGCGACGAGCGCCTGCTCGTCTCCGAGTTCATGCCCAACGATACGCTCGCCAAGCACCTCTTCCATTGTACGTCTGCTCGCTCTACCGGTTCTTTAGCCATTGGTCCATTTCTGATAAAGTCGCTTTCTCGATTTCTGGTTGGGTGGGGATATTTCTCTGGACATTTTCGGTACATACAGCATGCAAAGATTTTGTCCTTGCCTGATTTGATCCCTGATTAGTGCGGAAGTTGGCAAAAAGAGACGAATTCGTGTGCTCTGAGCAACTGCTGGCGCTTAGCAGCCTCCCGCATTTGGTGTACCGAACGAATGATTGGGCTAGGCTTTGTCATTCATACGCATTCCTATCCGGTTGTTGTTGGCATGCAAAGTCGTTGTGTGAATACATCTAAACCGTTTAGAGCGGCCGCATTAAACACGTGATATAATTTTGTTTTACATGACTGTTTTGTGTTCACAAATCACTAGTTTTGTTCATTGTTTTGGGCGGGTGGGTGACTAGAATTCGCTCAGAGGGTTTCATTGTGGACGTATCTTGTCACTGTGAAACTAAGGAAACTGATGTCTGCTGTTGCATGCCTGAAATCATGTGGTTGATGTATGGACTAAATGTTGGGTTCTTGTGATTTGTTTTCGATTTACAGCTTGACTCTAGGGTGCATTGGTAAGGTTTGGGCTTTTTTGGTAATGGCTGTCAATGAAAATGCTACCTACTTTCTTTGTAAACATTAAGTCAAGTAACTACTTATTTTGTTAATCTAGATCGCATCCACCTTTTTATGGGAGGACGATTCAGTACAAGTTAACTGTGATGTGCGTCGGTTCATTATATGATACTGCTTTTCACTCTTTTTCAGTTGAAAATCAAACTATTGAGTGGGCTATGCGTCTGAGGGTTGCATACTACATTGCTGAAGCACTGGATTATATTAGCACTGAGGGAAGGCCTTTGTATCATGACCTTAATTCATATAGGGTCCTCTTTGATGAGGTAACAGATACTTTTGGTTTCTCCCCCCTACAACCCTTGAGTTACGTGTATACCCGCCAATAGAATAGTGTCATAAAGCTGAGGAAATGAGGATAATATTGTTTTTATTGTATCTATTCTGCAATAGCAAGGGTTGCTGAAATTAGAATTTTGGAAGTGGTAGGGTCTGTTGCCACTTGTTTTCCACCTCTAGTGGTTGGGCAGGATTAAGCATTAAAATAAAATGTCAGTATTTTTTTCATGAAGAGTTCAGTAAAAATGGTATATTCATCCTTATAAGGCAGGCCTTTAGGTAGTAATGTGGTATTAGCAAACACACACTTTTGGAAAATGGTTAGGATCCTCATCAGGAATGCTCTTTTGGATGATGTTTTCAGGAATACTTTTGGAAAATGATTAGGATCCACACTGCTGTAATCCTGTGTGGGCTGAACAACCAATATAATTTCTTTTTGCAGAATGGTGATCCTTGTCTTTCATGCTTTGGTCTGATGAAAAATAGCAGGGATGGGAAAAGCTATAGCACAAATCTTGCATATACACCTCCAGAGTATTTGAGAAATGGTAATATAATTGTATTTATATCTATGCTATAAGCTTCCTTTTTTTATTTGGCTTGTTTAGTTAGGGCATTTAAAAATGGTATACATGACAATACATGCTATATACTTAAACTAGTATGGTATAAAATCTCTGTAATGATGTGATTTTGTGGCAACCTGTCTTTTTCAGGAAGAGTAACATCAGAAAGTGTCATATACAGCTTTGGCACTATACTCCTGGACCTCCTAAGTGGAAAGCGTATACCTCCCTCCCGCGTAAGTTTTTCTTGTTGCACTTTATTCTAGCACCTCTTTCTGAAAATACCTTTGGATTCAATACTATTCTGCGCATATCTCCTCTGCATACCCGCTACTAAGTATGTGATACTTAAACATAAAACATCTGTGAGACGTGAGAGAAACATATTTTTTATTCTCTGGAATGTGACTTGGGACTTTGGGAGGAAGATTGTTCAGTGAACCTACTTAAATCATTGACGAGTAGATTTTCTTTTCCACTCAGGCTCTTGATATGATAAAAGGCGACAACCTGCGTGTACTGATGGATTCACATTTGGAGGGAGTCTACTCAACAGAAGAAGCGACCTCATTGGTCGATCTTGCCTCTCATTGCTTAGCCTATGAACCTAGGGATCGGCCTAACATTAGAAAGGTGGTATCAGTACTTGAGCCCTTGCAAATAAAAACAGAGGTAACCATTACGTTTTTATCCTTCTAAAGCAAAATGTTTTGTGTGCTCTGTTATCAATTGTTTGTTTATCATGATGTGATTCATGGCTTCTTAGCAATTGTTATCTTTTGGTATGAAGGCAATGTTTTTTTTTCTTATGGCTCCTACATTTCCATTTTAAAATGGCAAACAGACACCATCCTATGAATTGCTTGGCATCCCAAAGCATGAAGAAGAAGCACCTCCTGCTCCACAGCCACTGCACCCTCTCTCCCCCATGGGCGAAGCCTGTTCTAGGATGGATTTGACAGCTATCCATCAGATTCTCGTTAGTACACATTACAGGGACGATGAAGGGACCAATGAGGTGAAGACCAGTGTTTCTGTTTCTGTATGCTGTCCTTTCTTGGAGCATCGTCTAAGAAAATGGTAACTTTGTTGCAGCTATCGTTCCAGGAATGGACACAGCAGATGAGGGACATGCTGGAAGCGAGGAAGCGTGGAGACTTTGCGTTTCGTGATAAAGATTTCAGGGCAGCCTTGGATTGTTATACGCAGGTGGCACATCTTACTTACATCGGCACTTTGATGTTCTAGGATAATGCTAGGGTGCAGCTAATTCACTTAACCCTCTTCCTATTGCAGTTCCTTGATGTCGGGACAATGACATCACCAACTGTGTACGCTAGGCGGAGCTTGTGCCACCTCATGTGTGAACAACCTGATGCCGCCCTCCGTGATGCGATGCAAGCACAATGCGTATACCCAGATTGGCCAACTGCATTCTACATGCAAGCTGTTGCGCTCTCAAAGCTGAATATGCAGAGCGATGCCATGGACATGCTGAATGAGGCCTCGCAGCTTGAAGAGAAGCGGCAGAAGAACACAAAATCCTGAATGGCCCCTCAGTCCGGTCCGGTCCCTCTTGCGGCTCAGAAGGTTTATGTTGAGACATGCTACTCGTTCGTTCGTTGCTAAACATTGTGGTTAGAGTTCCTGGTCCAGGGGTTGGGAATTTAATTGGTGGCTGTGTGCTGTACATTCCTGTGGTTGTAACTACCTGGTTTGGTGTTTCTGCGATGCATTTTTTTTGGGCTGGCGTATATGTTACATTGACAAAAGTCCAAACATGCAGAATGCAATGGAATTTACTTCTCTTCGTCAAAATTTGGGTTTGCTTGTTTTCAATGGCGGATCTAGAATTTAGAATTAAGGGTGCTCATTTTCTTCCTTTTCTTCCCTATCTTCCGCTTCTTTTTCTTCTCATTTTTTGTCTTTTTTATCCATCTTGGTTCTCGCATAAATGTTATTGGGGACTTTACGACTACTTTGGATTAATCATTTTCAATCAGAATTGAAGAAAAATAGAGGGGGATTGAAAACAAAATTCATTTATTTTTTCATCAATTCTTTTCCATTTTTTCTAATTTCGAAGAGAAATGAGTTTTGCCAGGGATTCCATTGTTCCCGGTTCCCGCGGGTACAAGGTGCTCCTGCCTGCTCGTTTCTTGTGTGTGCGGGCTCCAGAGTTTTGTCCGGCAAAGAACCGTGTGCTACTTGTACAGGCACGGTGAGACAATCGTTTTGCCTAAAATTTAGATCACGTCACATCGGATGTTTCGACACTAAGTAGAAGTATTAAATAAAGTTTTATTATAAAACTAATTACGCAGATGAAGAATAAATGTCCAAACGAATTTATTAAACCTAATTAATCAATAATTGATAAATGTTTACTGTAGCCTGACATTTACTAATCATGGATTAATTAGGCTTAATAAATTCGTTTCGTCGTTTAGTCTTAATTTGTGTAATAAGTTTTATAATTTGACTATACTAGTCAATCAACCCGTGCTTTCGCACGGGTTAGAGTCTTAAATGTGTTATGCGTAACCATACAACACATATAGATCTATTTTTATACTTAGGTTTTTATAATAACATATCTTGCTATTTTATATGTATGTTTAATTGATTTAGATATTTTTTTATTGATTGCAAAAATAGATGATTTTAATATAATTTTGAGGGGGTTACTTTTGTCATATTATCAGTCATAATAACTAAGGTGAACAATTCAAATATAAATTAAAGGGGATATTTGGTATTATCCTATCAAAATAGCAAATGTGAGCAATTAGATATAAATTTAGGGTGTTATTTCATATTTTCCTTTATATTGTCAGAATGGGTAATTAATATGTAGTTTTAGGGATTATTTAATATTATTTTAATAATGGCAAAGGTAGGTGATTACTTAATTAGAAAATAGATCTAATAGCTATTAAGATTCCAACATTTTAATTGATGATAGGGTATTTTTTTTATTATTGTGAAGATTTCTATAATTTTATTTTTTTTCTAGCGCATCCTGTGAGGATTGACATGGAAATTTTAAAAATTCTACAAAATATCTGTTTCATGAAAAGGTTTCTAGCATCTTTAATGAAAAAAAACAAAAAATGAAGGTAAATTTAAAAATAGAAAAATCTAAAAAAAAAGAAAAAGATATCGGCTTTCGTTGAGAATTGAACTCAAGATCTTTCGTAATGTCAGAGGTGGGTAATTACTTAGAAAATATATATAATGAAAAAAAGAGGATATTTGTTTTCATTGAGAGTTGAAGTAAAGATCTTTCATAATGGCAGAGGTGGGTAATTACTTAGAAAACAGATCTAATGGCTATTAATATTCCAATCTGCCAATTGATGGTCGGATGTTTCTGATTATTGTGAGAATTTTTTGGATTTGTCTTTTTTTCTAGCGCGCTTTGAAATTGGTGCAACTTTTAGAATCTCCAATTAGTAATAGTAAGATAAAATTCAATACTTATAACTAGCGTCCAAAAGAGCTAAAATTTAGTTCGGGGATCTAAACACCCCCCTCATGCATTGAAGCTCTGCTCTCTCAAGGCTTCGGTCTATGCCCAGCGCTGTGGCCAACTGCTGCAAGAGAGGTGTGTAGTTTGAAAAGTGAGATGGGTAGAGTGCTGGCTGCCTTCACTGCTGTTGTTTACGTGGCAGTCAATGCAACAGCTTTGCAGGCCCCGATCCAATCCATGTCTCGGCTGCCTGTTCGGTTCCACACAGCGCCGCCGTCTGCCAGCCGAGCAGATGGGGGAGCAGGCCGTGGCAATCGAGTTGCAAGATCTTGGCCAATGGTTTTGTCTCGGTTCACACGGTCACGGCAACGAACGATGTGCTGTGTGCACTTGCAGGCTGCAGGAACTGCAGAGGCAGCGGCAGGCAGGGGAATGGGAAGGCCGAAGGCATCCCAAGGCACATACGCATAGGAGCTGCAAGCCTGGAACTGTCGATCACCGGCCCTGCCGTCGTCCTTCGGCTTCCGAATGATACCGAAGCCGCCGTGCGCACAGGGCACGCCGTCATTGACGACCGTCCAACGCAGCGCAGGGCGGGCGCTACCCACCGCGCTGCGTGAAATACTGAAATGTTACCTCCAAACTCTTTTTTTTTCTTTTTTGGTTCCGCGGGGACATTTCTTTTCTTTGTGCTGAACAGATTTTACACCTTCTGCATAATACATCACACTCAATTTATTCCAAACTGTAAAGAATTTTGACATTCATTTTATTGGCTAATACTCCTTCCATCTATAGATCATTTGATTTTTTTGACCTAAGTTTGACCGACTCGTTTTATTTAAAAAATTTCATAATTTACATTACTGACCACTGACCAAGTCAGCTAGCCCATGGCATGTACGTAAGTCATGCTCGGCCTTATAAAAGCATTATACGTGCCCGGATGGCAATGGCACTCCACCATCCCTCATCGTCGTCCTTAATTGTGAAGTTGTGATTCTACTCCGTATCGAGCAGCAGCAAAGGCTACCATGGGGAGGGTTTGTGCGGTGCTGACCCTCGCCACCGCCGCGCTGCTCGCCGCGGCTGGCAGCGCCAGTGGGCAGTCCGTGATCGACAGCATGCTCAGCCACCGCGGTGACAGCGGCTGCGAGGGCGCGTTCTACACTTACGACGCCTTCATCCAGCAGGCCGCGGGAAAGTACCCTTTTATCGCTCCTTTTTAGGTTGCTGGTTCCATCGTAACCTTGACCACGTCTTTAGCCATAGTCAAACCATGACTAACTGTTTCATTAAAAAAACTATGACCGACCAGTAGAGCTTCAATTGTCTCCTTAAGTGATAAAGAGCTAGTATCATCTATGGGGACGGGGATAACTCCAATAAATCGTTCACATGGTCTTCCCAATTTATCAACGTAATGCAAGCAAAAGCTAGTTGCTCTTTATGTGATATTCTTTCTGTCCCACAATAAATGTTGTTTTAGATTCAAATTTTGTCTCACAATGCATGCACATACCAATAAGAGAAAGATTAGTCTATTAATCATAATGTCCTAAAAATCTTAAAACAACACTTATTGTGGGATGAAGAGAGCATGTCGCTAGATTCATCAGCTAAAATTGTATAGGGTTCTTCACCAAGTTTTTCAATTAGTTTCTTTCTAGTTTCTATGGCATAACGTTGAATAATCTGTTTTTGTATCTATGGGCTAGTTAAGGTACAATTATCTGGAGCGTTCTCCAAAACATATTTCTCCACCTTCAATGTTTGATGCAAGAAATTTCAAAAGTTCAAGAAAATTCCTTCTGTTGCTCTACTCTTCACTCCCATCATGTCCACGAAATGCCAATCCTTGACACAATAGAAATTTCAAATATCTAAGGCCCCGTTTGGATCCGCGGAATAAAATTTAGCTTCCGTCACGTCGAATGTTTGGACACTAGTTAAAAGCATTAAATATAGTTTAATTGGAAAACTAATTACACGGTTGAGGACTAAATGACGAGACAAATTTATTAAACCTAATTAATCCATGATTAGCAAATGGTTGATGTATCTAATTACACAGATGAAGACTAAACGGCGAGACGAATTTATTAAACTTAATTAATCTATGATTAGCAATTTGTCAGATCGACTCTATTCACCGACATCATCAACGGCGGGAAAGAGTGCGGCACAGGCCAGCAGACCGACGGCGACACCAACAGGGTCGGCTTCTACCACAGGTACTGCAACATGCTTGGAGTGGCTGATCAAGGTAGCAACCTGTCCTGCAACAACCAGCAGCCTTAAGCCCCAGCATAGAAACTTGGATATGTTGCTGCATATTTTCTTTTAGAGAAAAACTATATATCAATTGATTGTTTTGTTATTTTGGTCAATCGATTTTTTGTGAGCCGTTAGATCTGCATTGGATGGACAAGAATTACAGTGTAAGACCATCGTAATTACAATGTATCGCCACCGTAATTACAGTGTATCGCCATTACCCTAACTGCAGTATGTCACCGTAATTACAGTAAGGATGAGGCGGGTAGAAGAAGAAGAGAATGGGGTGAAATTTGAGCCATTTGATGGCGATCTGACGGTCAAAATAATCGATCGACGGTCAATCGATTGCTACTTAGACTGACTTTTCTTTTACCATTTACGACTATATACGCTGCCTGTAGCTAGCATTCACGTGTACATGCGTATGCTATTACTAGTAGCAAGAATAAAGCTAGCTAGAAATAAATCACTCACGTGATTCAACGGCTCATAAATTTGACTGATATACAACCAAAAAAATAAGTCATTTGTTTATGATAGATGATCTTAAATGTTCTTTTAAATTTATATCTAAATAAATTATTTGCTATTATTGTACATAACAACTCTCTGTAATTAACATTCCACCCGTCACTTTTTTCAACCACGCTATTTGCATCCAATGGCTAGAAAATATGATTGATGGAAAACACACAAAAAAACACAGTTTAACACACTCCGTCAGATCTACATCACACGGCTCAAATTTGACTAATATACAACCAAAAAACCAGCCACCAGATGAGAAACAAATCTGTTATTTTTTAGGATGGAAAGCATTATGATAGATGCTTTTAAATAATCTATTAGATTTATACTTGAATTAATCACCACTAACATTATGATTTATTCCTAAATTATATTACATGCTTTTGGTAATAGATAATTTGAAATACTACCAAGAGACTCTTAGGCTGCTGTCACCAGGTGGCCCAAAAGGAAAGCCCAGAATACTGTTTTGCACCGTAGACAGAGAGAGAGGTAATTGGAAAAGTGAATAGGCGGGGTTGGATAGGCTCACTGGTGACAGCAGTCTTAGGTTGTGCTCACTCGAGAATCCAAATAGAATGGATTACGCGCACTATAGACAAAAGAAGTTTGAAATATAGACGGTGAAATGAACTTTCTGGTGAGGAATGAGGATAGGCTTACAGATGACCTCTGTGCAGGATCGATATGAAGCGCTAGTGGACGAGGTGAAACCATAAGCTTGTGCTGAAGCTGCGCTCGTTTCTCGGAAGATATTGCAGTGCGGCGCCGGCGCGGGATACTAGCCGTAGCGTGCGAGCTCGCGCCTAGACGCTTCCAACGCTGCAAACGAGCACCCTTTCACTGGACTTACCTCAGGTATAAAGCAAGCCTACGTAATCTATGACAGTATGTTAGAAAACTCTGTTTCCTCTTTTTGGTTTGCTACTCATCGGTGTTAAGACCGACGCCAGCAGCTAAGGCAAATACCCTATCCATCGACTATTTCATCTATTTTTCTCTGTAAACAATATCGTTTTGTACTATACTCGGCCTTTTACCTCATCTGCTGGATTTAGCCTAAAGTTTAAATGTAATACCCTAAACTGATGGCCATTCATGGCCCTGTCGGTAAATCAAATGTCTGGCTGCTGCCCCCTGCAGCCCTGCTTGAACGGTCTGCTGGCTCCTGCTTTTCAGGCAACTGAATGGGAACTCAACCAGTAGAGCCGTAGAAGTTCCTACCCATTGATTGCGACCTGCCAGAGCTCTGCAGCACGACGGCACAATCCAGAGGGACGACTTGGCAACGTGTTGACCACGAGTCAACACAATGTAGACCGTATGTGCCTGCCTGTGCGACCTGAGTACGTGACCACATCGGCTCAGCTCGATGGCGACGCTTCCATTTATAAAACGCCAACGCCCAGATGGCATGGCACTATGGCAGTGACACTCCACTCCACCACCCCGGCCGCATTGTCCCTGTGAGAATCGGATCCATGACGAAGACGAAGGCTTTCGCGGTGGTGGTCATCTTCGCCGGCGCCGCGCTGCTTGCCGCGGCCAGCGGCGCCAGCGGGCAGCAGGGCGTGGGGGCTATCATCACGCGGTCTGTGTTCGAGAGCATGCTCAGCCACCGCGGCGACGGCGGCTGCCAGGGCGCCTTCTACACCTACGACGCCTTCATCCAGGCCGCGGCCAAGTTCCGCGACTTCGGCACCACCGGCGACGAACAGACCCGCAGGCGGGAGCTCGCCGCATTCTTCGGCCAAACCTCGCGCCAAACCACCGGTAGGTCTTGAAGATTGATGTGATCAGCTGGCTGTGTTGTATGAAACTATGAACCATCAACCATGCATGCAGGTGGATGGCCAGCTGCTCCGGATGGACCGTTTGCCTGGGGATACTGCCGGGTGAAGGAACAGAGCGCGACGCCGGCGGAGCCACGGTATTATGGACGAGGACCCATACAGCTAACTCAGTAAGATCCAAGACGACTCGACGCACCCTGTTTTTACTTTGCTGATGAATCTCAGCTATTATCCCTGCTGAAAACGTCACGTTGCTTTCCCGCATGGCTGGCAGTGAATACAACTACGAGCTCGCCGGGAAGGCGTTGGGTCTGGACCTGGTGGGCGACCCGGACGTGGTGTCGAGCAACGCCGTGGTGGCGTTCGAGACGGCCATCTGGTTCTGGATGACGCCGCAGTCGCCCAAGCCGTCGTGCCACGACGTGATGACCAACAGCTGGAAGCCCTCCGCCGCCGACCGCGCCGCCGGGAGGCTCCCCGGGTACGGCCTCGCCACCAACATCATCAACGGCGGGACAGAGTGCGGCAAGAAGGGCGGACGAACCGAAGGTGACGAGAACGGGGTCGGCTTCTACAACAGGTACTGCCACATGCTTACAGTGGCTGACCAAGGTGGCAACTTATACTGCGAGAACCAGCAGCCTTACGGCGCATAGAAACTGGACCAGTACTGGCTGGTGTGAGATGTTGCGGGAGTATGCGTGTGATACTATATTAGTAGTAGTAATGCGTGTGATACTATATTAGTAGTAGTAAGAATAAAGCTATCCAGGGCAACCTTCGGTTTAATGATGTGTACTTCAATCCACTCTCCAAAGGTATCTGTAACAGTATTGCTCCTAAAAATTAGGGAGATGGGTGATTCTATCCCTATCCCAAAGTCCAATGGTGATCTTACCCTTTTTTTTAAAAAAAATTTGTGATTTTATCCTCGCGATTTGAAAATGAACACGCATTTATCTTTTATTTTGGATGCTTGTTAGATGTTGATACATTAAACGAATTTAAAAAGCCATACAAACGTGTGGGAAAGGGCATTTCTACCCTTATCGATCCATCCTCATCTCACTTCCCATGACAGTCCTAAACTCCCGAGTACAGCAACGGCGAGACCCAACGGCCAACAGCACGGGGAGGAGGCAGCCGGCGCAACCCACCGGCCAGCGGCACGGCTGGCTTCCTCCACTGGCACGCGGCGTGCCGCGTGACATGCCTCCTCGGCGGCGCTGGCACAGCTTTCCTCTCCCGCCGCGGCGGCGGGCAAGCAGTGTGGCTCCCCCCCCCCCTCCCCCCACCACAACCACCAGTGTCACAACTTCCCTCTCCGGTGGCGCGGCCCCTCCCAACCGGCAGCCTAGCTTCCCTTCCCCGGTGGCACGACTTTGGCGGCGCGAAGGCAGGTCAGGCAGCACGGCTCCCCACCACCACCGGCGATGCAGCTCCGTTATAAAAACAGAGACAAATTTACATGGGCATGATGGTCTTTTGATGTGAAAGTTGACACCGTTAAGTGAGTAGGAGTAAACTATGCCTTTGTTTTGAAAACGCAGGAATAAATATACAAAATTAAAAAAAACTAAAAATCATCGTTTGACACTAAAATAGGGGTATGAACGCCAGAGCTCCTAAAAATTATGATATCTAGTACTTGAAACTAAGGATTCCTATTAAGGTCAAAATTTTCATTTGGTACTTTAAAGAAAGGGGTGGCTCTTACTAAAGACAGTCGGATCAAGAGATGTTGGCAATTCAGATTTTTCTTAGTCTATCTAACTTGTTTGGATCTTGGTTAAGAGGTCTCTCGTTCAGGCTAAGACTTCAGATTTTAGTGGGTGTAATGACTTTATGTTGGACAATTTGATTTCAGATTTTTCGATGAAGAACGTCAACACATTACAGGAGATTACTTGCTTTTTTTTAGGATCAGGAGATTGCTTGCTTTTTTTTTTTGAGAAACACAGTACAAACGCAGACGCTTATACTCATCCCTATGACTGTACGCACACTCAGTATCTCGGAAAGACTAAGCCGGCAGATCTTGAGATTGACGAAGTCACCACGGGCGCCTTGCTGTCGATGGAAACGTCGCCTACCACTTAATAAACAAAGCCGTTAAATCTCAGAATAATTCGCTTCCAACGGAAGTTGAACCTAAGGTGCCACTCAAACTGCTGCAATCACTAAGCTACATGCCCTTTGGCATCGAGAGATTACTTGCTGTCCCAATCAGATTACTTGCTGTCACCACAAAACTATGATTGGGTCTGTTCGGCCGGCCGTGTACCGCTGGCTGTGGTTGCATGGGCCGCAACTGTCAGCCCAGCCGTTCGGCTTGTCCAGCCCAGCCGTTCGGCAGCAAGGGACTGCGGCTGGCGTGCTGCACGCACGAATGGGCGTTTTTTTATTTTTTAGATTTTTTTTTATTTTTACAAAAATATACACCGGTTGGTAACATTTGCAGAGTTGGTCGATCGGCGTCCGGGGTCCGGGCGCCAGGCGCCTGGACAGGCGCCCAGGCGCCAGGTGTGGGGCCGTCCACGCCGTCCGCTAGCGTCGGCGACGGCGTGCGTCGGCCAACGGGGCCCGAGGCCAGAGGCCCGGCGCCCAGCCATCCGGCGCCAGGCGGTTTTTTTTTTATTAGTTCGCTAATCTCACGTTTAATCGCTAATCTCGCTGTTTAATCTCGTGCATCCGATCCGAGTTAGATTCTAACCATTTAGCTTCAACCTTGTCTATTATATTAGCATTCTAAATTAGCGCTTCGACCCTTTCACCAGGACCCCTCCAGTTTATTTTGACCCTAGTTTATTTTGAAATTACAAGTATTTTGCTCTATTTTCTTTCTCCATTTTCTATTTCCTATTTTGCGTATGTTTATTTTGAAATTATAAGTATTTTTAGATCACGTTGTTCTGCTTCGCGAAGCAGATCTTGTCGGCGCTTTAGCTCATCCTCCCTCCTCTTCAGTTCTAAATACTACTATATGTAAATATTACTACAATATACTACTATTAAAACTTAATAACAAATACTACAAATAAATACTAAATATAACAGAATATATATTTAACTAAATACTAATACTAAATACTAAATCCAGTTATTACAACGGGTTACAACTGCGCACTACTACACTAATACACTGCGCACTACTACACTAATACACTGCGCACTACTACACTAATACATACACTAATACATTAACTACTACTACACTAATACACTAACTACTACGTACACTAATACACTAACTAACTAATACACTGACTAATGACTAATCCCCCTAACTAATGACCCCTGGCGCCGGGGCTCCGGGCGCCAGGCCCACCTCCATCTCCGTCCGTCGGAGACTCCGTCCGACGGACGGTCGTCCGTTGACGGCCCCCCACCTGGCGCCTGGGCACCGGGCGCCAGGCCCCTGGCGCCCGACCCCCGGACGCCGGTCGACCATCCCTGCAAATGTTACCAACCGGTGTATATTTTTGTAAAAACGAAAAAAAAATCTAAAAATAAAAAAAACGCCACGAATGGTTCCCCATCGAATAACGGCTGTTGCAGCTGTGTTGGTAAACTATGGCTGGTTGTGGCTGCCCATGCAGCTGTAGCATCCGCCGCAGCCAGCAGCATGGAGCCGGCCTAATATGCCTACGAGCTTGATGGCAACATATCAGGTGTAAATCAAGCACTTGGTGTAAATCCGTGCAAATTTACTAAAATAAATTTTTAAAAATTTTAGAAAAAATCATGAATGTATTTCTCATCTTACCTCATCTATATATAAAATTTTATGGTTGTCTTTTTTGTAACTTCCAGAGTAAGATGAATTTGACCATGAAATTTTATATATAGATGAGGTACGATGAGAAGTACATTCATGATTTTTTCTAGAATTTTTTAAAACTTATTTTAGTAGGTTTGCACGGGTTTGCACCAAGTACTTGGTTTGCACCTGATACGTTGCCGGGCTTGATAGTGATATTTTCTGATGTGTAACATTATCCACATCATAGAATGGTCTTAGTGATGATATTAGAAATCAATGAATAGAAGTATATAACACATTCTAGGACAACTTCTATATCATCAAAGAATGTTTTTTTTTATGATGATATATGTATTGTCATGGAATGCACTTTATTGCGATTAAAATTTTCCCACCAAATGTGTACATTCTATGAAGATGTGTTCATCATTGAATAGTAAATGGGAATATTTTCGGGAAAAAAATAGTAAAAGGGAATAAGCAAATTCCAAAATATTAAGGTTGGAGGTGTCCATAACATTTCTGAAGCGATCGTGATTTAAGGGGACAAATTCACCAAGTTTACACATCTTTTATAGATACATGTCGTAGGTCCTCTCCTTAATGTACATTCAGTTATGTTATTTGGCAAATTTACAACTCACAATTGCTGAATACTAATACTATCCATACAATTTAGTACAGTACATGATTAGATAAGCCTAAGTATATAACTAGAATGGCATGGAGCATATTAAGCTGAATTGGAAACATGAATGGTGACAGAACCGCCAATTTCTGATAAGCTAATTTATTTGGACTTCTGCCATGTCAAATATTACATCCAAATTGCAAATGAAGTTCTAAAAAGATCGCACCTACGAGTACTGTTCTGTATGTACAACGGGACGTACTGACATCTAACCTAGATTCTGCACCACGCTTGCAGGCTTTGCAGCTGGCTCTTGCAAGTTGATAACGCGACCCTTCCCATACCATATGGCTTCTCCCTTCATCAATAGTTATAGAGCAGATGGGACAAGGGAGACAAGAAGAGCTGGTCTTGCCACGGGCTCCGTAGCTGGAACGGGTCCTGCTGCATCCATTCCAAGGCTCCATGGTTCGTTGGCACCTGCAGGGTGGGCAGGTCTCCGTGCCTCACTGCCGGGGGCGCCATGTTCGCCGCTTGCATCATCGGAGACGTCGACGTCGCCACCGTGACCGTGGTGTCTGCCGCTTCCTTCTTGGCTTCCTTGGGCGCCGCGGAGTAGCTGTCGCCTGACGGCGCGGACGAGGAAGAGGAGGGGAGCAGGAAGCTGTCGTTGGCGTCGTCCGACGACAGGTAGTCGTCTCCGGCGGAGGCCACGGCCTGGAGCAGGGGTGCTCTGGCCGTGTACTGTGCGTTGCTGTGCCTCTGCATCTCCTCCATGGCAGAGGCCCTCTGCTCCAGCTCCTTCAGTGGGGTGGCTTTCCTGTAGATCTTGCATAACACCATGTCCTCCTGCAGAAGCACACGAGCGTACGTCAGACATTTATGTCAATTTTCCTACCATGATGAGTCGATTTCCATGCAGTTTAAACTCTATTAAACGAAAAGCAGGTCAACTCCTGAGTCAACCATGCTCATTTCTAGTCACGCGTTCATGGTATGTCGACATCACTGTTAAATGGTTCCAAAACTGACGAAGAGAGAAGGAGAGGGAAATTAAGAAGCAAGATGAGTGTTGAAACCACACACCGATTTGGCAATTTCATACTAGCTATCGCTGGATAAAGGACAGTTCGGTTCACCCTTATCGATCATTTTTTGTTCTGTTCGTTATATGATGTCGAAATTCCTAGGCAAATCATGTGCACTTTGCAGGATTTCGCCGGATCATTTACCTTGGCAGGCGGCGGCGCGGCGTGGCCGGTGCCGTAGCCGGGGAGGCGGTACTCGTTCATGACCCAGTCCGTCTTGGTGCCGCGCGGTGCGCGCCCCTGGTAGAAGACGAGCGTCTTCTTGAGCCCGATCACCAGCTTGGCGTCCGCCGAGCTCCGGATGGGCCTGTCCGACCCCGTGGCCTTCCAGAACCCGCGCTCCGTCGTGCGGTTCGGCCGCCCGCCGCTGCCGGCCTTGCGGTCACGCGGCACGAAGAAGTACCACTCCCTCTCCCCGATCTTCGCCATCGCTGCACAAGCCATCTCAGCGTCGTCAGCGATCGACCGCCGTCTCGAAAGAACACACATGTATGTCGTCGTCGTCGACCATTATACTGTTGCTCGTGGACGTACCAGGAAGGTCCCAGGGGTCGTAGCGGTAGATGTTGAGCATGCCGATGATGTCGAAGTGGAGCTTCTTTCCGTGGACGACGCGGGAGAGGTAGAAGTCGAGGAGCTCCTCCTCGGTGGGGTGGAACCGGAAGCCTGGGAGGTCCTGCTCCACTTCCATGGACGCCGCCACTGCCACTGCCATCGCCGTTAGTTCGTTCTGCTGAGACTGAGATGCTCTCCTGCTATGCCTCGATCGGGTCTCTTCGGACGAACGACTGCTCTGCTGGTCTCGCCTTGCGCTGGGACTGCTGGATAGTGGATACGATCGATGGATGAAGATGGTGTGCTGGTGTTTCTGGGAATCGCTCGCTTATAGTTATATAGAGGAGAGGGTGGTGGTGGTGTCGGGTGCGAGCAAGTCACGCGGTTTCTTGGAGACTACTGTACTAGAGGTCACAGTTTCTTAACATCACTGAAAGGGACTGGCTAGTAGTGTGCTTGCTCACATAGAATGATCGAGTTGGGCGGCTGGACAACAACAATAATTTTACTGTATTTTGCAGAAGCAATTTATTTTATTTGGAGTGTGTATTTGGACCCTGGAGACTTGTTAAGTCACCCAATTTGACCCCCTTTTCTTCATCTAAAAAAATAAAGTGCTCATCTTCTAGTTGTGTTTGAATATTACCAGTGACTGCCCGGTTTCGAGCAGCTAATGGCAAATGGCCGAATGCTGTATTAGAAGGTTCTCCTGCTGTTTTAATACGAGACTTTATTTGCTCGTTTCCATCAGATTCATTGTTTAACAGGAACTCAATCATCGGACCAAATCATTTGTGTGTCCTAAATGGCTATAAATCACTTGCAATTATGCTTTCTTTCATCAGTATAACCATCCATTAGACCATTACCTTTTATTTTCAGGTGAGACCGTGAGATAGTGCTGGTGAACCCCGACTATTTTATTCCTGGGGTTTTCGGTGGCATTTCTAGTTTGGCCATACCACTGTAATAGTTGTGTTTACGTTAAAAGAACTGGCCAATCAATCCGTGCAACGCACGGGTTAGAGTCTTAAATGTATTATGCGTTACAGTACAACATATGTGTGTGTATATATTTATACTTAGTTTTTTATAATAGCAAATCTTGCTACTCTATATATGCTTAATTGATTAAGATAATCTTTGATCGATTGCAAAAGTAGGTGATTTTAATATAATTTTGAGGGGGTTATTTTCGTTATACTATCAGTCATAATAACTAAGGTGAACAATTTAAATATAAATTAAAGGAGATATTTGGTATTATCCATCAAAATAGCAAATGTGAGCAATTATGTATAAATTTAAGGTGTTATTTCATATTTTCTTTTACATTGGCAGGGTGGGTAATTAATATGCAGTTTTAGAGGTAATATTATTTTGATAATGACAAAGGTGGGTGATTACTTAGAAAATAGATCTAATGGCTATTAAGATTCCATCCCGTCTATTTCTTTTGTAGCGCATCTTGTGAGGATTGATGTGAAAATTTTAAAAAGAGTCTACAAAATATTTGTTTCATGGATAGGTTTCTAGCATCTTTAATGAAAAAAAGATAAAAACTGAAAGTAGATTTGAAAATGGAAAAATCTAAAAAAAAAAGAAAATATTTGTTTTCATTGAGAGTTGAACTCAAGACCTTTCGTAATGGCAGAGGTGAGTAATTACTTAAAAAATAGATTTAATAAAAAAAAGAGAATATTTGCTTTCGTTGAGAGTTGAACTCAAGACCTTTCATAATGACAGAGGTGGGTAAATACTTAAAAAATAGATCTAATGGCTATTAATATTTTAATCTGTCAATTGATGGACGGATGTTTCTGATTATTGTGAGAATTTCTAGGATTTATCTTTTTTGCTAGCGTGCTTTGAAATTAGTGCTTCTTTTAGAACCTTCAATTAGTAATAGTAAGATAAGATATGAATTTACCAAAACCTTGCTATTACACGGGCTACTAATCTTCTATATCTAAATAACAGAACCCTACTATCCTATTTATGTTGACATGCGTGAAGCCTGCTGAGTTGGAAGTCACTAAGACCAGGGTCACCAGAGAGTGAAAAGGGGTATGCAAAACACTATTTGCGCACTGTATACAGAGTGGAAAAATAATGACTGCGCACTGTACACAATACATATGCACTACCTGGTGACCATGGTCTAAATGCATATTAAGTATCGGGCAATTCATCTAGTCATAAGAGACATGAATGTCAAAAAATTTAGATAAAATTGGGCCATCGTAAAATCTCCTATCATTCTTATATTTGTGCTCTCTCAGTTGCCAACAGTTTAATATGCAACATCCGGGTAGATAACTTCTTGTCTATATATCTGATTGTGATATATTGTACTTGTTCATATTCAACACACTAATCATATAATCTGTATTATCTTTAAATCGTCTATTATAATGGTACAGTGGGTAATTTTTTGGTAAATTGAATAAATCTAGCCGCTATTATTGTTAGAGACGGCTAGGTGGATGGCCACTGATTTTCATAGGGATTTGAGAAATTACCTTTTCTTGCTAACATATATTTTGTATGGCTGAGTTCACTAGCCTACCGATTCTATTAACCATTTTCAAACTCCGCATCTAATGTTATACAAGATCATATACATGATCTAGCGACCTTAAACTTAGCAGGTATATCTTTAGAACCTTCAATTCAATTCGTAACAGTAAGATATCGGTACACAACACTTTATGGTTGAATTGAGCAATTGAATTCCACATTGCTCTGCCTCTCGAAACGTATGACTGGACTTACTTTGTCATTTATCTGAAGTCTACATCAACGGAATATTAGACTTAGTATAAGTTCGTTGGATTGCGACTATTTTTAACTTTGAAGATGTCGATATCAAGTACATGCCACTTTGAATAAGAAAATATGTTGCGTGTATCCAAGCATCTTCTTCTTTCTTTCCTTCTTTTTTTTTTTTGAGCTAGCCGCAATTCCCGTACTCCCGTTGCTTCAAGTTCATAAGAAACATGCTTTTACTGCACTTGCAATTAAATGGCGGCGGTATGTGCAATTTTTAATCTGTGTGCTATAGGTTTAATTTGTTTACCAAGCGGTGGATACAGGAGGAATTCTTGGACTATAGTAGCTACTAGCTAGCAATCCATTCGTCTAATAGAAAAAACAGTTTGGGTCATGCATGGTATTATTTTAGACTCAAACGTGACTTATGTGGTTTCATCAGCGCCTGGATGCGGATGGAGCCTAATTCAGTATCAGAACAGTATGAGTTGGATAGCTGCAGTTACCACTAAATTACTGTCACCACACGTTGCATACTACTGGTCTAAATGATAGTATTTCAATATGTATCATCAGTCGTAGTCCATATTAACACATGATTTCGATGCCTAGAATACTTTTCGTTGCGATGACCCAAAACGACCACCACTGAGGTTATCTGCCGATCAGGCAAACCCAATTTGAATTTGAACCAACGAGTGGTGTGCAGTGCCTCTGCTGGTCGGTTCTTGGGGTTTACCAATAACCGGAGAGTCTCTTGCCACATCCAAACTCCAAAGATGATGATAGTAGTGCTACTTATTTTGAACGCGGGGATTATTTTTTTTGGCGAAATTTTACCGGGTCATAATGTTGCTGTCCTCCTTGGTACTCATGTGAAATGGCTTTATCTGGTCCCTAGAGCTGCAGCAAATTGGGTAAAAAGTCCTCTTCACACTCTTGGCTGTGTTTAGATCCAAATTTTCCCTCAAATTCTACTATACAAAAAAAGATTCTCCATCACATCAAAAATGCCGGCACATGCATGGAGTACTAAACGTAGATGAAATCAAAAAATAATTGTACAGTTTAGATGTACTTTGCGAGACGAATCTTTTGAGCCTAGTTAGGCCATGGTAGGACAATATTTACCACAAACAAACGAAAAGTGATACATTACGCTACAGTGTCGGATGTGATGTTTTTCGCCTCCACTTTTTTGATCTAAACACAGCCCTTGTCTCATACATACAGTAGTCTCTTAAATTTGTTCGGTGACGTCGGAACAGAAAGTAGCTTCAGTCTGACGCAAGGTAAAAATGAAAGCAGTATATGTTTTAATTTCACACGCGTGCTTTCAGTCAGTTCAGTGTCTCCCTTTAACTCTGCAATGCAAAGGAAACGAGTTCATCATCAATCTGTATCAAGGGGCAGAGAAGAGAAAATGATGCAGTCATTTCATCCGATCGGACGATGAATGTGCAGAGAATAGTATAGTGGATCGAATTTCTGTATCAAACGAGTGAACGATGCATGCAGTCTGTATCAAATTGCTGTCAAGCAAGGCGACGTCCTTGTGGATGGTCATAAGCCTGCTTGAAAAATCCAAGGCCAAATACAGAGGACACGCAGGTCGCTGATCTGGTACTAGCTAGGCGCGTAGGTGTGTGGCTGCGGCCTGCGCGGCTGGGCTTTTGGTCCGTCATCTTGACCGACTTTGAACGCGGACTGGCTTTCCACCTGAGAGCGAGAGACCGCCGGCCGATCGAAGAAAGTCTCCATCCACCTGTTCATCATCATCATGAATCGACGGGCCAAACTCGGGTACTTGTATACAGTGTCTGAACGCTGGATTGGAAGGGGACGACGACGACGTTTCCATGCAAGGACAGATTCTCTTTGTAGCTTTCATTATTCATACCATAACACAAACCGCTACAGCAGCCTGCGAGAGTGACGATCGATCGAGGGTTCATGTAGGTACTGTACTGTGTACATGAAGGAAAATACATGGGCTAGCTCACTAGCTGCATCTGCATGGCTGAAAACGGGGCTCGTGCCTGCTGTGTCCCCTTTGTTTGAATTCAAACGCAGTCGTTCCATTGCTGAAGGTTCGATGCAGATCGATCGATCGATTGGGTGCGACTGATTTAGGAAACCGAACGCAATCAGAGCACTGCGCCGCACGTTGAATCGTTCTCGCCGGTCATGCATGCTTGCTTTTTCTGCGGTTTGGCATGAAAAGTATGGCGCTGGCGCGGGCCGGTCAAACAGTGTTATATGTAGTCAATATACTCTCTCATTGGGGATAGCCACATAGAATGATCTAGCGCTTGGTTGCCCCATAATTCATCTATCCATTCCATTCCAGGCGAACGCAGCGACAGGCGACACTGTTTCATCTTGAGGACTCGTTCAACAGCCAGCACACGGTACGCCGGTGCAGCTACAAAGGGACAAAAACGGCGCCCGAATTTCCACCCGGACAGACAGCTCGGTCGGTGTCTCCCGGCTCTCCGGCCGTGTGTGCCAAGGGGGGCCCGTATTCAGACCAATTCTTCAGACGTACGATCCACACATCTGGCTGGCCTGGCACGAAATGAATCGAATCATCGATGGCGTGGCGCATTAAGGGTTGCAGCAGATCAGAGGCAACAGGCAACACGACGTCGCTGGTTGCTCGCCTTCCTCTCCCTCCGGTCACAGCGTTTTCTCGGCTGGTTCTCGATACTCTTCTCGGCGGGGACTGGACTGGACACTCAACTCAACACTAGTGGTCCTGGAGAGGAGGAGCGGAGACCTGGGCGTGGACTCCGCTCCGCGTGGGACTGGGTGGCCGGGGACTTTGGAGCATTTCACGCCCCCACCCGGCAGCTCCTGTGGTGGGCACGCAGACACTGGCCAATGGCCAAGACTCGAGCGAGTCGAGTCCCCGCCCCAGGTCAGTCAAGTCAGCACAGCACAGCAGAGGACTCCCCGGCTCCCCGCCCGGCCCGGGTCGTCCACCCACAGCCACAGGCCATAGCGCCTCGCCGCCTCCTCTAGTGATTCTAGCCCTGTGTCGTCTAGCCCAGTGGAGGCAACTTGCGCCGAAATCGCACAAGTCGACAGCGTGTTCGGCAGGCAGCTGTCCGCCACTGCCAAGCAAGCCAAGGCACATGGTTGAGACCTCCTTTAGACTATCCCCAACCATCGCCTATATCCACTTATCTATTCACTATTTCTTCACTATTTCAACTATCTTTCTCTCTGTCTACAGTAGCGCTACAGTGTCAAACAGTGTATAGTCAGTACTATGGACAATCCCCATTGGGGATGGTCTTAGAATACCGAAGAGTTCACTAATAAATTCTAGTATGTTTATTTAATGTTTTTAAACTATCTTCGTCCTGTTTAGATCTAAATTTTTCTTTCAAATTCCACTGTACAAAAAGAAGATTTCACATCACATCAAAATGCCGGCACATGCATGGAGTACTAAATGTAGATAAAATAAAAAATTAATTGCACAGTTTAGATGTACTTTGCGAGACGAATCTTTTGAGCCTAGTTAGGCCATAGTAGGACAATATTTACCACAAACAAACGAAAAATGCTACAGTATATTTTTCAGCGCTACAGTACATTTTAGTTCCAATTTCAGCGGATCTAAACACAGCCCTTGTATGAAATCTCTTTGGTTTCTGAAGGCCAGGCCACCTTGTGTTTCGTCGACCGTACGCTTGCAGGAACTAGGTTCCGTGTTTCCGTGTCGCCGTTTCAACATTCCTCGGCGGCTGCAAGGGCGGCAGTACTACCGGTACGGGACGAATCAGCTCAGTGCATGCATGCATACATGATAATCTGTGCCGAGTCCAAGAGGTTTTCTATACGTACTGCTGGTACAAGCTCTGCCGACGATACTAGTACTCGGCTACAGCAACAGCCAACAGCAGAGAAATTTATGGTGCGGACTCCGGACCAGAGCAGAGAGAGATGAATGCGCCATGGCCCGCAGACCGTAGTACGTGTGCGACCGATAACAGTATGCGCCATCGATGCATCAGTTCCGTGGAAACTGGAAACTCTGCAGTCTCCGCCAAAGGGTTGCCTCGAAATTTCGCGGCCAGAAGACCCGCATCCTGCAGCTTCTGGCGGTGGGAGTGGGACAGACAGACTGCGGTACCTATTGCTACTGCAACATAAAGCCGTGGCTCCATCCAAAGTTCCAAACCCTCCAAGGAGCAAAAGACGGTGAGATGATGGCCTCTCTTTTTCCTCGTTTCATCTACGCCTTTTGCTGCCTATTCTGAAGTCTGAACGCAGCACCCTTTCCTTCTTCTCTAAAGTACGAACGCGGCAGCAAAACACTTCACTTTTCTTTAAAAAAAAATAGAATTCCAAAATCCTGTCATGCAATTTTCTTATTTATGCTCCTCTCTCTACATTTCTCTTCGCAGAGGGTCGGTGTTATTCAAGATGCTAGTAATCATAACTCTTTTAGATTGATAGATGGTTGACAATTTTAGCATGATCAATTCTAACTAATGGGTGATAGAAGCTTTTCTATATATGAAAATATGAACAAATAAAAGAATATGCTATTTTCTTTTATATTAAGCTTTGGGGAAAATTTTATTTTACAACCTCGAATTGTGTTGTCTGAGAAATTGGATGGCCAAGACCATCAACCTGCCAAAGCCGACAACCAACACCTTGACTCCTTGAGGCTTGGTTTTGGTGGTGTTTTTCTATTTTTAAAATCGTTTTCAATATTTAAAATTCATAACTAAATTATCTTAATTCAAATAAATATGAAACATATATCATATATTTTTTCTAAAAACATATTCTACCAATTGGTACTTTATTTGAAAATATTTGAAAATCGGACGAACGACACACTCTTTAACTATTGTTGAATAAAGTAGTGACAGACAAATAAATATTTAGTTTGTGGGTGTATGTCATTTATGAGAAGTGAGAATTCAGCATGCTTTAATTAAGATTTGTCTCTTACTATTCTTTTGAAATTTTAGCATGTCATGTAGGAGTGCAATCTCCATATTGTCTCATGATAATCCTTAATTTGGTTCATGCATTATATGATCAAAATTGTTGTACATCGTATCCAGACTTTTGCTGATAGCAAATGCTGCTGCATTCGGACAAAAGAGTAAAGGAGCCAGTGCTGCATTCAGACAGAAGAGGAAAGGAGTGTTGCGTTCAAACTAGCGTGCAGTAAAAAAAATGGAAGAAATGAGGAAAACGAAAGACTCTTTATCTCACCACTGCGTGCTCGTCGGAGGTTTGGATGGGGGCCACTGCTTGCAGTACCGCACTGGATCTGTGTCCCTGGCGGTGGCGGACACACAGGGTCTGATTGGATACCTGCATATGAGCGAGCCAGGTTGGTTGGATGCAGGAAGATTTTGTTTGGTTGGTTCTACTTGCATCTAGGCATCAGCGTGTTGGTGTTTGGTTGTCTGCTGGATGATGCTCAATCGCACGGTGGGAAGCAGAATCGAGCGACGAGCCAGGCCCGCCGGAAACGATTTCCATTCTCGTTTCTGCGGAGCCTGGCTCCAGGGGGCCTGTCTCGCGCGTGCATGGTGACCTCGGAAGAGAAACCAATTGCGCCCACATTGATTGTCTCACACCTATACGGGCAACGAAAACGAATCCAGACACTCTAAAGGAGGTGTGCTAGTGCTAGCATCGCATCGATCGCATGGTCTCAGCACGATTCCAAATATTGTTGTTGTCCATGTGCGCCCCCACGCCAGTATGTTGCCGCATCATTACACAAGGGAATGACTGAACGGGGGTCCTCAGTGTACATCCCTATCATGTTAAGCTTTGCTGAACCAGCGTGGTGACAGAGATCAACCATGCAACTTGGACTTGGGCCTTGCAGGGCACATCACACTTGTGTCTGCATGCATGATGGCAACGTTACTCCATAGGCACCGTACACAACACATTTCTATCTTTACCATAGACCGAAATCTGGATAGTAATTTCTCTTTTTATTGCTCCATGTTAGCCTGATGTTAGTCGTCAATCGCATGGTCGCAACAGTTTAGAAGGATTAAGACACAACGTGAAACTTGGATGCGCCGAGAAGGATCCTGGGGCACGAGGCTACAATGGTTCATAATGGTTTGGATATTATCCAAGTAGTTTAGTTCTTTCTTTGTATCATGGAACTTGTGGGTTCGTCTAAGACAAAGAAATTTAGTTCTGAACTTGTTGAGTTCGTGTAAGACAAAGCCCAGCAGATCGTCGTATGATGAAGCTTCGCTAGGGAACAATATATGAACATAGGTTAAAAAACACAAATGAAGGTAGAAGTGTAACTAACTTTTACCAGTCACAACAACTTACCTCCAAACTCTAGCCCTTAGCGTCATATTTATACGGAGTGCTTATTTACCTATTTTTTTCTAAAAAACTCTAGAATTATAAAGAGATTCTCATCCAACATGGCCTGACCATTTTATGGGCAGAGCCTTCAAAAGGCTAAGCCTACTCCCAACAAAACTTGCATTTTGTAGACATTTCTAGTATATCTATATTCTAATGGGAAAACTACGTTCCAAACGGATGCCCAAATCGCATACGGACTCCGTTTTTAACGTTATATATATCGATAAAAAGCTAAAATAACAACATTTACAACCCAATTGACACCACTCTAAAATTCACTTGCAATTAATGTAAATCGTCAAGACAATATGGCCTACGGAAACCCAATTCAGACGGCAGGAGTAGCCTACGTGAAAACGGATACCTATGCCGTATATGGACTCAGTTTTCGATGTTCTATATATTGCGAAAAAGCAAAAAAAAAAAAAATACCAAACTGACACCCCTAAATTTCGGTCACATGCAAAGAAAAATTTGAAACAATATGATATGGAATTTATTTGCGAGGCTATTCTTATGTGTGTTGGCAGACGTGCTTAAGGATCTTTTTCTCCCGTTGCAACGCACGGGCATTTTGCTGGTCTATATTCTAATGGGAAAACTACGTTTCACAGCCCTATACTACTCAAGTCGTTCGATTTTCAACCCTCAACTACAAAACCGGACATCGAGCACCTTGACTATAAAAAACTGAACAAACTTGGACCTTTAGCTGGTTTTGATAGCGCTTTTTTTTTTTGAAATAATAAAATATTATTTATTCTCTAAAGATTCATAATTTGTTCATTTTAAACTATAAAATATAAAATCCATACCAAAATTTTGCTAAAAGTATAACCTATATACTTGTGATCTATTTGGAGTCATTTTGAATTTTTATATTTATACATCTATTGTTTTGTTGTTCTAAATAAAACACAAGAAATATGAACAAATAAATTCCAAATAACTATGAGCAAAGAATTATTAGATAGATTACATTTTCATAAAAAATATGGTATAAGTTTCGTATTTTTCTAATTTAAAATAAATTATTATCAATTTATAAAATAAAATAAGTTGTTAAGCTAGTAAAAGGTCCACCTTTGTCCTGTATCTAAAAATTCGAGATGTTTGGTGTTTGGTTTTTTTAGTATAGAATTAAAAATCGAACGACATAGATAATTTAAAGTCATGAAATGGATTTTTCCCTGTTTAAAACGGCGGCGGCGGCGGCGGCGGCATCATTCGGCCGGCGTGGTGACGTCCACGAGTCAATCCCGGCGGCCCCCGAGGCACCGACCGAACCCCCAGGTGTCCCTGTGGCCTCCACGCGGCCACCCAACCTCCGCTCCACGCGCGTCCCGCCCGCAACACGTGTACCAGGCCACCACGGCGCAGCCTCCCGGCCTTTCGTGACAGCCCACCGTCCCATCCATCCACCACCACGATCTGCACCTAGCCACCTATTTAAGCATGCAAACCCGATCGAGCAAGACTTGCCATTTCTGTTTGCACCAGCAGTACTACCATCGAGCTTGATCTACAGCTAGAGCACGGGAGTGACAGGTGACTAGTGACAGATCGAAACTTGGAAGAGGTAGGCAGGCAGCCAGCCATGGATAGGGTGGTTCCGAACACGAAGAAGGCAATGGAGGACCGCGAGGAGAAGCCCAAGGTGCCGGCGCGCGACCCCGACGACAGCCTCGCCGACCTGGTGGCCGGGCAGCAGCCGCAGCTGCAGCGGGAGCACCAGCCGCCCAACATCTCGGAGATGAAGCCGCTCACGCGGGAGGCGTACGGCGGCGGGATGTACGCGAACGAAGGGGCGCGCAGCAGGGACCCCGCCTCGAGGCCCCGCGCTGGCGCCGCGCAGAGCGCCGACGGGGAGCGGGAGCGGGAGCAGGAGCAGGCAGCGGGGGCGCCGGGGAGGCTTGGGCACCCGCCGCCGCCGTCCACCGGCGATCGCGACCTCGACATCACCGGGCAGTCCTACATCCAGTAGCTGGCTTAGCTAGCCGCCTTGTAGCGTACCGTACACCGCGCTATGTTTTGCTTTGCTTGCGTCTGTACTGTACGTGTGCCGGCAAGATGTATATACGCCACGTCTCAAACGAATAAAGGATCGCATGCTCTCTTAGTCAGTTGGGCCCAATGACAAGGCGTGGGCTTAGGCCCATGCAGATCTAGTTGGGCCCAATGAGAAGGCGTGGGCTTGGGCCCAACGATGCACTGTGCTCGCAGAAAAACCGAAAAAATGGTTGAAGTCATCGGCCCATCTTTTTTGTTGTGTGAAATTTGCGGCGGTGGCAACCGAGCAAAACCAAACAAATCCACACGATCACCTGCACTTGTTCTCCGCGACAGCCGACAACAACAGAGGGCAGCCGCAGATGCCTCCGAACCGCCGCACCCCAGCCAACCGCAGGTATGCATGCATGTTCCAATCACCCCGCACCCCTGTGTTGGAACCATGTCACGCAGGCAGATCGCGGGGTCAATGCTTATCCGCTGCCGAGCCGAGAGCCTAGGAGGAAGGAAAAAAACGCGCCGGCCCCCACCGTCCCAGCTCCCACGGATGGTCTCGTGTCGTGTCTCCGCGGCAGCCGGTGAAAGTGAAAAGCGCGCGTGCTGGGGGTGCTCGGGGGGCGTCGGCGAAGCAGAGCCACGAGTCACCCCCGGGCCAGCACCTGGGTGCCGCGCCTTGTCCGCCGCGTGTGTGCGCTTTTTGTCGATCTTGATCGGGGCGTCGGCGTGGAGGATCCCTGGCCGCGGGAGCGCCGGGTGCTTTTCCACGTAGCTCTGCGCCTGGCCCTGATCCTGATCCGGTTTCTAGCCGCGCCGCGCCCCGTTGGAGCTGGACGCCACGTCCGCCGGGCACGGTCTGGCCACATGTTCCCGGTCGCGTGGAGCCACGTCGGATGCCAGTGATGCGACACGGCAAAGTGGTACTGACTGCCGGGGTCCGGGGACATGTACGGTCGTTGCGTCGCTTTGCATTGCATCATGCCGATCGAGAGAGATGATGAGACCTCAAATGCTGCTAGCGAATTTTTTTGTTTTTACATTGCCTGTGATTGATAAGAACGAAATGCACTATATATGCTACTGTTTCTTGCTGCGACTCACCCAATTGGTCGTCGACGTTGTTTACCTTTCGCTTTGTTGCTAGCATATACGTATGGTGTTCTCGAGAGGGAAAACGTGTGGTGTGCGTCAGACACAAGGCCCCGGATGACAAGGGCCGAGGTTTTCTGAGAGGCGTGTCCAAAGTATACGGCTTGTCCCAATCTTTTTTTAAGCGACGACCCGTTAAAAACGCCGTTCGCCCACAATATATCGCTTCACATGTCACGAGTTATCCATTTCCCCCATGATCCACTCAAGGCGCAGCCAATAATTCCACATTGCTCGTTGGTTGCACGTTTTTATAGCCGCGCTGCATGCCTCTCCAGATTAGTGACTGTACTATATACTCCGATCCTGCGTATTTCTATTCTTTCTTTCTTTTTTTTTTTTTGAGGAACTTCTACAGCCTGTTCGCTTGAGCTAGGCTGCTAGTCTTTCTTATGGTCCAGGAAACCCGTGTTCTATACAAAAGGTTGCGATTAAACTCTCTTGGAACTACTAACTCTAAGCTCATGCAAGCTACTCCATCCATCTCAATTTATAAGTAGTTTAATTTTTTTTACTAAGGTTGACGGCTCATTTCGTTCAAAATATTTGCGATAATGTAAAAAAAATTCAATTTCATAGTTAACTGAAAAAATAAATGATAATTGTGATTTTTTGAATAAGATGAGCCAATCAAACTTGATGTCTAAAAAGTCAAACGTTGAAACGGAGGGAGTAATTAGCTTGGTAAGTTGAATTCAAAATAAAGTAATGAATGAATCTACAGAAGACATAGAACCTTTACAATTTAAAACAGATTGGAGTACTAGTTAATCTCAAAATACATGGTCTTAATCTCATCTTAAATGCTTCCGTCTCCTTTATGTAATGTATATGTACGTGAACCGTGTTAGACCGTCTCCAACGGCAATGGCTACATGGATTGTCTATCTCTATTCCAACTATTCTTCTCTCTGTCTACAGTAGCGCTGCAATGTCAAACAGTGTTACAGACATTTCACGTGGACACTCCGTTGGAGATAGCGTTAAAAAAACACTGTGCATCCACCCAATTTGGCAGCCCAGGCACTGATGCGTCTGCGACAGGGTCCCACATCACATCCTCCTCTGATTCCTCTCGATCTGAAACTCTGGAACTGCCGCCGACAAGTGGGCCCGGTCACTCCCAGCCCTTCTTCTCCCTCCTCGTCGTCTCTCCCAGCCCCATATCATGGTGATGGGGATGCTCCCTCGCCGTCCTCCATCCGAACAATCTTCAAAGATCTAATAAAACCCATAGAAACTTTGTCCCCGTTTCTCTCTCCTCGCCCCCCCGCGGGAGCGAGCGAACCCTTACCAGTCGCTCTCATTGGCTCGGAGCAGCGATGCGCACCGCCTGCCTCCATCCCGCCATTGGTATAAAAACCTCCCCTCCGCCTCCCTCATCCTGCCACTGCTAGTCCCGTCCCCCAGGCCCACCGCCGCCGCCCTCCACGGCCCCGCCTCGCCGGGGCATGAGAAGATGGCCGCGTGCTCCAGGGGCCTCGCGTGGCCGCCGTTCGATCTGACCACGGCGAGGGGCGCGGCGCCCTGGCCGCGCCGCCCCGCGCCGCGCCGACGCGCCGCGATCCGGTGCTGCTGCGCCGCCGCCGACCCGGAGCCGCGGAGGCGCCTCTCCAGGGCGGCCGCCGTCGCGCCCGAGCGCGCCGAGGAGTGGCGCATCGATGGGAACAAGCCCTCCGCCGCTGCGCCTGGCCGCCGCCGCGCCAATCTCACCGCCATGCCCCCGCTCCCCTTCCCTGCGCCTCGGTACGTGGGAGGGCAGCTGTCCACGTCGCATCTAGTTTTTTTTTTCTTCTTCTTCAGTTGTAAGGACTTGTAGAGTGGGCGTGCCCGGCCTCGCATTTCACAGTTACTAATCACTTATCAGTCGATGGCGTCATTCCGACATGCGGTGTTTTCTCTGCTAATTTAGATTGCGTAATGACAAGTTAATGTGCCCATGCTTTCATCACAAGCTTCGTATATCGTACTGTAGTCCAATGCACATTGCTTTAGGGAATGGAATTTTTACATGCATTTTTTGTTCACTAGTATAGTTCTAGAAGGCAGTTCAAGCAACAGGATTTCTATCCGCGGTGCACGCAGAGGGGGCCGGCTCCGCAATCCCGTGATACCCCGCCCAAGAGAGGTGTGTTCCTTGCTGGTATTTACAGTTCTAAATGGATAATTCCCTGAGAAATGCCGGTTTATATTCCAAAATGAAACGCTCCCGCTTGTAGACTCCCAACTTTAGCTCTTTGCTTTGCTAAGGAAATGCATGTGTTTGTTTGGCACCTGCCTTATAGACACTGGTATTGCTAGTGAGAAGGAATGGGGAATCAACTTGCTGGATGAAGCTGTCAAGGAGTCTGGAACAAACGAAGATGGAAGCACTTGGTACCGGGAGAGTGGCGAGGATATTGGAGAGAATGGGTACCGGTGCCGCTGGGCAAGAATGGGAGGACAGACCCATGATGGTTCCACTGAATGGAAAGAGACTGTATGTTTTTGGCTTACTTATTCTGACAGATCATATTCTGATATTCTGGTCCTACGTTCAGTTGCCTTTCCAACATGTTGCAGCTTTAAATAATTGATGCGGGGCTTCTGTGCTCTACATTTAGATATCACTTTTACTCTACTTGATGTGCTTGAGTAGAAAGTCCACTTCAAAACACAATTTACAAGTTCCTACTACATTTTTATAACTATTGCTTCTCAAACAGTAGATTTTATAGTGTGTCTGCCAACATGACCTCTAGTCTTAGTGAGTTAGCTTTGATATTTGTGATGCTAATCTTTACAGCTTGTGGCATTACCGTTTGAACTAAGTTAATTCCATAGTCACGAAAATTATGGCATCAGCACTCAGAAACTCTAGCATGCACACTGGAATGTGCATACTTTCTGATGGTTGCAACTTCACTGTACTCAATCCAGCATTGAGGTTTGACATTGTGAAGCTCTGAAAAGCTAAACACACAACTCAACTCTGTTGAAAAAAATACTAAATACTGGACAAAAGGACCATTATTTAAAAATCAAATGACCTACTGAAGTTGGCGAGTTCAGCAATCCTGTTATTTGGTTTACTGCAAATCTCGGTAACTTTATTCTATATAGGGGTCTGATTCTATACTTCTTTATGTCAGTGGTGGGAGAAAAGTGATTGGACTGGATATAAGGAACTAGGTATGCAAATTGTTTGTTTATAATGAAGTCTGTTCCTATTTGGTAGCATATATGTGCTTTGCTAGTTCAGGGTGGTTTCTAATTTTTATTTCTTATTGTTAGGTTATCAAAGTGTTCAATTACCATTATTAGTATGCTAGCATACGAATTTGGTTTGTTAGATATGCTGAATGCCTTTGTTTTTGTAAAACATTAGGTGCAGAGAAATCTGGGAAGAATGCTGAAGGTGATTCTTGGTGGGAAAAGTGGAAAGAAGTTTTGTACCAAGATGAATGGAGGTAAATTAACTAATTTGTAGATTCAGAGACTTTTAGTATACCAGTCCTGATCTTGTGTATGGCATAAGATTAGTCTCCATTGCAAACTTATAGCTGATCTTCTTTGTGACAGTTACACACAGAGTTTGGTTTAGCCTTGTTTTCTCAGAAGGCTACTCAATGTTGATTCCATAGCTCTAATGAGAATTTAAGATTAGTTTCCACCTGTTTGCATTTTATAAAACTGTACATGGCTATACATCCATGTTATTTATATAATTAGATCCGAAATTTAGTGTATTGCTCTTGCATAGACAGGATTTCAGCACAATCTGCAAAAAAAAAGTATCAGTTTGGAGATCCTGATCATTCATTGGTGTATATATGTCACTATGTGTCAAATATCTAGCCCAACATTAGCTTAAAGGATACCTGTCCTATGTGTCAGTTTATTCTTTGATGCCCTGCCAAAGTTAGAACAATCACACTTGAGAGATATTGACGCAGTTTACCTTGTCCAATACAGCAATCTTGCAAGAATAGAGAGAAGTGCTGAAAAACAAGCAAAATCGGGTGCAGAAAATGCGGGGTGGTATGAGAAATGGTGAGCATGACAATCATATTTGCATGGTTCTGGTTGAAAGTCTTATGTAAAGTTATTTTGATCCATCAATGCTCTCTACCAGGTGGGAGAAATATGATGCCAAAGGTTGGACAGAAAAAGGTGCTCACAAATATGGAAGGCTAAACGAGCAGTCCTGGTGGGAGAGGTGGGGTGAACATTATGATGGCCGTGGATTTGTATTGAAATGGTGAGTCTCTCTCTCTCTCTCTCAATGTTTTAGGCATAAATTATATGGCCATAGAAGGCTTTTTGTGTGTACTGTGTATGTCTATACAGCTGGTGCTGTGCTTAATCTTGAATGATTAGTGCCCAAATCTCCATTCCATATTTACGCTTTCTTCATGGCAGCAGCAAATTTTTGTTGCTTATTGGTATGTGAATTCACGTATCTATTGGTTAATTGGACTAAGATTTGCATTTGATGCTGGTGTATAGTTTGTAGTGGATACTGTGATAGGGAGTTGTTCCTCTGAGGGACAAATCTATGCTCTCTGTTTTCATTTTCTGTCTGCAGTTCTGCACGAGACTGGAAAGTTGTTTAGTGTTGCATATACTTTGTCTGCTTGACTGGCATGCTTGTTGTTAACTCCTGCATTGCATGTTTGTTCTTACAGGACAGATAAGTGGGCAGAAACAGACTTAGGCACCAAATGGGGGGACAAGTGGGAAGAAAAGTTCTTTGCAGGAATTGGTTCTCGACAAGGGGAGACATGGCATGTATCTCCTGGCGGTGACCGTAAGATCCATGACAACTAACACTGTATATGCACAGCAATTTTCACACCTGCATGCTTGTAACTAAGATATCAGTACTCTATCCAATTGCAAACATAATGTGTTTTCAGAATCTACGGATCGATTTCTAAGCGTGAGCATCATTACAGAAAATAACATCTAGATTTGCCACTTGATGTTTTTATGCTAGTTGGGTTTTTTGCCAAAATGCTCACGCGAATGCCTTGTCTATGTTGAGATGTTTTGAAAATCTGAGCTAGTATATGGTGAATGCTAGGTTTTACTTTTGAAATGAGCTTCACTTCCATCTCTTCCTTTTTGAGCCTTTGATCATTCCTTGTGATGGTGCTGGACCCACTAGTTTATGATGGAGATAGAAAGTATCATCATTTGCTCAGAATAATATGTAGCCTGCTACTTACAATTCCATTGAACCTTTCAGGCTGGTCAAGGACTTGGGGAGAAGAACACTTTGGTAATGGGTACGTGACATAATAATGTTCTAGCCTAACACTACTATTTGACTGGCCATTGGACCGCCATCTAGACTGCAGACTTTTCAATCATCTTATTTGGTATTTTAGACTTCAGATGCATACCTTTTCCAGCGTCACCATTCAACGATTACTGTCTTGGATATTGATGTTACTAGTAGTGGATCGTTTTGAAGTTGACTATTGTGTCAATACCACTAAACCATATTTGTCCTGGGTGGTTTCAGAAAAGTCCACAAGTATGGTAAGAGCACAACTGGCGAGAGCTGGGATCTGGTGGTCGATGAAGAGACATACTACGAGTAAGACACACGTCCCGCTGATGCTTTCACACATCTTCCTGGCGCTAATTTTGCCACGGGTTGGTCACATTTAAATCAAACTTCTCATCGGTTACGCAAACATTTGGATCAGGGCGGAGCCTCATTACGGATGGGCCGACGTGGTTGGGGACTCGACCCAGCTGCTGTCAATACAGCCTCTGGAGAGGCCCCCTGGAGTGTTCCCAGCCATCGACTTCAGCTCGGCGCCCCCACCCAAGGACGGCACCGGTCCTCCTGGCATGCCTTCATCGCCCCTGGAGTGAATTTTTTTAGATTTGCCAGAAGCACAGACGAGTTTTTTCTTCTTTTTTCTTTCTACTAGTCTCCAAATTTTGCCTGTAAAAGGGAACATTCTCTGTAGGAAGTTGATTGGACCCCCCCCCCCCCCCCCCCCTCCCTGCGTTCATTGGTTCGTTCATTCTTTTCTTTGGCATTTCGTCTTGCTTGCTTCCGTGGCTTAACGTCGCTTATTGGAATTTTGATTGAGGGGTCAGGCTGAATAATAATCAACACTAGAACGCCCCCCGTGGTTTCTTGTGTTTCCCTGTGAAGATAATCTCCATGATGACCTTTTCCGTCCATAGTCTCCATAGGCTTGCTCTCTTTATCTGAAAGGCAGTGGAGAAAGGTTTCCGCTGTGCGAACGCGTTCGGGGCCAGTGCGTGCTCTCCTAGTCTCGTGATGCGGACGGCACTGTCGTCTCGCGTGGACAAGTCCACCTCGCGTCGATGGGCCATGGGCGATTTGCTCATTTTCCTCGCGTCCAAGCCAGGCAACGCCCATGGGAACTGGGAAACCGGAACTAGGGCCTGGCAGCGTGCCCGGGCCCACCAGAAAGTCCTCGCATTTTCCCTGCTGGTGCCGGACCTCCAGGAGCTGAGTTCGGTGGTCTCTAAAAAACTTTTTCCAAATCATGAATGCATTTTACAGTGCGAATGGTGACGAAGAAGAAATGGCGAGAGGGTCCACGCGGCAACCATTTTAAAGCCGTGAGGCGAGCGGCCGCCGGGCAGACCTCCATTAGCAGAGCACTCCACTCCCGCGTCAACGCGCCACTGAAACCTCCCTTCCCCGTCGCCGCGGTCCGCAGCAACCATGCCGTCGCTCGCCGCCCGGCTGGCCGTACCGGCCGCCGCGCTGCTGCTCCTGCTGGCTGCGCCGGCGCCGGCGTCGGGCGCCAACTTCACGTGCAGCACGGTGGGCGCGACGTGCCAGTCCGCGATGGGCTACGCGGTGCCCAACGCCACGACCTATGGCGACCTCGCCGCGCGGTTCAACACCACGACGACGCTGGCGGAGCTGCTGAGCGCCAACGACCTGCCGACCTCCACGCCGGGCTCCACGCCCATCGCGGCCAAGGCCACGGTCCGCGTGCCCTACCCCTGCCTCTGCGGGAGCAACGGCGTGGGGCAGTCGGAGCCGGGCCCCATCTACGTGGTGCAGCCGCTTGACGGGCTGGACGCCATCGCGCGCAACGACTTCGACGCCTTCGTCACCTACCAGGAGATCGCCGACGCCAACGGCATCAAGAACGTCAACCTCATCGAGGTGGGGCAGAAGCTCAAGATCCCGCTGCCCTGCACCTGCGACACGGTCGACGGCAACCGGGTGATGCACTACGCCTACAGCGTCGCCAAGGGGGACGAGGTGTCCGCCATCGCCGCCAAGTTCGGGGTGGACCAGCAGACGCTGCTCACATTGAATCATATCGCCGACCCCAAGAGCCTGCTGCAGGGGCAGATTCTGGATGTGCCCCTCCCTGGTAATAAGCTAGCGCCTATCACTCTTGTTTCTTTGCGCTTTCATATGTAGGCTTCTACTCCATTGTTACAAATCCAAGCCTAGTTGTGAATCGTGATTGGTATACTGTTAGAGAAGCCAATGAAAAATGCCAGCTCTGCTTAGGATTAGGAGGCGGCAAACTGATGAATTAGTCACAGAAAAATGACTGTATATGACTGGGAAGCAGTGAGATGAGCTCTTTCGCTTTCATAAATCTGCTAGCTAGGTGACTTAGGTCTGCTAAATCAAATGTAGGCTTCCAATTTTATATTGTTTTTTTATATATAATTTGATTCAACCATGGTTCCCTCGGATGGAGATTTATTATTTTTTATTAAAATAAGATTCGTTGGCGGCTTGGTGAGCTTGCACAAGGTTGTTGCACATGCTTCAGTTGTTCAGAGAGGCCGAGACTGTGAACGAACGGCATGGAGCATTTAGATCAGACAAGTGCCTATTGGTTCATCCTGCGTGCCAGGAAAGTCCACCTATTCCAGCATCCAAGAAACCACAACTCACAAAAGAATAATTCGGTCATGAGATTAAGTTTTTAATAAGCCGTTATATGTTGCTATCCCCGGGCGAACTGTTTGACTTTGTGGTCTGACCAGCAACCCAATGACTGTACCCCATTGTTAGGGGCTAAATCCGGGCTGCTTATATATCGTGCCTGAATTCTGTGGTCACAAAAGGATTTAGGTGCAGGTGGAGAGAATTTGGCAGTCTGTTATCTGCTTGTTTCTTGTCCTGTCTTTCCAACTCTTTGTATTTCTGTTATGAAAGTAATAGAAATGGGTTTCCCCGTGTCAAAAAAAAAAAAAAAGATTTCGCAGCTCCTGATGACGGCACTAACTGCTTATGGAATTTCTGTGCTTTCAGTTTGCCAGTCATCAATCAGCAACACCTCAGCTGACTCCAATCTGCTGGTCCCTAATGGCACCTACGCGCTCACAGCCCAAAACTGCATCCAATGCAGCTGCAGCGCAAACAACTATCAGCAGTAAGCTCCCATTTCTCCTTTGGGTTTTCTCAATACGCGGCCATAATCATTTACATTTCCTGTCCTTGCGATCGCCAGGCTAAACTGCACTCCGGTGCAAGGCAACACAAGGTGCCCGCCCGTGCAGCCGTGTACTGGAGGTCTGAATCTTGGGCAGATAACCAACGGCACCGGTTGTGAATCCATGATGTGTGCGTACAGTGGGTATACCAACAACAAGTCGTCTCTCAGCATACATACGTCTCTTGTACATGCAAACGAGCCTGGGTGCCAGAGTAAGCTATACTATTGCTTGACAGTCTGCAACCATGAACATTGTCCGAGCATATTGTGTGACTGAATTCTAATGGCTGGTCTTGCAGAGGGAGGAGCTGCGAGGTCAGAGTTTGCCGGTTCCATGTGGCGGGTGTCCGTGATCTCCTTTCACATGGTGTTGATGTTGATGCGCTTCCTTTGATGTAAGAGGCTAGAACTCTAGATGGTATACAATGAGCGATGTGTGATTATTGTTGTAACTTTGAAGGTATGTTAGGTCTGGTTTATCCAGATTTTGTTGGTGATTCATCTAGCTGTTCGAATTGAATAAAGCAAATTCAAGTTTGCCCAAATGAACTCTCACTACCAAACTCGGCCTTCAATCATTTGTAGGTCATACATCTATACAAATTCAGCATGGCCAAAATTTAGGGCCATTTGCCACCACTTTACCATGTTCATGTTTTTTTCACAATAATATTACCATGTTCATGTTGGTTATCAAAAGCAATGACTGAATGCCCACCACCTGCCCTGATCGACGACGATGGCACACCTTGATGAATGCTGATATTATCACATAAGCAGAGATGCAGACAGCCAGGATGACATGCCCCCAGCAACAAGTCAACTAGATCCTGCTTCTGCCCGGCTTACCCAGGCTTCCCATGGCCCTCGCCTTCTCTCGGAGGATATACTTTTGCGTCTTACCCGTCGACGTCTTTGGGAGGTCGCTGAACACCACCGTCCTCGGCGCCATGAAATGCGGCAGTCGTGCCCGGCAGAACCCGACGATGTCATCCGCGGTAGCCTTTGCTCCGTCCTTGAGCGTGACGAAGGCGCACGGCGTCTCGCCCCAGTGGTCGTCCGGCCTCGCGACCACCGCGGCGTCGAGCACCGCGGGGTGGCCGAACAGCACCGACTCCACCTCGATGGAGCTGATGTTCTCGCCGCCCGAGATGATGATGTCCTTGGACCGGTCCTTGAGCTGGATGTACCCGTCGGGGTGCCGCACGCCGAGGTCTCCCGTGCGCAGCCACCCGCCGCGCATGGCCTCCTCCGTGGCGGCCGCGTCCTTGTAGTACCCGCTCATGACCGTGTTCCCACGGAGCATGACCTCGCCGACGGCGCGCCCGTCGGAGGGCACGGTCTCCATGGTGACCGGGTCCTTGATGGCGATCTCCTGAAGCATGGTGTGGGGCACGCCCTGCAGCGCCTTCATCCGGGCGCGCTCCGAGGGCGGCAGCGCGTCCCACTCGGGCTTCCACGCGCACACCGTCGCCGCCCCGTACGTCTCGGTGAGGCCGTACCCGTGCACGACGTCGAAGCCGAGCTCGTCCATCTTGGCCAGGACCTGCGGAGGCGGCGGCGCGCCGCCCGTCGAGATGCGCACCCTCGTGGGCAGCGGCTTCCGCTCTGACACCGGCGCGTTCACGATCATGTTGAGCACCGTGGGCGCGCCGCCCATGTTGGTCACCCCGTTGCGCACGATCTGCTCGAAGATGGCCCTGGGCGCCACGCTGCCGAGGCAGACGCTCGTGCCGCCCCGCGCCGCGGTGGCCCACACCATGCACCACCCGTTGCAGTGGAACATGGGCACGGTCCAGAGGTAGACCGGCATGGTCGCCATGTCGGTGACCAGCACCGTGGCCAGCGAGTTCAGGAACGCGCCGCGGTGGCTGTAGATGACGCCCTTCGGCCTCGACGTCGTGCCCGACGTGTAGTTGAGCGAGATCGGGTCGCGCTCGTCGGCCGGCCACCTGATGTCGAAGCCGCGCGGCGCGTTCCGCAGGAGAGACTCGTACTCCATGCCGCCGCCGACGTTGTCGGCGGCGTCAGGGTCAGAGATCGTGATGAAGAGAGGAAGGCTCGCTTTGGCGTCGGCGAGGAGTCTCAGGGCGTCGCGGGCCACGGCGAGGAACTGCGACTCGACGAGGAAGACCTTGGCGTCGGAGTGTTTCAGTAGGTTGGACACCATGGCAGCGTCGTGCCGGGTGTTCAGCGTGCACAGGACTCCGCCGGTCATCGGCACGCTGAAATGGAGCTCGTACATCGCCGGAATGTTCGAGGCGATGACCGCGACCTGATCCGCAGCACGCGGAGTAGTAGCTCAGTGACACCGTCGCATCGGGAAACGAGTTCTACCGACCGGGCAGGGACAGAAAAAATAAAGGAAAAGGAGAACAGCTCGTCGAGCTCCAGTGGCTTACCACGTCTCGGCGGCCGACGCCGAGGTGCGCGAGCGCGGACGCGCCGGCGAGGCACCGGTCCCGCGTCTCGCGCCACGAGAACCGCGTGTCGCCGCAGACGACGGCCGTACGGTCACCGTAGACGAGCGCGGCGCGCTCCAAGAAGGATAGCGGCGTGAGAGGCACGTAGTTCGCGGCACACCACATGGATCCATCCATGGCAGCTCGTCTGGGAAATGGTGGCTGGCTCGTGGTCCAAATTATATTGTGGATAAGGAAGTGCTTAACAAGATTAGAACAATTGTAATTTGTATAAAGGAGATGACGAGCCATCGTTGGACGCTTATGAGGTCTGTTGGATCAGTCGCATTCCGTGTGCATTTGTTGTACTCGTGGAAGTGGAATCTCTTCCGTACTTCAAGCTTTCAAGTGGCCAAGTGCGCTCAACAGAGCAAAAAAAAAAAAAAAAAAAAAAAATCTTTATGTGTTGGCCGAACTGAAGTAGGAAATGGAATAGAAGGGCGTATGGTAGAGATTTGTGCTCATATGTACTTCCTTATCCTCACCCATCCAAACAAATGATAGTGTTATCCTACACTTTATTTTCTTATCCCACCTTTTTTTCTCACAATCCCACCCCCTTAGTTGGTCTGATTTGAGTCTAGATATGAGCGCTCGTATTTTTATGGATAAATTTTCTTTTTTAAAAAAAATAAGCGATGTGTCGGTCGTGGAAAAAAATATCTATTGGCATTGGCCGTCTACACTTGGGCGTGCTAAATCTTTCCTTCTTGCAAAACCTGGAATTGAAAATTTCTAGGTTACTTCAGGAACTACAATGGTAAAAACTTATCGCCTGTGCAAGAAATTCAGAATATGCTTCGGCTACACTCCAAGGAGGAGCAAGGCGGTGGTCTATGTGGCCACCATTTTAATTTGATTTGAGGAACTAAAAATCGCAAGTGGATGGCCATCGCCTAAACATTGAACAGGTACTCCTGTCCAATCATACAAGAGAAATTGTTTGAATCAGGCAACTAGTTATCCCACGGTTTGGTATTGGCAATCTTTGTCAGGCTTCCCATAGCCCGGGCTTTCTCCCGGAGGACAAACTTTTGCGTCTTCCCCGTCGGAGTCTTGGGCAAAAAATCCTCAAACACCACAGTCCTGGGCGCCATGTAATTCGGCAACCGCTCACGGCAGAAGCTTATGATCTCGGCTTCCGTGGCAACGCCGTCGTCCTTCAGCTTCACAAACGCGCACGGCGTCTCACCCCAGTGATCGTCTGGCCTGGCCACGACCGCCGCATCCAGAACGGCCGGGTGACTGAACAGCAGTGACTCCACCTCGATCGAGCTGATGTTCTCGCCGCCGGAGATGATGATGTCCTTGGCCCGGTCCTTGACCTGAATGCTCCCGTCCTGATGCCGCACGGCGAGGTCGCCCGTGTGCAGCCACCCGCCAGCCATGGATTCCTTCGTCGCGTCGAGGTCCCTGTAGTACCCGCTCATCATCGTGTTGCCTCGGAACATCACCTCGCCCACCGTCTGGCCGTCGTGCGGCACGCTCTCCATCGTGGCCGGGTCCTTGACGTCGACGTCCTGCACGGCGAAGTGGCGGCACCCCTGGCGCGCCTTCCGACGCGCGCGCTCCTCGGCGGGCAACGCATCCCACTCCGGCATCCACGTGCAGACGGTCGCCACCCCGCACGTCTCCGTGAGCCCGTAGATGTGGTACAAGACGAAGCCGAGCTTCTCCATCTCCGACAAGACGTGCGGCAGCGGCGGGGCGCCGCCGGTCACAACGCGCACCGGCCCCGGCAGAGGCTTCCGGTCCGCGGCCGGCGTGTTCACGATCATGTTGTGCACCGTGGGCGCGCCGCCCATGTGCGTCACCTTCCACCGCGCGATGCTGTCGAAGATGACCTTGGCCGTGAAGTGGCGGAGGCAGACGTTGGTGCCGCCCTGCATGGCGACCCTCCACGTCAGGTTCCAGCCGTTGCCGTGGAACATGGGCACGGTCCACAGGTACGTGGGCACGGCGGCGACGTCCAACTTGAGGACCGTGGCGACGGTGTTGAGGTACGCGCCGCGGTGGTTGTAGACCACGCCCTTGGGCCGCGACGTCGTTCCCGACGTGTAGTTCAGGGCGATCGGGTCCAGCTCGTTCACCGGCCACCGGATGTCGAACTGGGAAGAAGGCGCGTCTTTTATCAGATCCTCATAGTCCGTGCAGCCAGAGGCGCCGCCGGCTCCGTCACCGTCGCCGACGCCGTCGCTGTCGCTGTCGCCGTCGTCTTCTGAGATGGTTACAAGAACCGGAAGGGTGGTGGCGCTGGACTCGGCGAGGAGCTTCAGCGCGGCTCTCCCAACGTCGAGGAGGTGGGACTCGACGAAGAACACCTTGGCGCCGGAGTGCTTGAGCAGGACGGACACCATGGCTGCGTCGTGCCTGGTGTTGAGCGCGCAGAGGACCGCGCCGGCCATGGGCACGGCGAACTGCAGCTCGTACATCGCCGGCACGTTGGGGCTGAGGACCGCGACCTGAATGTGACGCATGGTGACTGCCGATATAGAGAGAGAGGCGGAGAAGCCGGCAAATGCAGGTCACCAGACGACCGAGAGCGACGGTTCACGTACCACATCACCGCGCGCGACGCCGAAGTGTGCGGCGAGTGCGGCCGCCACTCGGACGCACCGGCCCCGCACCTCGCTCCACGTGCGCCGCCGCTCCCCGTACACCACCGCGGCGCGCCCCCCGTAGACGGCCGCGGCGTGCTCGATGAAGCTGATCGGCGACAGCGGCGCGTAGTTGGCCGCGCACCGCACCGTGCCGACCTCCACGTCCAGCACCTCGCCCGCCTCCTTCGCCTCCCCACTCGCGACGGCTGGCGGCGACACGCGTGGGTGGCACGGCGAGGAAGCCGTGGAAGCGGGAGCTCGGCCTCGGGGCTGACAATTCTGTAGGTGTGGTCCGATGCCGCTGCTGCATTGGTAAAACAGTCTACGGAATCCAAGCACCGCCGCGGCTCTCATGGCTTGCGAGTTGCGACACACACCGCTTTCTGGCGCTGAAGCTCAGCGCGTGGATCTCTGGGGGTGCGGCTTGCGGGAGGGGAAAGCAAGCAGAGGCGGCTCGGACGCTCGGAGAAGGCGAGACGGGGACGGCGACTGTGCGCGCGGATTAGAGGGCCGCGTGCTAGGCAAGGTACCGATCCAGATGGGTGCTCAACAAAATCCAATCCATATGAGAAGTACAAATGATGCGGGACAGCGCTGGAGGAGTGATTTGATCCGATATGCTGCTGCCGCAAATCCACCCTGCACTGAGGCTGTGCTCACCGGTGTTCACATGGATGTCCAAAGCACTATACGACATTGTATAGGCGTATTAGATGGAGAGGAGTTTAAAATATTTAGGGTGGGACGAGCCGACCGCTGAAGATAGCCTAAAGACGAAGTACCAAAATATGTAGTGCTAGTAGTACAACACTACAACTCACTTGCACGGCGGTGATGGTCTATTTTTAGACGGAGGAAACCTTAATTAAAATAAAATGCTATAATCTCTATTCTAGTTGGAACACTATTCCATTAACCCATGATGGCTAGGATTTTAGAAAATAAAATTATTATGATGATTAATTCTATTTTTAACCATCTAATTATTGCTGAAGTTTGACTTTGGCTATGCAACTTCAAATCCATAAATCATTGGTCATCCAACTCTTAAACAGCTCACATTTGGCCATCTAGCTGTTTTGACAGGTAGTTTTGCTCGACGTGGTAGTGGAGCCCACTTATAATATAATGATAGCTATGGATAATACCTACACAGATTTTGGAGCTTACTTTATTATCATGCTCCTCATACTGGTCAGGGTGAGTAATTTCAAAAAAAAAAAAAAAAAAAAAACTTTCCATTGCTGCTATTGTTAACATTGAGTATCAAACTGCTGGTTAGATATTTCTGTATCTTGTGACATTTTTTTTGTATTCATCTCTTTTCACTAGTGTGTTTTTATCTCCAACTAACGTAGATGTACGTGCAATTAAAAGGAATAATTAAAAGGAAGAAAAGAGAAATTAAAGGAATAAAGCTTGCTTGATTGACATCCTTCCTTTCTCGTCAATTCCAAAACAAGAAACGTTACGGGTATAAAATGAGGTGAGAAAATAAAAGATTAAATGGCGAAAACATTTTCCTTCTATTTGTTTTGGACTCTTTCCACCCTTTTCAATCATTTCCAATCTGCGCAGTGGGGCCAATGTGAGGGATACGGTGAGACCATTTTAGATAAAAAAGATGTTGAGAAAACTCGCTCTTTTATTATCTCCGATTAGCAACAGGAAGATAGGACCAAGAAGGCAAGAAATGATTCAAATTACCACTAAGGCAGACGTACGGTTTCTGGCTTGTAAGGTTAAAGTTCTTGGGTAGTTAATACAGGTAGAGGTAGCTAGGATAGTTTACATGCTCCCCTCGCATAAAATCCAGAGAGTTTCAATCTGAGTATTTCTAGACTGAGAAAATTTGCGTTTTCTACAGTAGACATATGCTTCGAGTCGAAATAACCCATTGGTTAATTGCTGACTAGCAGGCTCGACACATCATTGGACGACATAGCAATCTCCAAACAAAATGTTTAGGGTTTCTCCAACGGGGGGCTAGGAACTGGCTATTTGCAGACGTGGATGAGAGAGAAACAGCAAAAAGCAAATCGTCATCGCTTGGTTCGGCGCTAGCGCGGAGGCTGTGCGAGCTGTTCGAAGCTGCTCTGACCAATCTGAGGAGAGAGTAGAAGATAAATAGAAGTTTTTAATTGTACTGCCATGTGGGACACAAGCAAATAGTTCCAGCTCAGATAGCGACGTCGCTGGAACCATTGAGGACGCCCTTATACCAGGCAAATAATCTCACATCTTGCTGTCCGCAATCTTTGTCAGGCTGCCCATGGCCCGGGCCTTGTCCCGGAGAACAAACTTCTGCGTCTTCCCTGTTGAAGTCTTGGGCAAATCCTCGAACACCACCGTCTTGGGCGCCATGTAATGGGGCAGCCTGTCCCTGCAGAAGCTTATGATCTCCGCTTCCGTGGCACTGGCGCCGTCCTTGAGCTTGACAAACGCGCACGGCGTCTCGCCCCAGTGGTCGTCTGGCCTCGCCACGACCGCCGCCTCGAGGACAGCCGGGTGACTGAAGATCACCGACTCCACCTCGATGGAGCTAATGTTCTCCCCGCCGGAGATGATGATGTCCTTGGCCCGGTCCTTGAGCTGAATGTACCCGTCGGGGTGCCGCACGGCGAGGTCCCCGGTGTGCAGCCACCCGCCGGCCATGGATTCTTTCGTGGCGTTCAGGTCCCTGTAGTAGCCGCTCATCACGGTGTTGCCTCTGAACATCACCTCGCCCACGGTCTGGCCGTCGTGCGGCACGCTGTCGATGGTGTCCGGGTTCTTGACGTCCACGTCCTGCATCGCGATGTGGTGGAACCCCTGGCGCGCCTTCAGCCGCGCGCGCTCCTCCGCCGGCAGCGCGTCCCACTCCGGCATCCACGTGCACACGGTCGCCGGGCCGTACGTCTCCGTGAGGCCGTAGATGTGGTACACCGCGAAGCCGAGCTTCTCGACCGCGAACAGGACGCGCGGCGGCGGCGGCGCGCCGCCCGTCATGACGCGCACGGGCCCCGGCAGCGGCTTGCGCTCCGCGGCGGGCGCGTTGGCGATCATGTTGAGCACCGTGGGCGCACCGCCCATGTGCGTCACCTTCCACCGCGCGATGCTGTCGAAGATGACCTTGGCCGTGAAGTGGCGGAGGCAGACGTTGGTGCCGCCCTGCATGGCGACGCCCCACGGCAGGTTCCAGCCGTTGCAGTGGAACATGGGCACGGTCCACAGGTACGTGGGCATGGCGGTGATGTCGTACGCGAGCACCGTGGCGATGGTGTTGAGGTACGCGCCGCGGTGGTTGTACACCACGCCCTTGGGCCGCGACGTCGTGCCGGACGTGTAGTTGAGCGAGATCGGGTCCAGCTCGCTCACCGGCCACCGGATGTCGAACGTTTCGGGGGCGTTCGCGACGAGGTCCTCGTAGTCGTCGGAGTCGGCGTCGTCCGAGATGGTTAGGAGGACCGGGACGGCGGCGGCGGCGGCGCTGGACTCGGCGAGCCGCTGCAGCGCCGCTCTGCCGACGTCGAGGAGGTTTGACTCGACGAGGAACACCTTGGCGCCCGAGTGCTTCAGCAGAACGGACACCATGGCCGCGTCATGACGCGTGTTGAACGCGCAGAGGACCGCACCGGCCATGGGCACGGCGAAGTGCAGCTCGTACATCGCCGGCACGTTGGGGCTGAGGACCGCCACCTGAATGTCAATAAAAGGATCATCGATGGTGAGTTTATGGTCCTTCCCCACAGGCCATTTAATCGTGGACCCTCGAACGTCCCATTCCCAACTCGAGCATGCAGCAAAGGCCACATTGTGATGCTGAATACGCCAATTTTATATTCGTTACGTAATCTACTCTTATCCCATCTGCAGCTGCAGAAATCCACGTGGGCATAGAGAAGTCAATGATTGCACGACTGCCCATTTCTCGAGCCTTGCCAGATGTGTACGCTGCGCCCATATGGCATTTCAATGAGCTTCAAATTATTCGTACCTAAAAGAGGTTGGATTTACTCTACATATTAATGCATTCAAGAAATTCCAGTAGGTCTTCTTTTCCTAACAAAAAGGAACACCTACGATTAACATTTTCTTCTGAAATGAAGCTAGGACGTATTAAGGTTTTGCTTGAGATTGCTATGCTGGAGCTCAAGTGTATAGACTAAATTAAAATTATATTTAGTACTAGAAAACATAGAAAATTATTCATCCAAATACTCTATGTTAACAGCTTCAATGCCACAACTGTCTGCATCTACTGATAGCCAAACAGGATCATCTTATTGACAGGGAGTCAGGGAGAAAATGACAGGTTCCGGAGCTACGAACACACCCTTGTACTTCAACATTTTGTCTCCTGCCTCCGCATCGCATCCAAAACGAAAAGGCAGAGACAGCTACGCTAGCGACAATGGAAGAAGTGGAATACTCTGAAACGCTACTCAGGCAATACTGATTATTACGCGGGATCAAGAGAAGGGATAGCGGAACGGAGATCATGACCAAGCAAGCGAGTGCGCGCGCGTAAGCCAGGGTTTGGAGCACTCACCACGTCGCCGCGCGCGACGCCGAAGCGGGTGGCGAGGGCGGCCGCCACGCGGACGCAGCGGCGCCGCGCCTCGGCCCACGTGTGCCGGCGCTCCCCGTACACCACGGCGGCGCGGGACCCGTAGACGGCGGCGGCGCGCTCGATGAAGCTGATGGGCGACAGCGGCGCGTGGTTGGCGGCGCACCGCACCGTGCCGGCGTCCATGTCCAGCACCTCGACCTCCTCCCGGGCTCCTCCTCCTCCTCTTCCCGCCGCGAGGGTGGAGAGCAGCAGGAGTTGAGATGCCGCGGCCTGGGGCGACGACCAAGACCCGCGCGGGTGGCATGGCGAGGAGGGATTAAGCAGCGCGCGGGCTCGGGCGAGGTGGTGATTAGAGTAATCCAAGTGGGGATTAAAGTAATGGTGGGACTGGTTCCGCAGCTGCTGCGATCTCACGCTGCTGCTGCTGGTGGTGGTGGCGGTGGTGTACGGCGGAAATAGTCTACGGATCGCGAAGGCCGCCGCAGCTCTCATGGCTGACGCCACTGGCTGCTGCTCCGGTTCCGCGTGTGCGGTGTAGCTGCAGTGCCTGGCTGTGTGGTTGCACAGGCAGGGTCGAGACGGGGTCGAGCCTGGACGAGCGCAGCGCAGCCCGGCTTAGGCCGCGACGATAAGCTGGGAATTCAGGATAGCGATGGAGGCGTGGCCGATCAATTTCAGTCGCAGGCGAGGAGGGACGAACGTGTGCGATGCTATGGAAAAATAAGTACTGTATGATCAAAAGGGATCAGAGGAAGCTACTAGGAAGTTTTTTTTTTTCTCAGCTCAGTCCTAGCCCATGAGTTCATTTCAGACTTTAGAGAACTGCTCTGCAAAATCACTGGGTGATTCTATGCAAAGTGTTATTCCGTATCTGGCAAAGCTCCCGTTTAATTCTGGCTAAAAACACATTGAACAAATAGTGCTGTTGAACGCCATAGCGGCTTAGATCTTGTTCGGTTGGGGAAGGGTCTAATCTCCTCCGATGCTCCTCCAACCGAACAAAGTCTTTTTGGGATAACAAATACTTCCAAAGTTTTCAAATATTCGATATGGTTCATCTTGTATTTTGACCATTCATTCTATTTAAAAATTATTGTAAATAAAAAAACTATATGCCATATTTACAAAGTATAATTTCAATAACAAAACAAGTCACAAGAAACAAATAGAAGCGTATAGTAAGACAATTATTTAACGTGATAAAGGCAGCTCAGATTCCGCAAGGACAGCTGAAAATTTCTTGCTCAGCACGGACGACAGCGCTAACTCGTGGCATTTCAAATAGGAAAAAATCCACTTTTCATCCTCGTAGTATCACGTTCGTCCGGATTTCGTCCTCGATTTACGAAACTGGACACTCTGGGTCCTCGTACTATCAAAACCGTCCGAATTACCCCTCTGAGTACTGTAGCAAGCGGTTTTGCCAACGTGACACGCGGGTCCCACATGTCAGTCCACGTCACTGCTCAACCTTTTCTTCCCTCTCAATGACAGGTGGGCCCCACTTCTTCTCTCTCCATGTCATCACTGCCTCCTCCTTCTCCTCTCTCTCTCACAATCGCCGCCGCCCCCTCCCTGCAGCGCCGCCGCCGCTGCCACCTCCCTCACCACCGCTGCCCCCTCCCTCCCCTTCCCTGCAGCGCCGCCGCCTCCCTCTCCCCCATCTGGAGCGGCGCGGCGAAGCTCGGCGTGGCGGCGCGGCAGAGCTTGGCGTGGCGGCCGGCGGGGCAGAGGCAGAGGCGAACGCCGCAGCGGTGCGAAGGAGGCAGATAGGGCCGGAGCTGCGCGGCGAGCCGGGCGTGGGGTCCGGCGGAGGCACGGCAAGCCGGAGCTAGGGCTAGTGGCCGCGACCGCCCCGCTTCTTCTTCCCCCCACTATCCGCACGCTCCTCTGCCCCGCCGCCCGCGCTTGCTCCTACCATTGAAGGAGGGACCCGCCGACTCCCGCCTCGCGCCGGCCGTCGACGCCCCTCCCCATCTCCGCCTCGTGCTGGCCGCCGCCGCCTCCCGCGCCGGCATCGGGCCCGTCCTCGTCTCGGACCGCGCTGTGCCACGCCGCCACGCCAACAAGCTCTGCCGCGCCGCCACGCCGAGCTTTGCCGCGCCGCTCCGGCTAGGGGAGAGGGAGGCGGCGGCGCTGCAGAGAAGGGGAGGAAGGTGGCAGCAGCGGCGGCGCTGCAGGGAGGCGGAGAGAAGAAGTGGGGCCCACCTGTCATTGAGAGGGAAGAAAAGGTTGAGGCAGTGACGTGGACTGACATGTGGGACCCGCGTGTCACGTCGGCAAAACCGCTCCTGAAACCGCTTCCTACAGTACTCAGGGGGTAATTCGGACGGTTTTAACAGTACGAGGACCCAGAGTGTCCGGTTTCGTAATTCGAGGATGAAATCTGGACGAACGTGATAGTACGAGGATAAAAAATGGACTTTTTCCTTTCAAATAACAGCGCTTAAGTCTGAGGATGGATTCTCGGATGGACTTACATTGGCACCCTCGGTTTCTACCACACCACTTGATATAACTTTATTTGCTTCATGAAAGTTAGTCAGCATAGTCCAGGACTCCAGGCCTTGAGGTCGATGCGGCTGTATCTGTTTGATCTTGGAAGTCTCTACACACTCCAAAGAAATAAACAGTTCCTAATTTCCTACCGTACGACATTTGTCAACAAAGTTCATGTTATTACAGAAGAGAGCAGACCAAGGGAACAAGAAAACTATAACTGGCCGATTTTGGAGCCATGGGTGACCCGTTTCCACCTTCACTAGATTGCTGGTTGCCTGAGCAGAAAGAGGAGCACTAAAAGCTCGTCAACTATCCAGCCCTGTGCCCATGGCAAAATGTCCAGAGTGCCATTTGTTGTCTCATCGCATTTTCAAACTTTTTACTCCTTCATAAGGGTTCCTGCAAATAATACGCCAGAAAAAAATTTCCCCTCCACAGAACTTCCTACAGATAAGGCGCCCAAACCTTTTTTTATCCCCGCTTTCTGCAAGTAAGACATGAATTCAGTCAGGGTAGAAGCAACCTTCGACGTTCATGCATCAAACATTCCTCTGTAACGGCATTTGATATATCTATTATTGAAAACTAAAGTACCTACTGTATCTAGAAACATTGGTAATAGGGGATATGCTGTCTTCGTAAAAGAGCATGTTAACAAATGGAGAGCCCAACACTCACAAATAGAAAGAACACTAATATCTGATGGCAGCATGCTCAAAATAATCTCTCCTTGCATCTGCATCCAATCAGACAAATGGTAACATCAAGTAAGCAACCTAGCTTTGTAGATAATACAAACCAGAAAATCTAACCTGTAAAAATCCGAGCACATGCTTACCATGTTTCATAGTGAAAGAGGGATCTTCTTTCTCTGTATAACCAACTACCTTAGCCGGATTACCTACAGCCATACTTTGAAATAAAAGGAAAATGGTGTAAAAACAGTGGTTAACTTAGGGTACATAACATAATATGCAGTGACAGACAGATCATTTGAGCATAGCAGAAATAATGATAAATAAAACTAAAAAATGCATGTTAGTGTAATCATAGCATATAGAAAGAAGTACTGGGCCTTTCTATATTAATATAATGCTCTGTAACGGTAAGTTTTAATGGACACATACAAAAAGTACATATCTCCATTTGTATCACTCTGCTAAGGACCACAGGGAAAAAAAGTAAAGGAACTTTTCTAGCTCTACCATCTGATGTTCAATTGCAAGTGGGGAGGAAAGGACCCACCAGCATTGTGGATGGGCTGTCTTATAGTTATACAGATTCTTCACTGATAGTCAGCAAAGTTCAGTGCACAATTTACCGACAGTAGCAGGTCAGTCAATATGACATTGGAGTGCTGAAAGGTAAAAATGCTTATATTTGTACATCAGATGATTGAATCCCAGAAAATCCAGGATATGCCACACATCATGTAGTTAGGAAGACTAGATCTACGGCCTTTACACACATGACACAGGTCACAGGTGTCATACTGTTGGACAAGCTATTTGTCGGTGATAAGGTACAGTCAAGTTTCCACCCAAAACTGTGCTAGCGATTTTTAACCCTGAAAGCTACAAAGTTTATTTTAGACATCGAATGTATAGTGCAGCCTCTAGCAGCTGAACTAGTAAATATATGCTCGACTTGACCTGTGGGGGGTAAGACAGCCCCTGAGCATTTTTGTTAAGAAGACCTCACACAGGCCGAGAAAACCCCCGAACCCCTGCCCAACCCTTACATAGGGGCACCACAGCCCGTGTGTGACACTGGACATTACTGTTTACATCATATTCTTCTTGTTTGCTTTCTTTACATGGACATCACATCGCAGGAAAGTAAAGGTCCAAGTTCCGATCGGTTCCTTCCTCAAATTTGCGCCTGCAGTGCTATTATGCAAGATCGTAATATAGTAGTCTAATTTCTAACCTGTGGGGAGGTACATCCTTTAAAACAAGGGAGCCAGCAGCAATCATGGCACCTTCACCTACATTGATGTTGCCAAGGATAGTAGCACCAGCTCCAATAAGAGCTCCCTGACCAACCTTGGGGTGTCTGTCTCCATGTTCCTTGCCTGTACCTCCAAGTGTAACTCCCTGTATCAATGGTCTGACTCATAAGATGGTGAACTTCCTTTCTTGATATGGCTTTTCCTAAGAAAACTTAGGAATGTTATTAGAATTGAACTTTGAACAAATAGGAACCAGCATGAAAACATGAAGAGGTAGGGAAATCAGGTATAGGATAGAGATGTGGATCTAGCCAAGTGAGAACTGAGTTCATTTAGGATTTCCCAAAAAATTGTAATAATGTATAAGTTAATGAGTGTACCAAATTTTCACATTCATAAGTTTATATCTTCTTTGTATGTTATATCATCATAAAATAACTCTGCATTGACTTGCCAAATTTGCCTTTTCAGAAAAGGAATTATTCACACAAGGCTGTCAAAATAGTTGTTATCCAGGGAAGATTCATAGTTTCAGTTGATGAAAACCTAGACACCTTTATGCCTGTTACCTACTATACTCCTATAACTGATTACCCGTGAAGGATGCAATATATTTAAAGGAACAATCAATGAATGGAGGATAACCAAACTTTGTTTTTATTCTTTACACATGATTTTCCCTGGGGACTAAAGGCTGTGGCTGTTAATCTGCCTGTCTTTTACGCAATTTGAAATACCGGCAAATATATTATGGCAATAGCCAACACGACAACCATAACAACAGCATCAATTCTATGCAGTGAATATGAATATGTATAAGGCATAACTATATTTTCAAGATAGATATCAAACACATAGTTGATGCTATAGAAACATGAATAACTGGCAAAGAAAGAGAAGAGAAAATTATTTGGCCCTAAAACAAATCTTACTTCCACTCATTCATACTGTCATGCTACCATGCTTCACAACCAAGTCAACGTTATGATTTTTTGTATGATTGCGACAAATTTACCTTCGGCTTCTTCATAGGAATAGCAAGAAGCGACAATCAAAAAGTATCTTGGAAAGAGTTAAGAACCGTAATCCAACAAGCACATTCAGCATTAAATACAGACTTCATAACTTCAAGAACTAAACAAGTTCTCTCACACAAGGAACATGCCAATTGTGGAATGATAAAATCATACTGCAAAGCATTACACTGTTTCTTTAAAGAAAAAAAAGAGATCAGATTTATGCTTTCACCTGCATTAATGAAACCCAGTTTCCAACTACAGCAGTTTCACCAATGACTAAACCTGTTCCATGATCCAACAATATTCCCTCGCCAATTTTGGCAGCTGCAAGATAAAAAATAAAGAAAGCTGAAGAAAAAAAAAAAACTAGAGTATCAAAGCATACAACTTAAGAAACTAAATCACTAAATATCTGAACTTCACAGTTGAAAACTTAAAAGGGGTAAGCACCCATCGCAGGGTAGTGCCCCTTATTTTCTAGCCTTAAGAACTAACCAACAAAACACTTGCAAGATGAGATATAATTACATAAGATTCAGTACAGAACTTTACGATGCCTTATTAAGATCAAACAGCGCAGGGCCGCAGACTAACTGATAATAAAAAGAATAGTAATACAGTGATTAGCAAGTAGAATGAGCTATCATGTCCCACTGTGTATTTAAACCTTGTCTGCTCCTAGTAATTTTCTTGTGTTCTGCTGTATATAAATTTTACAAATAATGTATAATTTTGACATTGTGTAAGTAAAAAATTAGTCTTCTAAATCAATAGATGAAATACCTGGATGTATATCCACAGCAAAGACCTGCAAGCAATCAGCAAATGTTACTCAAAAAGGGAAGTTATATGACAACCATATAAACCTATCTACCATTTAAGAAATCAGGGTTCACCTCACTAATACGGCTTTGCAGTGCCAATGCCAAAACTTTACGTCCCTGGTTCCATAATACATTAGCTATCCTGTACGATTGCAAGGATTGGTATCCCTGAAAACAGAGCACAAGCAACATGATAAGTCACTAAACATCAGGGCTGTATATGTCTGTAAGAATTAGATGGTATGCTAATGTCAGAAACAAATAACATGACATAGAAGGGTCCCAGGGCAATTTAATCTTAGTGAGTAAAACGAGCAAACAAATTATCCCTGTCCAGTCAGCATCCTGGAATGGATATCATAAATACACACCTTTAGGTATAACAATGCCCAGCTATATTGCGCACAGGCTGGATCTCTGTCTTTGAAGGCCTGAATTGGAAAAACAGTTCCCGCAGTTGTAAGTTATCAATAGACGATTAACAGGATGTGGTAGAAGAATCAATATGTAAACACAAAACAAAATGTTTTAGCAGAATAACAGTGACTCACCTGAGCATCAAGGCGAATGGATCGGTATATATCTTTGTTATTCATCATAACATCATTAAAAATATCGATTAGCTGAGTAGCAAGCAATGTTGGATCTTCAAGCCTGTTTGCAAGGACGAAGCTCAAGGCTCGCTCCAGACAGTCATGAGACAACACACTGGCATACAAGAAGCTACTTAAAATAGGTTCCTTTTCTGCCTGTGAAACATGAACGTCGCATTGTCAGCTGTAAGACCACCAATATAACAGTAAACCATGCAAAAAAATATATATAACGGTTCATAAAGAGGGGAGCACATAGCATTTGAATAGTATAAGAGTGAAAATTTTCAACATATTTTTTCTTTTGTCTTTTAGAGCATTCGCTATTTCTGTAGTTAAGTAGGCATAAATGCACAAAATATTCTGGACACTGCATCTTCACACGACCTTTTTGCAGAAACAGAGCATAGCATCATCAAATTTGAGCTGCCAGCAACGTTTCCTTTTACCCAGGGTTGCCTGTGCAGCAGATAAACGCGTGGGGCTTCTAATTCACATAGTTTGCAATTGATACCATTTTTGCTTTTGCCTCTTGATTTCGTTGGCTAAGCTGAACCAACAATTATTACAAAAAAAAAAAAGAACTTCAGTACTTTTTAAATGTGGTTCTTTTGTCGCATCAACTAAATTTCGCGAATAAGTTATCATGACCAATCCGCTCTCAAGTCAAGTTTTCTTTTGTTTTAAAAAAAAGTGCAGCACTTGCCCACTATACCCAAAAGACGATAACGGTGCGGTGCCATTAAACCCAAGAAACAGAAAAGCTGACTACAGAGAAAACAATACTACTTCAAGTTATAGAATTTTGCCACCAGAACCTAAATATAGTTAAACGAGCTCTTAAATAAGATAAGATGCCCAAAATCCATGAAAGATGGCGACAATTGACAGCCACTAAAAAACCGTAGCTTTAAATCCATCATCATCTGCGTGCCACAAAAAACACAGAAAGTGCGATCCACTCCACGCAATGCTCCGGCGATCGGGCCGCGACCGCGAGAGCGAGGACACCTGAACCATACTCACCTCCGACTTGGCCTCCGACTTGACGGCCTCCCATATGGGGTCGTCGGGGGAGTCGACTATGCCGCGCGCCACCGCCGCGGTGCCCGCCCGCGAGCTCCCCATCACGTAGATGGGGAAGATGGCCTCGGACCGGTTCCGCCACTCGCCCGCGCACGACCCGCACCCGGCGGCGCCAACGCCCGGCCCCGGCGCGAGCTTCGCCCTCCCCCTGGCCGCCGCGTCGCCGCCTTGGCCCTCGACCTTCTCTAGCACCAGGCACCCGCAGGACGTCATGGGGCTGAAGCGACGATGCCCGGACCTCCTGATCCTAGGGTTTCGCTCCCGCTGGCGGCGGCCCCCGACCGACGCGGCGATCCGAGTGCGTGGCGTACTGGGGCGTGCGCGTGCGGCGGGCAGGGAGAAGCGCACGCAAGAAGAAGGAAAGAGCGGTTGGGAGCAATCGAAAGCGCCGAGGCGACGGGCGGGCCCGCACCACAGAAGACGGCGGTCACGCCGTCTGGGGATGCGCGCCGGGGGCGGTGAGGGTTTTTTGGAGGCTTGCGCTTTTGCTGTCTCGTGACGGCTTTTCGCGGGGATTTTGCGGCGTGCGGTGGGGGCCAGGCCAGGGGCGGCGGCAACGGCAGCCACGGCTTTTTGGTGGATTTCCCTCCTGCGGCGGCGCGGCGTCCGCGGGCCGGTGGACGGGGCTCCGGACGTGCGTGGTACTGTGGTGCGCGGAAACGTTGCGTGCTCCTGCACCGTGGACGGTTTCGTCCGCCACGCATTTTTTTTTATTTTAACCTTTTTTCCAGAACATTATACTATAATGATAAACGTACTGTAAAATTTTGGCACGCAAACATTTTAGCTAGTCAAAATATTAAGCTAAACAGATATTAATCTTTTATCATACTAGACACTAGATGTGAGTATTTAGCAATTGTTGGCACAAGCAAATGGCTGCCAAAAAACTGTCTTGTCAAAAATTTGGCAGTCAACCAAACCTCTTCGCCACCTGGAGCTGTAGGTGGTTCCAAGGGTTGGGCTGTTCGCCCATTAATGCCGCAAGGCAATACCGACAGTATCCGCTTGACCTTTTCTATTTGTTCTTCGCCGCTTCCTTGGGCGGAATAGATGGAAGTCAGACCATAAGAAAGAGGGGGCGGGGAACTCTGGTTGCGCTTTGGTTGGCTTTCTCTTTATCTAAAACATTCCCTTTTATGGTAGGATATATTCAAAACATCCAAAACATGCTAGATAGAGAAATTGGCTCTGTTTGGAACACAGGAATTCTTCCCCGTCCTTGCGTTTTTCCTATGAAATTGATCTATTTACTGTGAAATTCCTACGTTCCAAACAAGAACTATAGAAGTGGGATACTTGTGAACGGTAGGATATATGTATTGGTATTTTATAGTATCTTTATTTTTTACTGTTTTTAACTATATCTTCGTCGTCAACTTTAGGTAGTGTTTGGATACTGGGATAAAAAGGTGTGATGGAGATAAAAGGTGAATAAATAAGGGGATGGAATAGTGATATCTTAGTTTACCTCTCTAATGTAACAAATTTGTTTCTCATCAGGTTACCGATTCCTTAGTTATACATCTGTCAAATTTCTGGCCATGTGATGAAAATTCGATGGAGTGTGTTCAACTACATGCTTTTTATTTGTGTTGACCGATGCATAAAATTTCGTCAATCATATTTTCTAGCCTTAATGTAATGCTCCAAACTTGCTCACGCTTGGCTTGCCTTCGCCTAAACAAATGAGCCGTACTAGTGAAATTGTATTTCTTTTTTTTGAACGTAAGTGAAATTGTATTTCTCGTTCTGCATATTTTGTAGTATGTGCTCTCTAGTATACATATCCGTTTTTTTTCTAGACTGTCCAAAATTATACTCCATCAGAATACACGTGCTTGACTCTCGCTCTACTCGTGGTTCCATCGAAAAGGCGCGCGCGCGCGTCAGATCTGCACCGCTTCGCTCTCACACCGCCGCCATTTGCCCCGATTCAGGTTTCTCCGCGGCGCGGAAGTCGAGCAGGGATGTCGTCGATGTCGGCCCCGCCGCTAGAATTCGCGGCCCTCCCCCTCTCACAGCCGCCTTCACAACCGTACAGTATCCGCCTCTGCCTCCGCCTCCGCCTCCGCTCCTCGCCGGTAGCGCGCGCCCGGTCTCCTGCGCCGCGTGCCACTGCGACCGCCGTCTCCACGAGACCGGTGGTGTCCCTATACGGGGATCGCGACGTCGTCCGTCTCGGGCTCCCCAGCAAGGGCCGCATGGCCGAGCAAACCCTAAGCCTCCTCAAGGTTCCACGCTTCTCCCCCACTTGCTAGCTTCGTTGCCGAATTTGAATTTTATATTCGTTTATTGGTTCATCCCGGGTTATTTGTGATCTGTTTGTGTTTGATGGCGCAGAGTTGCCAATTGGCGGTGAGGCAGCTGAACCCGCGGCAGTACACTGCGGACATCCCGCTGGTGAGGTTTGCACTCCTATTTCTCTGAATTGTCGTCTATTGGGTCTAGCTGGGAGATGGGGGTCTAGCTGGGAGATGGCAATGCTTATGCTGGATGTTTAGCCTGTAGAGAATTTGAATCTTGATTCATTCGTTTCATACAATAGTTGGGTTCAATAACAATTCACCTCCCTCGCTTTTCAGAGAAAACGGTATAGCTTTCTAATCCCTGGATTTGTTTTCTAGGTTGTGCTAATATAGGGTAGGGTTAACGCATGGGTTAATAGGATTAGCAAGAGGTCCTGGTTTCAGAGAAAAGTCATGTTTGAAGTTTGGGCACCAAATTAGTACTATTGGTTGTGGATTTGTGATTGGTTTATTGAGTCTGGTTGCTGAGGAATGTGCTGTATTTGTTGTCTTTGTGCGAAGCCTTTTTTCACATCTCAAATTCTAACGGATCGATTCATGTGATCTTGTAGTATCATTGAGAGTACTTCCCCTTTCCATCATTGCTTTGCTGATCGTCGACCTAAGTTTTATTATTGTGCTGCAGCTAGGCGCTAAGTTTTTGAAAGAGAAAGGCTTAAAACATGTTCTACTTTTATCTGCTGATGGAGCTCTTGAGTCATTTCCTCCTGTGAGATTACTCTCCTCTATATTATTTTTTTCTTCCATTTATTTTGACACCCCGCTGGGCCTCCCCATCAACACACACATACACTTTTTCTGTGCATGATACCCAGTTTTGCATGACCATATATCACTTAGATTAATGTTTTTGGGGATGCATACTTAATTGTACATTTGTCATTTCTTTGCCCACAAACTAGGATGTGCATGTTATTACCTACTGCTGTATATATTTTGTTCTTGATTTGTCACTTCTGTCCACAAAACTGCATTAGTAATTTAGTCATATATGTCTACCATGTAGATTATTTATGTGAACTTGGGCTTTACCTTTTCACATGGTAATGCACATTCAAATTGTTTCATCATCGTATGGTTTGCTAAAAATGCACGTCCCAAGTCTTCATTTTTCAAGCTTATGTGCATGATCCATGAAGTGGCTATCAAAGACAATGTTTGTTTCTAACCATTTCCCTGTGAAGATGGGTATGGCAGATGCTATTGTGGATCTTGTGAGTAGTGGGACGACCTTGCGTGAGAATAACTTAAAGGAAATTGAAGGCAGTGTAGTTTTGGAAAGCCAGGTAGCTCTCTCTCTCTCTCTCTCAGAATTGAGAGAAATAGTGGAGGGTTTTGCCCCTTTTATTAAATGCTCAATACTATTCAGGCCACACTTGTTGCAAGTAGGAAATCTCTTCACAAACGTAAAGGTGTGTTGGATATTACCCATGAGCTTCTTGAAAGATTAGAAGCTCACCTAAGAGCGAGTGCAGAGCTGATGGTAGGTATTTATAATTTGTGTAGGTTACTATACATGATTGTTTTGTCCTGATTGGTTAACATACTGCACTTTCCATTGATGTTCAAGGTCACAGCAAACATGAGAGGCAATAGTGCAGAAGAAGTGGCAGAGAGAGTTCTCAGCTTAACATCAATATGTGGACTGCAGGTAAAAATTATAAATACTAAAACAGGCAATAAGTTATCTTCTAAAATTCGGCCATGGATCATGTGTAATTGTGCAGCAGGATTCTTTCTTTTTCTTGATGATGAGGGAGCTTCTAGCCTTTTGGAGTGAAAGCGATGGCTCCTGTTAATGATTCTACTTAGTTATTATATATAAGTATTATGCAAAATTGAAAAAAAGCATCCAACAATGCACTAAGCCAATTTCGCTCCTTTTTGCTATTTTGGAGCACTTGATATAATCTTTATCAAAGCTAGATATTGTAAAAGTACAAACCCAACATGTTTAGAGCTTCCACCAATATAATCAGGTTTGGCCTTTTGCTATCTGTAAGATTTGTTCTCCGCAACATGATGAATGAACACAATCCAAGTACTGAAGCAGTGGCTCAAACACTGGTGAAAACGGGTGAAATCGACTGTGTGCGTGCCTGTTGGGTGTGTGTGTGTTTTTGCAACAGAATCGACTACAGGGTGGGCATTTATAACAAAACATCTTATGGGAATCCAAGTGACATATGGGGTGGGTTTTGCAATTTTCTCTATATCTGTCACATCTACTAGATTACATATTAACATTGTTTCAATTATATAGTCAACGGAGATAAAGTATTTATGATTTTACAAGTGAAACGGAAACGCTGAACTATGATATTTTTGACCCAATACCCACGAAGCTATCCTGTTTTTACATACTCCTATTTCACGAAACTACAACTATTTTTTTGACCCTTGGTACCATAGAAGTACAGCTGCTTTGACACTCGGTACCACAAAAATAGTTGTAATTCTGTGAGAAAGTTGTAGTTCTGTGGCACTAATTGCCACAACAGCTGTAGTCTGTAGGAAATCGCTGTAGTTCTATGAGGTTATCTCTATTTTGATTTTTTAGGCTGAATTCTTAATTTTTAACCCACAGTTATGATTTCACCTTCCCCATCTTGGTGCGAACAGGGCCCAACTATAAGTTCCGTCTATTGCAGACACAATGACAAGGTTGCTGTGGAGTACTATGCTCTCAATGTAGTTGTTCCACAAAAGTTGCTTTACAAGTCTATTCAAGAACTGAGATCTGTAAGGCCCTAACCTCTATCCTTTAATGGAATATTATGCTATGAATTTTAAATCAGGCTGTTCTGCTTCTTGCGCAACTTGCAAGTATCGAGCTTTTTCTCCACTCCAACAAGAAAAAAAATGCTTTTGTGATTCTCTCCTTTACATAATGCTGCGAATAAACTGGTTAAAGCTCATCTAGAAGTAGAGGGCACCAGGCTTTTCCTCCACTCCAACAAGAAGAAACTATTGCTGTGATTTTCTCCTTCACATAATGCTGCGAATAAACTTGTTGAAACTCATCTAGAAGTAGAGCTTGTTTTTAGATACTACACGATACTTGGTGTGTATATTTGTGGACCTGTATTGCTGAATATTATATGTATATGTCCGTGGTTTTTAAGCAGATTGGTGGCAGCGGAGTCTTGGTAACAAAGCTGACCTACATATTTGATGAGGAGACACCCAGGTGGCGCAACCTTCTCTCAGGATTGGGGTTGTAACTCGGTGCGATGTAAGCTTATGTTCTCTTTGCAATGCTCTGTTTTTATTTTATTTTTCAGAGCGGATTAGTTACTTCCCTGATTCCTGCTGAAGTGGCTACCTATATGCAGAATTGAGCGCTCGTTCGGAATGTCTGTCATGGTTTGTGGACACTTCGGGAAACAATTGGGTACTATCATATATTGTGCTCTGCAAGATTGCAACTATACCCTAGACATCCGTTGGGTCTATCCTCTATTGTATCTGTTGATAGAGTCGGGGTATTGTAATCGGGTGTGTGTTGTGTGCTGATTTCTTTGCTGCAGTTTTGAATAATTGGGCATGTATATAAATAGGGAAAAGTCCATTAGACAAGCTTGAACTGTCATGGTAGTCCGATTTTCAATCTCTATAAAACCGTATAATCTAGGTACTCAAACTAACCAAACCGGGTGAAATATTTCTTCAGACCCAGATAAAGCGGTATCTAAGGGTGGTTTTATATTTTTGAAAATAATATAACATTATTTAATCTCTATAAATTCATGACCAATTTATTTTAAATCAAAAAAATGTGAAAATTGTACCAAATATTTTCTAAAAGGAAAAAGTCCATTTTTGACCATCGAACTATCATCTGAGTCCAGATTTGGCCACCGAATTGACGAATTCTAAAACCGAGTATATCTGACCATCCAACTATTGAAACCGAACATATTTGGTCTCCTAGGTTGTTTTAAGGGCGGTTTTCATTTTTAAAAATAATTTAAAAATCTATTTGATTTTTAAAAAATTATAACTAATTCATTTTAAATCATAAAAATATGAATTTAGTATCAAAAGTTTTTTAAAAATACAATCTATCCCCACTAGTGTTCTATTTAGAGTTAAATGAATCTCGTTTGTTACCCCTCCTAGTGTTTTATTGTTCATATCCATGTCTAATATTTATATGAATTATTGTTTTGCATTATATTAAATCAGGAGATCACCCAAAAGATTACATTTTTAGAAACATTTTGGCACTAGTTTCTTATTTTTCTAATTTAAAATAAACTAGTTATGGTTTTTTAAAGATTAAATATTTTTTTTGTTATTTTTAAAAATGAAAACCACCCTTGAAACCATCAGAGGAACCAAATATGTCCGGTTTTAATATCTGGATGGTCGGATATACCCGGTTTTAGAGTTCTATGGCCAAATCCGAACTCGAACAATTGTTCGATGGTCAAGAATGGACCTTTTCCTTTCTAAAATATAGCCAATACATAGCGCCAATAAATAGATTATGTTTCTAGAAAATATGATATTATGTATTTTAAATTAAAACTGAATTAATTATGATTTTTTTAGAGATTACGTATGGTTTTATTATTATTTTTTATAAAAATAAAAGACGATCATCGAATACCGCTTTCAACAGGGTTAAGGGGTATTTTGGTCAGTTTGAGAATTTAGGTTACCCGGTTTCGTATTTAAAGGTTGAAAATTAGAAATTCGAGGTCATAAAATGTATTTTTCCTTAATAATAAATAAAAGCCCGTAAGGTTTCCCCCAGAGTCGAACCTTTTGACCCCCAGCAGCTACTGACATGTACTACAATTATCTTTTACCTTTTTTTTTTTCCTTTGGATGTGATGCAAGCTTTCCTTTGTCGGCTGGCCAAAGCACACCTTATTTTTTTCTTGAGCCAATTTTGGAGAGCGAGCTGAAAACAAATTCCTGCACCAGATATTCAGATGTACTCCCCAAAGTGGCTCTTGGATTTTCTTCTTTTATTCTATTGCGCATGATGAACGTTCTTTTTTTGTTGATAAGATGAAAGTTATGTTTTGAATGGGTTCCAGCAAAAACAAATGTATTTGTTGGTTAAGCTACAATGGTCAAAAGAGACCTGACAGCAGGCTAACAAATATGCTACTTGCCATCGCCTTTAGAAAAGCTGATCTTGTTGAGGCGAGAGAGCGTCTGGTAACGTGTCAATTATGCACATAGACATGACAGACTACATGCCACACTTCACATAATCTTTGATAGCTTTTGTGATTTGTACACCTTGTGGTAACTTATACTCACGGTCACACCAGATGATACATATGCAAGTTGAGACTCTGAACCAAATACTGAGCTCAGCCGGTGCAAGGTCCTCCTTACCAGCTGCTTATTCACAGTTTACTAACAGAAAGCTTAGGGTCACGGCTACACACAGCAGAATGGAGTGTCACGGTGCAACAAAGCCATCGGCAGCTTACTTCACAGGTTGCTCCTCGGACGCACGCGGACCTCGAGCGGCACTGCCATCTCGCAAGACAGGCGGAGCACCTCCGACAGGTCGACGGCGCCGGTGTCCGACGCCGGCAGCCACTCGAACTCGTGCAGCAGCGTGGCCATCCAGGCGGTCACGGTAGTCATCGCCAGGGACTTGCCGGGGCAGCTCCTCCTGCCAGACCCGAACGGCACGAGGCGGCCGTCGGTGCCGAGCACGGACACGCCCTGGGCCTGGCCGCCGGGGAGGAACCGCTCGGGCTGGAACTCGAGCGGCGCGTCCCAGACTTCGGGGTCGCGGCTGATTGCCCACTGGTTGACCATGGCGGTGGTGCCTGCCGGGACGAGGTGGCCGTCAACGTAGGTGTCGGAAATGGCCCTGTGGCGCCACGAGAGCAGGGGGCCCGGCGGGTGCATCCGGAGGGCCTCCTTCAGCGACGCCTGCAGGTAAGGCAGCGACGGCAGCGCGGACTCGGCGACCTGGCTGTTCCCGCCGACGACCTTGTCGAGCTCACGGTGCGCGTTGGCTTGGACGTCGCGGTGGAGGACGAGGCGAGCTAAGGCCCACTCCATCAGCACGGCCATGGCATCCGTTCCTCTGAAGATCATCTCCTGATGAAGAAGTGAGGGCAAGCATGCCTTTAGCTCCTTTAGCTACTTTAGTTTCTATAGAGGTTCAGTGCTGCAATACTGTAACGTGAATGCAGCCATCCGTTTATAGGATTCTTTCTACATAAAGAATAGACAAAAGCTGGAGGAATTTTTATTTTTTTTGCACGCACTCGCTCCTTTTAAAAAGGTTTTGCTACTCTTTTTTAGTTTTGCTACTCTTTTTTTAGATATGATCTGAACAGAAGCAAGTGTATTTTGCATCATTTCCCACGCTCTTCAGCAAAACTTATTTTGTACCGATAATTGAACCCTACTGTTATTTTTTTTCACAAATAATGAAGTATTACTTCGTATAATAACTAGTAATAATCTGTATTCGTTGCATTGTGTATTTGTGTTGACCTGCTCTAGGTAGCTAGTTGAGTGCATGATGATCGAGTTCTTACCCAAAGAACAGCTGCTATGTCAGCGTCAGCGAGCCGCTCGCTCTCCTGCAGGGAGAGCAAGATGTCAACGAAGTCACGCGCCTCTCCTCCGCCGGCGATCGCCTTGGCACGGCGCTCCTGGATGATGCCGTGCACGAAGCGGTTCACCCGCGGCATGAGCTCGGCGCACCGTGCGCCCACGCCCTGCGGGTCCAGAGCGGCGAGCCCCGGAAAGTAGTCGCACCAGTTCTCCTTGCCGAGGAGCTCGTACCCTTGGTGCACCATCTCCAGCAGCTCCTCCACCTCCTCCTTCCCGGACGCCGGCACCGCGCGCGACACGTCGTACTCCTTGCCGAACACGAAGCGCATGATGTAGTAGAGCGACGCCCGGCGCAGGAGGCTGCGCACCTGGACGACGGCGCCTGAGCCAGCGGCGCCGCGCAGGGCCGCGACGATCCCGTCCCCGACGGCGGCGCGGTACGGCGCGAAGGCCTCGACCTGCCTGGGGCCGAACAGGTGCCCCGCGGCGATGCGCCGGAGCGCGCGCCAGTAGGGGCCGTGCTCGGCGAAGCCGATGGAGCGGTGGAACATGAGGCCGTAGGCGGCGTGGTTGAGAGGGCGGTCGGCGAACGCCGGGCTGTCGAGGATCTCCTTGGCCACGTCCGGGTGGGACGTGACGACGGCGCGGACAGGGCCGAGCGACAGCGCCATGAGCCGCTTGGCCCCCGGCCGGCGCGACGCCTCGTCGGTCAGCGAGCAGTGCGCCAGCCCGGACATGAGGCCGAGGCTGCCGACGACGGGGAGCCCTTTCGGCCCCGGGATCGTCGACGGCCGGGGGCTCTTCCCCCTTGCCCTCCAGTACTTTCCCCACGCAGGGCCACCTGGGTGAGCCCAGTAGAGCAGGGACGCGCCTGCCCATGCAAGGCATGCAAAGATGGCGAGGTAGGCGAAGCTGGAGACAAGTGTGGAAATGTTCTCGTGTTGGTCGCCGGAGATGGCAGGGATCAAGGTCATGGGAAGCACCCACCAGCTCTCGACTGAGCTCTCCATTGTCGCTCTCCCTCGCTCGCTCTCTCAGCTGCGGCCTGCGGCTTCGTTGCCTTGCCTTTGTTGTGCTTGTGCCTGAGGCCTGTGGGTGGTCTGAGCTGCTGCAAACGGGAACCGGTATTTATAGGAGTCCCTGGGAGAGAAGATTCGCGCGGTCCTTGCAAAGATTATTCAATCATTGGCAACGAAAGATTTGAAAACGCACCGCTGGGCCAGCTGCTTTGTTGTTCCTTCTATTCTTTTCCCTTGCAGTTTCTTTACCACAAGAAATTCTACGAACATTTCCCATAATTTTTAAAAACCTGAATATAACAGGGGAAAAAGTTATGAATTATTTCGTGTACTAGCTAGACCGCATTATTGTGCTTAATTCTAGGATCAATGAGCTATATATATAGTAGAATCACATGCAAATGACATCTTAAAAAACAACGCACAAACTACATGCACTTGAGTAGGAGGGGGCAGTCGTCGGTCTAACTTTTAGGCGCAATGCACATACTCCTATAATTTTATGAAGGACAGTTGTGTTCTGCAAGAAAATAAATAAAAAAGGTAAAAAATAAAAATAAAGGTATACATCATGACTCCATGAGTTGGTATGTGAAGACAATTGAGAGTTTGGCCCATCTCATGATACACATGTCGTTGGTTGAATACTTAACGTACAGTGTAGTCCTCTTCCCGTTACAAGTCGTGCATGTAACTCGATCGGATTGGATGGTGTAGATGATCAGTCAGCTAGCGTACTGGAGTCGCTATGCAATGCTGAAACTATTACATACATCCACCGAATGATTGGACTGGAGTTGAACCTGCTGAAGATCCTCTGATCAGAAGAAACATGTGCTAAAAGATAGAGATCGCGGCTGTACCCAATCCATTATCAGGAGGAGCAGCTAGGACGGACAGGTATATATCAATCTATACTACCTAATGTTAAAATGTTAAAACAAATAAGGTTTTTTGATTTTTTGGTTTCTCGGTCCGTCGTGACATGTGGATTCGGCTGGTCAGTCTCTCTCCGTCCTGTATTCGATAATCTAAATCACAGCTACAATATGAACCAGATTCGGACTGCAGAAAGAGATCACGCGAAAACGGACGCCCAAAGTTTTCAATGTTCTGTGTATCGATGGAAAACTAAAATAATAATCTTTCCAATCAAACTGAAACCACTTTAAAATTCGGTCCCAGTCAATTGAAATCTTAGAAACAATATAACGTAAAATTTATTCGCGAGTCCAGAGTGCAGAAAACGTCCACACGAAAATGGATGTCCAAATCGTATACGGACTCCGTTTTTTACGTTCTGTATATCAATGGAAAACTAAAATAACAACCATACCAACCCAATTGACACCACTCTAAAATTCGCTTGCAATTAACAAAAATCGTCAAGATAATGTGGCCTACAATTTATTCGGAAACCCGATTCAGACGGCAGGAGCAGCCTACGTGAAAACGGATACCCATATTATATATGGACTCCATTTTTTATGTTCTATATATTGCGGAAAAGCAAAAGGTAATATTTCTTACCAAACTGACACCATCTAAATTTCGGTCACATGTAAGAAAAAATTCGAAAATGGGATTTATTTGCGAGGCTATCCTTATATGTATTGATCTAGAGGTGATTAATGATCTTTTTCTTCTGTTGCAACACACGTGCATTTTGCTAGATCCGTCGTGACGGGTGCACCCGACTGATCAACCTCTTCCCGTCTTGTATCCGATAATCCGAATCACAGCTATAATACGAAGCAAATTCGGACGGCAGAAGGAGTCTATACGAAAACGGACGCCCAAGTCGCTTTTCAATGTTCTATATATCGATGGAAAACTAAAATAATAACCTTTTCAACCCAACAGAAACCATTTTAAAATTCAGTCTCAGTCAACGGAAATCTTTGAAATAATATGACGTGAAATTTATTCGCGTACCCATAGTGCAGGAGACAGCCTATGGGAAAATGGACGTCCAAATTACATACAGATTCCGTTTTCTTATATTCTGTATATCGATGAAAAGCTAAAATAACAACCTTTTTTAATCACTCCAAAATTCGCTTGCAGTTAACAGAAATCGTTAAAACAATTTAGCCTACAATTTATTTGAGAACCCGATTCAGACTGTAGGAGCAACCTACGTGAAAATGGATACCCATGTTGCATATGGACTTCGTTTTTGATATTCTATATAGTGCCGGAAAGCTAAAAAATAATATTTATAATCAAACTAATACCATCTAAATTTCGGTCGTTTGCAAACAGAAAATTCGAAACAAAAGGATATGAAACTTATTCGCGAGGTCATTCTTATATGTATTGATCTAGAGGTATTTAAAGATTTTTTTTCGTTGCGACGCATTGACATTTTGCTGGTACATAGCGGTAGAAGTACAAAGGACCCGGGCCGCGCCGCGCGCGCGTTGGTTGCTCCGTCCACCGATTTCCTTAACGCGAACATCCCTTTCCAAGGACAGAGGCCGCGCCGAAACACACCTGTGCAATGCGTGGACGGACGCGCAGGGAAACTCGCAAGAAAACACAGGCGCAATCACGAAGATATCAGGGGATCCCGGGGGCGTATCTGCCTGCCCCTGCGCGCGGCCGGGGGAGCTATAGGTAGGGAGACCTCACCGACCCTGAACTGAACCTGAAGGCGGCCATTTATCGCCTTTTGGTGCAGACATCATCCACCAGCCCACGCATCTTTTATTTTTCCCTCTTCAGTGCAGCCGTGCAGACATGCATCATCTGAAACGCTGAAAGAGACGACCGACCTGAACGCACGCAGGTCGTCCTCGTCCATCCACCGCTCTGCCTAACTCCATCGGACGCACGCGGGGACAGGGCAGCCCCGACGTGTCGTCTCGCCGAGAGCGCGATCGACCTGCTGCACACTGCACTGCATTTTGAATGCGCAAGCAGCTAGCGCCACCACTGTATCAGGCCAGTGTCGCCCTCTCCCAGCTGGGCAGCTGTTGCAGTGTTGCATACTCGCGTGCCATGGGCTAGCGCCGGCGGGCGGCAGCTAGGGCATACTCGCGGAGTGCCAAATGAGAACTAGGCGCCAACCCGCTCTCTCAGACGAGCCGGAGCTCGAATGCTCGATGGGCTGCTGAACAAGACGTCAAGTCGGCGCGGGAACACACGCTGCTTGCTTTTTTTTTTCGAAGCAAACTGGAGGGGTTTCCCCCTAGTTTGGGCAGGAAAATCCGCCGAACCAGGCGGGGATCGCCGTGGACGAGATGGGAGTAGCCGGTTTCGGTTGTGTTTCCCCCTAGTTTGGGCAGGAAAATCCGCCGAACCGGGCGGGGATCGCCGTGGACGAGCTGGGAGTAGCCGGTTGCGGTTGTGAGGCCGGCGTGGCACGGCCGTCGCCGTCGTCACCGCCAACTCTCTGTCTCTCTCAGTCTCTCTCTCTCTCGCCAGTCGCCACGGTTCACGCGAGGATCGGAAGAGGAAAAAAAAGCGCCTTTTCTGATCTGCCTTTCAGTTTGGGGTGCATGAGACGCGCGCCCCAGAGACAGTCCACGGGAAGATCTGGGCTTTTTGCACGCGCGCGGACGAGCGGCGATCTCCTCCCCGCCTAGGAGCATCTTCAAGAGCTCCTAATATTTTTACCTTAATAATTTTAGATTAGGACTTCCCTAAAAGGTTTTAGGACTAGAAAATATATTTTTCTCCAACAGTTCCCATTATTTTTCCCTAAAATCGTTGATGAGGTCTGGCCTTCATCCCTGCGAGGTCTGCTGATTCTTTTTCTAACTAATCGCTAGTGCATTTGTTCGCATCAAACATTCACCTAGTAGCTGCAATTGCTGATTCCTGAATTTTTTTAATCGATTTCTTATGCACCTTGACGCCTGTGACGAAGGCGACGAGACCAGAGGATTGGACACGGATTGGATTGGAGGCTCCGGTAACGAGAACGCAACGGACATCCACGGCGTAGCAGCAGGAGGTGAAAATCAGCTGTGTTGCTTGCCACGGCACAAGGCAACGGTGTGCAGAGACGACGGAACTCTGGAAAATGACGCCATCGATTGAACTCTTCGTGGATAACGGCCCGAATTCGTCGATTGGGAGCTCCGCAAGCGAGCGAATATCTGTACGCGGAGGGCGGTGTTTTGGGCGAGCGAAAATATGAGGTGCTATTTTTAGAGCTGTTGGAGCACTGATTTTGTTGATCACACCCAAAAACATGTTTTGGACTTAGATTTTGGGAGCTGTTGGAGATGCTCTGACACAAGTTCTTAATCGGATATGGTACGTGGTTTGGCGCCTGCACTGCAAACGATTATATGGATATAAGGAGTTGTATGAGCCTGCCTGCTACACGTGCATCCATGCTGCATATATCAGAATATAAACCCAAGCTCCGTTCACGGATAATTCATAAATGTGGTCAGCTGTTGGTGGTTGCGATAGTATGATATGCATTCGCATGCTGCACGCACGCATTGGCGTTGGCGATGGCGAGCAAAAGCATCTCTGAACTTTCTGCAGGTTAATCAGCTGCTGCAGATGGCGAGCGAGTCTTTGAGCCTAATATAAATCTGAGGATATATCCGGTGCAATCAAGCTTACGGTGCAATCACCGTGCAATCTTATTAAGAAAAATTTTAAATTTTTTTGAAAAAAAATCATGAATGCACATCTCAGCCTATCCCATCTATATATAAAAATTAATGATCAAATTCATCCTACTCTAGCAGTTACGAAAATGACAATGTTTAGTAAGATTGCACGGTGATTGCACCGTAACCTTGATTGCACCGGATATATCCCCTATAAACCTAACTGATTCTGCTGAGTTCACACATCAACTGCTAGCCACTAGCTCACAGATCACACTGATTATTGCTCCCTCCCTCCCTCTCTCTCCATGCGCGCGGCGGTCAAAATTCGGATGGAGGAACTTGTTCGATCAAAGATCTGCACATAGGGAGAAAAAAAGAGCAGATCTGATGATGATGGAGCAAGTGCACGGGGCCTCGGCGACGTGGACATTTATGGTTAAATTCTGTCGCTGCTCTTTTGGTCACCCTGACCTGACACCCTGATCCGATCCATTGTTCTCTTGTCCATGTCAGGGCTGGGCAGGGCTCCGGACCGGATGCGCAACTAACTGATCGACGATTTTGTCCTCAGCAGCCAGCATGCAACGAGATATCCATTTGCCAGTGCGGGAATCCTAACAGCCAAAAAGGTGAAAGGAGGGGAGGGGGCATATGATTCGGAGAGACATGCTGCGGCTTTTGAAATTTATATAACGACTCTAAAGCGATCGAATTCTTTCGGGCGACCAAATTGTGCGTGAAATTAGTTATGCTCGTGAGGCTAGAACTGATTCGATCTTGTGGCCTTTCGTGGCCGAATGGAACTTTCCTGCTTCTGCACACTTGCACAGGCCACACACGGGCTAGCAAATTCAATCCATGCCTAGCTAGCCCACTTCCTATATATATACTATTATTACCTCAATTCACAAATGTATGATGCGTTTGGCTTTTTTCTAAAATTTTATTTTTATTTTATTTAAAAAAACATTCAAACATATAAAAACATGATTTTTATTCAAACTATCTTTAGTGATATAACATATTAGGACAAAATAAATGATAGCTTGTGTAATTTTTTGAATATAAGACGATTGATCGAAATTACAAACTTTATGTCTACTGGAGTAATAATGTATGCAATAAAGCTATAACCATTTAATCACCCACTTTATACGCATAAAGGTTGGAATCCTTTCGCTGAAATTTTGAAACCAGGACGGGCCAATGCGTGGGTGACTACTGCTCCACTCCCGCGAAAATAAGGGAGATGTTGCGTTTGGACAGCAGGCGGGTGCCCTTACACATAACACCACTATCACTGATTTCTATCCATTCCCGCCTTAGAAAGCAGCTATCTTCCTACATATCTTTCGAGCTAATGATCACGGAGAATAAGGCTTTGTTTGTTTGAGGCACATATATAAATTGTAGTACGGCTTTTGGATTAATAAGGCAAACACGACTAGCTTCTAGCGCCTCCTATTCAGCTATGCTTAGTATGATATGCCATCATGCCTTACAGTTAAGTTCATCATGCTCTTGTCATGGGCTCATAGGCTCACAGCGTATAGTATAATATTTGTAGAGGCAATAATGCTTGGTTCTTGCGGCTGAGCTTGAAGATATCTCAGGATCCAGCGAAAGATTCCTTTTCTGTTGTGTTTACATCTCCCGTGCGGCCTTTGCTCTATATACATAGTAGACTATTGACCCAACAGATTGGTATACTAAACTCATGCATATCTTCATGCATGTTCTGTGGATGTGCCAAAACTAACCTGTCGTTGTTACCACTGCTAGCTGCGCTACTTTAATCTGAATGTAGTTATCAAATTGATTGGAGTTAATTGTTAAGAGGAGAGAGTGTGTGATCAGACGTCGTTGCACATTTTTTTTAACCTGTACTGTACGCGCCCACCCAAAAAAAAAAAAAATTAAAAGCTGACTGATGAGAGATCTTGTGGTGTTGTGGTACTGCTCATCTAGTGCTTCAAGCTTGACTGTATTCTTCTTCTTACCTGCTAGTGAAGTGCCGAACAAATTAAGAGAAAGTCCATTTCAGAGGCACTACTACACCTCTGAATTCTGATCGTGAGTGACCTCTTAACCGCATTAGTCAAACTCTCAAACTGGTGGAGGAGGTTATTCAGATAGAGGCACTTGCTCGATGAAACTCACAGACAACTACTCCGTACGTACTAAAGCAACGCAATCGAAGTCGGCCTGGATCAGTTCTGTGCTGCACTTACTTAACAGTTAACACCGGGTGGTAGGTACAGGCAGTCCTCAAATGGGGACGCACTTGGAAATCTGCCTGATCTGCAGCACACAGAAACCGCAGCAGATTCTAACTCGGGTTCATCGAACACATTGCCCAGGATGAACTCTGCACCTGATGACTTGAGAGTCAGTCGTTCGTGCGGTCCAGCGGGATGAAGTCTTCTTGTTCCGTATAGCTAGCCTCTCGCTTGACTTGACTTCACCCTTCCCTTCTTGTTTTCCATTCGAGGCGAAGACTCGACTTGACTTACTTCGTCTTTTGTTTTTCCCTTTATCTCGAAGCTAGCGGAGACTGCTCGAGTTGACTAAGAGTACTTGACTTGCCTTTAACCTGTGTGGCGGTGGCACGCACCATCAGATCGAAGAAACAGATCGGCTAAGAGTTTGATTTGTTGCTGGGAGATACTGATGCATGGCCTTTAATTTCCCAGGCATGTTTGGGTTGATCAAGTGGATCCAGACTTCTGATATCAAAGAACTTCACCGACTCTGCTGATCGGAGCGACTCTTCAACTATGGGAACAAGATGATACCTTCGTGTTACTGCGGTAGTAATTTTGTAGTGTCGTGGGTGTTATGCTCACAAAAGATTGTACGCAGGATTGTTATTAGCCACATAAAATTCTTAAAAAAATCAATACGGAGTGCATGACATGATATTTTTTTTAATTAGTAGATAGTGAGCCCTGCGATGATGCGACTTCATGAGAAATTAGAAAAAATATAGTAGTGAAAGCGCTATTTAGATATAGAAGATTATAAATCTAAAGGTTTCCCACGTCGAAATGGCATCATAACACACATGTACGAGCGTCATCAGTATTAAGAAAAGGCCTTTTGTGCCGTCTGCAAAAAAGGGAAATCTGGCATAGTTTCACGGTGTGTCCCTTCGATGCATTCCAACTTTTTTTTTTGAGAGGGTACACGATGCATTTCAACTTATGATGGCCCAATTGGAGCCGGGATCTATGAAATTTTTTCATTTTTATATTTATTTAAATCGTTTTTTGCAAAAATAATTCGGTATTTCATAAATTTGCAAAAGTAGCCGTATACCGCCGGCCCAATTGGCGGTTTTTAAAAACCGCCGGGCCGCCCGGCGATATAATGACGTGGCGGCTCACGGCCCGTCTCCTGGCAACGTTCCGCCGGATGGCCCGGCGGTTTTTAAAAATCGCCGAATGGGTCGGCGGTATTTAAAAACCGCCGTTTGGTCCGGCGGTTTTTCATTTCCCGCCATTAGGGCTGCGCAGTGTCGGCGGGATTAAAAACCGCCGGGCCATTCGGCTATATTTAAATAAAGCCGGATGGCCCGGCTTTATTTTTTTCCAAGCATTTTTTTAAATGTTTTATATTTTTTAATTTGTTTATAGGCCGGCTGGCTTTTTCCAGTCATTTGGTTGATGCTGAAAGATAAGAATAAAAATTATTTTATATTTTTTCAATTTTTTTATAGAAGAATAATTCTAGTTTTTTCATGACATAAATTTCACAGTTTACTATTTTCTCAGTGCCATCTCAGGATATGGTTTGAGCTTTTGGTTGATACGAGAAGATGCAGTATTTATGTAAAAAAGTCAAAATAAAGTGAGAGAAAAGTAACACATGAAATTAAACCCAGCTTAAAGTTTTGCAGATAATAACCACAACATAGTACATGGTTTTTGGCATAGTTGATTCTACTACTACGGTACATCTTCAACATGCAATAACCAATGACTATGACCTAGACAACCTACCACAATTTTGCGGTTGGCATGTTGTGATAGTGCCTAAGCAGCTCTATGCATACACGCCTTAGGGAATTTAGAAGCTGGGTAAGGGATAGACCACATTCTGCTCAATGTCTAAGCATAATGTGCGGGTGGAAAATGTGAGGATCCTCCTTCCTCGTAGAACCCATGCCCCCCAGATGGTGGTGACTTAGGGGGCCAGTCACTTCTCGGGTGGTATGGGTACTTGCAGAATGGATCTGGACACAACGGGTCATCCTCTAAGCTTACAACCAAAGGTGTCTTCTTGTCCTCATCTTCTTCCAGTGACTTAACCTTGCCCTCGAGCTCATGAATCCGGTCCTTGAGGTAACTGATGTACTTCTCAATGTGTTGATGGTTTGGAGGATCAACCCACTTAGCAAAGCGACAGTTTCCCATGTCATAGTAGTCCTGCAAAAGGCAAGTAATGTTAGGAACTCTGAAAATTGAATAAAATGGACGGTAATAGTTACGCATACATAGCCATTGGGGCAGCGATAGAACCGACGGCCACCATCTATCCATGAATCGAACACTTGCACAACACAGTGCTCCCCATGGGCACACTTTGGCCACTCCTCCCTCCGGTCATCGTAAGGCCTAAGTCGTCGTGCACCCACGAAAGTGTGAATTCCCTCTAGAGGGAACTGCTCTAGTGGTGGCTCATACTCTTCAGGCCCAAAGGATCCTTCCCAGACAAAGTGGTGAGGTGGGTTTCCCCTCCTTCCACGGCCACGACCTCTCCCAGCTGGTGCTGCCATTTGTTGTTTGTGTAGTATGTGCAAGCCTGCATGTGTATTTATAGTCGTGCTCAGCTCACCTCACATGTGTATTGAAATGTTCTTGATACATCTGAAAAGTCTAGCAGGCAATGCTGCATCACTTCCATCTGAAAAGGCTACTGAGTACTATCTGAAAAGGCTATCGGGCAATGTTCCATCATTTCCATCTGAAAAGGCTACTTAGTACTACCTGAAAAGGCTATCGGGCAATGTTCCATCACTTCCATCTGAAAAGGCTATTGAGTAGTATCTGAAAAGCCTATCGGCCAATGTTGCATCACATCCATCTGAAAAGGGTGCTGCCTAAACCCTGAAAAGGCTACCGGGCAACGATGTGTGGCGGAACCGCCGATTTAATACAGGCTAAGTACACCTGCCACCACTGGCCCACAGTGCACTTAGACCGAACTAAACTCGGTAGTCCGTCGAGCTACCCAGAAGGGCACTCGATGAAACCATCTCCCAGGGATGCCGACATCACACACGTTAAGCTCTCGGAAGAGCCGCAACAATTACAACAACCCACCATTTCATACAAACATAATTCGATTGATTACAAATACTTTTGCTCAAAAGGAGTACAAGGTAGTGAAAAAGAACGTCAAAATAAACCTCGCAGCGGATTACATATCGTTACAAAGATGTAACGTGCAGCGGAAGGTAAACATCAAGTATGACCTCGAGCCCACCGTAGTCATCCTTGATCATAATCTGATATGCACCTAAGAGAAAAATATCAACAACAAACGGTGAGTTCGTGGGGAACTCGTAGGACTTACCCGTGGGCGGTTTCAGCCCGACACATTTGAGATTTTGCAAGGCTTTTTGGTGGACTGACTTCTAACCCACATAAGCTTACTAGAAGTGGGTCCTTAGCCATTGATGGTTTATTTAAAACATGTTATCATAAGATAGCAGGATTTGACAGCTACTACCCCTTAGTTATGATTATCAACAATATCATAGGGGGAAAACTTGCAGAGAAAATAAAACATGAACGCATGCCCCGTCCCAAGATTCATAGAGTCCCCATCGAACTCTTGGGAGTAGCCGTCTCAGGAGCGATGCCCCTATACGTCGGGTCATCTCTCCCTCGACCTCGAAGCATCTCCCAAATCCATCAACCTCCTCTCAGTGGATGGGCAGCACTATGAATAGTCGGACGGATCATACTTATCCAAGCATGTTGTATATAAAACATGAATATAAGCATAAAGTATTTAAGTTGTTACTACGTTGCCCGGCAGTGATATTTGGCATTCTCACACCTGGTGAGCATCAGCGATTCGAATCGATTTTTAATTCCCGGGAATAACTAAAAATGCCAGGGGCCCATATGCTTACTCACACGACGGCTTTCCCACATATGGTCCCCCGCCTCCACTTGTCCCATCCCAAGTTCGATTCACTCCCGCCTGACCTCCGGGTTGTGCCCCCATGACGAGCCTGCCGGCATCCCGGTCTCCCCGTCATGAGCACCAAGCTCCCCCGGACCACCTTCCTCTCAACCAGTGGGTAGGAACGTGTTTCTGTTCTCCGGATGGCACAAGTAAGGTTTCACCGGCCCCATATACCGGATAAGCACTCTAGCAATGTTATGCCAATCAGCAGGCGAACAGCGGACGGGCCTTAATCGACTCGGGCGGAGTCCACCAACATATTGTCATAACTCTCATCATATCAAACCATATCTCCGCCCGGTCTCAACTTATCATCAAGTCATAACCGATTTCCTTTCGATTCCAAGGTTTTATAAAAACATTTGTAGGCCCTATCATCTCGCGAGTGAACACCTTCACTCGTCTTCTACCGTCTAAGCAGGGCTAAGCATAGACTTCGTTTTATCCTTTCTACTTTGGGCATCAAGGATTTATGCATGTGGGGTTTCATAAAATCCCTAAACGTAATGCACAAACAAGAATAGGGTGGTGAGACTCCCTAGATAGGTGAAAATGCCTAAGGGGCCTACCTTTGTTGTTGACAACTTGAACAAACTAAACTACTGTTAGTTTGCCGGGTTGTGAGGCTGTGCCCCAGGCAACCCCTTGTTACAGGGACGGCCAACTCAGCGACACGTCGTCTTCGTGCTCCGGGTTCCACTTGTCGTCTGGCTTCTCGATCAACGGTAGATCCTGCGTCGGCTCCTCGATCTCGTGGTCTATATGCATGCCAGATATGTAAATGAGTGTAAGGATGCAATGCAGGATAGAGTGCAGTAGAAAAATAACCCACGGTGGATACTTCATGTCAAAGTAAACAAGCCTTCTTATTTAAGGTCTACCTCCCGAGGAAGGCATTCATACTCTCCTAGGAAATCCTGCATGCCATCTTTTAAGAAATCGTATAAACCATCACCTAAAGCTAGCTCAACTAATCATATTAACTAACTAGCTTACTCTTAGAGTGTAATTAGCAAAAGAGTTTACCTAATACAAAACAGTGGTTTAAACATGCACATATATACTTTCTGAGTCCTATGTATCATGTACAAGCTACCAAAGTTCTCCTGAAATTTTACTAGCCATTTAACCCCACTTTTTTTTTTCTTATTTTCTTTCCTAGCTAGTGGCACTTTGTCCATTTCAAAACACCACTCAAACTTGACATGCACAATCTCATATTTTACCAGTGGCTCTTATTAGTTATCTAGTGCATAGGAAAAATACCAGATGACTCATTCTAGCAGGTTTTGCATGGTGTTCACTTTTTAATTAATAGAAAGGTACATTATGCAAATATAATGGCAAAGCCCCACCTAACAGCAAGCACTATGGCCATAAAGTTTGTCATAGTGTTCTCATGTGCTACAAAGCATACTGACCAAGTTTTACCATTTTAGAAGTTCATCTAGATCACTTTTTTCTATTTATTTTCCTTTTACATACATGCACAAAACCGAGGGTAAAATGGTCATTTCACTCATCTTCATCATACCTAACCTGTAGATCTACTCAAGAGGAGTTCATAGGTACTGAGTTTGCCCATTTTGGATTTTTCTTTGAATTGATATGATTTTTCAAAGTTTCAGCTCAAAATAAATATAGATCTAGGACCTATACGCAATTATCTATAACTTCCAGGGGCTAGCTCGTGAGATCCGCAAGACACAGTACACAGCGCTCGGGTTGGATCTGTAAAAACGCAAAACATCAAGGGCTAAACCGCAAAGCGGCGTCTTCCTCCTCGGTCTTCTTCCTCCTCGCGACCGAGGAGGAAGACGGCGGCGCGCACGGCCGAACCCGGCCTGCGGGGCGCGGCGGCTCGCCGGAGGCGGCCGGAGAGAGGGAGGGGAGCGCGGGAAAGCTTACCCCGTTACCTACGGCGGCGGAGGGGGCGCGGAGAGGGCCGGCGGCGGTGAGGTGCCCGGCGGCGACCGGCGCGACGTGGACCGGGCGATGGGGAGGCGGAGCGGCACCTAGACCTTGCCCCTCGGGTCCGCGAGGTCGTGGCGGAGGTGGCGGTGGTGTCCTAGCGGCGTGAGGAGCTCGGGAGGCGGGGCGCGGCGGTGGTGAACCGGCGGCGCGGCGCGGCGAGCTTGGTGGCGCGGCGGACTCGTTCTGGCGAAAGGAGGGCGGAGCGGGGGCGAGAGCTTTTCCCTCGGGTGCGCGACGAGGTGGCGAGTGCAATGGGGGGGTCCTAGGGGCGCGAGAGGTAGCGGAGGCGGCTAGGGAGCTCGAGCTCCGAGCTCGCTCCAATGGCGGACGGCGCACGGCGCTCTGTGCGGGCGGAGGCGGAGAGAGGGCCGGGAGTGGGGCGAGAGTGAGCGAGAGGGCGAGCGGAGTCGCGTCCGCGCCCGGGTGAAGGCGCTCGGGTGGGGCCGACGATCCGCGGCGCGGAGGAGCCGCCGGTGCTTGCCGGCCGCGTGGTGGCCGCCGGCCCGGACACGGTGGCGTGTCGGGTCGGTGGGCCCCACCTGTCGGCGACAGTAGGAAAAGGAAAATAGAAGAAAAATAAAAATGTGTTTTCTCCCCTGCTGAAAACCGCCATTTTGACCAATTTAAAGGCCGAATTTGGAAAAACTCCAATTGAATGAAATGTTCTAATCTTTGAACTCTACAACTTTGTCAATAGGCATGATTTCAAATTCGGCATGGAAATATGAAGTTTGTTTGAATTTATGCAGCAGCCATAGGTAGGGACAGGGTAGGTCATCTGCTTGGGAGGGGAAAATACCCTAGTTACAGGCCTCAACTCCACTTGCTCCTTTTGACAAATTTGTTGGTTACTTTCTAAACTATATTTCATTTCATTAGGGCAGGTCATGAAAATGGCTCTATGGGTAAGAAAATCTCAAATTACCAAACTGGACAGAGTAGGGGTGTGTTTCTGGGCTGACAAAATTTGGTTGAAAAGACCAATTTGAATTCATATTATGACCTGACTCATATTGACAAAGTTGTTTCCTAGATCATTACCTACAACTTTGTTAATATGATCCTCCTCTAAATCACAACATATTTTGAAATACAACCCTAATCTTGTTTAGGATTTTGGTAAAACAGCAGATTTACTCTAGGTAAAGCTTTTCTTGTTTTCAACTTTTGAAGTATCAAATGAAGGCCAATCACTTCCACAATAAGTGCATTTGAATGGTAAAAAGTTCAATTTCATTTCATAGAAAGGGAGAATGTAAAGTTGTATAGTGAATTCAAAAGTAATTTCAGAATCAACTTTGGGGATGAGCTAAAATTTCAAATTTGAGAAATATTACTCTCTTAAGCATGATTTAGTCTTAATTCATCATTAGCTTATGTATAATTGTGTGTACGGCTTCTGAGATGCCAGGGGCATCACAACCCACCCCCCTTAAAGAAATCTCGTCCCGAGATTTTGAAAGAGGCAGGGTTCTATGTCGTAGGGTGAAAAGATACTACCCGCATCTTGGGGCTCGGGACTCTTTTAATAGTTGCAAACGCACTTTAACTCTTCCTTTGTCCTTTGTTGGCTTTGTTAACGACCGGGTGAGTGGTTAGTACCTTCCTAACACAAGGTAGTTACAAAGCATCATTTGGTTGACTAGGATGGTTCCCTTAAGGTACTCGATAATTCACGTCTCATATGAGAGGGAAATGAACAACCACGAAGAGAACGTGGTGGCAGCGAGCGAATGACATGATTGGTTCAAGCACGACGAGAGGGTTACTTCCTGGCTTTGACACCAAGTTTAGGAGCGTAATAAACATCTGATTTATTTGAACAATGAGAAGCAAAGCATACGCAGTAGGGAGTTTGAATGAAGCAAAAATCTTGCGAGTTATAGAAAACAACAATGGATGTGTTGTTAGGAGGCACATTCATTTCATTTGATAGGGACTGCGTACACATATAAGATATCAAATCCAAATATTTTCAAAGAGTAAGGTGTGGCGATGCATAGCACACACTACTCATTGCCTTAAGAAAGATAACACGGGAAGAAAGTAGGACATATTCGCCTAGACAAAGTGATGGTTGGTATGATTTCATAGAATCGATCAAGACTGACCAAGAGAAGTATAGGCATAGGATGTGCGCTTACTAACGAAACAATAGTCAGTATTAGTACGCTTGACTGAAGATGAATTTCAAAGAAGAGCGAAGCAACTTCTTGAAAAGGACGATATGACAAAGCACTAGCCGAGAACAAAAGCTTAGCGCGGTGGATGATGCTGAAGTTCATCTTCCGAAGATAAGGTTTAATATATACCAGAAAGGAACGTAATAGAAAGCAGTGGAAACAGAGTTTGACTGTCTCCACAATTTAGAGGGAGGCCAGTTGGAAGAAGAAATGAGATGCTGTAGTAAGACAGTGGGAATGGAATCAAGCATTTCCACATATACAAGACGTTAACGAGAATCGGGGTAAGCGCTGAGAAGTCCGAGGTTTGGACCAATGGGTGTAAATGTATCGTGGAGAATAGAATTGCTCATCCCCGTGAAGCACGACCAGCAAAGATAAACAAAGTCAACGAAAAGATGTGGACGAGTGGAACCCTAGATTTGACTCGTCTCACGGATCGAGAAGAACATGGTTCAACAAGGCAAGGGGAAAGTGTGAACAATAGGGGGGTTAGGGTGGATCTTTCCCTACAGACCACGAAGGGCAAGGTGAAACAAAGCAATGAAATGATACAAGGTGGCAGTGGAATTAGAGTAAATTATCTCCACGAATGAGATGTATAGAGGCCCACAAGGGGTTTGGAGTTGGATAGGAATGTTCCACAAATGCAGCGGTGTCATGCCTTTGCATGTCTTGATACCTGCGCGCCCCTAGTGGAACCGTGTGACGGCCGTGCACACAGGACCCTAGGTTCCGTCGCGGCACCATAGACTACTCGGGTAGACACCCCATCAAGTGCGGTATTTCTTTCCAACTTCAGGGGATATGCAAATAACACAGGATTATAGAAAGACATAAACAGGGAGTTTTACACGCCATAGCATAATGTTTTCGGAGGTATAACTCATCAGACTTATTTCAATCAGGAACGAGGTAACCACAACAAAAGTGTCATGGATTACAGGGACTGAAGTGCCTGAATGACAAAAGCGTGGAACGTGAGAACTACAAGAGTTTAGAATGCTCCATTGAAAATAGAGTTACATTAGTCATGAGGGTGGGACATATGCCGACTGCAAGGAGCTGGGTACATGGGAAACTCAAGGGTTATGAGAGTCAACCTCCTCTTATTACAACAGTTTGCGATGACTGCTAGCACACCAAATAGTATCTAGCTAGTACTGCCTAAACGTAAGATTGATACGCCCAGGACGAATGCCCGTTTCTTCTTTCAACCAACTTGGTGCAGTGTTGGTCTTCACGTGGGAAACGCCATGAAATAACAGTCTTGACTCTCCACCGAGTATGAGAACGTCACCAGATTCGAGGTTGATCTTGGTCGCTTGGTCCTTGTCTCTCGTGTCGCCGAACATGAACTCGGCGGTGTCTCCTATGGAGATGGATATGAAAGGTAAACCTTTGGTAAGGCTACTCTCTGACTCGTCCTTGTCTTGGTGAAGTCCGAGCTTCCCGGAGTTGGTGTAGTAGTTGACGATGCATATGTCCGGGTTAATTTGAGGAAATCCACTTGCAGTAGAATTTGCAGTTTGAGCAATCATCTTGAAAGCTTCTGGTATTGCAGGGGCTCGTGCTCCATCGATTGGACGGGTTGGTCCATATGAGCGTGTAGTTGGATCCCAGTTCTTTCCAAGAGACATCATCCATAAGCTCATTTTGGCACCATTCTTGTAGCTTGGTCTATAGAATCCGCCTGGGCCCATACCCAGTTGTCGACATACACGGACTATCTGGATTTGATCTTCAGGCTTGACAAATCCCTTCAATAGAACCATCCCGGGTCGCAGATGTTGAACTGAAGCTGCACTCGTGGAGGACTTTCCCGCTTTTCTCTTCTTATGACTTTGAGGTATTGTGGCTTTAGTTTTCTCTGACTCATGGTAATCCGGGCATAAGTTGAAGGGCTGCGTCAATGGTTGCGACATCTGTAGCAAGAAAATTTTAGGCTCCGGTCGATTCGGGAGTTTTGAAGGCCTAATGTGGTCATAGGGCATTTCGTACTTATGTGCTGAAGAAAATACGTCTGAGAAGTGAACTCATCACTACACTATGTGCGACTTCTATACCAAATGTTTGTAGTAAGAGAATGTGTGACGTGTCTTAAACCTGAAATTTTCACAAAGGGTTGATTTTTGGGCTGAAAGATGCTTAATGTATTTGGTTTACGTTTGCTAAACCATTCATACCTAGAGCGAGGGATACATAGAAAAGTTATCCCAAGTTATGTGTTATACCAGTTTCATATGCAAGGTTTTTGTTAATTTCACTTGCTTTTCTACTATAATTCAAAATAGTAGCAACATATGTACATTTACAATATGAATCTAGTTTCTTTTTAACCAAACACACAGCAAGACATATGAGATGAGATGGAATGATGTATGCCCGTCCTATCCGGTCTCACATCACACTTTCTAAGTATACAACTAGCGATATTCGGTGACATATATGCACGTCTCTCCTTAATGCAACTAGTCGAGTCCTAGTCGTTCTTAGTTTCGCACGTGGTTAGTGTACCTGCAGAAGAATGCATGCTCATACATTACCACATAGTGTGGCATCCACGCGTGACCGCTGCGTGGACAACGTTGGTGGGCCGCTGCACCTTTTCCTCAAAGCCTGACTTTCCACCAGTACTGGGGATTGTCGAGAAAAAGGTGGATCCCAAAAACCGAATGTAAGTGTGGTGGGTATGAAAGCCTCAACCATGCCCACCACCCTTAAAAGAGCTTTTACTTATAGAGCATGAATGCAGAGATTACAACTGTCCGCAAAACCCAATAGCTTCCACCAGTACTTGGGATAGTTATGGCCGAATAGTTGCTTCTCAAAGCGCCCAAAATGCATATGAATTCTATCTAGGTCAGAATGTTAGTGATGTCACCTGATATCTCCTAACATCCTTATAATGGGCATATACGCGATATCTCTCATTTTCGCAAATACTCTGAAAAGATTTGGAAAATAGGCTTTTGAAATCAAAACGAAGTTGTTATAATTGTTGCTCGTGCATGATCGGCTCTGATACCAGCTGTGGCGGAACCGCCGATTTAATACGGGCTAAGTACACCTGCCACCACTGGCCCACAGTGCACTTAGACCGAACTAAACTCGGTAGTCCGTCGAGCTACCCAGAAGGGCACTCGATGAAACCATCTCCTAGGGATGCCGACATCACACACGTTAAGCTCTCGGAAGAGCCGCAACAATTACAACAACCCACCATTTCATACAAACATAATTCGATTGATTACAAATACTTTTGCTCAAAAGGAGTACAAGGTAGTGAAAAAGAACGTCAAAATAAACCTCGCAGCGGATTACATATCGTTACAAAGATGTAACGTGCAGCGGAAGGTAAACATCAAGTATGACCTCGAGCCCACCGTAGTCATCCTTGATCATAATCTGATATGCACCTAAGAGAAAAATATCAACAACAAACGGTGAGTTCGTGGGGAACTCGTAGGACTTACCCGTGGGCGGTTTCAGCCCGACACATTTGAGATTTTGCAAGGCTTTTTGGTGGACTGACTTCTAACCCGCATAAGCTTACTAGAAGTGGGTCCTTAGCCATTGATGGTTTATTTAAAACATGTTATCATAAGATAGCAGGATTTGACAGCTACTACCCCTTAGTTATGATTATCAACAATATCATAGGGGAAAAACTTGCAGAGAAAATAAAACATGAACGCATGCCCCGTCCCAAGATTCATAGAGTCCCCATCGAACTCTTGGGAGTAGCCGTCTCAGGAGCGATGCCCCTATACGTCGGGTCATCTCTCCCTCGACCTCGAAGCATCTCCCAAATCCATCAACCTCCTCTCAGTGGATGGGCAGCACTATGAATAGTCGGACGGATCATACTTATCCAAGCATGTTGTATATAAAACATGAATATAAGCATAAAGTATTTAAGTTGTTACTACGTTGCCCGGCAGTGATATTTGGCATTCTCACACCTGGTGAGCATCAGCGATTCGAATCGATTTTTAATTCCCGGGAATAACTAAAAATGCCAGGGGCCCATATGCTTACTCACACGACGGCTTTCCCACATATGGTCCCCCGCCTCCACTTGTCCCATCCCAAGTTCGATTCACTCCCGCCTGACCTCCGGGTTGTGCCCCCATGACGAGCCTGCCGGCATCCCGGTCTCCCCGTCATGAGCACCAAGCTCCCCCGGACCACCTTCCTCTCAACCAGTGGGTAGGAACGTGTTTCTGTTCTCCGGATGGCACAAGTAAGGTTTCACCGGCCCCATATACCGGATAAGCACTCTAGCAATGTTATGCCAATCAGCAGGCGAACAGCGGACGGGCCTTAATCGACTCGGGCGGAGTCCACCAACATATTGTCATAACTCTCATCATATCAAACCATTATCTCCGCCCGGTCTCAACTTATCATCAAGTCATAACCGATTTCCTTTCGATTCCAAGGTTTTGTAAAAACATTTGTAGGCCCTATCATCTCGCGAGTGAACACCTTCACTCGTCTTCTACCGTCTAAGCAGGGCTAAGCATAGACTTCGTTTTATCCTTTCTACTTTGGGCATCAAGGATTTATGCATGTGGGGTTTCATAAAATCCCTAAACGTAATGCACAAACAAGAATAGGGTGGTGAGACTCCCTAGATAGGTGAAAATGCCTAAGGGGCCTACCTTTGTTGTTGACAACTTGAACAAACTAAACTACTGTTAGTTTGCCGGGTTGTGAGGCTGTGCCCCAGGCAACCCCTTGTTACAGGGACGGCCAACTCAGCGACACGTCGTCTTCGTGCTCCGGGTTCCACTTGTCGTCTGGCTTCTCGATCAACGGTAGATCCTGCGTCGGCTCCTCGATCTCGTGGTCTATATGCATGCCAGATATGTAAATGAGTGTAAGGATGCAATGCAGGATAGAGTGCAGTAGAAAAATAACCCACGGTGGATACTTCATGTCAAAGTAAACAAGCCTTCTTATTTAAGGTCTACCTCCCGAGGAAGGCATTCATACTCTCCTAGGAAATCCTGCATGCCATCTTTTAAGAAATCGTATAAACCATCACCTAAAGCTAGCTCAACTAATCATATTAACTAACTAGCTTACTCTTAGAGTGTAATTAGCAAAAGAGTTTACCTAATACAAAACAGTGGTTTAAACATGCACATATATACTTTCTGAGTCCTATGTATCATGTACAAGCTACCAAAGTTCTCCTGAAATTTTACTAGCCATTTAACCCCACTTTTTTTTTTCTTATTTTCTTTCCTAGCTAGTGGCACTTTGTCCATTTCAAAACACCACTCAAACTTGACATGCACAATCTCATATTTTACCAGTGGCTCTTATTAGTTATCTAGTGCATAGGAAAAATACCAGATGACTCATTCTAGCAGGTTTTGCATGGTGTTCACTTTTTAATTAATAGAAAGGTACATTATGCAAATATAATGGCAAAGCCCCACCTAACAGCAAGCACTATGGCCATAAAGTTTGTCATAGTGTTCTCATGTGCTACAAAGCATACTGACCAAGTTTTACCATTTTAGAAGTTCATCTAGATCACTTTTTTCTATTTATTTTCCTTTTACATACATGCACAAAACCGAGGGTAAAATGGTCATTTCACTCATCTTCATCATACCTAACCTGTAGATCTACTCAAGAGGAGTTCATAGGTACTGAGTTTGCCCATTTTGGATTTTTCTTTGAATTGATATGATTTTTCAAAGTTTCAGCTCAAAATAAATATAGATCTAGGACCTATACGCAATTATCTATAACTTCCAGGGGCTAGCTCGTGAGATCCGCAAGACACAGTACACAGCGCTCGGGTTGGATCTGTAAAAACGCAAAACATCAAGGGCTAAACCGCAAAGCGGCGTCTTCCTCCTCGGTCTTCTTCCTCCTCGCGACCGAGGAGGAAGACGGCGGCGCGCACGGCCGAACCCGGCCTGCGGGGCGCGGCGGCTCGCCGGAGGCGGCCGGAGAGAGGGAGGGGAGCGCGGGAAAGCTTACCCCGTTACCTACGGCGGCGGAGGGGGCGCGGAGAGGGCCGGCGGCGGTGAGGTGCCCGGCGGCGACCGGCGCGACGTGGACCGGGCGATGGGGAGGCGGAGCGGCACCTAGACCTTGCCCCTCGGGTCCGCGAGGTCGTGGCGGAGGTGGCGGTGGTGTCCTAGCGGCGTGAGGAGCTCGGGAGGCGGGGCGCGGCGGTGGTGAACCGGCGGCGCGGCGCGGCGAGCTTGGTGGCGCGGCGGACTCGTTCTGGCGAAAGGAGGGCGGAGCGGGGGCGAGAGCTTTTCCCTCGGGTGCGCGACGAGGTGGCGAGTGCAATGGGGGGGTCCTAGGGGCGCGAGAGGTAGCGGAGGCGGCTAGGGAGCTCGAGCTCCGAGCTCGCTCCAATGGCGGACGGCGCACGGCGCTCTGTGCGGGCGGAGGCGGAGAGAGGGCCGGGAGTGGGGCGAGAGTGAGCGAGAGGGCGAGCGGAGTCGCGTCCGCGCCCGGGTGAAGGCGCTCGGGTGGGGCCGACGATCCGCGGCGCGGAGGAGCCGCCGGTGCTTGCCGGCCGCGTGGTGGCCGCCGGCCCGGACACGGTGGCGTGTCGGGTCGGTGGGCCCCACCTGTCGGCGACAGTAGGAAAAGGAAAATAGAAGAAAAATAAAAATGTGTTTTCTCCCCTGCTGAAAACCGCCATTTTGACCAATTTAAAGGCCGAATTTGGAAAAACTCCAATTGAATGAAATGTTCTACTCTTTGAACTCTACAACTTTGTCAATAGGCATGATTTCAAATTCGGCATGGAAATATGAAGTTTGTTTGAATTTATGCAGCAGCCATAGGTAGGGACAGGGTAGGTCATCTGCTTGGGAGGGGAAAATACCCTAGTTACAGGCCTCAACTCCACTTGCTCCTTTTGACAAATTTGTTGGTTACTTTCTAAACTATATTTCATTTCATTAGGGCAGGTCATGAAAATGGCTCTATGGGTAAGAAAATCTCAAATTACCAAACTGGACAGAGTAGGGGTGTGTTTCTGGGCTGACAAAATTTGGTTGAAAAGACCAATTTGAATTCATATTATGACCTGACTCATATTGACAAAGTTGTTTCCTAGATCATTACCTACAACTTTGTTAATATGATCCTCCTCTAAATCACAACATATTTTGAAATACAACCCTAATCTTGTTTAGGATTTTGGTAAAACAGCAGATTTACTCTAGGTAAAGCTTTTCTTGTTTTCAACTTTTGAAGTATCAAATGAAGGCCAATCACTTCCACAATAAGTGCATTTGAATGGTAAAAAGTTCAATTTCATTTCATAGAAAGGGAGAATGTAAAGTTGTATAGTGAATTCAAAAGTAATTTCAGAATCAACTTTGGGGATGAGCTAAAATTTCAAATTTGAGAAATATTACTCTCTTAAGCATGATTTAGTCTTAATTCATCATTAGCTTATGTATAATTGTGTGTACGGCTTCTGAGATGCCAGGGGCATCACAACCCACCCCCTTAAATAAATCTCGTCCCGAGATTTTGAAAGAGGCAGGGTTCTATGTCGTAGGGTGAAAAGATACTACCCGCATCTTGGGGCTCGGGACTCTTTTAATAGTTGCAAACGCACTTTAACTCTTCCTTTGTCCTTTGTTGGCTTTGTTAACGACCGGGTGAGTGGTTAGTACCTTCCTAACACAAGGTAGTTACAAAGCATCATTTGGTTGACTAGGATGGTTCCCTTAAGGTACTCGATAATTCACGTCTCATATGAGAGGGAAATGAACAACCACGAAGAGAACGTGGTGGCAGCGAGCGAATGACATGATTGGTTCAAGCACGACGAGAGGGTTACTTCCTGGCTTTGACACCAAGTTTAGGAGCGTAATAAACATCTGATTTATTTGAACAATGAGAAGCAAAGCATACGCAGTAGGGAGTTTGAATGAAGCAAAAATCTTGCGAGTTATAGAAAACAACAATGGATGTGTTGTTAGGAGGCACATTCATTTCATTTGATAGGGACTGCGTACACATATAAGATATCAAATCCAAATATTTTCAAAGAGTAAGGTGTGGCGATGCATAGCACACACTACTCATTGCCTTAAGAAAGATAACACGGGAAGAAAGTAGGACATATTCGCCTAGACAAAGTGATGGTTGGTATGATTTCATAGAATCGATCAAGACTGACCAAGAGAAGTATAGGCATAGGATGTGCGCTTACTAACGAAACAATAGTCAGTATTAGTACGCTTGACTGAAGATGAATTTCAAAGAAGAGCGAAGCAACTTCTTGAAAAGGACGATATGACAAAGCACTAGCCGAGAACAAAAGCTTAGCGCGGTGGATGATGCTGAAGTTCATCTTCCGAAGATAAGGTTTAATATATACCAGAAAGGAACGTAATAGAAAGCAGTGGAAACAGAGTTTGACTGTCTCCACAATTTAGAGGGAGGCCAGTTGGAAGAAGAAATGAGATGCTGTAGTAAGACAGTGGGAATGGAATCAAGCATTTCCACATATACAAGACGTTAACGAGAATCGGGGTAAGCGCTGAGAAGTCCGAGGTTTGGACCAATGGGTGTAAATGTATCGTGGAGAATAGAATTGCTCATCCCCGTGAAGCACGACCAGCAAAGATAAACAAAGTCAACGAAAAGATGTGGACGAGTGGAACCCTAGATTTGACTCGTCTCACGGATCGAGAAGAACATGGTTCAACAAGGCAAGGGGAAAGTGTGAACAATAGGGGGGTTAGGGTGGATCTTTCCCTACAGACCACGAAGGGCAAGGTGAAACAAAGCAATGAAATGATACAAGGTGGCAGTGGAATTAGAGTAAATTATCTCCACGAATGAGATGTATAGAGGCCCACAAGGGGTTTGGAGTTGGATAGGAATGTTCCACAAATGCAGCGGTGTCATGCCTTTGCATGTCTTGATACCTGCGCGCCCCTAGTGGAACCGTGTGACGGCCGTGCACACAGGACCCTAGGTTCCGTCGCGGCACCATAGACTACTCGGGTAGACACCCCATCAAGTGCGGTATTTCTTTCCAACTTCAGGGGATATGCAAATAACACAGGATTATAGAAAGACATAAACAGGGAGTTTTACACGCCATAGCATAATGTTTTCGGAGGTATAACTCATCAGACTTATTTCAATCAGGAACGAGGTAACCACAACAAAAGTGTCATGGATTACAGGGACTGAAGTGCCTGAATGACAAAAGCGTGGAACGTGAGAACTACAAGAGTTTAGAATGCTCCATTGAAAATAGAGTTACATTAGTCATGAGGGTGGGACATATGCCGACTGCAAGGAGCTGGGTACATGGGAAACTCAAGGGTTATGAGAGTCAACCTCCTCTTATTACAACAGTTTGCGATGACTGCTAGCACACCAAATAGTATCTAGCTAGTACTGCCTAAACGTAAGATTGATACGCCCAGGACGAATGCCCGTTTCTTCTTTCAACCAACTTGGTGCAGTGTTGGTCTTCACGTGGGAAACGCCATGAAATAACAGTCTTGACTCTCCACCGAGTATGAGAACGTCACCAGATTCGAGGTTGATCTTGGTCGCTTGGTCCTTGTCTCTCGTGTCGCCGAACATGAACTCGGCGGTGTCTCCTATGGAGATGGATATGAAAGGTAAACCTTTGGTAAGGCTACTCTCTGACTCGTCCTTGTCTTGGTGAAGTCCGAGCTTCCCGGAGTTGGTGTAGTAGTTGACGATGCATATGTCCGGGTTAATTTGAGGAAATCCACTTGCAGTAGAATTTGCAGTTTGAGCAATCATCTTGAAAGCTTCTGGTATTGCAGGGGCTCGTGCTCCATCGATTGGACGGGTTGGTCCATATGAGCGTGTAGTTGGATCCCAGTTCTTTCCAAGAGACATCATCCATAAGCTCATTTTGGCACCATTCTTGTAGCTTGGTCTATAGAATCCGCCTGGGCCCATACCCAGTTGTCGACATACACGGACTATCTGGATTTGATCTTCAGGCTTGACAAATCCCTTCAATAGAACCATCCCGGGTCGCAGATGTTGAACTGAAGCTGCACTCGTGGAGGACTTTCCCGCTTTTCTCTTCTTATGACTTTGAGGTATTGTGGCTTTAGTTTTCTCTGACTCATGGTAATCCGGGCATAAGTTGAAGGGCTGCGTCAATGGTTGCGACATCTGTAGCAAGAAAATTTTAGGCTCCGGTCGATTCGGGAGTTTTGAAGGCCTAATGTGGTCATAGGGCATTTCGTACTTATGTGCTGAAGAAAATACGTCTGAGAAGTGAACTCATCACTACACTATGTGCGACTTCTATACCAAATGTTTGTAGTAAGAGAATGTGTGACGTGTCTTAAACCTGAAATTTTCACAAAGGGTTGATTTTTGGGCTGAAAGATGCTTAATGTATTTGGTTTACGTTTGCTAAACCATTCATACCTAGAGCGAGGGATACATAGAAAAGTTATCCCAAGTTATGTGTTATACCAGTTTCATATGCAAGGTTTTTGTTAATTTCACTTGCTTTTCTACTATAATTCAAAATAGTAGCAACATATGTACATTTACAATATGAATCTAGTTTCTTTTTAACCAAACACACAGCAAGACATATGAGATGAGATGGAATGATGTACGCCCGTCCTATCCGGTCTCACATCACACTTTCTAAGTATACAACTAGCGATATTCGGTGACATATATGCACGTCTCTCCTTAATGCAACTAGTCGAGTCCTAGTCGTTCTTAGTTTCGCACGTGGTTAGTGTACCTGCAGAAGAATGCATGCTCATACATTACCACATAGTGTGGCATCCACGCGTGACCGCTGCGTGGACAACGTTGGTGGGCCGCTGCACCTTTTCCTCAAAGCCTGACTTTCCACCAGTACTGGGGATTGTCGAGAAAAAGGTGGATCCCAAAAACCGAATGTAAGTGTGGTGGGTATGAAAGCCTCAACCATGCCCACCACCCTTAAAAGAGCTTTTACTTATAGAGCATGAATGCAGAGATTACAACTGTCCGCAAAACCCAATAGCTTCCACCAGTACTTGGGATAGTTATGGCCGAATAGTTGCTTCTCAAAGCGCCCAAAATGCATATGAATTCTATCTAGGTCAGAATGTTAGTGATGTCACCTGATATCTCCTAACATCCTTATAATGGGCATATACGCGATATCTCTCATTTTCGCAAATACTCTGAAAAGATTTGGAAAATAGGCTTTTGAAATCAAAACGAAGTTGTTATAATTGTTGCTCGTGCATGATCGGCTCTGATACCAGCTGTGGCGGAACCGCCGATTTAATACGGGCTAAGTACACCTGCCACCACTGGCCCACAGTGCACTTAGACCGAACTAAACTCGGTAGTCCGTCGAGCTACCCAGAAGGGCACTCGATGAAACCATCTCCCAGGGATGCCGACATCACACACGTTAAGCTCTCGGAAGAGCCGCAACAATTACAACAACCCACCATTTCATACAAACATAATTCGATTGATTACAAATACTTTTGCTCAAAAGGAGTACAAGGTAGTGAAAAAGAACGTCAAAATAAACCTCGCAGCGGATTACATATCGTTACAAAGATGTAACGTGCAGCGGAAGGTAAACATCAAGTATGACCTCGAGCCCACCGTAGTCATCCTTGATCATAATCTGATATGCACCTAAGAGAAAAATATCAACAACAAACGGTGAGTTCGTGGGGAACTCGTAGGACTTACCCGTGGGCGGTTTCAGCCCGACACATTTGAGATTTTGCAAGGCTTTTTGGTGGACTGACTTCTAACCCGCATAAGCTTACTAGAAGTGGGTCCTTAGCCATTGATGGTTTATTTAAAACATGTTATCATAAGATAGCAGGATTTGACAGCTACTACCCCTTAGTTATGATTATCAACAATATCATAGGGGGAAAACTTGCAGAGAAAATAAAACATGAACGCATGCCCCGTCCCAAGATTCATAGAGTCCCCATCGAACTCTTGGGAGTAGCCGTCTCAGGAGCGATGCCCCTATACGTCGGGTCATCTCTCCCTCGACCTCGAAGCATCTCCCAAATCCATCAACCTCCTCTCAGTGGATGGGCAGCACTATGAATAGTCGGACGGATCATACTTATCCAAGCATGTTGTATATAAAACATGAATATAAGCATAAAGTATTTAAGTTGTTACTACGTTGCCCGGCAGTGATATTTGGCATTCTCACACCTGGTGAGCATCAGCGATTCGAATCGATTTTTAATTCCCGGGAATAACTAAAAATGCCAGGGGCCCATATGCTTACTCACACGACGGCTTTCCCACATATGGTCCCCCGCCTCCACTTGTCCCATCCCAAGTTCGATTCACTCCCGCCTGACCTCCGGGTTGTGCCCCCATGACGAGCCTGCCGGCATCCCGGTCTCCCCGTCATGAGCACCAAGCTCCCCCGGACCACCTTCCTCTCAACCAGTGGGTAGGAACGTGTTTCTGTTCTCCGGATGGCACAAGTAAGGTTTCACCGGCCCCATATACCGGATAAGCACTCTAGCAATGTTATGCCAATCAGCAGGCGAACAGCGGACGGGCCTTAATCGACTCGGGCGGAGTCCACCAACATATTGTCATAACTCTCATCATATCAAACCATATCTCCGCCCGGTCTCAACTTATCATCAAGTCATAACCGATTTCCTTTCGATTCCAAGGTTTTGTAAAAATATTTGTAGGCCCTATCATCTCGCGAGTGAACACCTTCACTCGTCTTCTACCGTCTAAGCAGGGCTAAGCATAGACTTCGTTTTATCCTTTCTACTTTGGGCATCAAGGATTTATGCATGTGGGGTTTCATAAAATCCCTAAACGTAATGCACAAACAAGAATAGGGTGGTGAGACTCCCTAGATAGGTGAAAATGCCTAAGGGGCCTACCTTTGTTGTTGACAACTTGAACAAACTAAACTACTGTTAGTTTGCCGGGTTGTGAGGCTGTGCCCCAGGCAACCCCTTGTTACAGGGACGGCCAACTCAGCGACACGTCGTCTTCGTGCTCCGGGTTCCACTTGTCGTCTGGCTTCTCGATCAACGGTAGATCCTGCGTCGGCTCCTCGATCTCGTGGTCTATATGCATGCCAGATATGTAAATGAGTGTAAGGATGCAATGCAGGATAGAGTGCAGTAGAAAAATAACCCACGGTGGATACTTCATGTCAAAGTAAACAAGCCTTCTTATTTAAGGTCTACCTCCCGAGGAAGGCATTCATACTCTCCTAGGAAATCCTGCATGCCATCTTTTAAGAAATCGTATAAACCATCACCTAAAGCTAGCTCAACTAATCATATTAACTAACTAGCTTACTCTTAGAGTGTAATTAGCAAAAGAGTTTACCTAATACAAAACAGTGGTTTAAACATGCACATATATACTTTCTGAGTCCTATGTATCATGTACAAGCTACCAAAGTTCTCCTGAAATTTTACTAGCCATTTAACCCCACTTTTTTTTTTCTTATTTTCTTTCCTAGCTAGTGGCACTTTGTCCATTTCAAAACACCACTCAAACTTGACATGCACAATCTCATATTTTACCAGTGGCTCTTATTAGTTATCTAGTGCATAGGAAAAATACCAGATGACTCATTCTAGCAGGTTTTGCATGGTGTTCACTTTTTAATTAATAGAAAGGTACATTATGCAAATATAATGGCAAAGCCCCACCTAACAGCAAGCACTATGGCCATAAAGTTTGTCATAGTGTTCTCATGTGCTACAAAGCATACTGACCAAGTTTTACCATTTTAGAAGTTCATCTAGATCACTTTTTTCTATTTATTTTCCTTTTACATACATGCACAAAACCGAGGGTAAAATGGTCATTTCACTCATCTTCATCATACCTAACCTATAGATCTACTCAAGAGGAGTTCATAGGTACTGAGTTTGCCCATTTTGGATTTTTCTTTGAATTGATATGATTTTTCAAAGTTTCAGCTCAAAATAAATATAGATCTAGGACCTATACGCAATTATCTATAACTTCCAGGGGCTAGCTCGTGAGATCCGCAAGACACAGTACACAGCGCTCGGGTTGGATCTGTAAAAACGCAAAACATCAAGGGCTAAACCGCAAAGCGGCGTCTTCCTCCTCGGTCTTCTTCCTCCTCGCGACCGAGGAGGAAGACGGCGGCGCGCACGGCCGAACCCGGCCTGCGGGGCGCGGCGGCTCGCCGGAGGCGGCCGGAGAGAGGGAGGGGAGCGCGGGAAAGCTTACCCCGTTACCTACGGCGGCGGAGGGGGCGCGGAGAGGGCCGGCGGCGGTGAGGTGCCCGGCGGCGACCGGCGCGACGTGGACCGGGCGATGGGGAGGCGGAGCGGCACCTAGACCTTGCCCCTCGGGTCCGCGAGGTCGTGGCGGAGGTGGCGGTGGTGTCCTAGCGGCGTGAGGAGCTCGGGAGGCGGGGCGCGGCGGTGGTGAACCGGCGGCGCGGCGCGGCGAGCTTGGTGGCGCGGCGGACTCGTTCTGGCGAAAGGAGGGCGGAGCGGGGGCGAGAGCTTTTCCCTCGGGTGCGCGACGAGGTGGCGAGTGCAATGGGGGGGTCCTAGGGGCGCGAGAGGTAGCGGAGGCGGCTAGGGAGCTCGAGCTCCGAGCTCGCTCCAATGGCGGACGGCGCACGGCGCTCTGTGCGGGCGGAGGCGGAGAGAGGGCCGGGAGTGGGGCGAGAGTGAGCGAGAGGGCGAGCGGAGTCGCGTCCGCGCCCGGGTGAAGGCGCTCGGGTGGGGCCGACGATCCGCGGCGCGGAGGAGCCGCCGGTGCTTGCCGGCCGCGTGGTGGCCGCCGGCCCGGACACGGTGGCGTGTCGGGTCGGTGGGCCCCACCTGTCGGCGACAGTAGGAAAAGGAAAATAGAAGAAAAATAAAAATGTGTTTTCTCCCCTGCTGAAAACCGCCATTTTGACCAATTTAAAGGCCGAATTTGGAAAAACTCCAATTGAATGAAATGTTCTAATCTTTGAACTCTACAACTTTGTCAATAGGCATGATTTCAAATTCGGCATGGAAATATGAAGTTTGTTTGAATTTATGCAGCAGCCATAGGTAGGGACAGGGTAGGTCATCTGCTTGGGAGGGGAAAATACCCTAGTTACAGGCCTCAACTCCACTTGCTCCTTTTGACAAATTTGTTGGTTACTTTCTAAACTATATTTCATTTCATTAGGGCAGGTCATGAAAATGGCTCTATGGGTAAGAAAATCTCAAATTACCAAACTGGACAGAGTAGGGGTGTGTTTCTGGGCTGACAAAATTTGGTTGAAAAGACCAATTTGAATTCATATTATGACCTGACTCATATTGACAAAGTTGTTTCCTAGATCATTACCTACAACTTTGTTAATATGATCCTCCTCTAAATCACAACATATTTTGAAATACAACCCTAATCTTGTTTAGGATTTTGGTAAAACAGCAGATTTACTCTAGGTAAAGCTTTTCTTGTTTTCAACTTTTGAAGTATCAAATGAAGGCCAATCACTTCCACAATAAGTGCATTTGAATGGTAAAAAGTTCAATTTCATTTCATAGAAAGGGAGAATGTAAAGTTGTATAGTGAATTCAAAAGTAATTTCAGAATCAACTTTGGGGATGAGCTAAAATTTCAAATTTGAGAAATATTACTCTCTTAAGCATGATTTAGTCTTAATTCATCATTAGCTTATGTATAATTGTGTGTACGGCTTCTGAGATGCCAGGGGCATCACACGATGCATCACATCCATCTGCTGTGGCTAATGAGTATCTGAGTTGGCTATATTTAGAATCTGAAAGGCGTCATATACTGATAGATTTAATATGAGAAACAACGGATGCACATAAATGTAAAAGTACTGGTTGTCGTAATTTATAGCCGAGGACATCGTGCTATGGACCGGGTCCATGGCAAAGCTCGTGGGAGGACATGATGATGGGGACGACCCTCAGCATCATAAAGGTGGCACAGACGAAAGGAATCCGATGCCCGACTAAAGCGAATCCAATGCAAAAGAAACCGATGCACATAAATGCAAAAGTACTGGTCCATAATGTACAGTCACATCAAACTCATGCATGTCCACACAGCCTATGACAACACACTAGCTACGACCCCTCTTGCTCCTGCGTGCCGCTCTCTGGGCAGCCCAAGTGTGGCGTGACCCGTGACTGAAGGGGTCGCGTGGCTGTCTCGTACGTCGGGGAGGGGGACTATCGTGCACCGCCTCCTGGTCCTCTGACTGCTGAGTGGCCCGAGGGGGCGCGTCGTGTAGCTGTGAGTAACCAAGCTCTTCCTGTGTAGGCGAGGCGAACAAGGACTGCGCCATCTGCTCTGCTACTCCTTGTGGACTGGGTGCCGCCTGGGCAGCTCCGTAGCTATCCTCTGGGGTTGTGCCAGCGCCATATCCTGCAGAAAAAAAACGCATGAATTCATATGACAGAGTATGAATATTATTCATGCGCACCGTTGCGAAGCCACGTACCCCAGTCAATGGGACGAGCCCGTGACGACCCCGCAGCAAAGGGGTCCTGGTAGTAGGGAGGTGGACGTGACGACGTCCCTGCGGCAAAGGCGTCCTGGTAGTACGGAGGGGGACGTGTCGACGGTCCTGCGTGGGTCCCGTACTGGGTACCTGTAACACTCACATGAATATTTTTTTAACTCCTGCTTACATGAATATTTCATGTACAAGAAATACCTGGCGGCGGGTACGTCATCGGCGTAGTCTGTGCGGGAGCAGGACGTGCTGGTGGTGGGGTCGATGCAGGTGCACGGAACATCGGCGGCTGCAGTGGGAAAGCAACGTCGTCGTCACGGCACGACAACGACCTAGTAACCCTTCTGCACAACTCAGCAATCTTGTCGTAGGCCGCCATGTGCTGTTGTGGGGCCATGGTTAGGGAAGCTCGACTGCACGCCATGGCCTCCGCCTGGATCTGTCTAACAACGTCGTGCTGTTTCATGAAGTTTGCATTAGTTTGTAAGTAAGTACAACTTGGATGTGTTTAACTCAGTAAAGAAACTTACCGCTAGAGACGTCCCCTGGTCTCGCTGTGTAGGGTAACTGTCGGTGACGTCCGGTGCCCGTCGGGGTAACTCCTGTGGCGTCGATAGGACGCGAACTCGTGTCCTAGGTAGGTACCACCGGAGGTAGTGACCCCAGGCAGCATCGTCGTGTGGCCTACCCTCCATAACGACGTCATCCAAGGCCGTGGTCCACCTGGCCACGAACTCGGCTAGACGGGGTGTCCAAAGCTGACCAACGGACTGACCCTGTCTAGTGAACCTGCAATTCGAATTTAGTTGTGTTAATCGAATTACCTTGTGAAATATTGAAAATGAACAAATCGTAAGAACATGTCGTCATCACGAACCTGTGCGCGTGTGGAGGTAGAAGGCTCGTAGGCACGACAATCTCCTGGAACAGCCCGAACTGACGGAGCACGCGGTGCACTACGTGTTCCTCGACGTAGATGTCGAACACAAGTGGGCTGCGTGTCCTCCAGTACTCTGCGTCGCGTACGCACAGCGGTGACAGGCCCTCAGGTGCGCGGCTGTCGACCGCCTCCTGAGAATAAGGCTCCCACCGAACTTCATCGTCACGGAGGACGTCGAACTGGCCTACGAAGTCAGGGTAAGACTTCCTAGTATGCACGTGAGCGTACGCGAACTGGGAAGCATTCAATTTTAATGTTAATGCAGATAACTAGACAAACACATGAATTAAGTAAAAGATGATCAAGGCACATACTCGTTGGTCGCACCACAGAGAGCCCATTGTCGGGCCGTCGACGTCGTCCATCGGGTACCCCTGGTATGGCATGTGTAGAACCGCGGGCTGACCAATCTGAAACCTCTCGTGAGCCCAGAGCTGCAGAAGTAGCGGACACCCCCCGAAGATGGGCTCCGCTCCGGAACTCTTCAAACAACCCGTGCACAAGCCACGATACGTCGCCGCTAGGACAGCGGAGCCCCAGCTGAACTGTGGGATCGCCTCCAGTGGAGCGTCGGCGACGTAACGTGCGAAAGGCAGTAGGTGCTTCGGCACAAAGCTGCCGGCGGAGCTGCAAAACATCACCCAGCCCATCAACCACAACACGTAGGCCTCCAAGTGCCTGGCAATCTCGTACTCTGTCGCACCAACTCCAATGTCGTCCGCCTGTAAAAGGTTAAAATTAGGTTAGAACTATGAGATTAGAAACTTCGAACGTAGTGGTCTCATTTGTGTCGTACTAATTGTCACCTTGAACTGAAGGATCCACCACTTTGGTGGTCCGCCTGTGTGCGTCGGTGCGAACTCCCTGTAGGGCGGTGCGGTGCCGCTACGCTGCACAGGACCGAACCGAGCCAGCAAGTCCTCTCGCCAGCCTTGCCCGACGTCCGTGGGGCCCATGGCATCGCCCCTCAACGGCAACCCAAGCAGGTACGACACGTCCTGCAACGTAGGCGCCATCTCGCCCACAGTGAGGTGGAAAGTGTGTGTCTCCGATCTCCATCTGTCCACTAGTGCTGCCAGGAGGGAGAAGTCGTAGCTGAAACGTGGTCGGTCTCCCTCGACCAACCGAGCAAGGGGGAGCAGGCCTGAAGCACGTAACCTAAATAAAAGCCGGGTTAGTGCACCATTGTATATATTTCGATGCAATTCAATATATCCAAAAAACATAAAAAAGAACGTGAAGCGAACCTCGGTACCCAGCGATGGTCCAAAGCCATTGTCTCCATCGGCACCCGTGCACGGAAGTGTCCAAGCGAACAACCCAAAACAGCACTGAAGTACGACCGATGCTTCATGTCCGTAGCTGCATCGAGCAGCTGGGGGGTCACGTAACCCTGTGGGGCAGCCATCGCTACAGAATGATTGAAATCGTTAGTCCTCGTTAAAACTATAAGACATTTACCAAAAACATCAACAAAATATTGCATAAAAATGAGCATAACATCGCATAGAACTAGCAGAAAATTAACAGAAGATATTAAAAACCACGAGCTATTAAAATCCACGATTGAAACGGGCAGAAGCTATTACAATACATGATTAAGACAACAGTTACAAAGTTATAATTAAGATCATGGGTTACATAGTTATAATTTGAAATCCACGAGCTATTACAATACACGATGAAGACAACAGTTATATAGTTATAATTAACATGACTTACACGTCATGTTATTCAAATACATGGCACCAACTAAATGACATTAAATGACTTCATCGGTTCGACCCCGATTGCGTTGACCTTGGCTCGATGATCCTGTCTCAGGTATGTTCCCTGTGGTTCCTTGAGCTGTACTATTGCATTTCTTGTACGAGTGTCCGAACTCATTGCATCTGGAGCAAATGACAACTTGTGGGCCAGCTTCGGCGTCATCCATGTTGTTACGAATGCGACGAGTTTTACGTCGGCCAATCTGTTGTTTCATGTCTGGATGGGGATTGGGAATGAAATCAGGGGCACCATTTGGAGTACTGGTGAAATTTCCGGCCATGGCGAACCCATATATCTCGGACTTCCAGGTGTGATAGATTGCATCCTTCATGAAATAGGGCGACACAAACATACGGGCATTCAAACCTGCAGCCTCTCCACACGCAGCAATGACATGTGTACAGGGCCTATGGTATAACCTCGGCTTGTGGCAGCTACAGACACAATGGTTATTGTACAAGACACATTCTTGCACGTGTCTCTCATGATTTCCTCCTCTCCGTCCTTTGTCCCGACAAAGAACCTCGAATCGATGCTCAGCGACACCCATGTTCCTGACACGGTGACCTGCGGCTTTTTTGTTTGCTTTTTCCATATACTCAGAGAATTTCTGGCCATATATGAGGCCGTGGTCCAGAAACACCTTCTCAGCTTTAGGATAGCGTTCCCGAAAATATTGTGTTGTGCGTTATATGTAAAATTCCACAATCCCAACCAGTGGCATACTTCTGCTGCCACGTAGGACCCAGTTGTACACCTCTGCAAGGTTCGTGGTCATAATACCATAACGAGCACCTCCTTCATCATGCAACAGAGACCACTTCTCCTTCGGCTCATGCTCAATCCACTCAGAAAACGACTTGATAGAACGACCAGGCCTCCGTCGCACATTCGGACCGTCAAGACCCACGTCTTCCATTGCAATTGGCTCTTCATGTTCTGCATTCACACCCCTGCGTCTTAGTTCGGCAGCCTGCTTGTTCGTGAGCTCATCGAGCTTTTTCCACAGAACATTGAATTTCCTTTCTTGATTCTGACTGCAAAGCCTCTTAAAAAGAGTGGTTAGTTTCTTACTTTTGAACTGACTCTGAAAATTTGCTCCCATATGTCTCATGCACCATCGACTCTTCAAATCAACCCACTTCGGTGTTCGTTGACGTTGTACAGATCCTTCCTGTAAATCTTGCACTGCTTGCATAATGCCTTTGTGGCGATCATGAATGACACACACATATTGCCGATCCTGAACAATACATGACTTGATCCTCTCTAAAAACCAGTACCAGCTGTCCCCGTTCTCACTCTCAACAAACGCAAAAGCAAGCGGGAGAACCTGATTATTACCATCTGCCGCAATGGCAGTCAACATGGTGCCCTTGTACCTCCCTGTTAGGAAGGTTCCGTCGATGCATAGCACTGGGCGGCAGTACTGGAATGCATTGATGCACGCCGCCAATACAAAGAAAGCAAGCTGAAGAACGCGCTTTGTGGGGTCTTCAGGCAAATTATAGTGCTTGATCTCAAAGTAACTACCGGGATTACGCTGACATAGTGTGTGCAGCACACGTGGGAGGTTGTGGTAGGATGCTTCATACGTTCCCTATCTCATTTCCAACGCCTTCTGTTTCGCCCTGTAAGCTTTGCTGTAACATATTTTGTATTGGAAGTCATCATCAATGCTGTTGATTATTGACTTAGGCTCATATCCTGGATTATTTACTATCTTTGAGTACATATGTTGAGCCATAAAATCAGCTGTCAAGTTACGGTGCTGAACTTCTAGCTCTTCAAGGATGCATGTATGATGTTCAATTCTTGAAACTGACCAGAAAGTATCATACTTTCCCATATATGCATGGACCCTCTCGTATGCACTTCACATCATACACTTGCGGGCTACTCTTCACAACCCTGAACTCTTTCTTCAACCTTTTGGCCGCCCATCTTTGCACAGCCTCTTTCAGTTCTATCTTGCTATGGTAAATAGCACCCACAGATACTTCATTCTCACTGTACTCCCATGGCTCTGTTTCACCTTCATTCACCAACAGTTGAGAGTGATCATAGTTGTTCCATTGACTTGGAACTTGCACCGGCCTATCATCGTCATTATCTGAATTTTCATCACCACGTACATCTCCCTCGGTGTCCTCCCGCTGCATCTGTTCAACCAAACCTGGAATGTGTTCACCCTCATCTACCTCACCCCTTGGCTCCCGAACGGGTTGGCTTCCTTCAGCTTGGTCATCATCGCCTATCTCATTAACCTCATTGACATTGTTTTCTACCACTTGTTCAACTATTGTGGCCTCATCATAGACATGTGTGGTTTGTGCTTCAACAATCACCTTCTCGTATGCTTGCACGAAAAGAACCAGAGGTAACCCACGCCGCAGGCTAACATCAACAAACCTCTTCCAGAAGGCAGTATTATCTATTGAAACTAATTCCCAATAAACAGGCGATGAGCTCCTGGTTGTTACTGCTGATATGCGCAATTCACATTCATTATCATCCAATTTGAAACACTTCATGAACCAGTTATACACCGAACGGAATGACCTCTCAGTTGCTCTGTCAAGCCCTTTTGTCACTGACCCGAACCCACTCAAATCTACCCCAAATTGACCGTAACGTATCTCTCCTTCACCGAAGTATATCTGGAAGTATGTTTTTTCTGACATGCCTGACCAAATGCGACAGTGCCAACAAAAATACTTAGTACATATGTCACTGCATTTCTTTGCATATCATACAATTAATTTAAAATTAATTTTTCGATAGATTATAATTATTGAATATTCCATCTAAACCTAAAACTATTTCCTAAACCATCCACTCGAAATTACAGTAATATTACATAAAATACTACTAAATTAAACTACTCTAGTGCTAATATTACATAAGATACCACTAATATTACCTAAACTATTACTAATACTACATAAACCATAAACAACTGCACGCTTAGGGTTAATTGGAGTTGAAATGGAACATTACTGTAAAATTTTCTAGAGAAAGAATTTACCTTCTTCCTCCTCTTCTCCTCTCTCTTCCTCCTCTTCTCCTCTCTCTTCCTCCTCTTCTCCCTCACTGCGCGGCACCGCTCCTCTCCTGCGCGGGAAGCGCTCCTCTTCTCCTCCTCACCTGCGCACGGCGCGCCTCTCCCGCTCCTCCTCCACTCCCGCTCCCTCACCTCTCCTACGGCGGCGGCGGCGGCGGTGCCCGAGCGTCGACGGAGGAAGAAGAAGAAGAGAAGAAGAAGAGAAGAGAAAGAAGGAGACGGCGGGGCCATATGGGCCTAAAACCGCCAGTCCATCCGGCGGATTTTAAAAACCGCCAGCCCAATCGGCGGATTTTTTAAAAACCGCCGCCTCCCCCGGCGTTTTTTCAGGTGGACCCCACCTTCTGTCCGCGTATGCCGCACTGCCATCCTATAGCCGCGTCAATTGGCTATATTTAAAAACCGCCGGTTGGATTGGCGGTTTTTAAAAAACGCCGAGCGGACCGGCGGGATAAGTATAGATTTGCAAATTCTTTGAACACCAATTTATTTCTGCAAAAAACGAATTAAATAAATATAAAAATAAAAAAATTTCCGGGATCTATCTTCCGCATGACGGTTTGGTCAGCCCATTAGGCCCATTTAATCTGTTTATTTCAACCCACTAATAATAAGCAAGGTGATTAGTTATTTTTTATTTTTATACGTCTATTTATTCTAATACGTATAACTAATTTTTTATTAGATTTCAGTTTTTCATTTATATGTGCTTCAACATTTTCTTAAGCTTGACTCAACAACGCGTTAAACCCAAATCAACAATGCGAGTGCTTTGGTTCAACATTTTAACGTGAAAATGTTGAAACAATGTATCTAAAATGTTGAAACAGCACGTTTCAAATGTGTATCAAAAAATAAAAGTAAAATGTACTTAGATCGGATTTTTTTTATTAACTCTGACTAGTATTGTTGTTGAAATAGATTTGGAACACGCTAAAAGAGGAGCAGAACGGAAAATGCTTGCTGTGCACATCCATCGGAGCTAGCAGCAGGTCATCCGCATACCATAGCTCACCCGCTCGTCCGTGCCGCGTGGGCCTCCGCAGAAGACAGCTCACCCGCTCATCCACGCCGCGTGGGCCTGCACGCATGTGAAGCCCAGTCCTACCACGTTTACGTGATTGGCTGCACGATTATTGAACACCGGAAGATACAGTAGTTTGCGATCTTCCGGAAGGCATCTGCGATTGCAGCGGGACTTCCTATCTATCTCGTGGAAGGACATAGCTCAACTAAAATAAAAAGTCCACCAAGCCCAATATCATTTTTTCTCTGTTTCGATCTCGGTCCCCTCAACAATTGTAAATATTTAATTCAATATTTCATTCGATCGATTCCAACATTTTACAAATATTAGTTCAACAATTTATACATAGAATGTTGAATTAATGTAGATGAAATGTTGAATCAGTATATGTGAAATGTTGAATGGGTGTTGGTGAAGTGTTGAATCAGTGTAGTTGGAGTGTTGAAATTGTTTAACTTGGGAAGGAAAAAATCGCGGCGCAGGGCCCCGGCGGCGCAGCCGCATGGCGGCAGAGCTCCGGCGGTACAGGTCCCCGGCGGCAGAGCTCCGGCGGCGCAGGGCCCCGGCGGCGTGGCGGCGCGGCGGCACACGGACCCGGCGGCGCGGCGGCGGCGTGCAGCGGCGCAGGCAGCACAGCGGGCGGCGGCACAGGCGCACGCGGGGGACGCCCCCAGCGGCGGAGGCGGCGCACGGCGCGTGGGGCCGCCCCAGCGGCGGAGGCGGCGGGCGGCGCGCCGGGCCGGGGCGACGCGGCAGGCCGGCGGTGGGGAAGGCGTGTGCAGGGGAGGGAGGAAGAAGATGGGAGAGACAAGACGTGATCCAATGGTTGGAATTGTCTACACGAATCTCAAACATTGGAAGATAGATGGACTTTTGTCCTACCGAAAAATAGATAGGAAATTCAGATTGGAGCCTGCCGTCAGAGCCCACGAAAAACACAAGGCCCACACACTTTCGCAGTCGCGGCCTCCCGGTTCCCGCTCCGCTCCCCTCCCGCCTCCCCAACTGGGCTTGGGCCAACGTGACGGGGGCTTCAACGTGAGCCTGGCCCAAGATGGGCCAAGTTTATAGAATTGTTAATCATGGACGAAGGAAAAGGATTTTGATGAACGAAGGTTAATCTAGCTGGATATTTAATCATGGATGAAAAAGCATTTAACCAATACTATATACTACAGTATTTTGCTACTACAGTTTAAATTAGTCCACATAATTCAAACAGAAAGGATTTTTGAACAAATAATGTTCCACAAAAACGTGAGATCTTGCACACCATCATATATCTGCGGGAACCCGCTGTGATTGAGATAGCGTAGTCAGGCTGTCTCCAATAGGGTGCCCTAAAAAGATACCTCAAAACACTATTCAGCACTGTTTGACATAAATACTGTATCGTAGACAGAGAGAAAAGCAGTTGAAATAGTGTTTTGAGGAAGTGGATTACGAAGACCACTGGGGACAGCCTCATGTCTCTGTGGTCTGTGCAGAAACCGGAAAAGCCCTTGTGCCAACGATGGATGTCACTTCTTCCATATCTGAAAAGAACATTATTGATACACGGATCATCCTTCCATCCCGCCACGTTCTCATCGTTGTTTAAGCAAAGCACTCATAAACTATAGCGAAACTGATCAAAGCTGTCATCCTATCACACGCGCAAAACCCTGCACTCTTGCAGACAAAGTTTATATGAAAAAACAGCCTACCGACATCACATCACACACTTAGAGGCGCGCACATCGTCACTTCCGCTCCCATTTATGCCACCACGCTCGCCGGCCATCGTCGCCACCAGAAGCCGTACGTGGTCGACGCCCACAGCTGCACCACAACGACACGCACGTCGATACCTGCCTGCTGCCATGGCGAGAGCAAGGGGCCTGTGCTGCCTGGTGTCGCCGGTCCGCGGCACGCCCTCCGACGTCGTGGACGCCCGCCGCCGCAGCACCGCCGCGTGCATATGCTGCATCGGCCCTCACCACACGCCGTCCGGGGCTCCCAGCAACGCGGACCTGAGCGTCAGGCTGCCTCTCATAAGCTGCTGTGGCAGCAGCGGCGGCGGCGGGGGAGACGTCCGCGGCCGCAGCGGCGTGCGCACGCCCAGGACGCCGTGCACGCCCACCGCCAGGCGCCTCTGCGGCGTCCGCTCCCGCACGCCGCGCCGGGGCCAGATCTGCTGCTTCCCCGCGCCGCCTACGGCAGCCGGAGGAGGGGCCGCCGCTGTGGCGTGGACGGCGCGAACCCCTACTACCACCACGCCGCCCGGGCGGCCGCAGCGCGCGTGCTGCGTCCACGTCCCCGCGCAGAACCCGGGCAGCGCGAAGCTGGGCAGGCGCCGCCGCTGGTTCCGCTCCGCTCGCCAGACGGTGACGCAGACGACGCCGCGCTTCCGGGGCGCCACCGCCCGCCGCGACATCAGCGCCCACGCCGGCAATAACAACACTACCACCGACAGCGTCGTCAAGGTCTACGACGCGCGCCTCCCGGGGGCGGAGACGGCAGCGGCGGCGGAGGAGGAGACGTGCTCCAACGAGGAGTACGCGCTGCTCTGCAGGGAGGGCTTCTCCCGGGAGGACGTGGCCGCGGTCACCATCCAGGCCTACTTCAGAGGCCACCTGGTGCGCACAAACAGACAGTGTCGCGTTGTTGTCGCTTTTGCTTCGACGATGTGTTACGTTGTACACTGAAACTGAAAGTGTGAGGCCTTCTCTGGTTAATTTGCAGGCGCGGCGAGCGTTCAAGGCGCTGAAGAGCCTGGTGAGGCTTCAGGCGGTGGCGCGGGGCGCGTACGTGCGGCGGCAGGCGGAGGTGGCGGTCCACTGCATGCAGGCGATGGTGCGGCTGCAGATGCGCGTGCGCGCCAGGCAGGTGCTCGCCAAGCCCAAGGAAGGGTTGCTGTTGCAGAGCTGATCCTGCCTTGAGCCCTTGACCATGTTCGGTCCGATATGTGATCTCGTTGCACGAATAAGGTACTACTACAGATTGTTTGGTACGATGTGCTGTTTGTTTGAGAAAATTGTGATGCATTTACCCCTGTGATGAACTTTGCCTGGGTCTGTACCCCTGTAATTCGCCTCCATTTCCTTCCTGCTGCTTCTTTGATTGACTCTGGCTGGCAATACGCTTTTGACTGCGAGAAGTACTATATAGCTGTTGCCGTCACATTTGTAATGTCCTGGGTTTAAGATTTTCGACCACGTGTACGTGGAGATTCGAACAGCGGATACTGAGAAGTTCATATGTCTACTCACCTGTCGTGTGTTTTGATAGCTTCTGACACCCGGTTGTTTGTGTGCGTCAAAACACACGATCTTTTTTCAGGTATAAATTCGAGTGTTTCAAATGCTTGTAGCACCCGGAATCTAGTTTGTCACGCATGGAAATATGTGCCCCATCAACTTTAAAACCAACGACTAACAAACTTTAGAGTATAAATAAATAAAAATTACTAACAATATGTGTTGAATTCATAAATAGTGGTAAAAATACTCTAATTACAGTTAATCTATGCAATAATTACGGTTACAGTGATAATACACTGTAATTATAATGGAAATACAGTGTAATTACAGTGGGTGGCACGCTGTAACCACACCGCTAAGATGTTGTAATTATAGTGGTGATACACCGTAAGTACAACACTAACATGATTTAATTACAGTTATAATGCACTATAATTATACTATAATCATGAACAAATCAATGTAAGAAAAGAGTGTTACACTATAATTACATTACCCACAACCCTTGCGAAACTGTATGCGTCTTCTCTCCCGTCGTCGTTCGTAAAAGACAGCAATAGATCAAATACTTAGAACTGAAGCGAAATCATCTGCGCCTTCCGTGTCGCCACGAATAAACACGAAACAACTCAATGCTTCCGAGGTAAAAATGAGTACGGAAAACCAAACGTGCGCAATGCCAAAAAAACTCAAACAATACACGCTAGCATGTATGGCCCACCAACCAGTAGTAGATATATAAGCATATAGGATATAGCGGTTCGCTTGCTCATGGATCAGACGTATCAGAATCAAACAACAAACAAATCAGACGGCGGTAAAATCGTGTGCTTGGAGCTCTTAAAACACGCGGTTGCCATTTAGCTGATAAACGATTTCACCTTTTCACATGACACACAGAAACTTGAATTTCATTCAAAAGGCCAGGGGTGAGGGTTTACATTTTATTAGGCTGGCGACGAACAAAACACGCTGAGCCAATCAGCAGAAGGCGCAAAAACTCGAAAACACAGCAGACGATAAACAGTAACGAACTCGAAGAGGCCATGGCGATTGGTTGGTGGGTGACACATAGGAAGGGGACGACGCGAACAGCAGAGAAACCGTATCAATGCACACCCGCGAGGAGTTCCTCGGCGCCGGCGGGAGGGACGACGACGGTCTAGTTGTGGTGCTGCTGGACCTGCTGGTGGTTCTTCTTGGTGTGGTCGTCGGCGGACTGCAGGTTGTGCTGGTTCTGCTGCTGCTGGCTGCTGTTCTTGGCGTTGGCGTCGTTGGACGACGGGCGCTGCAGGGTCTTGACGTACTGCCAGGTTTCGCGGCTGGAGACTTCATGCCACCACCTGCTGACGTTCTTGCGGGACTCGAACATGCGGCAGGCGCGCGGGTCGGCGACGAGGCGGTCGGCGTTGGGCAGGTGCGACAGGTCGGCGATGGTGAAGTGGTCGCCGGCCAGGTACTTGGCCTCCTCCAGGCGCTGCTCGTAGATGTCCAGCAGCTTCTCCAGGTCCTTCTTCCTCTGCTCGAACAGCTTCATCATCTCCTCCTCCTTCTGCGCGCCCGCCGCCTGCCCCTGCCCCTGCCCGTGGCCCGCAGACGTCGGCTGCGACCCGGCCAACGACGCCGCGCGCTTGGTGGACGACGCGTTAGCCGGGGCCACGGCCACGTCCCTGGCGCCGCCGAAGCTGTTGCCGTTGCCGTTGTCGTTCTGCTTGCTGGGCAGCGTAGGCGGCAGGAACGCGAGGCTGTACACCATCTCGGCGCTGGGCGCGTCGAAGCTCTGCGCCTCCGTCTGCAGCCACTGCTCGATGGACGCGCGCTCCAGCGCGCCCGTGCCGATCAGGTCCGGGTTGCCCTGCTTCGCGTACTTGTGGGAGATGTGGCGCAGGATGCCCCTGGACTCTGCAGCAGCAACATCGTCAATTCCATTCCATTCCAACTCCAACCAAGCAAAGCAATACAATATAGTATATGTTACCTACCGGAGAGGGTGATGTTGTCATCCTCGAAGGTGAGCGCCTCGCCGTGCGGCTGCAGCTTGAGGTACTGGGGCATGCGCTTGGGCCCGCGGTAGGCGTCCACGCGGACGAGCTGGAACTCCACATCCTTCTCGAAGAGGCACATCAGCACGCGGGCCACCTCCGCCGAGGTGGGCGACCCGAACACCTTCACGCTCGCCATTGCTGCTGCTGTGGAAAGCTCAGTGCTAGCTGTGGAGCACACAACTGAACTGAACTACTACAAGGGAGCAATGCAGGCTGTGTTTGTGCGTGGGCGGCGATTGGATTGCTTCGGCGTACGTGCTTATATACTTGCCAAAGTTAATGCCTTGCTTCGCGGGAGGTAAATGTAAAGATAGAAAAGAATCAAAGGCGAAGAAAAAAAAGTGAGAAAGAGCAAAGCGCTTGATGCCAATTAAAAGAGAAAGAGAAGGCTTATCTCTGCTGCAAGATTGTGTCTTGTGTCGATGTGTGGCACATAAGCATAGAGCAAATGATGGCAACCACCGGATACCAGGTTAGGGTGTTCATCAAAGAACGGCATAAATTGTTGCTTTGAAAAAGAGTGTCAATTCTGATCTCTCGAAGGAAATGAAAACACAGATAATTGATCAGGATCTCAACATTTAACCATTTAAATCAGGAAAGGAAAAGGAAATAAAAGTACAGTACTGAAAAGAGGTGCTAGTCTGCTTGTCCATAAGAAAAGTTGTTTACTCGAGCAAAGCAGGGGCGTCATTTCTGTTCTGCATATCAAGCGCAAACTGCAAATGCTTCACTTTCGGTATTGTTTCCACATATTGGGGTGGTTTTAAAATGAACATATGCTGATATGACCATGTCGCATCGTCCGAACAAAATCGTGACATGACATGGGATGCAAAAAGAGATTAGCCAGCCTCGTACATAGACCAACCTTCTTAGCGCCTCTAATAATATCAAGCGGTATCATTAAATCTTTTATAAAGGGATTCCTTTATTCTCTTTGGACCTCTTCTTTTGTTTTTGATAGGTAACAATACAGAGCCAAGTATCATCTTGCTGGCAATTATTTCTCTTGTATTCACATACTACAACATATTCAACTTTTCCAAGTGTTTTCTCTCTCTCAAATGATCGACTGTTATTATTTTTCTTCACATATTTTTCGTCAGGTGGACGAAAGTTTTGCAATCTCTCAAATGCCGAACCAACACTATAAAAAAACATCGGCTACTTGGTTATAACTTGTGGGAAATGTCTTGACTAAACCCTTCCTAGCTACTCCGTACTCGGCTGTCAGCAAAAGGCACTTTGGAAATGTTAAAAATATGTGCTAGCAAAATAACATAGTCGATATCACTTCAAAAAGAAAATGATAAAGACACCTATAGTACAGTCACATTTTGATGATGTCCCAGCATACCATTTTGGAACAATAGGATGATAAAGTTCACTATTTGTTACAGGTTCAATTGCAATGAATGACCTATCAGAGCAGATCTACATAGGGACCAACGATGGCATAAGACCTAGATCTTGTTTTGTTCTAGTGAACTCTGCATCTTATTTACCCACTAGCCACTTTACTCGGCCCTCACTCATGCATTAGGTCCGGCCCTAGCAATACTCCCCCTCTGTTGTCCTTGTGTTAGTACAAACATTTGATCAATAATTTCCTCATCAATACTTGATTTTGCAATACATGATTGATGTCACAAGATTTTTATTCAAAAAACTTTCTTATGATATAATTTTGTAGTTATGTTATACACAGTATTACTAGAGTAATGTCCGCTTCCATTACATGTGAACAAGCTATATCAATATTTTCCTATTAGTATATAATTTTTATAATACAACACAATTCAAGTAGATTGTATATATTGAAAAATACTTATGATTATAATTATGTATCACATTAGTGATATATTAATATAGTATTTATAGATAAAAATTTGTCCTAAGAAACGAAATACACATACTAATTTCAAATGTTGGAGTAATTGTTTTTACCAAAAAAACACTAGCTTGTTCATAACAGAAAGCAAAAGATGCACAAGTTTTTCATGCAAAATTTATCACATTAATTCAACATGATCATGCAAAATTCCCTATACACTATAGTAACAAGTGTGTAAGACTATGCTCATTGGATAATTTTATTACACGGTTTTCAGTAGTGCCACGCCATATTTAGAGATTTGAGTTCTTGAATGAAACACATCTCTCGATGACTCAATACATAGTTGTATTTTTAGATTTCACAGGCAATACATCATTTAATTGTTGCAAAATGTTGTGATCAAACGTGTCATAAAAATCGGGCAACCACTTGCAATGAATCTACCACACAGATGCAGAAAAAACAAAGTGCTCTTGGTGGGGATTCATCCCAATTTTATCGCACTTAGTAACCATATACAATAGGGTTTATCCCATGAAATCCATCTTCTCTTTGCTCATAAATTTATTGACCTGTCATCATTGTTTTCCTATGATGCATCTTATTTAATAAGAATAAAATCCCTATAAAACATGCAATGAGAATGGATTAAGATTATGGCATGTTTGGTCCGCGGCTAAAATTTGATCATGGCCAATGTAGTTCAAAAAAAAAAATATTAACTTGACCATGGCCAAATTTCGGTCATGATTTTTTAGAGGATATATTAAGAAACAAAGGATCGGCCTAGTTTTTTAGGAGAAACCGGACAAAAAAAACCGAACAAAAGAACCACTCTACTTAAACCACTCCGATCCACTTTAGTCATGATTTTGGTCAACAAACCAAACACTCATTTACTTCGGTTCAGCTTGCCTGTTGCCACCCAAACTTCAGATAACATAACCGAATAGCCGTGTAGGCCGTAGGGGATGCGGAACACGTCAAGTTTCAGTTGATGTTCTCTCCAGTATTGCCATCATTGTCACCGATTTTTTCTTTACGGAAACGTCGGTCACAGTGCCACACTGCCACTTATATCTTGCAGTTGCATAAAGCACGTGGATACCAGACCACTGAACATCATTGGCTATACGAGACGTTGTGCTCTTTCCGATTTGATTTGATCATTGAGAAGCCAAATGTCTGCTAGTGCCCCTTTCCGGTGTGTTTCTCCTGCTTTTATCATAGTCATTGCCACTGTGGCACGGTCTAGTGCCAAATGTGCTTCCTGCAAACGAGCAAAAAGGCTTGGACACATTTTTATTGAATCGACCAATAGGAACCGATGAACACAGTATCGATCCAGAAAAAGACGTCGCGTATGCATGTAACGAAAGGTAGACATGAGGCCAGGCTAGCTTCACATTATTTTAGCCCACAGGACGTATACGAGACGAGACGAGACGAACTTGCATTGACAGCCACATCGATCACGGTGTGAAGCCTGAGCCTGACGAATTGAAGAAGAAGCCGCCGCCGACGAGGAACGTGTACACTCGCCGCGCGCGGCGCATGCATGCAGAGGGGACGCCGCCGCCGCGCCCGCGGGCCGACCGGCCGGCCGACGATCACATCGGTCATCACTCGAAGGAGCCAGGGTGCTCGCTCTGCATCTTCACCACCTGCTTCCACGAGTCGCGGCCGGCGATCTTCTCGTACCACTTGGCGACGTGCTTCTTGGCGGTGAAGAGCTTGCGGCCCCTGTCGGAGGAGCTGACGATGTAGTAGGAGCTGGGCAGGTGGGAGAGGTCGGCGAGGGTGAACTCGTCGCCGGCGAGGTACTCGTGCTTGGACAGCATCTCGTCGTACACGCCCAGCATGTTCTGCAGCTTCTTCTCGTTCTCCGCGATGCGGGCCTCGTCGGGGTGCACGTCCTTGAGGTGCGGCGCGAACGCCAGCTGGAACACCAGCTCCGAGCTCGGGGCGTCGAAGCTCTGGGATTCCGCCTGCAGCCACTGCTCGATGGACGCCCGCTCCAGCGACCCCGTGCCGTACAGCTTCTTGTTGCCGTCGTCAGGGAAGCTGGTGCACAGGTACCGGCAAATGGCCCTTGAATCTGCCGTACGTATATACGTCGATCGTCAGAGATCACAATGCAATTTGGTTATACAGCAACACCATGCATTCAGTCTTGTTCTCTGACTGATGATTCAGGTTTATTAATTTAATGGTTGTTACCAACGATTGTCTTGTCGCCATGCTTGAAGGTCACCTGCCCAGTAGGATCCTGCATGCAGCAGAAGTGCAGAACGAACCACCCCACGCCATCTTAGTTCTTCAAATTTCCACGAATTAACCGAGAAAAAAAATAAACTGAATTTGAATGCGCGGAGATGACAGACAAACGTACCCGTAGCTTGATGAACTCGGGGAGTTTGTGCGACTTCTTGAAGGTGTCGGTGCGGACGAGCTCGAACTCGAGGTTCTTCTCGAAGAGGCAGGTCAGGACCCTCGCCACGTCGGTGGACGCCGGCTGCCCGAACACCTGAAGCCCTGCCGTGGCCATTGTTCGAGATGTTCCCTTCCTCGATCGGCGAGCAAGCGGCCGGGCTGAGATGTGTTCGACGAGCGATCTGCACCTGCAGGTGAGTGAGTCGGACTCTGAGACGGATGAAGACGATGATGACTCATCGGCAGGTATTTATGCATGTGGACAATATGCTTGCCTTGGCTCCGAGGATTACTGGACGGCGGGGGAAATGGGAAAAGCTCCCCGCCTCAGCCTCAAAGGTAAAGAGCGTCTGGATTCTTGCTTGGAGGGGAGCGACCATGCATGCATGGTGATGCTGTTGCTGTCTGCGGGAAGAAAAGATTGTGCAGAACACAAACGATCGATCGGCCCATGTGTTCATGATGTGTGATCCTTTAATTTAGCAATGGGGTGAGCAATACGAAAGATCCGTGAGACTGTCGAATTGAATACTGAAAAGAAGGGGTTCCTGGTGATTTTTTTGTACGGAATTGGCACAAAAGATGAGCCTGGTCCGGTGGCTTATGTCGGGGGTACAAGAACAGAATAGAACTGGGGTTTGTAGGGCTTTACTTGTTTGATGATTTCACTAGCAAGATACGGGACTACGAACTCGATCTGATTTCGTCTATAAACATTTTTTTAGCTGGCCACAGCTGCCTTTGCGTGTTAACAGGTAAAGTAATCCGCACAAAGATAAAAGATAGATCTGATCAAGTTGCAGTAACGATATGTCGTCCCAAGAACTTGAGCTCCCTATGGTGCTGTGATGGCAGTACTAGACGATCGGTCAGTGCGACCGAGATGCTATAGGCGTGCGAGAACGGCCCATTCCAAGAATATATATGTATATCGACTGAGGATGCTAACCAATTTTCTTCTTCTTTTTTAGAGGCATTCCCTTACTCCTCAGCTCTGGAGACTTATTTATAGAGTACATAAATAAAGGGGAGGCCGGGGCGGCGGGCGGGGTGGAACTGGCGGCAGCGGCGGTTAGGGTTTGGGGTTAGGTTCGGCGGCGACAGCCTTCTCCTCCACCGCCACGCTAAAGGGGAGGTCGGGGCTGCGGTCGGACCGGAGGAGGCCGGTGGGCGAGACGGCGGTTGAGACCAAGGGCGGCGAGGGATGGTACTCGGGGATGGCCGGCGGTGGGGGCGGGATGGCCCCTAGATTAGCGGCGGGCGGCAGTAGGCCGGCACCGGAGGGCGGTGGGAGGACCGGAGAGGCGTTGGCTGCGGGTGGCACGTGAGGCGGCAGCGGGAGGGGCGAGGCGCGAGGAAGAAGAAAGGCGCCGATGGAGGTCATAGCGCGCGCTGAACAGTCGCGCCGAGACACTGATGGTAGTCGGAACGGATTTGCTATTACATTACATTTCTCGTATCAATCAATAGTTTCAAGAAAAAGTTCGTCACCTCCTAACGCTATCAGCCCACATACACGTAAGTGAGCCACCTACTAGAGTAACAGTGTACGAGTATATTTGAAGCAATGAAAAAGCTTATCGATTTAGGTGCCTAACTTATTTCGTGGTACTATCTAGATCTATAATGACCAAAAGTGATCATTTAGATCTATCAACACTTTATATTCTTAATTCACTAAACTTCAAATATGTAGACTTTTACACTAGAAAGTACCACTTAAAAAAGTTAAACAATCCAAATGATCACTTTGATACTTTATGGATATAGATGGTACTATAGAATAAGTTTAGGAACGACACTACAGGGCACAAAATCCACGGTCTTGCGTGAAAGCAACCAAATGTGGCAGTCTGCATGCATGGCTGCATAGTTAGCTAATATCTAGTCAATCAACCGTGCTTTCGCAAGGGTTAGAGTCTTAGATGTGTTATGCGTAACCGTACAACATATATAGATCTATTTTTATACTTAGGTTTTTATAATAACATATCTTACTGCTTTATATGTATGCTTAATTGATTTAGATAATCTTTGATCGATTGCAAAAATAGGTGATTTTAATATAATTTTGAGAGGTTACTTTCATCGTATTATCAGTCATAATTACTAAGGTGGACAATTCAAATATAAATGAAAGGGGATATTTGATATTATCCTATCAAAATAGCAAATGTGAGCAATTAGATATAAATTTAGGGTGTTATTTCATATTTTCCTTTATATTGGCAGAGTGGGTAATTAATATATAGTTCTAGGGGTTATTTAATATTATTTTGATAATGGCAAAGGTGGGTGATTACTTAATTAGAAAACAGATCTAATGGCTATTAAGATTCCAACATGTTAATTGATGATAGGGTATTTTTTATTATTGTGAGAATTTCTATGATTTTTTTTCTAGCGCATCCTGTGAGGATTGACATGGAAATTTCAAAAAGTCTACAAATTATCCGTTTCATGAAAAGGTTTCTAGCATCTTTAGTGGAAAAAAATACAAAAACTGAAGGTAAGTTTGAAAATGGAAAAAATCTAAAAAAAAGAAGATATTTGCTTTCGTTGAGAATTGAATTCAGATCTTTCGTAATGGCAGAGTTGGGTAATTACTTGGAAAATATATATAATGAAAAAAAAAGAGGATATTTGCTTTTCATTGAGAGTTGAACTCTCAAGACTTTTCATAATGGCAGAGGTGGGTAATTACTTAGAAAACAGATCTAATGGCTATTAATATTTCAATCTGCCAATTGATGGTCGGATGTTTCTGATTATTGTGAGAATTTATTGGATTTATTTTTTTAGCACGCTTTGAAATTGGTGCAACTTTTAAAACCTCCAATTAGTAACAGTAAGATAAGATAACACCAGAGTATGATCCGACTGTTGTGCGATGTACGCCCCCAAATATTTAAAGAGGTGTTTGGTTTGAATAATGTATTTATGAAAAATGGGTTGATGATGAATGAATTCATTTTATAAAATTTGGTAGAATGAACCTACTTCTCAACCTAATACTAATTATTATTTTGTGAGAAATGAGATGATCATAGGTCCACTCATTTCATTTCACAAGCCTAGATAAAATAAAAGTAAGAAAATAATGGACCAACTCAATTTTCAAACCAAACACCCAGAGACAAATTCCACTCTAGTAACGTACGTGGAACAAGAGCGTACTAATCCGCTCATGTTTCCAAAAAAAAAAAATATCCATGGTTTAGATTCAAAGTAGCTGCAGCAATCGTGTGCTTACTCGATACCTGTACTACGACGACACGACAGCAAACCTTGATCTTTCAAAAATACTAAAAACATCAATTACATGTTATTCCATTTTGGAATAATAAATCTTGGAATTAATATAGCAAAAAGACAACGACATCACCTTAATGAAACAACTTCTAGCAAGCCCTGGCCGGTCGGCGGGCTCTTGCTAGCTTCAGCTTTTGTTATATAGCAGCAGTAGCTCCCAAGAACCGGTGAAGAAAAAAACTGGTTTCAATATATAGCTAGCCCTAATTTATTTCTACAACGAGTTTTAGAATTTTTTTTATATATGATGATTTCATTGTACTTCTCACGTTGACCCCACCGCATAGATTACAAACTGATTGAAGAAATATTTCTACTTTTTAATTTTTTATTTTGTCACCTCAATTTGTACCCATATCAATTGGGTACTTTCTTCATTTTAGAATTAATGAAAAGGAAGAATGCCAATTAACAGGTCTCGTTCCTTTCTTAATTGCATGGCTGACGTACCATGTGCGTGTTGCACGTACATATACTATATACTCTAGTTAGGATAAAAGAGACGAAAAAGCATCTCACCCGTTTTCTTCGTTTCCATTTTGTTTGTATATTGGCTTATATGGTTAGCCATTGAGAAACTCTCCTTGATTAATGTGACTATCGATTGCAAGAAGTCCCTGAATAGTTTAAGTAACAGTAGAGAGATTTGGTATATCTGTGCAGCAGTGGCGACGTGGAGCACATGGCCGCCATAGCCCATAGTCAACATAAGTGGTCTCAGCGACTGGTGCAGTTGTGCACAGTATATTATATCATGCTATACAGTGATCGAGAATTCGAGATGCCTCCATCTGGAGACATGGATAATGGCGGTTTGGTGCTAGCTGCAATCATCTGGAGACATGGATAACTGTGGTTTGGAGAATATTATATTCAAATTTCAGAGTTAATTTAATTTATTTTTCATAATTGAATGGTGGGTAATTTATACACAACTTTATGGAGTTTGGCATATTGAGTAATAATTTATATAAAAATTTAGAAGTTATTTTAATGGTCTTTCGTAATGGTATGGTGAGTAATTTTTTTAGAAAATATAATAGATCTAATGACTAATACTATTGAATATTATTGATTGGAATGACCATGAATGGTAGATTAGTTCAATTTCTCCTTGTAGGATGAGATGGTTTCTCAAACGAAAAAACCATAAAATATGGGCGTGAACAATCATACCATAACGGCATGCCTAACTAATTAAAGCTATGGGTGGCCCACGCATGTCCAACAATGTATCACCCTTCAACTATAAGGCTAATTTCGGCAGTTCATTTTACTGATTATATTTAAATCATTGCCTACGGTATATATGCGCGTCTATATGGACGCTTGTTGGAAACAGCAAAGCGCCATGCGATGCACGTGCTTCTGTCACAGTTATCTTAATAGTAGCGACACCGTTATTAGTCCCGTCACACTGCCTAACTGGGCTACTGGGTGGAGCCTGATTGGATAAGGCCAACGTTGGGCTAATGGGTGGAGCCTGATTGGATCAAGGTCAACGTTGATCAGGCCAAACTTTGAACCATGTTTGAATTCCAAAAATATTTGGTTAAATGATTTTTTTAATTTGTAGACCTTATTTAGGTGTCAAATAAGATGTATAAACTAAAAATTTAGTATTTAACTAAATATTTTTTAAAAATTCAAATATGATTAAATTTGGTCAAAATTTGATCTGGTCAACCATTTGTGCCTAAGAGTCAACTAAGTAGAATCTCGTGTAATGCCCGCGTTTCATGTGGACCAAGCTACATCTTTGGCATATATTAGCTGTGAGCTAGCCTTTTGTATATAGCAGCAGTATCGCAAGTCGATCGCTAGACGCCCGGCTTGATCGTCGTCGTCCTCCCAATCTCAAATGGCGCTCCTCATCGTGTGCTTCTTCTCCCTTGTGCTCTGCGCATACGCCATACAACTGATCACCGACGCTCTCCGCTGCCTTCCACCGGGTCCGTGGCCGCTTCCGATAGTCGGCAACCTCCTCGACATGAGCAATCTGCCACACCGCTCACTGGCGCGCCTGGCCAAGCGCCATGGCCCCCTCATGACGGTTCGGCTTGGCTCGACCGTGGCCATCGTTGCGTCGTCGCCATCTACCGCCCGCGAGGTCCCCCAGCGGCACAACGCCACCCTCTCCGGCCGCGCCCCGCAGGACGCATGGCGCGGAGGAAACCACGTGGCTAACTCCGTCTTCGTCCTCCAGCAAGGCCACAGGTGGCGCGCGCTGCGTAGGCTCAGCACGGAGCAGCTGTTCTCGCCGAAGCGGCTCGAGCTCCTCGAGCCCCTGCGGCGTGACGTGGTCCGCGTCCTCCTCCGGGATGTGTCAGAGCAAGCGGCCTCCGGCGTGCCGGTGAGCGTAGGGTGAGCGGCGTTCGCGGCCATGGTGAGCCATATGTGGCGCGCGATGTTCTCCACGGAGCTCGACGAGGTTTCGTCTCAGGAGGTTCACGACTGCGTGAGGGAAGCCACGGCGCTGGTCGCGGCGCCCAACGTCTCCGACTTCTTCCCGGTTCTTGCTCCGGCTGACCTCCAGGGCATGCGGCGTCGAATGGCGAGGCTGATCACGAGGTCGTACAAGCTCATGGACAGCCAGATCCAGCGCCGGATACGGGTCCGAGAGATGAACGACGAGGCAAGCACACGGAAGAACGACCTGCTCGACGCCATGCTTGACATGTCAGAGAAAGAGCGGGACAACGGCCGTGCTACTGTTTCCCGAGATTTGATGAAAGCATTTTTCACGGTAAGAACCGTGCTTGACCGTTGTTAGTGCCAGCAGAACCTACTGTAGGTCTACCATGTTGTTGACTAAATCAGATCGGATTTAATGATTTCTTCCAACAAATTTCAGGATTTATTTGTGGGGGCAAGTGATACAACTTCAACTACGATCGAGTGGGCATTGGCAGAACTGCTACAAAATCCACAAACCATGAGAAAACTGCAAGAAGAACTGAGGTTGGTTCTTGGCGCAAGAACACAGGTTGAAGATTCAGATATTGACAACCTCCCATATCTACAGGCAGTTATAAAAGAAGCACTCAGGCTCCATTCAGTTGTGCCACTGCTATTGTATAAGGCGTATGATACGGTAGAGCTGCATGGATACACCATCCCGAAAGGAAGCAGTGTACTAGTGAACCGTGAACGTGTGGGCGATTCACCAGAATGCTGAGGTATGGTGTGAGCCACAAAAATTCATCCCAGAGAGGTTTCTGCAAAAGGAGATCAGTTTTTCAGACAGGAACTTGGAGTTTTTCCCGTTCGCTTCAGGGAGGCACGTTTGCCTCGGATTGCCTCTTGCCAACAGAATGCTACATTTGATTCTTGGCTCGCTCTTGCATCGATTTGATTGGACACTAGGCGAAGATGATGCTAGGCGGGGTGGTCTAGATATGACAGAGAAGTTTTGTCTGGTGCTATCGATGGCCACTCCGATTCATGCTATTGCAAAGAAAAGATGATACTACGGTTTATGAATCATGTGTATTGCAGATCTTATCTACTCTTTATAGAGCGTTTAATCAATATTAGTTTTTACTTTTAATAACTTTTCTTACCCACCTATGTCTCCGCTGTTGGATCTAACTCATGGCTCTTAATCTAACCTTTTATATATAAGCGTCTCCACCATATACATAGAACTCTTATGCAAGAGAAAAGGTTACAACAAATCCAGACCCAAATCCAGACTGTATGTTTAATCTCTTATGCAGGTCAGACAACGCACACAAATAGTGGTGAGAACAAGTTTCTTCTTGTACATTTTTCACGTGAGGAAATTGTACTGCTAACTCAAACAGGACACATCATCACAATCAGTTTTTCAGACAGGAACTTGGAGTTTTTCCCGTTCGCTTCAGGGAGGCACGTTTGCCTCGGATTGCCTCTTGCCAACAGAATGCTACATTTGATTCTTGGCTCGCTCTTGCATCGATTTGATTGGACACTAGGCGAAGATGATGCTAGGCGGGGTGGTCTAGATATGACAGAGAAGTTTTGTCTGGTGCTATCGATGGCCACTCCGATTCATGCTATTGCAAAGAAAAGATGATACTACGGTTTATGAATCATGTGTATTGCAGATCTTATCTACTCTTTATAGAGTGCGTTTAATCAATATTAGTTTTTACTTTTAATAACTTTTCTTACCCACCTATGTCTCCGCTGTTGGATCTAACTCATGGCTCTTAATCTAACCTTTTATATATAAGCGTCTCCACCATATACATAGAACTCTTATGCAAGAGAAAAGGTTACAACAAATCCAGACCCAAATCCAGACTGTATGTTTAATCTCTTATGCAGGTCAGACAACGCACACAAATAGTGGTGAGAACAAGTTTCTTCTTGTACATTTTTCACGTGAGGAAATTGTACTGCTAACTCAAACAGGACACATCATCACAATTTACAAATCTCCAGCGAGGGATCCTCTTAGGCCCAATAACAAAAAGAAGTATGCTAGCCCAACAATTCTGTCTTGACCCTATCGTGAGCAAATACAAATCGCTCTAACATCCTCACCACGAATCCACGATTGAGGAGATGCATAGGCATGAAATCAAATGCATAGTATCTTATCTTACTATTACTAATTGAAAATTCTAATAGAAGCACCATTTTCAAAGCATGGCAGAAAAAAGATAAATTCTAATAATTCAATTGAAAATTGTAACAAAGGACTATTTTCAAAGCAAGGTAGAAAAAGATAAATTCTAAAAATCCTCAAAAAAGAAAATATCTAACCTCCATCTAATATTCTCTAACAATAATATACATTAGATCTATTCTATTCTAAAAGAATTACCCACCAGCCACCACACACCTACAAAACAATTCAAGCATCGAATCCTCTTGAAGACTTTTTTTCGTTTTTCCTTGTTATTAAATTATGTACAAACGAACAGGAACCCATCTAATGCAAACCTCACTAGACTCGCTAAGAAAAAAATAAATTCTAGAAATTTTTATAAAAAAACATAAACATACATCCATCCATAATGTAGCTCTATTAATAGTGACCCTTAGATCTATTATATTTTCTAAAAAAATACACACCATCCCATTACTAAAGATAAAATAAAATAACTCCTTCAATTTATATAAAAATACCTGCCATATCATTATGAAATATGAATTAAATAACTCAGAAATTTGCATTAAAATTACGCACCATGCCGTTATGAAATATGAATTAAATAACTCTCCGAATTTGTATAATTACTCAACATACCATCATAAAAGATGAATTAAAATAAGTCGTAAATCTGCATATAAATTACTCAATATGCCATCATAAAAGATAAATTAAAATAATTTATAAATTTGCATATACATTACCCGCAATACACCATTACAAAAGATGAATTAAAATATCACCTCTAATATTACTAAACATTAAATCTATGTCTTTTAAAACTCTAACCCATGCGAGAGCACGAATTGATGAACTGGTAATATGAAATCCTATTGATACTTAGAGTAAATTACCCAATATGCCATCATAAAAGATAAATTAAAATAATTATAAATTTGAATATACATTACCCACAATACATCATTACAAAAGATGAATTAAAATATCACCTCTAATATTACTAAAGATTAAATCTATGTCTTTTAAAACTCTAACCCATGCGAGAACACGAATTGGTGGACTAGTAATATGAAATCCCTATTGACACTTAGAGTAAATATACTAATTAACGTCCTACCTACTCATCGCAGAACCATGGTGTAGATTCGATGAATAATTAGAGGCATGGAAATTCATCGACAACTTTTGAAGATGAATGCATATACAACCACTGGGAAAATGAATGGAACAAATCTTGCATGTACATGCTAGATACCGCTAGCATTCAGTGAGGAGTTAACCAATCTACACGCTCATCAAATTTAATAATTAATGTACTTCATGAACCTACTCTTCGGGCTGAAATTAATATTTCCAATTTAAGTTTATTTCTAGAAATATGCCATTATGTTAATGCATTGTTCATCCTTTTCAGAATAATGTTGAAATTAAGTGTTTTTGCACAATTGTGTTTGAGAATAAGTTTTGGAATAAGTTTTTGTGCCCACTATGATTGAGATTTTTATGATAGGCTATTTACTGAATTTTAGTTATTTAATCATGCTTTGGGAATAATTATGCTAAGATTAATTAAAGTTGATTTAATTAGTTGATATATATGTGTGTGTGCTGATTTCTTAATATTCATTTATATTCCTCGATTCTAATTGGCTTTGAAATAATTTTTTATTTCCACAGCAACTAAGATTTTTCTTGAAAACTATTGTATCTAGTAACATTTTAGTTATTTTAATAATATTTTGAAATATTTATGTAATATTAATTAATTTTTAATTTAAATAGTAAATAGTCCTAAAAGTTGGTTTCTAATAAATTATTTTTATTCCTAAGTTTTAAGGAACATTTTATAGCATCCCTGTCGCTCTCGTTGATGATCCATCGGGATGCGGTGTGTGGGAATGCTTAGCAGCAGCCATGCTCCAAACACACATAGAGCGGTGCCCCCACGAGAGGGCTCAACATTGAAGCACCTTTTAAGCCTTAATTCCTATCTATCTTCCGGTACGACAAAAGTTCATCTATCTTCTAATATTTGAGATTCATAGTAATAAAGATCGGTTAAGTACAAATTTCTTGCAAAAGTCGGAATAAAAGTTTCTTTTTCTAAAAAAATACAAGGACTGAAAGCCTTCTCAAAGCCGCGCCATCCAAACAGGCTGAGACAAAAAAAATTAGGTTCGTTAGGCGGTTGAGGCCGGACTAAGCCGTCTAAATAAGCCCATACCATAACGCACTAACAGCAGCCTAACTAGTTAATGCTGCTTATGAGTGGCCCACGCATATGCCCAGCCACGAATCACATTTCATGTTTTCAACTATAAGCGCCACGCGCGTGATGCACATGCTACTCGTTATAAGTCCCGTCACACTGCTAAACTGAGAATCAATGTCCATGCTGCACTAGCTAGAATCTCATGTAATGCCCGCATTTCATGTGGACCAAGCTACATCTTTGGCTTATATAAACTGAGCCCTGCAGCTCTAGCTTTACATGACACAACGTACAACGTAAAAGCATTTCTCGCTGTCGCTGGACTCCCGGCTTGATCGTCGTCGTTCTCTCAATCTCAAATGGCCTTTCTTATCGTGTGCTTCTTCTCCCTTGTGCTCTTCGTCGTCTGCGCATACGCCATACAACTGATCACGGACGCTCGTCGCTGCCTTCCACCGGGTCCACGGCCGCTTCCGATAGTCGGCAACCTCCTCGACATGAGTAATCTGCCACACCGCTCACTGGCGCGCCTGGCCGAGCGCCATGGCCCCCTCATGACGGTTCGGCTTTGCTCGACCGTGATCTTCGTTGCGTCGTCGCCGTCTACCGCCCGCGAGGTCCTCCAGCGGCACAACGCCACCCTCTCCGGCCGCGCCCCGCTGGACTCATGGCGCGGAGCGAACCACGTGGCCAACTCCATCTTCGTCCTCCAGCAAGGCCACAAGTGGCGCGCGCTGCGTAGGCTCGGCTCGGAGCAGCTGTTCTCGCCGAAACGGCTCGAGCTCCTCGAGCCGCTGCGGCGTGACGTGGTCCAAGGCCTCCTCCGGGACGTGTCGGAGCAAGCTGACTCCGGCGTGCCGGTGAGCGTAGGGCGAGCGGCGTTCACGGCCATGTTGAGCCATATGTGGCGCGCCATGTTCTCCACGGAGCTCGACGAGCTTTCGCCTCAGGAGCTTCACGACTACGTGAGGGAAGCCACGGCGCTGCTCGCGGCGCCCAACGTCTCCGACTTCTTCCCGGTTCTCGCCCCGGCTGACCTCCAGGGCGTGCGGCACCGGATGGCGAGGCTGTTCGCGACGTGTACCAGCTCATGGACAGCCAGATCCAGCGCCGGATACGGGCCCGGGGGGTGAACGAGGCAAGCACACGGAAGAACGACCTGCTCGACGCCATGCTTGACATGTCGGAGAAAGACTCGAAAGAGCAGGACAGCGGCCGTGTTACTGTTACCCGAGATTTGATGAGGGCATTTTTCACGGTAAAAAGAAACACTACTGTCACTCACGTCGATCTTTATTATGGAAATGCATCGCAACGGTATCTTTAATTATCGAAATTTCTTCTAACAAATTTCAGGACCTATTTGTGGGGGCAATTGATACAACTTCAAGCATGATCGAGTGGGCATTTGCAGAACTGCTGCAAAATCCACAAATCATGAGAAAACTGCAAGAAGAACTGAGATCGGTGCTTGGCTCAAGAACACAGGTTGAAGATCCAGATATTGACAACCTACCATATCTGCAGGCAGTTGTAAAAGAAACACTCAGGCTCCATTCAGTTGCGCCACTGCTGTCGTATAAGGCGTATGATACGGTAGAGCTACATGGATACACCATCCCGAAGGGAAGCAGTGTAATAGTGAACGTGTGGGGAATTCATCGGAATGCTGAGGTATGGGCTGAGCCACAAGAATTTATCCCAGAGAGGTTTCTGCGAAAGGAAATCAGTTTTTCAGACAAGAACTTTGAGTTCTTCCCGTTCAGTTCAGGGAGACACGTTTGCCCTGGATTTCCTCTTGCCAACAGAATGCTGCCTTTGATTCTTGGCTCGCTCTTGCATCGATTTGACTGGACACTCGGCGATGATGATGCAAGGCGGGGTGGTCTAGATATGACAGAGAAGTTTGGTCTAGTGCTGTCGATGGCCACTCCGATTCATGCTATTGCAAAGAAAAGATGACAATACTGCTTATGAATCATGTGTCAGTATTGCACATCTTCTAAATAAAAAAAAGTAGATACCCCTTGCTGAATAATAGTCATTTCAACATTATACCCAACGATGTATTTGGTTTTAGGAATGGAATAATGATTCATGAATCATGACCTTACTACTTCTCTCACTTTTTTCGATTCGTGCAACTGCCTTCTTCTGCTGTGTGTGAGGCACGAATCGATCTCCCTTGGATGTGGCTCCGCCTGACCATCGCACGGCGTAGCTCTACATCTAGCCCCACAGCGCAGCCACTACGACCGAAACCGAGCCATAATATAAAGGTTTACATGATGTGTTAAATCTAATGGCTACCATAACGTGTTAAATCTAAACAAATACCAAAATTGAAAAGCTAAAACAGACTTTTCGCTCTAATATAAAGGTTCTTACAAAAAACTGCACATAAAAACCGAAGTTTGTGCAGAAATGATCAGCATATGTGTTCACAATGGGTGAGTAATACAAAATGATCCTGAAATTGATGAGTTAATATAGATGTCTCATTGTTGATTGATACGTTGTCTCAACCACCAAACAAACTAGATAAATTCTCTGCGCGCTGCCGCGAGATTTTAAGTGACGCTCCACGCATATACCACATATATAGAAGCACCGCATGCATAGGGCCATAGAAAATCGATGGGAGATATAAATAAGAGTTTTAATTCATGTTGGCATGCAAATTAGTGGTCTTAGAATGATGTGGCTTCATGCATGTTAAAAAATATTAGTAGAGTGTACCTATTTAGACACAGAAGATAAGGCAAAAAAAAAAAACAGTGCCAAATTTAACACTTTAACATGGATGGATAGTTCTAACTGCAAGGAACCTACCTGAACAAATTACGTTGGGGTAAAGCTTTAATTACTTATCAAAGCTAAGTTGTGATAAAATTTGGTGATACGTGGAACTATAATCCGATCAGATTTCAACTAGAATGGTTTTTTTTTCAGTTGGCTGCACGCCTTTGCGTGTTAACAGGCAAAAGTAATCGGCAACACAAAGATAGATAGATCTGGTCGGTTTGCCGATACGATATGCCTCAGCAGCTTGCGCTCTATGTGGTGGCGACGTGGCGTGACGACAAGAGTGGCCGATACGTCACTGCGTGCTAGCCTGCGAAGTGCGAGACATGCGAGAACGTCCAATTCCCAGAATTTTGAGGATTGTAATCAATTTTGTTCTTCTTTGCTAGAGACCTTTCATCACTCGTGAGGCTAACTTCAGCAGAGCATCTATTATATTGTCTATATTCAAACTTCACTCTATATACGCAGTGTAGTTACAATGTTATTTATAGATGGTCCGTTCGACCTGACCTCAGCTTCGTAGACTCATTCACCGTACAAGTGCACAATGATCATTCAGATCTGTTAATGTTTTTTATAATTTTTTGAATTCATCCATAATAAATTGACGTGGAATAAAAACAAATGTGGCTCATTTCCAATATTTTGGCTCGCAGTCAGCAAGACTTTCAGTTGCTGACTTTTAAGATTTGGACTTAGGCTATAGCCAATGGCTCCCCCAAAACCCATCTCTATACACTGTACGTATAAATTCGTACACCGTAAACAGAGAGATAGTTAAAATAGTGACAGGGGATGGAGGATAGAGAAACGGCTGGTTTCAGCCTTAGCAGTCAGCAATAAGGTTGCGAGCTCCAGTGATTTGGATGCTTAAACGTCCCGCAAACATCAGCAGAAGTTAACATATGGCATTTAGTGAAGCAGACACTACCGTGATTTCTGTGCTTTTGATATCTTGCAAGTACATTCGAGTCGAAATCATTGTACTTTGAATCATCGAAGGCCCTCAAATGGTGACGTTATGGCATCAAGTCAAATCAATGGCACATCAAACTAGGCATTTGATTTGTCTAAATAAAATGAATCTCCATTGGTAGAAACTAGAACGGACTTTCTACTATATTTCTCGATAAGTTCAGATAACACAATGCAAAAGATTGAACTTCTATGTGATGATAAATTGGCCCACGGAAGAAACAGGCAATAAATGTAGGACAGAAGGACAATTTTATTCATCAGAGATAAGATAATACATCAAGGCAAACGCGTCTCGGAACAAAAGAACATACATCATAGTAGGGCTTCATATTATTATGGTTGACATGACAATACTGCTGGATTAAACAGTGGATCACTAAAGAATACAGTACCATAGAGCCCGACCGACGCAAACGATGAAGCCATTCAAGAAAAACTCATTGCTCCCCAAGTTAATCTGTTACTCGAATGCACCAGGATGCTCCTTCTGCATCTTGACAACCTGCTTCCATGTCTCGCGCTTCGAGATTGTGTCATACCACCTTGCCACATTCTTCTTGTTAGTAAATAGCTTCCTTCCTCTCTCAGTATTTACTATATAATGTGAGTTTGGAAGGTGAGAAAGGTCAGCCAGGGTGAATTCATCGCCAGCCAAGTATTCATTCTTCGAGAGTATTTCGTCATAAACATCGAGGACCCGCTTCAGTTTATCCTCATTTTCAGCAATAACAGCAGGGTCCTGACGAATGTCCAGATGACTGAGATGAGGAACAAATGCGAGCTGAAAGACAAGCGCAGAGCTGGGAGGGCCAAAGTTTTGAGCTTCTGCCTGAAGCCACTGTTCTATTGATGCCCGTTCTAGAGCCCCAGATCCATAAAGGGTCTTGTTTCCATCATTTGGAAACTGGTTACAGATGTACCGGCATATATCCCTTGAATCTGCAAACAAAAAAAAGGTCTGCCTTTCAATACCCTATAGGAATCAGGAACGAAACCAAGAATGGTAGAGTTGATGTTTTTTTTGTATAAGCCAATGCGTATTCATGTAAACTTACCAACAAGAGTTTTGTCGCCATGCTTAAATGTCACTTGCCCATTTGGATCCTGCAAATAACAAATGAAATAAGTGCTACTTAGAAGTTATTTGAGAATCAAAACTGAACACAAAAAAAAGAACAAAAAATCTGATGAAAGCGTCATACCCTCAGCCTAATGAACTCAGGAAGCTTGTGATGTTTCTTAAATGTATCAATGCGGACAATCTCAAATTCTAAGTTCTTCTCAAAGAGGCCTGACAGAACCCTGGCAACATCAGTGGATGCTGGCTGGCCAAACACTTGCAAGCCTGCTGCCATGCTTCCCTTTGATTTGTTTGATCTCTTGCTCGAGCTATCAGATGACAACGCGGGATGATGCTAACAGGTCTCACTACCAGGTATTTAAAGAAAGGAAAAAGGAGAAAATGCTTGCCTTGCTACCTTACACCACATAAATGGAAAAGGGAAAGTGTAAAGACAAAGGGGAAGGTATGGATTCTTGCTTGCAACAATCAAATTGTCTCTACCAGCAAACAACGCATGCATAATAGTTTTATTTATTTTCACTTCTGTCTTTCTGCAGGGCAACGCTACGGTACACAAATTACCTCCTAAGAGGTAAGACTTCAAATAGATTTGAACCATTGATTTTAATAAAAATAAAATAATTAATAAAATAAATTGAGCGGAGAAAATAAATTAAACGCAAAGAAAATGCCGATATTCTCGCTTACGTCTCCGTTCGTTCTGCCTGGCTGCTTTAATTCGTTACCAATCTCCTATATAACCGGTAATACGTGGTAGAACAAGTCTATTCCCTACCCATTGGTTTACGATGGAAACAATAAGTTATTGCGTCCACCATGCTAATCACCAGATAATGAAACATTGGGACAGGTTATTTTATTTTCCGGTGCCACCCTTCATGCATGATTAATCTTTCCTTCCATAATCATTGATTTAACCCTTCAAAGATGCAAACCCTGCATATAAATAAACATATATATTTTGCTTGACGGGCACTGAACCTAACAATTCAAGTTCCTGACGCTGGTTCTGTGTATGCTAGCAGAGCTCCTTTCTTAGTCAATCTCCAAATCAAATAAATCGACAACCGCCAATAATATTTATTTGGCAGATCAAACGAATCAATAAAGCTGGATAATGGATATAATGTGAACGCAAATTACTCCGAGAGCTAAATTTTGTCTCAACACACAAGGGCAACTAAGATGGTGCCTGTTACATCGATCGGCAGTTCCATCGGAAGAGAACGACCATGCATGCCACGTCCGTGCATGGTGGCATTAGTTGTGCTTAATTCTTAATCATTATCCTTGCCGATTTATATTACAATTAAATAAATAAATTTTAATTATTTTTAGAGATTACTTCCTAAAAGGTAATACATAATTTACAATATACAGAATAGAAGTTTGGGGGGTTGCACAATGCATATTAGGTTTACTAGTCAATCAACCCGTGCTTTCGCACGGGCTAAAGTCTTAAATGTGTTATGCGTAACCGTACAACATATATAGATCTATTTTTATACTTAGGTTTTTATAATAACATATCTTGCTCCTTTATATGTATGCTTAATTGATTTAGATAATCTTTGATCAATTGCAAAAATAGGTGATTTTACTATAATTTTGAGGGGTTACTTTCATCATATTATCAGTCATAATAACTAAGGTGAACAATTCAAATATAAATTAAACGGGATATTTGGTATTATCCTATCAAAATAGCAAATGTGAGCAATTAGATATAAATTTAGGGTGTTATTTCATATTTTCCTTTATATTGGCAGAGTGAGTAATTAATAGGTAGTTTTAGGAGTTATTTAATATTATTTTGATAATGGCAAATGTGGGTGATTACTTAATTAGAAAACAGATCTAATAGCTATTAAGATTCCAACATGTTAATTGATGATAGGGTATTTTTTATTATTATTGTGAGGATTTTTATAATTTTTTTTCTAGCGCATCTTGTGAGGATTGTCATAGAAATTTCAAAAAGTCTACAAAATATTTATTTCATGTAAAGGTTTCTAGCATCTTTAATGGAAAAAAGACAAAAACTGAAGATAAATTTAAAAATAAAAAAAATCTAAAAAAAAGAAAAAGATATTTGTTTTCGTTGAGAATTGAACTCAAGATCTTTCGTAATGGCAGACATGGGTAATTACTTAGAAAATATATATAATAAAAAAAAAGGATATTTGCTTTCATTGAGAGTTGAACTCAAGACCTTTCATAATGGCAGAGGTGAGTAATTACTTAGAAAATAGATCTAATAGCTATTAATATTCCAATCTGCCAATTGATGGTCTGATGTTTCTGATTATTGTGAGAATTTGTTGGATTTATCTTTTTTTCTAGCGCGTTTTAAAACTGATACAACTTTTAAAACCTCCAATTAGTAATAGTAAGATAAGATTTTTTAGATAATGAAAGCTTTATTAATTTTAGGACCAATACATCGAGAAAATACAAAGATCCTAAAACACTCCCGGCCTCTGCATGTTTGAGATGCACACAACCTAACAAAAACTCAAGAAAATACCAACACAATAGTGACACCCGATCCGTAGACTAGACTGCCACCCATGTGCTCCGGTAAAAAACTCCTTTGGTACATGTGCCAAACACTGAGACGCCGCTATAACCAAATCTTGAAAAGATGGCTTCTGGAGAATATCCTAACTGCGGAACCAATGAATAGTTGAGAAAATAACCTGCAAAGCAGAAATGCATTGTTTCTTTTCAAAAACCAAACTATTTCTGGATAGCCACAACGACCAATAGGTAGCAGGAGTTCCTAACAGAGCAAAGCAAGTGGTTTAAGCTCTTTTTTGAAACTCCCAAACCAATTCCCAAACATGTTAGACACACTAAGTGGCTGTGTTAAACCAAAAGCCGCTTGAATAATAGCCCAAACCGCACGAGCAAATTGGCACTCAAAGAACAGGTGCTTTATTGTCTAATCTTTGTGGCAAAAGCAACATTGCTTACTACCCTTTGTTAGTACTGCGCCCTTACGTAGATACCAAAGGAAGATTTTAATTTTTAAAGGAGCTTTCAAATTCCAAAGGCGTTTATTGATGTTTGGGACATCTGTGTGAATCAGACCTAGATAATGGGATTTGACTGAAAATTTTCCATTTGGGTGTAAATTCCAGTGAAAAATATCATCATCTTGGCATAACACAACATTAGCTAGGTGTGATAATAGATTATTCCATGCAGCTAACTTGTTTCCAATGAGATCTCTATGCCAAGAGAAATTTGGTAAAGAGATGCCAAGCACTGCTGCTACAGTGGCCTGCTTATAGCGAGCTATGTTACAGAGGCAAGGATAATGTTCACGCAGGGTTTGTTGTCCCAACCATCTATCTTCCCAAAATCTAACTTGAGAACAATTCTTAATTAAGAATGTTTCAAATCGCAGAAAATCATGTTTCACCTTTATAAGGCATGCTAAAAAAATATGAGTCTCCATTTTTTCACTGTACTTGAGAAAGAGGTTTAGATCTTAAATATTTATTACCTAAGAATAAGATAAGATGACCATATGTTATGAGAACTCCCTTCAGATAACTAAGAATAACGGTGTTAAGGAACATCATGAAAGAGTATCTTGTAACTTCTGTCAGGGTAGAAGAATAAGGTTTTGGCAAAAGTAATGTCGCTGGTATGGAGCCAAATAGAATCCAAATATTAAATGGATGCAAGTTAAGAACAAAGGACATGTCTACATGTGCATAGCTTTAAAATAGAATAAAGAACGTGCCAGCATGTGCCCGTGCTTTAAACCTGGTATTATAGTAGTTACGAAGTCACAAGAACACAGTTGATCAGTCAGGACTAATGCAAGTATAAAGAATGAAATGTCATCTTCTGCTGCTTTTATCTCCATCGTGAGACTACAGATGCGGTTATCAGATGGTATAGTAAATGAAGTGGAAAAATCCATTGAACCAAAATGATGTGAGTACTCCCTATTTGTTTTTGTCTTTATCCTCTAGTGGTAGCAGTTTACAGCACTCAGTAAATTCTTTGAAATATTTCTAATGTACTGCTCCAGAGCCATTGCCTAAGATCCATGCCTTCAGTTTGCCATGAGAACATAATTATATACTCGTTTTCTTGTACAGTTGATGCAGTCATCATAATCTTATGGTTTTATCCATTTATTCCACCAGCGCGGTGTAAATAGGTAACTAGAACAATAACAAACTCATATTCTGGGTACTCCATAGATATAGAACCCTGCTGATTCAGCAGCTGCATGTTAGGGAGGTGAGGGAGGATATGTGCATCAGTGTCCTGAATGAAGCTCTTGAATGTACATTTTGGAATGGAATCAGGCTAAATCATTATCAGGAAGGCTACACCATACGGATAATTGTAGGAACATGGAAAAACTGAAGGACTAGAGGGGCAGATTCAACCATACAGACATCAAGGATAAGATCGATAAGAGAACAACAGGAAACGGTACAAACAAGGACTTGATGATAAGACAAGAAGAGCTCAACCAATTGCCATCACAAGCAGCTCAAAGACACAAAAAGGAAACTAAGAGGGCCTCGGTGCGCTCTGCATCTCAACAACCTTTTTCCATGCAGGACGTGTGGAGACATCATCCCACCACCTAGCCAGGTTCTTTCTCTCAGTGATCAACCCAGCCTTGTTGGTCCTGTTCACAAGGAAATCCGCATTGGGCAAGTGCACAAGGTCAGCCAGGGAGAAGTCATCACCAGCAAAGTACTGGCTCTCCCCAAGCCGTTGGTCATACACATCAAGCACCTTAGTGAGCTTCACTTCATTCTGCTCAACCACAGACAGGTCAGTAGCCCTGCCCATCATTGGTGCAAATGCAAGCTGGAAAATAATAGCCAGGCTCGGTGGGTTAAAGCTCTGTCCTTCAGACTCTATCCATTGTTCAATGGCAGCACGGCCAACGGCTCCATCTTCTTTCTTGCCAAGAAGGGCCTGGTTTCCACGGTCTGCATACTGATCGCAGATGTAACGGCAAATAGCCCTTGACTCTGCCAAAAATGAACCATACACAGCGTAAAGAAAATGGACATTTAAGATCTCTTAGTTTTTCTTTTACCAGCTAGAGCTAGGCACGCATATGCACTAGTCACTGCTAGAATATATCGTAACGCTTCAGCAATTTGGCCTTTTGCAAAATATACACTTGTGCTTGAGGAAGGAACTGGAAGAACACAAAATTGCAGATCTGTATTTAATTGCTGCATATTTGCTGACGAAAGGAGCTTAGTAGTAAAAATGTAAAGTTTGCAGGCGCTCTTACATTAGACCCAAAGAAACTACTGGAGATGCAACAAACATACTAGGAGAACTGGGGGGAGCTGGAGGTACCAAAGACGGTGGTGAGTTGGTCCTTGAAGGCAGGGACCTGGCCGAAGGGCTGGAGCTTCAGGAAGGACGGCGACTTGTGCTCGCCCTTGGACATGTCCACCGGCTCGATCTGGAAGGGCACGTCCTTCTCCAGGAGGCAGGCCGCCACGCGGGCCACCGCCGGCGAGATCACCGGCCCGTACACCGTCACAGGAGCCGCCATCGCCTCGACGCCCTCTGGGTCCTAAGCTGAGGAGCGGGTCGATGGGAATGGGATAAGGGTAGTAGGATCCAGGTTTCCTCGATTTCAAGCTACTAGCATTCCCCCAGTGCTCGCCTGCTTGGTCTGCGGAGACTGGAGACGGGGAGTCGGAGGGGAGCAGTCAGCTGTCAGCCTCAGCCAGCCAGCCCGCCCTCGTAATTTCGACATTTATCCTCGCAAACATACGTTGTACTCCATCCGTGCCAAAATACTTTTCGTCTTTTCAATTTTCTGTTGCATGGTAAATCGTTCATCTTTTCTAAAAAATATTTAGAAATATTTTTTATTTTTTTATAACTACGTTTGTAATATGATTACAAATATAATAAATTTTTTAAATATTTTTTAAATAAGACGAAGGATTTTTCGTGCAATGAAATCAAGGCATGTGACAAGTTTTTTGGGACAGAGGGAGTACTAAACAATGGATGTTTTGGTTTACCCGTGATCAATATATTTTCATTTTAACTATCGGTATTTTTATAATACTGTCGCAATTCACGACTTGTTTTAAATATTAATTTTGAAATACTACTTATTTAGTATATTTTTGAATACTTATCCTCTTAGACTAAGATCACCAGAGAATGAATATGGGTGTGGAAAACACTGTTTGCGACTGTATACATAGTGAAAAAACACTATTTGCGCGTACGGATGCACGCCATGGTGACCATGGTCTTATCAGTTCGCGGTTCTTACCCTCAAAGTTGTAGCTAAAAAAGTATCTGTCTCATAAATAAATGAGAGAATTATTACTTTTTTATCCTAAAAGAATTGGTGCTTCCTTTCTTGGCTCAAAAATTATAAATCTTTTTTGGCCAAACAAAGAAGATTTGTAATTTTTGGGCCAAGGAAAGAAGCACCAATTTTTTAGAGCAAAAACAAATAATTCTCTCTAATAAATGCTAACTTCTTTCTCCATCTCAAAACATAATTCAGGTAACACCACTTCGGCTCCTGTTCATGCATACACATGTAAACACCATGCCAAGAGTATTGTGGCTATTCGTTGTGAGCCAAATCAATACTTTCTTGGTCTTTGTGTTGAGAGTAGTTACACCTTTTTTTTTTTTTGGCTTTTACATGTATGATACCCTTCCACCTAGTTCTACCTCCAAGCCCCCTCTCCCCTTTCTCACCTATCCCTCTGTGCCCCCTCTCTCTTTTATACCTTCTCTCATTTATCTCTTAGACCTCACCGTGTAATAGCGTGAGAACGACGGTGTGCGAGAGGGAAGGGGTAGGAGGGATTTAGTGGAAGACGTATACATAATAAGCTATAGCCGCAAAATACATAATAAGCTATAGCCGCAAAATTGATAGTTGATCAAACTCTTATATGTAGGAGCCCCATCATGTGAATGATTTGACACCGCCTCTCTTCCTCTTTTTTTTGGTTGGGCATCACTATGCTTCACGAGTCACGACTTCACATGGTAAACAGATCATAAAAAGCTGTAGGGCAAGATATCTTCAAATTGCTTTATCATGTATACAAAGCGAGAAAGCATGTGTCCGTATGCACATCCAAAATCTAAATCGAATATACATAACGTCAGGTTGTCATACGCACATGGGCAGGTGACCCAAGGAATGGTACAATACTACAATAAGAATACCATCACTGCTGGTACAACAGATCAACACACAGCTGATTCGAGCTTGGCGATCATATTTGGGTAAGCAACTATGGAACATGACAACAGTTTAGCAAACGGTTTCCTCATTCTTCCATGATAACGTCATCATCTGATAAAGGTTCGCCCTCCAAAAGCCACTGCTCAAGCTCATCAAGATCATCTTCATTGTGCCGATACCAGTCAGAGGTGTCCCATAGCATAGTTCCTAATTCTTCACCACGACAAGCCATATGTAAGAAAGGCCGGCTTCGAGCCAGCGCATCCGCCATAACTCTATTCAAGCTCCCTGTAATTCCCAGCCACCGTAATCTAGGAAAGTATGGCTTCTTAAACCAGCGGGTTGCAAGCGGTGTAATCCCACCACAATCAAAAAGATCCAGCAGCTGCAAGCTACTGCCATAAGTTCCACCATCAACTTGCATGGATGCAAGAGCCATCACAGAGGTATCCCCAATTTTCGGATTTTCTCGCATTCGTAGCTCAACAAGAGGAGTTCTAGTCCTTGCTAATAACATGATACCATCATCTGTGACATTTGGAAGTCTGGAGAGATCCAACACCTGTAAGCTCTTTTTAACAAGTCCCGCAAATAACAAGGGTATACCATCATTTGTAAGCTTCCGGCAACCCCTCAGAGACAAGGAAGTTAGAGGACACATTCCAAGTCCCAGATATTTCAATGATTGGTCACTAATATCAGTACCATCCAGCAACAATGTCTGTAGCTTGGGAAGGCAGCTCAAAGCTCTAACAGCTTCATCGCCCAAACTGCGGCAGTCCCTAAGATCCAGTACATTGAGATCCTTGTTGAATGATAACCTCTCAATCCCAACATCAGTTAGGAGTTTGCACCATCTCAAGCTCACATGTGTTAGGCAGAGAGAAGTAGCTATAATGTCATGGAAAACAAGGTCAGTTAGATGGCTTCCATGACACACCCTAAGTTTATGAAGACCAGAACAAGAGTGAATGATTGCCCTGAAACCGGTATCTGTAACACGGGAGAAACCACCGAGACAGACACTCTCAAGATTTGAGCACTTGTCAGCCATTAGCAGGATTCCAAGATCATTCACTCGCCGGAAGGATGTTACTAAGAACTCCTGACTTCGCATGAGAGAGATATGCTTCAGTTTACCATGTGGATTGATTTGCTGGAGGCCAGCATTGGTGAGATCCGATGTCGAAGTAGGCTCAATAATTGGTGCATCTTGCAGGTCCAGATGCGTTAATGCTGGAAGGGCGACTGATATGGAACCAATCAAATGATCGGTTATGAAATCCACAGTGAGGCATAACTTTTGAAGGCTCGGAAAGAAAACCGGTGCCTTGACATAATCCATGCATTGTTGAGCTTCCACGACTGCTTTCAGAAGTTCAAGTAACATTGTCATAGGAATATAGCCGATCTCAAGAGATGATAGCTTTTCAGAAGCAGATGCCCACACATAACCAAAGTTGGGGTCATCAAAAGTTGAGAAATCAAGTGCCAATCTCAGAGACTGGAAAGGTAAAAAAAATATGTCAAGCTAATTCAAAATCAACAAGGTATGTATTCAAAGTAGATGCTGACCACAGTTGTTCGTGAATGATTCACATAAACACCATGAAGAATTGTGAATGGTACTAGCAAAAAAAAACATATTAAAACAAGATGCAGATCACGGTATGTGTACACACACCAGAAGCTTTCTATATATGTTGACTTTAGTTAATTAATTGGAAGAATTAAACACCAGGAGTTGACCTGGATTGGTTCCTGATTCGTGTTAAGAAATCAAATCAAATGATTGGTCTAATCAGTTGACACGCTAGTGAATGGAATCGAACCAGTTGTGAGTTGCAACCTACCTCTAGCTGAGAACATCCGCTGAGCAATTCCCGTAGATCAGAGAAATTTACCACGAGCCCCCTACGTGCACCGAGAGAGTTGAGAGAAAGCACCCTGCGTCCGTGAGGAAACGTGCGTTCAATATCATAATACCATGCCGTACAACTCGAAGTACTGAACCGGACAGAACGGAACGGACGCTATACGAGCAAGCAAGCAGCTAGTCGAATCAAGCTAGCGCACTGCATTTGGCATAGGCAGGCTGACATTGTTTGCGGCACAGGTGCCAGTGCCAGTTGTCAACCAAAGGGGGGAAGAGAGAGTACCTGAGATCTCTGCACGCGGTGCCGAGCTCGCAGAGCAGGCGTCCACTGATGCTGTCGCAGTTGAGCAGGAGCAGGTCGTGCAGGCCGGGCCGCGCGAGGCAGCCGATTGCCGCGTCCTCGAGGCGTGCGCAGTCCAGGCGCAGGCTCCGCAGGCTCGGGTTGGGCGGCAGCAGCGGGCGCAGGAGCTCGTGCGTCAGGGCCACCTCCTTCAGGCACACAACCAACAATCAAGGCAGGAGCGCGTCATCAGTCTGAAAAGCGGGGGTGAGGAAGCGCGGGCAGGGAGGGAGGGAGAGGGAGGGCACGCACGAGGAGGTGGAAGGAGGGGAGGAAGGCGAGCGCGTGGGAGGCGCAGTCGCGGAGGCCGCGGCAGGCGGCGGCGGCGAGGAGGAGGGAGCGGACGTCGAGGCGTGAGAGGATGGTGGCGACGACGGCGGCGGGGAGCGCGGCGTCCATGGCCGGGACCGGGACCGGGACCGGCTCCGGCTCGATCGGATCTGGCCGGGACATGGCGGTGGTGGTGGCCTGGTGGGATTGCAGAGGCGTGGCGTGGTGGGGCGGTGGGAGAAAGAGAGAGATGGCGGTTTTTGAGGGGGCCGACGCAGAGCCGTTGTTGGACGTTGCTTCGCGGAAGCTTCGCCTCCGATCGGATCACGGGGCCCCACGCCCCGCCGCAACGTGGAAGTGGTGGTTGCGACGCGGGCCGTGTGGGCTGAGGCCCATGCTGATGGGGACGTTGCTGCTGCTGCTGCTCGTCTACGAAACCCTTTTCTTAATATCTCCCTCGGATTATTCGCTCGCCCTGCCAAGAGTCTAGAGTTGGAATGATTGTTTACGTTTGAAGTTTGAACGGAGGAGTTGGAAGTATTTGTACCGTACATTGTAAAGTGGTTGCAGGTTTGTGTACGGCACGAATGATGTGCGGCAGGTCCTATGCTGGTAAGATTAGTTTATTAGACCACGTGCAGTGGGATGGGTAAATAGATTGCATATACCATGTAGCGACACTGTACGGAGAAAAAAGAATAGTTAGAATAGTGAATACACAATGCATTTATACATCATAGTGTACATAGTCTTATATACTTGTATATATGGGCCAGGAGTCAACACAGCATGCAATACCAAGTTTTGAGGCGTTTTTAACAGCAAGAGCGCAACACGACGGCAGAAATCAGACGCCGAGTTAAAAAGCTTTTTAGTTTGCCACACAATGACACAAGACTTGAATTGAATAAAAGGACAGAGAGAAGATGGAATGATTGGAAAGAAGGCTCGTGGCTGTTGTTCTTCCGGGCACTCGGCCTGATGTGATGAGCTTTGCTGGATCTGGTGTCTGCTGCCTCAGGCTTTAGCCCACATTAATTTCGGTCCAATCTTTTCCTTCCTTCCTTCCTTCCAGACGTAAAGCCCAAAGCGAACTTGGGCCCGAAACAGCACGAGGGAAAGGAAAAGGCACTGGGCCGCGCTCTCGGAGATTTTGGCGGCCCGGGGAGCCTTCCACGCCAACTTTCCTTTCCCATGCAAGCAAAGCAAACACCGTCGCCGGGCGGGCGGCAGGGGCAACCGGCGGACGGGCGTACGACGGCATGGGATCGGATGATAGATGGCGGGCGTCCGGCCGGCCGGCCAACGCCACGCCGCGGACGGGAACGGGGCAGCCCCACACCACACTCCGAAGCAAGCAGGACAAGAGAGATTCCCCGGCACCGGCAGGCCAGGCCACCCGGCCTCAGCTCACCCCCTCCCCCGTCGTCGTCCAGCTGCAGCCTCTGATCCAGAAGCCGGCCGCCCTCGATCGGCTAGCCTCCCTGTCTGCCCGCCCGCCCGCCCGCATGTGTCCGTATGCATGCCTGTGCGCGTCGAGGTGTCTGGCAGTGCAGCCACGCTAGCCGCGCGCGCGCTGAGACTGCGACCAAGCCAGCGTTCCCCGGGTGGCCGTCCGGCCAACCGTCGCCTTGTCTCTTTTGTCTTGCCTGCTGCTTGATCCATCGGCCGGCCGGCCGGCCGGCCGGCCGGCGTTATTTTCTCCTTTCTTCTTCCTAAATCGATCGATAATTAACTTCTCCTGAAGTTAAAGTGATTCCTTTTTGTGTATTTTTTTATGTATGTATAGGTAGGTAGAACATTGACCCAGTTGCTCTTTCACTTCAGAAGTTTGGTCCAGGGTGGTTAACAGGTTGAGTCATCTAGACGTACCAACTGCGTTAATTAAACCTTCCATTGATCCATGATGCGGCACAAGTCCCACCTCTATTAAGGAGATGCGGCACAAGCCCATCTCTGGAGTTTGGTTGGTACACATCGGATTGGGTTTATACGAACACTCTCCCATCACAATCACAATGTGACTCTAGAGATGTTTTATGTTTTTAACCATGGACTTTGATACCGCTGATTAAAATGCACAACCATACCGTCTCATTATACATATAGTAAGCACCACGCCAGTAAGTTTAGCCCCATCATTCTCTCCCATCACAATGTGACTCTAGAGATGTTCTATGTTTTTAACCATAGACTTTGATACCACTGATTAAAATGCACAACCAGCCCGACTCTTTATACACATGAGTAGGCACCGCACCAGTAGGTTTAGCCCCATCATATCAGAACCTCCAACATATAAGGTCTCAAACACAACTTAATTACTAGTCCATTATATAAGGACTAACCTCACCTATCTATCTACACTATGAAAAAATGAGTTTTAGAAAAAACTTTTTTTACCTACGATAATTCACGCACACCCCTCATGTTGGCCTCATTGCATACGTTGGAAAGGGTGGGAAGGTGTTGGCAAATGTCTACAATTAATAGAAGAAAAATGTTTTTACCCTTTATTTTTTTTTATTTTCTCACCCTATTTTATACCCATAGGGTACTTTTCTTGTTTTCTTAAAATTAACGAGAAAAGAAGTTTGTCAATCAAACAATTCTCCGTCCTTTGAATTCATTTTTTATTTTTTTTTTCCATCTTTATATTGCACAGCCGGTCATCTCAGGATACGTGTATTGCACATACATCCGCGCTAGCAGAGCGTAATCCTTTTGCCTTCACCATCAATTGTTGATGTGTCAAACCAAACATGGTGTTAAAAATACTGGTGTGGACCCATTTGACCGGTGAATAAAACAGATTCAAGAGCAGCCTCCATATATAGAAGAAAAATGAAACCTCTTGGAGCTAGTTTTCTCCTCTGATCTTCTTCTTCCTGGCAACCTACTACACGATCGATCCACATGGCCACGAACGCAGCCCCGCGCGTCTCCGTGGCCTTCCTTTTCTTCCGGCGCCCCTCCCTCGTCTTCTGCGAAAGCTAGCCGTTCTTGAAACCGTAGGAGTAATTATCCATGGTGTCACGCGCACCTTCGTAAATGCTGTAACCATCCATCTACCCATCCATATCTCAGCGAGCAGCTCCATCAAAGCCCGCGGAATCGTCCTCGCCTCGCCCGGCCGTTCCCTCCAACGACTCAGAAACCGATGGAAAATGGTGGAAGAAATTAAACGCACGTACGCCCCCGATCGCATCGCGCGTCGTCCGTAACACATTTATTACTCCTCCAAGCATGGCAGAGCTGTAGCACGCACGTTCCTCGCCGCGTCCTCACCCGTCGCCGCGCCGAGGTCAGTAATGGCTGCCTCGCTCTCGCTCCGGCGGTAGAAGAAAGCCGGAAACCTTGCGTTCCAAAGCTCACACACAAATTGGCCCTGTTTGGATCCAAACGCACCCACTGCAGACAGCAGCCAGACAAAGGTGTTGCTGCTGGCCACCCTCTAGCCTGCATGCACATTACACTGCATTGCAATGCATTGCATAGAGGGTAGCTAGAGAGAGGACTCTCATCAGGATGCCGCAAGCTACAGCGAATGAAGAACTCTGTGGGGGAGGGAGAGGGAGGCCCTGCGGGCGGGGGAATCTCATTTATGTCGTTGCACCTACATATGCATCCATGTACTCCTCCATGATGTTGGAGATGGAGAGAGACAGGGCCTGGTTTCCATTAATGCTGCAGCCTGTCTTACTCATTTGGTAGCCGGAGGGACTTGAATGCCCACCCACACAAGAGGTGCATAAGTTGGAGCCCTCCCCCCTCCAGTCTCCAGCCCCCATCCATCCTTCATCTCCCTTCCCTTCTTCTCCATCTCGTCTCTCTGGCTGCTCTCTCCTCTCCTCTTCTCCAGCTACTTGCTCATCTTCTGCATGGCCATGGCTCTGTGTGCTTCTTCCTTCCATTCCATCGCCACTCTGCATGCCTGCAAAAAGGAAAGAAGCCAAGAAGGAATGAAATAGTAGCTATGATGTTGGCTCGGCTCACTCAGACCACCTTGGTTGCATTGGGGCGATGCATACATGCATGCGAGATCTATCATGCATATCGCTGCTGGTAGTTCTGATTGAGCCGTGCCAATATCTTAGTACTCTTTCATACGTATACATACATACTACATAGGCGGTGGCACTCGATCGCATGCAACAATATGCACAATCTGGGTTCCTTTCTTCTTGTTCACTTTCGATATTGAGGTATGCATGGTTGCGCAGACTTTATATATTACACTCCTAGATAAACTGCTGATATATAGGTATATGCTTATAGCCTTGTACCTGTAGTCTGGTTCTGGTGAAACTTTTACCTGATAACTGATGTGTGCAGAAGGCGATATATAGGTATATGCTTATATAAGTATATTGTGAGCTTACATATGCAGCTTTGAGGCATGAAGTAGGTACTTGACCAAGAATTGTATAGGGATTCAGATCACGCATGCGCTTCTGAGTATTTATTAATTAGAAATGCAGAATTACAGATGCATATTTATATGTACATCAGACATCACGTTGGTTGCTGTCGATATGCTCTGGTGTGTGGTAAAACCTGCTGTGCAAGAACTTGAAACGCAATATATATTTATATGACAGGATAATGTTTGTATATTTTGACTCGCAGCAGCATGCAGCTAGCTTGTTTCGATATCTCTCCGCCAGTTGTCGTTTATTGTTGTAAACTTGAAAAAATGTTCATTCATGCCTTGGCATTAGAATCGAAGAAGTATTTATTCATCTTGCTCATTTGCATGTATGTCCATCACAAACACTAGCAGACCAGGATGAACAACCTCCAAGATGGCTTCCGATTTCCGAAGGAAATTTGGACTCAAGCTGCTAGTCAATCCATTCAGATCTTCATGCACACGGCTTCACGTTCTGTCAACCACTGTGGTCCAAACAGGAGTGCAACCAACCTCCGGTCTGGATTGTTTGTCACTGGTCAATTTTCTTGTTTGAACTAGCCAGCGTCAAACAAACAAAATAATATTAGGCGCTTCGCCTTGTCACTCTTCTTGGATCGATCCTTCGTATTTGTGTTTGAGGCGTGCAACTAATGCAGCAGCCACTCGACGGCTTTTGATAAGGACGATGCTCTTGAGACTTGTATGTACGCAGCTTGCTACTGATCGTTTTTTAGTATCTCGTAGTCCGAACTTTGTTTTGCAGTGAGCTGCATGCCCCTGCTGGGCCATCCAAGTTAACTTGATCTGCCATTCCAGAGCCTGTTCATGAACATGTATTTTTTATGATTTCGAACTAGTTCGACTCCATTGTTTGTACGAATGTAATATAGCACTGCATGTGTTTTTTTCCATATGGCAGAACATTTGGCCGTTCATCTTGTTTGTATAAAAAACTATAATATGTCGCATGGTTTATATTTTTAATACTTGCGCAAAATTTTGGAATAAGACAAATGATTGAACATTATATCCAAATGCGTGCCATACATTAAAAAGCAAAATACAAATGCAGTATTTATGCTATATGAGATGTTTGTTTACCTTGAACAAAAAAAACTATGGTTTAAAAACTACAGTTTGGTCACTCTAAACAAAAGCTCTCATGGTTTTGGCTACCTTTACTATACCATGGCTGCAATTTTGCATCTACACAACTGGCAATTTCAAAAAATAAAAAAACTATAGTTTCAGTGAAGTTTAATAAAATCATGCATGGTGCTTTTGTCAAGAAATAAAATTGCAAACTATATATGATATTACAAAACCATGGTTCTAAACAAAAAAAATCGTGCGTCTAAACAAGTTCTCAATTGTATATCAGTGACCTGTACAAGGTAGCTATAGGCAACAGTAATACTGTTAAACCAGTAGCAATATTGCCATATGCGCTCCGTGTAACATATAAAATACAAGTGCTCATAAATGTGCATCTAAAATATTGAAGCAGGTATATCTAAATCCACTCTTCAAAGAGTCCTCGCCACCCCCACTCACCCATTTTCAGAGCTATACTCCCCTCGAATTCAAGCATAAAGACCATGCATTTAGCCACTGCAGCTAACTTTTCTTAATTCTAAATACAAGTACACAAAGAATAAAATAAATTCAAGTGGTCACGAGACATACACACACGCTACAGTCCATCTTCCATGCTCATGGAGTACCAGTATCTAAGCTGCGTATTAATTACAGTCAGTACTGCGATGCAGCTTCCGAGCTCTACAAATTGTAAATGCTCCAGCTTCGCTCCCCCTCTGCCTATTTTTCAATCATGTCTGCCTGCTGTACGCCCCCATTCAATTCCAAATCGAAATTTACTCTAGTAAAGTATGCATCATAGGAGACGAGCAGAGAAAAACAGGAGAGAGACCTGCTACTACAGTGGATCAGCACGAGGTCCGGCTCCAGTTTGCATTGCTCTAACGTTCTTGTGCTCAGAAACATGAATACGGATCACACAGTATTGTCTTTGCTTCTGAACCTAAACGACACGTTTTGAAAATCGCAGATCTCAACTTAGACTGTTATTTTTCTTATCATACAAGGACATATCTCATGACACATCGGTGCTCCTACCATTTTGTTACAATATATAGATATATAGCCGTATATATAATGGTCATATATATCTCAAAGGGATCGGAGCTGATCACACTCTCGGTAGTGAACCATATGTGACGATACAGTCTACCGAAGAACACAGTAAATACCCGTAACGCTTAAACGGAGACAAAGCCAGCAACCGCACTTCACAAACCACGAGAAAAAAGTGCTTTGGTCACTGTATGTGGTGATCGATTACGTCCATTTTTGGGTCTGAACCAGGCTGGACCGATGCTTAAAATTGAAAGCAGATTAAAAACTGGCATATTTGGATCATAAGCTGATTGTGGAAGATGGCCTGTAGCTTTATGGAATTATAAAAGGTACTATATAGACTAAAAGGTGACATCATATGTTCGGAACTTCGGATCACAAGTTGATGAAACCTAATTCCACATGAGCCCCCAATTTTAGGTCGGTATGGTACAGATCTATACCAAACATGGCATTAGTTCCTCGCCTGTACATACACAATGTTAGACAGTGGGGTTACTTCGGTGATTATCAGGATAAATCAAAATGCATTCATCTGATCAGGCTGTGAGAGATCATTTCAAATTTTATGAGAGATCAGGCTGTGAGGCTCAATTATCAACTAAATATAACAAAAAAAATACTGCTACCTTCGTTACAAAAAGGATGCAATCCTAAAATTTTTATGACAAGCCATTAGTTGAAAAAATGACATAGATGCCCCTAATTAATCATGTTAATTGTGATTGAAAATTATGGACCTTAGGAAAAAAACATACAATGGTTCACATGCCCCTTGAAAAGGAAAAGGAGAAAGTCCAAATTACTCACCCAGCTATGGACAATGTCTGATAATCCCCTAAAGTAATTTTGGGTTCAATTTACCCCTCCATATGTTTTAATTAGCTGGTCCACTCTACCCCTTAATAAGAATTGTCTTTTTTGTGTCTCCTTGTATACATTTTTCTTTTAAGTTCATATTTTGTGAGGTGGTAGAGAATATCCTAACTTAGGCTAAAAATATATATATTGGATTTTTCGTCATTATTTTGATAGGTTAGGCATCTAATAACAAATAAACATACTGATACAAAATGTATAAAAATAATGATGAAGAATTCATAATGTATATTTCTAACACAAGTTATGATATTCACAACCAAACCAAAAAAATTGAACTTATCATTCAACTTGTATGTGGAGAAAAAAAAAGAGGTCAAACTTTATTCAGGGTACATCAGATCAACTAAAATATATGGAGGGGTGAATTGAACTAAAAAATCACTTTGAGAAGTTACCCGGACATTGTCAATTGGTTGAGGGAATAATTTATACTTTTCCCAAAGGAAAAAAGTACAAACAATGAAATAGATATACACCTTGAAAATAAAAAAACATCCAACTAAACACGCATACATATCAAAAAAGTTGTCTATGAGACGTAAACGGTAACTTGAAAAAAGAATGCAAGTTGCATGGTTAAGTAGAATCAGATAACCAATATTGTTTCTTCCCGCAAAGAATGCATTTCTAGCATTCAAAACTTGTCCCACAAAGAATGAAATTAAACCTTATGTAGCAGCATTTCAAAGGTGTAAGCATATTTAATTGCCTGTTTCTTTTTTTTTCATTTTCAATGTGCATGCATTGTCTATCTTTTTTCTCCTTTCCAAGGTGCTTAAATTTGATTGACTATGATTGATTTCCATATGCATGTGCAAAGCTTTTGGTTACATATAACATGATTAAATAGAAGCAGGTCATTTCTAGTGACTAATAACCTGTTTTAAAAAAATCACAGTATTGCATTCTCTGTGGGACGATCATAGAAAGTAGGAGTAAATCATCATGTATGCATGAATGTATCCACATCCTATTACCACTAACATTCTTTTATCGTTAGATTATGGCGGATCCAGATTAGCCAGGGTAAAACAAAGGGGCAAAGCTCCCATGGGCAGGTAGTTGGGACTTGCAAAGGAGTAACTAGGGGGAGTAATGAGACAAGCATAAATGAGATGGCAGGGAAAAGCATCAAAGGGGACAGCAGGTAGAGAATATGGGGCATGGCCACTTTGGTCAGGCAGACAGGGCCAGCCGGCCAGCATTTACACTACACGCATACCACTCTAGATCAGACGGAGGAGGAGGATGCACGGGCCGGCCGGACCTGGTCCTGCCCTGCCGACTGCCGTGGCCTGGCCTCTATAGCGTCAGACAAAGATTCCCTCATTCACTTCTCCAACCCCCGCTCAGCTCAGCCCCACGCTATGCTGTACGCTCACTCTAGTGCTGCCTTCCGGCCCTCGCTAACTGTCACCTCGCGCTACTGCTGCTAGCGTTCTTCTCTCCCACGCCTCCAGTCCCACTCCCAGTACCCACGCTGATTCAATGCTAGGGCAGAGACAAGCTCCACTCTGCCACATGGATGGGGGCGTTGCTGCTTGCCAGTCTGGTCCGGCTGGTGTGGTCTGCTCACCAGTCACAACGCTGTGACTTGATTTGGCCCCCATTTCACCTTCTCTCGAGAAAATGAAAACATTCATTAAAAAAAGAAAATGAAACTTAAGACTTCCTACTCTATGATTTTCTTTGTTATTAGAAGAAAATCTTGATGTAATAGTAATACAAAGCGAAACTATATTCCATCTTCATGGGCTGGTTTGAGCTAACTATCATGTTCCTGGAACTGTTTTATAAGGTTGCAGGTAAACTACCGTGCGTCTGTGCTCTGGAATGTTTGAAGTGCAACAGGCCAGTCAGGGCCACCCAGAAAAGGACTATGGAGGGTGGAGGGCCGTTGGAGGTCCCTGTGTGTGATCCTAGGCATTGGTTGCTCAGAGAATCTGTACAAATGGAATTTTGTTGGTGTGTAATTGCCCACAAAGGCTGAGATGGGCACACACAGGGACCAAAGAAAGAATGGTCCAGGCGTGCTTAGATAGCAGAACTGGCATGTTTAGCTGGGCAGATCTGAGAACCTGTTGGCAAAGAAGTTGCATCAGTCATATGGACATGAGTGCATAAAATCCCCATCCTTGTTCTTTTATGATCAAGGTTTGCAAACACATCTGAGCTGAATTATCAGCAATCGATAGGTTTGGAATAAAAAACACATATTAAGGTCAGTTTAACGGGCTCTATTTCAAGGTGAAAACTAGCAAGTGCCAAAAGTCAGCTACTAATCTATGAAACACTAACAATACCTAAACCGAGAAATAAAAATAAAATAGAGGATGTTGAGCACAAAAACAGTGGATTGATATTCGATAATACAATTTCCCAATCCATCACAGCAAAAAAATGGAAAGGATAAGTACAACTCCTATTTATTTGTAATTTTTGCATATTTGTGCAAGCAGAGAATGAATGCGCACCGAATCACCACCTAATGGACAGTTTGGGACAGTGCAAGCCTGACCTATTGCACATTGGTGGGCCAGAAATTTTGTTCAAAATCCTAGCCCATCCCCACATGGACTGGGCCAGGATCTCGCTGTCCCATACACGAATTCGAATGGACCAAAAGGAGAAGCATTCTTAAAACATATGCCTCACCTCTAGAAAGGTTTGCCCGTCCCATTCTCATGGCTCGACTTCTAACTTGGATTGCTCATTGCTTCCAGCCAGGGTAAACTACTTCCTGCAACCAATTGATCTGGTCACTTCAGGCCAAAGAAATAGTATAAATGATAAAAAAACAATGAAGTTGGCCAGTACCTATCTTAAACTAAGAGCAATTCCATGAACGATATCTTAAACTAAGAGCAATTCCATGAACGATACACTAAAAAGTGGCCTCCCAGGCCCCCAGCAGGCCAAGCTGTCACGAACCTCAGTGACTTCCAAGGGTCAAACCTTCTAGGTACTAAACTAAATCATGCTGCTTCTGTCCTCGGAAGCTTTTAAGTAGTTTGATAAGCTCATATGTCCAGACATGATGACCCAAACGGAGGCACAACTCCAAAGGGGTCAATCCATCCTGAAAGGAATTCAACAACAAAATCATTCCCCATTTAGAAGAGCACTTATTTCAGAAATACAGGATTATTAGACGCCATAATTGCATCCTAAACTACTATGGAAAAATATGACAACTAAACTGCGGCAACAAGATGATATGATGCGCCAATTAAGGTAATATGATTCAAGCAAACCATTCAATCGATCCATAAATTTGTTCGTTCTTAATCATCTAAGAACTGTTAGAGTATTCTCTTTACTTACTTGGGTTTTCAGAGTTCTATCAGCACCCTTTATTAAAAGCAGTTTCACAATGTCAGTCCTCTGTGTTTGCACAGCAAGATGCAAAGGTGTCCATCCATACTGCAGAGTGGTCGAGCTTCACATTTAGTTAACCAACAGAAGAAAAGAGAAAGCAAGAAAGTTTATGCACTTAACATACATCATCTGGATGGTTGATGTCAACATTGTACAGCAAAAGGGTCTTTATGGTCTGGCTGCATGCTGTTTGGACAGCATAATGCATTAGGGTTGCACCATACTGTATCACCAAAGTTGCAAAGTTAGTGGAACTAAATCAACAAAAGTCACAGGAGAATTAACACAGATAGAAAAAACATAGAACTTCATCAAACCAGAGAGAGTTCTGATGGCAGTTCAAATTAATGATGAATTAATAAGGCAAATGCAAAAAAATTTAGCATAGCCAATGCAAATATTGAATGAGCCAACATTCTGCCGAGGGCACAAAGGAGGCTAAAGTGATCGAGACAGTCCCAAATAACACTAATTGTAATATGCTCTGTATAACTGTTTACAAGCACAGTAAACAAGGTATGTACTCACTTTATCTTGGATGAATGGATTTGCTGAATTCCTTAAAAGATAGTTAATAATAGCAGCCTTCTTTGAAAGAATTGGTTTGTAAATTGCTGGCAAACCATCCTGAGGAAACCAGAAAAAGGTCAAAAACAAAGCCTTACAAAAGCCTATAAACATTTGACAGTCAGACAGTACCAATTACCTTATCAAGCGCATTTATGTCCACACTATGCTTTAGAAGACCATCCAATAGATAGAAATCACCAGATGCAGCAATGGTGTGAAGTGGAAGCCATTTACTCTACACGTAATATGTACAAGTCCATATTACACCAGAAACAACACTTGAAATAACAAAGATCATCATACACAGGCTAAGAGGCAGAAGGTTGAGTATAAAAATCTTCATGGTTCTCCTGACTCAGAAAGTAGTTGCTACAACGCATTATTAACGAATTAATAACAACTGAACTGCTCTGGACAGGAAATGCTTACAGAAGCAGCAGCTTCCAGATCAGGTACTCGCTTGTTCAGAAGAACCTTCTCCTCATTTGAGAACAGCTTCTGGCGACCTCAAGTATAAAAGAAGATACCATTAGGCATAATAAACTATTAAACAAAAAAATCATGCATAGAGAAGGATGAAGTCACTCAAGTATACAAAATTAGTGAAAGTTATACCAAACTAAACTGCTACGAGTACATCGAACTGGTCAAACAGCAGGCGGCATGCTGTTTAAGAAAAAAGGCATTGTCTAATAGCCAGTCATTCTTGTATAGCTGGAGAAACCAACATGCCTACCAAGCTTACCAAGCCAACAAATCTTGTAGTACCACGCTATTGATAATGTCTGTTTGGGCATAGGTTGCTGTATTTATCAGCATTCGGTCATAGTCAGTCGTGGTAATATTAGACCATGGCAATAGGACTAAATGCACATGTATCCCACGCCGCACCCCCACCAAAGGAGCCCATGGCATTGCATTTGAAATAAGCTCTTGAACTACCCTTTCTATCTATTGCAGACCATTGGAGGATACAATGAGTTTTAGTATTGTCAGTTTAAACAGTCCAAAACTTTAACAAAAAAACACTGTAATTTCTACCTTAGCTCTCAACTCATGTAGATGAGATCCCCGAAACACACAAGGACATGAGCAAACATCCATTTACAAGCCATATGAGCAATCAACTGACTCCAGTCGCCATTTTAATTCAAAACGTAGTGAGTGCAAGATTTCAGTATCGTAAAAAAAAAAAAAACAAGTATAACTCACTTTTTGGGCTCTTACTGTCCTCCATCTCGCCGGGAACATACTCACGGCTGCTAAAAAACTCCGAAATGTCCTCAAGGCTACCGACATCCATCCCCATCCTGGGATTCCTAGGTGCCACGCGTGTCCCTGGCTCCGGCAGCGGAGGCTCCTCCACCTCCTCCGGCGGGAGAGCCCTCTCCAGTGGCCCCCGGTAGACATCAGCAACGTGCTCACGCTCTGCTCCCAGCATCCCCCGGCTGTAGGCGCGGAACTCATCGGGGGCGGCCACGGCCGGGGGCGCTCGCCGCTCGAGACGGCTACCGAACCGCAGCCCGTGCGCGATGCGGCGCTTCTCCTTCTTCGTCAGGTTGATCTCCTCCTCGGCATCCCTCCACTTATCAGGCACCAGGCTCTTACCGTAGCTGGTATCCCCCTTCCGGCCGTGGCGGTAGGCGCTCGGCGGCGGGCGAGACGAGGGGAGGTCGAGGTCCGGCTCCTCGAACGCATCGTCCTCGAACACGAGGCAGTCCCCTATGACGACATCCTCCTCGTCGTCGACGGCGGCGACCGCGAAGGCGGAGGTTGAGAGTGATCGGGGCGAGGGGGATAGGACGATGGGTTTAGGGAATCGACGGCGGAGCCGATGGGAGGAGGAGGTGGCGAATGAGTTTGGGGTTTGAATCGGGGAAGGGAAGGAGGGTAGGAGGACGAAGTGGCAGTGGTGGTCGGAGATGGCGGGCGGCGCCATGTCGTCCTCCCGCGCCGGCGAGCCGTGCTGTGAGGCCGTGCCGCGTCGGAAGCCGAGAGGATTATTTACGCCGACGGACCGTTTATGCCTGGATGGGCCAGTGGGCCGGGATATTCGGACCACGCTTTACGTATGGGCTAAGAATTGTTATCACGTTGGGCCCAAAAAGGGTCGGGGTTTTTGACGGAAGAAGCGGTGCTGACAGCTGACCCCGAGTAGCTCGACTGCTCGACGACGACGCACACCAACCGCACCGACCGATTCCAGCGAGCAACCCGATCCTTCCAACCATGGCCGCGGCCCCCCATCGCCGGTGGCCGCTCCTTCCCCAGTTGGGCCTCGCCCTCGCCGTCCTCCTCGCGGTGGCCACGGCGGCCGAGGCGTGGACGGGGGAGATCCGCGGCCGCGTCGTCTGCGACGTCTGCGGTGACGCCGCCATCGGCCCCGAGGACCACGCCCTCGAAGGTCAGTCATCAGCTCCTGCAACTACATCATCAGCCCAGCCCTCTCCCCTCGTGCGGATCTATCGAGCGCCCTCTGCGCTGCGCGCCCGTGGTTTCCTCGTGCTCGATTTCGCGCGACCGCTTGACCGCTTCTGCGGATCTTGAGCTCTCGAAAATTTCTGGACGTCGTCTATTTGGCTCGGAATTGTTATACGTTGAGGAGAGCGGCGAATTGTGTTGCTGTGGGGAGACTGCATGCCGCCGCATCAGCTGCGTGTGCCTATCCTGCAGGAGCCCGCCAAAGCCTAACCTGTTGCCGCGTTCTGGTTCAGAGATTCGATTCAAGTTACACTGTTTGAAAAATATCATTGGGATTCTTAAATAAACTCCTCATCTTTGCACTAAAATCATTTAATGAAAACAAATTGCAATGCTCTTCTTTGTATTGCATTTCTCCACATAAACCAAACATTAGACATTGAGTGTGGTTACTGCCACCACGGGTTGCTAGAACATATTTAATTGTTGTAGAGTTGGTAGTGTCCCCTAAGGCATTTCCCCTTCCCCTAAATAAAGAATCCTCTGCTCAGTTTCACATGGCACCTTGATTTTTTTTTTTTTACTCATCGGACTGAGAGATCATTTGAAAGACTAGATGGTATGGTTTATAGTCATCTCATAGTGATGAACCAGAGAATGCAGTCAGACACGTTAATGCTTGATAACTACTGAACGTGAAAAGAAAAGGTTAACATGCACACCTTTGATGATTACTTCATTCTCTTATTTCAACTTCTTATCTTCTGCTGTGTTGCGTGCATATATTTATACCCCTTAAGATTTCAAATTATCACTATTTATTGGTACGAATCTAGGCTGCTGGTTATCTCAATTGTACTAAATCATTTACCTAGTTGGACAAAAATAAATCATTATTTTGGCAAGTGAACAGCTTCTACTAATAGTACTTCTAGCCTGTTATATAACTATTCAGCAATCAGCAAATACTCCGTCTGTTCTAAAATATAAGTCATTTTACTTTTGTCTTAAATTTGTTGAAAATTATACTACCTCCATTCGTTTTTGTTTGACGTCCTGACAGGAAAAAGCTACTGCAAAATACTTGTGGGACTTTGTCTGAACGTCAAACAAAAGTGAACAGAGGGAGTAGTAACATATATGATATTTTCTCCACTTCAGAGATGTTTACCTAGCTTTGTTCAAAGTCAAACCTTTCCATCTCTGACTATCATTTTCTTGAAATCCATGTTGTTTAATTTCATAAATTTATGGTTTTAGATTCACCATGATAAAACAATTTCATAATATGTAATTCGAATCTTGTTAAACTCTACGAATTTGTAGAAAATGATGCTCAATGATGTAAAGATTTGACTCTGGACAAAGCTAGATATTGATTGAATGATGTAAAGATTTGACTCTGGACAAAGATTTCATAATATGCACTTTCACTAGCAAGGCATATTTCATGGTGGTTTTAATGAAATTAATATGGCATTGTAGATATTGGTGCATTTTTAGGTAAACTTGGTAGAAGTTATAGAAGTCTGACTTGGGGCCAAATTGAACTGGAATGGATGGAGTACATGTCACTGTAGAGGTAACCTATGAATTGATTGAATGAACCTATAGAGGATCACTTTAATATCTTCATGAGATCAATTGCTGTGAAAGTGCATGGCATTATTTTACGCTATGTGTGATATTCTGATGCCTTTTCACCCTTTGCAAATAGTGGTGGAGAAGCAAGTTTGCATCACTGATCACTGTCGATAGTCATTCGGTTCAACCTTTATTTTCAGCATCATTATTGTTGATGTGTGCAAAGAAGACTTTAGTTGCACTGAAGTATCATATCGATCGATCTAGTATTGAGAGATCAGCTAGAATCACATGTTACCTAGCTAAACTGTTTTTTGTAAAATGTTCTACTGACATTGGTAGTTATACTATACCCCCAAAATATGAAAGAAATGCATGGAATACTGAAACAAAATATCTATCTGCATATTCTCAAATAAAACTAGAATAGACTGAGCATACAACTTTTGGTAAAGAAAAAAGGTTCACTCCTGAGAATCAGCAGTGAGCACTGTGCAATATTCAGACTTCTCATCTATAGTTATTGTGAAGAGGAATGGAGATGCATTTGTACAGCTGACTAGCTGAGTGATGTCTGTTTTAGGACTGGTGAGTGGGAAGAATGGTACTTGGTTATTCACCACATAAGAAATGGTGTTATTCTTATTATCTGATGTCTGGCTGTGTTATACTGAAGCTTGCTTCTTCTATTGTTGTCGGTTAAGAGTGAATACTAGAATTCTATAGTCTTGGTTTACATGTCAAATATCATGTCTGGGACATGCCACAATCATGATTTCAGTATTTATACCATTATGTTTTCTTCATCTTGAGTTCACTATGTTCAGTTGAAAATGCTCTAAGATCTTTTGTATGCCTATTTTCATCATGTTTGTTATTTAGGTGCCGAGGTTGCTGTCCTGTGCATCACGAAATCAGGTGAGGTTATCAACTACCAAGCTTTCACAGACTCCAAGGGCATTTATGCTGTTGCTGAGACTATGCCAGAGAGCGACCGATGGGAATCATGCCTGGCAAGGCCCATCAGTAGCTTCCACCAGCACTGCACTCGGAGGGGTGACGCTCACTCTGGGGTGAAGTTCACTTACAACAAACCGTCAGGGAACTCCCACATAATCAAGACTTTCCTTTACAAGCCTGCCAACACACCTCTGTACTGTAGTTGAACTCTTCCATCACATTTTGTTGGAAGGCAAAAGACAGGAGTCATAGAGAAAGGATATGTGTTGGTGTTTGGTGCCTCGGCTCCATATAAGTAAAAAGTAAGTAAACAGGGTTGGCGTTGTAAATTGGAATCAGTTGTCTATGGTGTGTGTGTCGTCTTACTGTCTGATTACCCATACTAGCAAGGAAGCAGATGTTGCTTCATGACCATGGTTCATTTAATCGGTATATATGGTTTGTCAACTGTAGTACATTGTCTGTGAAGGCTATTCTGATCTTGGCCATGACCAATGTTATTGTGTTCCTTTCCTTTTGCGTGTTAAGTGTGCCATCAACTGGTCATCTTGCTATTGCCGTCTCCGTCTACGCTCATTTGCCATAGTCTGTATGGTAGCTGTATTTTGCAAACATTTGCACTGTAGCAAAATATTCTTTGGCGAATGTGACATGCCATGTGATGCACGTCGTCGTCCTAGAGAGGGACTGACCACCATGGAAGGGGCAGCCGGACAAGCCAAACTTCGATGCGAACATGTTGAGGAAATGAGGACCAAAGCCCACAAGGAGCCGGAAGGGAGGGACGGTCGCGGAGATGGCATGCCTGAGGAAGAAGCCTGTGCCGTGGTGCGCCAAATTAAAGTAGCTGCACGACAGAAGAGAAAAACTGATTGGTGGTGTCTCATTCATTCATAGACCATAGTACGTACTAGTATGTATTTGCTGATTCTAATCCTGTAGACCGAGTAGCTCGACGTCTGCAGCCAAGCTGACAGCACTGTTCCGTTTTATTAATGTCCCTCCTTCGCTAATTAATGACCGGCTGACCGCTCCTTCTCCGTACTCCAGCTAGGCCTCACTGCCCTCGCCGTCCTCCTCGCGGTGGCCATGTATGATGCACCGATACGGAATACTGAAACAGAGATATGGATACTCCTGTACTGCGATACGGTAGTTACAAAAAATAAGAATACTCCGATACATTGAGTATATAGGCGCTTGGGATTAATGAGAGCGTTTCATTGGGCTAGATTAAAGGTTAAAATAAGGGAGGAAACACATCGAAAGAAACTTAAGTTGTGGGATAGAACCGGAGCAGGAATTTAAATTTGATGACACAAAAAATAATAATAAAAAGTATAATTGTACTTTTATACAGATTTAAGTTGTGGGCCAGAACTAGAAAATTGGATCTGGAACTCAACACTTGTATAGGCACATCTCATCGTCTCCGGTACCCGTTTCATCGCTTCATCCTCTCAGTCACGCCCATACACGTAGTCATGCCTCCGCCGGCAGCCGGCTCACCGCGCGCCCGCACCCTCTCAGTCCCGCACCGCCCCTCACCGCCCGCCGGCCTCCTCTGCGCCTGCTCTTCACCGCTTGCTCGCCCGCGACAAATGAGCAGTGGCGGCGGCCACCTGCGTTTGCGTACGGACAGTCGGTGGAGGCTGTTCCCTGCAAGTCAAGGCGGACGAAGCGAGGACCGGCGGTCGGCGGTGCCAGCCTGCCCCTACGGCCGGACCAAGCTAGGGAGACCCGGCAGCCGCGGCGGCAGCCTGCCCTGTGACCGGACGAAGGGAGACCCGGCGGCCGGCGGTGGCAGCCTGCCCCTATGGAAGCGGCCGCGATGACAGCTGCCCCTACGGAAGCGGCATGGCAGCCTGCCCATACGGAAGCGGCCGGCGGTGGCAGCCTGGCCCCTACAGAAGCGGTCGGTGGCGACGGATGTTACGAGGACGAGGATGAGGACTCGATGAGTCGTCGATGGGGTTGGCTCCTGGATGGGTTATGATGATCTAAAATGACTAAGAGCATTTACTATACTGCCCTTATTGTAATTTAATTAATTAAAACATATATCTACGGTCCATGTTGTTTTGGCCAGGAGGAACTCAAAGTTCCTCCCAAGCACCAAAACATCTCTCATATAAAATTATAATGATTATTATTATAAAGATAATTGAGCAAAGCTAGTTCCATAACACATTTAAGTCAACACAATATTTTGTTTTTACATAATGTTCTAAAGAAAAATAACTATACTATGAGATAAAAAAATAACACATAATTGTATGATTAGACTAAACGCGATTTCATGACTAAGGTTGGTCCAACTCCATGTGAAAAGATCATCTTTTATCATCTTATAAAATAGCATCACTTTAAATTTTGGATCATCTAGTATGTGATATGAAGTATGGATTCAAGTGTATCGGAGAAGTATCAGGATTAATTTTATTTATTTAATTGGCTACATTTTTTGATATTTTATCGATATGGTATCGAAAAAGTATCGGTGTATCGGAGTATTGGGTACGTATCGCGATACCAATACTGCAGTTTGGTGAGGTATATGTGCTTCATATATACTGTCCATGGCAGCCTAAAGCTTGAACGCACAAGTTTCGCGGCCGTGTCATCGGCAGCGACACCGCCATCGGCTCCAAGGACCACTCTTGAAGGTCGGTTATTTAGCCTGGCCCTGACCTTTCTCTTTGTGTGGACTTAGGGTTGAGTACACTCACTGGCTTTACATACAAAATGCCTATACAATGCTATGTAACGTTCTATTGTCCTAGAGAGGGACTGACCACCATTTGAGATGCACGCAGTATAAAACCGAACAAATTCGCTGGTATTCTCAACGAATTAGTTTGATGTCACCAAAGGGTGCATAAACAAAGTAGGATTTGAATTATAGGCGGTGGAATAGACGGACCGGCCGTGACATTAGGCTAACAGTTCCTAACAGCACATCGAAACGCAGTTCCACGAGACCAAGCTCAGGAACCACATGCGCACAACGCAGTGAGAGGAGATGAATACTGGCATATGAAGCATGCAGTTGTGGGGGATGAGTGACGTTTGAGGGCATGGTCGTCCTCAGGCCGGGGCCAAGGGCGGCGTCATCGTAGACAATACAGATGACGCAGCTGTAGACCTCTCTCCTGTCCATATGTATATGCTTCGTGACCGACATGGCCAGCATAAGGAAGGACAGCGAGGGTGAGGCTGAGGCCAAACTAGACAAGGATCGGCCACTTGTGATGAGGGACAGACGTGGCTATGCCAGCTTTGGACGGGTTGCTTCGTGAAATGAAACGTAGCCGTGTCGTGGACTCGAATGCAGGTGCAGTGTCTCGCTGCCGTTGTTGTAGGCGCGTCGAGCTACATGATATTCATGACATGATTGGAAGCAATAAACACTGCGAGAACGAACGAGGATAGAGAAGTATACAGAATAATTAATAAGGGGGGGTTGTTTGGTTGCAATAACGAGAATCCAAATAATTTTATCTCATAAGAAACCAAACACTGTGTTAGATTCACTCTTATATTTTGCCACATGAAATGATATGCCATCACTTATCCGCATTTTGTTGGCAAAAATGTGTTAATAGGATTCTCAAAATTCCACAACCAATATTGGCCTAACTAAAAACTATATGTACGAATGCAGAGTGAAAAAAGTTATGAACGTGATCCAGCATAGTCTCACGATAATCAATAAACAGAGGTTGCACATTAAATCTTCATAAAGGCACGCTAAGAAAAAGTAAATTACATAAATTCTCACAGAAATCTAAAACAATATAACCATCTATCCGATAGATTCTAACGATAATAGAAATATGATCTACTCCATTTTCTTGAAAATTACCTACCACAACATTATATATAAGATAACTTAAAATAGCCCCTCAGTTTGCATATAAATTATGCATCATGCCATTCTAAAACATAACTTATTTGCATAAAAAATATCCGCATGGCATAAAAAAGAGAACTAAAAATGACCCTGCAAAATTTTATATAAATTTCCCACTATGTCAAAATAAAAGATAACTTAAAATAACCTCTAAATTACTATGAAGTACAATTTAAAATAACATCCCAAATTTTCATACAATTAACCATGCTATTAAGAAACATAAGTTAAAATAACGCTGTAAATTTTGGGGATAAATATCCCATTGTGTCATTGTAAAGGCTACTTAATATAATCTCTTAAGTTTGCGTGTAAATGACCCATAATGTCATTATGATAGATGACTTAAAATAACACCTTAATTTACATTTCACTTATGCTTATGAAATATAGTGACCATATATGATATTATAATAGCTATTATATATGTATCCCTTAATTTGGCATGTAAATTATTGTGTAATAATTCACAAGAAGCGTAGACATATGTGCAACGTGCACGTGTTGTGAGATAATCGATTGGACAATTACAAGAAAAAGAAAGAGGAACTAAAAAGAATGAGACCTGCTTGATTGACGTTCTTCCTTTCTCATTATTTCCAAAACTTCCTTTCTCATTAATTCCAAAACAAGGAAAGTAACAGGTGGGTATGGGTACAAAATGAGGTGAGAAAATAAAAGACTAAAAGGTGAAAAATATTTTTTTCTTCTATTGGTTTTGAACAATTTCCAACCCTTTCCAACCTGCGCTGTTGGACCAACGTGAAGGGTACGGTGGGAACATCCTAGGAAAAAAAGTTTTTGGGAAAACTCGCTCTTTAATATTGTAGATAAATAGAATTTTCTCCTCAATTATGCATTCAAATTACCAACATCCACTATTATAAAAAATGTTGCCTTTATATAGTTCGAAATCAACCCCCATCTAACATACAAAAGATTAACTCAAAGTAGCAATTGGTAACTATGTTCTTTCACGCAGACAGATGAATGAACAAGACCGCAAAGATAAGCAATTTTAGTTAGTCGTGGGTCCTAAATTTATCAATGATCTTTATATAATTTAATTCAGTATCGTAGATGTTAATATATTTATTTTTTTGTACTGTTTTGATTAAATTTAGATAAGTTCAACTTAGGACAAAGACAAAATGACTTGTAATTTGGAACAGGCGGAGTACGATTTTTTTATACCTGTGTTGCACAGTGGCACTAGACTTGGATTAATTTGGATGGGACAACTTAAGAACATGATTATAATAAGTAATTTCTGCATTTGAAAGGCAAAAAATAATGTTCCCGGAACAATATAGGTGGGGAGAGAATTGCGATCGAGTTTATATATTTGTGTGTTCAGAGTTTGAAAAATCATTATTCTCGTCGTACAAACTTGGGTCTGATAGACGTACATGTTCATATTCATTCATATATACGAGTTATGGCTTTTAGTGTTTAAGATGGACCATAAAATAACGAGTCGTTCTCTGTTGCAGTGTACGTACTACAATGCATATATGGTCCTGATCCTGCTCCAGCAGAGTAGTCGCATGCATGTCATGATTGAGCTAACAGGGAACACCAGGATCGCTTATGTATAGTATTAACAAATCAAGTTCTTCCTTGTTCTTTACCCAATATGCTACGTACTTTGCAGGGCTTGAGTCTCCGATCCCGGCCGCTACAGTTGTTGGCACGCGCACGATCAAAAACCAAGCAAAGGGAATATAACAATCACACACTACTGTTTTCTCATATGAGCGTATGGTAGCTCAAGGACAAGTAAGAACTGTACGAACCGTTTCCTAGCTCGCAGGAAAAGAACAAAAGTCACAGCTAAACTTACAGAAGGAAACAATCGGCTTCTTGGCATTTAACCCAAACCATGTCGCGTGATACATCACAACATATCAACCCGCGTGCATACACACCATGTGATCCAGACGGTACAAACCACAAGAAATGATCGACTTACAATACCTGATAGATCAGCAAATCTTGAATCTGCTGGGATTCTTCAGATACCTCATACTACACTCATATAGATGAAACTAAAAGGAGCTAGCTCCTATATTAATTCATGGAGGAGAAACCCATGCATGCAAGGAAAAGCATCGACATGGTAACAATAATAACCATCAAGCAACTTAAATTTGCTGGATGGGGTTTGGAGCTGCTAGCTAGAGACACCTCCCTCCATAGCCAGCGCTCCTAAACAATGCCTGCTTTATGTCGTCGGTGCTCACAACTTGCCTCTTCCCGTCCTCCTATACCATAAATTCATAACAAATCCTTGTAGTGCTAGAGGCGGCAGAGAAGACCAAGTAGCTGTGTTTTATTTCATATATACTAGCTGTGTTTTATTTCATGTTTAATTTCTATGCATATTGTAGCTGAACATTTATGCATGCATGGTTTCTAAAAAAAATGTAAGAAAACCGAATGGGTGTATTCATTCCGTCGTCCCATTAATGTCTCGGAAATTGATCGAGGGCACCGGACAATAATATTCAGAATCAAAGAATTTACCCCTTTGATTTGATCACTTAATTACCTGTGAGCAAGAGGCCTGCATACCAAAGTCGCTGAAGCAGCTCACCACGCACTGCTCGATCTCCAGTCCCAGCACCTCCAGCGCGCTTACCGTGGACAGCAGCACCCCGGGGTTTGTCGGGCAGCAGATCTCGATCCTCGTGCTCCCGTCGCCCCGCTTCTCGACGTCGAACTGCACCGATCGACGACCCACGCCACATGGATGAAATCAGCATATACTATATATATAGCTGAGATGATGAGGACCTGAGCCTGAACATGAGGGGTGTGTGTGTGTGTGTGTGTGTGTGAGAGAGAGAGAGAGAGAGAGAGCACTGCACAGACAGTTTCGCTAGCTGTGCCCTACAGTTAAGCGATCGAGACGAGAGAGTGAATATGCATGTGGGATTGTGGATGATAGATTTGCGAGGCTGTGCACATACGTACCTTGGTGGAATTCCTCACCATCATCTCGTTGTTACTGCTGGACGAATCCTTCAAGGTGTTGAGGAGGTTGAGGTCCTCCGGCGAAGCGCCGATCTCCTCCTCGAGGACTTTGATCCGCTCCGTCAGCTCCTTCACATAGTCAATGGTGTCCCCAAGAATGGATGTCCTGTCCATCTGATGATGAGCCACCGTAGCGCCCGCCCATGATGCATGCATATGATCCATATCGGTTACATATACTAGTACATAGCTTAGGCTAGTAGGCTACACAGGTTAATTAGCTAGGCTATGTAGATGAGACGGTGATGGAGCGATTCGAGATGTCGAGATGCTCTTGTTAATTTACCTTGCTGATTTTGGGCACAATGGAGCGGAGCATGGAGAGGCGGTCGTTGAGGCGCTTCCTCCTCCGCCTCTCCGCCATGAGGTTCTTGGACGGCGCGCCGTGGAGCTTGCTCCTGTGGTGGTGGGGGCCGGCGGCGCCCCTGACGACGGCCATCTCCGAGCTCTCCCCGGCACCGGCGCCTGCTAGTCCTACTCCTAGCCCTCCTCCCCCGAACACGAACGCCCCACCACCACCATAGTGATGCCCCTTGTCAGCGCCGCCGCCGCTTGTCTCCTCCTCCACCATCGCGTCGTGCAGCTGGAGAGGCGGGGCGGTGAGCGCCTGGGCGTGGCCGGGCGCCGCGGCGTCCCCCGGCGCGTCGACGACGCAGCTCCTGTAAGGGTTGCACACCTCGCTGAGGCAGTCGAAGTTGAAGTCCTCGTGCGGGTGGTGCGGGTGCGGCGCCGGCGCCGCGGGCGGCATGTGCGGCGGCGCCGGCGCCAGGTCCCCCGCCGCCTGGAACGGCGCCGGCAGCAGGCCCATGCCTCCGACGCCCTCGGCGCCGTAGAAGAGGAGGTCGCTCATCATGACGCCGCCGCCAGAGTAGCAGCCTGGCGCTGCTGCTTGCCACTGCGGCGCGGACGCCGTCGCCTCCCGGCGCAGCGACATGAGCTCGTCCAAGAACGTCTCCTCGTCGTCAAGCTCCATGGCTGCTGTGGGCTGTGTAAATCGCTCGCTCTAGCTTGCTCCCCGGCCGGCCTCTCCTCTCGATCAGGTCTTAGCTACCCCTCCCCTCCGACGAGCCCCGCGCACAACAAAAGCAAACCCTCACGACGCTTCGCTTATAGAGTAAACAAACTGGGCGAACGCGGGCCGTCGGCTGGCAGCGCCACCACATGCGCAACTTGCCGGTTCCGGCTGCCCCCACTCCCCCAGTGGCAGTGCGTGTGCGGGGAGCCCCTGACTGATGCTTGAGCAGGCAACCTGAGATAGTAGTAGAATTTTAATCCGCTGGACCGCCGGCCGGACCGCGGTGGGCCGGTGGCGCGACAATCATTCCTTGGCCATAACTGCCGCTTGGTGCTTCACGTCCTGACCTCAAGGGTCAAGGCAGCATCCTCGCTCGGCGTATGGGTTGCGTGGGAAGGGGAACTGGAAGTCTCAAGGCATGGCCGCCCTACTACCTAAGAATGGAATGGAATCTCGGCATTTGTTTAATCCCCTTGGCGACATTCGTTGGGTTTTCAATTATCGGGGGAGCATGTCGTTTTCGCCTGAAATCTGCAATCGCGCGGCCACGGGCCAGGGCCCCTTTTTAAAAATGCCTCCTGTCGCTGCCGGCGCCTTCTTCGACCCAGGTCTAGCGATCGAACGCGGACGGCGGTGTGTAAATATATACTGGGTGATCAAGATGAGACTTGTCACGGCAACCTACGTGCATATATACTCCTACAGGCACACAGGCGCAGGGCAGGCCGCGCGCGGCCGGGGCGGCGTCAAAAAGCACGGGCTGCTAGGAGTACGCTAGAGACGCCGTTGTTTAATTAATGCCAGATTCCTTTGGCCGTTTTGACGAGCCGAGTTGGTGTGCAGTGCAGTGGGCGCGCTCGATCGATCGATCGGGATCGGGATCGGGATCGGATCGGAGGGCGCACGGCCCCACGGGGTGAGGTCAGCGTCAGATGCCTTGTTGGGAGCTGGGAGCCTGCTGGGTTGGGTTGGGTTGATGTGGATGCGTCGCGTGCGCGGCCGGCATGTCCCCGCGCCTTCGTCCTCCACCCGCTACACGTATGCATCGGGGCTTGTTGATCTTCGATTAATTCTTCCGCGTATACTATACATACTACTGTCTACGACTATCAGAGGATGGATGGGTCGATGCATTTGCGCGTTCTGGAGCCGGGAGGATCGGAAGAATATGCGGCTGTGATTCTTTTGCGATGGGTGATTTGTGGTGGGGGCTCCGGGTGAGTCGCCTCGCCGGCCGGCCGGCTCGCGTTCCCGCCGGTTGGCGTCCGTGTCGTCCCAGCCGGCGGCCACCCCACCACCGGCGTTATCTGGGAGATTATCTGAGGGGGTGGGGGTACGGTGCTAGCTTAATCTTCTTGATCCGGATGAGCTATCGTCAGATCCATCTGATGGATGGATAAGACTAAATAAAACAAAACAAGGCGCGCAAGGGATAAACAGTTCGGATGGCACCACTGATGCGCCTACATACGCCTGTCGCTGATTCCAGGTTCGTACACGGTATAGCACTAGCATGGCGTGGCCCCCGTTGCAGTATAGTATAGTATAGTATAGTATAGTATAGTATAGTATAGTATAGTATAGTATAGTATAGTATAGTATAGTATAGTATAGTATAGTATAGTATAGTATAGTATAGTATAGTATAGTATAGTGCTCCTGCTGCCTACTAGTACGTACTCGTAGCATTGTTGCGCGACGTCAACAGTCTACTCGACGGAGACCTGCTGGATGCATGGGAGGAAATTGACGAGTTTTCTCGATCCATCTCCTTGTCATACTCATACACCACACGCAACGCGTATATATTCTCTTCTTCCTTTGTTTTTTCCCCAAGCATCTCTACCTGATCGAGCAGCCACTGATGACGGGGGTGGAGGCCCGGCCAGCAGGTGCGCCCACGCGGCGCGCCATGCATCTCGCCCGCCAATCACCGGAGCATGCATCGAGCAAGATCATCGCTCGCCTTGCCTGCCACCCCACGTCTCCCGCCACAGGCGCGTACCCCCGCGCAGCGGCCAGGCACAGCATCCATCGCCGCCGCGCGGAAACAAAGAGGTGGCACAGCGCAAGCGGGCGGGCGGTCGGTTCACGGGAGCTCGGCCGGCATCCGCGCGCGACAGTTTGAGGTGACAGGGGCTGGACGGCTGGTAGCCTGGTACCCCCCCCACCCCCCCCCCCCCCTCCCTGCCCACGTCTCACGCGGACGGACGGCCGGCCGGAAGCAGCAGCCAGCAGGCCGCGTCCGTGCGCCCGCCCGCCCGTCGCCTCCGCAAGTTGGCGAGCCAGCGCGCGCGAGAGAGCGCGGATCCGCGGAGCCGCGCAGGGCAGGGCACGTACGCGCACGGTGCCGCCCCGCAAACAGCGGCGGTGTCCGCGGGTGGACGCACGCACGGACGCACCTGCACTGCACTGCAGCAGGGGCTAGCTATATAGGTCGGCGTGCGCTGCGGGTCTTTTCTTTTCGACGACGACGACGACATGAGCAGAGCTCTCCTGGTTGCTTCTCCTTCAGTCCACTGTGTTGTGTGGGCTTGCATTGCATGGGGGCCGGGGCTGTTGTGTTGGTTTTGACTGGCCCGCCCATGCAGCACGACAACCCGTTCCGCTTCACAGTGCAATGCATGCACCGTCTCCATTCATCACGTGAAGCAGATCACGCACGCAGGCGAGCTTGTCCGTCGCGCCATGGGTGATGCTGCTGCTGCCTACATAGGCGCGCGTCACCATCACCGCTGACACGACTCAGCTCGGCGACGGACGCTCTGGCTCTGGTGTACATGCCTGGCCAATTTGGCATGTGGATGGATGAGCCGTGGCCACCCATGCTTCCCGCCTCAGCTGATAGCTGCTCCATTAGCTCTGGACGACACCAGATGCGTGCAGCTGAACCGTCTGACGAGTGACGATAGGAACAGACGTCTGCGCCGCATGCTGTTTTATCTGTAATCGACTGCCACTCTACTATTATACCAATGCGATCGCCGATCGGGGCGGCGGCCCGTGCGCGGTTTACCGGTTTACCCAAAGGCCAAACGCACACGACAAATCCGAAATCCTGCGCGCGAGTACACGATCGATCCAGTAGGCTCCGCTATGGAAACGATCCAGCTCAATGATCGTTCCTGCTAGCTCGGTACGGTGTGATTGCATGGAATGTATGCATGGACGGGCCTGATGGATCAACACCCCCAGGCCGGCATCTTGTTATTAACCGTACATGCAAACAGCAGGCCGGCTAATTTAATTTCTGCAGTAATCAACACCCCCCCCAGTTTTCTTAAAATGCTGGCGTACTATCTCACACAGGGATCAGCTTTTTTGAAATGCACCGAGCTCGCTAGCTTCACACAGTCGCCACAGGAGAGGCAATGTTGCCATCCATCCATGTCCATCAGCGTCTCCCATCGCTGTTGCTTTGACCCACGTCCCTTTTCTATGAGTTCTCCCCCTGGCCCCTGCAACGCGATGGATGGATTCCAGGACTCGATCGATAGCCATGCAAAGGCGCTGGCTATATAGCTCAAGGCGCTGCTGCGTGCTGCCTATGACTCCGAGGTAGGTAGGTAGCCAGGAACCCTACCAGGATACAGACATCGGAACAACTCAAAAGGTGCTACGATAGTCTCAAAGCCTTCTGCGCCCAACTCATGGCCTGCGCAAGAATTCAACCTCGAACTGTCCTAGTATAAGAATCTACGTACTCGTCCAGCTTATATATTCCTTTCGTTTTATATTCTGGAGAATTCATTCGGTGCTGCAAAAGAATCCAAATTCTCTGTACTACAATGGACTTAACAACAGCTCACCAAATACGGCATCCTATCGCATTAAAAAATGGCGAAGGCCAGCATAACATGCACGCTACTTACATTACATACAGGTGACAAATCAGAAAACAGAGGGCTAACTGCCTAGGCCGAACCAAGAAATGGAGCAAACCATGCATATATATGACAAGCATAGCAGGTGCAGTTTTTTAGGAAAACGAAAGAATAGGAAACAGTACGTAGAGCTTGTATGCTGGATCAAGAAGCATACTATATAGCATTCTAAACCCGAGCCACCCATATGTGGGGTTTCATTCACCTGAATTAATATAAGTAACCAGAGTTCAGCAACATTCCAGCAGGTTGTCGCTTCATCAGCAAAACCAAAGACGAATGCTTGCCTCCTAGTCATAAAAACAAAATGTCACTCATACTTCAGAACCGTTTCAAGTTACAACGATATATAGAAAGCTCTCATGGATGATGGACGATACATAGTCTACGATAGAAGGCTCTCCTAAATACACCTGCACGGCTACACGCCTCCCACCATGTGCGTGCCTAGTAAATAAAAGTAATGATCACGGAAGTTTGTCCTGAAAGAACAGGAGTTACCGATATCCATAGCACAACTTGTTAATTACTGTGAAGCTTAGGACAAGCTGATCAGGTGATGAATTGGTGATGCCGTAGGGAGCGTGAAAACTGGTGATTTAGAGAGAAAACGTAGAACAATGAGCATAATTCATATCAGGAAAAATAATCTTACTCTTATTTAAGAAACCGGCCTTTGGTTCTCCACTTCGAAAATAAATCGATCATGCATAAATTACAGGCTAGGAATACCAAGCACAAAAGGTGGAGGCCAAATATTCATATAACTCACAAGACTAATCTTGATCAACACCACAAATACATAACTGCAAGGGCTGGACCTGATCTAGTTATTGACCTTTTGCCATCCACATTAATAGAAAGACTCATTTGCCATTCACACTAATAGAAAAAATCTACATAGTTACAACAGATCCAGACCCTTTCCTAAAAAAAAGAAGATTCAGACCCCATGCTTCAATATGCTTGATGCCTAAAGCTAGGACAGAAAGGTTCTGTATACTTGCTAGGAAAATGCCAGGCTTTTGGTATGGTTTTCGAAATTTTTGAGGCTAGATAAATTACCTTATACATTAACTCCCAGATCTATTTCTCCTATGAGGTGATGTAATTAGTTGTAGGTTGTAGCTATCTGCTAACAGTGAAAAGCTAGCTCTACTGAAGGAAACCAGAAACCAAAAAGAATAACTCTAAATCTAGTTATAGTGAAGAAAACATGGAACCAAGCACTGTGAATCTAAAACTTTGGATAAAAGTTACACATACAAATGGACAACCTCACAGCAAACGGAGGAAGAAATAAACGCATTTGATGATAATGTTGAGCTGGTGACATTGAACTACAGATAAAGCAAAAGGAAGCACGGTAACTAGTTAGTGAATTCCATCAGACACCCACAGGAACAAAATGGTTTTTGGGCTCATCGCTTCTCATGTATTATAGTATGGAAAATACCAACAAGACACTGTCCTTACCCTGCATTAAAGAACCTCTGAGACATTCACCATTAGGGGGAAATTTGTACAATCAAACTTCATAAGTTATCCAGTCTATGTGAGACTAAGATTCATGTTGTGGATTGACATAGATTCATCATCTAAAAGACCTTATTTATATTTTACAAGCATGCCAAGCATTGACGTGTATAAAGTGGAGAGGCAGAATATATGAAACTTCAACCAATAAATAATGATATGATGCTTCAGAGGAGCACAATGTCATCTGATATGACAAACTGCAAGTCATGATGGGAGGAAGAACAAGAAGAGGTGCAAAGAGCAAGGAAGCGACACATGTGGTCCTACTCCTACACACCTAAGAAAACATGTCAAGGACGCAATGCATTTCTACCGAGAATTGCCCAATTCTCTGAACCTTGTAGCAGTGTGAAGCAACTAAGTGACTTAAACTCTCAAGGTCAGTACAATGCAATGATTATTGATGAAAAAAAGTCAAATAAACAAACTTCGTGTGGCAGTTGCCACATGACAAAGAGATCAGTAGTGATCATTATTCAAACAACTTGTGCATGCTTTGCAGCCAAGAAAATGCCATACACATTTATACGTTTTGTAATGATATGGCCAAGAATATTAGAGGATTTGGATCAGACTCCCAATTGCTGAGAAAACGTTGTAAATCCGAGCGCACAAAGAATATTAACAGGCCAAGTAAAGAAGATGTTGAAAAAAATCAAACCAGGACATCTGCAGCACTACCATCAAGCAAAACGTCCTGACCCTCGGTACTTACTGCGGCCATCACAATGAAATAAATCCAGCTTAACTCGTGACCGTGAGCCACGGGAGACGACCGAGGCCCCGAGGGCGAGAAGCGACCGGAGAAAAAAGGCGGCGGCGGCAGGTCTCTCAACTCTCACCTCTACAGTGTACAAGAATGGGCCACTGGGCAGGAGGTACACGATGGGCGCGCGCGTGATGGCCCGTGGGCCAAAACCAAACTACGGAAAGGCATGGGAGGCCCACCAGCCCCAGAAAGAGCACGACGCGCTGCTTTCGGCAGAGCGTGGCGCTCACTCCATTTGCCAAGCCCAAGCGGGTCAATTAAATATTTGCCACTTTTACGAATGACAGCTTAACATGTGTCACTAATATGGTACAGTAAATCATTTGCCACTCACCTCATAAAAGTGACAATAGATTAAATATTCAGGCGCGCGGCCGGTGCTTCTCAGGTGCAGGCGTGCAGCGGTGGCGACCGCCCGACCAGCACTTCCTCGGCGCCGTCGGAGAGTCTGCTCCGGAGGCTGTCCCAAGTACATATGTGACTGGAACAGCACCGGTCGCACGAGGTCTATGAGTCGGCGTATGGTTTTTTTTTTTTTTTTTGCGGCTGCACTTGCAAGGTAATCTCAGGTGAAAGAATAATAGGACAGCGTATTATCAAAATGCAGCCCGCACCTTTATTTTCTAAACGTGACTTGAATTACTGGAATTGGGGTGGGAGTCCAACGCAAAAGTCACCTTGCTGTTGTAAGATGGGCACTCAGTTGGCAATTCATTTGCTGACACGATCCTTGTCATTCCACAGCACCGAGTTCGCTGTCAAAACACTTTTTCTCTTAACTTTGCCTGATTCCACAAAGATGTGGTGTGGTGACACTTTAACAAAAAAAAATAGTAAAGCACAAAAGTAACTTTCAGGAAAGGACAAAGTGAAGAAAAATAGGAGAAAGGGTTGTGGTTCTTAATGTGAAACCGAAAGAAGCTAGCTCGTGGGAAGCATTTCAAAGAAAGAGCCCGTGGGCCTCCGTTGTCTAGGAAAGTTGAAGGCCTCACTCATCCAGAAAAGTTCTCAAGGAGGAACTCCAGCAACGACTTATGATAAAGCAGAGCATCTTCATGAACAGGCAGATCGGAACCGTATCTTTTGGAAGTGTTAGTGAAATCACCCTCTCTGTGAAAAATATACGAACATATTCTAAAATATTTCCTACAACGTACTTAAACACATCCGGTGCGTGTTTGGAACATAAGAATTAAATAGGATTTGCATAAAAAAATTACAGAAAAAACTGCAAGAAGACCAAAAATATTCTCATGTTCCAAACAGAACCCTAAAACATTTTGAAACTTTGCACATATACAGTTCATTTATGGATGTAATATGTCATAAAATTTAGGATATAAAATCAATTAAGAAAAATGTGAAATAAAAAACTCATGTGCAAGTGTACCGGAACACAAACACCTAATGCACGTTGCCCATGATTTTTTTGCCATTTTTGTGATGTTTTAAACAATAAGTTTGCACCTCAACTTTTGTAACAAGATAAATATATGAATGCACTATAGATATGCAAAAATCTTCATTTTTTGATAGCATCATCTAAATATGTTTGTCAAGTGAGATTTCAAGTTTCACCGAGATGGTGGGTCCCACCGAATATTTTCTCCATACATTTAGCTTCGGATGAAGTGCACAAATAACAAATTGGAAGATTGAGTGCGAACCTCGGTGAACTGGGTAGAGTGTTGACATGGTTCAGACAGAGGTTGGTGAGGGCGTGAGGCTTGGTTAGAAAATGTCCGAGTGCCGTGCCATATCACAAGAGAGAGGTTGTAGGAATTCTAGCGATGCAGAGATGATGCGCACAATGAAACGCGGGGAAAATTTTCTGTTTCTGTGAAATTGAATCTTTTTTCTATAAAATTTCAGCACAATTTCTATGAAAATCCTGCATTCCAAAGGAGGTTTTTAGAGTTTAAAATCATGAGATGGAGCTTTCCAAAACACCTTTATAATAATTATATTATATGCTCACTGAAAACAATCATCTAACGCCTTGCATCGCATACGGTCCCAGTTTAGCGTGCATCAGCTTGGCTTACGCAACCAACCAACGACTTCTGTTGGCTTGTTCCGGCGTGAAGGTCGATCAGACCACGCATACGCTTTGTCACCATTTGTTTTTTCTAATTTTTTTTGTTCGGCAAACAAACATATCTCGGCCACGGAGCGTCGTGACCTTGCTTTCTTTTTTTCTTTTTTACTGAGAAACTTGCTTTCCTGCTAGCGGTCAGCCAGCGCACGGCCAGGGGCGGTATGACGAGAGGCTCGGGGCCCAGGGACATCACCACACAGGCACACACATGGCGCACACGGCCTCTGCGTCTCCTCTCTCGTAGTCGTAGGCGTGCCAGCGCGTCCGGCCTCGTGCCACCCCCCCCCCCCCCCCCCCCCCCCCCCCCCCCCGCGCGCGCTCCCTGCCAAAAACTATCTGGCTGTCTCGACCGGGTTGGCGGAGCCTACCACTCGGCCTCCATCCGCGGCTCCTCCTCTCTCCCATTTCCCATAAAAAAAAAAAACAGAGCATCGGCGTCGCGTTGGCCGTCCGATCAGATCGCCGCAGGGGCACCGCGACGTGCGGCGCGAGGCAAGGCACCACCCCACACACACGCGCTCCACCCAAATATCCCCCCTCGCCTTGCTCGCTTGCCGCTCGGCTTGTTTATATCCCAAAAGCCCACCCAAATCCCCCGTCCGCCTCCTGTTCATTTCCTCCTCCCCTCCCCTCCCCTCCACCCCTTCCCCTTCCTCGCCGCTCGTCGTTGGTTGAAGAAGAGACAAGAGGGGGGGGAATGGAGGCGGCGACGATGGCGTGGACGGCGGCGGTGGCCGGCGTGGGCCTGGTGTACTGGTTCGTGTGGGTGATGGGCGCGGCGGAGGTGAAGGGCAAGCGGGCGGTGGATCTCAAGATGGGATCCATCACGCGGGACAAGGTGCAGGACAAGTACACGCAGTACTGGTCCTTCTTCCGCCGGCCCAAGGAGACGGCCACCACGGCGGCGTCGGCGGAGAAGGTGCCCGCCTTCGTCGACACCTTCTACAACCTCGTCACCGACATCTACGAGTGGGGGTGGGGCCAGTCGTTCCACTTCTCGCCCTCGCTCCCGGGCCGCTCCCACCGCGACGCCACGCGCGTCCACGAGGAGCGCGTCGCCGACCTCCTGGGCGCGCGCCCGGGCCACCGCCTCCTCGACGTCGGCTGCGGCGTCGGCGGGCCCATGCGCGCCATCGCCGCGCACTCGGGATCCGACGTCGTCGGCATCACCATCAACGAGTACCAGGTGAACCGCGCGCGCGCCCACAACCGCAAGGCCGGGCTCGACGCCCCGCGCTGCGAGGTCGTGTGCGGCAACTTCCTCGCCATGCCCTTCCCCGACGCCTCCTTCGACGGCGCATACTCCATCGAGGCCACCTGCCACGCGCCCAGGCTGCAGGACGTCTACGGCGAGGTGTACCGCGTGCTCAAGCCGGGCGGCCTCTACGTCTCCTACGAGTGGGTCACCACCTCGCTGTACCGCGCCGACGACCCCGACCACGTCGAGTGCATCCACGGCATCGAGCGCGGCGACGCGCTCCCGGGCCTGCGCCGCCAGGACGAGATCGCATCCGTCGCCAGGGAGGCGGGGTTCGAGGTGCTCAAGGAGCAGGACCTGGCGCTGCCCCCCGCGCTGCCCTGGTGGACGCGCCTCAAGATGGGCCGCGTCGCGTACTGGCGCAACTCCCTCGTCGTCCGCGTGCTCACCGTGCTCCGCATCGCGCCCAAGGGCGTCTGCGAGGTGCACGAGATGCTCTACGAGACCGCGCAGCACCTCACCCGCGGCGGGGAGACCGGCATCTTCACGCCCATGCACATGGTGCTGCTCCGCAAGCCCGCCGCCGCCGCCGCCACTGCCGCAGAGGAGGCGAAATAGCGTAAGACTACCACCTCCACCGCCCCCCCCAATTTATTAATAACTCACCCGCATCAAAGGGGAAGCTGAAGAAATAATCTGCTGGCAGAAGCAGCGGAGGTAAGAAGAAGAGCAGAGCAGGCTACTCGGAGGAAGAGGGGGAGAGCTCAGATTGGATCTCGTTTAGAGAGGAAGAAGAAGACGATATACTAGGAAGGAACCTTGCTTCTTGTTACTCTTTTCTTTTCTTGTTCGTAGTTCGATTTCTAGTCCTTTTTTGGGTGGAGGATATCGTTCGTTCGTTCGTCAGGTTTAGTTGTTGGTTGGAGAACGGAGGAGGGTGAGGTTGGACGGCGACGACGAGGTTGAGAATTTAAATTTGTTTTTCTCGCTTGCTTGCTTGCTTGATCGGTGGATCCGTACTATCCTATCATCGTCAGCCATGTTTTGTCTGCAACAATACTCCTACATTGGAATTGAATTCCCCAATTGTTATTACGGCTCTGTTTGCTGCTACTGCTAATGAGTGAGCAAGCAGCCAAATGTTTGGTTGGTGAGATCTGCTGCACAGGGCGCTGCTCTTCTCCCCTTCTGCTGATGAGTCATGCATGCATATCTCTAGTTTACTGTCTCCCGTGTTCCGCGGCCCATGCCGCGCACTTCGGCTGGCCGGCCATGGCGCGGTGAAAAAAGGTTAGAAACGACAAACATTCTCGCTGTTTCACATTTTACTACCAGTGCCTTAAATTTTTATTTATTACTGGCCTCAACCTCAAGCCGGAACCGGGAGCTGGTCCACCACAAGGTTTGTGAGCGTGGTGCTGCCCTGCGTGTGAGCGTCACGAGCCCGGGGCCCGCCTAGCATCTCGTCGTCCGATCCTATGGCAAGTGGGACCCCGAGATCGGATCTGGAATGTGTTGTTTGTTGATACTGTAGGCGATTAAAAGACGGAAATCAGTCAGCTGGCGACTGGCGTAATAATAATTATTATTCAAAAGAAATCGGGGCGGGGGATGGGGACAAGGTGGGCACGTGAGCGCGTCACGGATTCCGATGCGCGCGCCATTCCTCTTCCCCCGCTCCGCTGCGCGCCTGCCCGGGGGAGAAAAGCTGACACGGGGCCCGGCCGGGGGGGTTTCGCTTTGCTTTCTCCGCGCGGGGCGGGCTGGCCGGCTGGGACGCTGGGAGAGCCCGGGCGGCGGGAGGGGAGCGGGGAAATATCCGTTGGAGGGTGGGGGCGGGTCGTGCCAGTGGACGGACGGACGGACGGTGGGGCCTGCATCGTGTCAGCGGCGTGCAGGATCGGTCGCTGTCAGAGGAGGACATCTTTTTGCCGCTGGCGGTGGCATGTGCCGTCCGCTGCTGTCGTCCGCAGGAGTGCAAAAAACAATGGCGCTGTGCAGTTTGTGTGTCGCGCTCGCAGCTCGCTGCGCCCGTGAGATATTCGAATTCGATGAGCATCCTGCTGCTGACTGCTGTTGCTCTCCTCTTGTTTACTAGTACTGCTATGCTATGGTAATTAGTACTGATATAAAGTACTAGTAATTAGGTAAAGGTAGCAGGCGATCTGCCGATCTGGATCCCAGCCCACTAGTCCAGGTATGCATCCGTACTGCCCAGCTACGAGAGCACTAGCTGTACAGCCTCCCCTGCTGAATCCCCCAACTCGGCAACTCCTGATGAATCACATGCGGCGATCGATCGCTGGAGGAGACTGGAGGCGCCGAGGCGGGAATATCTGTTGCCGGCTTGGCGCCACGGAGTATCAGGGTAGGTATTAAATGATCTACCGGATTTGGATTTGAAGCCCTCGCAGAGCAAATGGTCCAGGCTTGCTGCTGCTCTGGATCTTGCCTGGCTCGACCACTCTTCCTCTCGCCTTCCAATTAACTATCGCAATCAGTGCGGTTTCCACGAGCTGTCAGGAGCACCCAAACACTGGCAGCTTTCGCCTGCTTGATCGTGGCCAGCCAGCCAGCCAGCCCAGATGCCGCCGCCTCCTCTCCCTCTCCTGATCAGATGCTTCCACCTCCATCCGTTGACGCGTTGGTCGCCGTCTCTGCTTCAGATATGCACCCATGACTCATCGACGACACAGTACAGTCGCCACGCCACTGCTCATGCGCGCGCGCGTATGGGTTGGTTTACACTTCAACAATTCTTGGTCTAATCCAAAAAGCCCATGGACAACAAATCCCAGCAGCGCCTTGGCACGTGTCCCCAACGGAGGGTTTGGTGGCGGACACCCGCCGAGTGTTGGTGACAACTACAGTCTACATGGATGCATGGTCCCTGCAGGGAGGGCCTCGGCTCGTGTGGGTGCCAGCCAAGATCGAAAGCCGTTGGAGCTCCAGACCAAAAAGATCGAGAGCCAAGCGAGGTCGGTCCAGGAGACTCGAGCGTGCAGGCGCAGGCAGCCACGTAGTACGTCGGGGAGACGTCATGCTCGCGCGCCACCGCCGCTGAGACGAAAACCGTCTGCGGTTTTCCACCCTCCGTTTCGTCCTGGTGCGTCGGTTGTGCGTGCAGCGTGCCGTGCTGTGCACCGATGGTCACGTCACACGACGGGACGGGAGTGAGTGCCAATCGATGAGTCAAGAGGAGCCACGCGCGGCACACGGTGCGCGATCCGTGATCCTGACTGAAGGCGACTCATCGCGGTTCTGTTCCTGTGGCTTCTTCCACACCATTTGGGTTGGGGACAATCACAACTTCGGCCCTGTTTAGATCCCAAAATATCTCCCAAATTCCACTATACAAAAAGAAGATTCCCATCACATCAAAATACCGGCGCATGCATGGAGTACTAAATGTAGATGAAATAAAAAATTAATTGCACAGTTTAGATGTACTTTGCGAGACGAATCTTTTGAGCCTAGTTAGGCCATAGTAGGACAATATTTACCACAAACAAACGAAAAGTGCTACAGTGTATTTTTCAGCACTACAGTGCATTTTGGCTCTCAAAATTTTAGATCTAAACACAGCCTTCGTATGAATTCTGTTGAAGCAGGATTTGCCGGCTTTCGTGATCGTATATACAGAGGCTGTCTATTATAAAATAACACTGTAACGCTGTATACAGAGAGATGTGCGATAGACAAACGCGGATATACTAAATCGCTGGAGATGATATTACCCTGCGGCAGGCATTCTGGTGGCGCTCGACGTGTAGGGGTATGCTCAGCAGGCACTGGGACGTCACGTGTGGAATGAATACCACTTAACGAACAAAGCCGTTAAATTCCGGAATAATTCGCTCCCTGCGGGAGTCGAACCCAGGACCTCAGGTGCCGCTCGAGCTGCTGCAACCACTAGGTTACAGGCCCTTTGGCCACATGAATACTTTGTTAGACATGTTAGGGGGCACAAACTTTTACTTGCAATAATTTTTTTAGAGGATCTTTTACTTACACTAAATGACACATGTTTTGACATACGTTAGGCTAGTCGGCCCATGTTTGATCGAAGCCCACTAATCATCACTAGATTCACATGTTTTGTAATTTTATTCTCCTCGTATATGTATAGGTTTTGTTCCACATGAATTGTTTTTTTTCAAAGAGCATTATTCTCAATTGAAGCCATCGATTATCATCGGATGTATATTTTGCTTCCAAGTGTAGAATTTTTTGTTCGACCTGAATCGTATGATTTGTTCAACCGTTATTTTTTTTTTCTGTTTCACTAGTGTATGTTTTTAGATAAAACTTTATTTTGTAACCTACAAACAATTTTCTCTCTATGCTTGAATATTTTATTAGGCATCTGAAAAATCAATCTTGTGAAGATGGAACATTGCCCTTAAAATCCCATGAAATTCATGGATATTTTTGTACTATTTTCTACATGGCCCAAGGAATATATTGTCCCAAATCCAACTAACATCAGGCTGGCAAATGCATGTAGTGTAGAACGACAATGAGAAACGAGAAAAAAAACTAGTACCCGCACGCACACAGTCGGGTGAGGACTGAGCCACTGAGGATGTGATGGGCACAATTCACAAATCACAAAGATGGGTTCCGCACCCGATGGGCCTGACCTCTGTTGCGTCTAGAAAGCCCAGGAGACATCGCCCGCTCCATGGGCCAACGTGGTCCGTGTACCGTGCTTTTTTATTTTTTAGATTTTTTATTTTTTTTTTACAAAAATATACACCGGTTGGTAACATTTGCAGGTATGGTCGACCGGCGCCTGGGGGCCGGGCGCCAGGGGCCTGGCGCCCGGTGCCCAGGCGCCAGGTGCGGGGCCGTCAACGGGCGTCCAACGGAGTCGCCCGGACGAGACGGACGGGCCTGGCGCGCGGAGCCCCGGCGCCAGGGGCGCTGCTTTTTTTTTTAATTAGCTCGCTAATCACATGTTTAATCGCTAATCTCGCTGTTTAATCTCGTGCATCCGATCCGAGTTAGATTCTAACCATTTAGCTTCAACCTTGCCTATTATATTAGCATTCTAAATTAGCGCTTCGACCCTTTCACCAGGACCCCTCCAGTTTATTTTGACCCCAGTTTATTTTGAAACTACAAGTATTTTGCTCTATTTTATTTCTCCATTTTCTATTTCCTATTTTGCGTATGTTTATTAGTATATTGTAGTAATATTTACATCTAGTAGTATTTAGAACTGAAGAGGAGGGAGGATAAGCTAAAGCGCCGACAAGATCTGCTTCGCGAAGCAGAACAACGTGACCTAAAAATACTTATAATTTCAAAATAAACATACGCAAAATAGGAAATAGAAAATGGAGAAAGAAAATAGAGCAAAATACTTGTAATTTCAAAATAAACTGGGGTCAAAATAAACTGGAGGGGTCCTGGTGAAAGGGTCGAAACGCTAATTTAGAATGCTAATATAATAGGCAAGGTTGAAGCTAAATGGTTAGAATCTAACTCGGATCGGATGCACGAGATTAAACAGCGAGATTAACGATTAAACATGTGATTAGCGAGCTAATTAAAAAAAAAAGTACCGCCCCTGGCGCCGGGGCTCCGGGCGCCAGGCCCCTGGCGCCGGGGCTCCGGGCGCCCGGCGTCTCCGTCCGACGGCGCCCGTTGGACGCCCGTTGACGGTCCCACACCTGGCGCCGGGGCACCGGGCGCCAGGCCCCTGGCGCCCGGCCCCCGGGCGCCGGTCGACCATCCCTGCAAATGTTACCAACCGGTGTATATTTTTGTAAAAACGAAAAAAAAAATCTAAAAATAAAAAAAGCGCCCTACCCCGGTGCGGTCCGTGTACCACAGTACCAGTCCCTACAAGTACGACCAATCTTTCAGCTCGCGCAGCTTATTTTCAGAAGACACAGGAACACAGGATAGTACGATCTTCTACTGCACTACCAGCTCCCCCCTACAATTCTACGGCCCTACTAATCAACTAACTGTGACGGATATTGCCAGGTCTAGATGCCAATTAACCAACTAACGAAAAATGTGCATCTATCCCTACGGCTCGGCGCCCGGGCCGGTCTCGGTCTCGGTCTCGCGGGACATTTCCTCGAGCGACTTGCCCTTGGGCTCCGGCACCAGGAACGTGAGCAGGAAGCCGGCGAAGCTGCACCCGGCGAGCGCGAACAGCGAGTTGCGCACGCCGATGCCCGGTCGGTATCCGTGCGCCGTCTTGGCGGGGTCGGGGCTCTGCGCCAGGTACAGGAAGCCGAAGGAGCCGATGATGGCGCCCACCTTGCCCGCCGCGGCGGAGATGCCGTGGCACGTGGCGCGGAGGCGCGCCGGGTAGATCTCGGCGGGCACGATGAAGGTGGTGGCGTTGGGCCCGAAGTTGGCGAAGAAGAAGGTGAAGGCGTACATGACGACGAACCCGGTGTGGCCGCCGGCGGCGGCGCCGCTGGTCCAGTGCGCGTAGGGGACTGCCAGCCCCAGCATGAAGGCCGTCATCATGAGGAAGCCGACGAGCTGGATGGCGAAGCGGCCCACCACGTCGATGAAGGCCACCGTGAACCAGTAGCCCGGCACCGTGCCGCACAGCGCGATCAGCGTCTGCGCGCGCGCGATGTGGAACAGCTCGTCCAGGGCGCTCATCGTCCGCGCCGCGGGGATCCACCCCACCGCGCTGAATATGTCCTTCTGGAACAGGTTCTGCGAGTAGTAGGCCACGTCAAGGAGCAGCCACGTGGACGTGGTGCCCAGGAGGTGGATCCCGTGCCGGCGCGCGAACTCCATGGAGAAGAGCCCGAACGGGCGCCGCCGGCTTTGGTGCGCCGCCGCCGCCGCCGTCCCGGCCTGCTCCTTGGTGATCTCCACCTGGAGCACCTTGGACATGTCGGCCGCGGCGCGCTCCGCGTCCCTGGCGATGAGCGCCGTGTAGCGCGCCGTCTCGGGCATCTTCATCCGCCAGTAGAAGGTGAGCAGCGCGGGCACGGCCCCGAACATGAGGATGACGCGCCACACGAGGTCGGCCTCCGGCGGGGTGGACGCGGCGGGGTCGGCGGCGTAGGTCGGCGCGGGGAACCGCGCCCTGAACAGCGCGGTGACGCCGATGGCGACGGCGCCGCCGGCCAGGATGCCGAAGCCCTGCATGGCGAAGACGGCGGCGATGAAGGCGCCGCGCGTGCGCTTGTTGGCGTACTCGGACATGATGGTCGCCGACAGCGGGTAGTCGCCGCCGATGCCGAAGCCGAGCCAGAAGCGGAAGAAGCAGAGCGTGGCCATGACGCACGCCGGGGAGCGGCCGAAGGAGAGGCCGGACGCGAGGGAGCAGGCGATCATCGTGAGGAGCGTCATGCCGTACACGCTCTTCCGCCCCACCCTGTCCCCGAGCCAGCCGAAGAAGAGCTGCCCCGAGAGCGTTCCGACGAACGCCACGCCGTTGACGGCCGCGGACACCTCCGGCGGCAGGGTGCCCGGCGTGGGCGAGCCGTCGACGGTGTAGTAGACGCGGCCGATGAGCTTGGTGACGAGGGAGATGCAGAAGAGGTCGTAGGCGTCGGTGAAGAAGCCCATGCCGGCCACGATGATGGCCGTGAAGTGGTACCATTGCGTCTTGGCGCCGTCCAGCGCCGACAGCACGTGCAGGTTCTGCTTCTGCCCGCCGGCCGCCGCCGCCGCCGCCATTGCTTTGATCTGGTTGCCGGTTGCCGCCGCCGGGGCATGAGATAGGTAGGGCATGCAGCCAACAATGTCGTATCGTATCGTATGTATAGTGGGGAGGAAGTGAGAATATTCCTGGCGCCGAGTCCTTCATTCCCTGGTGCCCAACTTCCTAGGCCACAAACTCTCCCCCGCTCAACGGCTTCTTTCCATGTTCCATGCAAAGATTTGACGGGCTCCGTGCGGGTGCGGCGCAGCAGCTCCATTGCCTCCGAGGCTCCGATCCATGCGCGGCGGGCGTTCTGTTACTGTGCTGCCAGTTTCTTCTTCGTATAGATCTTGCGCATCTCCATGGGCCTCATTTTCGTTACTCGTTGGAAGGCCCGCTCGATGGCACGGGCCGCCGGCAACACGCAGGGCCTCGGTTGGCCCTCGCCCCCCGTGGTCTTGACTTCTAGACGGAACGGAAGCTTCTCCAAAGCCGGCAGGCGGTCCAACCGTCGAACGCGGCAACGCTGCCGTCCTCCATCGGATCCATCCATCCATCCATCCATGCTCCCAGCAAGAAATCAACAACAACAACCCACGCAAATCCAGAATAGAAGAACCCCACCCCCCAAACCACAGGCCACACCCAACCAAATCACCGGCGGCCCATCCCGAATCCCGATGGCGTCGTCGGCGTCCTCTTCCTCCTCGTACTACCGGTGCGCGGCGTGCGGCGCGGACCTGAACCTGTCGGCGGCGCACCTGTACCCGGCGGGGTTCTACTTCGAGGCCGGGAACAAGGGCACGCTGTCCTTCTCGTGGGTGGACGAGTCGCGCCTCCGCTTCGCGCCCGAGGACCGCATCCGCCCCTTCTTCGAGACCCTCAACTACTGGGGCATCCAGCGGAAGCGCACGCGCATCAGCTGCGCCGCCTGCGCGCGCCTGCTCGGCCACGTCTACGACGACGGCCCGCCGCTCATGCAGGGCACCGGCCAGCTCGGGATGGGGCCCAGCCAGGTCATCCCGCGCCAGCCCAGGTACCGCTTCAAGATCAAGGCCGTCGACGCGCCCACGCCGCCGCCCGCCACCGCCGCCGCCGTCTCGTATGGTGGGGGTCGGAAGGGAGATTATTAATTAGCCGCCTTGCTCCGCTGCTGATTTTGGGGACTCTCGTTCGTAGTTTCGTACATGTCGTCGTGTTTGTGTTTGTTTAGGATTCGAATTTGCTTCCTGTAAATCGTGCCGTGACGTCGTGTTTCGCCATAGTTCGTTGTTTGCAATAAATTTGACATTTGGAGGATGGCATACATGTGTGCAAATTTGAACTTGCGATGATGATCGACTCACGTACAGCCACTCACTCACATATAATCATCATGTCATAAAAAAAAATTGAAGGGGAATCGATTGTGTATTACAGTACTAGTTTTTCAGGACCACGAGCTGTGCTACTCCGGTTGCCTCTGACTATTTTGGATAAATCACTCATTCATTCCCCAAAAGGCCAAAAGGATTAGATGGGATTGAAACTGAAAAGGGACGATTCAAGATTACGAGAATCAATTTCAATCCGTCCAATCCCATGAAGATTGAGTGTAATAAAACAGTACGATCAGTTGATCACTGAGGAGCGAGGTTTTCCTGGGGATGTCGAGCTTAGGAGGCATGCCAGTTGCCAACCAAGGGACGGTGGCGGGTGTAGGAGCACAGCAGGGCATGATGGTGGATTGGTGGTGGTGAACTGGTGATGCCGCCGGTCAGGTAGCGGAGAGGATGGTTGGGCTGTGGTGAGGTGGGAACATCAGACAGAGAGATATTAGTGTGGCGATGGCAGACATAATGGCAATTGTTGCAAACTGAGATAGGTTATTAGTGTGGCTGTGGGCTATGGTGGACGAGCGTCACTCGGTTGCAGCTTATAGATGGAAGGTTGTGCCATTGTGTGGCTGTTGGATTGGATGGAAACAAGACGATGATGAGAATGCTGGTTGCATTCATTGTTTGCCTGGAAAGAAAACAAGCCATGTTTAATAGACCAAACTGACCAAAGCATACGGAGTTGCCACAGAAATGCAGATGAAACTATTCATGTGATCCGCGTTCCGCAACTACAAGTCTACATCAAATTTAACATGCTGAATTCTCTCTTTTTATTCCTCCTTTCATTTTTCCCCACCCACAAAGTTTGCATGAACTTGTATCATCTATCCATATGTACATCTTCCATGCATTGTTTTTCTTTGCCCCACATGATGCTTTCTCCACCCGCTAGTTACGCTCCTAAACTGAACACTGAAAAACTGTTTCTCGTTCAGTTCTCTACTTGCCTAAATATATCAGAGCAGTTATTCTCGCTGGACACGAGACCTAAGCAAACAGAGGTGCTCTTCTGTAGCTCGATCAGAACCAAGGGTCAAACGAAACACAATTTTTTCTTAGGAAAGCAAAGCACAGATGTCTTCGTTGATCAGTAAAAGAATCATATCATATACAACGTCATCGATAAATTCTGCTATACAACTGCAGGCTTGGTGTTACACATGTTTTTTACCAATTGATCTACTGGCGAAAGAACGAGGAAACCATTACAACAGACCCAGGCTCAGAGCACCAGAACAGTGAACATAGATCAGCAACACTTGACACCAGCAGCGGCAGGAACCGCGATCTTGTCGTTGAAGCCGCCGGCTTCCACCTTCCTGATCTTGGTGCAGTGATCGTCCTCGTCGTCGATGGCCTCCTCCGCGGCGGCCCGCTTCTTGTTCTTGGCCTCCTCTGCGGCGGCATCGGCGGCCGCCATGTCGAGCAGGTGGCACACCTGCTCCACGGCCGTGGCCAGCCCCGGGACATGTTCTCCGAGCAGCTTCAATGTGTCGGGGCCCTCGGCCTCCAGCGTGGCCACCATCTCCCGCAGCTCCCGCACCGACCGCGCCCCCAGGTACCGCGTGACGGAGTCCGGCGGCGGCGGCCCGGCGACAAGGGACGCGGCGTGGATGGCGTCCTCGAGCCCGACGGGCTCGTGGTCGGCCCGGCGGCGGCGGCGGCGGTGGCCGGCGAGGCCGACTCGCAGCTGGCGGCCGCGCAGGAGGTGGCCGTGCAAGTTGCGGCAGGCGCTGCGCGCCGTCTCGTCGTCCGGGTACTCGACGAAGGCGTAGCCCCTGCTCCTGCCGGTGGCGGGGTCGGCGGCCAGGCGCAGCGAGCGGACGGGGCCGATGAGCTCGCAGGCGTCGCGGACCTCCTTCTCGGCGGCGTGGAACGCGATGTTGCCCACGTACACGACGCGGCTGCAGCGGCAGTTGGCCGCCGCCGCCGGCAGGGACGGCACGCTCTCCATTCCCGCGGATCGACGAGGGGACTCAGAGGGCGCGATCGATCGGCGATGGACGGTGCGGAGGCGAGTGCACTGCACAGCCGAGGTTTATAAAGCCGGCAACTCGACGTGCAGTCGGTGTCCGAGTCCGACTCGTTATTTTCGTGGGAGTCAATTTTCCAGTTGCCACGTCGACTCGACTCCTGAGCGAGCTGACGTCAGCGCCACCGAAGCCCAACCCTCACCGACTCGGACCGGCCTGGCCCAGCACAGTCCAGCCCAAAACTGATTCCCAGCCGCTCGGCCGGGGTAGCCCAAAATCGGATTTGGGAGTAGCCGCAGCACGGCACGGAACCATGGCCGTCGCCGGTCGTGCCCGCGCTTCCGCCTCCGCGGTCCTCCGCGGCATCGCCGCCGCGCAGCGTTCGCCGGCGTCCGCGCGGCGCATCCACGAGGGGCCGGACACCATAGATGAGCTCCTGGACCGGCACTTCGTCAAGAAGCCCGCGGCGGTCCTCGACGACGACGCGGCGGAGGCCGAGGCGCGCCGGCGGCTGACGAGCTCCCGGCGGGAGGCGCTCTCCCTGTACCGGGACATCATCCGGGCCACGCGGCTCTTCTCGTGGCCCGACGAGCGTGGGGTGCCGTGGGGCGAGGTGCTGCGCGCCAACGCCAGGCGCGAGTTCGAGGAGGCGCGTTGGGAGCGCGATCCGGAGGTGGTCACCCGGCTCCTCATCGGCGGCCGCGACGCCGTGCAGCAGGCGCTCGACCGCCTCGCCGACGCGTCCCGACGCGCGATCGAGGCCGAGGAGGCCAAGCGCCGAGGCGGAGCCTAGATTCAGAACGGGATGTCCCTTCCTTTGTTTAATCCTGTTGTTGTAAGCGATGATGTCTAATGGTTCAGAGAATTCAGCTACCATAATCAAGTGCTGCTCTTCATGCTTAACGCTCATTATTACAGAGAAACGACCTTTTTTAAAAGCATTTGATCGGTGTATAATGTATGGTACTACAGTGAATGAAATCAGCTCAGGCTCTTTTGCTCACTAAAAAGAAGAAATAAATCAGCTTTGTACACGGTCCTACTTTCAATTGCTACAAAAAGTGGAGCTTGGTTCCTGTCCAAGTGGAGCTTTGTACATGATCCTACTTGCAATTGCTACAAGTTGTTACTTGAAGCATCTGCTACGAGTAGCTCGATTGGATCTATCCCGTATTGTGTCCTCAGCTTGAATACATGCTGTAGTAGCTTGCAGTCGTATCTTGCGTCAGTTTTGTGAAAGCCTGGGTGTTGTCAGAACAGAAAACTCTGCATCCAGGTGTCCTGCTCTTGCAGAACTTCCTTCAACCATGACAATTCACCAGTAGTCACCACAGCAACAAGAGCCATCTGAAAATACGTGATATATCTTTGTGTCACCAACAACAATCTTCCGTCTCGAAAATTTTGATATCAGCTTCAGAGCACGATGGCACTGGTTGCACACACGCACATTCTTCTTAACAAGAATGGGGGTTCCAGCCTCAGATGATATCAGACCAAAGGCAACTGCCAGCCTCACACTATGCTTGTTAGGCGGTACTGTTTTCCTAGATGCAAAAGGATCTGGATCGTGGAGATTACTTGGGTTATCCAGATTTTCTCCAATATTTCTTGATAGAACATCTGAAAACTCATGAATTTCCTCACTCCGAGGGTGAGCCATGTCCTCATTGACAAAACTGCACTCTTTATCATTAAGCTCGACAAGGCTTCTTGCTTCTGTCCTTCGGAACCCCTTCTCCTTCATCAAAGATCTTATCCTCTCCACATCGCCCCATCTCCCGGCATCAGCATACATGGAAGACAGAGCAACGTAGCAGCCTGTGTTGTCATGTTCTAGTTGGAATATCCTTTCTGCCGCATATTCTGCTATATCTATGTCATTCTTATTTCTGCTCGCAGTCAGTAAGGAACCCCAAATCCTAGATGTTGGAGCTATTGGCATGTTTTCAATAAACCGTAGCATCTCTCTAAGATTACCTGTCCGCCCCAGAAGATCAGTCATGCATCCATAGTGCTCAATCTGTGGAATCATGCCATATTCTTTTTGCATTGAATTGAAGTGCTTCCAACCCTCAACCTCCAGGCCTGAAACACTGCAGGCAGTCAACACAGAGACAAAGGTACTCTCGTTTGGTTCCATACCGTTGCATTTCATCTCATCGAACATTTCCAATGCGGTTGTTCCCTGTCCATGAATCGCATATCCTATAATGATAGTGTTCCAGGAGATCACATCCTTGCCTTGCATTCTTTCAAAGATATCCCTCGAGGCCACAATATCGCCACACCTGGCATACATATGTACAACTGCGTTCATAATGAGAGTGTTACATCCATAGCCTAACTTGTTAATATAGCCGTGCATCTGCCTGCATTGTCTTAGTGAACCTAGCAAGACAAATGCTGGTACTACTGTCGTCATGGTGAAATAATCAGGATAAAGAGGTTGATTGAGTAACTCCAAGAACAATGCAATGGCTTCCTGATACATTTCCATATACATGTAGGCAGCAATCATATTATTCCATGACACAAGAGTTTTGTTTGTTATCTGAGCGAATATCTTTTCGGATGATTCCACTCTACCAACTTTGCCATACATCTCCAAAAGAGCAGTCTCAAGCACCACGTGAGGAAGAAAATGTCTCCGAACCACATAAGCATGAACACTCCTTCCATACAGTGAGCTTTCAGTTTGAGCACAGGCGGCAAGCAAATTGATAGCAGTGACCGCATCCACCTGAAACCCCTCTGCTCTCATTTGCATGAAGCAATCAAATGCATCGACAGGCCGCTCGTTCAACGCATAGCCACCTATCATACAATTCCATGTCACCGCAGTCCTCAACGGCATCGTTGCAAAGACATTCTCAGCGAACAGAATATCGCCACATTTGCCGTACATGTCAAGAAGAGAAGTTCCCACCTTGACATCCTGCTCCAGCCCGTGTCTGATGGCATAGCCGTGTATCTCACGCCCTTGCATCAGCGCCGACTCCAGGCAGCAAGCCGCGAGAGCAGCCATTATCCCAACGCTGTCATTGCACCCTTGCTGCGTGTAGTTCATCTCCTGGAAGCAGGCTAGTGCCAGCGCCCCCATCCCATTCGACACGTAGCCATCCACCAACGTGTTCCACGAGACGATGTCTCGCGCCGGCATTCCGTCGAACACCCTCTCGGCGTCCCCGACGAGGCCGAGCCTGGCGTAGAACGCGACGAGGGAGTTGCCGGTGTACACGTCGGCTGCCAGGCCAAGCTTGATCACAGCCGCGTGCGCCGCGCGCCCCAGCTCGAGCGCGCCGAGGCGCGCGCAGCACTTGACGACCACGGGGAAGGTAAAACGGTCCGGGCGAGCGCCGGCGGCGAGCATGGCACGGTACACCGAGAGTGCGTCGCACGGGAGGCCCGCGTCCGCGAAGCCGCGGATCATGACGTTGTGGAGGAACGCGTCGGCGCCCCTGACTGCCGCGAAGGCGTCCGCGGCCTCGTCCATGCGGCCCGCCGCGACGTGGGAGAGGACGAGGGACTTGGGACCGGAGCCGGGGACGGTGCGGGAGCCTCCCCCGCCATACTTGGGCCGGACGCGGGGCGGCGGTTCCTTGGAGGTGGCAGCGGTGAGGTGCTGGGAAGCGTAGGTGGCGCCGGCGGTGGCATGAGCTGCGCGAGAGGGGAGAAGAAGCGGCGTGGCCATGGTGGGGGCGGGTGTGGTGGGGCGGGGGCGGGGGCGCGGGCGGAGGGAAGCGGACGGAAACGAGGGGGATATTTCTGTGTCGAGTTTTTGCTCTCGCAGTTTATCCAATCAGGGATGGGAGACGAGGGAGGGAGCGTGTCACATTTGCTGCATGCCTGCTGTACTCCCTCTAGGTTCCTAAAAAATGTCATTTTAAAAAAATTAAAAGTCAAATTTTTAAAACTTTGACTATATATAATTTTTATATGATTTAGTTTTGAACGTTGAAAGTCATATGTATAGATTTGTCATAACATATAAAAGTATAAATTTTTTATGATATTTATTTTTATTCTAACAAAAATATTGATCAAACTTATGTTTGGGAGACCGTATCGATATCCAAAATGACACTCTTTTAATACCTGAAGGGAGTATAGTTTCGCAGGTGTAACGTTTGTAGTTTTATCCAATCAGAGGTGTAGCCGTTTAGGACACTTACATCAAATATGCAACGAGCCAAACCCGCAAACATGTCTACCTACCTCTCTCTGTCTACAATTCAAAACAGTGTTTTCGCCCATCCACTATTCTAACTACTTCTCTCTTTCTACAGTTCAAAACAGTGTTCTCTGTCTACAGTTCAAACAGTGTTTTAGCCTCTCTGGTGAGAACAGCCTAATACTGACTGAATAAGATAGATAAAACCATATGGAAGCAGGATTTTTTCTTGAATCTTGCATACTTATGGTCCATTCAGAACACAAGAATTTCACAAGATTGGCATAGGAATTTCACAGAAAACGATTGAAAAAAAAACGTAGGAATAGAAAAAGTTCCCGGCGTTCCAAAGGAAGCCTTAACATAAAACTAAATTATTTCTATAAAATTCCTACAAAATTCCAGTGCTCCGAAAGGGAGCTAAACCGTTTCGAGAGGGATTCTGTTGTTCCCAATTTCCAGCAAACAACGGCTGTATCAGTATTTAGTCAATAGTTGAGATTACAGACTATCCATACACACATGGTACAATTTGTGCACTGACCAAAAAAAAGTTATCTGCCGTCGCCATGATTCAGAGAAAATTATCGGCGACATGACTCAGAACTCAAGAAATGTGTTCGGACAATGTGTCCAAATTTCTGTGAGTCGGCTACCCAGCGATCCTCCGGTGGTCTGTTGTGTGACATGCCATATATAAATATATAAATTCCGGCTTCAGAAAGAAGCAATTAGCCACATTGTTTCCTCTTCTGGGCCTGTAAAATAGAAAGACATCAGTTAGCCATGTATTTCAAACATTATCAGTCCATTTGAAATTAGCAGGCTCATTTCGTTCGTACATGTTCTTGGTACAAAATTGTCTAATGATTTATTAGTACAAATGAAATATGCCTACTAATTTCAAACAGAGGGAGTACAGTGCTACCGGTGTTTGGTTCGAGGAATGTAGTAGTCCATCATCTTCCCACTCGGTTTTTATTTATTTATTTGTGAAATGGAATGGGTTCATTCATTACCACATCAAACCAAACTCATTCGTCACAAGCTAATAGCTAGTATGAGAAATACCGTCATCAAAATTCATTCAGTATGTCAGCGGGGCGGGTTGTGGCTGCTCGCCGCTCGTCCGCACCGGCCGCTAACGTGTACACGGGCTCCAGCGAGAGTCCGCATGATCCGCTAGTACTTTGTGGCCTCCGCGGGGACCCGCGTGGCACCGCAAAGCTATGCTATCGTCTTGTATGCCCACCACAGAAAAGCTACTTTGACTAAATGAGCATATGACTACAGACATAAATGACCGAAGCATTTGATACATATAGGGCCACGATGGGATCTGGAAGTTTCATGGATGGAGGCAGCAGTGGCTAGGGCTGCTGGGCCCCCATCTCCTCCTGCATCCTCTTCGTCCGACAACAAGGAACGCCGAGGAGACGAACAAGGAATTGCGACGGCTGGGCCTTTTGCCACTGCCATGGCTGATGCCGTCGCCATCTGCGGAGGCGTCCCCATGGAAGTTAATGGGTGGAGGGCGGCGGCGGCGACATGGTGGTCCTAGGGTTCGTGAGAGAGGAGCATCGAGGAAGAGACCGAAGACGGCACGCGCGATAGCGGACTGGCGGCTTTTCTCGCGGGTCTTGCGGTCTTGGCGTGATGGGCCTCATAGTGTTTGCGGTTGGGCCACAAGAGCCACAAAGGCTGTTTTTGCGGGGCGGCCTGGCAGCTCGCGTTATTTACCCGCCCCGCTGACACACTGAAAATTCATGAGATGGACTCATGATGGACCACCTCAAACCAAGCACATTGTCCACCAACTGAGGCACAAAAGTAATAGACAGACTCACTACCCGTAACTAATTACCTCTTGAAGTTTCCGGAACACTGAAGCTTCCAAATCACTAAATCCAGTTCCATCAATGTTGCTCGTCCTCGATTCATGTGTTTGAGTTGACCTTGCTGGCAGCCCACCCGATTCTTGAACAGGAGCAACGATTAAAGGAAACAGAGAGACATCGTTCTTTATTGCTAGTAACTGCAGAAGGAACAACAAATATTAGGAATAGCACACTGCAGAGTACATCCCAAGAAAGGAAATGACGTTCAGTTGTGGTACCATAGAAATATATTTTCTAGAAATGAAAGAGGGGAGGCCCCCAATGTGACTTTATAAATGAAATAAAAAAAGAGAGCTTTTGCACAAGCAGGAAATGACGTTCAGTTGTGGTACTAAGAAAATGTTGTATGCTAGCTTTCAAGGATTTGATTTGCTGTCTCGACAACCACTCCAAATTTGTCCTTATTCTCTATGACATCAGGATAAAAACATAGGCTTACTAACTTATGTGAAACATTCCAAACCACATATATGTACATCTACATGGCGGAAGGAATCTGCGCATGCTGGACTCAGTTATGCCCCTCACTTTTGGCTCCCCAATCCCCGCCACCTCCACTAGCCCAAAATCTCCAGAGCTTGCACCCGTCCCTTAGCTTGCCCTCATTCTCCACTTGCCAACTGCTGCAATGCCAACCCTGCTTGTGCATTGGTGTAGCTACTGGCTACGTGACTGACTGCAGTTCCTCTCTCTCGGCTCGGCTCTTCATGCCATCAACAGCGGCTTGCCGTCGATTTGCATCTGATTGTTTGTCCTTTTCCCATGCTATTTTGGCTTTGGTGGGCATTTCTTAGCCAGATGTTTCTTTTCCATTGTCATGCCAACAATTTCAGAATATTTCTGTTCAATGATTTTAGACACGCCTGCGTTTTCCCCTAGGCTTAAGTGTCACTGATTTTTTTTTTTCTGTTAATATCATATTCAGTTCTGTTGTTTTACATGTGTACTACAGCTTCAGTGAAAGTGGTTGCTATGCTGTTGGGGAGGCTATACATTCAGGGGATCCCCTTGCCTCCCAGTTGGATTTTGCTGCCAGGTGAGTACTTTGTCAGCTCTTTTTATTACCTTTCTTTTCTTTCTTGCTGGGACCTACTTTCCCTATTGATTGGGGTGCCTAATTTGATATAGTGGTCATTTCCTATTTAGCCTAATCGTGTCTCCCTTCCATAGATTACCTTGCTAACCCACCAATCAGTTCCAACTTCCAAGTGGCTTCCCCACACTGCTCCCATATTCAACTCTAATTTTTAATGAGAGGATGGGAACTGCATAGGTTTTGCTCCCTCTTTATGGAATTACATAAACACCGAGCCTTTTTTTTGATCTAGTATAAGCACTCCACACTTGATCAAATTTCATTTGCATGAACCTCCACTATCTTGTCTATCAATGAGATGCAAAGTCACCCCCCCCCCCCCAGGTTATTACTAGTTATAAACATTTTTTTGTATGGCAGATGGGGTCCCTCAACAATGCCTTTTTCTTTGTACCTGGTACAGGGTTATGCTTCAGGAAATGGAGGTCTATCAGGTGACCTTTGTAAGTCATTTCTCTATAGCAACAACAACAACAAAGCTTTTTATTCCCAAGCAAGTCTGAAGTAGGCTAGAGTTGAAACCAAATATGAGCCACCAACAAGGGAGAAAGAGAGATGAGGAAGAAAAAGAAGGCCTAAAAAGGTAATAATACGTGGCATAAGGCCTAATCAAGGTTTAGAAAAAGTAGTTCTGCACAGCAACATTCTGTAATCCACTCGTTATATGCATATGCTAAAATCAGCCATCTACACAATCACGTAGTGCAGGAACGCATGCAGCGAAAGGGGCGTACACATGCTTGTTAATTAAACTGGGATCATTCTCTTATCTTGCTGTGAATGAATTAAACATTGCAGATCACTTTTATGGGATAGTGTGAGATGCACATTTGCGCCTACCAACCATGTAAAGATTTGGACCAAAGTAACACTAACACAAAATCATAGCTCTGATAACTGACAAAGGTTAAACTATTCTTCTTAGTCAAATGTAGAATGCTCCCCAATGCTAAAAGGGTAGAGAAACAGGACTTACTGCCGCATCTTTGGTGCCCATTACTACAATTGCTGAGCTCTTACTCCTTGATTTCCTTGTCTTGATAACAATGTCTTCAACTTCGCCAAATTTCTGGAAGAGATCCTTCAACTCCGCTGCAGTATAAGAATAAGCACTCCCATCCCATGAAACCTTCAGGATCTTTCCCTTGTCAGTTTTCACACTGTCTTGTGCAGCCCCAGCCTTCCTATCTCCATGTCCCTGCACATTTAGGATTTAACCACGTTGTGAGAATTATGATAAAAATCTATGACTGTTGGATAGCCTCTTGCACAGCCTTAGCATGAACAAGAAAGGATACAGACAATTTTTCCATCCAATCACACAACTCACACAGTCTTCAAGAAATGTGATGGTTCAGGTGAATCATAATGTATTTGAATAAGAATTCAGGAAATTGCCTGATACCGTGGATCGAGAATCGTAGTAATTTCTAATATTAATTAAATGCAAAAACAATAGCATGAGAAAACGCCATGCATCCTTCCCAACCCAATGAACTGAAATGGTTCCAGACCCTTACCGAAGTCGACGCAGCGCCAGAGACGGCAGCCTGTTTGGCGGCGCGGAACTCTTGAAGCTCGCGCTCAATGTCGGCGGCCGTTCGCTTAGCCTCACGCTTGGCGATCTCCTCGGGGTTGGCGGGCTGGCCAGCGGCAGCGGCGCGCTCGCGCTCCTCGAGGTCGGAGACCGCCTTCCGGCGCTTGACGCCAGCGGCCGCGGCGCGAGCTGCGGCCTCGCGGCGCCCGCGGAGGCGTGCGTCGAACTGGCGGCGGAGGGACTCGTCCCGGAGGAACTTGTAGGAGCTCGAGAGGCGCTGGAAGTCGGCGGTGGCGCTGGGGTCGTCTGGGCGCTTGTCAGGGTGGCGCAGCCGCGACTGCGTCCGGTAGGCTTTCTCGATCTGCTCGATGGTCAGCGCCGCGCCTTCCTCCCCCGACGGGAGGCAGAGCACCTCGTAGTGGTCGATGTCATCCGCCTCAGGCCCTATCGCCGCCATGGTGCACGAAGAGAGGAGCTGCTATCCTTCGCCGCCGCTTGTTCGGGGGGACGCGCAAGTTCAGGGATTGCGGCCGTGAGGAAGCAGATGATTCCCAAACCCTAGATCGAAGCGGAGACGACCGATGGGGAGCTGCCTAGTTGGGGCGGGACGAGAGGCGGCCGGCGCGCGTGACGTTAGCCTGACTCCAGCAGATCAAATGGTGGCCATGTCTAAGTACACAGCCTGTCGAAAGTACTAAACTCCCGTCACAGATACTCGGCAACTTTAATCATTTTATTTTTTTCACAAATACTTACCATATGGGCCCGCCGTCACATTGCAATAAAGAAATAGTCAAGACAAAAAAAAGTCCACCCAAACAATTTCTATAGGTTTCTAGAATCTTCACCATTTTGTAGTAAGGTTCTAATTTTTTATTAAAATAAAAGGCATAAGTGTCATTTCACATGTAAAGGAAGGCCTCGGGTACTGTGCCACGGTCAAAATTGCCGAGTAAACGCGAATGAAAATAAGGCTAAAACTAACGGTTCCCTCAAATGTCATCTCCAAAACTGTTACGGCACTATTCTTATATCGTAACAAAGAAGGTTAGTTAGAACAATGATAAAGGATGGAGGACACAGAAACTGCTGATTTCAACCTAAGTAGAAGTACGGGTGAAAACAGACAGGAGTATATCCTATTGGATTCAAACTAATGTTTAAGTGATAGTGTAGATCTACATGCGTCACACACACGTCTCACCCTATATAATTGGCGATCATCAAAGGAAAAAACAGCCAACAATCAAGGGGAGTAGAAAAAGAAACATAAAGAACTAAAGGAAAGAGACCCATTTGATTAGGGTGCGTCTCCACCTGGTATTTAACTTATTAACTTTCCATCAGTTACATTTTACAACCATTCGATACATATGAAATGGCTCTCTACGATGACTGAATTAATTCAATCTATCACTCACATTTTACACGCCCACACATATGATTGATGAACTCAATCCACCAGTTACATATCAAAATTACATAAGGCAAAACAAAAAATTAAAGTGCAACAATAAATCATAATTTATATGTATATATGCAGTAATTTAATAAAACAGACATAAAACACACACCAAACCATTTGACAGATGCATAGACAAATATTAGACGACTGAAAAGGAACAAATTTGATTTAATTAACCTTTTTTTATGACAAGAAACATGCTTTATTGGTGTGTACTTCCGTTTCCATTAAGTACAAAACAAAGAAACTACTAATCAATTCTTTTTTGTTAACAAGAAACCGTTTTATTGGTGTACTTCCGTTTCCATTAATTGCAAAATAAAGAAACTAACTCATGGATATCGACACAAAAACATGTGAAAAAATAAAAACTGAATGGTGGAAACATTTCTATTCTATCAGTTTTCAACCATTTTCACTACTTTTCAATCTGTAGTGTAGATTTACGCACAACACGTGTCCTGAGATATGAGGGGCCTCCTAAACAGCGAGCGCTCGCTGGATTCATACTTAGCGAGCGAGGATGTCCATGGTGCCCCACGGTTCCAACCTAGACCCATGTAAATTTTTTTTTATTCGTGATAAGTTATGGTTGCATAAAATATTTATGATAAATTTATGCTTACATAAAATTATCATGATAAGTTATGGTTGCATAAAATGTTTATAATAAAAATATGCTTACATAAAATTATCGTGATTAGTTATGGTTGCATAAAATATTGGTGATAAAGTTATGTTTACATAAAATTATCGTGATAAAATAATGACTGCGTAAAAATTATCCAAGTTATGTTCCATAAAGTTATCGAAAAAAAAGAAAAAAAATTATGGTTGCATAAAATATTCGTGATAAAATTATGTTTACGTAAAATTATCGTGATAAGTTATGGTTGCATAAAGTTATCCTGATAAATTATGTTTTTATAAAATATCGTTATAAGTTATGTTTACATAAAATTATCGTGATAAATTATGGTTGCATAAAATTATCCTGATAAGTTATGTTTTCATAAAATTATTATAAAAAAATATGTTTTATATAAAAAATAAAAAGATAATGGAAAAAGTAAAAAAAAGAAAAGAAAAAAAAAACTTACCTGGCGCCCCCACGCCTCACCTAGCCCACCGGAAGGGCTCATTCCGAGCGAGCAAGATATGATCAGTCGGACAATGGAAAAATGTAAAAAAAAAAGAATGGATTAAAGCCAAGGAGACCTGGTTGATTTGTGTCCTTCATTTCTCATTAATTCCAAAACAAAGTACCATTGATTTGTGTCCTTCATTTCTCATTAATTCCAAAACAAAGTACCACGCATGTACAGATACTAAATGAGGTGAGAAAATAAAAACCAGAAGATGGAAACATTTAGGCAGATATTTTTTAAGATACATTACGCATAATATTTGCTTCCGTATCCGCCCCATATTACCCATAGCTGTCGGCTGTCGTAAGGGAAAAAACACAAATCCATAACCAAGAAAACGAAGCAGGGACTATCCAATGATTCCAATCTGTATCGAATATAGACGAAAATAAAATCCTCTGAATCAGCATCTATGTGAATATAGAAAATAAAATCCAAAACCCATTCGATATGAAAGGGAGTATTAATCTGCGCAGCAAGTAGCATCTATGTATTTATTCCGAAACGACATCACCAGCTAAAGGATCACGTTACAAATACAGACAAAACCTATTGAGCGAAGGCTTGGTATTAATTAGTCTACTACCCAACAAGGAGATAACAGTTGCGAACTGCATCAGTGAAGAACAAGCACCATTTACACGGGACATCATCTGCCAAATGTATTTTCAGAGATTGCAAGTGAAAAATATTATTAACAGCGTGTCTTAAAAGAAGGCAAAATGTCAGTATCCCAGTCATCAAGCGCTCCATCCCTTGCAGATGTGCAGTAGCTTGCAAAATTCCATGCAGCTCTCTGAGATATTCAGAGGTTATTATAGGTACTCCTCAAAAATGGGGTGTGCTAAACAAAGCGTTACACCAATTACGATTTCACCACATCGCAATCATCTCAATGGTACAATCTACTGTTCTGCAATCTTTCTGGTGACATATGGTAGAATGCCACCGTGGTCGTAGTAAGCAAGCTCCACCTGAGTGATGATCGGTAATGCAAAATCAATAACCAGGATAGTTAGCATAAGCAATGCATAAGAAAAGAACAATCATACCTCAGTGTCGAATCTGAGTGTGCAAGTGAATTTCTTCCCATTATCAGTTGTCACTGTAACATCTTGGCCAGGCTTGATGTCACTCACATTGGTGGGAAGGTGAATCGTGTAGCGCTCATGGCCAGTTAAGCCCAGGGTGTCTGCGTCCTCCCCCGCCTTGAAGCACAGAGGGATGATTCCCATGCCAGCAAGATTGCTACGGTGAATCCTCTCAAAGCTCTTTGCAATCACAGCTTTCACTCCCTGACGTCACCAAGTTAAAGTACTCCCATTAGCAAGATACAGAGGTTAGTTTATGGACTAGCTGAACAAACTATTGTGGAAACAATGTTACCTGCAGCATTGGGCCCTTTGCAGCCCAGTCCCGAGAGCTTCCACTACCGTACTCAGCACCAGCCAGGATTATAGTGTCGTGTCCTTCATTCTTGTATTTCTGTGGGCAAGCACCAAACATAATTGGATGGATGCAAAATTCAATGCTGCTAGTATATGAGTAGTGTGTACTGAACTGGAAGATATGGATTTAGAATTGTATACCATAGCGGCATCAAAAACTGCAAGCTTCTCTCCAGATGGAACGTGGATTGTTTTGGGTCCAACCTCACCCTTCAAGAACTTATTCACAAGACGAATGTTGGCAAAGGTTCCCCTAGCCATGATCTCATCGTTTCCTCTACGGCTACCATATGAGTTGAAGTCCTTCCTTTCGACACCACGGTCCTTCAAATACTTTGCAGCTGGGCTGTCTGGGTGAATGCTTCCAGCAGGAGAGATGTGATCAGTTGTGATACTATCACCAAAGTTCAGAAGGCAATAGGCATCCTTCACAGGCCGCGGGCCAGGAGGGGTCATTGTCATATCCTTGAAGTAAGGAGGCTCATGAATGTACGTAGATGACGAATCCCAGGGGTAGAGAGTGCTTGTTGAAACTGACAGCTCATTCCACATAGGATTTCCTTTGGTGATGGCTTCATATGTGCTTTTGAACATGTCGGGGAGCACACTTGACTTGACAACCTGGCAGAATTAAATGCACAAGCATAAAGCCAGTTCTGACTCTAATAGGTTTTATAGCTCAACAGAAGATGAAATTTTGAAGAAAGAACATGGTCAAAAGTTATAGTGCTGGGTGCTGACCTCAGCTATCTCTTCAGTTGAAGGCCAAACGTCCCTGAAGTAAACCTCTTTTCCATCTTTCGAGATGCCAATAGGTTCTTTCTCAAAATCAATATTAACCTGAGCAGAAGTTAGAATTTATTTAGAATGCAAAAAATAAGAAACATGGAAGTTCAAACATTGTCTTGGAAGCTAAAATAAATGTTCTTGGTGTGTAAATTAAAACTAGCATCACGGTGATAAACCATTGGAGCATATAAATAGTTACTATAGTTCCACAGATTAGTTTGTTTCAACTACATAAGTTGCATTTCTTCATTGTATCATAACACATTTTTATTGATCAGTTAAAAACGTGCAGAACAGACTTAACCCAACGGTGTTCAAGATTCTCCAACTTAGGCCTAGTTTGGCAACTCTTGGATTGAAGGGGATTGAATGATTTGGAGTGGATTCAAACCCATAATAAATCCCCCTCAATACCTCCCAATCCACTTCAACCCATTTCAATCCAAGAGTTGCCAAAGTAGGACTTCGTAAATCAACACTCTATACTACTGAAACTAAATAAAGGACAGTTAAACACTAGAACAAGACCAACTTACCGTGCCAGCCAAGGCATAAGCCACAACGAGTGGAGGAGAAGCAAGGTAATTTGCTCTGGTCAATGGATGCACACGTCCTTCAAAATTCCTGTTTCCAGACAATACGGCAGCCGCAACAATATCTAATAAGAAAAGGAATTATTAGCCATGTGTTTCATTTCAAAACTTTAAACTTGGAACTGTTTCAATAAAGTTAGAACTACCATTCTCAGAAATTGCAGCCGACACAGACTCATCAAGTTCTCCGGAATTTCCAATGCAGGTTGTGCAACCATAGCCAACAATATGGAAGCCAAGCTGGTCGAGATATTTCTGCAAACCACTGCGAAAAAAAAAAAAACCAAAGAAACAGTCATAAAACGTGGCAATACTAGGGGAAAATCCAATCAGGAATCAAGGCATACCTCTTATCCAAGTACTTCTTCACAACACCAGAACCAGGTGCAAGGCTTGTCTTAATCCATGGCTTCACCTGATTGACATGAACCAAGGGTTACTAGAGGATGGTTTTCAGATCAAACAAAGAACAAATGCATCATTGAATTTTAAATTTTCATGGTAAGAGCAGAAAACCAAAATAATTTATCTGGAACAGCAAGCAAAGAACTTTAGCTATGAATGGACATATAAATAACTCGAACCAATAAACTTATTTAGTAGCAAAAAAGTGTAGCAATATTTTAGCCATGTTAGGCCCTGTTTGGATCAAATGGCAAATAGCAAATGGCAAATGGCAAATGTCACATCGGATGTTTGGACGCTATTTAGAAGTATTAAATATAGCCTAATTAAAAAACTAATTATATAGATGAGGACTAAACGACGAGACAAATTTATCAAGCCTAATTAATCCATGATTAGCCGCTAGTTACTGTAGCATTTGTCCTTTTGCCAGGGGGTGTTTGGATCCAAACGGCAAAAAAAAAGGCAAAACTTCTGCCCTTTTGCCATTTGCCCTTTTTTTGCCCAGGATCCAAACAGGGCCTTAGCCAAGGTAAAATAAATATATAAAGAAACACAGGTTGGAAGATGATGTTCAGAACCGAACCTCCAGGCCTAATTCACAAGCCTTCTTGGCAACCAAAGCAGCTCCCAGCATAACATTAGGATTTGAAGTATTAGTGCAACTAGTTATTGCTGCAATTACAACATCGCCATGCTTCAGTTTTGCAGGAGTCCCATGGAACGAAAATTCTGCAACTTTGCCCTGTGATTCTTTGGGGACAGCAAAACCCTGCAATATGGTTGCAGTGAGCATAGGAATTGGGAAACGGAAAACAAAGTACAGAGGGATATAAAAGGTTGGTACCCCAAAGGTTGGTACCCCTGCTGTTCACTGCCCAGTGCAATATTAGAAATATGGAATAACTACAGCCATTTATTTTGCATCACTAGCTAACTAGCAGACATTGGTTGCTGATACATGCACAATAAGTTTTGGTCCATAAATGAAAATCTCACCTTGAACCCTACATCACTGTCCAAGCAAGAAAGCCAATCCGACTTCATGTTCTTCAATGTCACACGATCATGAGGCCTGTCGAGAAAGTTCATCAAATTTATTACTGTATGAGGATAAAGATATGCCAATAACATGAGTTAGTCAAGATCATTACCGCTTTGGTCCTGATAGGCATGGTACCACCTCTTCCAGATTAAGTTCTAGATAAGAAGAATATACTCTTTCAGCTTCAACCTACACTCAGGACAGTGTCAGAAAGATAACAATCATATATTTCAGTAAAACAACAGTCAACCTGAAGTATTTGCTTCTGTTTCAACATATGAAAGACAATCACCTGGTTGTGGTCAACAAACATCTTATTGGCACGCAGGTAGGACTCGACCATGGCCACCTAAAATATGGAATAACAAAGGTTAACAAGTGTAAAAGACAAGAATTAATTGTATCCGCAGCTAATAGCTTACTGTATCGTCACTTCGGCCAGTAAGCTTCAAATAGTCCAGTGTCTTTCCATCAACTGGGAAGAAACCCATAGTTGCACCATATTCTGGTGACATGTTTGCGATGGTGGCCCGATCAGCAAGGGACAGTTCACTCATACCTTGCCCTGAAATTCCAAAGATGAGATGGCATTAAAGCAGCACTTAATATAAGGAAATTTAGAAAAAAAAAACTCTTAATAAAAGAAGGCATAAGCAAAGGCATTATGATTACCGTAAAACTCAACAAATTTCCCAACAACACCATGTTTCCGAAGCATCTGAGTTACTGTTAGAACCAAATCTGTGGCTGTAACTCCATTCCTCAGCTTGCCTGATAACTTGAAACCAACAACACCTGGCAAAACCATGCTCATTGGCTGCACAAAGAAACAACATTCAATATATAGGTTGCTGAAGCAGATTGTTAACCAAGAAATGGGACATATCAAAGAGAAAAGTACTTGTGCATAATATAAACAACATGCAATATATAGGTTGCTGAACCAGGTCATCAACGAAAAAACAGGAAACGTCAAAGAGTTGTTGTGCATAATATTGCTGAGGCTCAAAGTCTTCATTAAAGAGATGCAAGAAAGCAAAAACTCTACAATATCAAAACCCTGAGTTTTTAAATATCAAAATGTACTTCACCTGTCCAAGCATTGCAGCTTCTGCTTCTATACCACCAACTCCCCATCCAGCAACACCAAGACCATCTATCATGGTTGTGTGAGAGTCAGTGCCTACAACGCTGTCAGGGTATAGGATCCCACCGTTGTTAAACACAACCCTAGCGAGATACTCAAGATTCACCTGGGTGAAACAGAGAGTTATAATTAAAACCAACTTGATTGGAATTAAAATATCAAAAATCCATATAATCAAAATACCTGGTGGACAATGCCAGATCCAGGTGGAACAACAAGCATGTTGCGGAATGCAGACGACCCCCATTTCAAGAACCCAAACCGTTCCTTGTTACGCTGGAACTCAAGCTCCATATTTGCCTGAACAGCATTTTGTGATCTTGCCACATCAACTTGTACTGAATGATCAATAACAAGGTCTACAGGTACCTGCAAAGAAAAATGCATGCCATATAGTAGCCATATCAACAAAATTTTAAAAAGACACATCACTTTACAATATTTATATCCATGCAAGCTATCCTACATTTCTGCAGGAAAGAGAGAAAAACAGCATTATATGCTAGAAGTTAACGCGATGTTAAAAAGCTTCACCAAATTACTTAATCCAGGGTAATACTAACTTACAGGAGGAGAAAAGGCTACACAGAATTACTTTCAAGACTTGTTTCAGTCTACTCAACATCCAGAGCATGAATTCATCCAATTCAAAAGAAAATTTGAACTAACAAAGTCGATCTCTGGGCCCACCATAAAGATGTGTAATATGCTTGGCACTAACCTAAAAAAGATACCAAGAAAGGCTGACCAACGTAAATGCATTAGTAATTAAAGCTTGATTTATATATTTTGAAGTTGACAACTATTGCTACTAATTGTGATGATAATACCAGAAAGGCCGAAATTCTTTAATAACACAATACACAAGTTCCTAGTTGCTCATAAAACCGTGGTGGTTGATGGAAATTCATTAAATGGTGAAGTGTAGCTTAGCACTTTACAAAACAGGTAAGGTCCACTCATATATGTGCCAACTATGGGCATACTGAGGGGAAATTGCTAAGTACATTACTAAGGAAAGTGATGCATGGCATGAAGGAAAATGACAAACGTCAAGAGGAGAAGACAGTGAATTGCATTGTGCTCTTAACTCACCAGAGGATTAATTTTGTTTGGGTCGCTGCCAAGTTTGCTCACAGCATCCCTCATGCAGGCAAGATCTACAACAGCTGGGACACCAGTAAAATCCTACCATTTAGGAAAAATGAGAATACCAAGTCATCAGTCTACTAGCTTCATGACATCAGCTACACCTCACCAGAGAAGTAGCATCAGATTTATATAACCAACATATCCATCTGTAGCTAGAACTTGCCAGATAAGAAATTGAACAGGGTTGACTTTAAAAACTCTCATGAACAGGAATACAATATAAGCAAATGCAATAATGGCACCAACAACTTCTGATGCTGGCCTATATCATTAACAACTCAAAAAAAAAAACAGTACAGTATCAATCAAGCACCCTAGAAATGATGCATGGGCAAAAGATAAACCATGGGGAACCCACTTTCTCGATAGGATAGGAAAGTGGAACTCCAATTGCAAGATTCCTGCCGCCAAAAGCCATTTGACCCAGAATATTGCCAGCTCACAGTTATTCTAGCCACAGAACTTGGGCAGAATGGAGTAACAAAAAAAGTGAGAGAAGAGTTGCAGGATGAGTACCTGGAGGAGGACACGGGCTGGCTTGAATGGGATTTCAACGAGCTTGGGTGCGCTGTTCTCCCAGTCCAAGATCTTCTCAACATCCTTCCCGGTGACCTGGAACTCATCGCAGTTTCTGATTGCCGACTCGAGGAGAATCCTTATGGAATAGGGGAGCCGATCTGAGAGAAGAATAGGACAAACAAACACACAGGTCAAATAATTTTATAACTTGGCAGTCGAGGAAGCGGTGAATAAAAATTAATGCACTCAACATATGTGTCAACATCATCGTGCCAGGCAATTCGCACATCCCAACATAAGAGCAGAGCAGATCAGACACTCTAGGCCTCCGAACTGAGCCCATCAATTCATCCGCATTACACACAACTGAACTGAGGGGAGAGAACAGATCGGGGGAGGCAGACCCCTCACGGAATTTCAACCCACCAACAGAAATTCACGATCAAACGGTCATCACTGTTGCCAATTGACGAGGTCACGCCAAAACTGAGGACGATAGCACAGAGAATCGTCGCAGCAAACTCACCAATCCGCGGATCGGAGAGCGCAGGCAGGCTGTAGTACTTGCCGAATTCCTCCCCGCCTCCTGGCCTCCCGAGCCCCGTCAGGATTTCATTGTACGAGTTCCTGGTCGCTGCAGAGAGAGCGAGGGAGGGGAAAAAATCAAGCCGAGACAGAGACTTCAATCAGACGGAACGACACCCCAAACCCGACGCGATGATACGATTTGACCACCCAGCCAGGTCGCCCAGGGCCAGGCCGTCGAAATCAATCCGTACCCGCGGAGGCGAACCGGCGCTCGAAGATGGCGGCCGCAGAGGACGCGGAGCGGGCAGCGGCGCGGTGGCCGCCTAAGAGGCGGCCCGCGAGGCCGGACGCAAAGGGCGACGCCGTGGCGGCGGGGCGCGGCGTCGGGGACGAGCGGGGGCGGCGCGGGGGCGCGGACGACGGGGCAGCGTCCGAGGCGGGCCTGGAGATCGCGGCGGCGGCCGAGACGGCGCGCGCGGAGGAGCCGGTGGTCGAGCGGGAGAGGAGGGAGCTCGTGAGGGGAGGCATGGCCGCCAAGCCAAAAAGGAAGGAGGGGGGCGGAGAGCGGGAGGTGGACGGCAACTGTGGTGGGGGAGCGGGGGTTTTATATAGACCGCCGCGAATTTTGGGAGACGCGTGGTGGCAATGCGCGGCGCGGCGCGGCGCAAGGCGAGCGCCCCCGCCCCCGCCTGGTGGGAGGCTGAGGAGGGTTTCGTTTGGGCTCGGGTCGTGCGGGTCCAAGCCCCGCAGTCGCCGCGGCCGGTGCAGGGGCAGGGCAGGGGAGGTTCGCAGAGATGTTTCTTGGGGATGGGGCCAATCGGCGAACGTGACGGGTGGAATGGATCTTTCCGTCCGGGTGGCCAATCACGCAGGCCCGCCCGGGTGGTGGTAGGGTAGCACGTGCATTTGTTGACGCCCATTGCGTGTTCGACATTCTCGCGTTTTTTGAGTTCCTTCCGGTATTCTTTTTGGATCCAGCTCCAATGTGTGTTGCAAGGAGTGCTGAAGAGAAAAAGAGAAAAAAGATATGCCATACATTCGAGAGAAAGTGCTAGTTTAGCATCTTCAAGCACATGTTGCTTAGCTTTGCATCTGGTGTTAAGATTAAACAAGCAATTTTTTTTTCATTCTCTCTCTCCATCCACTTTCCATGGTGCTGGTAGAAAAAATTGCATATTAAATCAGATATGGGTCCCATTATAGCATGGACCATAGAGCTATACATTGGAGCATATTTTTTCTAGCTTAGCACCTTGTAATGTGTCGATCCTTTGCACCTCTGTTGAATTATACATTGGAGTTGCTGGATCATGATCATAAGAGCTGTTGAACCACAATTGTTTTACTCTTGGAGTTCGTAGTTCTATGTTCTATCAATTTATTGTATAAGTAGCTGAAAGTTAAATATCTTGATGTACGAATCTAAAAGCTTAGCACTGGCTTCAGAAGTGGTGTACCTCGTTTAAGAATGTGGCAGATTGACATGAACCTAGATCGGTTGGGCCATTGAGAAAATGATATGGCATCAATGCATTGTCCCTGCAACGATAGAAAATGAAGATATTATTGTCAAAAGATTCCTGCATTATTTTGTGGGTGCGGGTGGAAGCCAAACGACGCTTCCCTATAGAAGTTTCGGTTGCATTTTTTTGCATAAGAAAACAGAGGAGGACAAAGCATGTTTCGCTTCCTCGATGCTCCCAAGTTTCCCATTCTAATGGGTTGTATAGTGGACTCTGTCTTGGTGCTTGATTTCGCTCATCTTGAGTCTTGACATGACATTCTGGCTGGAAAAGTTCAACTTGAAAAATAATACTCCTATACTGAATGTCTCTGCTCGCATAACGCATGGCGCATGCGTCGAGTTGTGCTCCAGAGTCCGAGTAATTGCTGTGGCGGCCACGGGGCGATCAGACTCTTCCACACGTCTTGCAAATTTTCCGTCTGGAGCTACACCCTCTTTTATTACGTATATATACAACGCAAATATTGGTGCACGTACTTGTGAGTTGTGACTTTCGGACGAACAGCAGTGACTGATGCAAAATGGGCCTATGGACTCACAGTAAAAAGGAGGGACATGGGCCTGCCAAACATGGATTGCCTGTTGCTACGGACCAACTTTCTGGGCAACTTCCCCTAAGAAAATAGGTAACCTTTTTCCTTATATGCCCTATCACCAGCTCTTATCAAGAAAGCGAGCGCCCAGGAAGAAACTCTGATGTGTTTTCTTTTCTTTGGGTTGTATGGTGTCATCAAAAAGAAAGTGAGCGTCCGTTTCAAAAGCCTAGACCGATGTGACAGACAACGCGAAACACGTCTCTTTTTTTCCTTTTCGAAACACATCGGCACCTTTTCCGTAGAGCACATCCAAGTACCTGGATAGGTATATCTTAAGGTTAACTGAATCACTATAAACGACTCGTTATTGACAGACACATCGTCTACCCACCTAATAATTAGTGAACTGTTTAGCTGTGTGTAAGTGTGTCGGAATAATTATTCTAGAATACTATATGTGTGGCCTTAATCGTAGCGCACATTGCGATTTGGTTTGGTTCATTCCGAGCATGTGTTCATGTCATGTTTACAGAAAACCAAACTCAATTATGCCTCACATTCTTGAAGTATACTTTGACTTCTTGCGTCTCTCTTCGGTACGTAGAGGTGGTGGTATTTTGATCTGGTGCACTCCAATTTAGTTGTTGAATCCAATATTGACACATTTCACCTCACGAGTGTGGAACACAGGATCAGGTCTCTTCCTCTGATGGATCCTCATGGTATACAAACTCCTAGGATGACGATATTCACGAAATCAGGTCCTTTGAGTCTGTCCCTATATTCCAAAGTGCAGTCGTGGTAATTCTCTAACTTTGGAAAATTCTCTAGTTTATAAAAAAAATATTAATATCTACAGTGAAAATACATATTGCGCCATCGATACATCTTCCATGGTGGATTTAGTTAATTTAACTAACTTCATATTCTGCATATTGGTGTATATTTTTATATAATAAAAAAGTTGGTCAAAAGTTTGCAAAGACTAGTATGAATGTACCTGCCGGAACACGTCCCGCTAGTTGTCCTGCACATCCTTTCGTCCAATCCATGGCGAAGTCTACCGTACTCCTGCACGTAAATCAATGTCCTTCGTCATTTTGGAGAGACTCGGTTTCAGGTGTGTTTAGATGGTTGAAAAAAACACTGTTTCGAACTGAAAAGCACTGTAGAACCACTGTAGCACTTTTCGTTTGTTTGTGGTAAATATTGTTCTACTATGGTCTAACTAGGCTCAAAAGATTCGTCTCGCAAAGTACATCTAAACTGTGCAATTATTTTTTTATTTCATCTACATTTAGTATTCTATGCATGTGCCGGTATTTTGATGTGACGGAAAATCTTCTTTTTACATAGTGAATTTTGAAAGGAAGTTGGGATATAAACAGGGCCTTCATTTCCAATTTCAGGAGATGGTGTTGTACAGCCGCAGAAGGCGGTGAAATGTTTCGTACTGGGCCGTGCGTACGTGAAGCATAACGTTCCTGAACCTGGAGCCTATACGGCCCACGACGCAGCCGCTCCAATGGGCCCCGTCGTCAAGTAACAAATCGAAGAAAAGGATTTATGGCGGCCCAGACCGCGGGCCGAGGCACGTGACAACTAACACGGCAAATGTTGCCGTCCAGCCAGCCAACGTCAGCAGAACACCGACCACTTGCCAGTTGCTACTTTGATCGGTTTGACACAGTACTACTCCTGCTACCACTTGCTAAAATCACGTCGAGATAGAGAGAGAGAGAGAGAGAGAGAAAATCAGGAGCTCCAAGACTCGCATAGTCCAGCCAGCAAACGTCATCCTCAGACCGGTTGGTTCATAAAACCAGCCGGAAGAAATCCCAAGAAACAGTAATAAAGCCGACGGACGCGGACGCTGCAGCCGGCTACAGCTACAGTCTACAGAGCATTGACTGGTGAGATCGCCCTGGCCACACCATCAGTCGAATCGAATCATCATCGGTTCATCACCAGGTGCGGAGGCACTCGGACGACACGAAATTATCAAGCTTATCCTGCCTGTGCTAGCTCATGCTCGGTCACGACAGCAGGGGGGCTCTCTGTCACCAAATCTCGCTGCTACGTACAGTACAAAAGTGCCATGTACCACCGCTAACTTATCACAACAACGTCACGTCGTATGACACGCAGCGCAGCTATCTACTAGTGCTCCTGCTACCCCCACACTGCTCGCTTATATACAGTACACAGATCTGGGCGGCGTTGCGCTCATGTGGGTGAGATGACATGGACGGACACGGACAGACAAGCTGGGGGGCAGGCAGTCGATCGACAAGCGACCCGGCCGTCGGCCGAACCTTTGCCCGCACGGCCGCACTGCATCCAGGCCTCGAGGTCGACGTCGGGGACGCGCAGGCGCCGCCGCGCAGCGTCGGATGGCAACAACGAGGGAGAGCACCCCCACCCCCGAAGCGGAAGCGTGCCGGGAGGGGGGATCCAGCCGGCCCTCGGTTCTGGAAACGCGAACCGGGACTTGTCCCCGAACAACGCTGCCCTCAACGGCTAAACAATGCGCGCGCGCGTCCCACTCGCAGAATTGCTCCCGGCGCGGCGGCCAGGGACGCGTGCGGTGCTGCGTGACCAGTTGCCCTCCTCCTGGCATGATTGGTCGGCGCAGCTCCGCCTCCGATCCGCCTGGCCAGATTCGCCTGCTTGCCCGAGGGAGAGTGGTCAGCGCCAGGGGAGCCAGTTCGGCAGGCTAGCTGCTGCCGGGCGCGTCGTCAAGGCCGAAGAAGACCAGCGCCAGCCAGCCAGCGTTTTGCTATGGCTGGCGCATGCAGGTAATAGATACCGCGCCTGGTACGTACTGCCCGCCGGACGACCCCCTGGTTTAGTTTAGTCTCTTGTCTGCGTGTCGAGAAAATGGACTGGTCAAATGCGGCGTCGTTCTTGGTTCAACATCAAAAAATCAGAAATGCTGGCGAGCTTATATTAATTAGTAGGCTGATGCGACGGGGACCTAGCTACGGTTTGTGTTTTACTATTATGGAACGCGGGAAGGCGCGAACTGGGGATGGCACGTTTGAGGCAGAGGCAGGCGACTGCTGCAAGACGGCGGTGAATGCGACATGGGGGTATGATCGATTAGTTTCCGCTCTTATCTCTAAAGCATGCCCGCCATCGATATAAACAATCCGCGGGGCTTAATAATATATACGAAATGCTACTATATATTATTCTAGATTATCGGCACAATTCATGCATCTAATTCTCAGGGTTGTTGTACGTACAAGACCTAACCATGATGCTGATGGAGTTAGTTAGGGTCGGGAAATCTGTGGCCAAAGCCTTTTCAAATCATTTGCCTGTAGTTTTGGCACGTAGCGCCGGCATGACAGCGCATGCATGCTCCTGCCTTCTCTTGTTTTTGTTTTGTTTCTCGTAGTAGACAAATACAGTAGTATAACAATGGAGCAGAGGAGCATACATACGTACTAACGTGTCTCTTTCGTTGATTTCTCTTCCTAAAATCTTTCTAAACCAAGCAAAGTGTCCGTAAGATAGCGCGCGCGCGCGTGTGTGTACGTTCTGCTTCACGCATGCACATGCTTATTTACTAGTATCTGTTGCGTGTGTGTGTGTACGTTCTGCTCGTAAGTGCCGGCCCGATGATTCTCTTGTCGATATATAGCAAGAGATGGCTCGTTTGATTAATTATCTACATTATCTGCATCCAAATTCAGACTAAGAAGATGCCTAGAACGCATGCGACAGAACGAAAATGGGAGCCTTGTTTTAATTTCGCACATATGTTTATCAGCCCCCCGGCAAGCAACTGCGTTGGCATGCATGCAAATCTGATATCTAGGTCCGTCGATCGACCCCCTGTTGCTTGTGTCTATAATGTGTACAAAAAGCTGAGAGTAGATGCGCTAGCGGTTGACTCCGGACATGGCTGCATCTAATTCCTTGATCCTTGTGCACTTTATCTAATCGTCAGATCACCACGAATACTCAGCGTCGTCTCAGCCCACATGTGCAAGTCACACGTCGGACGTGGTAGTATCAACAGTGATGGGCAAGTGGGGTTAGTTTGTGACTAAAAAGTTAGCAGGACCGAGTAGTAGCAAGGCACACATTCATGACGTAGGTAGGACAAAAGTTAATTTACGTATACGCCGGTAAACAAGTAGCTGCGTACTAGCAGCTGGGAATGAAAACATTGCAAATAATAATGCAACTTGCTGCTGCAGCAGCGGTAACGAAATGCTTAAAAAACCAAGTGCAAGGTCTACGACTCTGCATACGCCAATTAAGCGCTCATATGCAAGTGTTCTTATATCTATCCCTGGCTATAGGTGCGTGCACGATCCATACACCGTGCATATGTAGTCCTCGATCTAGGACGTACGTCACGTAGGCTCCTTATCACAGCTGACAGAGGCAGGCCAGCACATGCATGCACGGAGGAGCAGATAAGCACGCTGCTCGCACGAAAAAAAAAAAAGTAACCCATGCATGACCCAGCATCCATCCACTTGCGTTGCGCTGCGCTACGTTGTGTGGTCAACGATACATGACGCGCCTACATGATACCGCCGGCTAGATGATATATAAAACCAGAAATGCATGCCGGCCGATCAATTCCCGGGTTTGGCACGTTTGGATCTTTTGCCCATACTTGCCTAGCTTTGCCGGACAAGATTATGTGTTTGGTAGTGGACACAAAATGTTGTTTTGCTTGGCAACCTAGCTTCCCCAAGCAAGAAAATCCTTGCCCAGTGAGGAGAGCCGAATTGGCTCTCCGGCGTCGGCAAGACAGGCACAACGGTGTGCAGACAGTAAAAAAATCCACTCTGCATGGCTGTCTGCGGTTGGGCTCAGTAGGTATGCGTGTACTGAAATTAAATAGTGTACTACTTGATATGACAAGGCAAGCTTTCTCACTGCACAAGCAACCAAACATCTCCGATCTAGACCAGCCTTGCTGTACCTCGCCTTGCTTGCTAGCATGGCTAGGCAAAGTTCAGCAAAGGTTCCAAACGTACCCGGTTGGTACTATCGCAAACGGTAGTAGGACCCGTGTCGTTTTTTTAAAGGAAAAAAAAGTTCTTTTATCAAAAAAAAAAGAAAAAAGAAAAAAAGGTTCTTGCCATCCCTGGCGCGTGCATGATCGAGCACGGGACAGAACACAGAAGTGGGGAGGGTGATGGATGATGGCGAGGCAATCGTACTCGTACCAGCGGCAAATTGCCTGCTGGTGCTGGTACACCGTACGTGACCGGGCGGGCGGGAGATGGATCGATCCATCTATCCGGCAAGTCGCGGCAGATGCGCCCCGCGAGCGGCTCTCTCGCTCTCGCGCAGCCACACATACAGTAGTACAGGCAGGCCCGAGCTAGAAACCCGCGGCACCGCCGGCAGTGGTGCGTGGTGAGGAACAGGAGGAGATGTCGGAAAGGAGAGGAGAGGAGGGCTATACTTGTTGTGACAGTGAGTGGGGTGCCGGCCCACTGCACGATCAGAGCCCAGCGACGACGTACTGATCGACCCGGGCGCTTTTGGTGCGCCGCTAGCCTAGCCTAGCCACACGGTAGCCGGACGATGGACGAGACGGGTCGAGAGAGAGTCTAGTGGGACGATTGCATCAACGCAGCACATCACAGCATGCGGTCGCCGTCTAGGTGTACATACGTGCTCGGTGCTCTCCGCCTGCGGACAGCAGATGGGGAGCGCTAGCTGGAGCCGTAGCCGAACTGAGGGAGCCCGCATGCAGGTGCAACGGCGGGGCGTTCGCGGTGAAAAAACCGGCCGGTTTCGATGGATCGATCGATAGGCGGGCCTGAAATGAAACAGCAGTGCTAGGCATCAGTTTATCCATCCCATCCCTTCACGCACTCACGTCGTACGTGCTCCCTCTATACGCGCGCGCACATACAGCCGGATCGAGCCAGGACAGGCTCGTCGTCGTCGCTACGTCGTTGTCCGATCCCCCCGCCCCCTGCTTCTGCTTTGGTTGCATTGCAAGCTGGTTCCTGGCGGTAGAGCACCCAGGCCACACCCAGCACAGCTAGTCGTCGTCGTCACCTACGAGACACCGGGCGCTGAATTGATGCCCTTTTCCTTTCGTTTCGTTTCCTCTCCCCATCAGATCAGACGGAGAAGATTCCCTTGGCTCTCTTTCCTTGCCTTGCCGCCGGGCTCCCTTCCTCCCCTGTTCGTATCGACATTCGACGCGACAGGCACACGCGCGCCCAGTAGCCGGCCAGCCTCGGTTGGTATCGATCACATCGTCGCCCAAATAATTATCTCCTTTGCATTTCTAGAAAATTAAAAGTAGTAGAAAGAGAGAGAGGGGCCTGTGAGGAAAACCGCCGAGTCGCTGCATGCGTTCCGTTCGTGCGCCAGTCCGCGCCGCGGTCGACGATCCGCACCACCGTACGTCTAACGTCTGCCTGGGCCTGGCTGCGTGCGGTCAATGCGGGATCGACCGCGGGCAGCTATCGCCATGCAAAGGCACCCGGCGGTCAACCATCAATGGACAATTGGAGACTACTACCGCTACGCGCTGTCGTGCTCCCAGCCTCCCACCGGGCCGGCCACCAGCCCACCACACGATAGCCACTCGCACTCGTCGAATCAGATTGTTTTACTGCTGCTTCCCTGTCGTGTCCTCTGCTGGTGCTGATGATGAGCTCACTGAAAACGTGGCGATCCACCGTGCCGTGACGCGCCAAGTTTGGTACTCTACCTGTGCTAGTCAGTAGTGCTTGGTAGGTCAATGCTGTAGGGGCAGTGCCTTGTTGCCATCCTTGTATCCCGTGAACCACCGCGCGCTGCACCAGTACCGCTCGTCGTCTCTGCCGCGTGCCGCCGCCGGCGGCGGCTGTGGTTCGTAGAAAATGCGCGGAGCAGTGGTCGCGCAGTGGTGTGGCGGCTCTCTCTCTCTCTACGTACGTTTTAATCACAGTGTGCGTAAGCCTATCCTATCGGTTGGCCTCGCCACGTAGCCCAATCAGTCCCATACCACTCCGTCATCCAATGGGTGAATGCTAGCATGACGGACGGTGGCTGGCTATCCTAGCTGTAGAGAGTACTCTGTTCGAGCACGTGACCAAATTCGGGATTACAATCCCTAGAAAACAGCAAGCGGTGAAGTCGCACGCGGCGGGGCAAGCATTCCCAGGAATCGGAGCAGATCGCATGGCCTAGGGAGGGGCCAGGCAGCTGGGACCAGCATCCAGTCCAGCAGCGCGGGGGAGGCCGAGGCGGCTGGCTCGCTGGCTTCCAGTTCCCGGCTCGCTCACCTCAATTATTGGACACGGTCGAGCTCGCAGTCGCACCTGGCATGGCAGTGGCAGGCACCAGGCAGCGCGGCAGCGCAGAGCACGGCGAGGTGAACGCAGGACACCTGCTGGCAACAAGTAACAGCGAGGCCAGAGCGGCCAACGGAGGGGTCGCGACGCGACGCTGGGGCCGCCGGTTCGTGGGGATGGATCGTCGTAGCTAGGGCCGCCCGGCCAGTCGCCCGGCCTGTCCTCCAGCGTCCAGGCTCCAGCGCACGCACGTTTTGCATATATGGAAGACTGCTACCAGCTTGTGTGGTGGTAGTATATGGATGGGGCACGGTAAGGCAGGGCGGCAGGGCAGCTTGACCGCTCGCTCGCGACGCGGGGGCAGCCAGGGCAGGGCAGGCTGGCGGAGTGGCCGGTAGCGGCAGCCGGTCCCCGGGCACGGGCACGGGCACGCAAATGATGCCAGGCAGCTCGTCTCGTCCCGCGCGGACGGGGTGCAGTGGGGGCGCACGGCGAGCGGAGATTGGCCGCTGCGGGTCGCGTGGACCGGCACGAGCGCGACAGGGAGAGCCACCAGTGCACCACCACCACGCCAGGATCGGAACTAGGATGGGCACGGCCGGCCGGCCGACACGCGCATAGTAGTCGCCTAGCTAGCTACTAGTTGCGCGCGCGATTAGGCCAGTCGCCCAACCGTCCGTCCGTTTGGCTGGGTCCGGGACGGGACGACGGGCGGCGGCCACAGCAACAATCGGGTCTGGGTCTGGGACTGGGACTGGGAGTGCCGGACGGCTGGACGTTGCTTGGGGTGCTGCCATGCAATGCATGCCCGTGGACATGAGTGGGGCTGGACCACGCCGCACTGTCACGACCTAATCTGGTCGCTCTCGCCATCAACTCCCACGCATTTTCCTTTCCTTTCCTTTCCTTTCCGTCCCAATCCCATTGACCCCCGGCGACGGCGAGGCCGGCCCCCCACCCCGGTGTGCGGGGAGTGTGTCAGCGCCTCAGCCCAGCGCTTTTATTTTTACTGCCTGCTCACGCTGATCTCACTCTCACCCACCGGAGTGAGTGAGTGGGTCAATCTTTAGTCGCCTCATTACCTGAAAAACTGGATTTTGCTGGGATCTTTCTCGGATTTGACAGGAGCAAAGCAAGGGAAAAGGAAGCTGCGAATGATACGCCGGACGGGCAGATCAGACCTGATTAGATAAGCCGGAGGTTTGATCCACTCACTCAGAGTGCTGCCTGTGATCGATTCAGGCTTCAGAGTTCAGGAGTGAAGCCGGGATTTGAGACGCTATCTGAGCTGTTAATTAAAACTGTTAATTAAAGGTCGTTTCACCACGGCATGCTTCGTTTCTGGGGGGTCAATCTTGGTCACCACGGTATTTTTACTACTTGCCTTTTGATCTTGTACAGCAGGAGCGTTCGTATGAATACCGGAGACTGTGTTTTGACGAAAAGAAGGAAATAATGAAGAAAGCGTTGCACACTGGTTTCCTCGGCGGTTGCCTGCGATCGCAGCGTGTTGTTTTCAGCAAAGTAACGGCGGCCATGTTCTAGACCTTTCTCCAAACATCATCATTCCATCTTTAAAAGCCTACCAGTACCCCTTATTTAGTTGGAGATAACACGACCATGCACATCACCTCTGACCTCCCGGCCCAGATGAGAGATCTCTAATAAACCATGGGCACGCCACGCGCATGCATGCGATGCGCGCGCTCCGGTTGAAAAGGAAACCCAATACTGCTACTCCATCTCCATCTATCTACGTCCTCGTCCCTGATCGACGCCTGACCGTACGTCTCATCCACTCCGATCCACCGATGAGTGATGAACGGATGAATAAACCGCGCGTACGTACGCGTGTGCCGTCGTCGTCGCCGTCGACGTGACCGCAGGCCGTTTTGTCTGTTGCCCAGGTTTCCGTTCATCTTCAGGGTGTGTTCGGTTAGGGAAAAATTAAAAGAGATTGGAGGATAGCAAGCATTAAATTCTCTCCAATCTCCTCCAAAACCGAACAAGCCTTGGAGAATGTCTTGCACGGTGAGCGCGGGAAAGCATGGAAATATGCCGTGCACGGCAGACCCCGTGCGTAGCAACCGAGGGACCAGAGCAGGGAGGTTGCGACTTGCGACCGGCTGGCCGGCTCTCTGGAATCTCGGCAGACCATGCAGGCCGTGTGAGCTAGCTATTTGACGGCTTGGATTTTGGTTGTTGGATTGGATTGGCCGGATTACTGTTTGTGGATTTGAAAAAACCTTGTGTGTGTTCCTTCGTCGGTTGTTTTTTTATGCACCATGTTTTACCATCATTGTTACGAATAACCTAGGAGTGCAAGTGCAACGACTTGCGTAGCTCGCAAATGATTTTTCACTTTTGTTTTTCGGCGAACGTACAAGGTTTCAACAACTATACGGGGCACGTACAAAGGACGAATGCGATAGGGACCCAACCCAAGCGCGCACACACCTCTGTCTGACCCGTCCAAGGCTCGTCCTGGTCGGAGCAAGCCACCATACGTTCGCGCTCTTGTCATGTCGTTTGGCCTCTTCCTGTTCATTCTCAATTTCTCATTCCAATGTGATGTGCTGCGCCCGGTTAATTAGCTCTATTTTACAGCAATGCAACAAGTACCCTCACATGACATGAGAATTGTAACCATGAGCTTGTTTCAGAGCCTATGTTACCGAGTGTTTGGTTCAAGGGACCAAATGGAATGGGTTGGGTCCATTCCAGTTTCAAAGACGTTTGGTTTGTGGGCCATCCGGAACGGGACGTCTCCGGAGAGAATATACTCCTTAGATGCGGGACGCTCCCGCCTCCAGAAATCGAGCAGACGGGGACGTCCCTCTTCGTCCCCGTCACGCTACGTTGCTCCTTCGTCGACGCGAGACGAGGAGCAAGGCCGCCATCCTCGGCGCGGCGAGGGGATGGCCATCGGCGCACGGCTGCTTGACGCGAGACGGAGGGCTGCCGGCTCAGCCTCCTGCGCGGCGAGCGGACGACCGCAGCGATGGTTCCACAAGGCGGAGGGGCGCCGGCGTGCGGCGGCTCAACGAGAGGGGGAAAGGCACCAGCGTTATGTTTATTCATCGCAGCTAATTTTTAGCCGCTAATGATTAGTTTCACGTATTGCCCTAACTGATGTTTAGAAGTTTTTCAAACGTACTTGGTATCATCATAAGATAGAAAGCAACCTTTTCGACGTAATTATCGTAGAAACCTTGTGAGTCGTGACATGTACCCTGTCTAGTCCCTTGTGCCTCCGTAGAGCATGGACATGAATGCTCATTTTTAATAATACTACCTTTTTTTTACAACCCTCACTAGCTAGTTCAGTTTTTTAACTACTTGACTCCACATAAATAAAAAAGATCGGAGGAATTATGACGGTGGAAACAAAAGCTGATCGATTCGAGACAGATTGAATTGTGTTGGGATTCAACTGGTTTCTTGCGTATTTTTACAAAAATGGCCACGCTACGTTACATTCCAAAATAACCGTAACGGTAGGAGTAATATTATGTCGATGCAAAATAATGCCGCAAGTACCATCAAAGTAAGGGGGGCATTAGAAAAGGTGCTTTTCTTGCAGGTTGGGTGAATCCAATGGGTGGAAACTGATTTTAAGGGACCGAACAAAGCCCTCCTACGCCACCACCAGTCACACACAACACAAATTAGGATTGGTAGAGCCCATCTCTGAGCCCTGCCTTGCTGGCTCTGACCTCGCTCTCGCTCCTCCTCCCTCTCTTGTTCCTCCCCCCACTTCTTTTATTGGGTTTTTTGTCTCCTTGGATTTGCGCCTGTGCTCGCCTGGGCGCATACCAGTTCTCTGCATCGGAGAGGAGAGGAGAGGCCTCTGAGCTGTTGCTTCGAGCGGTTCGGCAGAGCTGCCTGACGGGAGGGAGTAAAAGAGAGCTCAAGGGGGACAAAAGGAGAATCATTTTTTATCCAGCTTCTTGCCTGATTCTCTTTGATCCCGGAGAGCAGTCGCCAGTCCAACTAATCCTTGCTATTCGTGTGCCCGGGCTTTGATTGCTCTCCAGATCTGAGGCACCTGCTCGGTGGATTCCAGGAATCCGAGCACGAACTCGACAGGGAGTTCTTGAGGGAAAAAGGTGAGCCCCTTTCCTTCTCCCTCCCTCCTCATCCGTTCACCATTGCCAAACTGTCCGCCACTGAAGTAATCGCGCAGTCTTAGCTCCGATTGGTAGGCTTCAATTTGTTGCTTCTTGATCTGCTTTTGCTGCCCACGCTGGACGGCGCTTGATGCATACGAGATAACGAGCTGGCTGCGATTTCTTGATCTCTACGCACGATCCACCAGCTCACGCGCATAAATTTATTGACTTTTGACTCGCTTTGATTGCGTCTGTTGTTTCGGTTGCGCAGGACAGGAAGAGGCTGAAAGCGCGGTGGCGATAAGAGCGAGCTGGGTCCCTTGAGGATGCCGTCAAGAAACCGCGTGGAGGAGGGGAGGACGATGAGATGAGGGATGCTGGCCGCGGTGATGGACTACTTCAGCTCCTGCTGGGGCCCGCGATCTCGGGCCGGGCACCGTGGCAAGGGCTCCGACGCCACCGGCCGGCAGGACGGTCTCCTATGGTACAAGGACGCCGGCCAGCTCGCCACTGGGGAGTTCTCCATGGCTGTGGTGCAGGCCAACCAGCTGCTCGAGGACCAGAGCCAGGTGGAGTCCGGATCGCTATCCCTGGCTGAGCCCGGCCCGCAGGGCACCTTCGTCGGCGTCTATGATGGCCATGGCGGACCGGAGACGTCCCGGTTCATCAATGACCACCTCTTCAACCAGCTCAGGAGTAAGCCACTGATTGTTCCTTTTTTTTCTCTTCGTTTTAGAGTAACGGATGATGATGCAATGATCAAGCCCGAACTTTTGCTGCGTTGCTTTGATTGTACAGTAGGTTGGATTTCTATGACTGTTAGCATGATGACGATGCTGACTGTATATCTCAAAAAGTTCATGGGTACTTATTGCTTTCAGGATAGAAATGGTCATTGGTTCAGTAGATCTGATTAAAACTTGCATGGGATTATCGGATATGGGATGGCAGTTGGAACTGTATTAAGCTTTTCCAGGGAAAAGCACCGTTTTGTTTAATTATATGGCTCAGTGCCGATACTGATTAATTTTCTTTATTTGTTCAGTGTATTAAAACTATTTCTTTTTCCAGAATTTGCAACCGAGCACAAGTGTATGTCAGTGGACGTGATCAGGAAAGCTTTCCAAGCAACTGAGGAGGGATTTCTTTCTCTGGTCAGCAAGGAATGGTCTTTGAAGCCTCAGATTGCAGCAGTAGGCTCCTGTTGCCTAGTCGGTGTAATTTGTGCTGGGACTCTCTATGTCGCGAACCTCGGCGATTCACGCGCAGTTCTTGGAAGACTTGTTAAGGCGACGGGAGAGGTTCTGGCCATGCAGTTGTCATCAGAGCACAATGCATGCCATGAGGAAGTTAGACAAGAGCTGCAGTCATCACATCCTGATGATCCACAAATTGTGGTTCTCAAACACAATGTTTGGCGTGTGAAGGGTCTCATCCAGGTAGCGAAAAAATGTACTCTTAAGATCATGTTGCTAATTTGTCACTTTATGGTGTAGACACATCTAGCTATTTAATCTTTGGAGTTATTGAGCTTTTGACATCATCTGTTGCACTCATCATAATCCCACTTTCCTCTTTGTGGGATATGAATAATCACTTCTCTATTCACATTATTCCTCATAAGTTAGGTATCAGTTAAGTTTTCATTTTGAGAGCTAAAGTTATCAGCATACTTTATAGTTACGTCATCACAAGGTCCATTATTAGCTGTCAATGATCATGTAACATCCTTGTCATATATCTCGAAATTAATGTGGATGGTAAGATGTAACTTGTGGTGCAATATACTATGTTACTCACTGATAGTACTTGTCCCCCCCCCCGTTCATGCTTTCACTTTAGTGAAAGGCGAGCGCACCAACCATATACATGAGAACGATATATTTGGTGTTGATATTGATGAATGTTTATTTCGTCATTCGCATAACCATCAAGCTAACTTGCACTTTCAGCGAATATATATTGCTGTTGCTCGTTCTTATTCATTTAGTCTTGTCAGTATTGTATACTTTTACTTTATCCATTATATTGTTTATGAAGTAATGTATGTTATATCTTCAGATCTCGAGATCTATCGGAGATGTATATTTAAAGAGACCGGAGTATAACAGAGAACCTCTTCATAGCAAGTTTCGGCTTCGAGCAACCTTCCAGAGGCCAATCCTTAGTTCCGAACCTCAAATTACTGAACATCGAATACAGCCAAACGATCAGTTTGTTATATTTGCTTCTGATGGGCTTTGGGAGCACCTCAGCAATCAGGAAGCAGTTGACCTTGTCCAAAATAGCCCCCGTAACGTATGTTTTCTTCTCCTGACCTACAATTTTTTCATAAGCTGGAATTCACTTTTCTTTCAAGGCTAAATACTGTTCCATTTAATTGGATACTTGATAAACATATGTTGAATTGTCTATTAAAGTGGAAGAACACATTACAAAATTGATAAGATAATTTTTTTGTGCAGTAAGTCAAATACTCCCTGTCTCAGAATATAAGTTGTGTTTTGTTTTGTTAGGACAAGATTTTGGGCGCAATTACTTAATTAATATAACTTATGTGTGATACTAAATCATAATCATAAGCAAGTAATTTTGAGTATGAATCTTACAACCAAATTTGTGTCGCAAAAACTTACATACTACTAGAGAATGGTTGGTGATTGTCATGACGAAACAAATAAACCTTATATTTTATAACGGGGGGAGTCTATGAAATAGATTGCATGCTAGGCTTTTCAAATATTATACAGCTGTATGAATTGAGCCACACCGGCATGTTAGAATGCAATAGATAATTAAAATGTGATGTAACTCGCAACCTATGGCATATAAGCTATCACATAATTTGGATTTCAAAGCGTGAGCATGCCTGTGAAAGTGTAGTTAATTTTGGCATTTAGCAGAATGCATGATTCTTCCGCATTGTTAAATGTACCATTCCGTGGTCTGATTAGCTATGTTCTTGTGAAATGAAACCAGATGTCATTGTATTTTAATACTTCCAAGTTCATAACTTTAGGTCTGTCGCATGTTTCTGCTTGTGCCTAGTTGTTAATTTTGAGTGTTCTTTTGTTCACTTACTCTGAACTTGTAATTTCTTTCCCCCTCAGGGAATTGCTCGAAGACTAGTGAAAGTCGCGATGCAAGAAGCTGCCAAGAAGAGGGAGATGAGATATTCTGATCTCAAGAAAATCGATCGTGGGGTGAGGCGGCATTTCCACGACGATATAACCGTCATTGTGGTATTCCTTGATTCTAATGCCATAAGCAAAGCTGGCTGGAGCAAATGTCCCTCAGTTTCTCTCCGAGGGGGCGGTGTCCCCCTTCCTGCGAAATCGCTCGCTCCTTTCTCAGCTCCAGCGCAGTTGAACAGCACCTACTGAAGAAGCTATGCCAGAAAGAAAGAGCTCTATGCAGATCTGCAGGAGATGAAAACAGCAGTCGTGTGTAGTGAAACACCTGCGGTGTTGCTCTTTGCAAAACTACTGTCTAGACTTCGCCTGGTAATTAGTGTACTAATAGCGAGGTATAAAAATTAGATTATTTCTTAGGGACGCAAATCTTTTTTTTCCCTTCTCTTTATTCTTATCCCTTTTCTCTCCATCCATGAGAGATCAGGTGGTTGTAAATTGTCCAGAACATGTTTTCCGTAATAGTCCATCATATCCCACTTTTTTCGTGTTGATGTGAAGGCGGCAGCATCACTGCTCAAGATAATGTTTGGGGCGCACGATTTGACTAGTTCGGATCAAAACTTTTTGATGATGTCTTGTACTAGCAGCGTGTTGCTCTCAACTCTCGAGTAGGTTGGTACTCATCTGCAGTGCGTCCTTTTTTCTTGCCATTTTTAAAAAATGCAAAACCTGGACGCATGGCTTGACCACACATAGGTTGATCCGGTTCGTGATTTCGCCGAGACAGGTATCAGCATCAGTGATTTGACATGTACAAAGGAACATCACACAGCGTCACAGATTTTGTGACCCTGAAGGCTCGTGGCAGGTCGGCACACGGCACGAGTGTAAAGGGTTAGCAATTAGTGAAGCTGTTTCCTGACAGAATCATGCACTGCTCATGGCACAGCGATCCACAAGATTAGGTTTAGCTCAATCCAGACATGAAAACTCAAGGCCCTGTTTAGTTGTTAAGTTTTTTTTACGGTTTTAATATAATAGCACGGTGTTTGGGAATACCGCGGTATTCCAGTTCTAAAAGTGTTTGGTTGGTTTTTGCAAAACAATATTTTAATGTCGTGGTATTGCTAATACTGTAATGTTTTTGGACTATGACACTGTAGTTTGGACTATTTTTTTTTAAAACATGGTATTTCTGTATCATAGTTAGGTGTAGACTATGGTATTTCTAAACCGTAGTCTATAGAAAGTTTGACGGGGCCTGATAGCGTTGTGTTACGTGCGGTGTACGTTATATGAGCTGGTGAAAATTTAACTCACACGAGCCCACAAGCTTGATGGTAGATAGTTCGAGGAACTCAATTCTCAAGTGACTGGATGGAGCCCAAAGCCGTCTCCAACAATTACTTCCATCAAGCATGCTGATTTATCAGATTCACACTTCACATGCTTTATCACAAACGATACGAAGAATCATAATAAACTAATCAAACAGAAGTGGATCAGTGGATGTGACAAGCACGATCCGATTCGACTTCGAGGGAAAAACTTGGAGATTTGGAGGACTGCAATCGTAATAAACTAACCTTAATGGAAAGGTAACAAATTCCCGCGTACTGAAAGAGCGGCAGCTGTATAAAACAAATGTGAATGGGCTGCTCAAATGACTCAAATATCAGCCAGGAGCCCAGGAACCAGTACATTCCAAAGTATTAATGCTTTGGTTTGATGTCAGGAAAAATGCAAATTTACATTCCACATTCCGCAATTCATACAAGATTCTTTCAGAAACACTGAGATTGAGCTTGAGAGAACTAGATACAGGTGTTTCTTTATAAGGGGCAGAGATGTCGATGTATTGTTTGCTATACATGGCTGCTTCCAACATGTGCGGAAAATAAGCATTTTCCTGACCCTTTGAACACGATCAATTTCAGTTAATTACATGCCAGGTTGACAGCTTGATTTCAGATCCTACCTAACAAACAGCGATACCAACAATTGGGAGAACAGAATAAATTCGCTGACAACGACAGCAGGGGAGTGGATGCCTAGAAAAGGCACGATATCAACCTGCAGGAAATTCTCCACTGCAGATCCAACAGTCGCACCAGCTGCAAGTCCTCCAAAGGTGATCAATGCCGCCTTACCTGGATAAAGGACCACAGAAAGTATAGATGCCATGCTAAATCTATACATGAAGGTTGGCAGAAGATCAGCATTAACCTAAATGTTGAACCAGGTTTCCCTCCCATAAGTAGACAATGTCATAATAAGCACAAAAGCGAGCAGGGGGTTTGTCGTCTTATGCCAGCGAAACCCACATGCTCACTCGCTATCAGCACTCTACGCATGCGATTCAAAATAGAGGTACTCCTTAGTACAGTAAGGCCTCGAAATCAAGTTATTTAACCACACGACTACGGTGCCATGCCACAGTGTTAAAGGATTGCGGATATCAAATTATGCACACCCTACAATGTACAAGGCTACAAGCACAGGATTGCTGGTCATGTGTGTAGTTCTGTACACCAGGAATTTCATCTGCATTTTATGACTGTAACTGAATATCTGTGTTTGATTCTGATGAGCAAATACTATGTGCACCTTGAGGGTTGGGTAACTTTCTTTTTATCAGGGACCCATATCCCTTTGAACCAAACCTCTCCGTCACCCAATGCCCATGAATTGGTCCATGGGCAATGAGTATAGGGGCACACTAAAGAAGAATGGACACACAAAAGGATGGTAGGGCATGTTTGACTTGGCTACCTGTATATATCTTGGGAAACCCATGCACCTTATCCGAAAGGCTGGCATTGCATGAGACATCATAGCATTGATTTATGGTAGGAATAGCACCCTTTTGTCCAGTGTAACCTGATGTTAGTAATCTCTACTTAATCGCCATTATATCCAACAGGGATTAAATGGCACCTGGATCTAAGTGGCACCTTTTATATGAGTAGTGCCACAGTAGAATTTCTGGACTTTATTACTGTCTTCAGACCAAACTAAAAATATCTCTGATAAATTTAATGATTCAGGGGCAGGTTTTATTTTGTATGTAAACTATCATGACAACATTGCTTTAAAAACCAAGAGGACGATATAAGTTTCATATATGATGAACAATGCACAACTTCAAGCTGCACAAGTATTCCACCAGGATGAGCATAACTGGTTTAAACAAAAAGGTGAATAATATAACTGACAGTGTCACTACTGAGATGGATTAGGAACCATTGCAACTTCAACTCTAGAGGAACACTCTTATGCTTCTAAGCTACAAAGTGTGCAGGTTTTAAAACCAGTGATGTATAGGTTCCAAGAACAGATACCCAAATGTACCAGCATAAAGCATTGGAAAACAAAACTCTAGAAGTGTCGGGGATCAACTTACCTAAGTTCATGTTTTTCTTTGCTAGGAAATACAGTGATGCACCAAACCCTGTTGCTAGGATAAAACCTGGCACGTCAGGGCTAGTGTACGCAGATGGTAAAGATGCTGAGCTTCCACTAGCATATGTGAAAACCATCAGCGCACCATAAACACATGACTGGATGCCCAAGCTGTTTGAAGATGGAGTCTCGAATGTAATAGGTGCATTCTTCATGGTTGCCTGCATCCACTGTGGGACCGTCCCTGCTCCTGCACTTTTTACGGGTTTAACATCAGCATAGCGGATGCTGTTATCAGCAACCTTTCCAGCCCTCCGCTGCGATAAGCTCTGCATAAGCAACATGTCATAGGCAGCTTCCACCTGACATGAAACAGGAAATGGGAGTCAAATATGGCACCAGGGAAGTGTATGAGATTGGATGTCCGTGTTCATTTGAGGAACAGCCGTGGCTACTTGTAGAACTGTCTTGAAATGGACAGTTAAGAAATTAGGCAAGGATCAGAGGAACAGCCACAAGCAAGTGTACTTATCAAGAGGACGACTTGCAGAAAAAAACAAGAGGGAACAGAGATGGTTCATTGGAACAAGAAAGGCTATAAACATCGGAAAAAAAACAATAAGTTGCATAAAAAATCAGCTCTAGGAACATGCGAAAATAAAGTTACCAAAATTTTAAATTCCCTTTTCCATTCCTACGACTACGAAGCAGGCTACTACCTCAAAATCTGGCAATATATATATGATCATGATCATCTCCACCATGGATATACAAAGACCAATACCTCTTTAAGGGTTATATGCTAAGTTGCTAACCCACTGCATAGCTTTTCAGAGATCACGCGTGATGCATCATCGCACATCAAAATTGCACGAACCAATGAACAGCCAGACCATCACCAACTTAATGAGCTAGATTAAGGCATCATCCTTCTCTGCTCACTGTATTGCGAGTCGTATTCATAAACAAATTTCGCTATTCACTAGAAAAGGCACTAGAATATATCACAACAATACACATCGTTTCACACATTCCCGATTGATCCAGGCGGCTTCTAATACTAAATTAACAACTTCAGTCGGAGGTACCAAGGACCCAGTAAAGAACGGCCTTATTATTCCCCTGAGCGGCTGAGCATAACAAAAGGCGGACCCGAATGGAATAATAATAATGAGTGGATGAGGAGTCTCGGGACCTGGGCGACGGCGTCCTGGTCGTCCTTGCAGGAGGCGAGGACGGCGTTCTTGGCGCGCAGGATTTCGTCGAAGGACGCGCCCTCGGCCACCCCGAGCAGCTTCAGCGCGCTCTCGACCGTCATGTCGAAGGGCGCCGGCGAGGAGTCGTCCGCGCGGGACGCGGCCAGGCGCGGCGGCCTCCACCGCGAGCGTGGGAACGCGCAGCACCGCGACGCCGTGAACGTGTACCCGCGGAGGAGGGGAGTACCGCCGCGGCCGCCGCCGCCGCTGAGGGAGAGGGCCGTCGCCGTGGCCATTATTTTCTCTTCGGCTGGCTCTGCCGTGCGTGCGCTGAGCGCTGTTGCTGTTTGCGTCCGCTTCTGCGGCCGCGGATGATTTTTTTTTCCCAAGGGTGGATTCGGCCCCGTGGGTCCGGGGCCTCTCCTGTGGGTGTTCCAAGCGCTTTTTTTGGACATTTTTTGGGAGGAGTTTGGATAAGCTTCCAGGGAGTGCTTGCTTTTTCTCAATTTTCTCAGGTGGTGTTTGGATGCAGAGCAAAAGGGCAAATGGGCAAATGGCAAAATTTTTGCCCTTGTCACATCAGATGTTTGGACGCTAGTTAGAAATATTAAATATAGTCTAATTAAAAAACTAATTACATAGATGAGGACTAAACGCCGAGACGAATCTATTAAACCTAATTAATCTATAATTAGCAAAGTTACGGTAGCATTTGCCCTTTTGCACTTTGGAGTGTTTGGATCCAAATAGCAAAAAAAGTGCAAAACTTTTGCCCTTTTACACTTTCTCTTTCTCTTTCCCATTGCATCCAAACATGCCCTCAATGCTTCAAAGGTCATGTCCAGCAATATACTTATTCCACTTACCTATGTTTCAAACCACATAAATAATATTTTGTACATATTACACATTTCGTTGGAGATGGCTTAATTCAACGGCACTTGGAAATATTATCATCCTCAAAGGATACTTGGAAGAATTATTCGTTAACACAAAACAATGTGCGTGACTTAAATTCCATTGATAATTAACAAAAGAATGTACAAAAAATTGAAGGAAAGTATTTGATAATAGGTGATTCATAATAAGACGCATGTTTTAAGAATGACCTTTATTTCTTCCTCCATCTTACTTTTATATAAGGGGCACCCGTGTTTCAAGATTTAAACGGTTTAATCTTAAACCGATATTTAGACTCACTTGATATAATTATTCTATACAAAATTTACATCACTATATTCATATTTGCTTTCTTATTGTATTATGTTTTCTTGTACATATATCATTGAGCAAATTCAAATTTTGGAAAAAACATATTGAGGCTTGTTTGAAACATAGAGGGTGTAACTTTTACGGGTACTTCTGTGACCAGGTATTTATATGATATAGCAAAAGGTGCAATTGTATGAAAATAAACTTCCAAACAAGTCTATATGTATCATTTTCAAATATTCAGACTTGACAAGAGAAGTGCTATGCGGTCAAAGATAATACAAGTGTTGGCCTATTTTACTTGAAATAATCTATATATACTCGACTTCGTTTGTTTGATCGCGCATGGGCAGATCAACATAAACAAGACAACAAGGTCATAAAGAAACATGGAGTAATGAGAGAATGCCACGACAATATACTTATTATAATTTTTGTTTTGTTTATAGCAACGGAGTACCAACGTATGGTAGATTGTCTAGGAAGTTGTTTTTCTAGTTTCTATGTTTTTAGAGGGCATAGGACTGAAAAAGGTAGCGTTGTAAATTTGTTTACCTCGAGCTCCCGCCATTAACTTAAACTATAAATAGCTGGTCACCTACTGTTTGTAACTTGTAGACTAAAATGATGTGATATGATACACGTGGCTATTTATAAAGAATAAGAAAAAAAATATAAATTACTCTCTTCACCTATCAACGATGGCCAGATAAAACATAAAGTAATTTTGGGTTCAGTTTGCACCTCTATATGTTTTAGTTGGTCCAATATACCTTCTAATAATATTGTTCATAGCATACAAACTTCTTTCTTGATGCATACATTTTTGTGAGTTTCTATGATTTTGCTCAATATGTGAATTTTTTCTTATGCGAGCTATATGATTTACTATATCTTCTGTATGAATGATTTCTTTGTTCTATGAATTCCATGATTTGTCATGCTCATATAATGATTGTTACTTCCTCCGTCCTATAATATAAAGCATATAATTTTTGGCATGGTCTTTTAAACGGAATGTTGACTATTTATTCATTCTAAATATACCATCACTAAATATAAATTTATTATTATTTTATAAGTACATTTGAATAAACATCAAAATATATAACATGCATACACAAATATATTTTTTTGACTAGTCAAATATTTAATATGTTAACTTTTTTCCGAATACATGAGCACTGGGATAGAGGGAGTATTAGAGTACTGTGATTTGTCCCTTGTTCCATTTTCTGTTTTCGTGACTTTCATTATTTTTATTGCCAATATTTTTCCCTAAAGTTTAATGCACACCTGAATAATTACTTTACTACAGTAGAAACTCACTAGCCATAACATGGACCGACAACTAATATTTTCGTGGGCCGAATTTGTACGCCAGTTGTGGGTTGGCGGCAGTTTATTTGCTGCCGACCAGTGGGACTCCGTCACACACCGCCAGGCGGACCCGCACCCGCACCCGCACCCGCACGCCACGCCAGGACCAAGGAGTGCGAGCCGCGGCCGCAAGGCATCTCATCGGCGAACGGAGGAATATTTCGCGGCCGGACGCCGGCTCCACCGGGGAATCTAGGGTTTGCCGCCCCCGATGGGCTCGGCCGCGCAGCCGCCGGACACCGGCGGCGGCGGGGACCCGGAGGCGTGGTACGGTAGCATCCAGTACCTCATCAACATCTCCGCCGTGGGGGCCGCCTCCTGCGTCCTCCTGTTCCTGCTCGTCAAGCTCCGATTCGACCACCGCCGCATCCCGGGGCCCTCCGCGCTCGCCGCCAAGCTCCTCGCCGTCTACCACGCCACCGCGCCGCAGATCGCGCTCCACTGTGGCGCCGACGCCGCGCAGTTCCTCCTCTTCGAGCGCGCTTCCTTCCTCGTCCTCGCCGCCGTTGCCGTCGCCGCCGTCGCGGTGGCGCTCCCGCTCAACCTCCTCGCGGGGGACGCCACCATCGTCGACCAGTTCGCCGCCACCACCATCTCGCACATCCCCAAGGCGTCCCCGCTCCTCTGGCTCCACCTCCTCCTCACCGCGGCCGTCGTCGTCATCGCCCACCTCGGCATCTCCCGCATGGAGGATGCGCTCCGCATCACGCGCTTTCGCGACGGCAACGGCAACCCCAGCGATCCCAACTCAAGCTCCGTCGCCGTCTTCACCGTGATGATCCAGGGCATCCCCAAGACGCTGGCCGCAGACAAGACCCCGCTCAAGGACTACTTCGAGCACAAGTACCCTGGCAAGGTTTACCGTGTCATCGTGCCATCCGATCTCTGCACCCTGGAGTATCTCGTCGACCAATTCGGGAAGGTCCGGAACGAGATCTCTTGGCTGGAGGCGAGGTTGGGTGCCCGTGACCTATTTGATGACTTTGCGCAGGATGAATCGGCTCGTTCGGAGGAGCACTGGTTTGTGAGGAGATGCAGAGAGCTGTGGGCGACAGCAGCGGAGAGGCTAGGGTTTACTGACGAGGAGAGACTGAGAAAGCTGCAGACTAAGAAGCTCGTGCTCGGAAGCAGGCTGTCAGATTATAAGGAAGGGCACGCACCTGGCGCTGGTATTGCTTTTGTGGTGTTTAAGGACGTCTACACTGCAAACAAGGCCGTAAGGGATTTCAAGATGGAGAGGAAGAAGACTCCAATTGGCAGGTTTTTCCCAGTGATGGAGCTCCAGCTCGAGAGAAGCCGATGGAAAGTGGAGAGAGCACCGCCGGCGTCAGATATCTACTGGAACCATCTAGGTCTTAGCAAGATATCTTCACGGTTGAGGAGAATTGCAGTTAACACCTGCCTAATTTTAATGCTCTTGTTCTTCAGTTCACCCTTGGCAATCATCAATGGGATGCAAAACGCAGCACGGATTATCAATGTGGAAGCTATGGATCATGCCAAATCATGGCTTGCCTGGCTTGAAGGCTCGAGCTGGATCTGGACCATAATATTTCAGTTTCTTCCCAATGTTCTCGTCTTTGTGAGCATGTATATTATCATCCCGTCAGTCTTGTCGTACTTCTCCAAATTTGAGTGCCACCTAACGGTGTCAGGGGAGCAGAGGGCTGCATTGCTCAAGATGGTTTGCTTCTTCCTTGTCAATCTCATTCTCTTACGTGCGTTGGTGGAATCATCACTTGAAAGTTGGATTCTTAGCATGGGGCGATGCTACTTGGATGGTCCAGATTGTAAACAGATTGAACGCTACTTAAGCCCATCCTTTTTATCAAGATCATCACTTTCTTCCCTGGCGTTCTTGATCACATGTACCTTTCTGGGAATATCTTTTGATCTGTTGGCACCAATCCCATGGATAAAGCATATAATGAAGAAATTCAGGAAGAATGATATGGTCCAGTTGGTCCCTGAAGAAAATGAGGACTACCTAACCACACCGAATGGTGAAGAAACCAATAATTTGACAGCACCACTAATGTCTGAGAGAGAAGACAGTGGCCTTTTGGATAGTATTGAGGGGCATGATCTTTCCATGTACCCAATTAACAGGAGCTTTCACATGCCAAAGCAGAAATTTGATTTTGCACAGTACTATGCGTTTGACATTACAATATTTGCACTCACAATGATATACTCCCTATTTGCTCCGCTCGTGGTTCTTGTGGGTGCTACATACTTTGGCTACCGTTATCTTGTGGACAAGTATAATTTCTTGTTCGTGTACAGAGTTAGAGGATTTCCTGCTGGCAATGATGGGAAGCTGATGGACAGAGTGTTGTGCATCATGCAATTCTGCGTGATCTTCTTCCTTGCTGCAATGCTGCTCTTCTTTGCTGTTCAGGGTGATTCGATGAAACTGCAGGCTATATGTACTCTTGGGATGCTAGTGTTCTATAAGCTGCTACCCTCTAGAAGTGATCGCTTCCAGCCATCTTTGTTAGAAGGGATGCAGACAGTTAATAGCTTTGTAGATGGTCCCACGGATTATGAAGTTTTTTCACAACCAGAACTGGATTGGAATCTGTATCAATCCTAAGGGGAAACTCATGATCAATACACACTTCTGTTTCATTGCAATGGCATCTTTTATCACAATGACCAACACCAGCCACTCATTCTTTTTTGAAAGGCAGCCCACTCATTCGTGTACAGCTATGTAGATTAACTTGAAATATATTTGTTTTGTTGGAGATGTCAGGCGCATACAATTTTGACGATGAACCTCATCTATCTAAAAATACTTCGAATTATACACAAATACATGATGTAGTCATGCTTGATTTTTTTTATAGAAGTTGTAAGCTCCTATTCTCCAATGACCAGAAAAAACATATCATATTTATGCTTATCATCCTCCATGTAGTATGTATTTTAGATCTCGTGATAATCTATGGTGCCTGGAAGAGATAATTTATATGGCTGGGATATAAGAGGTTAATTTTGCTACTCAGTTACTGTCTCATAAATTGTGACAGACAAACTATGGCATGTCTTTTGAAGTTTTAAGTCAGGCTTTACCCTTTACTGCATATTGAAGTTTTGGTTGCTTAATGTACTGCTAGTTGACGATGTCTTAATTCTTTTCGCCTTACATATACAATGCAGCTGTTAATATAATATGACTGGTATCGATCTGAGTTCTGTTCCTCAGCTGTAAAAGTACAATTTGTGCCATGCTAAATTTAAAATTAGTTTTTCCTGAATCTAAGATTGTTGTTAGATTTCTGCGTTCTATTTTTTTCGAATCCAAAATCCTTCCTGTGAATTTAAACTATTTTATCTAATTTTTTTTTCTTGAATCCTATATTTTCCCTATTAAATTAAATTGTTTGATCTAAAATTCCTATATAATTCATGTTAAATTACTGCATTTCAAAGAGGTTCGGAAGGAAGGATGCCTTGAGGCAGGCAGGAAGCATGACATGAGAAAACTTTTACATAATCTTTTCCTTGTAAAGATTACTTTATGTTTCCACAAGTCGCTTGACCATTAAATGTTATTTAGGCTATTCCTAGTGCGTGTCCGCTAAGAGTTTTGATCTCATTTAGGGCATATTTGTTTTCCCCGCAGATTATATAAAGCCACTTTATGATGAGAGGGTGTCATGGTAAAAGTCTAATCTAATGACATTGTTAACTCTTGCACATGATATTTGGCTATTCATATATATTTAAAAAAGTAATATAATCATTCATTTTATTGTACCAGTACCATGCTTTACTCAAGATTGGCTGAGACATTCAAAACAATGTCGAGTGACTAGTGGACACCACACAATCACTTATACTTTATACTTTAGTTTCACACGTTATATATGTGAAGTACATGATATGTGAATTTATATGTGAGCTCCACGTATACCCTAAACCTGAAACCACCATAGGAAAGAGTGCAAAAGCAGTTTTGAACCTGGATACCCAAAATCGGGACCCAAATTTACGGTATTCTAAGGGTTTGTTCGAATACATTAGACCTAAAGTTTTAGTTATAGCTATAGTTTAGCTAGCTAAAGTTTAGTTCACAGACATTAACCGGAGAGTGTTTGGATAGTTTGGGCTAATAGTCAGCTGATCCATTAATTATACTGTTTGACATTAGCCCACTTTAGCTCTTCTTTGAACTAATGGAACAATGGTTAGCCTCAAGGTTAGTTAAAATTTAGTCCGTCCATTAGCTGTCATGCTTAGATGCAATTTTAGCCTCTTATATTCAAATATGCCATAAGTTCAGGAATCTAGGAGATACATCTTGCTAAGCTTAAGGACTGTCTATGCATTTTATTTTTTCTCTACCGATCGAGCATTTAGGGGTGGATATCGAACGAGCTCGGCTCGACTCGTTATACTAATGAGCTGAAAGTCTTTTTCGGCTCGGTTCGTTGAGCATCTTACCGGCTCGTTAGGCTTACGAGCCAATGCAACAATGTACATATTTAATAAGTATGCAAAATATAATAAAGAGTGCATTGCAAGTCAGGTCCTTAGACTTATTCCGCGGTACCATCTAGGTCCATGATCTTCTAAAATGATCATCTAGGTTTTTCAACTTTTTCAAATGGATCATTTCAGTGTAAATCTAGATCCATAAATTGGACTTCAATTGAATGAAGAATAAAAAGTTGATAGATCCAGATGATCACTATGGAAAGTTAAAGGACTCATATGATCACTTTGGAAGATCATGGATTCAGATGGTACTGTAGAATAAGTTTAAGGACTTAATATGCAATTCCCTCCATAATAAAAGCATTACCACTATGGCCGCGCATACATTAATAACATCATTCATTTCTATTGGTTCTTTTAACTTCAAGATTGCATCAAACGATTAAATATTTTACGTTTTAACTCACAAATTAGTTTGTTTCATTCGCTATTTATAGATCTATGTGTATAGCTTGTTTGGCGAACTGACTCGTTAAAGAAACAAACTAAAATATTGGCTTGATTCGTTACAAAATAGAAACAAGTCGAGCCATTAACGAAACGAGTGGAGCCATTATCGAGCTCTAGGCAAAGCAAAACAGGGTACAGGGTACAGCAAAGAGATGCCAAACAGGCAAACACACCCCGCATCTTCTCCTTCCTCAAGCGCGGCGCTGCCGGCGGCGCATCTGTTCCTCCGCGTCCGCACACACGAGGTGGCTTCCTCCCTCCCTCCCCCTCCCCAGTCCCCACCCCTCTCGTCTTTCTGCCTCTCCGGCTTTCCCCTGCGGTAGGCCCTTCATCTCCCGTTCCCCCTTCTTTTCTTCTCTTTGGATCACTGCCAACCAGGCGGATCTGGGTGGCGGCTCAGCGGCAGATTCGCGCTGGCGAGCGCGGTGGACGAGAGCGACGAGGCAGGGAGTGGGCGGCGGCGGCAGGGGCTTGCCTCACCTGGCGGCGGCAGACGGTCGTGGGGGCGGCGGCGGACAGGCGTGGTCCTGGGCGTGGTAAAGCGGCGTTGTAGTGTTCCAGTCTAGAGCACCTGCATAGCGTTTTAACGCTTAAACGGCGATTAAAGGTCGCTTAATCGTCTTCTTAATAACCATGTTCCAGAAATAATGGATGTTCAAGCTCAGTTGAACCCGCCCTACCTTTGTCTGTCTCTGGAGCCTGGTGATGATGTCAATGTTGTTCTTACTGAAAACAATGGGTCGTTCCAAGCGAAATCAAATGCTAGTGATGGGTGATGCTGCTCCAGAGAATCATGATGTATGATTGGTTGCCGTGTGCTTAAGAGACTCTAGACGGTTCACCATGCCGCCTCTTACTCCGTTTGGTTGATTATGGTATTAACGTGCACTTGTTTTTTTTCTTCTGACAGATTGGTCGCTGGAGAATTGCTACATTTGGGAAGGATGAGCAAAGGTCCAGCTCCATTCGTCAACATCGGGAAGAGAGCAAAAGGCAAGCACCTTCTTCTCATTTCTCAACAATCTTTACAGACCGCAGTCATGTCGTTCTATTCACTTCAGCATATGATTTCTAATGTGATGCTTATCTTGATGGTTGTGTTGTTCTGTCTGTTTAGGATTGCAGTTTTTTTACTTAGAATGTAACGTGCCTGCATGAAATGCATGTTTGTTTTAGAATCAAATACAACTTGAATAACGCTGCTGTGTGATAGAGGGTTTATACAAGGGTTGTGCTATGGTACACAAATTACCTCCTAAGAGGTAAGACTTCAAACAAATCTGAACCCTTCAATTAAAAAGAAAAAAATTAATACAATAGATTAAAAAGAAAGAAATAAATTAAATAGGCAAAACCCCACGTTATCGCCCACGCCGAGCGGGTGGCAGTTCCTTCTGTTTGTTGCGCCGTGGCACGCCCCCCACACCGAACGGGCGGCATCCTCTGAATGCGGGAGCCACAGGGCGATTCTCCCCCAATGACATCGTCCGTTCATGCAACAGCCGCGCGCTCCTTCGAGAATAAGTTCTGTCGTCTCCATCGGAAGTCTTGCGGAGTGAGTATGCGATTCAGTTCTTCTCAGAACAGCAGCGTCCGACATTCTCCAGAGATGGGATGGGCAGCGGCACATGAATCAGCGTGTGTTGGCCGATTCCCTTACTCTGCCAATTTGCCATCGACGTCCGGACTACACCCTATACATGCTAGGCTGCTGCCTGCTGGAGTGCTGGCCTTCGTTGCCACGCCAGAGCCAACGTCGCTCGTGGTGCTCTGAACGTTGACATGGCATCAAAAGCTTCAGCTCTTTCCTTCACCATCGGGACATGCATAGCAATTAGCATGCACCTGTCAAGGCAAGAACTGGTGACTGGTAGGGTGTCGCCACCGGCCTTCTCTTCGGGTGTCTTTCCTATCCTCACTTGATGATAAAAAAATCACAGCAAAAACATACTTTCATGTTCCAATTGTGATGAGAAAAGAAAAACCAGCCTCAAGCAGCGCCCCTACTCATGTTTAAAAGACCACGCAGTAGGTAGTTACAACGCCAATCATCACGTTTGCGGAGATCACGGTAGGTAGTTACCATGTTTCCCATATTTTTGGAATTAAAAATAAATAAATAAACATATTTATCATTTTAATCTATTACCTCTTAGAAGGTAATACCTCAGTAGATCAACGGCTCACAATTATTTGAGTGTACCGTAGCAATTGCCTTTATACAATCATCTATAGGTGCCTATCATTTGGTTCTTTTCCAGTTATCCTGTTAACTTATTGTGTAGGATCATAGGAAACTGTCCATAATAGCATAATCTAGTCACTGTGATCTGATGGACAGATAAACAGAAGCCCAATCCTGCAAAGTCACTGATCACTATATAGAATTGGGTGTAATGTACCTATGGACCTGTCTGTTGAACTATCTCTGTTATTTCATTTTTATTTGAAATAATTGTGATGTACTTTTGTCTGTTGTTGTACGTGGTATGCCAAGTACATATACATTTTATGGTCAGATTTCTGTTGTAGCAAACTTTATGTGTTAATACTCCCTGTACTTATAGATCTCCTGTACAAGGACTACAACTTTGACCAAAAGTTTTCTTTGTCAACTTCCAGCAACTCTGGTTTGGTAAGTTGTTCAAACCTGTTGTTAAACTCCTTACGGAAACTCTCTGAAGTCATTTTTCTGATAACCTGTGTTCTTGTCATAGAATCTCACAGCAACTGGTGTCAAGATCAATGAAGACTTCATTGGTGATATACGGACACAGCATAAAAGTGGTAGAACCACTGTTGATGTCATAATTGATAGTGATTCTAAAGTAAGGTCCTTGCAAATGTTGTTTTTTGATTTTGTTTCTTTTAATATGGTAGCATAAGCAGTGTTAGTCAAACTGTAAACGCTAAACAATCAGTCACCCTCCGTTTAGCAATTAGCCAGATTGCAGGCTGCTTAAACGGGCTAAAAAATGGACTATACGAGATTAAATAGACTATACTGCCAACACAATGACTACCGAGTAGCGTTTAAACGGCGTGTAAATGGTCTACATGGCTGTGTAGGCAAACAGTGAGAGCATATGGTTTCTTTTTTCTGGTTCGGAGCTGCTAATTGTGGTCCTGCTATCACATATTTGCATGACACCATGAGACATGAGCATATCTTGGCATAAGAAATATTACATTACCTATCTTATATATGCTTGGGATACATGCATTAGGTATAGTAAGCAGCAAACAGACGTTGCTGATAAATTCTGTGGGTAGGTTAATAATGTTAAATTTGGCTAGTGGTAAGCATCTGAAAGTGATTACTATGTATTAAATGAGGCCTCCTTCCATTTTTAGGCTAAGAAGATTTGCTGACTTAAAGAACAAAGTGGATTTCTGAATGTGAGTTTTAGAGAGATGAGGGTTGTTATATCATTTCTATTAACTGCATTGTGCATCCATAGTTTTTGTGCTTCATATTTGTTTTGACTTCACGGTGTTCGTTCATCATCTCAGCAATGGACACCCTGCACTTAGGTAGTGTTTGGTTGGTGGGACGGAGTGGAATGGAACCATTTCATCCCACCAATTCTAGCGTTTGGTTGAAAGGCTGAGGAATAGATCCCAGAAAAGAGAATATTCTCTTCAGATTCGGGATTGGCACGTTCCCAAAAATTTTTGGAACGTAACCGTTCCACCTGGAATGTGAGACTGACAGTGGGCCTGAGCTCGAAATCTGGGACGGAGTCATTCCATCCTTGGAATCTGGGACAGAACCATTCCATTCCTAGAATCTGGGACAGAACCATTCCATTCCACCCCGCTCTCCAACCAAACGCTACCTTATGTTCTTATTGGAGTCCTCTTATTTGCAGGTGTCAGCCACAGTCACTGTTGATGAAGCACTCACTGGTTTGAAGACATCATTCAGCTTCAAGGTTCCCGATCACAAGTCTGGGAAGGTTAGTATATTTGCAAGTAAAGGTGGAAACATCAGCTTTACTGAAACAGAGAAAATGAGCAGTGCAGTATGTGCAGGAAGTCTTAATTGAACTGTATTTGGCTTGCATATTGTTTTTATTGATTACATCAATGACTTATGATCTACATTTCAACCCATCCATTGTCAGTGAAATATTATTTTATGCCTGCTAGTACTTACTTTTTTTGTTGACAGCTTGATCTGCAATATGCTCACAATCGGTTTGCACTGAGTTCGACCATTGGTTTGACATCAACACCTTTGGTTGAGCTTGCTGCAACTGCCGGCACAAGTGAACTTAGCATTGGGGCTGAGGTTGGGTTTGACAGTACTTCAGCTGCTGTTACCAAGTACAACTCAGGGATCGGATACAACAAGTCGGATTTCTCTGCTTCCTTGCTACTGTAAGCCCTGCGAGTTTATGCTTTTTGTTTAGGCATTCAGATAATCATGCATTGTACTTTGATGTTGTAATCAATTAAATCTATGGCCTCCATGTACAAAAGTCTCTAGTTCACGTCTACTTTAGTTTGTTATTTTTCTATTCTCCTGACCTGAAATATTTTTGCAAGAATGCATACAAACGGCATTTTCTTAGCAGCTTCTCTTTTACCAGTCACTAACAAATCTTTCCACATTTTTTCTTGCTACATAGGGCTGATAAAGGGGAGACTTTGAAGGCATCGTATACTCATCTGTTCAATCCAGACAATGGAGCTACAGTGGCTGCTGAGGTAATACACAAGATGAAGACCAAGGAGAACTATTTCACCATCGGAAGCTCCCATTCCCTTGATCCTTCAACCTTGCTAAAGACGAGATTCAGCAACTCCGGGAAGGTCGGACTTCTTTGTCAGCATGAGTGGAGGCCAAAGTCCCTTGTGACTTTTTCAGCTGAATATGATCCAAAGGTGGTACATGCGCCTTCGAGATTCGGCGTGGCCATAACGCTCAAGCCTTGATGAGTCAGGCCACCCCCTGTCCTGTAGAACAGCACAAACGTCACATACTGTTGTCTCCAAGAAACATAAGCTTTGGAGTGATACCTAGAACAGCTATCCCATTTTAGCCCTTTTTTGGTAACAGTCTGGGAGTTGGACTTGTTTTGAGGAGATGCTTTCCATCAGAGCCAACCCCACCCCTAGAATTTAAAGCACACAGAGGTTTGTATTAGAGCAGGAGCTATATACTCTCTGCGATTATTTTTCCCTGTTTTGCGGCTCGAGGCAAAATGATTTTGGAGGTGCTGGGAACACCCAACTGCTTTAGGTCATGATGACAGCTGACTAAGCTCTGATGATAACGGGGGCTCTGGAGTAAGGCCCCTATTCGATGAATTGATTATTTTGATGAAATTATATTGTCTTGCTCGGTTGATTCGTTTGAAATTCATGTGTTAAGAGCGGGGCCGAGTTCTTTTTTAATTAAATCGCTTGCTAGCTCGGGAGACCGGGTTGGGCTCTTGCTGTGATATGAAGTGAAGAGTCGAGATGAGCCGATGGAAGCTTATCGAGTAGCTGGGGTGGAGGCCTCGGCTGCGTGTCCACCTTATGCAAAGCAAAGCCCCTCGTGATGTCCATTGAATCATTGATCCTTGCCGGCTCTCTTTCGGACCCCTCCCTTGACTGGAGGCGCGTGTGCTCGCCTCACTTCACTTGGCCTGGCTGTCTCCACGCCAGAGAGGCCACATCCCCTTTGCCCCTCGTCTCGCCGCCACCTGCTCTGCTGCAGCTCTATCATCGGTCTATCCCTCCGCCGCGGTCGTCGGGCATTCCACGACAGCCAAGTCAAAGATCGAGTGTCGAGCGAGTAGGCAGAGCGCGCAAGAAGAAAAGCATGGTGGCCGGCGCATCTACAGCGACGACGATGGCGAGCTCGCTTCTCCTCCGGCCGCGTGCCGCGTTCCTTCGCCGCGCGCTCCCGCCGCCTCGTCCTTCTACTTCCAGCGGCCGGGCATTGCCGGCACCCCCGCGTCTACTGCAGGCAAGCACCACCCAGGAGCAGAAGCAGCCGCCAGGCCTTCCGGCGAGAAGCGAGGGCGAGCGGAGGCAGCCGGCCGCCGGAACGCGGCTCTACTCGCTGGCGCCCTACCCTCTGCTGCTCGCCGCGCTGCTGCCGGGAGGTACAGTACAACACTAGCCTCGTCGTTGTCCTTTCCTTTGCCGGCCGGCGCCGCGCTCGATCGGTGCTCATGTCTTGGTTGGTTCTGGTTGGCGGTTTCGTCTTTGCCGCCGGTGTGAACATACACAGCTGGGCCGGTGACGGCCGTGTTCGCGCCGTTCGTGGAGCTGGTGAAGACGTGGGACCTCCCCGGCTGGCTCGTGCACTGGGGCCACCCCGGCAACATGGTACATACAGCAACGTGGCACCTATCTGCGCAATGTTGCCCTCCAATCAGCAGTGTGGGAGTCCAGACCGATTTTGCTGCCTGATATGATCCTCGGTTCTTTCTTGTCAGGCTGTGGTGCTCTTTGCGATGGGTGGCTACGGGACATACCTGGGCTTCAGGATCAAACTGTCAGACGATCCTGTAAGTGATTATTATATATATTCATCCTTATCCCAGGGCCATTTACTTTTGCAATTACGTCGCCTTCCATCATAGGGTGTGTTTAGATCCCTAAAAACTGGCACTGTTCTGAACTGAAAAGCACCGTAGCACTTTTCGTTTGTTTGTGGTAAATATTATACTACCATGGCCTAACTAGCCTCAAAAAATTTATCTCGCAAAGTACATCTAAACTGTGCAATTATTTTTTTATTTTATCTCCATTTAGTACTCTATGCATGTGCCGGTATTTTGATGTGATGGGAAATCTTTTTTTTTATAGTAGAATTTAGGAGAAGTTTTTTGGATCCAAACAGGGCCATACTCTATATAGCATCTTAGTTTGGACATGTAACTTATTATAGGAAGAGAAGGCCAAGGCCAAAGATCTCCACCCAAAGCTCCTCGCCGGCATGTTCTTCTTCTTCGCCCTAGGTGCGACTGGAGGGATCACCGCTCTTCTTACCTCAGACAAACCAATCTTTGAAAGGTTCTGCTTCTGCTGCTCTCAGAATATTACTGCGTGCTCTTCTATGTGCAAAGCTAAGGTCACCTACTGAATTGTCGCCGATGGATTCACAGTCCTCATGCAGTAACTGGAGTCATCGGCCTTGCACTACTTACCATTCAGTCTATCCTGCCAACATTGTTCGAGGTAACTCGAGAATATATATCAAATTACCACAGAAGTTCAATATTTTGCTTTGGTCATTCAGACTGTACACTCCTCGAAAACTGGTGGTGATTCACATTTAGATAAATGTACCATGACTGATCCTTTTTTTTTCTAATGCCAGGGAAACCCAGGGCTCAGGACTACACATGGTCTACTCGGCAGTGGCATCATGACTCTCTTCCTAATCCATGCAGCACTAGGCCTGCAGCTTGGGATCAGTTTCTGATTTTGCCTAGAATATCTTGGGGTTTGCAGTTTAATTCTTTCTTGATTGTTTTTGGAGATTTAACTCACACCCAGTATTATCACACGAGGCATCCCCTTACAGATCAAAATAATGCAAGAAACAAAGCAAACTTATTTTCCTCGTCCTTGTTGGCAGCAACCAGTGTTATCATAGTATCCCATGTAGCATGCCGATCCATGTAGAGACAGCCAGACATATGTCGCATGTCAGTTACCTAAGCAAAGAACAGAACAAAAAGACAAAAAAAAAAACAATGAAAGATCAAACTAATGTCGTTTTATTAATCCTCAAAGCTTTGAAGAATGCTGATGCAAACTACAAATGTTTCCTAAGAAGAAAGAGTGCTCATTTATTATTGGAAAGCATCAATACATAAAATACATCAGGCAGGATTTTCTGTTACCCCTCAACTGTCAACTAGCATATATACTCATAGCAAGTATGCCAGTCCTTACAGTCAGAAGACATTATGAAGACAAAAGACAAATACCTCGCTTATATTTATCTATGGCTGCCTTCAGCTGCAGAGTAGCCTGTTCCTCCATGCATATCCGAACAATAAGACGGTGACCAACAGGCAAAAAGATGAGGTGGCCCCAACAAATGGCCAAAAAAGGCCTACAGTAGTGTTGGCATGCCCATTGTTAGGTATGTTCATGGCAAATGATGCAACTATCCATGTGTTGATGGCTATGCCAAAGGATACAATTATCAGTGTCAGCTGGAACTGAATAAGTTTATTGCGTTGGTTGTCAAGTTGGATGTTGATGTAGTCTTCTGTGTCAACAATATATCCTCGGACCTGTTACATATGCCAGCAAATAATTATCTGCATGAGGGTAGTAACTGTAATAAGAACTGGAGCCCAACATAATGCTAGGTTCCATCATTCCAATGAAAGCGCAGCAGTTTACTATCAAGTACATAGGAATTTCACTAGACTTTCCATTTTCACTTGCTTGCTCCACAATGCACAAGAATAAATACCTTCTGGATGATTATAATTATGGTGGTATCATGTTGAATAAGCACATATGCCAAAACCAAAAAAAAAAAAAAAAACAATTGAAGTATATTTATAGTATCAGAGAATGCCTCACGAGAGTATGGTGTATGCAGTAGAGGTATGGGAGAAAGAAAAGAACGGACCATCGTACTTCTGTTGCGAATTCCATCCAGCTGCATGAAATAAGACTCAAGTAACATCTCTAGGTTGCCTGCGTCGCTGTCCAGTGGTGCAAGCGAAGCAATGCCCATGGCTTGGTTAATAACAGAGTTTGGTTTAGCCAGGTTTGTTCCAGAAGGAAAATTGCTATTTAAATCAGCAGAAGCCAGTACAGATTCATCCTGCAGACTTTTTCCTCGCTTCCTTGATAGGTGTAGCTGCGCCATATTTTCATTATGATCCAAAAGATGCTCTACTTCATCTCTGACCTGGAATTTTTAAAATAGCAATGTCAAGCATTATGAAAAGGAACTGGCTTTAGATATCATAGGAATTATCACCAAAATTTTAGAGTAACAAAATAGATTGGAAGGCTTTCTGGAGTATGGAAAGGTCTAATGTGATATATATAATGATAAATGATCCATTCTTTTTATTTTTTGTGTTTTTTTTGAAATGCCCAAAGTCCAAACATAGCTTACGTACTTCCCTCAGCTATGAATAAATGATATTTTGAACATCAACACAGCCTCCAAACTGCAATTTTGAAAGCTAATTTCTACTGTACTAATATAAATGGAACCCAGTATGCTATAGCAGTTTCAATTGAAAGCACCTTTAAGAAAATTCGACACATGTCCCTTTAGTATCAAACTTAGTATTTGTAACAATATCAGCAGCAAAAGTTATTGAATGGATCACTTGTTACATATCTTGCTAATGAACATCATTATAGCAGACAGCTAGACACCCATATTCCGGATATTATTCTACAGAAATTAATTGAAAATACAACATAGCTCTACAGGACTACAGGTACATGCACAGTGGTAGTCATGCAAACAATGCTGCTTGGTCATTCATTTGCAAACAATAAACATTAAACGTGAGTAAGGTTTAAGATTCAAGAAACATGAAGTGACCAGAAATGTATCTCTTAACAATACCTTGTGCACACCAGATAGCAGGGAGGTGAGATTTTTTTTAAGGCTTCGAACATGCTCGAGATTTCTAGAGCTCACATTCTTGGTCAAGTCATCCAGCACAAAAACAACACGCCTACTAAGATTGGATAGGCTGGAATGGAATGACAGGCATACAGCTTCTAGGGCGAGCTCCAACACCTTAAACTCAAAGGGAAGCTCACACTCTGAATCAGTTTTAGCATGCTTGCGATCCAAATCATCCACTTGTGTAGCACCAACATCAACCTCCACGCTCTTCAATGGGAAATGCTGCCTCAATCTATCAACAAAAGGGATAACCTCCTGAGCAAGAGGTTCCAGCAGCAGGACTTCATCAGCGGTCACTATAGCTCTTACGAACTCTAGGCATATAACCATGGCCTTCTCTCTAGCTGTAAAACAAGCAAAATCTGATGTCAATCTCACCAGCAACTAATATGATTCATGATATATTGAAATATCTCTTTGACAACTAACTACTTCACGATTATCTGTGCAAGCCAACGAAAGAACCAAATTAAATCTGAGAGCCTCAGCTCACCGAAGATGCTGGTGCAGCGCGAGAGAAGGGGGCCGATGATGCGGACGTCGCGCGCGCACACCCCGGAGCGTTCCGCGATGAACGCCTTGTCGCACATGAACACCTCGCACCTGCCCCACCTGTCCATCCTCATCCACAGCCGGGTGGGCGCCTTCTTCCTTCTTCTCCCGACGAAATGCGGCGCCGGCGGCGCGAGAGGCGGCTTGGGGAGGGACGGGAGGCGCCGGACGGCGCGAGAGCGCTTGGAGTACGACGACGAGGTGAATGGGGATGAAGGGGAGATGAAGGGAGGCAGGTTCCTGCCGCCGCTGCCCCATAGCCTCCCCATCGCGGCGGCGGCGGCGGCTGTGGCACGTCTCGACGACCATAGCGGTGAGGGGGCGGAGATGTAGCGGCGGGGTTTTGGGCTGTGTGCGGGGAGACGGGGGCGGAGCGGCGGAGGCAGCCGAGAGCGACAGGTTTGGCCTCCAGCATAGCGCGGTGGCTGGGCGTTGGGCGGAGGGACGGAGATTCAGTAACCACTGGATCCATCGACAAAGAGAAAAATAATAGAGTAGCACGCGCGTCCGTCGGCGACGCCGTCGCCGCGGTTTCTCACCGCGCGGCCGCGACGCGGAGACCTCCGGCACGTGGCTGCGCCAGAGGAGAGAAGGGAAGTCGCTGCCGGGATCTGCGCCAGCGGACTGCGCCGCAGCAGGCTAGCAGCCGAGGGACTCCGCCGTCGTTGCGTCGTCGCCGACGCGAAACAGTGGAGGGGCTCGGACACGGAGCTGCGGAGAACATATGGGTTCCCAGATTACGTGGACTGAATCAATTCGAATGGCTCCTCCATTTTATACTGCAACCAGAAAACTAAAAAAGTTACTTCCACCTGTTCCTCGCTCTCCGACTCCCTGGAATCACTTCGCTGACAGTTTGTCAAATGGTTTTCAATAGACAAATTCATTTCTACCAAAAAATCACATGCAATCTCTCCACCAGAGAATCAGCTCCTGAAACCAAAAAATCTGAGAGCAGAGCTCTACTAAACAGGCCCTCATTTTGTGAGTCTGCAATTTGTGAGTCTTTGATTGCTATACTGCTAGCATCTTGGGATCAGGTTCGGTTATTGGATTTATAGATATAGTGCAACAGCTTGCTTAATTCCTAGTAGCCTATGATGTATAGAAAGAAAATCTGCCATTCAGAAAAAAAGAGCAAAGGTATTTTTGCAAATTTACAACATGTACACTTATACATGCCATTACCATTTATTCCTAAACTAATTAGTTGAACTTTCATTGACAGGAACGGAAAGAAAATGATGGCCTACAACCCCAAGAAGTGGAGGATGGTGACGGCAACAAAGAAGCAATCGTGGAGCTTCAACGGTCCAATATCATTGGTAGATTTGGAAGTTTTACCAGGCTCTTGACGGATCCAACTTGTTGTGATGATGGTCTCTATTGAAGATTTTTTTAGTACGTGGGATCAAACTTAGATAGCGATCTTAAATAGAATGACCTATTGGTATTTTGTGGGTAACTATATCATTTTGTGGCCTAATTGTATAGTAGCTGGGCTACTTAGAATGGTTATGCAGCAGCTCTAAACTTCTCAATGTCTGAATTGGGCTCTCTTTTGCTTGTCAAGTCCAAATGATGCTGATATTTATGATAAATATCTATTTTTATTATATATATGAATATATGAAATTGGCTTCTTTTGTCCACGAAATATCATTGAATGTTCTGGTTCAGCAGTACCACTGAACATCTCTAATGGAGCAAGTCTGAATGTCTAAATTCTGCTCTCTTTGCTTGGGAATATTGGAGGCCGTTAGATTTGTACTGAACGCCGGATATAACTCCTAAGGTACAGCGTGCCTTTGCATAGAAAAGGCATTGAAGCCGAGTCCACTGTAGTGGTTAAACCTTAGACATTTGTATTCAAACACAGCCTAAGAAGTGGGAGTATGCATGCTCCATACAAGGCGCAAGGGGCCGGATGAAGAGCAAATCTCAGAGCCTCTATGAAGTTAAATATTTTCTATTCACATAACAAAAAAGGTAAAAAATAAAAATATGAAAAAACAAATTAGGAAGGAAAAATAAGTGAAGAAAAAGACACGAAATAAAATAGAAAAAGAAAACAGCAAAAAAAATATGTGAAAACTAGTCGTTTTTTATAACACAAGCCTCACCAATGGATAAAATAATTAGTTTTGTAAGTAGAATATTCTCATAGAAACAATTTTTTATAACCTTTGGAAAATAGAAGAAAAAGAAAATCACTTATATTATTTATAAAATAGATAAATATTAAATACCAAGAAGAATAGAAAAGAAAAATGTATAAATACACGTATAGTATAGTTACTCGATTTGGAGGTATAGATAAGGTGAACTCTGTCGTACTATTGCACCTCCACAAGTCATTGTGTTAGGTTGAAAAACAAATGCTTTTGTAAGAAACTATTATTTTTTTCGAGGAATGTAAGAAACAATTATTAGAAAAATAATAATGGGGAAAAAACAAAGATGCTTGCGCATGCAGATAGAGATGAAAACGATCGGGAACGGTCGGGAAAACCCTCTAACCACTTCCGTTTCCATATTTTTATTCGGAAACGAAAACGGAAACGGGAAAGCCGGTCGGAAAAACGAAATCGGAAATACGGAATGTCGGAAACGGAACGATTTGATCGGAAGCATATCGGTAACGGTCGGGACCGATAATTCAAATCGTAAACATATAATTATTACAAGGCACTAAGTATGACTGCACATAGCAAAAAAAATAACATGAATATAAACAAAAAATTACTGGACGTGTGGTGTGTTGAAGATGTGATGGAGCAAAAAAAATCCCGACGTTAGCTTGCATCGTTAACATAGAAAATGGTCCATTCAGCCCACAACGCTTTGGCAGTCCAAACAGCAAGCACGCTGTTGGTTCTCACTTCTACCAAAACTCCCACCTCGCCCAGCTAAACAACACAACAACGTCTGGATTTCTATATAATAGGAATAGAAGTCACAGTAACGAACACGTAAGCCTATAATATGGTTTTCCTATCGAAAAAATCCTATTTAAATACGGGAACCGTGAATACGGGCGGAAAAACCCTCTCCCTGTTTCCATACTGTTTTCACATTTTATTTCCTGTTTTTTTTTATTTTGGATTTTCCCGGTATCCGGTGCCGATCGGTACGGGAATTTCCCGTCCTGTTTTCATCCCTACATGCAGATGGGTAAAGTACTGCGGCAGCTACGGTGGACAAACGCGTGCGTGTAGGAGGGACTACAGGCGCTACTGCGTCCGTTCAATTTCTCCTTTCCGATACGGGAACACATGGGACGGCCGGAGACCTGGGCATAGCTGTCCGATCTGGTAAACCCGATCCGATCCGCCCAAAAATAATTCGATCCAACTCAATCTGAAGAGTTTAACGGGTGGCCTCGAGCCGATATTTTCAACCCGGTATGTCTGGCGGGTCGGATCCGGACCAAGAATTTTGACCCGAAACCTGAAAAAACCCGACAATTTACACAGGCCCGACCCGACCCGCCCGAACCCGACCCGACCCGTTGTCGGGTCAGGTGCGGGCTGAATTTTTTGACCCGACCACCGAGTCGAGTCGGGTTCGGGCCGCCACAAAAACCGCCGGGTTTTTTCAACCCAACCCGAGAAATGCTCAGGTCTAGGACGGTGTCCCTCTCCGTCCACGCAGGGCCCACCAATTCCGTCACCTGACGTTTCGCTCTTCGAGAATGTAAGGTGGGATATGGAAATGTAGATTGTGATAAGTTATATACCATGTTTGTATTGTGGGATAGGGAAATAGATGTGAGTACGGATAGGTGGTGTTTGGAATGGGATAGAGATTCGGAAATACGGGGTGGATAGGGAAATGGGATAAGATAAGTTTTATACCGTGTTTGGATTATGGGATAGGGAAATGGATGCGAGTATGACTGACTAGGTAAAAACCCCGCGCGTTGCTGCGGGGATTTAGAAAAGGCGTTATGTCCATATGATTGACATAAATAAAACAATAGGCTATAATTTAGGTTCAAAATCTATAGTCATTGATGTTTTTTTTTGTGCTGAGGCACTTAGGATTTTAAGATGCATCCACCATTTTATAACTGTAAAACAAAGTGGACGCAACTGAATCGTCATATAAACAAAAGTGCAAATGTGGTGCTCTTATCATTGTTACATATAAGCACAGAAGATACGTGTGGTTTCTTCTTGTCAATATAGTATGCACGTATGTCCACAACATCATTGCAGCAGTACATTCTTACTTTCTAGTAGGCATTGCTAAAAAATTATGCATCTTGAAGTTGCGTGAAATGTGGAAATATAGAAACAAATTGATCAATATAGTGGAGGCATGGAAGGAGCTTTAGGACAATTGATACGTACAAATGAACATACAGGAGGCTCCTTGAATCAAATATAATAAATGCTATTATCTGTGCATATACGTATTTTAACTTTGTAGCGCTGCATCTTGCACAGAATGCCCAGATCCTGCAGTAGCACCACACAGACCCTGACAACAGCTTTCGCTTCCCTTTTTCCGTGATGATCTCCACGATCTCCAATTGTAGTGCTGCATCTTGCACAGAATGCCAGATTGCTTCATCAGGGTTCAGGGATCCTTGCAGTAGCACCACACAGACTCTGATAGCAGTTTTCAAGAAACCTAGAGGTCAGAAGAACACAAAACACATTGTGAAAAAAAAATGCATCAGCCTTCCAATCCAAAACAACAATGATGGGAGGTGCAGGACTGCAGGCTGGCGACGATGAGCGGTGTTCACAAATCTAAAATCTTCATGCCTCTACGGAATCCTAAAATGCTTCTTATATACTGGTTAGTAATAGATGAAAGGAGGCTTAGTGGGATCGGTTATAGGACAGGGGCTCGTGATGATGATTTATAGTAGCAATTTATAGTACCCAACGGATAGTGGCGGGCTGGTAGTTTCGTTTCTCTTAAATCGCTTCATCCGTTGCCCTTTTCTAGTGCCAGTGGGTGTGAGGGCGCAGGCGGGGCTGGGCTGGAAGCGCCGAGCGAGGAGACGGGAGGTGGGGCACAAAGGCTACAGATATCAAGCAGCAGGGAAGCCACAGCACAGTAGACGTGATGGTGCGGGGATCATGTAAATGGCCGGGCCGCCGGGCTGCTGCTTGTTGGGTGCTGGGATCGGAGCGGCCATCTCCCGCATCGCGCCATCGGTGTCATCAGGGGTCAAGTAGCGCCGTTGCGGCCAGAAACCGCTTGCGTTGCATCTGACTGGTCTGAATACCTAGGAGTGGTACGTGGGCCGAGTGGAGTAGAAATTAATTGGCTCTGATTGTTGGATTGTTGAGAGAAATCATGCAGTGGGTTGTGTTTTTTACTAGATACAAATAGGTGTATTACATTGATGTTAGTGGATAATGATGTGGCGCAATATGAAAGTATGAGTGGTTTTCATCTATACAGATATATAGGCATAGGGTATGAAATACATGGGAGGGTGGGATATGATTTTACTATCCCTGTACTGAGAAAATCCTATCCCAACCTCCCATCAATTCTATATCTCATTTTTTACACTTTCATATATATTTCTTTATCCCACAATCTAAACACATCATGAAACTTATCCCACCCTATATTTCTCGTCCAAACATCAACGCAGGGAATGGACGAAGGAATGGGATATCACTTCCCGATCCCATTTCCAATCCCCACTTCGATCCAAACGGCCCCTTCAGGTCAGATAAAAGAAAATGAACACAACGTGGAAACCGTTTGTGGGCTGAACGAGGCCCAATAAAACAATTTAGCACGCAGGGCAAAAGGTGGGTGGACAGAAAACCGTGTCCACCGGAAGGACTCCGCCTCCGCGTCCTCGCGCCGTCGCGCGTATCGGCCCGCGCCGCTCCTCCAGTCCCGTTTCACCGCCCGCCGCCGCCGCCGCCACCGCCACCGCCACCGCTACCGCTACCGCCTCATCAAGACGACTGCAGAATTCAATCTCGCTCCCCTTTGCCTCCTCCCATTCCTCAATCCCGCCCCCAAAACCCAAACCCTAACACAGGTCATGGCGCTCACAACACGCCCCGCCGGCGGCGGGGAGCCCACGAAGGCGCCGTCCGCCTCCGACCCGAACCTCGGCTTCCTCACCAAGCGCGACACCGAGGTCAAGCTGCCCCGCGCCACGCGGGTGAAGAACAAGACCCCCGCGCCCATCCAAATCACGGCCGAGCAGATCCTCCGTGAGGCCCGGGAGCGTCAGGAGCCCGAGATCCGCCCGCCGAAGCAGAAGATCACAGACTCCCACGAGCTCGCCGAGTACCGACTCCGCAAGCGTAAGGAATTCGAGGATGTTATCCGCCGCGTGCGGTGGAGCGTCTCGGCATGGGTCAAGTACGCGCGGTGGGAGGAGCAGCAGCTCGACTTCGCGCGCGCGCGCTCTGTCTACGAGCGCGCGCTCGACGTCGCGCACCGCGACCACACGCTCTGGCTCAAGTATGCCGAGTTCGAGATGCGGAATCGGTTTGTCAACCACGCAAGGAACGTCTGGGACCGTGCCGTGTCGCTTCTCCCCCGGGTGGACCAGCTCTGGTACAAGTACATCCACATGGAGGAGCTGCTTGGCGCGGTTGCCAATGCGCGCCAGGTGTTTGAGCGCTGGATGGCATGGCGGCCTGACACAGCCGGCTGGAACTCTTACATAAAGTTTGAGCTGCGGTATGGGGAGGTCGAACGCGCCAGGGCTATCTATGAGCGGTTTGTGGCCGAACACCCACGGCCAGACACCTTCATCCGCTATGCTAAGTTTGAGATGAAGCGCGGTGAAGTAGAGCGGGCACGGCGGGTGTACGAGCGTGCAGCGGACCTGCTTGCAGATGATGAGGATGCAGAGGTGCTATTTGTGGCATTTGCAGAGTTTGAGGAGAGGTGCCGGGAGGTCGAACGTGCCCGTGCAATATACAAGTATGCGCTGGACAGGGTACCCAAGGGGAGGGCTGAGGAGTTGTACAGGAAGTTTCTGGCATTTGAGAAGCAGTTTGGTGATCGTGAGGGTATTGAGGATGCCATTGTGGGCAAGAGGAGATTTCAGTACGAGGATGAGGTGAGGAAGAACCCACTAAACTACGACTCATGGTTTGACTATATAAGGCTGGAGGAGAGTGTTGGGAATAAGGACAGGATCAGGGAGGTTTATGAGAGGGCCATTGCCAACGTGCCCCCTGCAGAGGAGAAGCGATATTGGCAGAGGTACATATACCTCTGGATTAACTATGCACTATATGAGGAGCTTGACGCAAATGATATAGAACGGACCAGGGAGGTTTACAAGGAATGCTTGAAGTTGATCCCTCACAAAAAATTCACTTTTGCAAAGATGTGGCTCATGGCAGCTCAATTTGAGATAAGGCAGTGGAATCTAAAGGCCGCACGGCAGATTCTTGGAAATGCAATTGGAATGGCTCCAAAGGGCAAGATATTTAAGAAATATATTGAAATTGAGCTGTATCTTGGCAATTTTGAACGCTGTAGGACTCTTTATGAGAAATACATTGAATGGTCCCCAGCAAACTGCTATGCCTGGAGGAAGTATGCTGAATTGGAGAAGAACCTGAGTGAGACTGATCGTGCTCGATCAATATATGAACTTGCTATTGCACAGCCAGCTTTAGATACGCCCGAGGTTCTGTGGAAGGTACGTTCTCTTGCTGTTATCGTCTTAGTTTGTGGACATTTATGGTTTGCATAGTGGTGTATTGCAGGTGTGCTTTACTATTATTCTTAAGCCAACTGATTGAGTATGAATAATGGTGTAATGAGGTTTAGTGTATTAATTGATCTAGCCATTTGACGATTTCTTTTACTGTGAAGGTTGCATCTATTTAGTTTGGATATATGTTCTCCTTTTGTGTTTTATATGTTGCCACTTACTAGACATCATGAGGTGTGATGTCTAGTTTATGAAAGAACTAGACATCTAAGCTATCAGAACTAGTTTATGAAAGAACTATATACTATTCCATACCAGCCTTGACATTCCTTAGTTTTATTGATTACAAAATGTGTCTGTTTTTTAGTTTTATTGATTACAAATGTGTCTGTTTTAGTTTTATTTTATAAGCTTGTTATCTGTATGCTTTCTCTTTTGTGTAAATATATGTGCATTTTTGCTCCGTTCCTGGGCTTTTCAGTCGCCTTACAACTCCGTCATTCATAATACCACTTGGTCTATGCCCGTGCGTTGCCACGGGTAACAAGAACATACCCTAGTCACAGCCATGTCATAGGCACGATTTGGTTTGGACATGTGAGTTCATGCCTAAACTAATCAAACAGCTAGAAGACTCCAAAAAAAATATGGAGATACTGAACGATTTTTTTCAGAAGATAGATACTGAATTGATTTGAGTACAGCACAATAAGACTCAGTAAAACCATTTCATAAATATATATGTTTTTTTATCTAGTGTTGTTGACAATATTTCCTAGGAGCAACCAAGCTGTCATCGCCACCGAGGGATTTAAACAGAGGCCCTCATGTCATGCATGTACAGAATTTGAAGTTAATTTCAACTTGTCACATTGCATAACTGACTAATTCCTGACAAAGAACAACAACAGTGCCTAGGAAACTAACCAGCTATAATACTTACGCCCAATGAGCGAGACCTCCGAGGTCTGAGCTGCCCACACATCACTGCTCAGTTAACCTGAACGCACCAGCATGGAGTTCAAAGCCTGTAATGATGGACGAGTCAGGCATTGACTCTCGATGCAGATGAAATCATTGTCCAGTATCAACATTCTTGAACCTCCTCTGCTCCACTGCTCCCCGTCAGCTGCACCTTGGGCCTCCTCAATTTCTGAACCCTGTGCACCTCAGGTAACCCAACTGCAACTTTAGGCAGGTGGCAGCAACATATATGACTTGAAAGATTCAATCTAGCAGCTATCCTTTTCTTAAACCAAATTTACATAAATAAAAAATTGAACTCTTCAAAACGAAATTGATAGAGCTTAATTGGTACACAAAATAAGAGTGATTGAACGATTCTAAGTTATGCATGGCTGATCTACATTTCCATATAAAAGTGCCTCCTTCCAGGCTCCATTTTCTGAACCCTCCAAACACATAGCTATAGCACTTCAGATATCTCCAATAGGAACAGTATAACTTCGGAATTAAAAATAATCACCACTATAGTTAGCAATAGCCGTCAAACATGGCATGCAAAACCAACAACAAACTGTAGCTAGTCAGTTACTATATAGCGGTGTTTCTGCTATACAGCATGTATCCACGTTTTCTAAAAACAGTTACTATAGAGCGGTGTTTCTGCACGGTTACTATAACCATTGCGATATGGGGATGGACTCATTTTTCACATAACAAACTTAGAACAGAATGGCTTGCAGGTGAGACTCACCCACAAAACCAAGGTGTTTAGCATTTAGCAAGCTTCTCTCCATACCGTTGTCTGTTGGTGCCAGTTTCTGTGTCCCACTGTCCCCTCTGGCCACTTCTGTTGTCCACGACTGCACTTGCTTCATTGAAATCAACAGAAGCAAGATTAACCTCAGGTGCAAAAGAATTAACTTCACCTGAAAGCAAAAAAATGCCCCCAGTAAAAATACTTTTCTTGGTCAAGCATAGCAAAAATTCTTGCACCAGCATTCTAAGAAAAACAAACACATGTTGTATGCAATATGCATGAATGGTGTTAGCGCCTGACAGTGCCTAATCATTCTTTTGTAATTTATCTTTAGAGTAGACTAAAGAACACATCTGAGTAGCAATGACAACAGTGAATCGGAAAGGAACGAAAGATTAGTGTGTACCACTACCAAGTGTGTGGACTAGAAAAACTGAATTGCAAGAAAACTGAGAAAGTGAAAAACTATGTAAGAAAAACGGCCAGTTCGGAAATCAACTAAAACATTCGTATGCAGAGGAGATCGAGAACGCAACAAAAACATAAGCATCTTCCTTCTTAAGACCTACATGATGCAGCATGAGCTTAACATTTTAGAGAAACAATAAAAAAGAACTAAGTAAATGTATGCCATGGCATTTTGTGGTCTGAAACAACCACATCTATGGAAGCAACAGCAAAACACTTGAGATGATGCCACCTAACCCAGCATTACTATCTTTACAATTCTAGAGTACCATTTCATAATCCAAGGCATGCTATTCATGACCCACTTGCTCACACCTGATTGTCAAAGCTGACTTGGCAAGTAAGAAATTTGAAAATACTCACTTAGTTTCCAGATTGTTGTTACCATCACCAGCAGTAGTGTTCAGAGCAGAATGGAAGATATTTCTCCCTAGAAGTATCTCTCTAAATAGAAATTCAACCAGGGAATTGTTTAGTCTTGTCCTGGTGGAAAAATGTTATTCATTGTCCAACAAACTTTTTGAGCGAAATCGTCCAACAAACTGATAGAGGTGGTTTTATCTTGTTTTAAATTTTTACCAAGGCAACAGAAACACACATCACCTAGACATGGACTCGTGTGTTCTGAAGTGACTAAGAAGTCTGCTATGGTGTTGGTCGCACAAATGCAATAATGCATAGAAGTAGCAGCCATTGAACGAAGTATCATCATAAAAGAATTCATGTCCGTCCATATATACCTGGAATATAGTCTTGCCAGAACTACCCAAGATGAAGAAATACTTCTTCCTCTTCCTCCAAGAAGATTAGGCATGAAGCATGATCCTCCTGAAACACGATAGCAGACTTTGTTGATCCAAACCACATGGACGGCCACTTGTTTCCCACTCCCGCGGCGGTGGCTGGGCGACCAGCAGCAGGGGTGAGTGCATCGGGTCGAGCGGCGGCTCTGCGAGCATGGGCAGGCGCAGGCACGGTTTCGCAACTGGCATTGGAGGCAGAGGCGAGGCAGGAGGGGGCGGTTTGTCGGGTGTAGGGGCGATGATACGTAGGGGCAGATCGCCCTTGCACGCTTAATAGGTAGTAGAGATTGCGGAGTGCTAGGTCAGTTCGTAGGGCAAGTAACTGAAAACTCTCATGCTGTTGTTTTGTGTTGGACTTGTTTGGCACAGTTTATAAGGAAACAGAATATATTAACATTTAGCGTGTAATATCGTTCATGATAGTGAATTTTGAAACTGTAATGTTTAGTAGGCGATGTTTAGCAGTTCTACAAATCCAGTACTATATTTGAAGCAGTACTATAATACCTTCAGATGTTTTGTTCTTTGAAAGTGTCAGTTTAACTTTCTTACTATGTTTACAAACTCAATTTGTGCTGCTGCAGTACTTCTAAATTTGTTTTCAAGTTCTTTTTATATGGATGCTTACCAACTCATGTCCTGCTTTTCAACTCACAGGAGTACTTGCAATTTGAAATCGATGAAAGTGAATTTGAGAGGGCAAGGGAACTATACGAAAGACTTCTTCAAAGAACAAAACATCTGAAGGTATGGATCAGCTTTGCTGAGTTTGAGGCTTCTGCTGGCTTGAGCGGAGAAGACAGTGAAAGCGAGGAGAAAAAGAATGAATTTGGTTATCAGGAGCAGCAGATGGAGCGGGTCCAAAAATGTAGAGGTAAATAACGAATTAGAACAATCTTTCATTGTGCAACGGATATGTTTTTATATTTATCGATCTCTGGCACACTCTGATAACACCCTTGTGGTTGTGGTGATCAGCTATCTTTGAGAGGGCATTTGACTACTTCAGAACCAGTGCCCCAGAGTTGAAGGAGGAAAGAGCTATGCTTCTTGAAGAATGGCTTAACAAGGAGGTAAGCTTTGGTGATCTTGGTGATGTCAGCTTAGTGCAAAAGAAGGCACCGAGAAAAGTCAAGCGGAAGAGGCCAATCCCCACAGAAGATGGCTCCACTATAGCGTATGCTCTTTACTCACTTTATCCCTTTTTTGTGCGCCTCCTTCGAAAAAATTGCATCATATTTGTAAATTCCTCATGCATTAGTCTGTGCCTTTATCAGGAAAATAGCAAGCGCAAATTTGTTGCCTTTATCTTTCTTTTCTTTTCTGGAGCTTTGGGAATATATGTACTGACAGAACATTTGCTTAATCCTTCAGGTATGAGGAGTATATAGATTACATCTTCCCTGACGAAGTTGCTCTAGCACCAAATCTGAAGATCTTAGAAGCTGCTTACAAATGGAAGAAGCAGAAAACCGGAGATGATGAGTGATCTAGACACCTGAGTCTGGCATTCTCACGGATGTTAGGCCACAACCAAAATTAGAAGCAAAGCATTTGCAATGGTGTGGCTAGAGTTATCAGAACAGCAATGATCAATTTCTTGATGTCACAGATTTTGAGGATGCTATTGCTGTTGAAAAGAATCCCGAATTACTTCCAATGTAAAACAGCACAGGAATTCCGTCCTCACAAGCTTTAGCTATAGCGCTTTGTGGATTATTTGATGTGCAATGTTTTTTAACACAAAACCAGGAGGAAAATTCACATCTCCTTGTCTCAAGGCACTGTTTGTAAATTTTGTAAACTCACATGTAGCAGAGTCTTAGATCTTCTCAGATGTTATCCACATTGTATGTCTTTTGTGTTCAAATATGTTTTTCACTGACTTAAAAAACTTGTGAGATTTCCTGGTGAGCTTGATTAGTTCCTTATGTTGGACCTGAGGAATTGGATAGCCAGTGCAGTCAAGTCTGCTGCTAACTCTTTTTCTTAACATTGTTTTTCTTCTATTAGTGTTGTAACCAATGAACGTTGTAGACAGCAGGATACTGGCCGAGGTCACTAGATTGGGGTAGTTTTGTATGGTTTCTGTTCAGAAGTTGATAACACTTCAACATCCGAAACCATTGTAAAGAAAAACATCCGAAACGACAAGGGTGGCCCAATTACGTAGATCTTAGGCCCATCTATAGGCCCAATCTTACCGAAAAAAGATTCGGCCCAAAATAAAGATCTGCCTTGGAGACCCCATTTTTTGCGTAGCGCAATCCGTAGCACACTGCTCATGAACGCCAGGCTTTCGTTTATTTAAAAAATGTACCAGGGGGTTGTAAAATCAGGTCACTGTCACTGATGATACTAGCAGCTCGTGTTCGCTGCAACAACGCACCGTGTCATGCTACCACAATTTCCAGGGAATTGTTGCAGTGCCCACAAGACAGGAGAACCCCGTTTCCTTTTCTGCTTATAAGATTCTCGTGCCGGAGCGCGCCTCAGGTGCAGCCGTGTGTACTGTGGCTTGATTCCGCTCTCGTTGCCGAAATATGCCATGGGCAAGAACTATTTTATGGTCCACTGTATCGTACGTACCCAAGCTCTGAACCGCGGCAGTCGTTTGAGTCATCAAGGCGGCCTCAGCCTGCCGGATGAATCAATTCCTTTCAGAAGTCAGAATCAGAAGGCAGACGACGCCGGGGCGGGCAGGAAGGGAACCCCCCACCACCGTCGTGACGCCATCGCTTGCTCCGTGACTCGGTCCCCTGCTGGTCCGCCCGCCGAAACCGCAGGATTCGCAGCCGAGCGCGGCGGCAGGCAGTGCGGCCAATCCAGGAGGACCGCTGCTTGCCGGCAGCGTTTTGCGCAGGGGGCGATTCGGTTCCACCGGCAACGAACAACGGCGCTGGTTTAGGAGCAGCAGGGTGTTTCTTGGTGCCCGGGACCCCCATTGGACGTGCGCGGGCACGGCACGGCACGGCGCCATGAACCGGGGCGCAACAGCAACAGCGCGCTTGGCGGCTTGTACCTACCCCTTTTTCGCGTGCAGGGTCTCTTCAGTTCAGGGTGCGCCGCGGAAAGCGAAAGTGAGAGGGGAAGGCCGGCAGCGCGCGTGGGCGCATGGTCCGGTGATTGGGTGGCGCACGGCGGCGAATTCCCAAAATGTTTTCACGCGGCGCGCACGCACGGAGGTGACTCGGCGCGGTCCGAGGCGACCGGCCCTCGAGCCTCGCGGAGCGCACGCCCTCATCTTGCTGCTGCTACTGTGCCAATCACTCCATGGTTCCAGAGATGATTCGTACGTACAACTATTGCAAGGCACCATGCCACCATGAGATGCAACTATCCATAGTACGTAACACAGCAACATCGGTCGGTCAGTTGGGTGCTTCTGCCGCCGCCGGTCGCAGCATAGATATCAGCACGGAACATCATCGATGAGCTGAGACACGGAACACGTACGTACAGCACTATGAATGGCTACTGTAATTTTTTTTTCCCGGGACAGGGTGGAACAGTATCCTGTCCTCGGATGCCGAAGAAATACAGGCAGGCGGCAGAGGTACCCGTGACCGCGAACCGATGAGGAGTTGGCCTTTCTTTTTGAGCTTCTCGAGCGCCTCGGGCAGGGGGTGGGCTCCACCGCCAGCCTGCCGCGTGGGGCCCGGCCCACCTCCTGGCCACGGCGCCCAGGCCCAGCCAGTGTACGGCCACGCCCCTACGACCTACCTGCCTGTCTCGGTGTGCGTGGCCCCACGCGTCGGCGACAGCCGCAGCGGGGCGGCGCCATCATTGGGAGCGGAGGAGGAAGGGGTAGGGTGACCATGAGTGCGCGTTTGACCCAGCCTTCGGCTGTGGCGGCGGCGGCGCGATTTGGCGCCAAGTTTTGGCGGGAGAGGCTGAGGTTTTGGCGGTTTGAATAGGCGCCTCCCTCTCCCTCCGGGGCCGAATCTGCGGTGCGGTGGGAATGGCATGGATATGGATGGCTGCAAAGGGTTCAGGCCCCCCGGTCCGTTTCACCATGGGCCACCGTACCCATGGCGCAACGCATTTCCACCGCCAAACGTGTGCTTGCATTGCATGGTACCCACCTGCTGGATTGGACATGGTACAGTAGCAGTATTCTGTATTCTTGCATTCTTGGAGTAAGCGGTAATGCAGTGCAACGATTTTTTACACGTAGTACGGGTGCTTGTCTGCAAAGCACTGACGTACATGGCGGCTGCGTATACACACCACAGGCCATGTACGTGATATTGCAACTACACTGTGCAACGCAGCGATTGTACTACTACGAACGTACTGTAGTAACGCACTAGCGCCGTCTGCAGGCCAGGCATTGGATGCCACCAACAAGGCCACACACACACCCATACCCAAAGCCTGCTACCGCTCCCTGCACCGCCTGGCACTCACATTTACCACAAGTCCAGAGGCGCGACCGAGCGAGCCAGCGATGAGCACAGCCTGACTCCATCTCGCTGCTACTATCTGGCTCGAACTCAAAGTTCCAAATTCCAACAGGGCACGCAAAGATCGATCTATTCTGAGCGGCAAGGCAAAAACTGAAAGCTACAGTACGTATTGCGTTGCGGTTGCGGGAAAGGGAAAAGGAGGGCTTTCCTGTGCATGGGCTGGGGTCAGCTCCTAAACGTGGAAAGATGGCAGCTTTTTTTCAAACGCGGGAACGGACAAGAACGAGCTACATACTACTAGCAAAGGTCGTCTCGTCAGAGAGAGAGAGAGAGAGAGGGGGAGGACACTGTGGTAGGGTTAGGGTATGGGCAGCTAAGAAAATCCCCGTCAGGGTCAGGTCAACAGCATCGTCAACAGGCTGCCATGCATGCCCTGATCTGATCTCCGGCGGCGTCTTCAATTTATATATATATGACGCGAAGCAGCTGCGGTGATCTCAGCAACGACATCTCTTGTTCAGTGTTTGCTTTGCTAGCATATGAATGATTCGAGCCATCGATCTTAATCGTAGATTAGCCTCGGTTTCGAGGTCTAAAAAAGGCGGTGGGGAAGGAATCATGCATGTGATCTAGAAAGCAAGCGTCTTTCTATTCTACATGCTCGAGCGATGGCAGTTTGAACTTGGCAGACGCAAAGGAAGGGTGGTTCTACAATCTACATGTGATGATCCAAGTCCAAGAAGAACCATCGGCGATGGATGTGAGCGCCGCGCATTTCTTTTACTTTCAGATGGAGGGAGAGAGGGAGAGGGAGAGAGAGAGAGGAGTCACCAAAGCAAGCGAGCAAAAGGGGAATCTCTTTGAAACTCGCATCATTCCGACGACAGGACACAGGTCGCGCATCATCGGTGCCCATGACATGATGCGTAGTGTATGCAGCACGTGATGTGATTCCAGTCTGTGCACCATCCAGCTGATGAGCACAGTAGGTGCCACATATCGATCGGCTGCAACCAACAGTGCACTGGAAACCAGAGGCCGGTCTCGCAGCAAGTACTGTACTAGGGCAGGGCATGCATGGCGCATCGGCGGCACCAGCTGCACGGGAGAAACGGGATGGTGTGTCTCACTCATTGGATACCCTGATGCCGCACGTGGCGACGACGGGGATATGGGCATGGAAATGGCCGCATGGGCTACACACTGCCACAGTCCCCCACCTCTCTACCTCATCATCGCCGCAACTTTTGACGTCTCCTTACGTGGGGAAGAGTGCACGTGGCGAAGCAAATAATAATTGGCGCAGCGCAGCGATCGGGATGCTCCAATGTCCGATCCATCCGCCTACAAAATACGACCGGTCTGCTGCGTCCGTACGTGTCGCCACACAGCCCATCTCCGTCGCCGGCTCCAGCCAGCCGTCGGCCAGCTCCCAAGACCAATATCGATCGGCAGCAGAACGCCTCCTCGGTAATAATCTCGTGTCGTGCCTTGCGAATTGCGATCCCCATGGGCAGTGCATGGTGGTGCTCGCGGACCGAGACAGAGATGCCTGACCTGGTAATAATACGAAGGTCAACAGAGACAGAGCTCGCACGCACTGCTGGAAGCTATCTGGCATGCATTGGCATCCTATGGTTGGGGCGTTCGGCGCTTTGGGGAGCTCCATTTCGGTCATCAGTTGGCTGGGCTTCATCCGATCCGCGGTGGGCCGAGGGATATATTTTACTAGCGTCTGATCGGTAGTATGTCATGGCGAGATTATTTTTATTTCATTCGGAGTTAAGAGCGAGCATAGTAATGGGCTCTAATTCTGTTTACATGGTACTTTTGTCTATGTGGAGGAGAGAGACATCTAAGAGCCAAAGAGGAGGGCTCAAGAGGCAGCTCCTACACAAGCCCCAAGACAAAACTGGAAAGAGAAAAAGAGAAGAGGTTAATCTAAAAGCCAACCTTAAAACACGTCTTATTATATAAGTCTATTTTGTGTTGTTTCTATATGACATGGCAACAATGCAGAGTCTACTGTTATTAAATTTGCTCCGACCCTTCAAGTTTCAAACTGCTGTCCTCTCCGTTGGTAATTAACATCTGCTCGATCACGCAGCTTAATTACGCTGGTGCTGGCCTATTGACGGCTTGCATGCATGCATGAAACCCCAGGGGACAAAGCGGTGGAGCACGCAGGACGCAGCAGCGCCCCTCCGAGTTTGCGGCCGTCCATGGTGGTGCGCGGGCGTCATTGTCAGGCATGCATGGCGCCATGGCGTAGCGGGCAGCCGCAGCCCGGAAGCTGAATTCAAGGCGGATCGGATGGATCAACACACTGTGTGGAACTGGAACGGGGCCCCAACACCCCATCATCAAATTCCCATCGCATCGCATCACATCGGCCGGGCAGTGCAACGCGATCGCCGCGAGGCAGGACGGCCATCAAGACGGCCGGGAATTTATGCCAAGCCGCAGCTTCTGCCGGCCGGTGGCACGGCACGGCTACTACTGGTGGCGTTTGAAGGGGAAAAAGTTGGGGTGCCGGCCGCGGCCGTATACGTATGTCGTGGCCATTGTTCTGAATGACCCATCACAGTTGTTGTTTAGTTTTTCTAAATTGAATCCAGTCGCTGCGATCACCGTGCGGCGGGGCCAGTCCGTCCGTAGCACGTACAGCCAGCCCCGTACTCGTCGCGTTGCATCGCTCTCGTCACGTACCGCATTGAGTTGCCCGGCCGTGTCAAGTTAAAAAAAAAAAAAGAACAGGTACGTACAAGCGCCCCCGCTGGACTGCTGGTGCAAGTGTTGAGAGTGGTACTACGGGGGAAAGATATGCGGCGGCTAAGGGTACATCAGGTATTCGCCCCGGCCGGTCGTGCTCACCGTGCGCTAGATCTTGGATCCTACGGACCGTATGGGGCCCCGCCGCGCCGTGAATTCGACCGAGCTTACTGTACGTACGAGTCGTCTCCGACTCTCAGCTCGGCAGCCGATCGATCGGTACACTGCCACGCGCCGTGCCATTAATAACTCCCCAGTCGTGCGCAGCGCAAGCGCTACTGAATTGAAGGAAGGCAATTCAATTAAGCTGAGCGACCCATTGTTTATTGAGCAGTACGTACGTGCAGCAAAGCGACTAAATTTCAGGCGGCCCGTCCGCCCTTTTTCATGTCCCGTAGGTACATTCGTGCTCTCTTCAGTTTGATAGGGATGTCTCTGTTGGATCTAGGTCCTTAGCTTACCACTAGCGAGTTCATCGATAGGAAAACACGATGTTCATGTGGATCTAGGAAGGTGAGAGAGAAAGGGAGTGGGAGATTTCACCTTGGGTGTTGACGAAGGGATCGGCCGGTGCCGTGTGGGCAACGGTGTTGTCTATGTCGGCGCGGCGACGGTCTTCGGTCTCCTTGTCGTGCACCTCCTTGAGGCGTCGCTCCTCCGCCGCCTTGGCCCTCCTCTTCTCGCCTCCTTTCCTGTTCCTGCATGTCGTCGGCGCTAGGGTTGCCGTTGGCGGGGTCGGCCATCGGGACGGCGACGGCGGTGTGGCTCTTCCGGTCACTGGGTGCGCGTGTGGGAGATCGGATCCCTCTGTCGGGCTAGGGTTTAGCGGTGGCGGCTGTGGATACGTTGGCCTCCGCGCCGGCCCCTGGGCCCCTCTTTATATAGCGCACTGTGACCGGGGGCCACAACCACGGGGAAAGGCCGCGCCCCCGATCAGGGCGCGTGACTCCCTCGGATTCGGTCTCATGACCGTTCCGAGATCAAATCCAACATTCTCCCCCTTTGATCTCGGTTTCATCAATGTCATAGTCATTCATCGCTTCGTCCCTCGACAGATCAACATACCGAGACCAAAGCGTTCAAAAGCCAGCTACGTGCAATTAAACTCATTGACTACAGTATATCTTTCTATCTCAGGACTAAGCTTTCTGTGAGATGGTTGTTTCAACAGCCCTCAATCCAGAATCATAGGCCTTTCTGTAAACCCATGCCGGCTAAGTGTTTATTCAACACTTTGGGTGAAACGCCTTTAGTCAGCGGATCCGCAAGCATTTCTTCGGTTCCTAAATGCTCAACGTCAATAGTGTGATCCTGGATTCTTTCTTTCACAACATAAAATTTAATGTCAATGTGTTTCGATGCACCACTTGACCTCTGGTTGTGAAAATGGTCTATTGCTGACGAATTGTCGCAATATATCTTGAGTGGTTTTTCAATACAATCCATCACTCTCAAACCGGGTATAAATTTCTTTAGCCACATGGCCTGTCCCGTTGCCTCAAAACAAGCAATAATCTCAGCGTACATTGTCGACGATGCAACGATGGATTGCTTGCAACTTTTCCATGATACGGCTCCTCCTGCCAGAGTGAACACGTATCCAGACGTGGACTTACTGGTGTCAATACACCTTGCCCAGTCTGCATCTGCATAGCCTACTAACTGTAGGGCGTCTGTCTTTCTATATGTCAATATCAAATCTTTTGTGCCTTGCAAGTATCGCAAGGCTTTCTTTACAGCTATCCAGTGAGCTCTTGCTGGATTCGACTGGTATCTTCCAAGCATCCCGGTTGTGAATGCCAGGTCGGAGCGTGTGCACACTTGTGCATACATAATGCTTCCAATCGCTGAAGCATATGGAACCGATTTCATCTGTTCTTTCTCATATTCATTCTTGGGACATTGAAAATTCCCAAATTCATCCCCATTGGCAATTGGAACATGCCCTGCTTTACAGTCTTGCATACCATATCTTTTCAAGACATTTTCAATATATGTCTTCTGAGACAATCCTAGTATGCATCTATTTCTGTCTCTGTAGATTTGAATCCCCAGGACATAGGATGCCTCCCCCAGATCCTTCGTATCATAATTCGAGCATAGAAAACTCTTTGTCTCTAGCAGCAAATCCATATCACTGCTAGCTAGTAGGATATCATCCACGTATAGGACTAGGAAAATATACCTTCCGTTTCGGAACTTTGCATAAATGCAATTGTCCTCGTCATTCTCTTTGAAACCAAACTTTCGAATGGTTTCATCAAATTTCAAATACCATTGTCTTGAAGCTTGTTTCAATCCATAAATGGATTTCTTTAGGTGGCATCCCAGATTTTTTTTCCTTCCATGACAAAACCTTTGGGTTGAGCCATGAAAACGTTTTCATTGAGCACTCCATTCAAGAATGCTGTCTTTACATCCATCTGATGTAACTCCAAATCAAAATGAGCAACTAGTGCCATAATGATTCTGAAGGAGTCTTTCGACGATACGGGTGAGAAGGTTTTGGTGTAATCGATTCCCTCTCTCTGAGTGAAGCCTTTCGCCACTAATCGGGCTTTGTATCTTTCAATGTTCCCTTTGGAGTCCCTTTTTGTCTTCTAGACCCATTTACAGCCTACTTTCTTTACTCCTTTGGGAATTTCTTCTAAGTCCCAGACTTTATTCGTGTCCATAGATCTCATTTCATCTTCCATAGCGGCAAGCCACTTGGATGAGTCAGGATTTCTCATGGCCTCCTCATATGTAGTGGGATCTCCCTCCAGGGCTATATCCTCACTAACATACACCTCTTAATCGTCAGGAATCGCAGATTTCCTTACTCTTTGTGACCTTCTTACAGGCACATCTTGTTCCTCCACTTGAGGCTGTTATGGTGGTGGACTGTCAGGCACAATTTCTTGTTCCGATCCTTCAGTCTCAGCCGCATCAGGAGCCAAAGGCTCAGGGGTTGCAGCAGGAGGCTCAAGGGCTGGTACAATTTCTTGTTCATTTGCTGTCGTACCTGACGAACCAACATCCACAGCAGGGGTGGCAACAACAGTTGGTTGAACTGGTGGTGCTGCCTCAGCAGGCATCGAGAAGTAAGGTTCTTCTACCATCGGAAATGGGACATAACATCCTATTTTCCTGAAGGTTCACCTCTCGAGGTGCCATGCTCCCCAGGATCATGTCATTTTCTAGAAACACTGCGTGTCTCATCTCAACAAATTTCGTGTGTCTGTCTGGACAATAAAATCTAAAGCCTTTCGACTTTTCAGGATAGCCAATAAAATGGCAACTCACTGTCTTTTCGTCCAATTTTCCCTGTGAGGGGTTAAATATCTTTGCCTCAGCTGGGCAGTCCCAAACATGCAAATAATTCAATGTGGGCTTTCTCCCAGTCCATAACTCGTATGGCGTCTTAGGAACAGACTTACTGGGAACCTGATTAAGTATATGAATGGCGGTTTTTAATGCCTCCATCCACAGACTAACCGGAAGTGTCGAGTAGCTTATCATACTGCGCACCATGTCCATCAAGGTGCGATTTCTTCTTTCTGCTACTCCATTCTGCTGAGGTTCACCCGGTGTCGAATACTGGGCTACTATTCCATTTTCCCGCAGGAACCTTGCAAAAGGTCCAGGAACTTGTCCATACTGCGTATGTCGACCGTAGTACTCCCCCCACGGTCAGATCTTACAATCTTTATCTTTAAGTCATGCTGATTTTCAATTTCAGCTTTGAATGTCTTAAATTTGTCTAACGCTTCTGATCTATCTTTTAGGGGGTAAATGTAGCCATATCGAGAATAATCGTCTGTGAACGTTATGAACGAGTCATAACCGTCTACAGTCCTTTCAGGGAAAGGACCACAAATGTCAGTATGGATTATCTCCAATACTCTCGAGCTACGTTTCGCGTTTTTCTTAATTTGCTTCGCAAATTTTCCTTTGATGCAATCAATGCAACGGTCTAAGTCTGTAAAGTCTAACGGATGGAGAATATCTTCTTTTATCAATCGCTCTATCCTCCCCCTCGAAATGTGGCCTAAACGACAATGCCACAATTTCGATGAAGTTTCTCCATCGTTTCGTTTTCTTTTCTTTGTCTTAGTCGTTTCAGGTACAGAATCGGATGCATTAATCTCATTCACAACATTGCAATGGAAAATCAAATAAAGCATGTCTTGTAGAACACCAAGACCAACATCTTTGTTATTACAACGAATAACACATCGATTATTCCAAAATGGCAATGTACCAAATCTTTATCAAGTCTGGAGACAGAAATCAAATTCCACTTTAAAGAGGGTACAAATAGAACATCCCGCAATAACAATTAAAAACCATCAACAAATTCAAGAGAAACATCTCCAATGGCTTTGACTGGGACTTCAACTCCGTTAGCAACTCTAACGTTTCTTCTGCCCCTTCCCAGCATCCTCTTTTGTCTGAAGGCCTGTAAAGAATTCGCAACATGAACAGTTGCACCAGAGTCAATCCACCAAGCAGTAGTGGGAAAATCTAAATACAGGGATTCATCAATAAAGGTCACTTGATCTGTACGTTTGTCTTTGTCTTTTGGGTCTTTCGGGATGAGAGACCTCAACCAGTCTAGACAGTCCTTCTTGTATTGCCCTTCTTGTTTGCAGTGCAAGCAAACATTCCAAGGCACAGGGAAGAACTTGTCAGGATTCTTCCCTCTACCATGGTTATGGTTAATCGTAGATGTTTTGCTTGTGGACTGTCCAAGGTCTCCTTTAGGCCCTTTCTTGAAGATCGGCTTGGAGTTCTTGTTCATTTTCTTTGACTGATTGGAGATATAGTTAAGAGAGTCACTCTTGTGGCTCTTCAACCTCTCCTCTTCTTGTAAGCACTGTGCCATTAGCTGCTCTATCGTCCATCTGTTCTTGACAGTGGTGTTGTAATGCACATGAAAAGTCTCATATTCTTTGGGAAGTGACTTCATTATCATGTGCACCACGAAGTCCTCAAGCAAATCTTTGCCCAAGTACTTGTTCAGCTTGGCAGCAGTGCTAGTCATTTTCTGGATATATGCTCGCACTCCAGAACTGTCACACCTCGTGTTGGTGAAATCGTCTACCAGGGTGCTGGCATACGCCTTGGAGGATCCAGTAAACTGAGACTTCAGTCTATCCAGAAGCTCCTTAGCAGTAGCACACTCTGGTATTGATCCCTCAATGGAGTCATCAATGAGGTGTTTGATAATCTTCAAACACTTAGTGTTTGAGATCTCCCACTTTCTTTTCTCGATGCTGTAGTGCAGCATCTTGTCATCATATCGAGCCTCGCCAGGAGCGGGCTCAGTGGGTTTGTCATACAGGAGTGCGAAATCCATGTCAGTCAAAGTGAACATCATGTCAATGTCTTTGCGCCAAGTGTGATAGTTCGGCCCATTGAGCTTGTCAATCTTCCCCATATGAGCGAGGAGTGCCGCAGTATTCATTCCTTGATCAATAAGACAAATTAGATCATGCTCAAAAGCAACAAATTTCTCATGCATGAATTAAAATCAACGTTGGTCGAAATTAAAATATACATAAAAACAATCTCTATTCTAGATTCATCGTTGGATAAAACTAGAATAAAATCAGAGATATGATCATGACTCATCATTAAAATTAACGTTGGTTAAAAATAACAATAAAGTCATACAAAATCTAATAACATGCATGTCTCTAAACAATCATTCACGTTGGTTTCAAATTATCCAGAGATTATGCACATTAAAATCATATCACCAGCAGCGAAAACGTGGTATAAAACACAATGTCTAATTCTGTAAATAAAACTCCAAGCTTTCACTTTTAATTATCATGCAAAAAAGCATATATACATATCAATAATCATGGAAAAACTGGAATAGAAAAAAAAAGGAAAACAATTTTCTTTCCAATCTGGCCGAAATCGGCCCAATTAGGCCCATGGCCTTCTCTGCAGCGCGGGCCGCGCCGCTGTCGCGCGGGCAGGCCGCCGCCAACCTGGGCCTGGGCCGTGCATCTGGCCCAGCCCAGCTACGGCGCGCGCCCGCCCGCCTCTCTGCTGGCCGTCGGATGGGATCCGACGGTCGGCGTTCATCCGTCCAGGGTATAAATACCCGAAAAAATCGGCCGACGGGTAAAACCCTAGGCCATTATCTTCTCCCCGCTCGTTTCTGTCCGCCGTCGCTTCCCTCCCCCTTCTCCACCGACGCCGGCGAGAGAGAGAGAACGGTGGCGTCGGTCGGCGGTGCCGCCCGCGCGGCCTCTCGTCGGCGCGCGCGCCCACCCGAGGGTGGCCGCGCCGCCGCCGAGCGGCCCCGCGACGGTGCGCTCTGTCGCCTGCGGCGCGCGAACACCGGTGAACCGGCGCGGCGGCCACGAGCATCTACCCGGACGCCGGCGAGGCGGCGGAGCCAGGTAAGTCCTCTGGGCGTTCTCGATTCGCGGGTTTGGGGAAAATTTCTAGGGTTAGGGTTTGATTCCTCCTCCTAAACATTTCTGTTTTCTTGAATCCGAGCCTTAGAGACTAGGATCCGAACGATTTCATTTCGAATCTCACGATTCTCTTCAATTTCTTCTTGATCCAAAGATCAAAAACCCCGCTAGGGTTAAGGGTCGGACCAAACCGAACCGTCTGATACCAATTGTTGGTGTCTCATGGTGTGGATCTAGGCCCTTAGCCTACCACTAGCGAGTTCATCGATAGAAAAACACGGTGTTCATGTGGATCTAGGGAGGTGAGAGAGAAAGGGAGTGGGAGATTTCACCTTGGGTGTTGACGAAGGGATCGGCCGGTGCCGTGTGGGCAACGGTGTTGTCTATGTTGGCGCGGCGACGGTCTTCGGTCTCCTTGTCGTGCACCTCCTTAAGGCGTCGCTCCTCCGCCGCTTTGGCCTCCTCTTCTCGCCTCCTCTCCTGTTCCTGCATGTCGTCGGCGCTTGGGTTGCCGTTGGCGGGGTCGGCCATCGGTACGGCGACGGCGGTGTGGCTCTTCCGGTCACTGGGTGCGCATGTGGGAGATCGGATCCCTCTGCCGGGCTAGGGTTTAGCGGTGGCGGCTGTGGATGCGTTGGCCTCCGCGCCGGCCCCTGGGCCCCTCTTTATATAGCGCACTGTGACCGGGGGCCACAACCACGGGAAAGGCCGCGCCCCCGATCAGGACGCATGACTCCCTCGGATTCGGTCTCATGACCGTTTCGAGATCAAATCCAACAGTCTCTAGCTAGCTAGGAGATGCTGCTTTATTCCGTTCCTTTTGCACTAACCAAGCCTTGAAATTTAGGCGCACGTAATTTCGCATATGCACGCCCACGCCCTACCAGGCAGCAGCACCTCGATGGTAAAATGAAGTTGTTGCAGCGCGCTTATCCGATCCGCGCCCATTCCCAAGACGCGCACGAGAGCATAACTGTACTACGTGCGGGCACAACAAAAGAAACCGAACCCCACATCAGTTTAGTTGATTTCGACAGTTGTAGACGGACACGGTGCCCTGCTCACCGCTCACGCTTTCGTATGGGGCCCTTGCCTTGTTCGTACAGGGCGCGCACCCTCTAGCTCGGAGACGACGAAATAATGGCAGCGGCGGGCCCTCGGCGAATTCTCCTAGGAGGCCACCGGACGGGACGGACACGGACAAGGCCAAATCCAAAGGACCAACGCCCGGCGCCCGCGTGCGTGCTGCCGTGCTGGTGCTGGGCACGGAAATGAAACGAAGCACATGTGGGCGGACGGGCAGCAGCATAGCATAGTGCTCTTCATTCCGAGCCAGCGGCACGAGTTATATGGCTCCAGGGAAAAGATTGATGGTGTGTTTAGATCTAAATTTTTCTTCCAAATTTCACTATGAAAAAAGAAGATTCTTCATCACATCAAAATACCGGCATATGCATGGAGTACTAAATGTAAATGAAATAAAAAATTAATTGCACAGTTTAGATATACTTTGCGAGACGAATCTTTTGAGCCTAGTTAGACCATAGTAGGACAATATTTACCACAAACAAATGAAAAATGCTACAGTGTATTTTTCAGCGTTACAGTGCATTTCAGTCCCAATTTCAGCGGATCTAAACACAGCCTGAGATGGACGACACTGGTAGGGTACAAGGTATAGCCTGCCTGGATAGGGCCAGGAGCCAAACACGGCAGCAGCGGCCTCTGGGCGTCGACGTCGTACTGTGTCGTAGCAGCTAGTGAATTGACACCGGGGGCAACAAAGGTTCAGTGCACATTCGTTGGTGTTGTGCTCCATTTCTTTAATACGTTCTTTTTCCCTTTATATACTCCCCCACTGCACTACCATAAGTGCGATATATAATCCAGTATATTTGTACAGTTCCTTTTCTTTTCGAAAAAGACGAATAATTAAGTGTTATTTCAAAAATCAACAACATCGTATATAAAAAAAACAGGCTCCGCACGCTCTTGGTTTCTGCGCTCTTTTTCCGTTCTAGCCCTCACGTGGAACAAGTTAACATGAAGAGACAATAGCTGTGTAGGTGCGTTTGCACGGTCAACTAGATGGTTCGGCGAGCTGTGGAAGTACTTGTCAAGAGAAAACATACCTAGTACATATGAGCAAGCAACGGTGTAAAATGAGAATGCACAGAGCATATGGCCTAAAAACAGCAATTTTTTTTTTATAAAAGATCATATGAATTGTTATGTTTTACTTAGGCACCACCGAACTTTCCTCCAAAGGTTGCTAGTCTATTTTTTTCATTCTGTTAAGCGATTTCTATTTCTGTAATGTTTGTGTTTTCTAAAACGGTGCATTATTCCGGATCCCATCGACTTTGTCGCTTGGTCCGCTTCCATTTCCACTCGAAGCTTGAAACGGTGGCTATATTTTTGAACCTCTCCCTTAATTAAAATAAAGCGAGGCGTGTGTGGCATCTCCATTTTAGAATTGTTCGATCGCAGCACGTGAGGGCCAAGGAACACGAAGGAAGGAAGGAAGGAACAAAATTTGGAAAGGAAATCAGAAGGGAAAAGCACCGCCTTTTCACACCGGCCATCCCCGCGGCTGCCAATGTTCACTTGTTCACCACACACCAGTAGGCACCCTCGCGCTCGCCTCTGCCGGCCGCCCCCCCTCCGCCACCTCTCTAAATAGCATCGCCCGGCTGCGGTGCGCGGGAGACGGGTGCCTTTTTCCCGCTAGCCAGCGCACGGCACCGCACCACAAGGCGCCCCCGCGCTCTGCTGCCTCTGCCTGCTGCGCGCGCCAGCGAGCTCTCCCTCGGCTTCCCCTCCGCATTATTCCCGGGATTCCCCTGCTGTTGCCCCGCCCCACCTCACCCACCTACCGCCGTCCCTCTCCGGCTCTCCCGCAGGCAGGCAGCCGGGCCATGGGCAAGTACATGCGCAAGGGCAAGGTGTCCGGGGAGGTCGCCGTCATGGAGGTCCCCGGCGGCGCGCTGCTCGGCGTCCGCACGCGCTCCCGCACGCTCGCGCTGCAGCGGGCGCAGAGGCCGCTCGACGACGCCGTCGAGGACGCCGCCGCCGCCGCTGCAGGGGAGTACCTCGAGCTCAGGAGCCGGAGGCTTGAGAAGCCGCACAAGGAACCGCCGCCGCCGCCGCACGCGCACAGGAGGGGCGCCGCCGGGAGGAAGGCCGCCGCCGCCGAGGAGCCGCCCGCGCTGGCGGACGACGACGTCGAGGTCTCCTTCGGCGAGAACGTGCTCGACTTCGACGCCAACATGGAAAGGTGAGTTTTTTTTTTCTCTCCCGACCTCCCCTGTTCCGGTCTTTTCATCCAATTTGCTCCTTGGTTGGCCGCGAGGAGGGGGGATTGGCTACTTGCCTAGGGTTTAGGTTGCGCCGCCGCGAGGTATCAAGCGCATCGAATTCGCAGGGGACGATGCCACCATTTGGCGCCCCATTTATCCTGGCCCAATGGTTTGCTCTGTTCTTGGGATAGCATTTCGCCAAGAAGTACACTCTGGGCCGAAATGAAATTGAGCAGTGCCGTAACTCGTCCCAAGGCTTCTCTCGCCTGTTCCAAAGACTGGGGCGTCGTCTTTGCTCATTTCTTGAGCTCCAAAAATCACCTGTATTGTCCTAAAAAAAGCAGTTTGTATAATACCTGAGTACTCTCAAGTATTTATATATAAAAAAACCACTCTGTACTGTCCCCTCGAAAATAGTACGCCTAAAGATTCCGAAGTTTTGTCCATTGCATTTTTCTTAAAAAGTTTTGGTCATTGCAGCCATGCCATTTGTTCCACTAGTCGTTGGATGAAATCCTGTTTAGCTTAAAGAATCTCCAGTTCATGTTATACTGTCCAAGACCTGCACTTCCTTTTCTGTTAAAAGAGACGGGTAATCCTCGGTAAGTTGCATGTCAACTCCTTGCATATTACTGCACTTGCACCCAAATCCAAACCAAAGCACCTCCTCTAGCGGCCGTTGCCTAGTCCCTGCACATAGCCCGAGTGGAGTGGGGAAAGTTGCCTCCTTTTCCCCCTGTTCTCCCCCCTTTCCTCCACGGGCGGTTCTCTTGCATTTGCCCTTGTGGTATCTGGTTGGGTGGGTCTCCGTTAGTGGTGGGGTTGGGCAGTGACCCTCTCAATCTTTTGCCAATCAAAAGCCCTTTTGCAAGAAATTTCACTCGCCCACCGCCTGAAAGGCACCACATCTGTCGCACTCACGATCATGTTTCGTGCGGGGCTGCTCACTTGCCACTGCGTTGTGTCTGGAATGCAACCAAAGGGCATGGCATTGGCAAGCAGCTCATCATTAGCCGTGTACCAGAGTGACACCACCATTGAATTCCTCCTGCTAGTTGGCTGCTGCAATCACTAGGCCTTTGATGGACCACCTTTCTTGAAATACAAACGTGAATGGGGAGGCGGGGACTCCATTCCTATACTGGTGCTCCTGCCACTATAGAATAAGAAGGTCTAGCGCAACACCTTCAAGGGAGGGATGAAATACAGAACTCTTCTGGTATTTGGTGTGCAATGTGGCGCCCTAGCTTCTATAGTTTTTTGAGAAACGTTTCAGTGTCATGAGATGCGTAACACTATTTTAGTCGCATATTCTTGTGTACATGGACCCATCTTTGGCATATGCTTGTTGAAAATCCTAGTATTTAACTCTGTTGTCTCTGTTAGGCCCACTTGTTGTTTGCCTGTATTAAGTGTGCTTGCTGCAGCATAAATCAAGTACCACATTGTGGGGCATATGCCAGGAAGAGACAAGAGCATGCTGTTATTGTATGAGGAGGGAGATAATGAGCTCAATTATTCGCCATGTGTTGTCACATTTTGGGTTTTGAAGATCTTGATTTGGGGATTGGGGACGGGGACATATTCTAGGAGCAAAATCTGTTTCCCGTTAGTACCTTCTGCATATATAGAACTGGTGTCCTAGTACACGACTGAACAGTAACTTGAAGGACTAGTGTGGTTTTTGAATAGTGTGTCCGTGATACTTGGCCGGCTTTGATGTTCTGCTTCTGGGCGGACCCATGGGATTTCAAGTTAAAGTTAGGAGAGAAAAAAATATTCCGCATTGCAATGGTACTTGTGCATTTATGGTTCGTACTGTGTTTTTTTCTTGAGTTTTTCCCCTCATGCTTCTTTTGGTTGCAGGAGTACCAGAGAGACAACGCCCTGCAGTTTGATTAGGAGCTCAGAGATGATAAGCACCCCAGGATCCACAACTAAAAGTAAAACCAGCAGCTCAATGACTCACCGTTGCAGACTGGAAGCGTCAATCTGCCGTTTCATACCGAGTTCACTTGAGATGGAAGAGTTCTTTGCTGCGGCTGAAGAACAGGAGCAGCATACCTTCAGGGAGAAGTGTGTCTCGCTTCCTTCTCTTTGGTTTTATTATCACTTATAGAGTCTGTTAATTTTTGCATTGACTGACATTGAACTGCAACATTGTTCTGTTCAGGTATAACTTCTGCCCTGTGAACGGCTGCCCTCTCCCGGGACGGTATGAGTGGACGAGGCTAGACTGCTAGATTTTCAGAGGCGAGAACTCCATTAATCTGATATGCCAACCACAGTGACTAGCGCCGTGGCGGAGGCGCAATCAACTGGATTGCATTAGCTTTATTGTCTGTTGTAAAAATTAGGGTAGCTAGCTAGCCTGTAGCTGAATGCTCTTGTGTAACAAACAGGCGCGAATTCTGTTTGAGTTATACCCTGATCCCCAACCTCACTGTAACCGTTAACTCCTCAAGCTGTAACCCAACCACCTCATGTAGTGTAGGCTAGCGTAATCATCTGTTCCTAGTTCTCGAGTTAATTGAATGAATCAGAGTTGGATTTGCATGGCAGTTCACGATGTTTTCACCGGTCATTCGCCCATGGGAAGCTTTATGCACTGGTCTCAGTTTGTTGCGGCGCCAGTTGAAGGCGTGGCCTCATGGCATGATGGAATCTGGGGCTTCGCGGGACTCGTATTTGCTGTATTCGGTGGTACTCTTTTGAACTGCAAACGTTTGGGTTCCATTGGGAGCTGGGTCTTGTGGCGCTGAGTCATGCACTGTGTGTCGTTACCTTTGAGTGGTCACCAGCAGATGATGCCATGATGGTCTCACTTGGAGCGACCGAGGCATCAGCAGTGATGAATCATTTTTGGAATGTTGCAGGCGGATGCTGTTCTTTTGAATTTTTTTTAAACTCAGGTAACTAGTAAAGTTCATCTTTTGAGTCAACCAGTCAGCTAGGTCGTGGCCTCGTGGGCCTGCTCCTTTAACCTTTCAGACAGATGTCCCTTTTCACTTAATCTTTGCCATTTTCCTGTTTAATCAAAGTTAGCTTCCAGCATTGAAGCCTGAAACTGCTGCTGGTTATGGGTAATCTGCCACACACAATAGAGATGCCACCTGCTTGCCTGCTTCACCGCTCCAACGGTCTTTTCCAGCAGTGGACTGGCAAATTGGCGTCTCCGGCGTCAAAAGGCCGCCGCAAGTTTCCAGGAGATAATGATGTTAAAAGAATCCAAGGTGCAAACAGATGCATGCATTTCCTATTCTGGCTTAACAGCTGGCAAAGTATAGCTGATTTGCACCAACCCCTTCATTTCGGTGAGAACAAAGTCTGCACAGTACCACTCACTCTGATGTGAATTGGACTTATTGGGAGTACCTTAACCCTTCAAGATACATATTACCGTAGATGTTCTTAAGTACTGTACTATGCTACGCTGCTGTCCCCTTTCCTGCAGGAGCTGTGTGGCTTTTGTGATTCTGAAAGACCAGTCAATCAACCCATGCGACGCACGATTAGAGTCTTAAATGTATTATGTGCTACAGTACAACATATATAGATCTATTTTTATACTTAGTTTTTTATAATAGTAAATCTTGCTATTTTATATGTATGCTTAATTGATTTAGATAATCTTTGATCGATTGCAAAAGTAGGTGATTTTAATATAATTTTGAGGGGTTATTTTTAATATACTATCAGTCATAATAACTAAGGTGAGCAATTTAAATATAAATTAAAGGAGATATTTGGTATTATCCATCAAAATAGAATATGTGAGCAATTATGTACAAATTCAGGGTGCTATTTCATATTTTCTTTTATATTGGCAGAGTGGGTAATTAATATATAGTTTTAGGGGTAATATTATTTTGATAACGACAAAGGTGGGTGATTACTTAGAAAATAGATGTAATGGCTATTAAGATTCGAACCGTCTATTTTTTTTCTAGCGCATCTTGTGAGGATTGACGTGAAAATTTCAAAAAGAGTCAACAAAACATTTGTTTCATTGATAGGTTTCTAGCATCTTTAATGAAAAAAAAGACAAAAGCTGAAGGTAGATTTGAAAATAGAAAATATCTATAAAAAAAAAAAGATATTTGTTTTCGTTAAGAGTTAAACTCAGACCTTTCGTAATGGCAGAGGTGGATAATTACTTAAAAAATAGATTTAATGGAAAAAAGAAAAGGATATTTACTTTCGTTGAGAATTGAACTCAAGACTTTTCATAATGGCAGAGTGGGTAATTACTTAGAAAATAGATCTAATGGCTATTAATATTCCAATCTATCAATTGATGGTCGGATGTTTCTAATTATTATGAGAATTTCTAGAATTTATTTTTTTTTCTAGCGTGTTTTGAAATCCGTGTATTTTTTTAGAAACTTCAATTAGTAACAGTAAGACAAGATGCAACAATGCTTCGGTGCTGTCATCTGATGGCAGATGATCTGAAACACGAGCACACCGGCCGAGCCAATGGATTTTGGATGCATCAGGCGCCGGGGCACGAGCACGAGCACAGCCTGGTTATCCGAAACAGTCCCTGCTTGGCTACAAAATCAAAACGGTGTGCGTGCTGCAAACTGTAGTACACGCGTTGCAGAATCGCAGTCTTGCAGGCAGATGATGAGACAGTTCACAGCTGGAGCTGCCCCGCTTTTGGGCGCCAAGTGAGCGCTGTGGACCTAAAATGATTAGATTATGTGCAGCAGGATGTGTAAATGGATTGTGTATCTACTATTCTATCTAACTTTCTCTCTATGAACAGTGTCGTTACAGTGTATACACAATCCATTTACACAATCCACTGCACATAGTCTGACTGTGATGACAAGCAGCTGCAGAGAGCTCTGTACGGCACGGGGCTCTCGTGTGCACCTGCTGTTTGCGTTGGTGAATGCGTGGATGCTCAGTGCATATTAGCAGCTTTACATGACGATTAGACTCTCCGTTCCTGCTCTAAAAATCGTCACTGGATCAAATTTCCTACTCCTATTTAGCAGCCACTGTCCCCTTTTTGTTAAGGAACGCAACCACTGTCAGATGATGGTCTCACACAGACACAGTCACACCCTTGCGTGCACAAAGCACAAACTCCACAGAGGTGGTCGATGCTTTTCTGTACCTCAGATGCATCTGTACTTTGCAATTCCGCAACGAAAGGAGTATTTTGCTTGGTGCCACTAGTTTGAAAGTCCAATTGCAATCAAAGCTGCTCGTACCACAGAGGCCGCTGCATGCTTACTGATTCACCAGAGACTGGTCATCATTTGACTGCTCCAGTGTTCGTATATATTTTTCAAGAGCAAAGTGCATCAGAAGTCTTTAAACTATCGTGGATGTGTCATCTGAATCTATAACAATTGAAGTGTGCGCTATAGATCCATAAACTATTTAAAACATGTCATTTAGGTCCAAATATGTCCAAACCCAACCCGATTGCATATGTGGCATGCTGAGATGGATACGACGAGTGGCCCCACATGGAAGCCTCTCATCTGTCTCCTATCTCCTATCTGCCACCAGCGCGGCCGTTGCTACTCCGCCGCGCGCCGGCCCCCAAGGCGTCGCGTCCGCCCTTGGCACGGCACCTCCGCTCCACGGCCGCCGGCACGCGCTCTGGCTCCCCCGCGCCGCCCTCCGCCACGCGCCGCGCCATCACGCCCTCGGCCGCGCCTAGCGTGGCCCGGGCATCCACGCCCGACGCCGATGCCTCACGGTCATGGCCTCCGCCTCCAGCTCCAGCTCCTCAACGACCTCGCCATGGGCAATGGTAGCGCGCTGCGATGGCTTGCGACGGGTGGAGGAGAGAGAAGAGAGAAGGAGAGAGAGAGGAGAGATAATGAGATAGAGCACTATGGAGGCGTGCTGCAGTGGGTTGGGGTGGGCGGCGACGTGGGCTAAGCGCAGTGGCATGCGCGGTGGCGAGCAACGGCGGCGCGCTGTGGGGGTCTGTTGCGGCAAGGGAGCAGCAACGCGTGCGCGGCGGTGAGCTCCGGAGGTGCGAGGCGAGCTGGACAATGGCGGCGCGCGATGGACTGCGGCGGGCGGAGGAAACAGTAGAAGACAGATGAGAGGCTTCCATGTGGGGGCCACTCGTCATATCCACCTCAGCACCTAAGTGACACACTTTAAATAGTTTATGGGTCTCTGGTACACATTTCAATTGTTATGGACCCAGATGACACACATAATAGTTTAAGTACTCCCGATACACTTTACTCATTTTTCAACTTTGATCACCGGAATCTTAAATTCTACAGTAGATTGACCACATGAGAGTAATATTATGAACTTTGTTACCACTGTAGTAGTTTTTTTTTAATTTAAAGTTGCAGACATTGCTAGTCAAAGTTAGCAATGTTTAGGTTTGAACATATCTAGATGGGCTTATATTTGCGATTCGATAAAGTGTGTTACCACTACTGTTTAGTAGGCGTGGGGTGCCAAAGTCTGACCAAAGAGAGTTGGGACTATGAATCTTTGATTGATGCTGTAGAAACACAAGAAGCTACGATCGGATCTTTGGGCCAAAACGCAGAAATCTCGTACTAATTTCTGTCTTCGCAAAAGATCCAGTCCCCCAGAAAAAGGCATTTATTTGGACCTGAGGCCGTAGCCCCGTAGCAAAGCACAGTGACGGTACGAGATCTGCAGGATCCTATTCCTATCTGACCTGGCGTCTGTAGTCAATACACGAGTTGCCCTGACGAGAAGAGGCACCGGAGAACCATTCAACGCATGATCGAGCGTCAGACGAGCAGCAGTGCCGGAGGGCCAAGAACTGTGCCACTCTTCTGCTTAGGGCGCCTCCAACGGTGGCCAAATAGCCAGCTGACTCAGCACAAAATCCAACGTGGGGGAGAGAGAAAGAGAAAAACAAGGCTATTTCTTCAGCGCTAGCGACGAGTTCAGCGATAGCGCGGAGCCAACCAAGCTTGCATGCATTGGGGGATGCTGCTGCTCGTGTTTTTCTTGCCAACCAAAAAGCAATGGATGGGTAAAAGTAATAGTATTTTACAGTTCTGGCGGGTGGACCAACTGTGGCCAACTCCACGTCGGCTGATGAATTCGACAGCACCGCTGCGGGTGCCTTTAGACTACGTGCAGCGGGATGTGTAAATGCATTGTGCATCTACTATTCTAACTAGTTTTTTCTCTATAAACAGTGTCGTTACAGTGTATAAACAATTTATTTAGCCAACCCAGCGCTGTTCGCAGGAAATGTTTGCGTATTATCGAGTGGGACAGTGTCGTAACGAGGCCATCGAGTGCTGCATTGTCTTGTCGATCATCCACGTCCATTTCAATCTCGATGCAGGATACGCAGATCTCTTTAAGGAATCCAAATGTGATCAGAACCCATATCGAGGGGCATATCCTAGGAACTGATTCTGAGCAAGTAGAAGTGCCATCAAATTCCAAAGAATTTTGAAATATATAATCAGAGCCCATATCTTGGGGATTAGATTCTCTTCTAGGGCAGTGGAGCATACAGCATAGTAGTTCTGCACTACTGCTATTTTTTTTTTTGAGAATCGCACTTCTGCTGCTTTCGCTGCACAAAGGCAGAAAAGGAGGTTTGGGGGCCTACGGCCCAGGCTGCCAACAACTTCGGCCCAGAGAAGAAATCCCGGGCTCGCCACACGATCGCGACGCTGGATCGAGGCCCAAACGCGTGGGCGAGTGCCGCGTGGTAAATTAAAAACTAGGCTGACGCTGCCTGGACCCAGAGTGGGCCCGATCTCAGACGAGCGCGCACTGGGCTGTGGAGCTGGAGTGCGGCGTACTCCATGACACGTGGGGTCCGTACTAGAACAGCCTGCGTGTCCCGCAAAACCAGGCGTGGTGGAGCGGGACGCACGTACGAAACGCTTGGCGATGCAGGGAAAAAAATCCCTCCGCGCCGCGCGTTGGATGTTTTCAATTCCACCCTCCGCCTTTCCGAAGGCCTGCCCTTTCATCAATTTCAGAGGCGGCGTGCACAAGAGAGCGAGGGACAAATTTGACCTGGCTAAAACGCAATCTTTAGCGGAGCAGATAGTATATATAAACTGTATTTATTATAAAATGGTACTGTAGTGTTTCTATAAATAGTGAGAAAAATAGTTAAAATAGTAAGGGACGGATCCAGCGGGTGGACAAAATATGGCAATGCATACCCTAAGATCACATAAAATTGCTAGCTGAGTTGGTTAGAGCTTTCTTTTGCAAATGATATGGCATAGGTTCAAGTCTCGCTGCACACAAATTATTTATATTTTTGCTAATTTTCTCCTCAACGTTTTTTATGACCAATTTTTTCTTTTTTCAATGTATTTTATATGTTTGGCATATCCTATGAAAAGAATCTAGGTCCGCGACTGAAAACATGATAGACAGATGGATCCGCCGGAGACGGTAAAAGTGGCTATATCTGTGTTTTTCCCGACGCACCCCCTCGAAGGTCATCAAATCACGCCCATGTTCTTACCAGCTCTTCAAACCATCAGGCAACTGAAACTCCAATAAACAATTCTGGCGGGTGGCTTATTCCGTCGCGTCCGTCACCTCGGATTGGGCTCCGGAAGACGAAGTGATCGAGGGAGGATCGCTTGTCCCTTTTCGACCCGCCACTCGGCTCAACAATCCGTGCGCTTGTCCCCCCGTTCGCTCTCGGGAAACCCTGCGAACCTGGCGATCGCCCGATTCGGACTGTTGGATCAGCGCTCGGAGGGATCGAGGAGGCAATATTGGGTTTTGATTTCGGAGGCCAAGGCGTGCGAATTCGTCATCTTGATTGGTAATTTTAACCTTCTTCTTGTACAAGCAGTAGGATTATTGGTATTGCCCTGGCTGATGAACCTGTAGCGACTGAGTCATGCATTCCTATTGGGATACGATACGGCAGAATCCGCATTTATTTGTACAGACTCTTGGAAAACAAAGAACATAGGTTCTGCTATTGGTTAGTACGCTACGCTTTCTGCCTAATCTATCTATTCCGCACGAATATTTGGACGAAATATCGGTTTTTCAGATTTTTGTCATTTCTATGTTGAACTTTATGCAAATTGTGAAGTTCCCCAAATCCATCACTGCCACTTCTTCGACGACCTGTTGCTGTGCTATTTCCTTTTTGCGAATTGTTGCTGTGCTAGTTAACAACCATGGAGGGTTAATCCTCTGCGCTCTGGTTTATGTAGGAGTAGGATAACTGTAATCGCTGCCTCAAATAGCACCAGGCTATGCGATATTTTTGTGGTTAATAAAGGTTTATTTGGTAATTGTAACAGGGAATTGAAGGCGATTGAACATGGCGCGGCAGGATGAAGGATACGAAAGAGAGGGGGAGGTTTAGCAGATATGTCCGCCGCATGTCAATGCAATGCCTGTGCTCTGGGGATCAGATGAACAGGATGGATCGGGCAGTCCAATTATCAGAGGACATAAGCATAAAAGATGGCATGACAAGCCGGTACTCATCTCCGAATTTTGTGATTGAGCGGCATGCCAACAATGCTGGTATGGAGGAAGCTGAGTTGTCCCTACAGGGAGGGGGCTCCCTTAACTATGAGGTTGGTGCTCTGTCCCATGGCATTATTATTCTCGTGATAAAAATGTGCTGAGCTCAAATTGATACCATGACTGAAGGGGTTCAAATACTTCCTTGGGCTAGTCCATCTATACTCACCACATGAATTTCACAGAAGATTTTTCTCTTATGGATGTGCTGTTACATGCTGTTTACAAACTGTATGGATATCTACTCCGGATCACATGGGTGATTGTGTAATCATAGGATTGGGAGTCACTGAAATGTCTGTGTGTGTTTAATCTTGTTTAGACAACGTGTTTCATTTATTGACGTATTGTTTCTTGAAAGTTTTAATAGAGATTTCTTATAAAAAAAGCATTGGTGTTCCATTTATTTGGCATGTAGCTATATCTATCGTAAGATCTTTTTTTTTTGAACGTAATGGCAGGAGATCTGTCTTTCAATTAAGAAGAAATAGAGTTGACTCAGTTTTTAAGGAAAACCAGACCCAAAACCTTAACACAACGGGCAGTTGGATTGGGTCATCAACACACACCGCACAACACATGACACCGGCTAGTTGGATTGGGACATCAACAAAGCCGCACAACACTAACATTCCACATAAAACCGACGGCGATCCCTACAGTCTGGCGTGAGTTGTCGTTGCCGAGCTTAGCTACAAGCCAAGCAGCTTCGATTTCTCCTACCGGACCTCCACCAACTATCATAGACAAACCAGCAACAGCCAGAAGAACGCACTAAGTGTCATCGTTGCCGAGCTAGGTTGCAACAACAACATAGCAGCTCCGATTTCACCAAAGCACACACCTTCAAGCGAACCAGCCTCGAAGGAACAAGCGGTCACCCAAACCAAAAGAGCCCACCGTGTGTCATCGTTGCCAGGTTGTCGCCTAAGAGACAAGCAGCTCCGACTTCCCGCGGCGAACATCCAAAGCCACCAAATACCGATGCCTGCACATAGCTCGCACCAACACAACGAGGACGAGGAGAGAGCGCTTCATCGTTGCCCAGCAAAACCACCCCCCGTGGCAAGCAGGTCCGACTTAGCACCCTAACAAACTCGGCCCCGGCATGGCAGCACGCACCACAAAGCAGGCGGCAGCAACAGGGGACACGGCCACAATGGTGAACCCAGACTCATTGGAGACCACCAAGGAGAAGCGGGATGACCTAGACGATGCCCCCAGGGAGGAAAACGACGCGACACGCCATCGTCGCCCGCCTAGTCCGACTATGGCAGTGTTTCCACCGGGAATAACCGCAAAAGGCAAGTGGGGTTGTCAACGACGATGCTTCAAGGGAAGGCAACGGCGCAAATAAGCGTCGCCATCGTCGGCTCCGGCCAAAGCCGGCCAAGGCATTAGCCCAAACATCCCCACCTCACCCGGGCCCGAGGTAAGGCCCTGCTCCACAAGCACCGCCACGCAGAGCCCACAGCCCCGCGCACGACCACCGCAGCCACCAGAGAGCAAGAACCGCTGGCCTTGAGGAAGCTCGCTGCCTGCGCCAGTTAGCACGTCGCCGTCGCCGCGTGACACCGTCCCCACGCCTAACCTCCAGCACGCGCCGCCGGAGGAGCGCCCTTTCCCCACCCTAGCTGCACCGTCACCCCCCTCCCCTCGCGCCCAGCCAGAACCAGCCCGGGAGGCGAGCAGGCGGCTGCCGCGGGGCTCGGCGGTGAGGAGGCTTGGGAGAGGGAGGGAAGAGGGACGAGAGAAGGAGAGAGGCGCCGCTGTCGCCGCCCACAAGCCTGCATCTTGCAGCCGACGCGGAGGGCGCCGCCGACGCAGCACGCCGGCGCCAACCGGCTCAGCAACCCCAAGAGCGAGATCCGGTCGAATCCCGACCTAATCCGGCCCGAGGTTGCCGGATCCGGCCGCCGCCACCCCGGCCCCCAGCATGGAGAGTGGATCGGAGACGGAGGCGACGAGACGCGAGAGCAGGAGAGGGAGGGCCCCACCGCCGCCGTCCTGGCCCCATGCGCGGGCTTCCCGGCCGCGAGCTCGGGCGGCGGCGAGGTCGACGAGGGGGCTCGGTGGCGGAGGTGGAGCCGGCACTGGGGTCCGCCCGTGTCGCCCCGGAGCGGAGCGACGCGTCCGGTTTTCCTTAAAAACTGAGTCAACTCTATTTCTTCTTAATTGAAAGGCAGAGCTCCTGCCATTACGTTCAAAAAAAAAAATATCGTAAGATCTTTTATGCTACATCTTCTGAGCATGTTATTCCAAGTGTTATTTCACGAAAAAGGCGCAGAAACCAAAGTTGCACTTTAGTGTATACTCATTATCACATTTAGGTTGGGCTTCTGCCAGTGTTTCATATGTTTTGATGGATGATGCGATGATTATAAGCTCGATAGCCATCAAACTCTCAACGTTCCATATCTAATTTTTCTCTCATGCATCTAAAGCAATTGTTAAAAAATTTCAGGAAGCAAGGGCATTGCTTGGAAGGGTAGAATACCAAAGAGGGCATGTTGAAGAAGCACTTCGGGTGTTTAATGGGATAAAGATATCTGTACTAGTCCCTGAGATGAAAACATCTATCGCTAGAAAAGTTGGCCGGCAAAAGCCTCGCCCACATTCCAGCTCTCTGGGAATGCCCTTCCATGTTGTTACTATACTGATAGAGACTATATATCTTAAAGCTCTAGCGCTTCATGATCTTGGAAAGTTTGAAGGTACAGAGCCCCGGCTTCTTTTTCTTTCTCATTTTTAGGGCTAAAACATAAGTCCAACTGAATTTAATTTTGCAGAAGCTGCACGTGAGTGCAGTACAATATTGGACATTGTGGAATCTGCAGTACCTGAAGGTTTGCCGTCCAACTTTGGAAATGACTGCAACTTAAATGAAACAATATGCAGAGCAGTTGAGTTACTTCCTGAGCTTTGGAAACTAGGAGGCTTTCCACTTGAAACTATCTCTTCATATAGAAGGGCTCTTGTCAGTAATTGGAACCTTGATGCAAAGGCCATTGCAAAAATACAGAAAGAATTTGCTATTTTTCTACTATATAGTGGCTGTGAAGCTGGACCTCCCAAACTTCGATGTCAATTGGATGGTTTATTTGTGCCTCAGAACAATCTGGAAGAAGCTATTCTTCTTTTGTTGATTTTATTGGTGAAGTTCAATAGTAAGAGAATTGAAAGGGATCCAACTGTGATGCATCACTTAACTTTTGCACTGTCCATGTCAGGGCAGTTGAGACCTTTAGCTCGCCAGTTCGAAGCACTATTACCTGGTGTTCTGGATAATAGAAAGTGGCTGTACAATGTTGCACTGTGCTACCTAGCATCAGATGACGATTCGACTGCTCTTAATCTGCTTAGAAGGGTATTTAAATTCGGAGAAGATTCAAGTTATCTCAAAGAACTTCTCATGGCTTCCAAAATTTGTAGCGAGGACGGTGCCCATGATGCTGAAGGAGTTTTATATGCTCGTAGGGCCCTTGCCAACCATCATGGAGGATGTGATCAAATGGAGGTTGTGGCAGGCTGTTTGCTTGGCATTTCTCTATCCAATCTAGCTAGACATGCAACAACTGACATAGAGAGAGTTTCTCAGCAGCATGAAGCATTGGAGGTGCTTGGTAATGCTGGAAAAAAGATGCATAGTAGAGATTTCCGGACAATATACAGCCTCAGTCTTGAAAATGCTGTGCAGAGAAAATTAGATGCAGCAGCACGTTATGCAAAGATGCTTTTGAAAATAGAGGGTGGGTCAGAATTGAAGACTTGGCTGCTTGTAGCCCGAATAATGAGTGCCCAAAAACGATTTGAAGACGCTGAGTGCATTGTGAATGCTGCGTTAGATCAGTCTGGGAAGTGGTCTCAAGGGGATCTATTGCAAATAAAAGCCAAAATTCAGATTGCCCAGGGGCAATTTAGGAGAGCAATCGAGACGTATTCCCAGCTTCTTGCTCTGATCCAACTTAGGATGAAGAGTTTCAGCGCTGGAATTTCTATTTTACAGGTGGTTACCTATTATTTAGCTCGATTTTGAAAGGATTTGAAAAAAAAAGAAGTAAATATTTTGTGTGCACGATTTTTTATCATCCATTTCATATACCAGATTGGTTCGAGTATCATCTAATATTATTATTATTTAGGGAAAAGGCCATACATCTAATATTATTTTTTTTCCATGTCTGTTTGAGAATTAAACAATATTTTTATAATTTTCTGAATCATGACAAACTGGATATTGTTTCATGGGCATTCAGTTTATATATTGAACAGAAGCAGTCAAAATGCAAGTATATCTTTTGAAAGCAAGGGAGAGTATAATTGTCCTTGTTACGTGTAGTTGTGAACTGGAATTTGAGAAAGGAAAACCCTCTTAGTCTTGTGAAACTTATTTTTGCAGGGCACTAAGACTGATAAATGTCTGGAAATAAATACATGGTATGATCTTGCCCTTTTGTATATAAGAATGTCCCAGTGGAAGGATGCAGAACTCTGCATATCCAAGATAAAAGCTATCAGTCCATATTCCCCCTTGGCTTGTCATGCTACAGGTTACTTCTCCATTTTAATTATAATTATCCTAGCTTAGGATCTTAGCATCATTTTTTGTATTATTCGCTAGTCTCTTCATGATTTATGAGGCTAGATTATTTTTGCTGATTCATTCTTAGTATTAGTATTTTTGAAGAAGCTTATCATGCAGGAAAGCTACATGAAGCAAAAGGTTTTATGGAGGCAGCTCTACGAGCATACTCAACAGGGTTAGACCTAGACCCTAAGCATGTACCGAGTTTGATATCAATTGCTATTGTTCTCCGTCAGCTCTGCAAGAAGCCCTTGCCTGCTGTGAGATGCTTCCTAACTGACGCGTTGCATCTAGATCGAACAAACCATGTCGCCTGGTTCAACCTTGGCTTACTCTATGAAGATGAAGGTGGCGCAGCGATTGAAGCTGCTGAATGTTTCAAGGCTGCTGCTCTTCTTGAAGAAAATGCCCCAGCAGAACCTTTCAGATGACATCCAATGCTTTTGAGGGTCACCAAGATTGTAGCTTACCCTGAATCAATGATTTTTTTAGAGGAATGGCTATGTTATAGGCACCTTTGACAAAAAAAGGTTTCAACTTTTTCCCTAGGCTGCTGCTTTTTCATCACTTCATGGGAGTAGTGGATTTTGAAGTAATGTATGTAAAGCACACAGAGCAGAGAAACAAGTACAGTAAATTATTGTCTTGTTTTTATAATAGATTAAATCACGGTTTGTGACAATGTCAACATATTTTTCTTTTTCGTATTAAAAACATATATTTTTCTTATTTTTTTTAAAAACATATTCACTTTGGGTTTTCTGATTGTACCCCTTTAGTGTTCTAACCTTGGCAATTGAGACTTTGAAAGTGCACAAAGTAAATTTGTAAGGGTAAACATGGGTGCCACATCGGTGTATGGACGAGTGCGCATGGATAGTTGAGTAAATTCCTTCTAGTTCATCGTTCCGCTACTGGCCTAGGGGAATGGTGTGGATAACATCCATTCGTATTCGGATCCGGATTTGTTTAAAAAGGTCAAGATCGAATCTGTACTTAAAAAGGTTAAGATCGAATCCGTATCTAAGTACGGATATTCAAATATTTAATATTTGATCCATATTCACATATTTAGTTGGATAAATACGATATCGATAACCATTCAAATTTTATTCGACGATATCCGTATTCGATACGAATTTGCAGAGAAAATATGAAAAAAAAATATAATATAAAAAAAAATCTTCTATCTCTGTATAGATTCACTCTACTATAAGATTTTTCTAAACATGTATGAAACCACATCATCCAAAAGATCCACATAATGACATGCCACATCACCATACACTAAACTATATTTTTATAACTTCCATCGATTTTCTATGGTTACAGCACACAGTACTATCACGTGGCACAGGGACACGCAAAGAATTCATCTAAAATCCATCCATATTCAATCCGATTACACCCCCTGAACTGCCCCCAGGGCAAGAAAAGCACATTACACGACGCAGGGCGCAGCAGCCTGCGGGCACTCGACCGCACACATACGCACCAGCTCCGCACCATAACACTACGGTCAGCCAGAGACTACAGCTCAGAAGCACCCAAGTGAATAAGGTTTACAAGGGTCAAGCAATGATGGTTAACGATCACTTGCATCTGTATCCAGTATCTCATTAACAGCCCCTGATGTTCCATTCTACAGTACAACGACCCGGACTGAACCACCCAAAGGCTCAAAACCTCTATAAACCATTGGCGCATACAAAAGTATCTATCATTGCTCACCAGAGCAGCAGCAGTCTCAAACACAGAATCACCTTGGGTATTTCAGCAAGTAGAGATCATGTGGAGCATACCCAGCATACACCGTTCTGTTGCCGAAGCGCCGTCCATGTAAGGAATGTGCGGCTATGCATGCAGCCTCCTCCCGCGTGAACTCCACAAGCACAGAACCCGGTTCGAACACAAAAACAGGGTCACTGGTCTCAAAAACGGGTATTTTTTCTGCACGATATTCAATCCCAATACCAGCGCTTTGTTCAGAGTCCCTTCCAGGTTTCTCCGCTTTGTCTCCAGCTGGACTACAGGTCTCTGAGGTTCTTGGGTCTTGATGTCTCATCTCCACTACATCATTGTCCATTGTGGTAGTGGTGGCCTCCACTGTTGTTTCTGTATGTTTACTCTCATCCACAGCTGCTTCAGTACAATCAGTTTCAGCATGTTGCGATGTGGTGAGAGCAGCTCTTTTATGAGTGTCATCTAGGTCTGTGTGCTCATCTGCTACAGGTGTTTCGCTCTCACAAAGTGCCGCATTTAATGGGAGGTGTTTGTCCTTCTGATCCCGACTGTCTGGAATAAGATCTACATCTTTAGTTTCTACAGCATCAGAACGATTGAGACCATCTATGCTTTGATTCAGTACAGTGAATTCAGATCCACCCTTTGCAATGTTTTCAGAATCACCAAATTCAGTGTGCTCGGTCTTGACTGGCCTGTCTTCCAGCTCAACCATGTTAGCCTCTGCAGTGTTGTCGCTACCAGCAAAATACCCAACTACATTTACGGATTTGACTGCTCCAAACCTGTGAATCTTGTCCATAGTGTAAGCCAATATCAATCGCAATCAATGAATCAATAACACGGAAGGAATGTAAAAGAACCATACACACCTTGCACATTCGGCGCGTACATCTTCCAATGTTTCTTCCAGCTCAGATTTTGAAAGTAGCATGTATTCTTCTCGGTCAAACTACATATGTTGCACAACTTTTTTTTACAAACTTTGAAAATTTGAAAATTAAGTGAAAGATTAGTAGTTTAATGGACACTTCTGCCATAATTCAAGGTTGATGCGTTGTTTTACCGGTGACATAGGATCATAAAATAATCCCAGGATTGAATTTGTCTTTATTAATGAACTTGTGAGATCTAGGAACAACCAACAATATTGGGTAAAAATATGAAGCCCTAGTTTGGTTTGGAGAGCATTGTTGAGTTGACTACAATGACTAGGAACTTGAAGTAAAAAAAGAGATAAACCACAACATACCAGGTCTTTTAGCTGCAGGACCTTAGTTGGTTCTTCTAGAAGGGATTTGGCATTCTCAGGAATACCATAAAATGGGGGGCCCTCACTGGTAGCCTGAAAATTCAAATACAACACCATGTTGTTTCAAACCATGGAATAAATAGAGGATAGTAAATGAATAGTTTGAAATGGGTATACCTCCACAGGAGGATTAGGAAACACATGGACAGCAGTTAGTATGCATCCACCCAGCTTCATCCCACTGAGGCCAGCACAAGCCTTGGATGTAATGGAGCGATCGGCATACTGTCCACATCATCCATATCAAACTGATCAAAAGCAACTATGGTGATCATATGCTCTAGCTTATGCACACGACATTTATACCTCAAGAAATGCACAGTGCCCACCAAGCTCGTCATTAAAAAGAAAACGGTACGCAGCCAGTGGACCAAATGCACCAACAACCTCCATCAACTGAAAGAGAGGGAAATGCAGTAACTTGTAAGAAAATAAGCGATAGTATCCTCATGAGGAACAAAAACAATACTCAATATATAAAGCAATTATACTGATGGCCTCTCATATTACCATCTCAGATGATATCACTCTACCAATCCCCGCTATGAAAATCTGTAAAATTCAGAGGGAAAACAGATAAACAAACATTACAACAACAAAAAGCCAGCAGCCAAAGCTTCTCGTACTTAAATATTCTGAAAATATCATATGCCAATATGAGATGCAGATGCGAATTCAGTGTTTATCCTCACAAGAACTACACATGATTAAATAAGATAATTTGAGCAAATAAGATAAGGGGGCAAAGTCAGTCAACTATTCTTTCCACAACGATAAGTGAGATAGCTTTGATTCATTGATTGAATGTACAAGATGTGTCAATAAATGAAAATAGCATTTGAAGAAATTCTGACATATGGGACTAACACACTAAGGCCTAGTTTGGGTACTCTTGGATTGAGGGGGATTTTGATCTATTGTGGATTTAAACACACTCCAATCCCTCCAAACCATTCCAATCCAAGAGTACCCAAACTAGGCTTAACACCCTAACTGTGAACAACCAATTCTACCGCATCTGAGATTTGGCAGAATCACCAAGAAACTACAACAGGCAGGAGGCCAAGAGTGTCCAAAAAAATGAGACAGATTTCTCATTGAAAATTTCTAACAAGATGAAAGCAATGCATGGTACCTTGTGTGGTGAATCTGCAACAATGTCAGATATTAAAGCAGTCTCTTCAGCGGCTTTCTTAGGAGTTACATTCTGCAAGGAACAAAAAAAATGTCTTATAACCTTTAAAGTACGATATGAAAAAAAATGAATGTCCTAAGATTTCAAGTACAAATCTCCAAAAGAAAAATGGTGTAACATTCAAAATATAATACAGAGAAATCAACCACAGTTCCTTCTGCTGTCAAGAAGCAAATATACAACATATGAGTAAATCACAGTGACATCCTAGATAATATGGAAAGCTAATGGCGATGGAAAGCAATAATTGTGGACTAAACAATAATTGGTGTAGAGGAAAGCCTGGTTCTTGAGTCCGGCTTCAACTTGTAATTCTAAGGGAGACCTGATGCCGCGTATGTTGGTATAGTGATACAGGACAAAAACAAGGTCAAATAACCACGCGGTCCAATATGCACCAGACTAATCCAGTAATCACCCAGACATGACAGGGGAGAATGACCAATCTACTTCGATCTCGATTGTATTTGTTTGTGATGTATATTCCGTTATCAACAATTAACTATGGGTGGTAGGACAACTAAACATATCTACCTATGCATGTAAAGGAACTTGTCTTTTTGGAAGAAAAGAAGCCAGCTTGAGGCCAGAGATAAAAATAGCAGAACTAAGATGCAAGTCAATCACCATGAATAAGCTGAGCAGGAAAATGTTAGAAATGCAACACAGGCAAGAGAAACAGTAAAGACAGTTTGTTAAACTAAATGCAAAATAAATTTTAAATTGTCAAAGTTTAAATGACAGCTTCTGCCACCAAATTGCACTCAGCTGTAGATATTTGGATAATTAAGTTTAGTAATCATTGTACTCGTATCTTCGCTAATATTACATTTACTTGAACCATGCTGTACAAGATGTCAAGATGTCTTCCTAATGTTTCCATGAACTGAGCATCATAAGGACTCTGCCTGTCTGCCACCACTGTAATCAGCCAATGAATTCTGGAAGTAGCAGCAGTCACATAATATTGGCACTACACCAGGAAGCCTGCTTTAAAATTCCTTTGCTTCACGATGCTGCTGAACGTGAATTATGACACACCCAATTAAAATACCCTATTTGAGAGATTTCAATATGGCCGTCAGACAGGAAATTGTCGAATGATAGAAATATATGCGATGAACAAATCCAAAACAGCTCTAGAATGTTTTTTTCACCATGAAAAAAAAATTCTGAATGTAACTACTTTAGGACAAAATCCAAAACAGAAATTCTAGAATACTGTTTGCACCATGAAAAATTCTGAATGTACTGCCTCAGTTTTTTTATGTGACGTGAAATAGCTCAAAGATGAGCTACAAAACGTCAAATAAAAAAATGGAGGGAGTAGTTACTTTTAGCTCATAAAAAATACAGCAGGGTGTACATATTTCAAGGTTCACCATGCAAAACAGAAATGACTAAATGAAGGTAGCAATTGCTAACCAATCAATTCCATGATTCTCACAACTGATTACAGTGTTAGATCAAAGAGTAAAACATGTCATGGTTGAGAAAAACATTCTATGCAGATATGCAAACTTCAAAATTACACCAATGATCACTTAACGGGCATAAATTTGTGAAAAATAAAATTGATTTTCATTACTGGATCAGTAGGGTACAAAACAGGCCAAGGGATAAAAGAAACCAACAGAGAAACCATGTCATTTCTTACAAGCACACAGCTGTAGGTTATCAACCAAGCATGAAGTTGAACAGAAAGAATGTGGAAGTTAAGGAAATGTCTTACAACTAAAAGTATTCCAAAAGAGGAAGATTTCTTTTGCACCAAAACAAGTTCCTTATATGCAGGAAACATTTGGAGGGTTTACTGATCTCATACACACTTCTCAACCAAGCATAAACCAGAGGCACATAAGTACATAACTGATATTAGTAATTAATTATACAATCGTTGAAAAAATTAGCTTCACACAATGACTTCAAAAAAATCACGCAACAAAGAAACAGAGTCAGAAAATTGATACCACAAGGTCATGCCTAATCAGTTACAGGATTACTCAAACCTAGATTGAAAAATCAATTTTAAACTGATTAGGTCATCCAGTACGCAGAAAAGAACTACACGATCCAAAGTAGGTGGCAAACTGGCAATTCTGTGCCAAAATGTTAATTAAATATAAGTTTTTACAGAGACGAACGAAAAGGGTTCTTTGGTATCCTCAAAACATGGTAAAGAAAATCCAATGCCACTGTCACTTACAGTTGGGTATGAAGCATGCAAAACATACTGATAATCAATGTTTCACTAAGATGTTTATTCAGCTCACTAGATAGTAGTTCGAAGAAAAAGAAAATCCAAATCCAATATCCACAGGTGCCATATATATTCAAGAAGTTGCCATAACTGGAGTAATTACCAGGTTCTCAAAACAGAATGAGAAAATTATGAGAGGTGGTTTCAGCAAGAACCAAAGCACAAATATTGAAGGTCATCCGTATGAGAAAAAAATAAACTGTATATGATTGCAACAACATTGATGTGGAAGTATGGAAATCTTACCAACGTTTCAACATATTCTTTGGGGCGTTGAATTCTCAAAGCAGAATCATTTAGAGACCTTCCATCAAAAGAAAGAGCTGCTGTAGCATCCTCTGGTGTAAGAAATTCAACAAACGCCTGGCGTTTTTCCTTGTTTATCTGCATCAAAGATTCAAAGAAAAATTGGATCTTAATACATGTTAATAAAAAAAATGTGACCCAGCAGGAACAAAAGGGTGACATGGTAGCTCGCTCACCGTACAACTGAGGCATGGTTTCGACCTCTGAGAATGTTTGATGCCAGTAGACGATAGGAAGTCATTCAAGCAGTCAATCAACTTATCCTCTGTTGCTGAATCAGGCAAATTTTCAATGTGCAACCTCCTGAGTGGGCGTGTTGCTTGTGTAAGCTGGACAGAATCTGCAGTCAAACTATTCCCGGCAAACATTGTCTCAACTGCAGTTGAAGGATCCTTTAACACGCTAAAATTGAATGGCGTAGAAGGAGCCATCTGGCCACCAGTTGGCTGTAAAGTGGTTGCTTTCACAGGAGGCTGATCCCATGTTGCTGATTTCTTTTCTGGGGATTGAATGACCGAGGTAGGAGTCTTGGTAGCTGCCGGCTCAGCTTGCAGTGCTGTTCTCTTTTTCCTCGGTGAGTATCCACCGAGCCGGCTTTCATATCTCTGGTGTGACCCACCACTCCTTCCTTGTTTGTCAACTTCAAAATATTTCCTCCTTGATTTCTCCATTGAGTGATACGGAGGATAATTGTCAAATTCATGTCCACGGTAGTTATGCCTTTGTTCCCTTAGAGGTGGTGAGATAGACCGGACGTGTCTTCCTCGATCATGATCCCTGCTTCTAGACCTTCTCCTTTTCAACCTTGGCTCTCCATGGTACGGTTTTACATACTCATTCCTTGCATCATTTCTATCAGAACGTTTGTAATCTTGGAACCGCGCAGAACCCTGTTTCTTCAACATTGGCCAATCGACTTCTGAAATCTTCTCATTATCAAAGTTGCGGCCTTTTCTCTTCATCTCGTTTCGAAGTTTCTCACTCCTATACTCAGCTTCATCATCATCAACAGTTTTGGCATTCCATCTTTTTCCAGATTCCTTTTGATATTCAGATCTTATTGCATCACCATTTCTTTCTCTGACCTCATCAAGATTTCTATCTTTGCTTTCATCAGCTCGGCCACTCATGCCTGCACTAAGTTTCTGAGAATGATGGATGCCTTTGTCTTTGCGAACCAAGTGGTCGCTGTCTCTTACAGAGGGCCTCTCTACCTTGGAGCCGTTCTTTGTTGCATCTCTCGGACCTTCCTTCCCTGCGAACTTTGGTGTATCTTTCAGGTCATCCATCTTTGCACCATCTTTTGGCTTATCTTTAGATTTGTCCTTCTTGGAGACCTCCTTTGGTGCATACTTCATATCCTCCTTTTGCGGACTCCTTCGTACACGTCTCAAATTCTCTTTCTTGGATCCCTCCAAAGTTGTATCTCTACTCTTCTCCTTTTTAGAACCCTCTACAGGTGCATCTTTGGGATCCTTTCTGATTTTGTGTTCTCTTCCTTGTTCCAAGTGAGTAGATGTGCCCTTATCATTTCCTTGGAACCCGGCCTTGGTTTTCTTAGCTTCTGATGCAGCCTTCTTTTCACGCTGCAGCATAATGTCTTGAATGCTCATAGGTCTTGTGCGGGCAGCTGTCCCATCACTAGTAATTCTCTCAGAATCGTTTTCACCACGCGTTTTTCTATTCATCTTGCTCCTCGAGCGAGAAAACTGTTGCCAGAACTAATGAGATCCTAACTTATCTAACTTAGCCAACTCAAAGAGCCTAACTGATAAAAGCACTCGGCACCATGTAGCTTCCTGCAAATAATACAGGCAGAAGCATCAAAATGTTGTAATATATTCTGCACCGTACACAAACTGATGCAAATGTAATAGTCAGAGGTAAGAAGAAGCATGGTTATTAAAAAGACGATTGAGCGACGTTTAATGGCCATTTATAATAAGAGTTAAAACGCTATGCCGGCGCTCTAGACCAGGAACGCTAGGACGCCGATTTACCCACGCCTGTCCGCCGCCGCCCGCACCCCCACGAGACCATGACCGTCTGCCGCCACCAGGTTTGCCCGCTAGACGATAGGGAAAGAAGGAAGGGGGAACGGGAGATCAAGGGCCTACAGCAGGGGGAGCCGAGTGAGGGGAGGAAGCCACCTGAAGTGCGCGGAAGAAGCAGATGCGCCGCGCCGTGCCGACGAAAGCAGAATTGGGTGGGTGGGGGAGCAAATGGCCTAGGGTACCCTCGTCGTCGCGACAGGAACTAGGGGGCGGAGCGACGACGAGGCGAAGGCGAGGAGCGAGGCGGCGCAGGCGAGACAGCAGCCAGGCGGCGAGTGGCGACGGCAAAGAGAGAGCGGACGCCGAGGTCGCCACGAGGGGGGTCGGCCGGGGTCGATAGGGTTATACGTACGACAGTCACCCCTCTTCCCTTTCAGCCCGCTTCGAACCGTGGGCCAAATGTACGAGAGGGGATCGGCTTCGTAAATTTTCTTTTCTTTTTTGGAGAATATAGATCGCAGTGTACCGTGTCACTCCATTCTGCCTAAAATTCCTTTTTTTTTTTTTGAAATTCTGCCTAAAATTCCTTACAATTTACTGGAACGAAAGAAGCAGATTGTCTTATCAACTTTCGTTACGTTGCTTGAAAATACTACAAAGGAGATGCTCGCGGCCCGTTGAAGTCAAAACTGTACGTCTGTACGCAGTATCGTCACTGCCATTCCTATAGAAAACAGTCTCTCTTGACAACGGCTGAAACTTGACGTCCAACAAATAATGATTTTCGAAGATCGAACAAGGCTCCAGAAAAAAAAATGAATATTACAAACTTTAAGAAGTTAGACGGTTGATTTCGCATCTCTTGAAGTATGTATGGATAAAAAAGGGCAGCTAATACAAATACATGCAAGAAGCATATGTATAGAGCAGATCAAAAGATAGTGATGCTTCGCAGTTCTCTAAGCGCTCCACATCTGTCTGCTCATCTCTCCAAGACACAGGACTTGACTCGGCCTACAATGGACATACCAGTTAGGCAGTTAGTTTACGGCCTACAGTCCACAGACCACCACGTTGGAGCACCTAGGCTTCCTTCTTCAAGATGCAAGGAATGCTTTGTCCGAAATCATCTTCAAATGCAATTGATGTGTCATTGCTTAGATTTGTCATCATCATCTGAACCTTCATCATCATCAGATGACTCCCCTCTGTTAGGTTCCTCACCACCATTACCAGTTTTAGTTCGCTTTTCTTTCTTCCGCTGCTTCTTCTTTTGGCGTTTCAGGCGCTTCTTAGCCGTCCGCTCCTCGGCTGCTTTCAGCCTCTCCTCCCTCCGCAGTTCAAACTCAGCTATCTCTTTCCTCCTCTGGTAGTCAGCATCCATCCGTGCTAGTCGGTCCTGCTCTCTCCTCCTCATTTGCCGGTACTGTAAAAGGAAGAACGCAGTTAAAAGATCAGATCAATTTCATGCTAACTCCCATGTCTCAAATCATTCGTTGCATGATTTGCAAAACTTGAATATGGATCTAGAATCATGCAACAAATTAGGAATTTTAAGGGTGTTCTTGCACGCAAGTTTCACTATTTGCCAGTCCCATGCCCATCTGACATGTCCTGATACATAATAATATAGGGAGGGGAAATACCCTCAATATCCCCTGAAAGGAAAAAAACCTATCGTGTCCTAGGAATGCTGTGATCAGTGGAGCCACATAAAGAGTAATTATTGTCAGAGGCATTAAAGTGTCGAGTGAGAGAAAACATGAGGTGTGGCACAGGCACACAGCAAACAAAATAGGCCTTGAATAGATGCCGGTTACTTTGTACTGCTTGCAAATCGCAGTAACCAGTGATATAGACTATTTCCAGCTGAAGGTTGCAATTCAAACCAAAAAACAATCATATTCATGATTGCTGAATTAACAAGGATTTTGCTGCAGCACCTTTTTTCTTTAAGAACAGTCACAATCTTCAAATTATATGACACAGCTGAAACTTCTAAGTTGCAACAAAATTAAATAACTACATTCACAATCTAAAGAAAACTATCAATAAGTTATACTAGTCCATATGATAATGCTGATCATGTAACACCAGAAATGTTCAGCCAGAAATAATTTTAGTTGATAGCAAAGGAGAAATGTCAGTATATCTTCTGGAGACGCTATGTGATACACACTTTCAGTTTGCATCCTAATTTTGGTGGCAGCAGGTACTCTTTTACTACTTTTTAACATTACAATCTGAAATTACCAAAACATCCACAATCTGCAAGCTAAAACAAACAGGCACCAAGTCATGTAAGAATGCAAGATAGTTATTGGCTTCATAACCTTATCTTATGAATCCATTGCATTGGGTAGTTAATTGCCACAGTTAGGGTGCCATACAAAGCCAAGCAAGCATTCATCACTCATTAGCTTCAGGAAACACAAATCCCATCTTCTACCGTTCCAACACTTACACTTAGTGTAGGCCCTTTGTCCCTGCCCTCTTATTATTTCCCATGATCATCCACTATAATTCCAAGCACACAACATGCACAAGCATAAACAACATGTGCTTTTAAAACTAGAGGGTTTGAACCTACAATAAAAGCCTACTCCAGAATGAGAGTATCAATCAGCAATTTTAGGTTCAGTTCCAAAGCAGAAAATGGCAGAATGAATAATTCTAAACAGGAATCAGGACAAGAATGAATAATCCGTTTTTTTCTCTCATTTACCAAGATACTAGTTAAAATATATCTCTGCCAAAATACTATTGCTTTGCACATACTTCCTCTGATCATAAATTCAAGTCGTTTAGGATCTTGTTGGTCTTGCCATTTTATAACTGACTGTTAAAAGAACTAGTACATGATTAGTAACATAAGATTGATGCCACTAGATCCATCATGAAAGTATTTTTAGAAATTGCTAGTCAAAGTGTCACCTTGGAGAAAGTGTCTATGTCTAGGCTGAGACTACTAGAGCGTGCATATGTGCGTGCAAAACACTGTATACGCACCAATGGGATAGGCGGGCTACTGAGCTCACCCTAAACAACTTTCCTTACACATTTCAATGGCACATAATCAAAATAAAACTATCCTTTAATGGTAAAATATATATATTTGTGTGTTTGATAATGAAGCTTTTTTTATTCAGGACAAGTAAGAAATTTGACTACAAGGTCGAACATTATAGAATATATATATGTTCCCTGACTACTCATCTAATCTCATCTGCCTACCTAAAATGCTTGTAGATACCAACCAACGAGTACATTCATACAGCAAACATGCCAGGTTTTCATGTTGAATAAAGCTGCCAGCACATGCTAAATCAAAACCCCATGTAATAGCAGATTTGCATTCAATGGCAGGCTTACTAGTCCAGCCATATTATGATATAATCATGTGAAATGAGGATCGGCCCATCATGGATCATTTAGCTTGTAATACTAGCTAAAATATTGTTTTAGTAGATTTTGGAGTGGCGATAGCCTTTCTTTCGGAAGACACATATAAGATAGATAATAGTGTGTGGTTTTTGAGCCACCAACATATGTAGCTAGTTGTCAACAACAACACTTCCATTTTGACAGACTATTTGCGCTCAAATTACAGTTACATATAACATGAGTTATGATTAAAACATTTAAGCTTCAAAGGACCAGAAGTCTAGCCATTTCCTAAATTTCCATACAAGTGAGTCCAAATCATTTTTCTTTGGGAGCTATAAAAGCAAAATCCTACTGAAATTAATAAATATTTCTGCAGCTTATAGTAACCAAATAGTTGTAAGCCGTTAACTCTATTCAAGCCCAAAAATCCAAAATATAAAGGAAATGCTCTTAGCGCATACAGCTCATGCAGAAATACTGAATCTTCTCCAGGGGGCATTTCAGTCTTCTGTTTGCCTTGATATTAACATTAACTAAGTGTATCTATTCAGGCCCAAATCCTATAGAAATATCCTTAAAGCACATGGCAGTGCGAAAACCAAAAATTTTCTGCAGGTGGAATCCTAGTCCTGTGGCTATTTCGGCACTGATATTAAAAACTCAAAAAGGAAAGCCGACTGCCACAAATTTGCACCCTGCGTTTTTGCCTCATCATTTCTTCAATCAACCTTTGGACTCCAACCATAGAATGGAAACACATTTTCATCAGTATTATAAGCCCCCCGTTGATTGACTGACATCAACAGAAGCCATTCTCTTCATTTTTCATAGCAATGCCAGTATAAAGAATGAGGCTATTACTGTGACAGAAAATCACAAGAACCAGGCAAATTTTACATCAAGCAAACACTATTTTGTTAACAGAAAGTCCGCATTGGTGCATTCACAAGCAGGGAGGGAAAGTACCTGGTGGAAATCACCAGAGCCAGAGCCAGCAGAGGACCCTGATGTGTTACTGACACGAACAGGGACATTCTCCATGATGCGCCTGAGCTTCACCTCCAGATCCTCCTCATCTTCTCGCAGTTTTACTCCTCCTGAGCCCTTTCCTGCAGGATCCACCACAACCAGCTCCTTGCCACTTTCACTACCAGAAGCCTTTGGTGGTGGTGCTATAGGGACTAGCTGCTGCATGGTGCTATCTCTGTTGGGAGCTGACATTGCAGGATACAAATCTACACCTGTATTTCAAGCTGTCTGCACATGAACAAATGACGATGGATATGAATACTAGGGTTTCCATCAAGCATGGTCACATTCAAGTTCATACTATTCAGACTGAAAATTATAGTTTCCCACTTTTAGGCTTAAAAAATGATTCCGGCATGGTTATTAAAAAGACGACTAAGATAGGTTTAGTCGCCGTTTAAGCGTCAAAACGCTATTCCGGCGCTCTAGATCTGGAACGCTAGAACGCTGCTTTACCCCACGCCCGTCTGCCGCCGCCAGGTGAGGCAAGCCCATGCCTCCTCGCCGTGCCCCTGCCAGGTGTGTGTGTGACTGTGAGAGAGAGAGAGGGGGGGGAGCCACCTCGCGTGCGCGGAGCCGCGGAGGAAGTAGAAGCGCCGCGCCGTGCTTGCGAGAGGAGAATGGGGCGGCGCAGCCCGGCCACCCAGCTCCGTAGAGAACCTCACAAAATGGAAGGAAGCCAAGCCCTGCACCGCCGCCGCGCCAGCGCCGAAGTCGTCCTCGGAGAAAGCCACGCCGCACGCCGGGCAGGGGCAGGAGAACCGGGCCACAAAAAAGGGCTGAGCTGTTTACGGTCCATGGGCCACATACTATGCTCGGCCCATGTTGTTGCAGCCCGTTTTCCTTGCGGCCCTCGGATTCCTCTTGGTGGGCCCCTTCCCACACGAATTCCGTCCGTCCAACGGTCACTTGCCAGCTGGGTCAACCTGACCGTTACCACTCGCGGCGCTTCTCCTCCCCCCTACCCCCACAACGGCTTCATCAATCATCCCCGCAGTCCCGTCCACCCCTCCCCCAAATGCCGCCTCATCACTGATCACCACCGCCTCGAGCTCCGCTTCCGCTCGCTCCTCTGCTGCCTCTCGCCGTCGCCGCGAAACCAGATGGGCTGCTTCCTTGGCTGCTTCGGGGGGGCCAAGGAGCGCCGCCGCCGCCGCAAGCGGTCGCCGGCACAGTCCCCCAACGGCCGCACCCGGGTAACCCACTCGATCTAATTCCTAGTACAGTATTTTGTTTCTCCCGTTGTTCGATTGGGTTTTAGGTTTGGTGGTTGGATCGGGTCACCTGATCGAATCTCTTTTGTGTGTGTGATGGGGATCAGGCCGTGCCGCGGGTTGCGCCGAAGAAGGTTGATTTGGATGGGGAGGCCGTCTCCGCCGCCGCGCCACTCCTAGCGACGCTCCTCGAGTTGAGGTTCGTGCGGGCGTGCCGGACGGCTGCGATTCCGAATTCCGTTCTCGTGGGGGGAAATTCGCTTCATCTGGTGTATTCTGTGTTTTGTTCAGGGACTCCACGGACGACATGTGCCTGGCGGTCGTGAAGAAGAAGGTGACGTTCGATCCCAACGTCACCACTTACGAGGCGGCCCCGATCCCGGAGGACGACGGCGAGGGAGCCGATCCGGAGGAGGAGGATGGGGCTAGCGGGGAGAAGGCGTGGATGCTGACGCCGGAGTACTCCAAGTCCGAGGCCTTTCCCTTGAACCACAGGTACAGCAACTGCGCCGGCAGCGACAACGATGACAGCGCGTACGAGGACGCTGAGGAGGAGGAGTACGACGAGTTTGAGGACGACGACGTCGAGGAGGCGGAGGAAGACGGGATCGATGAGTGCGCGATCGACGACGACGAAGAAGAGCACGGACTCCTCGGCATCGGACGCAGCGAGGAGGAGGCGTGCGAGTCGCTCTTCCTGCTTCCGTTCGGCAAGGCGTCGTCCAAGGAGAGCGGCGCGCCGGTAGCGGCGCCCAGCGTGGCCGCACCGGAGGCCCCCGCGGTGCTCAGCTCGGTAGAGAACCTCACCAAGTGGAAGGAAGACAAGCCACGCGCTGCCAAGTCGTCCTCGGACAAGGAGAACACCGCCACGCAGGGGCAGGAGAACCGGATGGGTCTCCTCGTCGAGCCCGCGGCGGCGGCCAGGAAGAAGGAGGAGAGGCCGGCGGTCTCGGACTACAGCTACACCCCCAGCACTCCGAGCAAGCAGGAGACGTCCGTAGACGCCAGCCTCTCCACGTGGCTCGGTTCCTCGGGGACGCCCGAGAGCAACTCGGTCCGCTCCTACTCGCCGATCAGCCGGGAGGACCGGCCCATCCTCGGGGCCCTGACCGTGGAGGACATCAAGATATCGTCCGCCAACTCGTCGCCGAGGAGGTCGAGGTCCCCGAGCCCGAGCCCGGATGACATGCCCATCCTGGGGACGGTGGGGGCATACTGGAACTGCAGTGCCAAGGGGGCTGATCCGGTGATGACAAGAGGGGGGTTTATGAGGACTAGAACCAGATTTGGCCAGGTGAGCTTTGTCTCGGTAATCTGAATGTTGTTGTACTCCTGCATTTCCAAACTAGTATAATCTTCTGATGGCAAAACATCTGTAGAATTTTGCAGGATGAAACGGTCAATTGCTATCGAGTACCTCCCGCTGGGAGAGGAAGGAGTGCCGAGCTTGGTGGGGGGAATGCAAAGATATATTCTGAGAAGTGAGGAGAGGTTGAAATCAGTTACATTTCTGTGATCTGTCTATTCTTTCATATGTTGTAAACGATTACATTGTCATCCATATTCTAGTATGGGAGTTTTTGCTGCACTGTTAATATGATGTAGTATCATTTCAGCATTTATTCTTTTGTCGATATGATCGATTGCCCCTTTCAGTCTGACTATGCTTGTTCATGTCCTGTTCCCCCAATCCCACATCCTGATGAATTGCTCTGTTTGGTTCTCTCCTTTTGTACAGTCAGCATTTTATCCTGTAGAGAGAGCTGCGCTGCTGTTTAGACTGAGGATTTAGGGTGCTATTTGGGTTTTTATAACTCCTCGGATATGTACCAACATCTCCCTCCAGTCCACTGCAGGAATCACTTAGCCTAACAATTTTTCAAAACCCGGGCAGGGGCAGGCAAAGTCTATTCCCTCGGCCTTCATTCCTGCAATGGAAACTACAAACTGCTAATGATGCGTATTCGTTTCCAGAAGACACTTGTACTATAGGAGCACAGTACAAGTACATACAAATACAACTCATGTTAATGTGGAAGATGAGGTCTGCAAACCCACACCTGGCCGCAAGAATAAAAATGACCTGCGAGCCTAGCCAGCAGCAGTTAACGCCTCTTGGGAAGCTGAAATGTGCGCTTCAGGAAGTGGCTGGCGACCTCGTCGTCGCGGTGGCACAGCACGCGCAGGATGGTGTTTGGGTCCCTGCGGCTCCACCGCCTGGTCGTCGGCGGCATCGGCATCGGCATCGCCTGCTTGTCTGAGACCGCCCCGGCCGTCTCGTACGCCGCGATGCCAAACTCGTCCACGAGCCGCTCCGTCGTCTCCCCCATCAGCTCGACGACGCATTCTGCCACCCGGGCCTCGGCCTCGACCACGTCTTCCGCCACCAGGCCCTCGCCGCGCGTGCAGAAGGCCCGCTTCAGGCCCCGGAAGTCCTCTTCGACCAAGGCGTGCTCCTCCGCCGTGAAGCTCCTCTCGCTGCCGCCGGCTAGCAGGACGAGCAAGAACGCCTGGAACGAGGCCTTCATCACCTCCCGCACGGCCACCGGCTGCGCGCGGTCGACGAGGACGGAGACGAGGAACGACAGGTTCTGCTTCAGCGTGCGCAGCGCGGGGCGGATGCGGGCGTCGGCGACGCCGCCGACGTAGAGGCCGCCGTAGAACGAGTGGTGCGAGTCCAAGAAGATGAGGCGGTACGCGGCCACCTCGGCGACAAGGACGATGCCCGACTGAGCCGCGGCGCGGGCACGGTCGAAATGGTTGGACGTCGCCGTCGCGAGAGGGCGGTTGGCGGCGGAGGACGTGGGCGAGGTGTACCTGCCGTGCGACGAGAAGAAGGAGAGCGATTTGTCGAGCGCGTGGATGTGGCTGAGCAGGTAGTGGAGGGTGTTGAGCCGGATGTAGAGCCGCTGCGTGCCGCGGCTGGTGGACGGCCGCGGGTTGTTGCCGCCGGAGAAGGACGCGCTCTGGCCGTGGTACACGCCGCCGCGAGGGCTCGCGCCGGAGGCTCGGCACGGCGTCGCCGCCCTCCTCCAGAGCCTGATGATCCTCGAGTCCTGGTTGCACCTCGTCAGCTGTGGCAGCGGCGGGATGTAGCTCTGCTTAGTGCCTGATTATTTTGAGCCAGACACACAACAACAACAAGGCGTTGACATGTCAGTCTTGGAGCGGGAAAAGCAAAGTGAGGCCCCGCCGTGGTCGCCAACATACCGCAAGACGCGAGGAAGGAGATGTACTCGTGAAAGATCACCCCGAGGCCATCGGCGAGTTCCCGAACCATGCTGTCCCTCGCAGTCACTGGGATCCCGAAGAACTCGTCGACGGCCGACTTGGCCAGCTTCACCAGCTCCACCGCAGATCGCGCGTATGGCTCGCCTTTGGACTTGGGCATCCAACTCTACACAAACAGGAACATCCACACTGAACGATCAGATTAATGCCGTGCCGTGAACGAAGGCATACGTAGTACGTGTGGGTGATGAACGGAGAGAAATTTGGAAGACCTCGGTATCTCTGGCCGTTAGGAGGCACTCCTTGGCGGCCCTGAGCCTCTCCTCGATCCAGGTCTTGAGGAAGCGCACCACGAGGGACTCCACGTCGTAGGGGACGACCTCCCTCACTATCGACCTGCCGCCGTCGTCGCAGTCCGCCACGTCCTCCACCATGATCTGCACCAGGGCCTTCTCGAGCCTGCCCGCCGCGTGCAGCACGTGCGCGACCTCGTTGCTCAGGCAGGTAGCGTCGGCGAGGTACTGCTTCAGCACGACGCCGTAGCAGCTGTGCAGGGTAGCCACGGCGGTCGCGCCCGGGAACGGGTGCCACCGCCTCAGCACGTGGCTGAAGTTGTCGCGCTCCGACAGCGCGAGCTGCTCCGTGTCCTTGGCGAGCCGTGCCAGGATCTCGCTGGGGTCGTCGTCGTCGCGTTGGATGATCGTGTCGTTTCCTTGCCCGAGCTCGTTCTCTAACATCTGGGGTTGCATCAAATCAGAGAAAGTCTCGACATGCATCTAGGCGCAGAGAACTCAAATTGCGGCCTCGATCGTATATACTATGTCGCAAACCTTGTTGAACGCGCTTCTCATGGAGCACCTCACGTAGTAGTCGACGCGGTCGCCGGAGAAGCTCCCGACGCCGCCGTCTTGGTGCTCCGAGTCTTCCAGAGTGATTATGTCCATGCCAGGCACGCTTTCTGCGATGATCTTGCTTGTGGAAAGTGCCAGCGACAGGGCATTCTCCATGGCCCCGTTGCCCGCGCCGGTTATGCCCTTCCCGTACCTCTCGTGGTAGTCGAGCAACCGTTTCTCCGACCAGTCGTGCATGGCGCCAAGAGCGCTGGAGAGCACCAGGGCGTACACCGGGTCACGGTTCTCCTGCTTGGCATCGGCCGCAACGTCCGTGAGCATGGTGAGCGCGGCGCGGGCGAGGTCCGGCTCGATCTGCCCCGTGGCCACGTACTGCTGGAAGAGGACCCAGGCGAAGCAGACGTTGTGCAGCATCTTGTGAATCCCCAGCGTCGTCCATGTCCGCTTCATGAGCTCCAGGAGCTCGTCCACCTCGTCGAGCACCACGGTCTCCTCCCTGAGGTCAAAGATGGCCTGGAGCAGCGAGACGTAGAGGAGCACGTTGAGAGGGTAGCCGTCGGCCCAGTGGCAGGCCTCGCCCGGGGGCCCGGTGCCGGGAGCAGAGCGCCAGGCGAGGGCGAGCACGGCGTCGCAGAGGGCGCGCATGGTGTCCGAGGCCTTGCCGGTGTCGATGGCGCGGGCGTCGGCGGCCTGCATGATCTCCCGGAACCGGAGCACGGGGGCGTTCAGGCGGTCGAGGGGGAGGGACGGGTGGAGGATGAGGCCCGCCTCCAGGAGCTTGAGCTGCCGCCGCTGCCACTGGTGGTGCTCGCCGCTGTCGGCGAAGTCGGCCACCTTCAGCTGCCGGAGCACCTCAAGCGGCAGGACGATCGTGTCCGCCTTCTTTCCCACCTGCAACCCTGACGCGTCATCAATTTCTAAGCGCCTCGGGCAGATGCGAATATGCGATGCGTTCAAAGCGACGCGGAGCATGGACGGCGGACCTGTCCGACGAGGGTGCGCATGAGCGTCTTGCGCAGGCGCGCGTCGCTCTGGTCCGTGACACGCATCTGCTGCCGCATGATCTCGGCCGAGGTCATCGGCCGCCTCGGCTTCCCGGGCGACCCGGGCGCCTGGTCTCTGGCCGCGCGCACCCGGCCGGGCGAACCCGGCGCGGACGACGACGAGCCCATGCTGCTCCGCAAGGTGGTGGGCTGCGACGAGCGCCGCGCCTTGAGCCCCAGCGCCCTCTTGACCCTGCTGCTGACAACGTTCATCCCCGTCCCGCCCCTCGGGCCGGCGCCGATCGTCGGCGACCCGTCTCCTCCGCCCTCCCCGCCACCACCCGCCGGGTAGTAGTTCAGCCCTCTCCCGCTCCCGCCTGACGCCGCGCGGCACGACATGAAGAAGACCTCGTACGCGGCCTCCCGGAGCTCGGCGCGGGAGAGGCCATCGACGTGCCCGAAGGGGCACTCGACGGCCTCCGCGGATGCGGCGGCGGCGGCGTAGCCGAGGCTGCGGGCGTCGAGGTCGGCGCCGGTGGTCTCCGAGGAGCGCGCGAAAGAGGTGGCGGACCGCGAGCGGTGCTGGTGCTGGAGGCGACCCATGTCCTCTTCCCTGGCGATCGAGCAGCAGCGTGTGCTGGCCCGTTCGGCCTCAGGGAGAGGCGGGGGCACGCCAGAAAGGGGGAGGCGCTCGCGCGGGCGGCTGGCATATGGCCGCGGCCGCTTCCCGCGCCGCCTTCCCAGGTGAACACGACAGCTGCGCGGAGCTCGGGAATCTGGCAGTTATTCTTGGGAGGGCCCTAGGCCTGTATGGGCTCTATTCGCAGGATTAACCCAAGCTGCGTTCGGGGTCAACAAGGACCGCGCTCGGCCCAGTTGATGGAGGCAGCCGAGTTCATTTTGGGTTATGGGCTCCAACGCATGTGGTTTCCACGACTGAACCACGGAAGGAAATTTTCTATTTCCATTTCATTTTTTGCAAAAGGAATGGCTCTAATCAAATATGTAGCAATACAATTTTCTCACTAATTGGAGAAGAGAGATTTAGTTTTTGTCAATTCAATAGGTGGAATTTTCCGTGCAGACAATTTATCTAGCGGTTTTTTATGTGCCGTGCAACTTTTAAAAATAATAACTTCACAAGTGAACTCAGGTGAAGATTAGACTTGTATAAAGATTATACACTTTAAAAAAGTAATTACTTAAACAAGTGAGCTCGAGTTAAGATCATCAGGACTCAACAGCACCTTCTGCATCTATGATATATCTATCTATACAACATAAAGGAGCGAATTTCTACAATAACATTTTTCTCTTAGCAAAAAACCTCTTCATTCCTCACATTGGCCCACTGCACATGTTTGAAAATGTTAGAAAAAAAATAGAAAAGGTCAAAACACATAGAATAAAATTGTTTTCACCCTGTAATCTTTTATTTTCTTACCTCGTTTTCTACCCATACCACCTAGTGCTTTTTCTTATATTGGAATTAGTGAAAAAAATGGCAGTGTTGCATGCATCATTCTTTTTTCATTCCTTCTCTCTTTGCTTTCCCTCAGTTCGTCATTCCTTTTCCTGGAAGCATTCTCCTCTTCACAACTTTGCACAATCCATGTAGAGCCGTCAAGTACATGGTTTATAGCGTGCATGTCGCACATACATCTACTAGTATGAGGAGATAGTGTAATTAGAAAACATCAGGTCAGTTAAAAGACACGTGTTTCTTATCTATTTCACCTGGTTCTTTCTTGACGCATGCGATACGCCAATGCGCATGGCACAAATTGCTCTTATCCTCTAACGTTCAAACTGATCGCAAAGCTGATATAATGACGATGCATAACAGACGCTAATCCAAGGACTAGAATTCATCATTGGTCAATGGTTCGTGGTCAGCAATGCGGTGCTGATCCAGCCTACCACTCGACTAATGTGTGAATGAATGTCCCTGACTCACGAGCCTCCGTTGGAGATTGACGAATGCATTGAGCCATTGAACAAGATCCACAAGCCTCAGCTCTGTACCACAGCGGAAAGCGCCTGCGGTCCCACTCCCAGAGTCCAAGTCAATCGACTTGCTTCTCGGTTCAAAAACACTGTTAGCTCTCGATGGCTGATGGCACATGATGAATGTTCAGTTCATGCCAAGTAGCAATCACGTTCAGTTCATACGTCTCCGTATTCTGCCAGCAGAAAATGCAGTGCCGCGATGATCACGGCGTTCCTCGATTAGTCACGCATGTGATCCTTCCAGGGATACTGACAACGAGGTTCTTTGTCTACAAGCTAAATCAGCAATGCGTCGATCAGGGTTCTTATATTACATGTATTGTTTCTTTGGTTTGGTTTGGTTCTTTTTGTTTGCTGCGTGCCTGTCTGCTTCCATACGAGCTTTCAGAGGCAGCTTTCAGCAATCGATACGATGGTAAAGTTATACTGCGACCACGGAATTTTCTTTGCGTTTGGCATTAGTCGTTTTTGGGGGGATCTGGGTGTGATGAACACACACTTGCCGGTAAACATCGACGATCTTGTCGATGCACTCTTGTCGGCATTCTCTTCAGTCCAACTGCATGCATACTTCAGGGTCTCCGAAAGTCGCTGCACGCGACTGGGGCTACTTGGACAACCTGTGATTATCTTCAGTGAGTCAGTGATGGATGCGTTTATCTGCACAAGGCCATGTATCTGATCTTTACTTGCGTGGATGGAGGACACAAAAACTTGTGAAAGTAAACCTGCATTTTCTCTGTCTTATATGCATTGCATGTTCGCTAGTAGTAGTACATTACAGCTGTGTCCTTTGAGTGTGCAGATGTAACTGTTCTTTAGAGAGGTCTTTGTGTTTTTCAGAGGACCTCTCCACATTCGTTTTCCCATCCTCATTTTCCTTGTGAGGCAGGCTTCTGGGTGGAAATCCTGTGCTTTTGTATTGTACATGCTTTTCTCCTCAACATCAACCCAATGGTTCGCCCTGCAGCTTGGCTTTCTCAGCCTCCAAGCCCACCATTGCAATGTCGATCGCGTCTGTGGACTCGGCCTTGTACCTGTACCTGACGCTGAGCACGATGAATGCCAGGAAGTTGATGGCGCCGAGCACGGTGAGGAACGCGTAGTAGTAGTCGAGGTTGGAGGCGTTGAGGTTGTTGGTGACCCAGGCGTGGCCGCGCTGGTGCGTGATGTCCGTCACGGTGGACAGCAGGAAGCTGCTGAGGATGTTGCCGATGCCGTAGGACATGAGGGACATGGCGGTGCCCAGGCTCTTCATGCTCTCCGGCGCCTGGTCGTAGAAGAATTCGATCGTGCCCACCGCCTGGAACGAGTCGGCCAGGCCCATCAGCACGAACTGCGGCAGCAGCACGAAGATGGTGAGCGGGAGCTGGCCCCCGGTTTTGTCCAGCCCGTGGCTCCGGGCGTAGGCCAGCCTCCGGCTCTCGGTCACCGACGCCGTCGCCATCGTCACCACCTGTAGGAAGAGGCCGGTGCCGATCCGCTTCAGCAGGGTGATCCCTCGCGGGTTCTTGGTGTAGCGCCGGACGGCCTTGACGACGAACCGGTCGTAGACCACGACGGCGATGAGCATGGACAGCGTGACGAAGGCGCCGAGGCTGGCCGGCGGGATCTGGAAGTGCGGCCCCATGTGCCGGTTCATGGTCGCGCCCTGCTTCACGAACAGGGTGTTGGTCTGCGCGATCAGCGCGCACGGCACGAACATTGTCACGAGGAGGGGCACCAGCTTGAGGATCTGCTTCGTCTCCTCCACCTGGGTCACCGTGCACAGGCTCCACTTCGCCGGCGAGCCTCCGCCGTTGTCCTTCACGACCACGGCGGCCTTGTTCAGGAACCTCATGGCGTTGGTGGAGTCCATCCTGAACTTGCGCTTCCTCGCGTACTCCTCCAGGTCCAGCTCGTGCAGCTCCTTGGCATCGGCCGGGACCGGGACGCTCCACTTCCAGAGCGCGGCGGCAAGCACCTTGCCCATGCTCGTGAACGGGCTGCCCAGCGGCACCTTGTGGCGGTACAGCTTGGTGCCGACGAGGAAGATGGCGATGGAGACCATGAGGCCCAGCGTGGGGATGCCGTACCCGATGGACCAGCTGACGTTGTCCTGGAGGTAGACGAGGACGGTGGAGGAGAAGAGGATGCCCAGGAAGATGGTGAACATCCACCAGTTGAAGAAGGAGAGCTTGTGCATCTTCTCCCGCGGGTCGAACTCGTCGAACTGGTCGGCGCCGATGGTGGAGATGTTAGGCTTGGTGCCGCCGTTGCCGAAGGCCAGGATGTAGAGCCCGCCGAAGTAGACACCCAGCTGCAGGGCCGACGCCTTTGTGCAGACGCCGCCTCCGTCGCACGGCGGCGGTTTCAGCGCCGGCAGGGAGACGGCCAGCACCAGCAACACCATCCCCTGCGCCGCCACATTGTTCCATCACAGCTTGGATTAGCGATTGCAGCTAGGACTACATGCGCTTCAGTGATTAAAGTACCGCATGCGTTTCGTTTGTCCAGGGCCAAAACCGGAAGAAACTCAGGAAAAAGAACGTAGGCTGTTTTTAGATCCGCTGAAATTGGGACTGAAATGCACTGTAGCGTTGAAAAATACACTGTAGCACTTTTCGTTTGTTTATGGTAAATATTGTCCTACTATGGCCTAACTAGGCTCAAAAGATTCGTCTCGCAAAGTACATCTAAACTGTGCAATTAATTTTTTATTTCATCTACATTTATTACTCCATGCATGTGCCGGTATTTTGATGTGATGGAGAATCTTTTTTTTTGCATAGTGAAATTTGGGAGAAAAGTTTGGATCTAAATATGGCCGTACTAAAAAAACTAACTGGCCAGACGGTTCTCACAGGATTTTAGAGGAGGACGGTCCTTAATCACGAATTAGTTAATTCATAGCCAATTATTTCAGATTAAAGGATCCATTTTTGGACTTAAGTTGATACCATTTCTGAACCTCCTTCCTCGCTACGCTGTAAGTTGTCTGTCTTTTGCGAATTGTGCATGATGGCACCCTCCCGTACTCATCCGCTTGGGCAGATCTTGCAATGGTAGAGACGGCTACAAAAGTTCCAAATGTCACTGACGATACCGATGCCGCCACGACAATGTGAAAGCAAACGCTGACGTGACAAGAGGGAGGCCACGGTAGCTCGTGCATTGACTCAGCAGAGTGAGATTTTTTCCCCATGAAACCCTCTGGCTTTGCTCCATCTCAGCCGTGCGTTAGGGTATGAATGGATCGGATCAGCTGCTAGATGATTTTTTTTTTTGAAGAAAAGGAGCTGCCAGATGAATTTCTTTAGAGAAGTGCCCGCTGAATGCACACACCTTCCCAGCGTACACAAGTCTTGTGGCTGTGGTTAATAAGCTGAACAGGAACACGAAACCGTAACCCTGAACAAGGTCTGTTTTATAAACAGTAACACCAGGTAGACTGTTCTCTGAATCTCTGCTGTAGCATAAGACTCAGACCGCTGTTGCCCTCTGAACGTCGAGCCTCAGCTGTTGCTACTGGTTAAAGCCCAACGTCTAAGGTGTAGCGCTACTATGCACAGAGAGAGAAATAGTTGAAATAGTGGAGAAACAGTGGATAAACAAATTTTTAAACAAACCGGTTGGAGATGAGCTAATAGAAATCTAAAGCCCCATCTGCAGCTTCACTGAACCAGTGTAGCCACAAGCACCAGCAGAGGACACAAAACCACCGCGTGTCCACCGCGCTCTGCGTGGCGTATCAAACCTTTTCCATAGACGGTGTATTTTCCGAGACGTATTTGAACTTAGGATTTTTATAAAGACGAAATGGATGGTTATCACCGGTCAAAAAGGCTATGGTGGTACTCACCAGTCAAAAACAAGGCTATGGTTATCATCAGTCAAAAAGGCACGACCAATTGAGCTATCATCCTTAGGTGTTTTTTTATGAAACCATAATCTATTTATTAGAGATACTGTAGAAAAAAACAACCCTATTTAATTGTTTCTTGATACGAGAGATTATGTTTAAAATATCAAGTATTCAAAGACTAGAATGAGTTCAGAGTAGCACGACGCTAGGCACAAGCCGGTCAATGCAATCATGCAGGAGGCGAAAACTATCCACGGATGGATGTGCTTGGACTTGGAGCAAGGCTACAAATGCAAGGGGAGTCCACATTTTACGTCCAAGCTAGGATCATCTGATGATCTGAACCCAGGAATGGCTGAGTAGTCTGCCGTTATCCAGAAATTCCAAGCCAAGGGAACATGATGGCGTTGCAGTCAACATCGTCGGCGCTAACACTCGTGCGTAGCTGCCGTTGGATGAGGAAACGAAAATAATTGCGTCATCATGGATTCATATCCGTGGATCAACCTGGTTGGTCTTTTTGTTTGCGACGAACGAACACTCATGCTGCTGGCTGATTGCGATGAACTGTATTCAGAACTGATTAAAAACTGCACTACAGGCCAGCCTAAAACTGATTGCGATGAACACTCCTGCTGCTACTGCGCGCAATTCACAGGTCGGTGGCGTACCTTTCTCTTGCAATAGAAACAGTTATTGGCAAGTCTATATACGTATTTACGATCTAGGAGCAGTAGCAAAGTATGGGAATGGACGGAAGCAGGGAATTGAACGCACCACGACGTATATGGCGGAGCCGACGACGAAGGTCCAATAGCGTCCGAGGTAGGCGTCGGCGACGTAGGCGCCGATGAGCGGCGTGAGGAAGACGGTGCCGGACCAGTTGGTGACGTTGTTGGACGCCTCCACCGTGCCCTGGTGGAGCTTGTCCGTCAGGTAGATGATCAGGTTGGACGCGATGCCGTAGTACGCCATCCGCTCGAACAGCTCGTACACTGCATATATATATATGCATCGATCGACCACATACAGATTCATGTACCTTCAGCTCACACATACTCCTACATAGATATGGAAACGAAACGAAACAGCTAACGCACCGACGATGAAGGAGCAGGCGGTCCAGCCGCCGCGCTTGGAGCGGAGCACGGGGTTGCCGCGCAGGTCCACGGACCCGTCCTGCGCGTACTCCTCCGCCTCCGCTCCCGGCAGCTCACCCTTCTCCATGGCCAAGCAGCTCCCAGTCGTAGCCCCAGCTGCCTCCTGGGCAGCCATGGCAGGACGCTAGAGGTAGCTGATGGGTCACAACTCACACGCACGCCACGGTCCCACCCACCCTGGCCTCGGCGGTACTACTAGCTCGGAGTCGGAGCGGTAGCTGCTGCTCCGGGGGACCTGCTGCATTTATAGACGCCCGGCCATTCTGCGATATGCAGTGCACGTCGCTTTGCCCAGCCGTCCCCACCGCTGTCGCCACCACGTTTACTAGTTCGCCCTCCGGAGCGTCCGGACAAGTTTCACGGGGCACTGGGGCACCGGCGGCAGGGAGGGCATCATCCTCCTCGAGCACCTTTGTGCACTCGCGTGAAGCGTCCAAAGGCTTTACTGGTGATATATGACCGGTGGTGGTGGTGGGAATTGAAGAATGCAGTGCCAGTAGCCCAGTACTGCTCTGGTTGGAGTTGGCCAGCGTCCAAGGCTACTGCTACTAGTAGCAGCTTCTTGTGATTCTTGCGACCGGTACGACGACATCGCTGAGGTCGGTGTGTTCCAATCGCTGCGATTGTTACAAGAACCGGAGCTGAGTGCGATTGTCGTTTAACTTATTAAATTAGTTCATTAGCTTTGTGCTTTGTGTTCTCTGCTTAGATCTGATAAGTTCTAGAACCGCATTCTGTATTCTAGGTGAGGAAATTTAAAAGGGAACTTGATACTCTTATATTATGTTCCGCACATTAGGCCAACTCTAGTTTCTGGAGGGTGCATGATAGACGCCGATCTACCGCGCGTGTTTTGTCTGTGAGTTGATTTTTCCAGCGCGGAAAAGGAAACAGAAAGAAAGGCGCTCGCATTGCTTTCGTTGGGCAGTATACGTGGCAGAGACCGCCGGCGCACGAGGGAGACCGCCACGGGAAACTAGGCGAGTCGCTCGCGCCGCGCGAGAGAGAATCTCTCCGACAAGACAATCACGCTCGCGCGCGCCCGGCACCGTCGCCGTCGACGAACGACTTGTACAAAGCTGGCTCGTGGTTCTCGCCAGTCGTCGCCGGCTCGCCGCTAGCCGCCCGCTACCAATGTTAAACTCGTCGGCGTCGCAATTTTTTTTTTTAACTTATCGGCGTCTCAAATTAAAGATGCCCAAAAGCGGTCGAGCCAATGCCGCCGGCTGGGAGCCTGAAAGCTACTACGGCCCGGTTGAGGATTGGGGCGTGCTTGGGGGACGCAGGAACATTTGGCGCTCGATCTCGGCAGCTGCCCTGGATCTGGGAAAACCGGAAAACATATATATGAGCTATATACGTATTTTATGACCCTGAGAGATCATGTGCTACGTACACATATTAATAGTACGCTCTGGATTCGTCTAGGTAGGAAGCGGAACGGGCAAACCAACGAGACAACGTTTGGTGCGATCTGTGTACATATGTCTCGTCGGTCGTGGTACTACGTCCTTTTCCCACTATCTTCTGGAATGCATCAACCACCAAATAATGGACACCCGACAATCCGGCCTAGCTGCCGGCACATCGGCGGATAGATGATACTGCATATATATAGGCCGATGACCAAATCGATGGAATGGACCATCGATATGATGTGATATGCAGCTGCCGTCTGAACTCTGAAGTCTCAAACCTCGCTTTAAAGCTAGATGCACTGCACTGCTGTAGACCAATCAGCCACAACTAGGGCCGGAAAAATAGCTCAAAATTCGTGGCTCGGCTCGGGCTCGGAACAGCTTGGCTCGGTTTGGAGCGACTCGCGAGCTCAGTCCAAGACAGCTTAAGAATAATTACATGATGATTGATGAATTAATTTTTCATTATTAGTGGTATAAATTAATATTTATATACATAACATAGCAATTTGTATATACATAAAAAAATATGTGCCACATAATTATTGTTATCATTCAAAAATATATAAATTAATTTATTTTAAGCTTAAATCGTATTTTTTAGTGCGGCTTGTAAACCGGCTCGAGAGCCTCCACCGAGCCGAGCCTCATTTTTTAGCCCGCAAAAATGGCAAGCCCGGCTCGGCTCGTTCACTTGCCGAGCCACACCGGGCTAAGCCGGTTTCAAGCCCTAGCCACAGCTACTGGAGCGAGCAAGACAACAGAGCATCGCCCGTGTGTTCATCAAAGTGCGGGACCTGATATGGACATGCAGCTAGCACTCTGTTTACATTTCCATTTGTTCGCGCTGGCTGGCTGTATGTCACTGCCTTCTCTGTTGGCGCCAACCATGTGGCCAAGGAAGCCGTCTCGCTGCGTCACTGAAGCTCCAGGATCGATCTGATTAATTCCTGGGGAGGAAGAGGACACAGAGCAGATGGTCAGTGCAACCACACACGACTGCTAGGCCTTACATAGCTGCCAAATGGGGTACGGCGACCTATTATCTTGCCGTCAGGCCGGCACCTATTCTCCTGCATCCAGCGTACGTCTGAACATCACGGCACCCACTGCCTCATAGCCACTATACTCATACAATCTCATATAGTTTCTGATCCTTCGCACGTGGGCCAACTGCTATCGAAAGAGCTTTGTTTCAAAAACCTCCGAAGTATCAGTTCATGATGAATAAGGCAACCGACCAGCAAGACGGCACCAGTGGTCTAGTGGTAGAATAGTACCCTGCCACGGTACAGACCCGGGTTCGATTCCCGGCTGGTGCAGTTTCTGTTCTGAATTTTTTTTTTGCACGTTGCATTTTAGGCCTTCGCTTTTGCAGCTCTCCATCGGTTTCCATTTCCAACCACAGAATCCTTCAAAACTTTGTGTGAACACTGAACAACAACACGCAGGCACGATTGCACCAACGCTTCCTCTCTTCTCTTGTCGTCAGTCGTCACCAGTTTCCCAGTCCTGTGTTCCCACGCACGACGGCAGTCAGCACTCAGCAGCGAGCGGAATCAGCCACCGAACTCGCTCGCGAGCCTGGGCCGCATATCCGTTCGCTTTTCCTCTCTGGAGTAAAGGCCTTGAGACCATGGGCCGCATTTACCAAGCGCGTGGGCTGTCTTTGTCTCTCCTCCGCGAGGACGTCTACGGCCTGCGCTGCGCAACAACTTACAGCCCAGTTTCGTTCGTGGTTGAGTAATTCACATTTCACAACCGATGGGATGGCTGAACTGTGACGAGCGTCGAGCGGATAATTCCAACCGCATCCGCTCGCCGGCCTGCGGCGTCTCGCTCGCCACGCCTCGCTCCCCAGTCCCCACCACCAGCACCCAGCAGCACCAGTCCCAGTCCAGAGACTTCTCGTTCTCCGCCCGCCGCTCACGACGATGCTCGTCCCGACGGCCGCAGGAACCCGCCCCTCCTCCTGCCCGGCTCCGCCGAGGCCCGCGGCGGGGACGGCGCCTCAGCTCGTGCGCCCCACTCCTACCCTCGGGCGCCACCGCCGCGGCGGCCGGTGCCGCGCCAGGCTCCTCCGGCCGCTGGGAGCGGCCTGGAAGCAGCCGCCTCCGCCGCCGCCCGCGCCGTCGTCGCGCCCGGCGAGGGACCGCGTGATCGAGTTCGGCAAGCACAGGGGCCAGATGCTGGGCACGCTGCCGCCGTCGTACCTGCGGTGGGTTGCGGCCGAGCTCGACTACGGGGACACCGCGCCCTGGGCGGCCCTAGCGCGCGACGTCCTCGCCGACCCCGTCTACGTCGACCGCGTCGAGTGGGAGCACGCGCACCGCTTCCTCCGCGGCGACACCGACTACGACTACGCCTACGACGACGGCGACGGCCCGCTGCAGGAAATGGCCGAGCGCTTCGGATGGGACCTCTCGGACGAGGAGGGCTGGGGGCGCCTCGACCTCCGCCTCCTCGGGACCTCTTACGGAGGCCGCATCCCACGAAAGGGCGCCCCGAGACAGAGCGCCGGCAGGAGCGGGAGCAGCGGCGCCAAGAAGGGCGCCCCCCTGTTCGACGACGGCGCTGACTCGGACGACGGCGCCTGGGGGAAGCGCGACGAGAGGAGGGAGCGGGTGCGGGCGAGGAGGGAGGAGCAGGTGAGGACGGCCAAGATGGGGATGCTCGGGGTGAATGTGAATGCCGGCGTCGCGGCCGACGGCGTTCTGCGGTCGTCGCCGAGGAAGCAGGCGCAGATTAGGACGGCCAAGAAGGAAATCTTGGGGTTGGGCTCGGGCTCGGGGCTAGGCAGCCGCGCCGGTGAGATGCTCGACGAGAAGAGGGCGTCGGGCAAAGGCAGCCAGGGCACGAACCCCTTCCCCGGCCGGCAAGCATTCCTCGACAAGGTCAGGAAGCTCAATGGTGATGACAGCTAGGATTTTCGAGGGAGGGGAGTACTGGAGTAGAATGAGTTGTACATGTTAATTTGTGTCGGAATTTTGCTTTGCTGAGGTTTGCGGCTGAGTGATTTGCTGCACTGTGAAGTGATAACAGACCTCGTCAATCCTGCAAGAAGTCAAAATTTCAACGGACAAACACACTACGCCAAATGTACTGTGCTTACGCTAAAATATATGTCCGATAAAAACATTGGACACATACAATGCGATAAGGATAGTGATATGGAAATGCTTAAAGAACAAGATATGATGTAGGGATAAGATTTATCCCACTTCTCACAACTGTTGGCCTATCGTTTAATCCAATCATGAATAAACTCTATTCCACTCTCATTTCCCTATGACACATCTCCAAATTCGGTGAGTACTTCTCCGATGTACTAATTGATAATGTGCGTTGGAATCTAATTGCCCTTCAATTTATTTTACCTAATATAATATGTGTTTCAAAAGGGGAGGTCCATTTGACTCAATTGATATCATTTTGTTTTGTCTGCTCCTCCAAATCCTATTTGTTTCATCTTATTGGTACATGTTTCTATTATTTTTATGACTTCGAAGACTAAGGACACCTTGGGCCTTAGCAGGCACCAGCAGCCGGGACACCCTATCTATCCAGCGGAAGGAGGTTAAGCAAGCGAAATAAAAATTCCATTAGACCTAATAGCACATTTCTCTGTCTTCAACCTCTGTCACCTCAACAATTGCAAATACCTAATTCAACATTTCATTTAACCGATTCCAGCTTTTTACAAATACTACTTCAACAACTATACATAAAATATTGAATCAGTGTATGTAGGATGTTGAACTAGTAGAATCCCGGCAGCAGCGGCAGCGGCGGGGTGCAGTGCACGGGGCACGGCCGGGCAGCGGAGGCGGCGTGGGGAGGCCATGCGGAGGAGGGAGGAGGGAGGTGGGAGATGGACGGTGGGGATGGTGTGCACGAATCACAAACATTGAAAGATAGGTGGACTTTTGTCCTATTAGAAAATAATAGGAAATTCGGCAGCAGCCCATAAACCTAAATTTGATGGGCCATAGCAGGCAGAAGCCCATGAACCTGAATCCAGCGTGGCCCGTAAGAAACCCGCGGCCTCCAAAAACCCTAGTCCCGCAGATCTATATAAGCAGCGAGCCAGGCGAAACCCTAGCGATCGGGGTCCAACACCAGCCGCCGCCATGTCGAAGCGAGGTAAGCCCTCCCTCTCGTCATCCTTTCCCCAACTCGATTCGCCCATTCTTCGATCGAATTCTAATCGAATGTCTCCGATCGCATTGTAATCGGATCTCCGTGTGGTGCGATGTATCTTGGTGTGCTACAGGGAGGGGAGGTACGGCGGGGAACAAGTTCCGCATGTCACTGGGTCTGCCGGTGGCGGCGACGGTGAACTGCGCCGACAACACTGGTGCCAAGAACCTCTACATCATCTCCGTCAAGGGCATCAAGGGGCGCCTCAACCGCCTCCCGTCCGCCTGCGTCGGCGACATGGTTATGGCCACCGTGAAGAAGGGGAAGCCCGACCTCAGGAAGAAGGTGATGCCCGCCGTCATCGTCCGCCAGCGCAAGCCGTGGCGCCGCAAGGACGGTGTCTACATGTACTTCGAAGGTATAGCTTCCATATCCTACCTCCTTAGTTACTTGCTTAGATCAATTGTCGTAGATGATCTTAGGATGCCGTTTGATATGCCTTGGTATTACATGCTTAGTATCGGGTTTACCTGGCGTTTGATATGCTTTCCACAGTCCTGATTTTCGTGCTTAGCATCTAGTTTGGAGGTGAAATTACCTTTTTATTTTGACGGGAGGGCCGCGAGGCCTTCTAGCTATTGTTGGAGCAGAAGTCAATAGTGTCTGCATATTCCAAAGCTAACGTCATAGATTAAGCCTTCTGATGTTGAGAATTTCCATTGAAATGCTTTCATGGAGATATTCCATCAGTGGGAAGCCTCATATTCCATCGCCTTGTGTAGCGGCGTTGCTGCCATGAAAATTTGGGACTGGCCATGAGGCGCATATTTATACATGTACTAACTCGTTTATTATTTGCACAATGCTATTTCGCGCGTTTAGTGCTCAGATGCTTTGGATGATTGTGTCCAGTTGCTCATAAGCTGTTTTCGTATTATGTAGAAGCATTAGTTCTTTACTGCTTCATTGCTACATATCCTTGTTGTACACGATAGGGAAAATGTTTTATGATGAAGATTTGTGCATGGAGAAAATGTTTTATCATACAGTGAGCAACAATTCTCTTTGACGGTTGGACGTCCGTGTCCTTCAGCCACTTTGTGGAGCAAACCACACATGTTTGCATATTCCCTGGCAAACGTCATAAAGTAAGCCTTTGGATGTTGAGATTTTCCCTTGGAATTTCTCCATCTGAAGGCAGTCTCATATTCCATTGCCCTTGGTAGCGGCGTTGCTGCCATGAAACTTCGGGACTGGCCATGAGACAGACATTTCTATTTTTCTTCATTGCATATGCATTTTTTTTGCCACTGAGACAAATGTTACTGGTTTATTTTATAATTAGTTCTATTTGCTTGATTTCTTGTACACATCCTCACCAGTCACCACATATTGACGGAAGGACGCCGAGGTTCTTCAGCTTTATTCTGGAGCAAACAATAAATTGTTGCATATTCCATAGCAAACGTCATAAATTAAGTTTTTATCTGTTGAGGTTAGCCTTCAAGGATTTATCGTTGAGGGCTTTCCTCCTTTTGAAAATGGTCTCATATTCCATTGCCTTGGGTAGTGGCATCGCTGCATTGAAACTTTGGGACTGGCCATGAGACATATATTTTCCTCGCAGCTTGAAATGATGGTTCCTGTTTTGTTACTTATTATTTTATAACTAGTTCTATTTGTATCGGTTATTGTGTACACCAGTGCACCATGTAATGATGGAAGGGCTCCGAGGTCCTTCAGCTTTTTTTCTGGAGCAAACATTACATGTTTGTATATTCCATAGCAAACATCATATAACAATTTTTTATCTGTAGAGGTTTGCCTTCCAGGATTACCATCTTCAAGGCCCTTCCTCCATTTGAAAATGGTCTCATATTCCATTGCCTTGGGTAGTGGTATCACCGCAATGAAACTTAGGGACTGGCCATGAGACATATATTTCTGTCACCCCTTAAAATTATGGTTTCTGTTTGTTTGAAACTCTTGGTTTGCTTTGTTGATTCTGTGGTTTGCATTTGAGTGCTATTTTTATTCTTGTGTTGACTGCTGTCTAGTTTATATCATTGTTCAGGTTACTATTATTGAACTGATCTGTGGTGATACATGTTATTTGCAGATAATGCTGGTGTGATTGTGAATCCCAAGGGCGAGATGAAAGGTATCAACTATAACCATGTATTTCCTGAATTGACATAATGTGATTTTGTTAGGCGTTTAACAAAACTGTCTGCTTCTGCAGGTTCTGCTATCACTGGGCCCATTGGTAAGGAGTGTGCTGATCTATGGCCTAGGATTGCTAGTGCAGCAAATGCCATTGTTTGAGATCTTGTTGGATTGTGTTAAAGACTCATGTATGATCATATTAGTACCTGTGGTAACTGTGCTGATGGGCTTGATGGCTCCCTTATGTTTGGTCACCTGCAGTTTTGTAGTGAACAGAAATTTTCTACCATGAAGATCTATAACAATGCTTGTTTTCAGTTTGTCTATTGTTTTTAACCTTTATTTTAGCTGATTTGCAAATTGGTTTTGCCCACCGCATGCAAATTATCTGGTATTGGTTCAATTCTGGTAATACTACCCATGTTGCTTGTGTTTCGTAGTTTATTTTGTTTGGAGTCCGAATTGATCAGTAATCCAAACTTAATAATGATCGTGCTTTGTGTTCCTGATATTTCTTTTTCTTTGTTACTTCCCCGTCAACTCACGCGATTCTAAAAGTGATCCATGTTAATGAGTTTTGGCTATGCAAACGGCGATGAACACTAAGACTATGGTCTTAATTCTCAAGCTAACCACATGTATTGGACTCTTATCACTCTGTGGTTCTACGAATAATTTTGTCCTACGAATCATTGTGATATGCTTAACTATTATGTTAAACTCTAAACTAAAATTGTTTAAATATAAAAAATTTCATATAGCTTGAGAATTAAGACCAAAACATGCTATACTAATAAATGATTCTGTTGTTTGGAAAAAAATTATCATAAAGTCAAACGTTGTCAATATGGGCCATGAACCAAGCAGGCTCTTAATTCTCAAGGTCACATATATGGACTGAAAATATTGAAAGGTTTGTAAATTGTTTTCAGAATCTGTTGTAAACGACAAAGCAATTTATTAAATGTATGTTTCATAAAAGGAATATGAAAATTTACTATCATAGGAGCTGTACTACATTATATGTAATTCTTCATCTATACTTGCCTGAGCTAATTAACAGGTCCAAAACAGTTGCCCTGAGGCCTGAGCTCTCTCTCAAGACCATAATTAAAAGGGTGCCCTAATACCACCCGTTCTACTATCTACATCTACACAGCGCTGTTCCCAGCTTTACAACTCGCAAGCCACATTTTTCAGAAAAGTTGTGCCAAGCTTTGCAATTCATAATTTTGGGCCAAGAGACGGTGCCTGGCTGTGCACAATCCCTATCCCTGTTGAGAAACATTGCAACGGTGAAAGACTCGAGTCAAAGTAGAGGATGTACAAGTCGTCCGTGATATTCACGAGCCTTAACATTGTTTCATTCTTTGGACCCTGAAAATTAATGGTAAGGAAATATTAGAATCTGAAGCCACTATTGTGCATTAGAACCTGATTTACCCATAAACAAAACCACATACTACCTCTGTTTCTTTTTATTTGACGCCAAATAGCTCATTTTTGAACTACAAAACGTCAAATAAAAAAGATGGAGGGAGTATGACCTAGCAGTAATTCTGATATCTGAATGAACCATAAAATTTTATTGCAAATAAGCCCAAGGTTAGTTACCTTGATTGATAGCTCTACTGATCTGCTGTCCTGCGACTCTCCTTCAGGCAAGGAGGCGCAACAATCATTGTTCAACACTCTGATGGGGCAGCCAAGATCCCATCCACCGCAATCACAGCATCCTCTAGATCTCCATCTCTTGATGAGACTTGACGGGCCGTTACTCTTCGAAACCACGCCGCCATGGTAACCTCTGGGGACAACAGCAGTAATGCATTTTGCAGTACCATCTCTGTTCTGAGCATCTGTGTCTTTACTGTCTTCTGAATGGTTTAATCCTGCTTTCTCAAGGAATTTCAGACCCCAACCACCGACAACAGGCTCTTTCTGGCGTTTGTGCTGTTGTTCCCTCACCACAATTGCTGCTAACTCTTGGTTGGTCGGCAGATCATCGGTGTTGAGATTTGTCAGACCTGATTCTCTAGAACTTATCATTTGGCTTTCTGGTGTTTCAGTCAAGTCGTCGAACTGATGAGAGGAAGATTTGCCCAACTTCCAGGAATGTTTCGGGCTAGAGGAAACATTGCCTGTTCTCATAATTTCTGTCACTCTCTTGACAAGCCCCTTCCCTTTTGGAACACTATAGGAACTAGTATGCATTTGCCTCAGATAGTCATCTGGAGAACCATACAGAACAAACTCAGTTTCCAAAATACTTGACTGGTCTGAGTTTAGGACTACAGAACTTGACACCTTTATCTTGCCCACAAGTCTTGTGACACTGCTTGAGTGACCCATCCAATCTTTTCTTCCTTGCTCTCCAGAATGGATCATGTAGACGTAGTCAAGGGCCTTGTCATCTTCCTGCACCCTAATTGGGTTTGCGGTGTATACTGCAATAGGATCGTCCAGTGACAATTCAAAATTAGGGAGCCCATCCTTCCATATGCATTGTAGAAGACCTGCACTAAGAGATGATGGGCAGTGCGATAGACGAGGCTGACTTGAGCTCATAGATGCTGTATACGAGCACAAAGGCGGCATCTTCTGATGGATGCCTACCTCACCTGTGCCTTTGTTCATTGGAGATGCCCCAGGGGAAGAGGTTTCCCATGCCTCAGGAGATATGAGCTTCAATATTTCTGACTGTGTTATGATGTGGGATTTAGACCGAGTTTTTCTCATCTTAGTTCCTGCCAGGAAAGGAGATGGGCTTTTTGGTCTTGTCTTTGCATTTACGAGAGCATGGAAAGAGTCCAGAACCTTTTTGTCAGAGGGACCAAGATTTACATTCCCTTGGTTGACCCCATCGGTGATCAAGTCATCAAGATCATTGACATTATGGGTTCTTGTTGGGTGCCTCAGGCTTCTGATGACAAACTCCAAGACCATCTTGGCAGGAAGTGCAGGGAACAATTCTGAATGGGGTGTGTCACCACTGCACGAACATGATGGCTTGCTGCATGACTGGCAGCTCTTGCTTTTGTTCTCATCAGACGGCAATGGCTTCTGGCTGTTTATCTGACCCAAATCGGACTGAACCTCAGGTGCAGCGGTCGGGTCTTGCACCATTTCTGCCCTTCCACTGAACTCTGGAATTGCACCCTCGTCATTTAATCCATTTCTCCTTTCCGTGTACACAAGTTCCATCTCCGATCAATAACTAAAAGATACGAAGAATGGAGCCAAAACAAATCTTTGATTACCTGCACAGCAATATAAAATAATAACATGATCAGCCACCAGATAACCAAATGTGATCGACAACCACATGCTTTAAAATTAAAGAAATCTAGTTGGCTGTCTTGTTGTCAAGGACAGACTTTTCTGAATTTTAGCTACATCAGAAAGAGTTGAAAATAGAGACAAGGCTCCTCTCAATTGCAAATGAATATGCAGTGCATGAAGGAATAAAAAGCTAATTTTTCACCAAGGATTAGAATTTGCCACGTCAACCATACAAGAAAAGAACATGTATTATGATCACACAAGGTACTGAGGAACGTGCGGCATGATTTCATGGTTGACCAATTAAACTAGGAAAAAAATGCAAGTGATTAACAGCTGCCAGAGAAGTGAAGTGCCCATGTGATGTCTTGATTTACTTCATTATTTTATGGAACATTCTCTGCTGAAAACAAAGCTAGAGGCAGTGGTGCATAGTGGTCACACAACATGCTAGACATGATCGAGCAGTAACCGCAAGATCCTCCTAATGGGCTAATGGCAGGTATACCCAGGAGTGGTGCTGCACAAGTCCTCACTCCTCTGCACATTAATTTATCTCAAAGTACTAGGGTACCATATAAATGGCAGTTACACCACACATTAACACTGGGTTCGTATCATTCATCGCGTACACTCCATTCACCAACAGCACACATCTAAGGCCTTTCCTTGTCCATATACAACAAAAGGGAACAGGCCAGTACTACCTGTACTACCTGGTTGCTTAAACGGAAAGGCTGATAACAACCGCTAGTAATTCACAGCCGTCTCCTACCAAAGCAATGGATAATGCCTACCAGGAAAGTATACACTTGTACTTACAAGCACATTCTGAACTAGGAAGGACAGTGTGTTGTGTGTCGAGATATGAGCTCATTCTCTGCATCTCTGCTCTGTAGCATGAGGAGATGAACAGAGGGCATGTGCGGAACCAGCGAAGTACATGAACTATGCTTCAGAAACCATAAATCACTGACCTCTGATCCTCTGGACCCCTATAATAAGAACCGAGACCTAGGATGGAAGACATAAGTGGGGCTCAGGATCACAGAAAAGTAAAAATGTCAATTAAAACAAAAGTTACATCCCGCCCACGCTGCCAAAGAGTGCTAGTAAAGCCCAACTGAAAAGGATGTCCTTAAATGCATTCATCACCGGCGTGAAGAACGGGAAGAGCTTCAACGGGAAATCGCTTTGTTGCTGAACCTCGCCTTTAAACACGGCAGCAAAGGCAAGCCTAGTAGGTTACAGTTACAGCACCCAAAAGAGGAGGGAAAAAAAAAAAACCAAGAAAGCTGAATCCGTCTTGCCTTTCTCAAAGCAAGAAGAAGAAGCAAACCCCGAACTAAACACCATTAAGTTACAGCAGTGAATTAATCTGAACAGACAAGCCAAATACGCATCATATAATTTTGGCGAAAAGCAGCGGAGAAGGAAGTGGAGGCGGCATCAGATTCCTCACCTCAGTCACAGAGACGAGCACGCAGGTAGCATCCAACCAAGAGGCTCGCCTGAAGCAAAGCAAAGCACTGCCTCCCAACCTCACAGCACAGACGAGGTCTCCTCCTCCCCTTGATCCAAGCAGTTCGCCTCGAATGAGCGCCGGAGCAGGGCCAATGCGAAGAGCTCAAAGGACAGAAGAAGACGGCGGCCGGGGGAAGACTATATACTCGAGTCCAAGAAGAACCGCTGGGCCAAGGAAGCAACAAGCGCTAGCCGATGACTCACCAACCGAGACTAGAAACAAGATTAGGTGAAGAGGACCCGGGACCTAAACCAAGCTAAGCCGCTCGTCAACGGGAACGAACGACCCATCACAGGAGCATCAAGCCAAGGCGCAAGGCGGCCGCTTGCTAGAACAGAGCGGATGAGACAAATCGCTCAGCTTTTCTGCGATAACAGCAACCCAAAATCGGCGAGGGGATGGAGAGGAACCCCCAGCAAGAAGCCCGATGGCCAGGGAATGGAGGAAGACGGGGACGTAGACAGACGAGAGAGAGGAGGCGGCTGGGTCTGGTCGTCTTGGACTTGTTCCGCAACGGAAGGGGGGCATGCAACAAGGCGAGAGGAGGCGTCAATGGAAAAAGCTGCCGCCTTTACTCTTTCTCTCACACACGTCCCTCTCCATTAACACACGACGACGGCATGTATGGCTTTGGAGAGATGGAGAGGGAGGTGGGCTGTAGCTCTCTCGTCTCGGCAACGCGTGGCGCTACAGTTGCCTTCCATGCCCGCCGGCTGCCTGCGCTGCTGCATGAGGAACAACCGGCCGAGGAACAAGGGGCCGGAACGCCTCCCGGCCGGATCAGGCAGACAGGCAGGGGTCGAGACAGAGCGAGGCGTAACTCCTCCTCGCCATCAATGGCTGGCCGGGACCGGCAAACGACGTTTCTCTTCTTTCTTTGAGTAATGGCGAAGTGAGGGAAGGAGAGGAGCAGCCGAGCAGGGCGTCAGAAAAGGCGTAACTGAAGCTGGATGGCAGGATTGGGTGCCGGGATTTGCCGTGGGGGAGACGCGGCGGACCATGTGATGTGAAGGAAGGCTGAGGAAGGGGCCAAGCGAGGGAGACCGACCGAGACTAAACTACTCCATCTCCATGGAAGAACAACCGATGATGGACCGCACTTTAAAAAGAAAAATCTGGCTTCCGCGCTGATTTCTCTGGGGTTTAGCCGAGCGGGGGTGTGTGTATCTCCTCTATCCTGTGATTGCGTGCCGTTCGAGGGGTGGGAATAGGGTGCCGATGGAATTCTATTCTGCAAAGGTTCGTGCGGTGGTGCGGGCCGGGGGGATCCACTCGGGGTCGGGGCCGGCTGCTGGCATCGTGCTCCTGGCCGAACGTTACGGCTTGGACTCCGGGCGCTCGCTCGCCGTAGCGCGGAGGGAGGGGGCCGGGCAGGCGGGCGGACAGGGACAAGGAGGTGGAGACCCAGGGGTGGCGTCACGAGCGGGCGAGCAGCAGCGGGAAAAGTGGCGGTGGATTGTTTTTTCTTCTGTCTTTGGACAGGCCCTTGCCAAGTTTTGGGCCAGTACTTTTTGTCCGAAATGGTGCCAGCCAGAGCACGCACACGCACAGTGCGGCAGTATGCTTGTTTTCCATTTCCATTTTGTAGAAATTTCAATGGTTGGCGCTTGCACTGGAACTGAGATCTGCGTGCTCGCGAGAACAACGTAACGAAAAAACGCGGATTATGTCTCAGTGTTTGCATGTGAATGTCAATAACATTGCAGGATGGACGCCACTGACTGGTCAGCGCTTTTGGAACCACTGGACACTGGAGTACTAGCACAGATACGGGCGCTGCAAATTTTAATCTTTTTTCCTTCAGATCTTTGATATATACGTACTCCACTATTGTAACTATGCTGGAATTGGCCCATGCGTGATAGGAGTGTATAAATATAAATATATATATAATCTTGGCTTGGATGCCAGGATGAGGATGCTGAAACACGAAAAGAGCGCGACGTGTACGTCTAGGGCCCTGTTTAGTACCCAAAAAAAGCCCCAAAATTCACTATGCAAAAAGAAGATTTTCTGTCACATCAAAAATGCCTACACATGCATGGAATACTAAATGTAGATGAAATAAAAAAAATAATTGCACAGTTGAGATGTCCTTGACGCGACGAATCTTTTGAGCCTACTTAGGCCATCGTAGGACAATATTTACCACAAACAAACGAAACGTGCTACAGTGCTTTTCGATTCGGAACAGTGCTTTCAGCCCCAAATTAGGCCAAAATTCGGCCCAAAGTTTGGGCACTAAACAGCCCCTAGGCATCCGTCGTCGTGTGCGGTCTATTCGTCGGCCCGCCCGGCCTCGAAGCGCCCACCACTAACGGCCACTTTCCTGGGACCGGCCGGCAGCGCAGGTGCAGCTGTTGCTCAACCAGCTGTGCTGAGCACGCCCTATGCTCTGCTATGCGGCTATGGCATATGGCATATTGGCATGCGAGCAAGATGACACGCACCCGGAGGTGGATCCATAGCTAGCGGCCGCCGAGCAGTACCCGCCCTCGCGCATTGGCTTGACCCCAGGGACACGACGATTCGCCGTCCAGCACCGCCGTTGCCGGCGGGCAGGCGTGTACGCTCCGGTGGCCGGACCTGACCGGCTGACCTCAACAGAGGTTTGAAATGTTCAGAGGAGCGTGGAATCTGAACCGGTCCCGCTCCCGCCCCGGGGGATGGTACATGCCTGCTGCAAGTGGGGTGTGTGTGCACTGTGCAGTACAGGGCTTCTTCTCCTTCCTATTGCCTTTTTTTTTTTTCATTTTCAAAGTAGTTTTTCCCCCGAATGGATGCGCTGTGCGAAAATGATTTTGGCATGGAAAGTAACTCGGGATGTGGTTGTTTAATCCCCCTGAAAACAATAATAGGCCCAGGAAATTGGAAATGGCAGGGCGTGCTTCCACTGACCCGGAGTGGGCATGTGACGCGACCACGAATTCTATTTCCACCGAACATTTCTCCTGACTCTGACTGCGCGCGTCCTGCCTTTTTTTTTTTTTTTTTTTTGAAGCCGAGAAAGCGGCTGAGGTGTATTCAGACTTCAGAGGCAGACACGCTCCGGCCAGCCGGCCGCCGTCCTGAAACTGCAACAGCTCTGCAGGCTGCAGGCAGGACGCGCCGGCAAAATGCAACGTCTCGTTCGACTACGACGTCTGGCGAGAGAACTTAACAGGATGGTAGTGGTGGCTTTAATAATCTACTAGTGGTAATGGAGTATCGACAGGGACACGCAATTCATTCCGTTGGGCAGGCAGGCTTGGTTTTGAATGCGGATGTGGATGTCTTTGGGTTTAATTTTGACAGCCACCATCTCGGTTGGCTGTTGTTGAGGCAAGTGGAAGATCGGCCTCACGATCCTCACCTCACCCTCTCGACTCTCGGTGGATGGATGGATGGACGGACGAGCAAAGCGGCGAGCGACGGGGACGTGCATTTACCGACGTGCCGACCAAGGATCCATTATTCACCTACAAATACCGCGCTAGATGTTATACGTAGCGATCTTCAGTGTCTGCTGATGTGTAATAACGAAGAAAAAGGAGCCTTTTTTTTTACTGCCCATCAAGAGGTGCTGTCATAAAAAAAAAATTGTACTTGAAGGTGTACCATTTTTTTTATAGTTAGGTTATTAGGTACAAATTTGTGAGTAGTTAGGTAGGTACCAGAGAACCTAAGCTATAGTTTTGGTATCTCCTGATGGACTTATATATAAAAGGGCTGGACAGAAAAGTACACAATGATCATGCCAGTTTGTAGCAGTCACCGTGCTCTGCTCTGACCGCGCTCATGAGTCGTGTGTGAACAACCTTCGGCAAGGTGCAGGTGGATCTCTGCATGGCGGCAGAGGAGGCCAAGTTCTCGGTACTCGATGGCATATTGGCATCACATCACTTGGCCTCTGTCTGCGTTAGGTAGAGCTCTAATCCACACACGTCCTCGTGGTTCGAGAGTCGAGACATCTCCTTCTCGCTCCTTTCATTTTCACCACCATTTCCATCCATGTCATACACTGGCACATATACATATTTGAAGCCCCTGCATGGTAGGCAACCAAAAAATGGGTATGCCACATGTGACCGCGACACGATCGATCGAGAGCCGTCGTCATAATCTCGCCGACAAATCGTTGCATCATGGCGCCTGACTGACTCTGATTGCTTTGAGCGTTCGACCGATCTGTTTGCCCGGTGATTCGCAGTAGCTTCTCCGCCTCTCTGGTCAAACGGCGCCACACCAAACAACACCCCCTACTGGACCTGGAATGGAAAACTCCTCGGCGCGCGCGGCGTCCACACCACACCGTCGCCGTCGTCACGACTCGATCCCCCCAGGCCATGCATCCATGGTTCCCGTGTACTAGTCCGCATAATCATTGCGCTTCTCGAGTCGCCGTCCTGTCCTGACGACATACATCCTCCTCGGAATGGAGACCGCTGGATTGAAGGAAATCCGTATGAAAGTTATAGGAAGCTGAAACACAATGATCAGGTCTTGTTTGAAAAGGATGAACGAAAAACACAGGAATGGAAACAAACTTAGAAATAGACAGTATGTGCTGTGATAAAACAGAAAAATTGAAAACATAGAAAATCAATAGAAAATACTGTTTGGAACGCAGAAATGCGCATCGTAGGAATGTTTAATTGTAAACAATGATTTAAAACAATTAAAGTACTTAATGGCCGGCAAGGATGGAGACCAAACTCGCTTTTTGCAGCAAGCAGTCTCCCCGTACGACGAGTTTAATGGCCTGCAGCCCCTGCTCACCTCGGGCATCCGCACAGGAAATAAAAACAAGAGGTCCAGGCGGATGTTTTGGTTCCTGTATTTTGTGGAGGAAAGCGACCCTTTCCGCTGGAATGGCAAGGGCTGTTCCTTTGATCCAAACATCACTTGACGTCAGCAGAGTGAAGGAATCGTATTCCTTTGATATTCCTTTGCCAATCCTCTGTTTCAAACGCCCCATGAAAGGGAGCTGCTGCCAGCGTTTGGAACGAAAGCCATTCCTTTCCGTTGGAATCCTGTAGCAAGGAAGTCATTTCATGAGAATTTTTCCACACCAATTCAGCGCTCTTTGGAACGCCGAAATTTTTTCCCATTTCTATGTTTTTTCTGTGAAATTCCTGCAGAAATTCTGTGAAATTCCTACGTTCTAAATAGGCCCGCAATGTTTTCTTTCCTATCGCATGTGCTGTGAGTTTTGGTTTCCGTGTTCTAAACATATGCTTCTGTGTTTTCCTCATATTTTCCTTTCCTGTGTTTTGCTAATACATGCATATCTTATTTATGTATTTTTTCTATTGTTTTTGTGTTTTGTGTTCCTTTGTTCCAAACGGGTCCGGTGAGAACTGAGAACGGACTCGCGAGCGGCGAGGGGCAGCAATGGATATGATTACAGTGAGATGACGCTCCCCAGCGGCAGAGATAAGAAACTGAGGCCATGTTGGATCAAAGGAATTCTATAGGAAAGGATTCCCAAAATACCGTTTGGAACAAAGGAAGATTGAACAGTAAAACAAAGGAAAGTTTTCTATCTCTATTTCTTTGGAACAAATGATAAATGGAGGAATTTTAGAGGATTGGAATCCTATAGGAAAATTTCCTTTGAATCCCTTTCCTGTGTCACTCTCTCTCATCTGAATCATGTGTTTTTTCTATGCTTCATCCAAACGCTCATTCTTTTACTTTCCTGTGTTTTTTCATTCCATAGGATTCAAAATTTCAGTCCACTCTATTCCTATGTTTTTCCTATTCCTGTGTTTTTACAATCCTGCGTTCCAAAGGAGCCTCATTTCACAGAAACCGAGGGCTCCTTTGGAACACAGGAATCCAAAATTATAGGAATGGGAAAAACATAGGAATAGAAAAGGAATTGATATGAAAAACAGAGGATTCAAAACCAAAAGAAAAATTCCTAAACAGACGTTTGGATGACACAGGAGAAACATAGGAACACTTACAGTACACTATGTAGTTAAAGTAACTCATCATAGCCTATGTATGTACTGTTTTGCAAAGTATCATTTCTTTATTGTTGTTGCTTGCTTATCAATGACTAAACAACCAGCCATTTGCCTCGTTTCTACACGAGCTGTAGAAAAAAGAGGTTGAAGTGGATTGTTTCTTTCCTATGGTTTTCCTATGAAAGTTGAAGGATTGGAAAGCTTCCCAAAATTTTCCTTGGGTTGTTTCCTGCGAACCAAAGGGCTCTACAGTGCATGTTCCAAAGAATGTATGGTTTCTACATTTTTCCTTTAAAAATCCTACGAACAAAAGGGGCCTGAAACATCCGGTCGGAGCCAAGGGAATTGCGGAAGCCCGAGGTGGCCAGTGGAGGGAAACTGAAGAATCTCTGCTGCTCGCCTCGCTCCATTGAAGTCCGACGCTGACAAGACAAGATCAACACGAGGAACAGTGCATTTTGGCCCAATTGTCAGCCACACGCCAAACACATCGTGACTGTACCATTGTTCTATGTGTTTTTACTAGATCCTGTGTTATATTTCCTTCAATAATCCGAGCACCACATCCCATATATATTTTTCCTATATTTTCCAATTCTCTGTTTTTTCGCTACGTGCATATTCTATTCAATTGTTTTTTTCCTATGTTTTGTATTTCTTTGATAAAAAGGAGCTAGGAAAGAGGTTGCTTGCTTGCAAGGTGGTCAAAGACGGGTGCACCGGTAAAGGAGGGATCGGAGGAGAAGCGATCTGATCAGTGACGTGTCCGCGGACTCTCCAGTCGCGAGCCACAGCTCAAGCTACGCAAGTGTACTAGCTAGTAGTAGTAGTCAAATTAAGACGCATGTGGTAGTGGTACCATGCATATATAACCACTGCCAAACTGATAGTACAAAGCATGTGGATCAGGATACTTTATCAGGCCAATCATCGATCTATCTCGGCCATATGTATAAAACTGACGGTAGCTGAAGGAAGACCCAGCGACGTCCGACTCACGTACATGCATGCGCCGGCGGCTCTGCAGTCTGCACTGCACTAGTTTGCGTGCAGCTAGCTACTAGCTGAAAAGGTGCTTTGCAAGTACGGTATGCATGCTGCCAACAATGAGACTGACTCCAACAGGCAAGGCAAAAGACCGAATACAGTACAAAACGACACTGTTTGCATAGAAAACAATAGATAGATGGGAATATGCGCCGGGTGCTAGAATCGGTCATTCGGTCTGAGGCAACAAGTCCTTGTGAAGAATTGCATTTGAACTACGCAGCCTGTGTGCCAAGTACGTATCGTAGACAGCGTAGTAGCGTGCGATCGTACGTTAGGTGCTGGAAAGAAATGTTGTATCTGCCGGCCGGCCTTTCCGGGAGGGATGATCGTCGGAGGGTCGCTTGCCCGGCCGGCCGCTCTACGCAACCGCCTCTGCGATGTGCATTCCAGTTCATCGATCGTCTCCGCCACGTAGCAACCACTAACAGCTATAGCAGTGCACGCAGCAGTTCATCGATCGTCTTCTGAGGCAGAAACGTACACGTTGAGCTGCGACGTGGCCACGCATTCGAGCAGAGCGAGCCGGCGCCCAGGACCTTCGAACGCTGACGCCCTGCCAAACCCGCATGTCCCCTACCTAGGTGATTTCTTGCCATCCCTATGTGATCATCACATCTGATCCAGACTGGGATGATGCATGGGCACTTGAGATCGATCACCACGTGGCCCGGACGCTCCTGCTGATAGATGGTGTGCCTGCAGGCCAGGAGTGCAGTTGTTATCACGACGGTCAACGTCTATGTGTGCATCGAGTGGACGCCTCACATGTCCTCTCTTCCGAGTTCGGACAAGGTTATTTGCCGGCCATTTCCTATCGATCGTGTCGTGTGTCTTGACTCTTGCCAGCCTCTTCGTAGTTTGGGCCTACTCCTAATTCACCCATTCGGGCCCAAACACTCGACAGTTGTGTTGGGCCTCTTCTTCTCCCTTTGAGCCCGCAACCCCGGCCTGTTGGCCGGCCGGACGGACAACCGGTCGTCTCGTCGCCTGCCTGCACTGTCTGTGCTTCCTTGACTGCATCAGCCGCGGTTGGCACAGTATGGAAGGAAGGGACTGTGAAGCTGTCACCACATGAATCCTCCTCCTCCTCCTCCTCCTCCTCCCACCCCACCCAGCCCCGTACCTACTGCTCTGCGCTCTCCCTCTCGCCTGGCGACCGCCGACGACTGGGCCACCGCCGCCGCGCCCTGCGCTGCTCTTCACACAGGTCTTCGCCGGTGACCAGCGCTCATCGATCAGACAGGTATGCCCACCACCCCTTTCCTTTCTCTCTCCCGTCCTGCTGTGCGAAACCGAGCGCGCAAACCCTAGCTCAAGCTATTTGGTTATTTTGTGCTCGGATCTAATCTAATTACAAGTGCAGCAGCACGTATTGTGCATGCTAAGTTCCATTTTTTTTTCTTTTTTGCAAAAACTACGACATCACACATCACAGTCATCTGATACTGAGATAGTGAGATGAATATGCAGCTGTTGTGCTGCATGTATTTACTTTTGAACGCACATAAATATATAAAATTGCGTGGGTTGTGTTGTCCAATTGTTGAATCCCACGCTCCTCCCTTGCATGGTTGCACTCTTACATTCATGTTTTCCCCTTCAATCAAATAAGTTCCAGTTTGAACTCTTATGTGAGCCATGAAGGAATCGGTAGGTCCTTTCAAAGCAAGCACTGAGCATATACACACATGAGCAATTACATCTTAATATCTGTCGGTGCCGTTAATAAGCATATTCATGTTTTTTTTTTTTTTTTTACATTTCTGCAGGCCCTGAAATATTTACTTGACCGGATAAACTTACCCTATTACCATTAGCAAGAGGGTTCTCTGAGATTCCAATGTCCAAGCAGTTATTGTGGAGGATGTTCATTTGTTGTCTCAATCATCTACTTATGGCTTAGCAGCGGCTGCACTGGGAACAATGCCGCCTTTGCATGTGAGCGAGCTGTAGAGGAACTGTGAAAATGGGAAGGAAAGGCTCAGAAGTGTCACCGAGTGGAAGGTATCCCTTGAGGTCTGCTCATAGCGGTGGTAGAGTTCTACGCTCTGCCTCATCCAAGGACAGTAAGGCATGCCGTGAGCCTCTGAATGATAATACAGCTGCCCGAGCAGCTGTGAAGAAAAGAAGTGGCGGTCCGTGTGGTAGTCCTAATAACAATGTCAGGGCGCTTCGCTCTGCGTCCAAAATAAAGGACGAGTCATGTAGCGACCCGCTAAACGACAGGACCCCTGGTAAGCCAGCTGCAAAAAAATTTAAAAATGCCAGCCCCTCACAGGTGGGAAGTCCTGGCAACAGTGTCAGGGTGCTTCGCTCTGCATTGAAAAACAAAGACGAGGCATGTAATGAGCCTATAAGTGACAGGGTCGTTGGTGAGCCGGCTGCAAATGAAAGGAAAAACGTCAGTCCCTCAGAGGTGGGAAGTCCCAGCAATAGGGTCAGGGTGCTTCGATCTGGTTCAAAAAATAAGGATGAGACATGTACCCAGCCTTTAAATGATCATGGTGCTGTTGCACCAGCTGCAAAAAAAGGGAAAGGCGCCAGTCCTTCAAAAGTGGGAAGTCCCAATAGCAGTGCCAGGGTGCTTCGCTCTGCCTCAAAAAATAAGAATGAGGCATGTACTGAGCCTCTAAATGATAGTACGGCCGGTCAGCCAGCTTCCAAGAGAAGAAAAGGTGGCAATTCCTTGAAGGTGGGAAGCCCCATGAGCAGTGCCAGGGTGCTTCGCTCTAACTCAGAAAGGAAGAGTGAGACATGTAATGAACCTTTAAATGATAGTTCTGCTGCTCAACCAGCTGCAAGGAAAATAAAAGGTGGGCTGCTTTCCATGACAGACAGCCCGAAGACTGGTGTCAGGGTGCTTCGCTCTTCTTCAGGAAAGAAGAATGGGGCCTGTAGTGTGCCTGTAAATGATAGTGCTTCTGATCAACCAGTCGTGAGAAAAATAAAAAGTTTGAGGTCCTCAAAGGATCGCAGTCCCAAGAAGGACTACTTAAAAATTTGCCAAAGAGTTAGATATATTTTGAATCGAATGAACTATCAGCAAACCTTCATCCAGGCTTATTCAAGTGAAGGTTGGAAAGGTCAAAGGTTTGTCATTCAATTCATTATGTTTCATATTGCCTGCTCAACTTCATCTCGTGCAATTGGTTTTTGGTTTGTTTGGCTTGGACATTTATTTATTCTCTGCAAAGATGATATAATTAGTTGGCAGTAGGTAGGCTGCATTTTGCATGCTATCCTAGTATATTAAACTAGGTGAATCCCCTGTGTGTTGCTGCAGGAGCGGTTGAATTGATTTTTTCTTTAGAAGTGCAAGAAAGTAAACGTTGGACGTCCCTATGGACTTGCATGAAAATCAGAAGATGTGTTATAGTTATATTTATGGAGAAAGTGATTGATAGACTAAAAGAGCTGATAATGTACAAGTGATTTAATTATTTATGAAGCCAATATCTAAAAATATATTCATACTAATATGGAAATCTAAGAGCAATCCGACATAGAGAATGGACTTTTAGATAAATTGTTCCATCCAATAAAAGCAGTATACATGGAGTTCCATCCAATAAAGTTAGATATATTCATATATCTCTAGAGAACACCATATGGTGGTAATAACTATGGAATAACTTTGGAAGCTCGGACAACCTTCTCTACGGTAATCTTTCTATAGGGTGCTGCAACATGCAAGGTGTGGTACTTCTACTACAGCGAGAAAACAAATTTTTATGGAAAATAACATAGTGTCAAATAATATGATGAAATAACACAATATTATAAAGCTAGGTCTACATTACAGGGCAGAGAAGGAACTTGAAGGCACTCATATATTTCTGAAGCGCCTATGTACAATAGCAATAAATAGACAACTTTTCTACAAATCTAGGAAATACAAATGGGACTTACCAACTAAATTGTACATATGCTCGCCCTAGAAAGCTCAGTAAACACAAAAGTAGATTGGTCTCACACCATCAGAAATCGACCTGAAAACAGTGCAAAAGAAGCACATGAATCCCTCAGAATTTTCCTAAGGCTTGTACACATTCCACGATATGGATCACATTGCGTATATAAAGCAATAACATGGAGTTATTATGGTAGAAAGGAAAAGGCCTGATGCCCCTGTGTGAGTGGAGGAGAATGGATGGTTTGAAAGGTGATAAGTTGGTAATCATTTTACTACTTATTGCATGCATAGTACTGGAATGGGAAAGGGCAATGTAAAGCTGGTATTCTGACATATTAGTTTCACAATTAAACAGGCCCGGTGAGGATGAATAGTTAATGACATATGAATGGGCAGATTTGCTTCAAAGGCCACGATCGGACGGTGATGAAACTGAGACGATGTGGCACGCTGTGGTATAAGATAGACTATTGAGTGGAGTTTTGCTTTGAGTTATATAGATATAAGTTAGTTTTCCTTTTCATGTGAGAAGTTATTTCATATGTACTAAAATTTTATATTAGGGTTGTATGGCAAAAGAGCAGATCTTAAATCTTGGTTGCATACTGGCTGCACTCCATGCTCCATATTTGTCTATAATATTTAGGAATATCTTGCAGTGTTCCTTGCGATTCAAATTCCACTACGTATTTCTGTAATCCTATTAATAAGTATGTCCTTGTCATGTAATGTGTTGATGGTACATAAATGCACAGTTTGGAAAAAATAAGACCTGAGAAGGAGCTTGAACGAGCCACAGCAGAAATCCTCCGATGCAAGTTAAGAATCCGGGAGGCTTTTCGGAACATGGACTCTCTTTTATCTGAAGGGAAGCTTGAAAAATCTTTGTTTGATTCTGCAGGAGAAATTTCCAGTGAAGATGTAGGCAGTATCATTTTATTCTTAGTATTTTCACATTCTTATTTAACCCTGGCTGTCAAGTCAGTACAGAGATAATTTGTTTCATCTTTCAGATTTTTTGTGCCATATGTGGTTCAAAGGATGTTACTTTACAAAACGACATCATTCTTTGTGATGGAGCCTGTGACAGAGGGTTTCACCAAAACTGTTTGAACCCTCCTTTGCTCACTGAAGATAGTAATATACATTACCTTTTGGTTTCCCTATATTTTCAAAACATCAGTGCATTTGTTTCTCATTTGTAATTGTTTTTATTTCTAGTACCTCCGGGGGATGAAGGATGGCTTTGCCCTGCATGTGTGTGCAAAGCAGATTCTATAGATGCATTAAATGAACTCCAAGGAAGCAAACTCTCTATTCATGACTCATGGGAGGTAAAAATCTATAAAGTACCTTATAACAGAGATAAATGGGGCTAAACTATATTCCAACACGACGCTACTTTTGATGATTTGATCTCTGCAGAAAGTTTTCCCTGAGGTAGCTTCACTTGCGAATTGTTCTAAACAAGCTGAAGGGCCCGAGGTGAATGAGGACAAGTCTTCTGTGGGCGATGATGGCAAAGGTCAGATTCTGATATCTTAGATTTCATCACCTCGTTCCAGCATCCTAAACCTTTTAAAACAAAAGGCCTGTTTATTCCAACAATGCAAGTACAGTGGATGGCCTGACCTTGCCTTCTGAGGACTCGGAGGACGATGACTTTGATCCAGCAGGTCCAGATTCTAGTGAAGACCAAAAAAATGAATTGAACTCAGAAGAGTCAGATTTCACATCTGACTCTGATGATTTTTGTGCTGAGATTGCTAAATCTGGCGGCCAGGATGGAAATTCATCATATCCATTATCAAACGTGATAAACCGTACTGATAGAATGAAAATCAGAGCTGTCAATAACAGCTCTAAGGAAGAGAACTGTGATAATGCTTTTATGGACATGGAGCTAGAGCAAGACATGGTGCTACCAGTTTCAAGTAGGCGGCAGATTGAGCGGTTGGATTACAAAAAACTATATGATGTATGTCATCTCTCTTGCATTTTCCCCTTACCATCAATATGTTTTCTGTATCAAGTGTTTTCTACGTCTTGTTAAGTCCTGAATATGAAAATTAGTTCTAATTAAACAATAGAAGAGATAGGAAATGTAAGAATGCAATCTAATGCCTATCTTTGTTCCATGGTTGAATGTAGTAAATTAGATGCAGAAGATGAGGAACAAGCAAACTTGGTCTCTGCCATATATGGCACAAACCAGTTTTTATTCCTTCCCTTATCCATATTCTTTTTTTATTGTGTTTCTTTTCTAGTAGCAGCAAGAGCGCAAGGCAATGCATCTGATAAAAGTATGTCTGGTTCATCATGATATCCTGTGTTAATGATTGTAAAAGTTCAATTTTCTATGGGCTTGCAGGTTTTTTGACAATAATATGCAGCCCTGGTCTTATGGTATACAAATGGTGAATATATTTGCGTATCATTAAAGGGAAAACAAGCCTTCAATTAAAACTAGGTCATGCGTCTAAAATATATGCAGAACAAATGGCGCTTACGACATTCAAAGCCTTTTATTGGGAAGCAAGTTGGAGTAGAGTGAAGATGAAAGCCAACAAGAGAGGAATAAATAAATAACAGGGTCAAAAAGCAAAAGAAAATCCATTGGAAAGTAGCAATAAGCCAATAACACTGACAATAACTTCCCTAGAATGCATTCTTTAATGAAGTAATCGACACATGACTCATAACAAAACCACATTATTGCACATTAAAGTGAATTATCACATGCATGCCCTGGCCTTACTTCTTTCTGGTCCATTTATTTTATGTGGCAATATGAAGGAGGCATATGGAAAGGAATCATCTGATTCAAGTGGTGATGAAGAGTGGTCTGGAAAAGAACTATTAGAAGGCAGTGAAACAGATTCACTTGCTGAGCGTCATCCTGCGAAACAGCGCTCTAGAAGAGCAGCAGTAGGGCAGCAGAATAATGAACATACACCGCAGAGGGACCAGCTTCATGGTTCTGAAAGTGAGGATCAAACCAAAATTCTGCGCTCCAGTGGCAGTGGCACAGGAAGAAAGTTTGGTCCTATAGTTACCCAGGCATGTATATTTTAAATATCTCCTTTGGTTTAGCGCTGGATTTTCCTCGTGATTACTCTGTGCTAACAAGTCGATCCAATTAACTGTAAACTATGATCAATTTGCTATTATTGACATTGGATTTCACTTGCAGAAATTGAAGGGACATTTTGAGAAAGATTCATATCCTAGTCGCGCAACAAAAGAAAATCTGGCACAAACTCTAGGACTGACATTCAATCAGGTACAATTTCATGTTGCATGCTTGTTGTAGTGATATTTCTCCTGCGGTCCTGCCTTAATAGAGTTTCTGCTAACAGGTCTGCAAATGGTTTTCTAGTGCTCGTCATTATTCAAGGGTTGCTTCGGCCAAGAAAGAAAAGCATCCTGGCAGCCATACCAGTGAGAATAATGATAGCACTGCTGTAGATAACATGCAAGCCAGACAACCCAATGCTGGGGTGATGGAAAAGTTCACTGTAGATATAAATGATATTCTTCCTGAGAAACCAATGGTGCAGAATAATCTTAACCAATGCAACAAAGAAGATATCCCACTTTCTGGAACGGAAATTGAGATGGTACGTTTTGATAGCACCTTTATTTTCTCTGAAAATGGAAACTAGAAAATGACATCCGTGCCTTGGCTTTACTCATCTCCCTTCCATTATTTTCATGTGCGATTAATTCTGAAGGAGTCATATGGACAAGAATCATCTGATTCAAGTGATGAAGAGTGGTCTGCATTTAGCACACCACGAAAGGCAAAATTACAAGAAAACGAAACAGCATCACTTCCTGAGTCACTTCGTCCTGCAAAACGGTGTTCTAGAAGAGCACAAGCTACGGAGCAGAATGATGGACGTACTTCTCAGAGTGAGAAGCTTCATGGTCCTGCAAGTGAGCAACGAACTGAAGTTCTTTGCTCCAATGGCAGCAGTAGCAAAGCCTCGAAAAATCATTTTGGTCCTATAGTTAGTCAGGTATAGCATACATATCTCCTTTTGGTTTGGTTAGTTATATTATCCATGTTTTTCTTGGAACTACTTTGTACCAATAAATCAGTCCAATTACTTGGTCTAGACATCAATAACACCACATTTTTCTTGCAGAAGTTGAAGGTATATTTTGAAAAAGATCCATATCCTTGCCGTGCAACAAAAGAGAGTATGGCACAAGAGCTAGGACTGACATTTAATCAGGTATTACTGCTGCCCTCAATAATCTTGTGCCACATGCTTATTGGGTAGTCATTATTTCTCTTGCCTTAATATAATTTCTGCTAACAGGTCAGTAAATGGTTTTCTGCTACTCGTTATTATTCAAGAGGTGCTGCTGCCAAGAATAAAAAACAACCTGACAAAAATACTTCTGGGAATAATAATAGCACAACCTTTGATGGGATACAAGTAAGAGAGTCCAATGTTGGGTTGATGGAAAAAACAGCTGCAGATACAAATGACATGATTCCTGAAAAATTGATTGTCCAAATTAATCTTAATGAAGGTATCGAAGAAGATATCCCACCCAGCCAATATAACATGTCTGAAGAGAGAGTGGCTATGACCCCCACTGCCATCTCGATGGAAGCTGTTCTACCAGGATATGGACCTGGAGAAAACTTTTTTCAGTTCGGCTTAAGGAATACTAGCTGTGAGCAGAGTGCGATAATAGCTCCTAACACCATCTCAAGAGAAGTCAGTCCACCAGGATATGCACCTGGAGCAAACCAGGGTGATGGGGCTCCATGGAATACGAGTTGTGAGCAAAGACCGGTTATGAGTCCTGCAGCCATCTCAAGACAAGTCAGTCCTCCAGGTTATAGGCCTGAAGAAAACCAGGGCAGTGGCATTTCATGGAATTCAAGATTCGAGCAAAGAGTGTTTATGAGTCCTACAACCATCTCCAGAGAAGTTGGTCCGCCAGGATATGAACGTAGAGAAAATCAGGACAGTGGCACTCCATTGAATACAAGCTGTGAGGAGGGAATGTTTATGAGTCCTGCGACCATGTCAAGAGAAGTCGGTCCACCAGGCTATGGGCCTAGAGAAAACCAAGGCACTGGCAATACGAGCTGCGAGTTGAGAATGTTCACAAGTCCTACAGCTACAGTCATCTCCAGAGAAGCCGGTCCACCAGGATATGAGCTTGGAGAAAACCAGGGCACTGGTGCTTCATGGAATAATAGTTATGAGCAGGGAGTGTTTTGCAGTCCTACAACCATCTCAAGAGAAGCTGGTCCTCCAGGATTTGGGTCTGGAGAAAACCAGGGCAATGGCACTTCAGTGTTTATTAGTCCTTCCACCTTCTCGAGAGAAGTCACGCCACCGGGGCACAGACGAGAAAATCAGGGCGCTGTTGCTTCTTGGACGAGTTATGAGCAGGGAGTGTTTAGGAGTCCTACAACCATCTCAAGAGAAGTTGGTCCGCCAGGATATGGGCCTCAAGAAAATCAGGGCAATGCTGCTTCTAGGACTACAACCTGCAGGCAGAGAATGTTCACAAGTCCTACAACCATCTCGAGCGAAGTTGGCCCTCCAGGATATAGCCCTGTAGAAAACCAGGGAATTGTTGTTTCAAGGAATATGAACTTGGAACAGAGAGTGCTTATGACTTCTGCCACCATCTCAAGAGAAGTCTTTCCACCAGGATACGGGCCTGGAGAAAACCAGGGCAGTGGTGGTTCAGGGGACCTCAGAAGCCCCCAAGGTAGGTCTGCAGGGAATGTAGAATTTTCAGACGAGGCTAGAAAAAAGGCTATACAACGGGAGCTGAGGCGGCGGCAGAAGTTTAGGTGATGCTCGTGATGTGAATCTTTGGATCCTATGCACCAAATTTTGACTCCAGATTACTTAAGAGTAAAGATCCAGCCATCAACTTGATGGCTAAATGAGCGACGACCTTAGCAGCTGGGAGGCAAAACTCTTGTTGTAGATTTGTAGCTGTCGTGTATGTTCTTTTAAGACCTGTTTGGCCTGTTAAGAATTTGTTATGGGAACCACTTGAACCTGAATTAATTTGTGCGGTTGACTTTGTTCTCCATGGGAATCTGCGCACGCTATACGGGGCTGGCATGGCATGTTACCTGGGTTGACGACATGTAAATTGACATTGCGAGAAGGGTGAGATAATGGCTTTTGTTCCAGGAATCTACCATGGCATTTTGTGAGACTCAGGAGCCTACCGTGCCGTGCGTCGTGAACGCAGCTTGACTGCTTGGCGTGGAACCAACCCGACTCGGTGTAGGCAGAGTGGTGACTCCGTCAATATACTAGGTAATGGTCCGTCGTTGCTACGGACATATATAATTTGAATGGGACAACAATTATTCAAAATAATATGATATAGAATGCTTGAGTAGATCATGGTGCATACAAACCAAGCATTATGTTTGCCAATGAGGCTATAGTGTGTTGTGAAGCATGGGCATCTATATTGAAATGTACGATTCCAGCTCAAATTTTCATTTCCCACTTGTTTTCCTTAGTTTCCGTCCAACAATTTCCACCCATTTTCATGATATATTTAATTTCAATGAGTGTTCGCTAATTAGTTGGATGAGCCAACTAAACTCCTTTCGAGCAATCAGATGAGACTAAGAACTGTCCAGCGCCCTTAAAATTTGGCAGGTTTACAATCTTGGAACATCTTGACGGCGATCCATGGTTTGTAACCATGTCTAGATGCCACCTAAATTGATATTTACAAGCATGATGAACACATGCATACTTTGCGATGCGGTTGTCCTTAAACTTGTATGAAGTCTTTAGATTTTATAGCTCAATGGATTGATGACGATGTGGTTGGGAGCTGAATACAGAAGATAAAGACGCAGTGTTGCCAGTGTATAAGTACTTCGTTTCTTTTTCTAAACACATGTCTAGTTTAAGAAGCAGGTCCAGATACAGATCAAATTCTTCAAAGAGCACATCATGTACAGCTTGTTCTGAAGATCCCTGGACAATCGGACCATACAACAAGCAGCTAAGCATTCATTTTTTTCATCAGGTTGAAACCATATATGTCTTGACAGATTACACTTGAATTCTATGAAGCATTAACCAATACAACAGAGTACTGCATCTGGAGTGATTACAATGGATAATCCATAGCAACTCCACATTCCATCTTCATATGAGCATTTCGTCAAACAGTTGTGTGCCATGCACAGGAATGGAGCGGTGGTGACGTCCTCGAGCACCAGGTGGCAATTTGCACCGTGGCCATTAGTCGCTTCCTCTGTCGCTGCCGCCCAGCAGGGATTAGGAGTGAGACAGTCACTGTTCTCCTGGCACATCCTCGGCCGCTACCCAGCCATGAACCGCATCCATCGCTGCTTACCACCTGAGGCCTCTGCCCATCAGCTAGTCGTCGTTGTTGCTGACCGCCTAGGAGTTGTAGCATCGCCGCCTCATCTGTCAGGAACCAGGACCTCCAACAGACCGTGGGGTCAAGGAGGACCTAAACACAAAGCAAAATGCATAGTGTGGGTGCTTAATTGCAAAACTGAAAAATCGGTCACTTTGCCTTGGGATCTGGAACAGCTGGTTGCACTTGATATGTTACCTTTTTTTATCCCTGACTGCTCCGTCACCCCTTCTGTTGTTGCCTGATATAAGCTAGAAGCTGGATGTTAATTTTTGTAATCCAAGGAAGTTCCAAGAAACTGATTGTCAATGTAACAATCAATTAAACCATTCAATAAGTGAAACCAAATACATTAAAAAACGTATATAACCTGACAGCTTGTCATGCTTATTTAGGTTGTTCGGGTTCCCTTTATTTTTCAAAGAGATTATTATGGTTTTCTAGTGCCTCATGTTCTCTCCAGAGTCACCTTACTTTTAAAAGTATCATGGTTGCATAGTGCTCTACACTCCATGGCAAAAGGTCATAGATTCCATAGCTAAGTTTTCGTATTTGCCCTTTTGTGTCTAAAACAAAACCAATATAGTACATGAACTAATACTTTTCCATGAAGTACATCAGGGACAAAACCTAGTCTGTACATGTATGCTAGGCAACAATAATTTGAACACTTGATATAGTTAAGAACCTAGGATAAATGGTAGGATGAGAGTATAAATTCGTTGCTAGTAATCGGTTCATTAATAACAAAAGGAAACACCCTTGGAAGAATGTATGTATTTTAAGGTACTAAACTGAACATCTTAACTGAAGATTTGAACCTGTATGGCAGAAACTCAACAAACCTATGCGCATCTCCTCCTCAGTCCTCACTAACCTCCTGGACAAGTGGTGGCATGGCCTGCAGCGACGTTCAAGTCGGTAAAGGGCCCTACAGTATAAGCTTCGTTCATATAAGTCGTCGGACCTTTCAGATCATATTGACCAGCACGTTAGATCTCACCCGCAACACATTTAGACAGGAAAAATATAACAATCAGATCTTAAAAAATAACTGAAGGAGAACTACCAGTAATTTGCCTTTCCCCAGTACACGTGTGACAACTCATAGTTGAGAATTAAGTATTTCAATTTTTTGCTTTATAAATGAGAAACTATTTCCCTTATCACCAAAAATATTCTCATCGCAGCACATTCAGATAGGGACAAAAGCCAGTCCTCGTCAAAGGATTAGTATTGTTTTATACGGGTCCAACGACTCACAATTTCACATGATGCTAACATAATTAAAAGAAATGTTTAGTTGTTAATGGATTTAGCTACGCTAGCATCAGTTTATCTACCAGACCATTAGAACAGAAAACACTCATTTAGGGTGTCACATGATTTCCAAACTTACACGAGGGATTCAAAGAAGCAATTAGAAGTTCACTTACGAATATCATGTTAAAATCTCACGCGGGCAATTTGACAAACATCTTATGTGCATGCATCCTAACCTTGTCAGCAGGCTGCTTGCCTGGGTCGGCATCTTCCAGTCTCTGGCAATCTTTCTGATGAGAAAAAGGAACGCAGGGACGAGCGGCTGGGCTGCATCGCTCGGGGGCAAAGGGCACGGGCCGGGAAGCCGTCGCGCGGGTGGGGCGGACGGCTGCTGCGTGGGGATGGGGGCGGACGCGCGGAGCGGGCGGGTAGGGCTGGTGTCGGAACGCAAGAGGCGGAGTGGGAAAACACTTTGCTCCCGTTTAGCAACAAAATATTTTTATAGTTTTTTAAAATAATACTGCGGTATTTAAAAATATTGTAATCTCTATTTTATATCAGAGTTTTTCATCTTGTAAAACCATAGTATAGTTATGGTACCAAACACTTCTTAAAACATTGTGGTTTTGATAGGAAGGAGAAATACTATGATAATATCATGATCAATATAAAATCATAATATTTTAAAACTATAGTATTGAAAATTTTGTTTCTAAACAAATCCTTCGTATTTTTAAATAGCAGAGAGTAGAGAGAACATGATGGTCGCTTCACGCTGTATGCTGGCACCGACCTAGTTGAATGCAGAATACATGAATCTTGTGTGCCAAGATATGGTGTAACCTACAAAAACTTTTATGAAACAAAATCACTATAGGATAAAGGTATACACTAAAAACCCACGAAAAAACATGTTTTTCATGGACCGGCCGACGAAAAAGTCCGACGAAAAAATGCAAACTTTTTCGTCGGCCCCCACGAAAAATGATGTTTTTCGTGGGTTTTTAGGGGGCCGATGAAGAAAGATTTTTTTCGTGGGCCAGGGCGGCCGACGAAAAAACGTTTTTCGTGGGCCTGCGGGCGCCTGACGAAAAAGTTTGCAGGCAGTGAGTTTTTTCGTGGGCCTGCCCTGGCCGACGAAAATGCCTAGGTGGCCCCCTATATAGGGTCTTTTTTCTAATTTCATCCCATTTTTATGTTTTCATCACACAACAGAAATCATAGCATACACAGTAATCAGCAGACTGATCTCACATCATTCCAGCAAAACCACACACAAGTCCATTCCAACAAAGTCCATCATTCCAACAAATTAACCACACAAATCCATCATCAATATGGTTCAAACATACATAGTCTAGTATACAGCATCATACAGTCACATACAATCCTCCAAATCAACATCCTATATAAACAAGTATATAAATAATATGCAACCATATAATTCTCTAGGAGTATCATTACACTGATTCCTACCCAAAGTATCATGTGTCGCCATGGCTTCCTAGGCTTCACGATCAGCAGGAAGTACTAAGTATTATTCCATCTGTCATCTGTGTACACAGGAAAGCAGCCAAACAAATCAATCACTGATAGAAAGAAGATACCCAGCGTCAAATGAGATAATGAATTATCAGTACATTCTAAAACTCAAGAAAATGGTAGAGACCAAAGCTATTTAAATATGCCATAAACAGCTAAATTTTTAACTGAAGTTGTTATAATTGATGTTTCAGCACATGCTTGTATTTCATTCTTAGTTACTAACAGAGCCTTCCATTGGCAAGTTTGACAAATCAGGGTATATATCAACAAATGTGAGGAATACTGATCCATTAATTAGTAGTACATGGTACCTAATGTTTATTTCTATATATATATATATAATGTTCGGCACATTCTTTTATTTCATTACTAGTAGAGTTTCAATCTTCCCCCTCCAGGTCAACTGAGTAGTGCGGCGATGAACTAATCAACTAATCATTGGTTCCTAATTACTAACATTAAATACTTTGTCAAGATCTGAGGTACATGGATGCCAAAATCTATGCTTACTGCTGGTTTAGGGATTCGGTTGGGGGCACATGTTAATACCTGAGACTCTGGGAGTTGGGGGAACATAATCTTGTTGTCAAGCTCGATAGCAATCTGGATGGGGCAGCGTTCAAAGCACAGATGAGGTCAGGAATTAAGAAGAAGGTAGCAACAATTACGAGTGGCGTGAAACGGCAGGCGAGCGTGATGCCTCGCTGGGGCTTGGGGCTCTGCCGGCGTCGCGTGTCGGGTGACCGGCGACCGGCGTCGGCGCGTGGCAGGGGCCAGGCCGCCAAGGAGACGGGGCCGGCTGCCGAGCTCCCCGGTAGCAGATCTAGCGGCGAGGTGAGGCGGCGGCTAGCCCCATGGCGGCTCCGCGGCGGGGCGGCTCCCCAGCGGGTGAGGGGAGGCAGCTCCACGGTGGCTGATGGGACGCAGATCTGCGCGGTTGGGGCAGCCCCCGTTGGCTCCGTGGCGGCTTGGCCCCTAGTGGCTCCGTGGTAGGTGAGGGGAGGCGGCTCCGCGCGGCAGCGAGGGAAGGCCGCGGCGGTGGAGCCCGTCTTGCGCACGGGCTTGGGGAGAGGAGCGGGGTCGGGGGACGATGGTTCAGCAGGCGTAGGTGGGCGGCGGCGCGCGAGCAGTGTGTGCGAGCGGGGAAGGGAAAGAATGGATCTGGATCTGGGGGAGGACACACACGTAGGAAGGAAAAAAGGGGTATTTTTGTCGGGCCCCCCTGGAGGCCCACGAAAAAGAGGAGCCCCCGCGCCAAATTTTTTCGTCGGCCTGTGACAGACCCACGAAAAAACGTTTTTTTTCGTGGGCTACCTTCCTGGTTCACGAAAAAACTCATGTTTTTCGTCGGTTTGGCGGCCCACGAAAATTCTTGTAGTTTCTACGTGGGCTGGCCCACAAAAAACTTTGGGCCCACGAAAATTTATAGTTTTCCTGTAGTGAATATAATATTAGAAACACAAATCACAATTACCTGAAATTAGCAACATACAATATACCTGAAATTATGTCAAACAGACATCTGACTTGCAGAAGATAAAACAAGGTATGAATACCTATGATCATATGAGCAACTCCCAATTATCTTAACCAAATTCTTGTGCGCATGAAAAGAAAAAATATCTAAGTTCCCATTCCATTTCTTTTCTTGTGTGCACGAACAGAAAAAAAAACATTGAAGTCCCGGTCCCATTTCTTTAGACTAGAACCTATCCATTTTATTCAAGGCTTTGATGAGAAACTGCATACAGATTAAATTAATTTCAGTGGTAGCACACATGATAATATCATCGAGCATTCATATCACATCAGCACAAGTGCACAACTTCAAAGTTGAGAAGCCAGAGCTAAACCTGCTTGTGGTGTTTGGACCTAAAAAATATGTTAGGCCAAGGAGGATTTTACACCTTCTTGTCATACCAAATATATGTGGAGAATAAGAGATCTTCTTTGCAGAGATTTATTAGTTCAAGGTTGGGATGAATGTTAGACTTGCAGAGCAAGTCATCCGCTAATGGAACACAAAGCCACGTAAAAAACATGATCTAACCACATGGGAATAACAGGAAATCCACATTGCCATAAGTAAAATCTAGAAATCACACACGTCCACCGAATCACCAACAAACAGACACCAAATCCCTCACATTCCCCTCTCAACCTCTGTCTAACCCTGACGCAAATCGAACCGGAACCAAAAACCCAAATGACCAAATCCTCCCACCCCACTCCCATCCCCACCTTTGCCTCAAGAGGCTGCCATCTCCAGGGATAAAACGTAACGAAAACGAACAAAACTCAAATCCTGGTGGCGCGTCGTGTTTCCATACAACCATACACGTAGTGTGGTCGCCTCTCTTGGTGGGTGAGCACAGCATTTTCCTCAGAAATTTTTTCATTTTTATATTTATTTAAATCGTTTTTTGCAAAAATAATTCGGTATTTCATAAATTTGCAAAATTAGCCGTATACCGCCGGCCCAATTGGCGGTTTTTAAAAACCGCCGGGCCGCCCGGCGATATAATGACGTGGCGGCTCACGGCCCGCCTCCTGGCAACGTTCCGCCGGATGGCCCGGCAGTTTTTAAAAATCGCCGAATGGGTCGGCGGTATTTAAAAACCGCCGTTTGGTCCGGCGGTTTTTCATTTCCCGCCATTAGGGCTGCGTAGTGTCGGCGGGATTAAAAACCGCCGGGCCATTCGGCTATATTTAAATAAAGCCGGATGGCCCGGCTTTATTTTTTTCCCAGCATTTTTTTAAATGTTTTATATTTTTTAATTTGTTTATAGGCCGGCTGGCTTTTTCCAGTCATTTGGTTGATGCTGAAAGATAAGAATAAAAATTATTTTATATTTTTTCAATTTTTTTATAGAAGAATAATTCTAGTTTTTTTCATGACATAAATTTCACAGTTTACTCTTTTTTCAGTGCCATCTCAGGATATGGTTTGAGCTTTTGGTTGATACGAGAAGATGCAGTATTTATGTAAAAAAGTCACAATAAAGTGAGGGGAAAGTAACACATGAAATTAAACCCAGCTTAAAGTTTTGCAGATAATAACCACAACATAGTACATAGTTTTTGGCATAGTTGATTCTACTACTACGGTACATCTTCAACATGCAATAACCAATGACTATGACCTAGACAACCTACCACAATTTTGCGGTTGGCATGTTGTGATAGTGCCTAAGCAGCTCTATGCATACACGCCTTAGGGAATTTAGAAGCTGGGTAAGGGATAGACCACATTCTGCTCAATGTCTAAGCATAATGTGCGGATGGGAAATGTGAGGATCCTCCTTCCTCGTAGAACCCATACCCCCCAGATGGTGGTGACTTAGGGGGCCAGTCACTTCTCGGGTGGTATGGGCACTTGCAAAATGGATCTGGACACAACGGGTTATCCTCTAGGCTTACAACCAAAGGTGTCTTCTTGTCCTCATCTTCTTCCAGTGACTTAACCTTGCCCTCGAGCAGCTGGGGGGTCACGTAACCCTGTGGGGCAGCCATCGCTACAGAATGATTGAAATCGTTAGTCCTCGTTAAAACTATAAGACATTTAACAAAAACATCAACAAAATATTGCATAAAAATGAGTATAACATCGCATAGAACTAGCAGAAAATTAACAGAAGATATTAAAAACCACGAGCTATTAAAATCCACGATTGAAACGGGCAGAAGCTATTACAATACATGATTAAGACAACAGTTACAAAGTTATAATTAAGATCATGGGTTACATAGTTATAATTTGAAATCCACGAGCTATTACAATACACGATTAAGACAACAGTTACATAGTTATAATTAACATGACTTACACGTCATGTTATTCAAATACATGGCACCAACTAAATGACATTAAATGACTTCATCGGTTCGACCCCGATTGCGTTGACCTTGGCTCGATGATCCTGTCTCAGGTATGTTCCCTGTGGTTCCTTGAGCTGTACTATTGCATTTCTTGTACGAGTGTCCGAACTCATTGCATCTGGAGCAAATAACAACTCGTGGGCCAGCTTCGGCGTCATCTATGTTGTTACGAATGCGACGGGTTTTACGTCGGCCAATCTGTTGTTTCATGTCTGGATGGGGATTGGGAATGAAATCAGGGGCACCATCTGGAGTACTGGTGAAATTTCCGGCCATGGCGAACCCATATATCTCGGACTTTCAGGTGTGATAGATTGCATCCTTCATGAAATAGGGCGACACAAACATACGGGCATTCAAACCTCCAGCCTCTCCACACGCAGCAATGACATGTGTACAGGGCCTATGGTATAACCTCGGCTTGTGGCAGCTACAGACACAATGGTTATTGTACAAGACACATTCTTGCACGTGTCTCTCATGATTTCCTCCTCTCCGTCCTTTGTCCCGACAAAGAACCTCGAATCGATGCTCAGCGACACCCATGTTACTGACACGGTGACCTGCGGCTTTTTTGTTTGCTTTTTCCATATACTCAGAGAATTTCTGGCCATATATGAGGCCGTGGTCCAGAAACACCTTCTCAGCTTTAGGATAGCGTTCCCGAAAATATTGTGTTGTGCGGTATATGTAAAATTCCACAACCCCAACCAGTGGCATACTTCTGCTGCCACGTAGGACCCAGTTGTACACCTCTGCAAGGTTCGTGGTCATAATACCATAACGAGCACCTCCTTCATCATGCAACAGAGACCACTTCTCCTTCGGCTCATGCTCAATCCACTCAGAAAACGACTTGATCGAACGACCAGGCCTCCGTCGCACATTCGGACCGTCAAGACCCACGTCTTCCATTGCAATTGGCTCTTCATGTTCTGCATTCACACCCCTTCGTCTTAGTTCGGCAGCCTGCTTGTTCGTGAGCTCATCGAGCTTTTTTCACAGAACATTGAATTTTCTTTCTTGATTCTGACTGCAAAGCCTCTTAAAAAGAGTGGTCAGTTTCTTACTCTTGAACTGACTCTGAAAATTTGCTCCCATATGTCTCATGCACCATCGACTCTTCAAATCAACCCACTTCGGTGTTCGTTGACGTTGTACAGATCCTTCCTGTAAATCTTGCACTGCTTGCATAATGCCTTTGTGGCGATCATGAATGACACACACATCTTGCCGATCCTGAACAATACATGACTTGATCCTCTCTAAAAACCAGTACCAGCTGTCCCCGTTCTCACTCTCAGCAAACGCAAAAGCAAGCGGGAGAACCTGATTATTACCATCTGCCGCAATGGCAGTCAACATGGTGCCCTTGTACCTCCCTGTTAGGAAGGTTCCGTCGATGCATAGCACTGGGCGGCAGTACTGGAATGCATTGATGCACGCCGCCAATACAAAGAAAGCACGCTGAAAAACGCGCTTTGTGGGGTCTTCAGGCAAATTATAGTGCTTGATCTCAAAGTAACTACCGGGATTACGCTGACATAGTGTGTGCAGCACATGTGGGAGGTTGTGGTAGGATGTTTCATACGTTCCCCATCTCATTTCCAACGCTTTCTGTTTCGCCCTGTAAGCTTTGCTGTAACTTATTTTGTATTGGAAGTCATCATCAATGCTGTTGATTATTGACTTAGGCTCATATCCTGGATTATTTACTATCTTTGAGTACATATGTTGAGCCACAAAATCAGCTGTCAAGTTACGGTGCTGAACTTCTAGCTCTTCAAGGATGCATGTATGATGTTCAATTCTTGAAACTGACCAGAAAGTATCATACTTTCCCATATATGCATGGACCCTAAAAGGACAATCATCTCGTATGCACTTCACGTCATACACTTGCGGGCTACTCTTCACAACCCTGAACTCTTTCTTCAAGCTTTTGACCGCCCATCTTTGCACAGCCTCTTTCAGTTCTATCTTGCTATGGTAAATAGCACCCACAGATACTTCATTCTCACTGTACTCCCATGGCACTGTTTCACCTTCATTCACCAACAGTTGAGAGTGATCATAGTTGTTCCATTGACTTGGAACTTGCACCGGCCTATCATCGTCATTATCTGAATCTTCATCACCACGTACATCTCCCTCGGTGTCCTCCCGCTGCATCTGTTCAACCAAACCTAGAATGTGTTCACCCTCATCTACCTCACCCCTTGGCTCCCGAACGGGTTGGCTTCCTTCAGCTTGGTCATCATCGCCTATCTCATTAACCTCATTGACATTGTTTTCTACCACTTGTTCAACTATTGTGGCCTCATCATAGACATGTGTGGTTTGTGCTTCAACAATCACCTTCTCGTATGCTTGCACGAAAAGAACCAGAGGTAACCCACGCCGCAGGCTAACATCAACAAACCTCTTCCAGAAGGCAGTATTATCTATTGAAACTAATTCCCAATAAACAGGCGATGAGCTCCTGGTTGTTACTGCTAATATGCGCAATTCACATTCATTATCATCCAATTTGAAACACTTCATGAACCAGTTATACACCGAACGGAATGACCTCTCAGTTGCTCTGTCAAGCCCTTTTGTCACTGACCTGAACCCACTCAAATCTACCCCAAATTGACCGTAACGTATCTCTCCTTCACCGAAGTATATCTGGAAGTATGTTTTTTCTGACATGCCTGACCAAATGCGACAGTGCCAATAAAAATACTTAGTACATATGTCACTGCATTTCTTTGCATATCATACAATTAATTTAAAATTAATTTTTCGATAGATTATAATTATTGAATATTCCATCTAAACCTAAACCTATTTCCTAAACCATCCACTCGAAATTACAGTAATATTACATAAAATACTACTAAATTAAACTACTCTAGTGCTAATATTACATAAGATACCACTAATATTACCTAAAATATTACTAATACTACATAAACCATAAACAACTGCACGCTTAGGGTTAATTGGAGTTGAAGTGGAGCATTACTGTAAAATTTTCTAGAGAAAGAATTTACCTTCTTCCTCCTCTTCTCCTCTCTCTTCCTCCTCTTCTCCTCTCTCTGTTCCCTCACTGCGCGGCGCCGCCTCCTCTCCTGCGCGGGAAGCGCTGCTCTTCTCCTCCTCACCTGCGCACGGCGCGCCTCTCCCGCTCCTCCTCCACCCCCGCTCCCTCACCTCTCCTACGGCGGCGGCGGCGGTGCCCGAGCGTCGACGGAGGAAGAAGAAGAAGAGAAGAAGAAGAGAAGAGAAAGAAGGAGACGGCGGGGCCATATGGTCCTAAAACCGCCAGTCCATCCGGCGGTTTTTAAAAACCGCCAGCCCAATCGGCGGATTTTTTAAAAACCGCCGCCTCTCCCGGCGTTTTTTCAGGTGGACCCCACCTTCTGTCCGCGTATGCCGCACTGCCATCCTATAGCCGCGTCAATTGGCTATATTTAAAAACCGCCGGTTGGATTGGCGGTTTTTAAAAAACGCCGCGCGGACCGGCGGGATAAGTATAGATTTGCAAATTCTTTGAACACCAATTTATTTCTGCAAAAAACGAATTAAATAAATATAAAAATAAAAAAAATTCTTTTCCTCAACGTCTAGAGTATTCTCCTCCTTGTCGTTTCCGTTCATTTTCGTCGTCTTCTGCGCGTTTGGTCTGTCTAGGAAAAACAGCCCAACAGCACCACGGCAAGAAAACGAACGAAACGAAACGAAGCCCAATGGAATGGAAACGCGCGGGCCGGCCGAGGGGAGTTTCGCACTTTTTTGCTTGATGCTTCCAGAGCCTCGGCTCTAGCCCACCGGCGGTCCACCACCCAAAGGTACCAGCAGCGTGCCCGCGCCGCCGCGCCAGCGTCCATCGGCAATCCGGATGCCGATGCCGATCGCCGTGATCGAGACACACGGCCATGCTACGGCATATGCCGACTTGCCGAGGCGCCGGTGATGAGTGATCAGCGAGCCGACGACGGTGCCGCCCCCCGCATATCCTATCCCCACCCCACCCCAGTCAGCAAAAAAAAGGAAAAATCCCCAACGCGGGGGCGGATGCGCGATGGAAGCCGCATCCACGTCACGCCTCGCCATCCGTCACCGGCACCGGCGGCAAAGCGCCTCCCTCTCCCAGTCCCTGGTGGGCTTCCTCCTCAGCAACCCCCAGTCGGAGGACGCTTTCCACCCGGCCCGCTACCTTTCCACGCCCCCCTTCCGCGCGCTCGCCTCCTATGGCCTGCGCCTCCCCACGGCCACGGCCATGCCGCCGCCCGCGCACGACCTCCCGGCGCTCGCGGCCTCCGCGCTGGGCGTAGCGCTGGGGGCGCGCCTCCTCGTCGCCCTCTCCCGCTCCCGCGCGCTCAAGCCGCTCGCCGACGCCACCTCCGCCGCCGTGGCCGCGCTCCGGGCGCCGCGGGCCCTCGCCGCGGCCTCCTCCCCCGTGGCCGCGCTCCTCGCCGCCTCCAAGGCCGCGTCCAAGTCCTACAAGGCGGCGCGCACGCTCGGCCCCGCCGCGCGCCTCCCCAAGCTCCCCTCATCCAAGCGCCTCAAGGCCGCCTTCGCCGCCGCCTCTCTCCTCCGCCTCGCCGCCGCCGCGCCCGCGCTCCCCGCCGCCTCGCACGGCGGCGTCGCCGTGCTCGCCGTCCTCAAGTCCAGCTACAAGCTGTCCAAGAACACCTCCAAGATCGTCGAGGGGTTCCTCGGCCTCCAGGTGCACAAGGGCTTCCGCAACGGCATCGACGCGCTCGGGGTCGTCGTCAAGGTCGCCGTCATCGCGTCCGAGGTCGCCGTCTGGGTCGGCGGCCAGTTCTGGGGCTTTGGGGGGCGCGGGACGGCCTGCCGCGTCAGGGTCCTCGGCGGCTCCGCCAGCCCGGGGAGATTGGTCCTGCTTGGGTGTACCAAATCTCAACCCCAGGTTGTACTCTTCGACGACCCGGTGGTAGTCGACATGGACGCCGCCGAGGGGTGCCAATTACAGTTCCAGGAGGAGCGAGGGGGCCCAGAATTGCTCTCCCTTGCTGTGCCCGTGCCCGTGCCGTGCCCCAGGTGATAGCATTATTAGTGAGTTTGTAGCACGCAACATTTGCTTACATGTATATCAGAAGTGTGTATGTAGAGACAGAAATGGTTTTTGGTCCTCAGCTGCTCCTGTGCTTGTAGTTTTGTTCTTGTATATCGGACAAGCTTGGGTGACGAAGAACAATTCTTGTTTGACACAGTAAATTCTGACATGGAAATGCTGACTTTTGTTCTCTACATTCTAAATTGAGTCGGAGTTGCAATTTTGTACGATGTTGGTTTCAGTGACCATTGTTTGAAATATGTGTTCGCTGATCTAGTACAATGGAATGGAGATTCTAATGTGGTCGTACTGCTAGAGCTTCGAACTGCTCACTGCTTTTGGTGTGGTATGTCTTACACTTTTCTTGTTGAGTTTACTATGTTATATGTCAACATCTCATTTTGATTACAACTATATGATAGTCTGAGCAATCAACATCTAGATTCTGCAGCAAAGAAATGTCGGAACCTTTTTTTTTATTTCTATAAAGGGCATAGTTATATATACAAATCACTCTTCTGGAGGCTAACTACCACATCCACCTGTGAAAATGTCAAACAAGTGGCAGCAAATTGACACATGCATTAATTCTACATTAGTTGAACTAAGTACTTGTCCTGCAAGTGAACTTCTAATGCTGTAAGCTTATTTCAGTAGAAAGGAAAAAAGAAACTGTGCTCAATGGCTGCTTGAAATAAAACACTGGATTTTAGTTTGTGTGGCTGAGGCTCGAGAATAGTCATATCCATGAATCAATTGTGCATTTGTACTTGTAGCTGTAGGAATTTAATCCACTTAGGTGCGCAATAATGTCGGATGTGTCCAGCATGTCTTCTTTCATACCGTCCTGAGAAAGGTAAGAACTCTTGTTAACTAGGTATTGAAATGTGCCAGGTTTTTGTTTGAAAACAATGATAATACACAAGAAAAAACATGTATCTTCAATTTTAATGAGACCAAGGACTTCAACTCATGCCCTCATGTCCCCCATTCGCTACAATCTTTTGATCACTAGTCTAGATGTGTGCCTCCATCATGCATCGAGTCATATTTCCCTTAGCATTTTCTGTTACCATTTCTTTTAGTTATACTGGACTGTAATTTCTGACAAGACAGTATGCTAGAAAACTTACAGTTTGCTCATAGTGTTGATGATGCTGGGAGCTTGACTGTGCCGCTTCACAGAGTTCATCGTTCTTTGCAAACCTTCCACGGACACGTGGCCTGCTATCTGCCAACGTTTTTCTACAAGCATACTGCATTTGTTATGTGTCAGCACAACTGAATTGGTAAGAAGTCCATGCACAAGTAGTGCTCTACTGAAATGCTCAATAGTACCTTTATTTTCTTACTGAAATTTCTCTCGTTCCGTTTCTTTATGTACCTATGGATCTTTTCCTTTCTCTCTTCAGGCGACAAACGGACAACCTTGAATGTGGAGTCTTCCAAACCTGATAGTTCTGTGGGAGGTAATGTTGTTGGGTTTGGGTTGCCATTGCATCCGTTTACCAGCTGCTGGTTATTTCCTCCTACCTGTTTAGTAAATATAACTCTGTGTAAGAATCCAAAATGGTTTGTATAGTCAACTGATTACTTGATTCATGCTATGATTCTCAGCATACACATTGGTTCTGAATATTACCTGCATCTCTGCATTAGCATTAAATGTTCCTTGCATGGAATCTGTGTCACTATACGTTCTCGTCAGTCCTTCACTTTCCATCATCTTCTGATATTCGCCCATCATCACCATACTGTTGCTGCTAACACTGTTGAAGAATCCTCTTTGTGGTGCCTCTGCATTGCAGCTAGGAAGAATTGCTCCTGTTTGCTGATACATGGCTCCATCCAGACCCATGAACCCTCCAGCTAGAGCCGCTGCAAAGCACTCATCATAGTCTGAAGGGAGTGGCATCAAGACAGGTGCGCTGCTGCTTATTTGCATTGGGGGCACCTGTTCAGCAATGGTCTCTGGAAGTTCCATTTGGCTGAATTGATCTATGCTGGCCTCTTCGGTGACAGGTGGATAGTATTCTACTTGTGAAAGGCTCTCGATCGGGGGAAGGAGGTCAGGGTCAAGGCCATGGTGTTGCTCTTGCTCCAGGAGGGCTGTGAGAGTGGAGTCAAAGGAGGGCAATGGGGAGTAGGCTGTGGCAGCAGCAGCTGGAGTCTCATCACTGTAGCTGCAGACAGGAGGGGTGGTAGTGGTAGACGATGAAACATCATCAGAGGAGGCAGGAAATGGACCAGAGGTAGTAGTCACCGCAGCAAAGAGGTCATCACCAAGGCCATCATCACAGAAATCAAGAATATGAGCAGCTATGGGGCTTGAAATGTCCTGTAGATTTCAGAGTGGACAAAACATGTGAGTCTCTTTTTGCTAAACTGAGTGTTATTCGAACAATAAAACCACAAAGACTGCAGATAATGTAATATTTTTAAAAAGAAATCAGAGCAAATCAATAGATTTATTTTTGTCTTGCACTGAATTAAATCCTAGAAGAAGTAATAGTGGAAATAATCACGCTTAGCAAACTTTAGGGTGAGACTAGTGAATATTAGGTGCACCGCTACCTTTTGTTGCAGAGAAACTATTTTTTTCAGTGGAATTACTACTTCTCTGCCATCTGTGAGAGAATCAAATGGTGTAGACATATGCAACCATGTGCAATTTTAATTCTACTTCTTCATCGAGCAAACTTATGACAAGAAAGATAAGCAAACACATGTATGTGATTTGGATATAAAATTATAAAGACATAGAAGCCAAAAGAAAGAAAGAAAAAAAACCATAATTTATTCTCTTGCAAAGCTGCAGGCCCAAATTTGAAAGATGTTGTCATTTTAAATGCTTATATCTCAACACCGATTGTGCTTTAGCTTCGATGAACACCTAACAACTATTGCATTGCATTAGGTCATTTAAATAACAACCTATGAGCATTGGTCGATGCATAGACGAGACTCAAAAATACGGCAACAAATGATCTTAAGAAGGAAATGGAATTGCTTGGTTGGATTCAGAACATCACCGCAAACCTATATAGGAAGAACCGAGCAAGATCTGTGTTAGAGAAACAATTACAGTGATGCAATCATCAGGAAGCATGGCGGGCACCGGCAATCTCCAACGAAGATGATCAGATTGGTCCGCAGAGTGCGTGGAAGGATAGGCTAATGAAAGAGATAGGAGCGAAAACAAGTCTGTCTGGGCATGCTGATGCTCATGAATTTTTTTCCAAGATGATGACCCCAAGGAACAAGCTGTTGGTGCTACAACCGCGGCCGGGAGGGATTTGGGATAAATAAAACAGAACCTAGAAGTCAGCGAACATTAATTGGATATTCTATAAATGCATCTGCATGGTCTAATACAAGGATGCTATTTTTGCGCAGACTGCTTATTTCTGGAAAGAAGTCTCAACGAATTCTGTCACTCCTTGAACCCTGACATACCGGAGCATGCGACCTCATTGACGGGGTGTTTTAGGCGGTATGGAACATATTTTCCTTGGCTTTATTATTTGCATGGTTGATCTCCTTTTTAGCAGTCATTTGACAGTACAGAAAATTATGTTTATGAACGTATTATGTCGATCACGTACACCTCGCTCCTTAGTTATTCAACTGAGAGAATATTGCACGTTGATAATGAAAAAAGATCGATCTTCACTGGCGGTTTTGCTTCACGCAATAAACTACTGAGGAAGTATTATTACAAGTATGACTCGAGGAAGCCAGCATGCATCATTCGGTGTCCATATTATCTTTCATATTAGCAGCACAGGCACCGTACTCGACTGAGCTCGCAATTATTCAGGGTAGACACGCAGCAAACAAGCGTAGCCAACAACGCTAATATAATGAAATGGTGCATATACATGCATTCAAGACAAACCAAAGAGCTGCTCTATATATATCTACCAAGAAGAAAAAACAGAAATGATCAAACAGCTAGCTAGCTAGAAAACATCAAGCAGGGCCGAGAGATTTACAGTGGTGCAGAAGCCTTCAGCGATCATGGGGGCCATGCCGGCTGCACCCTCCTCCTCGAACACCATCATCATTTCCCTGAACATATGAATCGCGCGGAAACTTGCCTCGCGCTATATATATATATATATATATATATATATATATAGATGTAGCTGGTGTCGATCGTTTGCAAGGTATGGAGGGAGATATGTAGTATCAGTGCAAATCTATGAAACCAAGAGGGATGGTGGTTGTTCAATTGGCTGAAAGCGAGGGCGGAGGAGGAGCAGGAAGAAAGGTCAAAGGCAAGTCACCCCTGCCTAGTTAGGTTTAGGCTGCTGCTGCTTGGCCTAACCATGGCGGATGCAGGAGCTGAATATTTATAGGGAAGGGGGCAGTGCAGAGCAACTGCATGCATGGCCATCCTTTTGCTATCTTTGGGTGGTACGGTGGCGTCTGGTGTGATGAACCGACTAATAACAAGCTCTGATGATGGAGCTCTCGGTTACGTTATCAAAGCTGTAGCAAACGGCATCTATCTCCGATCCTCCATTTTATTTGCATGGATGAGCACGTACATAAAAAATGGCGACCAAAAGGGCGGCATTGCTAGCGGGCTGTCTGGTTATTAGCCCAGCCGATTACTGTCGTGATCACGAGTCCTGGGAAGGCAACCTCGGCAATGGACGAAGTCGACAACATAATGCGATTGGAATCTGGTCGACTTTGGGTCATTTCATGTCTCTCAGGCAGGCAGGCTGTATATATGTGCCTAGCTATCCATCTATCCATCCATCAATCTATCTATCTCTGCATGCCATCAGTGCCGGCCTCGATCGACACAGATATATCTTCAGGTTCAAGGCCGATGAGCGGTGAGGCACCGGCCGATATGATGTTGATACTTGCTCCACTTGAAGCCGTATTCCTGCTGGCCAGCAAGCCAGACTGATGAGGGGTCGTACGCACGTACGACGCGCGCGTCGGTAACATGAGGCTTTTTTAGCTGATGATATAGCTAGGTAGCTAGGCCTTTATTTCTGCATGTAGTTTTTGCTGCGGCCGGCGGACTGATGATTCATTGACGGAGGAGGGAGGAGCGGCCGTATCATATCCCATCCCAGCATGTGGATCGCCACCCGATCGATCGAAACTTTGCGTGACAGATTCCGATCTCCCGACGCGACGCCCGATTTCAATTAACAGTCCGTGGGGATGTATGTATTCAGTATTCAGACGAAACCCGGCCTGCTAGCTCGCCCGGCCCGATCGAGATCGATGCATCTCTTCCCGTCTTCCACTGGTGGTGGTTGGTTCGATCAGAGGGCATGGACTCTGTCGTCCTCGCTCTGCCGTGCCATTACCGGCAATAATAACCCTGAGACGGCCACTCGACACGTACGTGTGCGAGCAGACGGCCATCGATCCTCCGTCGCGGAATCATATCGTTGCCGTGTTCAGTAAAAGCTATAGCTAGGCGCCAACACTACTGGCAACTGGCCAGGAACAGCAAGCGTAGGATAGGAATACTTTTGGATGCAGCGTCCTCCAGGGGGATGCATGGACATGGTCATCAGATGGGAGGGAAGAACAATGTCAAATGTCAAAGCGAAATTTACCAAATTAAAACGCCCGCCGCTAGCTGAAAAAAAAGAAAGGGGGGGCAATCATGCGTGCAGGTGCAGCAGACAGATGCAGAGGCCCGTAGTACGCATGAAGTACCTACCTGGGGAGAGGGACAGGGCAGCAGGACCCCACCCCAGCCGGGCAGGGCACCGCGAGAACAAAGGCGAGCGATGCGATCCATCGGTCGGAGCACGGAGACTGCTGCAGGGAGGGAGAGGCTTGCAGCTCAAGAGCCCACCGCCGGCCGGCCGACCGACCGAGATGGAAATATGGAACCAAATGCCCCATCGGCCATCCATCAGTCCCGGCAAAAGGGAGCCCCAAAGGCCGCCAAAGGGCTTCTCTTCTCTATTCCTTTGTTTTATCAGGGGCAGCGGGCACTGCAGGGCACCCCTGCACTGCACTGCAATGCAACGCAGATATATGAGGAGGGAATCTGACGATCCCGTTCGTGCGCTAGGCCTGCGGGCTGCGGTAGGGTAGATGAAGGCTAGGCCAAATCCCCGGCCCGCGCGCGTACCCAAGGCATTCTGGCTGCTGGCGGCGCCGGGGCCGCGTCGGCCAAATCGCCAGCGCAAATTGCGAAAAAGGGCGGCGGCGCCCTGCAGGCTGCAGGCAGCCGATCCGCGGCGCGCTACGGGTGTCCCCGCTTTGGTGGTACACGGCGCGACCGCCGATTCCGTCGACCGCGTGCCCGCCTCCGCCCCCGGCCCTGATACGGCTGCTCCTGCGCGCGCGTACGCGACCTGCTTTGACCGCCAGGGATTCCTGCAGCAGAATGCAGACTTGCAGCAGGTACACTCGAGGATGTACGTACTGCTAGCTTGCTCGATATATACACAGAGAAAGATACTGTAGCTATAGCTAGGCTAGGCAAGTACAGTACTAGGCATGCACGGGCCGGACACCGGATCGGCGCGCCCTGCAGGGTGCCGATCCGGCGGACATATTCCGATCGCTGCGACGGGACGGGGGATCCATCCATCTCCGCGAGGCCACCGGAGTGGCCTGTCCACAACTGTAGCGTGGCGCCCCGGCCGTACTGATTACTGAGTTATCGACACCCACACCGACGAGGCCACGACACGTTGCCGTCTTGGAAGCGTAAGGCCACGACACGTTGCCGTCTTGGAAGCTTTACGCTTCCATAGTTGTACGTACTTGCACCGTAGGCTGCGACTGCAAATGATTTGGTATGCCTCCTGCAGTACCGCACCATGGGTGTTTGTATTTGCTCTTGTTTATTACACGTACGTAGTACTAGCGTTGTTGCCGTCATCCGTCTCGTACCTGCGATATACGCATACGACAATACGAATCTCCTAGGAAGAATCTACTTGAACCCTCGGAATTCAAACGAGCCTTGGACGTGTACCATATACGTCCCCGCATAATTACACTCTTGAAAACCCGAAGTCTTGAGCTACATTGACAGCACCTAGCTAACTCACTGCTGATCTATTTACAGAATGCTACCATCCACCTTTACATTTGCAGGTCTCTTCTACAGCAGGGTTTTAGGCCGCAGCACCTCATACCATGCACCGAAAAGTGAACCAGCTCCTTATTTACATGTTTCCGAGCCATGCCATCGCCTCTCGGAACAGAAGCCCAAGCACAATACAATGACTCTATGGCCTCTTCCGATAAACCGTTCTGGCTGAGATCAAGCACCTTCAGTTGCTTCGCTGAAATCAGGGCCTCTGCCAGTTCTTTGATAATCTGACCAGAAGAGTAAGAGTTTTTCTGAGACGAACTTGCACAGCTCCTATGTGGACCAGACCTGGCACGGTGGGCATCATTATCTGCTTCATCTTCACTATCCGGAACCTGCATGTTCTCAAAATCTATATCCCTGAGGGCTATATCATTCGTTGCTTCAGGGTTGTCACATTGTTTTTGCTCAGAAGTCATTGATACTTCCTGCATGTCTTCATCATGCTTTATCGTTCTCGTTAATGCCAAGTTTGTGTTCTCAGCCATGCGCAGCTCCTCCAATTGATCATTTTCTGAAAAGTGATCGAAGATTATCAACTTGATGCAGTGACTTTTGTTTCAATATAGTTGTTCCTCACCTGATAGTGACCGAATAATAAGTACAATTCCAGCGAGGCCGAGGTTGCATTTGTCAAGGGTGAGAGATCTAATACTGCATTGGGGATCTACAAGCATTCCTCGTAGAACACCACATCCCTACATTGTATAATGAAACACAACAGATGATGGTTGCCGAAATATGCAGATACATGTTACCAAAGCATCAGAGCATAGGAATTGAACCTCCATGTTAATCGAATTTCCTCCAAGGTTTAAGTCAAGAATATTGACCCGAGAGAGATTTGTACAGATTTGAATGAAATCAGGTGTTGTAAGCGCACAACTAGACAAGTCCAATTTGAGCAATTCTTGAGATGTACAAGACAATGCCTCGGTAAGCCTAATTGTCTCCACCTACATAAATAGCAGCACCAGATAAGGTGACATTTTGCTGGTGTACAGGCTGCAAACGCTAACCATAAATGGGAACAAAGCCCTTTTTTTCTCTCTTTTTGAATGGAAAAGTTGGAAATAAAAATCACCGGTCCAATGGATGTTCCACCTAGCAGAAGTCCAGATAGGCATGAGGATTGTGCAAGGAGGCACAGCTTATCAACCATTAACTTATTCAGTTTTATACCAGTCAGGCTTAGTTCTGAAAACCTGTGAGGACAAAATGTATGGTTGGTACATTATTCGCAACACCTTAGTATATAGTATATATCAACAGATACGGACGGCAAGTTTCTGCTAACCTTGTCAGAGAAGCAAGTTTTGATAGAAGGTTAAGCATTGCATTGCTAGAAATCGGGTTGTTCTTTCCTGTCAAGAGCAAGAGGATTTTCAGCGTTTGCACATGAACTTTGCTGATACACAAATCACTATAGCAGCAGAGTGCCATGTAAACAAAAAGGTACCTAATGAGAGATGTGAAAGGACGGACCCTTCATGAAGTGCATCTGCCATCTTCTGAACAGTTCTTGATGTGATAGAACACTGCTCAACATTCAAGCTATAAAGTGCTGTAACAGAATAAAAACAGAACACATGTTTTTATAGAGCAAAAGTAAACAAAACAAAGGCCTTATGACTGCCAACGGAACAAACAAGAAAAAACAAGGAAAGCCTCAACTAGTCTGTATCTTAGCCCCTCGAGTCTCCAAAAGAAACTATCTGCATTTCTACAATTATACTGATAAAGCAAATGCTACATACCTTTGCACTTTTGCAGGATTGTGAAAAGGTAAGAACTGCATGCATCAGTGAGGCGATTCCCAGATAGATTAAGCACTTCCAATCGATTGGTCAAAATAGCACACTCGCATATCTGTTCAGTAAATAAGGAGGCAGAAAATCGCTTAGCAACCGTATATGATGTAAAGCAAGATAATTTGTCTTGGCTCCGGTCAAGGAATGAGACCACTGGAGCAAAGACAAAATGAGCAAGAACAAGTAACCAGCTAATATGTCCCTTGGAGGTTCAGTCAATAATATTCTAATGTTTGGCCTCATAAGAGATCTTAATTTCTAAAATTAACAGAACATCAAGAAATCTTCATAAACTATTGCACTGTGTTCGGCCACAAAGTGGAACTTCATTGGCTTCATCAGGTTTGCATCCTATTCCAGAACCGTTTTGAAAGAAGGCCTAAGGCCCTCCTATGATAAGTAGAATATAGCTGTCTCTTAGATGAGTTAACATATCTTGCTTCTTGTAACATAACTCTGTTAAAAAGTGCATAAGATTACCACACGTTTGACTGTTTTTCCTCATCTTTAAACAGGAGCCATATCACAAATGTGTAAAAGATGCATGCAGAATTTCAAATCCAAAGTCCTCATGGAACAACAGGAGCACTATATTATTTCACAACATATATGTTGGGATTGTAAAAACCTGAAATAAGGCAGTTGGACCCAATCTATTACAATGTAAATCCAGAGTCAAGCCACCGTATGTGTGACTTGATGAAGCAAATATATGCTGAAGTCTTTCGATTGTTTGGTTTCCTGCAATTTGTGGACAAAATAATTAATCAGTCCGATAGGCCATGGCGTAAGCATAGTTACGAGGGCCCAAAGAATGTCTACAGTGTCATCGTAGTAGTGATGCAATGTAGTGACCATAGTTACTGGAAAAAGATACCTAGTAAGTTATGAGAAAGATCCAACACTGCTATTGTTTTATGAGATCTAAGGGCATCAAGAAAGGGTGTAATCGATAGGTCCTGCAGTCCGCAATCAGAAACAATGATTTCATCTTCAGAAACCTGCCAGAAAATATAAGGAACATATTTGGCATAGTTAAATAGACCTGCTTTGTGACATTACCATTCAGATACGAGGCACGCAAATCTAAAATGCTTACCTCAAGGTTATATAGTTTTGTCAGCAGCTTCTTATTGGGTGCTTCTGAGAACTTCGTGCAGAAATCAACATACAATTTCATCAGCCGCTTTGGCACCCAATCTTCATTACAAATATGGTATGTCAGATGAAACTAACTGACCAACAATATGGAAAGCATGCTTCCATATTTAAAGCACTAAAATAATCTACAAATATGACAAGCTTGAGTATGCCACGTGTGCTAAAAAGTCTAAAGATCAATTAAAGCACTAATTTAAACCCTAGACTAGGAGATTACACTAATACAGTAATACCATTGACTATTATACCCTTAACACCCAAAGCATCAGTGACTAGGAACAAAGATTAAATTGAGAAGATTATCTATGGATTGAAGGAGCTATATCGCTACTCAATAAGGAAACAAGAAAATTGTGAACTACTGCTACATGCCATTTTCTGGCAGCCCCTTAAAAGTTAACATTAGTACTACAAACCATGATGACTACATGGTAGTTAAACTTGCATGAGGCAGTATAATATCTGTACTGAAAACTTTACATAAATAAAGAGGATGGATAGCATCGTCAAGTTCTTGCTCCTTCTTAATGAATTACGTGCAATGCACGTTCGCGAAAAAAGATAGCATCATCAAGTTTTTTTTGTCATTACAAGGCATGGGAGCAGTTGGCACTGTCATTGTTATAGGTATATGATGCAGTATATAAATCATATATTGCATTCTTCGTGTATTGAACATTTTTCAATCTTCAAACTGGTTAATGCATATGTTATACTCCCTCTGATCCTTTTTTGTTTGACGTTGGCTAGCTCAAAATTTAGCTAGTGGACGTCATACAAAAATGAATGGAGGTAGTACTAACAAAAGATGGATTTCTAGGGAAGAGTTTGATTGCTTTTGGAAATAGACAAATGGGTTCGACTTTCTTGCTTACTAGACATTGTGGTGGTGAGCAAACATCCAAACTACCTTCGTGCATTCTAGCATCAATGCAAGAATAGTAGTTCTAAAAACATAGTTGTGAATAAGGCAATTCATCCTATCAAAAACACAATGAACACGCATACCATCAATAACAACATCGATACACTTCTGCTCAGAAGCAAGCTGATCATCGCAATATATTGATGCCACATCTTCCAATACCTTTCCACAATAACTGAGCTCCCCAATGATGGGCAATAAACCTAGAAATTATTATAAATGTAAGATCCCATCAGCAAATATGGCAAAATAAAATGTAGGTATCTACATAATAGAAGACCAACCTAGCAAAGTAGGGCAAAAGCAAAGAAAACAAATTAAAAGCTAACTGACAAGTAGAACTTAGAAGACAAACCTTTGGCCCTTTTCTCATCAGAAATCTGAAGATAATATACACATGCCACTTCAACTTTGAGAGCCTCAATGCTCAAAGCACCTTCGTGTATACAAGGACATCCATCCAAGTAAACCAGATGATCACCAATTCTGAAGACCCAAAAATGCTGCACATAGAAACATTCTGTTTTACTTCACAGAATCTTCCACTGATAAGGGTCTGAGGCTAAAGAGTATGCACAGATCCATCAAAATAAACTCTGAAGCAGAGAAATGCACATATGAACCATGCATTAATCCTAGGTTGGTCCGAATGTGGTTTGCTCCCAAAAGCCTCATGAGGTGTAGGGCGTAGCTAGCCCCACCTGTTTCTTAGAACAAAAAATCATGAAGTGCATCTGACATGTAACTGTACATACACAAAGGTGGCAAATTGGTCAAGTGATACAACTGAGTCATGGTAGTACAAGCATCCTTCAAGGAGACATTCAGGACACATTCATGTTAGATATACTTGTATTCATTATGAGGCACTAAGGCCGATTTATATACACCAGTACATGAAGGGAAATATACACATTGTTAGATATACTTGTATTATACTTGTATTTCCTCTGTATTGTAGGGGGTTATGTGTATATTTTCCTTCATGTACTGGTGTATATATATCGGCCTTAGTGCCTCATAATGAATACAAGTATATCTAACAATTCACATGTCACACCAATCCCCAAGTGGGCTGCACATAGAAGCTCAATTTTATGTTTAATTTACTCTGGTCTATGCAACAGCAGAGGGAGAGAGAGAGAGAGAGAGAGAAGGTCCTGTTGGGTACAAGGATCTGTTTTAGCACATTTGTGGGCATGTTACATGTCAGAGTAATTGGCTGTATTAAACATAACATACTAGCACAGAATTTTTCCAAAATTAAACAAAGCACATGGAGTTGGAACCATTTGTGATGCTTTTTACTTTCTGACATTTAAACATAATAATTTGCAAACATGGTAAGATAAGATTACCAATCATACTTACATTATCAGTATCTGTGGATTGAATGCCAACATTATTTTGGCTTTCGCGCCTACTGTGTGAGCCCGGAGTACTAAACTTGGAACCGCTTGCTGCTGATTTGGAGGCTGGTCCCTTTCCTACACTGGAAGCACCTAGATCTATCCCTTTAAAATCATGACCAATAGGACTACTTGATTTGAATGAACAGATACTCTCCTCAGCAGGACAGGGTGCATCCCTTGTTTGATTAGGTTGTAAAACATCCTGCAGATATATAGCAACTCTCAGTAGCTGGGGCTTTGGGAAAAGTACAATGAGGAATCAAGAAGTCATTGCTTTAAATTCTAATCATCCAGTGGAACCAGAGAACCAGCATATGTTCTGAACACCATTACGGTCTGTTTGGCAGATCACCAGCTCCAAAAAAATCTTGGAGCTGGATATTCATAGAATCCTAGCTCCAAGAATTCATGGAGCAGGAGCTGGGGGCACATTGAGGGTGTTTGGGTGAAGTCTTTTTGTTTCCATTGAAAAGTAACATAGATAATTAACAACTATATATTGCCCTACAAACTCTACATCTAATGTGGAATTGAGAGCTGGAACCTGACCAACATGGCCTGTTTTTCAATTTCCAATTAAGAACATAAGTCTGAAGGATCGACACACCTGGTTTTTGTTGCTGTTTGCTCCATGATCTGTCGGCCACGAAAGATGAGGTGTCAGTACAGCGAGGAGGTCAATATTTAAGTTTTAGGAATTCCAACATGAGTATATAATGCTAAAAAACAATGTACCTGATACAGACATACTATATACTGGACTAGTCGATGCCTTTTTTAGTTGAACGATTTCAGGATTCTCTTCAGAATCATCATCTGATAAGAACACACGAACACGTTTTCTACCAGAGTGATCAGTACCTGATCTACTTAAAATTGCCTTAGTGTCTTCAGCCATATCACACAGTTCATCAACCTTCTTAGAAGAACAATGTATCTTGGATGCCTTAATATTGGATGAGCTCCTACTCCTATGAATGAGTGAAGCAAGAGTAGCATCATCATCAGGTTCCTCGGAATATTTATTAGCAACCTGCCGGTCCTGCCCATTGTCATCCTCAGCATCAAGCATATCATCTGATGCACAACCACCTTCAGTGTCAGTTTCTGAGCAATAGTCACTAACAGTATCCCTAGTATCATGTTGATTCAATATTTGCTTCAAATTCTCTATTTTTTCTTGCATTTTCCTGAAAAAGGAGGTATCATTAGTAATAGCATAAAATAACATCCTTTTGCGTAATATCTGTCCTTAGTAACTTACTTGGCTTCTTCAGTATTATCAAATCTGACCATATGACTGTAATGCATATTCTCAAGTGCAGAAAGTTGCACATTAGGTAGGTCTCCTTCCATAGCAATCCTGAATATGATGTGATGCAAGTTTCAGAAACTAAAGGTGGAATTGACATGCGGCTAAGGACAAGAGCAATTGATTATTACTGCCGCCGTTCCAAATTGTAAGAGGTTCTAGCTTTTGGATAGGTTCATACAATATTCAATGTATGTGGTTTGAATATATATCTAGATTGATGATTTGATCAACATACATGTGAACATAGACGGAGAAAATGTTGACCAAAATCCCTTACAATTTGGAATGGAGAGAGTAAAAGATTGATTGCATGGACACAGATACATCACAATAATATGACACAAAAACTAAAGCAGCAATATGTGATTCAACAAATGAACTTCAATATGGCATATTTCTAGAACATCACAGCATGCAAGTTTATTTAAGATCTTTAACTTTCAGACAGGAAGATGTCAATCAATATATTACGTGTAGCCTTCTTCATAAGCTTGCAATGCACCAGCCCAGTCACCACAAGAATCAAGAACGTTGCCAATGTTCACTTTTGCTAATGCTTGCCCCTGAAAGAGGACTTATACCAGATGAGCATCATTTGATAGAAGCATAAGGTAAATGAGTACAATGGAAACTTGGAAAGGTGGTCATAACGACGCAGGAGGCATGGCAGCATATTCACGAATATAATGAGGACATGTAGACTCAGTGTCTCACCTCCATGTTTCCAATTGACCGATATATGTTCCAACTTTTCATGTACCACTTACGAGCTTTGCTGAAATTTCTAAGCTTTTGGTATGATTCTCCTATCAAAAGAAGAGAGTCACTCTCCTTTTCCTTATCATGAAGTTCACTTGCTGCCCTTTTTTTCCCTTTTGAGAATTCCTTGTGCTGAGAACAAATAGTTACATGAATGGGCCGTGAGATATTATATTGTTATACAATGCACCTCAGTGCATTGTCGATATTAGTTGAGCAAAAATGCGATATACTCCCTCCCTCCACTGATGATATATGTATTTTGGGGATGATACCGAGACCAAGAGAAATGAGCATCCGATTATACGTCAAACAAATATGCACGTGAACCGTCTCTTTGGTTCCCCGCGTTGGGCGGCTGATTTCCTTGCAAATCGATCAAAATGAAATCACCTCCTGAACCTGTGCCAGCTGGCCACGTCTCTTCTTTGTTCCCTTGCCCGGGCACCCGCGCCCTCTCCCCCTGCAGGCTCATTGTCTCCTCCCGACTAATGCATGGGCCAAAGAGACACTAAAACAGCAGCATGGAATTTGCATGTGCGCCGAACAGACGCAAGGGTAGAATACGAGGAGCTGCATTGACAGCCACATGCAGATCAAAGGGAATACATAGATGTACTGTGGATCCCCCCCCCCCTCCCCCCCCCCCCCCCCCCCACACACACACAAAACACATAAATCATCAGTGGATGGATGGAGTGATTATTTCAGTTCTGAATTTAGAAAGTACATGAAGCAATCAATACTTGCTTTGATTATGTTTCAAGAAAGGCAGTACGAGTTTTCTGATTAATCTGGCCACACAAAGACTATGTACTGAACCATCTCCCTTAGCATCAATCTGACACCAGAAGCTAACAAATACTTACATCAAATGAATTTACTTTTCTTTACATTGCTCGGAAAAGTTCTGCACTGTAGCGTAAACATAGAATACAGGTGATTTGGCCAGAAGTTATAATATCGCCCTAATTATGTAAATAAGTTAGTATAAGAGGTCAAAACATCAATATTTCTGATAGACAGAAAATATTGCAACAAGGCATTATTTCCTATCTTAATAAAGATTCATTCAGTGTTCAGCTCAATAGCTCATCAATTATTTTTTAGAGAGATCATATATACAGTTCCAGAATCGCAACTCAAAAAAGAGAATCAAGAACCATGGTGTCTTAGTTATTTCAGAAAAGTCGTCATGCAAAACCTATAAACTGATAATCATGAACATGCACAATTGCACATTTTAGGGTAAGAAATTAAACAAAAAAACATTAATTGCGAACAAGATCCAAAAAATAATAAAATAAGTTCTGCTGCATATGATGGTCTAAGCTTACAGATACTGCTATGTGGCTAAAGATCACATATACCATTCAGTTTACTTACCTTTTCCCATGCACATATCATCCTTGCCTTCTCAATAAGATTATCCAACCATGTGTGCTGTTCAAGGAGGAGTTTTCTCTCTTTAGACGTTCCACGAGCATTACAAGTATCTCGGACAAGTTTTTTAAGCTTCTGTTCATCCTCCTTCAACTCCTCAAGTACTTGAGCTGCTTTTGTAACAGTTTCAATATTCTGATGAATTTGTTTGATTAAGGCATCTTCATCCTCCAAGCATTTTGCTACTTTAAGAGCTTTATTGTAACAAAGTTTTGCATCGTCATACTTCTGAATTCGAGAGTGCAACTCTCCCAGATTGATGAACCCTTTTGCCTCACCTTGAGGGTGCCGTATTCTTCTACATATCTCTATGTCCTTCTCAATGTGCCCCATGGCTTTCTTCCAGTTTCGTAGTTCAGTATAAACATTTCCTAGATTATGATGGAGCCTAGTGCGAGCATCATCATATGAACCTACCTCTTCATCATCACATATCTTCAGACCCTGGATAAGTAGTTTTTCAGCTTCTTCAAAATTATCAAGTTCCAGCTCGATCATGCCCATATTATTGTATGCATCAATAAGCTCCTTTAGGAAGTCAGACTTTTGAGAAGGAGATTTATCCTTTAGAATCCTTGCCAGCTTCATTGAGTATTTAAAATATTTCTTGGCATTCCTTATGGCACTATGGTCATTTTCAGATCTTAGAAGGATTTCATGGTATGTTCTCCCAAGCTGTGTGCAAGCTCGTTGCTGCTCAACGAGGTCATCAGACTCCTTTGCAAGCTGTAGGTGCTTCTTCTGTCAAGTCAACAAACATCAAGGAAGAAAGAAAGTTTGAGTCCATGTCCATGTAGCAGCAGCATCAAATCAAACTAAAAAAACATTGGGCTATAAAGCTGGGCCTGAGTATATCCCAATTCTTAACATTTCAATTGAAACAGGATGGCATTCATTTTACACCACAAGAGGCGGTGATAAATAAAATCACTCACTGATTGTACTTTTATACATGTGCTGTAACAGGGCAGGTACAAAATGTTCAACAATGTAAGTTTACCTAAGTTTTATAAGCATGACAATCAACTACAACCATGCCTAAACACACCACTGCCAGTTAACAGCCCAAGTAAAGGCCAGATTGAGGTGTTTGTGTGTACTATCAGAATTTGGTGTACTTGCACAGACGCATCACGCACAGCCAGACACAGTACAAACCACAGCGGTGATTCAATTGGATGTACAGACCCTAATAAAATCACAATTTCAACAGCCAAACCTAACATTGATACTGTGCAGTCCAAATGCATGTCCGGATCAATAGACCACCAAATGGCCCAAAAATTCATAAGGCCGAAATTCCTACTGGATGTGCGAATGCACTATCTGAAATTAATAGTTGTCGGTAAGTAATGAGAGCAGAGAAATTAAGGGTGGGATGTGAGGAACGACGACCTGGTAGACGAGCGCCTCGGAGAAGCGGCCGAGGAGGAGGTAGACCTCGCCGAGTGCCTGGCAGGATGGGAGAAGGTGCCGCTGGGGGAGGTACTTGACGGAGACCTCGTAGTCGGCCCGCAGCCATCGGAGCGCCTCGACGTACTCGCCGCGGCGCTTGTGGATGTCGCCGATGACGTTGGCCCAGCGCGCCTCCTCCTCCCGGTTCCCCTCCGCCACCGCCTCCCTGTGACCCCGCTTCGCTCCCCGCAGCTCCTCCTCCTCCTCCTTCTTCGACCGCCCGCCGCCGCCGCCGCCGCCGCCGCCGCCGCCGCCGGCGCGCCCCATCACCGCCGCTAGGGTTCTCCTTCCTCTCCACCCAGCACTCAGATTCTCCCGCCAAAATTTCTTCTATGTTGGATCCTTGAAGCATAGATAGCCCAGGGCCGGATAGGGCCTATCATTTTCTCATGAAACTATTGCTTTTGGAGGCCCAGCACGTTGGAGCTTGCTTGCGAGTTGCCTATGGCTGCGGCCTCCACCTGGGTGGACCAAGCATCCGTCCATCCACCACCTCATCATTTTAAGTTTTTTTTATTATTAGATCTAATTTTTAGTTTGGCCCATATATAATTTAAATTCAGCTCAATTTATATTTCTTAAAGTAATATTTTGTATTTTAAAAAATAATTTAAGTATGCAATACTGATGTTCTAGGTGAACCAAAAAAATATTCTGATATCTATATTGAAATATTCAAACTTCATATGAAAAATATTCTATTTTTATAGAAAAATATTTTTAAATTAAAAAACATTTTACTTAAAAAATAAGAAATATTCTAACTTTGAGAATGAAATATAATACCTTTACAGGATGATTATTCTAGTAAAAATATAATTAAATAATATTCTACATTCACAAAAAAAAATTTCTTCTTTATAGTAAAATAAAAAATATTCTATCTTCATGAACTAAATATTCCATGATCGTAAAAGCAATATTCTGTCTTTGCAATGATAATATTCTTCGTACTAAAAAATTATAAAAAATAACAAATAAAAATAATATATATATTTTTGAAAACGGGATAAAAGAAAAAAAATACAAATTAACATGGAAAAAGAAAAAAATACAATGGAGAAATAATATATGGGCTAAATTAGGCCCAATAACTATCTAAAATAGAAGAGAAGGAATGGTGGGTGGACGGTGGATCCGTCCCACCCGGGCAGACGTGTGCATGTTGGGAGGAAAGCGGAGAAAAAAATCTTACCGGGCCGATTGCACTTAGGAAGGCCCAACAACTAGAGACTGGGAGGGGAAGCATTCAAAAAAGAGCATCTGGTCCAGCTCGCGGAAAGAAGACTCCCCAAAGAAAGAGGCCCAGCAGGAGCAAGCAAAGTAGCTATGTCTCGTCAGCTCACTGGTTCCATTATTTTCTGTTGGTCGCTACTGCTGGTGCTGGTCATGGTTTACCTTTTCCGGTGGCACTCTAGCAGATTTCGTTTTTTTTAACCAAAATTTGATTTTTATATTTTTGAATTTGGAATCTGAAAAAGCAACTTTCTGGACCGGAAAATACTTCCCGGTACTGAGCGGAAATGAAAAATTTTGCCGGAAAACCAGACTTTCCGAACAAAAAGTTCATCCCTGGTGCTGGTGCTGGTGCTGGTGCTGGTGCTGGTGCTGTGGTGCATGCCAGCCACGTTGGAAAAAAGGGTTAGCTTCGTCTACTACGCCACCTGCACGCGTGGATATGGACTCATATACATTACATACCTAGGCTTGAGTTGCAGGAGACGGAAACGCTCGTTTGATTGCGATACGAGGCGAGGCGAGAGGTCATCGGACGGAGACGTGTCCAGCATCTTATGCTGACGCGGCCGTCCACGGCACGTCTCACGCACACACAGTACGTAGGCTAGCTGGTACGGTAGCGACTAGTGAGAGGAGCCGCTGGCCCATGCTGCTCGATGCCATTTCAATCGGAAATGTTACTCTCGATCCCACGTGGCTCTCCCTCTCAATGATTAATAATGATACAGCCTGCTGACACTGATCGAGATGATTACCCCGGTGATCCGTCGATAGATTTTGTTTACACACTATACGATGCACCGAACTGGGAGCCCGCGAAAAAAAATATGGTCGTCTATAGTACAATGTCGTAACTATATTGTAATGTCGTAACTATATTGTAGACAGAATAAAGTTTAAAACAGACGACGAGTACAAACATTCAGCTTAGCGAAGGGGAAGCAATAATGCCGTACGGGGGCCGTCTAATTGGCGAGCGCTCGCCGATCTAGGATCGAGCGAGCGATCCCCCGCGTGTCCTGCATCAGCAGGAAAATATGCAAAAACATTTGAAAAACGGCGCTATGCAGGGTTTCGAACACCCAAGCCCACAGGTTAGGGGCTTAGCTTGATGCAGTTAACCAACAAACCTGCTTTTCAGTTGTGGCTAAATGTGTAGTTGCATGAATTATGTTACATAAAACTATTGTGATAAGTTATGCATACATAAAATTATCATGTTAAGTTATATTTCTATAAAGTTATCGTAATAAGTTTATGGAAACATAAAATTATCCTAATAAGTTATCCTAATAAATGTTCATTATAAATTATGTTTACATAAAGTTATCGTGATAAGTTATATAGTTGCATAAAACATTCGTGATAAAAATTATGATTACATATGATAAGTCATAGTTGCATAAAATATTCGTAATAAAAGTTATGTTTATATAAAATTATCGTGATAAGTTATGATTGCATAAAAATATTCGTGATAAAGTTACGTTTACGTAAAGTTATCGTGATAAATTATGGTTGCGTAAAATTATCCTGATAAATTATGTTCCATAAAATTATCATTAAAAAATAATAAAATTATGGTAAAAAAAACAACAAATAAAAAATAAAAAAAAAATACTGCCCACGTCTCACCTGGACGGACCCAGGGGGTGCACGGAAGGAGACCGTTCGACGAAAGCCAACGAGGAATCCCGGTCCTGGTCTGGTCTCCTGCGCTCGCGATCGCCGACGCCGATCGAGAGAAGCTGGTGAGATGAGCCCGCGGCCTTGACCGTACGTGGATGTATCGCTGATCGAGCCGAGAGGAAACAAGAGCCCGGCGCCCTCGTCTCGTCTCTGTGTGGCCTGGCGCGCCGTGGTGTCGTGCCCGTCGTACGTGCGCCAGTACGTATGTCCCAGTCTGCTGTGTCGCCGTCGGCGTCTGTCCGTCGTCCACATCGATCGTGCGTGACGCCACGGCTACTCGCACCGTACCTCTGTTTTCCCTCAGCTCAGCAATTGCAAACCCGTCGAATGAAGCGTCAAAAGACCACATCGGTGAGCTGGCCAAGGGAACAACGACCTCGCCCTCGGGCTCGCCTCGTCGCCTGTGCAGCAGCTCACTTCACTTTTTTCTTGCTTCCTTCAACACCACGACTCTCTGCATCTCTAGTGAACGATTCCTGTCCGTTGTCACTGCACGCATCATGGTACGTTATGGCAGGTTGATTGATTGATGCGATCGACTGGACTGAGCTCCTCCACATGTTACAGGTACATAATCTTTGGCCGATATTTTTGCGCAACAGGCTGATGATCCGATCGATCCCCTTGCGCGTGCAATTAATATCGAATTTAACTTGCGAAAATGTCGCCGAACGATGACCAACCTGTGGAAATTTGATTTTAGGCCGAGCACACGCAACCGGTTCAGCTGACATTATTGGTCTAGCTGATGCCCGGCGGGATGTCGGTGTCCCGTAGCAGCGGAGACTCTTCTGGAAATGGCATGATGTTCCATAATAGGGGTATATACTTATCTTTGAGGACGTATTTTGGATGCTTCTTCAATCCCTTATATTTAGGCTAGAAAGAGCGCATGTCAATATTTTTCTCCGTAAACTTTATTAGATCTATGATTGCTTGAGTTAGCACAAACTTAGAAATTCTTATATTTTGGTATGCTGGGAGTGGGAGTAAACGTACTGCGTTGGTGGGCCTAAAAATCTAGAGAAAAGTAGGGAGCAATATGTATAAACCACTAGGACTAAACTAATAGCACGGGCCCTCCCATCCGGAGTCTGGAACTCTGGACTCCATTTGAAATAAATGCAAGTGTTTATAATTAATAAATTATGACTTCGCAAGGAAGAGCCTCAAACCCTAGAGGACTATATATGCCATATGGTCCACTATTTTTTTTCGTAAAACAAATAGTTTTATTGCATTCGGCGGCTGCTTAGCTGTTAATTAACAAACCAAGGCTAGCAATAATAGCTAGATAAGCTGCTCTATGGAGATATGTCCTAGCTGGCCGCGGCAGAACATTGTAATATCGTGCTGCTACAGTGTAATATATATATCGCCAGAATACGATGCAATCGACTGATCAAATAATACCATTATTAGGTTATGATGAGATCGAATCAGTCAACGGTCGAATCCGGCCGGACGAAAGCCGATGGATCCAGCTAGCTAGAGAACACATAGATAGATAGAACTTAGCTTTCCATGTGCATCATCATCACGAGCGTGAAGACTGAAGAACATATAGCCTCGACGATCCATTCACGAGCTACCAAAAAAGCAGCGATTTTGGCGAGCCAGTGGGATGCGCCTGAATTTGTCCATTTGCTCAGTTTGGTGACACATCCGGCTCGTCAGTTTTTTCACACTGGCATGCTAGCAGGCTTAATTCGCATCAGCAATCGTGGACGCTATATATACGCTATATAACTTAGTAAGAAATTTCCGCGTGACCCCTGCATGCGTTCCAAATTTTATGTCACCGTTTCTGTTTTATCATATGTTTTTAACTCCAAATTTTGATTGATTATTCTATATTAATAAAACATATCAACATCTACATTAACTATAGCGTATTCATTTGAAGTGCTAAAACTGAAGGTGCGTGATATACAGTGTATAGTTCTCTTAGACTAAATGACGCATCGCGCACAAAATTGAATACACAAACTACTCCGTATAGCCCATGGTATTATAGCCCGTAGTAAGGCCGTGTTTGTTTTCGTTTATTTGGCGGTGGCGGTGGCGGCGGCGAGGAGGAGAATCCTATAATCCCACCAAACGCTTTGCGATAGATTCGTTTCTCCCCATTGCGCGTTAGTGAGAATAAAAATTGAACTCCGAATCGAAAATCGGAGAATCCACGAGAATCGCATGATATGGAAAATCGACGATGGCAACAATCGTGACCGCCGGACGCAGAAACAAACACGGCCACAAGTCACAAGCACATGCAGATGCAGCCCACTGGCGCCGGAAGCTACGTCGGTGTCGGTCCCGTGATGGCTGGCTCGGCGACGGCCGCATACGCGTGCGGGAGTCATTACCCTCAGTTTCATTCCTTCACTACACGAGAGCTACCCCCTTGCGAAGTGCGTACACCACACTAGCTTAGCTAGAACGTGCAAGTTCCAAATAATTAATTAAGTCATATATATAGCTGCACACCCTTTTTTTTTACATGATTGTTTACTGCTACCTGATCTTGGTGTGGCGCCGTGTACAGTACGTGTGACGTGTATGAGTTTGCATATATACCACAAGGATGGCATCAGGATCTCATATAATTGTATATACAGTCCTGAATAACTGGAGAGGTGCTTGCTTGGAAGACGACTAAATGCCTAATGGTATGGGGGAGCTTCTGTAGCGCACAGTAGTACTTGAAGATAAGATCGGCGCTGGAAGAGAGACCCGTCCAAGCTAAAACAGCTATAGACAGTAGGCACCCACACCACACCTCATCATCTATCGGCTCATCTGGCCTGTCATCGTCATGCATGTGCGAACGCCGCAGCAGAAAATCAGCAAAGATCGAGTGGACGAACACCGGCCCGAACAGGGTTCTAGTCTGGTCTATATATAGCCTAGAGCTACGTGAACTTCTTGTAAAAGCACACAGGGAGCGTCGTTCCTCCAAGTCTCCAACCAGAGGAGGCAGGCCGCATTCTCCATGGAAATCGCTGTGGACTGTGGTGTAGATTTTACCATGCATATGGAGGAGGCACCGACACCGAAACAAACGTGTGCTGCATGCAAATAAGCGAATCTGGTCTCGCAACAGCATGATCAGTGATTCAGTGCTGGACTGGTACAGCAGAGCTACAGATGACTAGCTAGTGTACAGAGCACTAGTCCTAGTGGTGTCCCGTGTTCGTTGCAAAAGCCCCCTGAGATCATTATTGTGCAGGCAGCATATACACAGGCATTACAGAACTACAGATCAGATCCGATCCTGGCGCTTCGATCGGGCGGGTCCCAGGAGATCGAGGCCATATGCATGTGAATCGGCTGATGTTTGGTCCTTCCAAATCGATGTGCTGTGTGCGCCGATCTTCTTCAGTTCCCTGCACACTGTCAAATTAAAAGCTGCGCCGTCAATATGGTTTTCTACTGGCAGCTAGTAATCAACAAAGCATATAGTACATTGCTTTCATTAATGGAAGCTAATCAACATTCAACATCATGTCTGATGCGAGTATGTATCACGTGTTTAAAAGCTGTGTGCAGCTCTGTTTGACGATGCGAGTAATAAAATTGCATTGGCTACTAGTACTACAGAGAGAGGAAAGAAAATCCAGCACAACCGGCCCGCCGCCGGTCGACGCTGCTGCATGTGGTTGAACGATTCACGACACGCCACGTCGCCGCCGGCCGGCCAGGGATAATCCTCCAGCTAGGCTGGACGTACTTCTCCCAACAGCTGCGCATGCATGCATGCATGCTGGGACGAGTCAGACGACAGAGGAAGGGGACAGGCGTTGGAAAAGACGGCACAACTAAAATTCTGTTTCCGGCGATGCAGATGCAGGGACGCATGGAGCGCACGTACCCTCCGCCATGGACGATGGATCAGTTCTTTTGGGTGGCTGCCTGGGGCCTGGCCGGCTGGGCCTGATTATTTATCTCGATCGAGCCACAGCGTCGTCGTCCGTCCATGATTGAGCTTATCGTCTTCTCTCGTCACATACTCACATGCCCTACGCGGTGTATGTAGCAGAGCAAACGGCTGCACCATGCATATATACCAAGGAAGCGATCGAGTGATCTATCGATGAACGAGCACCGTAGTACCTTACCGACCGGTGGTCGTGGTCCTAGAATTATGGGCTCAACGCACCATTATTCATCTCCGATGGTCGACCGTCCTCATCGCGTTTCAGGTCTCCAACTCAAGCATGCAATGCAACAAGCTACACTAACACTAAGCTGCTGGCGATGCAATTCATTCAGCGACTGACGACTGCCGGGCTGCCTGCTTTTGCTAGCGTGCGTGAGGACCGACGAGAGAAGATGGCGGAGGCCGGCCGGCCGGCCGTGACCTTGCACTTGCAGTGCAGCGCAGACTTTTTTCTTGCTAGCAACTTATACTCCTACTATCAAGTACAGTAGTAGGAGTACTCCGTAGTATACATGGAATGTAATCCCCCAGCTAAGCTAACAAGGTGAGCTCGGATCTGTCCGTTCCTCCTTTCCTTATATTCATGTTTTTTTCTCTGTGAAAAAGACCGTGATAATTAACCCTATAACATGATGTGATGCTTTTGGAGTAACATGCATCAGGCAAATGATAGCTAGCGCACCGTGCCTCTGTATATGTGTGATGGTGACACAATGACAGAAAGCAATCAACTAGAATTTTCTTTCACTTTCGCATGCAGACTGGAGAGTAGCCTCAAAGCCACACAATCCAATCCTCAACTTCTCTATTTTTTTTTTTTTGTTTCTTTGCAAATAGGCAGAGATGCGTATCTTTGTTAATGGAGTAGGCACCATGCAAACGGTAACAAACGCATGCCCAGGCTACAGCTGCACGCAGGTAGTGCCCTGGGATCACAGCTGAAAAAGACTACTTGCTCATACTAATACAGCCCAGAGAGCCAGCTCCTTCATTAATCCACAACGAGGCTGTGTCAAAGATTGCCCGGACCACCTCAACGACACAGGCATGCCAAGTGACTAGGGCAAAGAGTACGTGAGTCACCTCCATCTCTAAGGCCTGACGGCCAACCTACACGAACGCATGCCCACCAGTCCAGAATGGAACGATAGCCTCTGTAAGCCGAGTCTGGAAAGAACCGCTGTCTAAACTGCCGAGGTAAACCGGCAGAACGTACACGAAGATATGGTCATTGGATTCACTCTCCCTATCACACAGGTAGCAAATTGCTCTAGCTTTGACCCCATGACGATGACGCCAATCTGTCGTCGTCCAATGACTTCTGGTATCGCTATATTAAAAGGAAGGCTTGTAGCCTACGTTCGCACGACCGCTCTACATTATATTGGCAGTTCTCCATCATCTGCAGTGCACCTTCTCTCTGAATCATAGGCGAAGAAGCAAGCAAGCAGAGCAATGGCGCGTTGGGTCTCCTTCCTGGAGCTCTGCCTCTCCTTCCTCTGCTTCGTGGTCTTCTACTACTTCCACATCAGGTCCAAGCGGACGAACCCCGTGATCCCACTGGACTGGCCGTTGGTTGGCATGCTCCCCGCCCTCCTCGGCAACCTGCACCACCTCCACGACTGGATCACCTCCATCCTCGTCGCCGCCCCCCTCAACTTCCTCTTCACCGGCCCGCCGCGCTCCGGTATGCAGTTCTTCGTCACCGCCGACCCGGCCAACGTCCGCCACGTCTTCACCTCCAACTTCGCCAACTACCCCAAGGGCCCCGAGTTCGAGGAGATCTTCGACATCCTCGGCGGCGGCATCTTCAACGCCGACGGCGAGTCGTGGCGCCGCCAGCGCGCCAAGGCGCAGCTGCTCATGTCCAGCAACCCGTTCCGCGCCTTCGTGTCCCGGTACAGCCGCCACAAGGTCGGGACCGCCCTGCTCCCGCTGCTCGCCCACTTCGCCGCCACCGGAGAGGCGTTCAACCTGCAGGACGTGTTCCTGCGCCTGACCTTCGACACGACGACGACGCTGGTGTTCGGCGTCGACCCGGGGTGCCTGGCGGTCGGGCTGCCGGAGGTGCCCTTCGCGCGCGCCATGGACGACGCGATGAGCGTGCTCCTCCTCCGCCACGTCGTGCCGATGTCGTGGTGGAAGCTGGCGAGGAGGCTGGGGATCGGGTACGAGCGCAAGATGGCGGCGGCCTGGCGTACCATCGACCAGTTCGTCGCCGACACGATCGCCAAGCGGCGGGCCGAGAAGGCGCGAGGCGGCATCCAGCACTCGGCGGACTTGCTCTCGTCCTACATCAACGACGACGACGACGGCGCGGGCACGGCGGTGGACGCGTTCCTGCGCGACACGACCGTGAACCTGATGCTGGCCGGCCGCGACACGACGGGGTCGGCGCTGTCCTGGTTCTTCTACCTCCTCACGCAGAAGCAGAACCAGCACGTGGTGGCCAAGATACTGCAGGAGCTGGAGTCCGTGAAGAGCAGCTCCAGCTCCAGCTCCACCGCCCCGGACGGCGGCGCCGGCGGCATGGTGACGTTCGACCCGGACGAGCTGGGGCGGCTGACGTACCTGCACGCGGCGCTGTGCGAGTCGCTGCGGCTGTACCCGCCCGTGCCGCAGGAGCTGAAGGAGGCGGCGGCGGCCGACGTGCTGCCGAGCGGGCACGAGGTGCGGGCCGGGGACAAGATCCTGGTGTGGGCGTACGCGATGGGGAGGATGGAGGACGTGTGGGGCAGCGACTGCGGGGAGTTCAGGCCGGAGCGGTGGGTGGCGGAGGACGGCCGGCTGCGCTACGTGCCGTCGTACAAGTTCGTGTCCTTCAACTCGGGGCCCAGGACCTGCCTCGGCAAGGACATGGCGTTCGTACAGCTCAAGGCCGCGGCCGCCGCCGTGGTGAGGAACTTCGAGGTGGAGGCGGTGCCGGGGCACGTGGTGGAGCCCAAGCTCTCCATCATACTTCACATGAAGAACGGGTTCACGGTGACGGTCAAGAGAAGGCAGCAGGCGCTTGCCTGACGAGATCGATCATCGCATCGATCGAAGAAGGCTTGTCGTCGTTGGGGAAGCCGGGAAGATGATGTTAGTAGTACGATGTAGCCGTGCTACTAGTAATAAACTATGCCGCCAGCAAACCAGCCAGGAGTACAGTAAAGCACGTGTGTTGGCATAATGATCAGTGTGTTCACTGCTCTGCTCACTTGTTCAGTCGTTTGTGCCCACCGTTCGGTACGTTAACTGACATGTGGTGACTACCACTAGAAGGTGCAAGCAAGCACACGTTGTTTACGTGTCCGTTCCCTTATCTAAAAATGATACGTGTATACTCGTGTATGGATATGAACATTTTATTCCGGGATTCCATTTTGATTGTCCGGTCAGAATGGTGCTAGATTTCCAACATTTTTTTAATTCAGGAAAGAAATCTATCAAAAACGGAACTAATTCGTCGAGTTGTCGTCCGTTCTAGAAATGTCCCCTGTCTCTGCACATCTTAGATAACCATCGATTACTCTTTAACACTAGATCAGAATTTAATAATCATCAATCCTATGAGTACATTGACAATTGGCGACCCATGCACAGATGTTCTAGTTTGGGAGTGGTGTGTGAAACTTGAAAATTAAACCATAAACTATGTAGTACTACCATCTGCTTCTATTAATATATAACGGATTTTAATTCAATATATTGAACGAAAAAGCACATTATAATCAAGAGGGTAGGGGTACATAGACAGAGCCAAGGTGATATTGTATGGAGCTAGGGCTTGAAAATTAGCTCGAAGCTCACGAGCCGGCTCAGGCTCGGAGCAGTTCGGCTCAACTAGGACCGGCTCGCAAGCCCAAGCGAGCCCGAGCCGAGCTGGCCGGCTCGACGAGCTTGACCCAAGAGCAGCCCATCTACATCCATCAGGCAAACCCTAACAGGGTGCTAAATAAGCCACAGTTGTACCAGTAGCAGGCAAGAGCCGCCGCCGCTCAAACCTAAATCTTTCACAAGAATGAATACTACACCAAAAACGCTCGCGTCATCGCCCCACGTCATCATGACATAGTGGTCGTCCATGTTGGGCTCAGCATAAGTATCAACCGTTGGATGGACGATTTGTGGTGGTCGTGCCTCTGGATTGAACTCGAAGAAAATTGGGTCCTTGAGAAAGCTCCGGACTTCAGAGTGCGGCTGGGCGAAGGACTCAATGCCTCTTCCGATCGAGAAAGCTCTAGATTCCGATGCCTCCCAGATTTGGCTTGAGATGTGGAGAATAGGGTCCTCCCCCAATCGAACTCCGCTTCGTGGCCCAGCACACATCCGGACGCATTCCGTGCTTTCATCACAGGTCAATGCCACCATTTCTTGCCAGTTGCCAGCAGACTCAATTTGGCCAGCCACATCTAGTTCCAGCCCTTCTTGTCTTAGGCCATTCACAGTGGAGAATTTCATTACACAGTTTCCAGACGTTCCTGCATCCTGAGTTTCATCTCCCCCTCCCATGAAACTCTCTGTATCTCTCTCCTCATAACTAACTTGGTATGTCATCCACCGATGTGTCATAGCATTTAATGAGAATGAAACCCAAATGAAATCTCCACTGAGAATGGCATTAATGTCTACAACGGGATGTTTCTTCTGCCTACAAGGAAATGTAGATTGGTCAATCTCTGATTACTCTTCAGTTAGGGGCTCAATATTAGCAACTAGGTTGTTAATTAGGTATTGCAATTGGTGACCTTGCATTTACAAATATCTCAATCTGTGGACTAGGGATGAAATTTTAGTAATACCTTTTTCCTTCAGCAACTTTTTCTTCACACATGCCTCACGATTTTGGACAGGGTGTTGCAACGTCCATGATATGAAAATACAATTATACTGAGCAATGCAAATGTGAAATAAGAACTTGAGAAAAAATGAATTAAAATACTACCATCTTTTAGTCGAAAGAAATAGTGGCAGCTAACCCAGTATGTCACTTTGTCCTCAAATGTAGTTATCTACTAGGTTGGATAGGCGCGCTCAGCCGCGCCCACCCCATTTCTGCATGTATGCATCATGCGTTGACAGCCTGTGGTATGAGTTTTCGGTTTCAACTATTTGGGGGAGACTTAAAAGTTAAAATTACATTGCTGAAGGAAGAAATATGTGTGCATATAATATAGGCGGTAGCTGTGCACATGTAAGGAGTTCCATCTAATATGTAATTTGCAAAGGTAGAATGCTTGCTGTAAGTGTTATGTGGAAGGGGAGTACAAACCTACAGGCACGAGATATAATTGCTATTTAGACATTCTAGACGATCAGTTCTGGAATTGACAAAAGGGGCAGAAAGATGTGTAGCTTCTATAACACAAAGGAGGTGCTATTTAGACATTCTAGTGTCACGCACGACTGAGGCTTGTCACAGATCCTGTAGCAATAGCAAGCAAGCACAACCAGTGGTGGGAAGAAGCGAGGCGTAGGAGGGTGTACCAGGCACCAGTGGCGTTGCAAGCGGAAAGGAGGTCCTTTGATGCTGAGGGCCTGAGGCCATGTCGCACGCGCACCTGGCGGTGTTGCCGTCGCAGCCGACGTCTTTGATGGCATCATATAGCATGGCACCGCTGGCGGGGTCATGCCACGCGTATAAACTAACGGCGGCGTGGAGCTAGCGAGAGAGAGGCGCACCAAGGAAACACGTGGCGGAGCCTGGTTCCGCAGTAGCGCCAAAGCGCTTGCTTTTGCGAAGGGCTTCTAAATTCACGGATTTCATTCGCGATGAAGGACTACTTATGAAAAAAATTGCAAAATAGTAGTACTTACAGAGTGGTAGGGTAGAAAACTAGAGATGTCTGCACAACACTAGCTGATATTTCTCATCATAATTATATTGCTTATTGGTTTATTGTTAATTTAAACACACATCAATCCCTCTAATCCATTCCAATCATCAGCATCCAAACTAAGCCTCTTGTACATACCTAGCGAACCAAACATCGTATCATGCACCCCCCCCCCCCCCCCCCCACAATGAGAGTTTTATTCTTTTTACTCCCGTAGCATGCATGCATGCTCGCAATTTCTTACTGTAAACATCAACCATAATCGCAGCTGATACCCTAGCACTATTCTACAGTGGTCCGATCCAGCGTAGCGTTCGCAGCGATTCTTCCGCGCGCAGTTCCGCTGTTCATCTGCCGGCTGCCGCACGCGGGAGGACCGGAGGACGGGAGGAGTACAGACGAGCGGCCGGCGGCGCACCGCGGAACCGGCACCGCGCAGTCGCCACACCAACAGTACGACGCCGGGTGGACGCCGGGTGGTGCCGGCCACCGTGGGCCGTGGCCGCCTGAGCTCCGAGCCCTGGCCGGCCATCCCCGCTCCGGTGACCGTAGCTCCCCGCTGGCCATCTCCCTTGGTCGTCGAGTCACAACTCACTGCGGCTCTCCCACGCCGCTAGAAGTATTCCGTCGAATGCTAGTCCTTTTCTGCCTTTTCTGGGCTTGATGGATGTGATGCAGTGATGCTCTCGTGGCCGTAACTACTAGCCAGTATAGTTATCTACCTTCGTATATGTGAATAGCTAGCGTATTTTAATTTCTGGATTGAGTTGAAATGATAGTTAACCGCCGTCCTCCATATTTATTTATTTCTGTCACCAGAAAGATAGAAAGCTAGGCCAATTTGGATCTACTGATTTGGACTTGGTATTCGATGATTCCATCTGAATTTTGGTTATTGTCACGTTGCAATGTTTATTAAATTGGTATCACAATATATTTTTGGTTTTCTGGAACCTTTAGCAGGCATTGCATTGTAGCAACAGTGTAGCGATGTGTCTGGCTCGTGAGCCGGCTCAGAACCGACTCGCGAGCTGACATCGAGGCGAGCCTGATCTGTAGGCTCGGAACATGGGCCGAGGCTCGGTTCGGTGACTTTCCAGATCTATACGGAGCAGACAAAATGTTGCCATATATTCTAGCAGTTTTTTTTTTGGTACCATACGTGGACCTAGTACTCACCCTCCTACGGCATACGTTCTCCCCATTTCGATCAATCGACTAAGCTTTTATGAGGAGATTTGGACCCCAGGTAACCCCGACGCCGAGTCAAAGACAACAGTTCTCCATGCACTATGCAGCATGGGTTCCTCCCTTGAGGAGAGCAGGCGAGAGCTACACGCCTAGTACACCCCCAGTCCCCACCCACACACGTACGGGTAGACACACAGGCGAGCATCAGGTAACAGTTCAGTGATGGAAGAGACCGGCACGTCGCGTGCGGGAGCGGGACGAAACGAACGAGACGTCGCGCGCTCTCATGGACACACGGACACGGACCCTGAAGCAGCAGCACGCTGCACCACGGTTCCGCGGCGCGCATGGAGTTAAACCAGGAGCGGAGCGGTTGGGGCGTAGCGATCCCTTGGTCGCGGTTGGTCCCAGTCCCAGTACCCACACCGCGCGCGCGCGACGCCGCCCGCCCGCGTCAGGGCGTGCTCGGCAGCGCACGCCCCGGGCGGCGGCTAGCGGACGCCGAGCGCAGCGCGAACCGCTCGCGCTCAGCCAAGCGTTCGCCTTGTTCGTTAGCGTGGATGGGACCCATGAGGAGACGAGTGTGTTAGGCGGCGCGGGTCCTTCGGCCGGGACACCGTGCTGGCTGCTGCTTGTGCTTCGATCGGCGACGACGCCGGGAAAGAGGCGTCGCTCGCCCGCAGGCGGTGCCGCGTCCCTGTCGGCGGCGGCGTCGCATGCTTGGAGGACTAGCTAGCCCCGCTAGGGCGGCGAGCGTGTGGCGCGAGCGCGGCCGAGGAGCCGCCAGCACACTGAACACTGATAGGTGTCCCTGGCATTGTATGGCTTATGGCATCGGCCGGGCCGGGTCGACCAGCGTTAGTTGCATCAAAACATCACGTGGTACGGTGCTCTGGACACACTGGACTGGAGTCTAGCCTCTCTGTGCCTCAGCAGTTGCGCAAAGTTTTCTTGAGTTGTTTTGCCTCCACCGTCCACGTGAACACAACCCAGATTTTGTGTGAATAAACATATCATCCCTTTATTTTATTCGTTCTACTATAAACCATAAACATTGGGTCCACCGATCAGTACTCCGCCCACGTGTGTGAATTACTAGCATTTATTATTTTTTAACACGTCTTGTAAAATTAACGCGGGGACAAAAAAATATAGTTCTTGTTATCAAAAGTACTGTATGTTTTACGTCTATCCAAACATGCCCTTATGCGTGTCGGGAGCATCCATCGCAGCAGCTACCGCTTTGTGATCTTGTGGTTCCCATACTTTAATTACAAACTACACAAGTTGCTTGTCATAATGGACACACATGATTTCGCTGTCTCTAATTGAATTTGTTGTGTCCTTGGTGTTTATCCAGTATCCACACCCATGGTATACTTTTCCTGAAGAAGCATAGTATATATACAGTGCTCACATACACATACGAAACATACTTTTACACCCCTACATGAATATGCGTGCAGTTTAAACTCTTAATTATTGAAGGTCCCTAGAAAGATTGGGCAAATTGACCGTGAGATTAACGAACACCACCATGCAGTATGCATCTTCTTGTAAGCATCTAACGGACTCAGCTAAGCTCAGCTCACCACCGAAACATTTCTTAGTAGGGTCTTGTTGAACGGTAAAAAAAGTCAGAAGGGCATGCCTTGTGGAAATTTTTGGACGTGTATCTAAGAAGAAAGTTTCTACGGGGGAATAGTACATCAAAACAATCTTGCTTTCTTTGAAAATTCAGGACTTCTAGTATTAGCGGGTCGAATATGGACTTTGCAATTTAAAAAAAATGTGGTTAACTAACCCAACCATCATCTGTTCCCTGGAAAAAGGTAACAAAAATGTCAAGGCATATATAATTGGATGGTGATGAATTCTCCATTGGACCCCAGCCCCTAGCTAGGAGGAACAAAAGACGTGTGGGAATCGACTAGGCTAATTGTGCGTCAATTATACTACGCTCTTGAAAAAGAATGCGTCAATACTTTCATCACTTAGCACTTAGCAGTACTGATGGGCTGATGGCGGACATCTCACCAACATCTCAGAGCACATGAACTTTCCAGTAGTCTAGTATCGCTTACAAATAGCCACACGCTGTCCTGTGATCTTGCACCTATCTTCCCCAGACATGGATCCATTGTTCTGCCTGTTCGTGCAGCTGCTCCCTATCCTCTGCTTCCTCATCCTGTACTACCAGCATCTGCAATCTAAGAAAACAAGCCCTGTGGCGCCGACGGAGTGGCCAATAGTGGGGCATCTCCCCGGCTTGGTCGCCCACATCCACCACTTCCACGACTGGGCCACCGACGTCCTCACCGGCGCGGGCTACAACTTCGACGCTCGCGCGGGGCTCACCGGCCTGCGGTACTTCATCACCTGCGACCCCTCCAACGTGCGCCACATCTTCACGTCCAACTTCGCCAACTACCCCAAAGGCGACGAGTTCGCCATGATCTTCGACGTTCTCGGCGGCGGCATCTTCAACGCTGACGGCGAGTCGTGGCGGCGCCAGCGGGTGAAGGCCCAGATGCTCATGGCCGGCCCTCGGTTTCGGGCCTTCATGGCGCGGTGCAGCCGCGACAAGGTGGAGAAGAGCCTCTTGCCTTTCCTCGCCCACGCCGCCGACGAGGGGAGGCCGTGCGATCTGCACGACGTGTTCCTGCGGCTCACGTTCGACATGACATGCACCCTCATCTTCGGCGTCGACCCTGGGTGCCTGGCGATCGGCTTGCCCGTCGTCCCCTTCGCGCGCGCCATGGACGACGCGTTAGAGACGCTTTTCCACCGGCACATCGTCCCCGTGGCGTGCTGGAAGCTGATGAACAGGCTGGAAGTAGGGCAGGAGAGGAAGATGGCCGCAGCTCGAAGGACGATCGACAGCTTCGTCGCTGACACCGTCGCGAAACGCAGGGCAAAGAAACTCAAGGACGAAGAAGGCGTCAGCGACTCGTCTGACCTGCTCTCGTCCTTCATCTGCCACGACGACGACTCCGGCGAAAACGATGACGTGTTCTTACGGGACACGACGGTGAACCTCTTGCTCGCCGGCCGCGACACCACGGGCGCGGCGCTGGCGTGGTTCTTCTACCTCCTCTCCAAGAACCCTCGCGTCGAGCAGAAGCTACTGGACGAGCTGGCGCCCATCGCCGCCTCCCGGCGGAAACGTGCTGCGGCCAGCGGCGGCGGCGGCATGGTGGCGTTCGACGCGGGCGAGCTCGGGAACATGGTGTACATGCACGCCGCCCTGTGCGAGTGCCTGAGGCTGTACCCGTCCGTGCCGTTCGAGCACAAAGCGGCGGTGGCCGACGACGTGCTGCCGAGCGGGAAGGAGTTGAAGGCGGGCGACAAGCTGCTGGTGTTCAGCTACAGCATGGGCAGGATGGAGGGCGTGTGGGGCAAGGACTGCATGGAGTTCCGGCCGGAGCGGTGGCTCAGCGAGGATGGGACGAAGCTGAGGTACGAGCCGTCCTACAAGTTCATCGCGTTCAACGCCGGCCCGCGGACGTGCCTCGGCAAGGAGATGGCGTTCGTGCAGATGAAGACCGCGGCGGCGGCCGTGCTGTGGAATTTCGCCGTCGAGATGGTGCCGGGCCACGTCGTGCAGCCGAAGCTGTCCATCATACTTCACATGAAGAATGGGCTCGCCGTCAGGGTTAGGAGGAGGCGGCATGACGACGCCTAGCTCCGATCCAGAGACTGAACAGTGAACACGTCTCGCCCATGTGGGCACTGAGTGGTGGCGTGGTTTGTTATCCGGCTGGAAGCTAGTACTAGCTACGTGGAGTACACGGGCAATGACACGTCTCAGTATGTTTGCATGTGGCCGTGGCGTCGTCTATACGTTAATACAGTACGTCATTCTTGGGGAATGATCCAAGGATTCCAAGCCGAATAATGGCCCGTCCATATGTACATCACCAGCGTATACATATGTGTCTATATCCGTATATAGGTTTGCGAATTGCGATCGATACATATTGCTTCGTCACTGCTTCGTCACACCACATATATCATATATATGATGTGATTATTATACCCTCAGTGTTCTCCTCGTACAGCCTTTTTTGGTTTGCCAAATTATAAGTCGTCCGGGTCAACATGGCTCCCGTTTGGGGTCGTCCGTTGGTTTTTTATGGATCAACTGATGCTGCAAAATGAACTACGATTCTACTTACGGAGGACGATGTGGCTCCGGACCAGGCCATCCCACACCGCGATCTAAACAAAGTAATAGGTTTTGTTTGGATTAGCAATAATTCTGCTGGGAGCCACCCCCCTCCCCCGCGTCGTCCCCTTCCAGGCGACTCGGGGGGCGACGCGCCGCCACCCCGCGCTCCCCTACCACCGGCCTCCCCGGCCGCTGCCGCCGGCGGTTCGGCCGGCGGCGGCGGCCAGCGGCGGCGCCCTAGGTGGCCTCGCCGCGGTTCTCTCCTTCCCTTCCCCTCTTTCTTCCCCGTTTCTCTTCCCGCACCCTCCCTCTCTTCGCACCAGCGCCGCCGTTTTCCGTCTCCTGTCGGCCGGATCTACCTCCCGCCAGCCGGATCCGCCCCCGCCGACCGCCGGGTGCCCGAGCTGCCGAGGGCCGGCCGGCCGCTCTCGATGTGCGCCGCCGCCGAGGGCCCAGGCGCCTCGGGCCAGCCGGGCTCTCTCGATGCGCGGCGCCGCCGAGGGCCTGCTGGCTGCTCTCGTTGCGCGCCGCCGCCGGCCGGCCGGCCGCCCTTGCTGCCTGGCCGAGCCCGCCGCCACTGGAGGGCTGGGGCCAGCCGCGCCGGCGCCGCGCGCCGCCCGCCTGGGGCCCGCCGCCGCCATCTCTCGCCGGCCGGCCTCTGTCTGGCCACGTCGGCCCGGGGCCGCCGACCGCGCCTGCCGCCTCCGTTGTCGCTTCGGTCGGCCTTCGTGCCGGGTGTCGGCGTCGTTGGGGCCGCCTTCTCTGGGTCGAAGCCATCTCCCAACCGTGGGTCGAGGTTTGGCTCCTTGCTCGGGTTGTCGCGTTGCTCGGGTTGAAGCTTTGCTCCCCGTTGCCTTGTTGTCGTCGTTGTTGTGGTCGTGCGGTGGCGGAGCCCTTGCTTCAGTTCCGGTGTGCTTCAAGGTTTCGCCGAGGCTACTCGTTGTTCGGCTCGGTTGCGGGGTCAGAGGATTCGGGCTTGGCGAGCGAAAGCTCCGCGGACAGCGGCTTCGTCTCAGACACAGTGAACCTGTTGAGGGCGTTGGCCACCCAATCTCTTGTCTTGCCAAAGCATTGGCCGTTGGCCTCGTGGTGACGTCGCTTTGAGCGTCGTTTCCCTTCTTAAAGCCACCATTATTTGTTCTCCATGTAGTGGAGCTTGATCCATCGGGTAGTTTTAGGCTCTTTACTTCCAGCTTGCAGTAGGGTTATTTTGTGGTTGTGGCCGGCGTTGGTTGGTGTGTTTGAGAGGTTTTTTTTTTTTTTTTTACCATGGTTCGTAAGCCCTGTTTACTTTCTCTAGTTATAATTTGCTATCTTCTTAATGTATGTAAAGACGCCACTTGTATCGCGTTTGAAAAAAAAGTTTTGTTTGGATTCAGTTTCGGACGGCTCCGAGCCACTCAATCATGCAATCCAAACATGCATACTTTCGTTGTAGCCCATGCCTTCTAGAAGACTTTCATTTAGCAAATTAAACATTTCATTTCCAGGAGACCAGGAGTAGTGGTAAATGCTGCAATGCTCGATAGTATTACGTATACGTATGGTAACAGCAAATTATTTGGGCTGGGATGCAATGTCCCATGCTCGGATGATTGGAAACTTGCCCAGACGACCGTGCTCCTACGTTACGGGAGTGCTACACAATTTCTAAGTATGAGAACCGCGCGCCGCGCAGGCCTCTCGCTGTGTCCACGAGGTCAAAAAATCTACTGTTCCTTCGATTTATCTTTCAACGTATACGATTTACTCCGTACAAACCTCTCTGCCCGGATAAAAACACGCCCCCAAACCCTAGCCCGCCACCCCGCACCCGCTCCACCTCCATGCCCTCCCCCGCGCGCCGCCGGCCGCCTGGCCGCCTCCCCCCTCCCGCTCCATCCCCTGCTCGCCGCCCTGCACCGGCTCGCGCGGCGACGGCGGCGGCCGGCTGACCCCGGCGTGGCGCTCCTCCTCCACCTCCTCCTTTCCCTCCACGCACGGTCGTGGCGGCACCGGCCCGGCGTGGCCGCCGGCACGGCCAGGCGCGGCTGGCCCCGGCCTCCGACGGCGGCGGCCCCGGCCACCGCCGGCGGCGACCCCGGCCCCGGCCGCGGCGGATCCGGCGGCGGCGCGACGTCCCCGGCCAGGGCGGCGGATCCGGCGCCATGGCCCCATCCCCGGCCAGGGCGCGGCGGATCCAGCACCACGGCCCCGACCACCGACGGCGGCGGCCCCGGCTATGGCGCGGCAGATCCGGCGGCGGTGCGAACGGCGCGAGCGCGACCGCCGCAGCCTAGCCAGGCGCGACCCCGGCCCCGTCCCCGTCCCCGGCCTCCGACAGTGGCGGCCCCAGCCCCGTCCCCGGCCCAGGCCTAGGCGCGGCGGATCCAGGTGCGCGTGCAGCGCCGGCGGCCCGACCAGGCGGCGTGCGGCGCGGCGCCCCTCCACCTCTTCCCTCCCCTCCACGCAAAGGCACGGTGGCCCGGCCCCGACGCTCGCCAGAGGTGCTCCGGCACGGCGTGGCGGCCCGGCCGCAAAGCTCGCCGGCGGCGCTCCGGCACGGCGCAGCCCCCGGCCTAGGGCGGACCTCCCCCCTCCTCTACGCGGGCAATAGCCACGCGCGACGGCGTCAGTGGGCGACGACCGGTGTGGGCGAGGTCGGGCGACGGTCGCCCACAGGTGAAAAGCGGCGCTGACCTCGAATCCATCTCCGTATCCTCATCCTCCCTCCGAGTCCTGCTTGTGTCCGTCTCCCTCCGACTTTTCTTTGTTCCAGCACTGCTGCAGTCTTCAAACCTGTGGCTGCCTGCTCCTCCCATTTGTGGATTTTGTGGTAGTTTTGGCCTTTTGGGATGGATTGTGGGGGATTTAGGTTTCTAGGCCATTTATCAGCCATTAGGGTGACGGGCCTCTACGTGTTGGTGGCATGCCGGATCTGGTGATCCTCTTTTCTGCCTGTTATCTATGAAATCTGAGGTGGCTGGTCTGCACCACGGGCTCCTTTTATCTTCTTTGTTTGAGTTCTGGGATCGACTTGAGCCTGGCTATGGAGGTGGTCTTCCATGCTGGCCTGGCTATGGAGTATGTGCTTATTGTTTCTTGTCCTGCTTTGTGTTTTTCATTAAGATTTTTAGGAGCTGCTGTTTGTCATTGGGTTCGGATGGCTATGCAATTCACATTCTGTTTTTTTGTGTTGTGTTCACTCTTCTGCTTTTCAACACCGTTTTGGCTTTCTTTCTCTAATTTTTTCTCACCACGCTCCTTACAGGTTGGCATTGAAGTGCGTGAAGAAATGTGTCGAGGGCAAGAAGTTGAAGGTCGGTTCAGGTGAGACGCAATCCTTGCCCCTTGTTTTTGGCTATTCCTAGATGGTGGTTTTATTTTTTTTAAGCTAGGAAGGAATCCTGCAGGGAGTTTGTGATAGGAACCTAAAAAACAAGTCTATTACTGTTGCTGTGCTGAGTTTATATAAGTTTATTGATCCTTTCACAGATAAGTGTCCTCTTAACATTGTGATTGGTCAGTTTACTCAAGTGGGTGAATTTTGATTTATGCTTTATTTGTTTCCATGGATGAGCTTTCCAGGTAGTAAAAGCTACCGGTAATAGGTACAGATCCCTGAGTGATGCCATGAGCTTCCTCCTGGTTGCCTCAGGCCCATCTGAGGTCATCCAGTGTCACTTCGATGGCATAGGGTTTAGGCCCTCCTGGTTGTCCATTTAGTTAGGTAGCTACAGGACAGAGGTATGTTGGTCTTCTTTCTTCCTCTGGTTTTTTCTAGGATGCAGAAAATATTAGCTGTTTCTCATGATAGTTATCTTGCATGCAGCTAAATATTTAGCGTGCTAGGGCGCATGCCGAGTTGAAGCTAACGGGACTAACCCTCTCCTTATGATTTTCTTTTATTTGCGTTTGCTGAGGTAATAATAATGGACTTCCAGCTGGTGTGTTGATGGCAAAGAAATCAAGATACGTGACATTAATGTATGTCAATTCAAAATGGGCTTTGATGGAAAAGAAATCAAGGTAAGTGACACTGATATGTGGCAAAATGGACTTTTGCTTGGACAAATATTTCCTTTTAGTGGGCTTCATTTTTGGAAATTCTTATGCTACTCTTAGTGACACTGATACATGCATGTGAAGTATGAGGTGCCTCTATGCTGGCGAAGCTGGGTTACCGTAGATTGGTATTTAATTTACTTCAATTTGCCTGGCGTTGATGCTTCATTTGGTGGTAAAACAGCAAGCAACTTAGAATTTTGATCCTCATGTTTCCATGCTTTTGTCGGGTTTCAGTTATTTGGTACATCCAAGTAAACATTGTTGTTAAAGTATTTGGTTTTGGTCCTTTTCATTGTTTGTAGGATGCATTCAGTAGTGGTTTATGCAAGCAGTTAATTAGTGACTGCTGCTTTTCATTGCCTCAAGTTTCTGTGTCTTTTTAACTAGGAGCATATCCTTATGGAGAGCTTGCTGGTGCTAAGTTCAGTGTTTAAATGGTTTGTATTTGATTTCCTATGTTACCCACAAAGAGAAAAGAACCAGAAATAATAGTTACCCTTGGTTGTGCGATTTTCTCTTTTCTTTTATAACAGATGAATAAGGGGGAAGGAGAAAAGAAAATAAATGGAGACAGAAATAGTAGTGTGGATGTAAGAGGCTGCTCTGCATGCTTATATGGGATGATCCATGTCATGGAAATTATTATGTTCCTTTGATATTGTGGTTAAAGTTTTCAGCTTTCCTATTCTCCTCCCTGGTGTTTTCTAAATTCTAAAGCATGCTGGTTTGTTAGGCCTGCTGGAAACATGTTTTTTTTTGGAAAAGGTGCTGGAAACATGTTGGGTTTCTTACTTGGTGCATGCAGGATGTTAAGTTAGGTTGCATCCATTCCACGGCATCATCATCATAGGTTTTGTGGTGACTAAATAGATCATGGAGCATTTAGTCCTGTTCTGTAGATTGTTCCTACATCATCTTTGCTGATTAATACTGATGGTAGAGCTTGGGCATAGAGCTCAACACAGATAGTGAACATTGGGACTGCTAAATTATCTATACAGACGAAAAAGATTAATTGAAATCCAGTCTGTCCCATGAAAATATTGAGGGACCGTGCTTTGGTTCTTTTAAGGTGATGAATTAGGCATGGATGCAGTCTTTATGACCCTAAAACATGATGGTTGGTGCTCTGTCAATCAGGTAGACTTCTACTTCAGGTTGTTGGGCAGAAGAAAAGCCCTGAAGACGCAATTACACCTGGTACAGCTGATGTATGGTTTACATATTGTAAGAAAGGTATATGCTCATGCTTTTTTCGTTTTGCTTTACTGTTATGGGGTTGGCTCTTGGTTATATAATTGCTGCTTTATATACCGTCATCGTTTGCTTCAGCCATTAAAAAAATACAGCTGATTTAGTGCTGGCTTATGCTATTCTCCTTTATTGTTTCAGCCATGTTTACTGGCTAATGAATTTTGCTGCTTGTCTGCTCTATTTTCTGTTTTGGTTCCATTTCTTAGTTGTTAGTGCTTGTCTTTACTTTCTATGTTCATACCGTTTATTTTTGATAGCATGCCATGTTGAGCTAGCACTTATAAAATGCTCAAATGCTCACCGTCGCTGTCTATGGTTTTTAGACTGGCCATATAAAAATGTTATCTGAAGATTTTTCTAGAACAATCTATAAGCATTATAATTTATTAGATTCTTCTAATGTTTTAGGGTTTTAATCAACGGGCAGATCTATATTTTAAAGATTGTAATTGTACTCGAAATTACACTTATTTGTTTATTATTAGGCCACCTGATGCTGAAATATTTTGTGTGTGAGCAATAATTTAAACCACTCATGATTCAAATAAAATATTACTGTGCCCAATCAGAGGATGGTAGAGATTCCCCTTGATGCAGCTATCGTCCTTGTTTCCATAATTCTATTATGTTATATTAAGGTTCACTGTCGTACATGATTGTATCAACTTTCTCTTTGTTCATGAAAGCACAACTGACAACTTTTTTTTGTCTGTTAAGGCTTAAAGAATAGGTATGCAACATATATACTTAAAAATTACCATGGATGTAGCTCATCTCATATGTAAAGATGCTTTTTTCAGCTTTTTTGTGCCAATCAAATTTGGAGCTAAATATTTTCTCTCTGTGTAGTTGCAGTGCTACCATGGAGCGTATTCTTTTTGTCACTTAGGAAGGTCATGAGATATTGTGGAATATGCAAGCAGCTGTCAGTTATAGCTACGATGGCTCTACACTAGGGTTTGTTTCTTAAAATTCTGCTTCTATCCTTCATTGATCCAATGACATTGAGGTGTACTGCAAAAAAAGCCTTATGTAGCTACCTCATCAGTCTCATAATGGTTCACAAACACCTACGTCTAACATATGATGCTGAAGATGAGGTGGCAGAGGTTCACTTGCTTGCACTGCATGCACCCTTGCCTGCTATTCCTTCTCCTATGAGACTGATGTATTATTTCATCTTTTACAGGCATTTGATGCTAGGAAAGGAAGCCTGAAGAAAATTGGGCGACAACCATATACAGTTGGTTTTCCTTGCATGTATTTAGGTTCTTTTCTACTTTGCATCGCATGTTGCTTTGTGAAAGCTCCTATTACTTTAGAATGCTGCTCTGTCATGTCATGTTATAAACATCTGCGCTTGATTGCTTGTATTTTTTTTATCATCATGATGTGTTGATACATGCTGTTAGATTGATTCACCTATGGTTTCATTGATCATTTCGTTTGTTCTATCTACTACACCTGTTACATGCCTCTCGCTTTTAATGATCTAGCACGTGGTAGCTGCTTCTGCCATTCATACCAGTGATGTTTCTCTGAAAGTCATACCATTTACTTTGGACTCGGCGGCTTCACACTCAGATGGCTATGACACTGTTGTTTATTTCCAGTAGTTTGATGACTGCAATGGCCCTATTGTTTCTTTCCAGTAATCCAGTTACGGTGACATATTTTGTGCCGATGAAGCATGTGTCTTGGGCCATCTAAAGCCATATCCTTTTTGTTGTCTCATGATGATGCTAGCCATTAGTTGCCATGGCATCGCTTGGACTGTGCGTGTGGACAGCACCAGGTGCCCTCAACATGGTACTGGAGCATTACCTGTACCGTCACATGGCTTCTTGTTTTGCTGGCTATGTCTGCACTTGAGCTCCACGCATCACATCACAGTAGCATATGATACTGGATATGTTTGTTATTTAATCCTTGGACACAATGAGTGATTCCTAATGTAAAGTGTAAACATATATTGTAGTATTTTCTAGGTGCAATAATACTATTATGAGACCCTAATTGTTGTTTCTTTTGTTTCGTCATTATATTGTAATATATTTGGACGGAATGATCTTTGTTTGAGGAGACTTAATAGCTCCCTGTATTTCTTTGTTTATCAAGGATTGATCGTTTGAGGTATCCAGTGTGCATTGCAGCTTCCTTATTTTAGTGTTAGAGATACTGCTCCTACTATGTCTCCAAACTTTTCTAAGCTGTGATGTTGTTACCACTTATATTGTAAGTGTGTCAACGTGTTCATTACGTCTATGATATAGATGCTCTATATAGCCATATAGGTAGTATATCAACTTTAACTGTGATAATCATGTGAAGATACTACTTGGGCCTACGCGCGCATGGGCGCGCATTTAATCACTAGTATATACATGAAGAAGAAGAAGAAGAAGATGATGATCCTAACGTTACGGGAGTACTACACCATAGAAGAAGGCGATCTCTCGCTCTCGGACCATTCACTGATTCACGCGCTTCGACCATACTCATAGTCTCATACACATACACATTATTGGGCCACTCAAAACGCATCCACATCATGTACTATTTCTTCCTGGACGTCAAGCCTAGCTAGAATTTGAACATAAGCTCAAAAAAATAGCATGTTAATGTCGGTTAATGTCCCCTTTCTAACAATTAATATCATAGAATGATACCGCACATTTCGTCCCTTTCCAACAATTAGTATGTACTTGTTGCAGTGCCATTTTTATTCGGACCAAATTACCATTAATCGGTCATATAGAATATGCAATTGTGTGGCTAGGTTTTGATGGTGGGGGTTGGAGGTTGTGCCAAGCAAATATCTAGCTCGAATAGTTAACATGACTAGAGTTACTTATTGTATATAGTCAAATACTACCTCTACTCCATAAAGAGTGAGAATATATAACTTTTTATGACTAAAGTTAACTAATGCATATCGTAAACAAAAACTCTTTGAGCTGTGCCGCTCGCGTAGCTCCGCCCGGGGCGACACGGGCGGAGACCCCACGCCGCCCAGCTCGCTTCTCGCCGGCCATCGGCCTCCTCGCCGCCGCCCGAGCACGCGGCCGGGAGGCCCGCGCCGGTGCTAGGAAGGCAGCGGCGGGGCGTCCTTTCGTCCTCCCCCACGTTCCCCTCTTCTGGCTCTGCCGCGTCTCTCGGTCCTTGCGGCGGCGGCGGCGGCGCTCCTCCGGTAGCCGGTTTCCAGCGCCGCGGGGGCAGATCCGATGGGCCCCGAGGCGAATCCGGTATGGGGCTGCCGTTCCGGCGCAGCTTCGTCACCCGCGCGCCCTCCGCTACCGCGCCGCGCCACCGGGACCTGGACGCGCCCGCCGCGCCCGTCGCCGCCGGCCAGCCGCGTCGCGCCGCTGTCGGTCTGGGGTGGCGCGGCGTGCACGAGCAGGGTCCGGCAGCCGGCTTGGTGCTGCGGTGGGCGCCGCCTGTGTGGTGGGGCCTTTGTGCGGGAGCGGGGTTGCGCCGTGGGCGATGGGAGGCTGTGAGAGCCCATGGCGGCGCCCCTTCTTCGGCTGCAGGCAACTCTGGCGTGCCTTAGGCTCCGGCGAGGACATGGTGGTGGTGGTCGTCCCATGGTGCGGCCCCCATGGTGGAGGTCTCGGCGAGCTCCGTGGTGGCCTTGGCGGCAGCGGTGCGGCTGCTGGGCCCTGTCGAAGCGCGCAGGTGGTGCAGTTGGCGGTTGTAAGGAAAATGGGCCCTAAGCCTTGTGCTTAGTCCCCATATGTGGTTTTGGTGGTTGAACTGACAACATGTACCATGGAACTAATATTTGTGTGCAAGTGTTTTTGTCTAATGTCCCAGGGTGTAATTGGTGGACTTGGGGTACAAACACCTCAAAGGAGGATCTAAAAGACACAAGAAAAGACTCAAGTTGCCATCAAGGTGCAAGCGAAGGTCCTGACACGGCGGTCCCGCTGACCGGTCAGCGGGCCGATTTTTTGGCTCAAGAACAGAAGAAAAAGCATGCACCGGACAGTCCGGTGCTTACAAGGAGCCAAGCCAAAAGCTGAAGTACCGGTGCAAATTTCCATGCACCAGACTGTCCGGTGGCTCACCACCGGACAGTCCGGTGGCTCACCACTGGACGATATAGGCTGAGAAGAAAAGGGGCGAAGTCCGGCGCAAAACCTACCGTCGGACAGTCCGGTGGCTCACCACCGGACAGTCCGGTGGTGCCACCGGACGATATAGACCGAGAGCATTCTAAGACGAAGACCTGGCGCTACAACGCACCGGACAGTCCGGTAGCTCACCGTCGGACAGTCCGGTGGCTCCAACGGCTATATTGTCAGAGCAACGGTCGACTTGAAGAAGGGGCAATTTACACGCACCGGACAGTCCGGTGGTGACTGTCCCGTGGGTACGCAGAAAAGCTGAAAAAGCCCCCAACGGCTACTTTTGGAGGTGAGGCCTATATATACCCCCTTGGCCGGCCTCCCCATTGTGGTTGGAGCATCCTAAGCTAGCACAAGTGTTGATACACATCCTCCATGCCCATTTGAAGTGTAGCAGCACCTTTTGAGAGCCCAACCACCACAAGAGCAAAACTAGACACATCCGGCATAGCTAGTGCTTAGTGCATCCTTGCTTAGGCCACCTTATCTATTCTCCGTGCCTGCGTTCACACTTATCTTTGTGTGTGCGCGGTTGTAAGTCTTGCGAGACCCTCCGGAGTGTGGAGTGGCCGCCACCACCTTGTGAGAGGGAGGAAGGCTCTCGGCGTTTTGGCCAAAGCTTCCCTTAGTGGAGACGGCGGGGTAGCTCCGCGAGAAGGACTCGGAAGACCCCAGCGACCTATCCATCCTCTACCCTTGCATGGGCGAGGCCGTGGTACGGGAGGACCACGCGAGAGATAGGTTCGGGTGGGTGTGTACCGAGGATATCTGGAGACCCGACCGAGGTTGCTTGACTTCCGCGGAAGTCACTTTGCCAACCTCCACCCTTGCAAAGGGCGAGGCCGTATTACTTTGAGGACTACGCGAGTGCAAAGCTCTTAGTGGAGCACCAACGAGGACGTAGGGGGTAGAGACCGCGAGTCTCCCCGAACCTCGGGAAAAACATCGCCGGGTCCTCACCGTGTGCTACCAGCATTGCCATCGGGAGTTTGCATTCTCTATCCCATCTCTTTAGCTTCCGCATTTACTCTCTTGCAATTATGTGCTTACTTTTCTAGACTAGTTTGATAGGTTAGTTTCTAGGTGGAACTAGATTGCAAGACTTGGCCACGGTAGAAGTAGCAACACTTAGCAAAACCTTAGTGCACATAGCTAGATTTACTTGCACAGGTTTTGCTTTGTAGTTGTAGTTTTTAGTGAGCCTTGTTTTTAGAAATCCTAATTCACCCCCCTCTTAGGCGTCGGTCCTACCTTCAGCGGGGGCCTTGTGCAGGCGGCGGCCTTGTCCGGCGGCACCTGTGGTGTTTGCGGCGTGGCTGTTGGTCCCCTACGGCAGTGGTGCCTCGCGGTTTAGGCCGGTGCGGCTACGGCGGTGGTCAGGCGTCTCGCTGGGCGCGACGGCCGAATCTGGATGAGACTTGGCGCGGCTGGCTGCGTTAGGGTGGAGGCATCGGCGGTTGGCTTCATGGTCGCTGCTTGCTTGTCGCGGTGACTGCTTGCAGCGGATCTCGGTGGCTTGCTCTGCTTGGCAGCTGCGAGTGCAGTGAGGGACAACGACAGAAGACGGCGCTTGCGGTGGCGACAAGGGTGGCAGCTTTGCTTGCAGCGGACTGCGGCGATTAGCCCTGCTTTGCAGTGGCTATTCCGGTGTAGGACAACGTCGGAAGATGGCGCAGGCGGCTTTGATGTTGGCGACCGTGCTTGGGTGACTTTAGGTGGTTGCATTGTGATGGTTCGGAGTTCCTGTGGCAGTTTGTCTGTACGGGGTTCATGGGGCAGGGCGTCTTTGCTCTCTTTCTGACGGCAATTCAAGAAACAATTCCTCTTCTTGGTGGCCAATGGCGTACGTGGCGTGGCCCCCGTGAGAGTAGTCCGGTGGCAGAAGCGGCGAGGCCCCTGCGTGTGGTGAGGCGGCCTGCAGGACAGGATCTGGTGTATTTACTCCGTCGTTTTGGGTGCAAAGTTGCAGTGGCTCTACGGCGAGAGGTCTCGCATGGCGGTGGCCTTTTTGGTGTAGTGCGGTCTGCGCCTATTTTTCTCGGGCAGTTTTAAATTGCGGCGGGAGCTTCATCATCTACGGTGCAGGACCTGGGGTTTGTTCGCAGCTTTCGGTGTGCATTGGATTTGGCGGTGGTGGCGAAAGCCTTGCCCGTTCTTCGGGCTGACGATGGCGACGCCTTCGGGCGCTGTTTACTTCCTTGGAAGCATTATCTCTCCACCCTATTCCCTTTGTGCACTGTGCTCTGGGGTGAAATCCCTGACCGTAGGGTCGGGCGGCGGCGGCGTCTATGGCGTCGCGCTCCTCGTTGGAGGCGTCGCTTTGGATGCTCACGTCTTGTCTAGGTTGGGTCTTTGGTTGTCTCGTCAGTGAGTGCCCTACCAATTGACCTGAGTGGTGTTGTGTTTGTATCGTCGGTGAGTTTTGTGCCGTGTTGAAGTCTCAATCCAACCGGCCAGTTGAGTTGTGCACTTTGATGCCTTGTTTGTTGCCCAGTCTGAGTTTTTCTTCTATATCAATATAATCGGCAGCTCTCCTGTCTAGTTCGTTTCAAAAAAAAAAAAGTTAACTGACGCATGTGCTCCTTAATTTTCACTGGTCGTGGTGTATTACATGGAGCCATATAGAAAATAACCAACTCCCCAAAATAGCTACATTTACACTTTCTGTAGTTGAAAAAAAAAACAAAAGGGCTAGACTAGTGTTTTTCATGGGACGAAGGTCGGTCATTTTGCCACTATATGACTCCAATCAATATTGATAATCAATACCTTATCTACTGTTTTAGTACTCACTCCGTCCTGAAATATAGTGTTTTCGGAGTTTATCCTAAGTCAAACGATCTTAACTTTGACCAAAATTTTAGAAAAAAAATTAACATTTATTACATCGAAGAAGTAAATTATGAAAATATAGTTAATAATGGATTTAATAATGATCATTTTATATTGAAACTATTATGATTCTTTTTTATAAATTTGATCAAAGTTGAAATAGTTTGAATAAGACAAATCTAGGAAACACTGTATTTTAGGACGGAAGGAGTATTTGATTTCGTATGTTATACCGTGAGTGGTAATAAGATTTTTCTTCCATCAACTTCGTTTTTCATCTTTTAAGAGCATGGCGTTGATGTGCCATTTAAAATTTCCTTTTCAAAGGACATTCTCAGGCAAGTATTTGGCCGACCAAATTGCACAGCCAACCTTTCGCTTGATTTCCTCTAGCTGGGGTGATGTCGCCTTTAGTTTATTACAACCGTGTCGGCTCTGTTTGTGTATAGACCCTAGCTAATTATCCTGCAATATAGACAAGCTGCACCTTCCCCAGCTAATAGAGCATCAATCCCTGTATGTAACTAGCAGCAGAGACTCGCACACAGGAATACAGGATGACAGGACCTAGTGACGCTGAGCCCAGCAGGTAGAATAAATGGCCGTGTACAGTAAAAGATAACATTGTAGCGATACTATTTACAGAGAGATGAGTTGTTGGAACAGTGATAGCTGCTCGACTCAGCCACAGCGACACATCACACGAGAAATGCATGCGAGGTGCGAGTGCGACGGCAGAAGAGTTTGTGCGTGCAAGTACGTACCAGCAGGGTGCCTGGACCATGCGCAGGCACACCAAAGCTATAGCGGAGCAGAGCACGCGGTGCCCGTGCCGTGCGGCGACGTGGCGCGCCAGTAGCCTCCAAACCAGGTGATGGGCAGGGAAGGCAGCGATCCGGCGGGTGCATCTCGTCCATATATGATCAGTGATCACCCTGCACGTCGATCGGGTTCCAAGAACTGACGCATGGTGTCTGGTGGTAGCTCAGTGGTATACGTGGGGCAGTGCCCTTCTTCCTTTTGATTGACGGGGAGTGCGAGTGCTTCTGCATCGGACGCACTGGAACAGGGTGTGGGTGCCTGCTCAACTTTGCCCTGAGCTTGCTAAGGCTAAGCGGCAAAATTTTGTGTCCAGTCCAATGGCTGGATGATGGGTCCATAGGTCCGATATAGAGACCAATCTAAAATACTAAGGTTCTGACCAATTTGTGTTTGTGTGTGCGCCGTGGCGTTGTCGGGCTGGGGCTCCAATCCATCTCCGGGCTAGATTTTTTTTTTTTTTTTTTGAGAGGAAGGTATGGCTTGACGCCCCTCCTGTACATGTTGATGTAAACGTTTTGATCTCCGGGCTAGATGCTCGACTCCATCGTGGAGTATTGCTGAAACCTGTCCATGGTTTAAAGCAGCCCGCCCCGTTCCCTCAGCGAGGGCCAAGCAGGCCAGATTGCACGCAGGCTGCCAAGCCCACGCACGGGACAAGGATGCTACATGCCGAAGTGGAATAGGCGGATCCCAAAAAAAAAATGGAAAAGGTATGTTTTATCTGCTTGAACTATCGACATAGTTTGATTTTCTTGCTTAATCTAACCTGGATGGCTTTCCCTATCGACACAAAATTGTTCAACTTAAAATTGTTCAAACTACCTCCCTATCTGGTTTAAAGTGGTTTTGAGACACATCGTTTTTTTGTAGTTTCAAACACACCATTTTTAATACCCAAAAAGGGGGTTTAAAGTAAAAAATTCTCCAAGATTCTAAAAATATTCAATAAAATTCTAGTGATAGATTGTGAGTCCAAAAAATATTTGGATCTCATGAAAATATCTCTAAAAGAGCTTTTATAAATTAGATTTATCTCTAGGAAAATGGAAGAAAAAAAGAAACTATCAAATTTTAAAAATATCCTAATTGACCTATGATATCATTTTGAAAACTTCACAAAACAAACACCCAAGATGCAACTAACATGAACACAACTATCATTGATGTATGTTGTATTCATATTGGTGAAATCTTCTATTTATAGGAACCCTTCAAAATGTCCTTAGACATAATTAATTAACATTTCTTGAGAATTTCCTAGATTTCTCTAGATATTTTCCTATTTTCTGGAGTTAAATACAGTTCTTGAAAGCTTTAAAGGATATTTGCACGAGCTCAAAATATTTACTTTGGTCTTTTCATATCTCATATACGTAAAATATTTTCATAAAATATTTTGGAAACATGAAGATATTTTCCATGGTTTAAAACCTTAACTAGAGTTTCTTAGATTTATTTTTAAAATGAAAAATATTTTGTAGCTCAAAAGCACCTTCAAAATTACTTTTAACAAGGGCAACGTGATAATTTAAATGCTTTGAGAGTTGAGGAAGTGATATTATATGTTTTTTAGGACTGGGCAAAAATACACTGCACCTACTGCAATCAATTTAGCAGTTTTTCAGTGATCGGTGTTTGGGTGGTCGGTGCGGTGGAGGACCTGTCTATTTCGCGAGCGCTCGCTCAGGTGGGATCGAGCGAGCGATGGTGGTCCCACCCGAGCTGAGCGTGGTCACCCATTGGCCCCGTTTTTTATTTTTTATTATTTTTTATGACATAATTTTAGTCGCGTAAAATTATACTGACATAATTTTATTCAAGGAAAATTATGCTGATATAATTTTATTCACGGAAAATTATGTTGATATAATTTTATTCACATGCTGACATAATTTTATTCATGTAAAATTATGCTGACATAATTTTATGACATAATTTTATTCACGGAAAAGTATGTTGGCATAATTTTATAATTTTATTTACATGCTGACATAATTTTATTCACGGAAATTTATCCCGACATAATTTTATTCGCATGATTTCACGGAAAAGTATGCTGAAATAATTTTATTCACGGTGATATAATTTTATTCACAGAAAGTTATGCTGACATAATTTATTCCACTATAAAATGAAGATCATAATAAATTTACATCATAAGTTTATTACACTATAGCTGTTTTGTTAACATAATTTTCTGCTAATTAATTAAAATTATATTATTAAGAAAAAGAAAAGAATAAGGAAAAAAGAAAAAAAAGAAAGATAGAAAGATAGAAAAAAAAGAAAAATGCTGTACGGAGTGGGGGCACGGAAAAAATCGGCCCACCTAAGCCCAAGTGCTCCATCTCCCGTGCCTTCGGTCTTCGGCGGATCTCTCGCTCATTTCAACCTGGGCGAGCGGTCACCAACCAGGAACCCCGCAGATGTTGCTGTTTGGTTTATGGTGTTTGGTGCCGTTTCAGGATTGCAAAAACTGAGGAGT